>OU343052.1:53525491-58325491 GCA_910593695.2 Ocypus olens
CCTGATTTCCCAATAGTCTCCACAACATTATTGTTTGAGGAGTCCCTGTATTTTCATAAACACCCTGAGCTGGCCACGAATTTTTGTAGCGAAGAATTTTAATAAATAAATTTGAAACAACCTCACTTGCTGCAAGTAGATAGGATTCACGGGTTCTACGCCCACCCATGTAAAAGTTCCCATAAGACGTCATAAAACACCCCCCTCCACAAAATGGCGGACTTAGTGTTCTGTAAGTGTTGCAGACCTCCGGGCAATAGGTGGCGCCAGAGGGTACCTGATGGGTTCTGTTCTCGGCTAAGTGGAAGTCCGCGCAATAGGTGGCGCTAGTTGGTACCTGGGTGGAATCTATACTCAGCCAATTGGAAGGTTCGCGCAAGAGGTGGCAGCACGTCGGCATCTAGGAGCGGGATCAAGCTGAGGTTAGGTAAAGCCGGACCAGATCTGAGCTGATCAAGCTGAGCTTGGGTAGATCTGGACCAGATCCGGATCAGAGTCGGATCAGATCCAGATCGGATCAAGCTGGTCCGGACCGGATCTGCGGTGGGAGCTTGGCGGGTTTTTTTAAAGACAACGATGCATTATAAACATTTATTTTCTCACGTTCAGAACTTAAACACTGACTTACATGCAGGTGAGGCGATAATCGAAGCAGTGGTGGTGTGTTAGTAAGATCTAAACATCTTTTTCAATTTTAAACAAAGAGGTTTGGCATTTTTCACACGTCTTAATTTCTTTCTTCAAATCTTCGGCGGAAATTCTATTGTTAATTTCTACACATCTAACCTTAAAGTAATTTTCGGCGGTCTCGTTCTTAAAGCAGTCCAAACAGACTCTCATTGATTGTTTAATTTGTGGAATAAACATTGGCATTAAACGTACTTTGTTGATATCGAGATGGAAGTAACACACACAATAGGTCCCACACATTCTGAAATTTTCTAAAAGAGTAAATATGTGAGTCTCTAATATGATCATGAAATAAAAGTATTTACCCGTTTCCGCCATGAGTTCGCGCAGTGTTGGAAATAACTGATAAAAAGAGTCGAACAAGCCAACGAGGTACTGTTGGAAACTGTTTTCCTGTCAAACACGTCAAATAACGCCAGCGAGGTTACGCCTGGCTATATAAGCGCCTTAAATGTGACTATTCTGTCATATCACTACCAACTACCACGGCAACAATGTTTCATTGTAAAATATGCGCTAGTTCGTTTTCGCGCCCAGACAGTTTACATCGGCATTTAAAAAAATATCACTCTAGTCAGCAACTATGTGAAGTGTGTGGTGTTGTGTTAGAGGGTGGAGTAGCATTGCACAAACATCGTTGTAGCGATGATGAACCACCTTCTAAGAAATTTAAAGGAAATTTAAGTCAAACACAAGCAACAACATCTAAACATATTCGGTGCAATGTTTGCGCCGAAGATTTTACTACAACCCCTTCATACGTTGGTCATCTTCGAACACAACGCCATCTTCAGAATATGGGAGAACCCCTGGAAAATGGGGTTGTAAAAATTAAATCAGCATTTAAGACCCGCATCGCTAGTTATCGGATTCCATCACCCCAGGACCAAACGGATATCCCTTCATTCCTTGAAAGTTGTGAGGAAAAGTTTATTTGGTTGGTTGATGGGAGTCGACGAAGCCGGCAAAGCGTAAAGACCAACATCGAGCTGTTCGGGTTATACGTTAAACCTGGGGATGATGTGCAACCCGAGCTGAAATCATTCAACACCCGTTTTCAAATCGGAACACCCACTACCGATTTAAGCGAGCTGTACCAGCGTTTATGTAGCACCGTAAAGACAAAAAGCGAGGAATTTCAAGTAAGTACAAGTATTTTTATGTATTTTGGTAAATTAAAGAAAAAAATTACAAAATGTGATATCTGAATTAAATTACGCAGGAGCGGGATAGCGGATGGGCTCTTCTCATGGTATCCCATCTGGAGGTGAACATCAATCGGTATACCCCCATCCGTGGATCATCATACCTGGAGCTACCCTCGGCGATAAAGAAAAAGCGCGCCTGCATCAATGTCCAGAATAATGACGACGCTTGCTTCGCATGGGCGGTAACTTCAGCACTACATCCGGTAGATCCCGCCTATCATCCAGAACGCACCGCATCATATCCCCATTATCGCGATGTCTTAAATTTGACAGGTATGGAGCTACCATTTAAAATTAATAATATCCCCAAATTTGAAGAATTAAATAACATTTCAATTAATTTGTACGGGCTAGAGTTCAACAGTGAAAAGCACAGTCTTGAGGTGGTAGGGCCAATTTATTTTTCAAAAACTAAGCGCGACACACACATTAACCTTTTGTACATCGAAGATGGGGAAACAGGTCATTATGTTTGGATCAAAAATTTATCTCGACTAATTTCAAGCCAAGTGTCCACACAGAAGGCTAAAACGTATTTGTGTGATGGGTGTTTAACCTTTTTCCCCAGCGATCAAGCGCTCTTAACCCACAGCTTGAATGACTGCAACAAAATTTACTCTGTGATGCCAACGACTGATTTAATTAAAAATAAAAATGGTGAGATGGTTCCGGGTAATTTATTACAATTTAATAATTTTAATTCTAAAATGCGGGTACCATTCGCCGTTTATGCCGACTTTGAATCCATTCTCACCCCAATTGAATCGTGTGAGCCGGACCCAAATTTATCGTATACTTACTCAACGCATGTTCATACTCCTTACAGTTTCGCGTATTATATTAAATGCTCCTTTAATCAAGATTTTGACAAATTTGTTACTTATACGGGCTTAGATTGTCCGAGAGTTTTTATGGAAAAATTAAGTGCTGACGCGAAATTAATTTATGAAAATTATTTGGAACCCATTATACCAATGTCGAAATTAGCCCCAAATGAACAACTATTATTAGATTCTGCAACCGAGTGCCACATATGCGAAAAAGAGTTACTCCCTTGTGAGAAAGTTGCCGATCATTGTCACTTAACGGGAAAATTTGTAGGAGCAGCCCACTCCAAATGTAATTTGAATTATAAGGTCCCTAAGTTTTTACCAATATTTTTTCATAATTTATCAGGATATGACTCACATTTATTCATTAAAGAATTTGGCCTCGATAATGATAAAATCGATGTAATTCCCCAAAATAAGGAGAAATATATCTCATTTTCAAAATCAATTAAAGTGAGTAACTATACTGATAATCGAGGAATTGATCGAGATGTTTATTTGAAACTAAGATTTTTAGATTCTTTTAAATTTATGGCCTCATCATTAGAAAAATTAGCAAAAAACTTAAAACCTGATCAATTAAAGAATGTTGGTGCCCATTTTCCTATTAAGGAACAATTTGAATTGGTGACGAAAAAAGGAGTATTCCCTTATCAGTACATAGACTCTTTATCAAAATTAGACGAAACAAAATTACCCGCTAAAAGATTCTTTTTTAGTTCCCTCACAAACACCGATATTAATACCAAGGAATATGAACATGCAGAAAACGTTTGGCAACATTTTAATTGTAAAAGTTTAAAAGAGTACTCTGATTTATATCTCAAAACAGACGTTTTACTTTTATGTGATATTTTCGAAAACTTTCGCGATGTTTGTTTTAAAGCATATAATTTGGATCCTCTACACTACTATACAGCTCCGGGGTTGTCGTGGGATGCTATGCTTAAATTAACTGACATTAAATTAGAATTACTGACAGACATTGACATGCATCACTTTGTACGTAAGGGTATTCGGGGTGGAATAAGCCAGTGTTCATTACGATATGCTAAAGCTAATAACAAGTACATGACTGAATATGACAAAACAAACCCGACAAAATTTTTAACGTACTGGGACGCCAATAATTTATATGGATGGGCAATGTCACAACTCATGCCGCACAGTAATTTTAAATGGTTAAACGCGGGAGAAATTGAAAAGTTTAATGTAACAAATATACAAGATGATTCACTAACGGGGTATTTTTTGGAGGTGGATATAGAATATCCAAAAAAACTGCACAATCTCCACAATGATCTACCATTTCTCGCAGAAAATATTGTACCACCCGGGTCAAAATTTAAGAACACAAAATTAATTTCAAACTTAAATAATAAAACAAAGTATATAGTTCACTATCGAAACTTAAAACAGGCACTATTAAACGGGTTAAAATTAACAAAAATTCATAGGGTTTTACAATTTGAGCAATCTGACTGGTTAAAAAAATATATTGAGTTAAATACCAGTATGCGGCAAGTGGCTAAAAATGATTTCGAAAAAGACTTTTATAAATTAATGAATAATTCTGTTTTTGGCAAAACAATGGAAAATGTTGATAAGCGTGTTGACGTTAAATTGATTAATCATTGGGAAGATGTTGGCAAGCGTCGCGGCGCGGAAAGTTTAATAGCTAAACCAAATTTTAATTGCGTCTCAATTTTCACAGAAAATCTTGTTGCTATTCAATTGGACCGGTTGAAAGTTGTTTATAATAAGCCCATTTATATTGGTTTTTCGGTTTTAGAGCTGTCAAAATTATTAATGTATGAGTTTTATTATAATTATGTAAAATCAAAGTATGAAAATGATGTGACATTATGCTATATGGACACAGACAGTTTAACACTACTTATAAAAACAAAAGACATATTTCAAGACATTAAGCAAGACCTTTCAAAATTTGATACTAGTAATTTTGATCCACAAAATCTACATAACATCCCTCTTCAAAATAAAGCCGTTTTGGGATTGATGAAGGATGAGAACGGAGGCAAGATTATGACAGAATTTGTTGGATTAAGATCAAAAATGTATGCCAATAACGTTGAGGGCGACTGGTCCAAAAAAGCAAAAGGGGTTAAGAAATGTGTAGTTCAACAAGATCTGGCTGGAAATGATTACAAAAACTGTTTATTCACTCAAACTACCATCAGTAGGAAACAAAATTTATTTAGATCAATTAAACACTCAATTTATTCCATTACTCAAAATAAATTAGCTCTTTCACCTTTTGACGATAAACGTTATATTTGCACTAATGGTGTAAATACTCTAGCCTGGGGACATAAGGATATATAAAATTTTATTATGGTAGCCCCATCAAAAGATTTTAAACCCACCAGAGAACTCTGGTGAGGTTAAAATCTTTTGACCTGTATCAATTCATCGTCGTCAATGGGGTCTACGTATGCCCACAGGCGAAGACCCAATAGTTCACTGTAAAAAAAAAAAAATACTGCTTTAATGATGAATCTTAAACTTAAAAAATACCACTTGAGGAAAATAAGTTTATAAATTTAGTTACATACCCCTTAAATAAGGTTATAACCTGGTTTGCCTCAGGTAGGCTGGTTGGCGCCAGGTTTATTATCATTGGATATGTCTAAAAATATTTTAGTTCTGACAATAAGAAAATTGTACAGTAATAAAACTTACGGATATTGGGGCCTCCAGCCTAGCACGAAGAGCAAATATTATATTGGCGATAGTAGAAGTCATTGTTTCAGTTTAGCTTGGCGAAGAGTGATAATCTGAATTTATAGCCATCTTAGTGTAGTGGTATTGTGGATCAGTATTTGCGGAATTTGCTAGAAGCAAACATTGTGCTCGTTAAAATAGCAGTTTTTAGCTACTGACATTCTTTCTGGAATTTTCCTACTGGTGGCATTAAGAAATTGCTGGACTGGTATGTTCTGCGTCCTGCGTAGTGAGATAATAGTGTGCTCGTTAAAATAGCAGTTTTATCGACCGGCATTTTTTTTCTTGCAATTTTTGGAAGATAACGAAAATGTGGTCTTGCTGAAAATATATATAAATAGAAAACATTCTAAGTTTGTTAGTTGATAGTCTGTCAAGTCGAAGCTAGGGTCAAGTCCGTCTCAAGTTGATATTCTGAATATGGTGAGTAAAATCAATTCCGATTTCATTTTTTCTTGATAAGAAAATTGTTTAGAGAACTGTAAACAGTTTATTATAGAATTTAATTAATATTATTTTCTTAAGGAACGTTTCAATCAAATAGGAAAACAGCGCAACATCAAAAAGTTGATAGATTTACCTCAGAAAACTAAAATACCAGTCACCAACCTGAGATTCATGCCTACAACATACGGCCCCAAGATTATATGTGACCTTATTAAATCCAATGAAATTGTATTTTTGCCGGCGCGATTTAATACGCACCTGACGCAAGAAGATATTGATAAAATAAACAAACAATTGCAAAATTATTTAGTCGTTGATGGATACAACGTGCACATGTGTGACAACAACGGGTCTGTGTAGATGTGTTGGGCTTCAATATCTCGAACTATTAAATAATAATTTTAGTCGCGAAAAATACCATAAGTTTTTAAAGGATAAAAAGTTTTTCGAGTTTATAAAGACAGAAGATTTTAATATTATATTATATTCAATTGAAAATTTAAGCGGTTTCAATTTAGTTAAAGGCAAACTTCTTGATTTAGAAATTAAGTTGTTAGTAGGGAAAATGATGTGTTCAGGAAATTTTGATAATTCACTTTCACTTACATCTCGATGGGAGGAGTGTTTAAGTGAAGAGTCATTCGTGTGTGTGTTGTCAAATTATTATAGACAGGTTAACGCATGGAATACCCGAATTTGTCGAGAATGTTATGTGGGAGACATGTCAAATCAATTGCACAATTATGAGTTGGTTACAAGACACATCATATGCGAAGTAAGAAATGTAGAACCAACTTTTTGTATTTCATGTTTCCAGACCCTGTATGTGACATTTGGGTTAGAGTCTTGTCCTCTTTGTTATTTAAAATGAGTAATTTGTTAGTTTGTTAGATAAGAATGAATTGTTTTGTAAATAAACAAAAATCTAATATGAGTGTTTTTTTTATTTTTAATGTACACTTGTCTATAACATATCCTTTGAATTAATCCACGAATTGTGTGCTGAATCGAGACCCAACCATTTAACATACGCCTTTGTTCCTTTCCTACGTAAAATTTTCTCCACTAAGAATACGTCTGGATACATTACTTTCTGTATTTCTTGTTCGTAAAATGCACCTTTTATTGGTTGTTTGTTAGAATCCTCCAAAAGGTAAGTAACTGGATTAGTCATTTTTACTTTATTTATTTTAAAAATCTCTGTAGTCCAATTTGGTGTATATCCTTTTGCAAATATATTTTTGTATTTGCTAATTCTAACATAATCTCCCTGCTTATAGCGACCACTTTTAGCAATTTTTAAATGAGAATATGCTGTTTTTAAAAGAAATGATTCATTTTTCCTATTGACACTGATGGGTTTTAAACCAATAGTACTGTGAACTGTGTTATTATACCTTTCCGTAACTTCATCCAAAATATCAAGCCACTTATATTTTCCACGTAAACTAAATTCCTTATATAACCAACTTTTTAGAGTTCTAATTACTCGCTCCGCAATACTTGCTTTTGTTGTACTATATGTAGAATATAAGTTGATGTTACGTTTTTTACAAAGTGCTATAAAGTTTTTATTGTAAAATTCGAGCCCCAAATCTGTTTGCAAATTATTTACTGGAGCCGAAATTTTTGCCAAAATTTTTAACATAGCTTCAGTAACATTCTGAGCGTTTTTAGATTTTAAGGGCCGAGTCCAAACAAATTTACTAAAGCAGTCAATAACTACCAGTATATATTTATGACCCCTGTTTTCTTTTGCAAAAGGAATCATTTCCATTAAATCTGCTTGAAGCAAATCAAATAGTCCTTTTACAATTGTTCTCCGTCTCGGAAAATGCTTCCGAGCGGGTTTATGTAGTTCATAAACTACCTGTCGTTTTTCCATCGAAATGTTCTACCTGACGTTTTTCAGGTGGATGTTTCTGCGTGTCTAGCGTTACCTTTAATTTTTGTAGATCTTGTTCAATCGATACTAGTCTTTGTTGAAATATTTGGGTCACATAATCCAAACTATTTTTAGTAACACAATCTGTTGTTGATGAGGGTTCACCAACATTAACTATCCTTTTATTTTGAGCATTCCAATTACCATTTGCATCTACTGTGAAGCTGCCCGAAGCCGCGACATGAGATGAATATCGACCGAATTTGTCAACAGTCATACTATAACATTTGCCTCGCGCAATTCTTCAATAATTGACACAATCTCGTTGTTCACCGAATTATTACCTGCCACCTTTGCAGCATACAAAAGCTTTAGTCTATCTACCAGCTCATTGACAGAATTCCAATATATATATTCTGGTTTGAATGAAACTTGTTTGTTTAATGCGGTCCCCCTTGTTGATCTCAATGTTCTAGGCTGATTTGTTACGGGAGATAGGTGTTTTGGAATGCTAGTTTGAGGAGGAAATAATTTACTTATTATGTTTTTATATTTAAATCCACCGCTTCGGTTAATTTGATTTCCTGCACCATATTGCCGTTTATGAGCGTTCGACAAACGCAAGATTCTTTTATAGTTTTCCAAATCATCGGCACTATACTTTTCAGGCTTATTCAGAAAAAGTAAATTATACAACCCCTCAGTCCCCTTAAATTTTGTGTTTTCAATGTACACATCATTATCAATAAAGTCGGGTGCCTTAATACCAATTTTCCAACAATTTGCTTCAGAGTCCCATCTGATGCCGTAAGTATAATCCATTTCTTTAGCATTTGTTAAAAGTAGATCAAAATATTTTGTTGCTAGGGGGCCTACGCCGGCCTCTCTAAAAGTATCGCTGATTGATTTGCGCCCACTTGTAGTAGAATACATGTCACGCAACTGATTCAACGATGTTTCGTGTCTTTCCTCTGGCAAATTTTCAACTTCAGCAACGTTTTCTGGTTGAGATTCAAAAACCTCATCTTCATCTTCCGATTCACCCCAATTTGCTGTTGACGCCCTAGGTTGTACATTTTGTGTATATTCAGACGAAATATCTGTTTCAGGTTTTTCAGTTTTAATTTCTTTTTTAAGCTCAACAACTGCTTTAAGAGGTTCAACAATAAATTTATACCCTCTCTGTAGCAATTCTTCAGATTGGAGGCGACTTCGGCGAATTGTTCTAGCTTTCTTGCGAATTATATTTCTTGCTTTAATTAATTCTCGTTTTAACCCAACATCGGGAACTTCAGGAGTCAAAGCCATCTTAATATGCACTGCAGGGGAACATAATAAATGTAATTATATATATATGAAATGATCTAAACCTTTTCGATAACGCCCATTTTTAATTTCCCTTTCTTTGTCTATCACAACAAATCCATATTTATCTTTCCAACATTGTGAACATAGTTCTACAAATTTTTGAAAAGACATATCGGTATTTACATGATCCTGATATACATGTTTCAAATTCAATTCATCTTGCTTGAATAAAATAATCAAATTTGCGTTGTCTCTCACCAATTGCTTAGGAATTCGGGTGTAAGTTTGACATAGGTAGAAACAGTCAACAGCTTGATGTCTTCCAAAAGAGAAGTAGTCTCGAATACTACTCTGCGGTGAACAGGAAACATCATCAAAAATGAAAATTGAGTTAGGTTTTGCTTCGGTGTACGGAACAATTTCATCAGTATCTTTAAACTCGTAATAGTTAACAATTTCACGTAACAATTGCTTTAAGTAGAGGTATTTTGGTTGGTGTAGCGATTTTGAATATACATAAATATTCTCAAAAAATAATCCATTTGCGTTTGCAATCATACCGAGCAAAAGATTGCTTTTTCCTGAATTGCTCGCCCCAGTTATTAAACATCTAATGTTATTCGGAAAAAGGTTTCCATGGCGTTTTTCCGCTTTGTCTTTTGTGAACACATAATCAAAATTTTTAATTTCAAATTGCTCAGTTTGCTGTACTACCCTCATGATGTAACTTTGAAAACTGAATAATATCTTTATATTCACATGTATTTAGATAATCTTGACTTCAAATGATTGCCAGCCAAAGTGTTATAAACATGCTAATCAACAAGCTGCCTTTTGAACTGCACCTGCCTGGATACCAATATTGTGGACCTGGTACAAAACTAAAAAGGCGTTTAGCACGAGGCGATCCGGGCATAAACAAACTCGATCAGGCTTGTAGGACACACGATATTGAGTATTCAGTGAGTGAGGATCCTCACAAGAGAAGAGTCGCAGATCAACAATTAGCAGATTTAGCTTGGGAAAGATTTAAAGCAAAAGATTCAGGAATGTCAGAAAAAATTGCCTCATATGCTGTTACGAATGCCATGAACGCCAAAACAAAACTTGGTATGGGTTCTAAAAAAATAACTCACAAGAAGTGTGGTGGTAAGCTTAAAAAACGCTTGCCATTTAGGAAAAACATTTTAAAGCCCATTCAAGAAGAAATAAGTAAACACTCTAAAAGTGGTTTGACTTCGGGAGAAAACATAAGACTTGCTTTGAGAGCGGCAAAGCGGGCATTAAAACGATCTGGAGGTAAGAAAAATGTCCAAATTCCGAGAATAATACCAATACCGAAAAGCGGAGGATTTCTTATACCGTTATTCGCGGGATTGTCAGCATTGGGTGCATTAATTGGTTAGTTGGTCCACTGACGTACGAAAACAATAGATAATTATTTAATTTGTAGGAGGCTCTGCATCTGTTGCATCAGCAGTAACTAAAGCTAAGGATGCCAAAAAACGGTTGGAGGAGGCAATGAGGCACAATAAGGCCATGGAAGCAATTCATGTAGATCGAGGTTTACGCTTTGAACGATTTAAAAAATCCGGCGTCGGTTTATACATTTCAAAAAACTAATATGTTTACCCCACCGGCCTCTTACCAACATAGATTTGGAAAAGTTTATTAAGAAAAATAAGCTTTCATATTTCAGAGGAATTTTTATGAGAAATGATCTTCCAATTAGAGGACCTTGGAAAAATGAATATGGCATTGTAAATTTGGATGATAAAGATGGGCCGGGCACTCACTGGTGTGCATATAAAAAGAGGGGTAATACAGTTTACTGGTTTGATAGTTTTGGAGATTTGTCTCCCCCGCTTGAAGTAATTAATTATTTTAAACAATGTTTAATTTTGTATAATCATCAAAGATATCAAACCTTCGGATCGTATATTTGTGGACATCTATGTTTAGAATTTTTGTATAAATAAAATTGAAATACATATTTGTGTGCAGAATGTCGTTAACATTTAGTCTGAGTGGTACTGGGCCTGTGCTCTCCGCCACATACCACCCTCCCATACATCTAAATCCTAGAAAAAGATATGCTTTGGGTCTTGTCAGTTTCAACACGTTTTTCACCGTGCCAAATTTGATCAATAAAAAGTTTTATTATAACAGCGGTACAGAGTTAGCAATTCCTAATGGATATTACGACATCACGGATCTCGAAAAGTTCTTAAAAGATAAAATAGGCGCACAAAATATTTTTCTAAAAGCGCATAATCCTAGCTCAAAGTGCGAACTATGGTCGAAATTTGATGTAGATTTTACTCCTGGTGATTCTTTACATAAGGAATTAGGTTTTAAACAACAAAAGTATGAGAAGGAAAATATATGTTTTGCAGATTTTCCCGTAGATTTAGTTAAAGTTAAACTTATACGAATAGAATGTAATATAACATCGGGTTCTTACCATAATCAACAAGATGTACATTCTTTACATCATTTTGCTCCTAATGTTGGGCATGCAGTATCTATAAATGAGCACCCTAGAAATATAATTTATTTACCAGTAAGTGTTCCAACTATTCACAACATTACTCTTAGAATAGTGGATCAAAATAGAGAGTTGCTAGATTTTCAAAAAGAGGACATTGAAATTAAATTGGAGCTAAAGCCATGGGACTAACGTATAAGCAGATACAAACAAAAATAAATAAAAGGGGCAGATTTGGTAGGGGAGCAATCACAACGTGGCGAGCAGCAGAACCATTAACACGTGAAAATTTAAAATTTCTACAGAGCTTGGGATTTACACTTAAAAGACATGTCGGAAAACATATTAAACATTTTTGAAGAAGTTAATTTCGATGATGTAGTCACTAAAAAAGAATATCATACTTATCAGCCGTATTCTACAGCAAGCTATAATAATAACGATGAAATTCGCATCCCTATCTTATCTCAAGAGATCTACACTTTACCCTGCGAGAGTTTCTTATACATAGAGGGCGAATTTGATGGTGGAGCTGGTGATACTGCATCCGTTTTAATCAACAATGCTTTTGCCTTTCTTTTTGACCAAATTCGTTACGAAATCAATGGTGTAGTTGTTGATTCGATTAAGGATGTAGGAATAACTTCCACTATGAAACAGCTGGTTTCTTTCACGCCTGCAGATGCTAGAGCATATGAAACCAGCGGATGGAATTTTGATAAGTCGCCGTCTACGTGGTACAAAGTTGAAAAATTATTTACTGCTTGTATTCCATTAAAATTATGGCTAGGATTTGCAGAAATGTATAAAAAAATATTAATTAATTGTAAACAAGAACTCATTCTCTTGCGATCACGGTCAGATGTAAATATTAGCAAAGGTCAGACGGACGGAAAACTAACCTTAACTAAAGTCGAATGGCACGTTCCCCATATTAATGTTAACGATGAGGTAAAATTGAAACTTTGGAAGTTTTTAAAAACTGATCGACCCATACAAATTCCTTTTCGTCGCTGGGAATTGCATGAACTGCCATCATTGCGACACAACACGTCAGATAAATGGGCAATTCGCACATCATCACATTTAGAAAGACCGAGATATATTCTTTTAGCGTTTCAAACAAACAAAAAAAACGTTAAAACTGAAGATGCCAGTAACTTTGATCACGTTACATTGTGCAACTTTAAGCTCTATTTAAATTCAGAGAGCTATCCATACGATAAACAAGAGTACGACTTTGGCGAGGGTAAATATAGTAAGGCGCACCAAGATTACAGCAACTTTCAAGGACATTATTATGATCGAGAATTTAATGACCCCCTCCTCTCATATAAGCAGTTTAAAAATTGCCCGCTCTTTATAATTGATTGTTCCAAGCAAATTGAGTCAGTTGTGGGAGGAAGCGTTGACGTGCAAGTCGAATTTGAATCGAAGACAAAGTTTCCAGAAAACACAATTGCCTATTGCCTAATTATCAGCGATTGTCTAGTCGAATATAGTCCAATAAGTGGTTTAGTGCGCAAAGTCCTCTAAGATGTTGGTGATTGATATTCAAGGATATACTCTGGATGGAAACAAATTTATACCGAAGGAATTGGCAGCATTTGATGGTGAAAAAATTACCCATATTTTATTTAAACCACCCTTCAATGAAGTATTTCTCACAACAAATGAAATACGACAACTTAGATGGTTAGAAAACAACTATCACGGTTTAAGATGGTGTTCTGGTTTTGCGGATTTGGATCAATTATGTCCGATTTTATTTGAAATATCTCAAGGACACGATGTCGTCTACGCTAAAGGAGTACCAAAAGTTAATTTGTTGAAAAAATATTTGGGTCCTCTTGTTCAAGAATTTCCGAGTGAAGAGCCATCCCTCAAAAATAATGTTTCGGAGCCCGGGTGTTTCTTTCACAATTCAATTTACTGCCACTGCGCTCTTTCAAATGTAAAATTATTATTTAAATATTTGGAAACGTATGAATAAATGTTTTTTCTAATTGTAACATGTGATTGGTTGGTTTATTGTATAAATAAAGATGTTTTCATATTTTTGATTAGTTGTTATTTATTTCGCGATGGCAAACCACGAGCAAGTAATTGATCTAGTCAGTGACGAAGGCAGCTGTTTCGAGTTTCTCGATGATATGTTAAATGATTTCAACCAAACTGTGCGCAATGAAAATAAATATATTAATGAAACCCGCTACAATATTAACAAAAGTGGAAATCTTTATGTGGCTGTTGGATTTAGTGCGGTAAGAGGATTTTATCCATCCATAAGACTATCTGGACCTAGAAAGGTGAATTTACATTTTTTACATAGTGAATGGTTACAATTTGTAAAGAAGAAAGATATAATTAATACATATTTAACGACTAAAATGAGACAATGCTGTAAATGTGCTACTGTAGATGAAGTTAAGCCATTTCTAAATATCTTTGATGAATGTGACGTATTTCTTGGAGCTAGATCGAAAACTCGCTATGCGTCTATCCGTAAAAATAGTGACAAACTAACTTTAGATTTGAAAACTTTTAATTCTTTGTGTAAAGTTTTCCCGCTCATTGAATCAAGAATCTCACGGTTGGAATCACTTCATTTTCTCGATTTTTATGACCAATGTCTGTCTCAAGTTCTAAATGTAAAGCGCGAATGTACTACGACTGAAGCACTTACTATACTCACGAACGCTACTTTTGATCAAGCCACCATACCCGTCGAGAATATTGAGTGTTTACTGGAAGTTGGTATTTATTGCGAAGAAAAATTTAAAATAGATTTAGAGTACAACCGCATTTTACATGAGCAACTAACTACAGATAAGCCGGAAATGGTATCTGATAAAGTTGATGCTGCGATAGCCGCATATTGCAACCATCAATTATCGTCAGAACATCTACAATACCTACCCAATTGTTATATGGAGCAAATTGAGGGTTTGCAATTGGAAAATATTTGGACACTGCTCTCAACATCAAAGCAGGCTGATGTAAAATACCAAAAAAGGTTACCTTGTCACAAACATTATAATATCGGAAAAACACACTGGGACGGGCCTCCTACTCCAATTTATAAATGTGCCCAATGCAACAGTGTAGCTTAATTTTACTTACACACATCGTGCAAAACCATAGTCCGTCGTAGTTGTTAAAATGGAACGTCTAGATTATTTCGATTCAATACAAACAAGTATTGAACCCTATATGAGAAAAATTATTGTTGAATGGGTATTGGAGGTGTGCGAAGATTCTAGGAGCGAAGTTCCCGTCTTCTTTGTCGCCGTTAATTGTTTGGACAGATTTTTGTGTTTGAAAAATATCGAGAAACATACATTTCAACGCATTGCAGTTGCGTGTCTTTGGATCGCTTCAAAATTTGTGAGTGACTTTCATCTTTCGTTGGAATTATTAATATTGTATACGGCTAAGAGTGTAACAAAATATGATATAATTAGATGTGAAAAACAAATTTTGTCTGAACTAAATTGGGAAATACCGACAACGACAATTGTAGATTCTCTAAACTTGTTACTATTAAGGTTTGGACATGTAAAAGATAATACTGTTTCTCTAAATATGTGCGTTAAATTAGCAGAAAAGGTCGCGACCACCGATGAGTTTATATTAAAAACACCTTCTTTTAGCGCTACTGCCTGTTTCACATTTTTATCTAAGAAATGCGGTGTGCAGGACTTATCAATTGTAGGTATTTGCGAGTGTATGAAGGTTAATGTGGAACAAATACTACAAACATACGAAGCGTTAGATAAGGTCTGTACGTGAGAAAATAAATGTTTATAATGCATCGTTGTCTTTAAAAAAACCCGCCAAGCTCCCACCGCAGATCCGGTCCGGACCAGCTTGATCCGATCTGGATCTGATCCGACTCTGATCCGGATCTGGTCCAGATCTACCCAAGCTCAGCTTGATCAGCTCAGATCTGGTCCGGCTTTACCTAACCTCAGCTTGATCCCGCTCCTAGATGCCGACGTGCTGCCACCTCTTGCGCGAACCTTCCAATTGGCTGAGTATAGATTCCACCCAGGTACCAACTAGCGCCACCTATTGCGCGGACTTCCACTTAGCCGAGAACAGAACCCATCAGGTACCCTCTGGCGCCACCTATTGCCCGGAGGTCTGCAACACTTACAGAACACTAAGTCCGCCATTTTGTGGAGGGGGGTGTTTTATGACGTCTTATGGGAACTTTTACATGGGTGGGCGTAGAACCCGTGAATCCTATCTACTGCTGCAGATACAGTAAATAAGTGCACATTTATTGGAGAATTTTAACTTTTATTTTCAGATTTATACAGGGTGTTTCAGAGCTCTGGGAACGGTCAATCACGTGCTGAATTGCCTGTTCAGGTCATTTTGTAATAAACGTATTGTGTCTCTCTCTGGCATACAGTTAGAGCTTAAAACCGTTACCAGGATAATATTGATATTGACTATATTTATAAATAGGATAAATTGAACACACCCATCCATAACTAAAACAGAACTCGAGAATATCGAGAACGAAACCGATATGCGGTGTGTACTGATAACGAGTAAGTTTTCCCCAAGTAGCATTGAATAACAATGGCATTCAAGAGACGGAGGAGTGGAGTATACATGTGTGTGTGTGTGTGGTGTTTGGAACAGAGGCTGGAGAGCAGAAGATATGGTCGGTTGGCTGCTTCCACGTATCGATCCACGTGCACGGTTGGTCGCCTGCATTGTGTCAACTAGCTTATGCCAAATTAATCATGCTAATTGAACTGGATCATGATGTTACGTACAAACCCGATTATTTATAAACATACACCTGCCTCTAACAACGTATAAAGTATTACACATGGGTGGTGAATTTATGAAGATTTTTATTTGCATGTATAAATCATATTTCAGTAACTCGCTCCAAATTTTTGTGACATTTTTCATGTCTGGTGAGATTTCGAATGGGAACATTTTTTCTGTACGTTGTTTGCAGGGTCGCGCCAAGCGGGGGTGTTAGGGGTGCCCAACACCCGGGTGGCAGGCTCTTAGTCGATCCGTTTTACGACCTCAGCCGCCAGATTACAGCGAACAGACTATACATACTACATCAATATATTTATTTTTGGAGTTTAAAATGTGTATCCCTCACCATATTGATATTTTTCAAAGGATTTATTATTTCTTGACATTCTTGAGGTAATATTTTATGAGAAATACCGCTGTATGTACAATCAATATTATATTAATAAGATGCGACATTGGCTTCCAATAACCGCACGTAGTATCGTAGTATGGATTTAATCTGGCATCAAACAACGGAAAGAATTTAATAACTGGATGCATATTTTTTACAATATTTAATACACCTGTAAGTTCTATAATAATGAATTAGTTTTTTTCAACGGCCCAAAAAGCCTTTCTTTTATGGCCAAGAGAAATATGGAGACATCCGAAGAAAGTCTCTTGGAATTGCCCTTAGAAAGGGAAAGTAGTCGAGAATTTTAAACATTACGACTTTAAATACAAGAAAACGAAATGTAGCCTGAATATATGAATATTCAACCTGTTCGTTAATCTGCAAGCAAAAAATTAAGTCTTACTAAGACTATAAACAAATAACTTATTGAAACAACTACTTCCCTGGCTAGTGCCACTCGGCACGGATATTGAATGATACAAAAGAAATTTGCATGTTATTACTAGTACTACTAGATAATAACATTGGTTTAAGATCGTCTATTTCTACATACAAGACTAACTTTGAAAATTATTCTAAAATGAAATGTGAAACTTTAAACTGTAAATGTTATTATTCAAATGAAAAAACCAGAAAACATTTTGACAAGGACACACAGTGCTAAACTTATCTAGTATTACCAGATGAAACAAATTTGATAATAACTAAAAATACCACTGAATTAAAAAATATATGAAAAATTAAGTAATTACGACTTTAATCTCTTTTTTTTAATTTGGTAGTATTAGTATCTATTCATATTACTATTAACTATTATTATTAATAATACGAACTAGCGAAACGTAAATAATAAAACAATTAGCCTGTCGATAACCCTTTCACAGACAACGGAAAGGGGATTTAAAGTTTTTATCATAATGTATTTATCTAGATGTTATTACTGTGAATAAAGATGTTTGTACATATAAAACAATTAGTTCATACAGGGTCTTTTTTTAACTCAGAATATATGATTGTTAATGTATATTAGAGTGGTTCTTATTTTAGAAGTATATGAAAATCAACGGGACAACCCGGAAACTTGTTCGTATAGATGAAAAACTAATAACTGTAAATTTTGAGCCATATCGAACATTGCGTAACCGAGCCCTAGCCCTCTAAAATTTGAAAAAGTGGGTTTATTCCCTTTTTTTAATTTTGGTCCAACCTAATATTAAACGGTCCACCCTAATGGCCAAATTATATATTATGTCGATAGAGGACGTTAATGTGAATCCAAAACGTGTTTATTTGTTGAAATTGGACTAAAATTGACGAAGTTATTAATGTTTAACGAAACTACAAGCCAAAGATCCAAAATACCGGCCGGAAAATCAAAAAGTAAAAAATGCAGACCGAAAACTTGAAAATTCAAATAAAGGAAAATTAATTTGCCATTGTCACCCCCAAAATAATAAGCTCAAGGCCAGAAACTCGGAAATAATAGCCAGAAAATAAAAAATAAAATCACCCAACAAAATCAATCATTCAAGTTAAAAAATAAAAAATCATAAATTTAGACCAAAGTCGAAAATTCGGGACTAAAAACAAAATTTCGGCCAAAATAACGCAAAGTCGAAAATGCAAGTAAAAAAACTAAAATAGAAGCCAAAAAATGAAAAATCAACAATCGTGGCCAAAAATCAAACATTTAGACTCGGGCCTAAAAATAAAAAATGCAGACCAAACAAATCGAAATTTTCTGCCAAAATAAAGGTAATGTAGGACAGAAGATTCTGAATTTAGACTACGAAATCGAAAATGCAGGTCAAAAATCAGAAATATATACTAAAAAAATCCACAATCGGTACCAAAAAATCAAAAATTTTGACCAAAACTCGAAAACTCTGGTTTAAAAATAAATAATGTAGACACAATAATCTATCATTCCGGTTACAAATTCAAACCATGGGACCAAAAATAGGAAATTCGAGCCTAAAAATAAAAAAATACGGACCAGAAAACCCAAAATAAAGAACATTTCGACTGAATGATCACAAAAGACCAAAAAATTAGTCAAAAATCCAAAAAAACAGGCCAAAGATCGGACCAGAAAAGCCAAAATAAAGAACATTTCGACTGAATGATCACAAAAGACCAAAAAATTAGTCAAAAATCCAAAAAAACAGGCCAAAGATCTTAAATATGAGCCAACAAATCAAAAATCCCGGCCTGGAAATAAAAAATGGTGACCAAAAAATTAAAAATTCAAGTAAAAGAAAAACAATTGTTCTTATATATATATTTATATTAATAGAATTAATATAATTTTTCATAATTTCGCGCTCTGTTCAAAAAATTGTTTCACACAATTTGATCAAGGTGTGTATCCAGCTTTTTCCAAAATCTTCATGTCGAATGAATTTTGAGGTTTTTAGGAAAGTTTCAAATCGATTTTTATATTTATTTGAAGCCAACAAAATTATAAGAATTTTTTGCGATTTTTCGTAGTGATTACATGAAATTATGACAAAATCTGGTGATGGTGTATAAGCAGTTTTTCGCATAATAATAATCTCAAATGATTTTTGAGTAATTTCGGAAAATTTTAAGTTTTTGTTTGACAATTGTTTGTGTATATTCTTGAGAGCATTAAAATGATTAAAATTTTTCATAAGTTCGCGTACTATTCAAGTAAAAAATTGGTTTTGATATTTATCCAGATTTTTCCAAAATCATAATTTCGAATAAATTTTGAGTTATTTTGCAAGGTTTTAAATCGTTGGCAGTTGTTTTTATATTTATTTCAAGCCACCAAAATTATAACAATCTTTTTCCGATTATTCGCATTGATTACAAGAAACTATCACAAAATCTGGTGATGGTGTGGAAGTATTTGTTTACGTAGTAATAATTTCTAATGATTTTTGAGTAATTTTAGAAAATTTTGAGTCCACAACAATTGTTTTTGTATGAGCATTAAATTATTGCAATTTTCATAATTTCACGCGCTGTTCGAATAGAAGTATCACAAAATTTGGTTCAGGTGTGTATCCAGATTTTCCCAAAATCGTAATTTCGAATGATTTTTGAGTTATTTTGGAATGTTTCGAATTGATGGAAATTGTCTTTATATTTATTTAAAGCCACCAAAATTATAACAATTTTTCGCAATTTTTCGTGATTACATAAAATCATAAAATCTGCTGATTTTTCACATAATAATAATAATTTCGAATGATTTCTAAGTAATTTTAGAAAATTTTAAGTCGACAACAATTGTTTTTATATTTGTTTGAGAGCATTAAAATAATTACAATTTTCCATAATTTCGTGCGCTGTTCAAATAAAGGTACAGAAAATTTGGTTTTGGGGTGTATCTAGATTATTGCGAAATCATAATTTCGAATGTATTTTGAGTTATTTTAGAAAGTTTCAAATCGATGGCAATTATTTTTGTATTTATTTGAAACCATTAAAATTACTACAATTTTTCATGGTTTCGCGCGCTATTGAAATAAAATTTATGTAAAATTTGACGTTGGTATGGATCTACCTTTTCAGGAAAATATAATCTCGATTGAATTTTGAGTAATTTTGGAAATAGAACCATAACCACAAGCATTGCATTTATCAGTGAAGGGATCTCATCTGCTTTAGACAAGTGTAAAATAAGTGACAGAAATGCCGCGCATCTTCTAATTACCGTTGATGAAGGATTAGGTCACAAAACATCGAAATATAGAAGTATGATATAACTGAAACATTCACAACTCTTGTCAATTTTAGTCAGATTTTAACAAATAAATTCGTTTTGAATTCGTATTAACATCCTCTGTCGATATAGTATATCATTTGACCATTAGGGTGGACCGTTTAATATTAGGGGGGCGCCCTACTTATTACACCACCAAAATAAAAGTGGACTTTATCAATCGACTCATCATGAAGAGTCGACTGGAAAGAGTCAACTCTTGACTTATTTGAAGAAGTTAAAAAGTGATGAGCAAATGATTAGTTGAACCCAGGACCGCCAAAATAATATATTAAACTATTTACCAAATATGTGATATAACATTCTAAATAATCACCAACAACGTGTTATTTGCGACGCGATGCCCCGTAATGGTGTGCGATAAATTTTGCGTTAAATCCGAAAATTTTAAAATTTAAAACTTAATTTGCGGCCAACGGGATTAGGGCTGTTTAATATAAATGCGCGCTCGGACAGCGAGAGTGGCACCCTCTGATGGCTACTATCGTATTTAAATTGACGGACCGATGAGCAGCCAACAAATATTTTGTCGTTTCACGTTTACAACGGCCCTCATGTATTATATGGATGTGTGTGTGTGTGTTGGTTTGTGTCTGTGTGTGTGTGTGTTTGTGTGTGTGTGTGCGCGTGTACATCACACTAAATAATAAAAGCAATACAATATATCAATTTTACTCGTGTACGGCCGTGCGTGCCCAATTTTAGTACGTAACAAATTTAATCATTGCATCTGCTAATGGGCTGCACCTCTATTTAAAGCTGAACATTAAAAACGGTTCGAATGATACTATTGATTTGTATACAAATGAATGTAATTATTATTGATAAGAGGAGATTTTTAATTTTAAAGACAACTATCTTGAAAACCATTTTTTTTAAGTAGTTGAATGGTCAACGCCAAAACCAAAAAAATTGTATAACTGTATTTATTTCATCAGTACCATCAATCTCACTCGTGTTTGACTTAAGTTTTAACGAGTTGCTTTAATTTTGTCCAATACCGCAGGCAGGGATAATTAAATATACAGGGTATTTCTAAATTGATGCGAAAGATTTTGTGGGATTTTTCAGCAAAAATTAAGGAAGGTCTTTCCTATAACGTTTTGTTCGAAACCCCTTCTCCTCCAAGTTACAGCCCTCTAAAATTAAGGTTTTTAAGGAAAAATTTAATTCGATCGTTTTTTAGGCGTTTCCAGCCGATTTAGGCACTATTTACGAAAATCGTCATTTTGCGTATGTCGGTTCCAGGAAGACCCACAATTTTTTTTATAGACAAATTGCGTTCATAATGAGCTCTTAGACATAAAAAAAATGGAAAAAAAAATTTGACCAAAAATTCCGTATCTCCGGCCCTGAAAGTCCTACAAAAAAATTGTAGACAAATAAGATTCATAAGTTCAGAATGAAAATTGAAAAAAAAAATTCGGAAGAAAAATTTCTTTAAATCACTTTTGTTTTGTTCCCGAAATTTTTTGTATACGAAATCAGAAATTAATTATTTATTTATTTATAGATGAAACTTGTGGAGCAATTTGCTTGATTAATCCATTTTTTACAATTTTTCAAATTGTTGAACGCATTGTTCGATTTCGGACTTTGCCGTTTTTTTGCCGTTTTGTTCCCACCTAGAACAAGTCAATTTTTTGACAGTACAAAAATACCACTTTTGACATTAAAAAAATACATCTTTTATTTTTGAAAAAAACAGTTGAAACAAACCCTCTTTTGACCGTACAAAAATACCATTTCTGTCATTACAAAAATGGATTTTTTTAACAGTTAAAAATATGCCATTTTAACAGTTAAAGAACAATTGAAATGAACCTATTTTTGACAGTACAATAATACCACTTTTGACATTACAGAAAGTACAATTTTTGACAGTACAATAATACCACTTTTGACATTACAGAAACTACAATTTTTAACAGTTGAAAATACACTATTTTAACAGTTAAAAGATACCATTTTTTATTTTTGAAAAAAAAACAGTTGAAACAAACCAATTTTTGTCAGTACAAAAATATCATTTGTGACATTACAAAAAAATCATTTTTACAGTTGCAAACACCACTTTTCACTTAAAAAATGTGGCTGAAGTAAACTAATTTTTGACTGTAGAAAAATACCATTTGTGGCATTTAAAAATGACAACCTTTCACAGTTCAAAATATACTATTTTAACAGTTAAAAATACAATTTTTGACATTAAAAAAATCTATATTTAAAAGTTGATATTATACTATTATAACAGTTAAAAATACCGTCCTTTTAATTTGAGAAAAAAACAAAGTTGAATAAAATCCATTTTGGGCAGTACAAAAATACATTTTTTGACATTAAAAAAATACAATTTCTACCAGTTGAAAAAACTACATTAACAGTTAAATAATACGTTTTTTTTTTGCATTTGGAAAAATAGTTGCAATAAACTCATTTTTGACTTAAAAAAAACTAATTTTAACAGTAAAAAATCACTATTTTTACATTAAAAAAACCCTGTTTCGACAGTACAAAAATACCACTTTTGACATAAACAAATGCAATTTTAAACAGTTGAAAATACACTGTTTTAGCAGTTAAAAGAATCCGTTTTTTACATTTGAAAAAACAGTAGAAACTAACTCATTTATGGCAGTACAAAAATACCATTTTTGATATTAAAAAAATTGAAATTTTAACAGTTAAAAATACCATTTTTAATTTAAAAAAAAAATGGTTAAAATTAACTGATTTTTGGGATTACAAAAATACAATTTTAGACATTTAAAAAGTACATTTTTCTAACAATTAACAATATATAAAAATAGCATGTTCTACATTTCAAAAATCAGATGACATAAATCCATTTTTTAAAGTAGAAAACCATTTGTGACATTAAAAAAATAGAATTTTTAACATTTTGAATTTAAAAAAAATGGTGAAAATTAACTAAATTTTGGGATTAGAAAAATACCATTTTAGACATTTAAAAGTATATTTTTAACAGTTGACAATATATAAAAAAATGCATTTTCTACAAAAAAATAAATCGGTTGAAATAAATCAATTTTTGACAGTACAAAAATATCATTTGTGACATTACAAAAAAATCATTTTTAACAGTTGTAAACACCATTTTTCATTTAAAAAATGTGGTTGAAGTAAACCAATTTTTGACTGTAGAAAAATACCATTTGTGGCATTTAAAAATGACAACCTTTCACAGTTCAAAATATACTATTTTAACAGATAAAAATAGAATTTTTGACATTAAAAAAATCTATATTTAAAAGTTGATATTATACTATTTTAACAGTTAAAAATACCGTCCTTTTAATTTGAAAAAAATAAATCCATTTTTGGCAGTACAAAAATACATTTTTTGATATTAAAAAAATACAATTTCTACCAGTTGAAAAAACTACATTAACAGGTAAATAATACGTTTTTTTACATTTGGAAAAATAGTTGCAATAAACCCATTTTTGACTTAAAAAAAACTAATTTTAACACTAAAAAATCACTATTTTTACATTAAAAAAAAAACAGTTGAAATAAACCCTGTTTCGACAGTACAAAAATACCACTTTTGACAATTTTAAACAGTTGAAAATACACTGTTTTAGCAGTTAAAAGAAACCATTTTTTACATTTGAAAAAACAGTAGAAACTAACTCATTTATGCCAGTACAAAAATACCATTTTTGATATTAAAAAAAATGAATTTTTAACAGTTAAAAATACCATTTTTAATTTAAAAAAAATGGTTAAAATTAACTGATTTTTGGGATTACAGAAATACAATTTTAGACATTTAAAAAGTACATTTTTCTAACAATTAACAATATATAAAAATAGCATGTTCTACATTTCAAAAATCAGATGACATAAATCCATTTTTTAAAGTAGAAAACCATTTGTGACATTAAAAAAATAGAATTTTTAACAGTTAAAAAATACCATTTTGAATTTAAAAAAAAATGGTGAAAATTAACTAAATTTTGGGATATTATTATTATTATTATTATTATTATTATTATTATTATTATTATTATTATTATTATTATTATTATATAAAAAAATTGCATTTTCTACAAAAAAATAAATCGGTTGAAATAAATCATCTTTTGAGAGTAGAAAAATACCATTTTTGACATTTAAAAAAAATCTATTTTTAACAGTTGAAAATATACTATTTTTAACAGTTTATTATTACGTAAAAAAATCCTTCAACACCATCACCAGATTTTGTGATAATTTCTTGTAATCAGGGCGAATGTTTCAACAGTACAAAAATACCACTTTTGACATAAACAAATGCAATTTCAAACAGTTGAAAATACACTGTTTTAGCAGTTAAAAGAAACCATTTTTTACATTTGAAAAACAGTAGAAACTAACTCATTTATAGCAGTACAAAAATACCATTTTTGATATTAAAAAAACTGAATTTTTAACAGTTAAAAATACCATTTCTAATTTAAAAAAAAATGGTTAAAATTAACTGATTTTTGGGATTACGAAAATACAATTTTAAACATTTAAAAAGTACATTTTTCTAACAATTAACAATATATAAAAATAGCATTTTCTACATTTCAAAAATCAGTTGATATAAATCCATTTTTGAGAGTAGAAAACCATTTGTGACATTAAAAAAATAGAATTTTTAACATTTTGAATTTAAAAAAAATGGTGAAAATTAACTAAATTTTGGGATTAGAAAAATACCATTTTAGACATTTAAAAGGTATATTTTAAACAGTTGACAATATATAAAAAAATAGCATTTTCTACAAAAAAATAAATCGGTTGAAATAAATCAATTTTTGAGAGTAGAAAAATACCATTTTTGACATTTAAAAAAAATCTATTTCTATTGAAAATATACTATTTTGAACAGTTTATTATTACGTAAAAAAATACTTCAACACCATCACCAGATTTTGTGATAATTTCTTGTAATCAGGGCGAATAATCGGAACAAAATTGTTATAACTTTGGTGGCTTGAAATAAATATAAAAATCGACTTGAAACTTTTCTAAATAATTCAAAATTCATTCTACATTAAGATTTTGGAAAAACTGGACACATACGTTAATAAAATTGTGTGATACAATTTTTGAACAGGGCCCGAAATTATGAAAAATTGTATTAATTTTAATGCTCTCAAAAAATATAAAAACAATTGATTTCCTTTTACTTAAAATTTAAATTTTTTTGATCAACATTTTTTATTTCTAGACCAAGATATAAAAATAAAAATCGACTTGAAACTTTTCTAAATAATTCAAAATTCATTCTACATTAAGATTTTGGAAAAAACTGGACACATACGTTAATAAAATTGTGTGATACAATTTTTGAACAGGGCCCGAAATTATGAAAAATTGTATTAATTTTAATGCTCCCAAAAAAATATAGAAACAATTGTTTTCCTTTTACTTAAAATTTTAATTTTTTTGGCAGCATTTTTTATTTCTAGACCAATATTTTTGATTTTTTGGCTCATATTTAAGATCTTCGGTTTGTTTTTTCGATTTTTGACTAATTTTTTGGACTTTTGTCCAAATTATTCTTTATTTCGGCCCAAATTTTCGATTTTTTTGTCCGTATTTTTTATTTTTAAGCTCGAATTTCTTATTTTTGGCTCTATATTTTGATATTTTAACCTGAGTCATTGGTTGTTGTGTCTGAATTTTTTATTTTTATACCAGAGTTTTCGGTTTTTAGTCAATATTTTTGATTTCTTGATCCCGATTGTAAATTTTTTAAAGTATATATTTTAGATTTTTGACCTGTATTTTTGATTTTGTAGTCTAAATTCATGATCTTCTGTCCTACATTTCCTTTATTTTGGCAGAAATTTTCGATTTTTCTGGTCTGCGTTTTTTTTATCTAAGGACCGAGTTTACGATTTAGGGTCAAAATGTTTGATTTTTGGCCGCTTGTTGATTTTTCATTTTTTGGGCTATATTCTAGATTTTTCGCTTGCATTTTAGAGTTTGCGGTCTATATTATTCCTTATTTTGGCCGAAATTTTGTTCATTTTTTTGTTACAATAATAATTTAATGATAAAAACTTACTTTGAGCTAAAGAGTTATTTTGGGGGTGAAAATAGCAAATTAATTTTCCTTTACTTAAATTCTCTATCATTTTCGTTTTCCTATTCCGGTCCAGGTAGTCACCACACTCTCATTATGCTCGTCTGTAAATCGATGCTTGCGACTTTTATAAACTAAGCTAACAGTCAATAACGTGAACTATTAATTTAAAATTCAAGTTCACTTACATCGTTGGCGATAATTAACTTACAATGATAAATAGCGAAAGTGTGTAAAGCTTTTCTCACCGAATGATTTATTGCTATCTTACTACTAGTAATACCGTCAATGCCAAACATTAAATTACTTTGATGTAATTAATACTTTGATATTTAATTACGCCGTCGGAATGAATCGATTAATTTGCTTCCATGATTAATATTTCCCTTCGCATTATATGCGCAACGTCGAAGCTCTTTTTGATATCGGGGTCCCTCGGTTTATTGCACGGGGAAGTTTTATTTCTGCCGGCGTGGATGGCTTCAATCATTAGCTTCGACTCCACCTACTTCGAACGTATTAACGAATGAACATCAGAAGCTCCGGTGGAGCGTTCCTCAGGTACGCTACATTCGTTAAAAGAGCACGAGTTATTTGATGACACATGAGAGACTCTTCCACTCTAGATAATAATAATAACTATAAATACATTTATTTAATTAAAATAATAACGTTATTTCTCCACCATCGCAGAAACTAGTTGATTTTTTCGTATGTAAATTTGACACATTTATTGTGTATTATGATGAATGTTACGCCCTCTTGCGGCAACTAGAGGAAGTTGAAAATTATTTTCAGCGATGGTTTTTGTGCTAAAAAAGTTGCAGACCTTGTGGTTTTCGACAACCTTATAAAGACACCCGGTATAAATTTATATATACAAACATCTTTACTTGAAGACATATTTACAATTTTTATAATATTATAACATTATAATATCACAATACTTCAATAGGCTATCGACCAGGAGATCTATTAATTTATATTTTTGTACATTTATTATTGTATATTTATAACTGTAACATTGCGTTATTTTGTAATGATGAGATAATATTTCCCTGTAATTGGAAAATAAATATTATTATTATTATTATTATATTATAGTCTCTATTCGATGAGTTTAAAACGATGACAAATAGAGCGCGTTCTCTCGCTTTATTAGAGTTTCCTGGTAATTTTTGTGCTGATCAGGTGCAATTAAATTAGTGCTTCTCCGAATGCACCCGCTTCGTTGAATTCAGTTAATTAACGAGGAGCATTTTTGAAATTGTGCATATTTTGTTCGATACTTGCAACGAATTCCGAGCACCCTATACGCGCACCATTTTACGACCATTAATTATCCCGCTCGCAAGAGGAAATGAAATTTCCGAACGCGTGCATTGTATCTGCGTCCACCGAATTGTGTTACTCGATGTCAAATGTAACAAACAAAATCTAGCCATTGTATACTACATATATCAAATTTTTATTTACAAAAATATAGAAGACTACATGAAAAAAAAAATATTTTTTGGACATCGAGCAGACATTTTTGAAATATTTTATCATGGTAATATTGCTAAAGACCGTACCTATCGATACAGTTAAAAACATTTTTAATACCACACCTGAAACATCCCCATTTCACGAAAAATTTAGAAGACTACCACACACACACACACACACACACACAGTCACACATAGACACAAAAAAAAATTCAGAAATTGTTAAAATGGCATCTAGGGACCCCAAAACGGATATTTCCGTAAAAAAAAATTTGAAAAAAAATCACGATCACGATGATAAAAATTTTATTTTTTGGACAAACGTGCAGACATTTTAAAAATATTTAATCATGATAGAAACATACCCATGTTTTGTATATTACATTTGAATATATAATCATAAAAATCTCATCATAAAAACAAACCATTTTTATGGTACATCAACGCCGTCTCGGGACTGTGTTCGAAAGATTTTCATCATTTGGATCCCCAAAATTTTAGCTTTTAGGCTAAAAAAATATATAGAGTTAAGCTGACCACAATTCAGGTGTATGCTGCAGTTTATAATAGTCGCATCCATCGCTTTACAGACGACTAAAATAAGTTCATTTATGGATTGATCTTATGGTGGATGCGCCGGGAACACAAAATGTAGTTTACGCGGGTTCTTCATCGCACACAAATAGCATATGTTAATTACACTGCATATCAATCAATTGCTAGAACAAGCATACAGGGATTATCAATTTCAGAGGAGTGGCGAGGAATGCCAATTAGGTGATATATTTGATGGATATGTATCACAATCACTTCCTCAATTGTTCTCAAGACGATTAATTATAAAGTTTATTATGATATAAGATCATATTATATCGTGTGAGCCACGAAATTTTTTTTCCGAGTTGGCTGTGAGAAAAATGAGGGATGTCGCATATTATTACGTCATGAAACAAGATTAGTTCAATTGAACATTTCTGACGCATCGGTGACTAAAATTGGAAAAATATGAACCGTGGAGAATAAATCCTAAAAAATTATGTCCAATTATCAAATTATCACGGTTTTAAAAAATACACTAATATTCAAGGGAGTTGCGAATTTTTGAAAATTTTATTTTTCGGACTTAAAGCAATGTAGAAAAATTTCTAAAAAAAATATAAACCACGAAGAAGAAATTCTAGAAACATTGTATTGAATTACCAAAATATCTCTCTTTGAAATGAACTTTAGTTTTTTTTTTTTAATTCGACAATTTTCTAACGAGTTACGAATTTTTTAAAATTCATCAGTGACAAAAGAAATGTGAAAATATTAACCGTAGAGAATAAGTCAAAAAAGAATATGTCCAATTATCAAATTGTCACGTTTTCTTTAAAATACACTAATATTCAAGGGAGTTGCGAATTTTTGTACATTTTATTTTTGGACATAAATAAAGCATTGTCGAAAAAATTCTAAAAAAAAATATAAACCCCAAAGAATAAATTTTAGAAACATTGTATTGAATGATCAAAATATCACTCTTTGAAATGAACTTTTGTTTTCTTTAATTCCCCAATTTTCAAACGAGTTACGAATTTTTGAAAATGTGTTTTCTACATTTATTGAACATTTCTGACTAAAATTGGAAAAATATGAACCGTGAAGAATACATCCTAAAAAATTATGTCCAACACGCTTTTAAAAATACACCAATATTCAAGGGAGTTACGAATTTTTTAAAATTTTATTTTCGGACATAAATAAAGCATTGTCGAAAAAATTCTAAAAAAAAAATATAAACCGTGAAGATTAAATTTTAGAAACATTGTATTAAATTACCAAAATATCACTCTTTGAAATTAACTTATGTTTTTTTTTTAATTCACCAATTTTCAAACGAGTTACGAATTTTTGAAAATGCTTTTTTTACATTTATTGAACATTTCTGACGCATCAGTGACAAAAAATGTGAAAATATTAACCGTAGAGAATAAGTCCAATTATCAAATTATCACGTTTTTTTTTTAATACACTAATATTCAAGAGAATTACGAATTTTTGAAAATTTTATTTTTCGGACATAAAGCAATGTAGAAAAAATTCTAAAAAAATATATACCGCGAAGAATAAAGTTTAGAAACATTGTCTTAAATTACCAAAATATCACTCTTTGAAATTAACTTTTAATTCATCAATTTTTAAACGAGTTACGAATTTTTGAAAATTCGTTATTTTTTACATTTATTGAATATTTCTGACGCATCGGTGACAAAAAATGGAAAAATATTAATCCTAATTATCAAATTATCACGCTTTTAAAAAATACACCAATATTCAAGAGAGTTACGATTTTTTTTTAATGTTATTTTCGGACATAAATAAAGTATTGTAAAAAAAATTCTAAAAAATTATAAACTGCGAAGATTAACTTCTAGAAACATTGTTTTGAATTACCAAAATATCACTCTTTGAAATTAACTTTTATTTTTTTTAATTCACCAATTTTCAAACGAGTTACGAATTTTTGAAAATTCGTTATTTTTTACATTTGTTGAATATTTCTGACGCATCAGTGACAAAAAATGTGAAAATATTAACCGTAGAGAATAAGTCCAATTATCAAATTATTACGTTTTTTTTAAATACACTAATATTCAAGAGAATTACAAATTTTTGAAAATTTTATTTTTCGCACATATGTATTGTAGAATGAATTCTAAAAAAATTATAAACCGCGAAGAATAAATTCTGGAAACATTGTATGAAATTACTAAAATTCACCAATTTTCAAACGAATTACGAATTTTTGAAAATGCGTTTTCTACATTGATTGAACATTTCTGACGCATCGGTGACAAAAATTAGAAAACTATGAACCGTCGAGAATAAATCCTGAAAAAAGTATGTGCAATTATCATATTATCACGCTTCTGAAAAATACTCCAATATTCAAGGGAGTTGCGAATTTTTGAAAATTTTATTTTTCGGACATTTGCATTGTAGAAAAAATTATAAAAAAAAAATATAAACCGCGAAGAATAAATTCTGGAAACATTGTATGAAATTACTAAAATTCATCAATTTTCAAACCAGTTACAAATTTTGGAAAATCTGTTTCTTACATTTATCGAACCTTTCCAACTCATCAGTGGAAAAAATTGGAAAAAATATGAACCTTGGAGAGTGAATTCTAAAAAAATTAAATTCTATTTTCAAAATATCGCTATTTTAAAGCCACGTTTGTTTTGAAAAATTAACTAATATTCGAGAAAATGTCATTTTTTTGACCTAAATGAAGCATCCAAGAAAAAAATTCGGAAAAAAATATATACCGAGGAGAATAAATTCCAGAAAAATTGTATTAAAATACTAAAATATCACTCTCTTATATTAACTTTTGTTTTTAAAAATTTAACAATTTTCAAAGGAGTTACGATTTTTTTTTTAAATTTATTGAACATTTGAAACGAATCGGCGAAAAAATCAAGTGAGAAATAAATAAAAACAATATATATTTAAATTGTCGAAATATCACTCTTTTAAAGACATTTTATTTTTGAAAAATACACCAATAATCAAAAGAGGTACGAATTTTTGAAAATTTAATTTTTTGGAAGCATTGAAGAAAAAAATAGAGAAAAATATCGACCGCGGAGAATAAATTCTAGAAAAATTGTATTAAAGTACGAAAATAACACTCTTTTAAATGAACTTTTGTTTTTGAAAATTCACCAATTTTAAAATGAGTAACGATTATTTTTTAATTTGAAAATTGTGAATTGTGAAAAAAAAATGGTATAATATGAACAGTGCGGAATAAACAAAGAAAAAATATATATTTAAATTCCTAAAATACAACTCTTTTAAAGCCATTTTAGTTTTGAAAAATACACCTTGAGAATTTTTGAAAATTTAATTTTTTGGAAGCAATGTGGAAGAATAGAGAAAAATATAAACCGAGAGAATAAATATACATAGAACAAAGAAAGAAATGCAAACAAGTGCAGGGAGTAAGTTTAAAAAAAAATCTGTGTTTTATTTCCTTCTCATTTTTACTTTCTCCGTTTTGAAGTACGAGAAAGTATTGTGATTTTTGAATTTTTTTTTATGGAAATATCCGTTTTGGGGTCCCTAGATGCCATTTAAACATTTTCTGGAATTTTTTTTTGTGTCTGTGTGTGTGTGTGTTGTGTGTGCGTCTGTCTGTGCGCGCTGTATCTCAAAAACTAATAGAGGAATTGATATGAAACTTTGAACATACGTCTTATTTGATAATCGGAAGAACTGAACATCTTTTGGTAAAATTTCGTACACCGGAAGTGGTTGTTTACCTTAACTGTTTTTTGTTTTTTGTCAATATTTTCTTAAATATAAAAAATATCACAAAAACATTTAAACTAACTTTGAAGACAACAAAGAAATGAACATCTTTTACTTGAAAACATTTTTCATAAAAACATTTTTATTCGAGAAAAACATTTATTATTTTTTTTATTTTTGGTTTATAATTATAAAACGATAATAGTTACAGCAAATTTATGTTAATAATTGTAGAGAATGTTCAAATATTTTTATTCGAGAAAAAAATTTATAATTTTTTTTAAATTTTTGTTTTATAATTATAAAACGATAATAGTTACAGCAAATTTATGTTAATAATAATTGTAGATAATGTTAAAATGAACAACTTATAGAGAATATATTTTTTCGAAATCCTTTTAGTTTTTGAGTAAACTGAGTTTTTGAATTTGAAGTATAATTTTTCCATCTTTCATAATTTTGACGTTTTAAACGTCAGTTTCATCCAAATTTACACAACGCTCGATGTACACTTAAAATATGATTTCAATTGAAAATAAACCATGAAAACGTAAATATAAATGATACCATCAAGTCGGAGAAAGGCCAAATCACAATTTTTTTAAATCATGGGACGTCCTGTTAAATATTAATAAAAATCGATCGCGTGTGACGATGCGAAACGAATTATATCGCATCTGTTGCAGCACTTAATCTAGCCGCACGAGTACCATGAATGCTTAACAGGTTTACAAATTTGGCCGATTTTTATGATTTATGCGTTCAACTGACACCGAATTTGATTTATGTTATTTTCGTCGGTGCCCCCCCCCCCCCTCACCACCCCCGTAATTTTTTAAATTCGCGACTGCAAATTTAACTTTAATCGACGCTCCGGCCCCACTTTTTTCCTCGACATTGATGCCGCAATTAATCACTCAACCCTTCTTCCGTTGCTTTATTTCCATGGACCAGAGCCAACTTACTTTAATTTAGATAAAATAATTAACCAACCATTGTGTGTTTTTTTTTTACATCGTAAGTAATTTGCAAAATGTATTTTATCCCTTGTTAAAGCGTTTGAGAAAAAGAGTAATATTTGAAATAAAATTTCGTATTATTGTCTGACACACGTGTTTCAACAATCATAGAAGAAGGTATTCTGTAACATAAATAACATGCAAATTGTTTTTGTATCATTCAATATCCGTGGCGGGTGGCACTAGCCAGGGAAGTAGTTGTTTCAATAAGTTATTTGTTTATAGTCTTAGTAAGACTTAATTTTGTAGTCTCGTCACATATTTAGGTTTTTTTTTATAAGCCATTCAGCCACTAACGGTTATAGTATTTTCAGGACAGAAGGGGAAAAGATGAATTAATTTAATGGGGAGAACGTTACAGGTTTATATTTAGGCTGTATTTCGTTTTTATTACATTTATTCTGTAACAATTAGGGCCGTTCGAACAGTTCGAAAAATGAAGCGTTTTTGGCGCTCAGCTCGTAACTGATTGTGGCGTGATCGATGAAAATTATGCAATCATATTTTAAACAGCGTTACATAAAGGATTAATGTTGGTTTCTAAAGAATTATATTTTTTATAAGTATTCCCAATAATGTGTAATTTATTGTTAAAAAATGGGTATTTTCTACGTTAACTAAAATTTAAATAAACGCTGAAAATCTGAAATGTTTTACTATAGAGTCGCAGATTGATTCTTTAACAATAAAAACCATTAATCGAAATTGGTTTTACCTGAGAAATAAGGACGCTATTGCGTACGAGCTGGACCCTTCCGCGAGATATTTTAGTTGGCGCAATGTGACGCCATCTGTAGAAAATAGTTATTTTTCTGCGACAGACTATTCGTTGCGGAATTCACAACGAGATACAAATCCTTTCCTTTATTTAAAAATTTCCGCTATAGATTTACTCTCGTCTCGTGACTGCCAGAAAGATTCTGGTGGAGGTTTCGTGATGCCCTGCCCCAGGAAACGAACATGCATTGTTGGGGAGGCGAAACAATTGTTCTCGCAGCGGTTGGTTGCCAGGTCTAAATAATTCAGGGCGCAATTGTAATAACTCATATTGCGCACTCACACTCGCACAATCAGGCCCGGACTGTTAATCCTGAAGTTGCCTCTGCGGGGATATGGAATAATAAATTCGCACCGTGAAATGTGCTGAAGTGTTACACGGGTTTGCAGTTAATGTTATGGCAAAGTCGCTTGTTAAACAATTAATATTAAAGACCCAAAATTGCGAATAATCGCGCGTCACGGAATGGTTGATTAAATATTGTCTTGGCAGGGTTAATATTCTCATTTTGTAGTACTGCTATAGTCTGGCCGCGCTATGATGGCATCTGAGGTGATTAACTTGGGCGTGTTGGGTTCTTGCTGTATGCGTCTCAAGGTTCTCAATAAGCGAAGATGAGATGTAGTTATTTGCAAAGTTATCAGTAACCTTTTAAGAACCACTGATTTACAAATAGAAGCACCATCTGCACCATCGCCACAGATGCCATCGTAGCGCGGCCAGGTTATATCATACGTCGGAAAAATCCAGTAAATTTTATTTATCATCAAACTAACAACAATTATGATTAATTCACATCCTCCCCGCTTAATTAATGAACAAAATTTCAAGAGCGCCAATACACCATACAAGGACGTTTTCGCACAAGCCACATCCATAATTAACTTAAAATTCTACTAACTACGTCAGACAGTAAAGCGACTAGTAATTCCCAAATAATTAATAACCGAAACCCCGCCGCGTGTACCTGACGGTGTACATTCTCTACTTAATGCCTAATTACTGTTTAATTCGCTGGGAAACAATGAGATTACAGTGTGCCGTAGTTTTGGGAAATTAAGGCCTTCTTTCACGAGAATTCCGTCGTCGAGTTCCCTTCGGTCGGATCGACAGCAGCGATCGAGACGACGGATCCTCTGAATTGCACCATGATGATTAAATAGGTGGTAATGCTGGCGATAATCTGAAAATAGATAGAGTGATAAATTTATCTATTTCTGTTAGGAGGGAATGCTCACCGTGTGTAACAGTGTGTAGTCGAAAGGAAATAATTGGCATACGCTGAATTCCAGGCGGCCGTGATGCATTTGCATCGAGCAGGTCTCTATCTGAAAAGGTTAAAAAAAAATGTAATTTATTTGACAATTAGATGGTTTTATTGTGAGGGATGCTGTAAAAATATAAAGGTTGCTCTTAAGTGGTGACATGTAAAGTATTTAGGGATGTGCAGCGGTTTGCGATGCAGACTGCACGGATTCATCACAGTGCGCGGTGCACCAGGAATCGATCAATCTTCTAAATTTTTAGCTTTTTCGGGCCCAAAGTACCGTAAATAATATGAGGGTGGTCAAGAGTATTTGCCTCTATCAGGTAGTTTAAAATGCCATCTCTTCTGCCTTTCTATCCGCTTCCTGCCTTTTTATCCACTTGCAAATTATTATCCACCTTTTTATCCGCTTACTAGGCTATTTTAAATGGTGGTGGATACTGATCCGCAAATTGCGGTACTCTAGTATTTTATGCTACGGATCCGCAAGTTTCCGCATGCGCATCAGTTGGCTATAGGACAGATTCGTAAACTTACCGCCTTATTGCCTGAAAAAATCAAATAAGTAAAATTGGTTATTCAATACTGGAGGTGTTTGCTTAAAAAATAAAAACTGGTTTGTGACTTAACTTTTTAACGGTGGGTTTGTGTCGCGACTAAATTAAAAGAGGCCATAAAAAATAAATATAAAAACTGCGAGAACCGTATATGCAAATATATTTAATCTTGGCGAAAGTCAAAAATGGTTCATATCTCGACCAACTTTTTGGTTCGTATCCCAGCTAAAATAATCAGCACAGTTTATACCCATAAAAAAATTCATTCAACGCAATAAATGAACTTATATGAGAAAATTGCATGAGGTTCGTGTCTCGACTAAATCAAACAGACGATTTTCAAATTCCAGTGATAAAAATTATCATCCAAACTGAAAATTTGAAAAAATTAATAGTGAAAAACTAATAAAATCGAAACTGGTTCGGGGAAAAAAATTGGCAGTGGGTTTGTGTCTCGACTAAATCAAAAGAGTTTATAAAAAATGTTATGGTTTGTATCCCGACTATTTGATTAGCAAAGTTTACGCGCATCAAATAATTCATTCAACAAAAAACTTACAATAAATGAACTAATGTGAGAAATTCGTATGAGTTTTATTTTCACAACAAAAGCTTTTCTTTATAACAAAATTAAAATCACAATCAGGAATTAAAATACAATTTTATAATTGAAAAAAATAAAAAATCTTCAATAGCAAAAAATTGAGCTTGTCACCGTGAACATTTTCAAAAAAGTCGTTTTTCAGACTTTGAACGGCCGTGGCGGCTAAACGAAAACTCCAAATTGAACGCGGTTTTCAAATGTGTGCTCCTCGTGTGTAAATTGGTCGGATTCAATTAAAATTGGCGATATAAAATTTTTAACGAAAACCTGAAAAACTGCCCTTCTTACTTTACGGCTTTGAAATAATTTCCTGAAGAAACCACTGGTTCGATACCGGGTTTCTACACATCACTGGAAAGATCCATTCAAGACGCCCGGGAAAATGTACTTTTCCAAGAACAAATGTCAATTTTAAACCTTTGACGCGTCAGCAAAGAAAACTCGAAAATGGAAAAAAATCGAAAAAATCAACTTTTTTTAATAATTATCGTAGCCCATTGAAGTATACCTTTTGGCGACACAAAATTTTAGCCATCTTCAATAGCAAAAAATTTAGCGTGTCACCGTGAACATGTTAGAAAATTATCAAAAAAACTCGATTTTTTCAGACTTTGATAAAAAATTAAATTAAAAATCAATATGAAACTAAGTGATAATATCCTACAAAAATTCAGTTTACTTCATAAGACGTCGATCTTTCAAAATAATTTTGGTTTTTGAATGTGCAGCGATTTTCAGTGGAGTTATGAATTTTTGAAAATATATTTTTTCAATAACGAACACTCAAGTGCAAAAAAATTAAAAATTAATATGAAACGCAGTGATAATATCCTACAAAAATTCAGTTCATTTCACAAGACGTCAATCTTTCAAAATAATTTTGGTTTTTGAAAGTGCCGCAATTTTCAGTCGAGTTATGAATTTTTGAAAATATATTTTTTTCAATGACGAACACACGAGTGCAAAAAATTAAAAATCTATATGAAACGCAGTGATAAAATCCTGCAAAAATTCAGTTTATTTCACAAGACGTCAATCTTTTAAAATAATTTTGGTTTTTGAATGTGCAGCGATTTTCAATGGAGTTATGAATTTTTTTAAAAATATTTTTTCAATGACGAACACTCGAGTGCAAAAAATTAAAAATCAATATGAACCGTAGTGATAGAATCCTACAAAAATTCAGTTCATTTCACAAGACGTCAATCTTTCAAAATAGTTTTGGGTTTTGAATGTGCAGCGATTTTCAGTGGAGTTATGAATTTTTTAAAAAGTATTTTTTCAATGACGAACACTCGAGTGCAAAAAATTAAAAATCAATATGAACCGTAGTGATAGAATCCTACAAAAATTCAGTTCATTTCACAAGACGTCGATCTTTCAAAATAATTTTGGTTTTTGAATGTGCAGCAATTTTCAGTCGAGTTATGAATTTTTGAAAATGTATTTTTTAGTGACGAACATTCGAGTGCAAAAAAATTAAAAATCAATATGAAACGCAGTGATAAAATCCTACAAAAATTCTGTTCATTTCACAAGACGTTGATCTTTCAAAATAATTTTGGTTTTTGAATGTGCAGCAATTTTCAGTCAAGTTATGAATTTTTGAAAATGTATTTTTTAATGTGCAAAAAATTAAAAATCAATATGAAACGCAGTGATAAAATTCTACAAAAATTCAGATCACTTCACAAGACGTCAATCTTTCAAAATAGTTTTGGTTTTTAAATGTGCAGCGATTTTCAGTGGAGTTATGAATTTTTGAAAATATATTTTTTCAATGACGAACACTCGAATGCAAAAAAATTAAAAATCAATATGAAACGCATTGATAATATCTTACAAAAATTCAGTTCATTTCACAAGACGTCGATCTTTCAAAATAATGTTGGTTTTTGAATGTGCAGCGATTTTCAGTGGAGTTATGAATTTTTGAAAATGTGTTTTTTCAATGACGAACACTCGAGTGCAAAAAATTAAAAATCTATATGAAACGCAGTGATAAAATCCTTCAAAAATTCAGTTTATTTCAGAAGACGTCAATCTTTCAAAATAATTTTGGTTTTTGAATGTGCAGCAATTTTCAGTCGAGTTATGAATTTTTGAAAATGTCTTTTTAAGTGACGAACACTTGAGTGCAAAAAATTAAAAATCAATATGAAACGCAGTGATAAAATCCTACAAAAATTCAGTTCACTTCATAAGACGTCCATCTTTCAAAATAATTTTGGTTTTTGAATGTGCAGCATTTTTCAGTCGAGTTATAAATTTTTCAAAAAGTATTTTTTTCAATGACGAACACTCGAGTGCAAAAAAATTAAAACTCAATATGAAACGCAGTGACAAAATTCTACAAAAATTCAGTTCATTCCGCAAGACGTTGATCTTTCAAAATAATTTTGGTTTTTAAATGTGCAGCGATTTTCAGTCGAGTTGTGAATTTTTGAAAATGTATTTTTTAGTGACGAACATTCGAGTGCAAAAAATTAAAAATCAATATGAAACGGAGAGATAAAATCCTACAAAAATTCATTTCACTTCATAAGACGTCGATCTTTCAAAATAATTTTGGTTTTTTAATGTGCAGCAATTTTCAGTCGAGGTATGAATTTCTTAAAATATATTTTTTTCAATGACGAACACTCGAGAGCAAAAAATTACAAATTAATATCTACACCAAAACTTTGTCGTGTGAGGGATTTTTCAGAGTCCGCCAAGGAATCAATTGTGTCAGGAAATTAATCATACATTTACATAGTGTAAACCAGACTTTTGCGCAGAACATACGGCGATTGTGGGCGTTTTTACAACTCTATCTGTAGAATGAATAGACTATAGCTACTAAAGCTGACCCTTTAAATAAAAAAAAAATGAATAAACATTTAATTTGAAACAAAATTGGGAACGATATTTCCGGGAGAGTAATCGTCTACCGATACGAAATTAACATCAGATCAACTCTCGACCTCATAACAGTAAATCAAACGCGCACAAATGGGAGTTTAACAGAGTTAAGCAGCACTAACCACAACCTGCAATGACCGTAGGATAGTTGATTTGTATAATTGCCATTTCGAATACAAAAATTCACGTGGTGTGAAAGGTAAACGAGACTAAAACAAAAAATTAATCATTTCATTAAAATCAAGCGTATATTATATTTATTAGAGAGAAATAAAAATATTGCTTTTACTGTATTTATTAATGGAACCTCAGAAAGCTCAGTCTCCATTTAACATTTCTAGGAGAAGGATTGTTAACCAAATTAAACAAAAAAAATCAATATTTTTATTTCCAGTATTTTGTTCTAAATTAATTATCCTAGTTCGTGCAGTCCTTCATCGCCCGAAAAGCACAATAGCGTATAGAAAATAATATCGAACAAGGATTTATAAAAAAATAGTGTAAAAATACAATTATTGATTTTTCAATCTCCTGTTTAATTGGTTTGAGAACCGCTTTATCCCTAAAAATGAAATTAATATAATTGATTTCAAAATTAAGATATTTAAATACACATGGATTTATAAACACCATAAAAAAGAAAATGAATGAGAACCCAACTTTACGATGGGGTTCGATCCTTCGACCTTCCGACTACGAATCGGAGGTTCTACCGATGCGCCAAAAGCTCGTTGTATTTTTGTTAACGCAAAAGGTATAAAAACGAAAAATTAACAAATTAAAAACCATTTTTTTTTTATTAGTTATACTTACCGCATCTTGAAGGTGAATTCTTGTGACGCTGTTCCTGATCCTGTGAAAAATCCTGCCCGCGACCGCCGCCTGAAATTCACCGCATTAAACGGCGCAATTCGATTATCATCATTATTATTATTATTATCGTGAATGGTGTAATATTGAATCACCTGATCCCGTGTCGAACAGGCGACGTATATTATCAGCACTAATTCAACGACATTGGAACACGTCCATAGTGTAAACATGACATTGCCTGTTTCAAGATTGGCTTTGTACGAGTCCACGACCAATAAGAACAGGGCCGATACGCTTCCGATGAAGCAGCAAGTGATCAATATTAGCAGGTGTATAATGAACGTGCGGTGTAATAATAGGGCGGTATCGCATAACTTCAAATGTGCCGCGCTTATCACGTCGAACAGGGACAATAGCTCAGTGTCGCGTTGCTGCTCCTCCTGCTGCGTGGATCTGCCAACTGCTGGATTCTTCGATGGGTGTACGTGTCTCCAGTTTCCTGAAATATTCAGATACAAATATAGGGAGGGCAGTTTTCTAATAGTTATTTAAGGAACTCGTTCCTCGCTCGCGTTTTTTTTTTGCCTTACAAAATTTTATCTTCGATCGTGCAGCAATTTTCAAAGAAGTTGTTCATATAAGTAATATTTGATAAATGTCATTTTAGCTGCTGCTAATTATTCAATGAATAAATTTAAAATGAATTTTGCGGTTTTTTGACTCATAAGTCCCAAGTTTTTCGACGAAATTTTTATCGTTTTCACGAATGAAATTTTCTTTGCATGTTCTTTGAGGTATGCACGAAAATTAATTATTCGCGCGAAATCATGAATATCGCATTTTGTACCTTAGAACTCCATTAACAAAAAAAAATATTTTAGGTTAAAAAAGGCGTACTTTAACGATCTCTTTAAGGTCGGAAAAACTTGTGGGCCTAACTCACCACCATTCGTCCATTTTTTCCATTCGTCCAACAAAAACAAATAAATTGCACTGGCGAAAAAAATTAAACACTTGAGATTTGTAAAAATTTAGGTAATTTTCAAATGGCCATAACTCAGCTTCTATTCAACCGATCTTTTGAGATATAAAAAGCAAAATGTGTCCTCTTTGAAAGGGTTTATCCCCTACTCAAACCCTCCCATCCAAACAAAAAAATAAAAAAAACCACAAAATGCACTTTTTTTAAACACCCATAACTTTGTGCCGAATTGCCGTAGGAACTTCGTTCCTGCACAGGTAATTGAACATATTTCAATGCCCTTTTGATGGATCGAGTCGACACATTTTATCCAACTTGGTACACGTTACCAAAGTTGGACGTTTTTTTTGTTTTTTTGTTAGGGGGTTTAAGGGTTTGAAAAGGGATTATTTCAATCTGAGTTTACCCCCTTAAAGTAGGGCCAAAAAGAGATTTTTTTCCCGAAAGAATCATCAAATTTGGTTAAAAAGTCGCTGAGTTATATGCGAAAAATCTCAAAATGTACTTTTTTTCAAACAGCCATAACTTGGTACCAAATAGTCGTAAAAACTTCGTTCTTTGAGTCCTGCAAAGGGAATTGATTAGATTTTAATGCCTTTATGGTGGATCGAGTGGACAAAATTTTTCCATTTCCGTTGACATTGTCAGAGTTGGACATGGTTTCCAGAAAAAACTTTTTTTTCAAAGAGGCGCTAGGGGTTACGCTTAAGTTCGTATGCATGACTTTAAAGAAGACACTTCAAAGTTTTTCGCCCTTAAAGATTCATCAAAATCGATTGAAAATACGCCGAGATATGGCGGTTTGAAAATGGTCAAAATTTCACGAAGTGTTTCATTTTTTTTCCTCCAGTGTATTTTGCACCCATATTTATATTCAAAATTACACAAGTGCAGAACTCGTTGGATTTTGAAAATTCAAACGTCAGTATGTAGGTAATTTAGCATTGTCAAAAATGATTTAAGACATTTTCTTGTAGAGCTTACGTAAAACGTCAAAATCACTGATTTTTCAAGTCTTGCATCTCCAAAATCACAATTTTTATTTTTCAAAATTACACAAGTGCAGAACTGTTTGTTGGATTTTGAAAGTTTAAACGTCAGTATGTAGCTGATTTGACAGTTAAAAAAAACGATTTAAAACATTTTCTTGTAGAGTTTATGCAAAACGTCAAAATCACTGATTTTTTAAGTGTTGCACCTCCAAAATCACAATTTTTATTTTTCAAAATTACACAAGTGCAGAACTGTTTGCTGGATTTTGAAAGTTTAAACGTCAGTATGTAGGTAATTTAGCATTGTTAAAAAATGATTTCAGATATTTTCTTGTAGAGTTTACGTAAAACGTCAAAATCACTGATTTTTTAAGTCTTGCACCTCCAACATCACAATTTTTATTTTTCAAAATTACACAAGTGCAGAACTGTTTGTTGGATTTTGAAAGTTTATACGCCAGTATATAGCTGATTTGACAGTTTAAAAAACGATTTAAAACATTTTCTTGTATAGTTTATGTAAAACGTCAAAATCACTGATTTTTCAAGTCTTGTACCTCCAAAAATCACAATTTTTATTTTTCAAAATTACATAAGTGCAGAACTGTTTATTGGATTTTGAAAGTTTAAACGTCAGTATGTAGCTGATTTGACAGTTAAAAAAAACGATTTAAAACATTTTCTTGTAGAGTTTATGTAAAACGTCAAAATCACTGATTTTTTAAGTCTTGCACCTCCGAAATCACAATTTTTATTATTTTAAATTACACATGTGCAGAACTGTCTGTTGGATTTTGAAAGTTTAAACGTCAGCATGTAGCTGATTTGACAGTTAAAAAAAACGATTTAAAACATTTTCTTGTAGAGTTTATGTAAAACGTCAAAATCACTGATTTTTTAAGTGTTGCACCTCCAAAATCACAATTTTTATTTTTCAAAATTACACAAGTGCAGAACTGTTTGCTGGATTTTGAAAGTTTAAACGTCAGTATGTAGGTAATTTAGCATTGTTAAAAAATGATATAAGACATTTTCTTGTAGAGTTTACGTAAAACGTCAAAATCACTGATTTTTTAAGTCTTGCACCTCCAAAATCACAATTTTTATTTTTCAAAATTACACAAGTGCAGAACTGTTTGTTGGATTTTGAAAGTTTATACGCCAGTATATAGCTGATTTGACAGTTTAAAAAACGATTTAAAACATTTTCTTGTAGAGTTTATGTAAAACGTCAAAATCACTGATTTTTCAAGTCTTGTACCTCCAAAAATCACAATTTTTATTTTTCAAAATTACACAAGTGCAGAACTGTTTGTTGGATTTTAAAAGTTTAAACGTCAGTATGTAGCTGATTTGACAGTTTAAAAAAACGATTTAAAACATTTTCTTGTAGAGTTTATGTAAAACGTCAATCACTGATTTTTTTAAGTCTTGTACCTCCAAAATCACAATTTTTATTTTTTAAAATTACACAAGTGCAGAACTGTTTGTTGGATTTTGAAAGTTTAAACGTCAGTATGTAGCTGATTTGACAGTTTAAAAAAACGATTTAAAACATTTTCTTGTAGAGTTTATGTAGAACGTCAAAATCACTGATTTTTAAGTCTTATTCCTCCAAAATCACAATTTTTATTTTTCAAAATTACACAAGTGCAGAACGGTTTGTTGGATTTTGAAAGTTTAAACGTCAGTATGTAGCTGATTTGACAGTTAAAAAAAAACGATTTAAAACATTTTCTTGTAGAGTTTATGTAAAACGTCAAAATCACTGATTTTTAAGTCTTATACCTCCAAAATCACAATTTTTATTTTTCAAAATTACACAAGTGCAGAACTGTTTATTGGATTTTGAAAGTTTAAACGTCAGTATGTAGCTGATTTGACAGTTAAAAAAAAAACGATTTAAAACATTTTCTTGTAGAGTTTATGTAAAACGTCAAAATCACTGATTTTTTAAGTCTTGCACCTCCGAAATCACAATTTTTATTATTTTAAATTACACATGTGCAGAACTGTCTGTTGGATTTTGAAAGTTTAAACGTCAGCATGTAGCTGATTTGACAGTAAAAAAAATGATTTAAAACATTTTCTTGTAGAGTTTATGTAAAACGTCAAAATCACTGATTTTTTAAGTCTTGCACCTCCAAAATCACAATTTTTATTTTTCAAAATTACACAAGTGCAGAACTGTTTATTGGATTTTGAAAGTTTAAACGTCAGTATGTAGCTGATTTGACAGTTAAAAAAAAAACGATTTAAAACATTTTCTTGTAGAGTTTATGTAAAACGTCAAAATCACTGATTTTTTAAGTCTTGCACCTCCGAAATCACAATTTTTATTATTTTAAATTACACATGTGCAGAACTGTCTGTTGGATTTTGAAAGTTTAAACGTCAGCATGTAGCTGATTTGACAGTAAAAAAAATGATTTAAAACATTTTCTTGTAGAGTTTATGTAAAACGTCAAAATCACTGATTTTTTAAGTCTTGCACCTCCAAAATCACAATTTTTATTTTTCAAAATTACACAAGTGCAGAACTGTTTGTTGGATTTTGAAAGTTTATACGCCAGTATATAGCTGATTTGACAGTTTAAAAAACGATTTAAAACATTTTCTTGTATAGTTTATGTAAAACGTCAATCACTGATTTTTTAAGTCTTGTACCTCCAAAAATCACAATTTTTATTTTTCAAAATTACACAAGTGCAGAACTGTTTGTTGGATTTTGAAGGTTTAAACGTCAGTATGTAGCTGATTTGACAGTTTAAAAAATGATTTAAAACATTTTCCTGTAGAGTTCATGTAAAACGTCAATCACTGATTTTTTAAGTCTTGGACCTTCAAAATTACTACTTTTATTTAAAAAAAATGCACAAGTGCAGAAGTTTTTAGAGTTCAAAACTAATTTTAGAAAAAAGAAAATTCTTGCCGTGTGGCAGAAATATCCCCTGATGGTGCATGAAGCATGTATATTTTTATGATTACAAGCATTTGCGCAAACTGGTATAACTTTCTAACCAAATGACCAAATTTAAAATTTAATTCTTTTTTAAACTTAGACTAAAGTGGTGAATATTTTGGTTTAATTCTCTTTTATCATTTGATATATTTTTTCAAATTTATTGGCTGTCAAAGTTTGCTATTGAGAATTGCATTTTTTCATTTTTCGACCCTGTTTTAGACTGGGAAGGGAATTTACACTCAAACCAAATAAATTGTGGTAAAAAACTTAGTAAGTGTTTTATTCAGTGTTTCTATAATGAATTACCACGTAGTAACGGTCGCAACCATCACCATGATTAAACCAAATTTAGTTTACAAGTACAACAGTAACAATGGATTTTACAAAAATAATTTCTGTAGTGTTTTAAACCCTTCCAAATATTTTTCACTGGAGAAAACTGGTATTTTCAACAATATGGAAGATTGTACGGTGGTTTGGTCACCTACTTACAAAACACATATTTGTAGATTGGAAAATGGCTAAAAAAAGTTCATTTAAATTTTTTGCCATCGCTGCAATATTTCATTTACCCGAAACAACTATGAGTGCATACGGCAATACTTTGGATTGGCATCCCTGGAAGATAGAAGGAAAAATCATTTAATTTAGTAAATAATAATTTTTCTTTATTATTTATTTTTTATTTATTTATTTATTTATTAATTCCAATGTTTCGATGAAACCATGTTATCTTTTACCAGAAATAAAATAGTAGTGGTACTTTTTTGAACGCCATTTCTTCGAAAACAGCTGAATATCAACATGGGGTATGCTACATGAAAAAGTCCATAAATGCAACAAAAAATGGGGGTTCACGTTTCAAATTTTAACTTAGGGGTCGTATCTCAATTTTGGGACACCCCGTACATTTGAATTTTATCTCAAAAAATGCGCGTTAAAAAAAATAATATACGTCTCCGAGCATTTTTCTGAAAGAAAATGCCCTGAATTTTAATCGAATTTATTCCTTACTTTATTACACAATGTAACAGTGTATATGTTTTATTTCGTTGGGATCTTTTAAGGGTACAGTCTGATTTTCAGGTGATTTTCGGTTTTTTTTTTGAGACGACTAATAAAGTTTTTAACTTGAATGTTTTTCCCAGAAATTTAATAAGGTTTTTTTAATGAACATACGATACTTATTAAAACCGCTCTATTTATAGTAAACGGAATTTAATAATACTTTTTCAGTTTTTCATATATTTTTATAAAGGATATATAATAATAAACCGGTTGAAAGAATATTAACAAAAACCTCCTGGAAGATGTATTACGAGGTAATTTGTTAAAAAATACTTACTACTGAGAAATTCCACCGGTTCCACTTCTTTCCGCACAGCATCCAAAGCATCGTTGATTGATACAAATCTCCTTTTAATGGCATCCATGTAACAGAAGTAGTTCATTTCAATTACGACTTGAATCCAAACCGGTACGTATTTAAAGCCCTTCAGAAAGAATTCTACGCTAATTGCTTCGTGTAAAATTCCCATTGTTATCCTGAATATGATCGTTGATACTAATAAAAATACAACTAGACAAATTCCCGTTACCAATACTGTATAAGTGCCTCTGAAAAAAAAAAAATAAGAAATGATTTATTATATATCAAAAAAACACAGTAAATTAAGGGCGCTTTAAAAGTGTACTTCGCAGTAATTAAGCTAAAATTGTAATGGAAAATGGGACACTTACGAAGATAATCCCATGATCATTGTATAAAATGAAGCCATAGCGGATTAGACTTTAACTCTGGAAGGGTTGTTTTGGTACAAGGTATTGTTAATTAAATTAGACTAGTGAGCCGTTTTAATTCACCCCCCGTTCAGATTATTCAGTTATGTTATTTACTGTAAGGAGTGCCAGTATTATATTCAGGGTATTTTGTTTATTTCATATATCGTGTGCCCTTATTAAGAGAATATAAACATTGCCTCATATACGTACAAAATAAGTATTCAATACAAGTAAGTTCTTTAAAGTATATGCTAAAAGTATAAGGTATGTACCTTTTTGCGGGCGATAATTTTTTTGAATATTTATTAATCAGGTGGTGCATATTTCACTCACTCAAATTTGAGTTCAGAGTGCTGCCATTTTGTTTGCAAGCAAGCTGCGTCAATTATCTTTTGATATGTCAAAAATATGTTATTTCTTAGAAAATTTGGCAATTTTTAAGCAAATTCCGCGGGTGATAATTTTTTTAGAATTTTTTTAATCAGGTTGTACACATTTCACTCACTCAAATTCGAGTTCAGAGTGCTGCCATTTTGTTTACAAGCAAGCTGCGTCTATTATCTTATGATATGTCAAAAATATGTTATTTGTTAGCAAATTTAGAAATTTTTAAGCAAATTCCGCGGACGATAATTTTTTTAGAAATTTTTTAATTAGGTGGTACACATTTCACTCACTCAAATTCGAGTTCAGAGTGGTGCCATTTTATTTACAAGCAAGCTGCGTCAATTATCTTTTGATATGTCAAAAATATGTTATTTCTTAGCAAATTTGGAAATTTTTAATCAAATTCCGCGGACGATAATTTTTTTAGAAATTTTTTAATTAGGTGGTACACATTTCACTCACTCAAATTCGAGTTCAGAGTGGTACCATTTTGTTTGCAAGCAAGCTGCATCAATTATCTTTCGATATGTCAAAAATATGTTATTTCTTAGCAAATTTGGAAATTTTTAAGCAAATTCCGCGGACGATAATTTTTTTAGAAATTTTTTAATTAGGTGGTACACATTTCACTCACTTAAATTCGACTTCATAGTGCTGCCATTTTGTTTGTAAGCAAGGTGCGTCAATTATCTTTTGGTATGTCAAAAATATGTTATTTTCAAGCAAATTTGGAAATTTTTAAGCAATTTCCGCTGGCGATAATTTTTTTAGAATTTTTTTAATCAGGTGGTGCACATTTCACGCACTCAAATTCGAGTTTAGAGTGCTGCCATTTTGTTTGCAAGCAAGCTGCGTCAAATATCTTTTAATATGTCAAAAATATGTTGTTTCTAAGCAAATTTGGAAATTTTGAAGCAAATTCCACGGGAGATAATTTTTTTAGAAATTTTTTAATTAGGTGGAGCACATTTCACTCACTCAAATTCGAGTTCAGAGTACTGCCATTTTGTTTACACGCAACATGCGTCAATTATTTTTTGATATATAAGATATACATCACATCTGAGCGCATTTGAGAAATTTGAAGGCAATTCCGCGTGGGATGATATTTTTAGAATTTTTTCAATCCCGAAGTGCATATTTCAGTCACTCAAATTCCAGTTCAGGGTGCTGCAGCCAATTTGTGTCCAGGCGGATTGCGTCTATTATTTTCATATTGGCCAACAAGAAATATTTTTCGAAATCCCACTAAATTCTGAAAAAAATCGAAATTTGAAATTTAAATATATTCATCGATGGATTTTCAAGAAAATTTAGAAATGCTTGTATTTTGCAAAGTATTTTAATTTGATGAAAAACTAACGATATTTTTTTATAGTTGTATTGTTCTGGAATGTTTTTTTGAAGAATTTATTAAAATCCATCGACGGCTTTTCGAGAAAATTAGGAAATTCTAGTCTAGAGTTCACATTTTCCAACTAGTTTTGCATTTTTTTATGGATTTTGTTTAGGATTTATTTTTATAGTTGCAATGTTCTGGAATTTTTTTTCTTAAGAATTTATTAAAATTCGTCGACGGCTTTTGGAGAAAAATAAGAAAATTCTAGTGTAGAGTTCACATTTTCCAACTAGTTTCCCATTTTTTTATAGATTTATTTTGAATAAAATAATAATAATAAAAAATCGTTTATTTACCTTAGAGGAATACAATGGGCCAGCGACCTAAGTCTTTCGGCCATATTTTGCATATTTATCTTCAAAAACTACTAAACTAGTTTGAAAATAACTTATTTTTTATAAATTTAATATACCTATTATTATTTCATGATTATAAATTACTGTACTTAAATTTTTCTATTTTTAGTTTTTTCTCGAAAATCAAAGAGTTCATAAAATACATTAATAAAAAAAGTACAGTTCTTCGTTATCTTTCACATTTATCAAAAGATTTAAAAAATATTTTTCATCAATATGACTTTAAAAAAATGTAATTTTTTTCGTCGACTGGAGAAAAATATAAAAACAATTGCAATCGGCTTGAAATTTACTCCATATTTACAAAAAAAATCGTTCTAGATTGCGATTTTGTTAAAAATTGCAAACATCCCTCTTGTGATAAAATTATGTGATAAAAAATTATAATTTCAGCGATTGAAAAGTATAAATAAAAATAATTGCCATCGGCTTGAAACTCTTTAAATTTACTCAAAACTCATTCTAAGTTATAATTTTGTTTAACATTTCTAACACGCTTTCCTATTTTTTAAGATCATCCCACTTAAACAGAGAGCTAGGTTTAAAAAAAATGGAATAATTTTGGCGATTCGAAAAAAATTTAAAAACAAATGCCATCCTCATAAAATTATCAAAATTTACTCAAACTTAATTGTAGATCATGATTGTGAAAAACTTGCAAACGGCTCGTTCCTAATTTTTGAGATAATAGTACTTAAACAGAGCGCAAAGTAAAAAAAAACGTAATTATTTCGGCGGTTAAAAAAAATATAAAAACATTTACCATGGTCTTTAAACTTTCCAAATTCACTCAAAATTAATTCTAGATCATGATTGTGGAAAATTTGCAAACAGCTCATTCCTAATTTTTGAGATGATAGTACTTAAACAGAGCGCAAAGTTAAAAAAAAAACGTAATTATTTCGGCGGTTAAAGAAAAATATAAAAACATTTACCATGGTCTTTAAACTTTCCAAATTCACTCAAAATTAATTCTAGATCATGATTGTGGAAAATTTGCAAACAGCTCATTCCTAATTTTTGAGATAATTGTACTTAAACAGAGCGCAAACTTAAAAAAACGTAATTATTTCGGCGATTAAAAATTTACCATGGTCTTTAAACTTTCCAAATTCACTCAAAATTAATTCTAGATCATGATTGTGGAAAATTTGCAAACGGCTTATTCCTAATTTTTGAGATAATAGTACTTAAACAGAGCGCAAAGTTAAAAAAAAACGTAATTATTTCGGCGATTAAAGAAAAATATAAAAACATTTACTATGGTCTTTAAACTTTCCAAATTCACTCAAAATTAATTCTAGATCATGATTGTGGAAAATTTGCAAACAGCTCATTCCTAATTTTTGAGATAATAGTACTTAAACAGAGCGCAAAGTTAAAAAAAACGTAATTATTTCGGCGATTAAAGAAAAAATTAAAAACATTTACCATAGTCTTTAAACTTTCCAAATTCACTCAAAATTAATTCTAAATCATGATTGTGGAAAATTTGCAAACAGCTCATTCCTAATTTTTGAGATAATTGTACTTAAACAGAGCGCAAACTTAAAAAAAACGTAATTATTTCGGCGATTAAAGAAACATATAAAAACATTTACCATGGTCTTTAAACTTTCCAAATTTACTCAAAATTAATTCTAGATCATGATTGTGAAAAATTTGCAAACGGCTTATTCCTAATTTTTGAGATAATAGTACTTAAACAGAGCGCAAAGTTAAAAAAAAACGTAATTATTTCGTCGATTCAAGAAAAATATAAAAACATTTACCATGGTCTTTAAACTTTCCAAATTCACTCAAAATTAATTCTAGATCATGATTGTGGAAAACTTGCAAACGGCTCGTTCCTAATTTTTGAGATAATAGTACTTAAGCAGAGCGCCAAGTAAAAAAAATGTAATTATTTCGGCGATTAAAGAAAAATATAAAAAAATTTACCATGGTCTTTAAACTTTCCAAATTCACTCAAAATTAATTCTAGATCATGATTGTGGAAAATTTGCAAACAGCTCATTCCTAATTTTTGAGATAATAGTACTTAAACAGAGCGCAAAGTTAAAAAAAACGTAATTATTTCGGCGATTAAAGAAAAAATTAAAAACATTTACCATAGTCTTTAAACTTTCCAAATTCACTCAAAATTAATTCTAAATCATGATTGTGGAAAATTTGCAAACAGCTCATTCCTAATTTTTGAGATAATAGGACTTAAACAGAGCGCAAAGTTAAAAAAAAAACGTAATTATTTCGGCGATTAAAGAAAAATATAAAAAACATTTACCATCGTCTTTAAACTTTCTAAATTCACTCAAAATTAATTCTAGATCATGATTGTAAAAATTTGCAAACAGCTCATTCCTAATTTTTGAGATAATAGTACTTAAACAGAGCGCAAAGTTAATAAAACGTAATTATTTCGGCGATTAAAGAAAAATATAAAAACATTTACCATGGTCTTTAAACTTTTCAAATTCACTCAAAATTAATTCTAGATCATGATTGTGGAAAATTTGCAAACAGCGCGTTCCTAATTTTTGAGATAATGGTACTTAAACCGAGCGCAAAGTTAAAAAAAAACGTAATTATTTCGGCGATTAAAGAAAAATATAAAATCATTTACCACGGTCTTTAAAATTTCCAAATTCACTCAACATTCATTTTAGGCTATAATTTTGTAAAAATTTGCAAACGCCCAGTCTCATTTTTTTTAAATCTTGAACGGAGAGAAAAAAATTAAAAATTGCAATCTTTTCGTCGACTGATTGACATGTTAACATTATAGGGCAAAATAAAACAATATACATACCTAAAATCTATACTTAACCCATGCCTAAAAAACTTCCTATCAACATCATCAATGTCTTTGATCACCCTAATTGCATTCCAGGAAAGTAGGACGCTGACGAGAGCCATTATCAGAGATAAAACAGCCGAAGCATAATAATAATATCGCAGCACGATCAAGGGTAATCCCTCGTTTATGTCCTCGGTGTTCGATTCCAGTGTCGAAAACACTCCGGAGAAATAGCCAATTAGCAGCAGTACGCATTTCGTGACGCTGTACCAGGTGAACGAATACCTTATTCGATGATTACTCCCGCGATCGCAATAACAAGCCAGGCCGGACCAATTGCATAAAAAGTAAAGCGGATATAGCGACGAGTACACATTTTTTATTTCCGGCTTCGCTCCGCTCCAGTTCATAATTTTTCCGAGTTAATTGGCTGCGCATCGATAAGTGCGATGATTGACTTGCGGGCACCGCGGGCGTCATCCATAAAATTAATTGCCATTGTAAACAATTAGTCGTGTGACGTTATTGATCTATAAATGAATGGCATTTTTGCGTTTTAATTAAAATTGATCATTTTCGTCATGGTTTAATTCGCTAACTTGTTTAATTTGCGAGTGCAAATATTTCGAACTTAATCGTATAAACTGGCTTAAAAATTTAACACGCTTCCGACAGGTTTAACTCGCTGACGGTACGAACACTCGCGGCGCGCACCCATAAAACAAACAGAAATAACCTCCGCGCAGTGAAAAATAAGAACTATTCAACGTGCATAATCTAAAATCGTAACGAAAAAGCACCCAAAACACTCGCAATGAATCTGTTAAATAATCAAGAGTTATTACAAAAATAAAACACAAAAAATTGGAAATGATTTTATGACGATAGAAGTATAAGCTCCTTCAGATATCTAGTCACAGATACAGAATTATTTTAGTATTAGCACAAACTATGAGGATAATTCTCGAATATACCATTGACTTCACTCAGTCGCCGGACCAGACCGCAAATCCTAACCATGTCAAAGTGTGCTCCGGGGATCAACCGATAAAACATCTATATTGATATTGATATAGTGGTCGGGATGATTGCAACTAGTTCAGCTAATTCGAGTAATACTAACTATCTGTAAGTCCGCGGGTTGGAAGCGAACCATCATTAATTCCTGGTATTTACTCAAATTGATTAAACGAACGGGATAAAGTAACTGTACCTGAAAGCTTTGTTACATAATCCATGGGTATATCGTTTCAGTGTTTTTTTTTTGCTGTAAGACTGTCCACAGCCTACCTAATCTAATCTAGATGGTGTAATAACACAAAATTATTCTTGAAATAATTTTTGCACGTGCTGTAGAAAATCGAGAAGTATTCCCATCATTGCCTCCCATCGTATGCGGAAATGAGGTCAAACATCGTCCCTGTTTTAATCCACTTCGGTATTCCTGCACATATTTAATCCAATCTAATACTCAATGGCTGCAGCGCTCGGTTCGTGTTAACCTCATGAACAGGGTCTCGCAGGACAATACATCCCGCTCCAGGATATCCAGCGCCAGGTCAGCAGAATGGAAAACAAATGCGGCCTGCAATAACTTTTAATTAACCCCCGTGTGCCTGGCAAACTGCGTTTTCACGATAACTAGTCATTATGTGAATTATGCGCTCGGAACGAAATCCTCAGAAGGTGGACTATTCCATCGCGAAAACGATAATTAATTTACTAGTAATTAATAATTAATAATTTATGCAGTGGTGCGGAATTCTAATTAAGAATGCATTGGGTATATTTGGTAAATTTCAAGTCAAAGATATTTTTGAATTTTGCATAATCTTAATTAAAAATACATTTTGGGCATATTTAGGAACTTTCAAGTCGATGCTGGTTGTATAAATAATTTTTTTAAGCCAGCAAAAAAAATCCATTTTTTTTGAAAATTAATGTTATGTTCAAGTAAGATTTTCTCTAAATTGTTAACAAAGATATTTTTAAATTTTGCATAATTCTAATTAGTAATGCATTTTGAACATATATAGAAACTTTCAAGTCGATGCTGATTGTATAAATAATTTTTTAAAGTCAGCAAAAAAATTCAATTTTTTTTGAAAATTAATGTTATGTTTAAGTAAGATTTTCTCTAAATTGTTAACAAAGGTATTTTTAAATTTTGCATAATTCTAATTAGAAATGCATTTTTGCTCATATTTCGAAACTTTCAAGTCGATGCTGGTTGTATAAATTTTTTTTTAAGCCAGCAAAAAATTTCCAATTTTTTTTTTAATTAATGTTACGTTCAAGTGAGATTTTCTCTAAATTGTTAACAAAGATATTTTTTTAATTTTGCATAATTCTAATTAGGAATGCATTTTGGACATATTTAGAAACTTTCAAGTAGATGCTGGTTGTATAAATATTTTTTTTAAGCCAGCAAAAAATTTCCAATTTTTTTGAAAATTAATGTTATGCTCAAGTGAGATTTTCTCTAAATTGTTAACAAAGATATTTTTAAATTTTACATAATTCTAATTAGGAATGCATTTTAGACATATTTCGAAACTTTCAAGTCGATGCTAATTGTATAAATAATTTTTTTAAGGCAGCAAAAAAATTTCAATTTTTTTGAAAATTAATGTTATGATCAAGGAAGATTTTCTCTAAATTGTTAACAAAGATATTTTTAAATTTTGCATAATTCCAATTAGGAATTCATTTTGGACATATTCAGAAATTTTCTAGTCGATGCTGGTTGTATAAATATTTTTTTTAAGCCAGCAAAAAATTTCCAATTTTTTTGAAAAATAATGTTATGATCAAGGAAGATTTACTCTAAATTGTTAGCAAAGATATTTTTAAATTTTGCATAATTCTAATTAGGAATGCATTTTTGACATGTTTAGACACTTTCAAGTCGATGCTGGTTGTATAAATAATTTTTTTAAGACAGGAAAGTTTCCAATTTTTTGAAAATTAATACAAAGTTCAAGTAAAATTTTCTCAAAATTGATAACATTTTTTTTTTAATTTTGCATAATCCTTATTATGAATGCATTTTGGACATATTTGAAAACTTTCAAGTCAACGCTAATTGTATAAATAATGTTTTCAAGCCAGCAAAGAATTTCCATTTTTTTGGAAATTAATACAATGTTTAAGAATTGTTTTTTCGAAATTCTTGGCAAGGATATTCCTAAATTTTGCAAAATCCTATTCACAAATACATTTTTGATATATTTTGAAACTTTCAAGTTAATGGCAATTGTTGACATAATTTTTTCAAGCCATCACAATATATCCATTTTTTTTTTTGGAAAATAATACAATATTCAAGTAGGATTTTCTCGAAATAATTAGCTATGATATGTATGAATTTTGCAAAATCCTAATCACAAATGTATTTTTGATATATTGGGAAACTTTCAAGTCGATGGCAATTGTTGATATAATTTTTGAAGCCATCAAAATATGTTCAATTTTTTTGAATTTAATACAATATTCAAGTAGGATTTTCTGAAAATACATAACAAGGATATTTTTTATTTTGCATAATCCTAATTAAGAATGAATTTTTTTAAATATATTTAAAAATTGTTAAATCGATAGCAATTGTTAATATAATTTTTTCAAGCCATCAAAATTTTTCTATTTTTTTGGAAATTAATACAATGTTCAAGTTAGATTTTTTTAAATACGTAACAAGGATATTTCTGAATTTTACAGAATCCTAATAAATGCATTTTTGATATATTTGGAAACTTTCTAGTCGATGGTAACGGTTAATATAATTTTTTAAGCCACGAAAATATTTCCAATTTTTTCGAAATTAATATAATGTTCTAGTACAATTTTCTCAAAATACTTAGCAAGGATATTATTTAATGTTGCTGTATCCTATTTAAAATTGCATTTTGGACTTATTTAAAAATTCAAATCGATGGCAATGGTAAATATAATTTTTTCAAGCCGTCCAAATTTTTCCCATTTTTTGGAGACTAATACAATGTTCAAGTAAGATTTTCTCAAAATGTTTAGCAAAGATAATGTATAATTTAACTGAATCTTAATTAAGAATGTATTTTGGATATATTTGGAAACTTTCAAGTCCATAGCAATTGCTAATATAATTTTTTCAAGCCATCAAAATAATTCTATTTTTTTTTTGTAAATTAGTTTTAATTTTTAAATTTTGCATAATTCTATTTAGTAATGTATTTTGTACATATCTGATAATCTTCAAGCCGATTGCAATTGTTCATATATTTTTTCTAAGCGATCAAAATATTTCCAATTTTTTTTGGAAATTAATACAATATTCAAGTAGAATTTTCTCGAAATACGTAGCAAGATTGTTTTTGAATTTTACATAATCCTGATTAAGAACATATTTTGGATATATTTAAAAACTTTCAAGTCGATGGCAATGGTTAATATAATTTTTTTAAAGCCATCAGAATATTTCCAATTTTTTTGGAAATTATTACAATGTTCAAGTAAAATTTTCTTGAAATTCTATGCAAGGATATTTTTGAATTTTATAGAATCCTAATAAAGAATGCGTTCTGGATATATTTTGAAACTTTCAAGTCGATAGAAATTGTAAATGTAATTTTTTAAAGCCATCAAAATATATCAATTTTTTTGGAAGTGAATACAATGTTGAAATAGGATTTTCTTAAAATATATAGCAAGAATATTTGTGAATTTTACAGAATCCTAACTAAAAATGCATTTTGAATATATTTGAAAGCATTCAAGTCGATGGCAATTATTAATATAATTTTTTTAAGTCTTTTTTTGTTCAAGTAGGATTTTCTCGAAATACTTAACAAGGTTTTTTTTAATTTTGCAGAATTCTAATTAAGAATGCATTTTGTATATATTTTTAAATTTTTAAATCGATGACAATTGTCTATATAATTTTTTTCAAGCGATCAAAATATTTCCAATTTTTTTTTGGAAATTCTTTCAATGTTCAAGTCGGATTTTCGCAAAATATTCAGCAAGGAGATTTCTGAATTTTGCAGAATCCTAATTAGAAATGCATTTTTGAAATATTTGGAAACTTTCAAGTCGATGGCAATTGTTAATATATTTTTTTCAAGCCTTCTTTTGAATTGTTTGGTAATTAATACATTAGGATTTTCTTAAAATACTTAGCCAGGATTTTTTAATGTTACAGAATCCTAATTGAGAATGCATATTGGATATATTTGGAAACTTTCAAGTCGATAGCAATTTTTAAGGCATCATATTGAATTTTTTTTTTGGAAATTAATGTTCAAGTATTATTCTCTCGAAATTCTTAACAAAGATATTTTTGAATTTTGAATAATTCTAATTAAGAAGGTATTTTAGGTACATTGAGCAACCTTCAAGTCGATGACAATTGTTAATATAATTTTTTCAAGCCATCAAAATGTTTTTAGTTTTTCGGAAATTAAAGCAATGTTCAAGCGAGATTTTTTTTAATACACAGCAAGTATAATTTGAATTTTGCGGAATCCTAATTAAGGATGCATTTTGGACGTATTTGTAAACTTTCATGTCGATGGCGATTCTTAATATAATTTTTTCAAGCCATAAAAATATTTACAATTTTTTAGACACTAATATGTTCAAGTAAGATTTTATCAAAATACGTAGCAATGATATTTTTTTAATTTTGCAGGATCCAAATTACGAATGCATTTTGAATAAAGTTTTAAACTTTCAAGTCGATGACTATTCTTAATATAATTTTTTCAAGCCATCAAAATATTTCCAATTTTTTGGAAACTAATACAATGTTCAAGTAGGATTTTCTCATAATACGTAGCAAGGATATTTTTTAATTTCACAGAATCCTAATTACCAATGTATTTAAGATATATTCGGAAACTTTCAAGTCGATAGCAATTGTTAATATAATTTTTTTAGGCCATCAAAATATATCCAAATGCAATGTTCAAGTAGGATTTTCTAGAAATACATAGCAAAGATATTTTTGAATTTCAAAGAATCCTAATTAGGAATGCATTGTTGATATATTTGAAAATCTTTAAGTCAATAAGTTTATGATTATTAATGTAGTGTTACAAATATCGCCATATTTCTACGTCGAGCGCATGATGTAAATTTTAATTTCCCGGCGCATTCACCAAAAAATGAATTTACGAATTCAGGGGTTTGTTTTGGTTGCTGTCTATTGATTGCGACTAATAATATAAAATAACTTATAAGTAACGATTAATTCTCTTTGGTAATGTATTTTTAATATACAGTAATTAAAACATGATTATTACTTAATTATCCATAATTAATTTTAATATAAGGCGCAATTCAAAGGTATTTTAATATCAAGTCTTTATATCAAAGATGGAATAATCGGATTCCCCGCTTTTAAAAAACTTCTCCCTTCATCCCTCTACAATGAATCGTTTTCACAATCTACGATTTTAATATAATATCCTGAAGATTTGATGCCCGCCATTCCGGCCGTGCGTCGTTCCGCCGAAAGGATGGAATAAAGAAATTTATGCGGAACGCCCTTTGTCCAAATCCACCCCCAGCTGCAGAAACGCCATATTAAAACTTTAAAACAAGTTTAGAGACACATTGTGTGTGTGTGTGTGTGTGTAGAATATTTCTTAATAGAGCATTAATGAGGTCGCATCAAAAGGTTTCTCGTATATTTTTCGATCCTTTGCGCGCGAACCGACCGGAGTCACCCAAACGCCAGACAGGATTTCCGGTGTGGAAACTTGATTTTTTTTCCTCCGAGTGAGCATTTTCCGAGACGGCGGAGTACAAGACGTACATCAAAGATTACATTCTTAATTTTTACAGGAGGACTGTCGCGGAGCTTTTAAAAGCTCTCATTTCCTAATGGCCTCAGATCTGGCTCGAATATTAACGGCACATTTTCGATTTAAATTATTAAATTATTTATAGTTTGCTGCATTGGTAATGTTTCCTTTCGTCTAGTTTTATTTTTTTATGATTCAATTTATTGACACAACGCAGTGGAGATCCGCCACAGTTTTTATTGGAGAGATGCGAACTTTAAAAAATAAAAACATTAAATATTGTTTCCCCATCAAAACACCTACAGACCGGTTTCGACCTTTCAGGTTTCATCAGTGTAGTTAGTTGCTGGTGGGGAAACGGAGATTGCTATTGGAATATAAATATTCCAAACACCGTTAAAGGTAGAAATGCCAAAGTGGTGGAATCTATTGCCTGAATGCCACTCGGATTGGGTTCAGTACAGCATTCAGGCAATAGTTTCTCGATATAATCCCATTAAGTAATATTTTTTAAAAGTAGAAAAGCCAAAGTGGCGTATTTTGGCTTTTCTACCTTTAAAAAATATTTCTTGGGATTGTATCGAGAAACTGTATTTTTTACTCTTTTGCATGTTAAATATATATTCGGGGGTAATACCACAAGAGGTTAAATTTGGCCGGATAAATTTTATTTGTTTGCACGAGCCATTGAATCGACACAAATATCGAGAATTAATTGAGATGGAAAATATATAATTTTCAGAAATAAGTCACGAATCCTTTCAGATCTACACTACTGACGTAAGGATCTGTAAATCCATCCATAATTTAAGTACATAATTTAGGACTTTATGGATGGTCCAAACGAGAAAAATTGGTATTATTAAGTAACCTTTTGATTTTGATATTATGTTAATTAACATTTCTCCTCTAAAGTTTTGTCTACTCTTTTAAATAAAACAGATCTTTTTATCTCTATCTATTGTTAAGTTATGAACTCTTGGTACAATTTTCAGTTTGAATTAACCACCATTTATCATCCATTAGTAATGCGCTTTCGCATTATAAATTCATCAGTTTTAAACTAAATATGTACATACGAACTGCAAACGCAAGAATGAAAAAAACTCTATGAAATTAACGGCATTATTTATTTACGACGTGTAGTCTTGCATTTATCACGTAAATATTTAATGACGTTTGCGGGCATTCGGGTGATACGTAAAAATATATCATTAGGGTTACGAACCCCTTTGAATAATTTATCGCGCACGCTTTGTGAAGGGACAATAGAGACAGGGGATTAGAAAATTGAGAAAGAAAAGCAATAAGGGTAAAATTGAATGCGGTTTTCAAGTGCTCGAAAAGTCGATTTTTTTTTCAGAGTTTGATCAGCCGTAGCGGCTGAACGAAAACTCAAAATTGAACGCGGTTTGCAAATCTGAGCTCCTCGTACGTCAATTAGTCGGATTGGAGATTTTTATTTTTTTGACAAAAACGTGAAAAAAGACCCCTTGGAAATTTGTTAAAAAATGCAACTTTCTTAAAAATCATCGTAGACTATTGAATTTTACCTTTTTTTCATTAGAAAAACGAGAGAAATTGATTGCCGTTAAAAAAATTTCAGCTATCTTCAATGGCAGAAAAGTTAGCTAGTCACCATGAACATTTTAGAAAATTAAAAAAAATAATTGATTTTTCAGACTTTGATCCGCCGTAGCGGCTAAACGAAAACTCCAAATTGAACGCGGTTTGCAAATCTAAGCTCCTTGTACGTCAATTAGTCGGATTAGATATTTTTATTTTTTTGACAAAAACGTGAAAAAAGACCCCTTGGAAATTTGTTAAAAAATGCAACTTTCTTAAAAATCATCGTAGACTATTGAATTTTACTTTTTTTTCATCAGAAAAACGAGAGAAATTGATTGCCGTTAAAAAATTTCAGCTATCTTCAATAGCAAAAAAATAGCTAGTCGCCATGAACATTTTAGAAAATTTTAAAAATAATTGATTTTTCAGACTTTGATCGGCCGTAGCGGCTAAACGAAAACTCCAAATTGAACGCGGTTTGCAATTCTGAGCTCCTCGTATGTCAATTAGTCGGATTAGAGATTTTCAATTTTTGATGAAAACACGAAAAAAATACATGAGTAAACCCCTTGGAAATTTGTTAAAAAATGCAACTTTCTTAAAAATCATCGTAGACTATTGAATTTTACCTTTTTTTCATCAGAAAAACGAGAGAAATTGATTGCCGTTAAAAAAATTCAGCTATCTTCAATAGCAAAAAAATTAGTCAGTCACAGTGAACATTTTAGAAAATTTACAAAAATTATTGATTTTTCAGATTTTGATCGGCCGTAGCGGCCAAACGAAAACTCCAAATTGAACGCGATTTGCAAATCTGAGCTCCTCGTACGTCAATTAGTCGGATTAGAGATTTTTATTTTTTTGACAAAAACGTGAAAAAAGACCCCTTGGAAATTTGTTAAAAAATGCAACGTTCTTAAAAATCATCGTAGACTATTGAATTTTACCTTTTTTTCATTAGAAAAACGAGAGAAATCGATTTCCGTTAAAAAATTTCAGCTATCTTCAATAGCAAAAAAGTTAGCTAGTCACCATGAACATTTTAGAAAATTCAAAAAAATAATTGATTTTTCAGACTTTGATCGGCCGTAGCGGCCAAACGAAAACTCCAAATTGAACGCGGTTTGCAAATCTAAGCTCCTTGTACGTCAATTAGTCGGATTAGATATTTTTATTTTTTTGACAAAAACGTGAAAAAAGACATGAGTAAACCCCTTGGAAATTTGTTAAAAAATGCAACTTTCTTAAAAATCATCGTAAACTATTGAATTTTACTTTTTTTTCATCAGAAAAACGAGAGAAATTGATTGCCGTTAAAAAATTTCAGCTATCTTCAATAGCAAAAAAATAGCTAGTCGCCATGAACATTTTAGAAAATTTTAAAAAATAATTGATTTTTCAGACTTTGATCGGCCGTAGCGGCTAAACGAAAACTCCAAATTGAACGCGGTTTACAATTCTGAGCTCCTCGTATGTCAATTAGTCGGATTAGAGATTTTCAATTTTTGATGAAAACACGAAAAAAATACATGAGTAAACCCCTTGGAAATTTGTTAAAAAATGCAACTTTCTTAAAAATCATCGTAGACTATTGAATTTTACCTTTTTTTCATCAGAAAAACGAGAGAAATTGATTGCCGTTAAAAAATTTCAGCTATCTTCAATAGCAAAAAAATTAGTCAGTCACAGTGAACATTTTAGAAAATTTACAAAAATTATTGATTTTTCAGATTTTGATCGGCCGTAGCGGCCAAACGAAAACTCCAAATTGAACGCGATTTGCAAATCTGAGCTCCTCGTACGTCAATTAGTCGGATTAGAGATTTTTATTTTTTTGACAAAAACGTGAAAAAAGACATGAGTAACTCCCTTGGAAATTTGTTAAAAAATGCAACTTTCTTAATAATCATCGTAGACTATTGAATTTTACCTTTTTTTCATCAGAAAAACGAGAGAAATTGATTGCCGTTAAAAAAAAATCAGCTATCTTCAATAGCAAAAAAAATAGCTAGTCACCATGAACATTTTTGAAAATTTTAAAAAATAATTGATTTTTCAGATTTTGATCGGCCGTAGCGGCTAAACGAAAACTCCAAATTGAACGCGGTTTGCAAATCTGAGCTCCTCGTACGTCAATTAGTCGGATGAAACATTTTCAATTTTTGATGAAAACACGAAAAAAATACATGAGTAAACCCCTTGGAAATTTGTTAAAAAATGCAACTTTCTTAAAAATCATCGTAGACTATTGAATTTTACCTTTTTTTCATCAGAAAAACGAGAGAAATTGATTGCCGTTAAAAAATTTCAGCTATCTTCAATAGCAAAAATATTAGCTAGTTACCATGAACATTTTAGAAAATTTTAAAAAATAATTGATTTTTCAGACTTTGATTGGCCGTAGCGGCTAAACGAAAACTCCAAATTGAACGCGGTTTGCAAATCTGAACTCCTCGTGTGTATATTAGTCGGATACAGTTAAATTTGGCGATTTGAAATTTTTGACGAAAACCTGAAAAACTTCTTACTTTTGCTCAAAAATTGGCTTTGAAATAATTTCCTGAAGAAACCACAGGTTAGATTCGGAGTTTCCGCACATCACTGGAAAGATCCCTTCTAGACGCGTCGGAAAATGTACTTTTGTAAAAACACATGTCAATTTGAAGCCCGTGACACGTCAGCAAAGAAAACTCGAAAATGGAAAAAATCGATAAAACCAACTCTTTTAATAATCATCGTAGACCATTAAAGTATACCTTCTTTTTCATCAGAAAAACGAGAGAAAGTGATTGGCGTTAAAAAAATTCAGCCATCTTCAATAGCAAAAAAATTAGCTTGTCACCGTGAACATAATATGCATATTTTTAACCTCCATAATGTTGGGTAATTAGCGATTCCCTGCAAAGACACACCTTTTAGTCGGCAAAAACATTTTGCGAACCTCTATTTTGAAGTACTGAAATTGACAATCGACAAATTGATATTAATAATACGCCGGGTTTTCCAACGCTGAAGTGGGCTGAAGGCTCGCGTGTCTGTTTGCAATCCATGCCCTCAGCTGTAATACAGTTTTTTCCGACCCGGTATGTAATATACCATTACCAAATTTTACATTTCCCGGCATTTCAATAAGGACTAATTTCTTCGAAGTTATCATACACTCTGACATTAAAACTCTGTTCCACCAAAGGCAGCCGATTAGAATTTCGCATTACGAGGGCGTAAATAATTAAACATATGTATAGGTGAGATTAAATCACGCCGTCGGGGACGAGTCGCATCATATACATGAAACAAGCAGACGTTTATTATGCGGATAACCGCACATCTACATACATTACTGTCTCGTTGCTACTGAAAATATGTCATGTAATTGGCGAATCTTGACATGCTTCACGTCTGGGTAACACTGTTTCAATTACATTTCCATTTCATACGGGCCGGTATTGTGCGTGTGTATTGATGAGTGACGGCGCTTCGGCCCGAAATTGATTTCGAATTTTAATTCATCTGGTATTTATCAATTCGCGAAATATTAAACATATTCATATTCGAGCCTACAAGCTGATTGTATGTATTCAAATTGTATTCGTGTATTATTTAAATGCGAGAATTAATTTTTCCAAATGCGAACTGTGAATGACTTAAATTCAGTTCTGAAATTGGGAGGAAAAACAACGCCGTTATAGGTGAAAATCTTCTAAATGGGTAAACGAGAACTGTCAATATTTTGTTCAAAACAGCATGTATTTATTTAGTTTGTTTCCAAAGCACTCTCTTCAAAAATAAATAATTTATTTTTTTATATCCTTCACAAAAAATCACAAAAAATTGCTTTCAGAATGATAATTTTTTTCATAAGAAAAACAAACGTTTAATTTCCCAATAATATTTAAGGTTATCTCAAAACCAAATACTCCGTTGTATTCTTCATTAAAAAATGCCTTTGAAATAATTTCGTTGTAAATTTAATGATTTTTTCTAAAGGTTCCTGGAGTAACTGTATTTTTTTAATTATTATATAAGAAATCGAACATTTGTCTTTAGCATTAATATCTTTCTGCATAAAAAAACATCAGAACTCATTTGAAAATTAAGTTGGTGAAAATATTTAATAAAAATATAATTTTTCTTTTTCATTTTTTTTTTTTTAAGTTTACATTTCTACATTCAAAAGTTGTTTAAAAAATATAATTGGAGTAGAATTTCTTGATATTTCCTAAAGATTATACATTCCTGGGGTGAATGTATTTTTTTACATTTTTCTTTTAATTTATCCTCCTGAATGAGAAATATCAGAACTCGTTGGAAAGTTCACATTTCTAAATTCGAAAGTCGTTTAAATATATAATTGGAGTAGAATTTCTTGATATTTCCTAAAGATGATACATTCCTGGGGTGAATGCATTTAAAAAAAAAAATTTTGAACTATCCTTCTGAATGGAAAATACCAGAACTCGTTGGAAAATTTTAAGTTGGCGCTAAAGTTATGTTAATAACATTAACGATAACATATTTATGAAGCCAACTTTTTTTTTTTACTTTTTAGAAAGTATAGTATTTTTTTCAAACTTTTAAATTTTAACTTTTAGAAATTTTACATTTCTTCATTCATACAATTAGAAGTCGCTTGAAAATTCGATTGGAATAGAATTTCTTGATTTTTCTTAAAAACGAAACATTCCTTTAGTAAGTATATTTTTTCGTATAATATTCGGCATTTTTCAAGTTTAATACAAGAAATATCTTTCTAAATGAAAAACATTAGAACTCGTTGAAAAATTAAGTTTTGTTAATAATGTTAACGATAACATATTTATGAAATCAACCAAATTTTTGATTTTTTTTAGATCAAAGTATATTTTTTTCAAAATTTTAAATTTTTAGAAATTTCCCATTTCAACAATAAAACAATCAGAAGCCGCTTGAAAATTCAAATAGAGTCGGTTTTCGTAAGTTTTTTTTTTAAGATGATACATTCCTGGAGTAACTATAGTTTTTTTAGTTTTTAAAATTGAACATTTGTTGTCAGCATTTTCAAGTTTTTAATTGGAACTCGTTGAAAAATTAAGTTGGTGTAAAAGTTTTGGTAATAACATTAACGATAACAAATTTATGAAGTTAACCAATTTTTTTGAAACGTTTCAGAGGAAATTATAGTATTTTTTTTCCCAAAATTTTAAATTTCAACTTTTAGAAATTTCACATTTCTACAATCAAGCAATCAGAAGCCGCTTGAAAATTCAAATAGAGTTGAATTTCGTAAGTTTTGTTAAAGATGATACATTCCTGGAGTAACTGTTTCTTTCTTTTTGGTTTAAAATTGAACATTTGTTTTCGGCATTTTCAAGTTTTTATTATCTTTCAAAATGGAAAACATTAGAACTCTTTGAAAAATTAAGTTGGTGTTAAAGTTTTGTTAATAACATTAACGATACCATATTTATAAAGTCAAACAATTTTTTTTTTAGGAAAGTATAATATATATTTTTTTAATTTCAAACTTCTAGAAATCTCACATATCTACATTGAAACAATCAGAAGCTGCTCGAAAATTTAATTGTAGTAAAATTTGTTTAATTTTCTTTAAGAAAATAAAGTAAGTGAATAATTTTTTAAACAATTTTAGAAGCAAAATATTTTTTTTAATTTTTTAGGGCTCTTCAAATTTCAAATTTCAATTTAAAACAATCAAAAATCGCTTGAAAATTTAATTGTAGTAAAATTTATTGAATTTTCTTAAAGATGATAAAGTAAGTGAGTAATTTTTTAAACAATTTTAGTAGCAAAATATTTTTTCAAAGCTTTTTAAAAATTTTAAATTTCAACTTAAAACAATCAGAAGTCCCTTGAAAATTTAATTGTAATTAAATTTATTGAATTTTCTTAAAGATAATAAAGTAAGTGAATAATTTTTTAAACAATTTTAAAAGCCAAAGTGTTTTTAATTTTTTAGGGCTTTTTCAAAAATTTTAATTTCAATTCAAAACAATCAGAAATCGCTTGAAAATTTAATTGAAGTAAGATTTGATGAATTTTCTTAAAGATGATAGAGTAAGTAAATAATTTTTTAAACAATTTTAAAAACAAAATATATTTTTTTAATTTTTTAGTGCTTTTTAAAAAAGTAATTTCAACTTGAAATATTCAGAAGTTGCTTGAAAATTTAATTGTAGTAAAATTTAAATAAAAAAAAGATGATAGGGTAAGTAACATTTTTTTTTTAAATTTTAGGACAAATTTTTTATTTTTTTTATTCTTAGAGCTTCTTCAAAGTGTTAAATTTCAACTTTAAACAATCAGAAATCGCTTGAAAATTCAATTGTAGTAAAATTTGTTAAGATAATAAAGTAAGTGAATAATTTTTGAAACAATTTTAGACGCAAAATATTTTTTTAATTTTTTTAGAGCTTTTTAAAAATTGTAAATTTCAACTTAAAACCATCAAAAATTGCTGGAAAATTTAATTGTTGTAAAATTTGTTGAATTTTCTTTAAGATAATAAAGTAAGTGAATAATTTTTGAAACAATTTTAGTAGGTAGCAAAATATTTTTTTTGAATTTTTGGGGCTTTTTTAAAATTTTCAATTTCAATTTAAAACAATCAGAAGTCGCTCGAAAATTTAATTGTAGTAAAGTTTGTAGAATTTTCTTAAAGATGATAGAGTAAGTAAATAATTTCTTAAACAATTTAAAAACAATTTTTTTTTCATTCTTAGAGCTTCTTCAAAATGTTAAATTTCAACTTAAAACAATCGGAAATCGATTGGAGCTTTAATTGGAGTGAAATTTCATGAATTTTCTTAAACATAATACATTTCGGAAGTAAATTCTTGGAGGTAATGTTTCTTAAATATTCTTAAAGACAATTCTTGGAGGTGAAGTTTCTCAAATATTCTTGAAGATAATTCTGGGAGTAGAGATAAAGTTTGTTTAATATTCTTGAATATTCTTCAAGATAATTCTTGTGGGTAAAGTTTCTTGAATATTCTTGAAGTCAATTTTTGGGAGTAAAATTTCTTGAATATTATTCTTAAAGATAATTCTTGAGAATAAAGTTTATTGAATATTTTTGAAAAGAATTTTTGGAGGTAAAGTTTCGTGAATATTTTTATAATAGATAATATATTTCTTGGAGTAAAGTTTCTTGAATATTCTTGAAGTTAATTTTTGTGAGTAAAATTTCTTGAATTTTACTAAAGATAATTCTTCAGAATGAAATTTTTTGAATATTCCTGAAGACAATTTTTGGGGGTAAAGTTTCTTGAATACTCTTAAAGATAATTCTTTGGGGTAAAGTTTCTTGAATAATTTTGAATATTCTTGGGAGTAAAGTTTCTTGAATATTCTTGAATATTCCTATAGATAAAGTTTCTTGAATATGCTTGAATATTTCTATAGATAAAGTTTCTTGAATATTTTTGCAGACAATTCTTGGGGGTTAAGTTTCGTGAATATTTTTAAAGATAAAATATTTCCTGAAGTAAAGTTTCTTGGATATTCTTAAAGATAATACATTCCCTGGAGTAAAGTTTCTTGAATATTATTGAATAAAGATAATTTTTGGGGGTAAAGTTTCTTGAATATTTTTGAAGATTTGGGTAAAGTTTCGTAAATATTTTTAAAGTTAATACATTACATAAAGTAAAGTTTCTTAAATATTCTTAAAGATAATATTTTCCCAGCAGTAAAGTTTCTGAAATATTATTGAGAATAATTCTTGGGGGTAAAGTTTCTCTTAATATTCTTGAAGTTAATTCTTGGGGGTAAAGTTTTTTAATATTCTCGAAGTTAATACTTGGGGGAAAGTTTCTTGAATATTCTTAGAAATAATATATTCCCGGAGTAAACATTTTTTTTTCTAAATTTTTGTTTGAACAATGAACGTGATTTTTGCGAATTAGAAATTTCCTAGCAATATCCATTTTGAGGTCCTCTGAGATGATTTCGACCATTTTTCAAAAATGTCCTTGTGTCTGTCTGTGGGCACGGTATTTCGAAAACTAATACAGGAATTGAAATGAAACTTTGAACATAAACTTTATTTGACAATCTGAAAAATTGCTAAAATTCCCTGCACCGGAAGTGGGTGTTTAGTTGTTTCTCGTTTTATATCGATATATTTTTAACTATAAAAAATATTAGGAAAAAAATTCCTAAAATATTGACGCCAACAAAATAGTGGACATCTTTTGTTAACAATTATTTCTCGTTAGTTTTTTTTTAATTTTGAGAAAAAAATTAAAAATTAGAAAGTTTGTAATTGTTTGCCTATTACTGTTATATCAAATTTACATAAAATTATAGAGAATGCCAAAATTACCAATTTATAGAAAATGTGTTTCTGGGAAATTGCACTAGTTTTTGAAGTAAATTATTAAAAATTAAAAATATTACCAAAATGCCTATTATCGTTATAGCCACATCAATAAAGCAATCGATAAGTATGCAAAATATCATCAAAATTTCTTTAATACCATCAAATCGGAGAAAGTTATTCCATGGACGCTTTTTTCGATAAAACAACAATTTAGAAAAAAATCATTATTTTTTCTATTCCATCAAAACTGAGACAGTTAGATAATGGCCGCATTAATATTATATCCTCAAAGACAATTTTACATACTGTAGTTCATTTATTGACACTACGTGATACATTTTGAATTATAAATAAAACACTTTCTTTATTAACATCGCACGATTTATTCAATGCTGCTGCAGTTCAACTCTTTTACAATTCAAAATTGATAAATAGGAGGAAGAACTGGCAAAACATAACATTTCCACGTAACAATCGAGGCGAAGTTTTCTCGTGGCTCCACATATAAAATGATATATCTTCTGTACACTGCAAAGTAATATGTTGCACAATATCTTTCATTTTGTAAAGAATTTACAGAGTCGCGTGCAGTGGCGTGCGATATATCCAATACCGGCTTCAGTCCTCGGCATAAATAACAATTTCATTGGCCGAATTGAGTTAGCCGAGGATGCATTATAAATTTCAAAATCGATGGCCAGTATATCATACAATAATGATTTCGACATGGTTTTGCTCTCAGCACCGCGTGGACAACTTTTAAAGCTTTCCATATTCCGGTCGATTCATATAACTTGGTTTTAAATGTGTAATTGAACGAGATTCGAGTGTCATTGAACTTTTGAAAATTGCAGTGAAATACATTATATTTACGATGCATCTTTAAATGTGAGAGATTGGGAAACATTAAGTTGAATTGCAAAGCGGGCCATAGGGATTTACATGTAAAATTTGAAATATGTTAATATTGGCTCCCCTAATTATTTGACAGTATCGATCTTCTTACATTATTTTTAAAAATTTTTAAGCTGAATTATTTGGTACCTTACTCAATAGTTTCTGCAGAATATTTACCGAGATATTTGCAAAAAACTTTACTTTACAAAGGTTTGCCATGAAATCATAATGGTGGATATTTCATTTTGTTCTAAAAAGTGACGTTTGCTGTCACATTCAAGTCAACCGATAAAGATACAAATCAATTTGAAATCTCAGGAATGATATCGAATTATAAATCATAAACTCTAGCGAATATAACGCTCTCAGACACATCCGAGATGATTGCGTGCAACATCCCCGACTATAAATCAACCAACCCCGGCATCCAGGATCCTAATGAAAATTGACATATTTTGTGTTCTATCCATTTCATTCGCCCGGGATTAGAATTAGGTTTGAACGTCTAAAAGTGAAACAAATTCAATAAGCGTAGGCGTCACCACCGCGCTCCGGCAAAAGGGCCCTTCCATTACGCGAAGGGAGGAATTGATTTTTAACTGCACTCCGGCACTAGAATGTGCATTTTGCGGTTATAGTTCGTGTAATTCGATTAAAATCGCTGTTCGGGTAGAATACCGAGCGAAGGTATATTAGCAGCGGTAACTTGATTACTCCATCATGGTCGTCTTTTAACAATTAATTTACGTTGTGCGCCATACACTCTCGAGATTGACGTGTTTTAATTTTATTTGTCGACGTGCGCTGCATACTCCGTTTTAATGCTACTTCCTGATCAAATACGTCGTAAAATTCACGTTGTTTGATACTTAATTGGGCTTTTAAGCTCGGAACTCAATTTTCAGTCTTTGTTAATACAATCTTCGATACGGGCTGCGCTTTTATTTTTTCGATTCAATTAAAATTCTGCCGAACGAAAACACAATGCAATTAATCTTTGCGTATTTGTAGTATTTGTTCCAAAAGTTCCAGTAAAGCCACTGAAATAAACTGTGTTCCCCTCTTCATCTCACTCGAATTAAAAAGTCTTTATATCCTGAAATTTAATATTTACCGACTAGTGAATGAACATGTAATTTTTCCTGAAAATAAAAAGAAAACATAAAGTTACTGAAGTATCGTAAAACAGGTGTTTTTTTTTTGCTTTGATGTGTGGATCTAAATTCAACATTGAAAATTTTAATTCCAAAGTTTTCATCATGAAATGAGCTACTCGTGTGTAAACAATGACAAGTTACTAACGAAAATTTTAACTTCAAATCAAAACGAAATTGAATTTGTGGCATTCTCTAGAGCTTGAGCTTTTGAAGCAAATTTCTTGATTGTTTCTCTTTTGAATTTTTAAAATCATTTGATGCAGTTTTCTTCGCTCAGTTCAAATTTGAACCATTGCCGTTTTATTTCTACGTAAAAATAGCAATCGTTTTTACACATAGAAATTAATAACTTTTATAATTTTTTGGTTAATTATTGTTTTACAAATCTTCAGATTGTTGAATGCAATTTTCGTTTCCCGAATTCAAGTTTGCAACGTTAAAGTTTTATTTTTACTCAGAAAATAGCAATTGTTTTTACGTATAGTCAGAAATCAATGTTTTTTTTGGTTTTCTTGAGTTTTTGAAGAAAATTCTTTAAATATTTATTTTTTTAAGAATTTTGAAATCGTTGAGTGAAATGACCGTTTTTCGAGTTCAAGTTTGGAGCATTACCGTTTTATTTTAACCCAGAAAATAGCAATTGCTTTTACTTAAAATCAAAAATTTTTAGTTTAAAAAAAATTGGCATTTAAAGGAATTTTTTTTACAAATTTTCAAACCGTTTAATGCAATTTTAGTTTTCGCTGTTTAAATTTGGAGCGTTCGATTTTGTTTCTACCTACGGCATAGAGGTTATTTTTATCCAAAACCAGAAAGGCATGGTTTTGTAAAATACATCTTGAGCTTTTCAAGAACATTTCTTGTTTGACTAATTTTTTACAAATTTTCAAATCGGAGAATGCAATTTTTGTTTTCCCATGTTTTAACAGTTCAAATTTGAAAGTTACGGTTTTATTTTCATCCAGAAAATAGCAATAGTTTTTACGTAAAATCATAAATCAATAGTTTTTTTTTATTTTTTAAACTTTTGAAGCAAATTTTTTGATAAATTTTCAAATCGTTGAATGCAATTTTCGTTTTCCCAGTTCAAGTTTGCAACGTTACAGTTTTATTTTTACCCAGAAATTAGCAATTGTTTTTACCTATACTCAGAAATCAATGTTTTTTTTTTGTTTTCTTGCGGTTTTGAAGAAAATTTTTAAAATAATTATTTTTTTAAGAATTTTCAAATAGTTAAATGAAATGATCGTTTTCCCAGTTGAAGTTTGGAACATTACCGTTTTATTTTTACCCAGAAAATAGCAATTGTTTTTACGCATAGTCAGAAATCATTGGTTTATTTTTTATTTTTTGAGCTTTTGAAACAAATTTTTTTATGAATTATTTTTTTACAGATCTTAAAATCATTGAATGCAATTTTCGTTTTCTCAGTTCTAATTTGGAGCGTTACCGTTTTATTTCACCCACAAAATAGCAATTGTTTTTACGTATAAAATGAATACATTTTTTTAAAGCTTTTGAAGCAAATTTTTCAAGAATTATTTTTTTACAAATCTTCAAATCGTTGAATGCAATTTTCGTTTTCCCACGTCAAGTTTGGAGAATTGCCGTTTTATTTTTACACGGAAAATAGCAATGTTTCTTTCTCAAAATAAAAAAAAAACTTTTTGGGTTTTAAAGCAACTTTTTTGACCAATTATTTTTTTACAAATTTTCAAATCGTTCGTTTTCGCTGTTTAAGTTTGGAGCGTTAGCATTTTGTTTCTACCTGAGGCATAGAAGTTATTTTCATCCAAAACTTCTCAAGAACATTTCTTGTTTGAGTAATTTTTTACAAATTTTCAAATCGGAGAATGCAATTTTTGTTTTTCCAGTTTAAATTTGAGACGTTACCGTTTTATTTTCACCCAGAAAATTGCAACAGTTTTTATGCAAAATTATAAATCAATAGTTTTTTTTTATTTTTTAAACTTTTGAAGCAAATTTTTTGATAAATTTTCAAATTGTTGAATGCAATTGTTGTTTTTCAAGTTAGAATCGTTACCGTTTTATTTTCACCCAGAAAATAGCAATAGTTTTTTATGCAAAATCATAAATCAATAGTTTTTTTATTTTTTAACTTTTGAAGCAAATTTTTTGATTAATTTTCAAATTGTTGAATGCAATTTTTGTTTTTCCAGTTCAAGTTAGAAACGTTACCGTTTTATTTTCACCCAGAAAACAGCAATAGTTTTTACATATAGTCAGAAATCAATGTTTTTTTTTGTTTTCTTGCGGTTTCGAAGAACATTTTTAAAATAATAGTTTTTTTAACAATTTTCAAATCGTAATGATCGTTTTCCCAGTTCAAGTTTGGAGCAACACCGTTTTATTTGTACAAAGAAAATAGCAATTATTTTTACGCATAGTCAGAAATCATTAGTTTTTTGATTTTTTGAGCTTTTGAAGCAATTTTTTTGATGAATTATTTTTTTTCAAATCTTCAAATCGTTGAATGCAATTTTCGTTTTCCCACTTCAAGTTTGGAGAATTACCGTTTTATTTTTACACGGAAAATAGCAATGGTTTTTTTTCTCATCAAAATCAAAATCAAAAAACTGTTGTCTTTTTATTTTTACTCTGTAGCAACTGTTTTCACGTAAATAATAAATGCATAGTTTTTTAAATTTTTTGAGCTTTTCAAGCAAATATTTTGATTTTTTTTTTTTGCAAATTTTCAAATCGTTGAATGCAATTTAGAGATTGAGATTTTAAGAAGATTTTTTGTTTGACTATTATTTTCTAGTTCCCAAGTTTCAAGTTTGGAGGGTGTCGTTTTACTTTTGTACAGAAAATAGCAATTGTTTTTGCGAAAAAAAAAACAGTAATAAGTTTTTTTTATAAATATTGAGCTATTTGAATTTTTTATTTGATTTTTTTATTTCATTTTGCAAATCATTTGATGCAGTTTTTTTTTCTCGGTTCAAGTTCGAAGTATTGCCGTTTTATTTTTACCCAGAAAATAGCAATTGAGAGAGAGACGATACATTTATTAAGACACTTTTACAAATGACCTAAACAGGCAATTGACCAGAGGTCTTTCAGCCTTAATAGCAATTGTTTTTACGCAAAATCAGAAATCCATGGTTTTATTTTTTTAAGTTCTAATTTAAAAGTCCTGAAAGTAACCTGAAAAAGATTCCTGAATAAAAGAGTCATGCAAAGAAAGTTATGATAAAAAGTCCTGTAAAAAGAATCCTAACGAAAATCCTGGTAAAAATTTCTGAAAAAAAGTCCTGTAAAAAAGAGTCCTAACAAAAATCCTGGAGAAAATTTTTGAAAAAAGTCCTGAAAAGTCTTGAAGAGTCAGAGTCCAGAAAATAAAATCTCGAAAAACTGCCCTGAAAAAAAAACCTACAAAAAAGTCGAAAAAATCCGTAAAAAATATCCTTAAAAAAAGACCTGAAAAAGTTGCCGAAAAATAGTCTCGAAAGAAAAGTTCTAACAGAAACAGAAACAGATTAAAATTGACTATGAAGTTAACATTGTGTAAAATGCAAGAAAATTATTATTTTTTTTTTGTGAAATTTAAATAGCATATAAAAACTTACGAATTGAGTTGCATGGGTGTGACTAACTAGAACTGCTGAAATTTTTATATTTCGCCCCCGAGATATTATTTGACGGTCGTCGAAGGTATACCATTTAACCGAGGTAATATTAATTGAATATTAATATAATGAACGGAATACTGAATACGCTTTGATATAATCTTTGGATATTACCCCCCCGACCCTAAATAGGTTTGTGTATTGCTATCGCCTCTGGTGGTCCGGGCGGTGGTTTTGTACCTCTGTTATTGCCGTCTCCCTTGCGCACACACGTTCATCGGAATTACTAGAAATCGTGTATTGATCGATATTTGAAACAAGTTCCTGTCCAAAGCAGATATCCAATGATTGGCAGGTACAAAATTAAGCACCTGTGTTTACTCCGACATATATATATATATATATATATATATATATATATATATATATATATATATATATATATATATATATATATATATATAAGGGAGTATGTTTGTAAATAATACCATTCTGCTATTCACTCAACTTAATATCTGCAACATTATTGCATTGATAATGAAGAACTTTTAATAAAAGTGCCAAAAAATATAGAGGGTGGTAAAATAAAGCGATTAATTGGTGCATTGAATTGTCTTTAATGGGACTATCCACTTCGCACACATTAAAACGTTTCATCCATTCATGATTGAGTTTATCTTGACAACTCCAGTCGGCCCTAAATATTTGATGTGGTCAACGCGATATTCCCGTCACTCAACTCGGGCCCTATTGGCCATAAATTCATTTCCGCCGATCACATTCAATGACAATGGAATTGTTCCCAAAGTAGTCGGTTCTTTGTTGCAATAAAAGTTGGATAATGGAGTTTCGGGGGTGCATTGTGTTTTTCTGCGGGGTGCGCTGCCGACTTTAATCGCAATTAATTTTCCAATATGGAGTTTTGTTTTCTCCGCCCGTGTGTTTAATAAAAGAGTCGTTTTGTCGATAGTTGAAAGAATGGAGAATTTTTTTAAATATTGTTTATGCTGGAGGCTTCTACTTCGTTATACATTTTAAATATTATAATAAAATACAAGTTAAAAGTGTTTTATTATAATTTTTTTAAAGTGTTTTTTCTAACCCACCACCACAAGGCCCGTGAGCAGGAGCTCTACTCACTAGGCCGTCGCGGCCCTGTGTTTTTTTAATAACGTTTAAAACTGTATAAGCGTTCTCAGAGCGCAAAAAGCAGCTTATTTTAGGACCGGAGGTTTAGAATATTTGATTTTCTATTTTTTTCGAGTCAGCGAACTTGTTAGAAATTTTCACAACTTCGCCGCCTGATGTATTTCAAACTCCAGTGAACTTAAAAATTAAAATTCAAGAATAACACTCCGTTGCGCTGTTAAAATCTAAAACATCGAACTCACCGGTGGAACTGGAAAATTTTGTCGGGTGCGAACCGCCGAATCATGTGACCTTTGCCCCGGAGGCAATTAGTATCCGGCGTAGATGTTTGCAAAAAACACATTCTTTCGTCGTCTGTTATCAATCCTTATCTACGATACATGAACGCATTCTGCAGATTAAATCTCTTTTTAGTCATTGAAACCCGTTCGATTCGGCAGTTTACCTTCCACCGAGTGAGTGAGTGTTCGCGTGTTTTAGTGTGTGCAGAATATTGAAAATTACATTAATGGTAATGGATTATCAGCTATAAAGATAGTTCCTACTATTGGTAAGCGATTAAATTAAATTAATTAAAGAATAATTTATTGTGAATTTTTCAATGCGATTTAATAATACCTCTCAACACAAGTAACGGTAAGAGTAGAGAGAGATAGCACATTTATGTAAATTTTATAAAATGAATTATTCACAATAATGATTTTTTTCAATGCGATCTAGTTTTTCCAGAATTTTCAACCGAAATTGTTACTGCGCAAAATGTCTACATTCGACAAAAAATTTTAAATTTTTCCGAAAATCCCTTCATGAATCGAAGTAAAATTTTCAACAAATACTCGAGACATGCATGCCTTTAAACTTATAGAAAAATACAGAAACAGGTTATCTCTAGTTTTTCCATAATTTTCTATCGAACTTTTCAGAGAAATATTGCTTAAAATTATTCTGGGCAGTTTGTTGCAGTTTATGATTTGCTATGTTCTCGTCAGGCTAAGGAGCAATGGCCCAACCTTTAGTTTCCAGCTCAGCAAGAATTTTGAATTAATAACACTTTTTCGTTACTTTGGTCAAGGAATATAAATCGTTCTTTTTTCTTCTATATTGTATAAGTGGCGCTACCATCAACATGTTCCATGAGCCGCCATTAAAATTAAGTACAGTTTTTGAAAACCACGATTTTTGAGTTTTTGAAAATTTTAATTTTCGAATTGTGCAAAAAATTAAAAAAATATATAAAACGTGTTGATAAAATTCTGCAAAAATTAAAATATATTTGCAAATCACCGTTTTATCAAATTAAGTGCAGCTTTTAAAATTCCATCAATTATTTCGCGAGTTGTGAATTTTTGAAAATTTTAGATTTCCAATTTTGCAAGACTCGAAAAAAAAAATAAAAAAATATAAAACGTGTCGACTAAATTCTCTAAAAATTAAACTAAATTTGCAAATCATTGTTTTATCAAATTAAGTGCAGTTTTTAAAAATCCACTAATTACTTCGCGAGTTGTGAATTTTTGAAAATTTTAGTTTTCGAATTGTGTAATACTCGAGCAAAAAAATATAAAACGTGGCGACTAAATTCTACAAAAATTAAACCGGATTTGCAAATCATCGTTTTATTAAACTAAATAGAGTATTCGAATTGTGTAATACTCGAGCAAAAAATAAAGAAAAAATATGAAACGTGTCGACTAAATTCTACAAAAATTAAATTGGATTTGCAAATCATCGTTTTATCAAACTAAATAGAGTATTTGAAAATCCACCGATTATTTCGCGAGTTGTGAGTTTTTGAAAATTTTAGTTTTCGAATTGTGTAATACTCGAGCAAAAAATTTAAAAAAAATATGAAACGTGTCGACTAAATTCTACAAAAATTAAACTGGATTTGCAAATCATCGTTTTATTAAACTAAATGAAGTATTTGAAAATCTACCGAATATTTCGCGAGTTGTGAATTTTTGAAAATTTTAGTTTTCGAATTGTGTAATACTCGAGCAAAAGATTAAAAAAAAATATGAAACGTGTCGACTAAATTCTACAAAAATTAAAATGGATTTGCAAATCATCGTTTCATTAAACTAAATGGAGTATTTGAAAATCCACCAATTATTTCGCGAGTTGTGAATTTTTGAAAATTCTAGTTTTCAAATTGTGTAATACTTAAGCAAAAAATTAAAAAAAAATATGAAATGTATCGACTAAATTCTACAAAAATTAAACTGGATCTGTAAATCATCGTTTTATTAAACTAAATAGAGTATTTGAAAATCCACCGATTATTTCCCGAGTTGTGAATTTTTTAAAATTTTAGTTTTCGAATTGTGTAGTACTCGAACAAAAAATAAAAAGAAAATATGTAAAACGTGTCGACTTTATTACAAAAATTGAACTAGATTTGTAAATCATCGTTTTGTCAAACTAAATAGAGTATTTGAAAATCCACGGATTATTTCCAGAGTTGTGAATTTTTGAAAAATTTTAGGCTTCGAATTGTGTAATACTTGAGCAAGAAATTAAAAAAAAATATGAAACGTGTCGACTAAATTCTACAAAAATTAAACTGGATTTGCAAATCATCGTTTTATTAATAGAGTATTTGAAAATTCACCGATTATTTCGCGAGTTGTAAATGTTTGAAAATTTTAGTTTTCGAATTGTGTAATACTCGAGCAAAAAATAAAAAAAAAATATGAAACGTATCGACTTTATTCTACAAAAAATAAACAAGATTTGTAAATCATTGTTTTATCAAATTAAGTGCATTTTTTGAAAATCCACCAATTACTTCGCGAGTTGTGAATTTTTGAATATTTTAGTTTTCGAATTGTGTACTAGTCGTGTGAAAATTAAAAAAATATATACAAAACGTGTCGACGAAATTCTACAAAAATTAAATTAGATTTGCAAATCATCATTTTATCAAACTAAATAGAGTATTTGAAAATCCACTGATTATTTTACGAGTTGTGAGTTTTTGAAAATTTTAGATTCCAGTTGTGCAATACTAGAAAAAAAAAATAGAAAAAATGTAAAATGTGTCGACTAAATTCTACAAAAATTAAACAAGATTTGCAAATCATTGTTTTATCAAATTAAGTGCAGTTTTTGAAAATCCACCAATTACTTCGCGAGTTGTGAATTTTTGAATATTTTAGTTTTCGAATAGTGTACTAGTCGACTGAAAATTAAAAAAATATATACAAAACGTGTCGACGAAATTCTACAAAAATTAAACAAGATTTATAAATCATTGTTTTTATCAAATGTGCAATTTTTGAAAATCCACCAATTACTTCGCGAGTTGTGAATTTTTGAAAATTTTAGTTTTCGAATTGTGTAATACTAGAGCAAAAAATTTTAAAAAAATATGAAACGTGTCGAGTAAATTCTACAAAAATTAAACTGGATTTGCAAATCATCGTTTTATTAAATTAAATAGAGTATTTGAAAATCCACCGATTATTTCCCGAGTTATGAATTTTTGAAAATTTTAGTTTTCGAATTGTGTAGTACTCGAGCAAAAAATAAAAAGAAAATATGTAAAACGTGTCGACTTAATTACAAAAATTGAACTGGATTTGCAAATCATCGTTTTATGAAACTAAATAAAGTATTTGAAAATCCACCGATTATTTCCAGAGTTGTGAATTTTTGAAAATTTTAGTTTTCGAATTGTGTAATACTCGAGCAAAAAATTTAAAAAAATATGAAACGTGTCGACTAAATTCTACATAAATTAAACTGGATTTGCAAATCATCGTTTTAATAAACTAAATGGAGTATTTGAAAATCCACCAATTATTTCGCGAGTTGTGAATTTTTGAAAATTTTAGTTTTTGAATTGTGTAATACTCGAGCACAAAATAAAAAAAAATATGAAACGTGTCGACTAAATTCTACAAAAATTAAACTTGATTTGCAAATCATCGTTTTATTAAACTAAATGGAGTATTTGAAAATCCACCGATTATTTCGCGAGTTGTGAATTTTTGAAAATTTTAGATTTCCAATTGTGCAAGACTCGAAAAAAAATAATTATAAAAATATAAAACGTGTCGACTAAATTCTCCAAAAATTAAACTAAATTTGCAAATCATTGTTTTATCAAATTGAGTGCAGTTTTTAAAAATCCACTAATTACTTCGCGAGTTGTAAATTTTTGAAAATTTTAGTTTTCGAATTGTGTAATACTCGAGCAAAAAAATATAAAACGTGGCGACTAAATTCTACAAAAATCAAACTGGATTTGCAAATCATCGTTTTATCAAACTAAATAAAGTATTTGAAAATCCACCGATTATTTACCGAATTGTGAATTTTTGAAAATTTTAGATTTCCAATTGTGCAATACTAGAAAAAAAATAGAAAAAATGTAAAACGTGTCAACAAAAATTAAACAAGGTTTGCAAATCATTGGTTTATCAAATAAAGTGCAGTTTTTCAAAATCTACCAATTACTTCCCTAGTTGTACATTTTTGAAAATTTTAGGTTTCGAATTGTGTACTAGTCGTGTGAAAATTAAAAAAATATAAACAAAACGTATCGACGAAATTCTACAAAAATTAAATTAGATTTATAAATCATCGTTTTATCAAACTAAATAGAGTATTTAAAAATCCACCGATTATTTTACGAGTTGTGTATTTTTGAAAATTTTAGATTTCCAATTGTGCAATACTAGAAAAAAAAATAGAAAAAATGTAAAACGTGTCGACTAAATTCTACAAAAATTAAACAAGATTTGCACATCAGTGTTTTATCAAATTAAGTGCAGTTTTTGAAAATCCACCAATTACTTCGCGAGTTGTGAATTTTTGAAAATTTTAGTTTTCGAATTGTGTATGTTGTCTGAATGTTACCAGTGGCACGAAAGATAAGGAAAGCTTGGTGTGGAATAAATTGCATGTTGTATACCGATATTTATAGAAAAACGGCGGGAGAAATGAATTCCAACAATAAAATTTAACAAAAATAATAAGGATAGAGCAAAAGGCACACACGTTTAGTATAATCAAAACTGTATTTTCAATTTTTCATTGTTATTTAATAATGTTTCCTTAAAATTAGATCACAAAAGTCTGGACAAAAAACAAGCGTTTGAATTTATAAATTAACCTATTGAAAATTGACATAAAATCCGCATTATTTGATTTACCAAACAACAATTTTCTTTAGCTCCTGCCAGTGCGAAATAATCCCTGTGTCGCTGAAATAATATTCTGTTTCTTAATTCGTAATTAGGATCCATTTGGTGCCATTAATTGAACCGCAGCAATCACATAAGTTACAAACAAATTGAAAATTGCAAACAGCGTACTGTAGCTAACATCAAAAAATGTTGCTGCTGAAATCCTAGCAAATCGACTCGTGGCCTGATGCGACAATATCATTGCTTGCTTGCTCAATTCTGGTTGATCCATCAAAGCGATAAATAAGTCGTCGGCTTTATCGCAAAAAGTTTGTTGATGGTCTAATAATGTTTGAGATTTTACCACGATGGCGACAAGTTGAATCTAAAAAATAAAAATTTATAAAATTTGCATAATTTTAAGCAGTTTAAATATGTTAGAAATTGCTCACTTCATACGGATATCGAACTATTTTGACAATTTATGTAGTTTACAAATCAGGGAGACTTTACAGAACTGCGGCTAATTGTTAAATGAACAGGTAATAATAAAATCTATTAAAAAGCGAATTAGAACAATATAGAGCTCTCTACATATCATTTGAAGTAATAAAGCAGATACAATAAAAGATATGTTTTCCAAATTTTATTGATGATCTTCATTAACACTTTTTGAGCGGGCGCAATCATCAAGGTGATTGGATTTGCAACGCAAGCGAAAATATTGCGTGCGCCGCCGTGTATGATGAACTGTATGCAACCCATTCTACATGTTTGCGTCTAAAAATAGACGGCAAGTGTCTGCAAAGTGTGTTGATTACACTTTTTTACATATTTATCAAAATAACTAGACAGTCACGTGGGCTATCGACCTAAGGTCTTTCGGCCCAATGTTATTGATTACAAAGTATTTTTCTTAAAGTGTAATAATTCAGTACTAAAAAATCATAACTTAAAAATAATCCATTGTCTGGTAACACGTGTTTACTATTGGAGGCTAACAACAACCATTCTACTATTGCATAATACTTACGCCAGCTACGACTAAATTAGTACCAATCACAATTCGAACATCAAAGCTGAGAATTTCGTCGTTGTCAACAAAACCCATTATGGTAATCAAGTTGTACAAAATATAGGAAACCGCCCTCAAAAATACGTTCCATCCAAAAACATCATTAAATCCGGAGGTTAAATCCAAAACTTTCTTATGTGCGACGATAACGCGTTTCATCAAACTGCTATCGTATGTTTTTCGAACGACATTCTTTAAACAAATCACCTGTACGTTTCCAATTTTATTATTATGCCTAATTTCCAAATGTTCCAGTTCTAGACACATGGCATCAAATTTTTGAATAATTACACCAATCAAGTAACACTGCAGCATACAAACGGATAACAAGTAGTACTCACTTATAAATGCACAAAAATTTAACCAATAATTTACAGATGAAGGCGTTGAAATTATTTTAATGTAGCAATGCAGCAGAAAAATAACATTTATTAAAACGGTAAATATATTTTCAACTCGCAATTTGTGAGGTTTGATCTTGAGGTGGGAATCGATGAGTTTGATGTTTTTGAAGAACTGATTGAATTCGTTCGCTTTAATCAGCGAGTTACTTATTAGTAATACGTTCATAAATGTTATCATTATTCTTATAGCAGACAATACGAAGAAGGTTCTGAAATATATTATTTGGGTGTACCAAATTGATACCGTAAGAGCTGCTATTAGAAATAATATTAAGATGCATGAGTACAATTTTCGATTTAGATACTGCTTTGTTTCTGATGATTTGTATGGTATTGTGGATAAAATTTTATTTATTTCAAGTATTACGTTAATGTGATCCATAGCCTCAAACATGGCTGAAGGTGTTGTGGATTCTAAAATTGTTTGTTTCGGTAAATGAGGACAGTAAACAAGTTAATATTCGATTGAAGATAATGTTAATTAACTAAATGGAATTATTGATTTGTCGTTAAACTAAAAGTTCTCGTTATTTCTTGAACAATTTCTCTGCCATAAATTCGATCGAGTTAATAACATTATGTCCAATTATGGGGTGTACAAATATATACAATATAATTTAAAACTAAACATATTATTACTTATAACAATAACAATGAAGATTATGTTATTATAAAACTAACAAAAATTTATTCTACTATAAAGATTCTCAATTTTTCAAAAGATCGCTTTTAAATTTAGGGAATGATGTGGCAAATATATCTAAATTATTAATATTATAAGTGTTCCATAATTTGTTTAACATGCAAATTCAGTCACTAATTGTTCGTCCTATTTTGCATGAGCGTTTCTTAAGAAAACACTTGCCTAACATATGCGACAATAAAAAATATTCCTACAAGATCGAACGCCGCCGTATTCGAAAACAAATAGTTTAAAAAATAAATTTCATTTCAAATTAATTGGATTATAAAATAGACGTTCCGCAAAGTATCATACTAGGACCTATTTTATTTCTATTTTTCAAAAATGATATTACGAAAATTTCAACCAATAATTATTTTGGTAAAAAATAAGGAAGCGTTTTAATATTACTCTCAAACACATTATTTAATTCGGTTCTGGCAAACGCATGATAATTCTAACGTCAAAAAGTGTTTTTTTCTTTTTTTTTTAATCGATGTTTTGATGAAATTGCGGGTTAAGGAGAGTGAATGATTATAAGGGAATTGTCGTAAGCGATTTGCTGTTCGGCCACTAACGTAAGTTTTTAAAGATTTCATTTTCATTTGAATGGGACATACACTAAACATCCATGGACCCGCACGGCCACTTCTTCGTTCTGAAAAAGTGACCGCGCGGATTGGATTCGAACCCACGACCACGAGGCCCAGAAGCAGGAACGCTACTCACTAGGCCACCGCGGCCCCAAAAGTGGAAAATTATATGCAATTTAAAAACCGGTTGATAAATATTTTCGAGAAATCAACACAAAACGTCAAAATTGTACGTTTTTTTTAAATCCGAAGATTTTGTTTTTTTTTATAATTGCACAACTGTCAAATGCGTTGTCTGCTTTTGATGATTCAAACTTAAAAATGTGAAAAATTTAGTGTAATTTTAAATTGATAACAAATATTTTTCGTGAAAGTAACACAAACTGCAAAAATTGCACTTTTTTAAAGTTCGAAGATTTCAAAATCGTTATTTTGACTTTTTAGAAAAAATAACAGCCAAATGCATGGTCCGATTTTGATAATTTCAACGTTAGAAATTATACAATTTTAAGCAATATGAAAATCGATTAAATATTTTCGTAAAATCAACGCAAAACGTTAAAATGCATGTTTTCAAAATCCGAAGATTTTGTTTTTTTTTTTCAAATACATAACTTTCAAATGCTTTGTCAGGTTTTATTGATTCAAACGTAAAAATGTAAAAAAATTGTGTAATTTGAAACGCATAATAACTGCAAAAATCGCACTTTTTTAGGTTCGAAGCGTTCGACAAATAATAACGATAATTTTCAAAAATTCATAACTCACGGAAAACTTTTAACATATTTAAAAAAATTATTAATTTTGAAGGTAGACATCTTGTGAATATAATAAATATCTTGAGCAATTTAATCATGTAAGTATTTCTTTTTTTTTCGATTTTTTTTTTATTGAAGTGTTCGACAAATTGAAACGTTAATTAACAAAAATTCATAACTCACGGAAAAAATGACACATTTTCAAAATTTTTAATTAAATGCAAAGGTAGTTATCTTGTGAATATGTTAAACATTTTGAGGAATTTAATCATGTAGGTATTTATTTTTATTTCTTTTTTTATTGAAAATTTCGACAAATTAAAACGTTAATTTTCAAAAATTCATAACTCACGGAAAAATTGACACATTTTTTTAAATTTTAATTAATTGTAAAGGTAGTTCTCTTGTGAACATGTTAAACATTTTGAGGAATTTAATCATGTAGGTATTTATTTTTATTTCGATTTTTTTTATTGAAGTGTTCGACAAATTAAAAAGATAATTTTTAAAAATTCATAACTCACGGAAAAATAGACAGATTTTTTTAAATTTTAATTAATTTTAAAGGTAGTTATCTTGCGAGCATGTTAAACATTTTGAGGAATTTAATCATGTAGGTATTTATTTTTATTTCGATTTTTTTTTTATTGAAGTGTTCGACAAATTAAAAAGATAATTTTCAAAAATTCATAACTCACGGAAAAATGGACAGATTTTTAAAAATTTTAATTAATTTTAAAAATAGTTATCTTGTGAATATGTTAAACATTTTGAGAAATTTAATTATGTAGGTATTTATTTTTATTTCGATTTTTTTTATTGAAGTGTTCGACAAATTAAAAAGATAATTTTCAAAAATTCATAACTCACTGAAACAATGACACTTTTTCAAAATTTTTAATTAATTATAAAGGTAGTTATCTTGTAAACATGTTAAACATTTTGAAGAATTTAATCATGTAGGTATTTATTTTTATTTCGATTTTTTTATTGAAGTGTTCGACAAATTAAAGAGATAATTTTCAAAAATTCATAACTCACGGAAAAAATGACACATTTTCAAAAATTTTAATTAATTGTAAAGGTAGTTATCTTGTGAACATGTTAAACATTTTGAGAAATTTAATCATATAGGTATTTATTTTTATTTCGTTTTTTTTTTTATTGAAGTGTTCGACAAATTAAAAAGATAATTTTCAAAAATTCATAACTCACGGAAAAATGGACAGAGTTTTAAAAATTTTAATTAATTTTAAAAATAGTTATCTTGTGAATATGTTAAACATTTTGAGAAATTTAATTATGTAGGTATTTATTTTTATTTCAATTTTTTTTATTGAAGTGTTCGACAAATTAAAAAGATAATTTTCAAAAATTCATAACTCACTGAAACAATGACACTTTTTCAAAATTTTTAATTAATTATAAAGGTAGTTATCTTGTAAACATGTTAAACATTTTGAAGAATTTAATCATGTAGGTATTTATTTTTATTTCGATTTTTTTATTGAAGTGTTCGACAAATTAAAGAGATAATTTTCAAAAATTCATAACTCACGGAAAAAATGACACATTTTCAAAAATTTTAATTAATTGTAAAGGTAGTTATCTTGTGAACATGTTAAACATTTTGAGAAATTTAATCATATAGGTATTTATTTTTATTTCGTTTTTTTTTTATTGAAGTGTTCGACAAATTAAAAAGATAATTTTCAAAAATTCATAACTCACGGAAAAATTGACACATTTTTTTAAATTTTAATTAATTGTAAAGGTAGTTATCTCGTGAACATGTTAAACATTTTGAAGAATTTAATCATGTAGGTATTTATTTTTATTTCGATTTTTTTTATTGAAGTGTTCGACAAATTAAAAAGATAATTTTCAAAAATTCATAACTCACGGAAGAATTGACAGATTTTTAAAAGTTTTAATTAATTGTAAAGGTAGTTATCTTGTGAACATGTTAAACATTTTGAGCAATTTAATCATGTAGGTATTTATTTTTATTTCGATTTTTTTTTATTGAAGTGTTCGACAAATTAAAAAGATAATTTTCAAAAATTCATAACTCACGGAAAAAATGACACATTTTCAAAAATTTTAATTAAGTGTAAAGGTAGTTATCTTGTAAACATGTTAAACATTTTGAGGAATTTAATCATGTAGGTATTTATTTCTATTTCGATTTTTTTTTATTGAAGTGTTAATAATTTTTAAAAATTCATAACTCACGGAAAAATTGACAAATTTTTTAAAGTTCTAATTATTTTTAAAGATAGATATCTTGTGAATATTTTAAACATTTTGAGCAATTTAATTATTTGAGTTTTTATTTTTATTTCGCTTTTTATTTTCATTGAAATGAAAAACGTTAATTTTCAAAAATTCATAACTCATGGAAAAATTGGCAGATTTTTAGTAATCTTGTGAATGTATTAAACATTTTGAGCAATTTAATCAGGAGAGTATTTTTTTTCGATTAACTTAACAAATAAAAGTATGAACAAAAAACTTACGCCAGAGCTGATTAATTGAAAAATAATCAACATTCGTCCTTCAAATCTGACGGCATTTCCGTTTTTAACCACACCCACTACGAGGGTAACCAAGTTATGTAAAATAAAGCAAACAATTCTCAAAAATATGTTCCACCCAAAAATATTATTAAATTCCGAGATCAGATCCAAAACTTTCTTATGATAAATTATAACTCGAGCCATCAAACTGCTATCAGATACTTCCTTCAGATTTCCATTTCCATGATTATGCCCACGTTCCAAATTTTCCACTTCTAAATGTAGAGCATCAAATTTTTGAACAATCACACCAATCAAATGACACTGGAGCAAACCAGTAGATAACATATAGTAACTGCTTACGGCTGAAAACACATTTTGAAGCCAAACATTTACAAGTGCAGGACTTAAATATATCCTGATAAAGTAGTATACCAAAAATATAATATTTGTGAAAACAGTAAATATATTTTCAATTCGAAATTTGTATGGTTTGATCTTGAGGTGGGTATCGATTACTTCGATAATTTTGAAGAATCGATTAAATGCTTCCAATTTAGTCATTAGTAATATGATCGTGAATGTTAATATTAGCCTTACAGCAGATACTATGATGAAGGCTTCGAGTTGATGTATTGTGTATTTGTACCAAGTAAACGTGTAAGTTGTTATTAATAGTAGTATTAAGATTGATGAGTGCAGCTTGCGAATTATTTCTGATGATTTGTATGGTGTTACAGATAAAATTGTATTTATTTTAAGTATTAGGTTTATGTGATCCATGGTCTTGAACGTGTTCGAACGTATAGAGAATTTTGTGGTTAATTGTTTGCGGAGTTATGATCTATAAATTTTAAATGAGTGGCTTGACAATTGACGATGCGGATAGAAGTAAACACGTTAATTAAATATTATGGTAATAAACTGAATGGATTATTCGTAAAATAAATATTATTGAGGGTTCGAAACAGTTCACTATCTGAAATTAATTAAATCGATCGAGTAATAAATATAGAGAAAAACAACCATCATCGGATAATAACTATTTATTTCTTTAAAAAAATATTTGACGAACAAATAAGACCTATTTTTATGCAATGCTGTGAGGAAATTTGAATATGGACTTCACTACTAATTCAATTAATAAAATGCTAGTTTAATGAAACTTAATAATTTTGTGGCAAATCGTCGTAGGAATTTTATTCTTTAAGTCCTGCAGAGGGAATTTATCAAATTTTAATGCCTGGATCGAGTCGACGTAATTTTTACAACTTAATAACTCGGTGCCAAATCATCGTAGGAATTTCGTTCTTTAAGTTCTGTATAGGGAATTGATTATTTTTAATGCCTTTATGGTGGATCGAGTCGAATTTTTTTTTCCAATTCCGTAGACATCGTCAAAGTTGGACATTTTTTTTCACAGGGGTACTAAAGGGAGGCGGAAGGGTTTATGCTTAAGTTCACATGACTTTAAAGAAGACACTTCAAAGTTTTTCGCCCTCAAAGATTCATCAAAAGCGATTGAAAATACGCCGAGTTATGGCGGTTTGAAAATGGTCGAAATTTCACGAATTTTAAGTGTTTAATTTTTTCCACCAGTATACTTCTCTCTTGGACATAATTCCTGCACTCATTTTCATGTAAAAACTTTAAATAAATAAATCATGCAATTAAGGTAAGTTAATTTACCTATTGATTTTATGGTGGCTGCGCCGGGAACATAATAAATAATTACTTAAATATTTCGCGCATAGCACCTTCCGGATTTTTTTGTTGTCGCAAATTAGGTAAAAGTTAATCTAAAATATACGTTATGTTAAACTGATTGATGAGGCACTGAGTTGAAAATCCATGTTAAAATGAATAATAATAATAGCGTATATTTTATTTTGCTTTTACCACTATTGTTTCACCACATTGTGAAAGAACAATATTTAGTTTATACGTTACGTTATTTATTGTGGTAACTTTATTATCCTGATAAATTTCGATGCAGATCAATGGAAATTGTCGCCCCTCGACCAGCGAAGCAGCGAAGGGCGGACTTAGTGAAAATAATCGGAATGCACACGAGCGACGCCGTTTTTTAATAACTGCTGCTCCACTGATCCGATTATAATTACATCCAAACTTTGATTGTTCAAGTGGACACCGATTCGGGGATCGGTTGCCGTGTATGAACATCGTCTATCTATATTTAGAGGACATATCCGACCCTCATCACTATGTCACTCAAAGTATCTATAATTCATATCAAAGGGAGAAAGGGACCAATCACGTTCCATTAAAAAGAAAGGGCCTCTCTGTATTTTTTTTACCTTATCATTCATTATAAATACCATAGGTCCGCGCTTCTGAATGCTGAAAAAGTTAACGCATGCCAAAAATTACTGAAAAAAAAATTCAATAAGTTAAATTCTTCGTTTTAATCTGTTAAATACCATTTGGGTCAGTCGAAGGCAAATGAGCAGAAAATATAAATCCCGAGTGTCGCAAAGTAACTTTTTAGCTTAAGATAGAAAAATATGATTTATATCGTGTGAGCCACAAAATTTTGTTTCAGAGTTGACTGTGAGATAAATGAGGTATGTCGCGTGAGACTAGATTAGTTCAATTTAATTAGATTTAAGAAAAAATTAATTAATCTTAGACATGACTGCTATGTCCAACTCAGAAACAAAATTCTGTTATAAAAGCTGTAGTCGTTTAAAAAAAAATACATAGTTAGCTAGGTTTGTAAATAATAATAATAACATTCATAGTATTATTTAGCAAACTAGGTATTTTTAGAACAGCAAGAGGACTTTAAATTACTGAATGTAGGCTACGCATTTAATTTCAGTATAAATATTAAATTCAGGAGTAAAATATCTGAGCAAAATTTAAGTGGAAAAGAAAAATAAAATCTCCATTAAAATATGCCCGGCACACTGCGATAATAAATATTTGACGCTAGTTAAAACATAGCTCGGGCTAGTAAAAAGCGTTAATGCTCCTTTCTGAATATTAACGACCCCAATTCCCCGTGCGGAATTTTATAACGTAACGGTAAATGAAATTTTAACCCCGTTATATATCAACTTCGTAAAAGTCGGGGGCGGGCGCGCAAAATCTGCTATGAACAAAATCCGCCGGAGCTTTCGCTTGTGTATTTTTTTTTGTCATCGGCAACCTTTTCAAATATTTGCTAGTTCAGCCCGATTTGTTTTATGAACCGATGAGTAGCTGAGGATGCGGAAATAATAAAGCTTTGAAGCACCGCAGACCCAAGAACTAAATATTCGCCCCCTTTCGCACCCAATACACGAAGGAGAGGGTTGAAAGGTTTTCGCATTATCGCTTATCTACTTCGGGAATTAGTGCTGCAGTAATTAGATTTAGTTTCAATATTATATAGAAAAGCGTATGCGGTGGTTGTTAAAATTCAATATTTCTAGAAAGTTTGATTTTTAAAATCCAGGAAATTTTGCTTATGGTTGGTTTACACGCTCATGCTAATTTGCGCAAGAAAATCGTTCCATGTAAATGAATGCTGAAGTCAAAAAATTTGGCTCGAATAAAAAAAATTTGCATGAGGCTGGTGCATATACCATCTTTCTGCTTTGATTTTACCTTTTTTAATAACACAAACGGCAGCCTATATTTTATTCCCGTCAAAATACCTTTTTACGTTGCTGTGATCCTCCTATTCATAATAAAATTTTTGTGAAAATTTTCGATGCATTTTATTATTGATTAATAATTTTTTCCCCCAAAATACCTTTTTACGTTCCTTTGATCCTCTTACTCATAATAAAAATTTCCTAAAAATTTTCGATGCATTTTAACAGGGTTGGCTCGTTATATAAAACCAAGGAGCCATGGCATTACCTGTAGTTTCAAGCTCAGTAACATTTTTAAATAAATTCTTAAAACGTTTTTCGCCAGTTACTTCGTTCAAAATTAAGCATTTTCTAAATTAAATAAAAAATATTAAAAACTGTTTAAAAATTCTGAAATAATTTTATACAACTCCTTAATTATTATTTTAAGAATATAATCAACTTCTTAAATTCCAATAATTTTTTAACGGGTTATAACTGTTCTTAGTAAACGTGCATTTTTTAATTGCGTTCAAAATTGACCATTTTCTAAATTAAATAAAAAATATTAAAAACTGTTTAAAAATTCTGAAACAATTTTACACAACTCCTTAATTATTATATTTTAAGAATATAATCAACTTCTTAAATTCCAATAATGTTTTAACGGGTTATAACTGTTCTTAGTAAACGTGCATTTTTTAATTGCGTTCAAAATTGACCATTTTCTAAATTAATTTAAAAATATTAAAAACTGTTTAAAAATTCTGAAACAATTTTACACAACTCCTTAATTATTATATTTTAAGAATATAGTCAACTTCTTAAATTGCAATAATTTTTTAACGGGTTATAACTGTTCTTAGTAAACGTGCATTTTTTTTATTGCGTTCAAAATTGACCATTTTCTAAATTAAATAAAAAATATTAAAAACCGTTTAAAAATTCTGAAATAATTCTATACAACTCCTTAATTATTATATTTTAAGAATATAATCAACTTCTTAAATTCCAATAATTTTTTAATGGGTTATAACTGTTCTTAGTTAAACGTGCATTTTATAGTTCCGTTCAAAGTGGAGCATTTTCTAAAATAAATAAAAAATATAAAAAACCGTTTAAAAATTCTAAAATAATTTTATACAACTCCTTAATTATTATATTTTAAGAATATAATCAACTTCTTAAATTGCAATAATTTTTTAACGGGTTATAACTGTTCTTAGTAAACGTGCATTTTTTTAATTGCGTTCAAAATTGACCATTTTCTAAATTAAATAAAAAAATATTAAAAACTGTTTAAAAATTCTGAAATAATTCTATACAACTCCTTAATTATTATATTTTAAGAATATAATCAACTTCTTAAATTGCAATAATTTTTTAACGGGTTATAACTGTTCTTAGTAAACGTGCATTTTTTTAATTGCGTTCAAAATTGACCATTTTCTAAATTAAATAAAAAATATTAAAAACCGTTTAAAAATTCTGAAATAATTCTATACAACTCCTTAATTATTATATTTTAAGAATATAATCAACTTCTTAAATTCAAATAATTTTTTAATGGGTTATAACTGTTCTTAGTTAAACGTGCATTTTATAGTTGCGTTCAAAGTTTAGCATTTTCTAAAATAAATAAAAAATATTAAAAACCGTTTAAAAATTCTAAAATAATTTTATACAAGTCCTTAATTATTATATTTTAAGAATATAATCAACTTCTTAAATTCTAATAATTTTTTAATGGGTTATAACTGTTCGTTGTTAAACATGCATTTTTTAATTGAAAAAAGTTTCAAGTATGTGGAAGTTTTTAACCAATTTTTTTTTCTCGAAAAAAACAAAGTTCAATCTCAGACTGACGATACGAACAAAATCTAGTAAATAGTTGTGTTTAGATTTGTAGTAAATGTACTTTGAGTGAATTTTTGAAATTTTGAGGAAGTGGCAATTGTTTTACTCTTTCTTCTTTGCTTGTGAAAAAATACATCTACAGAATGGCGATTTGTTTAATTCTCGGATGATTATATCAAAATCTTGTAGAGCGCTATTTTGATCGTAAAGAAGAATGTAATTTTTTCTGTTGTTTTTTTCTTCTTACCTGTTATATCGTGAAATTTTGGAATGGCTATATGCTTGGTTCTTGGATGATTTTTTTTCAAATCTAGTGAAGAACTATCTTCAGAATTATAAAGTGGAATGTATTTTGAGGAAATTTGGAAAAACAAAAAGTTCAATCCCTGAATTACGATACATGATAATTTCAAAATGTATTGAAAGGTTATTTTCAGATTTTTGCAGAATCTTAAAGAAGATGGTATTTTGGGTAGTTATCAGTATATGGCAATTGTTTCTCAATTATTATTTTTTGCTTGTAATATAGTCAAACCTTGTAATGACTATATGCTTGGTTCTTGGATGATTTTTTGAAATCTAGTAAAGAAGTATCTTCAAATTTTTGCATAACTATAAAGTAGAATGCATTTTGAAGAAATTTGGAAAGTTTGAAGGATATATCAATTGTTTTTAAATTTTTTTTTGCTCGAACAAAAAGTTAAATCCCAGAATTACGACACATGATTATTTCAAAATCTATTCAGATTTTTGCAGAATCCTGAAGATGGTATTTTGAGTAGTAATAAGTATGTGGCAATTGTTTTTCTATTTTTTTTACTTGCTTGCAATAAAGAGAAACTTTGTAATGGTTATAGGCTTGGTTCTTGGATGTTTTTTTTTAATCTAGTAAAGAAGTATCTTCAGATTTTTGCAAAATTATAAAGTATGATATATTTTGAGGAAATGTGTAAAGTTTTAAGAATGTATCAATTGTTTTTAAATTCCGTTTTTGCTCCAACGGAAAGTTCAATCGCCGATTTACGAAATTTATTGTTCTCCGATAATTATTTCATAATCTATTTATTTACACATTCTGCAGAATCGCGAAGAAGATTGTATTTTGGGTGGTTTAAAAAAGTTTCGAGTAAGTGATACATTTTTTTCTATTTTCTTTTTGCTTATAAAAATAGAAATTATGACTAGCAAATCATAAATTTTGCGATAATGGATAGAATTTTCTGAAAAATTTTGATGGATGGCCTTTTTGTATTCTCAGTTTCCATTTGTTTTAAATAGAATTTCAAATATTTTCTTAAGTTAGATACTAACTTAATGTTGATTTTTAAACCACAAATAATTTATTTTAGATGATTTTCATATACAATTTTACATTACATACCTTAAAGATACTTTTCCATAGATTCTCCACTAAAAAAATTAAACGTAAACATTATTGGTTATGCAAATTTGATTAATTGATTTAATAAACACGCAACAGCATCGAAATAAGCAGAATTAAGAAAACTGGATAATAACAATTGTATAAGACACCAACAAGTTAGACATAATGAATATTAAACCGCAGTTTAATTCCAAAATTCCTGAAGCTGTAAATGTGGGAATTGAAGCCGTCGCATAATTAAATAACGTCATCGTTTCTTCAGCAGACCTTGGAATGTTCATAAACGTAATCGCCAATTTGTGACAGCAGGACTTTAATGTGTAAGATTCATTGATAACCATTTGATAAACCACAGCAAACACTATGAACTGAAACTAAAAATTTAAATATTGTAGATAATAATAATACAATAATAATATTTATTGAAATGTGTTTACATATGTTTCCAAATTTACGGTTAACAGAAAGTTTCAATAATGTTTTAATGAAGGATCGTTGGTAATATTTGTAACTCAACTGAAAAGTTCACTGTTTTAACCAAAAAGAATGCATATTTTTTTTTTTTAAGTCGGCAACTATGCTTTCTGCCACAACCGTTTCCTTGTAGGTTTCTATTTTTAACTTAATTCCTATCTTAATTCTAAAGCACAAACTTAGGATTGAAAGGATAATGCATAAAATTCATGGTGAATTCTTCAATTCATGTTAAAAAATCAAATATTTTAAAGAATATAAAATATATATTTACAAAAATAAATTAACTTACAGCCAATGTCGCAGAACTAAATCCCAAAATATATGCGTACAAATTAATCGTTTCCGCACTCGTAAACCAGCTTATGCTCAAAATAATTGGGAAAAAAGAGTTTGCGATAACACACAGCCAACGGAAGCTGAAAAGTTCATTGCACATATCAATCAAATCGCACAAGTTTCGATGTTGTTTTATCAAAACTTGGACTTTGGTTAAAAGCGAACACTCCAACGAACTTTTTGAAGACAATCTGCTTATCGTGCTGATGAACCGTTTGTATTTGTGCTTCACACTAATTAATATAGAAATGTATAACACAATTTCAAAGTATGTATACACACGCTGCAGTGCTGTGTAGAACAAAAATGTTTCAACGCCGGTGAAATATATCACGTACATGAATTGGAGAATTATTGGTAAGAACATAATCGAAGTTAACAAAACAAACTTAATCCACTTGTGGTTAATCCTGTCTTTAGAATAAACGTCATCGGTGTATGCATCCAAAGCTTGAAACAATTTATTAAAACTCTCACCAGTGCGTTGCATAATGTGTGAACACATTAAAGAAGTCCAAAGCAAAATTTCTCCAATTTGCGCAAAACTCTTGTGTTCCGCTTTTACGAGTGTGTAAATGTGTATTGCGCCCGTGGTTAAAATTGTTATCATTTGTAGAATGATTAATATTTTCTTCTTGGAAAATTCTTTGCTTCTGCTGTCGTAATAAGGGTTTATGCCCAGCATGGAGCCTATTATTAGTATGGATTTCATTTCATCGGCTGATTTCGTTTTTCGCAAAAACAACATGGTTACCGTTCTTGTGATTGTTAAGTTCTAAAACCAAACCATATGGGTATCGCTTATATTGATTCTAAATGGGGCATAATTATTCCATCAGTAATTGAAGTTTAATTTTTATGCACGCTAACTAATCATTATATTAACTTAAATTAATTTCATTTGTTCCTGTTAAGCCGTAAGTGGGTAAATTTATTCTGAAATTAAATATATGTTTATATACAGTGCGTTTAAACCAAAGTTCTTTAATGGTCCTATGGCTCAACAATAGCAAATTCGATTGTTCAAAATTAGTTCTTCTCCAATTTTTAGCAAGTCGTATGCTTCAATAATTACAAATTTTATTGTTCAAAATTAGTTCTTCTCCAATTTTTAGCAAGTCGTATGCTTCAATAATTACAAATTTGATTGTTCAAAATTAATTCTTCTCTAATTTTTTGAACAATGAAAATTACACAACTGCCTCAGTAATGGATTTTAATGACTTTACCTTCAAAATGTGATTATTTGTAGTCATCTGTAATCTTTCCCGTCAAGATCTTGTTCAAGTGCAGGCCGTCTTCGTCTTCCTTTATGGCCTAGAACTCTCGAGCCTTAATAGATGTGTTTGAAATTATAGCCACCTCTTGCGGTAAATTTATGTTAGGTATTGAAAATTGCTTCAAATTCTCTGTTATATATTTTGTGTTTTAAAGGACGGTATATCGCCGGTATGGTTATGGAACCAGACCAGTCTTCTTCAATTATATTTGTGGATGTAATAACGTTGGGACAGTAAGTTTAACGATTTTGCTGTTAGAACCGGATATTTTTACTTTTATATGCGGGACCCGGATATATACGCAAACAACCGTATGCATGTTCATGCTAGTTTTAAGCTTTTGAAAATCATATGCCGCAACTAAAGGGGTAATGTTTCTTCGCCCCTTTATGGGCTGTACCGTTAGGGTGGTTTTTGTGATAGAGGCTGTACCTTGGTGCTTTAAAGTGAATATTGTTTGTGAAGATGAGAAAACCCCATCCTAACATTACTGAAACGGAAGTGGCTACGTTTGGAAGCAAATTTTGAAGACGAAAAATGAACGTTTTCTTCAAATTGTTATAAAAATTCCACATTTACAGACAGATTAACCCTAGATAGTGTGCCTTTGCAAATCTTCAAAAAGATACCATCCAAATTTTACAGAAGCGAAAATGGCTACGCTCGAAAGCAAATTTTGAAGACGAAAAATGAACTTTTACCTTAAATTGCTATAAGAATTCCACATTTATTTTGACAGATACATCAAATTTTGACAGATCAACCTTAGATAATGTGCCTTTGCAAATCTTCAAAAATACCATCCAAACTTTACAGAAACAAAATGGCTATGCTCAGAAGCAAATTTTGAAGATGAAAAAGAAACTATTTCCTCAAATTGCTCTAAGAATTCCACATTTATTTCGGCAGATGTATCAAATTTTGACAGATTAACCCTCGATAATTTACTTTGCAAATCTTCAAAAAACTACCATCCAAATTTTACAGAAACGAAAATGGCTACGTTCGGAAACAAATTTTGAAGATGAAAAATGAACTTTTTCCACAAATTGCTCTAAGAATTCCACATTTATTTTGACAGATGTGTGAAATTTTGACAGATTAAGCCTAGATAATGTGCCTTTGCAAATCTTCAAAAAAACACCATCCAAACTTTACACAAACAAAAATGGCTGCGCCTGGAAGCAAATTTTGAAGATGAAAAATGAACTTTTTCCTCAAATTGTTATAACAATTCCACATTTATTTCGACAGACATATCAAATTTTGACAGATTAACCCCAGATAATGTGCCTTTGCAAATCTTCAAAAAATACCATCCGAACTTTACAGAAACAAAAATGGCTGCGCTCGGAAGCAAATTTTGAAGATGAAAAATTAATTTTTTCCTCAAATTGCTCTAAGAATTCCACATTTATTCTGACAGGTGTAGCAAATTTTGATAGATTAACCCTAGATAATGTCCCTTTGCAAATCTTCAAAAAAACCCACCCAAACATCACAGAAACGAAAATGGCTGCGCTTGGAAGCAAATTTTGAACACGAAAAATGAACTTTTCCTCAAATTGCTCTAAGAATTCCTCATTTATTTCGACAGATGCATCAAATTTTGACAGATCAACCCTAGATAATGTGCCTCTGCAAATCTTCAAAAGTACCCTCCAAACTTTACAGAAACAAAAATGGCTGCGCTCGAAATCAAATTTTGAAGACGAAAAATGAAATTTTTTCTCAAATTTCTTTAAGAATTCCACATTTATTTTGACAGAGGCATCAAATTTTGACAGACTAACCATAGATAATGTGCCTTTACAAATCTTCAAAAAAACCCATCCAAACTTTACAGAAACGAAAATGGCTACGCTCAAAACCAAGTTTTGAAGACGAAAAATGAACTGTTGCAGCAAATTGCTCTAAGAATTCCACATTTATTTTGACAGATGCATCAAATTTTGACAGATCAACCTTAGATAATGTGCCTTTGCAAATCTTCAAAAAGTACCCTCCAAACTTTACAGAAACGAAAATGGCAGCATCCGGAAGCAAATTTTGATGATGAAAAATGAATTTTTTCCTCAAATTGCTCTAAGAATTCCACAGTTATTTTGACAGATTCATCAAATTTTGAAAGATTAACCCCAGATAATGTGCCTTTGCAAATCTTCAAAAAGACCACCCAAACATTACAGAAACGAAAACGGTTGCGCCCGGAAGCAAATTTTGAAGATGAAATATGAACTTATTCCTCAAATTACTCTAAGAATTCCACATTTATTTCGACAGACGTATTAAATTTTGACAGATTAACCCTAGATAATGTGCTTTTGCAAATCTTCAAAAAACCCATCCAAACATCACCGAAACGAAAATGGCTGTGCTTGGAAGCAAATTTTGAAGACGAAAAATGAACTTTTTCCTCAAATTGTTATAAGAATTCCACATTTATTTCGACAGACATATTAAATTTTGACAGATTAACCCCAGATAATGTGCCTTTGCAAATCTTCAAAAAATACCATCCAAACTTTACAGGAACAAAAATGGCTGCGCTCGGAAGCAAATTTTGAAGATGAAAAATAAACTTATTCCTCAAATTGCTCTAAGAATTCTACATTTATTTCGACAGATGCATCAAATTTTGACAGATCAACCCTAGATAATGTGCCTTTGCAAATCTTCAAAAAGTACCTTCCAAACTTTACAGAAACGAAAATGGCAGCGCCCGGAAGCAAATTTTGAAGATGAAAAATGAATTTTTTCCTCAAATTGCTCTAAGAATTCCACATTTATTTCGACAAACGTATTAAATTTTGACAGATTAACCCCAGATAATGCGCCTTTGCAAATCTTCAAAAAGACCATCCAAACTTTACTGAAACGAAAATGGCTGCCCCCGGAAGCAAATTTTGAAGATGAAAAATGAACTTTTCCATCAAATTGCTCTAAGAATTCCACATTTATTTTGACAGATGCAGCAAATTTTGACAGATCAACCCTAGATAATGTGCCTTTGCAAATCTTCAAAAAAACACCATCCAAACTTTACACAAACGAAAATGGCTGCGCTCGGAAGCAAATTTTGAAGACGAAAAATGAACTTTTCCATCAAATTACTCTAAGAATTCCACATTTATTTTGACAGATGTATCAAATTTTGACAGATTAATCCTAGATAATGTGCCTTTGCAAATTAAAAAAAACCCATCCAAACAACCCAGAAACGAAAATGGCTGCGCTCGGAAGCAAATTTTGAAGATGAAAAATGAACTTTTTCCTCAAATTTCTTTAAGAATTCACATTTATTTTGACAAATGCATCAAATTTTGACAGATTAACCCCAGATAATGTGCTTTTGCAAATCTTCAAAAAACCCATCCAAACATCACAGAAACGAAAATGGCTGCGCCCGGAAGCAAATTTTGAAGACGAAAAATAAACTTTTGCATCAAATTGCTCTAAGGTGGCTGAAGGACTCCGGTCGATGGCCATTGTATTTATTATTTATTATGTATTTAGTAAGTACAATAAACGTTTATTATTATTGCTCTAAGAATTCCACATTTATTTTGACAGATTAATCCTAGATAATGTGCCTTTGCAAATATTCAAAAAAACCCACCAAAACATCACAGAAACGAAAATGGCTACGCTCAAAAGCAAGTTTTGAAGATGAAAAATGCACTTTTGCTTCAAATTGCTCCAAGAATACCACATTTATTTTGACAGACATATCAAATTATGACAGATTAACCCTAGATAAGGTGCCTTTGCAAATCTTCAAAAAAACCCACCAAAACATCACAGAAACGAAAATGGCTGCGCCTGGAAGCAAATTTTGAAGACGAAAAATGAACGTTTTCCTCAAATTGCTCTAAGAATTCCACATTTATTTCGACAGATGTATCAAATTAAGACAAATTAACCCTTAATAATATGCCTTTACAAGTCCTCAAGAAACACTATTAAAACTTTACAGAAACAAAAATGGCTACTCTCGAAAGCAAATTTTCAAGAACTTTTTCTCTCAAATTGCTCTAAGAATTTCACATTTATTTCGACAAAATGATCAAATTTTGAAAGATTAGCCTAAGATAATGTATTTTTGCAAATCTTTAATAAATACTATCTAAACTTCATAGAAACGAAAATGGCTACCATTATACCGTAAGCAATTTTCCGTAAACTCAGCGATACGTCGTAGCCCCCTTTACAGGCAACAATCATCTGACCGTAAATTTATCACGGTATTACGAACAGATTGTACGTTAATTTAATTTGTTTTAATACATATTTTTAATTTAGTTTAGATTCAACAGAACTACTTTTTTAGTTTAGTTTGAAGTCAACAGAATTGTAACGGTATTACGAACAGACTGTACGTTAATTTAATTTGTTTTAATACATATTTTTAATTTAGTTTAGATACTACTTAGAACTACTTTTTTAGTTTAGTTTGAATTCAACAGAACTACTTTTTTAGTTTAGTTTGGATTCGACAGAACTACTTTTTTAGTTTAGTTTGAATTCAACAGAACTACTTTTTTAGTTTACTTTGAATTCAACAGAACTACTTTTTTAGTTTAGTTTGGATTCAACAGAACTACTTTTTTAGTTTAATTTTAAATTACATAAAATTCTTCAAAGGCGATTACGCAACGCTGATGATCCTAATTAGTTCATCCAAATTAATGTAAATGCAAATGCTCGGAATTAGATTTTTAAATGCATTTCTCTTTGTGTTCAATTGTACATCGACAATAATAGCCTAAATGAGCATCACAACATTCGCCATTTCAATGGAACGCATAACAATAGAATACCTGGATTATTTATGAATTGTATGTTCGTAATATTTCAGTCAATTAATTAACGAAATAATGTATTATTGTCTGCACAACTAATTAAAATTTAAAAAAAAGAGGAATCTACCGTTAATAAATATTATTATTATTAATTAATAAAGTGTATCCACTTGCAAACTTGTGTGTACATTTTTATCCGCTTTCAAACTTGTACCTACGTTTTAATCCACTTGCAAAGTTTTGTCTACGGTTTGCAACAAACGGCTTACTCGGTTAATGTAAATGCATTTTTTATAGATTGATGAATATTTCGCGCCCAACGTGGGATAATAACATATTTGGCGTATAACGTGGGGTATTAACATATTTGACATCCTCAACTTTGCGTTGATAAAAATAAATTACTAATAATTTCTGATTCTTTTTTGATTATTATATTATCATGTTGATTTGTAAATGCCTACTAAAATATAGTAACTTTGCTTCTTTAGTGGACAAACTTACATCTACCTTTTCACCCGTTTAAAATTTAATTTAAGGTTTAAACAATTTTTTTTTTTTAAGGAAGGATGGTTGACAGAAATTCAGGTTGAGAAAGCGCGGATGATTTGGGAATTGATGTAGCCAACTAGGGCATTCTGCCACAACCAATAATTTGTATAATAATCATTTATAATGATGAAAGGGACACACACTAAACATGACCGCGCGGATGAGATTCGAACCCACGACCACGAGGCCCATAAGCAGGAGCTCAACTTACTGCGCCACCGCGGCCCCCTAAATAAATTTAATCATGCAAAATGAGGTCGCAACTAACCTCAAAACTTAATAAATCTTCATAAACACTTTTTTTTTATTTATTGGGACTATTTTTCGCTTTAAAAAACAATCAAAATGATTCAATTAATCCATTAACCCAGTAAAACATAATATAGAATCATATAATTTAATCGAATAACAAATAAAAGTTAATTATAGTTTACTCGCATGCATTACGTTATTAGACATTTAACGTAGACGATACAAACAAAATTGAATGTAGCGTGTTAATTGTACCAGAGGCATCATTTTAATGTTTACCAATGTTTTTATAGCTTATAAAATAAACATTCTGCACAGTCAGCATTTAACAAGTAAAGAATATACAGGTTAAAAATGCCAAGCATCGAAATAATAATACATTTCGGAAAATATTTGGGCATAAACCCATTTTTTAACTTTACAACAAAAAAATTCTATACTTACAAGTTCCATTTGCTTTTGATAATAATCTTCTTGCTGTGTACCTCATCTTTCTCAATATATCAAAGCGTAATATTCACCGATAACATAACGGTATTAAAAGTGATCGGATCGATCTTATGGACGACGACATTATCTTGGTACATTTGGAAACAGGAAAACGCCAATTTGAAGTATTTCCAGTTGTTTTTCGATCTGTACAATTCGATTAAAATCCAATTAAAACTTGAGGATTCTGTGGAAACTCTTTCGGGTATAATTTTGATTAAATACACTTCGGTTATTATTCTCGTGTTTTGGCCGTTTTGCGCTGATTTTGTAATTTCTTTCGTGGAAGAAAGGTTTCCTTATTACCTCCTACCTGTAATTGTAGAGAAAATTTATACTTTTTCGGAAATTCATCTGCACCTATACATCTTGCTTAGAATCAAAGAAAGCTATTCGTATTTAAATAATGCTATTGATATTTTTCCCGCGATGGTTTCGAGCGTGAAGGACTTTGATCATCAAGAAAAGTTGCAGAAACTGATGAAGATGCAAAGACAAATTTCTGATATGGTCGATTGTTGTAATGAGTGTTTTGGTGCGAGGTGGCTGGTGATTTTCATACACATTTTCACGACTCTGATGAAGTACATTTTCTACTTCATCAAAAGTGAAGGAGACACTTGTAGTTCCGTTATAATTACAGGATCGATAACGTCATTAATTGTGAGTATTTCATATACATTTTTTAAGTTTTCTCCAAAAACCCACATTTTTTAAAATCCCACCAGTTTTGATAAATATGCAAAATAACAAAAACAAATACTCCATCAAAACGGAGAAAGTTACATAATGGCACATCAACACTTTTATTTTATTTTCTAATAGGCTTAGCTTGGTTTTATAATTTTCCAAATTTACGATTGTAATTTTTTCAAATTTTAGGTACAGGTACTAATTCTAACAATTGGATGTGAAGACGTTTTAAGAGAAGCAAGATTAACTCAAGTGAAAAGCCAGAAGTTGCTGCTGAGATCTTTAAACCAAAAACTAAAGGATGACTTGGTATTGCTATTCAGTCAATCGTACGCGGCATTTCCAAAATTTTCGGCGTACAGTGTTTTTGATATCAGCTATGCTATGCTATTTACTTTCACTAATATGGTTACTTCCTACATTATAATTATTATACAATTTGTAACATCATTCTAACAAATAAAGCAATAATTAATTGGATTATGTTTTTATCTTAGATTTTTAAACGTGCAATAGTAAATATTCATTTATAATTTATAAAAAATATCATGTAATTTAATTTAAGTTTTATCCTGTACTATACCTTCTCCTTGTCGAAATGATTAACTTTTGGACGAAAGCCTTTCATAGCAATTATAAAGAATAAGTTTTTTCGAAATCCCTTTAGTTTTTGAGTAAATTGAGTTTTTGAATTTGAAGTATAATTTTTCCATCTCTTATAAATTGTTTCTTGAGCGGTTTCCCAATATTGTTTTTCACTCTCGGCCTCAATCCAAAAATCTTCATTTTTACAGGATAAATTAGTTAAGCAGATAATCTACCAGAATGTATTTTTAGCCAATAAAAAAATGAAATCCATAGCATGATAATAAAAAAAAAACTTGAATTTGAGGAAGCAAAATTTTCATCTCGCGATTAAAAACATTCCAAAAAAGTTATCGCTTGTGGAATTGTCTTCAATATTTCCAAATTAACTTGGTTTGAATGTATTTTTGACATACTATAAAATTGTTGGCATTCCCTAGCTAGTAACAAAATGGCGACACCCGAAACGTGAATTGGAGGAAGCGAAATTTGCATCTCGCGATTCGAGAAATTCTAAAAAAGTTATCACTTGCAGAATTCTCTTCAACTTTTCCAAATCCACTTGGAAATAATGTATTTTCGACATACTATAAAACTATTGGCATCCCCTAGCTGGAAACAAAACGGCGACACGCAAAACTTAAATTTAAGGAAGCGAAATTTGCATCTCGCAATTAGAAAAATTCTAACAAAGTTATCACTTGCGGAATTCTCTTCAACTTTTCCAAATCCACTTGGAAATAATGTATTTTTGACATACTATAGAACTATTGGTATCCCAAAGCTGGAAACAAAATGGCGACACGCAAAACTTAAATTTAAGGAAGCGAAATTTGCATCTCGCAATTAGAAAAATTCTAACAAAGTTATCACTTGCGGAATTGTCTTCAACCTTTTCAAACCAACTTAGAAATATCGTATTTTTGACATATTGTAAAACTATTTATATCCCCTACCTGGAAACAAAATGGCGACGTGCGAAACTTGAATTTGGGAGATCGAAATTTGCATCTCGCGATTAGAAAATTTCCAAAAACGTTATCTTTTGCGGAACTATCTTCAACTTTTCCAAATCCACTTAGTCATAACGTATTTTTGACATATTGTCAAACTATTGACATCCCCTAAGTAGAAACAAAATGGCAACTCGCGAAACTTAAATTTGAGAAAGCGAAATTTGCATCTCGCAATTAGAAAAATTCTGAAAAAGTTATCACTTGCGGAATTGTCTTCAACTTTTCCAAATCCACTTGGAAATAACGTATTTTTGACATACTGTAAAACTATTGGCATCCCCTAGCTGGAAACAAAATGGCGACACGCAAAACTTAAATTTAAGGAAGCGAAATTTGCATCTCGCAATTAGAAAAATTCTAACAAAGTTATCACTTGCGGAATTGTCTTCAACCTTTTCAAACCAATTTAGAAATATCGTATTTTTGACATATTGTAAAACTATTTATATCCCCTACCTGGAAACAAAATGGCGACGCGCAAAACTTAAATTTGTGGAAGCGAAATTTGCATCTCGCGATTAGAAAATTTCCAAAAACGTTATCTTTTGCGGAACTATCTTCAACTTTTCCAAATCGACTTAGAAATAACGTATTTTTGACATATTGTCAACCTATTGACATCCCCTAAGTAGAAACAAAATGCCAACTCGCGAAACTTAAATTTGAGGAAGCGAAATTTGCATCTTGCAATTAGAAAAATTCTGAAAAAGTTATCACTTGCGGAATTGTCTTCAACTTTTCCAAATCCACTTGGAAATAACGTATTTTTGACATACTGTAAAACTATTGGCATCCCCTAGCTGGAAACAAAATGGCGACACGCAAAACTTAAATTTAAGGAAGCGAAATTTGCATCTCGCAATAAAAAAAATTCTAAAAAAGTTATCACTTGCGGAATTGTCTTCAACCTTTTCAAACCAACTTAGAAATATCGTATTTTTGACATATTGTAAAACTATTGATATCCCCTACCTGGAAACAAAATGGCGACGCGCAAAACTTGAATTTGTGGAAGCGAAATTTGCACATCGCGATTAGAAAATTTCCAAAAAAGTTATCTTTTGCGGAACTGTTTTCAACTTTTCCAAATCCACTTAGAAATAACGTATTTTTGACATACTATAAAATTATTTGCATTGCCTAGCTGGAAACAAAATGGCGACGGGCGATACTTTAACTGGAAGATGCGAAATTTGCATCTCGCAATTCGAAAAATTCTAAAAAGCTATCACTTGCGGAATTGTCTTCAAGTTTTCCAAAGCAACTTAGAAATAACGTATTTTTGATATATTATAAAACTATTCACATCCCCTGATAGGAAACAAAATGGCGACACAAAGTTTCGTGTGAAGAAATCGAAATTTGCATCGCGCGATTAGAAAAATTGTAAAAAAGTTAACGCTTGCGGAATTTTCTTCAACTTTTTCAAATCTACTTAAAAATAACGTATTTTTGACATAATATAAAACTCTCAACATTGCCTTGCTGAAAACAAAATGGCGACGCACGAAACTTGAATTTGGGGAAGCGAAATTTGCATCGCGCGATTAGAAAAATTCAAAAAAAGTTATCGCTTGCGGAATTGTCTTCACCTTTTCTAAATCCACTTGGAAATAACGTATTTTTGACATACTATAAAATTATTGGCATTCCCTAGCTGGAAACAAAATGGCGACACGCGAAACTTGAATTGGAGGAATCGAAATTTGCATCGCGCGATTTGAAAAATTCTAAAAAAGTTATCGCTTGCGGAATTGTCTTCAACTTTTCCAAATCTACTTAAAAATAACGTATTTTTGACATAATGTAAAACTCTTGACATTGCCTTGCTGAAAACAAAATGGCGACGTACGAAACTTGAATTGGACGAAGCGAAATGTTCATCTCGCGATTAGAAAAATTCCAAAAAAGTTATCACTTGCGGAATTGTCTTCACCTTTTCTAAATCCACTTGGAAATAACGTATTTTTGATATACTATAAAATTATTGGCATTCCCTAGCTGGAAACAAAATGGCGACACGCGAAACTTGAATTGGAGGAATCGAAATTTGCATCGCGCGATTAGAAAAATTCCAAAAAAGTTATCACTTGCGGAATTGTCTTCACCTTTTCTAAATCCACTTGGAAATAACGTATTTTTGATATACTATAAAATTATTGGCATTCCCTAGCTGGAAACAAAATGGCGACACGCGAAACTTGAATTGGAGGAATCGAAATTTCCATCGCGCGATTAGAAAAATTCTAAAAAAGTTATTGCTTGCGGAATTGTCTTCAACGTTTTCAAATCTATTTAAAAATAACGTATTTTTGACATAATATAAAACTCTTGACATTGCCTTGCTGAAAACAAAATGGCGACGCACGAAACTTGAATTGGAGGAAGCGAAATGTTCATCTCGCAATTTGAAAAATTCTAAAAAAGTTATCACTCGCGGAATTGTCTTCAACCTTTTCAAACCAACTTAAAAATAACTTATTTTTGATATATTATAAAACTACTGATATCCCGTCGCTAAAAAAACAAAATGGCCGCATACGAAACTTGAACTGGAAGGAGCGAAATTTGCATCTCGCAATTTGAAAAATTCTAAAAAAGTTATCACTCGCGGAATTATCTTCAACTTTTTCAAAACAACTTAGAAATAATGTATTTTTGATATATTATAAAACTATTGACATCCCGTCGCTGAAAACAAAATGGCGGCACACGAAACTTGAATTGGAAGAAGCGAAATTTGCATCTCGCAATTAGAAAAATTCTAAAAAAGTTATCACTCGCGGAATTGTCTTTAACCTTTTCAAACCAACTTAGAAATAACTTATTTTTGATATATTATAAAACTACTGATATCCCGTCGCTAAAAACAAAATGGCGGCACACGAAACTTGAATTGGAAGAAGCGAAATTTGCATCTCGCAATTTGAAAAATTCTAAAAAAGTTATCACTCGCGGAATTGTCTTCAACTTTTTCAAACCAACTTAGAAATAACTTGTTTTTGATGTATTATAAAACTACTGATATCCCGTCGCTAAAAAACAAAATAGCGGCACACGAAACTTGAATTGGAAGAAGCGAAATTTGCATCTCGCAATTTGAAAAATTCTAAAAAAGTTATCACTCGCGGAATTGGCTTCAACTTTTTCAAACCAACTTAGAAATAATGTATTTTTGATATATTATAACACTATTGACATCCCGTCGCTGAAAACAAAATGGCGGCACACGAAACTTGAATTGGAAGAAGCGAAATTTGCATCTCGCAATTAGAAAAATTCTAAAAAAGTTATCACTCGCGGAATTGGCTTCAACTTTTTCAAACCAACTTAGAAGTAACGTATTTTTGATATATTATAAAACTATTGTCATCCCGTTGCTGAAAACAAAATGGCGGCACACGAAACTTGTATTGGAAGAAGCGAAATTTGCATCGCGCGATTATAAAAATTCTACAAAAGTTATCACTTGCGGAATTGTCTTCAACTTTTCCAAATCCACTTAGAAGAAACGTATTTTTGACATACTATAAAAGTATTGACATTGCCTGGAAACAAAATGGTGATGCACCAAACTTGAATTTGCTTTTCGCGATTAAAAAAATTCCACAAAGTTATCGCTTGCGGAATTATCTTCAACTTTTCCAAACTTACTTGAAAATATCTGCAAGGTGTTTGTATATCTTAGCCACACTGAAAACAGGAAGTTTCAAAAATGTTCGTAATTTTTGGGTCAAGGAACATTAGCGAACAAACCTTTTCAATATTAACCTCTGCTTTACAAGCTTATGTTAAAAGTTTCTTCTAAAAATATTTGATAGTTTTAGAAGAAAGATACACACAGGCAGATTTTCCAAAAACCGTCTTCTAAGACATTAAAAAAATCACGTTCGATATAATTTCTCGTGCCTCGAAAAAAGTAGCAAAAAATATTTTTTAATCTTTTAGAAAGCACATCGTTTACCAAATTGTATCAATTCTAACTATTTTTATGGTTGAGTAAACAATACATTCGTTTTAATATTACACCTACACCACACGAACACAAACGATGATCTAATCGAGTAAATTATTGAACAAACAAAGTAATTACTTTAATGCCGTGTCAACTATTAATGCGCAATTCCATTATTCGATTTCAACTCTTTGATGCAGTGACATGAACATTAACGTAATACCTGCAATAAAACAAAATGCGGTTCGAAGATTTTAATGTTCTGCTTAAACTTAATTGCGCTTTTTGTCTTCTGCCCAGCTCTTATGCAAAAAGCAATTCATTCATGGGTTACAAGTTACGTTCGGTTTTAATGATTTTATTGTTGACATGTTTGCATTGTTTTGCAACGTACGCAAAAATTTCGTTATCGATCATTAACGATTACGTATTTAGTGCTTGTATGCGGACGATGGAATGGTATCTGAATGCACTGTCTATATATTGTTCGGCTTTTGTAAATTACGACAACATTGAACTATTTTTTGAGAATATTTGGTTGATTGATAATACGATCAAGAAGAAATACAGTATTCATCCGGAAAAATTTAAATTCGTTAAAGCAAAAATTGCGTTGGTTTTGTGTCTTCACGTAACCTTGGGAATTTACAATGCGTTTATTTGGTCGGCGTTAATCGAATTACCAACTCTGGTGACGGTTCTGTCGAATCTGCTGCAACAAGAGTATGTCGTCATCAGTACATTCACACAGTATTATCTGATGAAATCCATCGAAGGGAGGTACAAACTCTTGGCGAATATTTTGGATTCGTTGTTGGGTGAAGGGGTGACGAGGGATGCGAATGAAGTCAAGTGTGTTACGATCGATGCGATTTTCTTGAGGAGGAAGATTTGCGAGAGTATCGATTTATTCAACAGAATTTTTGGCTGGGTGATGTTCATAAAGATTTTGGTCTTTTTGATGGTCTTGATGAACGCTTTGAATGCTTACCTGCATCGGACCGCTAATTGGAAGAATTTACTGTATCTTATTATTTTGGCTTCAAATGTTTTGGTAAGTTTCAGAAATATAATATATCCTGCCTCCAAATATGAAATAAAACCTTACTTGTTGCAGAAAGCATTAAATAAATTCAATAATTCGTTTCATTGAATTTGCGAATGATTAAATTCGACAAATGTTGATTGTCGAAAAAATTGTCTCTGTTAGTGAACTATCGTAGAGAGATAATAATAACAATAATTTTTTATTCGTGCAGAATTTCAAAAGTTTTGGTCTCCAATTGCTTTATTGTACAGTTTTCACTTTTATACTTCTAGGTTCAACTTACTATCCTGAATCTAAGTGGAGAATCTTTAAACAACGAAGGAGAAAGGTGTTCCCAGAAAGTGCAGTGTTTGCTCGAAAATTTTTCTCAAAACTGGAAACTGCATAGGCCCATTCAGATTTTATCCCAGCAGACCGTCACCAGAAATCCAAAAATCTCGGCAGCCGGATTTTTTAACATTAACACTAGTATAATGTTTACGTTGGTCAATCTAATGGTTACTTATTTTATAGCTATATACCAATTAAAATAATTTGTTTGGCATTTGTTTTTTGGTGTGCGAAGATGCATTAAAGATGAATCAGACAACCAAAATCAGTTGTATATTTTACGGCCGTGGTTTTGCTTTTTTTTATTGCTTTATAAGTCAACAATAGAAATTTCTTCATCTCCGAGGGTAAATTTTATTACCGTAGTTAATTTTTAATTTTCAGCCTCTGTTATCAGTGTTCGAACGTCAGTAGTATATTTTACATCCGTGGTTTTCTTTCAACCTTTTGCTACATTTTTTTACTTTCTCCGTTACGAAGTACGAGAAAGTATTGTGATCGTGATTTTTTTTTCAAAATTTTTTTTTACGGAAATATCCGTTTTGGGGTCCCTAGATGCCATTTCAACAATTTCTGAAAAAAAAATTTGTGTCTGCGTGTGTGTGTGTGTGTCTGTGTGTGTGTTTGTGTGTGTGTCTGTCTGTGCGCGCTGTAACTCAAAAACTAATAGAGCAATTGATTTGAAACTTTGAACATACGTTTTATTTGATAATCCGAAGAACTGAAAAGCTTTTGGTAAAATTTCATACACCGGAAGTGGGTGTTTACCTTGACTGTTTTTTGAAAAATATCACAAAAACATTTAAACAAACATCGAAGACAACAAAGAAATGAACATCTTTTGCTTGAAAATATTTTTCATAAAATCGTTGCTATTCGAGAAAAAAATGTATGAATTTTTTTAAATTTTTGGTTTATAATTATGAAACGATAATAGTTACAGCAAATTTATGTGAATAATAATTGTAGAGAATGCCAAAATGAACAACTTCTAAAGAATAAGTTTTTTCGAAATCTCATTAGTTTTTGAGTAAACCGAGTTTTTGAATTTGAAGTATAATTTTTCCATCTTTCATGATTTTGACGTTTTAAACGTCAGTTTCATCCGAGTTTACGCAACGCTCGATGTACATTTAAAATATGATTTCAATTGAAAATAAACCCATGAAAACGTTAATATAAAGTCGGAGAAAGTAACATGATGGCCACATCACCATTTTTATTCATTACATTGTAAGTCAACAATGAAAATTTCCATAGCTTCATTCACAAGGATAGATTTGGTTACTTTAGCTAAAAATATCAGTTCTGCAGAACATTTTTCGCTTCTATTATCAGTGTTTGAAAGAACACGAAAGTAGCAAACTTATCCATCCAAGTGTTAAGTGTTATTATGTTTCCAATTTCATACGATATTTTTACTGTGGAGTTTTTGTGCGCCATCTGAGCCATCTCAGCATTATATCTAAAAGATGCACATTTCGCTGTAGCTTAAACAAAAATCATCACCATGGTGTTTAATTTCTTGACAAAAAAATGGTGATGTGGCCATCATGTTACTTGACTTGATGGTATCGTAGCCATTTATATTTACGTTTTCGTAGTTTATTTTCAATTGAAATCATATTTTAAATGTACATCGAGTGGATGACACTGACGTTTAAAACGTCAAAATTATGAAAGAAGGAAAAATTATACTTCAAATTCAAAAACTCAGTTTACTCAAAAACTAAAGCGATTTCGGAAAAAACGTATTCTTTGTAAGTTGTTCATTTTAGCATTCTATACAATTACTATTAATATAAATTTGCTGTAACTATCGTTTTATAATTATAAACTAAAAATTAAAAAAAAATAATAATAAATTTTTTTCTCGAATAAAAATGATTTTATGAAAAATGTTTTTAAGCAAAAGATTTTAATTTCTTTTTTGTCTTCAAAGTTTGTTTAAATGTTTTTGTGATATTTTTCATACTTAGGAAAATATTGGCAAAAAGCAAAAAAAGTTAAGGTAAACACCCACTTCCGGTGTATGAAATTTTTCTAAAAGCTTTTCAGTTCTTCGGATTATCAAATAAGACGTATGTTTAAAGTTTCATAACAATTGCTCTATTAGTTTTTGAGATACAGCGCACACAGACAGACACACACACAAAAAAAAAATTCCAGAAATTGTTGAAATGGTATCTAGGGACCCCAAAACGGATATTTCCGTAAAAAAAAAATTTTGAAAAAAAAATCACGATCACAAAACTTTCGTAACGGAGAAAGTAAAAATTTCCAGAAATTGTTGAAATGGCATCTAGGGACCCTACAACGGATATATCCGTAAAAAAAAATTGAAAAAAAAATTACGATCACAATACTTTCTCGTACTTCGTAACGGAGAAAGTAAAAAAATAGACAATCTGTAAACACGTTTCAATTGTTTTTGCCTTTCGATCCTCACTCTTCGTTCTTACTTGGAAGTTCTCATCAATATTTAACCCGATTTTAATGCCCGCGAAATTTCCCCCCGTCCCCATTCATTTAGATTCTGCTTACGAATTCTTTGCCAGTGTTTTTAATTACTTGCACAAAACGGCTAATAGGATTAATAATTAAATTCGTAAAAGGACGTCGGCCCTCGATTTTCTTGGAAAAAAATCGGTTTAGGGAATTATTTACGCGGATGATTTAATTATATAGAAAGCACTTTGCATTATTTTCTAGAAATGATAAACTGTGTTACTTTAAGATTTAAATCAAATTCAAAAATATTTATTTTATTGTGTTCAAGTGCCAATCATCACCCAAACAATATATGAATGTTTGGATAAGGCCATGCCTAACAAGCACAAAACAATAATCTTCGCACAGCAATAGATCAACTCTTTTTACTTTCTCCGTTATGAAGTACGAGAAAGTATTGTCATCGTGAAAATTAAAAAAACGCGTTGTATCTCAAAAACTAATAAAGCAATTGATATGAAACTTTGAACATACGTCTTATTTGATAATCCGAAGAACTGGAAAGCTTTCGGTAAAATTTAGTACACCGGAAGTGGGTATTTACCTTAACTGTTTTTTGTTTTTTGACAATATTTTCTTAAATATAAAAATAGCACAAAAATATTTAAACAAACATTGAAGACAACAAAGAAATAAACATCTTTTGCTTGAAAATATTTTTCATAAAATCATTTTTATTCGAGAAATTTTTTTTTTAATTTTTGGTTTATAATTATAAAACGATAATAGTTACAGAAAATGTATGGTAATAATAATTGTAGAGAATGATAAAGTGAACAACTTATAAGGAATAAGTTTTTTTTAAATCCCAAATAAAGCAATCGCAAGTTTAACATAACAAAAATGGTTGCACTAAAAAGAAAATTTTGATGACCAAAAAGGCACATTTTTCAAAATACAAGTAGGGATTGCACATTTATTTTAACAGATGGTTTAAACTTTGACTGACTAATTCTGAATAATGCGTCTTTATAAATTTTCAAAGAAAATCATCGCAAGTTTACCACAACAAAAATGGTTTCACTAAAAGGCAAATTTTGTTCACCAAAAAGGCAAATTTTTCAGAAATTCACTTGAGAATTACACATTTCTTTCGACAGATGGTTGAAATTTTGACACACCAATTTTGAATAATAATTTTTTTTTTAAATAATCACAAGTTTACCATAACAAAAATGATTGCACTAGAAAAGCAAATTTTGATAACAAAAAAAGCGGATTTTTTAGAAATTAACATGGCAATTCTACATTTATTGCTACAGATGGTTGAAACTTTAACAAACTAATTCGGAATAATGTGTCTTTACAAATTTATAAAGATAATAATTGCAAATTTACCACAACAGAAATGGTTGCACTAAGAAGCAAATTTTGATGACCAATAAGGCGCATTTTTCAGAAATTTGCATGCGAATTCCACATTTATTGCAATTGATGGTTGAAATTTTGACAGACTAATTTTGAATAATGTGTCTTTACAAATTTTCTTCTAAATTTTCGATTTTTTTGTTAAAATTTTCGAATTTTTGGCCCGCAATTTTGATTTTTAGGATCGAGTTTTTTATTTTTTATCCTATATTTCAGATTTTTTTAACCTAAATGATTGCTTTTTATACGCAACTTTTTTATTTTTTACCGATATTTTCAAGTACAGTTTCTGATTTCTTGCCCTTCATTTTAGATTTTCTAACTTGAATTATTATTTTTTATGGCCGTTTTTTTTTTGCTTTTTGATTACTTTTTGACTGCCGTTTTCAAGTTTCTAGTCGGCAACCAATTTAAAGCTGAAGAGTTATTTTAGGAGCTGAAAATTGCAAATTAATTTAGTTTTCCTTGATTTTTTTTTGGTTTGCATTTTCTATTTTTAGACCAGCATTTTTGATTTTTTTGGCCTATATTGTAGATATTTGACCTGTATTTTTCATTTCTTTGTTCTAAATTTTAAAGTTTTTGCCCGAAATATTCTTTATTTTGGTTAAACTTTTTGATTTTTTTTTGTTGAAATTTTCGGATTTTTGGCCTTTTGGAAATTTGTCTAAATTTTCGATTTTTTGTGCTTATATTTTAGTTTTTTACCTTAATTAAGAGCTAATTCTGCAAGTGATTATTTTTTTACGATTTTTCAAAATATTAAGTGCAATTTGCGTTCCCTCCATTGCAGTTTTGAGTCAATTCCTGTTGTTTTCAGTAGCAATATTGCAATTATTTTTACAAGTAATGAAAAGTACACTCTTTCTACATAGTTTTAGTAATTTTGGAGCTAATTCTACAAGTGATTAATTTTTTACAATTTTTAAAAACATTGAGCGCAAATTTCCTTCACTACAGAGCAAATTTTGAGTTTATTCCCTTGTTTTCTATAGGAGCACGTCGTTATTTTTGAATAATTGAAGTTTATTTGAAGCGAAACCTTTAAGTAATAATTTTTTTTACTTTCTCCGTTACGAAGTACGAGAAAGTATTGTGATCGTGATTTTTTTTTCAAAATTTTTTTTTGCGGAAATATCTGTTTTGGGGTCCCTAGATGCCATTTCAACAATTTCTGGAATTTTTTTTTTGTGTCTGTGTGTGTGTGTGTGTGTGTGTGTGTGTGTGTGTGTGTGTGTGTATGTCTGTCTGTGTGCGCTGTATCTCAAAAACCAATAAAGCAATTGATATGAAACTTTGAACATACGTCTTATTTGATAATCCAAAGAACTGAAAAGCTTTTGGTAAAATTTCGTACACCGGAAGTGGGTGTTTACCTTAACTATTTTTTGTTTTTTGCCAATATTTTCTTAAATATAAAAAATATTACAAAAACATTTAAACAAACATCGAAGACAACAAATAAATGAATAGCTTTTGCTTGAAAATATTTTTCATAAAATCATTACTATTCGAGAAAAAAATTTATTAATTTTTTTTTAATTTTTGGTTTATAATTATGAAACGATAATAGTTACAGCAATTTTATGTGAATAATAATTATAGAGAATGCCAAAATAAACAACTTCTAAAGAATAAGTTTTCTTCGAAATCTCGTTAGTTTTCGAGTAAACCTAGTTTTTGAATTTGAAGTATAATTTTTCCATCTTTCATGATTTTGACGTTTTAAACGTCAGTTTCGTCCGAGTTTACGCAACGCTCGATGTACATTTAAAATATGATTTCAATTGAAAATAAACCCATGAAAACATAAATATAAAGTCGGAGAAAGTAACATGATGGCCACATCACCATTTTTAATTTTTCAAATCGTTCTTCATAGTTTTAGTAATTTTGGAGCTAATTCTATAAGTGATTAATTTTTTACAATTTTTAAAAACATTGTGTGCAAATTTCCTTTGCTACAGAGCAAATTTTGAGTTTTTCCCTATGTTTTCGGGGGCTAATAATTTTAATTTTTTATCGTTAAGTCCGGATTTTGATAGTTTGGTCTAAATTTTTAATCTTTTAGCCTTATTTTTTTTTTAATTTTCGATTTTTGGTCCGCAATTTTGATTTTTAGGATCGAAGTTTTGGTCGAAATTTTGAATTTTTTTATCCTATATTCAACCTAAATGATTGATTTTTATACGCGACTTTTTTTATTTTTTTGCCGATATTTTCAAGTTTTTTGATGGTTTTTGATTTCTTGCCCTTGATTTTAGATTTTTTAACTTGAATTATTATTTTTTATGGGAGATTTTTTTTTACTTTTTGATTACTTTTTGACTAAAATCGATTAAATTAAATTTTCAAAAATTTCTTTTTGTTTTTTTTTTCAAGACTGAGACCATTCTGAACACCATTTGTCCATAAAATTTTGTTGTGGCACTTCAGGAACTGAGGTTTTTGAGTTTCTGGTCGGCAACTTATTTTGAGCGAAAGAATTATTTTGGGGGCTGAAAATGGGGAATTATTTTCGTTTTCCTTGATTTTTCAATTTTTTGGTTTGAATTTTTTATTTTTAGGCCAGCATTTTTGATTTTTTTGGCCTATATTTTAGATCTATGGTATTTTTCATTTCTTCGTTCCAATTTTTTTTATTTTTCTGTTGAAATTTTCTGCATTTTTTAACCGCAAATTTTCTAAATTTGTCTAAATTTTCGATCTTTTGGGCGTATATTTTAGTTTTTTACTTTAATTAAGATCGTATTTTTTATTGGTCTATACTTTAGATTTTTAACGTGTTTGATTTTTATGTGCAAATTTTTGATTTTTTTGCCGGTATTTAATTTGTATAATTGGTCATTTCCATCTTCCATAATTTTGACGTTTCTAGCGCCAGTATCATCCGATCTAATAAATTGTGAAAGTGGCTCTACCATCAACATGTTCCACGAGCCGCCACTGTCCATGACTACAAAACGCTCGATGTACATTTAAATTGAAAATAAACCATGAAAGCGTAAATATAAATGATACCATTAAGTCGGAGAAAGTAACATGATGGCCACATCAACATTTTTTGTTCGATACCTCGCTGGAAAGTGAGTCTGTATCCATAGCTACCAGTGAGTAAGTGTTTATTTGCTTCACAGAGTTGCGAACAGGTTGAATATTCAAGATTTCTCTGGTCTACCATAATTTCCTATCAAAATTTGACCTTCACAATTTATTTATTTTGTTGCAATTCCCGTGAACGAAAACTTTGCCTTTCTCACTCTTTCACTTTTACTCACTGGTAGCTATGGATACAGACTTCTTTTTTGGCAAGTGGCAAGGTATTGAACAAAAAAAAAACTCCTCCACTGATTGCAACAAACTGCTCAAGACTGGAGACAGCAGAGGCCTTCATTTCACATAAAAATTCCATACGAAAAGTAAATATTATGTAAAAAAAAATATTCTCAAGTGTACAGTGTTTAATATTCCGGCCGGAATGCATATTTTCCCGTGTTTTAACGTTGTTTGTGCCCCCCCGTAAACGGAAAGAAAATGCGTTTTAAGCGTTTTAATGTGTCCGACCTGGAGTGGCGGATTTTTCTCGAATATAAAAGCTTTTAAGTGGTCCTAAAACACTGGATTTTAAAACGTGTCAAGTGAAATTAACCTCGAGCTCTGGAGATTCCGCGAATATCTGCGCGAGGAAACCCAACCCAACGGAGTCTACTTTATACGTGGATGTTATTCGAGTCGGCAAAAACGCTAAAGTTTTAAATAAGCAAATTAAAAACGTTGAAGTATAGAGATGAACTAAATTTAATAATGTTAATGTTGGTGATGGTTAATTTTAACGATGTTGAATATAACGTGCATGAGCAGTGTCCATCAATTTTAGGTTGTTATGGCAACAATATGTGCTGTAGGTATTAATTGGTGTATTACGATAATGACTGCATGTTTCGCTATCAAGTGGATAATTTCGTTATCGTATTTTACATGTTGCAAATATACTGCTACTTTCTATCAGATAATCCAATTATGTATCGAATTTCTGTTCTTCGAAATAGATTATACACTTCACGAAAAATATGAACAAACTGGCTGAAAGACCTCGGTTGATGGCCTGTTGTCTATCGATGTATGAACAAAATTTTATTTTTTGGACAAACGCGCAGATACTTTTGAAATATTTTATCATGGTAGCATTGCTAAAGGCCGTACCTGTCGATACAGTTAAAAACATTTTTAATACCTCACCTGAAACATCTCCATTTCACGAAAAATATAGAAGACTACATGAACAAAATTTTATTTTTTGGACAAACGCGCAGACATTTTTGAAATATTTTATCATGGTAGCATTGCAAATACCTTTACAAGGGGAATCGCTAATTTCTAAATTTTTGAATGTTAAAAATACGCATATAAATAAAAAAAATGATTAGTAAAACATGATATATAATATGATCGTGTATTTCCAGTGGTAATATTCCAATTGCCGTATTTTAACGAAAATCATTCGAAATAGAACGCGGCGAGGAAAATATGTTTTGCTACTATTTTTCCAGATGTTTGGTCACCGTCCCCGAGGAGTACTTTGACAAGTGAGCTGTATCCCCAGGCGGAGTGAACACGCTCCGTCAACCCTCAATACCGTATATATAGGTATATACGGGCGGCGAGGGTGGAAACCACCCTTCATCGGCACTGCCGAGAGAGCTAAAATACAAATAGAACTCGGGCTCAGTATTCAGTGGGTAGTGTTACTAATTCTCAACTAACTGGACACTAATTGGACTATAAGTGTATTGTACAGGTTCTAAACTAACACTCCGTTAATTAGGAATCCTATGTTACGTAATTCGATTTTTTTTTCTAAATGAATGTAATCGTCAAGTTCTACGGAATAAACATTTTGTACACGTAAATATCTGCTTTAATATTTAATTTCTAACATTTTTTATTGTAAAAATTATCAGCATTACTATGAGGGAACATTAACACAGAATAAAACATTTATATGTTGATAATAACGATCTTCACACGTCGAAACTTAAGTAGTGATTTCCTTTCAATACACGTCTGACCTTAAGCAACATAACTGTAAGAAATGTTATTTTTTTAGTTGAACTCAACACAAAACGACAAAACTGCAAAAAGATTTTGATTTTTTTTTTAATTGCACAACTCCCAAACGCGTCAACCGATTTTGATGATTATAACGCAAAAATGTGGAGAATTTAGTCAAATTAAAAAATTAATCAAAAAATGTTTTCATAACTCAACGCGAAATGTCTAAATTGCACGTTTTAATAAAAGTCCGAAAATTTAGAATTGAGATTTTAATTTTTTTAATTGCACAATTGCCAAACGCGTCATCCGATTTTGATGATTGTCACGCTAAAATGTGGAAAATTTAGTCAAATTAAAAAATTGATCACGAATTGTTTTCGTAACTCAACGCAAAATGTCTAAATTGCACATTTAAATAAAAGTCCAAAAATTTAGAACTGAGATTTGGATTTTTTTTTAATTGCACAACTGCCAAACGCTTCATCCGATTTTGATTATTATAAAGCAAAAATATGGAGAATTTAGTCATATTAAAAAATTGATCAAGAATTGTTTCCGTCGACGCAACGCAAAATGTCTAAATTGCACGTTTAAATAAAAGTGCAAAAATTTAGAATTGAGATTTTTTTTTTAATTGCACAACTGCCAAACGCGTCATCCGATTTTGATTATTATAAAGAAAAAATGTGGAGAATTTACTGAAATTAAAAAATTCATCAAGAAATATTTTTGTAACTCAACGCAGAATGTCTAAATTGCACGTTTAAATAAAAGTCCGAAAATTTAGAACTGAGATTTTGATTTTTTAAATTGCATAACTGCCAAACGCGTCATTCGATTTTGATGATTGTAACGCAAAAATGTGGATAATTTAGACAAATTGAAAAATTGATGATTCAGATATGCGTTCGTCAACTCAACGCAAAATGTCTAAATTGCACGTTTTAATAAAAGTCCAAAAATTTAGAATTGAGATTTGGATTTTTTTAATTGCACAACTGCCAAACGCTTCGTCCGATTTTGATTATTATAAAGAAAAAATGTGGAGAATTTAGTGAAATTAAAAAATTCATCAAGAAATATTTTCGTCAATTCAACGCAAAATGTCTAAATTGCACGTTTAACTAAAAGTCCAAAAATTTAGAATTGAGATTTTGATTTTTTAAATTGCACAATTGCCAAACGCGTCATCCGATTTTGATGATTGTAACGCAAAAATGTGGAGAATTTGGTCAAATTAAAAAATTGATCAAGAAATGTTTTCGTAACTCAACGCAAAATGTCTAAATTGCACGTTTTAATAAAAGTCCTAAAATTTAGAATTGAGATTTTGGTTTTTTTAAATTGCACAACTGTCAAACGCGTCATCCGATTTTGATGATTGTCACGCAAAAATGTGGATAATTTAGACAAATGAAAAAATTGATCAAAAAATGTTTCCGTCAATTCAACGCAAAATGTCTAAATTGCACGTTTTAATAAAAGTCCTAAAATTTAGAATTTAGATTTTGATTTTTTAAATTGCCCAACTTCCAGATATGTCAACCGATTTTGATTATTGTAACGCAAAAATGTGGAGAATTTGGTCAAATTAAAAAATGGATCAAGAAATGTTTTTGTCGACGCAACGCAAAATGTCCAAATTGCACGTTTAAATAAAAGTCCAAAAATTTAGAATTGAGATTTGGATTTTTTTTAATTGCACAACTGCCAAACGCTTCGTCCGATTTTGATTATTATAAAGAAAAAATGTGGAGAATTTAGTGAAATTAAAAAATTCATCAAGAAATATTTTCGTCAATTCAACGCAAAATGTCTAAATTTCACGTTTAACTAAAAGTCCAAAAATTTAGAATTGAAATTTTGATTTTTTAAATTACACAACTTCCAGATATGTCAACCGATTTTGATTATTGTAACGCAAAAATGTGGAGAATTTGGTCAAATTAAAAAATTGATCAAGAAATGTTTTCGTGGGCGCAACGCAAAATGTCTAAATTGCACGTTTAAATAAAAGTCCGAAAATTTAGAATTGAGATTTGGATTTTTTAAATTGCACAACTGTCAAATGCGTCATCCGATTTTGATGATTGTAACGCAAAAATGTGGATAATTTAGGCAAATTAAAAAATTGATCAAAAATTATTTTCGTCGACGCAACGCAAAATGTCTAAATTGCACGTTTTAATAAAAGTCCGAAAATTTAGAATTGAGATTTGGATTTTTTTTAATTGCACAACTGCCAAATGTGTCATCCGATTTTGATGATTGTCACGCAAAAATGTGGATAATTTAGTCAAATTAAAAAATTGATCAAGAAATGTTTTCGTCGACGCAACGCAAAATGTCTAAATTGCACGTTTTAATAAAAGTCTGAAAATTTAGAATTGAGATTTCGATTTTTTAAATTGCACATTGCCAAACGCGTCATCCGATTTTGATGATTGTTATGCAAAAATGTGGAGAATTTAGTCAAATTAAAAAATTGATCAAAAAATGTTTTCGTAACTCAACGCAAAATGTCAAAATTGCACGTTTTAATAAAAGTCCGAAAATTTAGAATTGAGATTTTGATTTTTTAAATTGCACAATTGCCAAACGCGTCATCCGATTTTGATGATTATAACGCAAAAATGTGGAGAATTTAGTCAAAATAAAAAAAATTGATCAAGAAATGTTTTCGTGGGCGCAACGCAAAATGTTTCAATAAAAGTCCAAAAATTTAGAATTTTTGATTTAGATTTTTTTTTAAATTCCACAACTGCCAAACGCGTTGCTCGATTTTGATGATTCTAACGACAAAATATGGCAAATTTATAGTAATTTTAAGACGGAGCAAATTTTAAAGAGCAAAAATGTTAATTTTTTGAAATTCGAAGATTTTAAAATCGTGATTGTATGTTTCGAAATTGCTCAACTCGTTTTTCGTTTTTCTGGCGTAAATTGGGGTGAAACAAAGGGCGGTGGGTGGGCCCTATGCCACCCTCCAATTCACGGATGATAAACGATAGTTTACAAGTAGAAATCAATACATAAGTGTAATAAAAAAAACCTCAAGGGCTTAATAATTCTTAATAAACTTATTTATTGGAGGAAACTTTGGGGCGGGAGCAACTGATTTGATTGTAGGATAGGGACCACCCACCACCCTCCGGATTAAATTTTACTGCAATTAAAAACCCTGTTTCGGGTGCTGTTGAACCTCCAACATCACCGATGAATTTACAAAGAAAATTGATTACACGAACATGGTTTTGTAGCTAAAGTTAAGGTTTATATAAAGGGTGGTGGGTGGGCACTATCCTACAATTTATCCAGTTGAACACCAACGAGAATTGCACACGTGTAGAACAATATCGAAAACGTAGTAACGTTATTTTTTTTGTTTGTTTTTGTAAATTAATTCATTTGAAAAAACATTGAGCTTTGTTCAATTGATTGGATTGTAGGATAGGGACCACCCACCACCCTTCGGATTAACTTTTACTTCATTTATTAACCCTGTTTCGGGTTCTGTTAAACCTCCAACATCACCGATGAATTTACAAAGAAAATTGATTACACGAACATGGTTTTGTAGCTAAAATTAAGGTTTAATTAAAGGGTGGTGGGTGGGCACTATCCTACAATACATCCATTTAAACACCAACGAGAATTGCACACGTGTAGAACAATATCAAAAACGTAGCAACGTTATTTTTTTGTTTGTTTCTGTAAATTAATTCATTTGCAACAACATTGTGCTTTGTTCAACTGATTGGATTGTGGGATAGGGCCCACCCACCACTCTCTGTTCAACTGATTGGATTGTAGGATAGGGCCCACCCACCACTCTCTGTTGAACTGATTCATTTGCAACAAATATTTCCATAGACTTATATAAATACTTTGGCCTTTTAATATTTCTGTAACATAAAAATGTAAAATTAATATTTAGAAAATATTGTATTACTGGGGTAGTTCACAATCTTATTTACTGTATATTATATAATTTTTCCCTGTAATTCGAAGACTCCATTGGGAAATAAATGAATTATTATTATTATATTTTCGTGTGAAAACACACACATACATTTGTTTTCTTTGATTGATGTATATAATTTATATGTTTTATATTTATACAAGAAAATTGTATATTATTAATAACAAGAACTTCTACCCTACTTCAAGTACTAACACGTACTTTATTCAATATGCACGTGCCAGAAAATATTTACAGCCTTTTAAAAATTTGCAGTTTTGCAGGATTGTGTCCTGGATACAACCTCATAACGCAAAAGTTCTACAAAACCAAATCCGTATACGTCACGATGTTAATTCTAAGCCTGTGTTACGTTTCGTTAATCACAATGTCAATACATCGCACAACAAGTGTTTCAGTGCGGGTATTTTCAATTAGTGCAGACACGTACCAGACATTTTTAAATATGTACACCATGTACGGCTTGCAGGCTTGGAATCTTCCGAAAGTCCAGAGGGTATTTGATGAAATCAACGAAATCGATGTGTTGCTCTTTTGTGCAAATTTTAAGTTACCGGAGAGCACGAAGCTCGTTAAACTTTGGCTGATGTTTGGTAACGTGTTGAACGTGCTTACAGTTGCGTACGAATTATTTTTCAGGTGGAAAATTTACAGGATTGACTATGTTGTAGCTACTTTTACAAACTACATGCAATATAGTATAATTTCAATACATGTTTTGATTGAAGTTATTTTCCTGGCAACAATCGAGTGTAGATTTATCTGTTTGAATAGTGCGGTTAAACATCTTGGTGCTTCATACTCACCAGATATTTCGGATAATAAATTCAAGTCTTTGCAGAATTTAGAGAAGACCGAGTTGTTGATTAAAATGCATAATAAGGTGTGTGACTTGGTTGATTTATTCAACGAAGTTTTCGGTGTGCACATCTGGATGACGATTTTGTTCTCCATCATTAGCGTGCTTTACATAATCAACGATGTTTACCTTCTTGAGCACTATAACGGGATTGATGATGTTGTCTTCACCATCTTTACTATAGTATATTACGTGGTAATGGTTGAAAGTGTTTAAAATTCAAAATTGTATCTTCTTATTTTCAGTACTGGCATGTATCGTGGGCTTACAAAGCGGAAGCTATTGCAAGGGAGAGGAGGAGTTTTATTACGCTGGTCTATAAGGTGATGAACAAGTACGTGGATTTAAAAAACGTAAAAAGGAATTTGAAGTTTGTTGCTTTGGAAGCAACATCGAGGCGTGCGTTGGTGTCGGCGAATGATTTTTTTAATGTTAACTACGGGATGCTGTTCATGTTGGTTAATCTGTTAATAACGTATATTATTGCTATCGTTCAGTTAACTAAGTAATTTAGGATTTTAATCAGGAATTAATAAGATTTTACAAATATTGCTTTACTCCTATAAATTATTTTTCAATTAACTTTCGCCACGGTGGCCTAGTGAATAGAGCTGCTGCTCACGGGCCTCGTGGTCGTGGGTTCGAATCCTATCCGTGCGGGTCCATGGATGTCTAGTGTATGTCCCATTCATTATTAAAATGAAATCTCAAAAACTTAATTATCGTTAATGGCCGAATAGTACATGCTTACGCCAATTCCAAATCATCCGCACTTCCTCAACTTTCGAATTGAATCTGTATTGTTAATTAAATACACATACCGAAACACTAAAAACCCACGAAATCCGAAAATGACCGTCCAATAAATCATCGGCCGACCCCTATTATTTTCAATTAACTTAATCCGCAACTCGCAACTCCGCTGCAAGTTTCTTATACACTGTTAGCTGGCAGATTACTCTCTAATAGTGTAAGGCTCTTAGATGGCTGAAAATTAATTAATGAATAGCTTCGAGATAAATGTTGTTTCGTATAAACTTCAGGGGGCGAGAATATATACGTTTCCAAACATGTATATGCATACGTTGTCCCTCCATTTAGCAACGAAATTGGGTTACACTCCCAACTTTGTGAACCTAATAGATATGGCACGGTTTCAATTAGATTACGTTAAAACATTAGAATGTGCATTACCCACCTTACGTCCCTAGTGATATTGTGTGTTTTGCGGTAATTCAGTTATCCACACTGCAGCAACACGCCCACTGGTGTTTGTTTTCGAAATGTGACAGGCGCATGACACGCGATCCATTAATTAGCTATTAATCATACAAATAAATTTCAAATTTAAAATAAATGCAAACCGTCACTTGCTGCAGATCAATTTTTAATAAAGACGAAGGAGTGGCCAGATTGGTCACAACTGAGCAACACTTCACATAGCCAACTACTTGACTTCACAAGAAGTTTAAGTTGGCTTGAGGAGTAGGCCTCAGGAGGCGGCACAAAGGACCAACCAATGGTCGACTATCGACCATCTAGTCGCCCTCCACAAATCATCAATAAAGACGAAAAATGAACTTTTTGGTGAAATTACAAAATACGTCTAAAAATATGATCTGGCCATCACGTTAGTTCTGTTAGTGTGCGGTTATTTCATACTCTATGGTAAGGGTTGTTCCAGATTTTTATAGAATCGTGAAGTAGAATCAATGTTAGGTCATTCTAGAAAGTTTCACGGTAACGGCATCTGTTTTTCAATTTTTAACCAATCGGAGAAATTCACAATAAAAAAAAATGCAATTAGCTCTGCTGTCGTACGTTTATCTCGTAATATAAGGTAAGGGTAGTTTCAGATTTTTATAGAATCGTGAACTAGAATCAATGTTGGGTCATTCTAAAAAGTTTCACGGTAACGGCATCCGTTTTTCTATTTTTAACCGATCGGAGAAATTCACAATAAAAAAAATGCAATTAGCTTTGTTGTTGTACGTTTATCTCGTAATATAAGGTAAGGGTAGTTTCGGATTTTTATAGAATCGTGAACTAGAATCAATGTTGGGTCATTCTAGAAAGTTTCACGGTAACGGCATTTGTTTTTCAATTTTTAACCGATCGGAGAAATTCGCAATAAAAAAATTGCAATTAGCTTCGTTGTCATACGTTTATCTCGTAAAATAAGGTAAGGGTAGTTTAGGATTTAAATAGAATCGTGAACTAGAATCAATGTTGGGTCATTGTAGAAAGTTTCACGGTAACGGCATCCGTTTTTCTATTTTTAACCGATCGGAGAAATTCACAATAAAAAAAAATGCAATTAGCTTCGTTGTCATACGTTTATCTCGTAATATAAGGTAAGGGTAGTTTAGGATTTTTATAGAATCGTGAACTAGAATCAATGTTGGGTCATTCCAGAAAGTTTCACGGTAACGGCATCCGATTTTCTATTTTTAACCGATCGGAGAAATTCACAATAAAAAAAATGCAATTAGCTTTGTTGTCGTACGTTTATCTCGTAAAATAAGGTAAGGGTAGTTTAGGATTTTTATAGAATCGTGAACTAGAATCAATGTTGGGTCATTCTAGAAAGTTTCACGGTAACGGCATCCGTTTTTCAATTTCTAACCGATCGGAGAAATTCACAATAAAAAAAATGCAATTAGCTTCGTTGTCATACGTTTATCTCGTAAAATAAGGTAAGGGTAGTTTCGGATTTTTATAGAATCGTGAACTAGAATCAATGTTGGGTCATTCTAGAAAGTTTTACGGTAACGGCATCTGTTTTTCTATTTTTAACCGATCGGAGAAATTCACAATAAAAAAATTGCAATTAGCTTTGTTGTCGTACGTTTATCTCGTAAAATAAGGTAAGGGTGGTTTCGGATTTTTATTGAATCATGAACTAGAATCAATGTTGGGTCATTCTAAAAAGTTTCACGGTAACGGCATCCGTTTTTCTATTTTTAACCGATCGGAGAAATTCACAATAAAAAAAAATGCAATTAGCTTTGCTGTCGTACGTTTATCTCGTAATATAAGGTAAGGGTAGTTTAGGATTTTTATAGAATCGTGAACTAGAATCAATGTTGGGTCATTCTAGAAAGTTTCACGGTAACGGCATCCGTTTTTCTATTTTTAACCGATCGGAGAAATTCACAATAAAAAAAATGCAATTAGCTTCCTTGTCATACGTTTATCTCGCAATATAAGGTAAGGGTAGTTCAGGATTTTCATAGAATCGTGAACTAGAATCAATGTTGGGTCATTCTAGAAAGTTTCACGGTAACGGCATCCGTTTTTCTATTTTTAACCGATCGGAGAAATTCACATTAAAAAAAATGCAATTAGTTTTGTTGTCGTACGTTTATCTCGTAAAATAAGGTAAGGGTAGTTTAGGATTTTTATAGAATCGTGAACTAGAATCAATGTTGGGTCATTCTAGAAAGTTTCACGGTAACGGCATCCGTTTTTCTATTTTTAACCAATCGGAGAAATTCACAATAAAAAAAATGCAATTAGCTTTGCTGTCATACGTTTATCTCGTAATATAAGGTAAGGGTAGTTTCGGATTTTTATAGAATCGTGAACTAGAATCAATGTTGGGTCATTTTAGAAAGTTTCACGGTAACGGCATCCGTTTTTCTATTTTTAACCGATCGGAGAAATTTACAATAAAAAAATGCAATTAGCTTCGTTGTCGTACGTTTATCTCGTAAAATAAGGTAAGGGTAGTTTAGGATTTTTATAGAATCGTGAACTTGAATCAATGTTGGGTCATTCTAGAAAGTTTCACGGTAACGGCATTTGTTTTTCTATTTTTAACCGATCGGAGAAATTTACAATAAAAAAAAATGCAATTAGCTTCGTTGTCATACGTTTATCTCGTAATATAAGGTAAGGGTAGTTTAGGATTTTTATAGAATCGTGAAGTAGAATCAATGTTGGGTCATTCTAGAAAGTTTCACGGTAACGGCATTTGTTTTTCTATTTTTAACCGATCGGAGAAATTCACAATAAAAAAAATGCAATTAGCTTTGTTGTCGTACGTTTATTTCGTAAAATAAGGTAAGGGTGGTTTCGGATTTTTATTGAATCATGAACTAGAATCAATGTTGGGTCATTCTTGAAAGTTTCACGGTAACGGCATCCTTTTTTCTATTTTTAACCGATCGGAGAAATTCACAATAAAAAAAAATGCAATTAGCGTCGTTGTCATACGTTTATCTCGTAATATAAGGTAAGGGTAGTTTAGGATTTTTATAGAATCGTGAACTAGAATCAATGTTGGATCATTCTAAAAAGTTTCACGGTAACGGCACCCGTTTTTCTATTTTTAACCAATCGGAGAAATTTACAATAAAAAAAAATGCAATTAGCTTTGTTGTCGTACGTTTATCTCGTAAAATAAGGTAAGGGTAGTTTAGGATTTTTATAGAATCGTGAACTTGAATCAATGTTGGGTCATTCTAGAAAGTTTCACGGTAACGGCATCCGTTTTTCTATTTTTAACCGATCGGAGAAATTCACAATAAAAAAAATGCAATTAGCTTCGTTGTCGTACGTTTATCTCGTAAAATAAGGTAAGGGTGGTTTAGGATTTTTATAGAATCGTGAACTTGAATCAATGTTGGGTCATTCTAGAAAGTTTCACGGTAACGGCACCCGTTTTTCTATTTTTAACCGATCGGAGAAATTTACAATAAAAAAAAATGCAATTAGCTTCGTTGTCATACGTTTATCTCGTAATATAAGGTAAGGGTAGTTTAGGATTTTTATAGAATCATGAACTAGAATCAATGTTGGGTCATTCCAGAAAGTTTCACGGTAACGGCATCCGATTTTCTATTTTTAACCGATCGGAGAAATTCACAATAAAAAAAATGCAATTAGCTTTGTTGTCGTACGTTTATCTCGTAAAATAAGGTAAGGGTGGTTTCGGATTTTTATAGAATCGTGAACTAGAATCAATTTTGGGTCATTCTGGAAAGTTTCACGGTAACGGCATCCGTTTTTCAATTTTTAACCGATCGGAGAAATTCACAATAAAAAAAATGCAATTAGCTTCGTTGTCATAAGTTTATCTCGTAATATAAGGTAAGGGTAGTTTAGGATTTTTATAGAATCGTGAACTAGAATCATTGTTGGGTCATTCTAGAAAGTTTCACGGTAACGGCATCCGTTTTTCTATTTTTAACCAATCGGAGAAATTTACAATAAAAAAAATGCAATTAGCTTCGTTGTCATACGTTTATCTCGTAATATAAGGTAAGGGTAGTTTAGGATTTTTATAGAATCGTGAACTAGAATCAATGTTGGGTCATTCTGGAAAGTTTCACGGTAACGGCATTTGTTTTTCTATTTTTAACCGATCGGAGAAATTCACAATAAAAAAAATTCAATTAGCTTTGTTATCTTACGTTTATCTCGTAATATAAGGTAAGGGTAGTTTAGGATTGTTATAGAATCGTGAAGTAGAATTAGTTTTGAATAATTCTGAAAAATTTGACAGTTTCGGCTTTTGTTTTTCAATTTTTTCAATCAGTCGGGGAACGCGCATACCAGAAATGCAACAAGCTCTGTTGTCCTGCGATTATGTCGTAATCTGGTTTAAGGGTGGTTTCGGATGTCTGTATAATCGTGAAGTATAATTAATTTTGGGTAATCCTGAAAAGTTTGACGGTTTTGGCTTTCGTTTTTCAATTTTTTTCCATTTATCTTTCTTTCTCTTATTATCCTTTCCACGGGGTTACACCCTGCTTGTAATAAATATAAATAGCACAAAACGAAGTTTATCACAATAAAAATCTTCCATTCATTCATCAATTCTTATTTAAAACCAATGATGAACGACTTCCTCCCCGATCCGTAAATTTGTATAGAAAAATTATTCATTCGAAAATGACGCAATTAATCTTCCCTTGTGGTTCGGTCAAGTAGGCGCTTCCATTCATCTGTAAAGTGTTCCCGCGTCTCTCTCCTTGCAGATATTTCACAAAAAAGAAAAAAAGCAAATTCTCCCTCGAATAAATTTTCATTTCCCCGGCAAAAGTAACAATGGACGTCGGCCTTCACCGTCCGGACAGATAGTCCGATAATATACTAAATGAAAAGTTAATTCGCAACCTGTCAACTGTGACACTCTATCCAGTATTCATGTTTTCCGACAATTCAACATGCGGGCATTCGAAATGTTATTAAACGAATGAATTTCCATTTCAAATGTCCAGACCAAAAAAAAAAAAATAATAAAAAAGGAAGCTCTCCCGCGCGCTCGCCCAGATTGGGTTTTATTTTCTGTCGAATCGATCGCCGGCGGTTTGTATTTCCACTTGAAAGAATGTAACGACACAATTGAACAGTTGAGAGATGTCACCACCTTAGAGGTAAATTGTACAACGTCGGAAATAGTGAATTCTCAAATAAAATTGACTTAAACGTATGGCTGATTTCAAGCTAATAACATTTTTTAGTACACGGTGTAAGCCTTTCACATATTTTTAAAGGCTGTATCTCTACCCACCTTCCCTTCCAAAATAAAGAGGAAAGTGACATTTGTTAGCTGAAAGAGGTGTTTTGGGCTCTTGGGGGAAGCAGCATAGTAAGCCGGAACGTCAGTTATTATCAAAATGTCAACCTCCCAAGTAACGGCTTTTTATATCCTCCGCGTTGACAATTGCCATTCAGTGATAATACGGAACTGTTGCGCCTAATACTACATTAAGCAATGGCACCATAGCCCAAGAAAATCGAGCGCGAATGACCATAGATGTCGATGCGTCTTAAACCCAAAATTCATTCATTCAAGAAAATCGACTCGTCGTGCCGAGAGCTTGGATGACGCTTGCGAATCAAGACATATATACTGCAACCATAACAAACTTTTTTAGCAGACAACAAAACAAAACGTCTCGATTTTTGTAATGCCATCCTTCCGCAACAAGTCTCCAAGCTTCTTCTTGTCATGGAAGCTTGTTAACTTCATTTGGCAGTTAAATCAATATCAATGCAAGCGAATCTATGCTGCTGTTTATTTATTCAAGGACAAGAACTCTTATAATCATGTCCTTGAGAAAATCCTAAATTATGGAACTTCTACAAGTGTTACTTGTCACAGGAACTGGCTTCCTTCATCAGTCGAATCAGTTCCGATAGCAAGTGACTTGTATGAACTGGCAATGGAAGTGTTAAAATTGCCGTGGAAATTGGTTCAAGCCACATCTCGGTATCTGGGATAGCAGGGAAGTTACGGCAAATAAAAAAAAAAATAGGGAGATTTTCTTTTTATTTTTATTTTGAACAAGTGGGCCATGACTCGTGAGATTTGGGGATGGATTCTTAATGAGCTCTCAAACCTGCACCTTTTTGCTAATTTTACCATCATGGGCAACTTCTGCACTTGAAGAGATAGAGACTCTAAGTTGCCCATGTTGACCCTACGAAATCCGGGCACCCTGTACATTAAATTATGTCGATAGGGAATAATAAGGTTTAAATATCAGTTTACTTAAACAAAAGTAAAATTATCACTTGATAATGACAGTAAAACGTCGAAACTTAAGTCGTGATATGTATGTATATGAAATATTTGTACATACAGCAAATAAATTGTGGTAAAAAACATAGTAAGTGTTTTATTCAGTGATTTTAAAAGTAAAATTATATTTAAGAAGTCAGAGCGCACCCCCAAAAAAATAAATAAAATATTTAAGAAATAGGACGTAAAATGCTTAATTTATTTTTGGTAACAAAAAAGTATATAATGTAATTACAGCAATAACAATAGTGTTATATTGTAAAATGACTAATTACCTCTTATAAAAATTCATCGAAAGTCTAACAAATACAGTTTCTACAAGATATAAATCAAATTCAAGTATTCACCATAGGCAACACAAGCTACAACTTACTTTTACAAATGATTTACGTTTCCTGTTTTAAATCATCATTTACTCGATAATATAAACCACAAGGCTGAAAGACTTCGGTCAATGGCCATTTGTAGCTCTTTTGTAAACTGAGTTTCAATAAATTGTATTACTACTACTATAAACCACATAAAGTAATTGCTGCAATAACACTAGAGGTGTTTATATTATAAGCATTTAATTACCACTTATAAATATTCAATCAAAGTACATAAGCTAAGAGTTACTTTTACATACGAATTACGTTTCCCATCTTAAATCTCGATCTACTTGATAAAATAAACTGTATAAAGTAATTACAAAAATAATAATAGATATGTGTATAATTAAAAGCATTCAATTTAATGTTTTACCAAAGATTTAAAGATCATCTACAACAATTTAATGGACTTTCGCCACAATATTTAACGAAAGTCTAACAAATACCGTTTCTACAAAATATAATTCAAATTCAAATGGAATTAATGCGAACTCTATCAATTTCTGATCAAAGTATACTCAGGATTTGCCAGCATAAGTACATTGTCAATTAAAAATGTTGGATGTTTAATTCGCCACAATATTTATCCAAAGTCTAACAAATACTGTTTCCACAGAATATAATTCAAATCCAATAAAAATTAATGCGAATTCCATCAATTTCTGGCCAAAGTAGACTCGGGATTTTCATGCACGTGACTGTTGGTGGTCAATAATAAATATTGGACGTCTAATTCACCACAATATTTAACCAAAGTCTAACAAATACTCTTTCTACAAAAGTTAATTCAAATTCAATAAGAATTCTTGTGTACTCAAACAATTTCTGAACAAAGTATATTTAGAATTATCATGCATAATTACATTATCAATTATAAATGCTGAACGTCTAGCGTGACTGTTGGTGGTCAATAATAAATATTGGACGTCTAATTCACCACAATATTTAATCAAAGTCTAACAAATACCATTTCTACAAAATATAATTCGAATTCAAGCATTCACCATAGGCAACACAATTCTCTTTTCTATTCAAATTATGTTGCCTACCTTAACTCACCATTTACTCAATAATATAACCTACAAATTAATGCATTTATTCTACTCATAAAATGCAGTGTTTTCGACGACAATGCCCCGCAATAAATTTCCTAAAATTCAACAGATGTGTGAGTAACATGTGCAATATTAATTCGAAGATCAATACGGTGCATATAAAGAGAAAAGTGTTACCAGTGGCAACCAGGTTGTTTGCTGAACGGCACAAAGATTATTGCTCGTATCCTCAAATAAGTCGAGGTTACTCAACTTCAGTCGAAGAGGAATTGTTGGATTTAAATGTATTCGATAAAGTGAGCGAGGAGACCCTCGAATCGCTCACGGATTATTTCGAGGAGTTGATCGAGAGCGATTCTAATTTAGCCAGAGCTGATGTGTCTTATAGTGTAAGTATATTAATAAATGATTCATATTCCTATTGGAGACCGCACTTTTTTTTTTCCTCCACTTATCCTATTTTGCCAGATTCACAATTACACCGGGAACCTGCAAAAATCAATTTTGTGTCATACACCGCCGGTGACTGAGTTGCCTTTAAATCCGTTTTCTATTTTCTCCTAAGAATTTGAATTATCAGTCACATTTACAATTTTTTCACACCTTATTAAATAATATAAACGTTGTTAAATTGTTTTTGATTAAGAAAGTTGTTCATTATTCGTCCGAATCATTTTCTTCACAGGTGACGTCCAATCAAATAATAGTGGTTTCATTGCCCAACAGGTGACGTCCAATCAAATGAAGGGTACAGGGAATAAACCGGCTTGGTCCAAAATATCCAGTTTTTGCGATTTTGCCCCATCTAGTAGTGCAAAATATACTCTACCAGGTGGTGTAGGTGCCAAATGACAGAACCGTCTCAAGTCCACTATAATAACAACTTAATAATTCACCGTACAGGGAAAGAAACAGCCAAGTCAAACTTTAAAAACGCATTATCCACAAATTATGAAAATGTGACTAAACCGGTTTATTCCCTGTACTCTTCAAATGATAGCGGTTTCATTGTCCAACAATTTAGTTGTTACTATGGTTTAGATTCGTTTTTTTGTCAGCGAACTGCCGCAATTTCCAAATAGAAAAATTACTATGGCTCGTGTTGCAAACTTCACCCTCATAGCAATGGCCAACTTTCTCACTCGTTTAATAATACACTATTTTAATTTTCAGAGTGGAGTCTTGACCGTTAACTTCGGATCACCACACGGAACCTACGTTATCAATAAGCAAACACCGAACCGACAGATCTGGTTGAGTTCGCCGACTTCGGGTCCGAAGCGGTACGATTTTATTGCCGAAGGAGAATATTGGGTTTATAGACACACCGGACAAACTTTGCATAAGTTGTTACAAGACGAGATTCCTGCGATAGTCCGATCCAAAGTTGATTTTGCATGTTGTTCCCATAGCAGATTTTAGTTTTTATGTTTGTTTTGTTAATTTATTAAATTGTTTCTACTTATTGTTGGGTTTTTATTTTAATTAAAAAAAGAAAAACTTGATTTTATACAATAAATATTTGTAATTTATTTTACTTTTGTTTTTACGATTAATATTTGGTTTCTTGAAATATTTTTTGAAAGTTTCATTTTACCATTAATATTTGATTTCTTGAAATATTTTTGGAAAGTTTGATTTTACCATTAATATTTGATTTCTTGAAATATTTTTTGAAAGTTTGATTTTACCATTAATTACTCTTTTTATTTGGTTTCTTGAAATATTTTTTGGAAGTTTGTATTTAATTTTAAATCTATTGAGCAACCATGGAGGTTATGGAAGATGGTAATCTTATGGACAAGGTTTTAATTTTGATACAACGTGATATGGAGTACTATACTGTAAGTATATAACGTGAAACTTTTTTTCGGCAAATTCACAATTATAATCCACTTGTGGACAAAATATCTTATAAATCATATTTTTCATAATTTCGCTTTGCTAGAAAAAAGTTAGTTTATTGTGCAAGTTTTATTGGGGGTAACGCAACAATTTAGCCGGATAAATTTTATTTTTTACGAGTTATTGGATTAATACTAATTTCGAGTATGAATTGAGATGAAACTTCCAAAGATGTAGAGATTCTATACTGCGTGTGGTAAAAATATATGAGTTATGAATTTTTGAAAATGTATTTTTTCAATGACGAACACTCGAGTAGAAAAAATTAAAAATTAATATGAAACGCGGGAATAAAATCCTACGATAATTCAGTACACTTCACAAGACGTAGATCTTTCAAAATAACTTTGGTTTTTGACTGTGCAGCAATTTTCAGTTGAGTTATATTCATAAATATATTGATTGTGAAAATTTCTTTTATTTTTCAATAACGAACACTCGTGTGCAAAATATTAAAAAGTAATATTAAATGCAGGGATAAAATTCTACAAAAATTCAATTCACTTCACAAGACATCGATCTTTCAAAAAAACTTTGGTTTTTGAATGTGCGGCAATTGTCAGTCGAGTTATGAATTTTTGAAAATGTATTTTTTTCAATGATGAACACTCGAGCGCAAAAAATGAAAAATTAATATGAAACACAGGGATAAAATTCTACAAAAATTCAGTTCACTTCACAAGACGTCGATCTTTCAAAATAATTTTGGTTTTTGAATGTGCAGCAATTTTCAGTCGAGTTATGAATTTCTGAAAATGTATTTTTTCAATGATGAACACTCGATTGCAAAAAATTAAAAATTAATACCAAACGCAGAGATAAAATTCTACAAAAATTCAGTTCACTTCACAAGACGTTGATCTTTCAAACTAATTTTGGTTTTTGAATGTGCGGCATTTTTCAGTCGAGTTATGAATTTTTGAAAATGTTTCTTTTTGCAATGACGAACAGTCGAGGGCAAAAAAATAAAAATCGATATGAAACGCAGGGATAAAATTCTACAAAAATTCAATTCACCTCACAAGACGTCGATCTTTCAAAATAATTTTGGTTTTTGAATGTGCAGCAATTTTCAGTCGAGTTATGAATTTTTGAAAATGTATTTTTTCAATGATGAACACTCGATTGCAAAAAATTAAAAATTAATACGAAACGCAGAGATAAAATTCTACAAAAATTCAGTTCACTTCACAAGACGTCGATCTTTCAAAATAATTTTGGTTTTTGAATGTGCGGCATTTTTCAGTCGAGTTATGAATTTTTGAAAATTTATTTTATTTTTCAATTACGAACACTCGAGTGCAAAAAATTAAAAATTAATATGAAATGCAGGGATAAAATTCTACAAAAATTCAGTTGACTTCACAAGACGTCGATCTTTGATCTTTCAAAATAATTTTGGTTTTTAAATGTGCAGCAATTTTCAGTCGAGTTATGAATTTTTTTCAATTTCCTTTTTTGCAATGACGAACACTCGAGTGCAAAAAAATAAAAATTAATATGAAACGCAGAGCTAAAATTCCACAAAAATTCAGTTCACTTCACAAGATGTCAGTCTTTCAAAATAATTTTGGTTTTTGAATGTGCAACAATTTTCAATCGAGTTGCGAATTTTTGAAAATTTATTTTTATTTTCAATGACGAACACTCGAGTGAAAAAAAATAAAAATTAATACAAAACGCAAGTATAAAATCCTACAAAAATTCAGTTCACTTCACAAGACGTCGATCTTTCAAATTAATTTTGGTTTTTGAATGTGCAGCAATTCTCAGTCCAGTTATGAATTTTTGAAAATTAATTTTTATTTTCAATGACGAATACTCGAGTGAAAAAAATTAAAAATCAATATAAAACGCAGTGATAAAATCCTACAAAAATTCAGTTCATTTTACAAGACGTCGATCTTTTAAAATAATTTTGGTTTTTAAATGTGCAGCAATTGTCAGTCGAGTTATGAGATTTTGAAAATTTCTTTTTGTTTTTCAATTACGAACACTTGAGTGCAAAAAATTAAAAATTAATATAAAATGCAGGGATAAAGTCCTACAAAAATTCAGTTCACTTCACAAGACGTCGATCTGTCAAAATAATTTTGATTTTTGAGTATGCAACAATTTTCAATCGAATTGCGAATTTTTGAAAATTTATTTTTGTTTTCAATGACTCCCGAGTGAAAAAAAAATAAAAATTAATATGAAACGCAGTGATAAAATCCTACAAAAATTCAGTTCACTTCACAAGATGTCGATCTTTCAAAATAATTTTGATTTTTGAAAGTGCAGCAATTTTCAGTCGAGTTATGAATTTTTGAAAATGTATTTTTTCAATGTCGAACACTCGAGTGCAAAAAATTAAAAATCAATATGAAACGCAATGATAAAATCAGTTCACTTCACAGGACGTCGATCTTCCAAAATAATTTTGGTTTTTGAATGTGCAGCAATTTTCAGTCGAGTTATGAATTTTTGAAAATTTCTTTTTTTTTCAATGACGAACACTTGAGTGCAAAAAAATAAAAAAACAATATGAACCGCAGGGATAAAATTCTACAAAATTCACTTCACTTCACAAGACGTCGATCTCCCAAAATAATTTTGGTTTTTAATGTGCAACAAATTTCAGTCGAGTTACGAATTTTTGAAAATTTATTTTTGTTTTCAATGACGAACACTCGAATGCAAAAAATTAAAAATCAGTATGAAACGCAGTGATAAAATCCTACAAAAATTCAATTCACTTCACAAGACATCGATCTTTCAAAATAATTTTAGTTTTTAAATGTGCAGCAATTTTCAGTGGAGTTATGAATTTTTGAAAATTTCTTTTTTTTTCAATGATAAACACTCGAGCGCAAAAAAATAAAAAATAATATAAAACGCAGGAATAAAATTCTACAAAAATTTAGTTTACATCACAAGACGTCGATCTTCCAAAATAGCTTTGGTTTTTGAATGTGTAGGCATTTTCAGTCCAGTTATGAATTTTTGAAAATTTATTTTTATTTTCATTGACGAACACTCGAGTGAAAAAAATTAAAAATCAATATAAAACGCAGGGATAAAATTCTACAAAAATTCAGTTCACTTCACAAGACGCCGATCTTCCAAAATAATTTTGGTTTTTGAATGTGCAGCAATTTTCAGTCGAGTTATGAATTTTTGAAAATTTCTTTTTTTTTCAATGACGAACACTCGAGTGCAAAAAAATAAAAATTAATATGAAACGCGGGAATAAAATCCTACAAAAATTCAGTTCACTTCATAAGACGTCGATCTTCCAAAATAATTTTGGTTTTTGAATGTGCAGCAATTTTTAGTCGAGTTATGAATTTTTGAAAATGTGTGTTTCGAGTGCAAAAAGTATAATAAAACGTTAAACCAATTTCGGCGACTGAAAGACAGCGGCGGCTCGTGGATCTTCGTAGAGGGGGCTAAGACAGAGATGCCGCTCGTGCTGCAACACAGGAAGCAACTATTTTAGTCAAATTTTCTTCCGTAGCCTCCTCGCCGAACATCCACGAGCCGCCGCTGCTGAATGGGTAATATCCCTCATAGTAATTCCTTCTTCATCACCAATTCTTGACACATAACCTTAACATCCAAAAATTTTGGAATATAGACTCGAGAGACTTGAAATAAAACAAAAAATTAATGTACTTGAAAATTGGTAAAAAAAAAAAAAAAAAAAGACCTTTATTGGCATACAAATAAAATACAAATTACATTAACTTCCTTTCCTTCTCCTCTCCTTTTCCCACCCCAACCTCGCCAGTGTCTTCACCCCGGTTCCGTCCTCTCTCATCCATTCGTTCACTCTTTTCCCCCCTCCCACCCATTCCTCACACACACCCTCGCACTCCTCTGCCAAATGCCTCCAAGTATCCCTCCCCCATTCACACAATACACATCTCCCTGCAAATTGGTAATTCCTTCTTCATCAACGATTCTTGTCACATAACCTCAACATCCAAAAATTTTGGAATGTAGATTCGGGAGACAAAAATTAAAGTACTTGCAAATTGCAATAAAATCATTTTCAGAGCAAACAAACAGTGCTGCAAGAAACAATATGCCCCGGAATAGTCGGAGGCAGATTGGATTTCCCAAGGTCAGCATCATTTGCGGCAGTCAAACTCGTCTTGTGGTGGGAAGAAGAATTCGTCGCCGCCTACCGCAAAGGCTCCGGTTTTCTACAAGAACAAATCGCGGATTCTGAAAAGAACACGGAGCAATCCGGCGGTTGCGGCGGCATCGTGAAAGCTTCAGATCCTGAAAGATTCATAAACCTAATCACAAAATCATCAGATGAACTATTAGGTAAAAAAATTAGCACACATCAATTAATGATTACAGATTTCTTTTTATTTTCTACAGAACACCTTCATGTCTTAACGCAGGAAGCTCTCGATCACGCAGATTTGACGGTACTAACGGGTACTCTGGGTGCAGCAGCGTTGTTGAAGAATTGCTTGTGGTGTTACATACAGACAGCTAATAATTCTAAAACTGAAGAAGTTGAAGATTTGCACAAGAGCCAAAAGAAGTATCAGGAGATGGGCGAAGCTTTAGCTGAAAGGTTGCTTGATTTGCATTGTCGTCTTTTGTCGCTTTACATTCTGCAAGATGCGGAATCTCTGGATTGGGAGAACGAGAAGCCTTTTTGTGAATCGGAAAGGGGATCTTATGTTATACAGATGTGGTGGCTTTACATGAAAGGTATAAATGTTAAGTGTGCACTATTTTTAACTTTCAAAAAAATGAGTTGCATATAGTTAAGACAATAGTATTGCGTTTTTAGGCACGAAAGAAGATTTATGGAACACAGTACCACCAATGATGGCTCAGCGCGTTTTCTCGGGAATGTTAAACGAATCCCTTACCATTTTGACAGTTCGGTATTCGCAAGCGCTACCTTCACAAAACCGCAGTCTCCTGTACTCCGTCGACGTGTCCAATCTGTTGCTCTGCATTACACAACTGTTACCCGCGATATCCAACAGCGCGGATGAATTCGTCGGAATCAACTTGAACTCTCAAAGTAAAATCATGAGAGACGTGCACTCAAAATGCCAGGAGTTGATGACTTGCCTGCTGCTGAGAAGTTCTCCGCTTGAAATTTTGCACAAGGTACGATCTACTATTACTTTAGTTATCTTAAAAATCCAATTGTTTTTAAACAGGCTTTCAGGCGTTGGTAAAGATTATATTTACGTCATTTTCTTTGTCCAAATTTTAGGTTTTTCGAAAAGGCGTTGAAAAAATGGAAATATTCAAACAGAAAACAAACGGCCCCGTTCCCTGGGTGATATTCACCATGCCTCACCTATTCCTCGACTACCACACTCCGGGCAACCGCAATAACGAAATATCGCCCAACACTCTCATCACCCTCGAGCTGATGGTACTCCTTCCGCAACCGCAAGCCATCTGGTCGATACTGCTGAAAGTTCTCTGCATGGAAAACTGCAAAATCCTCGTCGTAATCCTCAACATGGCGTTGGCGGAATTCAAAAAGCAAATCGATAACCATCGCTCGAGCCTAACGCAGAAGGCCAAGTGCGGGGGATTCTTGTGCTCGGGAGATGGTACTTGCAAAGGGGTGGATACCAGCGGGCAGTTTCTCACCGCTCAACATTACCACGACTTGGTTTACGCCGTTAGTTACGTTGTGCTGATTGTGGGAAACGAGAGGGATTTTCAGAAGATTTTATTGAAGCACATCATCAAAGATGCGGATTGGTTTCAGTGCTTCGACAAACGACAGGTACGCTAATAATCCTGGGTGGCCGTGGAATGAAACGTGAACGTCAAATCATTGAATTGACGTCTTAAATATTGACTGTCAAACAACGAATAAATTTGTGTAATAAATAGTTGTTTTGTCAGATGTATGGCTTAATCTTTAGAAATTTACAAAAGTTACATGTGTATAATTATTTGTTGTCTCTTGCAACATTGATATAGTTGTACGCTACTATTATTGATTGTAAATTTGCATAAATTAAGGTATGGAATCAAAAGAAGCCCGGCTGGTATGAAGCCATTCAGGATTTAACGAGACCCATCCTGCCCCCGATAATGGAAACCGTAATAAACGCCGTTAAAACCGGAGCCAGCATGTACCAGGCCTGCTCGATAATATTGGCCTCGTTCCTGCAATTGTGGGAATGTTTGAACACCTCCTTGTTAACGATCACCAATCAAATTCAGGAATTACTTCCGACCGCGATAGTTCCGATCGGAAAATCCCCTTTATTGCAGATCCTGATCGGCGCCATTTACTCCGAATTGCTGAACAAAGGCTCCCAGACCAAAGTCACGATTGCCAACGAGGGCGGCAGTAATTTGGATTCGGTGTTTGACGGGACCAAAAATAGCGACGATGCCGTCGCTCTGGCCATAGGCGAGGCGCTTTGTAGCATCGACGAGGACAACAAGCACACGGAGGAGATCGAGGAGCTGCTGGAGAGGGCGAGGGCTTGCAAGGATGAGTTCGATGTGGAGAATGATGGATGCAAGAGGACGGAGAAGAATTTGCAAATGCTTGAGATTTTAGCTAGTGATTTGTTGTTATCGGATGAGGGGAAGAAGAGTGTGAAGGTATTACTTCTATTATGTCATCTATCTTAAATAACAAAAAAGTTGGTCAGTTTGAAAATTTAAAAAAAAATGGAAAAAAGAAGTTTTTTTCAGGCTATGAACGGCCGTGGCGGCTAAACGAGGAATCCTAATCGAACGCTTACACTTGTTTGTAAATTAGTCGGATTACTTACGCAAGAACAAATGGCAATTTGTAGCCCGTGGCGCGTTCCCAAAGAAAACTCGATACTTAATAATCATCGTAGACCTTTGAAGTGTACCAGTTTTTCGACCGCCGATGGAGCTGCTGTTGGTTTTACATCAATTTGACCGGTTCTTTTCAGAACCACAAAATACTCAATAATTCTATGATTTGACAATGTCCAACACCGTCGCATTTTCCTTCTAACAACCCTTCTTTTATCCTTTATTTTTCGTTTATTATTAAATAAAGTACCTCTTTTCGTTCCTTGTTTTTTTAACCTCCTTTCGTTCCTGGTCTCCTAATTAGTTTTTGGTAGCCATTTCGCAAATTGTCGATCGATTTCGAAGTGAAAAACACCATCTTTCGTTCCTGGTCTCCTGTTAAAAATCTTGAAAACTTTTCTAAATTAATTTCTGGAGTGTAAAATACCTCTTTTCGTTCCTGGTCCCCTGTTACAAATCTTGAAAATTTTTCCAAATTAAATTAGGGTACACATTCTGAACCGGAAATTTTCGATCGATTTTTCCAGTGCAAAATTACTCTTTTCGTTCCTGGTCTCCTGATACAAATCTTGAAAATTTTTCGAAATTGAATTATGGTACACATTCTGAACCGGAAAATTTCGATCGATTTTTGGAGTGCAAAATTACTCTTTTCGTTCCTGGTCTCCTGATACAAATCTTGAAAATTTTTCGAAATTGAATTATGGTACACATTCTGAACCGGAAATTTTCGATCGATTTTTGGAGTGCAAAATTACTCTTTTCGTTCCTGGTCTCCTGATACAAATCTTGAAAATTTTTCGAAATTGAATTATGGTACACATTCTGAACCGGAAATTTTCGATCGATTTTTGGAGTGCAAAATTACTCTTTTCGTTCCTAGTCTCCTGATACAAATCCAGAAAATTTTTCGAAATTAAATTAGGGTACACATTCTGAACCGGAAATTTTCGATCGAGTTTTGGAGTGCAAAATTACTCTTTTCGTTCCTGGTCTCCTGATACAAATCTTGAAAATTTTTCGAAATTTTCGATCGATTTTTGGAGTGCAAAATTACTCTTTTCGTTCCTGGACTCCTGATACAAATCCTGAAAATTTTTCGAAACTTTCGATCGATTTTTGGAGTGCAAAATTACTCTTTTCGTTCCTGGTCTCCTGATACAAATCTTGAAAATTTTTCGAAATTGAATTATGGTACACATTCTGAACCGGAAATTTTCGATCGATTTTTGGAGTGCAAAATTACTCTTTTCGTTCCTAGTCTCCTGATACAAATCCAGAAAATTTTTCGAAATTAAATTAGGGTACACATTCTGAACCGGAAATTTTCGATCGAGTTTTGGAGTGCAAAATTACTCTTTTCGTTCCTGGTCTCCTGATACAAATCTTGAAAATTTTTCGAAATTTTCGATCGATTTTTGGAGTGCAAAATTACTCTTTTCGTTCCTGGACTCCTGATACAAATCTTGAAAATTTTTCGAAATTTTCTATCGATATTTGGAGTGCAAAATTACTCTTTTCGTTCCTGGTCTCCTGATACAAATCTTGAAAATTTTTCGAAATTTTCGATCGATTTTTGGAGTGCAAAATTACTCTTTTCGTTCCTGGTCTCCTGATACAAATCTTGAAAATTTTTCGAAATTTTCGATCGATATTTGGAGTGCAAAATTACTCTTTTCGTTCCTGGTCTCCTGATACAAATCTTGAAAATTTTTCGAAATTTTCGATCGATTTTTGGAGTGCAAAATTACTCTTTTCGTTCCTGGTCTCCTGATACAAATCTTGAAAATTTTTCGAAATTTTCGATCGATTTTTGGAGTGCAAAATTACTCTTTTCGTTCCTGGACTCCTGATACAAATCCTGAAAATTTTTCGAAACTTTCGATCGATTTTTGGAGTGCAAAATTACTCTTTTCGTTCCTGGACTCCTGATACAAATCCTGAAAATTTTTCGAAACTTTCGATCGATTTTTGGAGTGCAAAATTACTCTTTTCGTTCCTGGACTCCTGATACAAATCCTGAAAATTTTTCGAAACTTTCGATCGATTTTTGGAGTGCAAAATTACTCTTTTCGTTCCTGGACTCCTGATACAAATCCTGAAAATTTTTCGAAACTTTCGATCGATTTTTGGAGTGCAAAATTACTCTTTTCGTTCCTAGTCTCCTGATACAAATCCAGAAATTTTTTCGAAATTAAATTAGGGTACACATTCTGAACCGGAAATTTTCGATCGATTTTTGGAGTGCAAAATTACTCTTTTCGTTCCTGGACTCCTGATACAAATCCTGAAAATTTTTCGAAACTTTCGATCGATTTTTGGAGTGCAAAATTACTCTTTTCGTTCCTGGACTCCTGATACAAATCCTGAAAATTTTTCGAAACTTTCGATCGATTTTTGGAGTGCAAAATTACTCTTTTCGTTCCTGGACTCCTGATACAAATCCTGAAAATTTTTCGAAACTTTCGATCGATTTTTGGAGTGCAAAATTACTCTTTTCGTTCCTGGACTCCTGATACAAATCCTGAAAATTTTTCGAAACTTTCGATCGATTTTTGGAGTGCAAAATTACTCTTTTCGTTCCTGGACTCCTGATACAAATCTTGAAAATTTTTCGAAATTAAATTAGGGTACACATTCTGAACCGGAAATTTTCGATCGATTTTTGGAGTGCAAAATTACTCTTTTCGTTCCTAGTCTCCTGATACAAATCCAGAAAATTTTTCGAAATTAAATTAGGGTACACATTCTGAACCGGAAATTTTCGATCGATTTTTGGAGTGCAAAATTACTCTTTTCGTTCCTGGTCTCCTGATACAAATCCAGAAAATTTTTCGAAACTTTCGATCGATTTTTGGAGTGCAAAATTACTCTTTTCGTTCCTGGACTCCTGATACAAATCCTGAAAATTTTTCGAAACTTTCGATCGATTTTTGGAGTGCAAAATTACTCTTTTCGTTCCTGGACTCCTGATACAAATCCTGAAAATTTTTCGAAACTTTCGATCGATTTTTGGAGTGCAAAATTACTCTTTTCGTTCCTAGTCTCCTGATACAAATCCAGAAATTTTTTCGAAATTAAATTAGGGTACACATTCTGAACCGGAAATTTTCGATCGATTTTTGGAGTGCAAAATTACTCTTTTCGTTCCTAGTCTCCTGATACAAATCCAGAAAATTTTTCGAAATTAAATTAGGGTACACATTCTGAACCGGAAATTTTCGATCGATTTTTGGAGTGCAAAATTACTCTTTTCGTTCCTAGTCTCCTGATACAAATCCAGAAAATTTTTCGAAATTAAATTAGGGTACACATTCTGAACCGGAAATTTTCGATCGATTTTTGGAGTGCAAAATTACTCTTTTCGTTCCTGGACTCCTGATACAAATCCTGAAAATTTTTCGAAACTTTCGATCGATTTTTGGAGTGCAAAATTACTCTTTTCGTTCCTGGACTCCTGATACAAATCCTGAAAATTTTTCGAAACTTTCGATCGATTTTTGGAGTGCAAAATTACTCTTTTCGTTCCTAGTCTCCTGATACAAATCCAGAAATTTTTTCGAAATTAAATTAGGGTACACATTCTGAACCGGAAATTTTCGATCGATTTTTGGAGTGCAAAATTACTCTTTTCGTTCCTGGACTCCTGATACAAATCCTGAAAATTTTTCGAAACTTTCGATCGATTTTTGGAGTGCAAAATTACTCTTTTCGTTCCTAGTCTCCTGATACAAATCCAGAAATTTTTTCGAAATTAAATTAGGGTACACATTCTGAACCGGAAATTTTCGATCGATTTTTGGAGTGCAAAATTACTCTTTTCGTTCCTAGTCTCCTGATACAAATCCAGAAAATTTTTCGAAATTAAATTAGGGTACACATTCTGAACCGTAAACTTTCGATCGATTTTTGGAGTGCAAAATTACTCTTTTCGTTCCTGGACTCCTGATACAAATCCAGAAAATTTTTCGAAATTAAATTAGGGTACACATTCTGAACCGGAAAATTCCGATCGATTTTTGGAGTGCAAAATTACTCTTTTCGTTCCTGGACTCCTGATACAAATCCTGAAAATTTTTCGAAACTTTCGATCGATTTTTGGAGTGCAAAATTACTCTTTTCGTTCCTGGACTCCTGATACAAATCTTGAAAATTTTTCGAAATTAAATTAGGGTACACATTCTGAACCGGAAATTTTCGATCGATTTTTGGAGTGCAAAATTACTCTTTTCGTTCCTAGTCTCCTGATACAAATCCAGAAAATTTTTCGAAATTAAATTAGGGTACACATTCTGAACCGGAAATTTTCGATCGATTTTTGGAGTGCAAAATTACTCTTTTCGTTCCTAGTCTCCTGATACAAATCCAGAAAATTTTTCGAAATTAAATTAGGGTACACATTCTGAACCGGAAATTTTCGATCGATTTTTGGAGTGCAAAATTACTCTTTTCGTTCCTAGTCTCCTGATACAAATCCAGAAAATTTTTCGAAATTAAATTAGGGTACACATTCTGAACCGGAAATTTTCGATCGATTTTTAGAGTGCAAAATTACTCTTTTCGTTCCTGGTCTCCTGATACAAATCCTGAAAATTTTTCGAAACTTTCGATCGATTTTTGGAGTGCAAAATTACTCTTTTCGTTCCTGGTCTCCTGATACAAATCCTGAAAATTTTTCGAAACTTTCGATCGATTTTTGGAGTGCAAAATTACTCTTTTCGTTCCTGGACTCCTGATACAAATCTTGAAAATTTTTCGAAATTAAATTAGGATACACATTCTGAACCGGAAATTTTCGATCGATTTTTGGAGTGCAAAATTACTCTTTTCGTTCCTAGTCTCCTGATACAAATCTTGAAAATTTTTCGAAATTAAATTAGGATACACATTCTGAACCGGAAATTTTCGATCGATTTTTGGAGTGCAAAATTACTCTTTTCGTTCCTAGTCTCCTGATACAAATCTTGAAAATTTTTCGAAATTAAATTAGGATACACATTCTGAACCGGAAATTTTCGATCGATTTTTGGAGTGCAAAATCACTCTTTTCGTTCCTAGTCTCCTGATACAAATCTTGAAAATTTTTCGGAATTAAATTAGGATACACATTCTGAACCGGAAATTTTCGATCGATTTTTGGAGTGCAAAATTACTCTTTTCGTTCCTGGTCTCCTGACACAAATCTTGAAAATTTTTCGAAATTAAATTAGGGTACACATTCTGAACCGGAAATTTTCGATCGATTTTTAGAGTGCAAAATTACTCTTTTCGTTCCTGGTCTCCTGATACAAATCGGGAAAATTTTTCGAAATTAAATTAGGGTACACATTCTGAACCGGAAATTTTCGATCGATTTTTGGAGTGCAAAATTACTCTTTTCGTTCCTGGTCTCCTGATACAAATCTTGAAAATTTTTCGGAATTAAATCAGGATACACATTCTGAACCGGAAATTTTCGATCGATTTTTGGAGTGCAAAATTACTCTTTTCGTTCCTGGTCTCCTGATACAAATCGGGAAAATTTTTCGAAATTAAATTAGGGTACACATTCTGAACCGGAAATTTTCGATCGATTTTTGGAGTGCAAAATTACTCTTTTCGTTCCTGGTCTCCTGATACAAATCGGGAAAATTTTTGGAAATTAAATTAGGGTACACATTCTGAACCGGAAATTTTCGATCGATTTTTGGAGTGCAAAATTACTCTTTTCGTTCCTGGTCTCCTGATACAAATCTTGAAAATTTTTCGAAATTGAATTATGGTACACATTCTGAACCGGAAATTTTCGATCGATTTTTGGAGTGCAAAATTACTCTTTTCGTTCCTGGTCTCCTGATACAAATCTTGAAAATTTTTCGAAATTGAATTATGGTACACATTCTGAACCGGAAATTTTCGATCGATTTTTGGAGTGCAAAATTACTCTTTTCGTTCCTGGTCTCCTGATACAAATCGGGAAAATTTTTCGAAATTAAATTAGGGTACACATTCTGAACCGGAAATTTTCGATCGATTTTTGGAGTGCAAAATTACTCTTTTCGTTCCTGGTCTCCTGATACAAATCTTGAAATTTTTTCGAAATTAAATTATGGTACACATTCTGAACTGTAACCTTTCGATCGATTTTTGGAGTGCAAAATTACTCTTTTCGTTCCTGGTCTCCTGATACAAATCTTGAAAATTTTTCGAAATTGAATTATGGTACACATTCTGAACCGGAAATTTTCGATCGATTTTTGGAGTGCAAAATTACTCTTTTCGTTCCTGGTCTCCTGATACAAATCTTGAAAATTTTTCGAAATTGAATTATGGTACACATTCTGAACCGGAAATTTTCGATCGATTTTTGGAGTGCAAAATTACTCTTTTCGTTCCTGGTCTCCTGATACAAATCGGGAAAATTTTTCGAAATTAAATTAGGGTACACATTCTGAACCGGAAATTTTCGATCGATTTTTGGAGTGCAAAATTACTCTTTTCGTTCCTGGTCTCCTGATACAAATCGGGAAAATTTTTCGAAATTAAATTAGGGTACACATTCTGAACCGGAAATTTTCGATCGATTTTTGGAGTGCAAAATTACTCTTTTCGTTCCTGGTCTCCTGATACAAATCGGGAAAATTTTTCGAAATTAAATTATGGTACACATTCTGAACCGGAAATTTTCGATCGATTTTTGGAGTGCAAAATTACTCTTTTCGTTCCTGGTCTCCTGATACAAATCTTGAAAATTTTTCGAAATTGAATTATGGTACACATTCTGAACCGGAAATTTTCGATCGATTTTTAGAGTGCAAAATTACTCTTTTCGTTCCTGGTCTCCTGATACAAATCGGGAAAATTTTTCGAAATTAAATTAGGGTACACATTCTGAACCGGAAATTTTCGATCGATTTTTGGAGTGCAAAATTACTCTTTTCGTTCCTGGTCTCCTGATACAAATCTTGAAAATTTTTCGGAATTAAATCAGGATACACATTCTGAACCGGAAATTTTCGATCGATTTTTGGAGTGCAAAATTACTCTTTTCGTTCCTGGTCTCCTGATACAAATCGGGAAAATTTTTCGAAATTAAATTAGGGTACACATTCTGAACCGGAAATTTTCGATCGATTTTTGGAGTGCAAAATTACTCTTTTCGTTCCTGGTCTCCTGATACAAATCGGGAAAATTTTTGGAAATTAAATTAGGGTACACATTCTGAACCGGAAATTTTCGATCGATTTTTGGAGTGCAAAATTACTCTTTTCGTTCCTGGTCTCCTGATACAAATCTTGAAAATTTTTCGAAATTGAATTATGGTACACATTCTGAACCGGAAATTTTCGATCGATTTTTGGAGTGCAAAATTACTCTTTTCGTTCCTGGTCTCCTGATACAAATCTTGAAAATTTTTCGAAATTGAATTATGGTACACATTCTGAACCGGAAATTTTCGATCGATTTTTGGAGTGCAAAATTACTCTTTTCGTTCCTGGTCTCCTGATACAAATCGGGAAAATTTTTCGAAATTAAATTAGGGTACACATTCTGAACCGGAAATTTTCGATCGATTTTTGGAGTGCAAAATTACTCTTTTCGTTCCTGGTCTCCTGATACAAATCTTGAAATTTTTTCGAAATTAAATTATGGTACACATTCTGAACTGTAACCTTTCGATCGATTTTTGGAGTGCAAAATTACTCTTTTCGTTCCTGGTCTCCTGATACAAATCTTGAAAATTTTTCGAAATCAATAACAGTAAACTTTCGATCGATTTTTGTAGTGCAAAATTACTCTTTTCGTTCCTAGTCTCCTGATACAAATCTTGAAAATTTTTCGAAATTGAATTATGGGACACATTCTGAACCGGAAATTTTCGATCGATTTTTGGAGTGCAAAATTACTCTTTTCGTTCCTGGTCTCCTGATACAAATCGGGAAAATTTTTCGAAATTAAATTAGGGTACACATTCTGAACCGGAAATTTTCGATCGATTTTTGGAGTGCAAAATTACTCTTTTCGTTCCTGGTCTCCTGATACAAATCTTGAAAATTTTTCGGAATTAAATTAGGATACACATTCTGAACCGGAAATTTTCGATCGATTTTTGGAGTGCAAAATTACTCTTTTCGTTCCTGGTCTCCTGATACAAATCGGGAAAATTTTTCGAAATTAAATTAGGGTACACATTCTGAACCGAAAATTTTCGATCGATTTTTGGAGCGCAAAATTGCTCTTTTCGTTCCTGGTCTCCTGATACAATTCTTGAAAATTTTTCGAAATTAAATTAGGGTACACATTCTGAACTGTAATTTTTCGATCGATTTTTGGAGTGCAAAATTACTCTTTTCGTTCCTAGTCTCCTGATACAAATCTTGAAAATTTTTCGAAATTGAATTATGGGACACATTCTGAACCGGAAATTTTCGATCGATTTTTGGAGTGCAAAATTACTCTTTTCGTTCCTAGTCTCCTGATACAAATCTTGAAAATTTTTCGGAATTAAATTAGGATACATATTCTGAACCGGAAATTTTCGATCGATTTTTGGAGTGCAAAATTACTCTTTTCGTTCCTGGTCTCCTGATACAAATCGGGAAAATTTTTCGAAATTAAATTAGGGTACACATTCTGAACCGGAAATTTTCGATCGATTTTTGGAGTGCAAAATCACTCTTTTCGTTCCTGGTCTCCTGATACAAATCTTGAAAATTTTTCGAAATTAAATTAGGGTACACATTCTGAACCGTGAATTTTCGATCGATTTTTGAAGAGTAAAATACCTCTTTTCGTTCCTAGTCTCCTGATACAAATCGGGAAAATTTTTCGAAATTAAATTAGGGTACACATTCTGAACCGGAAATTTTCGATCGATTTTTGGAGTGCAAAATTACTCTTTTCGTTCCTAGTCTCCTGATACAAATCTTGAAAATTTTTCGAAATTGAATTATGGTACACATTCTGAACCGGAAATTTTCGATCGATTTTTGGAGTGCAAAATTACTCTTTTCGTTCCTGGTCTCCTGATACAAATCTTGAAAATTTTTCGAAATTAAATTAGGGTACACATTCTGAACCGGAAATTTTCGATCGATTTTTGTAATGCAAAATTACTCTTTTCGTTCCTAGTCTCCTGATACAAATCCTGAAAATTTTTCGAAACTAAATTAGGGTACACATTCTGAACTGTAAACTTTCGATCGATTTTTGTAGTGCAAAATTACCCTTTTCGTTCCTGGTCTCCTGTTACAAATCTTGAAAATTTTTCGAAATTAATTTAGGGCTTTTTTTGTCGTTCTTAATATCCTCGTACTCTTTTTTTCCATTCTAAAAATTCTTAATTCTAATTCCACACGCATTCATTCATGCATTCATTCATTGACAAGGATCAATCTTAGAATTAGTTAGTTTTTATGGCCCTTAAAAGGGCCGTTGTTTTTGGGGGCTGGGCGCCCAAAATTTGCCGTTGTCATATCTCTAGAAGATGTAGATGTGGTCGACCACCTTCTCAAGGGCGCCGGTTTCTCGTGACGGTCACCAATACCTCTTGCTTCTTCTTATCCTGTTAATCTTGGTGCAATTCTTGGATGCGTTTTCAAATATTTTATTGGGTCACAAATATTAAGGTAGGAAATCATTAGGGTATTAGGTTTTATTTATATAATTCAACAAGGTTTCCAAAAATATCCACCTGAAAATGGTTAAAAAAACGTTGACCGGAGTTTTAGTCGTGAAGTTAATAGTATATAGTGTATCAAGGGCCGAAAATAGGCTTTAGCAACACGAGCGAGGGTTGCTAAAGCATTTCGGCATGAGTTACACTCGATATTTTTTCGCCTGCTTTAAGTAAAAACAGTGTTTCAGGAATTTTTTTTATCGCGCACCATTGAAGTTGCATTTAACTAAATGCAATAGAGTTCAATTTTCGGAATCATATTATATCAAGTTGAACACGCATAAACACACACATCACACACAACATTTTTTGTACGCATTTTTTCCCGAGTGAAAAGAAATGGTGAAATTGATCAGATGACCAAAACTTTTTTTTGAATTCGAATTATTTTTTTAAATTACATATTTCTAGGTTTTGTATCACTTCATCAAAAATAATTACGAATGGTTGATTCAACAAATTCTGGGAGCGACCGAAAATACAAAAGCATTACCAAACATCATCAAGAAAACGGCCGATCCACTTCTGCATACGATGTTCTACATAGGAGATAAGCCGTTCGATCAGGTTTGTACAGTGCGTTTAAATATATTTTCTACCGAAATTACTTTTGGATAACATAATGGCGATTTCTAAACTTTAAACGTAAATGCACCGAAGATATTTCCTCAATACAAGAGGGTTTTGTGCATTGAATAAAAATCAATTTTAACTTGAAGTACAAAGCTATTCTTTTGGTAAATGCAATTTCTTAGAAGATTTGACTTAATTACAAAATAGCGCCAATAAATAATAATAACCAAACTTTTTTTTAACATATATGATCTGGATCACATGCGTGATCAACACTGATCAGTCCCAAAAATCGAATGGGGGGTGAAGACATTACTTGGGAATTTCGTTGGACCGATACGATATAGGAATTACTTGCACAGGGATTGGCCCTAACCAAACTTTATTTTAAAGAGATGTTAACAAAACAAACAATGTTATTTTCAACATAAATTATTCATTACATCTTGGGCACTCTGTATACATTTGAAAATAAGGGCAACTTACCATTTTATAAGTTAATTATTTTTTAATCTATATGATTTTGTAGCTGAAAAAATACATCTTGGACGTGCTGTATACATTTGGAAGCAAGGCTTACCACTTTCCAATTTACCATTTTATAAGTTCATTATTTTTAAATCTATATAACTCATTTTGTAGCTGAGAAATGTTTCCAAAATCTCATCAAACAATTTACTGTAATTTTCAAGTCGTTATCCAAAGGCGACTTTGATTGAAAACATATTTATACACCCTGTTGCAGATACCTACAAAATCCAAACTAATTCATTACTTTGCAGCTTCTGACTGGAGAATGGGCACCGAACTGGCAGGGAATCTTCGCCATGCCGATGGGTCTAACACTCGAACGCATTTCCGCACAGATACTCTCGCGATGGGAGTTTAGAGACCCAAATTTCCCCTCCACGCCAGATGGTCACGTAATCACATACATAAATACATTGCTGAAGCAGTCCACCGTCCACGGTTAGCTTTTACATATATTTAATCTTTTTTTTTTGGCATTTACAATTGTTACATAGATCTCTTATTTGGTACTTAGCTTACGTTAAAACATTAAATATGATCTATATGTATTAAAATCAGAAAATAAACATGGCTTTCCTTCAACCAAGTTACATGACTAATTATTTTTTCCTACTAATAATTTATATACAAAACACATTCCAGTTATGTACACAGTATTTACAAAAGTGATACTAACTTTTTATAAATTAACAGGCTTATGTATTAAAATCAGTATCACATTTTTGGTCTCCGCCGCGATGGCCGTTACTTTTTTGATGGTTTTTTCAAATTAATGCTCACGTTTATTTAAAGCGTTTATGTTTTCCCGGTTAAAGTTTTTTTTTAAACTATAATGGCATTTTATATTCTACCATTCATCCATCCAGGAATTTGTTGTCATAGAAATGTTAAAAACTGCTTTGAAAGAAATATATAGGAACGACAGATGCGATTAAAAAATCCCCTAGATATGTATAAATATGATCATCAAACAATAATTATACACAGAAAATAAACACATCGAGTACCCTGTAGTTACAATACATCCACTTGGGGGTTACACATATTTAAATATAATTAATCAGCACTCCGGCCCTATCCTGATCATGTTACGCTTATAATGATGATGTCAATTAAAAGTGGGGATTAATTACGAAGCTGGTGACATTGATGTGATCACAATGTAAGCATATAAATGATTTGTTTAGCGTCTGTGCGTTGTTTCGATAATGATTTAATTTTTTTTTTGTTCGTGTTGGTCTACATTCTGGTTTCCAATACCGTTTTGGACATGTTCTTTTCCTCGCGGAGCCTCTGATTGGTCCGCGAGTCGTGACACTAAATCCACGTTCGTTGCTGTCTGAGGGCGCCCTCTTCCTTCGTCCGAAGGTCCTTATGTCAGGAAAGATTTTTCATGTCGGTGTTCATCCACTGTTTCCGGCTCCTGGACGGGTCCATTTCATTGGGAATGTTTGTGTAGTAGGTGTCCTCACTTTCGTTGGCGAAGTTGTGATGAGTTCGTACTGTACCTAGAAAAAGAAATAGGGCCGCATTTTAATATAATACCAAGTTGTCAACAAGAAGCACGATTTTGATTTTTTTTAACTGCTGTACTGTCGAAGCTTCGAAAGATTTTAATGATGTAGGAAATTTAAAAAAATCGAGAAATGCGAAATCTGAAGACAATTTAGTGTTTTTTTTAAGAGTTAAAAAATGTTCATGTCAAATTAACGCAAATTGCAAAAGTCACAAATTTTCCACGATTTCGCTTTTTGATTTTTACATAATGCTAAACAAAAGCCTTTTGGATTTTAAAGATTGAAAATGTAGCGAACGTAGTTAAGAAATGCCCATGTCATACTAGCGAACGTTATTTCAAGTCGAAAGCTAAAAAAAAATCGATTTGTTTGGATTTTAAAATTGCACAACTACCAAACCCATTATTTTATTTGGATGATTTAAATGGTAAAAAATTTGTAGACAATTATCAAACATTAAAAGTCGAAAACTTAAATTATATTGTTTGAATTTTAAAATTGCACAACTACCGAAAACGCCATTTAATTCAATAAATAAAACACTTTTGCTTTGTTTGTATAACTTTGGAAAATTTATTAATCCCGTGACTATAGTTTTAAATTTTCAAAAGTTATTCAAACAATGCAATAGTGTTTTATTAATTATATAAAATGTATAACGAAGTAGAAGCCTCCAATTTAAACATCATTTTATTTAGATGATTAAAGTGTAAATTTGGCCTCGTTTTGCAAGAATATTTTCTCGACTTTATTAATGCAACGGTAAATAAGCTTTTTAAAACTTATACCTTCTAGAGACGTTGGAAAATTGATCTCAACGCATGTTTCAAAACTTGATCTCGACAAAAAATAATATTAAATTTTTTTATAAAATCAGCGAAAAATGGGAAAAAATCGAAATCTTCATCTCAGATAACAAAAAAGTAAATGTATAAAACGAGTTTGATTATTGAAAACGTATAGATTTTGAATACGTTGGCCAAAGTTGATCATTTCTATCTTTAATGTAATCTTTTTACATAAACTCCGGTGAATGAAAAATTAAATACCAACATTTCTAAAAATCACGTCACACTTTAGAGTGACAATTATTTCGTACATTGAAAAATGTCGTGAAAAAAGTCATGAAAGAAAGTCGTGAAAAATTTCATTAGGGAAAAGTCGTTAAAAAATGTCATGAGAAAAAGCCGTGAGAAAAAATCGTGAAAAAAAGTCGTAAAAAAGTGGAGAAAGAAGTCGTGAGAAAATATATGAATATATTTTGCATAATTTTGGTAAGTTTCAAGTTGATAACAATTGTTTTTCTATTTTTTTCAAGCCTCCACGTTTATTACATTTTTTTCACAAATTCACTCTTTGTTAACGTGAAATTATCTCAAAATCTAGTAATGGAATATATGTAGCTCTTTATGGAAAAATAAATGAATATATGTTGCATAATTTTGGTAAGTTTCAAGTCGATAGCAATTGTTTTTGTATTTATTTCAAGCCTCCAAATTTATTACATTTTTTTCACAAATTCGCTCTTTGTTGACGTGAAATTATCCCAAAATTTAGTGATGGAAAATATGTAGCTTCTTATGGAAAACATTAATGAATATATTTTGCATAGTTTTGGTAAGTTTAAAGTCGATATCAATTGTTTTTCTATTTTTTTCAAGCCTCCAAATTTATTACATTTTTTTTCACAAATTCACTCTTTGTTAACGTGAAATTATCCCAAAATCCAGTCATGGAATAAATGTGGCTTTTTACGGAACAAATAAATGAATATATTTTGCATATTTTTGGTAAGTATCAAGTCTATAGCAATTGTTTTTGTATTTTTTTCAAGACTCCACATTTATTACATTTTTTTTTTCGCAAATTCACTCTTTGTTAACGTGAAATTATTCCAAAATCTAGTGATGGAATATATGTAACTTTTTATGGAAAAAATAAATGAATATATTTTGCATAATTTTGGTAAGTTTCAAGTCGATAGCAATTGTTTTTCAATTTTTTTCAAGCCTCCACATTTATTACATTTTTTTTCACAAATTCACTCTTTGTTAATCTGAAATTATCCAAAAATCTAGTGATGAAATATATGTAGCATTTTATGGAAAAAATAAATGAATATATTTTGCATAATTCTGGTAAGTTTCAAGTCGATCGCAATTGTTTTTCTATTTATTTCAAGCCTCCACATTTATTACATTTTTTTTCACAAATTCGCTCTTTGTTAATCTGAAATTATCCCAAAATCTAGTGATGAAATATATGTAGCATTTTATGGAAAATATAAATGAATATATTTTGCATAATTTTGGTGAGTTTCAAGTCGATAGCAATTGTTTTTGTATTTATTTCAAGCCTCCAAATTTATTACATTTTTTTCACAAATTCGCTCTTTGTTAATCGGAAATTATCCCAAAATCTAGTGATAGAATATATATAGCTTTTTATGAAAAACATAAATGAATATATTTTGCATAATTTTGGTAAGTTTCAAGTTGATGGCAATTATTTTTCTATTTTTCTCAAGCCTCCAAATTTATTACATTTTTTTTCACAAATTCACTCTTTGTTAACGTGGAATTATCCCAAAATCTAGTGATGGAATATACGGACCTTCTTATGGAGAAAATTAATGAATATATTTTGCATAGTTTTGGTAAGTTTCAAGTCGATAGCAATTGTTTTTCAATATTTTTCAAGCTTCCAAATTTATTACATTTTTTTTTCACAAATTCACTCTTTGTTAATCAGAAATTATCTCAAAATCTAGTGATGAAATATATGTAGCATTTTATGGAAAATATAAATGAATATATTTTGCATAATTTTGGTGAGTTTCAAGTCGATAGCAATTGTTTTTGTATTTATTTCAAGCCTCCAAATTTATTACATTTTTTTCACAAATTAGCTCTTTGTTGACGTGAAATTATTCCAAAATCTAGTGATGGAATATATGTATCTTTTTATGGAAAAAATAAATGAATATATTTTGGATAATTTTGGTGAGTTTCAAGTCGATAGCAATTGTTTTTGTATTTTTCTCAAGCATCCAAATTTATTACATTTTTTTTCACAAATTCATTTTTTGTTAACGTGAAATTATTCCAAAATCTAGTGATGGAATATATGTAGCTTCTTATAGAGTAAAGAAATGAATTAATTTTGCATAATTTTGGTAAGTTTCAAGTCGATAGCAATTTTTTTTGTATTTTTCCAAGCCTCCAAATTTATTACATTTTTTTTCACAAATTCACTCTTTGTTAACATGAAATTTACCAAAATCTAGTGATGGAATAAATGTAGCTTTTTATGGAAAAAATGAATGAATATATTTTGCATAATTTTGGTAAGTTTCAAGTCGATAGTAATTGTTTTCCTATTTTTTCAAGCCTCCACATTTATTAATTTTTTTTTTCACAAATTCACTCGTTGTTAACGTAAACGCAAAAGCGTGAAAAAATGAACCGTTATGGCACTTTTTTCATTCTTTTTGTAGGGTTCAGGATCAATGAAAAAGACTGTACATTTTTTAACGGACGTAGAAAAAGTTTTATTTGTCTATTTGCTCGCTCAAGTTGAAAATTGTAATTGAAAAAAATTATAATTTGCGCAAAAGTTGTTTTATTTTTTAATGAAAAATGGGCAAATTGTGAACCACAAAAAATAAATTTTGTAAAAATTATATTCAATTTCAAAATATTGCAAAATCGAACAGTTTTTTTTTTATTTTGCATGTTTATAGATTTTTCATCAAATTTTTTTTATACCAAATTTTTTTTAGAATTTTTCAAAAATAAATTTGTAATAGTATACAAAAAAAGTAAATTTTGATGTTTCCTTCAAAACTAAAGAGTTTATGAAATATATGGATCAACAAAAGATGAAGAGTTCTTCGTTATATTCAACAATTATATAAATATTTTAAATTTTTTAGAATTATAATTTTTTATTGCTCTTTTTTTATTGTTAATTACAATATTAGACAAGTCATTAACATAATCATAATGATGATTTAACAATCGATAAAGTATAGTAGTTACATTTTTTTAAAGATAACGAAATGTTGGACTTAATTGCTTTTAAATATTTTTTTTTTTATTTTTTTTTTGGCATAGGAAACTGGTCCATTCCGCCAGAGTTCTATTAACTGTATATATTCATTTGTAATTATTTATTATATACTCAAGTATATATTATATAATGATTGGGAGGACATACACTGGACATCCATGGACCCGCACAGCCACTTCTTCGTTCAGAAAAAGTGACCGCGCGGATGGGATTCGAACCCACGACCACGAGGTCCGTGAGCAGGAGCTCTACTCAATAGGCCACCGTGACCCCCTTTTAAAACTTGAACGCAATGAATATTTTTCACATTCAGAGCAAGTTTGGAAAACAACAAAAAGAGAAAAAAACGAATAAATTCATTTAATTCAGTTCAAATAATTTTCAAGAAGAACCTTTGGCACATTCATGGGTTGGTCGGTTTACTTAAAATTAAAGAAATATAAATATAAATTAAACACCCACTTCTGGTTTTCAAAATTTTAGCAACACTTTTCAGTTCTTCAGATTATCAAATAAAGCTTAAGTTTAATTTAAAATTCTCAATACATTTTTGTGATAAGGCAACGCTCACACATACAGATATATTTTTTTTAATCTTGTGGAAAAGAAACGTTACTGACCTTGAAATGGCGAAAAGTTATTTTAGCTCGGCATTATTATTACTTTACATTACCCGTTAAATACAAATGGCATAGGACCCTTACGCAGGCTGTTAATAATAAAAATATAAAATATATGTCTATTACACCTTTCTGCCACGATTCGTATTTCTTTATCTTAGCTTAAAGGGTCCAATAGTAATCGTTTTTGGTCCCGCAATGGACACCGTCGGGACGGAGGGCAATTTCAGGCGAGGTCCATCGTTATTAAATTCTATAAAAGTTAATGGCCAATTTGGATCCTGTAAATAGCAGCCCACAACACATTATATTCACTTTATATGGTGATAGGGCCGATATTCGTGTCTGTATATCGGACAAATTAGCGTCGGCTTTAATGGGCCTCTATTAATTTTCGGCAGTAATATGTAAATGCAATAGTAAACCTCAACTTTTATCACGTTACGGCGATATCATTGATTTTATATAAAAAAAAATACAGTACGTTTAAATGCATTCCATTTTGACTCAGTTTGTCTTTTGAGAGCCGAAAATTGGTGTACGTTAATAGTTCAATTGTGCTCAGAGTACTATTTAATGGGCAATCGAAAACTAATACGTAACATATTGTGTACCTCAAGGGTCTATTCTTGGACCCTTACTCTATCACAAACTACAATGGGATTACTTAAGTAAACGAAGACGAAAGTTCGGTTACGACGTCTCTGTTGAGAAATATTTTCAGACGTACTGTACCACAAAGAGTGTCAGATTATACTGGCATTCGTTATCGAGTTTAAAATTAATCTTATCAGTGCATGTGGGCTGAAAATAAATGATTGAAATTTATGGCCGTTAAAACGTAACTATGTTTAATGTCAAATCGATGCGGAGTTAAATGCATTACGCATTCGCGCCCTTGTACCAGGAATGTTGTAATCTGATTTAGAGCTGAAAACAGAACTAAATTCACTTCTGCTTTCGGTATACTACAATCAAATTTATCTTATTACCTTGCGACTGAAATATGCAGTTAATTGCTCGCTCGTTCCCGAAGTTAAATTGATGTGAATTGAATATAATGGGTAATAACACGTAGATTGTGATGCAATTACATTTCAGGTAAATCTAATTTTTATTAAAAAAAAAAATTGCATTCGATATTGTACAATGGATTTATTTCCTTTTCATATAAATGGTTTTGTAAAACTCTAGAAAAATTAGCTTACTCATATAATAACTCACACAAACATATGTGTAACTAAAAATGCGTAAATATGACATTAAATGAAGGTGTAACACAGCAAAGGCATTACAATTAAATAAAATTCTAAAAAACACTATTTTTCTATGGCCAGATTTAGTGGTGCAATTAGTGCGGGTAAAATAAAATATTGATTTTGTGTGTTCGAAAATATCAGATTAATTAAATTTTTAATTTCAAAATATGATTCGTTAAAATTCTGTAACAACGCGATCAAAGAAATCTAAAACAGGAATTTACCTCCACATACACATTATTTTTTGCACTCGCACGGAAATACTCGGGAAGTTCTTTTATTTCCCGGATTTTACTTACCCGTAACGATGGAGTGAAGCTAACTATTTTTACCTTTGACCCTAATGCCCATTTCTCGGCCGGGAAATAAATCCTCGAGATAAAAGCGGAGGTCAAACCTATACAGCATTTGTGTTACGTAGAAATATTAAACATTAAAAAATAAAATGGTATTAATTTATTTTAAATTACTTTTTCAGATATTATTTACATAAATCTATACAAAATAATCACTGAAATCAGTACTAACTACAGGCAACCTAATGTGCACTTAGGACGCACTACTGATATCGCGAGCGTTGAGACATTGAGAAATTCTACTCAAAAAAATGTAATAAATGTGGAGGCTTGAAAAAAAAAAAAATACAAAAACAATTGCTCTCGACTTGAAACTTACCAAAATTATGCAAAATATATTCATTTATTTTTTCCATAAGAAGCTACATATATTCCATAACTAGATTTTGGGATAATTTCACGTTAATAAAGAGTGAATTTGCGAAAAAATGTAATAAATGTGGAGGCTTGAAAAAAATACATAAACAATTGCTATCGACTTGAAACTTACCAGAATAATGCAAAATATATTCATTTATTTTTTCCATAAGAAGCTACATATATTCCATCACTAGATTTTGGAAAAATTTCACGTTAACAAAGAGTGAATTTGTGAAAAAAAATGTAATAAATGTGGAGGCTTGAAAAAAATATAAAAACAATTGCTATCTACCTGAAACTTACCAAAATTATGCAAAATACATTAATTTATGTTTTCCATTAAAAGCTACATTTATTCCATCACTAGATTTTGGGATAATTTCACGTTAACAAAGAGTGAATTTGTGAAAAAAAAATGTAATAAATTTGAAGGATTGAAAAAAATACAAAAACAATAGCTATCGACTTGAAACTTACCAAAATTATGCAAAATATATTCATTTGTGTTTTCCATAAGAAGCTACATATATTCCAGAACTAGATTTTGGGATAATTTCACGTTAACAAAGAGTGAATTTGTGAAAAAAATTTAATAAATTTGGAGGCTTGAAAAAAATAGAAAAACAATTGCTATCGACTTGAAACTTACCAAAATTTTGCAAAATATGTTCATTTATGTTTTCCATAAAAAGCTACATATATTTCATCACTAGATTTTGGGATAATTTCACGTTAACAGAGAGTGAATTTGCGAAAAAAAAATGTAATAAATTGCGGAGGCTTGAAAAAAATACAAAAACAATTGCTGTCGACTTGAAACTTACCAAAATTATGCAAAATATATTAATTTATTTTTTCCATAAAAAGCTACATATATTCCATCACTGGATTTTGGGATAATTTCACGTTAACAAAGAGTGAATTTGTGAAAAAAAAATGTAATAAATTTGGAGGCTTAAAAAAAAAATAGAAAAACAATTGCTATCGACTTAAAACTTACTAAAATTATGCAAAACATATTCATTTATTTTTTCCATAAGAAGCTACATATATTCCATCACTAGATTTTGCGATAATTTCACGTTAACAAAGAGTGAATTTGTGAAAAAAATTTAATAAATCTGGAGGCTTGAAAAAAAAAATACAAAAACAATGTCTATCGACTTGAATCTTAAAATTTTGCAAAATATATTCATTTATTTTTTCCATAAAAATCTACAAATATTCCGTCACTAGATTTTGGGATAATTTTACGTTAACAAAGAGTGAATTTGTGAAAAAAAATGTAATAAATTTGGAGGTTTAAAAAAAATAGAAAAACAATTGCTATCGACTTGAAAATTTCCAAAATTATGCAAAATATATTCATTTATTTTTTCCATAAGAAGCTACATATATTCCATCACTAGATTTTGGGATAATTTCACGTTAACAAAGAGTGAATTTGTGAAAAAAATTTAATAAATCTGGAGGCTTGAAAAAAAAAATACAAAAACAATGTCTATCGACTTGAATCTTAAAATTTTGCAAAATATATTCATTTATTTTTTCCATAAAAATCTACAAATATTCCGTCACTAGATTTTGGGATAATTTTACGTTAACAAAGAGTGAATTTGTGAAAAAAAATGTAATAAATTTGGAGGTTTAAAAAAAATAGAAAAACAATTGCTATCGACTTGAAAATTTCCAAAATTATGCAAAATATATTCATTTATTTTTTCCATAAGAAGCTACATATATTCCATCACTAGATTTTGGGATAATTTCACGTTAACAAAGAGTGAATTTGTGAAAAAAATTTAATAAATTTGGAGGCTTGGAAAAAAAAATAAAAAAACAATATCTATCGACTTGAATCTTACCAAAATTTTGCAAAATATATTTATTTATTTTTTCCATTAAAATCTACAAATATTCCGTCACTAGATTTTGGGATAATTTTACGTTAACAAAGAGTGAAAAAATGTAATAAATTTGGGGGTTTGAAATAATACAAAAACAATTGCTATCGACTTGAAACTTACCAAAATTATGTAAAATTTATTCATTTATGTTTTCCATAAAAAGCTACATATATTCCATCACTAGATTTTTAGATAATTTCACGTTAACAAAGAGTGAATTTGTGAAAAAAATGTAATGAATGTGGAGGCTTGAAAAAAATAGAAAAATAATTGCCATCGACTTGAAACTTACCAAAATTATGCAAAATATATTAATTTATTTTTTCCATAGAAAGCTACACATATTCCGTCACTAGATTTGGGGATAATTTCACGTTAACAAAGAGTGAATTTGTGAAAAAATGTAATGAATGTGGAGGCTTGAAAAAAATAGAAAAACAATTGCCATCGACTTGAAACTTACCAAAATTATGCAAAATATATTAATTTATTTTTTCCATAGAAAGCTACTAATATTCCGTCACTAGATTTGGGGATAATTTCACGTTAACAAAGAGTGAATTTGTGAAAAAATGTAATAAATATGGAGGCTTGAAAAAAATAGAAAAACAATTGCTATCGACTTGAAACTTACCAAAATTATGCAAAATATGTTCATTTATTTATTCCATAAAAAGCTACATATATTCCATCACTATATTTTGGGATAATTTCACGTCAACAAAGAGTGAATTTGTGGAAAAAAATGTAATAAAATTGGAGGCTTGAAAAAAATATAAAAACAAATGCCATCGGCTTGAAACTACCCAAAATTACAGAAAATATATTTCTTTATATTTTCCTTAAGAAGCTATTCACATCTCATCACTAGATTTGGGTATAATTTCACGTCAACGGAGGGTGAATTTGTGAAAAAAATGTAATAAATTTAGAGGCTTGAAAAAAATATAAAAACAATTGCCATCGGCTTGAAACTTACCAAAATTACAGAAAATATATTCCTTCATATTTTCCTTAAAAAGCTATTCACATCTCATCACTAGATTTGGGTATAATTTTACGTCAACAAAGAGTGAATTTGTGAAAAAAATGTTATAAAATTGGAGGTTTGAAAAAAATATTAAAACAATTGCCATCGGCTTGAAACTAACCAAAATTACAGAAAATACATTACTCTATATTTTCCTTAAGAAGCTATTCACATCCCATCACTAAATTTGGGTAAAATTTTACGTCAACATAGAGTGAATTTGTGAAAAAAATGTAATAAAATTGGAGGCTTGAAAAAAATATAAAAACAATTGCCATCGGCTTGAAACTAAGCAAAATTACAGAAAATATATTCCTCTATATTTTCCTTAAGAAGTTATTCACATCTTATCACTAGTTTTGGGTTTAATTTTACGTCAACAAAGAGTGAATTTGTGAAAAAAATGTAATAAAATTGGAGGCTTGAAGAAAATATAAAAACAATTGCCATCGGCTTGAAACTAACCAAAATTACAGAAAATACATTCCTCTATATTTTCCTTAAGAAACTTTTCACATCCCATCACTAGATTTGGGTATAATTTTACGTCAGCAAAGAGTGAATTTGTGAAAAAATGTAATAAAATTGGAGGCTTGAAAAAAATATAAAAACAATTGCCATCGGCTTGAAACTAACCAAAATTACAGAAAATATATTCCTTTATGTTTTTCTAAAGAAGCTATTCACATCCGATCACTAGATTTGGGTATAATTTTACGTCAACAAAGAGTGAATTTGTGAAAAAAATGTAATACAATTGGAGGCTTGAAAAAAATATAAAAACAATTGCCATCGGCTTGAAACTAACCAAAATTACAGAAAATATATTCCTTCATATTTTCCTTAAGAAGCTATTCACATCTCATCACTAGATTTCGGTATAATTTCACGTCAAGAAAGAGTGAATTTGTGACAAAAATGTAATAAAATTGGAGGCTTGAAAAAAATACAAAAACAATTGCCATCGGTTTGAAACTAACCAAAATTACAGAAAATATATTACTTTATGTTTTTCTTAAGAAGCTATTTACATCCCATCACTAGATTTGGGTATAATTTTACGTCAACAAAGAGTGAATTTGTGAAAAAAATGAAATAAATTTGGAGGCTTGAAAAAAATACAAAAACAATTGCTATCGACTTGAAACTTACCAAAATTATGCAAAATATATTCATTTATTTTTTTCCATAGGAAGCTACATATATTCCATCACTAGATTTTGGAATAATTTCACGTTAACAAAGAGTAAATTTGTGGAAAAAAATGTAATAAAAAATCTCTATCGACTTTTTAGATTCTGTAAATTACAAATACCTTTTTTCATATTATCCAAAATATTACCTGGTTAGATAGCTTTTTTACATTTCCGTGAAAGAAACGAGAACACTCCAAACGTTAAACTGTTTAACCGTTGTCTCTGGAACGATTGTTCTTCGACACAATACCTTCAGCGCTTATATGCGCAGTGGCAAGGTAATTACATTCATTCTAAGAATTAAAGTACATACCGTTTCGAATAATACGATTATGTTCAGGAGACCCCAAACACGACCTCGTTCTGCTCGTAAAGACCTCCCTCCTGGTTAAAGCTCCGGGACTGACGTTTACGTAGGGCAGACATGAAAAGAACTGCTTGAAGCCTCTTCGAAACCTGCAAAGTGTAATCAAAGCGTGATTAATTGTCTGCGGAGTGACAATGAGTTGGATTTTTGCGAGAACCCACCCGATAAATTCTTTCGGTTTGTTCTCGATACGTCTTCAAGTTTTTTATTGCAAACTTCAAGCTTCAAACTTTATTAGAGGCTATACCTATACATTTATAACATACATATAGTCAGGCGATTTTTCGTTTGTATTTATTTTTATTTTTACTTTTTTCCCATTTTAAATTGCAACCTTAAATATCAACAAGGGAATAAGAGTTTCAGATAAACGTTGTAGGGTTCGAAGGTGGACCTTGAAAATGACCTTGGCGGTTATTTTCAAGGTCAAACGAAGGTCAACTTTGATTTTTCAAATAGAACCCCCTATTTTTTATTGCAGGATCGTACTGAAAAAAATACAAACTTTTTGTAGGAAACGTTTTTTTGAAAATGCTTTTTTCGCGAGTTTTGCTCGTCATGTTGTTTGAAATCTCAGATGAATCCAGGCTGTGATGTACTTTTTTCCCTATGATGAGATGTATTGTCTTAGGAAATAAATCCATTATCATAATTATATTAGAAAAACTCTAAACGCTAAATTTAATCGCGGCGTATTTATAAAACAAGCGAAATATAATTAGTAAACGTTACCATCGTGTTCTAATTATTCTGGCAAAAAATTACTATCTTAATTAATATATGATTTGATGATTTAGTCGGTTGATGATAAAGTGATGCACTAGAGCATAGAGCGACGACAAAGGGGGCTATGGGGCGAAAGGGTGTCGATGGGGGTGAGACAATGGGATAGAATTAACCGCACAGGTTATTTCCGTTCTCATCATTGCCATCAATTCCTTGCAGTAATTTACTTAACTACTAGATTTACGCACGCTATTTATTCCTTGTCAGCACTATACATTATGTGAAGGTGTGAAATTATTTTATATAATAATAATAATATTAATACGCTTATTTCCCATCAGATCTGCAAATATAGTTACAGAAGAAAATCAAAGTATCAAAGTAAAAGAGTGGATGCGAAAATACCGGCCATGTTTCCTGCGGTAATCAAGAGATGACGCTTTAGCAAAAAAAAATTTAAACCGTACGGAAGAGAGGCCCAGCATTAGAATTACAATTAACTCAGTTCTCGGGTGATTACATCAAAATTTTCAGCACTAAATGTTCAATATTATTGCCACGCTGTGAAGTAGAATCTATTTTGAGTTAATTTTAAAAATTTCAAGTTTGTAACACATGTTTTTATATTTTTTTGACCGCGCGGAGAATCGCGTAACATCGAAATTACAATTAACTCAGTTCTCGGGTGATTATATCAAAATTTTTAGCACTAAATGTTCAATATTTTTGCCACGGCATAAAGTAGAATCTATATTGAGTTAATTTTGAAAATTTCAAGTTTGTAGCACATGTTTTTATATTTTTTCGACCGCGCGGAGAATCGCGTAACATCGAAATTACAATTAACTCAGTTCTCGGGTGATTACATCAAAATTTTTAGCACTAAATGTTAAATATTTTTACCACGCTATAAAGTAGAATCTATTTTGAGTTAATTTTGAAAATTTCAAGTTTGTAACACTTGATTTTATATTTTTTCGACCGCGCGGAGAATCGCGTAACATCGAAATTACAATTAACTCAGTTCTCGGGTGATTGCATTAAAATTTTCAGCACTAAATGTTCAATATTTTTGCCACGCTATAAAGTGGAATCTATTTTGAGTTAATTTTGAAAATTTCAAGTTTGTAACACTTGTTTTTATATTTTTTTGACCGCGCGGAGAATCGCGTAACATCGAAATTACAATTAACTCAGTTCTCGGGTGATTGCATTAAAATTTTCAGCACTAAATGTTCAATATTTTTGCCACGCTATAAAGTGGAATCTATTTTGAGTTAATTTTGAAAATTTCAAGTTTGTAACACTTGTTTTTATATTTTTTTGACCGCGCGGAGAATCGCGTAACATCGAAATTACAATTAACTCAGTTCTCGGGTGATTGCATTAAAATTTTCAGCACTAAATGTTCAATATTTTTGCCACGCTATAAAGTGGAATCTATTTTGAGTTAATTTTGAAAATTTCAAGTTTGTAACACTTGTTTTTATATTTTTTTGACCGCGCGGAGAATCGCGTAACATCGAAATTACAATTAACTCAGTTCTCGGGTGATTGCATTAAAATTTTCAGCACTAAATGTTCAATATTTTTGCCACGCTATAAAGTGGAATCTATTTTGAGTTAATTTTGAAAATTTCAAGTTTGTAACACTTGTTTTTATATTTTTTTGACCGCGCGGAGAATCGCGTAACATCGAAATTACAATTAACTCAGTTCTCGGGTGATTGCATTAAAATTTTCAGCACTAAATGTTCAATATTTTTGCCACGCTATAAAGTGGAATCTATTTTGAGTTAATTTTGAAAATTTCAAGTTTGTAACACTTGTTTTTATATTTTTTTGACCGCGCGGAGAATCGCGTAACATCGAAATTACAATTAACTCAGTTTTTGGGTGATTACATCAAAATTTTCAGTACTAAATGTTAAATATTTTTGCCACGCTATAAAGTAGAATCTATTTTGAGTTAATTTTGAAAATTTCAAGTTTGTAACACTTGATTTTATATTTTTTTGACCGCGCGGAGAATCGCGTAACATCGAAATTAACATCGAAATTACTACTTGTAGTTTCAAGCTCAGCAAGAATTTTTAATCAATTCTTAAAACACTTTTTCGCCAGTTATTTTGGTCTAGGAAGATTAATCGTTGTTTTTTTTTTCTTTAAAATTTTCGAATTGTGTAATACTCAAGCAAAAAATAAAAAAAAATATAAAACGTGTTGACAAAATTCTGCAAAAATTAAAATACATTTGCTGATCACCGTTTTATTAAAATAAGTGAAATTTTTGAAATTCCACCGATTATTTCGCGAGTTGTTAATTTTTAAAAATTTTAGATTTCCAATTGTGCAATACTCGAATAAAAAAATAAAAAAATATAAAACGTGTCGACTAAATTCTACAAAAATTAAATTGGATTTGCAAATCATTGTTTTATCAAACTAAATAGAGTATTTGAAAATCCACCAATTATTTCGCGAGTTGTGAATTTTTGAAAAATTTAGTTTTCGAATTGTGCACTACTAAGAGTAAAAAATTTAAAAAAATATATAAAACGTGTCGACAAAATTCTACAAAAATTAAACTAGATTTGCAAATTACCGTTTTATCAAAGTAAATAGAGTTTTTGAAAATCCGACAAGTATTTCGCGAGTTGTGAATTTTTGAAAATTTTAGTTTTACTACTCGAGCAAAAAAATAAAAAATATATACAAATCGTGTCGATTAAATTCTACAGAAATTAAATTGGATTTGCAAATCAACGTTTTATCAAACTAAATAGAGTTTTTGAAAATCCGACAATTATTTCGCGAGCTGTGAATTTTTGAAAATTTTAGTTTTCGAATTGTGTACTAGTCGAGCAAAAAATTAAAAAATATATATAAAACGTGTCGACTAAATTCTACAAAAGTTAAATTGGATTTGCAAATCATCGTTTTATCAAACTTAATAGAATTTTTGAAAATCCGTCAATTATTTCGCGAGTTGTGAATTTTTGAAAATTTTAGTTTTCGAATTGTGTACTACTCGAGCAAAGATGTAAAAAAAAATATAAAACGTCTCGACTAAATTCTACAAAAATTAAATTGGATTTGCAAATCATCGTTTTATCAAACTAAATAGAGTTTTTGAAAATCCGACAATTATTTCGCGAGTTGTGAATTTTTGAAAATTTTAGTTTTCGAATTGTGCACTACTCGAGCAAAAAATTTAAAAAAAAATCATATAAAACGTGTCGACTAAATTCTACAAAAATTAAATTAGATTTGCAAATCATCGTTTTATCAAACTAAATAGAGTTTTTGAAAATCCGACAATTAGTTCGCCTGTTGTGAATTTTTGAAAATTTTAGTGAAAATTAAAAAAAATATATATAAAACATGTTGAATAAATTCTACAAAAATTAAATTGGATTTGCAAATCATCGTTTTATCAAACTAAATAGAGTTTTTGAAAATCCGACAATTATTTCGTGAGTTGTGAATTTTTGAAAATTTTAGTTTTTGAATTGTGTACTACTCGAGCAAAAAATTAAAAAAAATATATAAAACGCGTCGACTAAATTTTACAAAAATTAAATTGGATTTGCAAATCATCGTTTTATCAAACTAAATAGAGTTTTTGAAAATCCGACAATTATTTCGCGAGCTGTGAATTTTTAAAAATTTTAATTTTCGAATTGTGTACTTCTCGAGCAAAAAATTAAAAAATATATATGAAACGTGTTGACTAAATTCAACAAAAATTAAATTGGATTTGCAAATCATCGTTTTATCAAACTAAATAGAGTATTTGAAAATCCACCAATTATTTCGCGAGTTGTGAATTTTTGAAAATTTTAGTTTTCGAATTGTGTACTACTCGAGTGAAAATTTAAAAAATATATATAAAACGTGTCGACGAAATTCTACAAAAATTAAATTGGATTTGCAAATCATCGTTTTATCAAAGTAAATAGAGTTTTTGAAAATCCACCAATTATTTCGCGAGTTGTGAATTTTTGAAAAATTTAGTTTTCGAATTGTGTACTACTCGAGTGAAAAATTAAAAAAATATATAAAACATGTCGACTAAATTCTACAAAAATTAAATTGGATTTGCAAATCATCGTTTTATCAAACTAAATAGAGTTTTTGAAAATCCGACAATTATTTCGCGAGTTGTGAATTTTTGAAAATGTTAGTTTTTGAATTGTGTACTACTCGAGCAAAAATTTTTAAAAAATATATAAAACGTGTCGACTAAATTCTACAAAAATTAAATTGGATTTGCAAATCATCGTTTTATCAAACTAAATAGAGTTTTTGAAAATCCGACAATTATTTCGCGAGTTGTGAATTTTTGAAAATTTTAGTTTTTGCATTGTGTAATACTCGAGCAAAAAAATATAAAACGTGTCGACTAAATTCTACAAAAATTACATTAGGGTTGCAAATCATCGTTTTATCAAACTAAATAGAGTTTTTGAAAATCCGACAATTATTTCGCGAGTTGTGAATTTTTGAAAATTTTAGTTTTTGAATTGTGCACTACTCGAGCAAAAAATTTAAAAAAAATATATAAAACGTGTCGACAAAATTCTACAAAAATTAAATTAGATTTGCAAATCATCGTTTTATCAAACTAAATAGAGTTTTTGAAAATCCACTAATTATTTCGTGCGTTGTGAATTTTTGAAAATTTTAGTTTTCGAATGGTTTAAAACTCGAGTAAAAAAAATATAAAACGTGTCGACTAAATTCTACAAAAATTACATTCGGGTTAAAAATCATCGTTTTATCAAACTAAATAGAGTATTTAAAATACCACTAATTATTTCGCGAGTTGTGAATTTTTGAAAATTTTAGTTTTCGAATTGTGTACTACTCGAGCAAAAAATTAAAAAATATATATAAAACGTGTCGAGTAAATTCTACAAAAATTAAATTAGATTTGCAAATCATCGTTTTATCAAACTAAATAGAGTTTTTGAAAATCCGGCAATTATTTCGCGAGTTGTGAATTTTTGAAAATTTTAGTTTTCGAATTGTGTAATACTCGAGCAAAAAATTTAAAAAAATATATAAAACGTGTCGACTAAATTCTACAAAAATTAAATTGGATTTGCAAATCATCGTTTTATCAAACTAAATAGAGTTTTTGAAAATCCGACAATTATTTCGCGAGTTGTGAATTTTTGAAATTTTTTTTTTTAATGAAACGTTTTTAAATGCTAAATATATGGAAACAGTTAGTAAGTTCCCTTAATCCAGTTTGTACTCACCTGGCATTCATCCAGCAATAGATAATCGGATTATACATGGAATTACTCATGGCCAGCCAATAAATGGCCAGATAGATCTCCTGGATGTAATGGGAGTTAGTAATTTCGGGGAAGCAGTATATTATTATGAAGTACGCCTGATATGGAAGCCAGCAGACTGCGAAAATAATTACCACGATGATCATCATCTTCACCACCTGAAACGAAATTCAACATATAATATAAATGAAAGTTGTACACTACGTATCAATCAGAGGGATTATTTTTTTTAATATAAGTTAATTTCAGTTACGCGGAAAAAACTTTTTAAAACTGCATTTCTTTCTGTATATATATTTAAATGCAATGCAAAAGCCTTATTGACTGAATTTTTTAATATAAATTAATTACAATAACGTGAAAATACTTCTGCATTCTTTCTGTACATTTATTTAAATGCAATGCAGAAGCCTCTAAATATACTGTTTTAAATTATTTAGTGTAAGTGTAAATATTTAAAATATGTATAATATCCTCGGAGTCAACACCAGCAGCTTTCTGTAAATTTCATTGCGAGATAACAGGAAAATTTCGCGAGCTTGGCGCATCGCGCGGAATTCCTGAAGATGCACGAGTTTTCCCATAAATAGGGCTTAATAAAAACCCATCGTCTGGAAACGATAGCATAGTTAAAATTTCGTTTGGATGCTTTCCTATGCGCCATTTCCTGATATGACTGCATTGTTGCACAACGAACGCACAATAATTATAAAATATGCAAGTTTTATTATGCGATGGGAATTTTACGTTTTATGAATACAAAATATGAAATTTGTGCTGTTGGTGTATCATCCAATTTATTTTTTTGATAATATACAGGGTGTCATTAAAAGTATATTAATGTATTGTCATGTTTATGTAATTGAGGGTGCCCTTTTCATTGAAAATATTTTCGAGATTATTCGACTTCCGGTTATACCGCTATATTTTTTATTGCAAATTTGGATTGCACATAACATTCTGCGAAAAAAATTATTAAGTAACATAACCTCAAAGTTTAAGCGTTTTCGAAATATTTGACACTCAAAAAAATTTTGTGCTTTTTCATAACTCACTTTAAAAATACATATCTCCGAACAATATAAAATTGAAGGGATGTAATGTTGACCATAAAAGGCCAATACTTGAAGGTACCCAGTGGTATTTTTTTTTATTTACTTGGGCTAAGCCATTCAGTCACACACGGCTATTATTAATGAATAATGTAAGACATATACAACAAACACGGACCCGAGCGAATACTTCTCGATCCCCGAAAAATCTTCCGCCCGGGATGGGAGTCGAACCCACACGGCCGCGTTGATGATTTAATTTTTTGGAAAAATAAAATTAAGAGTGTTTAAAATTTCACACCACATTTAGTCAACTTTAAAGCATTAAATCTCGATTTTTTTAAATGGAACACCCTGTATATTTTTATATATTCTAACGCATAATTTAATTCTGCATCGATCTATACTAGCATTCCCTATGCCTATCCTCTTTCGTTTCCAAGATATTAACATGTTTGTAAAAATTCGTCAATTTTCTGTCCATGTAATTTATCAAGTGGGCCTAGAAATAAAATTAAAAAAACAAGTGTTGACATTTATTCAATAAATCTGCAATAAGTGAGGTTGTCTCAAGTTAATTTATTATCTATTTATGCCCGTTAATATATCAGATAAAATCACATGTAATATATCTACGTCGGTTTAACGAACATTTTCAAACAAAAAATAATAATACCCTTATAAGCTAAATTTACATGAAATGAAACAACTTTTGACGTTTTATGCCGTCCTAATTAATAATATCCCTTTTGTGACTTCGACTTGTAAGATAAATCGCATTGTACCCTGAAATCAAATTAATTATATTTAATGGTCTCGTATCAGATTTAAATTTGAATAGACGAGAAATACATTTTGATTTCAGTCTGACGTCTTGATAATTATGGAAAATTATTTAATTCTACAATGCGAACTAATTGACATACAATTTTATTCTGTTAATTCAAAATCATATACAGGGCGAGTCTCTAACTTGGAATAAATTCCGTAAATCAAAGAAAGTTTATTTTTAGAAAATATGCTCGGATACGTCGATTTGTATTTTAAATTGCGCTATTTTTGATGTAATAAAATTTTATACAGCGAGTCCCAAATTTGAGATTTGACGTCATCGACTATTTTTTTTATTGGCAACCCTAATTTTTGATCACTATTCTTAAAGAGTATATCAAGTTACACATGTGTGGCAAATTTAAAATTTTTATTTTCATCATATATTCATCGTGGTATTAGCCAATGTTTCAATAGATGATTTGCCTATTGCATCAGAAAGCATTTCTCTTTTTAATTTAATTTAAATACACTAAAGATTATAAAATTTAAGTCATCACACTGCGGTGGAGATAAAAATAAATTAATTCACGGTGTGCTTTACTTTACGGATTTAAGAGAAGTAATTAAAGTTTCCCTTTGTGCACTGGTTCATCTTAAATAATCCATTTTAAGTGTAATCACGAGTTATAAATTTCTGGCCGGAACATTAAGCAGCTTTCACATAAATTATTTACTTTAATGTGAACATTGATCATATAAACTTTTATTTAATGATTCAATGTTTTATTACTCAGACAAAAAAAAAACTCTACTGCATACGAATCAGAGATTTTTTTAAAATTAAGTTAGGATTAAATTTTAGTACACGCTTGAATTAAGAAATAAACATTTAGAAGTCCTCAAAATACAATAGATTGCTGTTGCAGAAAAATAAACGTCATCACGAATATAACAAAGATGGGTAAACAGACTTATAATCGACAGCCCTTGGAGGTTCATCATAATTTTTTTTATGTTAAATAAAATATCGAAAAATTATATATGTAAGTCTGTCGATGAAGATATTTAATATACAGGGCTTTTATTTTAACACTGGACATGCTATTATTAACGCCTATGATCAATTGTAAAATAATCACATCAATGCATGGCATTTAATTGAAACTGTATGCAACCAAATACACAAAGAAGACAGTGAAGCCGCTTAACGCATTACGAATAAATAGAGCACATGCTATGTGGTAAAAAAAATATATAAATATGTTAATATATGTTACTGCGAATTTTTAATTAATTTTGTTTTATGTTTTTTTTTTTATTATTAAATACGATGGATCAAAATATTTGCTTAAGCTGTATAATTATTGATTGAAGCAAATATTTTAAATTAAATCTTGATGATGAATTATAAAAAAATGCTCAGATAGTTCTATGGGTCTTAGAAATTACCAATTTAAGCATAACGTAATAAAATAATTGTTGGTTGATTACTATTTGTTAATTCAGACTGAACCAGTATTAATTACCAAAATGCAGTGTGAATATAAATTAAATCTAATAGGAGTTAAAATAATTCAATTTACTTTCCACATTATAAACTTTTCATTCATTCCGCTATCCCAATTATTTCCTGTGGAAATATTAATTTATTCGTGGATTATGTTTCATAATACTAGATGTTAATGTAGCTAATGGGAATTTTAATCAAGTTACAACAGTTATTGTTTGACTTCAGTTTTAAAATGAACTCATATTTCGGTATATTTTCATTTGAATTGTTTTTTTTTGCTTAAATTGTATTTTATTTTTATTTTTTACTTACATTTTAATTTAGACAGATGTCAAACTTGTATTTCATTTTTTTTTAATTTACTTTCTTATGTTTGTAAATTTATATTTAGTTATATTTTAGTGTAGGTAGTGACCAAATTTGTATTTCATTTAAGTATTTTTACTATTTTTTCTTAATTTAAATATTTATTTTTGGTTTTGTATTGCTGTATTTTGTATTTATTTATGTAAAAGGGGTTACCCGTAAATAAATTATTATTATTATTATATTTGATTTTGTTTCCTCAGTAATAACTTCGAGTAGATAGAGGATTTTATGCTGAAATATGTGCATTTAAAATCTCGAAAATATGCAACAAGGAAACAACGAAAATATGCAACAAATGCATTATTATGTTAATATAATATCAATCAATCGATAAGAAAATGTTGATGTGGCTATTATGTTACTTTCACCGATTTGACAGTATAATGAAAAAATCATTTTTTTTTTAATAATAATCATCCTAGAGCATTAAAATACACATTTCTTTTCTTTAGAAGAACGACGGAAATTGCCGTTTTAAAATGTCAGCTAGCTGAAATAATAACACAGTTGGCAAGTCAGTTTGAAAATTTTGGAAAATAATTGATTTTTCAGATTTTGAACGGCCGTAGCGTCAAAACGAAGAATCCAAATCAAAATCGGTTTCCTAATATGTGCTCCTCGTTTAGTCGGATTAAATTCAAATACGCGATTAGAATTTCATCTAGAAAAATTTGCAAAAAAGTTAGCAAATCACCATGAAAATTTTGAAGAGTCTATTTTTCAAGACTTTGGTCGGCCGTAGCGGCTAAACGAAAACTCCAAATTGAACGCGAGATATTTTAGTTGGCGTGAAGTGATACCACCTGTGAAAAATAGTTATTATTCTGCGAGAACGGTGTCGCAATCGGATTTATAAATTGTACTAAATTTGGCGCTTAGAATCATCAAAATCTTTGAACTTGCAAATGGTGCGAGAGAGGTCAACCAAATTTCAAATTGTACTAAATTTGGCACATTTTGACCTCGGAAAACGCTTTCGGCATTTGTGTGATTTCAAAAATCAAAATCAGGGTCTTAAAATCTTTGAAAAGGCCTCGAGAAAATTTCATTATCCGTTTTTAAATAACACTAAATTCAGTATGTTTTGACGTGTGAATCATCAAATAGGCAGAAAACGCGTACGGTAATATTGCAATAAAAAATAATCAAAATCGTAATCTTCGAACTTTGAAAAAATGAAATTTTGACGTTTTTCGAGTATTTTACGAAAATATTTCTTAACCAATTTTTAAATTGCACTAAATTTGGCACATTTTAAGACTGGAAGCATCAAAATCGGAGAACGCGTTCGGCAGTTGCGCAATTTCAAAAATGAAAATTAACGATTTTAAAGTCTATTAACTTTGAACTTTAAAATGGTGCGAGAAAGGTCACGAGAAAATTCCATAATTCGTTTTAAAATAACACTTAATTCGCTATATTTTGAAGTTAGAAGCATTTTGCAGTTCTGTAACCAAAAAAGAAAAAATCAAAATCGCAATTCAAAATCTTCGAACTTTGAAAATGTGAAATTTCGACGTTTTTTGTTGATTTTACGAAAATATATCTTAACCACCTTTTAAATTGCACTAAATTTTCCACATTTTGACATTATAATCATCAAAATCAGAAAACGCCTTCGGCAGTTGTGCAATTTCAAAAATCAAAAATCTTTGAACTTTGAACTTTAAAAAGGTGCGAAAAAGTTCACGAGAAAATTTCATAATTTTAAAATAACAAGTTTGCTATATTTTGACGTTTGGATCGTCAAGTCAGGAACGCGTTTTACAGTTTTGAAACTAAAAAAAAAGAACAGGGAATTATATATAATGCTCGAGATATGGCGATAATCTTAGCCAAATTTGAAAATATTCCGATTATTTTATCATCAGCAACTCCACTGCTTGAAACGATTCATCATGTTAAAAGCTGAAAACTTGAAAAACTATACTTTTGCTCAAAAATTGCATTTGAAATGATTTCCTGGAAAAACCAACGATTCGATTCGGGATTTCTATACGCCACTGGAAAGATCACTTCAAGGCCCTCCAGAAAATATAGTTTTGCAAGAACAAATGTTAATTTGAAGCCTGTGACGCGTTCGCAAATAAAATTCGAAAATTGAAAAAATCGTTAAAATCAACTTTTTTTAATAATCTTTGTAGACCTCTATGTAATACCTTCGTTTTCATCAGAAGCAGGAGCTAAATTGATCGTTAAAATATTTCATATAAAAAAATTGCAAAAAAGTTAGCTAGTCACCATCAACTGAAAATTTTGAAAAAAGTCGATTTTTTCAAACTTTGAACGTCCGTAGCGGCTAAACGAAGAATCCAAATCGAACGCGGTTTTCAAATATGTGCTCCTTGGGTACAAATGAGTTGAATTCAATAAAAATTGATGATTTTTATTTTTGGACGAAAATCTGAAAATCTATAGGAGGGTCCCCCTTCTTGCTTTTGCTCAAAAATTATTGCATTTAAAATGATTTCCTGAAGAAACCACTGCTTTGATTCGGGGTTCTTATACGTCACTGGAAAGATCCCTTCAAGACGCCTCGGAAAATATACTTTCGCAAGAACAAATGTCAGTTTGAAACCCGTGACGCGTTCACAAAGAAAACCCGAAAAATGAAAAAATCGAAAAAATCAACTTTTTTAATAATCAACGGAGACCTCTGTATAATACCTTTTTTTTATCTTTTGGTTATTTAATGATTTCTGTCATTTTTTCCATGGTATTATTCGGGGAAAAAAAATGCATGCAAAAAATGTTGGGTTTCAGAAAAATTTGAAAAAATTCATGACGTTTCTTAAAGACAGGAAAAAGCGTGTAAAATAAGTATTATACCGAAAAAAATTTTTTTGGTCACATGATTTTTAGGAAAAAAATGCATGTAAAAAACGTTCGGTCTCGGAAAAATTTGAAAAAATTCATCACGGTTCTTCATGACGGGAAAAAGCGTGCAAAGTAATTATTATTCCGAAAAAAAATGTTTTGGTCATTTTATGATTTCTGCCATTTTTTTTCTCAGGGAAAAATGCATGCAAGAAATGTTGGGTCTCAGAAAAATTTGAAAAAATCAATCACGGTTCTTCATGGCAGGAAAAGGCGTGTAAAGTAATTATTATACCGAAAAAAAAATTTTTAGTCACATCATGATTTTTAGGGAAAAAAATCATTAAAAAATGATCGGTCTCAGAAAAATTTGAAAAAATTCATGACGGTTTTTAATGACGGGGAAAAGCGTGTAAAGTAATTATTATTCCGAAAAAAAATGTTTTGGTCATTTTATGATTTCTGCCATTTTTTCCATATCTCGGAACAAAATGCATCCAAGAAATGTTGGGTCTCAGAAAAATTTGAAAAAATTCATCACGGTTCTTCATGACGGGAAAAGGCGTGTAAAGTAATTATTATACCGAAATTTTTTTTACAGTGATACATTCGATTTAATAAATCATACCTAAAGTTTTATTTTCGGGACGGCTGTAGAAATAAAAATTGTTTGGTCATTTCATGATTTTCGCCATTTTTTCTATAGTATTACTCAGGAAAAAAATGCATGCAAAAACTGTTGGGTTTCAGAAAAATTTAAAAAAATTCATGACGGTTCTTAAAGACAGGCAAAAGTGTGTAAAGTAATTATTGTACCGAAAAAAAAATTTTTGGTCACATGATTTTTATGGAAAAAAATGCATGTAAAAAATGATCGGTCTCAGAAAAATTTGAAAAAATTTATCACGGTTCTTCATGACGGGAAAAAGCGTGCAAAGTAATTTTTATTCCGAAGAAAAATGTTTTGGTCATTTTATGATTTCTGAGAAAAAAATGGCTTTCTCAGGAAAAAAATGCATGCAAGAAATATTGGATCTCAGAAAAATTTAAAAAAATTCATGACGGTTTCTAATGACGGGAAAAGGCGTATAAAGTAATTATTATACCGAAAAAAAAATACAGTGATACTTTCGATTTAATAAATCATACCTAAAGTTTTATTTTCGGGACGGCTGTAGAAAAAAAATATTGTTTGGTCATTTCATGATTTTTGCAATTTTTTCCATAGTATTATTACTCAGGAAAAAATGCATGCAAATAATTTTGTGTTTCAGAAATATTTGAAAAAATTCTCGTGTAAAGTAATTATTATACCGAAAGAATTTTTTTGGCCACATCATGATTTTTAGGGGAAAAAAAATGCATGTAAAAAATGATCGGTCTCAGAAAAATTGGAAAAAATTCATTACGGTTTTTCATGACGGGAAAAGGCGTGTAAAGTAATTATTATTTCGATTTAATAAATCATACCTTAAGTTTTATTTTTGGGACGGCTGTAGAAAAAAATATTGTTTCGTCATTTCATGATTTTCGCAATTTTTTCCATAGTATTACTCAGGAAAAAAATGCATGCAAAAAATATTGGGTTTCAGAAATATTTGAAAAAATTCATAACGGTTCTTAATGACAGGAAAAAGCGTGTAAAGTAATTATTATACCGAAAAAAAATTTTTGGTCACATCATGATTTTTAGGAAAAAAATGTAAACAATGTTCGGTCTCGGAAAAATTTGAAAAAATTCATGACGGTTCTTCATGACGGGAAAAGCGTGAAAAGGATTTATTATTCCGAAAAAAAAATGTTTGGTTACTTGGAGCAAGGAAAGTCTGAGGATGAAGGCATTTGTAAAGGAAAACCAGTTTTCGTTACCCAGGATATGGATATTAAAACATAATAATAACGATATTTTACGACACATACATTAAACATATTAAACGTGAATAAAGTTCCTGTTCTCCCTTTAAGGAATTCTTTTTATAAGAATAAGAGTTTTTTTTTATTATTTATTTAACAGCCAGACGTTAAATTTCCATAGTATTACTCAGGAAAAAATGCATACAAAAAATGTTGGGTCTTAGAAATATTTGAAAAAACTCATAACGGTTCAGGTGTGTAAAGTAATTATTTTTCTGAAAAAAAAATGTTTTTTGTCATTTCATTATTTTCGATATTTTTTCTATACCTATAATAAATATGTTAAAAAATTTGGGTCTCAGAATTTTCACGTTTTGTATCAGTAGCCTGGAAATAAAAATAGATATTTTACTGAAAGTATTAACTTTATGTAACCAAAGCAGGAACTTTTAATAGATTCGTATATTTTCAATTCTATTCTCCGATGTAACAAACTTTATGCAGTCGCTAAATTTTAAATCACCTACAGAATACAAAAAAAAAAAAACTCTTTAAGGATCGCATCTCGGCAAATACATCACGAAGAATTCTTAACTTTTAGTTTCGATTTCGTAGCGAGCTTGTTAGAGAACTTTTTTTTTCGTCGCCGTGAAAGCACAAAAGGGCAAAACTCACCCGCCGCTTGCTCCTTATGTTGTCCATTTGTCTTTGGGTGCACTCCCCTATGCTCTGGGAGCCCCACAGCTCAATTCCTATCCGCGCGTAGGTGTACGTCATCGAAGCTATCGGGACTATGTATTCGATGAAGAGTAAACCGACGTTGTACCTGGAAAAAAGTATAAATGTACAGTTATTATTTTATTTATTTCAAGTAAGTGAAAAAATTTACAGGCGTTTTTTTTAACGGAAATATGCATTTTGAGGTACAATTGCGGCCAATAAAAAACAGGACCAATTTTTTTTTTGTCTAGTAATAATCTATCTCCATTTACTCTAAACAGATATTTGAAGTAAGGGAAAATATTTTGGTCGTTAAAAATGTTTTTTTACGGAAATATTTATTTTGAGGTACAATTGCGGCCAATAAAAAACGGGACCAATTTTTGTTGTCTAGTATGAATCAATCTCCATTTACTCTAAACAGATATTTGAAGTAAGGGAAAATATTTTGGTCGTTAAAAATGTTTTTTTACGGAAATATTTATTTTGAGGTACAATTGCGGCCAATAAAAAACAGGACAACTTTTTTTTTGTATAGTGTGAATCAATCTTTATTTACTCTAAAAATGATTAGGCTTTAAGGCCCAATTTACATGAAAAAAAATTAGAAAAAAGACACTCTTGTTTAGAAAACGATGCATTTTTGAGCGCGGTGTTCTCAAAAACTAATAATGCAAGAATTAACATGAAACATAAGCTAAAACACTGTAAATGATTTAATAAATAAGAACACTATTATTTAGTTTAAGTCAATTATTTATTGCAAAACAAATTGATTATTATATTCACGCCAAAATTAAATTTTTGAGATGCTGAATATATTTAGTGCTTTGATTAGGAAAAAATCTAAAACGATAGCTTTTGTTTATCCTATTCGGATTTTGTTTCATCACTTTCTGGAATTAATTACTATAGACAATTTATGGTACAGGCGCCTAATAAAATCAAACCATAAAATATTTACACGAATGTCCTTCATCTGGCTACTTTAATTTACTTTATATAAAAAAAATGGTGCTCTAAATCATTTCCGCCGCCCACACGCGTGCACAAACACCACTAAATAAATATTTTTACAATCGCTGAAAGACATTAGCCACTAATGTATCAAAGACTTCCATTAAAAATATTTGCATACACAAATGCGTTCGTTATCCTCTGGAATTTCCCAAATCGCTCTCTCCGACTAAGTTTTACAAATACGGCCGAGGGGTGGAATCGAAAGCTTTTAAGACAATTAAGTGTGCGTAATTTATTTTTATTCCCCATTGTTACGAACGTTCAATTAGCGTGCACGCGATGTTTTTTTTTATAATAATGGGTTAATTTTGTAGTGTGCAGTTTGTTTGCGTTTTACATCTTCTGGAAGGATGCTGAAAGCTGGAGTAGCGCTAAGGCATGGCAAGGAGTTTATTGTGTCGGTTAGTGTTATAACCAAAATTTTGTAATCTGATATTTAAATGTCAGATGAATGAAGGGGAACTCACCTGACGTTAATTATAATTGGCTTTACATCTTCTGAAAGGATGCTGAAAGCTGCGGTACCGCGAGGAGTTTATTGTGTCGGTTAGTGTTATAACCAATATTTTGTAATCTGACATTTACATGTCAGATGAATGAAGGGGGACTCACCTGACGTTAATTATAATTGGCTTTACATCTTCTGAAAGGATGCTGAAAGCTGTGGTACCGCGAGGAGTGTATTGTGACGGTTGGTGTTATAACCAATATTTTGTAATCTGATCTTTACATGTCAGATGAATTAAGGGGGACTCATTTAACGTTAATTATAATTGGCTGATAAGTATATAATATTGCATCATACATTTTACATTTATATGCGCTTTATGTATTCGTAATGGGTCGCTTACGATTGGTGAAACGTTTCGTAATTTATCAATTACAAAGTAGGGTAAGATAATTTCTTGAAATCGAAACGAATGAATGTCAAGATTTTATGTTATTATTCCTTTGCCTTCTGCAATAACGACACGACTCAACATCGAACAATTTTCAGGAGAACGACTAGAAACTCTATTTCACATATATTTTTATATTGATCAAATAACGCAAAACACGCTCTACTGAGTATTTTTAAAATTAGTGATGTTAGACATAAAAGTAAACAAAAGTGAGAAACATGAAATTTTGAGTTATGCCAGTATTGCAGAGGACCACCGATATAAAAATAGTAGCGAGCGAATTTATCCTAAAATTCAATAAAAATCGAAAAAGGAAAAAAAAACTACAAAACTCAACCAAAGCGATACACTCAACGAAATTACGCGCGACCCTTTATCTCCGTGGGAAATTTTCAATTACAACCGCCGCGACAATTTCGCATACGTACTGACACACGACATATTTCATCCGCGCACGGTTTTATGAACAAAGTCGAGAATTATGTAAATTTCCCGGGCGCGTATATTGCGGCATTATGTAATTCCTAATTTCGGTCGAGTGTGTGTGTGTGTATATTGCGATCCGAGATTATGCAGACAAAATGTAAAATCCGATATATGAACGAGTTCCGCAGACGATATTATAAATCGGGGATCGGCTTCGGCATTATGAGTCGAGGGTGCAATTAATATTTATTACCGCGCCGGCCCCATCAATCTTTCGGGCCGGTAAGCACACACCTTTTAATAATTGACTAGTCGAACTAACGAGGTACGGTAAATAATTAATTGGCGGTGAATTGCGAAAGATTGCACAAAATTTGTAAGAATAGCTTAACGAGAATAATGTAATGGTAAACGTAAACGTAAACGTAAACGTAATCGTAATCGTAATCGTAATCGTAAACGTAAACGTAAACGTAAACGTAAACGTAAACGTAAACGTAAACGTAAACGTAAACTTAAACGTAAACGTAAACGTAAACGTAAACGTAAACGTAAACGTAAACGTAAACGTAGACGTAGACGTAGACGTAGACGTAGACGTAGACGTAGACGTAGACGTAGACGTAGACGTAGACGTAGACGTAGACGTAGACGTAGACGTAGACGTAAAAGTTTAACTTAAAAAAAAGCCACCTTTCCATTCGTTAGAACTAAGACTCAATCACGCCCATTTTTCTCTACCAAATAGTTTCGCGTTGTGTTGAAATTAAAAAAAAGTCTTACATTTTGTTTAATAACTTTTTTCATCTAAGATAGTTTAAATTTTATACCAGACTAATTTTCGTAATTTATTTCACGAAAATCATAGACGACTACATGAACTAATTTTCTGGGGTAGAAATTAAAAAGTTGAGAGAATACATTTATTGAGACACTTTTACAAATGACGTGAACAGTCAATTGACCAGAAGTCTTTCAGCCTTTTTTTGAGAGAGAGAGAGACAATACATTTATTGAGACACTATTAAAAATGACCTCAACAGGCAATTGACCAGGGGTCTTTTAGCCTTTTTTGAGACATTTATTGACCCTTTTACAAATTATCTCAACAGGCAATTGACCAGAGGTCTTTCAGCCTTTTTTTCTGAGACATTTATTGAGACACTTTTACAAACGACCTTAACAGGCAATTGACCAGAGGTCTTTGAACCTTTTTTGACAGAGAGAGAGAGAGAGAGAGAGAGAATATATTTATTGAGACACTTTTACAAATGACCTCGACAGGCAATTGACCAGAGGACTTTCAGCCTTTTTTTCTGAGACATTTATTGAGACACTTTTACAAACGACCTCAACAGTCAATTGACCAGAGATCTTTCAGCCTTTTTTGAGACATTTATTGACCCTTTGACAAATTATCTTAACAGGAAATTGACCAGAGGTCTTTCAGCCTTTTTTTAAGAAAGAGGCAATACAATTACAGACACTTTTAAAAATGACCTCAACAGGCAATTGACCAGAGGTCTTTCATCCTTCTTTTTGAGAGAGAGATAATACATTTATTGGGACACTTTTACAAATAACCTCAACAGGCAATTGACCAAAGGTCTTTCAGCCTTTTTTTCTGAGACATTAATTGAGACACTTTTACAAATAACCTCAACAGGCAATTGACTAGAGGTCTTTCAGCCTTTTTTTGAGACACTTTTACACATGACCTCAACAGGTAATTGACCAAAGGTCTTTCAGCCGTTTTTTTTTCAGACAGAGGCTATAAATTTATTGAGGCAATTTTACAAATGACCTCAACAAGTAATTGACCAAAGGACTTTCAGCAGCCTTTTTTGAGACATTTATTAAGACATTTTTACAAATGATCTCAACAGGTAATTGACCAGAGGTCTTTCAGCCGTTTTTTTTCAGACAGAGGTTACAAATTTATTGAGGCAAGGTTATTGACCAAAGGACTTTCAGCAGCCTTTTTTGAGAGATTTATTGAGACACTTTTACAAATGACCTCAACAGGCAATTGACCAGAGGTCTTTCAGCTTTTTTTTCTGAGACATTTATTGAGACACTTTTACAAATGACCTCAACAGGCAATTGATCTTTCTGCCTTTTTTTAGAGAGACAATACATTTATTGAGACAGAGGTCTTGCAGGCTTTTTTTGAGAAAGAGATAATACATTTATTGAGACACTTTACAAACGACCTCAACAGGCAATTAACCAGAGATCTTTCAGCCCTTTTTTAGACATTTATTGACCCTTTTACAAATTATCTCAAAAGACATTTATTGAGACACTTTTATAAATGACCTCAACAGGCAATTGATCAGAAGTCTTTTAGCCTTTTTTTTGAGAGAAACAATTATTGAGACACGTTTAAAAATTACCTGAACAGGCAATTGACCAGAGGTCTTGCAGGTTTTTTTAGGCACTTTTACAAATGACCTCAACAGGCAATTGACCAGAGGTCTTTTAGCCTTTTTTGAGACGGAGGTTATAAATTAATTAAGACACTTTTACAAATGATCTCAACAGGTAATTGACCAGAGGTCTTTCAGCCTTTTTTCTGAAACATTTATTGAGACACTTTTACAAATGACCTCAACAGGCAATTGACCAGCGATCTTTCAGACTTTTTTGAGACATTTATTGACCCTTTTACAAATTATCTAAACAGGCAATTGACCAGAGGTCTTTCAGCCTTTTTTTCTGAAACATTTATTGAGACACTTCTACAAATGACCTCAACAGGCAATTGACCAGACGTCTTTCAGCCTTTTTTGAAAGAGATAATACATTTTTGAGACACTTTTAAAAATGATCTCAACAGGCACTTGACCAGAGGTCTTTCAGGATTTTTTTGAGACACTTTTACAAACGACCTCAACAGGCAGTTCACCAGAGGTTTTTCAGTCTTTTTGAGACATTCATTGGTCCTTTTACAAATTATCTCAACAGGCAATTGACTAGAGGTCCTTCAGCCTTTTTTTTCTGGGACACTTATTGAGACACTTTTACAAAAGACCTCAACAGGCAATTGATCAGAAGTCTTTCAGCCTTTTTTTGAGAGAGACAATACATTTATTGAGACACTTTTAAAAATGACCTCAACAGGAAATTGGTCAGTGGTCTTTCAGCCTTTTTTTCAAGTTAATTTTTCCAAATAATTTTCCAACTAACTTTCAAGTTTTGTTTACTCCCAAATATTTCAGTCTATAGTTTTGAATAATATATTTCATTTGATGTTAATTTTTTTTAGAATTGTTAGCTTTTGAGTTGAAAAATTTTCACCGATTTTTTTTTACTTTTAAAAATTGATTTTTTTCAACTTTCCACCAGCTGAAACCACGCCTACCCATTCCTCCAATCTTTTAGATTTTCTCTAACTCAAATAGTTTTCGAGTTGTGTTGGAATTAAAAAAAAATACAATTTTCTTAATGGTGTAACTTTTTTCATCAAATATAGTTTGCATTTTATACCGGACTCATTTTCATAGTTTAGTTTCACTTTTGTTTTATTTTCTGCAGTTAAAATTTAAAAAAAGCAGATTTTCCCAAATTTTTACAATTTTATAAAAATACAATTTTCTTAATGCTGTAACTTTCTTCATCAAATATAGTTTAAATTTTCTACCAGACTCATTTTCATAGTTTATTTTTGCGTTTGTTTCATTTGCAGTTAAAATTAAAAAAAAAGTTGATTTTCCCAAATTTTTACAATTTTACAAAAAATACAATTTTCTTAATGCTCTATTTTTTTTCATCAAATATAGTTTGAATTTTATACCGGACTCATTTTCATAGTTTAGTTTCGCTTTTGTTTCATTTTCTACAGTTAAAATTTAAAAAAAGTTGATTTTCCCTAATTTTTACAATTTTACAATTTTACAAAAAATACAATTTTCTTAATGCTCGAACTTTTGTCATCAAATATAGTTTGAATTTTATACCAGACTCATTTTCGTAGTTTATTTTCGCTTTTGTTTCATTTGCGGTTAAAATTTAAAAAAAAAGTTGATTTTCCGAAATTTTTACAATTTTACAATTTTCTTTCAACACTAACCTTCAAGTTTTGATTACTCAAAGATATTGTATCCTATAGTTTTGGATGATAAATGTTAAACATTTTAAAATCATCTGAGTTTAAGAAGTTTTTGAGTTGGGCAATTTTAGCCCATTTTTTTTTTTGGAGTAAGAAATTCTTAACCGATTTCAGTCGACTTTCGAAAATTGAATATTTCAACCTTTCACCAGCTAGAACCACGTCTACCCATTCCTCCAATCTTTTCCGTGTTTCTCCACCTCAAATAGTTTTCGCGTTGTGTTGGAATTTAAAAGAATTCTTACAATTTTCTTATTGATGTAATTTTTTTTTCGTCAGAGATGGTTTGAATTCAATACCGGAAACGGTTTTAACCTATTTTTGTAATTGATTTTCGGTTTTGTTTAATTGTAAAAGGTAAAAATGAAAAAAAAAATATTTTTCCAAATTTTCATTACTTATTTTATTTATTTATCCTAAAAATTATTAAAATAAAAAATAAAACATTTTTGCGAATTAAAGAAAAATTCTTAGTGCTCTTGATTTTTTTTTAAATAACCAATAATAAAGTTGAAAAAAATAAAAACCAAAATTTATTTTTTCGGTTTTTTCGAATATACACGGTGGAAACTTTAACTGGAACAAATTCGGTAATAATGAAATGAGAAATTTCAGAAAAAAATCGTCGGACACGTCGATGACAACAAAATGACACCCCTCAAAACTTGAATTGTGCAGATAAAAATTGCATTCGGAGATTATAAAAATCATAAAAAAATAATCTTTGTTAGAATTGTCTCTATAATTTCAAAATCCATTCACAATGAACCAAATCTTGATACTTCACTATAAAAATTGACATTTGACAGCTTGAAACAAAATGACACCCCTCACAACTTGAATTGTGCAGATAAAAATTGCATTCGGAGATTATAAAAATCATAAAAAAATAATCTTTGTTAGAATTGTCACTATAATTTCAAAATCCATCCACAATGAACCAAATTTTGATACTTCACTATAAAAATTGACATTTGACAGCTTGAAACAAAATGGCGCCTCTCAAAACTTGAATTGTGCGGATAAAAATTGTATTCGGAGATTATAAAAATCATAAAAAAATAATCTATGTTAGAATTGACTCTATAATTTCAAAATCCATCCACAATGAATCAAATTTTGATACTTCACTATAAAAATTGACATTTGACAGCTTGAAACAAAATGGCGCCTCTCAAAACTTGAATTGTGCGGATAAAAATTGCATTCGGAGATTATAAAAATCATAAAAAAATAATCTTTATTAGAATTGACTCTATAATTTCAAAATCCATCCACAATGAATCAACTTTTGATACTTCACTATAAAAATTGACATTTGACAGCTTGAAACAAAATGGCGCCTCTCAAAACTTGAATTGTGCAGATAAAAATTGCATTTGGAGATTATATAAATCATAAAAAAATAATCTTTGAAAATCTGAAAATTACAATTACTCACATGAATTCCAAATACGATTCGTTGGTGGAACCGTCTGGCCATTCGGCGTAGCATATCACCCTCTCCTTGCCGTCCTTGAAGCGCAGTGCGAATGTGTTGAAGTACAAGAAGTACGGGCACGAGATAATAATGCCAAGGACCCACGTCGCCAGGGCAAGAAGGACGGTGACGGTGCGTCCCATCCTGGGCCTCAGGGGTGTCATAATGGCCATGTACCTGTAATAATTCCTTCCAATTAGTGGAATTGCAAGGCAAGGAAGTCTCTAATTAAACGTTTTCGACGATCAGGTTTTCAACAGATTATCGCGGCGGAAACGCATTTTTCATTACCCTAATGGGAAATAATATTTTCATTTCGAAAATTTCATTAGCGCTAAAAATTGCCGTTTTATATAAATTGTAAAGTGAATTAAAATTTATTCATTTCGTTAATGGAATCATGTTCATGGTCCCTAAATAGAATTGTAAAGAATTAAGTGTAAAAAATATTCACTAAATCATAGTGAAAATTTCTGTTTATATAAATTTAATAAATTTTATTATGCCAAATATTATTTGCCAAACTCTAAAATAAAAAGTTACATTTTTTTTGCATAGGAAGCTGGTCCGTTCCGCTAGAGGTATCATTTAACTATTTGTATTGATTTCTGTATATTTATTTATATATAATCATTATTAATTATATAATGAATGGAGGAGGTATACACTGGACCCGAACGGCCACTTCTTCATTCGGAAAAAGTGACCGGCCGGATGGGATTCGAACCCACGACCACGAGGCCCGTGGGCAGGAGCTCTACTCACTACGCCACCGCGGCCCCTACATTAATATTTCGATACGTTTTCCTCACCCTGTGCTGTTTTTGTAGCCACTCCTTCAATGTGTCAAGTTCAGGAGCAAATAATTTAATCGCAAAAGTCTATTCGCGAAAGGTTGTTATCTCTTAAATTTAAACGTTTTAATGATGAGATTTTAAATAAAACTTATAAGCCTATATTGGATCCCTTAAAGAGTATTTTAGAAGCTACAGCGCGATCGTGCGACGATGATTAAAGGCGAAACTCCGCTAAAATTTTCCGATTTGAATTTTGATCATCTCCAATATTTATTTAATTTGCTATTTTAAAATCTGACTTTGGCGCGATGTACGACATCAAGTTTTACTTAACACGTGCACATACACACGCGCGGGAAATAATAGATCTTGATGGGGCTCGATAATCACGCAACGATCGGATAACTTCCGTACATCACAAATTGGAACGTATATTACATAATTTAATACGATCCAGTAAAAGAAACTCAATATATTTTCGTAATAAAACGGCCATTCTTTCATCCCTCCGCCGTTCGCAACTCCAAATAAAATTAGCCGTTGATTGAAAGGCTGCTAATAAAATTTTGAATATCCATTCACGAGAAGTCTTTGTTACAATTCCGTTACTGTTCCCCCCGGTTCAATATCAATTTATGGAGCGATGTGAAAAAGTGAACGAAAAGTTCAATCTTAAAATATTCAAGAGGTCTGCAATGTATACTAAAATTCTCCACATATATGCAACGTATTTATTATGTAATTTTCTCAAACGGTGAAATAATCATGATTTTATCCTATTGGAAAATAGTATTCCATGCAGATCGGTGTTTCATTCATGCTGCCTTCAGAAATAACGTATTTTAGTTGCTTTTTGATATGTAGTTATTTTTATGAAAGCCTTTGAAATCGGATTATTTTCTTTCCGTCGTCGGCGTCGTTCTGAAAGTGTTCTTTTAAATTCAAGATCTACACTTTTGGCGTTGGCGATATTAATTGCAGTGTAAATCAGCACGGAAGCTTCTTGTTGAAAAATGTACTGCTCCCCTGGATGCTAAAATAGCAAAAACTTTTTTAATAATCATCCTAGACCCTTAAAGTGTACATTTTTTTCATCAAAAAAATGAGAAAAAAATCAACTTTTTTTAATAATCATCGTAGACCTATATCTTAAACCTTCCTTCTCACCAGAAGAACGAGACAAATGGATTGGCCTTAAAAAATTTCACCTATAAAATTTTGCAGAAAAGTTGGCAAGTCACCATGAAAATTTTGAAAAAAGTTAATTTTTTCAAACTTTCAACGGACGTAGCGGCTAAACGAAGAATCCGAATCGAACGCGGTTTTCAAATCTGCGCTCCTTGGGTGCAAATTAGTCGGATTCAATTAAAATAGGCGATTTTTAATTTTTGACGGAAACCTGAAAAACTGCATTTGAAATTATTTCCTAAAGAAACCACTGGTTCTATTTGGGGTTTCTATACGTCGCCGTAAAGATCCCTTCAACGCCCTTCAGAAAATGTACTTGCGCAGGTACAAATGTAAATTTTAAGCCCGTGACGCGTTAGCAAAGAAAACTCGAAAATGGAAAAAATCGAAAAAATCAACTTTTCTAATAATTATCCTAGAAATATTGTTCATCAAATTTCTAAACAGTGGCGTCTCTTAGAAAGCGGGTGGGGTGGTAAAAAGGGTACCAATCATTTTGAAACATAATAAATTAATTAATAAATTTATTAACAGAAAAACTTTTGATTGTCACTTTTAAAATCCCCTACAAAGGTTTATGTTTCCTTGAAATGCCTTCGCCACTGGCAACAAGCAAGCTGTCAATATTCTCTATACATCGCCGTGCATAGGAATTGTTTTATAAATTGTTTTCGAGTCAACAAAATAATCATATTTTTTCAAATCAATTTATACCGTGTGTTTTCATGAAATATAGCAAAGGCTATTGACGGAATGTATTCTATTTTTTTACCAAATAATTCTCGAATTAGTATTGAATAATTTTGAGAAGTTTAACGTGGATAACAATTGTTTTTATATTTTTTTCGAGACAACAAATTTATTTAAATTTTTCTCCAATTTGCATGAGATATCGCAAAGGCTATTGACGGAATAAAATGTAATTGCTCACAAAATCAATCTTAAATTAATTTTGAGTGATATCGAGAAGTTTCAAGTGGATAGCAATTGTTTTTAAATTTTTTTCGAGACAACAAATTTATTTAAATTTTTCTCTAATTTAAATGAGATATCGCAAAAGCTATTGACGGAATGTAATGTAATTTCTCACAAAATCAATTTTAAATTAATGTTGACTGATATCGAGAAGTTTCAAGTGGATAGCAATTGTTTTTATATTTTTTCGAGACAACAAATTTATATAAATTTTTCTCCAATTTGCATGAGATATCGCAAAGGCTATTGACGGAATGTTATGTAATTTCTCACAAAATTAATCTCAAATTAATGTTGAGTGATATCGAGATGTTTCAAGTGGATAGCAATTGTTTTTATATTTTTTTCGAAACAACAAATTTATTTAATTTTTTCTCCAATTTGCATGAGATATCGCAAATGCTATTGACGCAATGTAATGTAATTTCTCGCAAAATCAATCTCAAATTAATTTTGAGTGATATCGAGAAGTTTCAAGTAGATAGCAATTGTTTTTATATTTTTTTCGAGACAACAAATTTATTTAAATTTTTCTCCAATTTGCATGAGATATCGCAAAGGCTATTGACGGAATGTAATGTAATTTCTCACAAAATCAATCTTAAATTAATGTTGAGTGATATCGAGAAGTTTCAACTGGATAGCAATTGTTTTTAAATTTTTTTCGAGACAACAAATTTATTTAAATTTTTCTCCAATTTGCATGAGATATCGCAAAGGCTATTAACAGAATGTAATGTAATTTCTCACAAAATCAATCTTAAATTAATGTTGAGTGATATCGAAAAGTTTCAAGTGGATAGCAATTGTTTTTATGTTTTTTTCGAGACAACAAATTTATTTAAATTTTTCTCCAATTTGCACGAGATATCGCAAAGGCTATTAACGGAATGTAATGTAATTTCTTACAAAATCAATCTTAAAGTAATTTTGAGTGATATCGAGAAGTTTTAAGTGGATAACAATTGTTTTTATATTTTTTTCGAGACAACAAATTTATTTAAATTTTTCTCCAATTTGCATGAGATATCGCAAAGGCTATTAAAGGAATGTAATGTAATTTCTCACAAAATCAATCTTAAATTAATGTTGAGTGATATCGAAAAGTTTCAAGTTTATTTAAATTTTTCTCCAATTTGCACGAGATATCGCAAAGGCTATTAACGGAATGTAATGTAATTTCTTACAAAATCAATCTTAAATTAATTTTGAGTGATATCGAGAAGTTTTAAGTGGATAGCAATTGTTTTTATATTTTTTTCGAGACAACAAATTTATTTAAATTTTTCTCTAATTTACTTGAGATATCGCAAAGGCTATTAACGGAATGTAATGTAATTTCTCACAAAATCAGTCTTAAATTAATTTTGAGTGATATCGAGAAGTTTCAAGTGGATAGCAATTGTTTTTAAATTTTTTTCGAGACAACAAATTTATTAAAATTTTTCTCTAATTTACATGAGATATCGCAAAAGCTATTGACGGAATGTAATGTAATTTCTCACAAAATCAATCTTAAATTAATGTTGAGTGATATCGAGAAATTTCAAGTGGATAGCAATTGTTTTTATATTTTTTTCGAGACAACAAATTTATTTAAATTTTTCTCCAATTTGCATGAGATATCGCAAGGGCTATTGATGAAATGTAATGTAATTTCCCACAAAATCAATCTTAAATTAATTTTGAGTAATATCGAGAAGTTTCAACTGGATAGCAATTGTTTTTATATTTTTTTCGAGACAACAAATTTATTTAAATTTTTCTCCAATTTGCATGAGATATCGCAAAGGCTATTGATGAAATTTTGAGTGATATCGAGAAGTTTCAACTGGATAGCAATTGTTTTTAAATTTTTTTCGAGACAACAAATTTATTTTAATTTTTCTCTAATTTACATGAGATATCGCAAAAGCTATTGACGGAATGTAATGTAATTTCTCACAAAATCAATCTAAAATTAATGTTGAGTGATATCGAGAAGTTTCAAGTGGATAGCAATTGTTTTTATATTTTTTTCGAAACAACAAGTTTATTTAAATTTTTCTCCAATTTGCATGAGATATCGCAAAGGCTATTAACGGAATGTAATGTAATTTCTCACAAAATCAATCTTAAATTAATGTTGAGTGATATCGAGAAGTTTCAAGTGGATAGCAATTGTTTTTATATTTTTTTCGAGACAACAAAATCATTTAATTTTTTTCTTAAATTTGCATGAAATATCGCAAAAGCTATCGACGGAATGTATTGTAATTGTTCATAAAATTAAGTTTAAACTTATATTGAATGATATTGAGAAGTTTCAAGTGAAAAGCAATTTTTTTTGTATATTTTTCGAGCAAACAAAATAATTAAATTTTTTTATAATTTTAAAGCGTGTTTGCATGAAATATCTGATAGAAACTTTATAATATTTAGTATAGAAATACCAATAAGGCGACATCTATTATCTAAAACGTTAATTTCTTAATCAAGTGATGTTACCACCGACAATTATAGTAAACAGTCAACAAGCGACAATTACCCAAATGCAACGTTCAAGATAATAGATGTCGCTCTAATGGCATTCCTATCCTAATGGTGAATAGTAGTTATGATAGAAATACTATTAAGGCGACATCTATTGTCTAAAACATTGCACTAATTTCCTTAATTAAGTGATGTTACCCACTGATAGTTATATCAAACAGTCAACCAGTAACAATTACAAACATATAACTCTCTAGATAATAGATGTCGCTCTAAAGGCATTCCTATCACAACGGTGAATAATATTTAGAGTAAAAATACCAATGAGGCGACATCTACTGTCCACTAATTCACTTTAGATATTTCAATTTGAAGCCCGTTGCGCGTTTGCAAAGAAATCATCTTTGACCAGCGGTGGCACATTATTTTGAAGCCTTGGCACTTGGCTGAAGACAAAATTTAGGTTTTAACTAGTGACATGCCATCCATATTTTCGAAATAAAATATTAACATGTAGGTATACAGGGTGCCCGGATTTCGTAGGGACAACATGGGCAACTTCTGCATTTGAAGAAATAGAGAGATGGTCAAATTTACAAAAAGGTGCAGGTTCGAGGGCTTATTGAGAATCCACCCCCAAATCACACTTAATCTTACTTATTTAAGTTGAAAGTATACCTTGTTTCATATATTTATTTTTTATTTTGACAGATTGTTGATAAGTGACAACTAACTTGATTTTGAGTTTCAATTGATTTTAGCGATTTAAAAATCTGGAGCTAACTTCAGTCAATGACTAAAATGTAGACACAGTTTATCAAGGTGTACTTACCATATGCGATAAATGGCATTTTAGAAGTGGGCGTAGAAAATCATAATTAACTGTTAGTGTGAACTTACCTGTCTATAGAAATTGCCATGAGTGAAAACACCGAAGCACACACCGACACGACAGCGATGAACTGTGTAAATCGACAATAGAATTTCCCGAAGGGCCAGTGTGCATTTAACATGTAGACGTAGTTAAACGTGACGTTTAGAGTGGATACCATCGTGTCTGCCAGCGACAGATTTACTGAAACAGGAGAGAAATATTTATATTCGCATTGTTGGATATGCATGGGAATTTGGCTTGTTGTACTATAATTTTTTTTTGCATTTCGGTACAAACAGGATGCACATTATTTATATCGTGTGAGCTACAAAATTTTGTTTCCGGGTTGGCTTTTCAAGGGCGATGTCCCGTTAAAAAATGTATTATTATTAAAAAAAAGAATTGAATTGAATTTATAAAGCTGATCTTCTTTTCACAATAATATCAGTAAAATATGGATATATTCAAGTTTTTTTAGTTTTATCGAATATATTAGGATTCTTATTTTTCTGAATCAAATCATTAAACACAGATATTAATGATTAATATATTCGTATCGTGTCGCAATAATGTCTTTGGTGAATAGGACCTCCTTGGCCTGGAAATTTGCGTACAATCAAGCGGGCGAATTTCGGTAAAAACTTGGATAGTTTGATGGAAGTTTAACAAGTTTTGAACACCCCCGTGAGCACCGTCGAAACTCCAAGGTCCAAATTTACTTAGTTGACATTAGGCGATTGATGTAAGGTGTATACAACAAACTCAACATCTGTTGCAGAACTAATCCATATGTAATTACACGCAGAGTCTTAGTTTGCGTACCAATCAATTAGGAGTGAAGTTCGTGACGTTTATTATGGAAGTGGTAATGGAATAATCGAGAAGTTTACGTAATTATGAATTGAATAGTAAAGTGCTAAAAGTGTACTTAAGAACTTTCTCTACTAGTCACATTATCTAGAAGTAAGGACTAGACAAGACGAGAAGGAATTTGATATTTTTCTTGTTACATCAAGTATTAAATCACGTGTTACTAGGGAAACAATAATATTATTCTGACTCTATAACCTTTCAATTTGTTCAACCGGATTAACAAAATACGACTTTTGTTCCTCATCCACGCATCAATTTGTTGTATTGCTTAATGCAGACATCTCTTAACTTTGCTGAGATTAATTTAAGTTCGGCTTCGTTAACTAAATGCTGTATTTCTGGATATTATTAATATACAAACTATATTTCGTGTTGATTAAATCTATTGTATTGTAGATGCATTAAATAAACGTAATAAAGACGAAATATTATTCATATTCAGGTTATACTTATTTGTTGATGGTACTATAAGTATAACAAAACTAATAATTAAAAAAAATATTTGTGTGGTAGAATCAATTTCGTTTACAAAAAAAAAAACATAATGCTCAAATTTTGTGTAAATACTTTAATTGGAGTGAAATAAACAAGAAAGTAAAACCTTTTAAATATACAGACTATTGATTAGCTATCACGCTGTGAATTAAATGGTATTTACCCAAAAAGCGTAATGCCTTTTACGAAAAAGGATTCTGGCCCGATCCCAATTTAAGATAAGTATTTGTAATTTGTGGCCAGTTTAAACTAACGTGACACATACCTGCAGATAATAAAATCGAAACGCAATTAAAAAAATGCAACGTTACTTTTCTTAAATAAAACACCTAATGTAATTATTTATATTACAAGTGTTGCCGCGATCTGTTTGTTTCTAGCGCCAACAATCGAAACAGTAAAAATTTACTGCATGGATTACTTTTTTTATCATTTATTAAATTATTTAAATCTAAGCCTTTCTAAAGGCCAGTGATTTCCTTAATAAATAGAATAATAAAATGGTGATGTGACCATCATGTTACTTTCTCCGACTATATTTACGTTTTCATGGTTTATTTTCAATTGAAATCATACTTTAAATGTACATCGAGCGTTGAAACTGACGTTTAAAACGTCAAAATTACGAAAGATTATATTTCAAATTCAAAAACTCAGTTTACTCAAAAACTAAAGGAAATTCGAAAAAAAAATTATTCTTTATAAGTTGTTCATTTTATCATTCTCTACAATTATTATTAACATAAATTTGCTGTAACTATTATCGTTTTATAATTATAAACCAAAAATTTAGAAAAAAATAATGCATTTTTTCTCGAATAAAAATGATTTTATGAGAAATGTTTTTAAGCAAAAGATGTTCATTTCTTTGTTGTCTTCAAAGTGTGTTTAAATATTTTTGTGATATTTTTCATATTTAAGAAAATATTGGCAAAAAACAAAAAACAGTTAAGGTAAACGCCCACTTCCGGTGTACGAAATTTTACCAAAAGCTTTTCAGTTCTTTAGATTATCAAATAAGACATATGTTCAAAGTTTCATATAAATTGCTCTATTAGTTTTTGAGATATAGCGCGCACAGACACAAAACTTTTTTTTCCAGAAATTGTTGAAATTTAATTTTTTGACAAAGAATACCTCAGCAACGCGTTGGCAGATTTTGATCATTCGAACACTAACGTGTGCGTAGTGTTAGGATCTTTAAATAATCGCTAATAAAATTTTTCAAAAAAAAAAAATAGAAAATTTGTGTTTTGCAAAGTTGAAACTATAAACGCGCACAATTTCGATTTTCGATTTTTGACAGCGTATACTTCCATAACGCGTTGACAGATTTTGATTATTCTTACGTCAAAATATGCGCAATATTTAAGTCTATAACTTCTATTACAATTTTTTTTTATGAAAATTGCCGAAAAATTCAAAAAAAAAAGTGTTTACAATTAAATTTTTTGACAGTGAATAAGTACACAACGCGTTGGCAGATTTTGATCATTGAAATACTAAGGTATGCGTAATATTGAGATCTTTGAATAATCGTTGATTAAATTTTTCCAAAACAGTAGAAAACTTGTGTTTTGCCAAGTTTTAACTGTAAACGCGCACAATTTCGGTTTTTGACAGTGTATACTTCCAAAACGCGTTGACAGATTTTGATTATTCTTACGTCAAAATATGCACAATATTTAAGTCTATAACTTTTATTACAATTTTTTTTTTGTGAAAATTGCCGAAAAATACAAAAAAAATGTGTTTACAATTAAATTTTTTGACAGTGAATAAGTACACAACGCGTTGGCAGATTTTGATCATTGAAACACTAAGGTATGCGTAATGTTGAGATCTTTGAATAATCGTTGATAAAATTTTTCCGAAACCGTAGAAAACTTGTGTTTTGCAAAGTTGTAACTGCAAACGCGCACAATTTCGATTTTTGACAGCGTATACTTCCAAAACGCGTTGACAGATTTTGATTATTCTTACGTCAAAATATGCTCAATATTTAAGTGTATAACTTTTATTTTTTATGAAAATTGCCGAAAAATATAAAAAAATGTGCTTACAATTTAATTTTTTGACAGTGAATAAGTCCACAACGCGTTGGCAGATTTTGATCATTGAAACGCTAAGGTATGCGTGATGTTAAGATCTCTGAATAATCGTTGATAGAATTTTTCCAAAACATTAGAAAACTTGTGTTTTGCAAAGTTGAAACTGTAAACGCGCACAATTTCGATTTTTGACAGCGTATATTTCCAAAACGCGTTGACAGATTTTGATTATTCTTACGTCAAAATATGAGCAATATTTAAGTCTATAACTTTTATTACAATTTTTTTTATGAAAATTGCCGCAAAATATAAAAAAAATGCTTACAATTTAATTTTTTGACAGTGATTAAGTCTACAACGCGTTGGCAGATTTTAATCATTGAAACACTAAGGTATGCGTAATGTTGAGATCTTTGAATAATCGTTGATAAAATTTTTCCAAAACAGTAGAAAACTTGTGTTTTGCCAAGTTTTAACTGTAAACGCGCACAATTTCGGTTTTTGACAGTGTATACTTCCAAAACGCGTTGCCAGATTTTGATTATTCTTACGTCAAAATATGCACAATATTTAAGTCTATAACTTTTATTACAATTTTTTTTGTGAAAATTGCCGAAGAATATAAAAAAATGTGCTTACAATTTAATTTTTTGACAGTGAATAAGTCCACAACGCGTTGGCAGATTTTGATCATTGAAACACCAAGGTATGCGTAATGTTGAGATCTTTGAATAATCGTTGATACATTTTTTCAAAAACAATAAAAAACTTGTGTTTTGCCAAGTTGTAACTGTAAACGCGCACAATTTCGATTTTTGAAAGCGTATACTTCCAAAACGCTTTGACAGATTTTGATTATTCTTACGTCAAAATATGCGCAATATTTAAGTCTATAACTTTTATTCCAATGAAAATTGCCGAAAAATATTTAAAAAATGTGCTTTGAAATTAATTTTTTTGACAGTGAATAAGTCCACAACGCGTTGGCAGATTTTGATCATTGAAACACCAAGGTATGCGTAATGTTGAGATCTTTGAATAATCGTTGATACATTTTTTCTAAAACAGTAGAAAACTTGTGTTTTGCAAAGTTGAAATTGTAAACGCGCACAATTTCGATTTTTGAAAGCGTATACTTCCAAAACGCTTTGACAGATTTTGATTATTCTTACGTCAAAATATGCGCAATATTTAAGTCTATAACTTTTATTCCAATGAAAATTGCCGAAAAATATTTAAAAAATGTGCTTTGAAATTAATTTTTTTGACAGTGAATAAGTCCACAACGCGTTGGCAGATTTTGATCATTGAAACACCAAGGTATGCGTAATGTTGAGATCTTTGAATAATCGTTGATACATTTTTTCTAAAACAGTAGAAAACTTGTGTTTTGCAAAGTTGAAATTGTAAACGCGCACAATTTCGATTTTTGAAAGCGTATACTTCCAAAACGCTTTGACAGATTTTGATTATTCTTACGTCAAAATATGCGCAATATTTAAGTCTATAACTTTTATTCCAATGAAAATTGCCGAAAAATATTTAAAAAATGTGCTTTGAAATTAATTTTTTTGACAGTGAATAAGTCCACAACGCGTTGGCAGATTTTGATCATTGAAACACTAAGGTATGCGTAATGTTGAGATTTTTGAATAATCGTTGATAAAAAAATTTAAAAACAGTAGAAAACTTGTGTTTTGCCAAGTTGAAACTGTAAACGGGCACAATTTCGATTTTTGAAGTATACTTCCAAAACGCTTTGACAGATTTTGATTATTTTAACGTTAAAATGTGCGCAATATTTAAGTCTACAAATTTTATTACAATTTATTTTAATGAAAATTACCGAAAAATATAAAAAATTTACCAAAATTCGAAACCAAAATATTTACTTTCATGCAATTTCTAAAGACGCACTTCAAGAGCGGAAAGGAGGTGACTTAAGTGACCCAATGCCTGCAAAAAATTACTTTTTATTGTATTATAAATCTTAAAATTGATTATTTGAAAAGAAAAACTCTTTTCAAAGTGACGATATTATTTATTTCTAAACATTGTTCAGAAGCTTCCCCTAAGCTTTCGACGATATAATTTATCAATTTATCAATTCTAATACATCTGACATAATCAATTCTTGTGCGCTTTCGGCTTTTGTATCGTTCTAAAATTTGAAACTAATCAATCTCGGGCGTTTAACGGTCCCCGATCAAATCCGATGAGATTTTAGTTGTCACATCGATCCGAGAGCTTATCGCGATTTTGGCGGATTTAACAAAAATATAATGCAAAGCCGGGATTTATTTACGGCCGTATTCCGTACTATCAGCGCGTATACAATGATGGCAAATTGATAATTGCGGAATGTTGCTGTAATCGATTTTGTGTGCGGAAATTTAAGGGTCATTAATTCATCGACGTTTGAATTTATAGTGAGGTTTTACAACTGAAGTCCTTTATTGTTGTAATTTTGCATAAACAATGGTTGTTACTTTAAAAAAATACGCATATATTTACAATTTATCATTATTTGTGTAAGTAAATAAAGGAAGTCACTTATAAGGAATCCAAACAAAGAGATTTTTTTTTTAATTGAAGTTCATTATTGGGGGCCGCGGTGGCCTAGTGAGTAGCGTTCCTGCTTCGGGGCCTCGTGGTCGTGGGTTCGAATCCGATCCGTGCGGTCACTTTTTCAGAACGAAGAAGTGGCCGTGCGGGTCCATGGATGTTTAGTGTATGTCCTATTAATTATTAAAAATGAAATCTTCAAAAACTTATATACGTTAGTGACTGAACAGCAAATCGCTTACGCCAATTCCCTTATAGTCATTCACTCTCCTTAACCCGCAATTCCATCAAACATCCTTCCTTTAAAAAAAAAAAAGTTCATTATTAACTTCTTGGGCAGAAAGACCGATGGTCGATAGCCCTTCAGTTATTTATGTATTAAAATGTTATGTATGATTATTTGTTTGAATAAAGATCTTGATGTATGTATAACTTCAAGCTCTTGAAAACTGGAATTTTTGAAAAACTTTGTTTTGCGATCAACTGATAGGAGGGTGCGAAAACGCCTTTTTTATCAATTTTAACATCGCTTTGAACGAATAAATTAAACTACTTAAAAATTTACCAAAATTATTGTGCATAATGCAATTTACAATTCAGCGATCTGTACACAAACTGCTGGTCATGTGGAGATATATTGTTTATTCAGTTTAATGAATTCCTACATAATTATGTATGCTGGTGTACACGCGATGAATAATGCAACTGCAGCTTTGTAGTCTGAAAATGCGAACAAGCTGCAATCACTTTATATAATAGATTTAGATTAAGGGAACATTTCCATGAATGGCACTCGGTCATTCCAGACACAATAGTTTTGTGTCCAGGCGTTGGCGTGTTCAAAAGATATCATCATCGTGAGACCCAGCCACCGCACTCAATAATTAATGAAGCTCCTCCCGACATTCCAGCGGAGATATTTTGCATGATATGGGTAATATTTCATTCGATTAAATGTGAGAATTGCATGTATTATTAAAATGAGAATTTCTATTTATAATCGTTTTTTCTCGTTAATTTTCATTAATTTTTATATCAATGTAGAGATAATTTAAAGTTCTTCTCAATAACATAAAAATATACAAGGGGTTCCGTTAAAAAAATGCTCTTAAATTGAAAGTCTAGATAAAACAATTAGCAAGCCACTGAATTTTGCGAAAAAAGACCACACAAATAACTATTTAACTGTTTTTCGCATATCTTACAGTTATTGAGAAAAAGGTGTGTAAAAATTGCACAAAATTGAAAGATGCTCGATATCTCCCAAACTAACCAAGTTAGCCATGATCTGTCAATACTTATTATTTCAGAAAAAGTAGTTATAACGTGTATATCAGATTTTGTCCAGCTCTTCAGGTTCTCCGAGTTCTCTTATAAAAACATCAAGTTTGGGCCACCCGGTACACTGTATGTATACATGGTGCCCGTTTTTGGAGCTCAAACATGGGGATCTCGGTTATTTGAAGAGATACAAGGTCGGTTAAATTAGGGCAAAGTTGCCCAATCTGGACTATAACATAATGCCGTTTTGAAACATAAAATATTCCGACTACATCCGAAAAAAACCGAAATTAAAAAAAAAAATATTTTTTTTTGCTAAACTATTTATAGAGATATTTCAAAACAATTTCATCATTGCCACTTTGTACGCTCTACAACGTGGTGATATAATAATAAAAAAATCGACGTTTCTATTTTCGGGAAACATCATCAACTTTGTTTTTTCTTATGGGCGCCATCTTGTATTTTTATATTTTTAAATACAATTTTTTTTCCTATTACGGTGATGTGCCATGTGTTGGAGTTTGGTCTAGCAGTTTAATGGATATGCCAAAAATCCCTTTTGCAAAGAGTGCCTTGGAAATGACAGCTACACTTTTGTTTAATAAAGTAATTTATTAAAAAATAATACAAAACTAACGCAAACTTCCCATTTCATTATAAGATATAAAAAGTAGAAAAATATTATTCAAATTCATAACATAGAATGAAATTAGAGCATGAGAAATAAATAAAATTATAAGAGGTGCTCGAATGGCTCACCCTCCATCTCCAAGCATTGCTGTAATTTGAATGAATTTTTGAAAACTGATATTTTTGGTAGTAGAAGAAAAAAAATCTAAAAAAATAAATAGAGATATTAAAGAAATCCACAAAAAATGTTAAATCTTATTGTAAAGATTTAAAATTTTTTGTTTGAATTTATTTGTTTTTGAATCTACCTTTAAAACTATTTTTTTTTTAATTTGCCAATTTCTTATGAATGTTTGAAAAGTAATATTTTAAGTTGTCGAACAATTGAACAAATAAAAATAAATACTTATATGATGGAATTACTTTACAATACACTTGGATTTTTGAAAATGTGTCAATTTCTAATTTTTAAAAACCAATTTTTAAGTGGTTGAATATTTAAACAATGAAAAACTAGAAAAAAGCATATCCCTATGATTGAATTCCATAAAAAAACTCTGATGCAATTTACCTTGAAAATTAACCTTGATTTTTGAAACTGAGTTTTTGAAAATTCATATTTTTAGTTGTTGAAGACGAACAAAAAAAAATCTAAAACAAATAAATAGTAATATAATTGAACTCCACAAACATTTTTAAATAGTTCTACTTTACAACTAACTTAAATTTTTGCAAATTCGCCAAATTTAGAGAAAATAAATACTCAAATGCTCAAAGTTTTTAATATATCCACAAGATTTAACATAAATTTTGATTTTTAAGTTATAAATTTTTAAAAATGAATTTTTAAGTGGTCAAATATTTTTACAAGGAAAAAATAGAAAAAAAATCATATCGATATGATTGAATTCCTTAAAAACACTGATGAAATCATAATACATTTACCTTTAAAATTAACCTTGTTTTTTGAAATTGAGTCGATTTTTGCGCGAGTTATGAATTTTTTAAATTCATATTTTGGCTAAAAAGTTAATACTGATATAATATTAATTCTTTAAACATTCTGATATCTTTACAAAACATTTACCTTTAAAACTAACTAACTCTACCAATTTCTGCGTGAGTTATGAATTTTTGAAAATTGGTCGAAATATTTGAACAAAGAAAAAATATAAATATAAAATAATATCGATGTGATTCTTTAAAAAGTCCGATGCTGTCAAAACTTAAATTTTTAAAAATGTGTTTATTTTTGGGTTTTAAATTGTCGTTTTTGGCAGTTGAAATTGTCATTTTTGGCAGTTAAAAATTGCCATTTTTGCCAGTTAAAAATGATCGTTGCCGGCACTTGAAAATGGGCCTTTTTTGCAGTTGAAAATTGTCATTTTTGGCAGTTGAAAATTATCACTTTTGGTAGCTTAAAATGGTCGTTGCCGACACTTGAAAATTGGCTTTTTTGGCAGTTAAAAATTCTCATTTTTGGCAATAAAAATAGTCGTTTCCGACACTTGACAATTGTCCTTTTGGCAGTTCAAAATTGACCTTTTTGGCAGTTGAAAATTGACCTTTTTGGCACTTGATTATTGCATGAAATGCTAGAATTCACCAAAAATAAAAAATAAATAGTATATTCACAAAACATCTGAATTATCTTCAATTTTTTTTAAATGCGTGAGTTATAAATGTTTAAAAATGATTTTTTTCAATTTGTCGAATATTTGAACAATGAATTTGATATGATTGAATTCCTTAAAACCTTTAATGCAATCATAATATATTTACCTTTAAAATTAACTTTGAGTTAATGCGTGTTATGAATTTTTAAAAATTAATATGTAAAGTTGTCGAAGACTTGAATAAAAAATCAATTTTTTTAATACACACAAAACATTTTCCTTTAAAACTTACTGTAATTTTTGAAAATGCGTCATTTTTTCCGTAAGTTATGAATTTGTGAAAATTAAGCTTTAAGTTGTCGAACAAAAAAAAAACTGATACAGAAGTATACTTACAAAACATCTGCCTTTAGAATCAACTTAGACTTTTGAAAATGTGTCAATTTTTGCGTGAGATTCATGTTTGAAAATTAATATTTAAAGTTGTTGAAGACAAAAAATCGTTTTTTTTTCATATATTCACAAAACATCTATTTAATTTAATTTATTTAATGTGCCAATAACAATGGGTTTATACAGGTCAATATACATAATATAAATATGTGGTTTCAATAAATAAAATAAAATATGAGTCATACCAGATATAAAAAAAAAAACTTAAATTTACAGGGTGTAGAAATATGCAGAAGATTCACATTCAGAAAGAAAACTGTAACATGGATAAATAACAAATGTATCTTCCTTTAAAACTTAAATTTTTGAAAATGTGTTATTCTTTTTTTAATTTTTAAAAACGAATTTTTAAACAAGGAAAAAGTACGGTAATTCAGAGTACAGAGTATTTTTTATAACACTGGCCTTCTTAGTTGTGACTAATTTTTCCATAATTTTATTTTAACGTTTTGTATTTTTTTAGATTTTTTTCTCCTTAGCTTCCACAACACAAATCAAATTTTTGAAACATTCATAACACACTTAAATACTGATACATTTTCAGAATCCAAAATAATTTTTAAATAATATTTCTATCTTGGTTGACTAATTTTGGCATATTTTTATTTTAGCGTTTTATATTTTAATTTTAGCGTTTTATATATTTTTTTAGATTTTCTTTCAGCTCGGCTTCTACAACACATATCAAACTAATCATAACTTACCTAAAAACTGATACATCCTCAGAATCCAAAATGATTTTTAAATAACACTGACCTTCTTAGTTATAACTAATTTTTCCATAATTTTATTTTACCGTTTTGTATTTTTTTAGATTTTTTTTCACCTTAACTTTCACAACACAAATCAAACTTTTTAAACATTCATAACTTATTTAAAAACTGATACATCTTCAAAATCAAAAATGATTTTAAAAATAATATATCCATCTTAGTTGTAACTAATTTTTGCATAACTTTATTTTAGCGCTTTCTTTAAAAAAAATACCTCTGCTTCTACAACACAAATCAAACTTTTTAAACAATAATAACTCACTTAAAAACTTATTCTCAGATGTGACTAATTTTTGCATAATTTTATTTTTGCGTTTTTTTTTTTAGATATTTTTTCACAACACAAATCACACTCTTTAAACATAACTCACTTAAAAACGAATATATCTTCAAAATTCAAAATTATTTTAAATAATATGACCTTCATAGTTGTGACTAATTTTTGCATAATTTTATTTTAACGTTTAATACTTTTGTTAGATTTTTTTCACAACACAAATCAAATTTTTAAACATTCATAACTCACTTAAAAACCAAAATCTTCAAAATCTAAAATAATTTAAAAATAATATGGGCTTCTTAGTTGTGACTGATTTTCGCATAATTTTATTTTAGCTTTTTATATTTTTTTAATTTTTTTTTCACCTCAGCTACCACAGCGCAAATTAAATTCACTTAAAAACTGAAAAAAAAACATCTAAAAACTGATACATTTTCCAAAATCCAAGATGATTTTTAAACAATATGGCTTTCTTAGTTATAACTAATTTTTGCATCATTTTATTTTAGCGTTTTATTTTTTTATAATTTTTTTTTTACAACGCAAACCAAATTTTTTAAACTGATATATCTTTAATACCCAAAATGATTTTAAAATAATAGGGCCGTTTTAGTTGTGGCTAAATTTTGAATAATTTTATTTTAGCGTTTTAGTTTATTTTTTTAGATTTTTTTTATCTCGGCTTCTACAATCCACTTCACCATTTTTAACATGCATAACTCACTTAAAAACTAATATATCTTCACAACTAAAAATGATTAATAAATAATATGGCTAATAATTTTAGCATAATTTTATTTTAGCGTTTTATATTTTTTTAATTTTTTTTACCTCAGCTTCTACAGCGCAAATAAAAATGCATAACTCACTTGAAAATTAGAGTATTTTCAAAAACCAAATTTATTTATACAGAATAGAATCTTCTTAGTTGTGGCTAATTTTTGCATAATTTTATTAAGCGTTTTTTTTTAGATTTTTTCACCTCAGCTTCCTCAAAACAAATTCAAATTCTTAAACATTCATAACTCACTTGAAAAGGGTAGTATTTTCAAAAACTAAATTTATTTGCAAAGATTAGAACCTTCTAAGCAGTTTCTAATTTTCGGCATAATTATATCTCAGCGTTTAACATTCTTTACGATTATTTCCTCTCCAACGCTTCCATAACGCAAATCAATTTTTTTAAACATTCATAACTTCCTTAAAAACCAATATATCTTCAAAACCTAAAATTATTTCTAAATAATATGGCTATTTTTTGCATAATTTTATTTTAACGTTTTATGTTTTTTTTTTTTAGATTTTTTTTCACCTCAACTTTCACAATACAAATCAACATTTTTGAACATTCACAACTCACTTGAAAATTAGAATATTTGCAGAAACTAAATTGGTTTGTAAAGAATAGATCCTTCGAAGTTGTTCCTAATTTTTGGCATAATTATATTTCATTGTTTCATATTCCAAACTGAAAATGGGAAAACAAAAATTGCATCGAAGGATAGAAAAAAATAATAATCAAAGGATTTCGAATAAAAGTGGGTACCAAATCCGAGATTGAAAAGAAACAGCACCACACCAAAATCGAAAATTGTACGATTTAAAAAATTAATTATTGAATGGATATTTTTTTTTAATTGGTCAGCTCCAGAAAATAAACCTGTTTGATGGTGAGAAAGCTAACTGCAAGTGGTATTTGTTAAGAAGGTAAATGTAATTATAAGATTCTGTACGATTTATCAATGAGCTATTGGCCTGATGGTCTCTCTACTAATGCCGTATTTTTTATATACATTATTGTAGCATAACATAAATGAACTATTGACCTCATGGTCTCTACTATACCGTTATTTTAGTATTCAGGTATTTTTAAATCGCATTGAAAAAATCATTTCTATTGTTGTTAAGATATTATTAAATCGCATTGAAAAAATTATTATTGTGAATAATTCATTCAATAAATTGTACATAAATGAGCTATTGACCTGATGGTCTCGCTACTATCGTTATTTGTGTTGAGAGATATTATTAAATCGCATTGAAAAATTCACAATAAATTATTCATTCAATAAAGTTGAATTAATTTCATTTAATCGCTTACCAGCAGTAGGGACTATCTTCATAACTAATAATCCATTTCCATTAATGTAATTTTCAATATTCTGCACACACTAAAACACGCGAACACTCACTCACTCACTCGGTGGAAGGTACACTGCCGAATCGAACGGTTTTCAATGACTAAAAAGAGATTTAAACAGGAATGCGTTCATGCATCGTAGATAAGGATTGATAACAGACGTCGAAAGACTGTGTTTTTTGGAAACATCTACGCCGGATACTAATTGCCTCCGGGGCAAAGGTCAAATGATTCGGCGGTTCGCACCTGGCAAAATTTTCCAGTTCCACCGGTGTGTTTGTTCGGTGTTTTAGATTTTAACAGTGCGACGGAGTGTTATTCTTGAATTTTAATTTTTGAGTTCACTGGAATTTGAAATACTTTCATTTGATCAGGCGGAGAAGTTGTGAAAATTTCTAACAAGTTTACCGACTCGAAAAAAATAGAAAAATAATTGCCATCGACGTTAAACTTTCTGGAATAACTAGAAATGCATTCTAGATTATGATTTCGTAAAAATCCATTTACACCCCTTCACTGAATTTTAAAATACTTTCAATTAATCAGGCGGAGAAGTTGTGAAAATTTCTAACAAGTTCACCGACTCGAAAAAAATAGAAAAATAATAGCTATCGACGTTAAACTTTCTAGAATAATTAGAAATTGATTCTAGATTATGATTTCGTGAAAATCCATTTACACCCTTTTGCTGGATTTTAAAATACTTTCATTTGATCAAGCGGGGATTTTGTGAAAATTTCTAACAAGTTCACCGACTCGAAAAAAATAGAAAAATAATAGCCATTGACGTTAAACTTTCTAGAATAACTAGAAATACATTCTAGATTATGATTTTGTGAAGATCCATTTACACCCTTTCGCTGGATTTTGAAATACTTTCATTTGATCAAGCGGGGATTTTGTGAAAATTTCTAACAAGTTCACCGACTCGAAAAAAATAGAAAAATAATAGCTATCGACGTTAAACTTTCTAGAATAACTAGAAATACATTCTAGATTATGATTTTGAAATACTTTTATTTGATCAAGCGAGGATTTTGTGAAAATTTCTAACAAGTTCACCGACTCGAAAAAAATAGAAAAATAATAGCCATCGACGTTAAACTTTCTAGAATAATTGGAAATGGATTCTAGATTATGATTTCGTGAAAATCCATTTACACCCTTTCGCTGGATTTTGAAATACTTTCATTTGATCAAGCGGGGATTTTGTGAAAATTTCTAACAAGTTCACCGACTCGAAAAAAATAGAAAAATAATAGCCATCGACGTTAAACTTTCTAGAATGATTGGAAATGGATTCTAGATTATGATTTCGTGAAAATCCATTTACACCCTTTCGCTGGATTTTGAAATACTTTCATTTGATCAAGCGGGGATTTTGTGAAAATTTCTAACAAGTTCACCGACTCGAAAAAAATAGAAAAATAATAGCCATCGACGTTAAACTTTCTAGAATAACTAGAAATACATTCTAGATTATGATTTTGAAATACTTTTATTTGATCAAGCGAGGATTTTGTGAAAATTTCTAACAAGTTCACCGACTCGAAAAAAATAGAAAAATAATAGCCATCGACGTTAAACTTTCTAGAATAACTAGAAATACATTCTAGATTATGATTTTGTGAAGATCCATTTACACCCTTTCGCTGGATTTTGAAATACTTTCATTTGATCAAGCGGGGATTTTGTGAAAATTTCTAACAAGTTCACCGACTCGAAAAAAATAGAAAAATAATAGCCATCGACGTTAAACTTTCTAGAATAACTAGAAATACATTCTAGATTATGATTTTGTGAAAATCCATTTACACCCTTTCGCTGGATTTTGAAGTAATTTCATTTGATCAAGCGGGGATTTTGTGAAAATTTCTAACAAGTTCACCGACTCAAAAAAAATAGAAAAATAATAGCCATCGACGTTAAACTTTCTAGAATAACTAGAAATACATTCTAGATTATGATTTTGAAATACTTTTATTTGATCAAGCGAGGATTTTGTGAAAATTTCTAACAAGTTCACCGACTCGAAAAAAATAGAAAAATAATAGCCATCGACGTTAAACTTTTTAGAATAATTGGAAATGGATTCTAGATTATGATTTCGTAAAAATCCATTTACACCCTTTCGCTGGATTTTGAAATACTTTCATTTGATCCGTCGGAGAAGTTGTGAAAATTTCTAACAAGTTCACCGACTCGAAAAAAATAGAAAAATAATAGCCATCGACGTTAAACTTTCTAGAATAACTAGAAATACATTCTAGATTATGATTTCGTGAAGATCCATTTACACCCTTTCGCTGGATTTTGAAATACTTTCATTTGATCAAGCGGGGATTTTGTGAAAATTTCTAACAAGTTCACCGACTCGAAAAAAATAGAAAAATAATAGCTATCGACGTTAAACTTTCTAGAATAACTAGAAATACATTCTAGATTATGATTTTGAAATAATTTTATTTGATCAAGCGAGGATTTTGTGAAAATTTCTAACAAGTTCACCGACTCGAAAAAAATAGAAAAATAATAGCCATCGACGTTAAACTTTCTAGAATAATTGGAAATAGATTCTAGATTATGATTTCGTAAAAATCCATTTACACCCTTTCGCTGGATTTTGAAATACTTTCATTTGATCAAGCGGGGATTTTGTGAAAATTTCTAACAAGTTCACCGACTCGAAAAAAATAGAAAAATAATAGCCATTGACGTTAAACTTTCTAGAATAACTAGAAATACATTCTAGATTATGATTTTGTGAAGATCCATTTACACCCTTTCGCTGGATTTTGAAGTAATTTCATTTGATCAAGCGGGGATTTTGTGAAAATTTCTAACAAGTTCACCGACTCGAAAAAAATAGAAAAATAATAGCCATCGACGTTAAACTTTCTAGAATAACTAGAAATACATTCTAGATTATGATTTTGTGAAAATCCATTTACACCCTTTCGCTGGATTTTGAAGTAATTTCATTTGATCAAGCGGGGATTTTGTGAAAATTTCTAACAAGTTCACCGACTCAAAAAAAATAGAAAAATAATAGCCATCGACGTTAAACTTTCTAGAATAACTAGAAATACATTCTAGATTATGATTTTGAAATACTTTTATTTGATCAAGCGAGGATTTTGTGAAAATTTCTAACAAGTTCACCGACTCGAAAAAAATAGAAAAATAATAGCCATCGACGTTAAACTTTTTAGAATAATTGGAAATGGATTCTAGATTATGATTTCGTAAAAATCCATTTACACCCTTTCGCTGGATTTTGAAATACTTTCATTTGATCCGTCGGAGAAGTTGTGAAAATTTCTAACAAGTTCACCGACTCGAAAAAAATAGAAAAATAATAGCCATCGACGTTAAACATTCTAGAATAACTAGAAATACATTCTAGATTATGATTTTGAAATACTTTTATTTGATCAAGCGAGGATTTTGTAAAAATTTCTAACAAGTTCACCGACTCGAAAAAAAATAGAAAAATAATAGCCATCGACGTTAAACTTTCTAGAATAATTGGAAATGGATTCTAGATTATGATTTTGTGAAGATCCATTTACACCCTTTCGCTGGATTTTGAAGTAATTTCATTTGATCAAGCGGGGATTTTGTGAAAATTTCTAACAAGTTCACCGACTCGAAAAAAATAGAAAAATAATAGCTATCGACGTTAAACTTTCTAGAATAACTAGAAATACATTCTAGATTATGATTTTGAAATAATTTTATTTGATCAAGCGAGGATTTTGTGAAAATTTCTAACAAGTTCACCGACTCGAAAAAAATAGAAAAATAATAGCCATCGACGTTAAACTTTCTAGAATAATTGGAAATAGATTCTAGATTATGATTTCGTAAAATTCCATTTACACCCTTTCGCTGGATTTTGAAATACTTTCATTTGATCAAGCGGGGATTTTGTGAAAATTTCTAACAAGTTCACCGACTCGAAAAAAATAGAAAAATAATAGCCATTGACGTTAAACTTTCTAGAATAACTAGAAATACATTCTAGATTATGATTTTGTGAAGATCCATTTACACCCTTTCGCTGGATTTTGAAGTAATTTCATTTGATCAAGCGGGGATTTTGTGAAAATTTCTAACAAGTTCACCGACTCGAAAAAAATAGAAAAATAATAGCCATCGACGTTAAACTTTCTAGAATAACTAGAAATACATTCTAGATTATGATTTTGAAATACTTTTATTTGATCAAGCGAGGATTTTGTGAAAATTTCTAACAAGTTCACCGACTCGAAAAAAATAGAAAAATAATAGCCATCGACGTTAAACTTTCTAGAATAATTGGAAATGGATTCTAGATTATGATTTTGTGAAGATCCATTTACACCCTTTCGCTGGATTTTGAAGTAATTTCATTTGATCAAGCGGGGATTTTGTGAAAATTTCTAACAAGTTCACCGACTCGAAAAAAATAGAAAAATAATAGCCATCGACGTTAAACTTTCTAGAATAACTAGAAATACATTCTAGATTATGATTTTGAAATACTTTTATTTGATCAAGCGAGGATTTTGTGAAAATTTCTAACAAGTTCACCGACTCGAAAAAAATAGAAAAATAATAGCCATCGACGTTAAACTTTCTAGAATAACTAGAAATGCATTCTAGATTATGATTTAGTGAAAAAACATTTACACCCTTTTGCTGGATTTTGAAATACTTTCATTTGATCAGGCGGAGAAGTTGTGAAAATTGAAATATACGAAACGGCAGAATCAATCGTTTATTAATACGGATATATCACCGAACCAAAATTTCAATCATCTGTCAAAACAAAAGTTAAATTTACAGGAAAATTTCTGTCGCAAAATGTATTGTTTCTTGATCATCAAAATGATATTTCTAGTGTAGTCATTATTGTTACTGCAAAATTTCGATAATTTTTATTCATCTGTTAAAAAGATTATTCAAGATTATTCTTTAAAAATTTGAAACAACTCTAAACAGATTTAAGGAACTATCAAAGGAATTTTTGTTAATTTAGCTTCTAGCGCAGACATTTTTGCTACTGCAAAGTTTTTTTTAATTTCTTACAACTTCAGAACGGGAAAGTATTGTGGTCGTAAAATTTTGTTTTGATTCCTCGTTGCACACTTGGTGAAATATTTTGAGTAATGAAACCTAATGCTACTTATCATTTCATTACCTCTACCCTACATAATGTAAATTAAGCAAGCTTTAAGAACGTTAAATTTCCATTTGATTTCACTGTTATTGCCCTTTTGTACACAAACCCTAATATCTGAATCGATGAAATAAATTCGTGGTTAATGCCCAGCGATCAAATAAATTACAGGCCATTCGGGGCACTAAATTGCGTCCTGTTTGTTTCGATTAATGCTTCTTCCATTGGAGTAACGACTGGTATCCAATAAATTACAAGTTGCGGTTATGTGGGCATAAAGCAATCAATGGCAGAAATTAATATTACTTACGCAGAAAATAATTGGTTACGGTCCTCATCCTCTTGTGGGCGAGGACAATCCAAATGACGATGAGGTTGCCGCCGGTGGCCACGATGACCATTCCTGCGTACAGGGTGCTCCAGATGATCTGCCTCCATACCGGCAGAATGAACTGATTCGATTCTGCGGAATATTCAACGTCCATTAGAGGATTGTTTAATAAGATTTTGGAATTAAGTACCTGATTCCGTGTTGTTCTCCGTGTCGTTGTAGGCGTTCGTCGTGAAGTCCGAATATATTGTAACTGTCTCGTTGTCGAATAGCAACATTTTCCCGGATCCAGAGAATGCCATTTTAATAATCTAATTGATTCCTGAGAGGCTACTCGTTAGGTCTAGTGAGATTTGTTTGTAGTTGGTTGTGGGCGGCATCTTTCTCGTTCATACTGAAACAAAAATAATTTGGTTAATATTATTTTCTTACTTCAAGGTTATAGTTATAAAAAAAAATCCTAATTTTTCTTCTCTCAAAGAGTTTACAACATACGTTTAGAACATTTTAATAGGCTAAATTTAATAATAAAAATAATTTTAATTTTTTTTAGGCCCGCACGTTTAATTTAAAAATGTGCCAATGTTCTTAGATCAGTTTACTCAAAATATAATCAGATTTTAAGAAAAATGTATTCTTTATAATTTGATTAGTTCAACATTATTCAACTAAATTTATATTATTTTATAATAATAGACTTATGAAAACATTTTCACTAATTATTTTTTTCTAAAAACAACAATATAAAAATAACCCATGCAAATTATGACTTGAAGACTCGTTAATTCAACACTCTTTGGATGATAATTTAAAAAAATTCAAAACACGCGCCAGGAAACTGAACACCAATTATGAAATAAATAATAAGGTATTTAATCTCAAAACGCAAACCCGGTAAATAATGTTATTTCTACTCAACGCGAATAACTTAGCCCATCCCCGGTGATAAATGTTAATGAATTAATTGAAGTTAGCTATTTAATTTAACACGGCGCCTCTTTTTCAACAAGTTTAATTAATTTCGTTACCAAGCAGTATTAATTATACGCATTTGCAGCGCCTCCAATTTCGCAAAATTTATTAGCGCCTAGAAACCGTGCCGCGAACGACAGTTGTACAGTTGGTAAAAAAAGAGAGATTTATTTTATATACAAATTCGGATGCTGGAATAATGTAATATATGGCAGCAATTTACCATAACGCGTGCGATCGATGCGACCTGCGTATATTTTCCACCTACAATTTTTTTTTTATGGTAATTTTCTCGGAGACACACGGATTCTTAATAGCGTGTGCGTTTGAAGATTTTTTTATGAGTTATTGCTGCTGCTGGGAAAAAACGAAAGTAATTTAAAAACCGTCGTAATAATTTATTAATTGCCGAATAAGCTTCCATATTTTATCGATATCTCAGTTAATAAATTCGAGCTCAGAATGTAATTTACGCGCGATATTTGTTATCGAATTATTGACCGAAGCCGCAGGCCGAGGTCAATAATTTAAAAACAGGCTTTAAATTAAAAATTAAAAAATTTAATTTGCAATTTTTTTTTAAATTTAAAATAAATTGGAAAACTATTTTGAGCGATTTTTTGGGTGATGAATACTGAAAATAGCAATTTTTGTACTTTAATATTCAATCTTTTTGTTTGCATTTTTTGGACTATATTTTAAATTTTTCACATGTATCCGCATCTTCGATTTTTTTTATTTGAATTTTTTATCTTTTAACCTTTAAATTTTCTTTATTTAGGTCTAAATTTTTGATCTTTTGGCCCATTTTTCATTATTTTGGTCAAAATTTTAAATTTTTTTTGTTAAAATTTTGTATTTTTAGGCCCGATTTTTTTTTATTTTTAGGTCTGAATTATTGGTCTAAATTTTTGATTTTTTCCCCTTTATTTTAGAATTTTTAACTTGAATTATTGGTTTTTATGCGCGAATTTTGTATCTTTTTTGCCGGAATTTTCGAGTTTTTCATTTTTTGCCTTTCATTTTATATATTTTTTTGGCCACTATTTTCGAGTTTCTGATAGCCAGGCTAATTTTGAGTTGAAGATTGGATTGAATTTGGATCTGAAAATGGCAAATCATTTTTCTTTTTTGCTTGATTTTCGAACTTTTTCGTCAGCACTTTCATACCAGGATTTTTTTAGATTTTAATAGGTTTATACTTTAGATATTTTATGAGCGAATTTTTTATTTTGTGCCCATATCTTCGATTTTTTTTATTTATTGGCCCAATTATTTTTTTTAATTTGCCAAAATTTTTGATTTGTTAGTTGAAATTTGGGTTTTTTTGGTCTGAATTTTTTCTTTCTAGCCTTGAGTTTTTGATTTTTGGTTTAAATTTTCGATTTATTTGGCCTATGTTTTAATTTTTTACCTCAGTTATTGATTTGAATGAGCAAATGATGGAATTTTTAACGAGCAAATTATTGATTTTTATGAACAAACTATTTATTTTTTGAGTTTTTGGTCCAAGTTTTGGATTTTTTGTCCTGTAATTTTTAACTCGTATCTTCGATATTTTGGGTCTAAAGTTTTTATCTTTTGCCCTGTTTTTTTTTTTAATTTGGCCAAAATTTTCCATTTGTTAATTGAAATTTATAATTTTTCGGTCTGCATTTTTGATTTTTATATTAGATTTTTTTTATATTTTAGATTTTTTGAGTTGAATTATTGATATTTTTGAGCGATTTTTTTTTATTGTTTTGATGATTTTTTGAGTATTCTGGAGTAACTTTTTGATTTGTAATTTTTTAAGGGAATTTTTGTTTTTTATTTGTTTTTTATGGGTTATTTTATGAACAAACTATTGATTTTTTTGCCGGTGTTTTTGAGATTTTTGGTCCGTTTTGGATTTTTTACTGTGTAATTTTTAAACGATATTTTCGATATTACTGGTCTAAAGTTTTTATGCTTTGGCCTGTTTTTTTTTATTTTGACCAAAATTTTCCATTTGTTGGTTGAAATTTTTAATTTTTAGGTCCGCATTTTTGATTTTTATACTCGAATTTTTTTATATCTTAGGTTTTTTGAGTTGAATTATTGAAATTTTTGAGCGATTTTTTTTTATTGTTTTGGTGATTTTTTCGAGTATTCAGTAACTTTTTGATTTCTATTTTTTTATCGCAATTTTTGTTTTTTATGGGTTATAATAATAATAATAATAATAATAATTCTTTATTGGTGGAGCAGATCAAAATTACATGATGTTCACAGGTCAAATTAAATATTACATATATAAATAGAACGATATAAAAAAACATTAATAAAATTTAAAATTTACGCAATACGTATATCGACGATATCATTATTTTATAAACAAACTATTGATTTTTTTTGCCGGTGTTTTTGAGGTTTTAGGTCTGTTTTGGATTTTTTGCCGTGTAATTTTTAACTCGTATCTTCGATATTTTTAGCCTAAAGTTATTATCTTTTGGCCTGTTTTTTTTTTATTTTGGCCAAAATTTTCCACTTGTTGATTTTAAGTTTTTGGTCCGCATTTTTGATTTTTATACTCGAATTTTTTTATATTTTAGATTTTTTGAGTTGAATTATTGATATTTTTGAGCGATTTTTTTTAATTGTTTTGATGATTTTTTCGAGTATTCTGGAATAACTTTTTGATTTGTCATTTTTTACCGGAATTTTTGTTTTTTATGGGTTATTTTTTTTAGTTTGGTCAGCAACTTTTTTTGCTAAAAAGCTAGTTTTGGAACTGGAGTTCCAAATTTTTTTTTTTTTCTTTTTTTTTAATTTTTCAATTTTTGGACGGCAATTTTTATTTTTAGACCAGTGTTTTTGATTTTTTGGTACATACATATTTGGCCTGTATTTTCGTTTTCTTTGTTCCAAATTTTATAGTTTTTTTCCTAAATATTCTTTATTTCGATAAAAAATTATCGATTTGTTTGTTAAAATTTTCGGATTGGAATTTCCTATTTTTATCCTCGAGTTTTCGATTAAACTTTTCTGGTCCATATTTGAGTATTTTTATCTTAATTATTAATTTAATGAGCGAATTTTTTATCGGTTTGTACTTTAGATGTTTATGAGCGAATTTTTTATTTTTTTTGTGTATTTTAGAGAGTTTCGTACAAGTTTTAAATCGTTTTAAAGACTTTTGACCTGAATTATTGGTTTTTATGAGCGATTATTTTTTTTTACTTTTTGGCCACTATTTTCGAATCTCTGATCTTATTTACTCATTTTGAGCTTACGCTATTTTTGGGGCTGAAAATTATTTTTCTTTTGCATATGATTTTTCAATTTTTTTGTTTGTTTTTCTTTACCTCAATTACTAATTTGAATAAGCGAATTTGTGATTGGTATATTAGATTTTAAAAGCGAATTTTTGATTTTTCTGTCGTATTTTCGAATTTCAGATTTTTAATTTTTTGCCCTTCATTTTAGATTTTTTAACATAAGTTATTGTTTTTTTTTATCGTTAGCCACTATTCTCGGGTTTCGGGTCTGCAACTTATTTTGAGCTTAAGCTATTTTTGGGGCTGAAAATGGTCGTATTTTCGAGTTTCCGATTACTTATTTTTTGCCCTTCATTTTAAATTTTTTAACATGAGTTATTATTTTTCTTATCTTTAGCCACTATTCTCGAGTTTCTGGTCTGCAACTTATTTTGAGCTTAAGCTTGGGGGCTGAAAATGGCAAAATTATTTTGCTTAATTTTTCTTATTTTTGGAGCAGGATTTTTGATTTTTTGGTTTATATTTTAGATCTTTGGCCTATATTTTCGATTTTTTTGTTGCGAATTTTAGAGTTTTTGGCCTAAATATTCAATATTTTTGCCAAAATTTTCGATTTTTTCGTTTTTCGGTCTGCATTTTTAATTTTTGGCCTGAAGTTTTTGATTGTTGGTCTGAATATGGCCTATATTTTATAGTTTTTTTACCTTGATTATTAATTTGAATGAGCGAATTTTTGATTGGTCTATACTTTAGATTTTTATGAGCGAATTATTGATTTTTTGGCCGTATTTTGGGAATTTTATGTCCGAGATTTTAAGAAAATTTTGGAAAATGCGTATAAATTTAAAATAAATTGGAAAATTATTTTGAGCGATGGAGTGATTTGGGGCTAATTTAGGGTGATTTTTGGCTGATTTTTTGCCCTTTAATTTAGATTCTTGAATTTCTCGGCCTGTATTTTTAAGATTTTTGTATTAATTTTTGGTTATTTATTTAATTTGATATATGTATTGCTTTAGTGGTTTTTTAATATAAATATAGGGGTAATAACTTCAATAATTCGTATTACAGCTGTCGACTTGCATTGATTTATTTTCATTACTGCGATTTGCCAACAGGAAAAAATCTCATACACTCTGTCACGCACTAAACCAAATAACGAAAATACTAATTCTCGCAATGCCCGCTACAAATTTTCCGCGCACGGGGATAAATAATTCTATATTATTCCCGTTTTTGATGTCCAATTCCAGTGTTTGAAGCAATTATATTCTCGCTGATTGACGCATCTCGTCTGAACGACATCAAACTCGCATCCGTCTATTTTATTCGCTCGCTTGTGACAAATCGGCATGAAATATTTTAGTAGGCATCAAAGCAAATCCGGCAATATTAACTTGATCACTTTTTATGACATGTTATAGTTTCAACTGAAAATAATTTTCGGTGCAGGTATTCAACTCACAGGTTGTAAATAATAATAATAATAATTTTTCCACAAATTGGAGAGAAATTCGAACGAAATCGTGACAGAAATAACATTATATTTTTAATCGTATAGATTGCATAAAACACTTATTATTAACACGTTCGATGCCGCTCTCATTTAGGTACCACTTTGCCAATACATTACAATACATTATTTAACGCTTATAAGCGTCAACGGCATCAAACGTGTTAATCTAACGAATGCCACAAAATTCGCGACAAGAAAAAATATTCCCATGAGCCGATCTGTAGTAGCAAGTAGTTTTGTAATTTATATTTTTTTGTGACTTATGTAAGACTTGTCGATAACATCAATAAATGAAATTAAATTAAATGAAAGGTCAGACCGCGCCGTATTCGCGACAATAAAAATATTCTCATGAGTTCGACATTAATATTGTATTCCCGGCGCATCCACCAGAATATCAATTGATTACATTATCTAATTTTAGTTGTCGGTAACGTGATGGTTGCGACTTTCAATAACCTTATCGTTAGCTGAGGGATAATTAAAAAACTTCCCAGTTTAGCGTTCGGAATGTATGCACTACTATTTACGGGCCGGTATCTCCTATCATGCTTTTATGACTTTTTTCAAATTGATTCGAGGCAGAACACGTATCTGCGAGGTATTGTTGTGGGCGCGAATATGGACAACCACGAGTGGAGGAAATATTTCACGTCTGGAGAAATTTGATGCCGTGGAATGTCAGAAGCGATGGAGCCGTAGGATTGTGTTCCTCTGCTCTACGTGAATAATTCATGTCGCGAATATTTATTTCAGAGTGCGCTAATGTGTTTTATGGCGTGTGTGATCTGATAATGTTATGTGATGCAACGTGATGTGAAGTTAGCAAGCGGGAATTCATCGGCAACTGTGGTGGGGAGGAAGGTAAATTTTGCAACTTTTTTAATAATCATCGTAGACCTTCTTTTTCATCAGAAAAACGAGAGAAATTGATTGGCGTTAAAAAAATTCAGCTAAAATAAGTTCTTAACAAAATTCCATAAATATAAAGTTTTAAAAATTAAAAGGAGAATTCTAAAGAATGTCATGAAGAAAATTCTGAAAATTTTTTCTGAAAAAAATCGCGAAATATCATAACAAAATTATCTTAAAAAATTGACCTGAAAATAACATCTTTAAAAAATAAACAAAAATTTATTTGGAAAAAAAGCATTGTAAAAAATCTTTTAAATGGTCCTTAAAAAGATCTAAAGAAATTGCCCTGAAAAAGAAATCCCAGTCTTGAAAAAAGTCCCGCAAAAAGGCCTAAAATAAGTCCTTAACAAAATTCCTGAAATAAAAAGGTTTAAAATTGTCTTGAAAAAAAAATGCTAAAAATATCTGTCCTTAAAATGGTCCAAAAAAGGTCATGAAAAGTAAAAATTCTAAAAAATGTCACGAAGAAAATTCCGAAAAAACCCGAATTTTCATAAAAAAAATGTCCTTGAAAAATTGCCCTGAAAATAACATTTCTAAAAAAAACCATTGTGAAAAGCCCTTGAAAAGATCTGAAGAAATTGTCCTAAAAAAGAGACTCCAAAGAGTCTTCAAAAAATGTCCTGCAAAATGGCCTAAAATAAGTCCTTAACAAAATTTCTCAAATAAAAAGTTTTGGAAATAAAGCTAAAAATATCTAAACAAGTCCTTAAAAAGGTCCAAAAAAAGTCATGAAAAGAGAATTTCTAAAAAATGCCAAAAAGAAAATTCTGAAATTTTTTTTTCTAAAAAAAATCCCGAAACGAAGTCCCAAAAACGTTCCGAAAAAAAACAGTTTTTAAAAAGAAATGCTGAAAATAAAGGTAATAAATAACGTTCCGAAAAAACAGTTTTTGAAAAGAAAGGTCCTGAAAGAAAAAAGTTTTGAAGTTTTGAAAAAGAATCCTCGAAGAAAGACCCTTAAAGAGTTCTGAAAACATTGTCCTGAAGTACCAAGAAGGCTAAAAGAACAAAAACCTGTTAAGGTAAATATTCGGAAATACGAAATTTTACCAAAAGCTTTTTAGTTCTTCAAATTCTCAAATAACACTTATGTTCAAAGTTTCATATCAATTCGTTTTTGAGATACAGCGTGCATGCACAGACTGTTATGTAGAGAAAAAATGGTGATGTGGCCATCATGTTACTTTCTCCGACTTGATGGTATCATTTATATTTACGCTTTCATAGTTTATTTTAAATTTAAATCATATTTTAAATGCACATCGAGCGTTTTGTAGAATCGAAGAAACTAACGTTTAAAACGTCAAAATTATTAAAGATGAAAATGGTCAGTTTACTCAAAAACCAAAGAGATTTCTAAAGAAACTTATTCTATATAAGTTGTTCACTTTGGTATGCTCTACAATTATTATTAACATAAATTTGCTGTAACTGTTACCGTTTCATAATTATAAACCAAAAATGAAAAAAACAAATTTCTCGAATAGCAATGATTTTACGAAAAATATTTTCAAATAAGACTTGTTTATTTCTTTGTTGTGTTCAATATTTGTTTGAATGTTTTTGTGATATTTTTCATATTTAAAAAAATATTGGAAGAAAACAAAAAGCCCATTTCCGGTGTACGAAATTTTACCGAAAGCTTTTCAGTTCTTCGGATTATCAAATAAGACTTATGTTCAAAGTCTCATATGAACTGCCCAATTTGGCCAGTTTTTTCCAAAGTAATTCAAGGTCATATAGACCGACCATAATGAAAATAAAATCCAAAAGTTTTTTAATTGGTTTTATAAACATTATTTTTTACTGACAAAGGAGTGGATGAAAAATTCTGAAAAAAATTATGAAAATAGTCCACCCAATTAACCATTTGACCAATTTTTTCCAAGGTCATTCAAGGTTATTTCGACACTGAAAAAATTTCAAAATATTTTAAACATAACTTTTTAATCATTATTTTTATACTGACGAACAAGTGGATGAAAAATTCTGAAAAAATCATTAAAATAGTTCACCTAATTACCCATTTGACCAATTTTTCCCAAAGTCATTCAAGGTGATTTAGTTACTGGAAAAATTCCAAAAGTTTGTAAATCGATTTTTTTTTAATTATTTTTTTTCCTGACGAACAAGTTGATGAAAAATTCTGAAAAAAAATCATGAAAATAGTCTACAAAATTACACATTTGACCAATCTTTTTCAAGGTAATTCTAGGCCATTTAGACACTAAAATATTCCAAAAGTTTTTGAAATCGATTTTTCAAACATTATTGTTTTACTGACGACGAGTGGATGAAAAATTCTGAAAAAAATCATGAAAATAGACCATACAATTACAGGTTTGATTCTTTTTTCTAAGGTCATTTAAACCCTAAAAAAAATCCAAAAGTTTTTTAATCGATTTTTTAAACACTTTTTTACACTGACGAACAAGTTGATGAAAAATTCTGAAAAATTTCATGAAAATAGTCCACCCAATTACCGATTTGAACGCTTACGAAGTTCCTTTATTTAATTATTTATTTACTTTTATTACTTTATTTATTTATAAAAAATACGATTTTTTGTTTTGATTTAAAAAAAATGAGATTTTGGCAATTTGCGTTGATTTAAGGTGGAAATTTTCCAATGATTTTTAAAAATGTGTTAAATTCGCTACATGTTCACGTTTAAATCATCAAATCTAAGAACGCGTTCAGCAGTTACGTAATTAAAAAAAAATAATTGTTTTGACTTGAGAATTTGCGTTTTTTGACAATTTGAATTTTTGGCAATTTGAATTTTTGGCAATTTGCGTTGATTTAAGATGAAACTTTTACAATGATTTTTCAAAACGTATTAAATTCGCTACATTTTCACGAGTAAATCATTGAAATCTAACAACGCGTTCAACAGTTATATAATTTTTTTTAAATACGATTTCTTGTTTTCATTTAAAAATCTACGATTTTGGCAATTTGCATTGATTTAAAGGGGAAATTTTCCAATAACTTTTCAAAACGTGATAAATTCACTATAATTTCAAATTTAAAAAATCAAAATCCAACAACGCGTTCAACAGTTATATGATTTAAAAATACGATGTTTTAGTTTTGATTTTTGACAATTTACATTGATTTAAGATCAACATTTTCCAATGATTTTTTTAAATGTATTAATTTCGCTTCATATTCACGTTTAAATAATCAAAATCTCACAATGCGTTCAGCAGTTACCAAATTAAATTTTGTTTTTGTTTTGACTTCAAAAATTGCGTTTTTGGGAATTTGCGTTGATTTAACATGGAAAATTTTCAATGATTTTTGAAAAAGTGTTAAATTCGCAACGTGTTCAAGTTTAAATCATCAAAATCTAATGACGCGTTCGAGAGTTACGTAATTTGTAAAAAATACGATTTTTTGTTTTTATTAAAAAAAATGAGATTTTGGCAAATACGTTGATTTAGGGTAGAAATTTTCCAATGATTTTTCAAAATGCGTTAAATTTGCTACATTTTTAAAATCCAACAGTTTTTTTTTTAAATACGATTTTTTGTTTTGATTGAATAATTTGCCATTTTGGCAATTGATTTAAGATGATAATTTTCTAATAATTTTTTAAAATGTGTTAAATTTGCTACATTTTCACGTTTAAATAATCAAAATCTAACAACGCGTTCAGCAGTTATGTAATTAAAAAAAATGGTGATGTGGCCATCATGTTCCTTTCTCCGACTTGATGGTATCATTTATATTTACGTTTTCATAGTTTATTTTCAATTTAAATCCTATTTTAGATGTACATCGAATGTTTCGTAGACTCGGATAAAACTGACGTTGAAAACGTCAAAATTATGAAAGGGAAAAATTTACTCAAAAACTAAAGGGTTTTCGAAAAAAACTTATTCTTTATAAGTTGTTTATTTTAGTATTCTCTACAATTGTTATTAACATAAATTTACTGTAACTATTATCGTTATATAATTATAAACCAAAAATTAAAAAAAAAATAAAAATAATACATTTTTTTCTCGAATAAAAATTATTTTATGAAAAATGTTTTCCAGCAAAAGATGTTCATTTCTTTGTTTTCTTCAAAGTTTGTTTAAATATTTTTGTGATATTTTTCGTTTTTACGAAAATATTGGCAAAAAACAAAAAACAGTTAAGGTAAACGCCCACTTCCGTTGTAAGAAATTTTACCAAAAGCTTCTCAGTTTTTCAGATTATCAAATAAGACGGATGTTCAAAGTTTCATATCAATTGCTCTATTAGTTCTTGAGATACAGCGCGCACACACAGACACAAAAAAAAATTCCAGAAATTGTTGAAATGGCATCTAGGGACCCCAAAACGGATATTTCCGTAAAAAAATTTTTTAAAAAAAATCACGATCGCAATACTTTCTCGTACTTCATTTTAATTTTAGAAAATTAAAAATAATAATTGATTTTTCAGACTTTGATCGGCCGAAGCGGCTAAACGGAAATTCCAAATTGAACGCGGTTTTGAAATCTGAGCTCCTCGTACGTCAATTAGTCGGATTAGAGATTTTTAATTTTTGACGAAAACATGAAAAAATACACGAGTAAACCCCTTGGAACTTTTGTTAAAAAATGAAACTTTTTTAATAGTCATCGTAGACCGTTGAAGTATACCTTCTTTTTCATCATGTTGTATTTTTAGTAACGCACAGATTTTAATAAATAATTCTCTCGGAAAATATACATTATTAACACTCAATAAGTTTACAAAAGGAAAAAAGAACGTACGGCGAATTGAAACAGAATGGGGCGACTCTGGGGTCTCGGTATACCCGAATTGATATTTATAGGAATGAACTCGAAAATGAAGACGTGGAAGTATGTCGCGGAAAGGGGATATGGGGGAATTTGAAAGTTTCCGCAGACTTTTCCCCGAGCATACATAATTCCCTTACATTGCGTCCGTAATCGAAAGTTTTGCAATTTCCTTGAAGTCGTTTGCATGAACTACACTCTCAATGCAATATTAATTTTGTAATAGTACGAAATATTGTTGATAAATCGCGATAAAAAGTTAAATATAAATATAAATTGAAATTTTCGAATCGATAGCTTGCGTTTTGTGTACATTTTATCACACGAACTTTGAGTGGCAGTTTATTATCTGAAAAAGTTTATTTATGTTTCCCAGATGCGCAAAAAGTTAATATAGCGGCGTACAGTTCACAGAACCCTAACGTGTAATGACACCACCCCCCTCCTCCCTGTCAGTTTACTCGGATTTCGGCATCTAAGTGCCCAAGTTCAACAATATTCTACACCGCCAGCGGAAAACCCAAACGGTAAGGGTTGATATCTGTACATAATTTATGGAATCGATTAATATAAACCAATTTTAATTGCAAATAATTAAATCTGGCCAACCCTTACGAAACTAGAAATAAAAATATTATGATTAATTACCGAGGCATGATAAATTCTTCAGAGCTCCACAATGGAAGCAGAAAAAAGCAATTAATTACGACACAATGGTTGCAGCTAGCGGTGAGCAAAACCAGAGGTTTCATTCATTTTAAGCGAATTGAGGAAAGTTAATCAACTGCGATCGTATTTACCATGAAACGTTACGGACTTTAGCTTCGTTAGTGAATTGGAATTACAATTAAAATTATATGACGGTTCAATCATGCGTAGAACTATTAAATCGATGGTTTTGTAATAATGTCGCCCTCTCGATTCAGTTAATTTTCTTATTATCGTCATTGGTAATTTACGTGTTATTTGATCATCACGGCCAAACAACGGTTAGATTCATTTATTACGCAATCCACATCCACGAAAATTACACAAAATGTTACCCAAAGAATACCCAGTGAAATAAAGTAGTATGAATTTCCAATTTGGATATTTTCGGGAAATTTTCCAAATGTAAATACGACGCATTAACGCAGCCTCTGTTTGATTCCCGAAGCTCGAATGATGCGAAATTTAATTAAAAGAATGGCCCGAAGCCATTTGCGGAAAGCTCGGAATTGAACAAATAAAAATCAAATAAAACTTTCGGCGACGCTCAAAAACTTTCGGTCACAAAACAAACTCCCGTAAGCATATTTGCCGGCGACAACTGGAAGAAGAGGAAGAAGAAAAAAATTGCATTACACTCCCTCCGAGACGAGAAATCAATGGCACCCTTAAAGCGAACACCTGCTGAATTGTCATTAAGGGAGGGATATAAATAAAATGGGTGTGACTTTGTATTAATGGGGGTATTTTGACGTGAGGGATGAAAGGGCGGATTCAGGAATATTCGCTTAATATCGCGTGCGTGTGTCTACATATTGGAACTGGGGCGGAGGGACGAAATAATAATTAAAAGTTTCAGCAATATTTTTCGTGTGTACTCGGGAGTTTATTGGAAAAGGAACGGAAATTTGAGTTTGATGAACTCGCTAGGGGTGTAATGAAGTTCTTTGTGGGGAGGGTTTAAAGGAAAATGTTTACCCGGATAAATTTTTCTTGGATTCAGATCTTGTTATATAATTAAACTTGGATATAATTTTAACTTTCGGTCTCGGGGCCCTAATAAAACAATACAGGGTGTATTTGAAATAATGAACAGGCTCGTAACCACAAAGAGATTATATTATTTTTAAACAATATTCGCAATTATTTTGTTTATAATTGTCCGCAATTAATTATTAAAGTTAATGAGTGAAAATACGCAACATGTTTGGGGGGGCAGAGGTAACGTGACCTAATTTTTAAACGGCATCGGCTTTAGATATCGAATTACAACAAGCGCGTAGGAAATATCTGACTGCTCTTTAAGCGTCAATGAACTTGAGGACTGTTTATCTTTTACAAAAAAAAAAACGTTGCGATAACATTTCAAATTTCGGAGGCAAGAAATCGTATCTCCCGTTTTAAGTAAACAAACACACATTCCATGCAGACCTAATTAAATGAGAAGAGCATCGGTTCTCAAAATATTTAAAAAACCTCGAAAAATTCATTCAAATCTCAGAAAAATGTGGGTTAACAAATCTCACTTTTCTATAAAGTCATAATGACAGACCCAATACCATCCCCATCCTTTTCCAAATAGCCTAGAGCTGGCCACGTGGACAAAATAATCTCACTTTCAACATTCTTTCTCCTTTATTTACACATGGAAAAGCTGCAATGCTACAACTTTATCCATTACTACATTTTAAATGGAAATATAATATTGATAATACTTCACTGCTGGTCTAGACTGTAGATTAGACCACTTTACAGCGAAAATTATTCGGTTTCAAATTCCCGTAAAAAAATTTACGATAAGAGGGTCGTGGCCGATAAATTTCACGTTTATGCGAAAAATATTTCCATTCCTCACACGAAGCGTAACCTAAATATACGTGCAATCAAAGTGAATAATCGAGTCGACGGGTATCGTATAAGAATTCTGCGGAGTTCGATATTGTAACAAAATCGTTTTACGCTGTTCGGAAAGCACAAGGGGATTTGTTTTTATAGGGATGGTTCATTAATGGAAAGGCCCTTGGGGAGTAACGTATAATTATATAATTAGCTTTTGTTCAACTTATGCTTTCTCCAATTCTAAGCGAAATATTTGATAAAGCATCGATAAAATAATGATATTAGAATTTCAAAGAAAACACAAACAAAATATAATTTAAAATAATTTTTTTGCATTAGTGTTGACACAATAGCTATTTGTATACCAAACCGCGAAGGCGGTTCTTTGAATTCGGTTGTATTAATTGGCTCTTTAGATCCGGCTCAACCAATCGGCTCTTTAAATCCGGCTCTACGAAACAGTTCTTTAAATCCGGCTCTATAAATCCGGCTCTATAAATCCGGCTCTATAAATCTGGCTCTATAAATCCGGCTCTATAAATCCGGCTCTATAAATCCGGCTCAATAAATCCAGCTCTATAAATCCTGCTCTATAAATCCGGCACTTTAAATCGGGCTCTTTAAATCCGGCTCTTTAAATCCAGCTCTTTGGATCCAGCTCTACGAATCGGCTCTTAAGATACGATTCTACAAATCGGCTCTTTAGATCCTGCTCTTTAAATCCGATTCTTTAGATCCGGCTCCGCAAATCGGCTCTTCAAATCCGGCTCTAAGAATCGGTTCTTTAAATCCAGTTCTTTAAGTACAGCTCTTTAGATTCGATCCTATCGGTGATCATTGTTAACCAATTTCAAGATAGTTTCATCCTATTTTCTAAAATTTACTTATATTATAAGTAAATTTTGAGTAAATTTGGAGAGCTTCAGAGTCGTAGCAATTGTTTTTATATTTTTTTAAACGATGGAGAAAATGCGAAACTTCAGAATTGCAATTATCTTAAAATCTGCCGAATAAATGTTAACTGATTTTTACTAGAGTATAAAGTAAAGTAGATGTTTAGTACATTTGGAAAGTTTCAAACTCGTACCAATTGTTTTTATATTTTTTTAAACCATGGAGAAAATGCGAAACTTCAGAATTGCAATTATCTTAAACTCTGCCAAATAAATGTTAACTGATTTGTACTAGAGTATAAAGTAAAGTAGATGTTAAGTAAATTTGGAAAGTTTCAAACTCGTACCAATTGTTTTTATATTTTTTTAATCGATGGAGTAAATTGCGAAACTTCAGAATTGCAATTATCTTAAAATCTGCCGAATAAATATTAACTGATTTTTACTAGAGTATTAAGTATAGTAGATGTTTAGTAAATTTGGAAAGTTTTAAAGACGTAGCAATTGTTTTTATATCTTTTTAATCGATGAAGAAAATGCGAAACTTCAGAATTGCAATTATCTTAAAATCTGCCGAATAAATGTTAACTGATTTTTGCTAGAGTATAAAGTAAAGTAGATGTTGAGTAAATTTGGAAAGTTTCAAACACCTAGCAATTGTTTTTTATATTTTTTTAATCGATGGAGAAAATGCGAAACTTCAGAATTGCAATTATCTTAAAATCTGCTGAATAAATGTTAACTGATTTTTACTAGAGTATAAAGTAAAGTAGATGTTGAGTAACTTTGGAAAGTTTCAAACACGTAGCAATTGTTTTTATATTTTTTTAACCGATGGAGAAATTGCGAAACTTCAGAATTGCAATTATCTTAAAATCTGCCGAATAAATGTTAACTGATTTTTGCTAGAGTATAAAGTAAAGTAGATGTTGAGTAAATTTGGAAAGTTTCAAACACCTAGCAATTGTTTTTTATATTTTTTTAATCGATGGAGAAAATGCGAAACTTCAGAATTGCAATTATCTTAAAATCTGCTGAATAAATGTTAACTGATTTTTACTAGAGTATAAAGTAAAGTAGATGTTGAGTAACTTTGGAAAGTTTCAAACACGTAGCAATTGTTTTTATATTTTTTTAACCGATGGAGAAATTGCGAAACTTCAGAATTGCAATTATCTTAAAATCTGCCGAATAAATGTTAACTGATTTTTGCTAGAGTATAAAGTAAAGTAGATGTTGAGTAAATTTGGAAAGTTTCAAACACCTAGCAATTGTTTTTTATATTTTTTTAATCGATGGAGAAAATGCGAAACTTCAGAATTGCAATTATCTTAAAATCTGCTGAATAAATGTTAACTGATTTTTACTAGAGTTTAAAGTAAAGTAGATGTTTAGTAAATTTGGAAAGTTTCAAACTCGTAGCAATTGTTTTTATATTTTTTTAATCGATGGAGAAAATGCGAAACTTCAGAATTGCAATTATCTTAAAATCTGCCGAATAAATGTTAACTGATTTTTACTAGAGTATAAAGTAAAGTAGATTTTGAGTAAATTTGGAAAGTTTCAAACACGTAGCAATTGTTTTTATATTTTTTTAAACGATGGAGAAAATGCGATACTTCAGAATTGCAATTACCTTAAAATCTGCCAAATAAATGATCACTGATTTTTACTAGAGTATAAAGTAAAGTAGATGTTGAGTAAATTTGGAAAGTTTCAAATACGTAGCAATTGTTTTTATATTTTTTTAATCGATGGAGAAAATGCGAAACTTCAGAATTGCAATTATCTTAAAATCTGCCGAATAAATGTTAACTGATTTTTACTAGAGTATAAAGTAAAGTAGATGTTTAGTAAATTTGGAAAGTTTCAAACTCGTAGCAATTGTTTTTATATTTTTTTAAACGATGGAGAAAATGCGAAACTTCAGAATTGCAATTATCTTAAAATCTGCCGAATAAATGTTAACTGATTTTTACTAGAGTATAAAGTAAAGTAGATGTTTAGTAAATTTGAAAAGTTTCAAACACGTAGCAATTGTTTTTATATTTTTTTAATCGATGGAGAAAATGCGAAACTTCAGAATTGCAATTATCTTAAAATCTGCCGAATAAATGTTAACTGATTTTTACTAGAGTATAAAGTAGAGTAGACGTTGAGTAAATTTGGAAAAGTTTCAAACACGTAGCAATTGTTTTTATATTTTTTTAACCGATGGAGAAATTGCGAAACTTCAGAATTGCAATTATCTTAAAATCTGCTGAATAAATGTTAACTGATTTTTACTAGAGTATAAAGTAAAGTAGATGTTTAGTAAATTTGGAAAGTTTCAAACGCCTAGCAATTGTTTTTATATTTTTTTAAACGATGGAGAAAATGCGAAACTTCGGAATTGCAATTACCTTAAAATCTGCCAAATAAATGTTAACTGATTTTTACTAGAGTATAAAGTAAAGTAGATGTTGAGTAAACTTGGAAAGTTTCAAACTCATAGCAATTGTTTTTATATTTTTTTAATCGATGGAGAAATCGCGAAACTTCAGAATTGCAATTATCTTAAAATCTGCTGAATAAATGTTAACTGATTTTTACTAGAGTTTAAAGTAAAGTAGATGTTTAGTAAATTTGGAAAGTTTCAAACTCGTAGCAATTGTTTTTATATTTTTTTAATCGATGCAGAAAATGCGAAACTTCAGAATTGCAATTATCTTAAAATCCGCCAAATAAATGTTAACTGATTTTTACTAGAGTTAAAGTAAAGTAGATGTTGAGTAAATTTGGAAAGTTTCAAACTTGTAGCAATTGTTTTTATATTTTTTTAATCGATGGAGAAATCGCGAAACTTCAGAATTGCAATTATCTTAAAATCTGCCGAATAAATGATTGCTGATTTTTACTAGAGTTTAAAGTAAAGTAGATGTTGAGTAAATTTGGAAAGTTTCAAACACGTAGCAATTGTTTTTATATTTTTGAATCGATCGAGAAAATGTGAAAATTATTTGCTCTTTAAGCAATCTTTCCATCCAAGATAATTATTAATAAACTATTTCCAAGTACAATTTTCTGGGGAACGTTTCATTTATGCATGAAATCACAATTTATTTGCAATAATCCAGATAAACGTTACAGACTGTTGATTATTAACACGATAATGATATGTTAATTAAACGGATAATGCCTCCATTGAATATTTAAATGTGCGTGCCATTTCAAACGAACGCATTACCCATCAAAATTATGTAATCTATTATTTAGCGATGATATTTGAACGCCGGATTGTATACCGGGGACGGCATTAATTAATCCGGCGCACGGGCGCGGGAAATCAATTTATTATTATCAGGGTTTTTTTTTTATTTAGGGCTGAAACGTCCGCGGAATTAGATCAATTACCCAAAGTGGATGGACCGCAGTCGGGTGATTAATATTGCTTAAAATGGAAATGTGTTTATCTCGTGGGCGGACTTTATTTGGCACGGGATGAATGGATTCGTTCCGTATCTGGAAATTAATGATTTTTTTTAGCTTTTGATGGTGGTAATTATCGAATTTTAAGAATATGAAAGTTTTTGGGTAAAAAAAATATAAAATATAGATGTTATACCTTGGAAACTATAAAGTCTATCTGAAAAAAATGGTAATGTGGCCATCATGTTACTTTCTCCGACTTGATGGTATTATAGCCATTTATATTTACGTTTTCATGGTTTATTTTCAATTGAAATCATATTTTAAATGTACGTTGAGCGTTGTGTAATCTCGGATGAAACTGATGTTTAAAACGTCAAAATTATGGAAGATGGAAAAATTATACTTCAAATTAAAAAAATCAGTTTACTCAAAAACTAAAGAGATTTCGAAAAAAACTTATTCTTTATAAGTTGTTCATTTTAGCATTCTCTATAATTATTATTAACATAAATTTGCTGTAACTATTATCGTTTTATAATTATAAACTAAAAATTAAAAAAATAATAATAATTTTTTTCTGGAATAAAAATGATTTTATGAAAAATATTTTTAAGCAAAAGATGTTCATTTATTCATTGTCTTCAAAGTTTGTTTAAATGTTTTTGTGATATTTTTCATATTTAAGAAAATATTGGCAAAAAACAAAAAACAGTTAAGGTAAACGCCCACTTCCGATGTACGAAATTTTACCAAAAGTTTTTCAGTACTTCAGATTATCAAATAAGACGGATGTTTAAAGTTTCATATCAATTGCTCTATTCGTTTTTGAGATACAGCGCGAGAGAAACCTCAGAGAAAGGAGAAAAATTTTTGGTCATTTTTTGAAAAATCATATCTCGTTAAAGAGGCACCAAATTAAAAAGTGTGTCGATATAAATAATGTGGGCGGATGCTTTGTGAAGAGATCCCGCTATCGGTGGATCCTTCAAGAGCAAAAATAAAGTCAGTGGCGGCGTTTCGGTGAACTGCTGAAATTTCATATTTGAGGCCGTTGCTCCAAAACGGCTCTAACGATTTTTGTTAAAATTTGCAGGGATATTCCGCTCGCTGAGGGGAGTATCTGGAAGAAATTTGAAAAAAATCGTTCTATGCGTTTTTGAGTTTTAATACTTTCTTTTTTTCGGGTTTTTTATTTCCCGGGGGTGGTGGAGTAGAGTCAGAGGCGCGGCACCGAGAAGAATCGATGGGGCTCCCGGTGGTGCATCGGACCGTGCCGAAAAAATTCCAAAAAATTTGCCTCCGCCCCCCGGAGGTGATTTTTACGTTCCACCACGGTACTCTCAATTACTCCGAAACCGGTCAACGTACGGTGGTGAAATTTGGTGGAGATGCGCAGAAGGGGGAAGAGAGTTTTTGTTGAAAAAAATCAAAGCGATCGGCCTTCATTTGTTGAAATTAACAATTTTTTACCGAATGGGGTGGTAGAAATTAAGGGGTTAAACTTAAAAATTAAAAAAAATAAGACCGAGAGTCTCTTTGAAATATTTTTTAAGGTCTAAAAAAATGTTTTGTTTGTAAACATTATCTTGTTAATTGATCAACACGGCTATAGAAAAATAACAAGTGGAGAGAAATCGATTGACCATTTACATTCTGAATGCTGAATGCTAAATATATTATTGCTTCACGTAGTAAACCTAATTTGCCAACAAACAATTCATCTTCTGTTTCAATTTCGGCGGTAATTGTTTCCCAAATAGTTCCCAATGTCTCGGAATGTAGCACTTAGATGATCATTATTTATTGATGCATTACACCTTTGAGCAAGTTTCCTTGAACTTCGTTCCTTTATCATAATTTATGTATACAGTCTTAACATGAGACTAATTAGCGTAATACATTATTAATGCAGTGTATTTCAAAGGCATTTGATATAAAGCCACATACGAGACTATAATGATCGTTATACAAGAATATTCTGCTACTGTGGATAATACGTAAATATTACATTCATAAATTAAAAATCTAAGGTTATTCAATAATATTGAGTATATGAATTGAATTAATGTTATCGCAGAATTCATAAATTAAAAATCTAATCAATAATCCGTACATACCTATATGTATTGCATTCATGTTATCGCAGATAGTGTTTTGGTGAATTATTCGAGCGGTAAATTAATATTGTACCCTCTGAACAGAACTTGTGATCGTCTGTCGTATTCGCTGGTATAACATATATAACTCGCCGGCACAAACAAAATTCATCAAATTACATAGTTCGGCTTCAATGTCCCGACGATGGTTAGTAGCAATTTCGAATATCAGCGATCTCCAACTATCTAATTCGATGTGCAGGTTGCGTATAGGAATTCCATTCTAGTTGTAAAGGGTTAGAATTTCAGCAATGCTTGTATCAGAGGGTAATAGTATATACTGAAGGAAAAAGAAAATTAAACACTTGAAATTGTCGACCAAATTTTTCCAACACCGTAGACATCGTCAAAGTTGGCCATGGTTTCCAGAAAAAAAACGTTTTTTTCACAAGGGCGCTGGGGCGGAAAGGGTAACGCTTAAGTTTGCATGCATGACTTTAATGAGGAGACTTCAAAGTGTTTCGCTCTCAAAGTTTCATCAAAATCGATTGAAAATACGTCGAGTTATGGCGGTTTGAAAATGGTCTTCATGGTGTTTCATTTTTTTTTCCACCAGTGTATATTGTGGATAATTCAACTCATGTATGTGGTGGCCGAGTAAGTGGATAAAAAGGTGTATGAAAGTTTGCAAGTGGATAATAATTTATTTACCTTCAATTTGATTAAATATCTAACGTCGGCTGAATCGTGGAAATTATAAATAATTTTTTGTGAAATATAATTCCGCGTAAAAAATTTGTCACGATTGTTGTCATGTAAGTAAATATTGTTCTTTCGGAAATTACGAAAATTTGAAATTAAAGCCGGCGAGAGCTGAAGATCTCCGTACTTAAGCCTGGTGACGTGAGATGTCGTTTGCACTATTACGAGGAACAAATTGTAGAATTGCATTGCACTCAATATCAATTTTATTTTATCTTGTTAACAGTATAAAATAAAAAATGAAGTGGCCATCATGTTACTTTCTTTGACTTGATGGTATCATAGCCATTTATATTTACGTTTTCATGGTTTATTTTCAATTGAGCGTTGTGTAAACTGGGATGAAACTGACGTTTGAAACGTCAAAATTATGAAAGATGGAAAAATTATACTCCAAATTCAAAAACTCAGTTTACTTAAAGACTAAAGCGATTTCGAAAAAAAACTAATTCTTTATAAGTTATTCAGTTTAGCATTCTTTACAATTATTATGAACATAAATTTGCTGTAACTTTTATCGTTTCATAATTATAATTTAAAATTAAAAAAAAAAATTAATAAATTTTTTTCTCGAATAACAATGATTTTATGAAAAATATTTTCAAACAAAAGACCTTCATTCCTTTATTGTCTTTAATATCTTTTTGAATATTTTTGTGATATTTTTCATATTCAAGAAAATATTGGCAAAAAACAAAAAATAGTTGAGGTAAACGCCCACTTCCGGTGTACAAAATTTTACCAAAAGCTCTTCAGTTCTTCGGATTATGAAATAAGACGTATGCTTAAAGTTTCATATCAATTGCTTGATTATATTTTGAGATACAGCGCGCATAGACACACACAAATATACACAGCCACACACACACACACACACACACACAGACGCAATTTTTTTTTCCAGAAATTGTTGAAATGGCATCCAGGGATCCCAAAACGTATATTTCCGTAAAAAAAATTTTTGAAAAAAAAATCACGATCACAATACTTTCTCGTACTTCGTAACGGAGAAAGTAAAAAACAAATTACGTGATGAAAGTTTTTCAAAAATTAATTATCGGGTACATAAGATAATGTTGTTTGGGTACACATTATTGTCTTGTGTTTAAGCTCTGAATTTGCATATTTCACCATCCACAAAATTTACATTTACATACATTTTCCAAAGCTTGCGCGCTGTGTAAACTATTTGCAAGTCGTAAAATATTCATGTAACTTTTGGAAACTTTCAAGATTATGTAATATAAGGGCTAAGATTAACAAACAAGCAATAATATTTCAAATACAATATTTACGAGCGTTAAAATCTTCACGAGGCAGTTGTGTGCTCGCGTGTTAATCTCAAGCGCTTTTGAATGACTGAAGATGCGTTGTACTATGTGTTTTATTATTTGACTTGTCACATAATTTTATCACATTTAAAATCACACAGACGGCTTAGCTTATGATTTGTATGATGAGTTTACACTGAATGAGAACGTTATGCGAATGCGTTTGCTTTGTGTGCGTACATTTAAGTTATGTTTACTCTTTGACATTTATGCTATACTTTTTTCTACAAACGATTGCGTGAAATTTGATATACACATTTGATTGCTTAAAAATTAGTAATTTTGCACACCCATAACTTGGTACCAAATTGTCGCAGGAACTTCGTTCTTAGAGTCCTGCATAGGGAATTGATCAGATTTTCATGCCGTAATGGTGGATCGATTCGACAATTTTTTTCCAACTCTATAGGCATCGTCAAAGTTAATAATAATAATAAACTCATTTATTTAATTCAGTAAAAAATTAAAACAAAACATAATACAGTTATGTAGCTTTCCCTAAATTAAACACGTCAGAGTAGAACAAATTAACAAATATACAATTTGCAGTTCCTTAACAGTTACAATAACAAAATTAGATTAATTTTGAATTTAATTTAAATTAAAATATGAAGAATGTATAAGTAAATTAAAAAGAATAGTGTTCAGAAATCCGTTAATTTATAGATTTCATTATGCAGTAGATATTGGTTCAACTTATTTTTAAATTATTTTAAATTGATAATGCATTTTTTAGTTTATAGGCAGTTTGTTGAATATTTTAATAGCACTGTATTTTGGCGATTTTTTAAATGAACGTAATCTATGTATTGGAATGTCATATGATGTGACATTTCTAGTGTTGTTGGACATGGTTTCCAGAAAAAAACTTTTTTTTCATAGGGGCGCTAGAGGAGGGCGGAACGGGTTACGCTTAAGTTCGCATGCATCACTTTAAAGAAGTTTTTCGCCTTCAAAGATTCATCAAAATCGATTAAAAATACGCCGAGTAATGGCGGTTTGAAAATGGTGGAAATTTCGCGAATTTAAAGTGTTTAATTTTTTTCCTTCAGTATAGAAACACGTATCAAACAAGTGGTTTAATTCTAATAATCCTGCAAAGAATAAATAAATGGTTAAATACATTTAATTCATAAACATTAAACATGGGCCGCGTTCGTCAGAATTTTCAACTGTCAACATGTTTATTTTGATTTACGCTGAATGTTGGTATTTGATGAACGCTACTTTTGTAACCTCCATTTCGGTGGCAACTTCAACACTTGATTTCAACACCAATCAGTCTAATTTGTACGATTGGTAAAATGGCAACCGCTGGACGAACTTGTTCACGATCAATAATGCGTTCATCAGAAAATACCCCAACGGTTGGCAGTAAACACCCAACTGTTAAGTCTGACGAACGCGCCCATTGTTTCCCCATCAGAACACCTACAGACCGGTTTCGATCTTTCAGGTCTCATCAGTGTAGTTAGTTGCTGATGGGGAAACGGAGATTACTATTTAAATATAAGTATTCCGTCACTTTGGCGTTTCTAAATTTAATTCGCCATTATCAAACGTTCAGTGGGAAAAAGTATTGAATTAGTTTTACAGATTCCATTCAGCCCTTTAATACTAGACCCAGTAATAGACAGAGGCATTAAAACATATCATTGTTGTTCTCATAAGTCTGTAGTGATACACATTCATACGATTGCAATGCAAAAAAAAAACATTCCCAACATTACCATGTCCTGAAATTGTAAACGCTGGAAGGAAAATTCTGCACAATAGAACATTTTGTAAAAAATCACACGCTTACACCATCGCAGACGGATGTATTCACTACAAAAGACCCGATTTCTATACAAGTCTAGAAGCTTTTTACATTACTCTAAGTATTATTTTCAAATCGATTTACCTATTGTTTCAGAGTCGAACCAGCAACGATTTATATATTTATAACTAAGATTATTATTTACATCACGTAAGAAAATAGAGTGTGTTTTGTTTTGGTTAATAATAAATGTTGCACCTGCCCCCGAACTCGGGGTATCCATCCAGATTTCGATCCAATCAATTTGAGATGAAGAGATTTTCCTCGATAAAAAAAAGTGTACCCATTTGTTATCCGGGTGTCGTGTATGTATTAAAGTAGTATTTTTATAGGGGTGAAATATTGGAGTGGAAATATGCACCGCGCGAGTTAAATAAATCATTTTTTTAATCAATAGTGCATAATGTATTAATATTTATACGTACATTTTGAATAATCTTGATAATCTTGTTGTCGATTTTATTAAAAATTTAAAACGCTTACTTGTTGCAGAAGAATTAAGGCTGTTTTTCGGCACTTGACTTTTTATTTTCGTGAAAATTTTCACATTCAGACCATTTTTCAAAAACGTCTATCTGTGTGTCTCTGAAAATTAAAAACTATAATTTGAGATTTTACGACAATACGAATACCTGAAATAGTTTTGGTAAAGTTATGTAAATCTAAAGTTGATTTTCACCTTTTATATTTTTTGATATTTTGTTCTGCAGTAAAAATGATTATGATGTGGCATCATGTAACTTGTTGGATTAAACAGTGTTTTTTTTATTATTTATGAACTAAAATGTTACGATAAGAAAATGCTAGCATTATAATTATTAGATTAACTTTAATAATTTATTGGATGAAGCGAAAGATATACCTGGTCGCCACGAGATTACTTTAATTAAAGCTGCATACAAGCGGGAATTAATTACTCGTAAACCGAGAGTATCTACAATTCTGCAGTAGTGGGTGCTGGATGGTTAATAGCCTGGTTTACATGGAGCAGATTACTAGTTAATGATGTGGGAGTTGCACTAGACATATCCAATAAATAGTAGGAACAGGTGGTTATAATATACTACTCGAGAGCTTATTATAAATTTATTATTTGATTGCATTATGCTTGCACATAAATCTTAAATATTACTTAGGTTACTGTAATTACAGTGTTTCTCAACCTCTTTGGACCAAACACTTACTTTATCGGGTCCTACCCCTTTAATTTTTAACAGCTTAAAAATTTGAAAAGAATGAAATAAAACAACTCTTAGTATATACACTGGAGGAAAAAACACTTGAAATTCGTGAAATTTCGACCATTTTCAAACCGCCATAACTCGGCGTATTTTCAATCGATTTTGATGAATCTTTGAGAGCAAAAAACTTTGAAGTGTCTTCTTCTTCTAAATGTAACCGTAAATAATATAACTTTTAATCAGCAAATACGCAATAATCTCGAAATGTAAATCCGCGCGATAAGCACACTCTGAGACAAGTGGTCAACGTTATTATCCCAATAATGGCACGATCCCCAATCCGCCCTTAATATTAATCAGAGAGGTCCTGTTTAAACATTAAACTCGCGAACACATAAACTTAGTTCCTGGTCTCAATATGCGCGAGGTCGATTAACCGTGCCTTAATAATTCCGGGGCTGTACGCAAATGACATTTTAAACGACCTTTCGGGCTCAAAGCGCATTTAAATCTATATTGAATTGCTTTATCTTGTAATTCTCCGCCTATCATTAGCGTCCCTTGTTTCGCACGAAATTCTGTAATCACCTCTAGAACGGTAATCTTTGATAGTAATGAGAAAATAAGCCTTAGGACTATTTGTTTATAAGAAAAACTAATAAGTAATGGAATTGATTTCTTTTCAAATTTTTGCAGGGGTCATCCTAATAATACACTATTTAATAATGCTCCGAAATTCTACTTATTGAATGGTATAATTCAATTATTAACATTGAAGGGAGATTTGTACGTAATCTATCTGGCTATGAAGAAAAACAATTGTTTCATTTTTCGACATAATTTATGCATTCAGTAACACTCTGTTACGATAAATCTTTGTAGAATTGGAGAAATCTGGGAGAATTGAGTAGCCCTTTAATTCATACCATCGCGTTACAACTCTAAAAACAATATTTCGGTACGTCTGCACAGTTTCCTCATCTGAAGAAAAACCTCTACAAGTTCTTTTATTGGGGTAGAATGTGCTAGCAGTATAGAGTCATATTAACTGCATATTCCCAACTTTGTACCCATGGAAAACAGAATTGCAGAAAAATTACACACTTCGGCACGGCGGAAATATTCAATGCACATTTTGCACAAGAAATGTGAGCCCAATTCTAAGTCTTTGGAACCAACATAATTTTCTTCTTCTCCCGGGCTGTATAATTATTCCGATAAAATGTTAGACCCATTAGTGCCCAGGGCTACAAAAAACTTTAGTTCAGTCAGAAAAAATCAACTTGCGTTAGCGAAAAGAAAAACTTTAAGACGGCTTTGTCAAAGTCACAAATAATCGATCATACCCTAACGGAAAAAAAATAAAATAAAGACAGCTTTGTTCAATTCCCGAGATCAGTCACGAATAATCAAACTCACCCTAGCGAAAAAAATATTTTAAGAAAGCCACCAATAGTCAAACTAAGTCGAAGGAAAAACATTTTTTCCCCATTAATTCTCGTCCACTCAGGGACTATAAAAAATATAATTGGATTATGCGGACTGCGTCCGAATAAGCACATTCGCACGTTATTTCATTCCAATCCCCAAAAAGCCACACACACACAACAAAGCAGATAACAGACATATATTTCCCTCCCAAAATAAAAGTCACATATGTTCTATTCAACGCCGGAGAAAAAAAGGTTTACTTTGTGTCCGACTAATGGCCACTCTCTCCTTTCAAGTAAATGAAAAGGTCCATCTGCACGAGAACTTAAACAAATTCGGCCTGGTTATAAGGATTTATCCTGTAATTTATTCTTACGACCTGAGAAGGTTGAATACAAACGTATTGCCGTTTTATCGCGATATTTTTTCCCTGTGAAAAACAGTGCACTAGTACAGTCTGTTTGTTATACCGTGATCAATTTACGATCAGTTGGAGAATATTTAACCGATCGGCTCAGAAAAGGATTTTGAATACATTAACTACCTAAATATGGTACACACAAAAGATGGGACAAATTATCAAGTCTCGGCCGATGAAGATATAATAAAGTAATAATACACGTAAAATTATAATATAGCGGAAAAAATTAATTTTGATAAAGTTGTGAAAAAATTTAATCATTTCGATGATCCGATAAAAAATATAAAAACAATTGCCAGCGACTTGAAACTCCTTAAAATTACTTATAATACATGCGAAATTATGATTTTGTGCAAAAAATTAATAGTCCACCCCTAAATTTTGGTGAAATTTCATGCAACCCGAATGAGAAGTTGTGAAAAATTTTAATCATTTCGACGACTCGATAAAAATATACAAACCATTGCCAGCGACTTGAAACTTCTTAAAATTACTTATAATACATGCGAAATTATAATTTTGTGGAAAAAATTAACAGTTTACCCTTAAATTTTGGTGAAATTTAATGCAAAACGAATGTGAAGTTGTGAAAATTTTTAATCATTTTGCCGACTCGATAAAAAATATAAAAACAATTGCCAGCGACTTGAAACTTCTTAACATTACTTATAATACATACGGAATTATGATTTTGTGGAAAAAGTTAATTGTCCACCCTTAAATTTTGGTGAAATTTCATGCAAACCGAGTGTGAAGTTGTGAAAAATTGTAATCATTTTGGCGACTGGAAAAAAATTTAAAAACAATTGCCAGCGACTTGAAACTTCTTAACATTACTTATAATACATGCGAAATTATGATTTTGTGGACAAAATTAACAGTCCACCCCTGAATTTTGGTGAAATTTCATGCAAAACGAATGTGAAGTTGTGAAAAATTTTAATCATTTCGACGACTCGATAAAAAATATAAAAACACTTGCCAGCGACTTGAAACTTCTTAACATTACTTATAATACATGCAAAATTATGATTTTGTGGAAAGAATTAATAATCCACCCCTAAATTTTGTTGAAATTTTAAGCAAAATGAATGTGAAGTTATGAAAAATTGTAATCATTTTGTCGACTTAATAAAAAATACAAAAACAATTGTCAGCGACTTAAAACTTATTAAAATTACTTATAATACATGCGGAATTATGATTTTGTGAAAAAAATGAACAGTTAACACCTAAATTTTGGTGAAATTTCATGCAAAACGAATGTAAAGTTGTGAAAAATTGTAATTATTTTGGCGACTCGATAAAAAAATTAAAAACAATTGCCAGCGACTTGAAACTTCTTAACATTACTTATAATACATGCAAAATTATGATTTTGTGGAAAAAATTAATAGCCCACCCCTAAATTTTAATGAAATTTAACGAAAAACGAATGTGAAGTTGTAAAAAATTGTAATCATTTCGACGACTCGATAAAAAATATAAAAACAATTGCCAGCGACTTGAAACCTCTTAACATTACTTATAATACATGCGAAATTATGATTTTGTGGAAAAAATTAATAGTCCACCCCTAAATTTTGGTGAAATTTCATGCAAAACGAATGTGATGTTGTGAAAAATTGTAATCATTTTGGCAACTCGATAAAAAATGTGAAAAAAATTTCCAGCGACTTGAAACTTCTTAACATTACTTATAATACATGCGAAATTATGATTTTGTGAAAAAAATTAACAGTCCACTTTTAAATTTTGGTGAAATTTAATGCAAAACGAATGTAAAGTTGTGAAAAATTTTAATCATTTCGACGACTCGATAAAAAATATAAAAACAATTGCCAGCGACTTGAAACTTCTTAACATTACTTATAATACATGCGAAATTATGATTTTGTGGAAAAAATTAACAGTCCACCCCTAAATTTTGGTAAAATTTCATACAAAACGAATGTGAAGTTGTGAAAATTTTTAATTACTTCGACGAATCGATAAAAAATTTAAAAACAACTGCCAGCGACTTGAAACTTCTTAAAATTACTTATAATACATGCGAAATTATGATTTTGTGGAAAAAATTAACAGTCCACCCCTAAATTTTGGTAAAATTGCATGCAAAACGAATGTGTAGTTGTGAAAAATTGTAATCATTTTGGCAACTCGATAAAAAATGTGAAAACAATTTCCAGGGACTTGAAACTTCTTAAAATTACTTATAATACATGCAAAATTATGATTTTGTGAAAAAAATTAACAGTCCACCCCTAAATTTTGGTGAAATTTCATGCAAACCGAATGCGAAATTGTGAAAAATTTTAATTATTTCGACGACTCGATAAAAAATATAAAAACAATTGCCAGCGATTTAAAACTTCTTAACATTACTTATAGTACATGCGGAATTATGATTTTGTAGAAAAAATTAATAGTCCACCCTTAAATTTTGGTGAAATTTCATGCAAACCGAATGTGAAGTTGTGAAAATTTTAATCATTTTGACGACTCGATAAAAAATATAAAAACAAATGCTATCGACTTGAAACTTTCCAAATTTGCTTAAAATACATTCAGGATTATAATTTTATAAAAATCTGCAAACGCTCCAAATTTTAATATGCAAATTATTTTATACTTATTTTGTAAGCAAGGCTTATTAATAAACTAAATTAAACTAATGTGGGGTATGAATTCCATGATTTTTTTTAATTGTCCAATAATTGTATTATAAAGGGAAATAAATAAATAAAATTAAAAATTAAATTAAATTGCCCCTCCGCTTTTGCCTATTTTGTAACATCGAATCGCTGAGTTTACGACAAATTTATCACGATATAACGAACAGACTGTAAATGCCGGTGTTTATAGAGATATTTATTATGTGACACAATGGCTGTGCTATGAATGGCATACATATTTTTATAATATGCAATGGTATTTCATCCGCTACCATAAGAAAAACTGGACGTAATCTAAATTATCTCTTAAGAATACGTTTTATCGATTTCGTGTTGCATACTTGGTAATACATTTCGAGTAGTGGAATGATATAAATTTGCAAAACAACTAAGTTTTATCATCATTGCATTATCTCTTCCAAATTTGTTATTTAAACAATACACCATCCACCACAATGGATTTAAGAACTTTTCAGGTATCGCGATGGTAAAGTTACAAGTTATATTATACCGCGTAGTGCTTATTCTAGATATTATTCAATATTAAGCCGGAACATGGTCCTGATAACAGTTCGATCCCGAAGCTAAACTTAGACTATTGCAATATTCATGCGGACCGTGTTTTAATTAAAATATATTAGGCGAATCCTTACAGAAATTGTTTTCCAAGGTTTATTTACTTGTTGCAGATGTAATTGATAAATTAAGGAAGTTGTTTGTTTCTTAGTCTTTGTAAGAATTAATTTTATAGAATTACAAACAAAATTTGAATTCAATAAAATCGAAAAAGTCGGTTTTATTTATGTAATTTAATTTAATTTAATTTCTCATTCGGTCGTTATATTTCCTTAGTTGTAATGTTTTCATCTTGTATTTTTATCACTCACTCATCATATTTTCATTTACTTATATGTCTAATGTTAATGTATACTTTTCCCTGTAATTGGAATTTTTTGTTGGGAAATTTATTATTATGTAACGTAAGTATAAAAATTTGCAAATTTTATTTTTATAATATTATTTTGAGGAGCGCCAACTTTTGCCTTGCAAAAACCGAAAATTAGCTATTCCCCTTCTCTGGCATTCATCATTAAAACAAAAATTCTCCTAAACTGAATTGAATTGAGCTTGAACTTAACTCTCCTTAACCCTCGCGAATGTTTCATTCTCGTTTCTACACAATGCATCATTATGTAATATGAGCGAAACCTCCTTCATATTTGCATAAAATCATATACCGTCGCTAATTGTTCTCATCTAGGAAACTTCACGGATATCGATGTCATTAATCCTGAATGGGAAATTTCGGAATAGTTAGTTATACCCTTAAATCAACCGCGCGATTCCACAGATAATCCAAATATTTACAGATTTGCTAATTGGTCCACATCGGTAACGTCTTCATGGAATTCTGGACTGGTCTGTTGTATATATTTGAGCTGTATAGAATTATTTTAGAATTTTTAAATAATTTCTAACATTTCTTTATTTTAAAAAATGCTCAACTTTGAACGCAATTAAAAAATGTATGTTTACCAACGAACAGTTATAACACATTAAAAATTTTTGGAATTCAAGAAGTTGATTATATTCTTAAAATATAATAATGCGGGAGTTGTGTTGAATTATTTCAGAATTTATAAACAATTTCTACTATTTTTTATTTATTTCAAAAAATGCTTAATGTTGAATGCAATTTAAAAAATGTACTTTTAACTATGAACAATTATAACCCATTAAAAAATGGTTGGATTGAAGAAGTTGATTATATTCTCAAAATACAGTAGTTTGGGAGTTATATGGAATTATTTCAGAATTTTTAAACTTTTTTTTAAAATTTATTTTAGAAAATGCTCAATTTTAAACGGAATTGAAAAAAGCAATTGCCAGACACTTGAAATTTTCTAATGCTACTGAAACAATACTTTATTCACTTCCGGCTAAAGAAAGAAATGCAAGAAAATCAAAACTTACAAAAAAAGGCGTTTTGGTGGCTAAAATGTAACCCAGATGATGATTCTTTGTTTCCCTCGGATTTATGGAAGAACACAAACACGAACACACACACAAATCCTGAAGATGTATCACAACACAACGGGCGCTAAAACTTTCGAAAAATAAATATTCTGAACCAGAACATACACATTCTTGACGACCGCGAACTGCAGACTGAACTGTTATCGACAAGTACGCCGCGGATTGGTGATAAGAATTTAATCTCGTTCCGGGCGAGAGAAAAAAAAACTAGTATTTTGATTATCTTCAATCGCCAGGGGCAGATTAAAAACTGTTCGAATTTTAACACGGAGGTCGAGATAAGATGTAGAACGTTAGAAACATTGCTGATTATATACTTCACGAGGATTTTAAGAAGTTGATTAGATTCTTAAAATATAATAATTTGTGAGTTTTGCAGAATGATTTCAGAATTTTTAAACAATTTCTACTATTTTTTATTTATTTTATAAAATACGCAATTTTGAACGCAATTAAAAAATGCACGTTTAACAACGAACAGTTATAACACATTAAAAAATTGTTGAATTCGAGCAGTTGATTATATTCTTAAAATATAATAATTTGGGAGTTGTGTAAAATTGTTTCAGTTTTTTCAAACAATTTCTCCTATTTTTTATTTATTTTATAAAATACTTAATTTTGAAAGCAATTAAAAAATGCATGCTTGGCAACAAACAGTTATAACCCAGTAAAAATTATTGGAATTTAAAAAGTTGATTATATTCTCAAAATATGATAATTAAGGAGTTGTGTAGAATTATTTCAGAATTTTTAAACAATTTCTACTATTTTTTATTGATTTTAAAAATACTCAATTTTGAAAGCAATTAAAAAATTATTGGAATTTTGGAAGTTGATTATGTTCTCAAAACATGATAATTAAGGAGTTGTGTAGAATTATTTCACAATTTTTAAACAATTTCTACTATTTTTTATTGATTTTATAAAATACTCAATTTTGAAAGCAATTCAAAAATGCATGCTTGACAACAAACAGTTATAACCCAGTAAAAAATTATTGGAATTTAAGAAGTTGATTATATTCTCAAAATATGATAATTAAGGAGTTGTGTAGAATTATTTCAGAATTTTTAAACAATTTCTACTATTTTTTATTGATTTTATAAAATACTCAATTTTGAAAGCAATTAAAAAATGCATGTTTAACAACGAACAGTTATAACCCAGAAAAAAATTACTGGAATTTAAGAAGTTTATTATATTCTCAAAATATGATAATTAAGGAGTTGTGTAGAATTATTTCACAATTTTTAAACAATTTCTACTATTTTTTATTTATTTTATAAAATACTCAATTTTAAACGCAATTAAAAAATGCATGCAACACATTAAAATATTGTTGAATTTGAGTGGTTGATTATATTCTTAAAATATAATAATTTGGGAGTTGTGTAGAATTATTTCAGAATTTTTAAACAATTTCTACTATTTTTTATTTACCCCATACAACGAACAGTTTTCACATATTAAAACATTGTTGAATTTGAGTAGTTGATTATATTCTTAAAATATGATAATTTGGGAGTTGTGTAGAATTGTTTCACAATTTTTAAATAATTTCTACTGTTTTTTTATCGATTTTATAAAATACTCAATTTTGAAAGCAATTAAAAATGCATGCTTGACAACAAACAGTTATAACCCAGTAAAAAATAATTGGAATTTAAGAAGTTGATTATATTCTCAAAATATTATAATTAAGATAATTAAGGAGTTGTGTAGAATTATTTCAGAATTTTTAAACAATTTCTACTATTTTTTATTTATTTTATAAAATACTCAATTTTGAACGCAATTAAAAAATGCACGTTTAACAACGAACAGTTAAAACACATTAAAAAAATTGTTGAATTTGAGTAGTTGATTATATTGTTAAAATTTGATAATTAAGGAGTTGTGTAGAATTATTTCAGAATTTTTAAACAATTTCTACTATTTTTTATCGATTTTATAAAATACTCAATTTTGAAAGCAATTAAAAATGCATGCTTGGCAACAAACAGTTATAAACCAGTAAAAAATTATTAGAATTTCAGAAGTTGATTATATTCTCAAAATATGATAATTAGGGAGTTGTGTAGAATTATTTCACAATTTTTAAACAATTTCTACTATTTTTTATTGATTTTATAAAATACTCAATTTTGAAAGCAATTCAAAAATGCATGCTTGACAACAAACAGTTATAACCCAGTAAAAAATTATTGGAATTTAAGAAGTTGATTATATTCTCAAAATATGATAATTAAGGAGTTGTGTGGAATTATTTCAGAATTTTTAAACAATTTCTTCTATTTTTTATTTATTTTAGAAAACACTCAATTTTGAACGCAATTAAAAAATGCATGCTTGGCAACAAACAGTTATAACCCAGTAAAAAATTATTGGAATTTCAGAAGTTGATTATATTCTCAAAATATGATAATTAAGGAGTTATGTAGAATTATTTCAGAATTTTAAACAATTTCTACTATTTTTTATCGATTACTCAATTTTGAAAGCAATTAAAAAATGCATGCTTGGCAACAAACAGTTATAACCCAGTAAAAAATTATTGGAATTTAAGAAGTTGATTATATTCTCAAAATATGACAATTAAGGAGTTGTGTAGAATTATTTCAGAATTTTTCAACAATTTCTACTATTTTTTATCGATTTTATAAAATACTCAATTTTGAAAGCAATTAAAAATGCATGCTTGGCAACAAACAGTTATAAACCAGTAAAAAATTATTAGAATTTCAGAAGTTGATTATATTCTCAAAATATGATAATTAGGGAGTTGTGTAGAATTATTTCACAATTTTTAAACAATTTCTACTATTTTTTATTGATTTTATAAAATACTCAATTTTGAAAGCAATTCAAAAATGCATGCTTGACAACAAACAGTTATAACCCAGTAAAAAATTATTGGAATTTAAGAAGTTGATTATATTCTCAAAATATGATAATTAAGGAGTTGTGTGGAATTATTTCAGAATTTTTAAACAATTTCTTCTATTTTTTATTTATTTTAGAAAACACTCAATTTTGAACGCAATTAAAAAATGCATGCTTGGCAACAAACAGTTATAACCCAGTAAAAAATTATTGGAATTTCAGAAGTTGATTATATTCTCAAAATATGATAATTATGGAGTTGTGTAGAATTATTTCAGATTTTTTAAACAATGTCTACTTTTTTTTATTGATTTTATAAAATACTCAATTTTGAACGCAATTAAAAAATGCATGCTTGACAACAAACAGTTATAAACCAGTAAAAAATTATTGGAATTTCAGAAGTTGATTATATTCTCAAAATATGATAATTAAGGAGTTATGTAGAATTATTTCAGAATTTTAAACAATTTCTACTATTTTTTATCGATTACTCAATTTTGAAAGCAATTAAAAAATGCATGCTTGGCAACAAACAGTTATAACCCAGTAAAAAATTATTGGAATTTAAGAAGTTGATTATATTCTCAAAATATGACAATTAAGGAGTTGTGTAGAATTATTTCAGAATTTTTAAACAATTTCTACTATTTTTTATTTATTTTAGAAAATACTCAATTTTGAACGCAATTAAAAAATGCATGCTTGGCAACAAACAATTATAACCCAGTAAAAAATTATTGGAATTTCAGAAATTGACTATATTCTCAAAATATGATAATTAAGGAGTTGTGTAGAATTATTTCAGAATTTTTCAACAATTTCTACTATTTTTTATTTATTTTAGAAAATACTCAATTTTGAACGCAATTAAAAAATGCATGTTTAACACATTAAAAAATGGTTGAATTTAAGATGTTGATTATATTCTTAAAATAGAATAATTTGGGAGTTGTGTAGAATTATTTCAGAATTTTTAAACAATTTCTACTATTTTTTATTTATTTTATAAAATACTCAATTTTGAAAGCAATTAAAAAAATGCATGTTTAACAACGAACAGTCATAACCAGTGGCGGCTCGTGGAACATGTTGATGGTAGAGTCACTTATACAATATACCCCAACTCCTCCTTTTTTGAAGGATCTTCCTAGACCAAAGTAACTGGCGAAAAAGTGTTTAAGAATTAAACATTCTTGCTGAACTTGAAACTACAGTTTGGCTCCATATAACGTGCCGCCCCTGAGTAATACTATTATTACGTTTATCCACCTAAAATGATATATGTATCAAATATAAATCATCCTGTTGGAAATAATCGGTGCCCAGATTAGGCAGTATTATAATATACCATATGCGTATAACCGGAAATTTATGATTAAACAGGATGTGTGTATAATCGCTGAATTCGGATGAAAACTCAACTTTATTAAACCGTTAGTATACAACGAGAAATTCGATGAATAAACATTTTCTTGTTACTGTTCGTGGCCTTAAGGCGGTAAGTGCCGCTCAAAAAAAAAACATGCAATTTCACATATCAGGCGATAGAAAATTGTGAAGTTATTAATGAAAATGAATAAACTGTATTTGGTACGGCCATGGATAAAGGTTAAAACTAGGTTTAGAACTGGTTTTCGAATTTTTAATCAGGTTCAATAAAGTGTAATTTAAAGGTTTAAATTAAGGTTTTTTGCAGATTTGTTTATTCCATTTTTTTCACAAAAGATTGAAAACGCACCTGGTTATACACCTCATCTGGTCTTTTGTTAATAAGTTGCAACAATCAAAATTAAAATGATTAGTCAGATAAAGTCACAGGCTCCTATGAGCTAGACCCCTATTTCCCGTATTTTCGGCACCGTAAAGTTACGCCACCTGCCTGAAATAGATGGTACAGTGCGATGGGGCGTGCACAGCTGATATTTTTCACATTTTATGAAAAGTCAGCATACTTAAGCTATTAAAAATCATAGGCTGTAGCGAAAGGTTTAATTATGTACGAAATCATCCTCGATCACTTTAAAACCTTATCTATTCAATCTCGTCTCTATGCACGACCACTTAAACTAGCGAATGCTGTCCAAAAAAAAAAACAATGTAGTTTTCAATTATGCAAATTCCTCCATCTTTGCAGCTTCTTTCAGAACTTGGTTTACATTGAAAGGATCCCCGCAGCAGCCGAGTGGGAATAGATTCTCTTGGAGATGCGGTGAAAGGTTGAGCGTTGCGGTCACACTCGATTTACACTCGAACCCCGCAAACACTCGAGCCTCACCCCACACTCCCGGCGAATTGTAATTTTCCCGCCGGTTGTTAGGGAAATCATTGGCGAGAAAAAATAACCGTAACAGATTTAAAATGAAACATTGGAGAAGACGTAATCCCGTTTCTTCTGTGCTGTTACTTCCTTCCGACATCCCATGACCAAAAGCATTATTTCCATTGTTTAATTAAAAGCGTACGTAAAAAGTTACGATTCGCAGCATATACGCGGCAAAATGTGAGTTTCAATTCAAATTGTAATGAAATTCAACTTTTTGTTTAAAGATGAAATTTTATAATTATAAAATTATAATAACGAGCGTAGAACACAATAAAACTTATGTTCAAAGTTTCATATCAATTGCCTTATTAGTTTTTGTGATACAGCGCACACAGACAGACAGACACACACACACACACGCACACACAGACACAAATTTTTTTTTTCCAGAAATTGTTGAAATGGCATCTAGGGACCCCAAAACGGATATTTCCGTAAAAAAAAATTTTGAAAAAAAAATCACGATCACAATACTTTCTCGTACTTCGTAACGGAGAAAGTAAAAATCATATCTGAGCTAAGATCACACGCGCACGCGTAAAGTACTTGACATGTTAGACGTTAATAACCTCTTATTAAAATTTCTGACGTGTCACCGTTTAACCGCAACCAGCATATTATGCAGTGCAGACATTACTCGAGATTTCTAAAGCCAACTTCGTCGTCGATTTTTATTGTACGCTCTATAGTTACATGAAATAATAATTAACATGATTTAAAGAGTGCGTCGAGATGAACGATTTATAAAGAGTAAGGATTTTTTTAAAACTCTCTGGTTTTTGAAAAAATCAATAAATGGAAAAATCGCAATAATTGTACCATCAATTCGAAGAAAGTTAAATGATGACCACATCACTATTATTTTTTTGTAAATACACTCTGCACCAAATGCTCGGTGAATAATAAAGTAATAGAAATAATTTAATACTCAATTCAAACCTTGATATACAGTGTGTTTCAAAAAGAAACTTGCGCATGTCGCATTTTGCACACTTCACGAATGCACATTTCAATTCATGGACGACTGCGATTAATTTATTTTTGTAACACCCCGTATATCCCTAATTAATTATTAAAGCAATTTAAACATTATTATTATTACACAAAATTAATGTATGGATATTCATTCAAAATAATTCACCCAATCCCGGATTCACATTGCCGGCACCGCCGCATAGAAATAATTCACGTCTGTAAATAAATGTAGCGTGAAATTTATATAAGGATTACACAATTGACTAAAACAACGCACAGCAAACGTACAATGCAAAGCGTCATGAATTTTTATGACATGTAGATTATTCGCGCAATCTCTTTTCGGGCGGCAAAAGTCGCGGCAGAGGATTGGGCTTTTTGGATAAATTGTTGGTATCGCGGAGGAAGGCCGGGGATTTACATAAATTTATCAGCTTCACTTTTACTGCCGGATAATTGAGATCATTTGTAGGGCTTTCCTGTTTCGCGCCATCTCGCGTAAACAATAATATTTATTAAGTTGCCTCCGATGTGTTTATACTCATATTCAGAGTATGAATTACCGAAATTGGTAGATACAGTAATCAGCGGCGGCTCGTGTATTTTTGTTAAGGAAGCTAAGATAGAGGTATCGCAGGTGCTGTACTACTTATAGAGGAAACAAATATTTCGCTGTTATTTTGGTCAAATTTTCTCCAGCCTACTCACCGAACATCCACGAGCCGCCGCTGGTGGTAACCATGAGAGGTGCATTGTGATTCATTCTAAAGGAATTTGAGACTATGAAAACTGTTTTTAATGGGAATGATCAGAGTTGATCACGCAAGTAAAAAAAAAAAAATATAAAAATCTTGCATACTTAAGAAGCTGAATTCCCGCAATAACTAAATTGAATTTATAATTAATTTCCGTAGAGTCGTGTTCGCTATAAAAATGGTGAATCAAAGTAAAACGAGAAATTAGCAGTTAAAGACCACGAAGTTGAACTAAACCTAACAAAAATAAAACCCAACCGCGTCTACTGTCCCTCCATAAATTCCACTAAATCCCTTATTCAAACACAGCAGTCGGAAAATGTAATGACCGAACGAATTTCTGCGGAACGCTGAAAGAAATACAGGAAACCATAGCTCACCGACCAATAAACGCACAATAAGCCCCATGTGACACGCAAGATGTTAAGATCCCTAAATCGCCATTTCCGGAAAACAGGCGCTTTTCCGACACGGACAGCCTTCCGGAACAACGAAGATAAGCACTGATCAAGGGATGTTTCGGGCGCCCGGGGGCCAGACCCTTGAATTAATTTATTTCACGATAACAGCCCAATTAGAATCCCCGAAATTTGCGGGGCTCGACTCGACAAGGACGTTCATTAAATATTTAATATCAGGAATTTTAACTCGTTCTCATTAAAAAAAAAACGTATGCGATTTTAAGCAGAAATACGTGCAATGAAAATTCAGCAGCAAGAATAACAGTAATAACAGTAATGTAGGCATGCTGGCTTCTGAATAAATAAGTTACTTCTCTAGTTTTAAGCCGGAATAACGGTTTATTCTAGAGGCGAAATAATTCTTTTTAAATTCTCCACTTCTAGTGGCAATAAAGGCCGATCCTCTATTCATAAATCTTGTTACTAAAACGCGGAGCTTGTTAAAGTCTTTCAAATGCACCATCGTTAGTCTTCATCAAAATATACGTGGCATATTAGCCTTCGATCCTCTTAACTATTAATCACGACTTCCTTTTGCATGTTCAAATGATACTGGAGGGAGTAAACGTTTTTATTATGACATGCACATTTTGTAAGTTTGTTAAATTTCATTAGATATATTTGTACAATGCAATAATATATCTATTTTATTTTTTTCTTATATAAAATACATATAATATTAGTAATTTACGATACAAACGTTATGAACGTTGCTACACTACGAGAGAAAAGTTTTACATTACTAATATTTTTAGTTGTTGAAGACGATCGAAAAAAAAATCAAAAACAAATAAATTGTAATATAATTAAACTCCACAAACATTTTAAAATAGTTCTACTTTACAACTAACTATTTTTTTGCAAATTCGCCAATTTCTCCCAGAGTTATGATTTTTGAAAATTTTTTTTTGTAAGTTGTCGAACAATTGAACAAATTTAGAGAAAATAAATACTCGAATTTTTAATATATCCACAAGATTTAATAAAAATTTTGATTTTTGAGTTATAAATTTTTTTAAGTGAATTTTTAAGTGGTCAAATATTTTTACAAGAAAAAAATAGAAAAAAATCATATCGATATGATTGAATTCCTTAAAAACTCTGATAAAATCATAATACATTTACCTTTAAAATTAACCTTGATTTTTGAAATTGAGTCGATTTTGCGCGAGTTATGAATTTTTGAAAATTAATATTTTGGTTAAAAAATAAATACTGATGTAATATTAATTCCTCAAAAATTTTGATATCTTTACAAAACATTTACCTTTGAAGCTAACTGCCAATTTCTGCGTGAGTTATGAATTTTTGAAAATTGGTCTAAATATTTGAACAAAGAAAAAATAAAAAAATAAAATAATATCGATATGATTGAATTCTTTAAAAAGTCCGATGCTATGTGTTCATTTTTGGCAGTTAAAATTGTCGTTTTTGGCAGTTGAAATTGTCATTTTTGGCAGTTAAAAATTGTCATTTTTGCCAGTTAAAAATGGTCGTTGCCGACACTTGAAAATTTGCCTTTGTTGCAGTTGAAAATTGTCATTTTTGGCAAATGAAAATTGTCATTTTTGGCTGTTGAAAATTGTCATTTTTGCCAGTTCAAAATGGTCGTTGCAGACACTTGAAAATTTGTCCTTGTTGCAGTTGAAAATTGTCCTTTTTGGCAGTTGAAAATTGTCATTTTTGCCAGTTAAAAGTGGTCGTTGCAAACACTTGAAAATTTGCCTTTGTTGCAGTTGAAAATTGTCATTTTTGGCAAATGAAAATTGTCATTTTTGGCAGTTGAAAATTGTCATTTTTGCCAGTTCAAAATGGTCGTTGCAGACACTTGAAAATTTGCCTTTGTTGCAGTTGAAAATTGTCATTTTTGGCAGTTGAAAATTGTCATTTTTGCCAGTTCAAAATGGTCGTTGCAGACACTTGAAAATTTGCCTTTGTTGCAGTTGAAAATTGTCCTTTTTGGCAGATGAAAATTGTCATTTTTGGCAGTTGAAAATTGTCATTTTTGCCAGTTAAAAATGGTCGTTGCAGACACTTGAAAATTTGCCTTTGTTGCAGTTGAAAATTGTCATTTTTGGCAATTGAAAATTGTCATTTTTGGCAGTTGAAAATTGTCATTTTTGGCAGTTAAAAATGGTCGTTGCAGACACTTGAAAATTTGCCTTTGTTGCAGTTGAAAATTGTCATTTTTGGCAGATGAAAATTATCATTTATGGCAGTTGAAAATTGTCATTTTTGCCAGTTAAAAATAGTAGTTGCAGACACTTGAAAATGTGCCTTTGTTGCAATTGAAAATTGTCATTTTTGGCAGATGAAAATTGTCATTTTTTGCAGTTGAAAATTGTCATTTTTGCCAGTTAAAAATGGTCGTTGCAGACACTTGAAAATGTGCCTTTGTTGCAGTTGAAAATTGTCATTTTTGGAAGTTAAAAATTATCATTTTTGCCAGTTAAAAATGGTCGTTGCAAACACTTGAAGATTTGCCTTTGTTGCAGTTGAAAATTGTCATTTTTGGCAGATGAAAATTGTCGTTTTTGGCAGTTGAAAATTGTCATTTTTGCCAGTTAAAAATGGTAGTTGCAGACACTTGAAAATTTGCCTTTGTTGCAGTTGAAATTTGTCATTTTTGACAGTTAAAAATTGTCAATTTTGACAGTTAAAAATTTTCATTTTTGCCAGTTAAAAATGGTCGTTGCAGACACTTGAAATTTTGCCTTTGTTGCAGTTGAAAATTGTCATTTTTGGCAGTTGAAAATTGTCATTTTTGGCAGTTGAAAATTGTCATTTTTGCCAATTAAAAATGGTCGTTACAGACACTTGAAAATTTGCCTTTGTTGCAGATGAAAATTGTCATTTTTGCCAGTTCAAAATGGTCGTTGCCGACACTTGAAAATTGGCTTTTTTGGCAGTTGAAAATTGTCATTTTTGGCAGTTGAAAATTGTCATTTTTGGCAGTTGAAAATTGTCATTTTTGCCAATTAAAAATGGTCGTTACAGACACTTGAAAATTTGCCTTTGTTGCAGTTGAAAATTGTAATTTTTGCCAGTTCAAAATGGTCGTTGCAGACACTTAAAAATTTGCCTTTGTTGCAGTTGAAAATTGTCATTTTTGGCATTTGAAAATTGTCATTTTTGCCAGTTAAAAATTGTCATTTTTGCCAGTTAATGTTGGTCGTTGCAGACACCTGAAAATTTGCCTTTGTTGCAGTTGAAAATTGTCATTTTTGGCAGTTGAAAATTGTCATTTTTGGCAGTTGAAAATTGTCATTTTTGGCAGTTGAAAATTGTCATTTTTGGCAGTTGAAAATTGTCATTTTTGGCAGTTGAAAATTGTCATTTTTGCCAGTTCAAAATGGTCGTTGCCGACACTTAAAAATTTGCCTTTGTTGCAGTTGAAAATTGTCATTTTTGGCAGTTGAAAATTGTCATTTTTGGCAGCTTAAAATGGTCGTTTCCGACCATTGGCCTTTTTGCAATTGAAATTTTCATTTTTGCCAGTTAAAAATAGTCGTTGCAGACACTTGAAAATTTGCCTTTGTTGCAGTTGAAAATTGTCATTTTTGGCAGATGAAAATTGTCATTTTTGCCAGCTCAAAATGGTCGTTGCCGACACTTGAAAATTTGCCTGTGTTGCAGTTGAAAATTGTCATTTTTGGCAGTTAAAAATTGTCATATTGGCAGCTTAAAATGGTCGCTTCCGACACTTGAAAATTGGCCTTTTTGGCACTTGAAAATTGGCCTTGTTTGCAGTTGAAATTATTATTTTTGGCAGTTAAAAATTGTCGTTTTTGGCAGTTGAAAATTGTCATTTTTGGCTGTTAAAAATTGTCACTTATCAACAATCTGTCAAAATAAAAAATAAATAAATGAAACAAGGAATACTTTCAAACAAATCAAATAAATAATACAAAGAAATTTAGGAGAATTAATGATTTCCTTTAGCAATTGCCATAATGTCTCTATCGTAACTGTTAATGTTTGAGGTTGTCGAACAAAAAAAAAACTGATATAGAGTTCCTCAAATATTTTTGAATATTCATAGAACATCTACCTTTATTTTTCGAAAATGTATTAATTTTTCCGTGAGTTATTTTATTTTTTATTTTTATTTTATTAATGTTAGTGCTAAGGAGTTATTGGCATGTTAACATTATAGGATACAATCAATATTTAAGGAAAGTAAACTTACAAAATGTTTTTTTTTTATATTTACATTATTCTGGATTATTTAGTAGAATAATACATTTACAATATTTACACATACAAGTGATGGATGAAAAAAAGTTTTTTGTATGAACTCTTACCGTTTAGATATTCCGACTTTAAATATGATCACCTAGAGAAGCCTCATAAATATTTAACCGACGCCACGTAATATTAAAGTTAAACAAGAACCATTGAAATCCATCATAAACAAGAAGTATTTGAAGTGCAATTACGTGCGAATGCGGCGAATTCAATATTTACTATATCTGCCGTTGGTACGTGCAAACTCGCGTTTAGCTCGAGAGGAGATATTACCTACGCCCAACTATGCAACTTCATCACACCACACTGCATAACAGTTGAATTATTACACTAAAATAATAAACAGAATTTATGATTATTACGATGCAACAATTCAACGGAAACAGTCGTTTTAAATCAGTATCTTATAGTTAACACGTGGGCTACCATGAGGTGACCATGAGGTGACCGGCGAAGCCAAGATAAGTAGACACACATAAATCGAGTAAATTTCAATGATTAAATTTTTTTCAATGTCAACATCGTTATTAAATTTTGATGTGAAGGAATAGCTGCACCGGTGACCAGCGAAGTTAAGATTAGAAGAAACACATTTGCACTTAGAGAAATGCTTTCACGTATCTGTCCCTTCAATTCAGTGGGAAAAAATTAGGTGTGGCTGTACTCGCGGCCTCTTCTATGTCTGGGGCTCTGGTGGAGTACCAGGCCACTCGGCTAACATGCTGCTTATTCATAAATAATGAAGTTAGGGCAAGCGCAATAGACTGGTGAAGATTTGTAAAAAGAATATTTGCGAAGGCACAATAATTTATGTGTTTAATCTCTCGTTACTTTATTGCTTTTATAAATAATTATAACAAACGTCGTTCTCGCGTATCCCATTGCCACCAAGTACCTCACTGCCCAATACAATGGTTTACAAAGCAAATAATATTATCAGTGATTCATAACATTAAACTTTTTTTTCCTTATTACGTAACAAGCGCCTATTCCCGGATGTGTACTAATGCATAATTCAGGTCGACCTTCCGTACACATAAAATAAAAGAGCCCATTACGATTTCACGTTTCATTTATTTTAATTTATTATTCACCTCGATGTCCTTTCTTTCGGTGTTTTAAGTGTGAATGATTTACTCGGCCAGTTTTTTAAGACGCAGCATTTATATATTTTGAATACGTTTTGATGATATGATAAAGGATTTACTGAGATTTCAGACGCGTTTTAACAAAATGATTTACTGAGCATTATCATTTTCATTTCAAATTCGGAAACTTTCATGAAAACAATATTTTATACGGAGTAAGAAAAAGTAAACTTTGTCGCCAGGAGACAACCATATTTTATACTGAGAGAGAAAAAGTTAGCTTTGTCGTCACGAAACAGTGTATTTATTTTAAATAACTGTAGCTAAGTTATATTAATAATTACTTGAATTTTAAGAGAGGCAATTTTAAACGATGGCAATAATTAATCAAGAATGCGATGCCTCTCGAAATCGCAAAATAAATTACTTAAGTGTAATTTCATCATCTAACTCTTCACAAACACTTCGATTATTGATTGGTAGTAAGCGCTACAATGGAGCTGGAAGTCTCCTTAAGCGATAAGCAATATCTTTACATGGGACGTGTCGTCTAATGAAAATCGGAGCCAATACACCGTCGGATTTTTCATAAAAGGCACAAATAAAATATTTTCCGTCGATAGCTAGTTTATTGTGTTACGACGAGGGTACCTTTTCCCTTTGCAAGGGTCGAGTATGAAAATCGAATAATGTCGATGGAATGTTACGAACTTCGGCGATGAGCTCACCGCACAAAACCATTGTTGACTTTTTTGGTATTTTGCGTTACGATATTACATTCAAGTGGATTTCTTATAATTTATTTATTTTTTCTTGCCATTTCTTATCAGCAAATATTGACAGATAACTGTAAGAAGTTTCCAGATACTTGAAGAACACTTGAACTTGAAGTAATTTATAATGTTGCAGATTTTGCTTAAGACCGTTGTTATATTTTCTTAAGGGGGTGCCGCGTCGAAAATCGATGCATTTTTGATGGTCAGCGTATACATAATTCTGAAGTTAATATCAAATATTAAAAAATGATATTTTGCACATTTAGAGAGAAAGGGTTAAACTATTCGTCTATAGAATTTGTTTTTTTTTAAATCATCAGACAAACTGTATAATTTGTCCTGAAAATTACCAATATTGGATGGATATCTGAAGCTTTTCTCTGCAAAGAATTAAAAATGTAATGCTACAGAAAAATAGTTTATACCTTTGGAAACAATATGTACGTAAAAAAAGTGTTATTAGTTATCAAATAAAGTCGCAAAAACGTAAGAGCTGCACCTCTACAAACACAAATTTGCTTCATTTTCGCCGTTGTAATAAACGCCACCTGCATGAAACATTTTGTATCAATCCTGGAGGCGTGTACAAACAAATTTACGTACTCGGTAAAATTTCAGGCCCAAGATTGTGGCGATTATCATTTTCTATTAGACCATTCTGGTCTAACTCTGGCGCCCTTAACTTTAAATGAATCGTTAAACTTCTTTCAATGTTTAAAGTTACGTTGTATTTCTGCGGTCATGGACTTTAGAGTTGAATTGAGTTTAAGTTTGTTTATTTACGATGTTTTTTTTACATATATACACCGTGTATTCCCATCTCCACACCCCTTACTTATTTTCTGTTAGATATCATTTTCTATCCTTTAATAGTTATTTATTACACGAATGTGGAATGTACGTAATTAGTCCCGCAAGAAAAAGTTTAATTTTCTTAAGGGACTAATGAGAAATTCCATATGAGAATAATATAAAATTTTATCCAAAATCGCCTCTATTTGCGATAAATATTGAAATAATGCTCATAAAATTTTGACAAGAAATTTTGACGTGCGTGCTGTCAATTTGAAAAATTTTAAAAATCCAATTAAGGATCTGTGGATTCCATGAGAGAAACTGATTATCTCACTAGGGGGTAATGAGCAACATTACATGGCTCAAATGACCACTGTAATTCGATTATTACACCCGATTTTGGATAAAAGTTTTTTTTATCCAAAATGTAATAAGCGAATTACTGCAGTCATTTGAGGGAAGTAATGTTATTCATTACCCACCAGTGAGAGAAAAACTCGGACTCGCGGAATGAGTAGATCCTTCGTAACATTTTTGAATTAATTTAATGTGCGTTAAAATTTCTTGTCAAAATTTTATAAATAATTTTTCAATATTTTATGCAATTACAGACGATTTTAGATAAAATGTTATATTGTACTTATGTGGAATTACTTTTTCTTGCGGGACTAATTACGTACATTCCACACTCGTATAATAAATGATATTTTTGAAAAAAAAAAATACTGCAATCGTCGAGCCTACTGAAACAAAACTAGAAACGAAAAATTGTAAAATTAGGTAGACGAAATTTAATTAAAAAAGTTATTTAAAAAAGTCATACAGAATCACAAAATAAGTCTAAATCTAAAATTTGAATTTTTTGTAAATCTATAACATTAGGTTGAAATTAATGGTGAATGAATTAAAAATGTACTGTCTGAATAAAGTGCCAATATTGGCGCAACAAGAGCATTTCACCGATTATTTGAAAATGTTCACGTAGTAATGAAATTAGGATAACCAACATTCAACGGTAACTTCTTGGCAAAAAATCAAAAGACACTTTCTTGTCATTTTTTGAAGCCTAAATATTATAAACAAAGCTCCATAGAACATTTGTGGCTTGAAATATTGAACCTAAACTAGGCCTAACGGTGACTTTTGATTTTTTGAAAATAGACCAAATTTCAAAACAGCGTTAAGTTAAAAAAATATTTACACAAAAATGAAGAATATGTGTCATTTATTTTAAGCTTAAATATTGTAAACAAAGCCCCATACAACATTTGTGGCTGAAAATATCGAATCCAAACTAGGCCTAACGGCGACTTTTGATTTTTTGAAAATATACGAAATTTCGTAAAAGTGTCTAGGTAAATAATGATTTAGACAAAAATGAAGAATATGTGTCATTTTTCTAAGCCTAAATAATATAAACAAAGCTTCATAGAACATTTGTAGCCGAAAATATCGAACCTAAACTGGGCCTAACGATGACTTTTGATTTTTTTGAAAATAGACGAAATTTCATAATAGCGTTAAGTTAAAAAAATATTTAAACAAAAATGAAGAATATGTGTAATTTTTTTAAGCTTAAATATTGTAAACAAAACCCCATAGAACATTTGTGGCTGAAAATATCGAACCTAAACTAGGCCTAACAGTGACATTTGATTTTTTTGAAAATAGACGAAATTTCATAATAGAGTTAAGTTAAAAAATTATTTAAACAAAAATGAAAAATATGTATATATTTTTTTAAACTTAAATATTGCAAACAAAGCCCCATAGAACATTTATGGCCGAAAATATTAAACCTAAACTAGGCCAAACGGTGACTTTTGATTTTTTGAAAATTGACGAAATTTCATAATAGTGTTAAGTTAAAAAAATATTTAAACAAAAATGAAGAATATGTGTCATTCTTTTAAGCTTAAATATTGTAAACAAAGCCCCATAGAATATTTGTGGCCGAAAATATCGAACCTAAACTAGGCCTAACGGTGACTTTTGATTTTTTGAAAATAGACGAAATTTTGTAAAAGGGTCTTGGTAAATAATTATTTAAAAATAAATAAAGAATATGTGTCATTATTTTAAGCTTAAATATTATAAACAATGCCCCATAGAACATTTGTGGCCGAAAATATCGAACCCAAACTAGGCCTAACGGCGACTTTTGATTTTTTTGAAAATTCACCAAATTTTATAATAGCGTCAAGTAAAAAACTATTTAAACAAAAATGAAGAATATGTGTATTTTTTTAAACTCAAATATTGTAAACAAAGCCCCATAGAACATTTGCGGCTAAAAATATCGAACCCAAACTAGGCCTAACGGTGACTTTTGATTTTTTTGAAAATTCACCAAATTTTATAATAGCGTCAAGTAAAAAACTATTTAAACAAAAATGAAGAATATGTGTATTTTTTTAAACTTAAATATTGTAAACAAAGCCCCATAGAACATTAATGGCCAAAAATATCGAACCTAAACTGGGCCTAACGGTGACTTTTGATTTTTTGAAAATAGACAAAATTTCATAATAGCGTTAAGTTACAAATTTATTTAAATAAAAATGAAGAGTATGTGTATTTTTTTAAGCTTAAATATTGTATACAAAGCCTCATAGAACATTTGTTGCCGAAAATATCGAACCTAAACTAGGCCTAACGGTGACTTTTGATTTTTTGAAGTGTTAAGTTAAAAAATTATTTAAACAAAAATGAAGAATATGTGTAATTTTTTTAAGCTTAAATATTATAAACAAAGCCTCATGGAACATTTGTGGCCAAAAATATCGAACTCAAACTAGGCCTAACGGTGACATTTGATTTTTTTGAAAATAGACGAAATTTCATACTAGCGTTAAGTTAAAAAATTATTTAAACAAAAATGAAGAATATGTGTCATTTATTTTAAGCTTAAATATTGTAAAAAAAGCCCCATAGAACATTTGTGGCCGAAAATATCGAACCTAAATTAGGCCTAACGGTGACTTTTGATTTTTTGAAAATAGACGAAATTTTGTAAAAGTGTCTCTGTAAATAATTATTTAAACAAAAATGAAAACTATGTGTCATTATTTAAAGCCGAAATATTATAAACAAAGCCCCGTAGAACATTTGTGGCCGAAAATATCGAACACAAACTAGGCCTAACGGGGACTTTTGATTTTTATGAAAATAGATAAAATTTCATAATAGCGTTAAGTTAAAAAAATATTTAAACAAAAATGAAGAACATGAGTAATTTTTTTTTAAGCTTAAATATTGTAAACAAAGCCCCATAGAACATTTGTGGCCGAAAATAACGAACCTAAACTACGCCTAACAAAGACTTTTAATTTTTTGAAAATTGACTATGTTTCTGTAGATGTCTTATGTTAAGTTAAAAGCTTATTGTTATTACTATGGCACTACAGCAATTTGATTAATTATGAATTTTAATCCATTTTCTGTAAATTAGTAGAGATTACTTCGAAATTTACTAAAATCAAAAATGGCGGAGGCGCCGGATTCGTGGCTGAAATTTATGGCTAACTTCCAGTCGGTATTTCTTTTAAATGTAAAGAAACTTTTTTTAAATATAACATCCAGTATATCTTAATAGAAATTTAAAGTCTCTTGCCTTTCTAATATTAGCTGGTTTGCTAGGTTTATAAACAATACTTTGAAAGGTATAATTATTATTTGAAATTATGTTGGTGGTCCCATTGGATGAAAAAAATATACCCAGTTTTTTTCTTCACCAGAAGTTATTGATTTAACAACTATTACTTATCTTCTCAATCTCCATTATGATGATTATAGCCAAACGTTGCTTATCTACTGATACGCTAATGTACTTCAAATGGTATTATTATACTCGTTGCAAGCACGAAATTCTTTACAATATTTGCGAACGGCTAAAATCTACATTCTCCTAATGCGCTCTGGAATTGCGCGACGAGGACGGAAATATTTGTTGAAAGTTTTCAATTCGCAATTCGAACGCGGCCTCCAGTTCCACCATTCTTGATATCCACCCATCGGTATTTTCAATTTCATCGCAATCACTTATCGCGGCTCCCGGCCTGAATCTAATACCAGATTGAAAACAATAAATCTTATTTTCAGTTAAACGATCGAATGCATAATACTTCTTACAGTAAGCATAAGCCAGTTTACAAGTATTGACTTTTATTTAACCTGTAATTCATCAACGTGATTAGTTTATTTATTCAAACGTTATAAAACAAATCAAAATTTAAGAAAAAAAACTGTTCAAATTGCCTACGGAAGTTCATTCACTACAGATTTTTTTTTAAATTAAGCACTACTAGTGCTATATATATAGTTTGATCGATGAATCTTTGCGTGTGCGTCATTACCGAAGACTGGATTTTCTCGTCTTGGACGTCAAACGTTCATACATGATTGCGTCTAATTTAACATATCGTAGAGAGTGTTAACGCATGTAAATGTTCAGCTATCTATGACGTGCACGCAAAGATCCATTGATCAAGGTATATAAATCCTAACATCATATTTACTTCGAGCAATCTTTTACAGAGTGCAGAAAAATCTTGGTCGATTGCTCTTTTATTGCAATGTGTGTTTGTATCTATTGTCTTCATTGTATCTTCCTGCAATGGAGGCAACAGATTGGTATATATTGCTCTTATATTATCTATTTCCGAATAAGTCAGTCTATCGATCCCTTTATCTCTTTTACAAATTACAGTATGAATGTTAAACGTGCAATTAATCCAACCCCCCACCTCCCCCACTCGATGAGTTTATACAGCATTCGCGAATTTATTACAGAATCCAATATAAACGATGCGCTCGAAACGTTCGCCTACAAATTTACAAGTAATTTCGAGCGAGCAGTGTAAACGTCCCAAAGATGGAATCCTTATATTGACAAGTACATTGCTGATGGACTTGAGATTCCGTTTTAACGAATGTTCCTTGGTTCCGATCCCCAAACCGTCTCTCCGGCTCAATCAATCAAAATGAACGTTCGAAATTCGGAGTATTGGCCTTGTAAGAGGAGTTTCCCGTTGGCAGAATAATTGCTATATATTGTATATATATATATATTGTATATATATATATATTGTATATATATATATATATATATATATATATATATATATATATATATATCGTCAAACAATTTATATTAAAGTTGCGAGTAGGTCAGAATCTAATATTGTCTTGAGTTTAATTTGCTGTCTTGACAAGCGCGATGTTTTCATATTTAAGATTCATATTTTTAAAAGTTGATGAATAGAATTAATAATAAAATAGTTTCTTTGAAATATTTTTTTTATACTTGTTAAAAAATTCAATTAATAAAAATAGAAGTAAACACCCTTTTAAAATTACGTGTCTACCTTAACCATTTTTTGTTTTTTTCCAATAATTCTTTAAATATGGAAAATATTACAAAAACATTCAAATAAATATTAAAGACAACTAAGAGATTAACATCTTTTCTCTAAAAATATTTTTCATGAAATAGTTGTGATTCGAGAAAAAAAAAAGTACGAGAAAATTGTTCAATTTTTTTTTTACGGAAATGTCCGTTTTGAGGCTCCTAAGGGCGATTTCAAAGAATTCTGAATTTTTTGTGGTTTTGTGTGCGTGTGTGTGTCTGTCTGTCTACCTCTTTGAGCACGCTGTATCTTAAAAACTCATAGAGCAACTGATATGAAACTTTGAACATACGTCTTATTTGATAATCAAAAGAACTGAAAAGCTTTTTTGGTGAAATTTCGTATACCGGAAGTGGGTGTTTACCTTAACTTGTTTTTTTTCCAATTTTTTTTTAAATATGAAAAATATCAAAATGAACAAATTTTGTTAGCAAAATTTTTCATAAAATCTATCAAAAAAGTGGTGATGTGGTCATCATGTTACTTTCTCCGATTTGATGATATAATAATTCTATTTATACCTTACTATCATAGTTTATTTTCAACTTGAATAATATTTTGAAAAAAATTCAATTTCTCATCTTAGCGCTCAAAAATCGATCAACCGATGGATCTATTTTTTTTTTATAGAACATCAAAATACAATACATTTTGATTTTTTTGTAATAAACAAGTCTGCACTTGCCATAATTTTGGCAAAATTTATAATCTTTTGTTCTCGCTGCAAAAAATGCTATTTCTCACCTTAGCGATCAAATTTCTCAAAAATGGTTTAACCGATGTTTCTTTCTATTTATTCCTAGAACATCAAAATACAATAATTTTTGTAATAAACAAGTCTGCACTTGCCATAATTTTGGCAAAATTTATAATCTTTTGTTCTCGCTGCAAAAAATGCTATTTCTCACCTTAGCGATCAAATTTCTCAAAAATGGTTTATCCGATGTTTCTTTCTATTTATTCCCAGAACATCAAAATACAATAATTTTTGTAATAGGCAAGTCTGCACTTGCCATAGTTTTTTCAAAATTCATAATATTTTGTTCTCGCTGCAAAAAATGCTATTTCTTACCTTAGCGCTCAAATTTCTCAAAAATGGTTTAACCGATGTTTCTTTCTATTTATTCCTAGAACATCAAAAAACAATAATTTTTGTAATAAGCAAGTCTGCACTTGCCATAGTTTTGGCAAAATGCATAATCTTCTGCCATTGCCGCAAAAAAATGCCGTTTCTTAATTTTGCGCTTAAATTTCTCGAAAATTGACCAAAGAATGTTTTTTTATATTTTCATCAAAATCTAATCAATCCAATCAAGTCCGCACTCGCCACAGTACAATTATATTATTATATTTACTTTCTAAGAATTTTTCGAATTTAATGTTTCATAGTGTGGAAATTTATCAAATGATTAAATTCGTTTCGTTGTTACTTTTGCTGAAAAATTGGTTTTGAAATGGATTTTCTGAGAAACCACTGGTTCGATTCGGGGTTTCTATACACCGTTGGATGTCAAAACATTTCAGATAATGTATTTGCGCAAAAAAAATGTCAATTTAAAGCCCGTAACGCGTCAGCAACGAAAACTCGAAAATGGAAAAAATCGAAAAAATAAACTTTTTTTATAACCTTCGTAGACTTTTTTCTTCATCAGAAGAACGAGATAAATCGATTGGTGTTGAAAAATTTCATTAAGAAAAAATTGCAAAAAAGTCACCATGCACAAAAACTTATGAGATTTTGAAATAAACAAATGATTTTTTTTATGAAAAATATTTGAATTTCTTAAAAAAAATGTTGATTTGCTTTTGTAACACTTTTCATATTAAAAAAAAATATCAGAATAACGAGATAAATCGATTGGTGTTAAAAAATTTAATCCAGAAAAAATTGCAAAAAAATTAGCGTGTCACCATGCGCAAAAACTTGAGATTTTGAAATAAACAAATTCTTTTTTTATGAAAAATATTTTAATTGCTTAAAAAAATTGTTGATTTGCTTTTGTAACACTTTTCATATTAAAAAAAATATCAGAAGAACGAGATAAATCGATTGGTGTTAAAAATTTAATCCAGAAAAAATTGCAAAAAAGTTAGCAAGTCTCCATGCGCAAAAACTTATGAGATTTTGAAATAAACAAATTCTTTTTTTATGAAAAATATTTGAATTTCTTAAAAAAATTGTTGATTTGCTTTTGTAACACTTTTCATATTTAAAAAAAATATCAGAATAACGAGATAAATCGATTGGTGTTAAAAAATTTAATCCAGAAAAAATTGCAAAAAAGTTAGCGTGTCACCATGCGCAAAAACTTATGAGATTTTGAAATAAACAAATGATTTTTTTATGAAAAATATTTGAATTTCTTAAAAAAATTGTTGATTTGCTTTTGTAACACTTTTCATATTAAAAAAAAATATTAGAATAACGAGATAAATCGATTGGTGTTAAAAAATTTAATCCCGAAAAAATTGCAAAAAAGTTAGCGTGTCACCATGCGCAAAAACTTATGAGATTTTGAAATAAACAAATTCTTTTTTTATGAAAAATATTTGAATTTCTTAAAAAAATTGTTGATTTGCTTTTGTAACACTTTTCATATTAAAAAAAAATATCAGAAGAACGAGATAAATCGATTGGTGTTAAAAAATTTAATCCAGAAAAAATTGCAAAAAAGTTAGCGTGTCACCATGCGCAAAAACTTATGAGATTTTGAAATAAACAAATGATTTTTTTATGAAAAATATTTGAATTTCTTAAAAAAATTGTTGATTTGCTTTTGTAACACTTTTCATATTAAAAAAAAATATCAGAAGAACGAGATAAATCGATTGGTGTTAAAAAATTTAATCCAGAAAAAATTGCAAAAAAGTTAGCGTGTCACCATGCGCAAAAACTTATGAGATTTTGAAATAAACAAATGATTTTTTTATGAAAAATATTTGAATTTCTTAAAAAAATTGTTGATTTGCTTTTGTAACACTTTTCATATTAAAAAAAAATATTAGAATAACGAGATAAATCGATTGGTGTTAAAAAATTTAATCCCGAAAAAATTGCAAAAAAGTTAGCGTGTCACCATGCGCAAAAACTTATGAGATTTTGAAATAAACAAATTCTTTTTTTATGAAATTATTTTACTTTCTTAAAAAAGTTGTTGATTTGTTTTTGTAACACTTTTCATATTAAAAAAAAAATATCAGAAGAACGAGATAAATCGATTGGTGTTAAAAAATTTAATCCAGAAAAAATTGCAAAAAAGTTAGCGTGTCACCATGCGCAAAAACTTGAGATTTTGAAATAAACAAATTCTTTTATATGAAAAATATTTGAATTTCTTAAAAAAATTGTTGATTTGTTTCTGTAACACTTTTCATATTTAAAAATAAATATATATTTTTTGCCACAAATAAAAAAATTTTTTATTTTATTTCATAAAAATTTATAAGATTAACACAACTTTTCATTTATTCAATCCTATATTAATTTGAAGTAATTTTGAAAAGCTTTAATTATAATAATAATAATAATAATAATGCTTTATTAATCCACATAAATCAAACGATATTGGACAAGTCAGTGTAACATTTTGTCCTTACAAAAACATTACAAAAGAAATTCATCTATTCTATAGAATACATTGTGTAATAAATATATTTTTAATTGTTTTTTAAATTCACTATAAACTTCAATATCTTTAAGATAACTTGGTAATTTCTTATACATTGTTATACAATTATATTTCGGCCCTCTTTCATACAAGGCGGTGTCATGCCCTACAACAGTAAGACTATTTCGATGTCGGGTACCGTAGTTATGAAAATTTGCGTTTGTTTCAAAGAAATGCATGTGTTTTTTTACAAACAAACAAATTCTAAATATGTATATACATGGAAATGTAAGTACATTGTATTTGAAAAATATTGGCTTACATGATTGTTTTTATAACTTTTTTTTTCTCGAGTTTCCAAAATGATTACAATTTGTTACAAATTAACATACAATATTATTAAAAAATCTAGTCATGGCATGTATGTGGCTAAATTTGGAATCGAAATCGAATAGATTTTGTGCAAATCTGAGAGGTCGATAGCAATTATTCATAGATTTATTTTTGACACCAAAAATTTTTTTTTTAACTTTTATTTTTGTTTTGACTTTGGCACGTGCCCTTCAGTCACATGATCATATATTATTCATATTAAATGAAATAGACATCCACAAACACCCATGCCCTCGCCGGGATTCGAACCCAGGACCCGGTCCAAAATTTTTGTAATTTTTTAAATTTACATTAAGTTAAAATTAAATAACTTCAATTTCTGGTAAAGAGATTAATGCAACTTTTCTTTTGTTTAATTTTGAATACACTTTGAGTAATTTTGGAAATTTTCAAGTCGATGGCTATCGTTTTTTGTATTTTTTTCGAGTCGCCAAAATTAATACAATTTGTTACCATTCGCTCAATGTTAACACAATCCTATCAAATATAATGGTGATCTTTCCATTATGTTACTTTCTCCGATTTGATGGTATAATAGTTATTTATACTTTCATGTTTTTTTTCTTTATACTTTCATGTTTTTTTTTTAATTTAAATTAAATGATGCTTCAAATTTTAATAGTTAGTTTACTCAAAAACATTCTACATTCTCTAGAATTATTAGATAAATTTGATGTAACTATTATCGATTCAAAATTATAAGCCAAAAACAAAAAAAAAACAAAAATTAAGCAACTTTAAATTAAGAACACGCTTGAGAATCCTTAAAGTGTAACACACTATTTTTTCTATATAGTTTTACAATACACTACTTAATTTGTTAGATTTTGTGGTTTTAATTCTCAAAATATAATTACGCGGTTAGTTGAGCAATTTAAAAAATTAAAAATCGAGTTTTCCGTGCCAAAATTCCCATTCTTAGTGACGCCACTGATCTTCTGTTAATAAGGTTGTGTTTAAAGGGCTGCCAACTATTTTGGACTTTTTGATCGCACGGTAGATAGTTGAGCAATTTTAAATATTTAAAAAAATCTAGTTTTCGGTGCCAAAATTCAGGAAGCGAAATACGCAAAATTACTTATTTCGTAAATAGTCTTTAAATCGACTGAAAACGCCTAAAAATCGATTTGGTTAAATTTTTCTTCAAATTTTTTTTTCTATTATTTCAAAAAAAAACTATTTTCGCGGCCTCAAATTATTATTCCGTGGTTAATTTTTGAGTTGAATAGCACATAGTAGGCTTGGATTAAAACACTTATATATCTTGATATGCCTGGATGTTTATAATAATAAATTAAAATGGTGTAAATAATTATTAGTTTATTCAAAAATAAAGTATATTAATATTATAAACTTTATTTTACTTGGCAGGAGTTTCATCATACTAGTTCTACTAGAGCTACATAGCATCCATACTGTTTTCCATCCAATACATCAGTAAAATTAGTTATAACTTTGAAGGATCCTTTTGGAAACGCTTGAATGCCAAATCTGTTAAAATTTAATTTGTGATTTTTTATGGCGTAAGTTCCCTGAAATATTCAGAAGACATCTAATATATAATCGCCTATAAATATTTATCGAATGTTAAACAGTCTGTAATATTATGTCCTTTGCTAAAGATTTATAATCTTCTTCTCACTAAATATAAATTTTGCTTACTTTTGGGACTGGACAACTTCCAGGCTGCATGTACTTTGCAGCCCTTTGTAAATCGAACCATAACTGTGAACCCAGTTCATTAATTTTCTGACAAGCATTCTTGGATTTATATTCAACAACGGAAAAATAGTGATTGCCATCAGTGGTTAACTGCACTGTAAATGAAATCTGATGAATGGGTTTTAATTTTGGCCTCTGAGCAAAATTTGACTCACCGGAGTTTTTCCGAACGGTTGACCCATCTTAATAGTACCTTCAATAATTGTACTTCTCCTGAAAAGAATGTTTATGTCGTATATATAAGTTGCATTTGGTTCACATTTTTGAAAGTGTTTTGCATTTATTTCCAGTGTTAAGGCTGGAATCTGAAATTATAATTAATTAATTGAAAAAAAATTGTACTTTATATACTTACAACAGTTATGAGTAAAATATATCCTAAACAAATATGTGCTGCTGCCATCATGAATTAATTTATATTCATAAAATTTTTGTTTACCCACGGCCTTATGTATGATATACATTATCATTAGTTATATACCGGATGTTCATTATATAATGATTGTAATTATTTTTTATCTCTTTAGTAACATCAAACAACAACTTTAAATTGATTTGTCTATAGAAAATTAAACAAATATTCAGATTTTCGTATTAAATGCGATTGCAATTTAGAATAAGACGGAATAGCTGTAACGCCTAGAAAGTAACACGTAATGTGTTACGAATTATTAACTCGCAACCGTAAGTGTAATGGTAACATTACTGGCCGCCAGTTTCCCACCCTCATTTTATCAACTTTTTATAATGACACCCAGAAAATTTCATTTCGGTAATTCCACGCTTTGAAATAATGCAATAATAAAAGTTTCTGTAAAATCAATAATAAAACATTTTTCCATATGTGACAATCCTACAATCCAACATGTTCATCACAGTCCAGAGTTATTAAAAAAAATATAAATAATTTGCGAAAACTAAAAATTGAAATATAACCCTCCTTTATGTTCAGCTGATTGGTTTGTAGGATAGTGAACACCCACCACCCTTGGTATCAACTTTGACTTTACGAACAATAACTGTGTTTGGGTTACGTAATTTTTTTGAAATTCATGAGCGTTGTAAAAAGTTGATAACTCCCGAAAAAACAGAGTGTGTAGCCTAAGTAAGAGTAAACTCAAAGGATGGTGGGTGGTCACTATCCTACAATCCAACAAGTCAATCACAGTCCAGGGTTATTAAAAAAATAAAAATAATTTGCGAAAACGAAAAATGTAAATATTACATTGGAAAATTTTCTTACTGCTGTACACACATAAAACCCTTGCTTATGTTCAGTTGATTGAATTGTAGGATAGGGCCCACCCACCATCCGTAGTGTCAACTTTAACTTTACCTACAAAACTGTGCTTGACTTACGATATTTTTTTGTGATTCATTAGCGATGTAAAAAATTAATAACCACCAAAAACAGAGTGTGTCGTTTAAGTTAAAATAAACTCAAAGGGTGGTGGGTGGGCACTATCCTACAATCCAACATGTTAATCACAGTCCAGGGTTATTAAAAAAATTTAAATAATTTGCGAAAACGAAAAATGTAAATATTACATTTGCATTATTTTCTTACTGCTGTACACACATGAAACCTTCGTTTATGTTCAACTGATTTAATTGTAGGATAGGGCACACCCACCACCCTTGGTATCAATTTTAACTTTAACTACAAAACTGTGTTTGACTTACGATTTTTTTTGTGATTCATGATGTAAAAAATTAATAATCACCATAAACAGAGTCTGTCGCTCGAGTAAAAGTAAACTCAAAGGGTGGTGGGTGGGCACTATCCTACAATCCAACATGTTAATCACAGTCCAGGGTTATTAAAAAAAATATAAATAATTTGTGAAAATACACATTTCTAAAATATTTTATTATGGTAGCATTGCTGAAAGCCGTACCTATCGATACATTATAATTTTGCGTGTGCTTTGAATAAATTTGGAAAGTTTCAAGTCGGTGGTAGTTGTTTTTATTTTTTTTTTGATCACCAAAATTGTTCAAACTTTTACAACTTCTGATTCGGTTTACATAAAATTATCGGAAAATTTAGGGTTAAATTGTTTGTGGTTCTGATGGAATTATAATTTGGCATGTGTTTTGAGTGAATTTGGAAAGTTTCAAGTCGTTGGCAGTTGTTTTTATATATTTTTTTTTATCACCAAAATTATTCAAAACTTTTGCAACTTCTGATTCGGTTTACATGAAATGATCGCAAATTATTTGTGGTTTTGACCGAATTACAATTTGGCATGTGTTTTAAGTAAATTTGGACAGTTTCAAGTCGTTGGCGGTTGTTTTTTTTTTATCACTAAAATTGTTCAAACTTTTACAACTTCTGATTCGGTTTACATAAAATTATCGAAAAATCTAGAGTTGAATTATTTGTAGTTTTGACGGAATTATAATTTGGCAGGTGTTTTTAGTTAATTTGGAAAGTTTCAAGTCGTTGGCAGTTGTTTTTTTATTTTTTTTTGATCACCAAAATTGTTCAAACTTTTCCAACTTCTGATTCGGTTTACATGAAATTATCGCAAAATTTAGGGTTGAATTGTTTGTAGTTTTGATGGAATTACAATTTAGCATGTGTTTTGAGTAAATTTGGAAAGTTTCAAGTCGTTGGCAGTTGTTTTTATATTTTTTTTTGATCACCAAAATTATTCAAAACTTTTGCAACTTCTGATTCGGTTTACATGAAATTATCGCAAATTATGTGTGGTTTTGACCGAATTACAATTTGGCATGTGTTTTAAGTAAATTTGGACAGTTTCAAGTCGTTGGCGGTTGTTTTTTTTTATCACTAAAATTGTTCAAACTTTTACAACTTCTGATTCGGTTTACATAAAATTATCGAAAAATCTAGAGTTGAATTATTTGTAGTTTTGACGGAATTATAATTTGGCAGGTGTTTTAAGTTAATTTGGAAAGTTTCAAGTCGTTGGCAGTTGTTTTTTTATTTTTTTTTTGATCACCAAAATTGTTCAAACTTTTCCAACTTCTGATTCGGTTTACATGAAATTATCGCAAAATTTAGGGTTGAATTGTTTGTAGTTTTGATGGAATTACAATTTAGCATGTGTTTTGAGTAAATTTGGAAAGTTTCAAGTCGTTGGCAGTTGTTTTTATATTTTTTTTTGATCACCAAAATTATTCAAAACTTTTGCAACTTCTGATTCGGTTTACATGAAATTATCGCAAATTATGTGTGGTTTTGACCGAATTACAATTTGGCATGTGTTTTAAGTAAATTTGGACAGTTTCAAGTCGTTGGCGGTTGTTTTTTTTTTATCACTAAAATTGTTCAAACTTTTACAACTTCTGATTCGGTTTACATAAAATTATCGAAAAATCTAGAGTTGAATTATTTGTAGTTTTGACGGAATTATAATTTGGCAGGTGTTTTTAGTTAATTTGGAAAGTTTCAAGTCGTTGGCAGTTGTTTTTTTATTTTTTTTTTGATCACCAAAATTGTTCAAACTTTTCCAACTTCTGATTCGGTTTACATGAAATTATCGCAAAATTTAGGGTTGAATTGTTTGTAGTTTTGATGGAATTACAATTTAGCATGTGTTTTGAGTAAATTTGGAAAGTTTCAAGTCGTTGGCAGTTGTTTTTATATTTTTTTTTGATCACCAAAATTATTCAAAACTTTTGCAACTTCTGATTCGGTTTACATGAAATTATCGCAAATTATGTGTGGTTTTGACCGAATTACAATTTGGCATGTGTTTTAAGTAAATTTGGACAGTTTCAAGTCGTTGGCGGTTGTTTTTTTTTTATCACTAAAATTGTTCAAACTTTTACAACTTCTGATTCGGTTTACATAAAATTATCGAAAAATCTAGAGTTGAATTATTTGTAGTTTTGACGGAATTATAATTTGGCAGGTGTTTTGAGTAAATTTGGAAAGTTTCAAGTCGTTGTCAGTAGTTTTTATATTTTTTTTTGATCACCAAAATTGTTCAAACTTTTACAACTTCTGATTCGGTTTATATGAAATTATCGCAAAATTTAGGGTTGAATTGTTTGTAGTTTTGATGGAATTACAATTTAGCATGTGTTTTGAGTAAATTTGGAAAGTTTCAAGTCGTTGGCAGTTGTTTTTATATTTTTTTTTGATCACCAAAATTATTCAAAACTTTTGCAACTTCTGATTCGGTTTACATGAAATTATCGCAAATTATGTGTGGTTTAGACCGAATTACAATTTGGCATGTGTTTTAAGTAAATTTGGACAGTTTCAAGTCGTTGGCGGTTGTTTTTTTTTATCACTAAAATTGTTCAAACTTTTACAACTTCTGATTCGGTTTACATAAAATTATCGAAAAATCTAGAGTTGAATTATTTGTAGTTTTGACGGAATTATAATTTGGCAGGTGTTTTTAGTTAATTTGGAAAGTTTCAAGTCGTTGGCAGTTGTTTTTTTATTTTTTTTTGATCACCAAAATTGTTCAAACTTTTCCAACTTCTGATTCGGTTTACATGAAATTATCGCAAAATTTAGGGTTGAATTGTTTGTAGTTTTGATGGAATTACAATTTAGCATGTGTTTTGAGTAAATTTGGAAAGTTTCAAGTCGTTGGCAGTTGTTTTTATATTTTTTTTTGATCACCAAAATTATTCAAAACTTTTGCAACTTCTGATTCGGTTTACATGAAATTATCGCAAATTATGTGTGGTTTTGACCGAATTACAATTTGGCATGTGTTTTAAGTAAATTTGGACAGTTTCAAGTCGTTGGCGGTGGTTTTTTTTTATCACTAAAATTGTTCAAACTTTTACAACTTCTGATTCGGTTTACATAAAATTATCGAAAAATCTAGAGTTGAATTATTTGTGGTTTTGACCGAATTACAATTTGGCATGTGTTTTAAGTAAATTTGGAAAGTTTCAAGTCGTTGGCAGTTGTTTTTTTATTTTTTTTTTGATCACCAAAATTGTTCAAACTTTTCCAACTTCTGATTCGGTTTACATGAAATTATCGCAAAATTTAGGGTTGAATTGTTTGTAGTTTTGATGGAATTACAATTTAGCATGTGTTTTGAGTAAATTTGGAAAGTTTCAAGTCGTTGGCAGTTGTTTTTATATTTTTTTTTGATCACCAAAATTATTCAAAACTTTTGCAACTTCTGATTCGGTTTACATGAAATTATCGCAAATTATGTGTGGTTTTGACCGAATTACAATTTGGCATGTGTTTTAAGTAAATTTGGACAGTTTCAAGTCGTTGGCGGTTGTTTTTTTTTTATCACTAAAATTGTTCAAACTTTTACAACTTCTGATTCGGTTTACATAAAATTATCGAAAAATCTAGAGTTGAATTATTTGTAGTTTTGACGGAATTATAATTTGGCAGGTGTTTTTAGTTAATTTGGAAAGTTTCAAGTCGTTGGCAGTTGTTTTTTTATTTTTTTTTGATCACCAAAATTGTTCAAACTTTTCCAACTTCTGATTCGGTTTACATGAAATTATCGCAAAATTTAGGGTTGAATTGTTTGTAGTTTTGATGGAATTACAATTTAGCATGTGTTTTGAGTAAATTTGGAAAGTTTCAAGTCGTTGGCAGTTGTTTTTATATTTTTTTTTGATCACCAAAATTATTCAAAACTTTTGCAACTTCTGATTCGGTTTACATGAAATTATCGCAAATTATGTGTGGTTTTGACCGAATTACAATTTGGCATGTGTTTTAAGTAAATTTGGACAGTTTCAAGTCGTTGGCGGTTGTTTTTTTTTATCACTAAAATTGTTCAAACTTTTACAACTTCTGATTCGGTTTACATAAAATTATCGAAAAATCTAGAGTTGAATTATTTGTAGTTTTGACGGAATTATAATTTGGCAGGTGTTTTGAGTAAATTTGGAAAGTTTCAAGTCGTTGTCAGTAGTTTTTATATTTTTTTTTGATCACCAAAATTGTTCAAACTTTTACAACTTCTGATTCGGTTTATATGAAATTATCGCAAAATTTAGGGTTGAATTGTTTGTGGCTTTGACGGAATTACAATTTGGCAGGTGTTTTGAGTAAATTTGGAAAGTTTCAAGTCGGTGGCAGTTGTTTTTATATTTTTTTTTGATCACCAAAATTATTCAAAACTTTTGCAACTTCTGATTCGGTTTACATGAAATTATCGCAAATTATGTGTGGTTTTGACCGAATTACAATTTGGCATGTGTTTTAAGTAAATTTGGACAGTTTCAAGTCGTTGGCGGTTGTTTTTTTTTATCACTAAAATTGTTCAAACTTTTACAACTTCTGATTCGGTTTACATAAAATTATCGAAAAATCTAGAGTTGAATTATTTGTAGTTTTGACGGAATTATAATTTGGCAGGTGTTTTTAGTTAATTTGGAAAGTTTCAAGTCGTTGGCAGTTGTTTTTTTATTTTTTTTTGATCACCAAAATTGTTCAAACTTTTCCAACTTCTGATTCGGTTTACATGAAATTATCGCAAAATTTAGGGTTGAATTGTTTGTAGTTTTGATGGAATTACAATTTAGCATGTGTTTTGAGTAAATTTGGAAAGTTTCAAGTCGTTGGCAGTTGTTTTTATTTTTTTTTTTTTGATCACCAAAATTATTCAAAACTTTTGCAACTTCTGATTCGGTTTACATGAAATTATCGCAAATTATGTGTGGTTTTGACCGAATTACAATTTGGCATGTGTTTTAAGTAAATTTGGACAGTTTCAAGTCGTTGGCGGTTGTTTTTTTTATCAGTAAAATTGTTCAAACTTTTACAACTTCTGATTCGGTTTACATGAAATTATCGCAAAATCTAGCGTTGAATTGTTTGTAATTTTGACGGAATTATAATTTGGCATGTGCTTTGAGTAAATTTGGAAAGTTTCAAGTCGTTGGCAGTTGTTTTTATATATTTTTTTGATCACCAAAATTGTTCAAACTTTTACAATTTCTGATTCGGTTTACATGAAATTATCGAAAAATCTAGGGTTGAATTGTTTGTAGTTTTGACGGAATTACAATTTGTCAGGTGTTTTGAGTAAATTTGGAAAGTTTCAAGTCGGTGGCAGTTGTTTTTATTTTTTTTTTTGATGACCAAAATTGTTCAAACTTTTACAACTTCTGATTAGGTTTACATGAAATTATCGCAAAATTTAGGGTTGAATTGTTTGTAGTTTTGATGGAATTGCAATTTAGCATGTGTTTTGAGTAAATTTGGAAAGTTTCAAGTCGGTGGCAGTTGTTTTTATTTTTTTTTTTGATGACCAAAATTGTTCAAACTTTTACAACTTCTGATTAGGTTTACATAAAATTATCGCAAAATGTTGAGTTGAATTGTTTGTAGTTTTGATAGAATTACAATTAAGCATGTGTTAATGCTTAATTTGGAAAGTTTCAAGTTGTTGGCACTTGTTTTTATATTTTTTTTTGATCACCAAAATTGTTCAAACTTTTACAACTTCTGATTTGGTTTACATGAAATTATCGAAAAATCTAGCGTTGAATTATTTATGGTTTTGACAGAATTACAATTTGGCATGTGTTTTGAGTAAATTTGGAAAGTTTCAAGCCGTTGGCAGTTGTTTTTATATATTTTCTTTGATCGACAAAATTGTTCAAACTTTTACAACTTCTGATTCGGTTTACATGAAATTATCGAAAAATCTAGGGTTGAATTATTTGTAGTTTTGACGGAATTATAATTTGGTATGTGTTTTGAGTAAATTTGGAAAGTTTCAAGTCGTTGGCATTTGTTTTTATATATTTTTTTTATCACCAAAATTGTTCAAACTTTTACAACTTCTGATTCGGTTTACATGAAATTATCGCAAAATCTAGCGTTGAATTGTTTGTAATTTTGACGGAATTATAATTTGGCATGTGCTTTGAGTAAATTTGGAAAGTTTCACGTCGTTGGCAGTTGTTTTTATATATTTTTTTTGATCACCAAAATTGTTCAAACTTTTACAATTTCTGATTCGGTTTACATGAAATTATCGCAAAATTTTAGGGTTGAATTGTTTGTAGTTTTGACGGAATTACAATTTGGCATGTGTTTTGAGTAAATTTTGAAAGATTCAAGTCGTTGGCAGTTGTTTTTATATATTTTTTTTGATCACCAAAATTGTTCAAACTTTTACAACTTCTGATTCGGTTTACATGAAATTATCGCAAAATTTAGGGTTGAATTATTTGTGGTTTTGACCGAATTATAATTTGGTAGGTGTTTTGAGTAAATTTGGAAAATTTCAAGTCGTTGGCAGTTGTTTTTATATATTTTTTTTGATCACCAAAATTGTTCAAACTTTTACAACTTCTGATTCGGTTTACATGAAATTATCGCAAAATTTAGGGTTGAATTGTTTGTAGTTTTGATGGAATTACAATTTAGCATGTGTTTTGAGTAAATTTGGAAAGTTTCAAGTCGTTGGCATTTGTTTTTATATTTTTTCTTGATCTTCAAAATTGTTCAAACTTTTTACAACTTCTGATTCGGTTTACATGAAATTATCGCAAAATTTTAGGGTTGAATTGTTTGTAGTTTTGACGGAATTACAATTTGGCATGTGTTTTGAGTAAATTTTGAAAGATTCAAGTCGTTGGCAGTTGTTTTTATATATATTTTTTTTGATCACCAAAATTGTTCAAACTTTTACAACTTCTGATTCGGTTTACATGAAATTATCGCAAAATTTAGGGTTTAATTGTTTGTAGTTTTGACGGAATTGCAATTTGGTAGGTGTTTTGAGTAAATTTAGAAAGTTTCAAGTCGTTGGCATTTGTTTTTATATGTTTTTTTTGATCCCCAAAATTGTTCGAACTTTTACAACTTCTGATTCGGTTTACATGAAATTATCGCAAAATTGAGGGTTGAATTGTTTGTGACTTTGACGGAATTATAATTTGGCAGGTGTTTTGAGTAAATTTGAAAAGTTTCAAGTCGTTGGCAGTTGTTTTCATTTTTTTTTTGATCACGAAAATTGTTCAAACTTTTACAACTTTTGATTCGGTTTACATGAAATTATCGCAGAATCTAGAGTTGAATTATTTCGTTTTAAATCATATTGCATGTAAAAAATCAATTAAATTTGAATACAACCGCCATCTATTCTTTCCTTCACAGAATCGCAACTCATTTATCACTTTCAGCAATTTCAGCATGGTACGTACTAAGTAAAAGCGTGTTTGCAAAATACAATACAATGCAAGGAAATCAATAACATCTTAACGAAACATGCATAGAATGATTTCCATTGAACGTTGGCGCCCGGGGTGCACATTTCCAGTAAATGGATACTGAAAGAGCACGGAATTCCTGCAGGATTTGCAGGTTCACATAGAGTGTATACTTCATTGACGAGACGCGTCCGTTTTATTAAAAATCATATAAGGTTCACTTGCGGGAAAGTTTTTTTTTTTGTAAATAAATATAACATACATCGAGAGGGCTCATGTATTATGGATGGCGTTGCGGCAGTCTTGAAAACAGTATTTTCTTATTGATTAAACGTTAGTAAATTGAATTGTGAGATGCTACAGTAAGTATTATTTTATCAACAAAGGATATGTATTTAACAAGTTTTGATTTTTATTTTTATTTTATTAAAAAGAAAAAAAAATTTAATCTTTTTTTATTTTCTGCATTTTAACATATAAATATGTAATATTATAAAGCTTAGGTTTTATTGTATTTGACTTGTGAATATTATAATTTTAATCTACTCCACCAATAAAGAATACTGAATACTGATTAAGTGATTAAATTATTAATAAAATAGGAAGTCATGTTTTTGTGATTTTTTGCATTGATCACTCGAAACAAAAATCTATGTTTTTGGACCATCGTTTGAGAGGAAGAGGTTTTGAACAAAAAAAAAATTATATGAAAAACCTCCCTTAATTTTTGAAGAAAAATCATCCTTTAAAATATTATAATAAAACACTTTCAAATGTTTTGTATAAAAATATAAGTTATATAAAACAAAGTTGAAAGTGTTTTATTATAATATTTAAAATGTATAACGAAGTAGAAGCCTCCAGCATAAACAATATCCTTTAAAATCTTTCGCAACAATTTTGAAATACCCCGTATAATCGTATTTGATTTCATCAAACTTGTACAATTATTGTAAATGCTGAAACGAGAAGGGTAATTGAATATTTCAGACAGGTGCATATTAAATACCGCTGCCCTTCATTAAAATATAATTAATAAGATTGGCGGTCCGCGCGAATAGCACGTCGGACATTCTTAACGTGCCCCTGATGCCCTTATTAAAATACCTTGGATAATTCAGCTCGGACTCTAAAATATGCCTTAAATGCCATTATTTTGTTTAAATATATCTCGTAATCCGAGAGCTTAGGTAAATATTTAATTATAATTAAAAAAGCATTAAGTTTAAGTTAATAATTAAAAATATTTGCGTTTAATTAAAATTGAAAAAGCATTACATAAATTTCGTCTTTATTTAATTTATTTACGTTTAACATAATTGGATTTTCTGGAAATGAAAGCACGATAGAAAATTCAATGAAAAGAATGTAAGGAATTGAACGGAGAGTGAGTTGTCATTTTCTCTTCCTGCTGAGTAAATCTATTCAAAATTGCACGCTAGCGGAAGCCGATTAAAAAAAATAACATTAATATAATTAATAAATCGGTTGTGGCAGAATGCCCTAGTTTGGTACGCTAAATCCGCGCTTCCTCAACCCGAATGCAATTTTTCAAATAAAAGAAATTGAAGTTGTTTACCATTGTGGTTATGCACGATGATGTAAGAGAAGTACAGGGTGAGCAACAATGTTTGCAAACAAGTTAAATTTCCCGTCGAAAAATCTGGGGAATTCGATCGCTCCAAGTGCACGCCAAGGAAAGTTTTGAAATAGAAAAATGTAGGGTTGATTTTTTCACCCCCTTATAATAACATTTCAGGGTTACAAAACACGTCAAAAAGTGCCATTTTATTAGGAAGAGTTATCTGCCAAATTTCATTCTTTTAAATTCTTCCATAGTGTATATATGAAATAAAAACATTTTTTCCCTTAACTTTAGACTTGGAGAGGAAGGCGTTTTAAACAAAAAATTATATGAAAGACCTTAATTTTAATGGCTTTTTGATAGTGTGTGTTTGCTAAATACACCTCTCGAAAGGGACTGCATAAATAAAATTTTAAAATCGCACCGCACTTTTGGTGGCTGCGCCGGGAAATATGCAACTGGAATTTTATAACGTGTGAATTTCTTTTGTATCATTCAATATTCGGTGCGGCAGTAGCCACGTTTCAATAAGTTATTTGTTTGTGAGTTTATGAGTTACGAATAGGTTGAATATTCAAGTATATTCAGGCTATTTTTCGTCTGTATTAAATTTAATTAACTACGAGTATATTAGAAACAAAAGTTTTAACGTATAAGTCGAATTTTGCGTTAAGTATTGAATACAAAAGTTATTTGTAAACGTATAAGTCGAATTTTGCGGAGTAGATATTCAAGGAATATTGTTGGGACAGTTGTGGAATTATTGATTGGTGTGTGGACATAAGAAAAGGAAAGTTTCCGCAAAGTAAGTTTGGAGCCGCAAATAGTGTTAAAGTTGTTGGAAATGTGCCAACTGGGTGCAAGTTCCAGTTATAAAAATCTAGAACTTTAAATTTTTTCCGATACATTTTTTTTCCGCCGGTTTTCCCTTATTATTGAAACATTTTAAAAATTTGCCTGCTCGATACAGTAAACTTGAAATTAATTAATTATCAACGTGGACTTAAATACTTAATCCTTTCGCTGCGGCATACGATTATCAGAAACTTGTATTGTGCAGAATTGTGTGGCTGTGGTTTGAGTGTCTGTGTGTCTGTGTGTCTGTATCTGTGTGTCTCTGTGTCTGTATTTCTGGGTATCTGTATGTCTGTGTGTCTGTATGTCTGTGTATCTGTATGTCTGTATGTATGTGTGTCTGTATGCCTGTGTGTCTGTATGTATGTATGTATGTGTGTCTGTGTGTCTATGTGTCTGTTTGTCTGTGAGTCTGTGTGTGTACACCCTGAAAGGAAACGATCCAATTCATCCAGTTCTGTAAATGTTTCCAAAATATTTCTTTGTGTCAGTGTGTCTCTGTGTGGCTCTGTGTCTGTGTGTCCTGTATGTCTGTGTGTCTGTGTGTCTGTGTGTCTGTGTGGCTGTGTATTTGTGTGTATACACCCTGAAAGGAAACGATCCAGTTCATCCAGTTCTTAAAATATTTCCAAAATATTTCTTTGTGTCAGTGTGTCTCTGTGTGGCTCTGTGTCTGTATGTCCTGTGTGTCTGTGTGTCTGTGTGTCTGTGTGGCTGTGTATTTGTGTGTATACACCCTGAAAGGAAACGATCCAGTTCATCCAGTTCTGTAAATGTTTCCAAAATATTTCTTTGTGTCAGTGTGTCTCTGTGTGGCTCTGTGTCTGTGTGTCCTATGTGTCTGTGTGTCTGTGTGTCTATGTGTCTGTGTGTATACACCCTGAAAAGCAACGATCCAGTTCATCCAGTTCTGTAAATATTTCCAAAATATTTATTGGTATCAGTGTGTCTCTGTGTGGCTCTGTGTCTGAGTGTCTGTATATCTGTATGTCTGTGTGTCTATGTATCTATGTGTATGTGTGTCTGTGAGTCTGTGTGTGTACACCCTGAAAGGAAACGATCCAGTTCATCCAGTTCTTAAAATATTTCCAAAATATTTCATTGTGTCAGTGTGTCTCTGTGTGGCTCTGTGTCTGTGTGTCCTGTGTGTCCCGTGTGCCTGTGTGGCTGTGTGTCTGTGTGTATACATCCTGAAAGGAAACGATCCAGTTCATCCAGTTCTTAAAATATTACCAAAATATTTCTTTGTGTCAGTGTGTCTCTGTGTGGCTCTGTGTCTGTGTGTCCTGTGTGTCCTGTGTGTCTGTGTGGCTGTGTGTCTGTGTGTATACACCCTGAAAGAAAACGATCCAGTTCATCCAGTTCTATAAATGTTTCCAAAATATTTCTTTGTGTCAGTGTGTCTCTGTGTGCCTCTGTGTCTGTGTGTCCTATGTGTCTGTGTATCCTATGTGTCTGTGTGTCTGTGTCTGTGTCTGTGTGTCTGTGTTTGTGTGTCTGTGTGTCTATGTGTCTATGTGTATACACCCTGAAAAGCAACGATTCAGTTCATCCAGTTCTGCAAATATTTCCAAAATATTTCTTTGTGTCAGTGTGTCTCTGTGTCTGCATGTCTGTATGTCTGTATGTCTGTATGCCTGCGTGTCTATGTATCTATGTGTATGTGTGTCTGTGAGTCTGTATGTAAACACCCTGAAAAGCAACGATTCAGTTCATCCAGTTCTGTAAATATTTCCAAAATATTTCTTTGTGTCAGTGTGTCTGTGTGTGGCTCTGTGTCTGTGTGTGGCTCTGTGTCTCTGTGTCATATCTATCGTACACCAATTAGAGAAATTGATTGCTGTTAAAAAATTTTAGCTATTTTCAATAGCAAAAAAATTAGCTAGTCACCATGAACATTTTAGAAACTTAAAAAAAAACGATTTTTCAGACTTTGATCCGCCGTAGCGGCCAAACGACAACTCCAAATTGAACGCGGTTTGCAAATCTGAGCTCCTCGTACGTCAATTAATCGGATTAGAGATTTTTAATTTTTGACGAAAACATGAAAAAATACAAATGGAACTTTTGTTAAAAAAATGCAACTTTCTTAATAATCATCGTAGACTACTGAAGTATACCTCCTCTTCATCAGAAAAACGAGAGAAATTGATTGCCGTTAAAAAATTTCAGCTATCTTTAATAGCAAAAAAGTCACCATGAACATTTTAGAAAATTCAAAAAAAATCGATATTTTAGACTTTGAACGGCCGTAGCGGCTGAACGAAAACTCCAAATTGAACGCGGTTTGCAAATCTGAGCTCCTCGTACGTCAATTAATCGGATTAGACATTTTTAATTTTTGACGAAAACATGAAAAAATACACGAGTAAACCCCTTGGAACTTTTGTTAAAAAATGCAACTTTCTTAATAATCATTGTAGACTACTGAAATATACCTACTTTTCATCAGAAAAACGAGAGGAATTGATTGCCGTTAAAAAATTTCAGCTATCTTTAATAGCAAAAAAATTAGCTAGTCACCATGAACATTTTAGAAAATTTTAAAAAATAATTGATTTTTCAGACTTTGATCGGCCGTAGCGGCTAAACGAAAACTCCAAATTGAACGCGGTTTGCAAATCTGAGCTCCTCGTACGTCAATTAGTCGGATCAGAGATTTTAAATTTTTTGACAAAAACGTGAAAAAAGACATAAGTAAATCCTTAGGAAATTTGTTAAAAAATGCAACTTTCTTAATAATCATCGTAGACTATTGAATTTTACGTCTTTTTCATCAGAACAACGAGAGAAATTGATTGCCGTTAAAAAATTTCAGCTATCTTTAATAACAAAAAAGTAAGCTAGTCGCCATGAACATTTTAGAAAATTTAAAAAAATAATTGATGTTTCAGACTTTGATCGGCCATAGCGGCTAAACGAAAACTCCAAATTGAACGCGGTTTGCAAATCTGAGCTCCTCGTACGTCAATTAGTCGGATCAGAGATTTTAAATTTTTTGACAAAAACGTGAAAAAAGACATGAGTAAACCCTTAGGAAATTTGTTAAAAAATGAAACTTTCTTAATAATCATCGTAGACTATTGAATTTTACGTCTTTTTCATCAGAACAACGAGAGAAATTGATTGCCGTTAAAAATTTCAGCTATCTTCAATAGCAAAAAAATTAGCTAGTCACCATGAACATTTTAGAAAATTAAAAAAAATAATTGATTTTTCAGACTTTGATCGGCCGTAGCGGCTAAACAACTCCAAATTGAACGCGGTTTGCAAATCTGAGCTCCTCGTTTGTCATTTAGTCGGACTGAATAAAAATTGGCGATTTAAAATTTTTGACGAAAACCGGAAAAAACACCCAAGGGTGCCCCCTTCTTACTTTTTCTCAAAAATTGGCTTTGAAATAATTTCCTGAAGAAACCACAGGTTCGATTCCAGGTTTCTACGTATCACTGGAAAGATCCCTTCAAGACGCCTCGGAAAATGTACTTTCGCAAGAACAAATGTCAATTTGAAGCCCGTGACGCGTCAGCAAAGAAAACTGGAAAATGGAAAAAATCGAAAAAATCAACTTTTTTAATAATCATAGTAGACCATTGAAGTATACCTTTTTTCATCAAAAAACGAGAGAAATTGATTGCCGTTAAAAAATTTCAGCTATCTTCAATAGCAAAAAAATTAGTCAGTCACCATGACCATTTTAGAAAATAAAAAAAAAATGATTTTTCAGACTTTGATCGGCCGTAGCGGCGAAACGAAAACTCCAAATTGAACGCGGTTTTCAAATCTGTGCTCCAAGTACGTCAATTAGTCGGATTCAAATAAAATTAGAGATTTTTAATTTTTGACGAAAACCTGAAAATCTACCTCAAAAATTGGCTTTGAAGCAATTTTCTGAGGAAACCACTGGTTCGATTCCGGGTTTCTACACATCACTGGAAAGATCCCTTCAAGACGCCTCGGAAAATGTACTTTCGCAAGAACATATGTTAATTTGAAGGCCGTGACGCGTCAGCAAAGAAAACTTGAAAATGGAAAAAATCGAAAAAAACAACTTTTTTAATAATTATCGTAGACCATTGAAGTATTCTTTCTTTCACCATTTTTTTGTTGTTTCCGATAATTTTTTTAAATATCACAAATATTTAGACAAATATTGAACATATGTTAATTTGAAGGCCGTGACGCGTCAGCAAAGAAAACTTGAAAATGGAAAAAATCGAAAAAAACAACTTTTTTAATAATTATCGTAGACCATTGAAGTATTCTTTCTTTCACCATTTTTTTGTTGTTTCCGATAATTTTTTTAAATATCACAAATATTTAGACAAATATTGAAGATAAAGAAATGAACAGGACGCCAGGAAACAAAAAAAAAAAAAAAGAAATGAACATCATATATTTCATAAAATTATTATTTTATGAAGAAAAAATGAAATCATTTTTGGTCCATATTTATGAAATGGCTATATTAATAAGTCTCTTATAAAATTTAAATTAAACCATTTTCGAATCGTAGTGATAGGTATTTTTGTTAACTAGTAAGACGTTTGTAGATGATTATTTATCACATCTAGCGCGAACGAGATTCTAAATTCCCCGAAGGAGCGTATTCTATAATTAATTCTACATTAGTTAGAAGCCTACGCGCATTAAGTTCCTTAGTTATAATGGGAACACTGAATTTAGGTCTCGGTGACAGGCAATCAGCCACTCCTTTAGGGATTTTAATCGTCGTGAAGTTTAAGCGTTGCCGGTTAGTCTACTTAATTTTTCCGCTTTCCTCTGTTTAAGTTGGTTAAAATACTCGTGCGATAGTTTAATAAATTAAGAATGCAAAATAGAAAAATAGAAAATGCTAGTCGAGAATATTTAACGTTAAGACTCTATACTGTCTATTTTATATTAGCAATCTTATTCATTCTAAACCGATTGGGGTTGGCGGCACTTACTTCGTGATGCATTTTTAATCAAATAAAACACACAACAGTGTAATATTAAGTGAGTAACAGTGTGTTTTATTTAATTATTCTTTCTAATTGGGACCTATTTTATTATTACAATTCATTGTCTGGTTATAATCGGAATTCATATAATTATTATATTTAATTTAACCCGCCATAGGTGACGCAAATTTAATGGTAACGTGAAGATTTTTCGAAACGTGTTACTAATAGTTAATGTTTTTTCTTTTAAATTTATACTCTTTGACAATAAAACAAATATATTTAATCAATTTAAGCTCTACAATGCGGCAGCTACTCGAAATTTCAACAAAAAAACGATAACGGAGAATAAAGTTATTCGACACACCCGGTCTCACAGACCAGTAGGGTCACAATTGGCGGGTTAATTAAACTAAACCAGAAACGTGATTTGGCGCGAAAGACCACTTAACTTTAAACCTCGGTTCGGATTCTTAAGCTCGCGGTAAATGTGCATTTAGTAAATAGCTGCTGTCTCTATTATATTACAGCTACAAGAGCACTGCGCATTTGTAGAAATTGCTCCGCAAGATTGTAAAATTTGTTCCCGTTTAGACTCCTCGGACCTCCATGTAATCAAGGAAAATTCGTGTTAGTAAGAGGAGAATACAAAGTGTCACTGGATAAAAAGTATTCAGTCCCTTGAGTTGGATTTATTTAATTAATCACGCAATGGTTAAATAAAAGTCCCTTTGTCAATTTGGCTTTTTTTCTACTTACGTCATTTTTTTCACATTTTCGTAGTTATAATATTGTATGTAATACTGTGTAGGATATTTATATACGTATTTTCATTACATTTAATAAAATATTACTACTACTACTTAGATAGACAACGCCATCTTTTGGCACCGATGAGTAACAGGATAACGCGATCTAGTGGTTTTTAACGGCACTGCGATAAAAATGACGCCGAGAACGTTCTCGAAGTTCCAGTACATTCTAGAATAAGATCTCGGGCCTTTTTTTGCAAAATTCCGCTTTGATGAAGATAATAAATGGTCACGTTACGATACTAAAAAGTTATATTACATAAGGGAGATGTGGAATAAAACGTAATATGACATAATGCGAGATGTAATATCAATTAATCGTGCTGCAATATTAAAATTTAATCTGAACCATTTTATTCGTTATAAAGTTTACGAAGTCTTGACGTGCGAACTTTCGGTGGATTGGCGGAACTAATCCGGGTTTCTATTATGTTGCAAAATCTGACAAATCGTTTCCGTATGTAAAATCTACGGGAAATTAAAGCGCGGTATCGGAGCTAACAATTTAGTTTTAATTGAATTTAATTTTAATAAAAAATTTATTTCACACCTTTACATTGTATGAATTAATAATTGGGCGTTTTTTATCGAACACTCGGCATGGTAAAGATACATCTCACAAAACTATATATAATTTTAATCGTGAAACAAACCAAGTGAATTTTAATTTTTAAAACCAATATTAACATAATGTTTCACCAAGTAATCAATGAGAAACAAGTATATGACAATATATTTCTTATTGTCGCACATAAATCATTCAAGTCCGTCCGTACTTATAAGATTTCTCGAGATCCGCAAAGAAACTTCTTTATAACTTCACGACCACAAATCACCTGCAACGCAAAAATGTTCATCTTTTATACCCTAATGTGATAAACGTCCAAAAGGCACAACTTATTTCCATCGAAATAACTTTACCTAACTAGAACGGACAATATAAAAAAAAACAGGCAATTTTTTTTTTCGCAAATCTAATTCTACTCGAACTCTACGGTATTAATAAAATATTCCATCGCGGAGTAATAGCATTACAAAAATCCAATATCCGTGGGGCGTAGTTCAAAACTAAAAAGCTTATTAAGAGTTGAGTGCATAATATTTAATGCATGGTGAGCCCCGCCAATTACAGTGGCTTGCGTTCAGGAAGATATTGAAATGTATATGGCGTTTAGCACTTTGCGCGTTTGATGGATTTATCACTTAATAATTGTGATGGAATGTGTTAAAAGCAAATTAAATGAAAACTTAATATATACTGGTGGAAAAAAAAATGAAATTTCGACCATTTTCAAATTTTAAATCGATTTTGATTAAATCTATAACTTCCGCAAAAACCAACAATGAAGTAATTATTCGAGCAACGAAAGAAAATGATGTAGTTTTAAATGTAGGAAACGTTGCCAACATCAGATAATGAAATTATTCCGCAATAATTAGATTTTAAAAAAGTGGACATATAAACAATAAATGCATCCGCTTGGAAAATTTAGTTCATTAGCCGCACGCAAGGGTTTAGTAAATGTACTTTAATTATTTACCATAAAAATGCATCCAACAACTATATATTGGATGACTTTCCTATTAATTCATGTAAGTAATAACTTCAGAAAATTTAAATTTTGAAATTTTGGGTAAAATTGTAAATGCGTGAAACAGTGCCATTTTGGGTTTTGAAAGTTTGCTATATTATATAAATATATAGTTTAGGTAGACCCGCGAAAAAAATTATAATAAAAAAGTTATAAAAATTTTACCAAAAATTTCATCATTTAAATCGTTTAAGTAAGCTCTTAATTACACGTTGTTGTTAAAAAATTAAATTTGAAACGCGTCAAACAGTGCCGTTTTGGCCTTTAAAAGTTTGTCACATTATATGTATGGTTTGGGTGGACCCGAGGAAAAAAAATCATAAAAAAGTTATAAACAATTTTACCAAAAATTTCATCGTTTAAATCGTTTAAGTGGACTCTTATCTACACGTTGTTGTTAAAAAATTGAATTTAAAACGCGTCAAACAGTGCCGTTTTGGGCTTTGAAAGTTTGCCATATTATATATATGGTTTGGGTGGACCCGCGAAAAAAAATTCATAAAAAGGTTATAAATAATTTTACCAAAAATTTCATCGTTTAAATCGTCTAAGTCGACTCTTATCTGCACGTTGTTGTTAAAAAAATAAATTTAAAACGCGTCAAACAGTGCCATTTTGGCCTTTGAAAGTTTGCCATATTATATGTATGGTTTGGGTGGACCCGCGAAAAAAAAATCATAAAAAAGTTATAAACAATTTTACTCAAAATTTCATTGTTTAAATCGTTTAAGTGGACTCTTATCTACACGCTGTTGTTAAAAAATTAAATTTGAAACACGTTAAACACTGCCATTTTGGCTTTTGAAAGTTTGCCTTATTATATGTATGGTTTGGGTGGACCCGCGAAAAAAAATTCATAAAAAAGTTATAAACTATTTTACCAAAAATTTCATCATTTAAATCATTTAAGTAAACACGTCTCTACACGTTGTTGTTAAAAAATTAAATTTGAAACGCGTCAAACAGTGCCATTTTGGCTTTTGAAAGTTTGCCGTATTATATAAATGGTTTGGGTGGACCCGCGAAAAAAAATTCATAAAAAAGTTATAAACAATTTTACCGAAAATTTCATCGTTTAAATCGTTTAAGTGGACTCTTATCTACACGTTGTTGTTAAAAAATTGAATTTAAAACGCGTCAAACAGTGCCGTTTTGGGCTTTGAAAGTTTGCCATATTATATGTATGGTTTGGGTGGACCCGCGAAAAAAAAATTAATAAACAATTTTATCAAAAATTTCATCGTTTCAATCGTTTAAGTAGACTCTTATCTACACGTTGTTGTTAAAAAAATAAATTCACAACGCGTCAAACAGTGCCGTTTTGGCCTTTGAAAGTTTGCCATATTATATGTATGGTTTGGGTGGACCCGCGAAAAAAAATTCATAAAAAAAGTTATAAACACTTTTACCAAAAATTTCATCGTTTAAATCGTTTAAGTAGACTCTTATCTACACGTTGTTGTTAAAAAATTAAATTTGAAACGCGTCAAACAGTGCCATTTTGGCCTTTGAAAGTTTGCCATATTATATATATGGTTTGGGTGGACCCGCGGAAAAAAAATCATAAAAAAGTTATAAACAATTTTACCAAAAATTTGAAAAGCGTCAAAATTGGACTTTTCTTGTCATTTTAAAAAGGGAGTTCGCGTGAACTCGAGAAAAATAATTGAAATTGTGGATTGGCTGTACATCTATAGGCTTATGTTAATTACATTCTCAGCGTTTTATTTATCAAAAATTATTAAAATTGAAGAAATTTTATTCGGTGGTGAAATCCGTGGCTGAAAAATCCGTGGCTATCTTCACATCGGTATTATTATAAATTTACCTTTTCATGGCCATTTAGATTACTTCGATGGGAGTAAAAAATCATTATTTTCTTGATTCGTCCATGAAATATATTTAGAAATAAATTTCAGAGCAATAATGCCCTTAAGCGTGATCAATTACTTGCTTATCCGTTCGCGGTAAGCATAAACGTTTAAATATTATTTACGGAACATAAACCGTTTGAGTGGAATGTTACTGGGCACTAAAACACAAACCGAATGCATTGGACGTAAAAATGCAGCTGTAAAGTGGGAAATGCATTAAGTGAAAAGTTTAGTGCCTCTAGGTGAAATATATACCATTTTGGAATGTCTGCACTTGTACATGACTATCCATTATGAATTCTGACGATAAATGTGGATTTTAAATTTGCTATTCGAAATAGATTAAGTGATAATTTCTGTGAGAAAACTGAATCTCATAAGGCTTTTGAATTATTTTAAAATCGCAGAATATGTCATGGGAAGTTGTAATGTTTAATATTAATAACAAATATTAAATTTACAGATGATTCATTTCACAAACAAAAAATTTAAATTTTAAATTTGAATTTTTTTTTTGTAAACGTCTCATTATAAAATCAATACTATACTAAACCTTCTCGAGCCGGCAAAAAAAGAAAAAAAACTCTTGATAACATAATCTGCGATTTTTAAATAGGCCATTCAGCCCCCATAGAAATAATTAGAATTTCATGATTATTACTTTAAAACTTTTTTATCTCTGTTAAGCTTTTACCAAAAATTTTAATGATTTTCTTGTTTAGATACACTTCAGCACTCAAGATATTATCTACTTTGGAAATTGCGAGAAAAATCAAAAGGGAGTAATGAGGGTGTCGGCCAATTTTGGAAAGTTTGCGAATGGAACCGATTTTGTTAGTGTTAACCTGATTGTGGATGAACCGATTAGTGATAATATGAAGGTAATATTTAATAACAGTCAACACCTGAATTTACCACGTGGTGAAATAATTTCTAATATTCAGTATTAATAACAAAAGGCAATTGGTGCGTTTCCTATTTTTTTTTTCTTGTGAAACAAACCAAGTGCCTCCTCTGCCAATACATAAAATTTAGATATTTTATTACGAGCACGACGTGTATAAATGAACCCTTACCTAAGGACTGCCCCCATTAAAAAAAATCGACAGTCAATAAAAAATATTCTTGTACGATCAAATCCAACATGCGCGGAAATATTTTTTAACCCTTAACTAGTGAATTCATATATTAATTGTTCGATTGGTAGATGCGCCGGGATCTAAAAATTAACGTAAATTGATTTTTGATCGGCCGTAGCGGCTAAACGAAAACTCCAAAATAAACGCGGTTTACAAAACTAAGCTCCTCGTACGTCAATTAGTCGTATTAGAGATTTTTAATTTTTGACGAAAACACGAAAAAAAGACATGACTACTCCCCTTGGAAATTTGTTAAAAAATGCAACTTTCTTTATAATCATCGTAGACTATTGAATTTTACTTTTTTTTCATCAGAAAAACGAGAGAAATTGATTGCCGTTAAAAAATTTCAGCTATCTTCAATAGCAAAAAAGTTAGCTAGTCACCATGAACATTTTAGAAAATTTAAAAAAATAATTGATTTTTCAGACTTTGATCGGCCGTAGCGGCTAAACGAAAACTCCAAATTGAACGCGGTTTGCAAATCTGAGCTCCTCGTACGTCAATTAGTCGGATTAGATATTTTTATTTTTTTGGCAAAAATGTGAAAAAAGACATGAGTAAACCTTGGAAATTTGTTAAAAAATGCAACTTTCTTAAAAATCATCGTAGACTATTGAATTTTACTTTTTTTTCATCAGAAAAACGAGAGAAATTGATTCCCGTTAAAAAATTTCAGATATCTTCAATAGCAAAAAAGTTAGCTAGTCACCATGAACATTTTAGAAAATTTAAAAAATAATTGATTTTTCAGACTTTGATCGGCCGTAGCGGCTAAACGAAACCTCCAAATTGAACGCGGTTTGCAAATCTGAGCTCCTCGTACGTCAATTAGTCGGATTAGATGTTTTTATTTTTTTGACAAAAACGTGAAAAAAGACATGAGTAAACCCCTTGGAAATTTGTTAAAAAATGCAACTTTCTTAAAAATCATCGGAGACTATTGAATTTTACTTTTTTTTCATCAGAAAAACGAGAGAAATTGATTGCCGTTAAAAAAATTTCAGCCATCTTCAATAGCAAAAAAGTTAGCTAGTCACCATGAACATTTTAGAAAATTTAAAAAAATAATTGATTTTTCAGAGTTTGATCGGCCGTAGCGGCTAAACGAAAACTCCAAATTAAACGCGGTTTGCAAATCTGAGCTCCTCGTACGTCAATTAGTCGGATTAGATATTTTTATTTTTTTGACAAAAACGTGAAAAAAGACATGAGTAAACCCCTTGGAAATTTGTTAAAAAATGCAACTTTCTTAAAAATCATCGTGGACTATTGAATTTTACTTTTTTTTCATCAGAAAAACGAGAGAAATTGATTGCCGTTAAAAAAATTTCAGCCATCTTCAATAGCAAAAAAGTTAGCTAGTCACCATGAACATTTTAGAAAATTTAAAAAAATAATTGATTTTTCAGACTTTGATCGGCCGTAGCGGCTAAACGAAAACTCCAAATTGAACGCGGTTTGCAAATCTGAGCTCCTCGTGCGTCAGTTAGTCGGATTCAATTAAAATTGGCGATTTTTAATTTTTGACGAAAACATGAAAATCTACCCAAGGGTACCCCCTTATAACTTTTCCACAAAAATTGGCTTTGGAATAATTTCCTGAAGAAACCACTGGTTCGATTCCGGGTTTCTACACACCACTGGAAAGATCCCTTCAAGACACCTCGGAAAATGTACTTTCGCAATAGTAAATGTCAAAATGAGGCCCGCGACGCTTCAGCAAAGAAAACTCGAAAATGGAAAAAATCGAAAAAATCAACTATTTTAATAATTATCGTAGACCATTGAAGTATACCTTCTTTTTCATCAGAAAGACGAGAGAAATTGATTGCCGTTAAAAAATCTTAGCTGTCTTTAATAGCAAAAAAAATTGTCAGTCTCAGTGAACATTTTAGAAAATTAAAAGAAATAATTGATTTTTCAGACTTTGATCGGCCGTAGCGGCCAAACGAAAACTCCAAATAGAACGCGGTTTGCAAATCTGAGCTCCTCGTACGTCAATTAATCGGATTAGAGATTTTGAATTTTTGACGAAAACACGAAAAAAAGACATAAGTAAACCCCTTGGAAATTTGTTAAAAAATGCAACTTTTTTAATAATCATCGTAGACCATTGAAGTATACCTTTTCTTAATCAGAACAACGAGAGAAATTAATTGGCGTTAAAAATTTTTAGCTATCTTCAATAGCAAAAAAATTAGCGTGTCACCATGTATTCAAATTAAATTACTTATTTCAATCTATAGGCCGTGTTGGAATTTGAAACTTCACCGGATGGGCAAAAATATCGCAGATTATTCGTAGTACGAGAAAAGAAGTATTGCTCTTCCCTGAATAAAAACTTGGGTGAACTTTTGTATACATTGCAACGAGCTGCGAAAATCCCGGTAGGAGAATGTCCAATTAGAAAGGTAAGTCATCATTAAGGAATTATTTGCAATTTAGAAAATGTAAATAAATTAGAAACAACCTTACTTGTTGCAGAAAGCATTAAATAAATTCAATAAAACGAAATATAGCCTGAATGTACATTCAGGCTATATTGTGTTTTATTGAATTTATTTAATGCTTAGAAAATGTAAATTATGAAAATAATTAACTTAACTGATTGTTGATGAATTACATAAATATTTAAGGCTATACGTCCGCCTCCTATAAAGTTTTATCCCCATTTCATGGCCGAATTTTTAAACAAAATCCTTCAAATTTTGCGTTCAAATTATTTTTAAAAAAATCCTCATTAGGTTGATATTTTTATTTCGACATTAAAAGGGAAGGCCCTTTTAATGTCGAAATAAAAATATCAACCTAATGAGGATTTTTTTCAAATCATTTTAACGTAAAATTTGAAGGATTTTGAAAAAGTAGAAAAAATTTCTGCCTTTTTTTAATTACAATAAAAAAAGTGAGTTTAGAAATAAAGGTGCAAAATGGGAGATAAAATTAAAAAAAAATGTAATTTGCATTTCTCCGCTTGTCAAAAATGTGCAAAAAAGCATTAATGAGAGATATGCACATTTCAATTCATTAATTTATTTTTAAACACACTATACATTTTTAGGGGCATTATCGTCTGAATAACCACCCCTTGAATCTAGGAGCGTTGAAGATTTTGAACACTTTACCAAAGGGATACCTGAAGCTAACAACACATATTTACAGAACTAATGGGAAGGAAGAAATTGCTTGCACTAGAGCTGTAATTAATTTGGAATAATGACAATAATAATCATAATAATAATAATAGCTTTTGATGATCACAGATGTATTAGTCAAACATATAAACAAAAATTAATTAATTCAAATATTCAAGTCCTCTTCTATTGCACAAAACGCCTTAAATACACTTTTTTAAATCAAAAGTGTTTTTTTTATTGGCATTGACTGCTTGGTCATCAGCCACAACCGATTTATCATTATTTATACCTAAAGTTTACTAGATAGGAAAAGGGATATCGAGCGAGGACCAAAAATGGTTAATTTTGTTTTTCTGTAAGTCTACGATACGAAACGAAACATTCGTTTTTTTTATAAATGCAAATTCATTTATAAAAAAATAATGACATATTTTGTGTTGTCAAAATTCGAACCAAAATAATATTTTAGTATTCTTTAAATTTTATGTTTACGTTTTATTTGTTTTACTCTTTTTTCTTTACTGTTGAAATAATAAATATTATTAGCAGATAAAATGTTTTTTTCTAAAATTTTATGTTTTTGTTTTATTTTGTTTACTCTTTCTTGTTTACTGTTGAAATAATAAATATTATTAACAGATAAAATGTTTTTTTTTTCTAAAATTTTATGTTTATGTTTTATTTTGTTTACTCTTTTTTTTACTGTTGAAAATAAATATTATCAGCAGTTAAAATGTTTTTTTTTTCTAAAATTCATTTGATTAATTCTATTGCATTAGCGTTGGAGACTGTGGTTGATAAGGCACGAATATTACTGAATTAATCGGATGGAATTTTTTTTTATAAACTGTAGGAACGTGATTATATCCATAATCGAACCCTTCGCTTCAGCAATTATCTCTGGAGAATTCGCGGCATTAAGGCGGGAATGCCAAAAGCCGTATAATGGCTTAATTTGCTCGGATTCAGCGAGAAGATGGCATAAAATAAATTTGAAAAAAGGGCGATATTAAAACGGCCGTAATAATACCTTCGAGCATCGGGGGGACGGAGGATCAACTTTGCGAATCCCTTTCGAAATAACTCTTCTCCGCGGAACATTGTGTTTGCCCAAGGCAAACTTTTCAAGGCCCAAGTTTGAATTTGAAAAATACTTCCGCCACAGAAAAAAAATCATTACATCCACATATGGAGTCGATTTTGCCAAGTAAGATAACGATTAATTGTTAATAGATTTATTTACAATATGATGATTTTATTTATTTATTTACGGAAAATCACCTTTCTACAAAATAATGTAATAATCTTTTACATATCAAAAATATAAACAGGTAAATGAAAAAGTATATATTAACCCAAGTGGCATGTAGTAATATAAAAAACATAAACATGGAACAGTAATCTCAGTGTTACTAAATTAACCCATAAATACAAACCAATAAATAAATATATAAATAAATAAATGCACAAATAGATAAATACAAAAAAGAGAAAAAAAAAGTTTCATGTATAGGACGGCAAACGTAACTTGCCGTTGCGCAGTGGCAAAATTGTGGGCGGAACCTTCGAAGGGCGCTCTCGATAGATTTCGTGAAGAGTTCGCGCGCCTTGTACATTCATTTTCAAAAGTGACAGTGCATTAATTATGTGGAGGAGAGCGCCCGATAGAGTTGTAAATGAGTAGCGTACGCGAAGAATATGTGCTTGCTTATTACAAAGACTGTACTCGGCCGGCAGTAGAGAGAGAGAGAGCTTTCGCTTGCTCTCTGCGCGTCTGGCCAACTTACATTCGCCGTCCTGTAATTGTAGTCTCTTGGATACTCTTAAATTGTAAAAGACGAAAAGTATCGTATTTCTCATTTTTTTATGATCATGTGTTACAAACGTCAAAATTAGGAAATATAAAATTATTAATTGCCCGCGGCGATTCTGATAATTTGCTATTTTATAAGACTCGATTTCTCGTTTATGAAGTTTCGCTCATCAAGGCACTAATACACATACTTTTCGAACTCGTTGAGCGGAAATGGCCCCGAGTTATTCCCGCAACGAGGAAGGGAATCGATATAAAGGGCTCAATCGCATCGCCGTTCGGTTCACGTAAATTCTAAAGTGATGGAATCAAAAAAAAATGCCGTGGAAAATTTTTGGAGGAAACTTACCTTTAATAGGATTTTCCTGGATTTTTTCGCGAGCAGCACCTGTAACAAGCCAAAAAAACGATGTCAGTACGAAACTTGGAATTTGACAACAAACAAATAGTGAATACAAAAAGTTTTATAAAGACCTTTTTTTATTAATAGATTGAACTACTACAACCACTGATTGGTCCTGCCATTGAAGATATCAAATCAAATCAAAACTTAATTTATTCTCAAAAAATAAGTATATACAAGAATGCAATACATATAAATGAAAATATGTCAAACAAAACAATTTGGATAATAGAAAATGAATACATAGAATTCAAAATAGCATAAAAAGTAGTACAACTTAAACACGGCATAAAAGTGACTACTGAAAATGAGATATTGCAGGCGATAACACTGTATGGTTCTAACAAGACGGTCCTCTTGAGACGTGATGTTACTTTATATTTAAATAATTGTTTCCTGACGTGGTGAACCGATTGATTGGCCTACACGTTCACAAGATTTTTTTGAAATCAAATATTTATAAAGTAAACCTTCAAAAATAACCAAAAATGTATTCTACTTTACGATTCTGCAAAAATCTTCATATGCTTCTCTCTGGATGCTAAAACAACTCCCCGAGAACCGAGAACTAAGAAAATCGTTCTTATGAAGGTGAGCTTTTTCAGAGGCAAAATAAACATGGAAAAACATTTGCCACATACTTAAAAATTTTCAAATTTACTCAAAATACATTTCACTTTGCGGTTCTCTAAAAATTTAGAAATGCTTCTTCGCCAATTTTGGAACATGAGAACAAAGCAAATCGTCAATATGAACATGCGCCTTTTCAGAAGCAAAACAATTTTCAGATACTTGAAACTTTCTAAATTCACTTAAAATATTTTCTACTTTAGTATTCTCAAAAAAATTCCAAACGTTTCTCCACCAGATTTTAAAATAATCTCTCAAGAATAGAACATATCGTCATTCTCAAGATACGTTTTTTCAAAGGCAAATCAAAAATGGAAAAACAATTTTCACGTACTTGAAACTTTCAAAATTCACTCAAAATATATTCTACTTTGGAATTCTTCAAAAAAAAATCCAAAAGCTTCTCCACCAGATTTTAAAATAATCTCCCAAGAACAGAGCAAATTTTCATTCTAAAGATGCGTTTTTTCAGAGGCAAAACAAAAATAGAAAAATAATTTTTACGTACTTGAAACTTTCCAAATTTACTCAAAATATATTCAACTTTGGAATCCTTCAAAAAAGTCCAAAAGCTTCTCCACCAGATTTTTAAATAATCTCCCAAGAATAGACTAAATCGTTATACCAAAGATGCGTTTTTTCAGAGGCAAAACAAAAATTGAAAAACAATTTCCACGTACTTGAAACTTTCCAAATTTACTCAAAATATATTCCACTGTAGAACTCATAAAACAAAATCCAAAAGCTTCTCCACCAGATTTTTAAATAATTTCCCAAGAACAGAGCAAATTGTCATTCTAAAGATGCGTTTTTTTCAGAGGCGAAAGAAAAATAAAAAACAAATTTTCACGTACTTGATTGAAACATTCTAAATTTACTCAAAATATATTCTACTTTAGAATTCTCAAAAAATTTCCAAAAGCTTCTCCACCAGATTTTAAAATAATCTCCCAAGAATAGAGCAAATCGTCATTCTAACGAAGCGTTTTTTTTTCATAGGCGAAACAAAAATAGAAAATCAATTTTTACGTACTTGAAACTTTCCAAATTTACTAAAAATATATTCCACTTTAGAATTCTAAAAAAAATCCAAAAGCTTCTCCTCCAGATTTTAAAATAATCGTCATTCTAAAGATGCATTTTTTCAGAGGCGAAACAAAAATAGAAAAACAATTTTCACGTACTTGAAACTTTCCAAATTTACTCAAAATATATTCTACTTTAGAATTATCAAAAAATTTCTAAAAGCTTCTCCACCAGATTTTAAAATAATCTCCCAATAATAAAGCAAATCATCATTCTAAGGATGCGTTTTTTTTTCAGAGGTAAAACAAAAATAAAAAACAAATTTTCACGTACTTGAAACATTCTAAATTTACTCAAAATATATTCTACTTTAGAATCCTCAAAAAAATTCCATAAGCTTCTCCACCAGATTTTAAAATAATCTCTCAAGAATGGAACATTTCGTCATTCTCAAGACACGTTTTTTCAAAGGCAAAATAAAAATAGAAAAACAATTTTCACGTACTTGAAACTTTCCAAATTTACTAAAAATATATTCTACTTTAGAATTTTCAAAAAATTTCCAAAAGCTTCTCCACCAGATTTTAAAATAATCTCCCAATAACAGAGCAAATCGTCATTCTCAAGATGCGGTTTTTTTTTCAGAGGCGAAACAAAAATTGAAAAACAATTCTTACGTACTTGAAATTTTCCAAATTTACTTTAAAAATTTCCACACGCTTCTCCACTAGATTTTAAAATAATCTCCCAAGAATAGAGCAAATTGTCATTCTAAAGATGCGGTTTTTTTAGAGGTAAAACAAAAATCGAAGAACAATTTTTACGTACTTGAAACTTTCCTAATTTACTCAAAATATATTCTGCTTTAGAATTTAAAAAAAATCTAAAAGCTTCCCCAGCAGATTTTAAAATAATCGTCATTCTAATTATGCCTTTTTTTAGAGGCAGAAAAAATAGAAAAACAATTTTCACGTACTTGAAACTTTCCAAATTTACTCAAAATATATTTCACTTTAGAATTCTCAAAAAAATTCCAAAAGCTTCTCCACCAATAACGATTTACTAGAACAAATCGTTATTCAAAAGATGCGTTTTTTCAAAGGGAAAACAAAAATAGAAAAACAATTTTCACGTTCTTGAAACTTTCCAAATTTACTCAAAATATTTTCCACTTTAGAATTTTCAAAAAATTTCCAAAAGCTTCTCCAGCAGATTTTAAGATGCGTTTTTTTTCAGATGCAATACAATAAAAGGAAAACAATTTTCACGTACTTGAAACTTTCCAAATTTATTTAAAATCTATTCTACTTTAGAATTCAAAAAAAAATCCAAAAGCTTCTCCACCAGATTTTAAAATAATCTTCTAAGAATAGAGGAAATCGTGATTCTAAAGATGCGTTTTCTTTTTCAGAGGCAAAACAAAAATGGAAAAACAATTCTCATGAACATTGCAAATTTGCTGAAAATATATTCTCCCTACTGTGAACTCTTCATTAAAAAAAATCGATTATATAAGAATGCGCGAAGATAGAGGAGTCTTTTTACGTAATGAATTTTTTTTTACAATAATAGCTGTAGCGAATTTTTCAGTTTAGTTTAATGATTACTACGCAGTGATGGTTCTTTATTATTCATTAAAAAAAATTGCAGATGTATTAAATAATTAATGTGCAGGCTATATTATATTTTTATTTAATTTATCTCTTTATTAATAATTAAGGGTAATCAATCTACAACAAATAAATCTACGTGGACAGTAATATCAGAGAGTGGTGCTTACGTGATAAAACTAAATAAATAAAATTCACTTCAGTTAAAGTACACATAATCCCACCGTAAACGGACGAGATAATAGAAAACCTGATCCAATTAAATGGGATATGCGAGAGAAAAAATTAATACCACGTTTATTAATCGCATAAATAACCAACAAAAATCCATAATAATTCAATTAGGCTTATTTAATTTCACGCTTTATTATTTCTCCTCCAATATTGCAACTGATATGACGATCGATCGGATATTACTGTGCAACAAACGGTTTCTCGCGGAAGGATTTAAAAAAAAGACATGAAGTGCGGGCTGCGACTCACCCTACGCTCCATGTCCGCACACAAAATGTTATTTTTTATACTAATTTAATGTATTTTAAATTTTAGAACCTTAAATGTACTCACATTTTATTCTCGCCACAGTAGGCTTTGTTAAGGTGGCATTTTTGTTGGTGGTAAAAAAAATACTAACGATTTGGTTATGTCATTGCATTTTTTGGTTATGTGTAGTGCAATGTTGCATTTTATAATATCCCTCATTCACATGTAAAAATATTGCGAAAGTATAAATAAGTGAAATTTTTTTGGCATTTCGCCACAATATTTGGCCACGTTTTATTGAAATTATAGGTTATCAACATACTTCAATCATCATCATCAAAAATACAACATGCCAATATGAGGACAAAAAACACCCCAATGTGAACATAGTATGCACCAATTTTCAGGTTAATTATACTTTAAAATAATGCAATCTTGGTTGCATACTTAAAATGCCATAACCGGCAAGTCAATTGACAGAACAGAAACAACGCTTTAATTGAGAAATTCATTTTACCTATTTTTTTATTTATTTCATGTTGTTCTTACTAAGGTAGTCGTAATAATGAAGATTTAAAGAGTATTTCTTAATTTTTTTTGCGATATTTACTGCTACCGGTTTCTGATTTGCTTGAGGATGGTTTAACAACCGAAACCGATAGCAATAATAAAAAAAAGACAAATAACTTTACTTGTTGCAGAAAGCATTAAATAAATTCATACATTTCGTTTTATTGAATTTAAAAAAAGACCCTTATTTGGCATAAAACATACTACGTACAACAGCAGCAATATATATCGCAAAAAAATAATAAAGTACTTATTTAATGCACACATTTTTTTTTTACTTATTTGTACTTACAAATCTCGTCATAACCATTTCTTAGGAAATATATCTTTAACTACTTTTGATTTGTTTGTGCTCTGACCTCTAGTTATAACCGTTTCAATATTTATTATGTATCCTCGCGAATCCCTCCGTGGCCGTTTTCCGCTCGGAATGAAATATTTACATTTGTCAATGGAGTGCGGCCATAAAATGTTAAAACTCATGGGGATTATGCAAAAAAAAAAGTCGGATTTTTTTTCGCCGAGCATTTCGCCCGCATTATATTTGCAAATATTTGAATATTCTTTCATCGCAGTAGCTTTCATCGCCTAATGGGTTTATTGTTTCTGTTAATGAAAGTCCATATATTTCAATCGGCATTTTCGAGCTTGGTTGGATAAACATAAAACGTGCGGGTCCACACCCTCAAAAAATAACCCCGTACATCATAATTTTTTGTAACTATTTTTCACTTGTTGGCTAAATATTTCTAAGGCGAATTAATAAGTTTCATATTTTTCGTGGAAACAAACATATTTCAACCCCCTCAAAAACTAACCCCGCACATCATAGAATTTTTTTAACTATTTTTCACGCGTTAGCTGAACATTTCTTAGGCGAATTAATAAGTTTTAAATTTTTCGAAAAAACAAACATATTTCCATCCCCTCAAAAACTACCCCCGCCCATCATAATTTTTTTTTTACTATTTTTCACGTGTTGTCTGAATATTTCTTAGGCGAATCAATAAGTTTCATATTTTTCGAAGAAACAAACATATTTCCACCCCCTCAAAAACTAACCCTGCACATCATAGAATTTTTTTATTATTTTTCACGTGTTGGCTGAATATTTCTAAGGCGAATTAATAAGTTTTAAATTTTTCAAACAAACAAACATATTTCCACCCGCTCAAAAACTAACCCCGCCCAACATAGATTTTTTTTTACTATTTTTCACGTGTTGGCTGAATATTTCTAAGGCGAATTAATAAGTTTTAAATTTTTCGAAGAAGCAAACATATTTCCACCCCTTCAAAAATTAACCCCGCACATCATAGAATTTTTTTACTATTTTTCACGTGTTGGCTGAATATTTCTTAGGCGAATTGATAAGTTTTAAATTTTTCGAAGAAACAAACATATTTCCATCCCCTTAAAAACTAACCCCGCCCAACATAGAATTTTTTTTACTATTTTTCACGTGTTGGCTGAATATTTCTTAGGCGAACTAATAAGTTTTAAATTTTCCGAAAAAACAAACAAATTTCCACCCCTTCAAAAACTAACTCCGCACATCATAGAATTTTTTTACTATTTCTAAGTGTTGGCTAAACATTTCTTAGGCGAATTAATAAGTTTTCAATTTTTCGAAAAACAAACATATTTCCATCCCCTCAAAAACTAATCCCGCACATCATAAGTTTTGTATTACTATTTTTCACGCGTTGGCTTAACATTTCTTAGGCGAATTAGTAAGTCTCATATTTTTCGAAGAAACAAACATATTTCCAGCCCCTCAAAAACTAACCCCCCACATCATAGATTTTTTGACTATTTTTCACGTGTTGGCTGAACATTTCTTAGGCGAATTAATAAGTTTTAATTTTTTCGAAGAAACAAACATATTTCCACCCCTTCAAAAACTAACCCCGCCCAACATAGATTTTTTTTACTATTTTTCACGTGTTGGATGAATATTTTTAAGGCGAATTAATAAGTTCTAAATTTTTCGAAGAAACAAACCTATTTCCACCTCCTCAAAAAATAACCCCGCACATCGTAGAATTTTTTTTACTATTTTTCACGTGTTGGCTGGAAATTTCTGAGGCGAATTAATAACTTTTAAATTTTTAGAAGAAAAAGAAAATTCCACCCCCTCAAAACCCACCCCGACACATCATAGATTTTTGAAATTATTTTTCTCGTATTTATTGGAAATTTCTTTGACGAATTAAGAAGATTCATATTTTTCGAAGAAAGAAACATATTTCCACCCCCTCAAAAACTAACCCCGCACATCATAGAATTTTTTTTACTATTTTTTACGTGCTGGCTGATTATTTCTTAGGCCAATTAACAAGTTTTAAATTTTTCGAAGAAACAAACATTTTTCCACCCCCTCAAAAACTAACCCCGCGTATCATAGAATTTTTTTACTATTTTTCACGTGTTGGCTGAATATTTCTTAGGCGAATTAATAAGTTTTAAATTTTTCGAAGGAACAGACATATTTCCACCTCCTCAAAAACTAGCCCCGCACATCATAGAATTTTTTTACTATTTTTTACGTGTTAGCTGAATATTTCTTAGGCGAATTCTTAAGTTTTAAATTTTTCGAAGAAAAAAATATATTTCTACCCCCTCAGAAACTAACCCCGCACATCATAGAATTTTTTTACTATTTTTCACGTGTTGGCTGAATATTTCTTAGGCGAATTAATAAGTTTTAAATTTTTCGAAGGAACAGACATATTTCCATCCCCTCAAAAACTAACCTCGCACATCACAGATTTTTTTTACTATTTTTCACGTGTTAGCTGAATATTTTAAAGGCGAATTAATAAGTTTTAAATTTTTCGAAGAAACAAATATATTTCCAACCTCTTAAAAACCACCCACGCACATCATAGCATTTTTAACTATTTTTCTCGTACTGGGTGCCAATTTCTTAGGCGAATTAATAAGTTTCATATTTTTCGAAGAAACAAACATATTTCCAACCTCTTAAAAACCACCCATGCACATCATAGAATTTTTTAACTATTTTTCTCGTATTGGGTGCAAATTTCCAATGAGAATTATTAAGTTTAATATTTTTCGAAGAAACAAACATATTTCCAACCCCTTAAAAACCACCTACGCACATCATAGAATTTTTTAACTATTTTTCTCGTATTGAGTGAAAATTTATTAGGCGAATTAATGAATTTCACATTTTTCGAAGAAACAAACATATTTCCAACCCCTCAATAAGGATCCACAAAAATCATTATTTTTCACGTATTGGCTGGAAATTTTTTAAGCGAATCAATAAATTTCATATTTTTCGAAGCAACAAACATATTTCCACCCCCTCCAAAAGTACCTCCGCACATCTTATTTTTTTTTATTTTTCACGTGTTGGGTGGCTTTTTTTAGGCGAATTTATGAATTTTACATTTTTCGAAGAAACAAACAAAACCACGACGGCGTATCATAGAATTTTTTTACCATTGTGCACGTATTGTGCAAATTTCTTATGAGAATTAATAAGTTTCATGTTTTTTGAAGAAACAAACATATTTCCAACACTGATATTATTGAGATTATTGAAAATTTTTATCATTTTTTTGGATTAAAATTATGAAATGAAAACATCAAAACATTAAATATTATTTTAATATCAGAACACCTACGGACCGGTTTCGACGCAGGTCTCACTATGGAAATTCGTATTGGAATATAATAAATATTCGAAACACCGTTAAGGGTAGAAGCCACAAAGTGGCGACATCTATTGCCAGAATTTTGTACTAAACTCGTTTTAGTACAACATGCCAGCAATAGAGGTCGCCACTTTGTTTTGTCTACATTTAACGGTGTTTCGAATATTTACATTCCATTAGTAATTTCCGTTTTTAATAAAAGTAATAAATTATTATTCTACACCTTTAAAATCATAAACGTGTGTATTTGTGCAAACTTCGGAAAATGCTAATTATTTGACCAAAATCCATATGAATTTTTTTATATGAAAATGCGTTTTGCACACACAAGCAATAAATTATTATTCCGCGACAATCGCACGCACCGTTTAAAATCGCAAACGTCTATATTTGTGCGAAATTCGGAAAATGCGGAGAATCCTTAGTATTCTGTATTTCCGCACAGATTCACTGGTTTTTATCTTTTCCTTTTTATATATGTTCCGCAGTCTTGGTTCAGCTTCCGCACCAGAGGCCGGATAATATTCTTATGATTTGGGGTTGCCTCCGAAAAGGGAAAAGGGATTTATTATTTACTTGACCTATCTATATATTGAAAGGCAGGAAATCCATTTCAGGACGATGATTAGAACATTTTCAATTATTAGCTATATTGATCATTTATCTTGTAGTTTTAAATTGACTTAATTTGTAGATCTACAAAATTGTATTTTAATAATAATAATAAACATTTTATTTATATTAGGGAAAATACATGACATAAATTGATTATATAGAAACAATTTCCATCGACTTGAAGCTTCTCAAAATTACTCAAAATTAATGCAAAATTTTGATTTTGTCATAATTATAAATGCCACAGATTATAGGAAGAGGACGTAAAATAAAAAAATTGTTGCAATTTTAAGGATAAAAAAAAATAAAACAATTGCTATCAGCTTAAAGCTTTTCTAAGTTACTCAAAATGCATGCAGAATTTTCATTCTGTGAAAATTACAAATGCCGTATTCCTATATTTCAGGAAAACTTTGAGGGAACAGAACGTAAAATTGTAAAAATTGTTGTAATTTTAAGGGCTAGAAAAAAAATATAAAAATAATTACCATCGACTTGAAGTTTCTCAAAGTTACTCAAAATGAATGCAAAATTTCGGTTTTGTCAAAATTATAAATGCCACATTGCTGGATTTTGGAATATATTCGTAGGAAGAGGACGTAAATTTGGAAAATTGCTGCAATCTTAAGTACTCGAAAAAAAATATAAAAACAATTGTCATCAACTTAAAGTTTCTCAAAGTTATTCAAAATGCATGCAGAATTGTCATTCTGTGAAAATTGCAAATGCCGTATTCCTATATTTCGGAAAAACTTTGAGGGAACAGAACGTAAAATTGTAAAAATTGTTGTAATTTTCAGGGCTCGAAAAAATATAGAAACAATTGCCATCGACTTGAAATTTCTCAAAGTTACTCAAAATGAATGCGAAATTTTGATTTTGTCAAAATTATAAATGCAAGCTTTCTGAATTTTGTAACATCTTCGTAGGAAGAGAAAGTAAAATTAGAAAATTGTTGCAATTTTTGGGGCTCAAAAAAAATATAAAAGCAATTGTCATCGACTTGAAGTTCTTCAAACTTACTCAAAATGAATGCAAAATTTTGATTTTGTCAAAATTATAAATGCCACATTCCTGGATTTTTTTAATGTCTTTGTAGGAAGAGAACCTAAAATTGGAAAATTGTTGCAATTTTAAGGACTCGAAATAAAATATAAAAACAATTTCCATCGACTTGAAGTTTCTCAAAGTTACTCAAAATCAATGCAAATTTTTGATTTTGTCATAATTATAAATGCCACATTGCTAGATTTTGGAATATCTTCGCAGGAAGAGGTCGCAAAATTGGAAAATTGTTGCAATTTTAAGGAGTCAAAAAAAAATTAAAAAACAATTGCCATCGGCTTGAAGTTTTTCTAAATTACTCAGAATGCATGCAGAATTTCCATTCTGACGAAATTACTAATGCCGTATTCCTATATTTCGGGAAAACTTTGAGGGAACAGAACGTAAAATTGTAAAAATTGTTGTAATTTTAAGGACTCGAAAAAAATATAGAAACAATTGCCATCGTCTTGAAATTTCTCAAACTTACTCAAAATGAATGCAAAATTTTGATTTGGTCAAAATTATAAATGCCACATTGCTAGATTTTGGAATATCTTTGTAGGAAGAGGACGTAAAATTGGAAAATTGTTGCTATTTTAAGGAATTGAAAAATATATATAAAAACAATTACCATCGACTTAAAGTTTTTCAAAGTTACTCAAAATCAAAATGCGTGCCAATATTCCAAATTCCTTGATAATTTCGTGAAAAATTCTCCAGACATTATTGATTCTAAGAAAAACCGCCAGCTTAATCAACATTACCGTTGACGCCATAAGTTTTAACGCAACATCATAAAATCCAGTATACATATTATACCCGTTTCGGCCTTTCCGGCACCCCTCGGGCGCATCAAATTACAGTTAACAATCCGTGGTGGGAGGCGCCGTAAATTATGGGGGCCGCTCTTTTATCAGCGACGCTCTTTCAGCACGAAATTTATTATGTGAGGCCTTTTTGATCACTTTCTTTGCGCTGAGAAAACGGGAGGAGAGCGGCGCCCCTTTCAATTTAACATCTCACTTTTTGGGGGCGAGGGGGTTACACTCGATCTCACCTAAATTAATTACACGCCGCACCCTTTAAACTATCCTTCCGCCACTTATTTGTCTTCCTCTCGAACTGACGAAGTACTTTTGTTGCATTGGAATGTCGTATCGTTAATTAAATTATGAAGGGTTTAACTCGGTTTTGTTGAGATGATTAATCAACGCGTATGGAAATGGTTGCTAGGATTTTGAAGTGAAATCATTAGCAATTGAAGGTTTGGAGGTTTCTGCTTTATTATTTATGTTGGATATAAGATCAATATTATAATTATTTTAATAGTGACGTTTTACGTGTACCGTAACTTGATTGAAAAATGATTGATTTTGTATTATTTAGAGTGGTTGCTATTGAGGGCAACACCTAAAATAGTTGGTCGCTCCACAAAAAGAAAAAAAAGACATAAAAGGTATTTTTTCAGGTCGTATTTATGCTTATAGTATGCGAGCTTAAATGTTTATTAAAACTTTGAAATCACGTTCACACTTCACACCCGATGTGTCGGTTAGATATATCGCATATTAGGAGCAATTCGCGATCCGCTACGTACACATGCATTATCGAACATTTTTAATACGTTCATTATCTTATCGGCAATTTCACGTTCTAATCGAACATTTTTAATACGTACATTATCTTCTCGGCAATTTCCCATTTTGATGTCATCAGCCACGTTTTAAGTACGCCAATTGTGACAAAAAAAAATTGACCAAAAACAGTCATAGTTAATTGTTTAATATAATTTTTCTGCTGGATTTATTAATTATCATCAAAAATAGTTTTATTGTGAAACTATTTTTGTTTGTCACAATTGGCGTACTTAAAACGTGGCAGATGACATCAAAATGTGAAATTGCCGAGAATATAATGCACGACTTAAAAATGTTCGATAATGCATGTGTACGTAGCGGATCACGAATTGCGGTTAATATGCGATACATCCACGCTAATCAAGTTTAAGTTTTTAGAGGTTGTATTACATATTTATCTCCTCTGGTAATTCAGGATATAAAGTTAGACAATTGAATAATAAGTTAAAGCGGTAATATATGAGTTTCGGATAAACTAGTTGTAGTTATACATTCGAAATTGTAATCCTGCCGCCGTTCCATCGACAAATACACGGCGCACTGTCAATATAAGACACAATTAATAACTTCCCTCAATGATGCCGGATTAACCGGGGATTTGATCCATTGAGCATGATTTGTGAACATAATAATTTCCAATTAAACGACGTAATTTATACACTCCTACTAGATACACAGCGCGAATTACTAATTAACTCAAAATAGTTATAGAATATTCGACTAATTCGCACGCAAATAGTCACGACTAATTTCTACTGCTCTACACAAATAGTCCGTTTCAATCGCAATGAATTATGTAATACTTTTACGATTGAAATTCAATACCGAAAATCCCGGCCGTTGCGCGAATTTGCATGCGACCGAAACATCTTTCGAAATTTCCTAATTGGAGTTTTGTGGACTTAACAAGCCGTGAAATTCGGTTTATATCGGAGGTCGGGGTTGTAAACTCGTTGCCGAATAATTGGTTTCGATCAAACTGTTGTAAGGGTGAAGCTCTCGCGTGCGTGATATTACTCAACGCGGGAAAAGGGCTTTGTAACTTTAGTTGTTGGAAAGTGAAAATGTACATGTTTACATGAATGATATTCGGAAATGTTTGAAAGTTGTTTGCTTTCAATACATCGCAAAGGATAATAAACAAATATTTGAGGATGATATGTATGAATTTTACGTGAAAATTCGTGGCTTTGCAAAATGCGCACTTTGCACGAGTTCTTTTGATTTTTTTTTGAAAACCCGTCAATGGATTTTGTTAAAATTTTGAGGACATTCTAGACATATTTACCTATTAAATAAACGAAAAACCCAAAGATGGGTTATCACTAGTTTTTTTCGAAATTTGACCTAAAAATTCGTGGCTTGACTAAATGCGCACTTCCTACGAGTTTTTTCAATTTTCGTGAAAACTCCTTAATGTATTTTATTAAAATTTTCAGGAAGCATTCTAGACATATGTACCTATAAAACAATTGAAAAAGCCAAACAAGAGTTATCATTAGTTTTTTCGGAATTTTACGTGAAAGTTCGTACTTCTTACTTTTTCCCAAAAATTGTCTTTGAAATGATTTCCTGAAGAAACCACTGGTTCGATTGGGGGTTTCTATACGTCACTGGAAAGATCCCTTCAAGATGCTTCGGAAAATGTACTTACGCAACAACAAATGTCAATTTGAAGCCCGTGACATGTCAAAAAAAAAGTCAAAAAAGAAATCAACTTCCTTAATAATCATCGTAGACGCTTTTTCTTCATCAGAAAAACGAGATAAAATGATTGGCGTAAAAAAATTTCATCCAGAAAAAATTACAAAAAAGTTAGCAAGTCACCATGAACTTTATGGAAAATTTTGAAAAAGGAGGTTTTTTCAAACTTTGACCGGCCGTAGCGGCTAAACGAAGAATACAATTTGAACGCGGATTTCAAATCTGTATTCCTTGTGTGTCAATTAGTTGGATTTAATTAAAATTGGCGATTCAAAATTTTTTACAAAAAACCGAAAAATCATCCAAGTTAGAAGATAAAGAAATTATTTTCTGAAGAAACCACTGGTTCGATTCGGGGTTTCTTTACCTCATTTGAAACATCTCATTAAGACGCATCAGAAAATGTACAATCGCAAGAACAAATGTCAATTTGAAGCCCGTGATATGTCAGCAAAGAAAACTCGAAAATGGAAAAAATCGAAAAAATCAACTTTCTTAATAATCATCGTAGGCCCTCATGAAATACCTTTTTCTTCAACAGAAAAACGAGATAAATCGATTGGAGTAAAAAAATTTCATCCAGAAAATATTACAAAAAAGTTAGCAAAATGCGCACTTTCTACGAGTTTTTTTCAATTTTCCTGAAAACCCCTTAATGAATTTTATTTAAATTTTCAGGAGACATTCTAGACATATGTACCTATAAAATAAATGAGAAAACCAAACATACGTTATCACTAGTTTTTTTCTGAATTTTACTTGAAAATTCGAAGCTTTGCAAAATGCCCACTTTCTACGAGATTTTTCAATTTTCCTGAAAACCCCTCAGTGGATTTTATTAAAATTTTTAGGAAACATTCTAGACATATGTATCTATGAAACAAACGCAAAACTCAAATTTGGGCTATCACTAATTTTTTCGGAATTTTGTGTGAAAATTCCTGGCACTTTCTACGAGATTTTTCAATTTTCCTGAAAACCCCTCAGTGGATTTTATTAAAATTTTCAGGAAACATTCTAGATATATGTACCTATTAAACAAACGCAGAACCCAAATTTGGGCTATCACTAGTTTTTTCGGAATTTTATGTGAAAATTCCTGGCTTTACAAAATGCGCACTTTCCGCGAGATTTTTTCATCTTTCCTGAAAACCCCTCAATGGATTTTATTAAAATTTTCAGGAAACATTCTAGATATATGTACCTATGAAACAAATGAAAAACCCAAATTTGGGTTATCACTATTTTTTCGGAATTTTAAGTGAAAATTCCTGGCATTGCAAAATGCACACTTTATACGAATTTTTTTCAATTTTCCTGAAAATCCCTTAATGGATTTTATTAAAATTTTCAGAAAACATTCTAGACATATGTACCTATGAAACAAACGCAAAACCCACATTTGGGTTATCGCTAGTTTTTTCCGAATTTGATGTGAAAATTCCTGGCTTTGCAAAATGCGCACTTTCCACGAGATTTTTTCAATTTCCCTGAAAACCCCTTAATGGATTTTATTAAAATCTTCAGGAAACATTCTAGACATATTTACCTATAAAATAAACGCAAATCCCAAATTTGGGCTATCACTAGTTTTTTCGGAATTTTGTGCGAAAATTTCTGGCTTTGCAAAACGTGCCCTTTCCACGAGATTTTTTCAACTTTCCTGAAAACCCCTTAATGGATTTGATTAAAATTTTCAGGAAACATTCTAGACATATGTACCTATGAAACAAATGAAAAACCCAATTTTGGGATATCACTAGTTTTTTGAGAATTTTACGTGAAAATTCGTGGCTCTGCAAAAAGCGCACATTTTTCAATTTTCTAGAAAACTCTTCAATAATTTTTTGTAAAATTTTCAAAACACTTTCAACCACCAAACACAGTTGTGTTTTTATTAGTTCAAGTTTCGAGTGTTGTTATTTTATTTTTAACTGATTTTAGAGGGATTTAAAAAAATTGTTTAATCTATACCGATTTTAAAATTTTGAAGCTAATTCCAGCGAAGATTAATTTTTAACATTTTTAAATGGTCCATTTGAGATACACAGAGAGCTATGGAATGCGCGTGGAATGTGCCGGTGGTCGTTACCAGTGGCGCAGCATAAATTCTGCAATATTATGATTTTAATTATTAATAAAATATCTTTAGGTATTTATTTCCATAGCTCTCTGTATATATCAAATGGAGTTTAATTACCGAATGCAATTTTGTTTTCAATCGTCCAAGTTTAGAGTATAATACTCGAAAATTAAAAAAAATTGGCGATTCAAAATTTTTGATAAAAAAACGAAAAATCAAAAAAATTGGAAAAATCTTTTTTTTTATTAATCACAAAATTCTTTTACCGTTTTAAATTTTCAGCTAGCTGAAATAGCAAAAAAGTTAAGTTTAACTTACCCATTATTAATTTTCTCGAGTAATAATTATATTCATAGAAAAAGTTACTGCATTATTTATGTCAGTTTTACGATTTTTTGCTATTATCCCTTTCGGTGGCACACTTCAGGGTTTATAGTTCGAGGCCGTAAATAACAAAGCTGTGGACTCGATAGAAATGCAAATAAAACACCACGTCATGAAAGCTGGCAATGTTTCTATAGGAAAGTTTGGAGGGTTTCGATGGGCGAGCAATATTTTCGCTGCGGCGAAAAGACAATAAAATATTTTTTTGCTGAAATTGTGTTTCGTGCGTGGAATATATTTCTTCAAATTTTAGAGTGATTTTAAAATCACCATAAGTGAAAATTGATGAATTAAAATTAACAAAAAAATAATATTTTAATGAGAGAGAGAGACAATACATTTATTGAGACACTTTTACAAATGACTTTAATTTGTCCGGTAACTGGCCTTCGTGGCTGTTGGGTAATAAACAATAAATAAATAAATAAATAAATGACCTCAACAGGCAATTGACCAAGAGGCCTTTCAGCCTCATTTTAATGATTTTCCAAGAAAGCGAAGGAGACACGGATGGAAATTTTTTATATGTCGTAAAGTTATTTGGGCATTGAGTTCGTTCACGTGAAAATTGTAATATTCATAACATTAATAACATTATATTGAAATTCCCAGTATTTTATGTACGATTTTAATACCAATAAATAAAAATCGAGTCTCGTCTCTTTGAGTTATTAACTACAAAAGATGTACACAGGCATTGCTAATTATTACAAAATATGTTATATTTTTTTCCTCAAATTTGCAATATCACTTTATATATAATTAAATAAATAATGGATGAAGCATCCCAGACCGGAGCTCTGGAGGTTGCAGGTTCGATCCCTGTCGGAGGCATGTTCATACTTTTGATTCAGCTATTTTCGTCCATTATTTATTTAATTATATTAATACTGCGTAATTCGGGAAATCATCGAATATCATTATTTATATTTTTTTACAATAAATTCGAAACAAATTAATGTTTCATAAATATGAAACTGAAACAATCCTAAAATCCTACCTTGTAAGACAGACACGTGTACAATTTGTAGCCAATTTTTTCGCCGCCCAAACTAGTGCCGTAAATGCAACTTTGAGGATTTACGACAGTTTTAAACCTAGTGCAACATACAGGAGTGTTTATGACCAGTTTTCTTATTAAAGTTTCATTTCCCATCGTAACGGATATACGGGCAGCACATATATTTCAGTATCGACAAAGAATTATGAGCGCGAAATTCGACCCGACAAGATTTATTATTACACAGTGGAAACCGGACACAAAACCTGTTTAATATATTGTGATGTTGCGGGAAATACACATACATTTCCCGGGAAAGGTACACGCAAAAAAAAATTCCGTTTCATGGAAAATATTTCCACCGGCCATCATTAGTGAAACTCTTAATTAAAAATTATTCCCGTAAAAGTTATTACTTGATAATTAAAAAGTTAATGGGAATAAGTTGCGATACAAGGTATCGAAGGAATCTCGATTACAGCAGTATCGTTTCATATTATATATAAAAAAAAAATACTTTTTTAACATAGCCACAGCAACATAATTAACTTTACCTGCACTACAAATTTGGTTTACCTTGCGTATTTAATTTTTAACAATAACTCTAACAAATTTTTTCTCATGGAGTGACTCGTGGTAAGGCAAAGGTAGCAGAAATAGATAGATGCGGTCACGCTGCAACCGTCCCTACCTATCTGTGTTGCTACCTCTGCTACCTCAGCCGTAACATGAGTCATCCCGCGACCCTCACTGCCTCCTATATATTTTTAGTTAAACCGAAAACTTCTTTATTATACAATTATTATAGTATTAACTCATTAATCATTAAAAATCATCAAAAATTTCTTAAGAAGCAAACTAAGGCTTAATCTGGCATAAAGGACCAACGAATGGTCTAAGTGCTGCGACCATTTGGTCGCCCTCCACAAACCATCAAGGCTTAATCTGGAACTGCATGCCTATTACAACACTACATATAAAGGTTAATTCCCGAATTAAGATACAAATACGAGTGAAACTATAAATAGAATCCTCCCATTTCCGTGATAAATGATGTCAGATGTACACTTTGTAATAATAATATGCCTGAAACCCCTCGCAGCAATTACGCCTCGGCGCTCAATTTTCGCGAGGGATTTTAGATACCGTTCCGTATAAGATGGCAAACGTTCGCGCGCTATTTGTGTAGCAGAGATGTACTTAATCACGTTAACGTTGCGGATACAAAAGCATTGTGTTTACTGAATGTGCGGAAATTTGCTTAACATCATCGAGGTATTAACTTCGAGGAGATAAAGGATTCCGCATATTTTTATACTTGTGGGGTGCGATTTGAAACGCGGACGAACGTTTAATATTATAAAGTAACAGCAATTTTTTTAGTACAAGTGAGTAGAGTATCATTTAATCACTCGGCGTCAAAAAAAAGCGCCACTCGAAAAATCGCGAAAAAATCGATTCTTCAAACCGTCGTAACTTGGTTCAATTTGGTCGAAAATCGATGAATCTTTCAGTTTGGGAAAGTTTCAAGTTTTATCTTTAAGAATGTGTAGTTTATTTTGACCCCAAGTCTAACCCACCCCCCGTAACAACGCGATAAAAAAAAAATGTTTTTTATATAAAAAATTGTCCAACTTTGACAAGCTGTACCGTGCGCAAAAAAAATCAGCGGGAAATTTCACCACAATGGCAGAACAATCTAATCAATTTCCTTCAAATGCATTAAAAATTCGAGTCGTTTCGGTGATTTGGAACAAAGTTATGAATTTTTGAAAAAAAAGGTTTTCACTTTTTTAGCCATAACTTGAGTAACAAACTGAAAAATTTCCAAATTCACTTTAATTTGATTCTAGTTTAAGCTTCCAATAAAATCTCAATACAGCCCGTAACTATTTTCCAAAATAACCACACGAGAACTGTGCTTATGCTATTCCGAAATCGCCAATTCTCCGAGCGTTAAAAAAAATAAAAAAACAATCGCCACAGACTAGAAAACTTCCAAATTTACTCAAAATTGATTCTAGTTTAAGCTCCCGATAAAATCTCAAAACAACCCCAAACTCGTTTCCAAGATAACCGGAGGAGAACATTGCTTATGCTATTCCAAAACCGCCAATTCGCCGAGCGTTAAAAAAATTAAAAAACAATCGCCACAGACTAGAAAATTTTCAAATTTACTCAAAATTGATTCTATTTTAAGCTTCCGATAAAATCTCAAAACAGCCCCAAACTAGTTTCCAAGATAACCGCACGAAAACTGTGCTTATGCTATTCCGAAATCGCCAATTCTCCGAACGTTAAAAAAAATTTAAAAAACAATCGCCACGCACTGGAAAATTTCCAAATTTACTCAAAATTGATTTTAGTTTAAGCTCCCGATAAAATCTCAAAACATCCCTTAACTAGTTTCCAAGATAACCGCACGAGAACAGTGCTTATGCTATTCCGAAATCACCAATTCTCCGAACGTTAAAAAAAAATTAAAAAACAATCACCACAGACTAGAAAATTTCCAAATTTACTTAAAATTGATTCTAGTTTAAGCTCCCAAAAAATCTTAAAACATCCCTTAACTAGTTTCGAAGATAACCGCACGAGAACTGTGCTTTAGCTATTCCGAAATCGCCTATTCTCCGAGCGTAAAAAAAATTAAAAAAAACAATCGCCACAGATTGGAAATTTTCCAAATTTACTCAAAATTGATTCTAGTTTAAGCTCCCGATAAAATCTCAAAACATCCCTAAACTAGTTTCCAAAATAACCGCCCGAGAACTGTGCTTATTTTATTCCGAAATCGCCAATTCTCCGAGCGTTAAAAAAAAATTTAAAAAAAACAGTCGCCACAGACTAGAAAATTTCCAAATTTACTCAAAATTGATTCTACTTTAAGCTCCCGATAAAATCTCAAAACATCCCTTAACTAGTTTCGAAGATAACCGCACGAGAACTGTGCTTATGCTATTCCGAAATCGCCAATTCTCTGAGCGTTAAAAAAAATAAAAAAACAGTAGCCACAGACTAGAAAATTTTCAAATTTACTCAAAATTGATTCTAGTTTAAGCTCCTCATAAAATCTCAAAACATCCCTCAACTAGTTTCCAAGATAACCGCACGAGAACTATGCTTATGCTATTCCGAAATCGATAATTCTCCGAGCGTTAAAAAAAATAAAAAAACAATCGCCGCAGACTAGAAAATTTCCAAATTTACTCAAAATTGATTCTAGTTTAAGCTCCCGATAAAATCTCAAAACATCCCTTAACTAGTTTCAGAAATAACCGCACGAGAACTGTGCTTATGCTATTTCGAAATCGCCAATTCTCCGAACGTTAAAAAAAAAATAAAAAAACAATCACCACAGACTAGAAAATTTCCAAATTTACTTAAAATTGATTCTAGTTTAAGCTCCCAAAAAATCTTAAAACATCCCTTAACTAGTTTCGAAGATTACCGCACGAGAACTGTGCTTCAGCTATTCCGAAATCGCCAATTCTCCAAGCGTTAAAAAACTTAAAAAAACAATCGCCGCAGACTAGAAAATTTCCAAATTTACTCAAAATTGATTCTAGTTTAAGCTCCTCATAAAATCTCAAAACATCCCTCAACTAGTTTCCAAGATAACCGCACGAGAACTATGCTTATGCTATTCCGAAATCGATAATTCTCCGAGCGTTAAAAAAAATAAAAAAACAATCGCCGCAGACTAGAAAATTTCCAAATTTACACAAAATTGATTCTAGTTTAAGCTCCCGATAAAATCTCAAAACATCCCTTAACTAGTTTCGGAAATTACCGCACGAGAACTGTGCTTATGCTATTCCGAAATCGCCAACTCTCCGAGCGTTAAAAAAAAATTGAAAAACAATCGCCACAAACTGGAAAATTTCCAAATTTACTCAAAATTGATTCTAGTTTAAGCTTCCAATAAAATCTCAAAACATCCCTTAACTAGTTTCGAAGATAACCGCACGAGAACTGTGCTTATTTTATTCCGAAATCGCCAATTCTCCGAGCGTTAAAAAAATTTAAAAAAACAGTCGCCACAGACTAGAAAATTTCCAAATTCACTCAAAATTGATTCTAGTTTAAGCTTCCGATAAAATATCAAAACATCCCTTAACTATTTTTCAAGATAACCGCACGAGAACTGTGTTTATGATATTCCGAAATCGCCAATTCTCCGAGCGTTAAAAAAAAATAAAAAAACAATCGCCACAGACTAGAAAATTTCCAAATTCACTCAAAATAGATTCTAGTTTAAGCCCCAGATACAATCTCAAAACATCCCTTAACTATTTTTCAAGATAACCGCACGAGAACTGTGCTTATGCTATTCCGAAATCGCCAATTCTCTAAACGTTAAAAAAAATTAAAAAAACAGTAGCCACAGACTAGAAAATTTTCAAATTTACTCAAAATTGATTCTAGTTTAAGTTCCCGATAAAATCTCAAAACATCCTTTTACTAGTTTCGAAGATAACCGCACGAGAACTGTGCTTAAGCTATTCCGAAATCGCCAATTCTCCGAGCGTTAAAAAAAATTGAAAAACAATCGCCACAGACTAGAACATTTCCAAATTTACTCAAAATTGATTCTAGTTTAAGCTCCAAATAAAATTTCAAAACATCCCTTAACTAGTTTCCAAGATAACCGCACGAGAACTGTGCTTATGCTATTCCGAAATCGCCAATTCTCTGAGCGTTAAAAAAATTTAAAAAAACAGTCGCCACAGACTAGAAAATTTTCAAATTTACTCAAAATTGATTCTAGTTCAAGCCCCAGATAAAATCCTTAATCAACCCTTAACTAGTTTTCAAGATAACCGCATGAGAACTGTGCTTTAAAAAAAATGTAATACTGCTGGTATTTATTATAAAACAGCTGAAGAAAAAGCAACGCCATCTGTATCAAGTGTTCTCGTTAACACAGATAGTTGTAGCACATTGTAGCAAATTGAAGAATTGACTTTAAGTAAACCTGAAGGTCCTGCAATAATCTCACCAAGATTATCTTGTTGAAGCTTTTATTTATATTTTTCACTATGTTTTTTTATTTGCAATTAACTAACGCATTCCAGTTTTGCTTTCCAATCTTTTCTGTAATTATTCGGTTTATGTTACATCTACAGAACCAATCAACATGATTCTTACAGATCTTCGAACTTGCATGAATAATATGCTATTTTTAAGTTGCACAACATGTATACTATTATTTTAAATTATGAATTTTCCTGTATAAGTTTTTCTGTTGGGAAATAAATTTACTTATTATTATTATTATTAAAGGTCACACTCCTGCCGGAACTTTGAACAATTCTTCCAGTTGTTGCCAAGTTGGAATGCTTTTTCGTTGCTCAAATGGTTTTAATAATTTTCTAATTTTAAGACCAGAAATTTTTGTACACTTAATTAGCGGCCTTTCAAATGCCTTTTTTGGTGTCTTTGTTGGTGCGATTGTTTGTAGATTTATTGAAACAACCTTTAAATATCTGGTTGTGTTCATACGTTAGCAGAACAGTGACGTTAATACTTCTTGCAGCTCCAAACAAAGGCAATGTAATTTTTTTTGGTTTTAGCTTCCAATCGATAAAAAACAACAAATATTTCTAATGTTTCAAAAGGAAATAAATCGCAGTCTCCTGTGAATTAAAATGCATATTTTGGCACAATGGTTAACATTTTTTGACGTTAACTCCATAAAAAGTCTCAATAAATTACATTCACCTGATACATGCGGGATGAATTTATGTATTTATTTAATTATTTATTAACGCAACTGCATTTTCATGTACACAATTTAACCCTTAGCTAACGAGATAATTAATAATAGCCATTGCAGATAACTAAAATGAGCTCATTTATAAATCGATCTTATGGTGGCAGCGCCGGGAATAATTTCTATTCTCGCGAATTAGCGGCTTTCGTTAGTCTCTCTAGGATTATTAATTTCTTTCAGTGGAAACATAAAACTGCCCGCACTTAATGCATGCAAAATAATTCCGCACCGAGACTGCAGATGACGCGGCGTTAAACGTTATTTACACTAATGGCCGAATTAGAATAAAAACCGAAAAACGTCGCTTGAAATCTTAATAACTCCCGTATAATTCCGAATAACTCGAACGAAGTTTTCATGGAGTACCGGAGAAATTTCAACTTTAACCACGAGAGCACTTTTGAAAGTGAAATATGATAAATCTCTGGCGACGGTATTATAAACGAGTTGCGGAACAAACTTTGCAAGCCAAATGTCGTCGGGATTGTGGGACGCAATATGTGCCATTTTTCAAACCCCTGCGGTGGCTAATTTTTACCTTTTTTTTGCCGGGGTCGTATATCGTTGCACTTTTATTGATTCGTATTTACGCCTCGTATATCTTTTATAAATCGTAAATCCGTGTCACCGCTGAATGGAGGAAATTGAGATATATACGCCTTTGTGTGTATCGCGTAAAAAATTTTAACGCCGGTATTTATAGGATATTTGAGGATTAATTTATTAGAGTCTGATTAAATAAGTAACTTTATGCCAATGCACTTATATCCCTGTATGTACCTACAGCTTTACTTTCATATCCCTGCCCTGAAATTTTTGGTCGTTTCACGTGTTCTATCATTTTTAAGCATTTATTTAATCACGTAAGATCTAAAGATCTTATTAAAATCCGTCAAAAAATGTACGCAAAAATAAATGTCAATTTGTCGAAAATTAAAAAAAATCACACCTTACGTTCGCATATCCAGCGATGTTATAAATACTTAAATTTTTAATATAGCGCCTTTAACGGGATCATAAGAATGTTTTATCAAGTCATAACGCAAGCAGAACATTTCCCACACGGCTATAAGAAGTTTAACCATAATTTCATAACGATGAAAACAGTAAATTTGATTTCATTCGAAATAATTACAAGCATTAACTGGTCAAATATAAATTATGTAATATAAGATATTTTGATAAATTTTCTATCAATCTGGTTCATTCTTGTAACCGTTTCCATCATTGTGCACGTGTAAAAAAATCGAAATCACCAAAATTGTTTTTTCTTAATAACCAAAATCGAAGAACGTGTAACCATTGCTGCCTCGGATTTCTACTGCTCCTATGCTCAAGGTGTCCCCACAAACGTTTTTTTTTTGCTTTGGCTTATTAGCTATTTAGCCACTAACGATGACAATATTTTAGAAGAATATACGAAAAAAATATTATTATTGTTTCAACAAAATTTGGAGTTTCCGTTTCAAACTTCTATCGATCGTCTCAATTCCCTCTTCTCAGACCTTACGGTTCGGATGTTGAAGTGTAACAAATTCGATCACGCAAAGAAAACAAAAAAAACCGCAACTTTACATAACAATTACCCTTTTAGAAAAATTTATTTGCATATCTTGCAATGGTCGTTTGCCATGGCGTATAAAATGCAACAATTACGCATTTTTAATGTTGCCCGTCATTCCCGGAGCGGAATAACATTCCTGGCGCTGTAAAAATGTAAGTGCCTTCTGACTTTTTGTGTTTTGTGTCTCTTTATTGTACAAAATTATGGAAATATGTTTCATGGCGGGCCCTCACAAAGGGAAACCGTAAAGATGTCAAACGGGATTTACGCGTTCCTTTTTATGGTGCGCTTACGTTTACGTCGGCGTTATTTAATTTCAACTAAACATGTCTGCGTTTCGTGTTTATAAGGCCGCGTACATTTTACCCGCGGATACAATTTAGCCGTTTTCTTGTAACGTGCATTTCAGTAAACGTTGTAAATATGTCAGCGAGGAGGTTGTGTGGCGTGCAGAACAGTTTTTGTAACTTAATTAACGCGAGGGGTTGAATGAATAATACTGGAAGACAAAACATCTTTATATACCGGGTGTCTCACTGTAGCTTAAGGAACACTAGGTATATTATTCTATTTTGAGTATCGGGCTTGAGAAAAGTTTCAAGTCGATAGCAATTGTTTTTATATTTATTTTGGGTCTCCTAAATTGGTACATTTTTTTTTTCAATTTTACACTCCGACCGCATAAAAATTTCCAAAAATCTAGAAATGGTGCGAATATAGTTTTTTTTAAGAAACTAATTTGGAACGAATTTTGAGTAATTTTGGAAAGTTTTAAGTCGATAGCAATTGTTTTCATCTTTATTTTGAGTCTCTGAAATTGGTTCAAATTTTTACAATTTTGCACACTGAGCAAATCAAAATTCCAAAAATCTAGAAATGGTGCGAATATAGTTTTTTTTTAAGAAATCAATTTGGGATGAATTTTGAGTAATTTTGGAAAGTTTCAAGTCGATAGCAATTGTTTCTATATTTATTTTGGGTCTCCTAAATTGGATCAATTTTTTTTTTTCAATTTTACACTCCGACCGCATAAAAATTTCCAAAAATCTAGAAATGAAGCGAATACAGTTTTTTTTTAAGAAACCAAATTGGAACGAATTTTGAGTAATTTTGGAAAGTTTCAAGTCGATGGCAGTTGATTTCATCTTTATTTTGAGTCTCTAAAATTGGTTCAAATTTTTACAATTTTGCACACTGGGCATATGAAAATTTCCAAAAATCTAGAAATGGCGCAAATATAGTTTTTTTTAAGAAATCAATTTCGAATGAATTTTGAGGCAGTTTGGAAAGTTTCAAGTCGATACCAATTGTTTTTATATTTATTTTAGGTATCCCAAATTGGTTCAATTTTTTTTTTTTCAATTTTACACTCCGACCGCATGAAAAATTTCAAAAATCTAGAAATGGTGCGAATATAGTTTTTTCAAGAAATCAATTTGGAATGAATTTTGAGTAATTTTTGGAAAGTTTCAACTCGATAGCAATTGTTTTTATATTTAATTTGAGTCTCCAAAATTCGTTCTTTTTTTTTTAATTTTACACTGCGACCACATCCAAACTTCAAAAAAATCTAGAAATGGTGCGAATACTTATTTTTTTAAGAAACCAATTTGGAATTAATTTTGAGTAATTTTGGAAATTTTAAATTTTTTCAATTGTTTTTATATTTATTTTGGGTCTCCTAAATTGGTTCCATTTTTTTTTCTCAACTTTACACTCCGACCACATACAAATTTTCAAAAATGTAGAAATGATGCAAATATAATTTTTTTAAGAAATTCATTTGGATTGAATTTTGAGTAATTTTGGAAAGTTTCAAGTCGATAGCAATTGTTTTCATCTTTATTTCGAGTCTCTAAAATTGGTTCAAATTTTTACAATTTTGCACACTGAGCATATAAAAATTTCCAAAAATCTAGAAATGGCGCAAATACAGTTTTTTTAGGAAATCAATTTGAAATGAATTTTGAGTAATTTTGGAAAGTTTCATGGTTTTTATATTTATTTTGGGTCTCCTAAATTGGTTCAATTTTTTTTTCAATTTTACACTCCGACCGCATAAAAATTTTCAAAAATCTAGAAATGGTGCGAATACAGTTTTTTTAAGAAACCAATTTGAAATTAATTTTAAGTAATTTTGGAAAGTTTCAAGTCGTTAGCAATTGTTTTTATATTTATTTTGGGTCTCCCAAATTGGTTCAATTTATTTTTTAATTTTACACTCCGACCACATAATTTTTTTTAAATCTAGAAATAGTGCGAATACAGTTTTTTTTAAGAAATCAATTTGGAATGAATTTTGAGTCATTTTGGAAAGTTTCAAGTCGATAGCAATTGTTTTTATATTTATTGTGGGTCTTCTAAAATGGTTCAATTTTTTTTAACTTTTACACTCTGACCGCATAAAAATTTTCAAAAATCTAGAAATGGTGCGAATATAGTTTTTTTAAGAAGCCAATTTGGAATGAATTTTGAGTCTCTAAAATTGGATTAAATTTTTACAATATTGCACACTGAGCATATCAAAATTTCCAAAAATCTAGAAATGGCGCAAATATAGTTTTTCAAGAAATCAATTTGAAATTAATTTTAAGTAATTTTTCAAAGTTTCAAATTTCCAAAAATCTAGAAATGGCGCAAATATAGTTTTTTTTAAGAAATCAATTTGGAATGAATTTTGAGTAATATTTTAAACTTTCAAGTAGATAGCAATTGTTTTTATATTTATTTTGGGTCTCTTAAATTGGTTCCATTTTTTTTCAATTTTACACTCCGACAGCATAAAAATTTTGAAAACTCTAGAAATGGCGCGAATATAGTTTTTTTAAGAAATCAATTTGGAATAAATTTTTGAGTAATTTTTAAAAGTTTCGGGTCGATAGCAATTGTTTTTTATTTATTTTGAGTCTCTAAAATTGGTTCTATTTTCTATAACGTTACACTCTGATTACATCTAAATTTCAAAAAATCTAGAAATAGTGCAAATACAGTTTTTGTTTTTTCAAGTAATCAATTTGGAATAATTTTGAGTAATTTTGGAAAGTTTCAAGTCTATAGCAATTGTTTTTATATTTATTTTGGGTCACCAAAATTGGTTGAATTTTTTTTTCAATTTTACACTGTGACCGCATAAAAAATTCCAAAAATCTAGAAATGGTGCAAATATAGTTTTTTTTTTTAAGAAATTAATATTTGGAATGAATTTTAAGTAATTTTTCAAAGTTTCAAGTCGATAGCAATTGTTTTTATATTTAATTTGAGTCTTCAAAATTCGTTCAATTTTTTTTTCAATTTTACACTGCGACCACATCCAAATTTCCATCTAGAAATGGTGCGAATACATTTTTTTTTTAGAAATCAATTTGGAATGAATTGTGAGTAATTTTTAAAAGTTTCAAGTCGATAGCAATTGTTTTTATATTTATTTTGGGTTTTTATATTTATTTTGGGTCTCCTAAATTGGTTCAATTTTTTTTTCTTCAATTTTACACTCCGACCGCATAAAAAATTTCAAAAACTCTAAAAATGTTGCGAATACATTTTTTTAAGAAATCAATTTGGAATAATTTTGAGTAATTTTGGAAAGTTTTAAGTCGATAGCAATTGTTTTCATCTTTATTTTGAGTCTCAAAAATTGGTTCAATTTTTTACAATTTTACACACTGAGCAGATCAAAATTTCCAAAAATCTAGAAGTGGCGCGAATACATTTTTCCAAGAAACCAATTTGGAATTAATTTTGAGTAACATTGGAAAGTTTCAAGTCGGTAGTAATTGTTTTCATATTTATTTTTGGGTCTCCAAAATTGGTTCTATTTTCTATAACTTTACACTCTGATCACTTCAAAATTTCAAAAAATCTAAATGGTGCGAGTACAGTTTTTTTTAAGAAACCAATTTGGAACGAATTTTGAGTAATTTTGGAAAGTTTCAAGTCGATAACAATTGTTTTTATATTTATTTTGGGTCTCCAAAATTGGTTCAGTTTTTTTTTCAATTTTACACTCCGACCGCATAAAAATTTTCAAAAATCCAGAAATGGTGCGAATATATTTTTTAAAGAAATCAATTTGGAATAAATTTTTAATAATTTTTTTAAGTTTCAAGTCGATAGCAATTGTTTTTTTTATTTATTTTGAGTACTCAAAATTGGTTCTATTTTCTATAACTTTACACTCTAATCACATCAAAATTTCAAAAAATCTAGAAATAGTGCGAATACAGTTTTTTTTTTCAAGAAATTAATTTGGAGTAATTTTGGAAAGTTTCAAGTCGATAGCAATTGTTTTTATATTTATTTTGGGTCTCCAAAATTGGTTCAATTTTTTTCAATTTTACACTCCGACCGCATAAAAATTTCCAACAATCTAGAAATGGTGCAAGAATAGTTTTTTTTTAAGAAATTAATTTGGAATGAATTTTGAGTAATTTTTCAAAGTTTCGAGTCGATAGCAATTGTTTTTATATTTATTTTGGGTCACCAAAATTGGTTCTATTTTTTACAACTTTACAGCACATTTAAAATTTCAAAAATCCAGTAATGTTATGAATGCGGCATTTTAAGATAATAATTTTGAGTGATTTTGGAAAGTTTCTAGTCGATGGCAATTGTTTTTATATTTATTTTGGATCACCAAAATTGGTTCTATTTTTTTTTCAATTTTACCTCCGACCACATCTAGAAATAGTGCGAATACAGTTTCTTTAAGAAATTAATTTTTGAGTAATTTTTCAAAATTTCAAGTCGATTGCAAGTCGGGGGCTTTAGCAAATTAAAAATGATTTTCATATTGACATACACAACTAATAACTGATTTCCGGTAACAGGAGCAACAAGCCAGGTATATCTTCGTTCCCGTTCCAGTTCCCGGGTTGTTGTGAAGCTGCCTTAACACAGCTGACAATGGGGAATGCCGCGAGGTTCTCTCTCTCTACCACGCGGGTGATTTCCGACCATTGAGAGGCCTCTGAGGCTCGCCTCCAATGTCGGAATAAATCTGCGCATGGCAACGAATGCGATATATGTAAACTGTATGGAGGCATATTAAGTTGCATAAATTCCGATTGCGCTCGTTTACGTTTGCCTCAAGTCCGGCACGGGTGGGCGCGCTAATTATAATCATTACAAATCGGGAACATTCCGTTAATACATCCATTTATAGTTGCTATATAATTAATGGTCGTTTAGTTGGTGTTCTAATGGAACACCCAGTATATTTTAATATAAATTGAAAATTCTTTTTCTTGCCTTTTTAAAAATACCTAGTTTTCTATCTAGGTTTATTTAATAATAATAACTTTCAAAGTGTTATTTATAAACCTAGCAAACTAGGTATTTTAGAAAAAGGACTTTAAATTTTTATTCAAATATACTGGGTGTTGCATTTTGAAAAAAAAAGAACTTTAATTATTTTCATACAATTAGGGAAGGTAAACTTTAAGAATTCAGTAATGCAATTATTCATAGGTACGGATCGTGTCTTGCGTTGAAATTCCGTAGCGATGAACTAGAATGCCATTAAGGAAGATGAAAGAGCTAATTGATTTAGTCGCCCCATTAATTTCAGGCCATACCTTCAATAGAATAATATTTTAACTCTCTCGCTATTATGTGCACTTTTGAAATAATGAATTATATTCAGTATTAAGAATGAAGAAATTGATTCAACCCTTCCATCATAAATAATAAAATAATACACTTAATTACTTTCAAAATAAAAACGGATGGATAAAATCTGCATATCCATTTGTGTCATTATGCTAGAAGTAAACCGTAGACCCATGTGGATTCGAACCGGAAATCAATTTATTTTCTAGGTCGGAGGTAATTAATTGATGCTATCGCCACGAGAACTATGTCTGGAGTGCTCCCTTTGATGTTGCCAGCGATAACTATCAACTTTCCCAAACTCTGCTAAATACACAATTTAAATTTAAGCTTTCCGCATCATTTAACAAGCGAACGATTAATAAACTTTAACGTTGCGTGCGAGCTGCAAACGGAATTCGCATTACTTGTATTCTGTTATTAAATAACTATGCGACACCAGTAAATACATTTCTGTCCATAGTCGGATTTTTAATTTCAAATAGAAAATTGGTCATTTTGGATGATAATATTGATTCATTATTTGTTACGAGCGTACAATAAAAATCGGCGACGAAGTGTGCGTTGAAAATCTCGAGTCATGTCTGAAATAAGATCACACGCGTGAAAAGCTGGATAATGTGTCGGATATTATATTTATAGGTTATTAAATGAAAATTGTTTTCTTATCTTAACATACACTCGGCGTCAAAAAAAAAAATCGCGAAAAACTCGATTTTTCAAACCGTCGTAACTTGGTTCAATTTGGTTGAAAATCGATTAATCTTTCAGTTTGGAAAAGATTCAAGTTTTATCTTTAAGAATGTGTAGTTGATTTTGACCCCAAGTCCAACCCACCCCCCGTAACAACGCGATGGAAAAAAAAGTTTTTTATGTAAAAAATTGTCCAACTTTGACAAGCTGTACCGTGCGCAAAAAAAAAATCGGCGGGAGATTTCACCACAGTGGCAGAAAAATTTAATCAATTTCTTTCAAATGCCTTAAAAATTCGAGTCGTTTCGATGATTTGGAGCAAAGTTATGAATTTTTGAAAAAAAAATGACACAACTTTATTCAAAAATGAAATATCTCAGTGAAATTTCATTTTTTTTCCAAGTCCATATCAATAGTACATCTATGCCTGATTCCAAAAAAATCTGAGCTGATGGGGTTTAGACCTTGTGTTGAGTTGATATGGATTTACCCTTCCGCGCAATATTTGCTAATTTTATTAATTATCTTTAACATCTTCCTAATGGAGCGCTAATTGCATTGTTGTGTCGGGGAGCTAAAATAAATAAATAACAAAAATTAAATGAGCCCCCGAGCGCAATTTTCCTAATGTTATTGCGCGGTACGGCAAATAATAAATATTTGCTGGAAACGCTCGTTTTAATAACGGGCTCAGAATCAATGCAACTGTAAATATTATCTTACTTGCGCCAACATTAAATCATTCCGGATGTTTAGCAATTAGTGGACGTGCGAATGTGTTTATTATAATCTTTGTTGCTTTTAAAACGCTAATTGTATTTATTGAATTTATTTGATTTCGTAAAATAGTCAAAACTATGAAAATCTATTACAGGAAGGATGTAAAGTCCTTGTGAATAAATTTCCATCGTAGGAAGAGCTAAGAGCGAGATAACACGATAATTAGATTTAGAGACTACACAATTGTCGTTGATAATTTCCGGAAAAATCATGGTCACTAATTTATCCCTTTGAGCAGCGATCGCGCTATTAAGATTTTTACGCTATTGCGTTCTTTCGACCACGTGCTTCCAACGACCCCTGGGGCCCAACGGGTTAAACAATTCAATCTCCTACATTTACGTATTTGAAAAAATGCACCGATTGCGCATTCGAATGAAATTCAATTCCGAAACAATTGAATAAAAGTTGCACAAACGAACGTACAATTAAATGTATCCCATGAATTTATCCGATATTCATAAATTTCCGATACACAAATTCCACATTCGATTACTCAAACGTTCATTAACGACAAAACATCGCAAATTCCCCGATCCGTGCGTATGCCGCGAATTAATAAAATAAATACACCCATTGTGTCGAGTGTAGAAATTCGAATTCAATGTACGGGTGCACGCGAGGGCAGTCGGGATAATTAATAACAATTATTTCTGGACGAGTTTTACAATTCCGGAATTATCTATCAATAATTCCTTTTGGAATTTTACGGGTATTTTAACTTCATATGGCAGTACGATTTATCAAGCATTTTGCACGTTTATTTTCAGCGGCGTTTGTATTTACATTCGAAATAAATACATCCCGGGGATGTTTTGTGAATTCATTAAGAGTGCTAGAGTTTGGGATGGTGTAAGACAATTTGTATTTTTTTTTAATGTAGCAATTACGAAAAAAAAATACTGCTGATTTTTTTTTTAGTCTAGGGTGCACATCCGTGTGACCAGCTTTAAGCTAGTACTAAAAATCACGACCATTGTATCTGCAAAACAATCAAATAATACGTGTTTTAATGGTCATTTGGTGGATTTCGCAAACATTAATTTAAGGGGAGATGTACATCTAGGAGCCAGAAAACAAATAATTTTTGTAATTTTTTTTAAGGGAAAATAATTCAAATATCGCACTGGGAGTTTTTTTTTTCTAAAAGTATACACAATCTGGAACACTTTCAAAATTGTCGGTATAATGATATTTTTTTTGGAGCGCCGTAAAAAAGGCATAAAAACGGTACCCATCGGCGTTTTTTTTCAAAAAACACCTCAAACAAAAAACCAAAAATATTAGCAAACTAGATACTATAATGTAATCTTTGTCGTAGCCGATTTTGAAAATATACATTTTCGACAAAATTTCGGCCGTTTGAACATTTTCGATACAAAAATTAGTTCTAATTTTGCCTATAAAAAAAAACTAAGTAACAAAGAATGAAAACCCTACGACAAAGACTAGATAATTATCTACAGAATAATCATAAAAAAATGAAGGTGATCACTTCAGTGGTTTTCGAGAAATTTTGGTTTCGAAAAAACGCTTTTGAAAATTAGTCAATGAGTAAATCAAGATATTTTTCAACTTACATAGAATAAATATAATAGCTATAACTTCGTCATTTATTGAGATATTGACTTGAAATTTTCACCGAACATTCTTCAGACCTCAAACTTCGAGAAAACATCGATTTTTCGACCATGCTAGGTGCATATCTCCCCTTAAGCCAGGTTTTTCATAAGCTGAAAAATGTTTGTTGTATTTTTTTTTATGGAAAATATTTTAAATATCGCATCGGCAGTTTTTTTTTTCTAAAAGTATACACAATCAGAAACACTTTCATTTTTTTTATTGAAAAAAATCCCAAATTGTCGGTATAATGGTATTTTTTCGGAGCGCCGTAAAAAAGACATAAAAAACGGTACCCATCGGCGTTTCTTCGAAAATCACCTCAAACAAAAAACCGAGAAGATTAGTAAACTAGATACTATAATGTAATCTTTATAGTAACCGATTTTGAAAATATAGATTTTCGACAAATTTTCGATACAAAATTTAGTTCTAATTTTGCCTATAAAAAAAACTACGACAAAGACTAGATAATTATCTACAGAATAACCACAAAAAAAATTCAGTGGTTTTCGAGAAATTTTGGTTTCGAAAAAACGCTTTTGAAAATTTGTCAATGAGTAAATCAAGATATTTTTCAACTTACACAGAATAAATATAACTGCTATAACTTCGTCATTTATTGAGATATTCAATTGAAATTTTCTTAAGACCTCAAACTTCGAGAATATGTAAAAATTGAAACATCGATTTTTCGACCACACTAGATGCATATTTTCCCTTTCATAAGCTGATATTATATTTTTTAACTGTGTAAACGTTCTCTGTGCGCCATTACCAGTCATCGAATACATTTTTGAACTTATTTTATTATTTTATTTATTGTTTAAATTAGAAATGGAGCCTCAGAAGAGGATTTAAAGCAAAAATACATCGAAATAGAAAATAATTTGTTAATAAACATTGCGAAAGAGTAAATATCAATCAAAATATGTGTAATGTAATCTCAAATTTACAATTTGAAAGACCGTTTACACAGCCGAAAATATAATACCAGTGTTATGTCAATTTAAACAAGAGTTATATTAGAACATAATCTCAAATAATGCATTTCGTTTACAATTTGAAAGACCGTTTACATAGCCGAAAATATAATACCAGTGTGATGTCAATTTAAACAAGAGTTATATTAAAACCTAATCTCAAATTATTCATTAGATTTACAATTTGAAAGACCGTTTACACAGCCGAAAATATAATACCAGTGTGCTGTCAATTTAAGCAAGAGTTATATTCACTACCATTCGAATAGAATGAAATATAACGCGAAATTATTTTATTAAAAGCGTTCAACTTTATTCATCCGAATGTTACTAATTTAATTAAGTGGATTAAGGAAAGTTTCACAATTCTAAATTATAGCATGTAATTAAAATCAACTCCTTGTTACATTCCCGAAATTTTCATATTCGTTCACAATTCCAACTGTAAGATCTAATACAAAATATTTAGAGTGGAAACATAATGTGGATTTAATATGAAATTCATTCCAGAGGCATAGTTTGAAATAATTAACGTGCTTCCGCAAACTGGCTACGTACTGGCAATCATACACCCCCTTCAATTCCCCTTTGAACGAACTATTGCTGTAGTACAATTAGTGTTCCAGTTGCAAATGTGGAGCTTTATAAACTTGTATTATTCGAATTGTTAAGTTAAATTTAATATTAATTTATTAAACGTGTCGACATACAATGCAAAATATTATTGAAGCTCGCAATACTTTTGTTCCATTAAAAAAAAAGTAGAAATTAATTAAAACTTAAATCTTTATGATTTAAACTGTGGTTAATTACTAAATTTACAGTGGCGTAACTTCAAATTTTCTGTTGCTACTTACATTATGAAAATGAATAATCGATTATTGATTATTTCGAATTATTAATAATCGATTGTATGGATTAATTAAAATAATCGATTAATCAAATAATCAAATGATTGATTAATCAAATTATCAGATGATCGATTATTTAAATTATCAAATAATCAATTAATCAAATAATCGATTAATCAATTAGTCAGATTATCAAATGATCAATTAATCAAATAATCGATTAATAAATTAGTCAAATTATCAAATGATCAATTAATCAAATAATCGATTAATAAATTAGTCACATTTTCAAATGATCAATTAATAAAATAATCGATTATTCAATTAGTCAAATTATCAAATGATCAACTAATCAAATAATCGATTAATCAATTAGTCAGATTATCAAATGATCAATTAATTAAATAATCGATTAATAAATTAGTCAAATTATCAAATGATCAATTAATCAAATAATCGATTAATAAATTAGTCACATTTTCAAATGATCAATTAATAAAATAATCGATTAATCAATTAGTCAAATTATCAAATGATCAACTAATCAAATAATCGATTAATCAATTAGTCAAATTATCAAATGACCAACTAATCAAATAATCAATTAATCAATCAGTAAAATTATCGATTAATTAATTATTTTTCGAGTAAAAATCATACAACCGATTAATCGATTATTTATCGATTATTTTTCACAGCCCTGATTATTATGGCATATTTAAAAAGTTAAAATGGTATATTTTAACAGTCAATACTGGCACAATTTACCAGACAAAAGTAGCATATTTTAACAGTAGAAAATGGCATATTTTACCAGTCAACAATAGCATATTTTATTAATAAAAAATGCTGTATTTTACCGGTCAAAGTTAACAGTCAAAAATGGCACATTGACTAGCAAAATATACCACAATCGAAAATGGCATATTTTACCAGTTAACAATAGCATATTTTAAGAGTAAAAATGGCATATTTTACCAGTCAAAATTGGCATATTTTAACAGACGAAAATGGCTTATTAAAAAAAATTTAGCGCAGAATTTGCTTCAAAATTTTCAAACCCGTCCAGAATTAGTTCATTTTTGATAAACCAGAAAAAAGTCGAAACAAAATAGCAGCGCTCTCAGCTCGAATTTGAAGGAATTAAATTCGCACCTCGCGATTAAAACAATTCTAAAAGAATATCAACACCTGCAAAATTAGCTTCAAAAGCTTTAAATCCGCTTAAAAATATCATATTTTTGACGTACCAGAAAATACTCAAAACGGCCTAAATGAAAACAAAATGGTCGCACTCTGAACTGAAATTTGAGACATTGGAATTAACATCTCGCGATTCGATAAATTCTAAAAAAAAATATTGACCGCGGAATTGGCTTCGAAATTTTCAAACCCGTCCAGAATTAATTCATTTTTGATAAACCGGAAAAAAATTGAGATACTTCGTCTGATAACAAAATGGCAGCTCTAGTGGCGGCTCGTGGAACATGTTGATGGTAGAGCAATATACAATACCCCTCCCCCCATCCTTTTTTGAAGAAAGAAGGAACAATTTATCTTACCAAAGTAACTTTAGTAACTTTAGGAATTAATTTAAAATTCTTGCTGAGCTTGAAACTACAGGTATTGCCATGGCTCCTTTGTTCTATATAACGAGCCGCCGCTGGTTATAACCCTTTAAAAATTATTGGAATTTAAGAAGTTGATTAAATTCTCAAAATATAAAAATTAAGGAGTTGTACAAAATTATTTCATCATTTTTAAACAATTTTTAATATTTTCAATTTATTTTAGAAAATGCTCAATTTTGAACGCAATTAAAAATGCATGTTCAACAAGGAACAGTTATAACCCATTAAACAATTGTAGGATTTTAAGAAGTTGATTATATTCTCAAAATATAATAACTAAGGAGTTGTATAAAATTATTTCAGAATTTTTAAACAATTTTTAATATTTTTTATTTATTTTAGAAAATACTCAATTTTGAACGCAATTAAAAATGCATGTTTAACAAGTAATAGTTATAACCCATTAACATATTGTTGGAAATTAAGAAGTTGATTATATTCTCAAAATATAATAACTAAGGAGTTGTATAGAATTATTTCAGAATTTTTAAACAATTTTTAATATTTTTTATTTATTTTATAAAATGCTCAATTTTGAGAGCAATTAAAAATGCATGTTCAACAAGGGACAGTTATAACCCATTAAAAAAATGTAGGAGTTTAATAAGTTGATTATATTCTCAAAATATAATAATCAAGGAGCTGTATAGAATTATTTCAGGATTTTTAAACAATTTTTAATATTTTTTATTTATTTTAGAAAATGCTCAATTTTGAGAGCAATTAAAAATGCATGTTCAACAAGGGACAGTTATAACGCATTAAAAAAATGTAGGAGTTTAAGAAGTTGATTATATTCTCAAAATATAATAATCAAGGAGCCGTATAGAATTATTTCAGGATTTTTAAACAATTTTTAATATTTTTTATTTATTTTAGAAAATGCTCAATTTTGAACGCAATTAAAAAATGCATGTTTAACAAGGGACAGTTATAACCCATTAAAAAAATGTAGAAGTTTAAGAAGTTGATTATATTCTCAAAATATAATAATCAAGGAGCCGTATAGAATTATTTCAGGATTCTTAAACAATTTTTAATATTTTTTATTTATTGTAGAAAATGCTCAATTTTGAACGCAATTAAAAAATGCATGTTTAACAAACAACGAACAGTTATAACCAGTGGCGGCTCGTGGAATATGGTAAAGCCACTTATACAATACACCCCCCTCTCCTCCTATCCTTTTTTGGAAAAATAAGGAACAATTTATAAATATAAACTGGCGGAAAAGTGTTTTAAGAATGAATTAAAAATTCTTGCTGAGCTTGAGCCTACAGGTAGGGTCATGGCTCCTTGGCTCTATATAACGAGCCGCCCCTGGGCAGTAAGTTAATAAAATTCACACCTCGCGATTAAGACAATTCTAAAAGAATTGAGTTCAAAAGCTTCAAATCTGCTTACAAATATCAAATATTTGACGTACCTGAAAATAATCGAAACGGCCCAAAATTAAAATAAAATGGCACCAGTCTGAACTTGAATTTGAGACATTGGAACTCAATCTCCCGATTAAGGAAATTCTAAAAAAATTATTGACCGCGTAATTGGCTTCAAATTGCCAACCTCGCTTAGAATTAGTTTATTGACTTACCAGAAAAAAGTCGACACACCCCGTCTGGAAACAAAATGGCAAATTAAATTTGAGCAAATGAAATTTGAAATAATAATAAAAATAAAATATTTTTTTCAATGTAATAGTTATTTTGGAGAAAATATTTTTCAGCTTTTCAAATTTATAGACTCAAAAAAAACAAATACTTTGTACGAAAACAGTTATTTTTTTCAGCTTTTCAAATTTATAGACTCAAAAAAAAACAATTACTTTGTACGAAAACAGTTATTTTTTTTATTTGTGAAAGCGGAGGTTTCACCATTATCACAGCGAGTTTTGATGGACGGATCATTTATATCTCAAATAAAATATTTTTTCCAATTTAAATGCAAATTGACAGTTTTCTTCGAGAAAGTCTTTTTCAGCTTTTCAAATTTATAGACCCAAAGAAAAAAAGAAACAATTATTTTTATTTATTTATGAAAGCGGGGTTTCATCATTATGACGTCACAGCGAGTTTTGATGGACGGATCATTTATATCTCAAATAAATTATTTTTCCAATGTAAATGCAAATTGACAGTTTTTTTCGAGAAAGTATTTTTCAGCTTTTCAAATTTATAGACTCAAAAATAAACAGAAACAATTATTTTTATTTATTTGTGAAAGCGGCGGTTTCACCATTATGACGTCACAGCGAGACTTTGATGGACGGATCACTTATATCTCTTTTACAGGGTGGACCATCTGAGAAGTAACAAGCGACTTTGTCGAGTTACGCGGTATTATTTAAAAAAAATCGTCGAGATACGTCGATTTTTGTTTCGAGGGGAACAACTTTTTATGACATTTCCACCATTATAAAGCCACCCCTAACTTCCCCATCCCCCGATTTTAAATAGGAAAAGTGGGTCGAGTGATATATCTTTGAAAAGCTCTTTTGATTCTGAATACAACGGTGTCATTTGTTTTTGTGTTCATTGATTCCTGAGGGAACGGCAACTCTTATTGTCCCTCTCGAAATAAAAATCGACGTGTCAAGGCGATTTTTTTTTAAAGTCGCTTGTTACTTCTGAGATGGACCACTCTGTATGTACTCCATTAAAGTACAATCATCTAAATTTAGAATTTTTAATACGTATAGCCTGCAGAGACCAGAAAAAGATACAAACTCATCACACCACGTGCACGTGTTTATTTTTGTTACATCTCTCTCACACACAACGTATCTCCTTTCAAATACATTCAGAGCGGTAACTTACATTTATCACGTATCAAGTAAAGATTTTAGTAAATATCGCACTTTCTTAAAATTGTTATTTGTCTCTTATTTATTAAAATATTTTAGTGAAATTAATTGATTTATACACAGGTGGAAAAAAATGAAATTCTTGAAATTCGTTTTTTTTTCAACCACCCATAACTTTGTGCCAAATCGTCGTATGTGTCAAAATGGGATTTTTTTCGCGAAAGAATCATCAAATTTGGTTGAAAAGTCACTGAGTTATGTGCGAAAAACCTCAAAATGCACTTTTTTTAAAACACCCATAACTTGGTGCCAAATTGTCGTAGGAACTTCGTTCTTTGAGTCCTGGATAGGGAATTGATCACATTTTAATGCCTTTATGGTGGATCGAGTCGACAATTTTTTTCCAACTCCGTAGACATCGTCAAAGTTGGACATGGTTTCCAGAAAAAACTTTTTTTTTCGCAGGGGCGCTAGAGGGGGTCGGAAGGGGTTATGCTTAATTTTGCATGCATGACTTTAAAGAAGGCACTTCAAAGTTTTTCGCAGTTAAAGATTCATTAAAATCCATTGAAAATACGCCGAGTTATAGCGGTTTGAAAATGGTTGAAATTTCACGAATTTCAAGTGTTTAATTTTTTTTTCTTTCAGTATATTTATTAATATTGTTTATGCTTGAGGCTTCTACTTCGTTATACATTTTAAATATTATAATAAAACACTTTTAACTTTGTTTTGTATAACTTATATATTTATTTTTGTGACTTAAGTTTCGTTAATACAATTACCATTTTCAAACAAAAAGTTCTTGTTTACCGAAACTTAAGTCACAAAAATAAATATATAACTTATACAAAACAAAGTTAAAAGTGTTTTATTATAATATTTATTAATTTTACGCAAATTCTAAGGATGGAATTTTATTTTGGATTTAAATTTATAAAATAAAAATTTATTTCACAAAAATTGTAAATGCTAGAAAACAATCCATCCTACAATTGTTTTATAATTATATCTACTATACGCCAAAAAAAAATCAAATTTTTTAGACAATAAATAAAGAAGTTTTTTAAACCGGAACCTTAAGTAATTCATACATTAACATAATTTAGGATATTTCTGCCTGCATTGCGAAAATTTAAACATAATATGATGTGCTTGAGTAATTGATTTATTTACTGTACATAATCGTTATTACTGGCGTATCACACGAAGGATTTATAAACTAAATCGCGGCAATACGTCTTGTTCTTTGTTCGCATGTTATAATAAATCATGCCAAGTCTACTATTAATAAAATAGATGGTTAAATAAAACTGCACGTCTTTAACTTGAATTATACAGGCTTAGTGTTATCAGTGAAAAACATTCAGTGAGGTGTAAATAAATGTGTGTGATATTTTTTTGTCACGCAGACATTCTTTTTTGTCTGTAGTGTGTCTGTCTGTGCGCGCTGTATCTCAAAAACTAATAAAGCGATTGATATAAAACTTTGAACATACGTCTTATTTGATAATTTGAAGAATTAAGAAGCTTTTGGTAAAATTTCGTACACCAGAAGTGGGTGTTTACCATAACTGTTTTTTGTTTTTTGCCAATATTTTCTTAAATATGAAAATTATCAGAAAAACATTTAAACAAACATTGAAGACAAAAAATAAATGAACATCTTTTGCTTGAAAACATTTTTGGTAAAATCATTTTTATTCGAGAAAAAAATTTATTATTATTTTTTTAATTTTTGGTTTATAATTATAAAACGATAATAGTTGCAGCAAATTTATGTTAATAATAACTGTAGAGAATGCTAAAATGAACAACTTATAAAGTATAGGTTTTTTCGAAATCCCTTTAATTTTTGAGTAAACTAAGTTTTTGAATTTGAAGTATAATTTTTCTTTCATAATTTTGACGTTTTAAACGTCAGTTTCATCCGAGCTTACAAAACTCTTGACGTACATTTAAAATATGATTTAAATAGAAAATAAACCATGAAAGCGTAAATATAAATGATACCATCAAGTCGGAGAAAGTAACATGATGGCCACATCACCGTTTTTTATGTTTTATACGATAATACATATAATTCACATTGTTTATTCATAGCACTTTAAAAGGCAGTCGGAACTGGCCTTTGTTCGTTAATTGGGGCGAAAAAGTTTCGCCGGAGATCCAATTTAAAAGTCGACCGGATTTAATTAGGACGTGATTTTGTTTAATTGTTCTAATTGGAAAAGTTCGTTCGCCCGACGAGTCTTTGTCCAGTATGTAATATGAGCTTGTCTGTCCTAAGTGTCCCATCGACAGGCATCCTGCAAGGTCCCGACGGATTAGATCCCTTTGTCCACTTACTCTCAGTCTCGGCGTGTTTACTTTAGATTGCCCATTAGGAAAGATAAACTTCGACCCAAGACTAACATCTGACGCACTACCTTCGTTATATTAATAATAATAACAATCATAATATATTCTTATTTCAGTTTTACAAAATATCAATCAATATTTGAAATTATAAAATTAAGGTGGCTAGGGGCGACGAGAATATAAAAATTGAAAATGAAGGTGCCTTTTTAAATTTAAATTTACTTAACTCATTAACTACTACTTTTTTGTTAGAAACAAAATTTTCTCTTATTAATGAAAATAATAAGCTCTAATGACTTTGATTATCAATTTTATGTAGTGTTTTATCTCTTCGTAAATTCTCTTTTTTTTAAGGAGGGATGGTTGACAGTAATTCGGGTTGAGGAAGCGTGGATGATTTGGGAATTGACGTAGCCAACTAGGGCATTCTGCCACAACCGATAATTTGTATAATAATCATTTATAATGATGAAAGGGACATACACTGAACATCCATTTTTCGTTCCGAAAAAGTGACCGCGCGGATTGGATTCCAACCCACGACCACGAGGCCCGTAAGCTGGCGCTCTACTCACTTGGCCACCGCGGCCCCAACAGTGTAGATCTTTTAAGAAATTTCCTCTTAATTTCTGAAATCGGAAAAAGTTACACGATGGCTGTAGCAATATTTTTAATATTAATAATAACATACCACATACTCCATTCCAGAGTGCATCTAGCTCTGTGACAATTTACAAGCTTTTAAGCTTTAAATATTTAACGCGGCTTTTATGTTACATCCCTCCCGGATTTCGCGAAATGGAAATCTATTTGTCTACAAATCGTTACTTTCGCTTACCATTACTTCTACGTGCGTGGGCGGACAATACGTACGATATTACGAACTTCATCTGAAGTTCCGACTTTGATAATAACGCGAGCTGGAGAGAAGAGGGTCTAAAAACTTTGGTAATGTGTCTGCGTCTTAAATCTCGCTGTTGAATGTTTATGAATTATGAATTGGCACTGTTTCTGTTTTAAGTGGCTTAGGAAATTTGACGATGCGGAAGTTTAGAGTTGAAAAAGTAAATATTATTACTTACACTTGTTTTATTTTATAACATATCGGCTTTTACGGTCTATGCTTCGTTTTTACTTACTCCGTTACGAAGTACAAGAAAGTATTATGATCGTGATTTTTTTTTTAGAATTTTTTTTTTACGTAAATATCCGTTTTGGGGTCACTAGATGCAAAAATTTACTTTAAGTTTGAAAATTATCAGCTTATGATCGAAACTCGACTTACTAAAAAATAAAGCGTGATATTAACAAAACAAAATTGTTTTACTTAAAGTCTTAAAGTTGTACTTTGTTACAGTGGTACCAACTTTGCTGAAGAAGTGTCGTCAACAATGACGAGAAGTTTAAAGTTATGCATCGGTACAGTGCTACCAATCCAGTAGGTTTAGTGAATGAAATTTGAAAATTTCAGTTTAAAAAATACAATTTTCAATACATATGACATCGTTTTTTTAATATACTTGAATTGGCTATCAACTAATAGTTTCTCGGCCCATTAATACCATTATTCCAGAATATTTATTATATGAACTTTAACACGTTTCGGATTCTAGATAAAGATTTTTCTCTTTAAATCTGAAATGATTACGTTTTAAATCCAATTAAAAAGGATATTAATGAGGTTTGCCATCGGTTTGAGTTTATCGACTTCTGAATAAAGCGTGACGATCGAGTAATAATACGAATCCAAATTAACGTCTATATTTAGACGATAGACCCTCGAGCATATCTATAGAGTGAATTGCTCTTGATTTTAGATTAGCTAATATATTTAGTGCCGGGGAAATTGCGTTACGATGCCCTGAAAATGGGATCAGAACATTAGTAATTGGATTATTTCTGCTGATAATTAAGTTCAAGTAGGAAATTGATTATAAGTTTTATTAATCATTTTCTTACTGTAATAAAAATTGCAAGCAGAATCAACACTTAAAAGTTATTGTGAACATTAAATATTGTTTCCCCATCAGAACACCTACAGACCGGTTTCGACCTTTCAGGTCTCATCAATGTAGTTAGTTGCTGATGGGGAAACGGAGACTACTATAAAGCCACTCGGATTTGGTTCAGTACAGCATTCAGGCAATAGATTCCGCCACTTTGGCGTTTCTAGCTTTAAAAGTTATGGTTTACGCTTTCTTCAACTTATTTATATATTTATTTATACATCACGTACTCATACAATCTACCAGTTGTATGAATTCCTTGAAGTTGGTATTTTTTTACACGCTTGCAAAATTTGGATTTTTTGAAATTTCTAGCTCACAGTGAAAACTTTCAAAGAAATTACTACTAAGTATTTGAATGATTTTAATTGTTTGAATTGCAAAAATCTGACGGAGGAATTAAAAATTGCACGATTGTAAAATGTGGTTTTTCAAAAATAAGTAGCACACGGCGAAAAAACTGCAAATTGACACTTTCAAAAATTTTACTTAAAGCGTTTGGATGTTTGTTTCAAGAATATAAAATTCTCTAGATTTTGACGTTGCAATTGCAAAAATCTGTTAGAGGATTAAGAAGTTACAAGCTTGTAAATTTTTGATTTAAAAAACTAGCTCACAGCGAAAAAACTGCATAAAAATTGCTACATTTTTACAATCGCTAGATTTTGATGTTTGAATTATAAAAATCCGTCGGAGGATTTAGAAGTTAGACGCTTGTTAATTTTTGAGTTTATAGAATAAATAGTTTACGGCGAAAAAAATGCAATTTCAACACTTTCATTGAAAACAGTGCTAATGTTTTTTAAATAACGTAAAATTTGCTAGATTTTGACGTTGGAAGATTAAGAAGTTACACGTTTGTAAATTTTGGATTAAAAAAAAATTGCTCACAGCGAAAAAACTGCAATTTAAAGAATTATTACTACAATTTTTTTAATGTTTTTCGTAAATAACGTAAAATTCGCTAGATTTTGACGTTTCAATTGTAAAAATCCGTCGGGGGATTTAGAAGTTAGGCGCTTGTTAATTTTGAGTTTAAAGAATAAATAGTTTACGGAGAAAAAATTGCAATTTCAACACTTTCATTAAAAATAGTGTTCATGTTTTTGTAAAGAACGTAAAATTTGCTAGATTTTGACGCATCAATTGTAAAAATCCGTTTAAAGATTAAGAAGTTACACGCTTGTAAATTTTGGACTTTTCAAAAAAAAATTCTCACAGCGGAAAACTGCAATTTCAACACTTTAATAAAAATTACTACAAAGTTTTTTAATGCTCTCCGTAAATAACGTAAAATTCCCTAGATTTTGACTTTTCAATTGTAAAAATCCGTCGGATGATTTAGAAGTTAGACGCTTGTTAATTTTTCATTTTAAAAAATAAATAGAGTTACGGCGAAAAAAATTGCAATTTTAACACTTTTATTAAAAATAGTGCTAATGTTTTTTAAAGAACGTAAAATTTGCTAGATTTTGACGTTTCAATTGCAAAAATCAGTTGGAATATTAAGAAGTTACAGGCTTGTAAATTTTGGATTTTCAAAAAAAAATAGCTCACAGCGAAAAAACTGCAATTTCTACACTTTCAAAAAAATTAAGACAAAGTTTTTGAATGCGTTTTTAAAGAACATAAAATTCCCTAGATTTTGACGTTTTCATTTCAAAAATCCGTCAGAGGATTCAGAAGTTACACGCTTATAAAATTTGGTTTTTCTAAAAAAAATAGCTCACCGAAAAAAACTGCAATTTCAACACTTTCATAGAAAGTACTACAAAGAGTTTGAATATTGTTTTAAAGAACATAAAATTCCCTAGATTTTGACGTTTTAATTGCAAAAATCCGTTAGAGGATTCAGAAGTTACAAGCTTATTCATAAAAAAAAATAGCTCACAGCGAAAAAACTGCAATTTCAACACTTTCATAGAAATTACTACAAAGAGTTTGAATACTGTTTTAAAGAACATAAAATTTCCTAGATTTTAGCGTTTTAATTTCAAAAATCCATCAGAGGATTCAAAAATTGCACGTTTATAAAATTTGGATTTTCAAAATTTACTACCTCAGAGCAAAATAATTTTAACTTCAGAACTTAAAAAAATATTGTAAAATGGTTTGGATGTTTTTTTCAGGAACATAAAATTGCCTAAATTTTTACATTTCAATTGCAAAAATCCGTCGTGGGATTGAAAAATTTGGATTTTCAGAAATGACAGCAAAAAAAATGCAATTTCAAAACTTTTGAAGAAATCACTACAGGGGGCTTTAAAGAACGTAAAATTTGCTAGATTTTGACGTTTCAATTGCAAAAATCTATCAGAGGATTAAGAAGTTACAGGCTTAAGAAATTTGGATTTTCAAAAAAAAAATAGTTCACAGCGAAAAAACTGCAATTTCAACACTTTCATCGAAATTACTACAAAGAGTTTGAATATTGTTTTAAAGAATATAAAATTATTAGAATTAGGAAGTTACACGCTTGTTTTTGGATTTTCGAAAAAGTTGGCTCATCGCGAAAAAAACGCAATTTGAACACTTAGAAAACGCCTGAACGTTTTTTTTTAAAGAAAACGTAAAATTCGCTGGATTTTGACAAAAATCCGACAAAGGATTCAGAAATTGCACCTTTGTAAAATTTGCATTTATATAAATTAAAAAAAAAACTGCAATTTTAACAGTTTCAAAATTTTTTTTAGTCAGAACGTCTGGCGTACTATTTTTCTTAACATGTTAATATCATCAAATCACGACAAATCACGATCGCGCCGCGATTAACACTTCAGTAACCGACATTATTGAACTGATACGATGCGCACGGTTATTTTTTACTGGCGGCTAGAAGAGTTATTGTTCTTACGAAGTGACTCGTTACCGATTTGGTTATATGAGTTACTGATACTAAGAAGTGATTCGTTATTGAATCGGTCATATGAGCTACTGTTACAAAGAAGTGATTCATTACTGATTCGGTTATATGAGTTACTGTTACCAAGAAATGATTCGTTATTGAATCGGTTATATAAGATACTGTTTCTAAGAAGTGATTCGTTATTGATTCGGTTATATGAGTTACGGTAACTACAGAGTGATTAAATCAGTTACGGTTTCTAAAAAGTGATTCATTATTAATAATAATAATAATGTTTATTAACGGAAAATTCATTTTACAAAAATAATAATACAATTAACAAAATAAAGTAATATAATACTGAGAAAACATAATCTTGAAACAAGTCTAAAACAATCGGCACACATACATACAAACATACACAAACTAATACATTGATTTACAATGACTTATTTGTAATCAATATACTGTATACTAAGAACTGATACGTTATTGAATCAGTTACTGTTTTTAATTAGTGATTCGTTATTGACTCGGTTATATGAGTTACTGTTACCAAGAAGTGATTCGTTTATGAATTGGTTGTATGAGCTACTGTTACTAAGAACTGATACGTTATTAAATCAGTTTCTGTTAATAAAAAGTGATTCATTATTGAATCGCTATTTTTTGAGAAAAATATTTCAATGACGGTTACTATTATTATTTCATAATAACGGTTTCAAGTACCAGTTATTTTCAAACTTTGATCGGCCGTAGCAGCCAAATTGAACGCGGTTTACAAATCTGAGCTCCTCGTACGTCAATTAATCGGATTAGAGATTATTAATTTTTGATGAAATCGTGAAAAAATACATGACTAACCCCCTTGGAAATTTTGTTAAAAAATGCAACTTTCTTAAAAATCATCGTAGACTATTAAATTTGCCGTTAAAAAATTTCAGCTATCTTCAATAGCAAAAAAAATAGTCAGTCACCATGAACATTTTAGGAAATTTTAGAAAATAATTGATTTTTCAGACTTTGATCGGCCGTAGCGGTCAAACGAAAACTCCAAATTGAACGCGGTTTGCAAATCTGAGCTCCTCGTACGTCAATTAATCGGATTAGAGATTATTAATTTTTGATGAAATCGTGAAAAAATACATGACTAACACCCCCTTGGAAATTTTGTTAAAAAATGCAACTTTCTTAAAAATCATCGTAGACTATTGAATTTAACTTTATTTTCATCAGAAAGACGAGAGAAATTGATTGCCGTTAAAAAATTTCAGCTATCTTCAATAGCAAAAAAAATAGTCAGTCACCATGAACATTTTAGGAAATTTTAGAAAATAATTGATTTTTCAGACTTTGATCGGCCGTAGCGGTCAAACGAAAACTCCAAATTGAACGCGGTTTGCAAATCTGAGCTCCTCGTACGTCAATTAATCGGATTAGAGATTATTAATTTTTGATGAAATCGTGAAAAAATACATGACTAACACCCCCTTGGAAATTTTGTTAAAAAATGCAACTTTCTTAAAAATCATCGTAGACTATTGAATTTAACTTTATTTTCATCAGAAAGACGAGAGAAATTGATTGCCGTTAAAAAATTTCAGCAATCTTCAATAGCAAAAAAAATAGTCAGTCACCATGAACATTTTAGAAAATTTTAGAAAATAATTGATTTTTCAGACTTTGATCGGCCGTAGCGGCCAAACGAAAACTCCAAATTGAACGCGGTTTACAAATCTGAGCTCCTCGTACGTCAATTGATCGGATTAGAGATTATTAATTTTTGATGAAATCGTGAAAAAAAACATGACTAACACCCCCTTGGAAATTTTGTTAAAAAATGCAACTTTCTTAAAAATCATCGTAGACTATTGAATTTAACTTTATTTTCATCAGAAAGACGAGAGAAATTGATTGCCGTTAAAAAATTTCAGCTATCTTCAATAGCAAAAAAAATAGTCAGTCACCATGAACATTTTAGGAAATTTTAGAAAATAATTGATTTTTCAAACTTTGATCGGCCGTAGCGGCCAAACGAAAACTCCAAATTGAACGCGGTTTGCAAATCTGAGCTCCTTGTACGTCAATTGATCGGATTAGAGATTATTAATTTTTGATGAAATCGTGAAAAAATACATGACTAACCCCCTTGGAAATTATGTAAAAAAATGCAACTTTCTTAAAAATCATCGTAGACTATTGAATTTAACTTTATTTTCATCAGAAAGACGAGAGAAATTGATTGCCGTTAAAAAATTTCAGCAATCTTCAATGGCAAAAAAAATAGTCAGTCACCATGAACATTTTAGAAAATTTTAGAAAATAATTGATTTTTCAGACTTTGATCGGCCGTAGCGGCCAAACGAAAACTCCAAATTGAACGCGGTTTACAAATCTGAGCTCCTCGTACGTCAATTAATCGGATTAGAGATTATTAATTTTTGATGAAATCGTGAAAAAATACATGACTAACCCCCTTGGAAATTTTGTTAAAAAATGCAACTTTCTTAAAAATCATCGTAGACTATTGAATTTAACTTTATTTTCATCAGAAAGACGAGAGAAATTGATTGCCGTTAAAAAATTTCAGCTATCTTCAATAGCAAAAAAAATAGTCAGTCACCATGAACATTTTAGGAAATTTTAGAAAATAATAGATTTTTCAGACTTTGATCGGCCGTAGCGGCCAAACGAAAACTCCAAATTGAACGCGGTTTACAAATCTAAGGTCCTCGTACGTCAATTGATCGGATTAAAGATTATTAATTTTTGATGAAATCGTGAAAAAATACATGACTAACCCCCTTGGAAATTTTGTTAAAAAATGCAACTTTCTTAAAAATCATCGTAGACTATTGAATTTAACTTTATTTTCATCAGAAAGACGAGAGAAATTGATTGCCGTTAAAAAATTTCAGCTATCTTCAATAGCAAAAAAAATAGTCAGTCACCATGAACATTTTAGGAAATTTTAGAAAATAATTGATTTTTCAAACTTTGATCGGCCGTAGCGGCCAAACGAAAACTCCAAATTGAACGCGGTTTGCAAATCTGAGCTCCTCGTACGTCAATTGATCGGATTAGAGATTATTAATTTTTGATGAAATCGTGAAAAAATACATGACTAACCCCCTTGGAAATTTTGTTAAAAAATGCAACTTTCTTAAAAATCATCGTAGACAATTGAATTTAACTTTATTTTCATCAGAAAGACGAGAGAAATTGATTGCCGTTAAAAAATTTCAGCAATCTTCAATAGCAAAAAAAATAGTCAGTCACCATGAACATTTTAGAAAATTTTAGAAAATAATTGATTTTTCAGACTTTGATCGGCCGTAGCGGCCAAACGAAAACTCCAAATTGAACGCGGTTTACAAATCTGAGCTCCTCGTACGTCAACTAATCGGATTAGAGATTATTAATTTTTGATGAAATCGTGAAAAAATACATGACTAACCCCCTTGGAAATTTTGTTAAAAAATGCAAGTTTCTTAAAAATCATCGTAGACTATTGAATTTAACTTTATGTTCATCAGAAAGACGAGAGAAAATGATTGCCGTTAAAAAATTTCAGCTATCTTCAATAGCAAAAAAAATAGTCAGTCACCATGAACATTTTAGGAAATTTTAGAAAATAATTGATTTTTCAGACTTTGATCGGCCGTAGCGGCCAAACGAAAACTCCAAATTGAACGCGGTTTGCAAATCTGAGCTCCTCGTACGTCAATTGATCGGATTAGAGATTATTAATTTTTGATGAAATCGTGAAAAAATACATGACTAACCCCCTTGGAAATTTTGTTAAAAAATGCAAGTTTCTTAAAAATCATCGTAGACTATTGAATTTAACTTTATGTTCATCAGAAAGACGAGAGAAAATGATTGCCGTTAAAAAATTTCAGCTATCTTCAATAGCAAAAAAAATAGTCAGTCACCATGAACATTTTAGGAAATTTTAGAAAATAATTGATTTTTCAGACTTTGATCGGCCGTAGCGGCCAAACGAAAACTCCAAATTGAACGCGGTTTGCAAATCTGAGCTCCTCGTACGTCAATTGATCGGATTAGAGATTATTAATTTTTGATGAAATCGTGAAAAAATACATGACTAACCCCTTTGGAAATTTTGTTAAAAAATGCAACTTTCTTAAAAATCATCGTAGACTATTGAATTTAACTTTATTTTCATCAGAAAGACGAGAGAAATTGATTGCCGTTAAAAAATTTCAGCAATCTTCAATAGCAAAAAAAATAGTCAGTCACCATGAACATTTTAGAAAATTTTAGAAAATAATTGATTTTTCAGACTTTGATCGGCCGTAGCGGCCAAACGAAAACTCCAAATTGAACGCGGTTTACAAATCTGAGCTCCTCGTACGTCAATTAATCGGATTAGAGATTATTAATTTTTGATGAAATCGTGAAAAAAAACATGACTAACCCCCTTGGAAATTTTGTTAAAAAATGCAACTTTCTTAAAAATCATCGTAGACTATTGAATTTAACTTTATTTTCATCAGAAAGACGAGAGAAATTGATTGCCGTTAAAAAATTTCAGCTATCTTCAATAGCAAAAAAAATAGTCAGTCACCATGAACATTTTAGGAAATTTTAGAAAATAATTGATTTTTCAAACTTTGATCGGCCGTAGCGGCCAAACGAAAACTCCAAATTGAACGCGGTTTGCAAATCTGAGCTCCTCGTACGTCAATTGATCGGATTAGAGATTATTAATTTTTGATGAAATCGTGAAAAAATACATGACTAACCCCCTTGGAAATTTTGTTAAAAAATGCAAGTTTCTTAAAAATCATCGTAGACTATTGAATTTAACTTTATGTTCATCAGAAAGACGAGAGAAAATGATTGCCGTTAAAAAATTTCAGCTATCTTCAATAGCAAAAAAAATAGTCAGTCACCATGAACATTTTAGGAAATTTTAGAAAATAATTGATTTTTCAGACTTTGATCGGCCGTAGCGGCCAAACGAAAACTCCAAATTGAACGCGGTTTGCAAATCTGAGCTCCTCGTACGTCAATTGATCGGATTAGAGATTATTAATTTTTGATGAAATCGTGAAAAAATACATGACTAACCCCCTTGGAAATTTTGTTAAAAAATGCAACTTTCTTAAAAATCATCGTAGACAATTGAATTTAACTTTATTTTCATCAGAAAGACGAGAGAAATTGATTGCCGTTAAAAAATTTCAGCTATCTTCAATAGCAAAAAAAATAGTCAGTCACCATGAACATTTTAGGAAATTTTAGAAAATAATTGATTTTTCAGACTTTGATCGGCCGTAGCGGCCAAACGAAAACTCCAAATTGAACGCGGTTTACAAATCTGAGCTCCTCGTACGTCAATTAATCGGATTAGAGATTATTAATTTTTGATGAAATCGTGAAAAAAAACATGACTAACCCCCTTGGAAATTTTGTTAAAAAATGCAACTTTCTTAAAAATCATCGTAGACTATTGAATTTAACTTTATTTTCATCAGAAAGACGAGAGAAATTGATTGCCGTTAAAAAATTTCAGCTATCTTCAATAGCAAAAAAAATAGTCAGTCACCATGAACATTTTAGGAAATTTTAGAAAATAATTGATTTTTCAAACTTTGATCGGCCGTAGCGGCCAAACGAAAACTCCAAATTGAACGCGGTTTGCAAATCTGAGCTCCTCGTACGTCAATTGATCGGATTAGAGATTATTAATTTTTGATGAAATCGTGAAAAAATACATGACTAACCCCCTTGGAAATTTTGTTAAAAAATGCAACTTTCTTAAAAATCATCGTAGACTATTGAATTTAACTTTATTTTCATCAGAAAGACGAGAGAAATTGATTGCCGTTAAAAAATTTCAGCAATCTTCAATAGCAAAAAAAATAGTCAGTCACCATGAACATTTTAGAAAATTTTAGAAAATAATTGATTTTTCAGACTTTGATCGGCCGTAGCGGCCAAACGAAAACTCCAAATTGAACGCGGTTTACAAATCTGAGCTCCTCGTACGTCAACTAATCGGATTAGAGATTATTAATTTTTGATGAAATCGTGAAAAAATACATGACTAACCCCCTTGGAAATTTTGTTAAAAAATGCAAGTTTCTTAAAAATCATCGTAGACTATTGAATTTAACTTTATGTTCATCAGAAAGACGAGAGAAAATGATTGCCGTTAAAAAATTTCAGCTATCTTCAATAGCAAAAAAAATAGTCAGTCACCATGAACATTTTAGGAAATTTTAGAAAATAATTGATTTTTCAGACTTTGATCGGCCGTAGCGGCCAAACGAAAACTCCAAATTGAACGCGGTTTGCAAATCTGAGCTCCTCGTACGTCAATTGATCGGATTAGAGATTATTAATTTTTGATGAAATCGTGAAAAAATACATGACTAACCCCCTTGGAAATTTTGTTAAAAAATGCAAGTTTCTTAAAAATCATCGTAGACTATTGAATTTAACTTTATGTTCATCAGAAAGACGAGAGAAAATGATTGCCGTTAAAAAATTTCAGCTATCTTCAATAGCAAAAAAAATAGTCAGTCACCATGAACATTTTAGGAAATTTTAGAAAATAATTGATTTTTCAGACTTTGATCGGCCGTAGCGGCCAAACGAAAACTCCAAATTGAACGCGGTTTGCAAATCTGAGCTCCTCGTACGTCAATTGATCGGATTAGAGATTATTAATTTTTGATGAAATCGTGAAAAAATACATGACTAACCCCTTTGGAAATTTTGTTAAAAAATGCAACTTTCTTAAAAATCATCGTAGACTATTGAATTTAACTTTATTTTCATCAGAAAGACGAGAGAAATTGATTGCCGTTAAAAAATTTCAGCAATCTTCAATAGCAAAAAAAATAGTCAGTCACCATGAACATTTTAGAAAATTTTAGAAAATAATTGATTTTTCAGACTTTGATCGGCCGTAGCGGCCAAACGAAAACTCCAAATTGAACGCGGTTTACAAATCTGAGCTCCTCGTACGTCAATTAATCGGATTAGAGATTATTAATTTTTGATGAAATCGTGAAAAAAAACATGACTAACCCCCTTGGAAATTTTGTTAAAAAATGCAACTTTCTTAAAAATCATCGTAGACTATTGAATTTAACTTTATTTTCATCAGAAAGACGAGAGAAATTGATTGCCGTTAAAAAATTTCAGCTATCTTCAATAGCAAAAAAAATAGTCAGTCACCATGAACATTTTAGGAAATTTTAGAAAATAATTGATTTTTCAAACTTTGATCGGCCGTAGCGGCCAAACGAAAACTCCAAATTGAACGCGGTTTGCAAATCTGAGCTCCTCGTACGTCAATTGATCGGATTAGAGATTATTAATTTTTGATGAAATCGTGAAAAAATACATGACTAACCCCCTTGGAAATTTTGTTAAAAAATGCAAGTTTCTTAAAAATCATCGTAGACTATTGAATTTAACTTTATGTTCATCAGAAAGACGAGAGAAAATGATTGCCGTTAAAAAATTTCAGCTATCTTCAATAGCAAAAAAAATAGTCAGTCACCATGAACATTTTAGGAAATTTTAGAAAATAATTGATTTTTCAGACTTGGATCGGCCGTAGCGGCCAAACGAAAACTCCAAATTGAACGCGGTTTGCAAATCTGAGCTCCTCGTACGTCAATTGATCGGATTAGAGATTATTAATTTTTGATGAAATCGTGAAAAAATACATGACTAACCCCCTTGGAAATTTTGTTAAAAAATGCAACTTTCTTAAAAATCATCGTAGACTATTGAATTTAACTTTATTTTCATCAGAAAGACGAGAGAAATTGATTGCCGTTAAAAAATTTCAGCAATCTTCAATAGCAAAAAAAATAGTCAGTCACCATGAACATTTTAGAAAATTTTAGAAAATAATTGATTTTTCAGACTTTGATCGGCCGTAGCGGCCAAACGAAAACTCCAAATTGAACGCGGTTTACAAATCTGAGCTCCTCGTACGTCAATTAATCGGATTAGAGATTATTAATTTTTGATGAAATCGTGAAAAAATACATGACTAACCCCCTTGGAAATTTTGTTAAAAAATGCAAGTTTCTTAAAAATCATCGTAGACTATTGAATTTAACTTTATGTTCATCAGAAAGACGAGAGAAAATGATTGCCGTTAAAAAATTTCAGCTATCTTCAATAGCAAAAAAAATAGTCAGTCACCATGAACATTTTAGGAAATTTTAGAAAATAATTGATTTTTCAAACTTTGATCGGCCGTAGCGGCCAAACGAAAACTCCAAATTGAACGCGGTTTGCAAATCTGAGCTCCTCGTACCTCAATTGATCGGATTAGAGATTATTAATTTTTGATGAAATCGTGAAAAAATACATGACTAACCCCCTTGGAAATTTTGTTAAAAAATGCAACTTTCTTAAAAATCATCGTAGACTATTGAATTTAACTTTATTTTCATCAGAAAGACGAGAGAAATTTATTGCCGTTAAAAAATTTCAGCAATCTTCAATAGCAAAAAAAATAGTCAGTCACCATGAACATTTTAGAAAATTTTAGAAAATAATTGATTTTTCAGACTTTGATCGGCCGTAGCGGCCAAACGAAAACTCCAAATTGAACGCGGTTTACAAATCTGAGCTCCTCGAACGTCAATTAATCGGATTAGAGATTATTAATTTTTGATGAAATCGTGAAAAAATACATGACTAACCCCCTTGGAAATTTTGTTAAAAAATGCAACTTTCTTAAAAATCATCGTAGACTATTGAATTTAACTTTATTTTCATCAGAAAGACGAGAGAAATTGATTGCCGTTAAAAAATTTCAGCTATCTTCAATAGCAAAAAAATAGTCAGTCACCATGAACATTTTAGGAAATTTTAGAAAATAATTGATTTTTCAAACTTTGATCGGCCGTAGCGGCCAAACGAAAACTCCAAATTGAACGCGGTTTACAAATCTGAGCTCCTCGTACGTCAATTAATCGGATTAGAGATTATTAATTTTTGATGAAATCGTGAAAAAATACATGACTAACCCCCTTGGAAATTTTGTTAAAAAATGCAACTTTCTTAAAAATCATCGTAGACTATTAAATTTAACTTTATTTTCATCAGAAAGACGAGAGAAATTGATTGCCGTTAAAAAATTTCAGCTATCTTCAATAGCAAAAAAAATAGTCAGTCACCATGAACATTTTAGGAAATTTTAGAAAATAATTGATTTTTCAAACTTTGATCGGCCGTAGCGGCCAAACGAAAACTCCAAATTGAACGCGGTTTGCAAATCTGAGCTCCTCGTACGTCAATTGATCGGATTAGAGATTATTAATTTTTGATGAAATCGTGAAAAAATACATGACTAACCCCCTTGGAAATTTTGTTAAAAAATGCAAGTTTCTTAAAAATCATCGTAGACTATTGAATTTAACTTTATGTTCATCAGAAAGACGAGAGAAAATGATTGCCGTTAAAAAATTTCAGCTATCTTCAATAGCAAAAAAAATAGTCAGTCACCATGAACATTTTAGGAAATTTTAGAAAATAATTGATTTTTCAGACTTTGATCGGCCGTAGCGGCCAAACGAAAACTCCAAATTGAACGCGGTTTGCAAATCTGAGCTCCTCGTACGTCAATTGATCGGATTAGAGATTATTAATTTTTGATGAAATCGTGAAAAAATACATGACTAACCCCCTTGGAAATTTTGTTAAAAAATGCAACTTTCTTAAAAATCATCGTAGACTATTGAATTTAACTTTATTTTCATCAGAAAGACGAGAGAAATTGATTGCCGTTAAAAAATTTCAGCAATCTTCAATAGCAAAAAAAATAGTCAGTCACCATGAACATTTTAGAAAATTTTAGAAAATAATTGATTTTTCAGACTTTGATCGGCCGTAGCGGCCAAACGAAAACTCCAAATTGAACGCGGTTTACAAATCTGAGCTCCTCGTACGTCAACTAATCGGATTAGAGATTATTAATTTTTGATGAAATCGTGAAAAAATACATGACTAACCCCCTTGGAAATTTTGTTAAAAAATGCAAGTTTCTTAAAAATCATCGTAGACTATTGAATTTAACTTTATGTTCATCAGAAAGACGAGAGAAAATGATTGCCGTTAAAAAATTTCAGCTATCTTCAATAGCAAAAAAAATAGTCAGTCACCATGAACATTTTAGGAAATTTTAGAAAATAATTGATTTTTCAAACTTTGATCGGCCGTAGCGGCCAAACGAAAACTCCAAATTGAACGCGGTTTGCAAATCTGAGCTCCTCGTACCTCAATTGATCGGATTAGAGATTATTAATTTTTGATGAAATCGTGAAAAAATACATGACTAACCCCCTTGGAAATTTTGTTAAAAAATGCAACTTTCTTAAAAATCATCGTAGACTATTGAATTTAACTTTATTTTCATCAGAAAGACGAGAGAAATTTATTGCCGTTAAAAAATTTCAGCAATCTTCAATAGCAAAAAAAATAGTCAGTCACCATGAACATTTTAGAAAATTTTAGAAAATAATTGATTTTTCAGACTTTGATCGGCCGTAGCGGCCAAACGAAAACTCCAAATTGAACGCGGTTTACAAATCTGAGCTCCTCGAACGTCAATTAATCGGATTAGAGATTATTAATTTTTGATGAAATCGTGAAAAAATACATGACTAACCCCCTTGGAAATTTTGTTAAAAAATGCAACTTTCTTAAAAATCATCGTAGACTATTGAATTTAACTTTATTTTCATCAGAAAGACGAGAGAAATTGATTGCCGTTAAAAAATTTCAGCTATCTTTAATAGCAAAAAAAATAGTCAGTCACCATGAACATTTTAGGAAATTTTAGAAAATAATTGATTTTTCAAACTTTGATCGGCCGTAGCGGCCAAACGAAAACTCCAAATTGAACGCGGTTTGCAAATCTGAGCTCCTCGTACGTCAATTGATCGGATTAGAGATTATTAATTTTTGATGAAATCGTGAAAAAATACATGACTAACCCCCTTGGAAATTTTGTTAAAAAATGCAACTTTCTTAAAAATCATCGTAGACTATTGAATTTAACTTTATTTTCATCAGAAAGACGAGAGAAATTGATTGCCGTTAAAAAATTTCAGCAATCTTCAATAGCAAAAAAAATAGTCAGTCACCATGAACATTTTAGAAAATTTTAGAAAATAATTGATTTTTCAGACTTTGATCGGCCGTAGCGGCCAAACGAAAACTCCAAATTGAACGCGGTTTACAAATCTGAGCTCCTCGTACGTCAATTAATCGGATTAGAGATTATTAATTTTTGATGAAATCGTGAAAAAAAACATGACTAACCCCCTTGGAAATTTTGTTAAAAAATGCAACTTTCTTAAAAATCATCGTAGACTATTGAATTTAACTTTATTTTCATCAGAAAGACGAGAGAAATTGATTGCCGTTAAAAAATTTCAGCTATCTTCAATAGCAAAAAAAATAGTCAGTCACCATGAACATTTTAGGAAATTTTAGAAAATAATTGATTTTTCAGACTTTGATCGGCCGTAGCGGCCAAACGAAAACTCCAAATTGAACGCGGTTTGCAAATCTGAGCTCCTCGTACGTCAATTGATCGGATTAGAGATTATTAATTTTTAATGAAATCGTGAAAAAATACATGACTAACCCCCTTGGAAATTTTGTTAAAAAATGCAACTTTCTTAAAAATCATCGTAGACTGTTGAATTTAACTTTATTTTCATCAGAAAGACGAGAGAAATTGATTGCCGTTAAAAAATTTCAGCTATCTTCAATAGCAAAAAAAATAGCCAGTCACCATGAACATTTTAGGAAATTTTAGAAAATAATTGATTTTTCAGACTTTGATCGGCCGTAGCGGCCAAACGAAAACTCCAAATTGAACGCGGTTTGCAAATCTAAGGTCCTCGTACGTCAATTGATCGGATTAAAGATTATTAATTTTTGATGAAATCGTGAAAAAATACATGACTAACCCCCTTGGAAATTTTGTTAAAAAATGCAACTTTCTTAAAAATCATCGTAGACTATTGAATTTAACTTTATTTTCATCAGAAAGACGAGAGAAATTGATTGCCGTTAAAAAATTTCAGCTATCTTCAATAGCAAAAAAAATAGTCAGTCACCATGAGGATTTTGGAAAATTTAAGAAAATAATTGATTTTTCAAACTTTGATCGGCCGTAGCGGCCAAACGAAAACTCCAAATTGAACGCGGTTTGCAAATCTGAGCTCCTCGTACGTCAATTAATCGGATTAGAGATTTTTAATTTTTGATGAAATCGTGAAAAAATACATGACTAACCCCCTTGGAAATTTTCTTAAAAAATGCAACTTTCTTAAAAATCATCGTAGACTATTGAATTTAACTTTATTTTCATCAGAAAGACGAGAGAAATTGATTGCCGTTAAAAAATTTCAGCTATCTTCAATAGCAAAAAAAATAGTCAGTCACCATGAACATTTTAGGAAATTTTAGAAAATAATTGATTTTTCAAACTTTGATCGGCCGTAGCGGCCAAACGAAAACTCCAAATTGAACGCGGTTTGCAAATCTAAGGTCCTCGTACGTCAATTGATCGGATTAAAGATTATTAATTTTTGATGAAATCGTGAAAAAATACATGACCCAACCCCCTTGGAAATTTTGTAAAAAATGCAACTTTCTTAAAAATCATCGTAGACTATTGAATTTAACTTTATTTTCATCAGAAAGACGAGAGAAATTGATTGCCGTTAAAAAATTTCAGCTATCTTCAATAGCAAAAAAAATAGTCAGTCACCATGAACATTTTAGGAAATTTTAGAAAATAATTGATTTTTCAGACTTTGATCGGCCGTAGCGGCCAAACGAAAACTCCAAATTGAACGCGGTTTGCAAATCTGAGCTCCTCGTACGTCAATTGATCGGATTAGAGATTATTAATTTTTAATGAAATCGTGAAAAAATACATGACTAACCCCCTTGGAAATTTTGTTAAAAAATGCAACTTTCTTAAAAATCATCGTAGACTGTTGAATTTAACTTTATTTTCATCAGAAAGACGAGAGAAATTGATTGCCGTTAAAAAATTTCAGCTATCTTCAATAGCAAAAAAAATAGCCAGTCACCATGAACATTTTAGGAAATTTTAGAAAATAATTGATTTTTCAGACTTTGATCGGCCGTAGCGGCCAAACGAAAACTCCAAATTGAACGCGGTTTGCAAATCTAAGGTCCTCGTACGTCAATTGATCGGATTAAAGATTATTAATTTTTGATGAAATCGTGAAAAAATACATGACTAACCCCCTTGGAAATTTTGTTAAAAAATGCAACTTTCTTAAAAATCATCGTAGACTATTGAATTTAACTTTATTTTCATCAGAAAGACGAGAGAAATTGATTGCCGTTAAAAAATTTCAGCTATCTTCAATAGCAAAAAAAATAGTCAGTCACCATGAGGATTTTGGAAAATTTAAGAAAATAATTGATTTTTCAAACTTTGATCGGCCGTAGCGGCCAAACGAAAACTCCAAATTGAACGCGGTTTGCAAATCTGAGCTCCTCGTACGTCAATTAATCGGATTAGAGATTTTTAATTTTTGATGAAATCGTGAAAAAATACATGACTAACCCCCTTGGAAATTTTCTTAAAAAATGCAACTTTCTTAAAAATCATCGTAGACTATTGAATTTAACTTTATTTTCATCAGAAAGACGAGAGAAATTGATTGCCGTTAAAAAATTTCAGCTATCTTCAATAGCAAAAAAATAGTCAGTCACCATGAACATTTTAGGAAATTTTAGAAAGTAATTGATTTTTCAGACTTTGATCGGCCGTAGCGGCCAAACAAAAACTCCAAATTGAACGCTCATCACTAGTATAAAATATAATTCGTCAATGATTTGACAAATAGAATTACAAATTGTTTTAAAGGCAATGCATTTAATATTATCTGCAAAAAAGCATTAAATATTGGAATATTAAATAAAACTGAAATTAAAGATAGAAACGCCAAAGTGCCTGAATGTTGTACTAAACCGCGTTTTTCCCATCAGCGACTAACTACACTGATGAGACCTGAAAGATGGAAACCGGTCTGTGGGTGTTCTGAACGGGGAACAATTTTTAATGTTATTAAAACTGTAATTGTTAAAAGTACAAAAAATGTAGTATACAGGGCTTTTATAACCCTGAATATTCTATTATTAACGCCAAGGTTCAATCGTAAAGTAGCAATCCTATATTCAGAGTTAAAATAAAAGCCCTGTATATGAGATTTACTGTGAAGATTGCGTATGTTCAAGCATGTTGATCGTTTGGCGTTAGTTTGAAGGAACAAAAAATCCTCAATCGGCAACAAATTTACCACAGGCTTTGTGAAACATTATATCCAAGGGCTAAAGAGATTTTTTTTTAAAGGAAGGTTGACGGGAAATCTGGTTGAGGAAGTGCGGATAATTTGGGAATTGGCGTATTCGGCCACTAACGATATAGAAGTTTTTGAGATTCCATTTTTAATAATGAATGGGACATACACTAAACATCCATGGACCCGCACGGTCACTTCTTCGTTCTGAAAAAGTGACCGCACGGATGGAATTCGAACACACGACCACGAGGCCCATGAGCAGGAGCTCTACTCGCTAGGCCACCGAGACAAATTTGAAAGAATAAAGATAGGATCATTAACTTCAAGTATTATACTACCCTCATTTTGAATTTAAAGCGTTCTTGCGGCGAATGGCGACGAATGTAAAAGCGAAATTAATTGAATCTTTATTGCAAACGAAATCCGTCACCCTCATTACATAAAATCCTTGCGGGCATAAACGCAGCAACCACAATATTATTTCGCATATGAAAAGGAATCGGACACGATATTATCAGATTCATAGGGTTAATCGTGTACACCGCAAATGAAATTGGAAGCACCGAAACGTAATCTCGTAAAAGAGGAACCCATCCAATTCCAATTTATTTAAATTGAAATGCCCGTCTGTTTACATTAAGAATATTGGGCGCTAAAAATAGTTTTCAATCGATTTCGATACCGAACGCTTTTTAATTCTGTTTTAGTTTTTCTTTTATTCTAGTGTAAACGTAATCGTGATAGTAGCTTGTTTTATTTTTTTTTTATTCTAGTGTAATGTAAATATCAATAAACGTAATCGTGATAGTAGCTTACATAATATGTGTAGGATTATGATTTATTTATAAGGAATAATAATAGTATGCATTTATAAGAAACTTGTTGTTGGTAGAGCCAATCCAAAATGTCGTGAAGTTTGCGCAGAGAGAGAAAGTGTTCAAAGAGAACGCGATAACAAATCTACGCGTATGTCGTGACATCTGGGGATAAAGTTTGCGCAGAGTGAGAGAACGCATCACCGAATTGAAGATGAATCATTCTGAATAATTACGAGTTTCCGACGACCCCTCTCTTGAAATTTAAGATGTGTAATGTGACACCAGATTTTGGGAAGGCTCTAACAACAAGTAAATAAAATCTTAGGATTTGACCGAAATATTTTAAGGAACGTTAAAAAGATCATAACTTTATTGAATTAAAAAAAAACGTATTTACTGTCAAATATTTTTTTCATTTACTAAGAAAGCAAAGACGAATTCGTGAATTAGCTGTTATTTTTCAACCATGTAAATTATTCGTTGACTACTTACAAAAAAAAAATTGACAAAATCCTCCCGAAATAATAATCACTTTGTGTCCATCTGTTCTGTTCATACGTTCCGGATTAATTTCGCGCTGTATGAATTTATATCGGAGCTGGAAGAGGATTTTCACGAGCGGCACTATGTCACTCCCAATACACAGCTTCGGATCGTGTCCGCTGCAAAAATATCGTCAAAAAAGTCCAAATAGCCGTCCAATTACACGGCAAAGGGGAATTTTAATTAAACCTCTCCTCTTCGGCGATTCTAAGCGCGAAGAGATTGAGAGCTCAAATACTGGTGGGCGTCGGTTGGTTAATGGCAAATTTGTCGAACCACTGAAACTGCACGGAAACTTCGCTTGTTCGGCATGCCGCAATATTACAGAATTTAGCTGCTTACTGTTATGACTTCATGCTCAAGTACACTGTTGAAGATTATTATTCTGGGTAATATCAGTGTTTGGTTTTGTTAAGTCTGCACCGGTTAAAGTTAATGGAGGTCCAGTGAAATTATAAGGTGCGAGCCACTGTCTGCATGAGAGAGAGAGAGAAACATAGCAGTCATTTCGGCGATATTTTTTTTAATTCAACTAAAATTTGGTCATGCATGAGATAGAGAGAGAGAGAGAGAGAGAGAGAGAGAGAGAAAGAGAAACATAGCAATCATGTCGGAGATATTTTTTTTTAATTCAACTGAACTTATCTAGTCTTCTATGACGTGAATTGTCAAATTAAAATCAAATGGAAGAGTCGAGACAATTTGTGTTATTCATGAACATGGTGGGCATATAACACATCTTATTTTTTCTTTATTTTGTCCAACTAAACGTTAGTTCCAATTGTCTGTAGGCTAAATTTCCCATTTTTTAATATTCGGCGACATTCCTAATTTATCCCACAGCCAACTCTGAATAAAAATCTTGTGGCTGACACCAGGGCTGGCTCATTACATAGAGTCAAGGAGCCATGGCACTACCTGTAGTTGCAAGCTAAGTAAGAATTTTCAACAGTTGAGAACGGATAAAGCGAAAACAGATTGCGGCACACGTTTGTATGAAAATTATGAGAATCGCGCCTCACACTTGGATCATTTAACAAACATACATGTTTATATTGTATGCGGCTCTACCATCAACATGTTCCACGAGCCGCCACTGGCTAACACGTTACATTAACATTGATTACAATAAGCTTTGGGATGCGTTTTACTTTTTGTAAAGTTGAGGGCAATGGCGCACTCAAGAATTCATTTAATTTTTTTTGTGAATATAAACATAACTTTAAAAAGTACTTGTAAACATGCAAATGCTTCTGGATTTTGGGGCGCGCCTTCTTCCCTGGGCAAGCCAATGCAAACTACTTTCTGTAGAAGTTTCACGATAATGAACTTTGTCCTTTTTTTATATATAATTTTTCAAAAAGGCCCAAAATCTTATTTTGGCAATATTTAAAGTGGAAAATCTCAAAAGGGACAGAGTGAAAAATTATGAAATGAATACATCTTTTTTTAAATATGAAAGATATTAAAAAATCATTTTAACGAATATTAAAGATAACGAAGAATTGGATATATTTTGCTAGTTTTTCATAAATTCCTTGGTTATCAAAAAAAAAAACAATTTTGGTGTGTAACTAAAAAAATACCTCGTGATTAAAAAAAATCGAAAATATGATTCTTATTCTCTATAAGTTTCCTTAATTTGTATAATTTACATTAACGATAATTTTTTTAGAAATTTTTTAATCAGGCGGTGCACATTTCACTCTCTCAAATTCGAGTTCATAGTGCTGCCATTTTGTTTACAAGCAAGGTGCATTAATCATCTTTTGGTATGTCAAAAATATGTTATTTCTAAGCAAATTTGGAATTTTTTAAGCACATTCTGCGGGCAATAATTTTTCTAGAATTTTTTTAATCAGGTGGTGCACATTTCATTCACTCAAATTCTAGTTTAAAGTGCTGCTATTTTGTTTACAAACAAGGTGCGTCGATTATCTTTTCGTATGTTAAAAATATGTTATTTCTAAGTAAAGTTGGAAATTTTGAAGCAAATTCCGCGGGCGATAATTTTTTTGGATTTTTTTTAATCAGGCACATTTCACTGTCTCAAATTCGAGTTTAAAGTGCTGCCATTTTATTTACAAGCAAGGTGCGCTAATTATCTTTTGGTATGTCAAAAATATGTTATTTTTAAGCAAATTTGGAGGGCGATAATTTTTTTAGAATTTTTTTAATCAGGCGGTGCACATTTCGCTCTCTCAAATTCGAGTTCAGAGTACTGATATTTTGTTTAAAAGCAAAGTGCGTTACTTATTTTTTAGTATGTCAAGAATATGTTATTTCTAAGTAAAGTTGGAAATTTTGAAGCAAATTCCGCAGACGGTAATTTTTTTGGAATTTTTTTAATCAGGCGGTGCACATTTCACTCTCTCAAATTCGAGGTCAGAATGCTCCCATTTTGTTTACAAGCAAGGTGCATTAATCATCTTTCGGTATATCAATAATATATTATATTTAAGTAAAGTTGGAAATTTTGAAGCAAATTCCGCGGGCGATAATTTTTTTGGAATTTTTTTTAATTGGGCGGTGCACATTTCACTCACTCAAATTCGAGTTTAGAGTGCTGCCATTTTGTTTACAAACAAGGTGCGTCAATTATCTTTTGGTATGTCAAAAATATGTTATTTCTAAGCAAATTAGGAAATTTTGAGGCAAATTTGGAGAGCGATAATTTTTTTAGAATTTTTTAAATCAGGCGGTGCACATTTCTCTCATTCAAATTCGAGTTCATAGTGCTGTCATTTTGTTTACGGGCGAGGTGTGTTAATTATCTTTTGATATGTCAAAAATATGTTATTTCTAAGTAAAGTTTCAAATTTTGAAGCAAATTCCGCGGGCGATAATTTTTTTATAATTTTTTTTAATCCGGTGGTGCACATTTCACTCACTTAAAATCATGTTCAGAGTGCCGCCATTTTGTTTACAAGCCAGGTGCGTCAATTATTTTTAGATACGTCAAAAATATGTCATTTTTGATAGCATTTAAAAAAATATTGAAGGTAATCAAACGTGAGATGATATATTTAGATTTTTTTGAAATCGCTATGTGCACATTTCACTCACTCAAATTCAAGTTCAGAGTACTGCCAATTTGTGTCCAAGCAAGCTGCGTCAATTATTTTTTGGTATATCAAAAATATGTTATTTCTAAGTAAAGTTGGAAATTTTGAAGCAAATTCCAAAATTGCGCGTTTAGAATAATTTCGCAGAACTTTATTTAGGTTAGGGCGGCAATTTTTTTTTCACCTGTAGCGGCGCTGATTATGCCTTCTATTCTTCCCTAGAGACAAACAGATGAGTAAAGATGGAACCATTTCCGGTCACGAATCTCCGAAGTGAATGGCGGACGCGAATTGCAAACAGAACTATTCACATCGAAGATTCACGGCCAGAAATGGTTCGATCTCTACTCATTTTCTTTTAAGGACAATAATTATGAAACAATTGAATAGTTATGGCTGATAGTTGTTGAAAGTCCATGTTCACTTTAATATTGGTAAATAATACACTTCGCCTGAAGAAGTACTCGTGTATTATTTACCTGAAGAAGTATCGTAAACCAGTAGTAGTTGTTTCGGTAGATGGTTTGTTAATTGTAGTCTCTTAGAGACTCTTAAATTGGAGAAGATGAAAAGTATCGTATTTCTCATTTTATCGTAAACCAGGTTATTAAAAAATCTCAAAAAATATAGGACATGAAGAAAATAGTGAAATTAAAAGTTGGTTTCAATTTTGAAAAAGTCGACCTTGGTCTGACCTTGCTAACGCTATCCATCGTGATCCAAATAGCGGCAATGAATGCGCCTTCTTAAACCTTAAAACTTTTTCTTCTAAAATGTTCATGAAATATTCGACCCATCTTAAATCATGCGCCATTTTGTTTTAACGCAAAGGTAGGGGCTATAATTTTTAGAATGACTTATTGGCATCACCTACAACATTTCTGTATAAAGCTTAAATTGAAAACGGGGACCTTCTTTTGTGAGATTAATTCTTTTTTTTAATCTAATTTCAATGTGGCATTTATCTCAAAACCAAAATTTTGTGGCTCACACGATACTATTATTCACAATTATTACAGATATTGTTTTAATAGATATTTATCTGTGGTAAACGATTAGATAACGCTAAGAAACTTATTTGCAGTGGACGTAATTAAATTGTGTTTAAATTACGCATAATATGTACTCAACTTATTATTAATTCAAATATTGCCACGATTATATTATAAACACGATTTCCTCGCCTTGAAAATTGCTCGTTGGCTTTGGGAAATCTTCCGACACGAATTTTCACTTAAATCAGCTAATAATTAATTTAGCGATAAAACAAATAAATATACCATAATTGAATCTGCTTCTAACTGCAAAAAAATCAGTTACGAACAGGTTAAATATTAATTTATTCCGGCTACTTTTCGTCATTATTTAATTCATTTAATGCTTCTTTAAGAAGTTGGGAATTTTAATTTTAATTGATTTATCACTTCGCAGTTTCAAAATTTTAATGGAACACCCAGTAGTATATTTTAATAAAAATTTAAAGTCCTTTTTAAAAATACAAGTGAATTTCACAGAGGTGATACATATAACACTGGCTTAAATTGACTGAACTCTGGTATTATATTTTCAGCTGTGTGAACGATCTTTCAAACGGTAAACGGAATAGATAATTTGAGGTTTGGTTCTGTGATTACATTACACACACAAACACACACATGTTGATTTCGATGTATTTTTGAGCTTAAATGCTCTTCTGAGGCTTCATTTCTAATTTAAACAGAACTGATTCAAAATTGTTTTCGGTGACAGACCTAAAGATCGTTTACACAGCTGAAAATATAATATCGGCTTACGAAAAACCTGGCTTAAATAAATGTTTGTGAAATCCACTGTCAAAGTATGTTAACCAATTTTTCTTATTTGTATCACGCACAATTTTTACCGTTTCAATAAATTATTTATTTATCGTAGTCTTCATAATACTTAAATAATAGAAGTCGACATCGCTATTTATTAGCCTTTCTTGCCATCAAGCTAATACTCTTGTTCCCCACTTTAAATACGGACGGTTTGTTTCAAAGTCGTTTTGAAATACCATTAAATCTTGAATAGAAATTTCATCTCTGCCTCTTACAGCAATTACAGTTGTCGTAAGAGCCATTCATGCCGCACTTACAGTGCAGAACCTTGGGGAGTACAATTGCAAATTTATGAACGGATAAATTACGACAGAGGAGGAGATTTAATTTATTGCAAACTTTAAATTGAATGCCCGTTTTATCCGTCGATTCTGTTTTGTTGACGACAGTCGGAGCAGTTATAATTGAGATGGGGAGAATGTTAAATGGTGATGTGTGATAAGGGTTTCCAATGTATAAATTCGAGATGGAATTGAAATTGTGTTCACTTTCATGTTCTCGCGTATTTAATTATTAGGCCGGAATAATCGCGTTTGTATTAATTGGTGTGCACTATTATCGATAATCTGCTTGATTAATATTGCCTAATAATTATTGTACCGGGTGTATACAGTTTTGTTTGTTGAAGGTAGGAGTTTTTCATTCTCATAAAGCTTTAATTTTCAGTTAAATCTCTTTCACAACTTAAAACTGCTGTTACTGCAAACGCGAATATTTTTCCGCTGCTATATGATAAGTTACGCGGGTCCGTAAAATATATAACGGTTCTGAATAACATGAATAAGAGTGGTGAAATGTTGAAATTTATAGGGTCGTTGTAGTAAATTACCACCATCGTAAAATTCACTGAATCTATTTGTTATTGGAATGAATGCGAAAACATTTATTAGGAATGATAAATTGTTTGAACGTGGGAATGAAATTCACACGAGTCCTAATATCAGAACAGTTGTATTCTAACGAATCTTACTTGTATTTCAATAATTTCCAATCATTGATAACAATAATTTATGCTTGTTTCATAATTCACTTTGATATTGGTAAATAAAAAAAACAATTTGTTTGCAATCAATTTTAGTTAAATCTTACATTTCAAATGAAATGAAAACTTTAAATTGCAGAAAACTAAACCAGAAGAATAAACAAATTTAAAAGATCTAAAAAAAATAATTACAAAATTTACCAAAAGATATAACAAAAAAAACTCAATAAAAATATATAAAAAATTACGAGAAGTGAAAATAAAACTAAAAAATCACTCATTTATTGGCGGATATTTCCGCAAAAAAAAAATTCACGATCACAATACTATCTCGTACTTCGTAGCGGAGGAAAAAATTCAATTGAATTATTTGTGTTTAAAACAGCGATTTTTATAATTCAGTGCAATTATTATTATTATCATCGCGTAAAGCCGTAACTGAGGATTATTTTTTTAAATTTCCCCATTTTAAAATGTTTATTGATGTAATTAAAGAGTTTATATTTTTCATGAAATAGAAACATTCACATCGCACGGCTCATAACATTTCGTACGCAAACGAATGGCCCTTTTACATTTTATTCCCCGCAATTTTACTGAATGTTGTCCACGGTGATATAACATAGCCACAAAAACCATTACGAGTCCATTTAGTCCTCGCCGTAAACATGCAAAATATAAATACTTTTTGTAATAATCGTTTCACATAGTTTTTAATTTTTGTAAAATTATATATACAGGGTGTTTCAGAGCTCTGGGTCAATCACATTTTGAAAAATTTTCTATACAAAAGTTGTACAGAATAGTGAGCTGCACGCCCTAAAAATATTTAAATTTATACAGGGTGTCTCATAACAAAGTTACAGACCAAACTTATGTTTTTTTTTAATGGAACACCCTGTATATTTTAGCATTTTTAGATTCCTTGTCACCTTGAGATTAAAATGATCTAGGTTTTGGGGATTGAAACCGAGCCGTTTTCGTGTTATCCAGTTGTTTAAACAATGTTTTTAACAAAATTGTTAAAGTACTCCCCTGCAACTAATAAAGATAATTCATTCTAATTTAGTGGTAAAGTTTAGTTGAACTTTAGTCTCCAAAATTACTCTATCAACCAAAACATAAATCAGCGTATTATACAGGGTGATGGCCATTCGCAAACTGCACAATTTCTATTTTTTTCAAACGGAACACCCTATCTATTATTTCATAATTTAAAAGTTCGTTAAGTAAGCTTTCATTTCATATTAGGTTTCGTATATCTGAAGTTGATGGTTAGTGTAATATTTCAAAATTCGTTTTCTGTTTTGCCCCTTTTATTACATTTCTAAAATTAAATATTTAGACAATAATATGGTGGTTGGTAACACTGATAATTGACATTTCAATTTAATTGATTAGTTTGTTATTACCACACATCACATAATCTCAAAACTATCTCGTCGAACATTTAGCTCAGGTTGACGGCTCGGAATTTCAATTAAATTTTTAAAACACTCGGCGAGCCATTAACGAACCCATATGAGTGCGTTAATGAGTGCGTTTTAGACGCAAAATAGAAAAATATATTTTTTAGGATTTACAACATTTATTTTACAATAAATTTCCCGCGATTGGATTTATAATATTCCGTGCAATAAATCTGTTCAAATTACACAACGACTTTTCTTTATTTAATTATTTATTGCAAACGATAAACTTGAACCCGGGACGCCGACGACGCGTCAATCAAGATAAAATCTTATTTACTACACACGCAGGGAAATGTGCGATGTATTTTAAAGCTCCCTTGGCGCGGGACATGTGTCGTTGTGTAGCGGATCCGCCCTTATCGGAATTTTAAATATCCCCTCCGGTATAAGCAAAAAATACATCCGAAAAAAATTGAATGTAAATAACAAAATAAAGAAGCAGCCTGCGCTGACAATGCCTTCTTATCTCGCCAAGACAGTTTTTATACATAACTGAGATAATATAATAGGGATGGGCGATATTTCACGTATTTGTGATTTTTCACTGGTATTGAAAAATCACAGGTCGTTACTGTTTCTAATAAGCGATTTTCACTGCTACTTAAAATCACTGTTACTTAAAATTACTGTTACTTAAAATCACTGCTACTTAAAATCACTACTACTTAAAATCACTGCTACTTAAAATCACTGCTACTTAATATCACTGTTACTTAATATCACGGTTACTTAAAATAACTGTTACTCAATTCACTGCTACTTAATATCACTGTGACTTAAAATCACTGTTACTTAAAATCACTGCTACTTAATATCACTGATACTTAAAATCACTGCTATTTAAACTTTGATAAACTGGGATTGCTACTTAAACTAACTGTTACTTAAAACATAATTGTAAGATGACAGTACAAGGTGACATTTCTAAATGTTATTTAACATTAATTCATATTTAATTTTTGAATAAATATTTAATATATTTAATAAAAAAGACAAATATTTATAAAATGCCTTAGTATAGCATATAAATTGAAATAAATTACAACGTATGTATTAACAACTATTAATGAATTAATTGAGATTTTATAAAAACGAAAAAATTATCTTGCCCGGCACAAACTCGCTGAGATAGAAAGTGATGAGTCCGACAATTTAATAAACCCAAAATGACTCAAAATTCATTTCAATTTAAGATTCAGCGCAATTTTCCAAACATACATTTTAAAATCATAATACCACGAAATTAATTTTGAAATTGCAAACTTCATGAACTGAAAAAAATTAATAAAAATAATTTACCAAACTGCGAAAATCTCCAAATGCTCAGGTGCTCAAAAAATTAAAACAAAAATTTTCAAAAATCTCTATCTCTATTGAAAATTGTTGAATTTACAAAAACCAAATTGATTTTGAATTAGCTACACTTCGGCCATTGAGGATGATTTTTTATGGAATTTTGTCTGCACGTTTTATACTTTTTTTTCTGCTCAAAGAAATAAAACTAAAATTTTCAAAAATTCATATCTCCATTAAAAATTGTTGAATTTACAAAAACCAAATTAATTTTGAATAAGCGACACTTCGACCATTGAGGATATTGTTTTAAGGTTTTTTTTCTAAGCGTTTTATATTTTTTTCTGTGATGTTTTCATTCAAGTGCTCAAAAAATTAAAACGAAAATCTTCAAAAATCCATATTTCCATTAAAACTTGTTGAATTCACAAAAACCAAATTTATTTTGAATTAACTATACTTCAGCCATTAAGGATGATTTTTATGGAATTTTGGCTGCACGTTTTATATTTTTTCTGCGATGTTTTTAGCCAAGTGCTCAAAAAATTAAAACGAAAATTTTCAAAAATCCATATCTCTATTAAAAATTGTTGAATTTACAAAAACCAAATTGATTTTGAATTAGCTATACTTCAGCCAATGAGGACGATTTTGGTTGGAATTTTGTCTATTTTATATAGACAAATATATTTTATATATTTATATATATTTAATATTTTTTTTGCAATGTTTTTGGCAAAGTGCTCAAAACATTAAAACGAAAATTTTCAAAAATCCATATCTCTATTGAAAATTATTGAATTTACAAAAATCAAATTGATTTTGAATTAGCTATACTTCGGCCATTGAGGATGTTTTTTTATGAAATTTTGTCTGCACGTTTTATATTTTTTTCTGCGATGTTTTTGGCCAAGTGCTCAAAAAATTAAAACGAAAATCTTCAAAAATCCATATCTCTATTAAAAATTGTTGAATTTACAAAAACCAAATTGATTTTGAATTAGCTATCCTTCGGCATTGAGAATGATTTTTTATGGAATTTTGTCTGCACGTTTTATATTTTTTTCTGCGATGTTTTTGGCCAAGTACTCAAAAAAATAAAACAAAAATTTTCAAAAATTCATATCTCCGTTAAAAATTGTTGAATTTAGAAAAACCAATTTTTTTCAATTATTTTTTATGGAATTTTTTCTACGCGCTTTATATTTTTTTCTGCGATTTTTTCATTCAAGTGCTCATAAAATTAAAACGAAAATCTTCAAAAATCCATATCTCTATTAAAAATTGTTAAATTTACAAAAACCAAATTGATTTTGAATTAGCTATATTTCGGCCGTTGGGAATGATTTTTTATGGAATTTTGTCTGCACGTTTTATATTTTTTTCTGCGATGTTTTTGGCCAAGTGCTCAAAAAATGAAAACGAAAATTGACAAAAATCCATATCTCTATTAAAAATTGCTGAATTTACAAAAACCAAATTGATTTTTAATTAGCTATACTTCGGCCATTGAGGACGATTTTTTATGGAATTTTGTCTGCACATTTTATATATTTTTTGCGATGTTTTTGGCAAAGTGCTCAAAAAATTAAAACGAAAATTTTCAAAAATCCATATCTCCATTGAAAATTGTTGAATTTACAAAAACCAAACTAATTTTGAATAAGCGATACTTCGACCATTGAGGATATTGTTTTAAGGAATTTTTTCTAAGCGTTTTATATTTTTTTCTGCGATGTTTTCATTCAAGTGCTCAAAAAATTAAAACGAAAATCTTCAAAAATCCATATCTCTATTGGTTGTCAAAAATTGTAATTTTCGGTCGTTTTTAGAGAATAGGGAAATTACTCGAGGGTAATACCACAAGAGGTTAGAATTTGGCCGGATAAATTTTATTTGTTTGCACGAGCCATTGAATCGACACAAATTTCGAGAATGAATTGAGATGGAATTTTTTTATAGATTAGCGATCTGAGCATACGTCCGGCAAGCGGAGAATCACGTCTGCAGACATTTTTTTCCATCATAAATATGTCTTAAGAAAAATAAATTTAAACATTGAATTTTTGTTTTAAATTCAATAATATTCTCTAAAAACGACCGAAAACTACAATTTTGAGGTTTAAATTCCACAAAAAGTTCCATTTACTATCTAAACTAAAATATGTTTAATGTTGGCGGCGTTTACTTCGTGGTACATCTTGATTAAAGTGTTTTATTCCAATCTAAACTAAATATATTATTTTGTGCACCCATTGGTATACTTCAAAACTTGCACCTCTATATAATGTTGAAACACTGAGCAATTTAATAGTTTCTCTCGTTGAAGACACGTTGAAAATAAGCCGTGACTTAAATTCGTTTCCACTCACGAAGTAGTGTATCCCCGCAGCAGAGTTTCAGCTCCTTTTTAGTCTTTCTTCCTTTTGTTTGCGGGAAACTAACGTTTGCCGAGGGACGGAGAATACCTGCCTCACGATTCGAGATAATTTGATTTACGTATTTGGAGCGCAGCACCATCATCAAGGTTACGACTTTAATAACTATGAAAGTTTATTACCACCATATTCCCTTAATGGTGTCGCGGCGCAAATTGCTTTATTGTATTATATTATATTTTTAATAATACTCTTCAAGAGAAAATCAGATCGTTCTATTCCGACCATCGATTTCGTTATCCTTTGGAAGAGTAGAGTATGATAATTAACTTTAACTTTCTTTTCAAAAATATTTTCTTGATACCTTCCAGATATTAGATGGAGGTATTCCCAGAGCTATCAAATAAGTTAGGTGAACAACCCGGATTGAGTACCTTCAAGCAAGATATCCGATGGAACGATAAATGTTCGTAAGCACTTACTTTTTAACATAAGAACGGGTTGGAGAATAATTCGCTTAGGCAGCCATAACTCACTTTTATTTATACAAATCTTATTTAAATGAAATTAACAACGATTCTTAGGTTTCGTGCAGACCGCACATTCCGTTTACTTAACGACGGGAGCTTACCCCATCCAGACGACGGGAGTTTATCAGCTCAATTTAAATCAATCTATCTACTAGATAGATAACAAAAATTATGCGTCTTTGTACAGCAAATAAATGGTCGAGTGACCTAGTTGCTTCAAGCAACAAGAAAATTATAGAGCCGGTACAACTAGACTAAGCTAGTTAATACCACTACTACTATTAGTGAAAAGGAATGCAAATTCATAAAATAACGTATTGCATTTTTTCTACAGGCTGAAAAGTTATTATTTCTAGCTTCTAATAAACCCGTTTCCAATATCGTGCCGACGATATTAATAATACACCCAAAGTTATAATGAAACATCAAAGTGCCGGGGTACGGTTAACATCCACTCTCGTTTTGACATAATACATTTTCACATCGAACCGCAATTTCTGTTTACATTTGAGTGATAAATATACAGAACGCGAATAACGTCCCAGAATGGAAACTTGTAATATAATTGACGAAAATACATTTACCGAGAGCGAGAGGGAATCAGGGGCGCGGAAATATTTGGCATATATCGCAAACAGTGGATATCATAATAACATGGTCCCAAGCTAAATCAGATGATTAAATCGACATAAATGAAAATCGGCTTGAATAGAAATTTAATTCCGCATAAGCCAGCCCAATACTTAAAACAATTAGGAATTAAATTGACGAGGATGAACATGGTTTCGATCACCAAAATTTTGATTATTTTAAACCCCAGGTAACAAGAAATTTAAAAATGCTAAAATATACAGGGTGTTTAAAAAAACATAGGTTTGGTCTTTAACTCTGCTACGAGACACCCTGTATAAAGTTTAATATTTTTAGTTTGATAATTTTAGTTTAATATTTTCAGTTTGATATTTTTAGTTTAATATTTTTGGTTTAATATTTTTAGTTTGATATTTTTAGTTTAATATTTTCAGTTTGATATTTTTAGTTTAATATTTTTATGACGGACAGCTTACTATTCTACACAACTTTTCTATAAAACATTTTCCGAAATTTGGACAAATAATCACGTGGTTGATCGTTCCCAGAGCTCTGAAACACTCTGTATACAGGGTGTATTTGAAATAACGAACAGGCTCGTAACCACAAAGAGAGTATATTATTTTTAAACAATATTCGCAATTATTTTGTTTATAACTGTATCAAAAAGCCCGCAATTAATTATTACAGTTAATGAGTGAAAATACGCAACATGTTTGGGGGCAGTGGTAATGTGACCTAATTTGTAAACGGCATCGGCTTTAGATATCGAATTACAACAAGCGCGTAGGAAATATCTGAGTGCTCTTTAAGCGTCAATAAACTTGAGGACTGTTTATCTTTTACAAGAAAAAAACGTTGCCATAACACTTCAAATTTCGTAGGCGAGAAATCGTATCTCGCGTTTTAAATAAACAAACACATTCCATGCAGACCTAATTAAATGAGAAAAGCATCGGTTCTCAAAATGTTTAAAAAACCTCGAAAAATTAGGAAAATTCAAAAAATAAATTTTGACTGAAATGGATTCACAAATATTTTATGTATGTGCCCTTAAATGCCTGTTCGTTATTTCAAATACACCCTGTATAATCATAACATTTTTAATTAGTGACTTTTATTCTGACGAGAATAAAGGTTTTTTTTTATTATTAAACGAAAAGCCTTTTAAAACTTAAAGTTAAAGATATCCAATGTAATCTGCAAACGCCAGAAAGAGATTTTCCGGAAACTGAAAGAGATATATACTTTTGTGCAGCAATATATACGGTTAGTTGTTTAATGGACCGAGCTTGTTACTTTAAAGGATCACTCCCTTCACTATAAATCGCCTTATTTTTAACTCGGGTAACGGATCGTTCAATCACGACTTGGCGTTTTAATGATCTTATCCTAAAGATGGTAAAAATGAAGAGAAGACAGCGGACATCTTTATTCGCCGACTAATAGTATATTACATACCGAGGGGTGGAAACTGTATTAAAAACTTTTCACCGGGATTTGTATACAATTTTATTCACAAGCGTACCATTCGTTTTTGTAATAATAATTCAGGTGAATGTTGTCGCTGTTAAAATTTCATTCATCTCGTTAAAGTTGAAACGTATAAATAAATTAAGTTAAATTAAAAATAAAAAAATATAGTTGGCAGTTTAAACATTAACAACAAATCAAATTCAAATCAAACGAACGTCAGTTGATAAAACGCGGGCGGAAAATGAGGGAGGGAAGTAGTGGTCAGTCATGTGACACTTCCCAACTTTTGAAAGGTCAGTAATGTTAATAATAATAAATAATTATAATAAATTTTCACCGGAGTTTGTATACAATTTTATTCACAAGCGTACCATTCATTTTTATAATAATACTACAGGTGAATGTTGTCGCTATTAAAATTTCATTCATCTCGTTAAAGTTGAAACGTATAAATAAATTAAATTAAATTAAAAATAAAACAAAAATCTAGTTGGCAGTTTTAACATTAACAACAAATCGAATTCAAATCAAGCGAACGTCAGTTGATAAAACGCGGTCGGAAAATGAGGGAGGGAAGTAGTGGTCAGTAATGTGATACCAACTTTTGAAAGGTCAGTAATGTTAATAATAACAAATAGTAATAATTACCTTTCATTGCCCAGCAGATTAAAAATAATTTTATTACAGGGAAAATTTACAACTTGTGATATAGAATTAGTGTAAAATACATAAATAAATAAAATATATAATCAAGATTTTACAACGTTATTTGGCGTACAGGTAAATAATAATAAGGGTAGTGACTTACGACTAACGAGATATGAAAAATATTTATAATAAGCGATCAAGTGATTTTTGAAACATATTTAAATTATTTTTTATGTAATATAATTAAAGTATGCAATTAAATTTAATGAAACAAATCCTATTGACGTTGTATTATTACCATTTTACTACACGTTTCCATTTTTATAATGAAAACAGTGTCAGTTGTATTGTGTACCATAAATGCTCGTGCCTGAGGAATGAATACGAAATTAAAATGGTTAGTTGAGAAGGAAATTAAACAAAACTAAGCTCCGAGAGTAGCAATTTGTATTATAAAAGAAACCAATTATGCTGTGCATATTTACTAGTTGATGTAGTAATTGAATAATATTTCCAAAATTAATTCTCTGCGAATTGTTTAAGTGCATGAAACAAACGTAACAGTTAATGATAGTGCGACGTAAAGTAAATAAACTCAAGGCTTACAATAAAATTTTGTTGTTGCCTGTCGATGTTATATTTGGTGCTTATAACATCCGGACTGATGATTGGATGTTCGATGGTCAAAACAAAAGTCGGAAACTTCTTTATTATCTATGACAAAAGTCGGGAACTTTTTTATCATCTATGACAAACGTGGAGAACCCTATCATCTATGACAAATATCGGGAACTTCTCTATCATCTATGACAAATGTCTGTAACTTCTCTATCATTTATGACAAAGGTTGGAAACTTCTCTATTATCTATGACAAAGCTGGAACTTCTCTATCATCTATTACAAATGTCGAGAACTTCTCTATCATCTATGCAAACGTGAAGAACTTATCTATCATCCATGACAAAGGTCGGAAATTTGTCTATTATTTATGATAAAGGTCAGAAACTTCTCTATCATCTATTACAAACGTCTAGAACATCTCTATCATCTATGAGAAATGTCGGAAACTTCTCTATCATCTATGCAAACGTAGAAAACTTCTCTATCATCTATGACAAAGGTAGGAAATTTCTCTATTATCTATGACAAAGGTCTGGAACTTCTATATCATCTATTACAAACGTCTAAAACTTCTTTATCATCTATGCAAACGTAAAGAACTTTAAAAGTCACACTCTGATCAAATGACATTGTTTCAAAATCCAACAATGGAATATATGTGGGTTTTTACGGAAACATTAAATAGAACGCACTTTCAGTAATTTTGAAAAGTTTTAAGTCAATAGCAATTGTTTTTCTATTTTTTTCGAATCACCAAAATTGTTGAAATTTTTCACAACTTCCCGCTCTGATCACTTGAAGTTATCCCAAAATCCAATGATAAAGTACATATAGATTTTACGGAATCATTATCTCGAATTAATTTAGAGTTATTTTGAACAGTTTTAAGTTAATGGTAATTGTTTTTCTATTTTTATTTAAACGCTAAAATTATTGCAAATTTTCACAAATTGCCGTTCCGATCAAATGAAATTATCGCAAAACACACTGATGAAGTATATGCATATTTTTACGTAATTATAAACTTAAATAAATTTTGAGTAATTTTTAAAAGTTTCAAGTTAATAGCAATTGTTTTTCTATTTTTTTTTTGAATCGCCAAAATTGTTGAAATTTTTTACAACTTCCTTGATCACTTGAAATTATCCCAAAATCCAGTGATGAAGTACGTGTAGATTTTACGAAATCATTATCTCGAATTAATTTAGAGTTATTTTGGACAGTTTTGAGATGATGGTAATTGTTTTTCAATTTTTATTTAAGCGTTAAAATTATTGCAAATTTTCACAAATTTCCGTTCCGATCAAATGAAATTATCGCAAAATTCGCTGATGAAGTATATGCATATTTTCGCGTAATTATAAACTTAAGTGAATTTTGAGTTATTTTAAAAAGTTTCAAGTCAATACCAATTGTTTTTCTATTTTTTTCGAATCGACAAAATTGTTGAAATTTTTTACAACTTCCTTGATCACTTGAAATTATCCCAAAATCTAGTGGTGAAGTACGTGTAGATTTTACGGAATCATTATCTCCAATTAATTTAGAGGTATTTTTGACAGTTTTGAGTTAATGCTAATTGTTTTTCTATTTTTATTTAAACGTTAAAATTATTGCAAATTTTCACAAATTTCCGTTCCGATCAAATGAAATTATCGCAAAATTCAGTGATGAAGTATACGCATATTTTCACGTAATTATAAACTTAAGTGAATTTTTAGTAATTTTGAAAAGTTTTAAGTCAATAGCAATTGTTTTTCTTTTTTTTTCGAATCGCCAAAATTGTTGAAATTTTTTACAACTTCCTGTTCTGATCACTTGAAATTATCGCAAAATTCAGTGATGAAGTACGTGTAGATTTTACGGAATCATTATCTTCAATCAATTTAGAGGTATTTTGGATAGTTTTGAGTTATTGGTAATTGTTTTTGTATTTTTATTTAAACGTTAAAATTATTGCAAATTTTCACAAATTTCCGTCCCGATCAAATGAAATTATCACAAAAGTCTATCATCTATGACAAAGGTTGGAAACGTCTCTATTATCTATGACAAAAATCGGGAACTTCTCTATCATCTATGCAAACGTGGAAGACGTCTATATCATCTACGACAAAGGTCTGAAATTTCTCTATTATCTATGACAAAGGTCGGGAACTTCTCTATCATCTATTACAAACGTCTAGAACTTTTCTATCATCTATGCAAAGGTAAAGAACTTGTCTATCATCTATGACAAAGGTTGGAAAGTTCTCTATTATCTATGACAAAAGTCGGAAACTTCTCTATCATCTGCGACAAATATCGGAAACTTCTTTATCATCTATGACAAACGAGGAGGACTTCTCTATCATCTATGATAAATGTCGGAAACTTCTTTATTATTTATGACAATGGTCGGGATCTTCTCTATTACCTGTGACAAAAGTCGGGAACTTCTCTATCATCTATGCAAACGTGAAGAACTTGTCTTTCATCTATGACAAAGGTTGGAAACGTCCCTATTATCAATGACAAATCTCGGGAACTTCTTTATCATCTATGACAAAGATTGAAAACGTCTCTATTATCTATGACGAAAGTCAGGAACTTCTCTATCATCTATGACAAATGTTGGAAACTTCTCTATCATCTATGCAAACGTGGAGAACTTCTCTATCATCTATGATAAATGTCGGAAACTTCTCTATCATCTATGCAAACGTAAAGAACTTCTCTATCATCAGTGACAAATGTCGGAAACGTCTCTATTATTTATAACAAATGTCGGAAACTTCTCTATTATCTGTGACAAAAGTCGGAAACTTCTCTATCATCTATGACAAATATCGGGAATTTCTTATTCATCTATGCAAAAGTAGATAACTTCTCTATCATCTATGACAAAGGTCGGAAACTTCTCTATGATCTATTTAAACGTGAAGAACTTCTCTATCATATATGAAAAGGTTCGGAAACGTCTCTATTATCTATGACAAAAGTCGGGAACTTCACTACCATCTACGATAAATCTCGGGAACTTCTTTATCATCTATGCAGACGTGGAGAACTTGTCTATCATCTATGACAAATGTTGGAAACTTCTCTATTATTTATGAGAAAAATCGTGAACTTCTCTATCACCCGTGACAAAAGTCAGAAACTTCTCTATCATCTATGACAAACGAGGATAACTTCTCTATCATCTATGACAAAGGTCGGAACCTTTCTATTATTTATGACAAATGTCGGGAACTTCTCTATCACCTGTGACAAAAGTCAGGAACTTCTCTATCATCTATGACAAACGTGGATAACTTCTCTATCATCTATGACAAAGGTCGGAACTTTTATATTATTAATGACAAAAGTCGGGAACTTCTCTATCATCTATGATAAAGATGTGAAGAAAATACACCCGCGAAATATATTCCGATTTTTTGCATAACTATGAATACTAAAAATGGAATGTACTATCTATCAAGTCACGTGACACGCCATAATTGAACAAGATCTTTTCAAAGCAGCAGCTGATTAGAACTGATTTCAACGCGACCGCCTTCATGAATAATTAATTTCGTACGACTCATTGCACCTTCACGTGCTCGAAATGTACGAGTCACGACCATTCATGTAGTCCTTTTATATCGCGTAATATTAATAATAAAGTGTATCGGCATTGTTGCGGCGACAGCGTTCCTTTATTCCAGAAAATGTTTGCCCACAACATTACAACGCCCAGTTGATTTCCACGAAGGGATCGATCCGTTACCATGATAAATTATATTTCCTTAGATTTCGACAGACAGGAACAAAACGCATAAAGGATTGCCTTCCTTTATTGAAAGTGCAATTTCACTAAGTAATCCTCTACGAGGATTGTACTGATTGTTAATGAATTATCTAATATCTTAAAATAATGTAGCATATAAGAATGAAGGCAGGATTATTGTGTTTAATAGTTTATATGGGCGCTTCTTGGTGAAGCAGCTTGGCACGCGCCGTAGGTTCGAGCCCAACGCTCGGCGGTAGGTTCTATTAACTAAAGGTTTTTACTGATTATTAATGAATTAAGTAATAATTAAATAATAGCAGTCAGTTAGAAAGGGAAATTAATTTAACTAAATTACCTATCGATTACCCAATTAATTAATTACCCAAATCCCCGAAAATCAAAACAAAATTATTTTAAAAAAACGATACGATACCATAAATAACCAACCGCTCCTTGTATAATTTATGACAATAAAATTCGTAAACCCTACCAGAAACAATGTAGGTAAACGTTTTCTTGTGTACGCAAGTAATTACATCGTTAGTCCTTTTTTAATTAGACGGATGCGATGCGGGGGGGGGGGGATAATATGCGTGCAAACATAACCTCATTTTGGTTTATTTTCGGGCGGAAGTAAATGAGCGCCTCATTTAATTTCTGACTTGTATAACAGTTATTTATGCGTGTAATTTCAGGGCCACGAGGGATGCATGTGTGTACAACGTTGAACTTTGGTCGATCATATAATAATCTTTAGACCTTCATTAGGGTTACCAGGAAAGTAACTGCACGTCTATATGGAAATTTCCACCTTGTTTTAATTAAACAGCGGGGATGTCTTATACGAGGTGTGTCTATTAAGAAACAAGACAAGCTTATTTATAACACGAGATAAATGGCGAGATTTAACGGTGCTCCAAATAATTTAGGACGCTGTGTAGACAATAGAAATTAGAAATGGAATAAAAGGGGTAAAATAGAAAAAATACTGTAACTCGTTCGTAAGGCCTTTTTTCGCACTTGTCTATTAAAAAACTTGGACGCGTGCAAAAAAATCGCGCTTATTGAACTCGTTGTTTTAATATACTATTTCTATTTTCAAAATAGCTGTAAAATGGATCCATTTTTAATATTGGTGTTTGTATCGATCAATTTTAAACTTTTGGCGATTTGGTGTTCATAATTTCAGAGTATACCGTATGACAAATTTTAATCAAAGATCCAAGTCCCTCATTTTAACAACCCTTTATATTAAAAATGTTTCACCACGTGATAAACGAGATCCAAATTCAACGATGGCACAAAGGACAAACGAATGCTGCGACCATTTGGTCGCCCTCCACAAACCATCATCATCCATCAAATTCAACGAACAATATTTATAATTGCTAAACAAAATATTAATTATTCACCCTATGTATGTAGATTTCTTACAATTATTTTAAATCAAACAAATATCTTACTCTAAGGATTTTTGTTTTCTACCTCAACAATTTTATTCGCGTATTATATTTCGACCAGAGCGAACTTTATTCATACAACGCTTTCAAGTTTAAGCATTAAATTAATATATTATAAAATTGTTAAATCAATCCTAGAACTGTGAATATCACTACTACAATGATTTTTGCGATATCTTGCGTTAATTTAATTTCAGTAAAAGAGGCCTGGTATTGATGTACTTTCTTGGAAAAAAATGACGAAATTAAATCATATAAAAATCAGATAAAATCCAATGCATAAATTAAATCACGGTTACGTGGAAAAGGTAAAGCGAAATAATGCAATTTGTGGTGAAATGCGGTGAAAATTTACATGTAAATTGCATTACTCTTTGATGGTACAACATAATGATTCATAGACAGTTCCTCGTACAAAACTGAAACTTTTTTTTTATCTAATATCATTGATTACGCTTTAATTAAGTCGGCGGTATTATTGCAAAAGTTCCACAAGGTAGCGAATAGTACAAACTTGAAGATTTTTTTCGATTTAAACATGACATGAGATAAACGGAAATAACAGGAAAGAATGGCGTAATTATCCTGTTCCCGCAAGAAAAAGGGATAATAGTTTTTATAAAAATATAATTAGAGCGATTCATACTTAAAAATTTATCAAACCAACCAAATTGACAATCGGTGCTTCGGCACACCACACCACAATATTCTTTTGTAATCGCCTTCGCTGCAATGCAGCTTTAATGAATTATCCCCCGAAGAATTTCAGTTGAAACGGGATTATTATTCAGGCCATCTGCATAAAAAATAATGTAGAGACCGCCGAGTCCGATCCGGTATGCAAATGGTATTAAATTGCAAATAGGGCCTCGATCTTATTCCGTGCCATACCGGATGAAACTATTGATTGAAGTATTTCTGCGAGGAATGATGATATGGAGGATCCGTAATGCACGTTGGAAGTGTGTGCGCTGGAATGGCGGCACAAAGGGCTCGCGACACTGTTCGTGAATATTGCAAATGATCTATGCATATTCCTCGAACTGCAAGTGGCGTCGTCAAAAAGGAGGAGCGCGAGAGAAGTATTCGAATGCAAGAGATTGGATTTGTTTTCTTTGAGAGTGTGTACACAACAATTTTATATTTTATTTCATTGGCAGGAAGAATATCCAATATTTCATATTCGTGGACTGCTCTTCTTCCTGCATTTATTTAATTAGACTATATTTTAACCACAACTATTTGTCTGTTTGCTTTAAATATCAGTGAAGTTTAAATGTTGGATTACAAAATATTGGTTATAACAACACTTAAAATGTTTTGTTTAAATATAAAACGTGTCGGAAAAATTCCCTAAAAAAATATCCTCAATGGACATTTGTGGATTCGATCCACGTTAGAATATGCCTCTGTTGTTTGGAATCCACATCAGTTGTATTTAATTACAAAAATAAACAGAGTTCAAAGAAAATTTTTAAGATATGTTGCCTACGAATGGGGAATACCTTCAACTAAATTATGAATATTTAGCTAGTCGTCTTAATATCCAGTCACCAGTTGATAGACGATTTTTTGCAGATATGTGTTTCCTTTATAACATTTTAAACAATCGCATAATTTGTCAGGAATTGTTGTGTATAATTAATTTTTGGGCAACAAATGTTCAAACTAGTACAAACTTTATATTTAGATTTAATTTTTCTAGAACAAATTATGTATACAACAATCCTATTGGTCGAATTATGCGGTTTGGTAATAAACTTAATGTAACTAGGTCTTTTCTATTTTCTATTCTCTGTTAAGGTTAATGTTTTTTTAGTTAATTAGTTTATAATTATGTTTATTTTTGATGGTTCCGAATGTTATTACGTATTTACTTTTTACTTTTATAATCATAGGTTGCTGTTTACATAATAAATTTATACTTAGTTAATGTACAAATGGGAAAACCAGTGAATAAATTATTATTATTATTATTATTATTATTATTATTATTAATGGCTGAAGTATCGCTCATTTAAAATTAATTTGGTTTTTATAAATACAACAATTTTCAATACAGATAAAAAAAAATTTGAAAATTTTCGTTTTAATTTTTTGAGCACTTGAACAAAAATATCGCAGAAAAAAATATAAAACAATCAGGCAAAATTCCAGAAAAAATCATCCTCAATGGCCGAAGTATCGCTTGTTCAAAATCAATTTAGTTTTTGTAAATTCAACAATTTTTAATAGAGGTATGGATTTTTGAAAATGTTCGTTTTAATTTTTTGAGCACTTGAACAAAAACATCGCAGAAAAAAAATATAAAAACTGCATGCAAAATTCCATAAAAAATTATCTTCAATAGCCGAAGTATCGCTTATTTAAAATTAATTTGTTTTTTTTAAATTCAACAACTTTCAACACAGATAAGGATTTTTGAAGATTTTCGTTTTAATTTTTTGAGCACTTGAACAAAAACATCGCAGAAAAAATATAAAAAGTACAGGAAAAAATCCATAAAAAATATCCTCAATGGCTGAAGTATCTCTTATTCAAAATAAATTTGTTTTTTGTAAATTCAACAATTGTCAATAGAGATATGGATTTTTGAAAATTTCGGTTCTAATTTTTTGAGCACTTGAACAAAAACATCGCAGAAAAAAATATAAAGCATGCAGGCAAAATTCCATAAAAAATCACCCTCAATGGCCAAAGTATCGCTGATTCAGAATCAATTTGGCTTTTGTAAATGCAACAATTTTCAATAAAGATATGAATTTTTGAAAACTTTTGTTATAATTTTTTGAGCACTTGAACAAAAACATCGCAGAAAAAAATATAAAACATGCAGGAAAAATTCCATAAAAAATAATCCCCCACGGCCGAAGTGTCGCTTATTCGAAATTAATTTGGTTTTCGCAAATTTAACAATTTTCAATGGAGATATGAATTTTTGACAATGTTTGTAGTAATTTTCTGAGCACTTGAACAAAAACATCCCAGAAAAAAATATAAAAAATGCAGGAAAAAATCCATCAAAAATCATCCCCAACGGCCGAAGTATCGCTCATTCGAAATTAGTTTGGTTTTCGCAAATTTAACCATTTTCAATAGAGATATGAATTTTTGTAAATTTTAATTTTAATTTTTTGAGCACTTGAACAAAACATTGCAGAAGGAAATATAAAACATGCAAGAAAAATTCGATAAAAAATCATCATCAATGGCCGAAGTATCGCTAATTCAAAATCAATTTTGTTTTTGTAAATTCAATTATTTTCAATAGAGATATGGATTTTTGGAATTTTTTGTTTTGGATTTTTGAGCACCTGAACAAAAACATCGCAGCAAAAATTTAAAACGTGTTGGAATAATTCCATAAAAAATTGTCAATGGCTGAAATATATCTTATTCAAAATTAATTTGGTTTTTACAAATTCTACAACTTCCAAGAGAGATATGGTTTTTTAAAAATTTACGTTTTCATTTTTTGAGCACTTGAACAAAAACATCGCAGAAAAAAATATAAAACATGCAGGAAAAATTCCAACAAAAATAATTCTCAATGGCCGAAATATCGCTTATTCAAAATTAATTTGGTTTTTGCAAATTCAACAATTTTCAATAAAGATATGAATTTTTGAAAACTTTTGTTTTAATTTTTTGAGCACTTGAAGAAAAACATCTCAGAATAAAATATAAAACGTAAAGGAAAAATCCCATAAAAAATTATTCTCAATGGCTCAACTATCGGTTATTAAAAATATATTTGGTTTTTGGAAATTCAACAATTTTCAATTGAGATATGGATTTTTTAAAATGTTTGTTTTAATTTTTTGAGCACTTGAGCAAAAACATCGCAGAAAAAATTATAAAACGTGCAAGAAAAAATCCATAAAAAATATCTTCAATGGCCGAAGTATCTCTTATTCGAAATCAATGTGGTTTTTGCAAATTCAACAATTTCCAATAGAGATATGGATTTTTGAAAAAAATCGTTTTAATTTTATTCAAAATATATTTGGTTTTTGAAAATTCAACAATTTACAATTGCGATATGGATTTTTAATTTTTTTTTTCGCAGAAAAAAATATAAAACATGCTGACAAAAATCCATAAAAATCATCTTCAATGGCCGAAGTATTGCTAATTTACAATCAATTTGTTTTTTGCAAATGCATCAATTTTCAATAGAGATTTGGATTTTTTTAAATTTTTGTTTTATTTTTTTGAGCACCTGACCAAAAACATCGCAGAAAAAAATATAAAACGTGCAGGAAAAAATCCATAAAAAATATCCTCAATGGCTGAAGTATCGCTTATTCAAAATCAATTTGGTTTTTGTAAATTCAACAATTTGCAATTGAGTTATTGATTTTTGAAAGTGTTTGTTTTAATTTTTTGAGCACATGAACAAAAACATCGCAGCAAAAATATAAAACGTGTTGGAAAAATTCCCTAAAAAATTATCTTCAATGGCTGAAGTATCGCTTATTCAAAATTAATTTGATTTTTGAAAATTCAACAATTTTCAATAAAGATATGAATTTTTGAATACTTTTGTTATAATTTTTTGAGCACTTGAACAAAAACATTGCAGAAAAAATTATAAACGTGCAGGAAAAATTCCATAAGTATTGAATATATAATTATTATTAATTAAAACTGAAGGCGAGATATTTTGCAAATAATGGAGTTGAAGGACTATTTGCCATTTGTTATTTTATTTAGTATTTTGAATATTAATTTTAGGACTGCTTCATTATATTTATCTTAAGTTCTTCCTTTCAGGTAAATCGTATTATTATATGTCAATATTTTCAATTTATTGTATATACCGGGTGTTTCAGACCACCAGTATACTCCAAATATCTCGCGAATTACAAATCGGATTGACATACAAAAAAGTACATCTATTTTTTTTTTGAGTTTTATCATGTGGTGTTAAATGTAAACCACCTTTGAAATCTTAAATAGGTACCCCTATTTTTTTATTGCAGATTTGGATTCTACTCTAAAATATATTATATAATTTTTTTCGATTGGCAAAAAAAAATTATTTTTTTAATATTTTATTTTTAATTAAAAAAAATCCAGTTTGTTGTCACGCACATTCATACATCACCACAATAGAAAAGAATGGAATTTGATAATCAAATTCATTTTTATTCGTTTCTACGAAATTTTTTTACAAATAATTTTTTTTTTACTTGATTATGACATAAAATTGCGAATGACTTCAATCAACGCCTTATTTAAAAGATGCCTACGAAAAAAATGTCATAATCTGTCATTTGATGCGAAAAATAAATTTTATTCAATAAATGTGTTTGCCGAATATAGCGCCATCTGTCGCTCGCCGAATTTTTTTTCGGATAAAAACCCAATATTTTTTAGCATAGAATCCAAATCTGCAATAAAAATAGGGGTTACCATTTACTTCTCTTGGGGGGAGGGGGGGCAGTTCACATTTCAAGCCACATGATAGGGCTCAAAAAGCAGTTTTGGATATATTTTTTTGTATGTCAATCCGATTTGTATTTGTCGAGATATTTGGGGTGTACGGGTGGTCTGAAACACCCTATATATGTAAATGGGATTTCCCGTTAATAAAATATTATTATTATTATTATTCTCTATTGTCTTCTTACAACCACGTTTTAAGTAACAGTCGCATTTTAAGTAGCAATCACTATTTAGGTAACAGTTGTGATTTTAAGAAGCAATTACGGTTTAAGTCACAGTTTAAATAGCAGTGATTTTAAGTAGCACTGATTTTAACCAACAGTGATTTTAAGTAGCAGTGAAAATCGTAACAGTAACGACCTGTGATTTTTCAATAACAGTGAAAAATCACAGGTACGTGAAATATCGCACATCCCTACTAGTCATGTAATATATTATACAGGGTCTTCATGTCAAAAGGAAACACTCTGAATAACTTTGGATCTGAAGTAGTTACGGTTTCAAGAAAAAAAACAAAATTGACGTATTTTTTTCTGTGACCTTGACTTCAGAATCAAAGCAATTCAGGGTAGCTCCTTTTGAAATGAAGACCCTGTATAATAATTCGCGTTGTATTATCAAATTTGAGAAAGTAACGCGAAGGCCACATCAACATTATTTACTTGTAAATTGCATTTATTAGGAAATTAAAGTGTCAAATGTGGCCGTTAATTATCCCGATTATTCCCCGAAATTCGCACACGGCATCTCGATAACTCGGCAATTTAATTCCCAGTCGTCCCCGGGGCGTGCAGATGTTTATCCGAGATCGAGTTGAGTTTTCGGCGGCGAAATGCCCGTCAGTCGGATCCAAAATTCGTGTTTTGTTTTGGTGCGTGCCCCGAGGGTGCGATTTCCATCCGCGCGGTTAATTCAAATCGCTAATTAATTGGGGCGCGGGGGGGGGGGGGGGGAGAAGATTGCCGGCGACACTCTTCCGTGCATTTTCATTTCCGGAACATTATCGCCGCACCTTGTAATTGATTGTTGTGCGGGTGTGATATTTTATGGAAATGGATTCGAACGCCCCTGTGAATATTTCAGCTGGACGTAAACGCCAATATCCCTGCGAGTAATTAGTCGAAAACATGTGTAGGAAGGGATGTAAAGCAGTTGCATATATTATTTACAAACACGACGTGATAATCTCCTGGCAGATAGGGTTTATGCCGTATTTATGGGTGTTCTCGAGAAATTATTTATAATCAGATGTGTACACTAGATTCATCGACTGAATGAAGATATTGCAATGATTTGTAAGAAATTTGATGCGCAAATCGACAGATTTCACAGTTGGCAGCAAAAAAAGGCGGCAATAAATTCTCATAAAATCGTAAATTTCAAATTCCCGGCGCGTCCGCCACTTTTACTGTAAATAACTATGAATAAACATCCTAATAAATTAGTTGTCGGACAAATTCCAAGCAAGCTCAAATCTCAGGCGAGAAAATTAAAAATTCAATTACAAAAAAAAAACTTTTAATTCCATCTCCGACATGACCCGTATAAAACTTTTTAATTGAGCCGTTGGATTTTTCTGGAACGAGAAGAATATCATTTAGTAGATTGCCTCGGAAAATTAAGCGCGGGCGAGCGGGCCGTCAATCATCGCCATTATTCGCATACCTTTCCCTGAAAATCCGAAATTAAAGGCGATTCACTTTAATTAAATCAGTGACAATCCCGAATTTTTACGTTCGTAACTTTCCCGAGACTTTTCCATATCTAAAACCGGCGGGAATTTTAGGTAGAAGTAATATGTAGCAAGGGTTTAAAATTGTTGGTTTAGGCACGAGGTAGATTGCTGATCGACAGCCAACCTAAAACACAGTTTTTATTTGTTTTTTTCAAGTCTAAGAGCTCATTCTGAAAACTATTTGTCAATAAGAAAAAAATTGAGGGACTAAACCGAGATACGCAAAATGACTTTTTTTTTCGTAAATAGTGCTTAAATAGACTGGAAACGCTTAAAAAAACGATTAAATTAAATTTTTCTTCAAAACATTTTTTTTTATTTTTTTCAAGTCTAAAAGTTCATTCTGAACACTATTTGTCTATAAAAAAAAATGTGGGAACCGAGATATGTAAAATGACTTTTTTTCGTAAATAGTGCTTAAATAGACTGGAAACGCTTAAAAAACGATTAAATTAAATTTTTCTTCAAAACATTTTTTTTCGATTTTTTTCAAGTCTAAAAGTTCATTCTGGACACTATTTGTCTATAAAAAAAATTGTGGGATTTCCAGGAACCGAGATACATAAATTGACTGGAAACGCCTAAAAACGATTAAATTAAATTTTTCTTCGAAACATTTTTTTGATTTTTTTCAAGTCTAAAAGCTCATTCTGGACACTATTTGTCTATAAAAAAAATTGTGGGACTTCCAGGAACCGAGATACGTAAAATGATTTTCTTTTCGTAAATCGTGTTTAAATAGACTGGAAACGTTTAGAAAACGATTACATTAAATTTTTCTTCAAAACATTTTTCTTTATTTTCTCAAGTCTAAAAGTTCATTCTGAACACTATTTGTCTATAAAAAAAAATTGTGGGACTTCCAGGAACTTGAGAGATACGCAATATTACTTTTTTTTCGTAAATAAACTGGAAACGCCTAAAAAACGATAGAATTTTTTTACAAAAAAAATTTTTTTTTTCAAGTCAAAGACCTCATTTTGAACACTCTTTGTCTTTTTGCCTTTTTTTCGTAAATAATGCTTAAATCGACTGGAAACGCCTAAACACGGTTGAATTAAATTTTTCTTCAAAATTTTGTTTTTTTTTTTAATCTAAAAGCTCATTCTGAACATTATTTGTCTATAAAAAAATTTTGTGGGACTGAACCGAGATACGCAAAATGACTTTTTTTCGTAAATAGTACTTAAATCGACTGGAAACGCCTAAAAAATGATTCAATTTAATTTTTCTCCAAAAATTTTTTTAGTTTTTTTTTTTAAATCTAAAAGCTCATTCTGAACACATTGTGGGATTTCCAGAAACCGAGGTACGCAAAATGACATTTTTGTCGTAAATAGTGTTTAAATCGACTGGAAACGCCTAAAAAACGATTAAATTAAATTTTTCATCAAAAATCATTTTTTTTCAAATCTAAGAGCTCATTCTGAACACTATTTGTCTATAAAAAAAAATGTGGGACTTCCAGGAACTTGAGAGATACCCAAAATTACTTTTTTTCGTAAATAGTGTGTAAACAGACTGGAAACGCCTAAAAAACGCTAGAATTAAATTTTTCTTCAAAAATCTTTTTTTGTTTTTTTTTCAATTCTAAGAGCTCATTTTGAACACTATTTGTCTATAAACCAATTTGTGGGACTTCTAGGAACCGAAATACGCAAAATGCCTTTTTTTCGTAAATAGTGCTTAAATAGACTGGATACGCCTAAAAAACGATTAAATTAAATTTTTCTTCAAAACATTTATTTTTTATTTTTTCAAGTCTAAAAGTTCATTCTGAACAGTATTTGTCTGTAAAAAAAAAATTGTGGGACTTCCAGGTACCGCGATACGTAAAATGACTTTTTTTCGTAAATAGTGCTTAATTAGACTGAAAAAGCCTAAAAACGATTAAATTAAATTTTTCTTCAAAATATTTTTTTTATGTTTTCAAGTCTAAAAGTTCATTCTGAACACTATTTGTCTATAAAAAAAATATTGTGGGACTTCCAAGAACCGAGATACGTAAAATGACTTTTTTCGTAAATAGAGCTTAAATAGACTGGAAACGACTAAAAAACGATTAAATTAAATTTTTCTTCAAATATTTTTTTTTAATTTTTTCAAGTCTAAAGTTCATTCTGAACACTATTTATCTATAAAAAAATTGTGGGACTTCCAGGGAGCGAGATACGTAAAATGACCCTTTTTTCGTAAAGATTTTTCAAATCGACTAGAAACGCCGAAAAATCGATTAAATTTAATTTTCTCCAAAAATTTTTGTTTGTTTTTTTTTTTTAATTTAAAAGCTCATTCTGAACACTATTTGTCTATAAAAAAAATTGTGGGACTGAACCGAGATACACAAAATGACTTTTTTTCGTAAATAGTGCTTAAATCGACTGGAAACGCCTAAAAAACGATTAAATATAATTTTTCTCCAAAACGTTTTTTTTTTTTTTTTTCAAGTCTAAAAGTTCATTCTGAACACTATTTGTCTATAAAAAAAATTGTGGGACTTCCAGGAAGCGAGATACGTAAAATGACTTTTATTCGTAAAGATTTTTTAAATCGACTGGAAACGCCGAAAAATTGATTAAATTAAATTTTTCTTCAAAACATTTATTTTTTATTTTTTCAAATATAAAAGCTCATTCTGAATACTATTTGTTTATAAAAAAAATGTGGGACTTCCAGGAACTTGAGAGATACGCAAAATTACTTTTTTTTCGTAAATAGTGCGTAAATAGACTGGAAACGCCTTAAAAACGCAAGAATTAAATTTTTCTTCAAAATTCTTTTTTTGTTTTTTTTTCAAGTCTAAGAGCTCATTTTGAACACTATTTGTCTATAAACCAATTTGTGGGACTTCTAGGAACCGAAATACGCAAAATGCCTTTTTTTCGTAAATAGTGCTTAAATAGACAGGATACGCCTAAAAAACGATTAAATTAAATTTTTCTTCAAAACATTTATTTTTTATTTTTTCAAGTCTAAAAGTTCATTCTGAACAGTATTTGTCTGTAAAAAAAATTGTGGGACTTCCAGGTACCGCGATACGTAAAATGACTTTTTTTCGTAAATAGTGCTTAATTAGACTGAAAAAGCCTAAAAACGATTAAATTAAATTTTTCTTCAAAATATTTTTTTTATGTTTTCAAGTGTAAAAGTTCATTCTGAACACTATTTGTCTATAAAAAAAATATTGTGGGACTTCCAAGAACCGAGATACGTAAAATAACTTGTTTCGTAAATAGAGCTTAAATAGACTGGAAACGACTAAAAAACGATTAAATTAAATTTTTCTTCAAATATTTTTTTTTTATTTTTTCAAGTCTAAAGTTCATTCTGAACACTATTTATCTATAAAAAAATTGTGGGACTTCCAGGGAGCGAGATACGTAAAATGACCCTTTTTTCGTAAAGATTTTTCAAATCGACTAGAAACGCCGAAAAATCGATTAAATTTAATTTTCTCCAAAAATTTTTGTTTGTTTTTTTTTTAATTTAAAAGCTCATTCTGAACACTATTTGTCTATAAAAACAATTTGTGGGACTGAAACGAGATACGCAAAATGACTTTTTTTCGTAAATAGTGCTTAAATAGACTGGAAGTGCCTAAAAAATGATCAAATTAAATTTTTCTTCAAAACATTATTTTTTATTTTTTCAAGTCTAAAAGTTCATTCTGAACACTATTTGTCTATAAAAAAAAAATTGTGGGACTAAACCGAGATACGCAAAATGACTTTTTTTCGTAAATAGTGCTTAAATCGGCTAGAAACGCCTAAAAAACGATTAAATTTAATTTTTCTCCAATTTTTTTTTTGGTTTTTTTTAAATTTAAAAGCTCATTCTGAACACTATTTGTCGAAAAAAAAATTGTGGGACTTCCAGGAACTTCAGAGATACGAAAAAAGGCTTTTTCTCGTTAATAGTGCTCAAATCGACTGGAAACGCCTAAAAAACGATTAAATTTAATTTTTCTCCAAAAATTTCTTTTTGTTTTTTTTTAAATCCGAACACTATTTGTCGATAAAAACAATTGTGGGACTTCCAGGAACTTGAGAGATACGCAAAATGACTTTTTTCGTAAATAGTACTTAAATCGACTGAAAACGCCTAAAAAATGATTAAATTTAATTTTTCCCCAAAATTTTTTTTTTTTTTAATCTAAAAGCTCATTCTGAACACTATTTGTCGATAAGAAAAATTGTAAGACTTCCAGCAACTGAGATACGCAAAACACCTAAAAATCGATTAAATTAACAGTAAAAAAACATAATTTCATTTCAATTTCTCACAATGTAAACTGCCTTACAGTAATTAATCAAAAACCATACGTTGAATAGCTTATTTAAGTTTCGTAGGATAACCGAACAGAAAATTGCTTTGAGCGGGAAATTCTTTCATAATTATGTAAAGTGTATATATTCAGCCATAAATACTTAAAAACGAAAAATAAATATGCCCACTTGCAAAATATGCCCCCGAGCTGTGAAACAAAGGAAATCAGCTTCTTGGAAACTAACGTTTACTTTCGCATGTGTAAATAATTAAGGCATCCGGACGCAGATGAGATCGTTTGAAGACAGACTACGTGAAATTGTATTTCGTTTTAACACGAGACGCGAGAGCTACACCGTTTCAAAAGATTAGTGCGCGTGTTTGTAATAAACTATCTAACACTCGCAGGAGATCCACTTACGTAATAATATGTCACGGTTTAATGCCTCAAAGCTTTGTGGCCGCGGATTAAAATTTCTTAAGTATTTACTGAAAAATAATTAAATCCAGAATTTGTGAAATATCAAAACGAAATTAATTTAATTATGGTATGGCAGCGTTTTTCCAGACAAATAGATCTTGACCTTTTATGTAATACAATATGGTTTCAGCAAGACGGCGCAACCCCACACTTTTTTGATAATTACTTTACAGATAGGTGGATTGGCAGGACCGATAGAATAGCCCACGAGAGAGATGAATAAGTAGAATTAGCCCGGAAAATATGCAAAATGTTCAAGAAGAATTTTTACATAAAAAAAATTAAAAACCGTGCACCGTCTTTCTAAAACCATATGCAAAGTCAAGATCATTGTTGCTTGGAAAAATTGCTACAAGCGCTGGAATAAGGTAATTTTGCAAAAACTCTAAATATCGGGTCCTCACCTTCAATTGCCATTTACTCAAACATTTCTTATGTAAGATCGCAACATTTTTATACTTCCAGTTCGACAATGAAAAGATCTCTCAAAAGCAAGAACAAAAGTAGGAGGTCATCATTTAAAAACAAAATGGTTGACGTCATTACTCAAACACAAATGACGATTAAAATTGATTTTCATGCAAAAATGTGTATTTTTATAAAAGAAAATCAACCTGTCCGACGATTTTTTCCAAAAATGTTTTATTTCGGTTTTACTGAATATATTCGATACTTTAAGCGGGCACTGTATAATTCAAATTTGTTTTTTTCTTTTTACTAAGATTATATAATAATAATATATTTACGGGTATCCCTTTTACGAAAATAATCATAAAATATATTCACATACAAAAAAAATAAAAATACCTATTTTATTCTGCTATACATATCTCTAACATAAATTTAAATATTGCATTAATCGTACATTAAGCAAACATCTATGCAGGGCGTGAATTCAATTTTTTGCAAATGGTGGAGGCGTCGGGATTTTAATTATATATGAGCAAACCTCCGTGCACGGCAATATTTTTGGGATATGTTAAATTTCATCTAATATTTAGCAGGTCGCAGGTGTAATATTTGTATATTGTAAATAATTTTATGATAGGCAATAAATAGCAATGAATAAATAATAAGGTAGCTGTGTTGCATACTGTATGTTGTAACATGTGTATTCTTAAATATTTATTAAATGGTCTTGGAAAATCGCAGAAACTGTATCATCAGAAAAAACATAAATTTTTAATGAAAAGGATGGTAACGACCGTTAATAAGTGGAAATAAAAATAAATTCTATTGAAAAATTAACTATGTTTTAAACACGCACAGGACTTTTATTCTAACATACCATTATTAACGCCTATGTTCAATCGTAAAATTATCACATCAACGCATGGCATTTAATTGAAATTGTATGCAACCGAAGGTGACAGTGACGCAGCTTAACGAAAGAAAAATTGCATATTAGTTTCCTGCTGATAACGATTCTATCTGGTAATGCAACTTGGCCTAGTTGTTAAAATCGGTTTGCAAATGATTAGGCTTCTATGTTTTAAAAGAATTTTTTTTAAAACTTTGCTGAAAACAAAATGGCGTCGGTTGAAAATCAGATTTTTTTATTTTAAAATTACTTAAAATTAGTTTCCTACTTATAAAAATTGTATCTGGCATTGCAACTTGCTTTAATCATCAAAATCGCTTTAGCAGTAAACAGTGTTTAATATTTTGGAAGAATCATAAAAAATCTTAGATGGGAACAAAATGGTGTCGGTTTAAATAATATTTTAAATATTGTGCCATTAATTTAGAATTCATTTTTCAGGAATATATTTGAAATAATTTATTTGTTTTTCAAACCGTTCATAATATCCCCTCGTATTTCCCTTACACAATTCATTTATCATTAAGCTAAAGAAAAAGGTTTCCATTTATTTCCCACCAGCGAGTAAAACAATCGCCCGCAATGATAATACGGGTGAAACCCTTTCGGGAAACAATTGGCTTTATCTTTATAATGACCCATCTGTATTTGATATATCTAATATTATATTCAATAGACATCAAAAGAAATCGAAACCGTACTCACGTGTGAAGATGGCCATTCAGCACAGGTTATTTTTTAAAATTACAATTACAAATTTACTTATTATGTTTGCGCTAATTTAAATTTGAATGTTTAAAATTCTCGACTAGCTGAACAATTATCATGTAATCCAGGGTTACAGAAGGGTTACAGAAATAGAAACATAGCGTAACTTGAATAATTGCTTATTTTTTTGATCTAGCATTACTATAGCACTAAATTCCGTTTTAAAAATGGAACGACATTTAAATGTCACCTGTGTAAATATTGGAATTGCGCATAATGGCGTTCACCTGTTCCAATTTTCAAATGTTACGAAAATATCATTGTTTTGTTCTAGCGCATTAAAATCAGCGCTATAAAACTGATTATACGTGACTGGCAGGGTGCATGATATGCTACCCTTAAAGACCTAAACCTACTAGAGATGACCAGCGATGAATCGTTCCATTCTGATGTATCATCTGTAATAGACTTCATACCATCAGGTAAAGAACCAAAGAACAGAGACGCTGAACTTATCTATAATTGCGAATAAATTTCACTTTACTGAAGCGCACGTTACCTATTTAAACAGTAAAATTCAAATAAAAAAAAATTGCAATAGATTCATTGTATTTTTTACTTAACAAAATGTTAACACAATAATAACTTACAGCCGCTGCTGAAGCTTCCTTTCGTCAGCTCAGGCCTTCGTGCTCACACGCTAAATCTAATAAAAATCAAAGTTTTCTTTACGGTTAATGAAATTATGATTAAATTAGTGGTATCGGGTGTAAGGGGATTACTGTTCCTGGAGATCGCTTCAACTAATTACCAGTTGAGATTGGGTCAAACATCCTCCTTTATTAGATAGAAGGAAGGGATTTTTTTTATCGCCCAATAAGTTCTATATCCACGACCACACTTCTAGAATAATAAACTTGCGTCACGCATTAGTAATCAAGATATATACAGGGTGTCCCAATAGTTTGAGCACCAAAGATTGTGCCCACAAAAAAAGCTTTAAGAATAATCTGTTGAAACAATTTTCAATTAAAAAACTCTGACTTTCAACCGACGCCATTTTATTCCCATCAAAGATTTTTTTATGATTCTTCCAAAATATTAAACAATATTTACTGCTAAAGCAATTTTGACGATTAAAGCAAGTTGCAGTGACAGATACAATTTTTATTAGCAGTAAACTAATTTTAAGTAACTTTCAATTAAAAAAATCCGACTTTCAACCGACGCCATTTTGTTCCCATCAAAGATTTTTTTATAATTCTTCCAAAATATTAAATACTGTTCACTGCTTAAGCAATTTTGACGATTAAAACAAGTTGCAATGGCAGATACAATTTTTATTAGCAGGAAACTAATTTTAACTAACTTTCAATTAAAAAATTCTGACTTTCAACCGACGCCATTTTGTTCCCATCAAAGATTTTTTTACGATTCTCCACAAATATTAAACACTATTTACTGCTAAAGCAATTTTGACGATTAAAGCAAGTTGCAATTGCAGATACAATTTTTATAAGCAGGAAACTAATTTTAAGTAACTTTCAATTAAAAAATTCTGGCTTTTAACCGACGCCATTTTGTTCCCATCAAAGATTTTTTTATGATTCTTCCAAAATATTAAACACTGTTTAGTGCTAAAGCAATTTTGACGATTAAAGCAAGTTGCAATTGCAGATACAATTTTTATAAGCAGGAAACTAATTTTAAGTAACTTTCAATTAAAAAATTCTGGCTTTCAACCGACGCCATTTTGTTCCCATCAAAGATTGTTTTATTATTCTTCCAAAATATTAAACACTGTTCACTGCTAAAGCAATTTTGACGATTAAAGCAAGTTGCAATGGCAGATACAATTTTTATAAGCAGGAAACTAATTTTAAGTAACTTTCAATTAAAAAATTCTGACTTTCAACCGACGCCATTTTGTTCCCATCAAAGATTTTTTTATGATTCTTCCAAAATATTAAACACTGTTTAGTGCTAAAGCAATTTTGACGATTAAAGCAAGTTGCAATTGCAGATACAATTTTTTTAACCAGGAAACTAATTTTAAGTAATTTTCAATTAAAAAACTCTGACTTTCAACCGACGCCATTTTGTTCCCATCAAAGATTTTTTTATTATTCTTCCAAAATATTAAACACTGTTTACTGCTAAAGCAATTTTGACGATTAACGCAGGTTTAAATAGCAGATACAATTTTTATAAGCAGGAAACTAATTTTAAGTAACTTTCAATTAAAGAATTCTGGCTTTCAACCGACGCCATTTTGTTCCCATCAAAGATGTTTTTATGATTCTTCCAAAATATTAAACACTGTTCACTGCTAAAGCAATTTTGACGATTAACGCAAGTTGCAATGGCAGATACAATTTTTATAAGCAGGAAACTCATTTTAAGTAACTTTCAATTTAAAAATTCTGGCTTTCATCCGACGTCATTTTGTTCCATTCAAAGATTTTTTTATGATTCTTCCAAAATATTAAACACTGTTCACTGCTAAAGCAATTTTGACGATTAAAGCAAGTTGCAATGGCAGATACAATTTTTATAAGCAGGAAACTAATTTTAAGTAATTTTCAATTAAAAATTCTGATTTTTATTCCGTTATTATTTTATTTAACGGAATAACCATTTTACAAAAATACATTTCAGTTAATCAATTAAAATGGCAATAAAATTAACAGTAACTACCTGATGTTGTTAAACACATCACAAATTAGTATGAGGCATTGTACAGGGTGTCTATTTAAAAACAATTATGGACCTAAAAAAGATTTCTCAAAACCGTTTCTAGTGGAAACCCTTCATGTGGAAGGAATCAGTATGACCACAAAAATGACTTTCACAAAGCAACTCCTGGGGCTGTAGCACCCCAACTCTACTTTCTTTAAATGGCAACACCCGTTTTGTGGTAGCTCTTGAAAATTGCTATTTAATATTACTAAACAAAATACTTCTTATTGGTCTAATTTTAATTATTTATTCCAACTTCTCGCTCTAAATAAACCATTTTATTGCAAATAAGGTCGAAATTGTTCAACAATAATCACAACACTTTATTTTTTTATAACTCCGTACGCACATTTCCCAGCAAATATATTAATGTATCATAATTAATTTTGCCCGTTAGAGTTCCACTCGTGAGATGTCCATAAACAATTACACGGCTGCTAAGCGCAATTGAATTTCGTAACTCGAACAAACCTAATTAAAACATTGAATTCTTACGATGGGGATAAATGGCGAATTTCATTTTCCGAATAATTAAAATGAATTATTCATTATACCCGGGTAAACTATATGTATAAATTAAATTAAGTATACGCACCTAAACGGTTTTACATCTTTTTAGACGAATAACAAAATGTTCAATTAGTAGAAGGCGAGCATAAACTTTTTCTGAAGTAAACGTTTAAATGGAAATAGCCAACGTATATTTACATTTGTTAATTTCTAACAAATTTAAAATGATGAAAACACATTATTATTTCCCCATCAGACAGACCAGTTTATGACTCTAAGTCCTCATCAGTGCAGTAGAGTTGCTAATTGGGAAAGGGATTCGCTACGTGGAATATAACCCGAAATTCGTCGATTTAGCGCCATCTGTTACCAAAGTTGGACCTTTTCTTCGCCCAAAAACGTGTTTTTTTTTTATTCCAGGATTGAAGGTTTCAAAAAGGGATCATTCCAAACTGAGTTTACCCCCTTAAAATGAAATTTTTCCCGAAAGAATTATCAAATTTGGTTGAAAAGTCACTGAGTTATATGCGAAAAACCTCAAAATGCACACCAATAACTTGGTGCCAAATAGTCGTAGAAACTTCGTTCTTAGAGTCCTGCATAGGGAATTGATCAAAATTTAATTTCTTTATGGTGGATTGAGTCGACAAAATTTTTCCAACTCCGTACACATCGTCAAAGTTGGACATGGTTTCCTGAAAAAATACATTTTTCACAGGGTTGCTAGAGGGGGGCGGCAGGAGTTGCGCTTAATTTCGCATGCATGACTTTAAAGAAGACACTTCAAAGTTTTTCGTCCTCAAAGATTCGTCAAAATCGATTGAAAATACGCAGAGTTATGGCGCTTTGAATTTCAAGTGTTTCATTTTTTTTCCTTCAGTATATTACTTGAATTTTCCAATTCACCATTTAATTAGCTAGTGTATACGCGTACATTAAAAGGTCGGTCGCACATAAATATTAAAAATGTTCATCGTTGTTAAAGTCTGATGGCAATAAATTGCAGGATTACGTCAACAATTTAGAAGCTCTTGTCACATGTGCTCCTAATATACTTATTAATAAAACATGACGGTATACATATTTATTGCGCCTATTTAGCGGCAGGAAGGAAAATGTTGCGTCGCATAAACATTAAATGCGAATATACGAATGTTCATAATGAATAGTTCGAAACAATTGAAAGTGGTTGGTAGTGGGAGTTACTTATAAAACAAGGCGCAAAAATTTAATGTGTCACATAAATAATAAACATTAATATTATTTAACTATTTTGATGGAATTTCAAAATTACATATTTCATGCACTCACACATACAGACCCACACAGATACACTCACACAAAGTAATCGGTAGCCATTTAGGCAAAGCCTTGTGAATATAATTACTACCGTTGCCTGCATGGAATGTAATCTATGCAACCGTATGAACGCATCTACGTGTACGCGGTTGCATACGATAGTTATAATCAATCATGTAAACCCTGGCTATCCCACCCAACTTGCAATTTATTTTTCTTCGCTGTAAAATCGATTTTAGTCTCCCTAAAATACCCCCTCATACTAAATTGCATACCTTACTCAATAAGATAAAAATCAGAAGCAGTAAATAAGATAAAGGCGTGCAGACCTCTAGGTATTGAAAAATATTACAATATTTCAATGCTTGAAATCTTCCAATAAAGATTTTTGTATACAGAGTGATTTATAATAAAATGTTGTACGCAGAATGGAACGCACTTTCTACGCCGAAATGGAAAAATCAACTATTTTTTCATGTTTTTGAGTTATTTGATTAAAAACATAGGCCTTCTTTTAAACAATATAATTTGCCAAAAAAATAGAACTAAATTACAGTTTTAATGAATTCATTGCAGATTTTTTGTACGTGTATGGGGTGTTATCGGTTGGATAACTGCCGAAGATTTATCCTATCGACACGGACCTTACGAAGCAATACAGATGGTCAGGGTGTGAAATTTCAAAAAATTATTATAATTTTGGTGGCTAGGAAAAAATATAAAAACAATAGCTATCAACTTCAATCTTACCAACATTTTTTAAAAATCATAAAAGATCATAATATCGTAAACAATACATTCACATCATCACCAGATTTTGTAAATATTACATATGATCAGAGAGTGAACTTTCTAAAAATTGTTATAATATTTGGTGGCTCCGTAAAAATATAAAAACAACTGCTATCAACTTCAATCTTGCTAAAATTACTCAAAATTTATTAAAGATTATGATTTCGTAAAGAATACATTCACACCATCACCAGATTTTGTGATTATTAAATGTGATCAGAGCGTGAAATTTCTAAATATTGTCATAATTTTTGGTTTCTTGGTAAAAATTTAAAACAACTGCTATCAACTTCAATCTTGCTAAAATTGCTCAAAATTAATTAAAAATTATGATTTCGTACAGAATACATTCACACCATTACCAGATTTTGTGATTATTACATGTGATCAGAGCATAAAATATCTAAAAATTGTCATAATTTTTGGTGGCTTGGTAAAAATATAAAAACAACTGCTATCAACTTAAATCTTGCTAAAATTTCTCAAAATTCATTAAAGATTATGATTTCGTAAAGAATACATTCACACCATCACCAGATTTTCTGATTATTAAATGTGATCAGAGCGTAAAATTTGTCATAATTTTTGGTGGCTTGGTAAAAATATAAAAACAACTGCTATCAACTTTAATCTTGCTAAAATTTCTCAAAATTCATTAAAGATTATGATTTCGTAAAGAATACATTCACACCATCACCAGATTTTCTGATTATTAAATGTGATCAGAGCGTAAAATTTGTCATAATTTTTGGTGGCTTGGTAAAAATATAAAAACAACCGCTATCAACTTCAATCTTGCTAACATTTCTTAAAATTCATTAAAGATTATGATTTCGTAAAGAATACATTCACACCATCACCAGATTTTGTGATTATTAAATGTGATCAGAGCGTAAAATTTGTCATAATTTTTGGAGGCTTGGTAAAAATATAAAAACAACTACTATCAACTTAAATCTTGCTAAATTACTCAAAATTCATTGAATATTATGATTTTGTAAAGAATACATTCACACCATCACCAGATTTTGTAATTATTACACATGATCAGAGCGTGAAATTTCTATAAATTGTCATAATTTTTGGTGGCTTGGTAAAAATATAAAAACAACTGCTATCAACTTCAATCTTGCTAAAATTACTCAAAATTCATTAAAGATTATGATTTCGTAAAGAATACATTCACACCATCACCAGATTTTGTAATTATTATACATGATCAGAGCGTGAAATTTCTGCAAATTGTTATAACTTTTGGTGGCTTGGTAAAAATATAAAAACAACCGCTATCAACTTAAATCTTGCTAAAATTTCTCAAAATTCATTAAATATTATGATTTTGTAAAGAATACATTCACACCATCACCAGATTTTGTGATTATTAAATGTGATCAGAGCGTAAAATTTGTCATAATTTTTGGTGGCTTGGTTAAAATATAAAAACAATTGCTATCAACTTCAATCTTGCTAAAATTACTCAAAATTTATTAAAGATTATGATTTCGTAAAGAATACATTTACACCATCAGCAAATTTTGTAATCATTACATATGATCAGAGCGTAAAATTTCTAAAAATTGTCATAATTTTTAGTGGCTTGATAAAAATATAAAAATAACCGCTATCAACTTCAATCTTGCTAAAATTACTCAAAATTCATTAAAGATTGTGATTTCGTAAAGAATACATTCACACCATCACCAGATTTTGTGATTATTACACATGATCAGAGCGTGAAATTTTTACAAATTGTTATAATTTTTGGTGGCTTGGTAAAAATATAAAAACAACTGCTATCAACTTCAATCTTGCTAAAAAACTCAAAATTCATTAAAGATTATGATTTCGTACAGAATACATTCACACCATCGCCAGATATTGTGATTATTACATGTGATCAGAGCGTGAAATTTCTAAAAATTGTCAAAATGTTTGGTGGCTTGGTAAAAATATAAAAACAACAGCTATCAACTTCAATCTTACCAAAATTTCTCAAAATTCATTAAAGATCATAATTTCGTAAAGAATACATTCATACCATCACCAGATTTTGTGATTATTAAATGTGATCAGAGCGTAAAATTTGTCATAATTTTTGGTGGCTTGGTAAAAATATAAAAACAACTGCTATCAACTTCAATCTTGCTTAAATTACTCAAAATTCATTAAAGATTATGATTTCGTAAAGAATACATTCACACCATCACCAGATTTTGTGATTATTACATGTGGTGAAAGCGTGAAAATTAATACCACCTGTGATCAGCGCATCTCTAAATTATTTAGAAAGAAAGAATTTCGATATAAACAAAGAAATACGTTCATGGATTTTGCGCAAAGAATAAACAATCATCTATTTCATGAACGCACGTGTTACGAAAAAAAAGTATTTTAGGTGTGGATTGATTTTTTTTACGAGCGCCGATTTTAAATAAATTGTCAGTTGAGTTATGAATTAAAAAAATCGAATTCTTGAGCGAAATTTATTTATTTAAAAATGTATTAATTAGTTATTGTCTTCACATAATCCTCCTCTTGATCAGTTCAGCCACAACACTTACACGGGGCAGTAAGAAGAGCAACCACCATTAAAAAAATCGTGCAGTATTTCAATAAATACACGTATAAACTATTTAGTTTACAAACTGCATTATTAGATTAAAGTTATTAATCGCACGATAATATCTCTAGTAAATTTTCTGAAACAATTGATAAACCATTAAAAAGCCATTAGCGCGCAATAAAGGGAGATTTCATTAAATCAACAATAGCCTGAGAAGCATTATGATTTAATTAAAAACTTAACTTGGCCATTCATATCGTTTAATATAAGATTATGATTGACATCTGGAGGGATTTAATGCGCACTCACTAAGCGTAATGCGGAGTTTTAAATTACCACCACGAAGAAAATCGCTGCTAATGTCAGTTACTGAAAGGAACCGTAAAACAGTTTTGTAATGTGCGTTTAATGGAATATTGATTTTAATAGCTTGAGATTTTCAGGGATTATTTGTGAAGATATTTAATTAAGAATGATATCGAGGGGGTCGCGGTGGTCCAGTTCAGCGGTTCTCAAACATGTATGTTTGTTACTGTTATAATGAATAGTTCATACAATAATAAAAAACCTTAAAATTTTTTATGACCGTTTAAAACGCTTTATAAAACACAATTTATTAGGAGTGAATATAGCTTACAATTTATGAACTGATCTATTAGAATAGTTCTAATAGATCAGTTCATAAATTGTAAGCTCCATTAACACCTAATAAATTGTGGTTTCTACTCACTTTAGACCCTTCATAGCGAGCTTCTAAAAAAACTCACCCTATATATGAATGAAACGTGTAAGACAATACTGGAGATAAAAAAAAACGTAGAGTATCGGATTGTGTAATAAAACTGATCAGACAATTCGTAACTGGTAATAAAAGGGAATATCTGAAATCGAGGTAGTACACATATCTAGAAATATAAAACGGAAACGTGTTCACATCATAAAATACAACCTTTAAGAGCAATAAATTATCATTCATTTTATATAAATACAGGGTGTTTCTAAACTGATGCGATAGATTTTAAAGGGTGATTTTTCAGCAAAAATTATGGGAGGTCTTTCATATAATTTTTTGTTCAAACCCCCTTCCTCTCCAAGTTACAGCCCTCTTTTTTTTGACTTGGGCGTATGTCATTCAGTCATGACATGTTTGTGATTAAACGAGCAATTGTATATAAATATTAACATATACACACATAGTCTTGGCCCTCGGGCCAATTACAGCCCTCTAAAGTTAAGGGAAAAAAATTGTTTTTATTATATATTAAAAATATATTTATATTTGAGAAAATAATATGACTTAATTTGACATCAGCCTACTTGATTTTTCTTAACAAATATTAACCAATCTGTGAATTTATATCAAATGGATCTGAGCATTATTTTTTTGTGATCAAACTAGCAATTTTACAAAAAATAATTGCAGATTGAATTCCTTCATTTAAATCAAGTTTTGAAATAGAAAAATATACGCATTAAAAAGTTCTGGTGCAAACTATTATAGGAGTTGATTGTTTCACCCCCTTGTAATGACACTTTAGGGTTACAAAAATCGCCAAAAAGTACCATTTCACAATGCCAAATTACATTCTTCCATAGTGGATATAAGAAATAAAAACAATTTTTCCCTTAATTTTAGAGGGCTGTAACTTGGATAGAAAAGGGTTTTGAACAAAAAAATTATATGAAAGACCTCCCTTAATTTTTACCGAAAAATCTCTACTGAAAATCTTCCGTCTCAATTTAGAAACACCATGTATATAGTGTGTGTGAGAGAGAGAGGTAGAAAATCTCCAACTCGTCAAAGATTTTGTAATTAACTTCAAAATTTTAAAACAAATTTTGATCAAGAAATATGGATTTTTTAAAATTTTTGTTTAAATTTCTTGAACACTTGAACAAAAACATCGCAGAAAAAAATATAAAAAACGCAGCAAAAATTCCTCCCTTAATTTTTCCCGAAAAATCTCCACTGAAAATCTTTCGCATCAATTTAGAAACACACTGTATATAATGTGTGTGTGAGACAGAGAGAGAGGGAGAAAATCTACAACTCGTCAAAGATTCTGGAATTAACTTCAAAATTTTAAAACAAATTTTGATTAAACCTAGTTTTAACATTCCACTGTAAAAATTAAAATATCACAGCCAAAGGCAGAGTGAAAAATATCAAAATCTATCCACAATAAACCTATTTCTAACATTCTACTGTAATAATTGACGCACCACATCCTCAGGCAAAATGACATTCCTTAAAACTTCAACTTTGAAATGGAAAAGTGCATTCGATGATTATAAAATTCATAAAGAATTCTGGAATTATATTAAAAATTCTAAAATCCGTTTAAAAAAATCCTAGGTTTAACATCCCTCTGTAATAATTTTTACAACAAAGTCTGAGACAGAATAACAACCCTTAAAACTTCAACTTTGAAATGGAAAAGTGCATTCGACGATTATAAAATTCATAAAAAATTCTGGAATTATATTCAAAATTCTAAAATCCGTTTAAAATAATTTTTGAACACCCCTCTTTAATAATTATTACATCTAAGCCTGAGGCAGAATAACAACCCTTAAAACTTTAACTTTGAAAAAGTGCATTCGACGATTTTAAAATTCGTAAAAAATTAATCTTCTCTGGAATTACCCTCAAAATTAAAAAATCCATTTAGATTAAATATATTTTTGAAATTTCACTGTAACAATTGCTATGCCACGGCAAGAGGCAGAATCACAACCCTCAAAACTTAAATTTAAAAAGGAAGAATGCATTCAACGATTATAAAAATCGTAAGGAAATATTATTTGTAGGAATTCGCTTGAAAATATCAAAATCCATCCACAATAAAACCTATTTTTGATATTCTATTGTATTATTTATCGCATCACAGCCTGAGGCAAAATGACAACCTCTAAAACTTCAACTTTGAAAAAGTGTATTCGACGATTATAAAAATCATAAAAAAAATTCATCTTTTCTGGAATTAACTTTAAAATTCTAAAATCCGTTAAAAATAATCCTAGGTTTGATATTCTTTTGTAAAAATGAATATATCACAGCCTGAGGTAGAATGGCAATACTTAAAACTTCAACTTTGAACAGGAAAAGTGTATTCGACGATTTTAAAATTCGTAAAAAATTAATCTCCTCTGGAATTACCTTCAAAATTAAAAAATCCATTCAGATTAAATATATTTTTGAAATTTCACTGTAACAATTGCTATGTCACGGCAAGAGGCAGAATCACAACCCTCAAAACTTGAATTTGAAAAGGAAGAATGCATTCAACGATTATAAAAAATTGTTAGGAAATACTATTCATAGGAATTCGCTTGAAAATATCAAAATCCATCCACAATAAAACCTATTTTTTGATATTCTACTGTATTATTTATCGCATCACAGCCTGAAGCAAAATGACAGCCTCTAAAACTTCAACTTTGGAAAAGTGCGTTCGGCGATTATAAAATTCATAAAAAATTCATCTTTTCTGGAATTAACTTCAAAATTTTAAAATCCGTTAAAAATGATCCTAGGTTTGATATTCTTCTGTAAAAATTAATATATTATAGAAATTGTAAAAAAATTAACAAAGTTACTTCTGATTTTAATTAATAAAATTAAGATTAGAAACTAGTGTGGATCTTAATAAGTTGCAAAAAAATAAACTTTATTTTAGTTATTTATATAACAAGAATTTTTAGTGCCAATTTTAATTAAACAATAATTGCACTATTTCACAGAACTTTCATAATATAATAACTAATTTTACTTACATCAAATTAACTAGCACGTACTTTTCCGAAACAATGGGACCTTTCCGGCGCAGCTTTTATTCTCAGGATAATTAATGCGTCGAGAGAGAGAGAACCCTTTTGTGAGTAACAATCCGAAAGAATCCCCGACACAAAAGGCGGTCTGTTTTCTTTTTGAAGTCCTCGAAACTAATACGGCGGATCCGATACAACAACTTTTGTTCGTTACCGTTAACGAGCGAGTTTCGCGGGTTTTTCACGCTCGGCGCGGACGCTCTTCGGCGGTTTCAGCATCGGCAGAGCGGGCTCGTGTTCTTTCAGGAGGAGCGCGCGCGTTACTGCTTGGTCCTCCATCGGCCGGATGGCTTTCAGGCTTCGGCGTCCTCTACGCACGCTTCGCCTGTTACTTTTGTTAGTGAAGTACGCGTACAATGGTGAATTACTTAGTCGGTTTAATACGGTAACGCTTTAGTTGTTAATGTTGCGTAAAGACCACAACTAGTATTTTACAGTTTTCTGTAAGTTAATATAAAGTCTATGATATTTTATCTTTATGTAATTTTCAGTAAAGACATTTGCTAAGTATTTTACAGTTTTCTATAAGTTAATATAAAGTCTCTAGTATTTTATCTTTATGTACTGACGAGTCTAATAATGTACATCCTGTAATATTTAAAGAGAAGTAAATTATATCAATTATTATTGAAAACCTATCACTTGCTGCATTAAAAAAATGAAAAAAATTAAAGTTTTTTGATTTTGTACTGTAGAAAAAAACCATTATTTGGCATAATTCTACTTACTTTACAACACACACACACCTCCATAATACAATTTTATAAAACTATAAATTTGATAATTTAAGCGCTTGCACTCTTGCAGTTTTTGGTGTAGTTAAGTAATTCTAATTCCACGCCACTGGATTATTATAAATTACACTGGAAACCCGTCGGTTCAATTAAGTATAATTAATCTAGAGCCATCCTGCCTGTAATAGCATGAAATCTGGGTAATTACTGTCAGTGGCGGGCTGTCCAGAGCGTCGCCCTGTCTGAGGGTAAGTGAGCTCTCTCTCTTGAACATTAGACTAAGTGATAAATGAAAGACAAATTTATAGAAATCAATCAATGTGGTTGATGGTTGTTGCAAATTCATGATCGGCTTTATGAAATCAAAAAAATAAAACACAATTAAATATTTAAAAGTGGGCAGAAAGACCAGACAGACTAACACATTTTTAAAATCAATGTTCATTTTGTTTTTTGTATTTGTATAAATTATTGTCTGAATAAAAATCCTGTATATATTTAAAAGTTTTTTTTTTAGTGCTAATGTAAAAAATTATCTGAACAAAATGAAGAATATGTAATTATTTTATTTCTTAATATTATTAATAAAGCCCGTTAGAACATTTGGGGCCAAAATTATCGAACCGAAACTAGCCCTAACAATGACTTTTGATTTTTTAAAATTGACCAAATTTCATAAAATTGTTAAGTTAAAAAATTATTTAAAAAATGTAAAATTTGTGTCATTTTTTATGACTAGTATTATTAATAAATCCCGTTAGAATATTTGTGACCAAAAATATCGAACCGAAACTAGGCCTAACAATGACTTTTGATTTTTTTTTTAAATTCTCCAAATTTCATAAAATTGTTAAGTTGAAAAATTATTTAAAAAATTAAAAATATGTAATTTTTTATTACTTAGTATTATTAATAAATCCCGTTAGGATTTTAGTGGCCAAAAATATCGAACCTTAACTAGGCCTAACGATGACTTTTGAAAGCGCCGTCTTGGTAGTTTTTTTTTATTCCAGTAAAGGAGTATTTGGAGATTTTTTGCAAAATTATGAAGTAGTATGTATTTTAAGTTAATTGTTAATGTTTTAATATATGGCAATTGTTTCTCAATTTTTTTTTTCTTTAATTTATAATACACTGAAGCTTTGGAATGGCTATATACTTGTTTCTTTTATTTATTTATTTATTTATTTCATTTAAACCAAACAGACTGCGAGTCCACTTATAGGGTCAATATACAAAATACATTACAAAATACATTACAAAATACATTACAAAAAGTAATACAAATTATTTAAAATTAAAAAAATTATAAAATAGTTATTAGAGCTAGAAAAAAAAACAATAATAACACAAATTATTTTAAAATCTAGTCAAAAAGTATTTTTAGATTTTTACAGCATCATGAAGTAGAATGCATTTTGAGTAAATTTGAAAAGTTTTAATTATGTAGCAATTATTTTTTCCAATTTTTCTTTTCACCCGAAAAAAAGTTCAATCTCAAAGTGGCCATGTGTTCGGTTTCCAATGATTATTTCAAAATCTAGTGAATGGTTGTTTTTATTTTTTTTTCAGAAACATGAAGTAAAATGTATTTTGAATAGTTTTGTAAAGTTTCAAATAACTGGCAATTGTTATTCAATTTTTTTCACTCGAAAAAAAAATTAAATCTCAGAACGACGACGTTCTGTTGTTCTTCGATGATTATTTCAAAATCTAGTGAAAAGTTGTGTTTAAATTTGTAGGAATCCTTAAGTAGAATGTTTTTTGGGTAATCTGGAAAAGTTTAAATTATGTTGCAATTGTTTTTCAATTTTTTCTTCTCACCTAAAAAAAAAGTTCAATCTCAAAGTGACGATATGTTCAGTTCTTCGGTGATTATTTCAAAATCTACTTAAGGAGTATGCTTAGATTTTTGCAAAATGTATTTTGAGTAAATCTGCAACATGTTGATTATGTACCAATTGTTTTTCCATTTTTTTTTCACGAGAAAAAAAAGTTCAATTAAATTATTTCAAAATCTAGTGAAAATTTGTGTTTAGATTTGTAGGAATCCTTAAGTAGAATGTATTTTGGGTAATCTGGAAAAGTTTAAATTATGTCAATTTTTTCTTTTCACCCGAAAAAAAAGTTAAATCTCAAAGTGACGATATGTTCGGTTCTTCGATGATTATTTTAAAATCTGGTTAAGGAGTATGTTTAGATTTTTGCAGAATCATAAGGTAGAATGTATTTCAAGTAAATTTAAAAAAAAAAATTTTCACGCGAAAAAATATTCAATTAAATTATTTCAAAATCTAGTGAAAAGTTGTGTTTAGATTTGCAGGAATCGTTAAGTAGAATGTATTTTGGGTAATCTGGGAAAGTTTAAATTATGTTGCAATTGTTTTTCAATTGTTTTTCATCGCGAAATAGTCAACTCTTTTATTATCCACATGCTACTACAGTTGCTCACTTTAACTCTCCCTTAAACACCATGTTGAGAATTTATAATGGCATTCATTACACGGTTGATATATTTAATATGTCGCAAAAAATGTTACTCAATTATATTTCGGCTTTGTGGTAAATTACATTTTTTTCTTTTTTTTAGTTTTAGTTTTGAGATTTAATTATAGTATTAATGAATATTATAGTTATAGTTATTGTCAATTTATTATTACCTGTAACATTATTCTTCTTCTTATTTTTATTTTTTTCTTTTAATTTAATTTTAATTTATAAAACTATATTCATGCGCATATTTATGTTGTAGTATATTATACATATATTTAACTGGTATATATATATATATTTTTTTCGTTTTTAAGTAATTGTATATTGTTTTAAAATATGTTTAAATTGTAACTTTCCCTTTAATTGGACTTCGTGTCTGCTGGGAAAATGAATGAATAAATTAATAAATAAATAAATAAATAAATTATTATTTTTTTTCATCTGAAGAAAAAAAATGGAAAAACAATTGGTACATAATCAAAACTTGTTAAATTCACTCAAAATGCATTCTACTTTATGATTCTGCAAAAATCTAATACTACTTCTTAACTAGATTTTGAAACAATCATCCAAGAACAGAACGTATCGTCATTCTGAGATTGAACTTTTTTTTTCGAGTAAAAAAAAATAGAATAACAATTGCCACTTTCTTGAAACATTCCAAAACTACTCAAACTATATTCTAATTCATGATTCTGCATGAATTTTAGAACGACCTTTCGCTAGTTTTTGAAATAATCATCGAAGAACAGAACGTATCGTCATTCTGAGATTAAACTTTTTTTCCGCGTGAAGAAAAAAATGGAAAAACAATTGGTGGATAATCAAAACTTTCCAAATTTACTTAAAATACATTCTACTTTATGGTTCTGCAAAAATCTAATACAACTTCTTAACTAGATTTTGAAACAATCATCGAAGAACAGAACGTATCGTCATTCTAAGATTGAACTTTTTTTTCGAGTAAAAAAAAATAGAATAACAATTGCCACTTTCTTGAAACATTCCAAAACTACTCAAACTATATTCTAATTCATGATTCTGTATGAATTTTAAAACGACCTTTCGCTAGTTTTTGAAATAATCATCGAAGAACAGAACGTATCGTCATTCTGAGATTAAACTTTTTTTCCGCGTGAAGAAAAAAATGGAAAAACAATTGGTGGATAATCAAAACTTTCCAAATTTACTTAAAATACATTCTACTTTATGGTTCTGCAAAAATCTAATACTACTTCTTAACTAGATTTTGAAACAATCATCGAAGAACAGAACGTATCGTCACAGAGATTGAACTTTTTTTCGCGTGAAGAAAAAAAATGGATAAACAATTGGTAGATAATCAAAACTTTCCAAATTTACTCAAAATACATTCTACTTTATGATTCTGTAAACATCTAATACTACTTTGTAGCTAGATTTTGAAACAATCTTTGAAGAACAGAACGTATCGTCATTCTGAGATTGAACTTTGTTTTCGAGTAAAAAAAAATAGAATAACAACTGCCACTTTCTTGAAACTTTCCAAAACTACTTCAAATATATTCTAATTCATGATTCTGCAAGAAATTCAAAACAACCTTTCGGTAGTTTCAGAAATAATCATCAAAGAACAGAACGTATCGTCACGGAGATTGAACTCTTTTTTTAAATGTTATTGTGAAGAAAATAACAATTTTTTTTTTTTCGATTATAGCTATTAATGTAAGAAGTGCATAATTAAAGCCTTTATAAATTATTTAAAAAAAAAATCATAAAACATGCCAAATTACGAGGATGAGAAAACTACACCAACTTTCATCTCTTCAAGACTGTTTTGTAACAGCCTACAACATCAATAAATTCTTACGTATTAATCATTAATTCTAAATATATCTTGCAGAATGTTTGGGATAATATATACTCTCCCTATTAACTGGATGATAAATAGGAGATCCCTTAAACTTGTAATGTTCACATACGAAACTTTACTGCCCGATCCGTTTCAGTGCAGCCTCGAAATCAGATAGAAACCCCTCGGCATTGTGTGAGCAAGGAATTCGATTAAAATTTCAATCCATTCAATGCATCATGTTTACGTAGTTTATTCCATTGTGTGTCCTGTTCGGCTTCCAGACTGGTAGAAAAACTACGTTTTAATTCATTGAATGCGTAATGTTTACGTTTATACTATTGTGTGTCCAGACTGGCAAAAAATTTTGTTTATACTATAATTTAGTATTCAAATCTCTAACATGTTTTAAATATAGAGACACCTGGTACATGTAAAGGATTTTGCTCATTATGCAGCTTAAATCCTGGAATTTGCGTAAGTATTGATTTGAAAGCGAAAATGGTAATAATATAATCCCTCTTTTTGTCAAAATGGCGGGCATTGTAATTCTTTTTTTTATTCAACCCGAGTATTCATTTCCCAAACTAATTCCATCATACTGATTAATCCGAATAAAGCACCACATCAAATACACATAACAATCGGATATTTTTTATTACGGAGCAAGTCGTTAAGCATTTGTTTATTCGTTTTTTCTCAACGCTACGAAATTTGCTATTTACAACTCTTATTATGAAATTTACTATAATAGCTATATATTGTCTATTAACCACGAGCTCTGGAAGAAAACTCGGGGCACTCTTTCAAAAATTAACGTCTTAAAAATAAGCTTTAGTTTAGAAGAATAAATTTTGTTAAAGCTTTCTTTGCAAATTATAATATTTTTACAGATTTTTTTTAAATTCCAAACGTAGGAAGCAGCGAAAGCAATTTTTTAAAATTCGTACCGACGCATATGTTGAAGTTACATCTCTGTTCTTTACAAAATTTTAAAGATTGTTTAATTACGTTTCGGAAACTGTCAAACAGAATTTTATGGTGGATGTATTTTGTAAACCACGAGGTTTGGAAAAAAAACCGCACGAAACAGCGAAAGTAATTTAAAAAAATTCGTACCGCCGCATGTCTTGAAGTTACATTTCCGTTCTTTACAAAATTTTAAAGCTTGTTTAATTACGTTTCGGAAACTGTCAAACAGAATTTTACGGTGGATGGATTTTGTAAACCACGAGGTTTGGAAGAAAACCGCACGAAACAACGAAAGCAATTTTTAAAAAATCGTACCGCCGCTTGTGTTGAAGTTACATTTCCGTTCTTTACAAAAATTTAAAGCTTGTTTAATTACGTTTCGGAAACTGTCAAACAGAATTTCATGGTGGATGGATTTTGTAGACCACGAGGTTTGGAAGAAATCGCACGAAGCAATGAAAGCAATTTAAAAAAAATCGTACAACCGGATGTGTTGAAGTTACACAAAAATTTAAAGCTTGTTTAATTACGTTTCGGAAACTGTCAAACAGAATTTCATGGTGGACGGATTTTGTAGACCACGAGGTTTGGAAGAAAACCGTTTTTCGGATTTTAGAGGATAACTCTTGAACGGATGACCAAATTTGGCAAATCTTCCAGTAAAATGCTGTACTCGTCGAAAAGACCAAAAAATAATTTTTCCGTTTAATTGTTTTCTGGTCTTTGAGGATAAATCTTGAACGGATAAACAGATATTGAAAATTCTTCCAGGAAAGTATTGCACTCACCGTGTGGACGTATAAAATATAAAAAAAGATAAGTTAACTCTTGAACAAAATGGCCGATTTTAAAAATTCCTCCTGAAAAGTATTGTACTCATCGAATAAAGGACCAAAAAATCATTTGTCTTCAATTGTTTTTTTTAAGGTTAACTTAACTTAATTTAATTTTTTTCATTTCATGTAATTTATGCATTTTTCTTTGTATTACTATTTTTATATAGAGATTTCGTTAAATAAATAAATAAATAAATAAATAAACTTGTGAACGGATGACCAAATTTGGCAAATTCTTTCAGCAAAGTATTGTACCCGCCGAATAGATCGCAGATAAGACACAAAACATTAAATTTGCAGTTTAATTTCGCATCCACTGCAACCTATGGTAATGTAATGTATTTTTGTTATGTAGTTTGTTTAAAGTGGCAACGTGAAATAAAAGAATTTGAATTTGAATTTGAATTGTTTTCTGTTTTTTTGAGCGAAAGAACAGATTTTGTAAATTCTTTCGGTACTCATTAGTGATGAGATAAACGATTATTTTCCAGAAACGGTTATAACAGTTACTGTTACTACAAATACCTAGTTATTTAAAATAAGTTACCGTTACCACAAAATAACTAGTTATTTAAATAGTTATTTAGTAACCGTTATTTAAAATAAATTTACTCAGTAACAGTTTGTAACAAAGTGAATTTTAGGGGTCAATTAACACAAAATGTAAAAATCGCACTTTTCAAGTTCGAATATTTTAAAATCGTGATTTCGAGAATTTAATGCAATTTAAAAACAGTTTAATAACCTTAAAAAAACGGTAAAAATTCCACGAATTAAAAGTCCGAAGATTAAAATTACGATTTTGATTTTTGAAATTGCACAAACACGTTGTCCGATTTTGGTGATTCCAAGGTCAAAATTGTGGAAAATTTCATGCAATTACAATCCGGATTAGTTTTGCTTTTTCATGAAATCAACGCAAAAGCCAAAATCGCACATTTTCAAAATTCGAAAATCGAATATCTAATTTTGATTTTTAAAAACACAACTGCCGAATGCATTGTTATATTTTGACGATTCAAACGTCAAAATACGGAAAATTTGGTGTACTTTTACAACGGATTACGAAATGTTTCCGCGAAATTAATACAAAATGCAAAAATCTCATTTTGTTAGTTCGGATATTGTAAAATCGTGATTTCAATTTTTGAAATTGCATAACTGCCGAATTTTTTTGATTTTGATGATTCAAACGTCAAAATATGGCAAATTTTGTACAATTTTAAAACGAAAATTTCCACTTGAAATTAACACAAAATGCAAAAATTGCAATCCAAAATTTTAAAATCGCGATTTTTTTAATTGTACAACTACCGAATTATTTGTCCGATTTTCATGATTTAAATGTCAATGTATGCGAATTTTTTGATTTTGATGAATAAAACGTCAAAATGTGGCAGATTTTAAAACAAAAATTTTCTCTTGAAATTAACACAAAATGCAAAAATTGTAATCAAAAATTTTAAAATCGCGATTTTTTAAATTGTACAGCTACCGAATGATTTGTCCGATTTTGATGATTTAAATGTCAGTGTATGGCGAATTTAGTATTATCCAAAACGGTTTATCACTGGCGGATCCTAGGGAGGGGCAAACAATCTCTTTCTTGAGACTCTCTTCCTTGTCGGTTGTCGTGAACTTTTCTAAAATGTCAAAAATTAACGCAAAACGCCAAAATTACGATTTTAATTGCAATTTTGATTTTTAAATTGCTCAACACGTTGACCGATTTTGATGATGCAAATGTCAAAATATGGTGAATTTAATGTCATTTCCAAATTTTCTCTTGAAATTAATGCAAAAATAGCAGTTTTTAAATTTCCAAGATTTTCGCGACTTTGATTTTTTAAATTGTACAACTGCTGAATGTGTTGTTAGATTTCAATGAGTTATAATAATAATAATAATAATAATAATAGTTTATTCGTGCCAATACCTGGAGTTTACACAAGTCAAAAAATGGCTTTTATGGATTTAAATGTCAAAATTTGAAGAATTTCTTGTAATTTTAAAACGGATTACATTTTCTCGTAAAATCACTGGCCTATTTTGTGTTTGTCAATTTTACATCAAATTCTTTTCAATATTTGTTCGAGTTTTTTTTTTAGACGTGATTCGTTATTGAATCGATTCCTGTTACTACTAACTGATTTGTTATTGAATCGATTCCTGTTACTAATAACTGATTCGTAATTGAATCGGTTATAAGAGTTACCGTTACTAAGTAGTGATTCGTTATTTAATCGAGTTCCTTTTATAAAATAACTTTTGAGAAAATCACTGTTAGTGGGATTTTTCAATAACGGTTACCGTTATTATTTCTTAGTAACGGTTGCAAAGTAGCAGTCAGTGAAAATAACGCTCATCACTAATTAAAGAGATTTAGACTAGATCAACGAATAATTTTCCGTTTTTAACCAAAAATAAGTACTTATTAAGGAGATGTAGATAAGGTTACAAAATACAATTCGTCGTTTAATTGATTTTCGCGGACGAAGAACTGTATTACACATTTAATGCAGGCTATTTTTCGTGTTTATTTAAGTTTTTAATGCTTCTGCAACAAGTAAAGGTTTTTAATGATCGATTTTTCTTTCTTTAAAAAGGAGGCTATATTGTGTATGCTAAGTATCATCATAATTTTCCACGAGCCGCCACTGAATTTGATGGTGGAAGTTTACGTCTCTAGTACAGAAAACTACAAATATGATTCACGAGAGATTAAAATAAGATCAATACCGATTTACAAATTAATATTATTCAATCAATGAATAATAAACACAATTTAATACCCACATTACGCAATCACGTGTAATGTTACTTAATTAATCCGAGCCCAATAATCCCCAAATAATTATAATCTCCTCATATCGTTACTAAACCAAACAGCACGGTTTCCATCCAGTGCATACTTCATCAACAATTGCTCGGTTTGGTATTTTATGACCGCCCCCGCCAAACTATTTAATTACCTGAATAACTTTGTGAGACTTCGTTTTGAAACAGTGCCGTCCGTATTACTCAGGTGTACATTATAAAGCTCGTTAAAATTAGTTGCTCGTGTCTTTGGTTTAAGTTTAATATTTGGCAACGTGGGAAGTTATAAGTGGTTTGGATAATTAACTAATTAAAGGTTTGTGTGTTGTTATTTATGGTAATTATAGTTCGATCATCAAGTATAAATCGAGTTTCGTATCATTTGATAGTTTTTTAAAAAATTAAATGAGTAGTTTTTCGAAATATTGGCAAAAATTTGTTTTATGTCATAGTGATGGTTGCGACCGTAACTACGTGGTAATTTATTATCGAAACACTGAATAAAACACTTACTAAGTTTTTTACCACAATTTATTAATAAATTTATATAAATTGTGGTAAAAAACTTAGTAAGTGTTTTATTCAGTATTTCTTTGTTTTATGTGATCACGTACCGAAAAAAATGTTTCACATAAAATTTGTTTATTTTTTTATGGGGAATTCGAATCTGCAATAAAAGTTCCTATTTAGGATTTCAAAGTTTCCCCCACCCCCATTCCAGGAGGTGCGGGTGAGGTATCATTGGATGGTCCTCTTTCAGGCGAACAATTTTTTTTGACCGATGCGTAGTTTTTCAGATATTCGGCCACAATCAACATATTGTATATTAAACATCTGCTTTAATAGCAATCTTAATTATATTTTTGTCAATTTTGTCGCGTTTCCGACCGCAAAAATATTCTTGTAAGATCGATACGTACGACGTAAACTTTACATTCCCGGCGCATCCACCATAACGTAAATTCATGAATTGCCTCATTTCAGTTGCGACTGTTATAAACTAGCTCATTAACTAAGGGTTAAATATAATAGCGCCTCATAACTCTAGTATAACCTGCCCGAAGGCAGTAACCAAAAAAGCCGTGCGTAAGTTTTTGCTTTAAATATAGGAACACAAAATATAGAGGGCCCAGTTGCCGACGTTAATAAAAAAATGATTAATTAAATATACTGTATGTCTTAATAGATGATGATATTTGCACGAAATAAAAGTTAAGGCATTTATTGAGTTTTTCAAAGTTGTAGGTAATATGTTAAAACATTAAATAAATGTAAAAAAGTAAAGGAGTTTATTGAGTTTGTTCGTAACATGTTTAAATTTTGATGCGACCTATAATACGGCGTTGATTAATTATATTTCAGGCGCGTCGGTTGCTACGATGGTCCCCGGGGTCGCCGAAAAAGTTTCATTTAAAACACAAATTATAACTTTATAATTTTACTTTGGCGATGCGACCTCCGCCGGGTGTAATGCGCAAGTTGGTGCGAAGTTAGACATTTGATCCCTAACAAACATGTTTACACATCAATTATATTTAAATTGGCGCGATACAGTGTTACGAGTGCTGTTGAATGTTAAATGGAAATGGTGTCATCGTATCGCCATCCGTGATGAATCTACAGTGCATCATAGGGATTTACACAAATTTAATAAAGAGGAAAATTGCCTGAATATATAATTATTCAACCTGTTCATGATACGTTAAATTCGTAAATGGATTTTCTATTGCGAATTTCAGCATTATATTTCCTGTATATCTGCTAATGGATTTATTTTTGGCAGACTTAATTTACGAATTGCTGCTAGGTAGGAAAGTAAATGGTTTTCTGTAAATGGATTAATTTAAGTGTGTTCGGGCGCATCATTATTTGCCGCGTGAATTACCTTCTGCATCCCGAGAGGCGAGATTTTATTTGATGCGGAACAAAATCTTCTTTTCGCACGTGCCGGAACAAAATCTTCATCATTAAACGTGTAAATCGGACAACAATTACACCGAACAGTTTATGTTTCTGGTTTTACGCTTATAAACTTAAGTGAAATTTGAGTAATTGTTTTTCTATTTTTTTTTTGAAAAATCCCTGCTCGTCCAATCCATCTATCAGGAAATTAAATGTTTGGCCAATTTCTGATATACCTTGCATAATGAGGAGGTGCTCCATCGTGTTGAAACCACATCCTTAGCTGTTGAGCAAGTGGCAAATCATCTCAAATTCTTTACAAGTTTGTATACAACTATCACATAAACATTAACCTGCTCAAATCTTCGAAAAATCTTTAACGGTAAGAAATCGGGCATATATTTATTTGAACTTTTCTGTTCAGAATAAAATTATCTACTTCGTGTTTCACGAGAATTACGAGAATATTCTAATACTCGAAACGAGACACCCTGTATAAAGGATTAGTACGAATTAAACTAACCACTATTATGATTAAACGGCATTTTAGATCAACTACTTTACAGAATCGCGTACACGCTGATATTATCGGATCATTACCTGATTATTAATTATTCCGTGTATAGCCTATCCATTCCGGGGTCGAATTTCACGAGAAATTCATCGATGAATTTAAATTAAATTCAACGGGTGCACGTACGAATGAAATATGAATGTCATTGTATTATCGAAAATGGACGCTCGAATGTGTGAAATATAATTTTTGAACGTATTCAAATTTCAAACTGTTGTTCTATTTGTTAAAATCTAATATCAATACGTATCGTTTTTTATTCCTTTCGATCGGATTGTTCGCAACAATGGTCTCTAGACAGACGTGAATGACAAAGGGTGGATTAATTTTTGTGTATTTCGTCTGCAAGGGGCTTTCGATCTCCCGCCGTTATTGTTCGTCGTCGGCAGCTGCTAAATGCAAATAATTAGGCGCAAAATGTGGACTAATAGTAGAAAAAAAAATGTCTGTCGAACTAAAAAAGTGCATACAAAAAAGTATTGTATTTTTAACTATTTAATTGCAAAGAATGACAACATTAATACAATTAATCAATGACTGTTCGCGGGTTTTTGTCAGCGCGTTTTATATTTTTTCTGTGATGTTTTCATTCAAGTGCTCAAAAAAAACTAAAATTTTCAAAAATCCATATCTCCATTAAAAAATTTTGAATTTACAAAAACCAAATTAATTTTGAATAAGCGATTCTTCGACCATTAAGGATATTGTTTTAAGGAATTTTTCTACGCGTTTTATATTTTTTTCTGCGATGTTTTCACTCAAGTGCTCAAAAAATGAAAACGAAAATCTTCAAAAATTCATACCTCTATTAAAAATTGTTGAATTTACAAAAACCAAATTGATTTTGAATTAGTTATACTTCGACAATTGAGGATGATTTTTTATTGAATATTATCTGTGCGTTTTATATTTTTTCTGCGATGTTTTCATTCAAGTGCTCGAAAAAATAAAACTAAAATTTTCAAAAATTCATATCTTCATTACAACTTGTTGAATTTACAAAAACCAAATTAATTTTGAATTATAGATTCTTCGACCACTATGAATATTGTTTTAAGGAATTTTTCTACACGTTTTATATTTTTTCTGCGATGTTTTCATTCAAGTGCTCAAAAAATGCAAACGAAAATCTTCAAAAATTCACACCTCTATTGAAAATTGTTGAATTTACAAAACCCAAATTGATTTCGAATTAGTTATACTTCGGCCGTTGACAATGATTTTTTATGGAATTTTGTCTGCGCGTTTTATATTTTTTTGCGATGTTTTCATTCGTGCTCAAAATATTAAAACTAAAATTTTCAAAAATTCATATCTTCATTAAAAATTCTTGAATTTACAAAAACTAAATTGATTTCGAATAAGCGATACTTCGGCCATTGGGGATAATTTTTTATGGAATTTTTCCTGCACGTTTTATATTTTTTTCTGAGATGTTTTTGGCCAAGTGCTCAAAAAATTAAAACGAAAATATTCAAAAATCCATATCTGTATTGGTTAATGATTTTATTTAAAAATAATCCTTCGAGAACGGAGCAAATAATCTTTCAAAAGAAGCGTTTTTTCAGAGGTAAAACCAAAATAGGAAAGCATTTTCCACACACCTAAAACTTTCCAACTTTCCAACTTTTCAAATTTACTGAACAAAAATCTCCAAATACTTGAATTTTAAACTGAATTAAGAATAGTCGTATATTTTTTTGGTATTGCAATGCTCCGCATTGGGCGCCAAAGTGACTGTATATTTACTGTTCAATCAGATGGTCAAATTTCCATTGTCTAAAATTCTTGAGGCTTTTATATAATTCAGAGGTTAATTATAGAAACCGCTAAGGAGCCGAACTTGCCACCAACTAAATTACTAATTAATTACGTCTACAGCATTATTTCTTTAAATATTACACCTTCATACACGTTGTAATTCGAAACAGACGACTGTCTATTAATTAATCGGGCGTGGTGTAAATTAGATCATGTTAGATAATTGTGTTGCCAATTTGGAAACTATTAAGGCAATTAGCATGCACTTAAATCCCGCCGTTGTTATTCTCCCAGGACAAATCACTGTTGATCCGCGACTGTTTCTTAATGATGGCTGTTGTTCGTATTCCGAATAATCCTTTCGCAAGGACAACAAGGATAATTGTAAATTTAAGTTACGGCGTACATTTTCTGAATGTGTATTACGGTCAGGATTAATGTATAAGCAACTTTAAAGAGCGGTTTTAATACTAAAATTAATTGATTTTTTTTCAGGTGGTTCAAATTTCCCGCCATAATACAACGTACACAAATATGACCGGAATCATGACGAAGACATTAAATGCCAAAGATGTTTATACCAAATTTTCTAAAGATAAAGGAAAATTATTTTTTTTGATTTTTTTAAGGTGGGTTGTTTAAAGGGAATGCGAGTGTGATATTTGTAAGTTCTATCTAATTTATGTATACAGGGTGTCCCCAAATATCTCGAAACCTGAGCAACATGGCAAAAAAGGTTTCAGATAAAAGTTGTAGGGTTCGGAGAGGGACATTTGCTTGTGACCTTGAAAATTAATTTGGGGATCAATTTTCAAGGTCAAATGAAGATCAACTTTGATTTTTCAAATGGAACCCCTTATTTTTTATTGCGGGATCGTATTCTGCGGGAAAAAATACAAACTTTTTGTAGGAAACTTTTTTTTTTAAAACGCTTTTTTAAGAGTTTTTTACGAATTTTGTCCGTCGATTGCCAGTCGAAGAAAGAGATGGATTTAAATATCATTGGATCAGCGTAATAATGATTTTTAGATCTCTATTTGTGATTCACTGCAGTTAATTATGAACCCATTATTCGCTGCAGTGAAGTATGAATTTTATTATTCTGCCCTGTTAAGCATATAAGTCGTATCTACATTTTTTCATATTTTCAGATTATGACTTCTAACACTTCGTAATTAATAAATCTATCACTCAGTTTAGACTCGACTTATTAGATTCTGCTTTTCAAGCTCTTAAAGAATGTTGAATTGAATTTTTAATAAAAGTTTCAAATTTTTGTAAATGTGGAATATCTTTAAACAATCATTTTGTCAGTTACGACTTCTATGCTTAACAGGGCAGTATTTACTGCAGTGAATTATGAAATCATTTTTTACTCCAGTGAATTATGAATTTATTTATTTACTGCAGTGAATTATAAATTTGATTATTCACTGCAGTGATTATGAATTCATTATTCACCGCAGTGAATTATGGGAACGATTTTTCACAAAATTGCTAATAATTCCAAAAAATTAATTTATGTCCATAATTCGATTACAGAACCATTCAGTTAATTTATAAAACTGCAAGCGAGTCCGTAAATGCATCGTGAAAATGAAATCTTGACCATCTCCACGGAAGAAGTGTCCGACGGTAAGACTGCGGAAAACTTCCAATAAGGCCCTCGTGGGGCCATTTTCCGACTGATTGAAAGTCCGCAGTGCTGAATAAGTGATCAATTCGGAATATATTACAGTCTGCAGCTTGATAAATTTTATAAATCATGCCCTGGGAGGTATCGTTACAATTAAATCGATTAAGGGAGAAGGTCCTTCGGTTGCAATTGAAAATTCTATCGGCGACGACTAAATAAATTAGCGCACGTGAATCGCGCCCGGGGGTGACGATACATTTTAAATTGCATTGAGAAATTGCAGGAAGATGAGATTCGCATCGGAAGTGACGACTGATCAGTTATTGAATATTTAATTTTGGATTATCTTATTAGCCTTTGTTTTCAAATTAATGTATATTCTAAAAGAAAGAGCCCAGGATTGTAATATCTCGAGAACGGGTATAGGTAGCAAGTTGAAATTTTCATGAAAAATATAAAAAAATTCAAAAACATGACTATTAAAATTTCAACCCCCTGCGATGGTCGCCACCCCCTCAATAATTTTTTTTTTCGCAAACCGCATACGTCCTCTAGGGGCCAGAGAAATCCGCGATTTTATTTTTTTCGTCTGCCGTCGACCGTATACGGTATCGTAAGAACACGCATATTAAAATATATGCGCCACTATAGAAAACGGAAAAAAAAAACCGAATCGGTAAGACGACCGATTCGGTGCCGTGTGAAGGGGCCGTAATTCAACCACTTTAATTTTTAATCACATTAAAATTACATGATAATCCCAAAAATAATGTAGGGTAGGTAAATATATGCGCCACTATAGAAGACGGCAAAATAACCGAATCGGTAAAACGAACGATTTATGGACTGCACATTTTTCCAAGTACTCCTCTATTTTCTCAGATTTTCGTGATGCCAGCTGGAAAATATGGAGATGCAGATTTTCAAGCATAGTTTTGTTTGCTGCCTGACATAAAAGCTGAAACGTATATTAAGATTTCTTAATTTACATTTGGGGTGTAGAAATAAGGTTCTTGTGATCAGTAGGCTGAAAACCTCCTCCGCCCTCTCTGGGGGTCAAAAAAATGGGTTTATTAAACAATATAATTTTTTTTACTGACGAACGAGTCAATTAAAAATTCAGAAAAAATCATTATAAATCTGTGACTTGGTACTAAAAGGACCATAAAGTCAAATATTTCACAATTGAGATAATCGAGATAATTTTTTTATTAAAAATGATTTTATTTGCTGATTTTGTAAAGTATAAGTTTTTTTTAAATCTGCTATTGGTTAAACTAGACACTGGTCCTTTCAGAATTAAAGATATATTGTTAAAGATATTGAGAAAAATAATTTAATGTACTGCTTAACTCCAAACAGTAAAATTGTGCATTGGCCCTTTTAGCACCAAGCCACAGAAATAGTCTATCCAATTACCTATTAGATCGGCCATTCAAAGTTTATTTAGATCCTAAAAATATAAGAGTTTTTAAATCGATTTTTAACCTACAGGACCCTATGGTAACCCAGTTTTTGACATTTGCATCATTTTTGCCCCGTAAAATTGTACAAAAATATTCATCAAGACATAATCGTATCATGCCGCGGCATCTTGAAAATCGATTTTTCAACTTTTGTAAGGGTGGAATTGCCCAATTTATAGAAACGGTTTTAAAAGACGAACATTTTTTTTTCTTTTCATCTTTGTAACTTGAATATTCGCTAAGATATCACATTTTGAAATTTGCGTAGCATTTCGTTTCAGAAATCAAAAGGAATCAAAAGGATGTTTTTCACTAAAAAAAATTACCAATTACTTTTTTATTCAATCGAGGTGGAAGAGATAATGGGGTCGGATCATTTGTCGGTGAATGTAGAAATATGGATAGGCAAGGGTGAAGACGAGGAGAGAGAACAAGAGGAAGAGAGGCTGGAGAGCGGAGTAGGGGCAATAGGCAATATGAGGAAGAAGTTGGAGAGAGTGAAGCGGAGGTCCATGGAAGAGATGGAGAAGACCATAATAGGATGTGGAAGGAAGGTGAAGGGAGCAAAGGTGAAAGGAAGAGAGTAGTTTTATGAGGAATGCAGAGTGGTGAAGGGGGAGGAGAGAGAGGAGGAGAGAGAAGAGTGGTAGAGGCCAGAAAGAAATATGAGAGGATATGTGAGAAGAAGAAGCTGCAGGTGGCGGAGAGGGCAGCAGAGGAGATAAGGGGGTGCAGAAATGAGAGAGAGAACAAGGAGAGGACATGAAAGGAAGAGGATAGGAGTGTCGTTGGAGGAATGGGCGAGGAAGTGCAAGGAAGGTGGAGGAGAGCCGGAGCAAATAGGGGAAGAAAAGAGAGAAGCGATAGAAGAGGAGTTCACGGAGGAGGAGGTGGAGAGAGCCTTTGAGGAGGTAAAAGGAAGAAAGGCGCCTGGAAGAGACGGACTGAGGGCAGAAATGTAGAAGGAGATAGGAGAGGATGGGAAGAGGAGATTTAGGGAACTAGTAAATAAAATGTGGACGGGGAGAGAGAAAATGCCGGAGGCATGGAGGGTGGGCAGGATGTGCCCGGTGCACAAGGGGGGGGGGAGTATAGAGGGGTGACAATCATGAACACGGGATATAAAATAATGATGATAATGGTTAAAAACAGAATGGAGGCGCAGGTGAAAAAAAAGGGGATATTGCCAGAGTCGCAAGGGGGATTTAGGAGAGGAAGGGGGACGATAGACCAGGTCTTCACTCTGGCGAGGATGATAGAAAGGGAGATGGTATGTTTGCGGTGTTTCTGGATCTGAAAGCGGCGTATGATGTAGTAGCAAGGAAGGAGATGATAGAGTGTTTGAGGAGTAGAGCTGTGAGTGAGGGGATGATAGGATGGGTGAGACATGGGTGGAGGCGAAAGTGGGGGAGAAGGTGGCGGAGAAGTTTAGGAAGGAAAATTATAATATATATATAAATACTAGCTGACCCGACAGACGTTGTCCTGTCTTAACTATGAATATTGAATTCGAATTGGTATAATTAATAAAAAAAAAAATTTTTCAAAAACATAGTGTTTATTATTGTAATGCTCTATGATATTGTAATGCTCTGCCAACGTAATCAAATCGATACCATAATCATGAATTGAGCCAAGTAACTACGGCTCCGCTGCGCTGCGCCATCGTCAATACGTGGCTTATTAGTGGTAACGAACGACGGCTCCGCTGCGCTGCGCCGTCGTCCGTGTGTGGCCCATTATGCATACACAAACATTCATTCAAGTCGATCCGGCCGTTTAGTTGCAGTATAGATAAATAACCTAGATACAGACTGCAGCGTCATCTGCCGGGCTGATTTGTGAATCTAAACCATCCAGGGCGCCACCCAAACGCATACAAAAAAATTCATTCAAATCGGTCTGGCCGTTTAGGAGGAGTTCAGTGACATACACACGTACAGTAGAATTATATATATAAAGATGTATAATGTAAGGTTACATGCCAATAAAGGTGTTTTTTTTTTACTTTTTTATAAGACGTTATGAAAAATAGAGGAATTTAAAAAATATTCAGAATATTTCCTTTTTTCGTACCGTTATTTACGCTACGATCATTTTTTCTGAAAAATTGTGAACAAAAATATAACTATCTAGGAGGCCACGTTGAGACTTTAAAAAAAAAATTTTTTTTTAAATCGCGAAAAAACTCGATTTTTCAAACCGTCGTAACTTGGTTCAATTTGGTCGAAATTCGATGAATCTTTCAGTTTCGGAAAGATTTACGTTCAACCTCTCAAAATGTGTAGTTGATTTTGACCCCAAGTACAACCCACCCCACGTAACAACGCGATGGAAAAAAAAAGTTTTTTTATGTAAAAAATTGTCCCACTTTGACAAGCTGTACCGTGCGCAAAAAAAAATCGGCGGGAAACTTCACCACAATGGCAGAAAAATGTAATCAATTTCCTTCAAACGCCTTAAAAATTCGAGCCGTTTCGATGATTTTGAGCAAAGTTATGAATTTTTGAAAAAAAAAAAGACATTTTTCACTTTTTTGGCCATAACTTTAGTAATTTTGCACCAAAATCGATGAACTTTTGCAGTCTGAACAGTTTCAAATTTTCTCTTCAACGTCATGTGAATTGTTTTGTTGCTAAAACGATTCCACCCCCTCCCACCCCCTAAAGGAAAAAAAATGTTTTTGAAGTTTAAATGTGCAAATTTGGTGCAAAAAAAAATCGTGGATTCAATCGGTTAGCATGGCAATAAAGTTAAATAATTTTCCTCCAATTTCCTCCAAAATTCAAGTCGATGCGATGATTTGGCGCGAAGTTATGCAGTTTTGAAAAAAAAATACATTTTCCGCCTTTTTGACCATAACTGGGCGAATTTCACTCGATGGAATTTTGCGATCCAAGAAGTTTTCGACTTTCGTGAAAAGCCCCACAAAAAGTGTTTTGGATTGACAAAAAATGTTAAATTTTTACAACTTGTTTTCATTTTCAATGTCATTTTTTTTCAAAAATTCATAACTTTGCTCCAAATCATCGAAACCACTCGAATTTTTAAGGCATTTAAAGGAAATTGATTAAATTCTTCTGCCATTGTGGTGAAATTTTCCGCCGATTTTTTTTTTGCGCATGGTACAGCTTGTCAAAGTTGGACAATTTTTTACATAAAAAAACGTTTAGTTTCCATCGCGTTGTTGCGGGGGGGTGGGTTGGAGTTGGGGTGAAAATCAACTACACATTCTTAAAGATAAAACTTGAATCTTTCCCAAACTGAAAGATTCATCGATTTTCGACCAAATTGAACCAAGTTACGACGGTTTGAAAGATCGCGATTTTTCGAGTGGCGCTTTTTTTTGACGCCGAGTATATTTTTAATTTTGCTTGTGGTCCAAAAATAATAACAACCCTAAAGAATTGGAAAATGGAAAATTCTCAATAAAGTGAAAATTAAAAAAAAAATGTATTCTTACTTTCTCCGTTACGAAGTACGAGAAAGTATTGTGATCGTGATTTTTTTTTCAAAAATTTTTTTCACGAAAATATCCGTTTGGGGGGGTCCTTAGATGCCATTTTAACAATTTCTAGGAAAAAAAATTGTGTCTGTGTGTGTGTGTGTGTGTTTGTCTGAGCGCACTGTATCTCAAAAACTAATACAACAATTCATATGAAACTTTGAACATAAGTCTTATTTGACGAGAAAGAATCGAATTCCGCCCGGGAATTGGACAGCGAGGAGGAATATTGAAGCACGTTGGGTGGCGACAATGGAGCGGCCATTAGCAAAGTATGCCTCGACGGCTAACGCGCGATGCTGTCTCGTCCAAAGCATATGATCGGGACTGGCTGTGGGGGGAACAAAAATTGAGGACCTACCGTCTAAGACGCACCCCCTCCCAGCTCCCTACCTTCACCCGTTGCCGTTTGACAGATTTTTCAAAAAAGTAAGTTTCTCTGCCGCACCCTGTATCAACACAGGTCCGATTCGGAAAGGTTGGTGAATTATGGCCTTTTGAAGAAGTAGGCTTTGGAAAGCATTGCATCGCAATTATTTGTTTTGCTGTCACAAACTGGTACTGTCCGCGCCCCATACCTTGGCGAGAAGCCGCGCAGCCCGAATAGTCCCAAGTGCGCCGTTTATAGCCGATCGACAAATTGGAAATGTTCCGCGCGGCGGTCAGTGGCGTATACCACTGCTGTTCGTCGCTACTTCTATCGCATGTTCGCATGGCGCCGCTGGAATTTTTAAAATGTAGCGGAAGTAAAATACCACTGCGCATCCGAGCCGCTCGCCAAGGTATGGGGCGCGGACTGTAAATGTGATTACTTTAAACGTTTACCAACGAAGAATACCTGTCGATTACGATGTGGGAGACGCCGATGGTTCTACCGTCATCATTACAAAAACCGTAAATAAAATTAATATCTACATATTCTTCATAAGTAAACTATTTTTTTTTTTGACATAGGCCTGAGCCATACCGTCACACACGGCTAGGTAAGTAACCGATTTAACGTTTAAAATAACTACATTTACCAGTTACGTTAATTTACAAGTATAGCCCGTTCTCCGGAATCTGGCGGCTGTGGTCGTAAAAGAGGGTCGGAGCTCGGTAAGTGGGGGACGTAATAATTTTTTATCTCAAACCAGTCTTTGTTGAGAAGTACTGGTGTAAAAGTGTGTATACCAATCAGAGCGAAGGACAGTAATAAATATATGGATGCAATTAGACGAATCACCAATACCTTTTCTTCGAGGGTGCGTCGATTTACGACCTCGGCCGCCAGATTCCACCGAATAGGCTATAACAGCAAAACATTCCAATTCCAAAGCCCACTTCTTCAAAAATCCATAATTCACTAACCTTTCCGAATCGAACCAGGGTTATATTACTTTTTTTGCTTAAAATGACCCAAGTAATGCACCCCTAAAGTTTCCTCCTAGGACACCCTGTATATATGAAGTTTTTACCTCCGATATGTGTACAATTCCGGAAACTGTGTCTCAAACGTGTTTCTCGGAGATGGATTATTTTAGCCCGTGTTAATTCATCATATATGAGTGCATGTGCGATTCAAGGAAGAGCGCAATAAATTCACGGATCCGAGAAATGCTGATACTTTAGAACTATGTACGTTGATATCACATAATATCCTAGCGCAATATCCTGACCACCACCACCATCATGTGCAACTAAATTTCAAACTTTCAAGTGGCACATAAACGTCCCACTAGTATTCCATTTCCGCTCGGACGAGATTTACTTCGAAGAAAGAAATGAAAATAACCGTTGCCGGGTTGCCATCGTTCGAGATTTATTACAAGAAGGAATGTAATGAAAAATACCGCGAGATCGAAAAACGAAATTAGTCAAAGCAGGTCATGAACAAAAAGCCGCCGAATGTCTGACACTGACGAAGTCAAATTTGATGTATGAAGTTTTTTAGGAACTTTAAAACAGCACAAATAATTAAGATCCACTTATAAGTAACACGTACTTAATAAAGGGGATGTGGCCGTTACTAGGCGATAATCCATAATTAAACTTAATTGAAAAACTCACTTCAGAGTTTATTCGTTGGAGAAACCGGACGTATGATTGATATCAATTTGTCGATTTCTGTACTTCTAAATAGAGGTTCGTAAAATGTTTTTGCCGACCACGAGGTGCGTCATTACAGGGAATCGCTAATTTCCTAACTTTTTAGAGGTCAAAAAATGCATATTATTATATTGATTGTGAATAATAGTTATTTAAAGCAACAAGGAACGTAAGGACATATTTTAGCAGGCGACGAGCCTCGGCTCCGCCTCGGCTCGTATTCCCCTACCTCAAATGTTAATTATCATTATCAATTGATTAAAGCAGCGCTTGCCATCCGTCGCTCCTGGCCTTTTATTGAGGGGGGTAAATATTTAATTTTTACGCTTTGTATAATTTTATTTGAAAAATCTTCGTAAATATGCGGAAAATAGTTATTTAAGAAACAAGGAACGTAAGGATGTATTTGAGGTAGGCGAATACGAGCCGAGGCGGAACTGCCGAAAATGTTAATTGTCATTACGCTCCGTGTTGCTTATTAATTTTTTTCCGCTACCGGAAATATAATACTTAAAAAAAGATCAGAAAATATTTTAAAATACGGCTTGTAATATTTCGGATTAAAATTTTTATAGCCACCTAGACGTCCTATGGCAACCCAGCAACCGAAACAACAAAATCGAATTTTGTTTGTTTGTGTCAATCCAGTCACAGATTTTGCGGGCATGGGTGTAAACGAAGCTACGAATATTGCGTGTTAGAACCTGTTACCGACAAGATCGAAAAAGGTATGTGTCCTGTTACGACTTTTTTAAGCAGTGGTTATGTAAAAAGGATGCCGATGCTGTAGGTATAGACGAAAATGTGTTGCTCGCCTATATATTGGAGCATTACGTTTCTGTTTATTATTTTCCTAGGTCCGTAAGTAAAAAATTAAGTTCCGTCGTCAAGGACAACAAACACCACGAATGTTATCAGCCACTTACAGAGCCTGTAACCATGGATGTAATGCTTATTTACGTTGTCGGTAGCGGAAAAACAAATTTATTATTTCCGTAAACATTTATATTATTAATAGGATGGGACAGACGCTATACATCCATGGACGCCCGGTCAGTTTTCGATCAAACACGTACATTTTCAATCTCTCAACTCTTTGCATCCAGTTTCCTATTACTTAAGAGACCGGCGTTGATCTGACACGCCACCGCTCCGATGTTGATATACAGCGTATTTGAACAAGCTCCGAACAACCCATTTCATCCGATTAAACAGGTGTCCTCTGGAAGCCCTAATTATAAATATTGTAACGGGAGGATAATTTCCTTAATTAAATATCCTTAATTAAAGAAGGGCCGGCTCCGTGCTAGATCGCAATTAATTCGTTACGCGTGCTTTACCAGCCAATTAATTTTAAGACCACACAAATTGGAAACTCCGGGCCCTAATAATACACTAGTAATTTCATCAAAGTCGCCTGGATAATAAAAAAGGGCAACTTTTAATTTCCAATGATTGTATATTTATAAAAGAAAAAAAAAGTTGTCAATACACTAGTAATTTCGTCAAAGTCGCCATGGAAATAAAAGAAGGCGACTTTTAATTTTCAATGATTGTATATTTATTAAAAGAAAAAAGTTGTCATGGCCATTACTTAAATTAATATGGTGTGTCTTTGAGGATGAAGATTTGTTTAGGTACGTTCTAACAAATGATTAAAATCTAAATCATTTAAAATCATGTAAATACAAAATACATTCATAAATTTATGAATTAAGGACTTATTTAGAGACGAGAATTATTTAAATACAAAATGCGTTAATTTTTTTATTATTATTTAAAAGGAAGGATGGTTGACGAGAATTCGGGTTGAGGAAGTGAGGATGACGTGCCACTAACGATATACAGGGTGCCCGGATTTCGTAGGGACGACTTCTGCTTTTGAAGAGATAGAGAGATTGTCAAATTAGCAAGAAGGTGCGGGTTCGAGGGCTCATTGAGAATCCACCCCCAAATCCAGCTTGTCATGGCCTCCACAATAAAAATTAAAAGAAAATCTGAAATTGAAGAAATTGGGAGATTTTGTTTTAATTCTTTTTTTGAACAAGTGACCCATGACAAGTGGGATTTGGGGGTGGATTCTCGACGAGCCCTCCAACCTTTTGCTAATTTGACCATCTCTCTATCTCTTCAAATGCACTTGTCATGGCCTCCACAATAAAAATTCAAAGAAATCTGAAATTGAAGAAATTAGGAGATTTTGTTTTAATTCTTATTTTGAACAAGTGAGCCATGACAAGTAAGATTTGGGGGTAGATTCTTAATAAGCACTCAACCCTGCACCTTTTTGCTATTTTAACCATCTCTCTATCTCTTCAAATGCAGAAGTTGCCCCTACGAAATCCGGGCACCCTGTATAATTTTTAAGATTTCAGTTTTAATAATAAATGGGACATACACTAGACATCCATGGACCCGCATGGCCACTTCTTCGTTCCGAAAAAGTGACCGCGCGGATGCGATTCGAACCCACGACCACGAGGCCCGTGAGTAGGAGCTCTACTCACTATGCCACCACGGCCCCATGCGTTAATTTAATTCTATGAATTAAAGACAATTTATTCAAATAAATTTAAAAAAAATGTAGACTTGAGGTAACAATTGATTCAAAAATTATTTCAAATTTAAATAAAACGTTACACCCTCGGCGAGAAAGCTTCGTAAATCATACGGTTTTGGATTTAAAAAAAAAAAATTTTAAAATTTTACCAGACGAATTTACTCTTATTTTCTTTAGAAAGAGAGTTTACAATAAAAGCACGACAAGTTTCGCATATTATTCAGCCTGTAAATTTTTTTGTATCCTATCAACGAATTTTTTTATTACCCGACATAATACCCTGAAGGTGACTTAACAATGGAAAAATTCGTGAAGACTCTCAAGCCATAAATCATGGGTAATCTACCCTTCGCTTATAAGAAAAACTTGCAGCTTCGGCAGATTGAAAATTCTATAGATTTATTAATGATCACATGTAATTAAGTAAAGAGTAAGGAGGACGGAGATAAATATATGTTTTATACTGTATTATTGATTTTATTATAGTAATTTCATTTTCATTTAATTTAATTTAATTATTTAGGGATAGAACCAATATGTAAGTTAACAGAAGAAAATTATCAAAATAAATAGAAATAAAATTATAGTAGTAATAAAATCGTGTGAGCCGCAAAATTTTGTTTCAGAGTTGGCAGAGATAAATGAGGTATGACGCATATTATTAGTTCAATTGAATTAGATTAAAAAAAAATGAATTAAGAGTTGGCTGTGAGATAAATGAGGTATGTCGCATATTATTATTAGTTCAATTGAATTATATTTTAAAAAATGAATCAATCTCAAACATGACTGCTACGTTTCTTTCTCACAGGCATGGCCAACTCAGAAACAAAATTAGAGACGAGAATTATTTAAATACAAAATGCGTTATTTTTTTTATTATTTAAAAAGAAGGATTGTTGACGAGAATCCGGGTTGAGGAAGTGCGGATGACGTGCCACTAGAGATTATGTGGCTCACACCTTATAAATACAGTGAAATCTCACTTATACGAAACACTCAGTTACACTAATACTTCTTTTTCCCCGTCGATACTCCCATAAGGCATGGGTACTTAATTATTCACTTATACGACATTCACTTATACGAAACATCCACTTATACGAAGGAATGATCGGTCCCCCAACGTACATTTTATTCGGTTATACGAAGAAAGCACGGGTTTTTCGGCGATTCGTTTACAATAGGACCGGTTTCCTTCCCTCTACCCTCTCTTTCACTCACGTATTTTGATTTTTAAGAAAAGCCCGTCATTCTGTTGTGTTTGCAGAAGGTGCCCGTTTTTGTTTCTCGCGTATTAACAAAGTGAACAGACAATTAACAAGAAAATATCAAAATTCGTTGCAGGGTTTTTGCGAATGTGAACAAAATCTAGTCAAACGTTTGCGTTTTTCAACGCAGCGATTTTGATGAAAAATTCCGGAACAACTAGAGATAACGTCTGTTTATTTTATATCTACATATGTCTGGAACGTTTACTGGAAAATTTATTAAAATTCGTCAAGGGGTTTTTGAGAAAATTAAAAAAATCTAGTCGTGCATTTTTGTAATATAGCGGAAAAATTAGTAATAACTTTTTTTTTATTTTTGTTTGTTTTTATAGCTGTATATGTCCAGACTATTTCCAGAAATATTTATTGAAATTCGTTACAAAATTTTTGAGAAAGTGAAGAAAATATATTGTTAGCAATTTTTCAAAACAACGATTTTGATGAAAAATTCCGGAAAAAGTAGTGATAACATCTTGTTGGATTTTTCTTTTATTTTATAGCTACATATGTCTGGAATATTTCCTGAAAAATTTATTCAAATTCATCAAGGGATTTTTGAGAAAATTAAGAAAATCTAGGCGAATGGTTGCATTTTTCAATGCAGAGATTTTAATAAAAAATTCCGGAGAAACTAGTGATAACGTCTTTTTGGATTTTTCTTTTGTTTTATAGCTACATATGTCTGGAATATTTTCTGAAAAATTTATTCAAATTCATCAAGGGATTTTTGAGAAAATTAGGAAAATCTAGGCGAATGGTTGCAGTTTTCAATGCAGAGATTTTGATAAAAAAAATTCCGGAGAAACTAGTGATAACGTCTTTTTGGATTTTTCTCTTGTTTTATAGCTACATATGTCTGGAATATTTCCGGAAAAATGTATTCAAATTCATCAAGGGATTTTTGAGAAAATTAAGAAAATCTAGGCGAATGGTTGCATTTTTCAATGCAGAGATTTTAATAAAAAATTCCGGAGAAACTAGTGATAACGTCTTTTTGGATTTTTCTTTTGTTTTATAGCTACATATATCTGGAATATTTTCTGAAAAATTTATTCAAATTCATCAAGGGATTTTTGAGAAAATTAGGAAAATCTAGGCGAATGGTTGCATTTTTCAATGCAGAGATTTTGATAAAAAATTCCGAAGAAACCACTGATAACGTCTTTTTGGATTTTTCTTTTGTTTTATAGCTACATATATCTGGAATATTTCCTGAAAAATTTTATTCAAATTCATCAAGGGATTTTTGAGAAAATTAAGAAAATCTTGGCGAATGTTTGCATTTTTCAATGCAGAGATTTTGATACAAAAATTCCGGAGAAACTAGTGATAACGTCTTTTTGGATTTTTCTTTTGTTTTATAGCTACATATGTCTGGAATATTTCCTGAAAAATTTATTAAAATTCGTCAAGGGATTTCTGAGAAAATTAAGAAAATCTAGGCGAATGGTTGCATTTTTCAATGCAGAGATTTTAATAAAAAATTCCGGAGAAACTAGTGATAACGTCTTTTTGGATTTTTCTTTTGTTTTATAGGTACATATGTCTGGAATATTTTCTGAAAAATTTATTCAAATTCATCAAGGGATTTTTGAGAAAATTAAGAAAATCTAGGCGAATGGTTGCAGTTTTCAATGCAGAGATTTTGATAAAAAAGTTCCGGAGAAACCAGTGATAACGTCTTTTTGGATTTCTCTTTTGTTTTATAGCTACATATGTCTGGAATATTTCCTGAAAATTTTATTCAATTTCATCAAGGGATTTTTGAGAAAATTAAGAAAATCTAGGCGAATGTTTGCATTTTTCAATGCAGAGATTTTGATAAAAAAAATTCCGGAGAAACCAGTGATAACATCTTTTTGGATTTTTCTTTTGTTTAATAGCTACATATGTCTGAAATATTCTCTGAAAAATTTATTCAAATTCACCAAGGGATTTTTGAGAAAATTATGAAAATCTAGGCGAATGGTTGCATTTTTCAATGCAGAGATTTTGATTTTAAAAAAAACAGAGAAACTAGTGATAGCGTCTTTTTGGATTTTTCTTTTGTTTTATAGCTACACATGTCTAGAATATTTCCTGAAAAATTTATTCAAATTCATCAAGGGATTTTCACACCTTATGTATTTTCGATGTTTCCCTATTATTGGATGCATTTCTGTTGGGAAATAAATATAAACAGTTCTGACCTTTGTGATGTGTGTTATGTAAAAGAGAACACATTAAGTTAATGGGTGTAAATATTTAGAACACCCGCTGCGGCTTCATGCATCGTTGTTTTTATATTAAATTTTCATTTTTTTTCTTAGGCGGGCGTGAACACACTATTTAGAATAACTCTTTCTGTATTCATATAAATAATTATTATACGGTGAAAAGTTTAGTTCATAAATTAATTTAAAGTATTTATGTACTTTGGAAGAAGTGAGATTGTTTGTAAAATGGAAAACTGAATAATAAATTTTGTAAGAAGATAACATTTTATATAAAGTGTGACGAAATTATATAAATCTATACAAAAAATCACGACTCAGATTTGCAGGATCGGACGATACTGAACGTTTGAAACGTCAAAATTATGAAAGACGAAAATTATTGCGGTTAAATTTCTCTAAAATTTATCAAAAAAGGTTTTGATTTTTTCAAAGAACATGAATATAATTTTGAGTAATTTTGAAAATTTTCAAGTCGATGGCTATTGTTTTTATATTATTTTTCGAGTCACGAAAATTTTTGTAATTTTTCCAAATTTACTTAAAATTAAAATTAAATTAAATTAATATATAGTAAAGAAGTGAATGTAACTTCTCACTTGCTTAATCTACGCATACTTGATAATGAATTATCGAATCGAACTCAGACACGTATTATTCCAAAATTACGTTGAGATTACTGTCGATGACATTTATTTTAGTCAACTAAATCCCTCTTCGGCGATTTATCCCCCCGCAACAGAAAAATCAGGCCATCAAAAGAGATCGATCTCGAGAGATTCGAGGGATTGAAAGGCGATGCTAATCTGCGGAAACTTCTGGCCGATAAATTAGATCGTCCGGATGATCGGCCCCGCGCGTAAACAGAAATTCAAATTCGATTCGGAAACTTTCCAGGCAGTTCCTTATTTTAATTGAAATTAAATCCCTCGACATGATAACCGATCATCTATAAGCCACACATTCCGCACATATTCACGCCGTGATTTCAAATTATTTTACTTCAAAATTTGATCAAATGAAATAAAATCTTGTTGACGTTATAAATGCAACTTAATTATTCCGTTATAATTGCATTATACAAATTTGATGTAATGAAATTATTAGTGTTGCATACGATCGTTTTATGTAATATTCGCTACAGTGTTGAGAAAACCAATTTACGATAATAAAAAGCTTACAAACTCATAAATAATAATGGAGGGAAATATAGGGGCACAGCTTTCGCAGTTAAAAGCAGCTTATTGAATTATAAGTTAAATCTCTTATTTATTGCCGAAGAATCGATGCCTGGATATTAAGAAAACGAAAACATAACGTCGTTAATGAGCTTTATGAATATATACGACATTATAAGTGTTTTTAATTAATTTTTTCGCCTGCCTCTACCGAAACCATATATTTCGGCCATAAAAATCGTGCCGAAAAAATAATATGCATAATCTAGACAACCTTCCGCGGAATAGGAGTAGGCTATGCAAAAATCTGACAGTGACAGTTCAATGGTGCGCGATATAAAATTTCCTGAAACACTATTTTTACTTAAGGCAGGCGAAAAAATATCGAGTGTAAATCATGCCGAAATACTTTAGCAACCCTTCACTTTTAGGAACCTCGCTTGTGTTGCTAAAAGCGGCGGATTGCTAAATTCTATTTTCGGCCTTTGATACACTATATACTATAAATAAACTGAAGAAGAGTAGGACAAATCATAAAAACAGCTTTTAAATGAAAGACATGTACAAAGGGGATGCGAACACTATGGAGAAGATCTAAAGAGGACGTCGAAGTCTTTCAGGATTTATCCCTAGCTTTGGCGTGTTCTAGTTGAACAAGAGTCACGAAAAAGGAAACTATCTATTGCAGAAAATATAATAAAACGTACACAGAAAATCAGCAACGTCTAGTCGATTCCTTAAATTCCTCCTTGAAGATGAATACAAGTCGTCAGTACCGATATCTGCTACTGCAGACATAGGAAGATCAAAAAGCTAGTCACATAGAATGTGGTGATGTAATAAGACGAAACTAGTCGATAGTTTATATTTAGTACAATTAATATCCTTAATAATACCAATATGTAACTGTTCAACACTTCAATTTCCTTTTCACCCGACAGAGCGCAAAATGCACTTTAATTCCGTCACGTCCTTCGGAACTTATCGCCCGGCGCATCGCACACCGAACACAATTCGAAGCCCTTTGATTTATAATGCAGATTGTCGAGATTAGATCACGACTTATCCCGGAAAGTAATCTCGATTGTCGGCGGATCAGCGCCGCATGCAAATCGACGGCCCGAGCGCCTGACCAGAGAAAAGCGCCCCCCAATCGCTTCAAAATTTCCCCTCATGTATATTTACGAATATGCTAATTCATTGACCCCCCGACGCCCTCAATGAGATGGATCCGAAATTCGTTCAAGTTTTGCATAAACATTACATAACAAAACCCATTTAAGTTGTACGCTCAAAAACCGTTCACCTCTTCCCCCCGCCCGCCCAAAGAATAACAACAGTGTGCAAGGGTCGAGTTTGTGGAGTTTTAGGGCCGTGTTGGCAGAGCTCTCGAAACTTTAAAAGAACTGAAGTGTGATCTGGAATTTCATCTGCGGGGCGCGACGGTTAATTGCAGGTTACGTAAGATTATGAGGTTTTATGTTTAAAGGGATGATTATGTAAATTTAATGTATGCAAATAAATTCGCTGGGCGGGCGCTCGCTAAAAATGGTTCGTAATAATATTTTAAATTTGTGAGAAATGAGCTATTAGTTAATGCCGACGAGGCATTGCGCTTAATTGAGTTTTCGGTTCATGAGATTTGGGAACATTTCCAAAATATATATACGTAGATGCTGGAGGGGAGTGGCAGCAATGCTCAGCTGTCAACAAATAAATCAGATGTTATTAATGTTAACAAATTGGACAAATGTGTAATGGTGTTGGTAAATGGTAAAATTTTGAAGAAAAATAGAAGAAAGCAGGAATGCAAATAAAATACATAAAATAGTTTTCTAGACTGTAAGACCTCTGGTCAATTGCCTGCTGAGGTTATCTGTAAAATAAATATATTCTCTCTCTCTCATATAGTTTTCTTTTTATGTTTTTTATGTTTCAGTTGAGTTTCAAATTTTTGAAAATAATTCACACTAATAAATAACTTAACCCAGATGGCGCCACCGTCCCTTTAAACGCCAATATGTAAAAAAATTGTAAACTTCATAGTTCGATTATATGTTCTAAGATGTTGCTGATCAAACTAACAGTAGACAATCTAAATTAATAAGTTCAAAAATTCTTTGATTTACAGAAAATCTTATAGAATAATTTTTTGTAAGCATATTTTAAATAAATATAAACCAACAATTATACAAAATATTTCGGCTCTTAATGGATTAATTTACGATAGCACAAGTCTACGTTTATGGTCAGCTCTTTCAAAACAAACCATTTTCCACCCATTTTTGGCATTCATCGTAAACGTCGCCTTGCCCAACTGACACTATTCCCACCTGTCACACCGCGTGTGTTCACATAACACCAAAAATTACGCAACACAATGGACAGCGAGTTATTATTCCGCGTATCGCGTAACTCCTACGCGACACTTGGCGAGCGGTGACGGATAACAAGGCAACAGTTGGCCAAAAAGAGTGAAAGTGCATCCATCGCCTCCCCGTGAAGAAGTGATCCAACGGTGGTATCAGTTCGGATGGCATTAACGCGCCGACGACCGCGACAGCAAGAGCTCTAGGTCGGTCGTTTTTATCGTCGTCGCGAAGCCCGAACCAGGTCACTGGGGTGCATCACCGGCGGGAGGTCATGAGATGACCAGACAACACTTCCACTGCAAGAACCGTTATTTGTGTTTCGTGCTCCTGATAGCGGTGACAGTTTCCTTTGCGCGGGGACAAGCGGAGACGTATAAAAGTGAGTAAGACTAGACGTGACCTAGACAAGTGATCTCAAAATTAAATAGTTTCAACAAATTAATTAATTATAGCTTGTCGTCTAAAGACGAAATTAAGAGCTGCAGTTTATAGTGCGATTGTGATTCCACTTCATCTTCGGTAGCGAAGATATTAATTGCAATTTGTTCTGTAGCAACGGAATTAAGAGTTGTTACCCAATTTATGATTCCTAGCTAGCTATCCTCCAAAACTTCAGTTCTGCTAGTTCGTACTAGCCCTGAAATGATTAAGCTAAGAGCTATCTCTAGAGAGAATCTTTTTTCATTGTAATTTGTTGTGATGTGCTGCGACGAAGTTTATAATGCTATTTGGATTTGCTGTTGGTCTTGATCACTGTTGCCAACTAACAAAAAGCAATATCTCCTAAAATTCCAACATTTTCCCGCTAGAAGAAAAATTTGCGGCAAAAATCTTGATCAGTGTTGCCAATAGACTAACAGAAAATATCTGCTAAAATGCCAACCCTTTCTCGCTAGAAATAAAATTTGGGACAAAAATCTTGATCAGTCTTGCCAGCATACTAGCAGAAAATATCTCCTAAAATGCCAACCCTTTCCCGCTAGAAATAAAATTTACGACAATAATCTTGATCAGTATTGCCAACAAACTAGCAAAAAATATCTGATAAAATGGCAAACTTTTCCCGCTAGAAATAAAATTTGGACAAAAATCTTGATCAGTCTTGCCAACAGACTATCAGAAAATATCTCCTAAAATGCCAACCTTTTCCCCGCTGGAAATTAAATTTGAGACAAGAATCTTGATCAGTTTTGCAACAGACTATCAGAAAATATCTGCTAAAATGCCAACCTTTTCCCGCTAGAAATAAAATTTGAGATACAAATCTTGATCGGTGTTTCCAACTATCAGAAAGTATTTGCTAAAATGCCAACCTTTTCCCGCTACAAATAAAATTTGAGACAAAAATCTTGATCAGTGTTACCAACAAGCTAGCAGAAAATATCTGCTAAAATGCCAACTTTTTCCCCGCTAGAAATAAAATTTGAGACAAAAATCTTGATCAATGTTTCCAACTATTAGAAAATATCTCCTAAAGTGCCAACCCTTTTCCGCTAGAAATAACATTTGAGACAAAAATCTTGATCAGTGTTACCAACAGACTATCAGAAAATATCTGCTAAAGTACCAACCCTTTCCCTCTAGAAATAAAATTTGAGACAAAAATCTTGATCAGTCTTGCCAACAGACTATCAGAAAATATCTGATAAAATGCCAAACTTTTTCCGCTAGAAATAAAATTTGCGACAAACATCAATAAAACGTAAATATTGATTTTTTTTCTCTTTTAATATTTTGTTATATTTTATTTCAGAAATTGATTTCTTGTATCAAATGTTCTAATTCCACTAGAAATGTTTCAAAATGTAAGGGATGGGTTTTATCACCGATTGGCTTATTGCCAAGAGAGGAACGGTGCTCATTTCTCAATTTGAACATTTGATACATTAAATAAGTTTATTAAAAATTCAAATTCAAATTCAAATTCTTTATTCTTAACTTCGCCACTATTACTTCGCTATTTATTTTATTTTTTCACTTATTTTCGAATCTAGCCGTGTAAGTTTCGTACAGATAGTGTCACCATCTATTAAAAATGTGGGGGAATTTCAAATTAAAATATCTGCCAACTGTCTGAGAGATTTTCAAAACGGAAAATTGCTGCCAACTGTCAATTTCAAGTCGGGAAATTACAATTCGATTTTTAGCCACTTTATTTCTACATTCGAAGTGATGCTGGTTCTTCGAAAAAGTTTTGTGCAGATAGTGGTACCACCTAAAAAAATCTGGGGAAATTTCAACTCAAAATGTCCGCTAACTGTCCAAATCTGGAGGAAATTTTACAACAAAAAATTGCTTCCAACTGTCAATTTCATGTCGGAAAATTACAATTCGATTTTTTTTTTTCGAATGTAGCCTCTCTACTGCTACATTAAAAATGGTACTGGTTCTTCGAACAAGTTTTGTGCAGACAGTGTTACCACCTAAAAAAATCAGGGGGAATTTCAACTTAAAATGTCTGTCAACTGTCAAAATCTGGAGGATTTTTACAACAAAAAATTGCTTCAACTGTCAATTTCAAATCGGAAAATTACCATTCGAACTTTTTTTTTTATAAACTTCAACTCAAAATGTATGCCAACTGTCAAAATCTGGGAGATTTTCACAACGGAAAATTGCCGCCAACTGTCAATTTCAAGTCGAGAAATTACAATTCCAACTATTTTTTAAATATAGCGTCACTCTTCTTCTACATTAGAAGTGATGCTGGTTCCGCGGAAAAGTTTTGTACGTACAGTGTTACCATCTATAAAAATCTTGAAAAATTTAAATCAAAATATCTGTCAACTGTCAAAATCTGGGAGATTTTCACAACGGAAAATTGCTGCCAACTGTCAATTTCAAGTCGGGAAATTATAAGTCGATTTTTTTTCGAATTTAGCCACTTTATTTCTACATTCGAAGTGATGCTGGTTCTTCGAACAAGTTTTGTGCAGTGTTACCACCTAAAAAAATCTGGGTGAATTTCAACTCAAAATGTCTGCCAACTGTCAAAATCTGGAGAATTTTCACAAAAAAAAATTGCTTCCAACTGTCAATTTCAAATCGGAAAATTACCATTCGTACTTTTTTTAGAATATATCCTCTCTACTTCTACATTAGAAGGGATGCTGGTTCTTCGAACAAGTTTTGTGCGAAAACTATAAAAATCCTGGGGGAATTTCAAGTCAAAATGTCTGCCAACTGGCAAAATCTAGAAGATTTTCACAACGGAAAGTTGCTGCCAATTGTGAAATTGACAAATCGATTTTTTTCGAATGTAGAAGTAACTCTGGTTCTTCGAATAAGTTTTGTGCGCACAGTGTTACCATCTTTAAAAATCTTGGGGAATTTCAAATCAGAATCTGGTAGATTTTCAAGATAAAACTAACTGCCAAGTGTTAATTGCAAGTCAGAAAATTACAATTTGGATTTGTTTTCTCTACTTCTACATTAGAAGTCATGCTGGTTTTTCGGAAAAGTTTTGTGCGTACAGTGTTACCATTTCTAAAAATCTGGGGGAATTTCAAATCAAAATGTCTGCGAACTGTCAGATTTTCAACGTAAAAATTGCTGCCAAATGTTAATTTCAAGTCGGAGAATTACAATTCGGATTTTTTTTCTCTGCTTCTACATTAGCAACCATGCTGATTCTTTGGAAAAGTTTTGTGCGTACAGTGTTACCATCTATAAAAATCTGGAGGAGTTTCAAATCAAAATGTCTGCGAACTGTCAAAATCTGGTAGATTTTCAATATAAAACTTACTGCCAACTGTTAATTTCAAGTCGGAAAATTGCAATTTGGTTTTTTTCTCTACTTCTACATTAGTAGCCATGTTGATTCTTCGGAAAAGTTTTGTGCGTACAGTGTTGCATAAAAATCTGGAGGAATTTCAACTCAAAATGGCTGCAAACTGTAAAAACCTGGGAGATTTCCACTACGGAAAATTGCTGCCAACTGTTAATTTCAAGTCAGGAAATTACAATTCGAACTTAGTTTCAAATACAAAAAAAAGTGATGCTGGTTTGTGCGAAAACTATAAAAATCTGGAGAAATTTCAACTCAAAATAGCTGCAACTGTCAAAATCTGGGCGATTATCACAACGGAAAATTGCTGCCAACCGTTAATTCTATGTCGGAAAATTACAATTCGAACTCTTTTTTTTAATATATCCTCTCTACTTCTACATTAGAAGTGATGCTTATTATTTTAACAAGTTTTGTGCATGTAGTATTACCATCTATAAACATTTGGGGGAATTTTAACTCAAAATGGCTGCCAACTGTCAAAATCTGAGAGATTTTCACGACGGAAAATTGCTGCCAACCGGTAATTTCAGGTCGGAAAATTACAATTCGAACGCAAAAGTGTTGATAATCCTAAGTTTTGGTGCTTAAAATTTTTGCGAAGTGTCAAAAACCTGGGAGGATTTCGCAATAGGAGATAACGTCTCATAAACTATCTTAAAAAAATCTAGGGAAAAGTAGACTCTGCCCTCACAGTAGTGAAAAACAGGGAATTGGCTTTATGGAAGTGAAAATGGCAACACTGTTCACACGAACGTGTCAGGAAATTCGGTGGCGGGAAACTAAAACCTGGAGGAATTTCAAATCAAAATTCTAGGTTTAAATTCGAAATATTATACGATCGATACGTAACCTGATATGGTTTTAAAGCCTGTCCTTCGTAACCGTATTCGGGTACAACTTATATATAACTTGATATGGTTTAAAAATCTCTCCTTCAAATCCGTTGCATTATATTATTATTGGCGGCTTCTCATTCGTGAACAACTGTTCATTCACAAAAAAACACGGCATTTTCATCTATTTTTGAAAAATATACTATTATTAAACCAGATGTAGTCTTACCAACCATGTTTAATAGTATCTAGGAAAAATTAGACTCTGCCCTTACAGTAGAGAAAAACACATTTCGCCTTCTGGAAGTGAAAACGGCAAAAAACGCAAAACGCAAAAGTATTGCCATCTGGAGGATGGCGGAAATTGAAAACTTGTGGGAATTTCAGATCAAAATTCTAGCTTCAAATTCTAAATATAATGTGACCTGATATGGTTGTAAAGCCTGTCCTTCGTAACCGTATTCGGGTACGACTTATACGTAACCTGTTATGATAACTGTAATCGTAATCCTAACCGTAGCCGTAACCGTAAACGGCTAACAACCTTAAATAATTTAATATCCGTTTTTTTTTTCAGAGGCCTAAGCCAATAAAATAGATAGATATTCCAAGTTTGGATTCTACTAAATATATATCATGCCATTACATTATATAGTTGGCCTTTATTGGATATTAATAATAATCTTTACTTCCATTAGACTAAAATACAGTAGAGGGAATGTCATTAAGAGCACAATGCATATCCAAAGAAAAAATTAATTTCACGAAATTAAAAATTTTTCGCATTTATTGCGAAAAAGTGAATTAATAATTAAAAAAACTAATCAATATGCGTATTTTTACTAGTTGATGTTCTCGTTAAAAGATGGGCGCCGATCGTATGGTTGGCACCGGAGGAAAAGTTCCAACCACTGAGCGTCGAAGAGTTTCTCGAGCACGTCTTCCCGGCCGATCACGAAGGGCACCCAACGACGAGGGATCGGAAGGAATCGAGGAGTTATCTACCCGACGGCAAGGAATCGAGATCTTTGTTTCTGCATACGAAGAAGAGCATAGGTAAACATGTACAATTAATCTTTCTCCATCTCAGGCCAAAAAAAAAAAACTTTCCCACATTTTAAACGCACGTTTCTACAAACAACTGAAACAAAAGGTGGGAAATTAAATTCATTTCCTTATCACGATACGCAACATTTCACTCGATCATCGAAGGTTTATGATTAATTATTTTAATTAAATACTAAAATTGGCGATACCAGCAAAGTGTTTTAAATCAATCTCCTTCCTAATTTAATTAAATCGTATCGTTAATATCATGATTGAAGTTTTGACAACTCATTTTTTAGCGTTTAGGAAAATTAGCGAACATTTCACGAATTCATTAATACAATCATATTTTTTTATATATCTTATAGTTGCGCGCAAAATAAAATCCATGGGTCGTTGGAAATACATGATCAAAAAAACGCAATAGCGCTTGTCTTTATCCCACAAAAAAAGTCAACAGTGCGATCGCGCGCGAACTCAAACGGTTAAGGTTATGTCAATGTAAAGCTGCCTTAAAAATGTTGATAATACAGGCACCTTCACGACCTCATTTGTAAAATCGTTGTTCATTAATTCCACACTGAAATATTTCAAATTAAAGCCATTTTCTTGTGATATGAGATACATTTTTTACCTAATACAAACGCTAACATAAAAAATCAAATTACACGATTAAAATCTCTTCTCCAAATTTCTAATGATATGGATGAATTTTTTACCTAATACAAACGATTAAACAAACAGAAAAAATTAAATTGCACGATTAAAATCTGAATAACCATCACGTTTCGTCAACAAATTCTTTCACTCGCGAGCTCCGGTTTCGCGTCTGAAAAGATGAATTTTAGAAATCCTTTCTACATTTACATACATCTCCATATCCCAGAAACCTCAATGCGTTCGCGCTATTATTACAGAATAAGCCATAATCCCCGCGACTTGATTTCACATGATAAAACACAATTAATCCGAAATATTATAATCCCAACCCAATTGCCTCGAAACCCGCGTATTACAGCACTGTTACATGTTATTAGTGCGTTCCATCTCGGTGCACCTGACTTCAGAGAAACTCGATTTCTTATGCAACGGTGATGGCGAATTCTATGCATTTATTTATTTCAAATATAAAAGAAAGGAAAATCTGTTTTAAGCTACGCGCACACTTGTCAGAATCGGACGGACGGCACGCATCGGATAATAATAATAATAATACTTTATTTCCCAACAGATTTTAACATCTAATTACAGGGAAAAATACAACAATACTTAAATACCAAATTAAACGGCATGTTAATTAAAATAGAAAAACTTTAAAATTAAAATAACTAAAATAACTAAAGATCAAATAGAATATCCTAGTTCTAACCGTGCCAGTTATTTTACGTAGACTGTCATTGAAGAAGTCTAAGTCATAGCAATAGATATTTACGTAATGACATATTGTATAAATAGGTGATCTTAGACGGTAATTTGTATTACAATTTTGTAAGTAAAATAAGTTCCTGGAGCGAGATGGTTTTGCCGGAACATAAAAATTTAATTTGGATAACAATATCTCATCAGAGATTTGTCCATTTAGAAGTTTATATATGAATACAATATGCGCTATAATTCTACGAACTTCAAGACTTTCAAATGCAAATTCATTTAGAAGACTGGAATATTCATAAAATTGCTTAACACAGTTGTAAACGAGTCAACGCACATTTATCGGTACGGCATGGAACGGATAAATTTGAGTTGACTCGTTTACTTAACTTAACTGTGTTAAGCAATTTTATCCGATGCGTGCCGTCCGTCCGATTTCGACAAGTGTACGCGTAGCTTTAGGAGTATACAAAGTTCATATGTAATGTGTGTTTGTAAACGTCCAATATCCAAGATAAAAGAAATATCTAACACCTGGCCAAATGGACGTGCATACTATTTAAAAAAAACTATAAAAAAAAACACCGAAAACTTCAATATCAAAAAATTGTCGAGCAATTGTCTAAATATTCTATCGCAAAAACATAGTCACGAAACAAAAATAGAATCTTCCATGACAATTGGGATGCAAAAACACAGTCACAAAACGTCACAATTATTTTTGATGGAATTTTTTTTTAATTAGACTGATTTTTTATACATTTTTAATTCAACTATGTTTTCATACCTGAATTAGTGATTTATACATGATTAATATTTTATTTTCAACTGTTACTTTATAGATGATTTTTTTTATTCAACTGTTTTTTTTTATACAGGGTGACCCATTTTAAATAGCCACCCCAAATATCTCGAAACCTGAGCAACATGACAAAAAATGTTTCAGATGAAAGTTGTTGGGTTCGGAGGGGGACATATGCTGTCGACCTTGAAAATGACCTTGGGGTCAATTTTCAAGGTCAAGCGAAGATCAACTTTGATTTTTCAAATAGAATCCTCTATTTTTCAGTCAAGTTCCAATTGTTGTAACTTTGTTTCCGGAAGTGATATGTCAATTTTTTTACGATGTGTTAAAAATGTATGAATTTTAAAGTGATTGAGAAGTTTTTAAAGTAATTTCTTGTAAAATAATTGATTTATGATTTTTCTAATATTTAATTGTAATTTTTTTGATGTCGGCAGTCAAGTTCCAATTGTTGCAACTTTGTTTTAGGAAGTGGTATGTCAATTGTTTTATGATGTGTCAAAAATGTATTCATTCTGAAGGGATTGAGAAGTTTTCAAAGTAATTTCTTGAAAAATAATTGATTTGTGATTTTTCTAATATTTGATTGTAATTTTTGACGTCGGCAGTCAAGTTCCAATTGTTGTAACTTTGTTTCCGGAAGTGGTATGTCAATTGTTTTATGATATGTTAAAAATGTATTAATCTGAAGGGATTGAGAAGTTTTCAAAGTAATTTCTTGAGAAATAATTGATTTATGATTTTTTTAATAATCAATTGTAATTTTTGATGTCGTCAGACATGTTTCAATTGTTGTAACTTTGTTTCCGGAAATGATATGTCATTTTTTTTATCATGTGTCAAAAATGTATTAATTCTGAAGGGATTGAGAAGTTTTCAAAGTAATTTTTTGAAAAGTAATTAATTTATGATTTTTCTAAAATTTATTTGTAATTTTTGATGTCGGCAGTCAAGTTCCAATTGTTGTAACTTTGTTTCCGGAAGTGGTATGTCAATTATTTTATCATGTGTCAAAAATGTATTAATTCTAAAGGGATTGAGAAGTTTTCAAAGTAATTTTTTGAAAAGTAATTGATTTATGATTTTTCTAAAATTTATTTGTAATTTTTGATGTCGGCAGTCAAGTTCCAATTGTTGTAACTTTGTTTCAGGAAGTGGTATGGCAATTGTTTTATCATGTGTTAAAAATGTATTAAGGGATTGAGAAGTTTTCAAAGTAATTTCTTGAAAAATAATTATTTTATGATTTTTCTAATATTTCATTGTAATTTTTGATGTCGGCAGTCAAGTTCCAACTGTTGTAACTTTGTTTCCGGAAGTGATATGTCAATTGTTTTATGATGTGTTAAAAATGTATTAATTCTGAAGGGATTGAGAAGTTTTCAAAGTAATTTCTTGAAAAATAATTTATTTATAATTTTTTTAATATTTCATAGTAATTTTTGATGTCGGCAGTCAAGTTCCAATTGTTGTAACTTTGTTTCCGGAAGTAGTATATCAATTGTTTTATCATGTGTCAAAAATGTATTCATTCTGAAGGGATTGAGAAGTTTTCAAAGTAATTTCTTGAAAAGTAAATGATTTATGATTTTTCTAATATTTAATTGTAATTTTTGATGTCGGCAGTCAAGTTCCAATTGTTGTAACTTTGTTTCAGGAAGTGGTATGTCAATTGTTTTATCATGTGTCAAAAATGTATTCATTCTGAAGGGATTGAGAAGTTTTTGAAGTAATTTCTTGAAAAATAATTGATTTATGATTTTTCTAATATTTCATTGTAATTTTTGATGTCGGCAGTCAAGTTCCAATTGTTGTAACTTTGTTTCCGGAAGTGGTATGTCAATTGTTTTATCATATGTCAAAAATGTATTAATTCTGAAGGGATTGAGAAGTTTTCAAAGTAATTTCTTGAAAAATAATTGATTTATGATTTTTTTAATATTTCATTGTAATTTTTTATGTCGTCAGTCAAGTTAAAATTGTTGTAACTTTGTTTCCGGAAGTGGTATGTCAATTGTTTTATCATGTGTCAAAAATGTATTGATTCTGAAGGGATTGAGAAGTTTTCAAAGTAATTTTTTGAAAAATAATTGATTTATGATTTTTTTAATATTTCATTGTAATTTTTTATGTCGTCAGTCAAGTTAAAATTGTTGTAACTTTGTTTCCGGAAGTGGTATGTCTATTGTTTTATCATGTGTCAAAAATGTATTGATTCTGAAGGGATTGAGAAGTTTTTAACGTAATTTCTTGAAAAATAATTTATTTATGATTTTTTTAATATTTCATTGTAATTTTTGATGTCGGCAGTCAAGTTCCAATTGTTGTAACTTTGTTTCAGGAAGTGGTATGTCAATTGTTTTGTCATGTGTCAAAAATGTATTCATTCTGAAGGGATTGAGAAGTTTTTGAAGTAATTTCTTGAAAAATAATTGATTTATGATTTTTCTAATATTTCATTGTAATTTTTGATGTCGGCAGTCAAGTTTCAATTGTTGTAACTTTGTTTCCGGAAGTGGTATGTCAATTGTTTTATCATATGTCAAAAATGTATTAATTCTGAAGGGATTGAGAAGTTTTCAAAGTAATTTCTTGAAAAATAATTGATTTATGATTTTTTTAATATTTCATTGTAATTTTTTATGTCGTCAGTCAAGTTAAAATTGTTGTAACTTTGTTTCCGGAAGTGGTATGTCAATTGTTTTATCATGTGTCAAAAATGTATTGATTCTGAAGGGATTGAGAAGTTTTTAACGTAATTTCTTGAAAAATAATTGATTTACGATTTTTCTAATATTTCATTGTAATTTTTGATGTCGGCAGCAAGTTCCAATTGTTGTAACTTTGTTTCCGGAAGTGGTATGTCAATTCTTTTATCATGTATCAAAACTGTATTCATTCTGAAGAGATTGAGAAGTTTTCAAAGTAATTTCTTGTAAAGTAATTGATTTATGATTTTTCTAATATTTCATTGTAATTTTTGATGTCGGCAGTCAAGTTCCAATTGTTGTAACTTTGTTTCCGGAAGTGGTATGTCAATTGTTTTGTCAAGTGTCAAAAATGTATTAATTCTGAAGGGATTGAGAAGTTGTTGAAGTAATTTTTTGAAAAATAATTTATTTATGATTTCTTTAATATTTCATTGTAAAATTTTCGATGTCGTCAGTCAAGTTCCAATTGTTACAATTTTGTTTTCGCAAGTGGTGTGTCAATTGTTTTACAACAAATTTAAGTACGGTTTATCCTTCTTCTAGCCTGACAAAATGCTATGCTTCAAAGTTTCCTTTAAAATCTATTCCCAAATATTCAAATCCAAGGTCAGCAAGGGGTATTGGTTTCTCTTTCTTTCATCTTGGCAAAAGATTTCCTTCAAAATATATTCTTAAATAATGAATGAGAGCAACACCTGTCAAAATCTAGGAACTTATCTAGTCACTTATTTTTTATTCCTCTTCACAATCATTTTTTTTTCAGATGATCTCAAGGATGAATCGTCGTTTTTGTACGGAAAGAACCCAAAATTGAATCCAGTTCCGGTTTACGCAATAGTATCCAATTGCAATAACGATTTGGAAGACTCCAACGAGGTATTTACGGATTCCCATCCACATTTCCACGTGACGTATTGGATTTTCTTTCCCTACAACGAGGGGAAGGAGATTTGCCTGTTTGGAAACATACCCACGCCCTTGATCTTCAACTCGTGTTTTGGTAGGAAGAAGATCTTCGGAAACCACGTTGGAGACTTCGAACACCTCAGCATGTCCTTTAAAGGCAAACCATATCCAGACGAACTGTTTTTATCCGCGCACGACGCTGGCGTGTACTACAAGTACATACCTCACAAGAGGATGTTCAAATACGTTCATCAGGTGACCGCAAAAATCCTGGTACAACCCAAGTTCCCGCAATGGGTCCGCACATCGAAAGGTAGGCCAGTCTTGTTTTCCGCGTACGGTTCCCACGGGTTGTGGTCGTCTTCGGGTCAGCACTACTTCGTCAGAGTTCCTAAATTATACGACAGAACCGGATACGGCGTACCTTGGAAGACCTGGCACCACATCAAGACATACCATCTTGGGTTCAGCAAGCCGCCGATGTGGATCAAGTATCAGGGGAAGTGGGGAAACCCGAAGTCGAGGTGCGTGATCTCGAAACGTTTGGGGATCTGTGAGTTTTCCGAAGGACCGTCCGGTGTGCTCAACCGGACTCAAGACTTTTACTGCGGAGTGTAGTTTGTGATAATTTGTGATGTAATTAATAAGTTAATAATCTAAGGTGTATATTATGTTCTTACAGATACATATTATAAAGTATTTTTGTTTAAATGCTCTAAAGCATTGTTTTATTACAGTGGTGGTTCGTGAACTTTCGTAGAAGAGACTGAGACTCTTCTGTGGCTCTTCTCTTCAAACTTCCACTATCCGCCGCTGTTTTATACCCATATATAGGTAATTAATACTTCATTTCGAAATTTTATTTTTTGGACAAAATATTAATGAATGAGAGTCAAGCGACGTTGGCTTAGTTCCGAGTTGATTGGGTGGGTAAACATCTTCCTAATACCCTTGGTACTTAAATAACTATTATTATTGTTGCTTTTTTTAATAAGTGAGGATTTTTTTAAGGGAATGCGAACTAGACACAGAGTGAATTACGCGAACTTTCACAAGTTACAAGGCCATTCTACCGCAATAGATGCTTTAAAATTTTAATTGGGTTTCAAGCCGCAGCAGCGGCTCCACCGGCAGAAACTAAATGGTTTCTCTTGGGGAACACCCCTCGGAGTTGATGTTTAACTGCGGTTTCGACCTTTACGTCGGACATTTTTATTAATTGCAACGTTATTTCGTGCCCAAGTACATTCAATTTCGTTCGTGATCGTTACAAGTTTCTCACTGTAATTAACTACAAAAGTATGAGACCAGTGCAGAATTGTCAGTCGAGTTTCTCACAGTATTTTACTACAAAAGACCAGCGCACAATTGTCAGTCGAAAGCAATAATTTTTGTTAAAAGTTTCATAATTGGATATTAATTGCAAAGTTATTACGTGTCTAATTACATTCAGTTTACTCTAAATGTTTCATTCATGCACGTTACCAGAGCCATCCATATTATTCTCGAACTGTAAATTACTTTAAAAAAAAATGGTGATGTGTCCATCATGTTACTTTCTCCGACTTGATGGTATCATTTATATTTACGCTTTCATGGTGTATTTTCAAATTTTAAATGCACATCAAGCGTTTTGTAGACTCGGATGAAACTGACGTTTAAAACGTCAAAATTATGAAAGATGGAAATATTATACTTCAAATTCAAAAACTCCTAATTCCTAAAAAACTAAAGAGATTTCGAAAAAAACTTATTCCTTAAAAGTTGTTTATTTTGGCATTCTCTACAATTATTATTAACATAAATTTGCCGTTTCATAATTATAAACCAAAAATGGAAAAAAAATAATAATAATTTTTTTTTTCTCGATTAACAATGATTTTATGACAAATATTTTCGAACAATTTTTTCATTTTTAATTTAAATCATATCTTAAATGTAAATCGAGCGTTTTGTAGAATCGGATGAAACGGACGTTTAAAACGTCAAAATTATGAAATTATACTTTAAATCCTAATAGTCAGTTTACTCAAAAACCAACGAGATTTAGAAAAAACTTATTGTTTATAAATTGTTCAGTTTGGCATTTTCTACAATTATTATTAACATAAATTTGCTGTAACTAGTATCGTTTCATAATTATAAACCGAAAATGAAAAAAAAAATTAATATTTTTTTTTCTCGAAAATAATAATTATTTCTAGAAGTTTTACGATTCATTGGTGGAAACTAAATGTGTAAAGTAAACGCTTATTTATGTTTCTCTATTTCAAATTTGGTTAGGTTTGAGTCGTACGTAGCTATTTTGTAATTTTGTATTTTATAAAAAATTTGGTCATAAACAGAAAAATGGTGATAACTTTCTCCGATTTCATGCCACAAATGATTTTTTTTTTATTTTGCTAGTTTATCAATTTTTTTCAAACTGTAAAAAATAAATTTTTGTATTTTGCATATTTATTGTAATTTTTGTATTTTGCATATCGACTGATGAGGCTTAAAAAATATTTTTTTTATATTTTGCATGTTTATAGCTTTTTTTAGACTTATAAGACTTAAAAAAATACTTAAATTATGACGTGTCTTATAAGCAATGAACAGACTAATTAATTCTTATCTTATCTTAAAAAAAATTATATTTTGCAAGTATCGATTTTTTTCCAAAAATACTTTCTTGTACTTTGATGATTGAACGTCAAAATATGTCGATCTTTAATGTAATTTCAAAAAAATGAAAAAAATTCACGATCGCAATACAAAATGCAAAAATTGCACTTTCTAAGTTCGAAAATCTTAAAATTGCGACTTTGATTTTTGAAAACACATGACTCACAGACGCGTTCTTCGATTTTGATGGTTCAAAAGCCAAAATATGTCAAATTTAATGTACTTTTAAAGAAATTTTGAAAAAATTAATTCACGAACACAGTACAAAATGTAAAAATTGCACTTTTTTAACTTCGCAAATCTTTAAATTGCAATTTTGATTTTTTTTTGATAATGCATAACTCCCAGACGCCTTTTCCGATTTTGATGGTTCGAAAGTCAAAATATGTCAAATTTATTATGATTAAAAAAAATTGAAAATATTCACGATCACAATATTCATACTCGGTAATTTCGTAACTGAGAAAGTAAAAATGGCAAGATATCGAAAAAAAATTTTTTTTAAAGATTTGTATTATAGAATTATCTACAATGTTTGTTTATATAAGTTAAGAAAATAAGGAAAATGCCATAATAAACAATTTACAATTCATTTTTTTTTTATTCTCATCATTTTTATTTTCGAAGTTTTTAAAATTTGCATCAATTTTTTTTCTAAAATTACATTAAATTCGACATATTTTGACGTTTGAATCATCAAAATCGGAGAACCCTTCTGGAGTTGTGCATTAATTTTTTTGTCGAAATCTCATCAAGTTTACTTTCTCGGTTACGAAGTTACTAAGTACGAGAAAGTATTGCGATAGTATTTTTTTTAATTTAATTTAATTCTACATATTTTGACGTTTGCATCATCAAACTTGGTGATAGCGTCTGGGAGTTATGCATTTTCAAAAATCAAAATCGCAATTTTGAAATTTGCAAACTTAAAAAAAATGCAATTTTTGCATTTTGTATTAATTTTACGAGAAAATTTAGTAATCCGTTCTAAAATTACACTAAATCCGCCATACTTTGACATATGAATCTTAAAAATCAGCGCGTTTGACAGCAATTTGAAAAAACGAAATCGCAATTTTCAAAACCTTTGGAAAAATTTTTGCAATTTTGACGATTTTCGTTGATTTGACTTTTTAAATTACACATTACAATGTTTGCATTTTGTGTTAATTTTACGAGAATATTTTCGCCATATTTTGACGACAACCAAACGCGTTTATTATTAAATTAATTATTTTAAAAAAAGTCAAAATCGCAATTTAAAATTTTCGAACTTTAAAAACGTGAAAATTTAACGTTTTGCATTGATATTACGAAAGTATTTTTAACTAACTTTTAAATTGCACTAAATTTGGCACATTTTGACTTTGGAGTCATCAAAATTTAAATAATCAAAATCGCGATTTCGAAAATTTTGTAATCCATATTTTGACGTTTGAATAATCAAAATCCAAGAACGCGTTGGTTGTTCTAGAATTTAAAATATCACAATCGCAATTTAACATTTTTGTACTTCAAAAGTGTGAAATTATGACGTTTTGCGTTGATTTTACGAAAATATTTTTAACCAGTTTTTAAATTACACTAACTTTGGCACATTTGGCATTGGAGTTATCAAAATTTCAAAAATCAAAATCGCGATTTTAAAATATTCAAACTTGAGAAAATTCAAACTTTTGTGCTTATTTTACGAGAAAGTTCTATAATCAATTTTAAAATTACACTAAACACCCCATATTTTGACGTTTGAATCATCAAACTGGCTGTTTAAAAAAAAATAATTAAAATCGCAATTTGAATTTTTTTTGAGCTTCAAAAGTATAAAATACTGACGTTTTGCATTGATTTCACGAAAATATGTTTAACCAAGTTTTAAATGCCCTAAATTGTCATATTTTGACGTTGGAGTCATCAAAATTTCAAAAATAAAAATCGCGATTCTTAAATATTCAATAAATAAAGTTCAATTTTTGCATCTTGTACTAATTTTACGATAAAGTTTATTAATTTATTTTAAAATCACACTAACCATCTCATATTTTGATGTTTGAATTATCAAACTGGCTTTTCTCTAATTAAAAAAAATAATTCAAAATCGCAATTAAAAATTTTTGTACTTCAACAGTGTTGATTTGCGTTGATTTTACGGAAATATTTTTAACCAGCATTTAAATTGCACTAACTTTAGCACATTTTGACATTGAAGTTAGCAAAATTTCATAAATCAAAATCGCGATTTTAAAATATTCAAACTTGAGAAAAATGCAATTTTTCCATTTTTGTGCTTATTTTACGAGAAATTTCTATAATCCATTTTAAAATTACTCTAACCACCCCTTATTTTGACGTTTGAATCATCAAACTGGCTGTTTTTCAATTAAAAAAAAATAATAATGAAAATCGCAATTTAAATTTTTATTGAGCTTCAAAAGTATAAACTACTGACGTTTTGCATTAATTTCACAAAAATATTTCTTAACCAACTTTTAAATTGCCCTAAATTGTGATATTTTGACGTTGGGAGTCTTAAAAATTTCAAAAATAAAAATCGCGATTCTTAAATATTCAAAAAGTTCAATTTTTGCATCTTGTGCTAATTTTACGAGAAAGTTTAATAATTCATTTTAAAATTATTATATTTTAATGTTTAAATGATCAAACTGACTGTTCTCTAATTAAAAAAAAAAACGTTTCTCGTTGACTTTACGAAAATATTTAACAACTTTGGCACATTTTGACGTTGAGTTATTTTCGAAATCTGTTTTTCTTTGTTTTTGAGTAAACTTAGGATTTGAAATACAATTTGTCATTTTCATTAAAATTGAAAATAAACCATTAAAGTATAAATATTTTAACATCTCCATTATAAATAACTATGAAACCATAGAAAGTTACATGATGGTCACATCACAATTTTTTTGAAAAACATTCAAAATAACATAAAAATTTCTTCTAAACCATCAAATCTACGGTCACTATTTTTGACACAATTTTTATTTACACGATCGCGAATAGAAATTGCGGTAAATTAGAATTCAATTAGTTTGCGCGACCTAAATCGATTACCACAATGTTTTCGGCAATTACATTTTTTGTCCAATCTCTACAATTCGAGGATGTGAGTGAAAGTCCAGTTGGCTTTTATCCGCAGGTATAATTATGTTGCTAATTGCAGACACACGGGCGAAGAAGTAAAAGTGAGATAATATTTACTCTTAGATGTGCCAGCGGAAATGCATTATTACATTTTATGTAACTGGAAGACCGGAAGGAGTTGTTAATAAAGCGCGTTATTTGTGTTAACAATATCTTTATTAGTGTTACGCTTGTTACGCTGTTGCTGGGCTTGAACTAGTTCCCGATTTCTAATTTGCATTTAGTTTCGTTACAAATTCGCATGAGTTAATATCGAAATATGGCGTGACGTTGGGATGTAATGTAATTGAGGAATTTTTGCAAATTTTGAAACTTTTTTTATATCACCGCATATGTAGAAAATTCTTTTAAAAATACCAAATAAAAACTCTTTCTGAATGTAGGTTGGAATAATACACTAACTTTTTTGAATGTTTAAAATTCAAATTCTCGACTAGTTTCGCCTTATTATGGCATTTTCTCCGGAAACTAGTCGAGAATTTTAAACATTCAGAACGCTATCAACCAGTTAGACCTGCTAATTGTACACCCTGCGAAACGGGCTCGTTTGTGGTTGACCGCAACAACCCATAAAAATTAGAAGGGATCATAAAGTTGTCAAACACAGAGTCTGAACGTCGGATTTTTTTTTTAATCGCTTACGCCTGGGAACTAATATCATTTTTTTTTTTTTAAGTTTATTTACGGTAACCACCTTTGTATACATAAAATACAAAATATATAATAATAAAATAAAGTATATGAAACATTTCAACTTAATGAGTACATCCATTACAAAGAAACAACATATAAATGGTAGAGATCAAAATTGACATAAAAGTTATATAATGCTTAAGTTATATAATATTAAAATCGTGAAAGTAAAGAATACCAAAAATAAATACAAATTTCATGGGATTTTCATATTATTATCTTTAATAATACGAACTAATTAGTAAATATGAAAACCATTATTTGGGTTATATTAAATTTAAATATCAGTTTTTTTTTTACTTAGGCATGAACCATTCAGTCACGACCAGGTTATTATTTTTTGACTTAGGCATGAGCCATTCAGTCACGGTCAGGTTTTTTTTTGACTTAGGCATGAGTCATTCAGTCACGACCAGGTTATTATTTTTTTTCATAAATATCAATATGTAAATATTAACACCATTATTCGGATTATAATTAATTTAAATTTATAATCAAATTTTACCAACAGCCTCGCGTATCCAACAAGATAGTTTGATCGTTAATTACACTTAACGATGGGTTTCTTTGGACATATCTAAGAGCAACTCACTAAATCAAGTGAAACGTTAATAATACTAATTGGTGGCGCCAGTGCGGCCATAATTCCGAAAGGAGAAATTAATGGGATTATTTAAAGTTGCCCTGAGGGCACTTTCGCATCTAAAGTATTATTGTGTTAAAGTCGACGGAATGAAAATTTGTTCCGTTAACGACGGACCAACCAGCGCTACTTTTACTAGGCTATTGAAAGTAAATTGCAACGCCCGGATCTGTAAAATGGTCGAAATATCAAATTATGTAGCACAAAGTAAATCGTACGACTGCGTTACTGCTTAAGGCGAATATTTGCTTTTTTTATTAATCATCGTGAATAAGGTATTGTTTATAATAATAATAATAATAATAATAATTTAAAAATAATAATAATATTACCTATAAACTGTATTTTATTGAACTAATACAATCAAATAACAAAAAAATGGACAAAATACTTTTTTTTTACTCACCGCCGATTTATATTTATATCAGACTAAATCGAGTGGTATAAATCGTGAAAGGTGTAATTAATAAGAGCTGCCATGACCTATTTTAAAATTTACATACATTTTAATATGAAAACGGGAAACAAAAATTTTTAGTTTTTTTTTTTAATTTAACGCTCTCTTAAAAATTCATTGCAGAAAGTTGATCGTAAGAAAATTCATCGCAGAAGGTGAATCGTTGGAAAATTCATCGTAGAAAGTTGATCATAAGAAAATTAATCGCGGGGAAAATGCATCGCAAGAAATTTCATCGCAGAAAATTCTTCGCAAAAAATCATCGCAGAAAATTCATCGCAGAAAGTTGATCGTAAGGAAATTCATCGCAGAAAAAATTCATCGCAGAAAATTCATGGCAGAATGTTGATCGTAAGGAAATTCATCGCAGAAAAAATTCATCGCAGAAAATTCATCGAAGAAGGTTTATCGTAAGAAAATTCATTACAAGATATTTCATCGCTAGGAAAATTTAACACATGAGTACATCGCAAAAAAATCATCGCAGAAAGTTGATCGTAAGAAAATTTATCGCGGGGAAAATTCATCGCAAAAATTTAATTGCAGAAAATTCTTCACAGAAAATTCATCGCAGACATTCATCGCAAAAAGTTGATCGTAAGAAAATTCATCGCGGGGAAAATTCATCGCATGAGTACATCGCAGAAAATTCTTCACAGAAAATTCATCACAGAAAATTAATCGCAGAAAATTAATCGCAGAAAATTCATCACAGAAAATTCATCACAGAAAATTCTTCACAGAAAATTCATCACAGAAAATTCATCGCAGAAAATTCATCACAGAAAATTCATAACAGAAAATGCATCGCAGAAAATTCATCGCAGAAAATTCTTCACAGAAAATTAATCGCAGAAAATTAATCGCAAAACGTTGATCGTAAGAAAATTCATCGCGGAGGAAATTCATCGCATGAGTACATCACAGAAAATTCATCACAGAAAATTCATCACAGAAAATTCATCACAGAAAATTCATCGCAGAAAATTCATAGCAGAAAATTCATCGCAGAAAAATCATCGCAGAAAATTCTTCGTAAAAAGTTGACCGTAAGAAACTTCATCGCGGAGAAAATTCATCGCATGAGTACATCTCAGAAAATTTATCGCAGAAAATTCTTCACAGAAAATTCATTGCAGAAAATTCATCGCAAAAAGTTGATCGAAAGAAAATTAATAGCGGAGAAAATTCATCGCATGAGTACATCACAGAAAATTCATCACAGAAAATTCATCACAGAAAATTCATCGCAGAAAATTCATCGCATAAATACATCACAGAAAATTCTTCACAAAAAATTCATCACAGAAAATTCATCACAGAAAATTCATCACAGAAAATTCACCGCAGAAAATTCATCGCAGAAAGTTGGTCGTAAGGAAATTCATCGCAGAAAATTCATCGAAGAAGGTTGATCATAAGAAAATTCATCGCAAGATATTTCATCGCTAGAAAATTTCAACACATGAGTACATCGCAAAAAAATAATCGCAGAAAGTTGATCGTAAGAAAATGTATCGCGGGGAAAATTCATCGCAAAAATTTCATTGCTGAAAATTCTTCACAGAAAATTCATCGCAGAACATTCATCGCAAAAAGTTGATCGTAAGAAAATTCATCGCAGGGAAAATTCATCGCATGAGTACATCGCAGAAAATTCTTCACAGAAAATTTATCACAGAAAATTCATCGTAGAAAATTCATAGCAGAAAATTCATCGCAGAAAAATCATCGCAGAAAATTCTTCGTAAAAAGTTGACCGTAAGAAACTTCATCGCGGAGAAAATTCATCGCATGAGTACATCTCAGAAAATTCATCGCAGAAAATTCTTCACAGAAAATTCATTGCAGAAAATTCATCGCAAAAAGTTGATCGTAAGAAAATTCATAGCGGAGAAAATGCATCGCATGAGTACATCACAGAAAATTCATCAAAAAAAATTCATAGCAGAAAATTCATCGAAGAAAATTCATCGCAGAAAAATCATCGCAGAAAATTCATCGCAAAAAGTTGACCGTAAGAAAATTCATCGCGAGGAAAATTCATCGCATGAGTACATCACAGAAAATTCATCGCAGAAAATTAATCGCAGAAAAATCATTGCAGAAAATTCATCGCAGAAAATTCATCGCAAAAAGTTGATCATAAGAAAATTCATCGCGGAGAAAATTCATCGCATGAGTACATCACAGAAAATTCATCCCAGAAAATTCACCGCAGAAAATTCATTGCAGAAAGTTGATCGTAAGGAAATTCATCGCAGAAAATTAATCGAAGAAGGTTGATCGTAAGAAAATTCATCGCAAGATATTTCATCGCTAGAAAAATTCAACACATGAGTACATAGCAAAAAAATCATCGCAGAAAGTTGATCGTAAGAAAATTTATCGCGGAGAAAATTCATCGCAAAAAGTTGATCGTAAAAAATTCATCGCGTGGAAAATTCATCGCATGAGTACATCGCAGTAAATTCTTCACGGAAAATTCATCACAGAAAATTCATCGCAGAAAATTCATCGCAGAAAATTCATTGCAGGAAATTCATTGCAGAAAATTCATCGCAAAAAATTAATCGCAGAAAATTAATCGCAGAAAAATCATCGCAGAAAATTCATCGCAAAAAGTTGATCGTAAGAAAATTCATCGCGGGGAAAATTCATCGCATGAGTACATCGCAGAAAATTCTTCACAGAAAATTCATCACAGAAAATTCATCGCAGAAAATTCATCACAGAAAATTCATCACATGAATCATCACATGAATTGTACCATGCGGTACAATATCATGTTGATGTGTTCGATTCGTGTTTTTTAAATTTTAAAAATAACTTAGCTGAATGTTTTTAATGTGTAATACTCTACATAATTAAATTATTTTTGTACATTTTGTAGATTTTAAATGTATTAAGTATATATTATTCTATGTTGTTAATCTTACTTTTTAATGCCTAGTATTTAATGATTTGCGTTGGTATTATTAACCATATATATATATATATATATATATATATATATATATATATTTGTTTTATTACTTATTTATAGACATATCTCTATATTACCCTGTTAGTGGATGTATTTCTGTTGGGTGATAAATTATTATTATTATTATAAATTATTATTATTATTATTATCACAGAAAATTCATCACAGAAAATTCATCACAGAAAATTCATCACAGAAAATTCATCACAGAAAATTCATCACAGAAAATTCATCACAGAAAATTCATCCCAGAAAATTCACCGTAGAAAATTCATCGCAGAAAGTTGATCGTAAGGAAATTCATCGAAGAAAAAATTCATCGCAGAAAATTCATCGAAGAAGGTTGATCGTAAGAAAATTTATCGCAAGATATTTCATCGCTAAAAAAATTCAACACATGAGTACATCGCAAAAAAATCATCGCAGAAAGTTGATCGTAAGAAAATTCATCGTGGGATAAATTAATCGCAAGGTATTTTTTAATTGTAAAAAACATTCATCACATGAGTACATCGCAGAAAATTCATCACAGAAAATTTATTCTTTCAGTGATTAATTTTGCACAATTTTTCTAATCGTTGATTATAATGTTTGTTTCTTGCAGGTCAAGTTCTGAACGTTGAGGTTTCCCGGTCCGGTAAAACAATTGTTTTTTTGGAAATTTAAAAATACATTATTGTTGTATGGATTTTGTAATTTTGAATCAAATTCTTTGAGTGGTTAATTTTGCACAATATTTCTAATCGTTGATTACAATTTTCTTTTTTACAAGTCAAGTGATAAACGTTAACATTTTGTTTCCAGTACGGATTAAACAATTGTTTTTGTGAAAATTTAAAAATACATTATTGTTATATGGATTTTGTAATTTTGAAGCAAATTCTTTGAGCGGTTACTTTTGCACAATTTTTCTATTCGTTAATTACAATTTTCGTTTCTTGCAAGTGAAGTTGTGAACGTTGTGGTTTTGCTTCCAGTACGGATTAAACAATTGTTTCTATTTTTCGAATCACGACTCATACTTCAAATTTTGCGTATCACCATAGTTTTGAACGTATATTAAGATCAGCAAATTATTTTAATCAATTTAATTGGTTTCAGTTATTTAATTCATCTTATCCCTACTTTAAATTTCAATTAAACATTCATATTAATTAATCCATTCATTGCTATTATTTCTAAGTAATTAGTTAACTTGTAATAATGTTACTTATCAACTATTATGTATTAGTTCTTAAGCTTTGCACACATGTAAAATTATGTATTATAAAGGGGTTTCCCGTTAATAAATAATAATAATAATAATAATTTAAAAATACATTATTTTTAGATGGATTTTGCAATTTTGAAGCAAATTCTTTGAACGGTTAATTTTGCACAATTTTTCTAATCCTTGATTTCAATTTTCGTTTCTTGCAACTCAAGTTGTGAAAATTCTTTGCAGAAAATTCATCGCAGAAAATTCATCGAAGAAAGTTGATCGTAAGGAAATTCATCGCAGAAAAAATTCATCGCAGAAAATTCATCGAAGAAGGTTTATCGTAAGAAAATTCTCCGCAAGATATTTCATCGCTAGGAAAATTCAACACATGAGTACATCGCAAAAAAATCATCACAGAAAATTTATCGCGGAGAAAATCCATCGCAAAAATTTCATTGCAGAAAATTCTTCACAGAAAATTCATCGCAGAACATTCATCGCAGAAAATTCAGCGCAGAAAATTCATCGCAGAAAGTTGATCGTAAGCAAAATTAATATCATTTCAAAACCATCTTAATAATGTTATTCTGCGTATCTTAATATGTTATTGTATAATAAAAGATAAATCAAAAATTAACACTTAATTTATTTCACCAATTTATTATTTATTTACTCCACTGGTTTTGCTTCTTGTTACAGCATTTTCAAGACTTAATTATAATTATTGTATTGTTCATCAACACTTTTTGAGCGAGCGCTATGACCTAGGTGACTTGCCTGTGTAGCGGGTTGCATTTGCAATGCAATTGCGAAATAAATAAATAAATTATTAAAAACCATTCATTTCAAACATGTGTTTCATATTTATTATATGAAAAATGGTATGCATCTATATTAATTCAATATTTTCTGAAGCTATAAACTTTTTAATTTGTCCTTAGTGACCTTGGTGTATTTACGATTAATACCATCCACAATTATTTGTTTCATTTAACATTCCAACACTTTATTTGAATTTGCACACATATCATAGGCAATGCAACTTACAGGTGTGTAATATTTTTTGACGGACACATAACTTAAATTAATATTTTAATTCAATTTATTCGGTTTGATTATTGGCAGTTGCCCGTTTTACTGTGAAAAAATTAATCCCTTAATTTGGGTCTTGCCTTAGCGAGTGTCATTTTTTTACTGACATGTTCATTAATAAGAATTTATGAGGGTGCTATATAATGGGAAATAGTAATCAAAGTAAAATCCTCTCTGAAAACTTTTTTATGGTTTCTGTACATACACTATTTGTTGAACTGGTTTATTTAATTTTTGTAGATTCAAGAACAGTTAAATTTTTATGTTTAAGCTGCATTTTGTGTTTAAAAATTCATAAGCCGGTAAAATTAAAATTGACTTTCGGGGTTTTCGAATAAATAATATCACCCCACGTCTATTAAGACGTAAACGAGAAAAATTGATTGGCGTTAAAAAATTTCGGCTATCTTCAATAGCAAAAGAATTAGTCAGTCACCATGAACATTTTTGAAAATTTAAGAAAATAATTGATTTTTCAGAATTTGATCGGCCGCAGCGGCCAAACGAAAACTCCAAATTGAACGCGGTTTGAAAATCTGAGCTCCTCGTACGTCAATTAGTCGGATTAAATATTTTTATTTTTTTGACAAAAACGTGAAAAAAGACATGAGTAAACCCCTTGGAAATTTGTTAAAAAATGCAACTTTCTTAAAAATCATCGTAGACTATTGAATTTTACTTTTTTTCATCAGCAAAACAAGAGAAATTGATTGCCGTTAAAAAATGTCAGCTATCTTCAATAGCAAAAAAGTTAGCTAGTCACCATGAACATTTTTGAAAATTTAAGAAAATAATTGATTTTTCAGACTTTGATCGGCCGTAGCGGCCAAACGAAAACTCCAAATTGAACGCGGTTTGCAAATCTGAGCTCCTCGTACGTCAATTAATCCGATTAAAGATTTTTAATTTTTGATGAAATCGTGAAAAAATACATGACTAACCCCCTTGGAAATTTTGTTAAAAAATGCAACTTTCTTAAAAATCATCGTAGACTATTGAATTTAACTTTATTTTCATCAGAAAGACGAGAGAAATTGATTGCCGTTAAAAAATTTCAGCTATCTTCAATAGCAAAAAAATTAGTCAGTCACCAGGAACATTTTAGGAAATTTTAGAAAATAATTGATTTTTCAGACTTTGATCGGCCGTAGCGGCCAAACGAAAACTCCAAATTGAACGCGGTTTGCAAATCTAAGCTCCTCGTACGTCAATTAGTCGGATTAAAGATTATTAATTTTTGATGAAATCGTGAAAAAATACATAACTAACCCCCTTGGAAATTTTGTTAAAAAATGCAACTTTCTTAAAAATCATCGTAGACTATTGAATTTAACTTTATTTTCATCAGAAAGACGAGAGAAATTGATTGCCGTTAAAAAATTTCAGCTATCTTCAATAGCAAAAAAAATTGTCAGTCACCATGAACATTTTAGGAAATTTTAGAAAATAATTGATTTTTCAGACTTTGATCGGTCGTGAAAACTCCAAATTGAACGCGGTTTGCAAATCTGAGCTCCTCGTACGTCAATTAATCGGATTAGAGATTATTAATTTTTGATGAAATCGTGAAAAAATACATGACTAACCCCTTGGAAATTTTGTTAAAAAAATGCAACTTTCTTAAAAATCATCGTAGACTATTGAATTTAACTTTATTTTCATCAGAAAGACGAGAGAAATTGATTGCCGTTAAAACAATTTCAGCTATCTTCAATAGCAAAAAAAATAGTCAGTCACCATGAACATTTTAGGAAATTTTAGAAAATAATTGATTTTTCAGACTTTGATCGGTCGTAGCGGACTAACGAAAACTCCAAATTGAACGCGGTTTGCAAATCTGAGCTCCTCGTACGTCATTTAATCGGATTAGAGATTATTAATTTTTGATGAAATCGTGAAAAAATACATGACTAACCCCTTGGAAATTTTGTTAAAAAATGCAACTTTCTTAAAAATCATCGTAGACTATTGAATTTAACTTTATTTTCATCAGAAAGACGAGAGAAATTGATTGCCGTTAAAAAATTTCAGCTATCTTCAATAGCAAAAAAAATAGTCAGTCACCATGAACATTTTAGGAAAATTTTAGAAAATAATTGATTTTTCAGACTTTGAATCGGTCGTAGCGGCCAAACGAAAAACTCCAAATTGAACGCGGTTTGTAAATCTGAGCTCCTCGTACGTCATTTAATCGGATTAGAGATTATTAATTTTTGATGAAATCGTGAAAAAAAACATGACTAACCCCCTTGGAAATTTTGTTAAAAAATGCAACTTTCTTAAAAATCATCGTAGACTATTGAATTTAACTTTATTTTCATCAGAAAGACGAGAGAAATTGATTGCCGTTAAACAATTTTAGCTATCTTCAATAGCAAAAAAAATAGTCAGTCACCATGAACATTTTAGGAAATTTTAGAAAATAATTAATTTTTCAGACTTTGATCGGCCGTAGCGGCCAAACGAAAACTCCAAATTGAACGCGGTTTGCAAATCTGAGCACCTCGTACGTCATTTAATCGGATTAGAGATTATTAATTTTTGATGAAATCGTGAAAAAAAACATGACTAACCCCCTTGGAAATTTTGTTAAAAAATGCAACTTTCTTAAAAATCATCGTAGACTATTGAATTTAACTTTATTTTCATCAGAAAGACGAGAGAAATTGATTGCCGTTAAAAAATTTCAGCTATCTTCAATAGCAAAAAAAATAGTCAGTCACCATGAACATTTTAGGAAATTTTAGAAAATAATTAATTTTTCAGACTTTGATCGGCCGTAGCGGCCAAACGAAAACTCCAAATTGAACGCGGTTTGCAAATCTGAGCACCTCGTACGTCATTTAATCGGATTAGAGATTATTAATTTTTGATGAAATCGTGAAAAAAAACATGACTCACCCCCTTGGAAATTTTGTTAAAAAATGCAACTTTCTTAAAAATCATCGTAGACTATTGAATTTAACTTTATTTTCATCAGAAAGACGAGAGAAATTGATTGCCGTTAAAAAAATTCGGCTAACTTCAATAGCAAAAAAATTAGTCAGTCACGGTGAACATTTTAGAAAATTTACGAAAATAATTGATTTTTCAGACTTTGATCGGCCGTAGCGGCCAAACGAAAACTCCAAATTGAACGCGGTTTGCAAATCTGAGCTCCTCGTACGTCATTTAATCGGATTAGAGATTATTAATTTTTGATGAAATCGTGAAAAAAAACATGACTAACCCCCTTGGAAATTTTGTTAAAAAATGCAACTTTCTTAAAAATCATCGTAGACTATTGAATTTAACTTTATTTTCATCAGAAAGACGAGAGAAATTGATTGCCGTTAAAAAAATTCGGCTAACTTCAATAGCAAAAAAATTAGTCAGTCACGGTGAACATTTTAGAAAATTTACGAAAATAATTGATTTTTCAGACTTTGATCGGCCGTAGCGGCCAAACGAAAACTCCAAATTGAACGCGGTTTGCAAATCTGAGCTCCTCGTACGTCATTTAATCGGATTAGAGATTATTAATTTTTGATGAAATCGTGAAAAAAAACATGACTAACCCCCTTGGAAATTTTGTTAAAAAATGCAACTTTCTTAAAAATCATCGTAGACTATTGAATTTAACTTTATTTTCATCAGAAAGACGAGAGAAATTGATTGCCGTTAAACAATTTCAGCTATCTTCAATAGCAAAAAAAATAGTCAGTCACCATGAACATTTTAGGAAATTTTAGAAAATAATTGATTTTTCAGACTTTGATCGGTCGTAGCGGACTAACGAAAACTCCAAATTGAACGCGGTTTGCAAATCTGAGCTCCTCGTACGTCATTTAATCGGATTAGAGATTATTAATTTTTGATGAAATCGTGAAAAAATACATGACTAACCCTTGGAAATTTTGTTAAAAAAATGCAACTTTCTTAAAAATCATCGTAGACTATTGAATTTAACTTTATTTTCATCAGAACGACGAGAGAAATTGATTGCCGTTAAACAATTTCAGCTATCTTCAATAGCAAAAAAAATAGTCAGTCACCATGAACATTTTAGGAAATTTTAGAAAATAATTGATTTTTCAGACTTTGATCGGTCGTAGCGGCCAAACGAAAACTCCAAATTGAACGCGGTTTGTAAATCTGAGCTCCTCGTACGTCATTTAATCGGATTAGAGATTATTAATTTTTGATGAAATCGTGAAAAAAAACATGACTAACCCCCTTGGAAATTTTGTTAAAAAATGCAACTTTCTTAAAAATCATCGTAGACTATTGAATTTAACTTTATTTTCATCAGAAAGACGAGAGAAATTGATTGCCGTTAAAAAATTTCAGCTATCTTCAATAGCAAAAAAAATAGTCAGTCACCATGAACATTTTAGGAAATTTTAGAAAATAATTAATTTTTCAGACTTTGATCGGCCGTAGCGGCCAAACGAAAACTCCAAATTGAACGCGGTTTGCAAATCTGAGCACCTCGTACGTCATTTAATCGGATTAGAGATTATTAATTTTTGATGAAATCGTGAAAAAAAACATGACTAACCCCCTTGGAAATTTTGTTAAAAAATGCAACTTTCTTAAAAATCATCGTAGACTATTGAATTTAACTTTATTTTCATCAGAAAGACGAGAGAAATTGATTGCCGTTAAAAAAATTCGGCTAACTTCAATAGCAAAAAAATTAGTCAGTCACGGTGAACATTTTAGAAAATTTACGAAAATAATTGATTTTTCAGACTTTGATCGGCCGTAGCGGCCAAACGAAAACTCCAAATTGAACGCGGTTTGCAAATCTGAGCTCCTCGTACGTCATTTAATCGGATTAGAGATTATTAATTTTTGATGAAATCGTGAAAAAAAACATGACTAACCCCCTTGGAAATTTTGTTAAAAAATGCAACTTTCTTAAAAATCATCGTAGACTATTGAATTTAACTTTATTTTCATCAGAAAGACGAGAGAAATTGATTGCCGTTAAACAATTTCAGCTATCTTCAATAGCAAAAAAAATAGTCAGTCACCATGAACATTTTAGGAAATTTTAGAAAATAATTGATTTTTCAGACTTTGATCGGTCGTAGCGGCCAAACGAAAACTCCAAATTGAACGCGGTTTGTAAATCTGAGCTCCTCGTACGTCATTTAATCGGATTAGAGATTATTAATTTTTGATGAAATCGTGAAAAAAAACATGACTAACCCCCTTGGAAATTTTGTTAAAAAATGCAACTTTCTTAAAAATCATCGTAGACTATTGAATTTAACTTTATTTTCATCAGAAAGACGAGAGAAATTGATTGCCGTTAAAAAAATTCGGCTAACTTCAATAGCAAAAAAATTAGTCAGTCACGGTGAACATTTTAGAAAATTTACGAAAATAATTGATTTTTCAGACTTTGATCGGCCGTAGCGGCCAAACGAAAACTCCAAATTGAACGCGGTTTGCAAATCTGAGCTCCTCGTACGTCATTTAATCGGATTAGAGATTATTAATTTTTGATGAAATCGTGAAAAAAAACATGACTAACCCCCTTGGAAATTTTGTTAAAAAATGCAACTTTCTTAAAAATCATCGTAGACTATTGAATTTAACTTTATTTTCATCAGAAAGACGAGAGAAATTGATTGCCGTTAAACAATTTCAGCTATCTTCAATAGCAAAAAAAATAGTCAGTCACCATGAACATTTTAGGAAATTTTAGAAAATAATTAATTTTTCAGACTTTGATCGGCCGTAGCGGCCAAACGAAAACTCCAAATTGAACGCGGTTTGCAAATCTGAGCACCTCGTACGTCATTTAATCGGATTAGAGATTATTAATTTTTGATGAAATCGTGAAAAAAAACATGACCCCCTTGGAAATTTTGTTAAAAAATGCAACTTTCTTAAAAATCATCGTAGACTATTGAATTTAACTTTATTTTCATCAGAAAGACGAGAGAAATTGATTGCCGTTAAAAAAATTCGGCTAACTTCAATAGCAAAAAAATTAGTCAGTCACGGTGAACATTTTAGAAAATTTACGAAAATAATTGATTTTTCAGACTTTGATCGGCCGTAGCGGCCAAACGAAAACTCCAAATTGAACGCGGTTTGCAAATCTGAGCTCCTCGTACGTCATTTAATCGGATTAGAGATTATTAATTTTTGATGAAATCGTGAAAAAAAACATGACTAACCCCCTTGGAAATTTTGTTAAAAAATGCAACTTTCTTAAAAATCATCGTAGACTATTGAATTTAACTTTATTTTCATCAGAAAGACGAGAGAAATTGATTGCCGTTAAACAATTTCAGCTATCTTCAATAGCAAAAAAAATAGTCAGTCACCATGAACATTTTAGGAAATTTTAGAAAATAATTGATTTTTCAGACTTTGATCGGTCGTAGCGGACTAACGAAAACTCCAAATTGAACGCGGTTTGTAAATCTGAGCTCCTCGTACGTCATTTAATCGGATTAGAGATTATTAATTTTTGATGAAATCGTGAAAAAAAACATGACTAACCCCCTTGGAAATTTTGTTAAAAAATGCAACTTTCTTAAAAATCATCGTAGACTATTGAATTTAACTTTATTTTCATCAGAAAGACGAGAGAAATTGATTGCCGTTAAACAATTTCAGCTATCTTCAATAGCAAAAAAAATAGTCAGTCACCATGAACATTTTAGGAAATTTTAGAAAATAATTGATTTTTCAGACTTTGATCGGTCGTAGCGGCCAAACGAAAACTCCAAATTGAACGCGGTTTGTAAATCTGAGCTCCTCGTACGTCATTTAATCGGATTAGAGATTATTAATTTTTGATGAAATCGTGAAAAAAAACATGACTAACCCCCTTGGAAATTTTGTTAAAAAATGCAACTTTCTTAAAAATCATCGTAGACTATTGAATTTAACTTTATTTTCATCAGAAAGACGAGAGAAATTGATTGCCGTTAAAAAAATTCGGCTAACTTCAATAGCAAAAAAATTAGTCAGTCACGGTGAACATTTTAGAAAATTTACGAAAATAATTGATTTTTCAGACTTTGATCGGCCGTAGCGGCCAAACGAAAACTCCAAGTTGAACGCGGTTTGCAAATCTGAGCTCCTCGTACGTCATTTAATCGGATTAGAGATTATTAATTTTTGATGAAATCGTGAAAAAAAACATGACTAACCCCCTTGGAAATTTTGTTAAAAAATGCAACTTTCTTAAAAATCATCGTAGACTATTGAATTTAACTTTATTTTCATCAGAAAGACGAGAGAAATTGATTGCCGTTAAAAAAATTCGGCTAACTTCAATAGCAAAAAAATTAGTCAGTCACGGTGAACATTTTAGAAAATTTACGAAAATAATTGATTTTTCAGACTTTGATCGGCCGTAGCGGCCAAACGAAAACTCCAAGTTGAACGCGGTTTGCAAATCTGAGCTCCTCGTACGTCATTTAATCGGATTAGAGATTATTAATTTTTGATGAAATCGTGAAAAAAAACATGACTAACCCCCTTGGAAATTTTGTTAAAAAATGCAACTTTCTTAAAAATCATCGTAGACTATTGAATTTAACTTTATTTTCATCAGAAAGACGAGAGAAATTGATTGCCGTTAAAAAAATTCGGCTAACTTCAATAGCAAAAAAATTAGTCAGTCACGGTGAACATTTTAGAAAATTTACGAAAATAATTGATTTTTCAGACTTTGATCGGTCGTAGCGGCCAAACGAAAACTCCAAATTGAACGCGGTTTGTAAATCTGAGCTCCTCGTACGTCATTTAATCGGATTAGAGATTATTAATTTTTGATGAAATCGTGAAAAAAAACATGACTAACCCCCTTGGAAATTTTGTTAAAAAATGCAACTTTCTTAAAAATCATCGTAGACTATTGAATTTAACTTTATTTTCATCAGAAAGACGAGAGAAATTGATTGCCGTTAAAAAATATCAGCTATCTTTAATAGCAAAAAAAATGGTCAGTCACCATGAACATTTTAGGAAATTTTAGAAAATAATTGATTTTTCAGACTTTGATCGGTCGTAGCGGCCAAACGAAAACTCCAAATTAAACGCGGTTTGCAAATCTGAGCTCCTCGTACGTCAATTAATCGGATTAGAGATTTTTAATTTTTGATGAAATCGTGAAAAAATACATGACTAACCCCCTTGGAAATTTTGTTAAAAAATGCAACTTTCTTAAAAATCATCGTAGACTATTGAATTTAACTTTATTTTCATCAGAAAGACGAGAAAAATTGATTGCCGTTAAAAAATTTCAGCTATCTTCAATAGCAAAAAAAATAGTCAGTCACCATGAACATTTTAGGAAATTTTAGAAAATAATTAATTTTTCAGACTTTGATCGGCCGTAGCGGCCAAACGAAAACTCCAAATTGAACGCGGTTTGCAAATCTGAGCACCTCGTACGTCATTTAATCGGATTAGAGATTATTAATTTTTGATGAAATCGTGAAAAAAAACATGACCTTGGAAATTTTGTTAAAAAATGCAACTTTCTTAAAAATCATCGTAGACTATTGAATTTAACTTTATTTTCATCAGAAAGACGAGAGAAATTGATTGCCGTTAAAAAATTTCAGCTATCTTCAATAGCAAAAAAAATAGTCAGTCACCATGAACATTTTAGGAAATTTTAGAAAATAATTGATTTTTCAGACTTTGATCGGTCGTAGCGGCCAAACGAAAACTCCAAATTGAACGCGGTTTGCAAATCTGAGCACCTCGTACGTCATTTAATCGGATTAGAGATTATTAATTTTTGATGAAATCGTGAAAAAAAACATGACCTTGGAAATTTTGTTAAAAAATGCAACTTTCTTAAAAATCATCGTAGACTATTGAATTTAACTTTATTTTCATCAGAAAGACGAGAGAAATTGATTGCCGTTAAAAAATTTCAGCTATCTTCAATAGCAAAAAAAATAGTCAGTCACCATGAACATTTTAGGAAATTTTAGAAAATAATTAATTTTTCAGACTTTGATCGGCCGTAGCGGCCAAACGAAAACTCCAAATTGAACGCGGTTTGCAAATCTGAGCTCCTCGTACGTCATTTAATCGGATTAGAGATTATTAATTTTTGATGAAATCGTGAAAAAAAACATGACTAACCCCCTTGGAAATTTTGTTAAAAAATGCAACTTTCTTAAAAATCATCGTAGACTATTGAATTTAACTTTATTTTCATCAGAAAGACGAGAGAAATTGATTGCCGTTAAAAAAATTCGGCTAACTTCAATAGCAAAAAAATTAGTCAGTCACGGTGAACATTTTAGAAAATTTACGAAAATAATTGATTTTTCAGACTTTGATCGGCCGTAGCGGCCAAACGAAAACTCCAAATTGAACGCGGTTTGCAAATCTGAGCTCCTCGTACGTCATTTAATCGGATTAGAGATTATTAATTTTTGATGAAATCGTGAAAAAAAACATGACTAACCCCCTTGGAAATTTTGTTAAAAAATGCAACTTTCTTAAAAATCATCGTAGACTATTGAATTTAACTTTATTTTCATCAGAAAGACGAGAGAAATTGATTGCCGTTAAAAAAATTCGGCTAACTTCAATAGCAAAAAAATTAGTCAGTCACGGTGAACATTTTAGAAAATTTACGAAAATAATTGATTTTTCAGACTTTGATCGGCCGTAGCGGCCAAACGAAAACTCCAAATTGAACGCGGTTTGCAAATCTGAGCTCCTCGTACGTCATTTAATCGGATTAGAGATTATTAATTTTTGATGAAATCGTGAAAAAAAACATGACTAACCCCCTTGGAAATTTTGTTAAAAAATGCAACTTTCTTAAAAATCATCGTAGACTATTGAATTTAACTTTATTTTCATCAGAAAGACGAGAGAAATTGATTGCCGTTAAAAAAATTCGGCTAACTTCAATAGCAAAAAAATTAGTCAGTCACGGTGAACATTTTAGAAAATTTACGAAAATAATTGATTTTTCAGACTTTGATCGGCCGTAGCGGCCAAACGAAAACTCCAAATTGAACGCGGTTTGCAAATCTGAGCTCCTCGTACGTCATTTAATCGGATTAGAGATTATTAATTTTTGATGAAATCGTGAAAAAAAACATGACTAACCCCCTTGGAAATTTTGTTAAAAAATGCAACTTTCTTAAAAATCATCGTAGACTATTGAATTTAACTTTATTTTCATCAGAAAGACGAGAGAAATTGATTGCCGTTAAACAATTTCAGCTATCTTCAATAGCAAAAAAAATAGTCAGTCACCATGAACATTTTAGGAAATTTTAGAAAATAATTGATTTTTCAGACTTTGATCGGTCGTAGCGGACTAACGAAAACTCCAAATTGAACGCGGTTTGCAAATCTGAGCTCCTCGTACGTCAATTAATCGGATTAGAGATTATTAATTTTTGATGAAATCGTGAAAAAATACATGACTAACCCCCTTGGAAATTTTGTTAAAAAATGCAACTTTCTTAAAAATCATCGTAGACTATTGAATTTAACTTTATTTTCATCAGAAAGACGAGAGAAATTGATTGCCGTTAAAAAATTTCAGCTATCTTCAATAGCAAAAAAAATAGTCAGTCACCATGAACATTTTAGGAAATTTTAGAAAATAATTGATTTTTCAGACTTTGATCGGTCGTAGCGGACTAACGAAAACTCCAAATTGAACGCGGTTTGCAAATCTGAGCTCCTCGTACGTCAATTAATCGGATTAGAGATTATTAATTTTTGATGAAATCGTGAAAAAATACATGACTAACCCTTGGAAATTTTGTTAAAAAATGCAACTTTCTTAAAAATCATCGTAGACTATTGAATTTAACTTTATTTTCATCAGAAAGACGAGAGAAATTGATTGCCGTTAAACAATTTCAGCTATCTTCAATAGCAAAAAAAATAGTCAGTCACCATGAACATTTTAGGAAATTTTAGAAAATAATTGATTTTTCAGACTTTGATCGGTCGTAGCGGCCAAACGAAAACTCCAAATTGAACGCGGTTTGTAAATCTGAGCTCCTCGTACGTCATTTAATCGGATTAGAGATTATTAATTTTTGATGAAATCGTGAAAAAAAACATGACTAACCCCCTTGGAAATTTTGTTAAAAAATGCAACTTTCTTAAAAATCATCGTAGACTATTGAATTTAACTTTATTTTCATCAGAAAGACGAGAGAAATTGATTGCCGTTAAAAAATTTCAGCTATCTTCAATAGCAAAAAAAATAGTCAGTCACCATGAACATTTTAGGAAATTTTAGAAAATAATTAATTTTTCAGACTTTGATCGGCCGTAGCGGCCAAACGAAAACTCCAAATTGAACGCGGTTTGCAAATCTGAGCACCTCGTACGTCATTTAATCGGATTAGAGATTATTAATTTTTGATGAAATCGTGAAAAAAAACATGACTAACCCCCTTGGAAATTTTGTTAAAAAATGCAACTTTCTTAAAAATCATCGTAGACTATTGAATTTAACTTTATTTTCATCAGAAAGACGAGAGAAATTGATTGCCGTTAAAAAATTCGGCTAACTTCAATAGCAAAAAAATTAGTCAGTCACGGTGAACATTTTAGAAAATTTACGAAAATAATTGATTTTTCAGACTTTGATCGGCCGTAGCGGCCAAACGAAAACTTCAAATTGAACGCGGTTTGCAAATCTGAGCTCCTCGTACGTCATTTAATCGGATTAGAGATTATTAATTTTTGATGAAATCGTGAAAAAAAAACATGACTAACCCCCTTGGAAATTTTGTTAAAAAATGCAACTTTCTTAAAAATCATCGTAGACTATTGAATTTAACTTTATTTTCATCAGAAAGACGAGAGAAATTGATTGCCGTTAAACAATTTCAGCTATCTTCAATAGCAAAAAAAAATAGTCAGTCACCATGAACATTTTAGGAAATTTTAGAAAATAATTGATTTTTCAGACTTTGATCGGTCGTAGCGGACTAACGAAAACTCCAAATTGAACGCGGTTTGCAAATCTGAGCTCCTCGTACGTCAATTAATCGGATTAGAGATTATTAATTTTTGATGAAATCGTGAAAAAATACATGACTAACCCTTGGAAATTTTGTTAAAAAATGCAACTTTCTTAAAAATCATCGTAGACTATTGAATTTAACTTTATTTTCATCAGAAAGACGAGAGAAATTGATTGCCTTTAAACAATTTCAGCTATCTTCAATAGCAAAAAAAATAGTCAGTCACCATGAACATTTTAGGAAATTTTAGAAAATAATTGATTTTTCAGACTTTGATCGGTCGTAGCGGCCAAACGAAAACTCCAAATTGAACGCGGTTTGTAAATCTGAGCTCCTCGTACGTCATTTAATCGGATTAGAGATTATTAATTTTTGATGAAATCGTGAAAAAAAACATGACTAACCCCCTTGGAAATTTTGTTAAAAAATGCAACTTTCTTAAAAATCATCGTAGACTATTGAATTTAACTTTATTTTCATCAGAAAGACGAGAGAAATTGATTGCCGTTAAAAAATTTCAGCTATCTTCAATAGCAAAAAAAATAGTCAGTCACCATGAACATTTTAGGAAATTTTAGAAAATAATTAATTTTTCAGACTTTGATCGGCCGTAGCGGCCAAACGAAAACTCCAAATTGAACGCGGTTTGCAAATCTGAGCACCTCGTACGTCATTTAATCGGATTAGAGATTATTAATTTTTGATGAAATCGTGAAAAAAAACATGACCCCCTTGGAAATTTTGTTAAAAAATGCAACTTTCTTAAAAATCATCGTAGACTATTGAATTTAACTTTATTTTCATCAGAAAGACGAGAGAAATTGATTGCCGTTAAAAAAATTCGGCTAACTTCAATAGCAAAAAAATTAGTCAGTCACGGTGAACATTTTAGAAAATTTACGAAAATAATTGATTTTTCAGACTTTGATCGGCCGTAGCGGCCAAACGAAAACTCCAAATTGAACGCGGTTTGCAAATCTGAGCTCCTCGTACGTCATTTAATCGGATTAGAGATTATTAATTTTTGATGAAATCGTGAAAAAAAACATGACTAACCCCCTTGGAAATTTTGTTAAAAAATGCAACTTTCTTAAAAATCATCGTAGACTATTGAATTTAACTTTATTTTCATCAGAAAGACGAGAGAAATTGATTGCCGTTAAACAATTTCAGCTATCTTCAATAGCAAAAAAAATAGTCAGTCACCATGAACATTTTAGGAAATTTTAGAAAATAATTGATTTTTCAGACTTTGATCGGTCGTAGCGGACTAACGAAAACTCCAAATTGAACGCGGTTTGTAAATCTGAGCTCCTCGTACGTCATTTAATCGGATTAGAGATTATTAATTTTTGATGAAATCGTGAAAAAAAACATGACTAACCCCCTTGGAAATTTTGTTAAAAAATGCAACTTTCTTAAAAATCATCGTAGACTATTGAATTTAACTTTATTTTCATCAGAAAGACGAGAGAAATTGATTGCCGTTAAACAATTTCAGCTATCTTCAATAGCAAAAAAAATAGTCAGTCACCATGAACATTTTAGGAAATTTTAGAAAATAATTGATTTTTCAGACTTTGATCGGTCGTAGCGGCCAAACGAAAACTCCAAATTGAACGCGGTTTGTAAATCTGAGCTCCTCGTACGTCATTTAATCGGATTAGAGATTATTAATTTTTGATGAAATCGTGAAAAAAAACATGACTAACCCCCTTGGAAATTTTGTTAAAAAATGCAACTTTCTTAAAAATCATCGTAGACTATTGAATTTAACTTTATTTTCATCAGAAAGACGAGAGAAATTGATTGCCGTTAAAAAATTTCAGCTATCTTCAATAGCAAAAAAAATAGTCAGTCACCATGAACATTTTAGGAAATTTTAGAAAATAATTAATTTTTCAGACTTTGATCGGCCGTAGCGGCCAAACGAAAACTCCAAATTGAACGCGGTTTGCAAATCTGAGCTCCTCGTACGTCATTTAATCGGATTAGAGATTATTAATTTTTGATGAAATCGTGAAAAAAAACATGACTAACCCCCTTGGAAATTTTGTTAAAAAATGCAACTTTCTTAAAAATCATCGTAGACTATTGAATTTAACTTTATTTTCATCAGAAAGACGAGAGAAATTGATTGCCGTTAAAAAATTCGGCTAACTTCAATAGCAAAAAAATTAGTCAGTCACGGTGAACATTTTAGAAAATTTACGAAAATAATTGATTTTTCAGACTTTGATCGGCCGTAGCGGCCAAACGAAAACTCCAAATTGAACGCGGTTTGCAAATCTGAGCTCCTCGTACGTCATTTAATCGGATTAGAGATTATTAATTTTTGATGAAATCGTGAAAAAAAACATGACTAACCCCCTTGGAAATTTTGTTAAAAAATGCAACTTTCTTAAAAATCATCGTAGACTATTGAATTTAACTTTATTTTCATCAGAAAGACGAGAGAAATTGATTGCCGTTAAAAAAATTCGGCTAACTTCAATAGCAAAAAAATTAGTCAGTCACGGTGAACATTTTAGAAAATTTACGAAAATAATTGATTTTTCAGACTTTGATCGGCCGTAGCGGCCAAACGAAAACTCCAAATTGAACGCGGTTTGCAAATCTGAGCTCCTCGTACGTCATTTAATCGGATTAGAGATTATTAATTTTTGATGAAATCGTGAAAAAAAACATGACTAACCCCCTTGGAAATTTTGTTAAAAAATGCAACTTTCTTAAAAATCATCGTAGACTATTGAATTTAACTTTATTTTCATCAGAAAGACGAGAGAAATTGATTGCCGTTAAACAATTTCAGCTATCTTCAATAGCAAAAAAAATAGTCAGTCACCATGAACATTTTAGGAAATTTTAGAAAATAATTGATTTTTCAGACTTTGATCGGTCGTAGCGGACTAACGAAAACTCCAAATTGAACGCGGTTTGTAAATCTGAGCTCCTCGTACGTCATTTAATCGGATTAGAGATTATTAATTTTTGATGAAATCGTGAAAAAAAAACATGACTAACCCCCTTGGAAATTTTGTTAAAAAATGCAACTTTCTTAAAAATCATCGTAGACTATTGAATTTAACTTTATTTTCATCAGAAAGACGAGAGAAATTGATTGCCGTTAAACAATTTCAGCTATCTTCAATAGCAAAAAAAAATAGTCAGTCACCATGAACATTTTAGGAAATTTTAGAAAATAATTGATTTTTCAGACTTTGATCGGTCGTAGCGGACTAACGAAAACTCCAAATTGAACGCGGTTTGCAAATCTGAGCTCCTCGTACGTCAATTAATCGGATTAGAGATTATTAATTTTTGATGAAATCGTGAAAAAATACATGACTAACCCTTGGAAATTTTGTTAAAAAATGCAACTTTCTTAAAAATCATCGTAGACTATTGAATTTAACTTTATTTTCATCAGAAAGACGAGAGAAATTGATTGCCTTTAAACAATTTCAGCTATCTTCAATAGCAAAAAAAATAGTCAGTCACCATGAACATTTTAGGAAATTTTAGAAAATAATTGATTTTTCAGACTTTGATCGGTCGTAGCGGCCAAACGAAAACTCCAAATTGAACGCGGTTTGTAAATCTGAGCTCCTCGTACGTCATTTAATCGGATTAGAGATTATTAATTTTTGATGAAATCGTGAAAAAAAACATGACTAACCCCCTTGGAAATTTTGTTAAAAAATGCAACTTTCTTAAAAATCATCGTAGACTATTGAATTTAACTTTATTTTCATCAGAAAGACGAGAGAAATTGATTGCCGTTAAAAAATTTCAGCTATCTTCAATAGCAAAAAAAATAGTCAGTCACCATGAACATTTTAGGAAATTTTAGAAAATAATTAATTTTTCAGACTTTGATCGGCCGTAGCGGCCAAACGAAAACTCCAAATTGAACGCGGTTTGCAAATCTGAGCACCTCGTACGTCATTTAATCGGATTAGAGATTATTAATTTTTGATGAAATCGTGAAAAAAAACATGACCCCCTTGGAAATTTTGTTAAAAAATGCAACTTTCTTAAAAATCATCGTAGACTATTGAATTTAACTTTATTTTCATCAGAAAGACGAGAGAAATTGATTGCCGTTAAAAAAATTCGGCTAACTTCAATAGCAAAAAAATTAGTCAGTCACGGTGAACATTTTAGAAAATTTACGAAAATAATTGATTTTTCAGACTTTGATCGGCCGTAGCGGCCAAACGAAAACTCCAAATTGAACGCGGTTTGCAAATCTGAGCTCCTCGTACGTCATTTAATCGGATTAGAGATTATTAATTTTTGATGAAATCGTGAAAAAAAACATGACTAACCCCCTTGGAAATTTTGTTAAAAAATGCAACTTTCTTAAAAATCATCGTAGACTATTGAATTTAACTTTATTTTCATCAGAAAGACGAGAGAAATTGATTGCCGTTAAACAATTTCAGCTATCTTCAATAGCAAAAAAAATAGTCAGTCACCATGAACATTTTAGGAAATTTTAGAAAATAATTGATTTTTCAGACTTTGATCGGTCGTAGCGGACTAACGAAAACTCCAAATTGAACGCGGTTTGTAAATCTGAGCTCCTCGTACGTCATTTAATCGGATTAGAGATTATTAATTTTTGATGAAATCGTGAAAAAAAACATGACTAACCCCCTTGGAAATTTTGTTAAAAAATGCAACTTTCTTAAAAATCATCGTAGACTATTGAATTTAACTTTATTTTCATCAGAAAGACGAGAGAAATTGATTGCCGTTAAACAATTTCAGCTATCTTCAATAGCAAAAAAAATAGTCAGTCACCATGAACATTTTAGGAAATTTTAGAAAATAATTGATTTTTCAGACTTTGATCGGTCGTAGCGGCCAAACGAAAACTCCAAATTGAACGCGGTTTGTAAATCTGAGCTCCTCGTACGTCATTTAATCGGATTAGAGATTATTAATTTTTGATGAAATCGTGAAAAAAAACATGACTAACCCCCTTGGAAATTTTGTTAAAAAATGCAACTTTCTTAAAAATCATCGTAGACTATTGAATTTAACTTTATTTTCATCAGAAAGACGAGAGAAATTGATTGCCGTTAAAAAAATTCGGCTAACTTCAATAGCAAAAAAATTAGTCAGTCACGGTGAACATTTTAGAAAATTTACGAAAATAATTGATTTTTCAGACTTTGATCGGCCGTAGCGGCCAAACGAAAACTCCAAGTTGAACGCGGTTTGCAAATCTGAGCTCCTCGTACGTCATTTAATCGGATTAGAGATTATTAATTTTTGATGAAATCGTGAAAAAAAACATGACTAACCCCCTTGGAAATTTTGTTAAAAAATGCAACTTTCTTAAAAATCATCGTAGACTATTGAATTTAACTTTATTTTCATCAGAAAGACGAGAGAAATTGATTGCCGTTAAAAAAATTCGGCTAACTTCAATAGCAAAAAAATTAGTCAGTCACGGTGAACATTTTAGAAAATTTACGAAAATAATTGATTTTTCAGACTTTGATCGGCCGTAGCGGCCAAACGAAAACTCCAAGTTGAACGCGGTTTGCAAATCTGAGCTCCTCGTACGTCATTTAATCGGATTAGAGATTATTAATTTTTGATGAAATCGTGAAAAAAAACATGACTAACCCCCTTGGAAATTTTGTTAAAAAATGCAACTTTCTTAAAAATCATCGTAGACTATTGAATTTAACTTTATTTTCATCAGAAAGACGAGAGAAATTGATTGCCGTTAAAAAAATTCGGCTAACTTCAATAGCAAAAAAATTAGTCAGTCACGGTGAACATTTTAGAAAATTTACGAAAATAATTGATTTTTCAGACTTTGATCGGTCGTAGCGGCCAAACGAAAACTCCAAATTGAACGCGGTTTGTAAATCTGAGCTCCTCGTACGTCATTTAATCGGATTAGAGATTATTAATTTTTGATGAAATCGTGAAAAAAAACATGACTAACCCCCTTGGAAATTTTGTTAAAAAATGCAACTTTCTTAAAAATCATCGTAGACTATTGAATTTAACTTTATTTTCATCAGAAAGACGAGAGAAATTGATTGCCGTTAAAAAATATCAGCTATCTTTAATAGCAAAAAAAATGGTCAGTCACCATGAACATTTTAGAAAATTTTAGAAAATAATTGATTTTTCAGACTTTGATCGGTCGTAGCGGCCAAACGAAAACTCCAAATTAAACGCGGTTTGCAAATCTGAGCTCCTCGTACGTCAATTAATCGGATTAGAGATTTTTAATTTTTGATGAAATCGTGAAAAAATACATGACTAACCCCCTTGGAAATTTTGTTAAAAAATGCAACTTTCTTAAAAATCATCGTAGACTATTGAATTTAACTTTATTTTCATCAGAAAGACGAGAAAAATTGATTGCCGTTAAAAAATTTCAGCTATCTTCAATAGCAAAAAAAATAGTCAGTCACCATGAACATTTTAGGAAATTTTAGAAAATAATTAATTTTTCAGACTTTGATCGGCCGTAGCGGCCAAACGAAAACTCCAAATTGAACGCGGTTTGCAAATCTGAGCACCTCGTACGTCATTTAATCGGATTAGAGATTATTAATTTTTGATGAAATCGTGAAAAAAAACATGACCTTGGAAATTTTGTTAAAAAATGCAACTTTCTTAAAAATCATCGTAGACTATTGAATTTAACTTTATTTTCATCAGAAAGACGAGAGAAATTGATTGCCGTTAAAAAATTTCAGCTATCTTCAATAGCAAAAAAAATAGTCAGTCACCATGAACATTTTAGGAAATTTTAGAAAATAATTAATTTTTCAGACTTTGATCGGCCGTAGCGGCCAAACGAAAACTCCAAATTGAACGCGGTTTGCAAATCTGAGCTCCTCGTACGTCATTTAATCGGATTAGAGATTATTAATTTTTGATGAAATCGTGAAAAAAAACATGACTAACCCCCTTGGAAATTTTGTTAAAAAATGCAACTTTCTTAAAAATCATCGTAGACTATTGAATTTAACTTTATTTTCATCAGAAAGACGAGAGAAATTGATTGCCGTTAAAAAAATTCGGCTAACTTCAATAGCAAAAAAATTAGTCAGTCACGGTGAACATTTTAGAAAATTTACGAAAATAATTGATTTTTCAGACTTTGATCGGCCGTAGCGGCCAAACGAAAACTCCAAATTGAACGCGGTTTGCAAATCTGAGCTCCTCGTACGTCATTTAATCGGATTAGAGATTATTAATTTTTGATGAAATCGTGAAAAAAAACATGACTAACCCCCTTGGAAATTTTGTTAAAAAATGCAACTTTCTTAAAAATCATCGTAGACTATTGAATTTAACTTTATTTTCATCAGAAAGACGAGAGAAATTGATTGCCGTTAAAAAAATTCGGCTAACTTCAATAGCAAAAAAATTAGTCAGTCACGGTGAACATTTTAGAAAATTTACGAAAATAATTGATTTTTCAGACTTTGATCGGCCGTAGCGGCCAAACGAAAACTCCAAATTGAACGCGGTTTGCAAATCTGAGCTCCTCGTACGTCATTTAATCGGATTAGAGATTATTAATTTTTGATGAAATCGTGAAAAAAAACATGACTAACCCCCTTGGAAATTTTGTTAAAAAATGCAACTTTCTTAAAAATCATCGTAGACTATTGAATTTAACTTTATTTTCATCAGAAAGACGAGAGAAATTGATTGCCGTTAAACAATTTCAGCTATCTTCAATAGCAAAAAAAATAGTCAGTCACCATGAACATTTTAGGAAATTTTAGAAAATAATTGATTTTTCAGACTTTGATCGGTCGTAGCGGACTAACGAAAACTCCAAATTGAACGCGGTTTGCAAATCTGAGCTCCTCGTACGTCAATTAATCGGATTAGAGATTATTAATTTTTGATGAAATCGTGAAAAAATACATGACTAACCCCCTTGGAAATTTTGTTAAAAAATGCAACTTTCTTAAAAATCATCGTAGACTATTGAATTTAACTTTATTTTCATCAGAAAGACGAGAGAAATTGATTGCCGTTAAAAAATTTCAGCTATCTTCAATAGCAAAAAAAATAGTCAGTCACCATGAACATTTTAGGAAATTTTAGAAAATAATTGATTTTTCAGACTTTGATCGGTCGTAGCGGACTAACGAAAACTCCAAATTGAACGCGGTTTGCAAATCTGAGCTCCTCGTACGTCAATTAATCGGATTAGAGATTATTAATTTTTGATGAAATCGTGAAAAAATACATGACTAACCCTTGGAAATTTTGTTAAAAAATGCAACTTTCTTAAAAATCATCGTAGACTATTGAATTTAACTTTATTTTCATCAGAAAGACGAGAGAAATTGATTGCCGTTAAAAAATTTAAGCTATCTTCAATAGCAAAAAAATTAGTCAGTCACAGTGAACATTTTAGAAAATTTACAAAAATAATTGAGTTTTCAGACTTTGATCGGCCGTAGCGGCTAAACGAAAACTCCAAATTGAACGCAGTTTGCAAATCTTAGCTCCTCGTACGCCAGTTAGTTGGATTCAATTAAAATTAGAGATTTTTCATTTTTTGCGAAAACATGAAAAAATACACAAGTACATCCCTTGGAAATTTTTATAAAAATGCAACATATTCGAATAATTTTTTGTGTAACATCGTTTTTTTTTAATTATGCGACCTAGACACACTAGCATGAAATAATTAAACCCATCAAAATTGCCAATCGCTTTAAAATTTATTGTACCAATTCGTGTTAAAAGTGTGACAAAACGTGGCCAATGTTGAATGGTTGAGCAATTTTTTTCAGGAAATACGTGAACGTATCCGAAATGGGCGTTTCACTCTACTTTCATTATAAAGCCCAGATTCTCAGACTTAAATTTTATGTTAAACTCGAATGTCACAATAATTGCTCAAGTCGATTTACTTACTCAGTTGTAATAATCGTTTATCTAAATAGGGCATGACGTGAATTTTTAATGGAATTATAAATGCAAAAATGCGAAAGTGGCCAGCAGCAATTTTTTTTCTTTAAATTTTGGCTGCATGGAACTAGCCGGTTCACTTTATATGAGTTTTTTTTTTTTTTGAGGTTACTTGTGAATGTTCGTACTGAAAACTTGTTTATAAATTTAAAATGTTAATATAAATTTGAAATCATTACATACATACATATATTTATGTAAAGTCTGGCCGCGCTATGAAGGTATCTGAGGCGCTATCTGTAACCTTTTAAAACCCGCTGATGCATAAATAGAAGTGGAGAGTGCACCAATAGCTAAAAGTAAACTGTTAACATCTGTGAGTGTAAAGTAACAACATATTAAATCAGTTCTGATGAGGGCGACCCTTCCGACCTTTCGTTAATCAGCTCAGACGCCTTCATAGCGCGGCCAGAGTATAGCAGATACAACTTACATATCGTCGACGAAGCGGCCAAAATTTAGATTTTAACATCAATCGTTTCCCAGAAATCTATAAATTAGTTTTTTTGCTTCTCCTGTCAAAGTGTGAGATAGGCGATATTCCCGCTTCACCGACGAAATAATTAACACAAAATTAAACTATGGTGTTCCTTGTAAAGTAAAATAAACTATCGACTTAAGGTCTTTCGGCCTAGAAAAACAGTTATTACAAAAAATATTCAACGGGAAATCGAGTACTATAGCGGACATTCACAAATTATAACCTCAAAACGACTAAATCGCGCCATCAAAAATCTCACATAAACATGGCCTACTTTACTAAAAGTTGATCGTGAATGGATTATACATTTTACTTCCATTCAGAAAATCGGTCAAATATTCAATAAAAATTCCGATGCATTTAATATATTTCGCAATTTTTTTTTTATTGAAGGCCGTGCACGCACGAAAAATAATGTCTAATTTCATCGCTGAACTTATTGATGGACTATTTTGAAATTGGGCATTGATGATTATCTAGGTACAAGGTTAGCGTAAATATCACTTCGGTTTTGCAACAGTTCTCGCATCCTTTTGTGGTAAGAAATTCTTGTTTTATATGATGTAAATCGTGTTTGGAGTGTTCTTGACTCCTCGAGAGGAGGACTTAACAATGTGATTTATAATGGGAACGACCCTGTAATCATTGGATAATACATTATAATTCATTATGCAAAGTATCATTACATTATATTTATAAGTGTATATATGTCTAAATTAAATATAGCTAATTAAATATAGAGAATACAATTATCATTTTAAACTAGTAATTTAATTAGCGGTTTTAACGGTGGCTACTTGAAAAAAAGAATTGAATTGAATAGAATTGATGTACAAATAATTTGCTTTTATTTTCGTTAAGACGTTAAGATAAACACCAATTCAAAATTTTGCCAATTTTTAAATGAGCCTGGGACGGACACGAGAAATATGTAGCGTTGAAATTTTACCAGTCCTTTTCTCTGAATTATTTTGATGTTTCCTGAAAACTTCTGAGATTTCTGAAAGTAAATTATTCGCACTTACATGCCTATTCGTTTAGTATTGCAAAAAAATCGATGCATCTCGGTAACTATAAAAGATAGAGAGTTGCTTAAATGAAGGAAAAGTTGCGCATTTTAATGCTGAATAATTTGTTACAAAGAAATTTAAAATATACCCACTACTTCCGGAGATATTTAAAAAAAACCGAAAAAATCAATTTTGGTATTTATTTTTTTACGACTTAATTATTGGTTATTTTGAAAATCCAAAAGCACTTTATTGGGACACTTTTGTAAGCTTTTGCAGAAAATAATTTTATTTTTCAAATACCTCGTTTCGTTATTTAGATACCCACATCAACTTAATTTTTTTAAATACGGACCTGGATTTTTTATTCTATTTTTGAATAGCCTTCCACCTCCCAAAACTAATGGTGTAACACACTCGTTACAAAAATGTTCACTAAAAAAGTTATTTGATGTTTTTTTTTAATTGATTAAAAAACGAAAAAAATCAATTTTGGTTTTTATTTTTTTAAGTCGCCACTACTGGTTATTTTAAAAATCCAAGAGCACTTTCTTAATACACTTTAGTAAGCTCTTTCAGAAAATCATTTTATTTTTCATATATTGCGTTTCGTTATTTAGATAACCCCCTTCTTACTTTTGCTCAAAAATTGGGTTTGAAATGATTTCCTGAAGAAACCACTAGATCGATTCCGGGTTTCTATACGTCACTATAAAGATCCCTTCAAGACCCTTCAGAAAATGTACTTGTGCAAAAACAAATGTCAATTTGAAGTCCGTGACGCGTCAGCAAAGAAAACTCGAAAATGGAAAAAATCAAAAAAATCAACTTTTTTAATAATTATCGTAGATTATTAAGTTATACCTTTTTTCATCAGAAGAACGAGACGAATCGATTGGCGTTATAAAAATTCAGCTATCTTAAATAACAAAAAAGTTGCAAGGTCAGTTTGAAAATTTTGCATCTAGCGATTTAAAAAATTCCAAAAAATCTATCGCTTGCTGAATTAACTTCAAAATTTCCAAAACTACTTAGAAATAAAGTACTTTTCAAATACTAAAAAACAATTGACGTAACACAACTGGAAACAAAATTGCAACACTCAAAACTTGAATCGAATTATAAGTAATTTGCATCTCGCGATTTAAAAATTTCCAAAAAATCTATCGCTTGCTGAATTAGCTTAAAAATTTCCAAAACTATTTAGAAATAAAGAAATTTTAATATACTAGAAAACAATCGATGTACAATAACCAGAAACAAAATTGCAACACTCAAAACTTGAATAGAATTTTAAGGAATTTACATCTCGCGATTTAAAAATTTCCAAAAAATCTATCGCTTGCTGAATTAGCTTCAAAATTTCCAAAACTATTCAGAAATAAAGAACTTTTAACATACTAGAAAACAATTTATGTACAATAACCAGAAACAAAATTGGAACAATCAAAACTTGAATCGAATTTTAAGGAATTTACATCTTGCGATTTAGAAAATTCGAAAAAATCTATCGCTCGCTGAATTGGCTCCAAAATGTTCAAAACTATTCAGAAATAAAGAACTTTTAATAACAATTGATGTCCAGTAACCACAAACAAAATTGCAACACTCAAAACTTGAATAGAATTTTAAGTAATTTACATCTAGCGATTTAAAAATTTCCAAAAAATCTATCGCTTGCTAAATTAGCTTCAAAATTTCCAAAACTGTTCAGAAATAAAGCACTTTTAACATACTAGAAAACAATTGATGTACAGTAACTAGAAACAAAATTGCAAGACTCAAAATTGCGCAACTTCAGAATTTTAACAAGTTGTGTTTTCGAGCAATTATTTCGAAATCTGGTGAAGTAATGCTTTCGGATTTTTATAGAATCGTGGAGAAGATTTGATTTTGAGTAAATCTGGAAATTTTGACGTTCGTGGCAATTTTTTTATATTTTTTTGAGCTCTGAGGAAATGCTCAACAACAAAAGTTGTGTTTTCGAGTAAATATTTCAAAATCTGGCGAAATAATGCTTTCGGATTTTTATGGAATCGTGAAGTAGATTTAGTTGTGAGTAAATCTGGAAATTTTCACGTTCATTGCAATTGTTTTTATATTTTTTTTAGCTCCGAGAAAATGCTCAACAACAGAAGTTGTGTTTTCGAGTAATTATTTCAAAATGTAGAAAAATAATGCTTTCCGATTTTTACGGAATCGTGAAGTATATTTTATTTTTAGTAAATTTAGAAATATTCACGTTCGTGACAATTGTCTTTATATTTTTTTTGAGCGTCGAGGAAATGCGCAACTTCAGAATTTCAACAAATTGTGTTTTCGAGCAATTATTTCGAAATCTGGCGAAATAATGCTTTCAGATTTTTATGGAATCGTGGAGTAGATTTGATTTTAAGTAAATTTCAAAATTTTGACGTTCGTGGCAATTTTTTTATATATTTTTTTTTTTGAGGTCTGAATCGAATTTAAAGTAATTTGCATCTCGCGATTTAAAAATTTCCAAAAAATCTATCGCTCGCTGAATTGGCTTCAAAATATTCAAAACTACTGAGAAATAGAGCACTTTTAACATATTCGAAAACAATTGATGTGCAACAACTGGAAACAAAATTGCAACACCCAAAATTTGAATCGAATTATAAGGAATTTTCATCAGGCGATTTAAAAAAAAAATACAAAAAATCTATCGCTTGCTGAATAAGCTTAAAAATTTCCAAAATCTGGGAAAAAATGCAAAAAAATTGGCACCAAGTCACCATGAACAAATTTTCAAAAAAAGTCAATTTTTTCGGACTTTGAACGGCCGTAGCGGCTAAACGAAAACTCCAAACTGAACGCGCTTTGCAAATCTGTGCTCCTCGTACGTCAATTAGTCGGATTCAATTAGAATTAGAGATTTTTGATTTTTGATTTTTGGCGAAAACATGAAAAAATACACGAAATTTTGTTAAAAATGCAACTTTAATAATCATCGTAGACCATAGAAGTATACCTTCTTTTTCATCAGAAAAACAAGAGAGATTGATTGCTGTTAAAAAATTTCAGCTATCTTCAATAGCAAAAAAATTAGCTAGTCACCATGAACATTTTAGAAAATTAAAAAAAATAATTGATTTTTCAGACTTTGGTCGGCCGTAGCGGCTAAACGAAAACTCCAAATTGAACGCGGTTTTCAAATCTGTGCTCCTCGTACGTCAATTAGTCGGATTCAATTAAAATTGGCGATTTTTAATTTTTGACGAAAACCTGAAAATCTACCCAAGGGTACCCCCTTATAACTTTTTCTCAAAAATTGGCTTTGGAATAATTTCCTGAAGAAACCACTGGTTCGATTCCGGGTTTCTACACACCACTGGAAAGATCCCTTCAAGACGCCTCGGAAAATGTACTTTCGCAATAGTAAATGTCAAACTAAGGCCCGCGACGCCTCAGCAAAGAAAACTCGAAAATGGAAAAAATCGAAAAAATCAACTTTTTTAATAATTATCGTGGACCATTGAAGTATACCTTCTTTTTCATCAGAAAAACGAGAGAAATTGATTGCCGTTAAAAAATTTCAGCTATCTTGAATAGCAAAAAAAATAGTCAGTCACCATGAGCATTTTAGAAAATTTAAGAAAATAATTGATTTTTCAGACTTTGATAGGCCGTAGCGGCTAAACGAAAACTTCAAATTGAACGCGGTTTGCAAATCTGAGCTCCTCGTACGTCAATTAGTCGGATTAGAGATTTTTAATTTTTGATGAAGACACGAAAAAAGACATGACTAACCCCCTTGGAAATTTTGTTAAAAAATGCAACTTTCTTTAAAATCATCGTAGACTATGAATTTTACCTTTTTTTTTCATCAGAAAGACGAGAGCAATTGATTGCCGTTAAAAAATTTCAGCTATCTTCAATAGCAAAAAAAATAGTCAGTCACTGTGAACATTTTGGGAAATTTTAGAAAATAATTGATTTTTCAGACTTTGATAGGCCGTAGCGGCTAAACGAAAACTCCAAATTGAACGCGGTTTGCAAATCTGAGCTCCTCGTACGTCAATTAGTCGGATTAGAGATTTTTAATTTTTGATGAAAACACGAAAAAGGACATGACTAACTCCCTTGGATATTTTGTTAAAAAATGCAACTTTCTTAAAAATCATCGTAGATTATGAATTTCACCTTTTTTTTCATCAGAAAGACGAGAGAAATTGATTGCCGTTAAAAAATTTCAGCTATCTTCAACAGTAAAAAAATTAGTCAGTCACCGTGAACATTTTAGGAAATTTTAGAAAATAATTGATTTTTCAGACTTTGATCGGCCGTAGCGGCCAAACGAAAACTCCAAATTGAACGCGGTTTGCAAATCTGAGCTCCTCGTACGTCAATTAGTCGGATTAGAGATTTTTATTTTTTGATGAAAACACGAAAAAAGACATGACTAACCCCCTTGGAAATTTTGTTAAAAAATGCAACTTTCTTAAAAATCATCGTAGATTATGAATTTCACCTTTTTTTTCATCAGAAAGACGAGAGAAATTGATTGCCGTTAAAAATTTCAGCTATCTTCAATAGCAAAAAAATTAGTCAGTCACCGTGAACATTTTAGGAAATTTTAGAAAATAATTGATTTTTCAGACTTTGATCGCCCATAGCGGCTAAACGAAAACTCCAAATTGAACGCGGTTTGCAAATCTGTGCTCCTCGTACGTCAATTAGTCGGATTCAATCAAAATTAGAGATTTTTAATTTTTGACGAAAACCTGAAAATCTATCCAAGGGTACCCCCTTCTTACTTTTACTCAAAAATTGGCTTTGAAATAATTTTCTGAGAAAACCACTGGTTCGATTCCGGGTTTCTACACATCACTGGAAAGATCCCTTCAAGACGCTTCGGAAAATGTACTTTCGCAAGAATCGATGTTAATTTCAAGCCCGTGACGCGTTAGCAAAGAAAAGTCGAACATAGAAAAAATCGAAAAAATTAACTTTTTAAATAAACATCGTAGACCTGTATGTTATACTTTTTTGTTCATTAGAAGAACGAGTTTAATCGATTGGCGTTAAAAAATTTCATCTAGGAAAAAATGCAAAAAAATTGGCAAGTCACCAGAATATTTTTCAAAAAAAGTCGATTTTTTTCAGAACTTCGCCGTAGCGGCTAAACGAAAACTCCAAATTGAACGCTGTTTTCAAATCTGTGCTCCTCGTATATCAATTAGTCGGATTCAATTAAAATTGGTGATTTTTAATTTTTGACCAAAACTTGAAGAAGTACACAAAAAATGCAAAAAAGTAAAAAAATAAAAATTGTAAAAAAGTTGGCAAGTCACCATGTACTTTTGAAAAAAGTCGATTTTACTAGACTCACCAGATTTGGTAGTAGTAAAAATCTTTGATCTGAAGAAAATGACCTTGAATTTCCGATCACAACCGTCCTTAACAAAAGACCACTTTTTATCTAACAAATGACACGCCCGCGGCATTCTAATTAAAACATTTTATCAAGCAGCCCATTATGGTGCGCCTAAACTATTAACATGCAGATATCACACACCGACAGTAATTGTGATGTCACTGAATTCACAACTCGTCGATGCATCCGTGTCCGATTCGTTATTCGTGTAAAATCCTTGCCGATAAACGCGCGCCGCCGCCAGAAACGCAATTTTGACCGTTTAATGGCGACAGGTGGTGGTCAACCTTGTAACATTTCACCCCGGCCAAAGTTTTATATAAAGTCGAGCATCACTTTTGGTCCGACCGCAATTAAAACAAGTGCTCGGGAAAAAAAAATAATTTTCGGATGAAAAAATTTTTTTCGTGAAAAAAAAATTTTTTTTTGGTGGAATGCAGTGTGCGTTTATTTTTGGTTTAGTCAACATCAGTGCTTTTTAAATTTAAATTGTGATTGCAAATTAAAATAAGTGCTCGTGAAAAAAAATAATTTTCGGATGAAAAAATTTTCGCGCGTCGCGTTCTGAAAAAAATGTAATTTTTTTGGTGGAATACAGTGTACCTTTTTTTTGGTTTAATCAACATCAGACCTTTTTAAATTTAAATTGTAATTGCAAATTAAAACAAGTGCTCGTGAAAAAAAATAATTTTCGGATGAAAAAATTTTCGCGCGTCGCGTCCTGAAAAAAATGTAATTTTTTTTGTGGAATACAGTGTACCTTTTTTTTGGTTTAATCAACATCAGACCTTTTTAAATTTAAATTGTGATTGCAAATTAAAACGAGTGCTCGTAAACAAAAATAATTTTCGGATGAAAAAAATTTCGCACGTCGCGTCCTGAAAAAATGTATTTTTTTTGGTGGAATATAGTATACCTTTTTTTTGGTTTAATCAACATCAGACCTTTTTAAATTTAAATTGTAATTGCAAATTAAAACCAGTGCTCGTGAAAAAACGCAAAAAAATTACAGCCTATTAAAAATTACGTTTTTAAGGATCGTGAAAGATTATTTCAAGTTCATAAAATTGCTTCACTGGATCATAAGTGATTTTACTAAATCAATATTATTTTTGCTTGACTGGACTTTAAATTGAAGATTGGTAATGGTTAACAATAAAGTGATATTTCATCTTTAAAGAAGACCATTCAGATCGTTAGAATATTCCTAATATGAAGAAAACAGGAGAACTTTTTGGAACCACCCTGGTGCTGATAGCATGTGTCTGCGTTGTCGGCACACAATCATTAGGAGGGATTTTAGAACCGTTCCGTTTCTTCAACAACATAAGTCTACCCCTGATGTACCGCGACATCAACTTTCTACCAGAGTACGATTTCATCATCATCGGTGCTGGATCCGGAGGTTCCGTCGTCGCCAACCGATTATCCGAAAATAGCAAATGGTCGGTTCTACTCCTGGAAGCCGGCAAGGAAGAGAACTTCCTTACCGACATCCCGTTAATGGCGGCATTTCAATCGAGCACCAATTACAACTGGGGCTACCGAGCCGAAAGGATACCCACCGGTTGTTTAGGAGTTGTCGATCAAAAATGCGTGACGCCTAGAGGAAAGGCGTTAGGGGGGACGTCGGTGATCAACTTCTTAATATACACCAGAGGCAACAAAAAAGATTTCGATGACTGGGAAAACTTGGGCAACACCAACTGGGATTACAAAAACGTCCTCAAATACTTCATCAAATCCGAAGACTGCTCAAAATGCTCGTCAATCGATAAAAACCACCACGGGTATAACGGATATCTAAAAGTCGAAGACTTTCCCCATAAATCCCAACTGCTGAAACGCTTCTTGAAAGCCGGAAGCGAACTTGGGTACAGAAACACCGATCCTAATGGGAAGATCCATTTGGGCTTCTCGAAAGCCAAAGCGACGATGAAAAATGGCAGGAGGTGCAGTGCCGCTAAAGCCTTTTTACACCCAATCTCCTACAGGAATAATCTGCACATTTCCCCGGAAACGTTAGTCGTGAAAATTTTGATGAATCCCAACACGAAATCCGCCGAAGGCGTTGAGGTCTACAAGGACGGCAGAGTTTACACGATCCGTTCCAGGAAGGAAGTCATCCTCTCAGCGGGATCCATCAACAGCCCGCAACTCCTAATGTTATCCGGTGTAGGTCCAACGGAACAACTGGAAAAATTCAACATTCCAATCATACAAAACCTAAAAGTCGGATTCAACTTGCAAGATCACGTCTCCTTTCAACACCTCACTTTCTTGGTAGACCAACCCATCACGGTGAACGACCTAAGCGTGGCGAACCCGCGCTACGTCCTCGACTACATTTTGAACGGAAGGGGTCCGTACACCATCCCAGGCGGAGCTCTGGGTTTGGGTTTCGTGCACACGAACCAATCGCAAAGAAGCGACGATTACCCGAACATAGAATTCGTGCTTGGAGCTGGTGGATTGCAGGGCGATTGGTACAACACGCTTAAAGATCTGCTGGGTGTTCCCAAGGAATTTTCCCGGAAGTATTATTTCCCGATCAGGCATAGGGATGGGTTTTCGATAGCCGTCGTGCTTTTGAGGCCCAAGAGCCGGGGGAGGATCGTGTTGAGTTCTTCGAGTCCGCTGACGGCGCCGTTGATTTATCCGAATTATTTTCAGGATGAGGATGATTTGAATGTCATGGTCGAAGGATTGAAAAAGGTAAGCGTGAAAGAATGTGTAAAAAAATGGTTAGTCTAAGAACTGCACAATTTTGTTAATAAATCTTTTTTTTATTATTTTTGAGAAAAATAACATTTTTCACACTTCAAGAGTCGACTCTTTACGATGAGGACCTTTTTTTGTGCATTACTTTTTTCCAGACATACTTTTTCATTTTTCAAAAGAGTTAAGAGTCGACTCTTCACGATAAGAAAAAACAAGAAAGAAGTAATTTTGCCCATGCCTAATTTTCTATGTTTATAGAATTTTATGTAAGTTTGATATAACTGTCATAATTTGAAAATTATTGCACAAAATTATGAAATGATGGCAATTACACAAAGTTTTTGAATAAAATCTATAAACATACAAAATTAGAGGAGGGCGAAATAATGTTTTTCTTGTTTTTTTTTTATCGTGAAGAGTCGATTCTTAACTCTTTTGAAAAATGAAAAAGTATGTCTGAAAAAACTATTGACCAAAAAAAATTTTGCAATTTGCTCCTTTACAGTGAAGACCAAAAAAATCATTCATTAACTGCAATTTTTTCCCCCTCAGCGCAAATCTTAAATATTGATTGTTGTAATAATAATATTAACGGATTTAACCTTTTTACAAAATAATAAAACAAACATTAAGCAACAGGAAATTAAAATCAGTATTCACCAATTTTGAAGCTGATTTTTCAAATTAGTAATGTATTACAGTAGTGCAGTTTTCGTTCCTTTCAGTGTAAGTTTTGTAAGTCTGTCTCTTGGGTTTTAACGGGAAAAAATCATTTTTTTTTTGCATAGAACAAATAATTCACTATTTCTGGATGGTTTTAGCAATTTTGATAATCTCAAAAAGTTGGCTGCAATTCTCGTTATCCTCCAGTGCAAAATTATGCGCCCTTCTCGTTTATCTTTAGGAGACACATTTCGTATTTTTTTTTTTTTAGGGTGGGGAAGCCACAAATACATTATTTTAGTTTTTAGTAATTTTCAAATTAATTCTTCAAGTGTTTTCTTCTATTTTCAAAAAAAGTTAAGTGCAATTTTCGTCCCTGTTGGTGCGTCCATTTTGTTTTGCGTCCATTTTGTTATCTCTGGTAATGTGTCGATTTTTTCTACAAGAAAACCAAAATGAACATTTTTTTCAATAGTTTCAATAATTTTGAAACTAATTCTTCGAGTGATTAAGTTTTTAAGTTTTTTCAAATAGTACAAATTTCGTTCCTGTTGGGGCAAGTTAGCGTCCTTTTTTGTTTCCGATGGAAATGTATTGATTGTTTTTTATAGAAAACTAACAGAACACTATTTTTAAATTATTTTAGTAATTTTAAAGCTAATTCTTCAAGTGAGAGAGAGACAGAGAGAGAATATATTTATTGAGTAAGCGCTTTCAATTTTACTGTAACTGTAACTTAATTTTTCAATTTTACTGTAACAAAATTTCACTCAAAAATTTGAAAAATTAAATACAAATTGTTACAGTAAAATTTAAAATTTAAAAAAATTGTTAAAATAAAATTGAAAACCCTTAATTGTTTAATGCAACAAGTAAGGGTTTTCAATTTTACTTTAATACACTTTTTTTTAATTTTTCAAATTTTTGAGTACAATTTTTGTTGAAAAGTAAAAAGTAATGTTAAAATAAAATGTCTGTATTTAATTGGCCATTTAAAAAATTAGCTTTAAAATCATCAAAACTATTAAAAAACAGTGCATTTTCCATTTATTTTGTGAACAAACGACATCTTTCCGCGGAAAACAGTAATTGCAGTTAAAAATTTTAGAAATTAGAAAAATGTATTAAAGTAAAATTGAAAGCTCTTACTAGTAAGAGTTTTAAATTTAATTTTAAGATATTTTTTTAATTTTTCAATTTTACTGTAACATTTTTTTTTAATTTTTCAAATTTTTGATGCAATTTTTGTTGTTAAAATAAAATGTCTTGGCCATTTAAAAATTAGCAATTAGGTTTCAAATCATAAAAACTATTAAAAAATAGTGCATTTTTCATTTATTTTGTGAACAAACGACATCTTTCCGCGGAAAGCAATAACGGGAACGAAAATTGCAGTAAACTTTTTAAAAAATTAAAAAATGTATTAAAGTAAAATTGAAAGCCCTTACTGGCTGTATTAAACTAGTAAGGGTTTTCAATTTGATTTTAATACTTTTTTTTAATTTTTCAATTTTACTGTAACAATTTTTTTTTTTTAATTTTTCAAATTTTTGAGTGCAATTTTTGTTGTTAAATTAAAATTTCTGTATGGCCATTTTAAAAATTAGCTTTAAAATCATCAAAAATAGTGCATTTTTCGTTCATTTTGTGAACAAACGACATATTTCCGCGGAAAACAATAACAGGAACGAAAATTGCACTCAAAAATTTGAAAAATAAAAAAAAAGTATTAAAGTAAAATTGAAAACTCTTACTTCTTGCAATAAACAATTAAGGGTTTTCAATTGTATTTTAATACATTTTTAATTTTTCAATTTTACTGTGATATATTTTTTTTAATTTTTCAAATTTTTGAGTGCAATTTTTGTTGAAAAGTAAAAAGTAATGTTAAAATAAAATGTCTGAATGGCCATTTAAAAAATTAGCTATAAAATCATCAAATTAAAATCTATTAAAAAAATAGTGCATTTATCATTTATTTTGTGAACAAACGATATATTTCCGCGGAAAAGAAAATTGCACAAAAAAATTTGAAAAATAAAAAAAAACGTATTAAAGTAAAATTAAAAACCCTTACTTATTGCATTAAACAATTAAGGGTTTTCAATTTTATTTTAATACATTTTTTTTTAATTTTTCCAATTTTACTGTAACAATTTCTTTTTAATTTTTAAAAATTTTAAGTGAAATTTGTATTCCTGTTATTCTTTTCTACGCAGATATATCGTTTGTTTACAAAAAATGCACTATTTTTTAAACAGTTTTGGTAAGTTTGAAGCAATTTTTTTAAATGGCCAATTTTTTTAATAAATAGTTGAGTGCAACCTCCGTTCCTATAAAAAATTTTTGTTTTCGGTGAAAATGTATCGAATGGTTTTACAGTAATCCAAAAATATATGTGTATTGCATTTGTTATATTTTAAATTTTTTGTAAAATTTTGAACATTTTTGTACCCGACTTTCGTATACCTATGAAGGTTTCTGACAATAACAACAATTTAAATATTATGTATTCGTTATATTTTATTTTATACTTTCTCCGTTACTAAGTACGAGAAAGTATTGTGGTCGTGTTTTTTTTTCAAATTTTTTTTTAACGGAAATATCCGTTTTGGATCCCTAGATGCCATTTCAACAATTTCTGGAATATTTTTTTTACTTTCTCCGTTACGAAGTACGAGAAAGTGTAATCATGAAAAAATTTTCAATTTTTTTTTTACGGAGATATCCGTTTTGGGGTCTTATTCGATAATCCGAAGAACTGAAAAGCTTTTGGTAAAATTCCATACGCCGAAAGTGGGTGTTTACCTTAACCGTTTTTTTTTTGTTTTATTTCAATATTTTTTTAAATATGGAAAATATTACGAAAACATTCAAATAAATATTGAAGACAACTAAAAAATGAACATCTTTGGTTTGAAAATAATTTTTTTTGTTTTCGTTTTTGGTTTATAATTATGAAACGATAATAGTTACAGCCCATTTATGGTAGAGAATGCCAAAATGAACAACTTATAAAGAATAAGTTTTTTTCGAAATCTCTTTAGTTTTTGAGTAAACTGAGTTTTTCAATTTGAAGTATAATTTTTCCATTTTTTATCATTTTGACGTTTTAAACGTCAGTTTCATCCACTCGGTGTACCTTTAAAATACGATTTGAATTAAAAATAAACAATGAAAGCGTAAATATAAATGATACCATCAAGTCGGAGAAAGTAACATGGCCACATCACCAGTTTTTGTAAAATTTTGAAAATTTTTATACTTGACTTTTGTATACCTTCAAATCGGAGAAAGTTACATAATGGCCACATCAACTGTTTTTTTTTAAGGAAGGTTGGTTGGTAGGAATTATTTTTCAATTTTTCAGTTCGTTCAGTTTTTGTAAAAAAAAAATCGACAAATGCAAAATATCATAAAAATTTCTATTTTACCATCAAATCGGAGAAAGTTACATAATGGCCACAACAACTTTTTTAATAAAAGTTGGTTGGTAGGAATTATTTTACAATTTTTCAGTTCAGTTTAAAAAAAAATAGATAAATATGTAAAATATCATAAAAAATCCTATTATACCACTAAATCGGAGAATGTTACATCAACTTTGTTTTTAAGGAAGGATGGTTGAAATTAAGCCTACCAGAAACTTTTGGTCTTAAAATTCTGAAATTTCAATTATTAAAGCAGAATTAACAATTTTATTTTGACGTAGAATTAAATGATGATTTTTAGACTTAAACTGTTTTTGTTTTTGAGGATAGCTTATTGCCCGAAACATCTGTTCTTACTTTAGAGTCGCGATACAGCCAAAATATTCTTTATACATGTCGGAATTTTTCGGTACACTTTTCTTGTAGCAAAAAATTTGCAATTAAAAAAATTATAATTTTTAATATCTGGCCGAGATTTGGTGTGGGTTATAAGTAGTAAATAAAACCCTGAGTTTGCTTTGTTTTATCCCCTTGTGGCCCACCTATGAACCGTGTGGCTTAGTTCAGTATGTACCAGTGACGGTTCGCGGGTTTTTTTCTGGTACGGCCGAGGAACAAGAGGTGGTAATACAGAAAGGTGGGGTAACGCAGCCAGCCGTCTCTGCAACTGACCCTACCTATCTGTATTACCGCCTCTTGTTCCTCGGCCGTACCAGAAAAAAACCCGCGAACCGTCACTAAAAATGCCTTGACGAGCCTCTAGGCGAGAAGACTTTGTGACCCCGTTTAATCCTCGTAATGAATGTGAATTTAGACGTAATTATTTTCAATACCTCTGTGATGGCTAATGGTTTAATTACCAAAGCCAAAAATAGGGGAAAAAAATTGGTGTACAAAATATCAATCCCAATTATTATTGGCAATAAATAACAATTAAAACGATATAACTACTTCAAATCAATTAGAAATATACTTGAATCTGCAATTACTCAACACGGTAATTGCTTCCAATACTAATTTATGATTGGCAATGAACTTCGCATAATTTAAAACTCTAATCACACAATCCTAGCCATTAAATACTTCAAGGTTTTACACTCGGATGTTGCAATACATGTTCCTAATAAATGGCTCATAAATTTTGATTAATTACTGGACACTAATTTTTATTGCGCAAACGGTTATTGAAATTTAACACGGTTAATATTTGTTACAAAACATTTATATTACGTAAACGCAATAAATGAATATGTTCTGGGTAATAAAAGCGACTTAAGGAATTGGTTACACCCTTGACTGGATATTTCAAAATTGTAATGGTTTGTGCTGCAGTTTTCGTTTCAATATTGAAGTAACGAAATTTATGATTGCTAACCTCCGATTAGGAGAATGTCGTTTTTTTTTTGTTTCGGGAAGGTTAAATAAAGATATATGAATATCTCTCCAAAATTAAGTCTCACTAGGGCTAAAAATAAATAACTTATTGAAACAAGTACTAATAAGGTATTAGGCAGGATTTTGCAGAGTTGAATATTCATATATTCAGGCTACTTTTCGCCTTTCTTAAAATTATTTAATGCTTTTGCAACAAGTGAGGGTTTTTAATTTAAATTAAGGAAGAAATTGCGGGTCAACAATTTTTTCGTAAAACACCATTTTTCCACCAGCAATTAAATTTTCAGTTTAATGAAAATAGGACACCGAAAGCAGGTGCCAAATTATATTTTAAAAAAATATAATTTTCTATGGTCCTCCAGCACTCTTTGAACACTCCAATACATTAAATTAATTGATAATTATTCTTGTTTACTTTATTTGGTAGCTTTACCGCAATGTTATTTTATCTCTGGAAGTAAATGGGTCACCCTCATTTTCAATGTTTTTGTATTAAGACAGTTTTATAACAATCTCGATTAGTTTGAGAGATACAAATTAAGAATCACCAGAAGTATTCAAACGACATTGAGATTTGTCAAACAAATTTTTTTCTAAAATTCTCTTTCCTTGGAAACCAAATACGCTACGAACTTAGTAGGTTTGTATACTTGTGTGTTTAACCCATTATTATTTTCGTGCAGAGAATTGCAGTAATTACTTCCGCACAGAATCCGTTTTTTTTTTTTTACAGCGTTTACCTAATATCATTACACATTAATGGCAACAATTCACCTTCGTGAGTAAATTATAAATCACGCGTCGCAAAGTCAATGTCTGGCCTACCAGGAGTTCTTCCTACGGGTATCACCTTCAAACAAAAATGTGCAATTGTGGTGATATTTCTCGGCGATTGCGAAATCTTTATATGTTACGACAAGGACGAATCAACTGAAATCACCGCTAGTGCCATAATAAAATTTTAACGGGTTCAAACGTTACGCAATCGAAAGAACGTGGTCAAACTGGATTCTCGAAATGGGTTATGTATGTAAGTAATTGTAAGTTTGTTAAATGTATCCGATTTTTTGACCTTGTATCGATTTATGAAAAAAAAATGTTGAAATAATTAACTTCGGCGCCAAATTATGGAAGTCGAGCAACGTCAGTTTCCTGACACGTGTTTCGATTAATCATAACCATTATCAAATGTAAACATTAAATATTGGTTTCCCCCATCAGTAAACCTACCGACCGATTTCGACCTTTCAGGTCTCATCAGTGCAGTTGCTGATGGGAAGCGGAAATTACTATTGTAATATACATATTCCGAACACCGTTAAAGGTAGAAAAGACAAAGTGGCGAAATCTATTGCCTGAATGTTGTACTGAACCGATTGGCATTCCCATATCTGTCGGTGTGGAATCTATTGCCTGAATCTTGTACTTCACAGATCGGCATTCCCATATCTGTCGGTGATTATGTCACTCACAAGGAGAGGATCAGATGTGTGACTCACCGATTCGATCCATCTTTGGCACACGCGAAGGTCATGACTGGGAGTGTAACAGGTGCAAGTAATAGGGCGCACTATTCAGCCGTTTCAGAGTTGGCTGTGACATAAATGAGGTATGTCTCATATTATTACATCATGAGACTAGAATTAGATTTAAAAATAAAGAATTAATCTCAGACATGACTGCTATGTTTCTCTCTCTCAGGCATGGCCAACTCTGAAACAAAATTCTATGGCTCACACCTTCTTATTCCTAACACAGTAATAAATTAAAGTTGCTAAAGGTGCTGAGTTTGTTATGTCGATACTTTTATTAAGACCAGAATATTTTTTATCCAAAATCGTGTGTACTAAGCGAATTTATTTCCTAAAGAAAGTACATTCATGGGCGAGTCATCTAAATTCGTATTGTATACGCGCGAAATAACTAAAGAAAAGTCACTCACCGAAGCGTCACGGCGTCTCGGCTTCATTCCTCTTGAGACTTGCTAAAGATGTGCGTCGAAGATCCAGCGAAGAAACCTACAGAATGGGCGGAACGGAACGTAACTGATAATCCCAGTAACACCAGCACTGCACACCGAAGAAATGTCCAGGACTGGACATCATTTCTGAAAAGATCAAAAACACAGTTGAATCTGTAGCAGTCATTACCGCTTGGATTATTAAAAAAAAATAACGTTCCGAAAAAGTGACAGCACAGATGGAATTCGAACCCACGACCACGAGTCCCGTGAGCAGGAGCTCTACTCACTAGGCCACCGCGGCCCCAAGGAAATTTTTAAAAACGATAACTTCGCGAAATCGAAGATACAAGTCAAAAACTACACCACTCCAAATTCAAAAGACTTCGCTAGGATCGCTCCTAAACAGAACACTCTAAAAAGATGTCAAATTTCAAACTCCTGCGCTTATTGATTAATTTTATTACTTTCCAGAAACGATAACTTCACGAAATCGAAAACTAAACCGCTCCAAATTCGGTAACACTTCGCTAGGAGCGAGTAAGAACTCTACAAATGATGTAAAATATCAAACTTCTGCGTTTGTTAACACATTGGCTGCCAACAAGTTTTTTTTGTAAAATGTCAAAAACGTTTTATTTTATAAAATGAGTAAAAATATGCTTATTTCATTCATTTTGATGCATTTCTTAGACGAAATTACAGGTTTTTTAGGTGTCAGTCACAGGCGACTGACAAAGCTCCAATGGAAAAAAATGCGTTTCGCCCCCTCAGGCAATGTGTCAGTCACGTATCTCACTCTCAAAAATATTCTCTCTAACTAATTCAACGGCCAATCAAACTCGTGACTGACAGCGCTAAATAGTAAGTTTAAAGTAACTTACTGTTAGCCATGGGTGACTGACGTGGTCCCTTGGAATACTTCGGTATCAGTCAGCGGTGACTGACAAAGCGGTCAACGTGTTAACGTACATAACTTTTCAGTTGAATTTGACAATTAATAATCGACATTGTAATAAGAGGTAGTGGTAATTAAACCCTTGTTAAGCTTCATATTTATATTTTCAGTTTCCTGACACGTGTTTCGGTTAATCATAACATTAAATATTGATTTCACCATCAGAACACCTACAGACCGGTTTCGCCCTTTCAGGTCACATCAGAGCAGTTAGTTGCTGATGGGAAAACGGAAATTACTATTGGAATATTAACATGATTGATCAGATTCGGTTTAGTACAACATTTAGGCATTAGATTGCGCCACTTTGGCATTAACTTTTCTGGCATTAACCCTTTCGGCTCTGGTGGTGGCAATTGCCACCGCAATATTTACATGTCTCTACTTACTATGACAATCCATATTTTTGCTGTTTATCACTAGATGTCACTTCAACAAAACCTCACTAATTAATTCCTATACTAATTAATCAAATCAGTTTAAATTTGTTATTTATGGTCTTAAGAAGCTCCCTATCAATAATAATTAACAAACAAAAATTTTTTTTTCAAATTTAAAAATCCAGGGCTGAAAAGGTCAACAAATTAATTACAATGAGACTCGTAGAAATACGTTTTGGAAGACAACATTTAGGCAATAGATTCCGCCACTTTGACGTTTCTGCCATTATCAAATGAATTACAATGCGACTGGTAGAGAGACTGCAAAAATAAATATGAAATGTTAATTTTAATTCATAAAACATTTCCTGCGCTAATTAAATCCTTCAATAAAAAAAAACAACATTGAACTCCATCAGCACATGCCGTAAGCTTTCCCTATTAAATCCATTTTACACGCGAATTCAAGTGCAAATTGCGCAAATATTTAAAACGTATGGGCAATGAAGTTTACGGCGCTGACTCTAGCTTGTGCAAGATTTTGTTTATGTTGCTCAAATCGAAATGGCGGACGGATTCTGGGTGAAGGCTGCCAACCGCAAGTGTGAATTAAATTTATCGCCGATGCATTCTACAAATATTTACTCTTCAATTTTCAGGCCATCGAGGTGTCAAAGGCGAACGCGTTCAAGGACGTCAACGCGACCCTTCACGATGCACCGTTTCCAGGCTGCGAGAATTTAATCTTCGGCAGTGACGGTTACTGGAGGTGCTGCTTGAGGATGATGGCTTCGACGTTGGGACATCACGTTGGGACCTGTAAGATGGGGCCTGACGGTGATCCAGATGCTGTTGTTGATCCCAGACTGAGGGTCAGAGGGGTTAAAGGGTTGAGAGTGGTGGATGCGTCTGTTATGCCGAACATTGTGGCCGGACATACGAACAGTGTTGTGATGATGATCGGTGAAAGGGCTGCAGATTTTATTAAAGAAGATTGGAGATAACGTTTAACTTAATTAATAAATTTATTATTACGTTGCCACTCAGGTTGTATCTTGTATAAGTTGAAAAGTTTGGATCGAATTTCTTTCCGAGCTAATAATAATAATAGTAATAGGTTTATTTTCCAACAGAACAAAATATTCCAATTACACCAAAATTTTACAATTAACGAATAAAAGAATGGTGATGTGGCCATCATGTTACTTTCTCCGACTTGATGGTATCATTTACATTTACGCTTTCGTGGTTTATTTTCAATTTAAATCCTATTTTAAATGTGCATCGAGCGGATGAAACTGACGTTTAAAACGTCAAAATTATGAAAGATGGAAAAATTATACTTCAAATTCAAAAACTCGATTTACACAAAAACTAATGAGATTTCGAAAAAAACTTATTCTTTATAAGTTGTTCATTTTAGCATTCTCTGCAATTATTATTAACATGAATTTGCTGTAACTTATCGTTTTATAATTATAAACCAAAAATTAGAAAAAATAATAATAAATTTTTTTCTCGAATAAAAATGATTTTATGAAAAATGTTTTCAAGCAAAAGTTGTTCAGTTCTTTATTGTCTCCAAAGTTCGTTTAAATGTTTTTGTGATATTTTTCATATTTAAAAAAATATTGGCAAAAAACAGTTAAGGTAAACACCCACTTTCGGTGTACGAAATTTTACCAAAAGCTTTAGAAGTTGTTCATTTTGGCATTCTCTACATTTATTATTCACATAAATTTGCTGTAACTATTATCGTTTCATAATTATAAACCAAAATTTAAAAAAATAATAATAATTTTTTTTTCGAATAGCAATGATTTTATGAAAAATATTTAATAAGTTTAATAGAATTAAAATTGGCAGAAAGACCGCTGGTTGATAGCCTTTTAGAATTTATATTGCTGTAAATAAAAATGTAAACATATAATGTAATACTAAATAATAAAGATAATTAGTAGTAGAATTAAAAATTAAAAATAATTATGGATATTTTAGACTCAATTAACTTAAATCAACTAAAATTATAAACAGTTCTAAATGACATTAAACTAAACACAAATCTGCACAAATTCACAGTTTGGTCTCTTTAACCTCTTCAGGGACAGAAACACATTTGTGTACGTTTTAAAAAATGATGAACACATTCCAAACAAATTTGATTTAGCTCAATACTGTCATCTCATGTCAAGCTCTGAAAGCTGCTACAGTTGCACATTTCCATGCAGATACCTCCTGTCCAGTCCTACTGGCGAGATATTAATTGTTTCTTAAAAGATTTGAAACTTCAAAATTAATTTGTCCCTGAAGAGGTTAATGCAAATTTCTTTTGGTCGGCGATATCATTTTTGCACGTGGGCAGCCAACAACCCAGGAACACCCCTGGTTGCATAATAATGACCATCGTTTTCAGAATACGCATACCAAACTAATTTATAGGCAACCTAATATACGCTCATTTTAACTCACCAATCTATGGTTATAACATAGTTAATTTTTAAATTTAATTTTTAATTACGAATTACCACGTAATAACGGTCGAAACCATCCCCTCCATTGCAAAATAATCACTATTTATTTTTATAATACGCGTATTGAACTAATCTATAGGCAACCGAATATGCGCTCTCGTTATTTTAATTTTACAGCATTGCCGCGACTGATACTGGATACGCTCATTTTAACTCAACAATCTATGGTTATAACATAGTTAATTTTTCAATTCAATTTTTAATTACGAATTACCACGTAATAACGGTCGAAACCATCCCCTCCACTGCATAATAATGACCATTTGTTTTTATACTACGCGTACTGAACTAATCTATAGGCAACCGAATATACGATCCCGTTATTTAAATTTTACAACATTGCCGCGACTGATACTGACAGGACAATTATTTTTCAACGTTTACAGCAATGCGTCGCGTTGTCAGTTTTTCCATCGACGTGGTAGGTTAACGTAACGTAAAATCTCTCTCACACATTTCACCTCCACACAAGACTCGACCATCAAATCTCGTGCAGTGCATTCCAACACACAATATGGAATCCAAAGTGCTGTTCGCAACTCTCCTCCTGGGACTCGTCTCCAGCGGGCTCTGCACATCCTGCAGCTCGCCGGAGCTCACCTCGACCAGCTTCACCACGCAGGACGCCACCATCGTGACCAACATCGCCTACATAACGGAGTTCTCGATCAAGTGCGGATCGGGCGCGCTGACCAACCTGTACGCGGAGGTCGACGGCAACATCGTTCCCGTGTCCGTGGTCGGAACGGAGCAGTACCAGGTCAGCTGGACCGAGGACACGAAGACAGCGAGGAGCGGGTCACGCATCGTGAGGATCTTCGACGAGGACGGCTACACCGCTTTCCGCAAGGCCGCCCGGGCCGGCGAGGAGACGTCCGCCATCGAGTCCCTCGTCGACGTCAGCGTTCACCATCCGGGAGCTTTCAACGGGCCGTGGCTTAAGAGCGAATTCATGGCAGCTGTTCTGTCGGTGGTCGTCGCCTACATTGCCATTAGTTCAAAGTCGAAGTTGTCTTCGTAATGAGTTTTTTGTTTATGTTTTAAGTTATTGTTTTTGATTTTTTTTATATAAAAAGAAATAAAGACATTTGATTATACTATGAGAGTTATTTTTGAGGAGTGTAGGGATTTGCGTGTTAAATTCTTAATGTTGAAATATTGGCTCCGCAATTTATTTTAGAGAAAAATTGTAAATATATTTTCTGTAGAGAGAAAAATACTGTTACAACAGAATCATTACTTATATTTATACTTTCCATACAAAGGAGAAATCGAGGGAATTAACCCTTTAACCTCTTCATGCCCAGGTCACCACTGTGGCGACAAACAAAAAATTAAAACAAAAATATTTTACATAAAAAAAAATTACACCTTTACCGCCATCTATGGAATATTTTTTTCATATTTCTTTGCATAAATGAGTAAATTTGTGACGGTGGAATAATATGTCGTAGAAAAAGGTAACAATAAGAAATTAGTGATTTTTCAGGATTATCCTGTAGCCCAATCAAACTACATGGGCGCGAAGTGGTTAACACAATTTGTCATGTCAAAAAAAGTTTTCTTTGTTTTTAAGTTTTATTTTATAAAATGAGTAAGAATTCATTTAAGTCGTGACTGACAGCGTTAAATAGTAAGTAAAGTAGGTACTCGCTGTCAGTCATCAGTGACTGATGTGACCCCCATTGGAATACTTCAGTATCAGTCAACGTGTTAAGGCCCAAAGTTGTATTTAACAGAAAAAATTCAAATTTGAATAATAGTTTATTCTTTTTTATCAAAGAAAGCAGAAAACTCAATTTTTTTTGAGAGGTATTTTTGAAAGAAATGTGCTTTTAAATCCCACCAGGAAATAAATATCGAACAGTTGCGGTGGAATTACGTTAAAATTACTAAATAATGGAAAAATATAATGCATGACTTTTAAGTACCGTTGGGCACTAAAGTGTAATATAGGTTTTCTCGATTTGATAGCAAAATGCTCATCGCTCTACTCCTCGCAATGTTGCCCTCTCTGCCAACACACTGCTCTACTCATGCAATTAATCGCAGCGCTCCGCATTAGGTCGTACGCATTCATATTACCAGTCCTATGATTCGCGCCCAAAAAACCGACATAACAGGGAGCAGTGGGCATGACGAGGAGCATGATTTGCGGCATGACGAGTAATGTTGCCACACTACGTCTCTGCCTCCTTTCCTCGCTACTTCCCATGCCACTCGATGAGTGTGTGGCACGGGTATAAGATTGTGTATTTATCGATTTCAGTTTAAAAATCAAATGTGATTTCAAAAGAAATCCGTTCTTTGGGTTTCTCTAAAATTATCGTTTCCTTAAATTGCATGTAACTATTAGCATATTTCATAATTGTACACCAAAAACGTTACATTTTCCATTTTTTTATTTTTTGAGTTTACAAAACAGAAATAAAGCTACGTCTGAGCAACTCATCAAAACCTCACAAGTAGACAAATTTAAACTTTTGGATTGTGTTCGAGCATTACTCATCTCCTAAATATGTTAGCATTTAATCATAAGAACTTATGCTGGTTTAACTTATTTTTCCTCAGAGCCCTATGGTGTCATTATGGTCAATTCAAATGTTATAAATTGAACTGAACATTTTTTTCCATGGCGAAATTCTCATTATTAGTGACGCCACTGAACTTCTGTTAATTAGGTTATGTTTTAAGGGCTGCCAACTATTTTTGATCCCACGGTATAGTACTTTCGGAGTTATACTCACAGAATACCAGTGACGGTTCGCGGGGTTTTTTCTGGTACGGTTTTTTCTGGTACGGTTTTTTCTGGTAACACAGATAGGTGCAGTTACGCAGCCAGCCGTCTCTGCAACTGACCCTACCTATCTGTATTACCACCTCTTGTTCCTCGGCCGTACCAGAAAAAAACCCGCGAACCGTCACTGCTTTATACCTTTATGAAGGTATGTGTTCTGTGCTTTATACTCTTGTTTAGACAACTCCAAAGTTGGCAACCCTGGATAGTATGCATTCATGGCGTTTGTAGCATTCCATTGTGGGAGGAATTTTGCTCGAAATCACACTTTTGATCAAGAGTGCATAAAATGTAAGAGGTATTGCAACGCGAAAAGGAACACGAGAAATTTACAGATATTGTAATTACCGACCACTAAATTAGCAAAACATAAATTAAAATATCCACAAATTTCGCGATTTAAAATATATTTCGCCTTGTGGTAGTTTCCAAAACGAGTATTGATTCGATTTTAGAGTAATCGTTATTTTATTTACAAATTAGAGCATAGAACTAGTGCTGCCATCTTAATGTGAATAGATAAGATAAATAATTTTTAAATAAAGTTTCAAGTTATATATACATTATTATCAGCGGCGGCTCGTGGATTTCCGTAGGGGAGGCAAAGACAAAGATGCCGCTTGTGCTGCACTACGTACTCTTATAGAGAAAGCAAATATTCCGTTGCTGTTTCTTCCGTTGCCTCACCGCCGAACATCCACGAGCCGCCGCTGATTATTATAATTATATGGATTTATATCAATCTTTAATAAATTATGATATACAGTATGTTTTTTTTTATCGTGGGCCATAGGATTTTACATGCAAAAAATTATACCTCGTGTTAATGTATATTTTATCATATAATTTTGAAGCAAATTTTAGTTAATAATATAAATCAATTACTTTTCTACGTGATGCGCTTAATTAGAATCATTTAAACATGCTTTATTCTGTTAAAAAGTGCTTTTGGTCGGAACCGAACGATCGGGATAGGCTGCAGAAAAGTTGTCAACTATTTCCCTAAAATAAAAATTCCCTGACTTCTTGGAGAAAAATATAACTATTTCCCTGCTAGGCAAACCTCTTATAAATGCCGTTACAAATTCCACCCGTTCTTCAATGGTATAAGCAGACATTTTCAAGAATAAAATCTGCTTGATTACTTGCCTCACTAATCAATCTGACATTTCGTAAATTCAAGGTACTTTGATTATTTTTGCTCAGTTATTTATATTAAATAATTTCATTTTTTACTGGAATAAAACATGTTTAAGTTATTCTAATGCAGCGCATCATGTAGAAAAATAATTGATTTATTACTAATTAAAATGTCCTTCAAAATTGTATAGTAAAATATACATTAACATAAGGTATAATTTTTAGCATGTAAAGTCCTATGGCCCACGATAAAAAAAAACATACTGTATACGTATTAGACTACATGTATGGTGCCTTCTGAATCTACGGTGAAGCCAGTGGCGGCTCGTGGATGTTCGGCGGCGAGGCAACGGAGGAAAATTTGAGCGAAACAGCAACGAAATATGTGCTTCATCTCTAATAGTTAGTAGTGCGGCAGGAGCGACATCTTTGTCTTTGCCCTCCCTACGGAAATTCACGAGCCGCCACTGGTTGTCTCTCTCCAGTAGGTGTGTACCAGAAATAAGTGCGCACGTGTTGATTGTTTGACGGTGGACGCGTTTGTTTTTGTAAAAAAAATGCGTAAAAGAATACAAATTAATTAAGATGTCGATGTCGCGGCTACTTACGATCTCAAAAGTTACAATTGTGTATACCTATGTGTGGCAGTGGGCTGTATTTTTTAAAACACAATCGCAACAACAATTAACTTCTGAATCCGCCGACGAGGAATTTGCTTCCCGTTTCCAATCGAGCAAACAAAACCAAAAACACTCACCCGATTTCAACGCCGCAACGCTCCGGATTCGTCAGTCCCCTGTGTAATTCGGGGGGACATATAAGACGCCGATCAAAATTGGCGTGGATTCTAAGAACAGGATCACCCGAATACCCATGCAGTTCCTTCAGTGGCAATCCGCGAGGCACATCTTCTTCTCTGCGGGGGTTTAGAAATCAACCGTCAAATTTCTAATTTCTAACAATATCGCACTAAAACTAAACTTTTGCACACATTGTTCACAATTCGTAATGGCGACTATTGTCTCTCGTTGCGCGCGCACTTTCGACACCACGAAGTTATACCGAAAATATATAGAGGGCGTCACCGAAATGCCTACAATATAAACGTTTAAATCAAATAAATAAATAATTGACTTCAATAGTGTGTACCTATTTTATTAAACCAATATGTATAATAGTTTCTAGATTTAATCTATTTGCGGCAATGTATTATGTAAAATATTGCCGAACTGACCTTATCAAGAAATTATATAGGGGGCGACACCGAACGGCCCACAATATTAATTAAATCAAATAATTTAATAATTGGCTCCAACAATGTGTAACTATTTTATTAAACCAATAGATATGATAGTTTTTAGTTCTAGATATAATCTCGGCTACAAGAATAAACGGTAAACTTACAATTGTGTGTACCTATGTGTTCGCAGTGGGCTGTGATTTTTTAAAACACGATCGCGACAACAATTAACTTTTTAAATTTGCTTCCCGGCTCCAATCGAGCAAACAAAACCAAAAACACTCACCCGATTTCAACGCCGCAACGCTCCGGATCCGACAGTCCCCTGTGTAATTCGGGGGGACATATAAGACGCCGATCAAAATTGGCGTGGATTTTAAGAACAGGATCACCCGAATACCCATGCGGTTCCTTCCAGATCGAAAACTGTGGCAATCCGCGAGGCACAGCTTCTCCTCTGCGGGGGTTTAGAAATCAACCGTCAAGTTTCTAATTTCTAACAATATCGCACTAAAACTAAACTTTTGCACACATTGTTCACAATTCGTAATGGCGACTATTGTCTCTTGTTGCGCGCGCACTTTCGACACCACGAAGTTATACCGAAAATATATAGAGGGCGCCACCAAAATGCCGACAATATGAACGTTTAAATCAAATAAATAAATACTTGACTTCAATAGTGTGTACCTATTTTATTAAACCAATATGTATAATAGTTTCTAGATTTAATCTATTTGCGGCAATGTATTATGTAAAATATTACTGAACTAACCTTATCAAGAAATTATATAGGGGGCGACACCGAACTGCCCACACTATTAATTAAATCAAATAATTTAATAATTGACTCCAACAATGTGAAACTATTTTATTAAACCAATAGATATGATAGTTTTTACTTTCAAGATATAATCTCGGCTGCAAGATAATGAACGGTAAACTTACAATTGTGTGTAGTTCGCAGTGGGCTGTGATTTTTTAAAACGCGATCGCAACAACAATTAACTTTTGAATCCGCCGACGAGGAATTTGCTTCCCGGCTCCAATTGAGCAAACAAAACCAAAAACACTCACCCGATTTCAACGCCGCAGCGCTCTGGATCCAACAGTCCCTTTTGTAATCCTTGTAATTCGGGGGATACAAATTGGCGTGGGAACAGGATCACCCAAATATCCATGCATTTCCTTCCAGATCGACGTCGAAAACTGTGGAAATCCGCGAGGCACAGTTTCTCCATCAACTTTCGAACAACCAAACTTTTACGAATACACATTGTTCACGCGCACTTTCCATACCACGTAGTTAGACTAACAATATATAGAGGGCGACACCGATAGGCCTACATTATGAATTTTAAATCAAATAAATTAATAATAGGCTCCTACAATATGTAAATATTTCATTATAATAGTTTTTAGATTTAATCTATTTGCGGAAATTTATTATATAAAATAATATTGAACCAACCTTAAAAAAATATTATATAGAGGGCGACACCAAAAAGCCTACAATATAAACTTTTTAATCAAATAAATTTATAATTCGCTCCAACCAGTGACGGTTCGCTGGGTTTTTTCTGATACGGCCCAGGGACAAGAGGTGCGGTCAGGCAGCCAGCCGCCCTGCAACCGATCCTACATATCTGTATTGCCACCCTTGTTACCTAGAAAAAACCCCGCGAACCGTCACTGGCTCCAACAATGTGTAACTATTTTATTAAACCAATATGCATAGCAGTTTCTAGATTAAATCTATTTGCGGTAATTTATTAATATAAAATAATACTGAATAACCTTATATTTCAAGTATGTAACATAAACTTCAAATTTCTTATTGGAGCACATAGTTGGGTTATTTCGTCTTTATCACATTGCCCTTATTACCTACTACATAAGCTTTCTATAGATAGTACTCGGTATATACTTATCGGTATATGGCAGCGGCGGCTCGTGGATGTTCGGCGTTGCGGCAACGAAAGAAAATTTGACCGAAAAAGCAACGGAGTATTTGCTTCCTCTATAAGAGTAATTAGTGCAGCACGAGCAGCATCTTTGTCTATTCCTCCCCTGCGGAAATCCGCGAGCCGCCGCTGGTATATGGTTTATAATTACTATCCAATCAAGAAATTATTTACTTAAGATTATTTAAAATTACATGTCATAATGATATTAAGACGTATTATGATTACTTAATTATAAAATCATTTGGTTTTATTATCAAATAATAACAATAAATGATGACTTAATAAATTAAAAACTTAGTAGCCTCTTGCGTCTAATAGTAACACTAACGTTCGGGTAGAAATCTGTAAAAGTAACAGCGCAACAGCGTCTTGTTATTTTTACAGATTTCTACCTAAAAGGTAGTTTTGCTATTGGACGTTTCTAATTTAATAAATCCTCATTTATTGTTATTAATTGATAATAAAACGAAATAATTTTATGTTAAAGTAATTATAAAGTAACGGCATCTTGTTACTTTTGCAGATTTCTACCCGAAATGATTTGTTGTTATTGGACGTAAGACGCTTCAAAGTTTTTCCTCATTTATTGTTATTAATTGACAATAAAACGAAATAATTTTATAATCAAGTAATTATAATGTAATAAAGTAATTATAAGGTAACATCTTCTTACTTTTACAGATTTCTACCTGAAAGGTAGTGTTGTTATTGGACGTAAGGTGCTAAGTGTTTAATTTAGTAAATTCTCATTTATTGCTATTAATTAATAATAAAACAAAATGATTTTATTATAAAGTAATTACAATACGTCTTAATATCATTATTATTAAAAATAGGTACAAGTAATTTAGAATAATTATGAGTCGTGATTCACTCGGAGCGCCATCTCACGGGATAAAACTGAACTAACTGGGAGCCAGGAATTGCCACTACCTCTTCTCGTTCCTAATATCCTGATCCGATATTCGAATTTCAGGTCTGATTTACCACGTGCGTTTTCCGACTTCCGTGCAAAAACGAGTGTGACGTGAACGAACGAGATACGAACGATTGATTTAAGGGTTGGGTACCCATTAAATTAACCGCTGAAGAAATCGAATATATCTTTGTAAATATAAACTTTTTCGAAAAGTTTATTTTTATAACATATTATATAAAGATCGATTATTTATTATCGGTTTCTGTGTTTAAGTTTTGAATTTATACCCTAATGGACGATAGAGGCTACGAAGTTGTTAATTTATTAAATCCTTATTTGTTGTTATTATTTGATAATAAAAGAAATGATTTAATAATAAAGTAATTGTAATAAGTCTGCATATAATTATTACTTAAAGTAGGTACAAGTAATTTTAAATAATTTCGAGTTGATTCGCCCGTAGCGCCATCTCACGGAAGAGGGCTGAACTAAACCTGGGCGCAGGAATAGCTACTACCTCTTCTCGTTCCTAGTATCCTGGTCCTAAATTCGAATTTCAGGTCCGATTTACCACGTGCGTTTTCCGACTTCCGTGCAAAACGAGCGACGTGAAGTTGCCGATTTATGAATTTATGGATGAACACGAAAATGTGAATTTGTAATTTGATAATAAGTCAGAATTACCACTTTTATATTAGTAATAATCTTCTTTATAATTTCCCAATTATAAACAAGTTGTATATACAACGAAGTAAACGCCTCCAACAATTAAATATTTGATACATACAAGGTATGTGTTCTGTGCATACAAGTAAGGTTATTCCCAATTTGTTAATTAAATATTTAAAAAACAATTTGTAAATCAAACAATACAAAGTACTTTGAATAAATGTTTGTTGCAATTATTTAGTATTGAATTTATTTGGGCATTTTTTAAAGCGATGGAATTTTTCAGAAAACAGCTAAAAATTGTACAACAATGTAAACATCTCCAGCTTTAAATATTTCAAAATGAATTTGTAAATCAAACAATACCAAGTACTTTAGATAAATATTTGTTGCAATTATTCAATATTAAATTTGTTTGTACCTTTTTTAAAGACTTATTTTTTCAGAAAACAGCTAAAAAGTTACTTACATTATTAACTGTATCTATAAGTTAATCTCCGTAGTGGTGGTGATGGTATTCGTTAGGCTGTGCCACAAGCAATCGACCTCAAGATTCTTCGGTTCTAAAAATTTGCGTTTTCGTTTGTGCGACTAAGCTTGTTACTTCAGAGAATCACCTCCATCACTCTGCTGCGCCATTAATTCTATCCCAATGGCGTATGGTACACAAATAACTCATCTGATTTACGTTTAGAAAAATAGAAACCCTCAACTCGTTGCAGATGAATTAAATATGAAATTTAAAATACGAAACGTTCGGAAAATCTTCATAAAAAAAGGTTATAAAACTGAGACACGCACACAGTGCTTAACTGTCTGGAAACATTAGACAAAGGAGGTTACAACTTTTTAAGCGGTTTCAGGTCCCCTGAAAAAACATCTGAAAGGGAAGCGCATCGACTCGGACGACGAACGTATGGATGCTGTGCAGGACTGGGTCTCGTCACGGCCACAGGAAGTTTGGGAACGAGGAATCCTTCGGCTCGTTAATCAATGGGATCGTTGTGCTATGGCCTATGGTGTATACTTTTAATTAAGTCTTCATTTATACTCACAGTGGGGTTTCGTACCTTTTCATTTGAACACTCCTAGTAAGTAAGAACGCCATACTTACGTCCTTATTACCTGACCCCTTTAAAAACCGTTACAAATATTGTAAAAAAAATGAAAATGGCTAGCAGCCGAAACTAGTCGGAATAAATAATTTAATAAGTGAAACATATCAAGTGATTTTTCTTAAATTTAATCGTTTTTTAATGATTCTTCATATTCAACAAGATACGGATCTAATAATCTGGAAAAAAAAACGATTGGACCCACCTACCTGCAGTTTCCAAATTTGATGTTAATAACTCGTACAATAAACAGATAAATATTTGCAATCAAACCAAATAAATCAACATTTTAATTTCACTTTAATATGCAATCTCAATGTAGCTCCTCACAATACAATAAACCAAAGTTTCATGAAAAGCATTAAAAAACTAGCATTCACGAATTCCCCAATTTCCAGATCAAGACAAATCATAGAAAATCAGTAAAAAAAAAAACTGCTCAAGACAATGAACAAAACGCACGCAATCATATACAAAAATTAAACAACGTTCTGACTATGTAAAACTGCAATACACAGGCTGGAAGCAGCAACAAATGGAAATAATAAAACCTACTAATACTCCTCTACATCAATAATTATTGTCTTTCGGCATGCCCCTAAAGTTTAACATGTACAAAACGTGATGCCGGAAACATCGAAAGTAAATTTGTATCACACTACGTTATACTGAAGATTTTATTGTGCCCACAAGTCGGTTGTGAAACATCATTTTTCTTTCTTTTACAGGCATGTGATTTGCTGTAGATATCAGTCTTCATGTTTAAATATTACAGACATAGTAAATAACTAATAAAATACTATAACATAAAATTGCTGAAAAAAGGTGCGCGTCTGAAATTTTGCCGCAATAGAAAAATAACTATCATTTGTATATTATACGATTCAAGTAGACAAGAAGATTAGGCACGGGTTTTTGGCTTATAAATGCATTTTGATATCGTTCGTATTGATCGGGCAAAATTTCAAACGCCACCTCACTGAAAAACATACATTAATTTAGTTTAGGTATAAAGTTCGTTATGTATAAAAATATCACTAGGAAATCTCATAACTAGAAAAAAATATATATAGTATGTACAATTATAACTTATATAATACAACCTATACGTTGGGACTAGAACTATTTCCCTGCTATGTACATGTATCATTGGATTTCATTAGGGATGTAATGATCATTTTGTTTCTAGTGCAATGAAATCCAACACGATGTTAAAATTAACGCTTACAAACTATAAATGCAATACCAAACTGTTTCAAAACGTTACTCGTACAGCGTGGAAAGTTTCTTAGGAATTAAGAGCAAACTATATAAATTTAATATCAGCCTTAGGACTACCGATGAAATGAATATTTACACAAAATAAGGGCTAAAATGTGATCGGATAAGCTTTATTCGCTTATTCAATTTTAAGTCGTTTGCTGAACTCCTCCTGCTGCCTCTCCTTCCACTCCTTCTTCGGCTTCATCCGTTTCAATTGCCCGTCCCTATAAATTTTCAGAAAAATTATTTCTTTATTTAAATTTGTCTACGTTTAACAAAACTTTCACGTGTTAAAAACAAGAGATACGGAGATACGGGAATTTTGATGGTAGTCCCAGCTGTGCGGAAACTTACCATACTAAATCGACGAGCCCTCCTTGTTTCGCGATGACGCTCTTCACCCTGTTGGCGAAGTCGATGGCCGTCTCGTCGGCGTTCCTCGACATCGGCGGCAAGTACCAGACCTCGCAGACTATCGCCCAGCTGGTCATCATGCAGTAGAGGTACTGCATCATCGAGTACCTGCTGCTGTTCCAGAAGGCGTCTCCAAACTTCGGATCGTACTTGATGGCGACCGGGTAGATGATGCTGCCGACCTCGAAGCTGCCCTTCTTGAACTGCATCACGGAAGTGTTGTTGATGCAGGTGCCCTCCGGGAATATTAGGATCGGCGGATTGTTCGGATTGGATACATGCTCCTTTAACCTAAAAAAAAAATACAGTACAATTAAGGGCCAGTTGTTCAATAATAAAAAATAATAATAAATGATGATGAATAATGGCGGCTTAAACCGAGCTTATGCTTAAAGTCAGTATAAATGATTCTAAAGTTAAAAACTTCCTTTTAACACGTTCGCTGCCACCGACGCGCTAGTGCGTCCGACTGTATACTTGCGAAAATGCAATCCCAATTGCGGTGGCAGAGAACGTGTTAACACACTTGGATTATCTTTAACCCGTTCAAACCTGTCGGGATACATGTGGACCTACTTGTCCCGATTTAATCTGTAGTAGTCAGGCACGCACCCAGAAATTTGGCTTGGGGGCTCACGCATATAATAACTCGTACAAAACCAAATGTGTAAACTAAAAATCCGTGAATATGACATTAAATAAAAGTGCAACATAGTAATGGTATTTCAATTAAATAAAATTCTAAAAAGTACTATTTTCCCATGGCCAGGTTTAGCAGTTGACACTCGGTATATAAATGCTTGGGGGGCACAAGCCCGATAGCCATACCCCTGGGTGCGCGCCTGATACACACCACCCTTCAAATTTTAAACTACAAAACTGTTTGGTTGAAGAAATTTCTTCGACTATTTATTGTAAAAGTTGTAAAGTTTAGAAATAATAAGGAACGTGATTTTGTAGTTGAAATAAGAGTGGAATCGGGGGTGGTGGGTGGGCCCTATCCCACAATCCAAAATGTGGACTGCGAGCCCATGTTTCCACCAATTAATAAGTGAATAAAAAAATCAGGTTTTCACTCTCTTTTTTTTATTTGTTTAACTTATTTATTAGTAAAAACCTGGACAGGTAAGCAATGGATTAATGGATTCGATGGTAGGATAGGGACCACCCAGGGGGCGGCTCGTTATAAAGAGCCACGGAGCCATGGCACTACCTGTACTTTCAAGCTCGGCAAGAATTTTTACAAAAAACTTTTTAAAAGTTAACACCGCATGGAAGTTCCACATTAATATCAACAGATGGTTAAAATTTTGACAGACCATTTCTGAATAATGTGTTTTTGCAAATTTACAAAGAAAGCAATCGCAAGTTTACCACAGCAAAAATGGTTTCACTAATTTGTAAATCATGCAATAACATTTGAATGTTTTTACGTGATTTTTTATATATTTATGTATTTATTTTTAATGATTTGACGTCTCACATCCGCTCGAATGTTTACCCATTTGTAAATGTTTTTATGTTTTTATGTAGTGGCTGTAGTGAATAAAGAGAAAAAAAAAGGCAAATTTCGATCACCAAAAAGGCAAATTTTTCAGAAATTCACTTGGGAGTTCCACATTTTTTTCGACAGATGTTTAAAATTTTGACAGACTGATTTTGAATAATGTGTCTACGAATTTCCAAAGAAAATAATCGCAAGTTTACCACAACAAAAATGTTTGCACTAAAAAGCAAATTTTGATAACCAAGAAGGAGCTTTCTTTCAGAAATTTGCGTGGAAATTTCACATTTATTGCAACAAACGGTTAAAATTTTGACAGACTAAATTTGAATACTGTGTCTTTACAAATTTCCAAAAAAAAAATTTTTTTCTTCTAAATTTTTAATTCTTTTGTTTAAATTTTCGATTTTTTTTGTCTGAAATGTTCATTCTTAGGATCGAAGTTTTTAATTTTTTATCCTATATTTTAGATTTTTTCAACCTAAATTAATGATTTTTATGCGCGACTTTTTTTTAAATTTTTTTTGCCGATATTTAAAGTGCAGTTTCTGATTTCTTACCCTCCATTTTAGATTTTTTAACTTGAATTTTTGATTTTTTAAAATATTTGTTACTTTTTGACTACCGTTTTCGAGTTTCTGATTGGAAACTTATTTTGAGCTAAAGAGTTATTTTGGGGGCTGAAAATGGCAAATTATTTTCGATTTCCTTGATTTTCAATTTTTTGGTTTGCATTTTGCATTTTTTCGTTCCAAATTTTAGAATCATTGCCCGGAATATTTTTTGTTGTTGAAATTTTCGGTCAGCGTTTTTCATATTTGTCTAAATTTTCGATTTTTTGTGCTTATCTTTTGGTTTTTAAGAGTTATTTTGGGGGCTGGAAATGACAAATTATTTTTGTTTTCCGTGATTTTTTAATTTTTTGGTTTGCATTTTTTATTTTTAGACAAAATTTTTGATAAATACATAAATACAATTTGTTTAAAATTTTTGATTTTTTTTCGTCTATATTTTAGATATTTGACCCGTATTTTTCATTGCTTCGTTCCAAATTTTAGAGTTTTTGTCCGGAATATTCTTTATATTTGATTTTTTTGTTGTTGAAATTTTTGGATTTTTGGTCTGCATTTCTTTAACCGCGAATTTTTGATATTTGTCTAAGTTTTAGATATTTTTGTGCTTATCTTTTGGTTTTTAAGAGATATTTTGGACACTGAAAATGACAAATTATTTTTGTTTTTCTTGTTTTTCTAATTTTGTGGTTTGAATTTTTGATTTTTTTTGGCCTATATTTTAGATTTTTGATCCGTATTTTTCATTTCTTCGTTCCAAATTTTAGAGTTTTTCTTTGTTTTCGTTAAACTTTTGTTGAAATTTTCGATTTTTTGTGCTTATATTTTTAGTTTTTTTAATCTTAATTAAGAGCGTATTTTTTATTGGTCTATACTAGATTTTTAACGTGATTGATTTTTTTATTTTTTTGCCGGTATTTAATTTGTATAATTTGTCATTTCCATCTTTCATAATTTTGATGTTTCAAACGCCAGTATCATCCGATCCAATAAATTGTAAAAGTGGCTCTACCATCAACATGTTCCACGAGCCGCCACTGGGACCACCCACCACCCCTTGAATCAATATTACTTTAAACTACAAAACTTTGTTTGGTTGAAGAAATTTCTTTGACTATTTTTTCGAGAGTTGTAAAGTTTAGAAGTAATAAGGAACGTGATTTTGTAGTTGAAATAAGAGTGGCATCGGGGGTGGTGGGTGGGTCCTATCCTTCAATCCAACATGTGGCCTGCGTGCCCATGTTTCCACCAATTAATAAGTGAATAAAAAAAAATAAGGTCTTCACTGTCTTTTTTACTTGTTTAACTTATTTATTAGTAAAAATCTGGAAGTGTGAGCAACAGATTGGATTGTAGGATAGGATCCACCCACCCTCCATCGAATCAACATTATTTGAAACTACAAAACTCTGTTCGGTTGAAGAAATTTCTTAAAAAATTTATTGGAGAGGTGTAAAGTTTAGAAATAATAAGGAACGTGATTTTGTAGTTGAAATAAAAGTGAAATCGAGGGTGGTGGGTGGGCCCTATCCTACAATCCAACATGTGGCCTGCGTGCCCATGTTTCCACCAATTAATAAGTGAATACAAAAAAATAAGGTCTTCACTGTTTTTCTTACTCATTTATTATTGGAAACTGGATACGTGAGCAATGAATTGGATTGTAGAATAGGGATATTATACATTTACACATTTTCAAAATCTTCATTGAAAAATGTAAATATAACCTCAAAAATTGTGTGAAAAGTAATAAAAAAAAAACAATCAGGTTTGAAAAGGTTAAACTGTGATTGAACAACGCCAACAGTAATCTAAGGTTAAACTTGGTTTAATCTGCCCTTCATTCAAATCTTTTCTGTTTAGCTAGTTCAGTTTAAATTACCTTTGAGCAACAGCATGTCGATCCTTCACTTCGGACCGCTCGAACCAAATGTGCGGAGAAGCCCTGGCGACGGCCCTCTGCAAGATACCCAAGAATCCGCCGTGCCTCTGCCCGATCTACACGGGGAAAAAAACATTACAAAAACCCGCCGGCACGAAAAACCCACCCAACATACCAGAGAATACGTATTATCACACATTAGCATGAGAACGTCAATCGGCGATGTGTGATTCGCGACACATATACCACTCTTTGGGCGGTTCTCAAAGTTGTGGTAGGTGATAACGGAAGACAGAGCGGCCGACAAAATCCCAAAACACATTCTAGATATATAGCTATTCAAGTTCTGCTTGAACGAGCCCGTCGGCATGTAGCCCACCAACGCCGTACACAACGTCAACCACATCACCTGCAAGGACCCAAAAACAAAGCTGTACAAGACAGGACAGACAACGAAAATAACATCACACGGCACAATTCGTAACAAGCGATCCAATTAGCTGCGTTCCTCCCGCACTCACCAGAGAGTAACTGTTATCGGTCGATAGGATAATAACGTCGATCGTGGACGTGTGGTTGGCCACGCAAACGCTCGCGTTACGCGGCCTGTAACGCGTGTTGTAAAAGGTGACCATGCCCGACAATGATCTGACCATTATCCTAAAGGCCGTTTTATAGGTCATGTCAATTAGGTACCATTTGATAAAACCGTCCGGGATGTATCCTAGTATCCATGTTGTGCATACCAAGTAAGTGACCTGTTAGTGATGGTAATGTGTTAAATTAAATTGTTTGTAGGAAAGATCAATACAGAAGGCAAGAGACGCAAAATATTTGAATAGTCATATCTAGGGACATTTTTTTAACAACAGAGGGCAGCATCGTCAATTTCAAGAAGAAGCGCTTTGCCGTCGATCATCAGTTACTGTTATTTAATTTTGTTATTAGCTGCATTATTGCTGCAAATGCTTCTACCCTCATACCATGTCTCCGTATAGTTACCACGGATTAAGGCGAGTTGGTTGTGATAACGGATTACTAAAATTGAATACTGAATTAATAAAAGGTTACCGCAAACAAATTTTCTATTGATCTTGTATATTTGTTAGGATTCAAGCATGAAATTTTTTTCTTGGGATAATCTCAATCCCGCGCGGTTAACTCCTCATTTTCCGTGAAAAGTGTATTAACTACAGAAGGTAACTATAGCAAATACCGTGTGTCTGACAAAAAACGCCCAACGCCATAACTCTGTTATTTATTGATCGATTTGAATGAACTAAAAAATAAAGTCAATGGCTGTTTAAACACTATAAAATGACGGTAATTATATATTTTTTCAAAATCAACTTCATTGCCAAATGATAGTCAACTTCAAATTTTTAAATGGCTGCATATACTTTTCTACTTTTATAATATTAGATATTGTTTTTCTGAATCCAATTATGCCCGTTATGTTGGTTTTAAGTTAATATTTTTTCCAGAAAACGATAATAATAAATCTTGCTCACATGATTTTTTTTTGCTAATAAATGTAGTGTGCCTTGAAAAAAATTCGAATCGACAAATGTCATTTATTGTATAAGTAATGTCAACCATTTGTTATTTAATTTGCGAATTAACAGACATGCTGCAAATTTATTTTGGTTTTTTGTTCATTCATATCGGTCAATAAATAACAGAGTTATAGCGTTGGGCGTTTTTTTATCGAACACACGGTATATATTTGTTAGAATTCAAGCATTGTTAATTTGAAATTTTTTTCTTCTCATTTTCTGTGAAAGGTGTGTAACGTGGCCGTGTCACTATAGCAAATATTCAAAAATGATGGTAACTAGTATCTGCACGTTGTACTTACCCCAAAGAAGCATATAATCACCCTTAGCGGAAATAGGAAACAGTACCGTATAATAAAGCCACACATCCAGATAACAGTTAGTTTCCACGAGATGAACTCGTAGCGCCTGTTGGTTCTCGTCAGCAAGTTCCAGTTCTTGAGGTCTTCCGCTTCGAAGCGCGAGGTGACGTCGTCCTCGATGATCGCCTCCATTCCCGCCTTGATGAATTCGAAGCAGTTTGAGAGTTCGAATCCCTTCTCCTAAAGAAATATCATTGGTAGTATAATAATAAGTGGTGCACTCGATGAAAAAAAAAGTCGAATATATTCTACGAAAGTTTAAGAAAACAGTAAAAAAGTATTTACTTGCTAATTTATTTTATAATCTTAACGAGATATTGTAATTTTCATTTCATGTTAATATTTTTTCTATGATGACGCGTCTAATACTGTAACATCATTTATGTATATTTTGCTGTAGTTCATGGAATAAAGATTATTATTATTAATAATACTTTTGTCAGAAGTTGGAATTTTCATTTTTAGTGACGGTTTCGTGTGAAGATATTTAAGGCAACGCAAACGTTGTTGCATTTCTAAATTTTGCTCTCGGAGTGTGTCAAGCGTTTTGGGCCAGAATGAGGATATTTAGAGAAACGTCTCATTTACTTTTCTTTAATTTAAATCTTGGGCAAATGTGGGTTAACCTAATTTCTTCGGTAAGACAGAAGTAAAGATTTTGTTCCAAAGAGTGAAGAAGTTTTGGTTTGTATCTCTACTAATGGTTCAACAAAATTACGTCCCTAAATTAATTTGGTAAAATAAAAAGGGAAAATTTATAATGAACTTTATTCATATGGAAAAGTCTAGGTGAGAGACTATAAAGTAAATAATCCCATAGCAACAACTGCATTCCTGGCTAATACCATGATGAGTATCTAAGGTGCAAAATGTACCTGGTTTGTATATGATTTAAAAAAAAATTATGAAATAATTTAAAAAAAATGCAAAAAAATTCATGAAAAAAATTGCAAAAAAAATTACTGGCAAAATTTTTCATAAAGTTTAAAAAAAAAATTCATAGTAAGTAAGTAAGTAATCTTTATTCACTACAGCCACTACATATAAACATAGTTTTTTTTCTTAAATTTACTGAAAAAATTGTCCTGAAATTTTTTTAAAAACAATAGGTTTCAAATAAAAAAAGTTATGTTTTATTATGAGTTTATACACAGCAAAAACTGCAGTTTTTAACAATCGTACCAGAAATTTTATTAGTTAAAAAGTAGCCCCGTTATTTTCCACTTATTGTGTTATTGATATTTTGAATAAGAAAATGAAAGATAAATAAATTATCATTGGTTATCAATAAATAATCTTATGTGCAATTTACTGACAGGTGACAAAAGGTTGCATTTATTTTCATTGCTTATCTATTGTTTCCAAAAATAATATGTTATTTGATTGTGTCAACTCAATTAAAGAAATGCGAATCCAGATATCTAATCTTACAATTTATCAATACATCGGATTTTATTAGGAGTTTGGAAACAATTCCATTCTCAGTTTTGAAGATTTTTTAAAGTTTTGCTTCATCCTAGTGAAATACGATACATTTTTTCAGTAAACTTTATTCAGGAAATTCTTTTCAGAAATTTTTTCTCAGGGAAATTTTTTTTCAAGAAAATATATTCAGAAAAATTTTTTCGGAAAATTTTTTTAGGAAATTTTTTTCATGAACATTTTTACAGGAATTTTTTCAGGAACATTTTTAGGGCAATTTTTTCAGGAAAATAAAAAAATTCGGACAATTGAAAAAAAAATCGAGAACATTTTTTAGGCCAATTTTATCAAGAAAATAAAAAAAAATCTGCACAAAAAAAATCAATTCTTTTCCGGATTTTTTTTTATTTTTCCAGGACACTTTTTTTTCAATGAAATTTTTTTCAGGACAATAATTTTCATGAAATTTTTTTTAAGGAAAATAAAAAAAAATCCGGACAATTAAAAAAAAATCGAGAACATTTTAAGGCAGATTTTTTCAGGAAAATAAAAAAAATCTGCACAATTTAAAAAAAAATCGGACAATTAAAAAAAAATCAGGACAATTCTTTTCCGGATTTTTTTTTATTTTTCCAGGACAATTCTTTTTCAATGAAAATTTTTTCAGGACAATTTTCATGAAATTTTTTTTCAGGAAAATAAAAAAAATCCGGACAACTAAAAAAAATCATTTTTAGGCCAATTTTTTCAGGAAAAAAAAATCTGCACAATTTAAAAAAAATCCGGGCAATTTAATAATAATAATAATGTTTATTGTTAGATACCTTAAAGGTTTACAAAAGTCGTGTACATTAAAAAAAAATCAGTACAATTCTTGTCAGGAAATTCTCTTTTCCGGATTTTTTTATTTTTTCAGGACAATCTTTTTCAATGAAAATTTTTTCAGGACAATAGTATAACAGTTTATTGTACTCGAGATACATCGATATACAACAGGCCATCGACCGAGGTCTTTCAGCCATCAGGACAATATTTTTCATGTAATTTTTTTTTTCATCAATGTTTTTTTTTTCATGAAAATATTTCTTATGACAATTTTTTCATGAATTTTTGTTCAGGAAATGTTTTTTTTAAACCGGAGAACATCCCTTCCCTTGTTCCATTTCAAAATAATCTCAATCGAATTCTTTTTAGGAAATTCTCTTTTCCGGAGTTTTTCTTATGTTTTCGGGACAATTTTTTTCAGTTTCAGGACAATATTTTTCATAAAAAATTTTGTTTCAGGAAAATTTTTCTTATGACAATTTTTTCAGGAATTTTTGTTCAGGAAATGTTTTTTAAAAAACCGGAGAACATCCCTTGGAGGCCAATTTTTTCAGGAAAATAAAAAAATCTGCACAATTAAAAAAAATCAGAATAATTCTTTTCAGGAAATTCTTTTCCGGATTTTTTTATTTTTCCAGTTTTTTCAATCAAATTTTTTTTTCAGGAAAATAAAAAAAAATCCGGACGATTGAAAAAAATCAGGACAATTCTTTTCAGAAAATTCTCTTTTCCGATTTTTTTTTTATTTTTTCAGGACAATTTTTTTCAATAATTTTTTTTCTGGACAATATTTTTCATGAACATTTTTTCAGGAATTTTTGTTCAGGAAATGTTTTTTTTTAAACCGGAGAACATCCTTTGTTAGATTTCAAAATAATCTCAATCAAACTCCCACACTCAACATTAAATTTAAAAAAAAAAAACGTTTCCTACAAAAAGTTTGTATTTTTTCCCGTAGAATACGATCCCGTAATAAAAAATAGGGGATTCCATTTGAAAAATCAAAGTTGATCTTCGTTTGACATTGAACATTGACCCCAAGGTCATTTTCAAGGTCACCAGCATATGTCCCCCTCCGAACCCTACAACCTTTATCTGAAATATTTTTTGCCATGTTGCTCTGTTTTCGAGATATTTGGAGTGGCAATTTAAAATGGGACACCCTGTACAGGGTGATATTGAAAAATTTATAATGCATAGCACCATAAGGTAGAGGATCTCAAAAAAAATTCCTACGTTTTTTTTATGTTTTCAGAAGGGCACTGTAAAAATAAATGTTTGTATCGTTTTGGTGGATGCGCCGGGAAATTCCGTGGCAGGAAATTCATGGTTAAATACTTGTCGATGAAAATCACTTAATATTATAAATATGGCCCTATAGAACATTTGTGGCCGAACATATCGAAGCTGAACCAGGCCTAACGGTGACTTTTGATTTTTTGAAAATTCACCAAATTTCATAATAGCATTAAATTAAAAAATTATTTATTTATATACAAAAATGAAGAATATGTGTCATTTTTTAATAAGCTAATTTTATTAATAAAGCCCTATAGAACATATGTGGCCGAAAATATTGAACCTAAACCAAATTCACCAAATTTCATAAAAGTGTTAAAAAATTATTTAAAAGAAAATGAAAAATATGTGTCATTTTTTAATGAGCTAATATTATTAATAAAGCCCTATACAACATCTGTGGCCGAAAATATTAAACCTAAACCAGGCCTAACGATGACTTTTGATTTTTTGAAAATTCACCAAATTCTATAAGTGTCAAATTAAAAAAATAAAAATGTAATTTTTTATGAGTTAGTATTATTAATAAAGCCCTATAGAACATTTGTGGCCAAAAATATCGAACCTAAAGTAGGCCTAACGGTGACTTTTGATTTTTTGAAAATTCACCAAATTTCATAAAAATGTTAAAAAATGATTTAAAAGAAAATGAAAAATATGTGCCATTTTTTAATGAGCTAATATTATTAATAAAGCCCTATAGAACATTTATGGCCGAAAAATATAAAACCTAAACTAAGCCTAACAGTGACTATTGATTTTTTTGAAAATTCACCAAATTTCATATAAATGTTAAAAAAAATATTTAAAAGAAAATGAAAAATATGTGTTATTTTTTAATGAGCTAATATTATTAATAAAGCCCTATAGAACACTTGTGGCCGAAAATATTGAACCTAAACCAGGCCTAACGATGACTTTAGATTTTTTGAAAATTCACCAAATTTCATAAAAATGTTAAAAAATTATTTAAAAGAAAATGAAAAACCCATGTCATTTTCTTAAGACTCAATATTATTAATAAAGCCCTATAGAACATTTGTGGCCAAAAATATTTAACCTAAACCAGGCCTAACGAAGACTTTTGATTTTTGAAAATTCACCAAATTTTATAGAAGTTTCAAATGAAAAAATTGTCATTTTTTATGAGTTAGTATTATTAATAAAGCCCTATAGAATATTTGTGGCCGAAAATATTGAACCCAAACTACGCCTAACGATGACTTTTGATTTTTTGAAAGTTCACCAAATTTTATGTGTCAAATTAAAAAATTTAAAATGTCATTTATTATGAGTTAGTATTATTAATAAAGCCCTATAGAACATTTGTGGCCAAAAATATCGAACCTAAACTACGCTTAACGATGACTTGATTTTTTTTGAATTTTTTTTTTCTGAGATGTCTTCTTGAAAAATCCAGGTAAATCGTAAGTTAAATGCTTACTGTCATTACTATAGCATCGCAGCTATTTGATTAGTTATGAATTTTTATAAATTTTTCTGTAAATTAGTTTTAGATTACGTGGAAATTTAGTAATGAAAGAAATGGTGGATGCGCCGGATGCCAATAGTTGCACGAATAAGTTATTAGTATTAATATACCTTAACACTATTTTTCTTGGTGTTAAAAGCAGTTACCTTAAAAGTAACAATAGTCGCACGTGCCGCGGCGACTTCAAAAATCCGTATTTATGTTTTCCACTTTCCAAATTTAAACTGCGTAAAACGTAAAATATATTTGTGGATATCACGGTGACTATTATTAGTTACCCTTGCACGCGCGCGAACAACTTAACTCTTTAATTACACAGAATTGGGTCGGTGCTTTCCGATAAACCAAAAGACAATACTTAATTAATTTTTTTTATTGCAATTTTTTTTTTTACTTGCGGTTTTCAATCAATCAATTTACTTTGTAGATTTTATATTTCGCGCCGTATCGTAATGGCTTATTGCTATTACGATACAAGTGGTGTAATAGCTTTGCCGTAATTATTTTTCAGTTGGCGACAAAAAAAAAAAATTTACCAACCGCAATAAAATTTCGAAATTGGAAATAATGTCCAAAATATAAAAGAAATTGCATAAAATACTCGTTTGATCACACTTGTCTTTCATTTAAGTTAACCAGTTAGCCGTTATTGACGAGTATACTCGTGATGAAGAAATGGCAATATTTTGTGTCCATAACAATTTTTCATGACAAATTATTTATTTTTAAATTTGTGTTACGAGTACAAACAATCTTGGGGATGTTTTAATGTAGAATTCAGTAAAAAAAAAACATCCCATTTAACGTTACGCCAATGTGCGCTGTTGTGGCCTTGAACGGATTGATTCGTGACTTTGGAATTGATGACATGAAAAAAACTATAGTCTTGTTGCCATTTTTTCACGACTCGTCAAAAACAGGTAATTAGACTTTTTTGACAATTTGAGTGACAGAAATCCCACTAGGTTGCCGAACAACTCTCGCCACAAAAAGTTGTACTTACGAAACTTTGTAAGAAATGGAAGAATTGTGATTGCAATTAATTGTGAAAATCGCACTCACATCGTTTAGAACGTTTTCCGTTAAATAGCTAAAACTCAAGAATTATAACAATAACAAACTGTCAATAATATGTCCGATAGCGACTTCGCGTATGAAATATACCGGTACCAACCTAACGTTAGGCAAAATTACATTTTTTTCATAGCCCTGTTGATACTTTTCACTTTTTAGTGTTTGTCACTAAAGAAGTCAAACGGTATTTTTCACTTTTTAGTGTTTGTAACTAAAGATGTCAAACAAGTCTAATTTATCGGTGGATATGGTACACTTACTTTGGCATCTGTTAATTTAGTCTCTTCGTCGGATAATTTTCCGTCATCAGCTTTCTCCTCGGCTTTGTTCAGCGAAGAAGGGGGCTCAGGTACAAGTATTAATTTATCGTCTCTACTGATTAGGCTGTTGCCGTTCTTGTGCGGCAGAACTCCGTTCTTTTTCACCCCGTTGACTTGGAGCGAAGGTATTTCGACCTCGGACTTCTTGTCGGGAGGCAACTCCTCGCTGTATCCCTCGTCCTCGTCGGAATCATCGTTCGGCCGTATCCTCTGTTGTGCGGTCTCAATATTTGCTCGTCCATACTGAAATGAAAAAAAAAGTCAGTATCTTCACGATTATTATTTATAACGCACATTCTGTACGAGGTGTGTCGAAACTTTCAGACTCTACATTTGATAGTGTAATCTATTGGTGGGTTTACACGCTTATGCAATTTGCGCAAACTGATTTGAGCATGGAAAACTGTGCAAGTTAACTGAACACGTGTACAGACAGAATCTCCGAAAGAGTGTTTTTTGTTGGTATAGAAAATGGTGAATATTGACGAAAAATTACTTCTACCTCTGGCTACGGCTTATGTTAATAAATAAAAAAAGTTGCATGAGCGTGTAAACCAACCATAATGTAATGTATTTGTCTCCATTTTTTATCGCTATCTTTCGAATAACATTAAGTACGTTCATTAAAAAAAACCTCAAGTGTGCCATGATTTTTTATTTTTTAAAATTTAAGTTGGTAACATATATTGAGGTTATCTTACTTGCGGCGTGTTCCTACCGATAAATTCATTTGCTGTGATAAACGACGCAGAGAAGACGTAGGTTCACCTTCGAAAATTCCTTGGGCTGTGTTAATAGCATCCTAAGTACGCTTGACTGGTCTACCACTTCTGGTTTACGGAGAATGCTATCCGTTTCATAAAATAATACAACAGATCGTGATAAGGTATTTTTAAATTCATCATAAATAATGAGAACGTTAGGAAATTCTTCCTGAAACTCTACCATATGTGCGTCGAATGAATACACCCAATTTCCGTCCACTTTAGTCCGATTTCGGAAATAACTTTCAACTAGAAACGTTTTTGCTGGTTGCTGTAAACCATTGTGACTACGGCATCATTGTGGCTTTTAGAACGATCTGACGTTTTGTATGTCAATTTCTAACATGTGTGCCAACTTAAATTTGTAAAAATAAAAATCATGGCACACTTGAGTTTTTTTTTTAATAAACATACGATAGAACTTCCACGAGCCGCTGCTGGAAACCCCCCAGAGGCAGAGTTACTACTTTGCAAAGTTGTTGCAGTAAATTTGACGGCGTTACACATTTTACAAACCCAAATTACACGTGAGCACTTTACAAGTATTACCTGTACCTCACACGTCCAATTATCCAGACACATTGAATTAAGTTTATTTCCAGCGTCGGAACAACTAGGCTCATTCAATTTAATTACACCAGTATCATCTTTCTAAGCGAACGCCCAAGATAGCGGAGAATCAATAATAGAAAGAGGTTTAGGATCCCCAATAAATTACACCCCACGACTGTGTATTGAAAGGTCAAAGTTTATATAATGTGGTATGGATTAATAATTCATGGCGTGCAAATACTCGATAAATAACGCCGGATAAAAACGCCCGAATTTAGGGGTCTAGAAACCAAGACCTTCGCAAAGTGCGGTGGAACGTTTATTGCGGCGATTACGTAATTGATATCGATTGTTTACAACAGAATGTTCCGAGATAAACAGGGAATGGGTGGAATTTGCGGGAATTGATTTGATGTTCCTAAAATTATAGAAGGTGTGATGTATTGCAACATTTAGGATTGTTTTAGTATTAGTAGCGACATCTATGGATACCAGTGACGGTTCGCGGGTTTTTTTTCTGGTACGGCCGAGGAACAAGAGGTGGTAATACAGATAGGTGCGGTACGCAGCCAGCCGTCTCTGCAACTGACCCTACCTATCTGTATCGCCACCTCTTATTCCTCGGCCGTACCAGAAAAAAACCCCGCGAACCGTCACTGATGGATACGCGCTCTAGTGTATTTGTTTTTCACTATAAAGGTTTTTTTTGTAACATATATAAAAAAACGGCACAGTCGAGTTTTACTCTGCAGTGTGTTCCCGGGGTTCGAATAAAGACGTATTAGTTAGGTAGTGAGTTTGATTTAATCACAATATTACCACTCGAGACACTACAGAAGGTATGTTTAAAAATGGATGTAGAAGCGTTAGCACGAGTAATAATTTAATTTTTAATTAACCGCAGTTTAAAATTGTGTCAACTTACTTTGAAGTTAAGTCACCTTGATACTTGAACTACGTAAATTAAGTCAGTTGTTATCGGATAATAATTGCGTTAGTAATCACAAGATGTCTCTGACTATATACAATGGTATATTGTGCATCAAGGGCAGAAAATATGCTTTAGTAGCCTGCGGTGTGGCGCCAGGAACCAAGGGCTGCTAAAGCATTTCTGCCTGCGGGACAGGATAATGATTGTGTTAATAATCACAAGATGTCTCTGACTATATACAATAGTTTATTGTGCATCAAGGGCAGAAAATATGCTTCAGCAGCGCGCTACGCTCGCTCATGCGTCAGAAACTTATGCTAAAGCATTTCTGCCTGCGGGACACACGCTATTTTTCCGCCTACCGATAATATGGTAAAATAAATAAATTGTGAAGCACACATTAATATTTTCTGGATTTCGCGGGTAATAAATCATTCAAAGCGGCAGCGGCAATTTCCTTTAGGTCTGGTGGTGTGAGCACATCACTGCCATCATCGCTGCTGCTAACATTCATAATTGTAGATTTATTTACAAACGATTGCGGAACATAGGTGATTTGTATGTATCGCGCACCGACATTAGTTTGACAAGTATGTCGCCATCTATCGGAACATTTCTGTAACGCTATATCATCACTTGGGATTCTAAACGGGATTTTCATCCCGCAATTTAGACACGATAGGGTCGCTAAAGCATTTCGGCATGAGTTACTCTCGATATTTTTTCGCCTGCCTTAAGTAAAAACAGTGTTTCAGGGAATTTTAATTCGCGCACCATTGAACTGTCACCGTCAGATTTTTGCATAGCCTACTCATATTCCGCGGAAGCTTGTCTAGATTATGCATATTATTTTTTCGGTCCTAGATTCGGCCCGATTTTTATGGCCGAAATATATGGTTTCGGTAGAAGCAGGCGAAAAAAGCCTTTACAGGTCAAGAGCAAAATTTAGTTGGTTAACTAGAACTCACTGGGTTGCCCCAATAATTTGGCGATCAAGAATAGCGTTCAAGCACCGGCGAATTATCATAATGAATGATGGTAATCTCTAATAGTATATTGTTTTATTATGAGTAGAAATGACACTTTCTGTGGTGAGTCGGTATGTTTGGTTGCAGAGCTTACAACATTAAAATGCGTTGTTATCCATTTTCAACAATAGTAATCTATAATATGTGAATATCGAGCTACCGGTAAGTGGTAATAATAATTATAATAATTTTAGAATTATTTCCCAACAGAAAAAAAATCCAATTGCAAGGAAAACATATACATTAACAGTAAACTAAAATATGATAACAAAAAAAATATTTTTGAGACGACCGATGAAAAGAAAGGTTTTTCCAAATACTGTTTAACCACTGGTAAAAGATTGGGAAGCTCTGCACCAGAATAACCAAATCCCGTTAATTAAAATGTCAATTATAGGCAACACTATTTGCTCAATCACTTCCACATTAAACAACTTCATAATTCATACATGGATGAACACGCTGCCAGTGCCAGAATTAAATTTGCATAGGGCGAGTTTGTTCTAGATGCACGAGCTCATTGATTCGATTTGTAGCTCTGGGGTTGCGAAATACGTGGATTGGACATTTATTTTAGTTATGGAATGCATCCAACAGAAGCGTAGAATGAATTCACGAGAATGAAGGGTAAATGTGCAAGAGCTGATAAGAATATTACGTCGGTCACTTCAGGTATTTCTGCATTATAAATAAACTGAAAATATAATCGAGCATAAATTATCGTTTTCCGGACTGCAGACCGGTTTCTGACCACTGGCCGTCATCAGTGCAGTCAAGGGCGTTTCCAACCAACTGGTCTAGGGGGGGTAATTAAAAAAAAGATAAATAAACTGGTGCTTCTGCTTTAATTACCCGATTACCCCCCCCTTTGAAACCGCCACTGAATTCAGTGCGTCCGTTGATGACAACACCGTTTATTACATATTATTGAGGATAATTGAAATTTCTTGATAAACGTTAAATGGAAGAAGTACAAATGTGGATAATCTTATAGTTTATAAAAAAGATGATGTGGCCATCTTGTAACTTTCTCCGAATCGACCCTTCTTGCACTTCTCCGTTGCCACATTTTAGTCGCTGTTACTTCTTGCTACGTCTTAAAATCACATATTAGTCGATGCTACTTCTTGCTACGACTTAAAATCACATATCAGCCGCTGTTACTTCATGCTACATCTTAAAATCACATGTTAGTCGCTGTTACTTCTTGCTACGTCTTAAAATCACATATCAGTCGCTGTTACTTCTTTCTACACCTTAAAATCACTTTAATTGTTAATTGTTGGCGCTTGATACTCTTTAAGGTTCTATTTTTAACTTCCAATTGCATCATTTCTAAATCTCTCTAATATCAAAATTCTCTTGGTCCCACGTTTATATTTCATTGCCATTTGAGTAGTTTGAAGAAGTTAAGGATTTCTACATTTTATTTATTTCTAACCATTTTGATTCTCTCTAACCTCGAAATTCACTTGGTCCCTTGTAGGTATTTCATTGCCATTGGAGTAGTTTTAAGAAGTTAAAGATTTCAACTTTTTATTTATTTCTAAACATTCTGATTCTTTCTTTCTAATCTTGAAATTCTCTTGGTTCCTTGTAGATATTTCATTGCCATTGGAGTAGTTTGAAGAAATCAGTTTTAAGAAGCTAAAGATTTCAATATTGTATTTATTTCTAAACATTCTGAATCTCTCAAATCCTGAAATTTTCTTGATCCCTTGTAGGTATTTCATTGCCATTGAAGTAATTTTAGAAGGATTTCAATAATATACTTCTTTCTAAACATTCTGATTCTTTCTAATCTCGAAGTTCTCTTGATCCCTTGTAGGTATTTCATTGCCACTGGAGTAGTTTTAGAAGGATTTCAATATCATATTTATTTCTAAACATTCCGATTCTCTCTAATTACGAAATTCTCTTGATCCCTTGTAGGTATTTCATTGCTATTAAAGTTGTTGTAGAAGGATTTCTATATTTTATTTATTTCTAAACATTCTGAATTGAAACAAATACAATTATTACCCTTGCTCTGAAGTCGCTGAAAGGTTTCCAGCATGTTTTCATTAGCCGACCCAGTAAACGCCCGTTGCATAACAGGCTTCCGTGAACGAAGGCAAATTGAATTTATTTCATTCCGCGAATACACGGTGGCTCATTACGTAAACGCCAACCGGTATTCCCCCAGAACGCTTATCTGAATTACTTATATTCGATGATAAGGCAGGTGTACTTGATGTTCGTCCACTGGAATTATTACCTTCGATTGTTTTCCAATGTAATTATGAACTCAATTTATTTCGTTCGTATCGAACGGTCACATGCGAGCGAGTTTATTTCGCGATGGAGAATGGAGATAGGATTGGAAATAAATGAATCAGAGCGTGCTCATCAAGTCAATTGTTAAAAGGTTGAAACGGTCAATTTGGAGTTCTATAAATCACGTAGATGTATCATTGATTCCGAGTTGATTTTATACAATAACGATGATTCATTGATTGAGTTCGATTTAAAACTTTAATAACACTGAACTGAATTGATGAATTCATTATGTTTAAACTACAACTCAAGTAGTAGCAGCCGCAATCAGACGGGAAAGACGGGAAAACCAATCTCAGAACTGTCATTTAACAAATTTACATCAAATAAAACAGGAAAAATAATTAAAATTGAAAACCTTACTTGTTGCAGTTAAAGAGCGAAATATGAAATGATAACATTCGAGTGTCACAGACTAACTTAGGAATGACATTTCTTTTTTTGTTTAAATTGTACAAATATGTCCATCTATTAATCTAAACGAACTAAGCAAATCATCTTACAGTTTCCATTTTTTTGTATGGTCTACTCGGACGCCTCTACATCTATGAAAGGTTTTATTGAGGAGAGAAAGAGGGATGTACAATTTTGATGGAAGACAGAGACAGTAGATCCGGACAAATTTCCCTATGCACTTGGTGGTCTGATTAGTCTGTGCTTCATACCATCAAATCGGAGAAAGTAACATGAGGGTCACATCAACGTTTTTTAAATTACAAAAAAAAAAAATGATGCAAAAATTTATTTATAACTCGACATGCATTTTATAAGCGCAATGACGTACGTTTTATAAGGTGATGATCTTTAATAAAATGAGATGATGGCGTCACATTTTCGTGTGCTATAGTTTGCACTTTCTCCGTGACGTTTCACGAATATGTTTAGGTACGGTGCGCTTTCAAAGAGTTGCTGAATATACTTTCACCGTTTGGAAATTGGAACGACGTCATCCAAATTTGCAACGCGGATTAATAATACGCCAATGAGACTTACTTTTATTAAATTTTCAAATCGAATACAAACACAAAACAAACGGTTTTGCTGGGTCGCAACACCGTTGATTTTTATTATTGCGCAATTGAATGTGAGAATACAATCGTATAATTGCCCAAAAATTTAAAATCCGTCAGAAAATTAACGAGAAAGATGCGGCGGGTGTGAAAAGTGAAACAAACTGTATGTTTCTGCTCATTAACTTCCAATGCAATACATCTCTATTCTGGTAAATCAATTCTTGAGAGTATTGAGATTAATGCGAGTGGAACTTCTTTGGCACCGCAGATGGAATTTTCCGATCGCCCACAGACATTATTTCCATTGTCGACTTGAAAAATGCTCCTGTTTACCCAACTTTAAGTCGGCGTGGGTTTTTTTTTAATGCGTCAACTGTTACGACCCGAGAAAATTCGATTTTCGTTAAATGAAAATAGACGTTTTGTGGCCAAACAACACGCTACAGAGGTTGGAAGAAATACGTACGTTTGAAAACTCCTAAAGTCATATACGAATGATATCGTGTGAGCCGCAAATTTTTTTTCAGAGTTGGCTGTGAGATAAATGAGGTATGTCGCGTATTATTATTAGTACAATTGAATTAGATTTTAAAAAATAAATTAATCTCAGACATGACTGCTATGTTTCTCTCTCTCAGGCATGGCCAACTCTGAAACACAATTCTGTGGCTCACACCTTATGTTCAAATGCAGTTTATTAGAAAATTTTAAACTTTATCTGCAGCTACAGATGCTCAAAGTCAAACTGGAAAAAAGAGTTAGACAAATTGTCAGACAAAACAGCAAACATCAAGTATGCCGTGATCTTAGAAAGGTTGATTGGCCAATTGAAGGTCGAACAACAAGCAATGGTCGCGTTCGTCAGACTAAACAGTTGGGTGTTTACTGCCAACCGTTGGGGTATTTTGTTGGTCGTGAACAAGTTCGTCCAGCGGTCGCCATTTTACCAATCGTACAAATTAGACTGATTGTTGTTGGAATCAAGTGTTGAAGTTGCCGCCGAAATGGGGATTACAAAAGTAGCGTTCATCAAATACCAACATTCAGCGTAAATCAAAATGAAATTAACAGTTGAAAATTCTGACGAACGCGCCCATTGATATCCATAAAATGTTTTCCTATCATTGGTAGTATTGAGTGTCAGTGACACCTCGTGGTAACGGTCGAGGTAACAGAGATGGTAATACAGATAGGTTGCGGCGTGATCGCACCCATCTCTGCTACTTCACCCCGCGAGCCGTCACACTGTCATCAATTCATATCAACAAATGATTTAAATAATTGCTAAAAGCGAATTCATGGAGAATAATAAGTATTCTGGGTAAGCGTTGTTTGGCACGTCATTTTACAAATGAACAAAAAGTTCCTCGACAGTTATTGCTGCGCTGTATTGAAAATGAGTATATTTTTTAATAATCATGCAGTCAATTATTTGTTGTTTTTCAACTGCGCTCGTGGAACGTTTTCACATGTTTAAATTATACTTATACAATTATGTTATCTGAGTAAATAGTAATTGCAAATAAATGCATCAATTTAAGTGCACTTAACTGCAATTTTTGATTTGCATTTTAAAAAGGATTGGACGACGCCAAACTGGCTAACAGAGTTATAGTATTTCGACTGTAGCGATAACTATTTCATTTCAAATGTACAGGACGGCAAATGTAAGTTGGCCAGACGCGCAGAGAGCAAGAGCAAGCGAAAGCTCTCTCTCTCTCTACAGCCGGCCGAGTACAGTCTCTGTAATAAGCAAGCACATATTCTTCGCGTGCGCTATTCATTTACAACTCTATCGGGCGCTCTCCTCCACATAATTAATGCACTGTCACTTTTGAAAATGAATGTACCAGGCGCGCGAACTCTTCACGAAATCTATCGAGAGCGCCCTTCGAAGGTTCCGCCCACAACTTTGCCACTGCGCAACGGCAAGTTACGTTTGCCGTCCTGTACAATCTTAGGTTAACATAATAATATCGTGAGCCACAAAATTTTGTTTCAGAGTTGGCTGTGAGATAAATGAGGTATGTCGTATATTATTACGTCATGAGATTTAAAAAATGAATGAATCTCAGACATACTGCTATGTTTCTCTCTTTCTCTCGGGCATGGCTAACTCAGCAACAAAATTCTGTGGCTCACACCTTATAATATAATACTGTAAAATTTTCAAAACTTTCTATAAGCAGGGTAATAACCACCCCAAATTTCAACCTCCAAATATTTTTTCACAAACTTCGATGTCGTACGGCGTTTGCGCGGTGCATGAGGCGGCCACCGAATTTTGAAAAAAAAAACACTTCATTTTATGTAAAAAAATAAAAAGTTGTCCGCCCCATCGCCGTGCATGGGGTAGACGACTTATTTTACGGCGGACACCGAATTTTGAAAAAAAAAACTTCAGTTAATGTAAAAAAATAAAAAGTTGTCCGCTCCATTGGCCTCTTCGCGTTGCGTGGGCGGACAAGTAATTTTATGAGGGGCACCGAATTTTGAAAAAAAGAAAACTTCAGATGATGTAAAAAAATAAAAAGTTATCCGCTCCATCGCCGTGCAAGGGGTAGACAACTTATTTTATGGCAGGCACCGAATTTTGAAAAAAAAAAACTTCAGTTAATACAAAAAAATAAAAAGTTGTCCGCTCCATCGGTCTCTTCGCGGTGCGTGGGGCGGGCAACTTATTTTATGGCGGGCATCGAATTTTGAAACAGAAACCTCAGTTCATGTAAAAAAATAAAAAGTTATCCGCCCCACCACCCTCTTCACGGTGCATGGGGCGGACAGCTTATTTTACGGCGGGTTCCGAATTTTGAAAAAAAAAATCAGGTAATTGCAAAAATAAAAAAAATTGTCCGCCACATCACACTCTTCACGGTGCCAACTTTTTTATGGCGTACATCGAACTTTGAAGAAAATTTCAGTTAATGTAACGACGCACCTATTCTCGGTGCTGGTTTTATTTATTAATTTTTTGTATTTATTTAGACAGTAAAACAAAAACTTTTTATGGCGGACACCGAACTTCAGTTAACGTGAATTAATGTAAATTAAAAAAATATTAATTAAATTTTACAAACCATTTTGACCACAATTTGAAAGAGACAATATGCGTTTCCAAATGATATCCACCCATTAAATAAAACCTCCATCCCCTCAAAGTTACGATTTTGGGCTGTGCTAAAATCGGCACTAAAATCAGATTTTACAGCCTCGGCTAAAAAATAATGGCATAATTACAATCGTTGATTCACTTTTGGAAAAAGCAAGATCAATCTTAACTGTAATGCGCCAAAAACGGCAATAGCATCGCGCTTTAAAGCCTTTACAGAAAAAGAATTGCAAATTGGGTTGCATAACAATTATTGATAAATTTCGCTAAAATCGAGGTGACTGCAAGATACATTTTCATTGAAATGCGCCAAAATCGGCACTAAAATTGTATTTTACAGCCTAGGCAGAAAAATAATAACAGAGTGGATTGCATATCAATTACAATTATTCATACATTATCCTGAAGTAGTGGTTAAACTAAGATAAATCTTCATTGTGATATCGAAAACCGGCACAAAAGTCATATTTTACAGCCTGGGTAGAAAACTAATGGCAAATCGGGTTGCATATCCATTACAATTATTAATTAATTTTGCCAAGATGGAAATCGGCACTAAAAATGCATTTTACAGCCTAGGCAGAAAAAATTATGATAAATTGGGTTGTGTGTCAGGTTTTTCGTGCAGATGAGAAACATGAAAAAGTTGCTCCAGGTTGCAAGTCAAACATTGTTCATGTGCAATAGTCGATCCAGAAATTGAGCCACAATAAGAAATATTGATTTTGAATAAGCGATGCTTCGACCATTGAGGATATTTCTTATGGAATATATTTTTTTTCTGCGATGTTTTCATTCAAGTGATCAAAAAAAATAAAAATAAAATTTTCAAAAATTCATATCTCCATTAAAAATTGTTGAATTAACAAAAACCAAATTGATTTCGAATAAGCGGTACTTCGGCAATTAAGGATAATTTTTTTTTGAGTTTTTTCTACGCGTTTTATATTTCTTTCTGCGATGTTTTCATTCAAGTGTTCAAAAAAAAAAAAATTCAAAAATTCATATCTCAATTTAAAATTGCTGAATTTAGAAAAACCAAATTAATTCTGAATAAACGATTCTTCGACCATTGAAGATATTGTTTTAAGGAATTTTTTCTACGCGTTTTATATTTTTTCTGCGATGTTTTCATTTATTGCTCCAAAAAAATAAAACTAAAATTTCATATCTCCATTAAAAAATTGTTGAATTAACAAAAACCAAATTGATTTTGAATAAGCGATACTTCGACCATTGAGGATATTTCTTATGGAATTTTGTCGGCGCGTTTTGTATTTTTTTCTGCGATGTTTTCATTCAAGTGCTCAAAAAAAATAAAAATAAAATTTTCAAAAATTCATATCTCCATTAAAAATTGTTGAATTTGCAAAAACCAAATTGATTTCCAATAAGCGATACTTCGACCATTAAGGATATTTTTTTAAGTAATTTTTTCTACGCGTTTTATATTTTTTTTCTGCGATGTTTTCATTCAAGTGCACAAAAAATTAAAACGAAAATCTTCAAAAATCCATATTGAAAATTGTTGAATTTACAAAAACCAAATTGATTTTGAATTAGCGATACTTCGACCATGGAGGATATTTCTTATGGAATTTTGTCGGCGCGTTTTATATTTTTTCTGCGATGTTTTCATACAAGTGCTACAAAAAATAAAACTAAAATTTTCAAAAATTCATATCTCCATTAAAAATTGTTGATTTAAAAAAATCCAAATTGATTTTGAATAAGCGATACTTCGACCATTGAGGATGTTTTTTTATGGAATTTTGTCTGCGCGTTTTATATTTTTTTCTGCGATGTTATTATTCAATTGCTCAAAAATTAAAAGGAAAATCTTCAGGAATCCATATCTCTATTGAAAATTGTTGAATTTAAAAAAATCCAAATTGATTTTGAATTAGCTATACTTCGGCCATCGAGGATGATTTTTTATGGAATTTTGTCTGCGCGTTTTATATTTTTTCTGCAATGTTTTCATTCAAGTGCTAAAAAACATAAAAATAAAATTTTCGAAAATTCATACCTCCATTAAAAATTATTTAATTAACAAAAACCAAATTGATTTTGAATAAGCGATGCTTCGACCATTGAGGATATTTTTTTAAGGAATTTTTTCTACGCGTTTTATATTTTTTTCTGCGATGTTTTCATTCAAGTGCTCAAAAAAAATTAAATTAAAATTTTCAAAAATCCATATCTCCATTAAAAATTGTTGAATTAACAAAAACCAAATTGATTTTGAATAAGCGATACTTCGACCATTGAGGATATTTTTTTAAGGAATTTTTTCTACGCGTTTTATATTTTTTTCTGCGATGTTTTCATTCAAGTGCTCAAAAAAAATTAAATTAAAATTTTCAAAAATCCATATCTCCATTAAAAATTGTTGAATTAACAAAAACCAAATTGATTTTGAATTAGCTATATTTCGGCTATTTTTAACCACAAATAATTGTTAGATTCAATGTATGTTATTAAATTGTTGATGAAAATGAAGTTTCAACAACCGCGTAAGGAATACGTACACCTGTTGCTGTATCTAAAGAAATCTAATTAACTAAACGAACAGAGCCAAAGTAGATAATTCCATCTGAGAACTTTCTGGATACACAACCGACAACTTCCATTCTCCCTGGAAATTAATTAAAGTTCGTGTGTACATGTAAGTACGTATCTGTTTAATCTGAAAATAGAACAATGAATGAGCCTCCGGCTTGGGAACAATGACTGGAAATCTAGAGTCCGGCCATTGTTATTTGCATAAAAATTATGTTAATACATAATAGCATGTTATGTAGCATCCCTAAATAATGGAAGCTATAATTAGAGCTAGTGGTAATATTTGGTGTATTTAATAATAATCATTTATAATGTAGGAGTAATGTGTGGTTGGCGCCATCTCGCCTCTAAACATTGCACTAATAATAGCAAACAAGGTTTTTGATTTATGCACCCATTTCTTAGAGACACGTTGATTTTTATTTAAATTGTATGTATTAAAATTTGTTATTTGTTGTTCTATTCCTTCTATTCCATTTAAAAATTACAATCCAACAATTATAAACAATCGGTTGTGACAGACTAGTTTACGCCAACTTCTACATATACCAGAAGTTCTTCATAATCTTTTTAAGTATGTTTATAGTAGGCATTACAGTAGGTAAATATATTTGGAGAAACTAGTCAAAAAAAAAATATCTTCAAGACCGGTCTGGAGGTGTTCTGATGGGGGAACAATACTTAATGTTCACATTAATATTGTTATATTTGCCGCCGCTGGCAATGTCCATATCTTGTCAGTGTTAAAGCCACCCGGATTTGGTTCAGTAGTACAGCATTCAGGCAATAGATTCCGCCACTTTGGCTTGTCTACCTTCAAGACTTTTGTCTCTCAAAAAAAAATGGTTTTAATTATTATTTAATCCAGTTATGGCGGACGGGTAGCTTGACATTCGCATACCGGTACGCCTGTTCTTTACTCTGATGTAATGTTTCATCTTGATCCAGCAAAGCGAAAATGATTTGGAATTTTGTAGGGGAAGTAAATTCGCAGGGTTGCGATGGTAGGCGATTCTGTCAATGGGATAGTGACAATATATTTCGGGTTACCAACCCGAAACAAATTGACACTGTCACTCTGACAGACCCACCTACCATCGCACCCTGCGACCTTACCTCCCCTGCAAAATTCAAAATCATTTTCTCTTATCAAATATTACATCAGACGTAAATTCGAATCGCGTGACACCTGGACGTATTTTGTTTTCGACGTATAAAAATACTTTTACGAGGTTTGCAAATCGAGCGAGACATGACGTAACAGTCCATTAATTAAACATCGGGCAAATTGCGCTCCAGTAAATATGAAATGGTTTAATGAATTCCACGCATTTCATTTGTACAAAACGGTGTTGAAATAATGAATGGACATTGTGGCACACTGTGTTGTGTTCCAAGGTGCAATTAAACCGCGCGAGTGGCCGCGCCAAATGGAAACCATTTTTGTCCAATAATAACAATTTCTACGGAGAAATCTGGAGTGGAGAAAGTTCGATAATTTTATGTAAAATTGTGAATTAAGTTTGATACGTTCGTAAAATATGTGTGTAACTCAACCAAGTTTGCATTTTAACTGTTAAAACTAACGATTTAAAATTTTCCAATCGACCAAAATGACGTGTTGGAATTTTTCAAAAATGATTTTTCCGCCTACCTGTTCTCGACGTTCATTTATCGTGTCTAAATTGCGGGATGAAAATCCCGTTTAGATATAGCGTTACAGAAATGTTCCGATAGATGGCGACATACTTGTCAAACTAATGTCAGTGCGCGATACGTACAAATCACCTGTGTTCTGCAATCGTTTGTAAATGAATCTACAATTATGGATGATGGCAGTGATGTGCTCACATCACCAGAACTAAAGGAAAAGGGCAGAAAATATGCGTTAGCAGCCCGCGGTGTTTGGCGCCCTCGCTCGCTACGCTCGCTCATGCGCCAGGAACCAAGGAACGATTGCAGAACACAGGTGATTTGTATGTATCGCGCACTGACATTAGTTTGACAAGTATGTCGCCATCTATCGGAACATTTCTGTAACGCTACATCATCACTTGGGATTCTAAACGGGATTTTCATCCCGCAATTTAGACACGATAAATGAAAAAAAAAAGAACAGGTAGGCGGAAAAAGATGTGGCATCTGCGGGAAAGAAATAGTTAAAAAGGACAGAAATTTCCAACGTTGAAATTCTAAAAATATGCACGATTTCACTACCCCAGTGCACCCTTTCAACTACATATAGTCCTCACGTTCACGAGCTCTGCTTCCAACATTAAAAAGAAAAAAACCTTCCCTTTAAACTGGACACAATAATCGAGTTGCAAACAAAGTAGAAACTTAAATGCTTAATCAATCTCAACCTTATCTCATTTATTGTTGCTTCGTATTTCGCAACTCTGGTAATCGAGTTCGTGTTGTGCCACGCGCCAGCCACTGATCACGTGGGTCGTTTTACGAAACTTATCACCGTTCCCCCTGAGCTATCGCCAAGTGAAAATGACTTGGACCTGTATCACGTGTTTCGTGCACGAAGCGTTCGATCGTAAATATTGATTTGTGGAAACTGGAGCAATCCTTAGTTAAGTATTTAAGTAATTTATATGCTATAGGGTGAGGGTGTGATGTATGTGGATGGGAGTAAATAAAGGCCTGAAAATACAATTTCCAGCCCGAAACCCCCAAGGCGTAAACAGCTGAAGCTTCTAAAATCAATTTTGCTGCATCCAGTCTCCGGAAAAAAAATTGTTTGGAATTCAATATTGGTCCTGTTTTCCCAGTTTCAATGCAGAATTTGTAAATCCTCGAACATTCCTAGTTTTGATTAAAGCGGCGCTTCCTTGACGTTTTATTGAGGGGGGGAATGGAAATGAGAAAAACACAAAACCAATGGATTTTGATGATAGAGCCACTTAGCATACAATATTCTGCTTTTTGAAGAAAGAAAGAGTGAAAATATTATTTATAAGTACTTTCGGTTTGTCGTGTATTTTAATTTTTTCCCAGATGAGTACTAAATCTGTAATACCGTTATGCGAAAACGTTTCTTCCTTGCAACCTCTAAGCCAATTATTTTCTTAAGTGTATATCTCGATTAAACTTTCTTGTTAGTATTTATGATTATTCGAAATCGACGCACTTAAGCTGGAAGCCTACCTAATTGTTTAACTTATCTAAATAGTACATGCGCACAATGGCTTATTCCATAATGAACTAATTTTATTAATCGTGTCTATGGCGGAAAATACTACTAAGTGTACGTCATCGCGCGCGTGAGAAGAGCCAGAATTTATTTGGCACGTTCGGAACGCAACTGAATATAATTTACATTTAAATATAAATTCACGAAGATAACTGAAACGATAGACAGCGTAAAAGTACTAGAACATGAAACACGCCAATATCTACAAAAATTAGTTTTTCACGGATTGATATAAAATGTAAGATGTTTCGGACTGCATTTAGGCCGTGAAATATCACTTTTACGGACTAGGCGTTAAAAATGCTTATTTATGCATAGGCTGTAAAAGTAATGAGCCAATCAGTTGAGACTACGTCATGTTATTTCGCCAATCAGATGATACGCCGCGTCGACCAATAGAAGCCGCCCGGAAATTTGTTTGACATTACCATGTATTTTTCTCTTAATTGAGAGTTGCCTTCGAATTTTCCGTGCCAAAAGGGCTAAAAACAGGTTCCCCGAAGTGAAATAACACCGCGTGTGTTTTCCCCGACGTCCATGCGAGTCCCTAACTTATCCACGCACAAAAATCGAGTCGCCGAGTGGCCCGACATTTGACGTTTAAACGTCGTCGGCCATGCGAAAAAAAAATTTTGAAATGCAAAAGTACATTTAAATTACAAATATATTTTACGCATTACTTTCTTGTTTGATTAATATTAATAGGGACCAAAATGCATATTCAATCCATTGATTTTTATGAATGAGGTCATAAATAAATCATACGTGCGGAAATTAATCACTGATAATAAATGAAATGGAAATTTACGGTAGCATACATGCGTAAGCGTCCAAAGTTCTTCACTTTGTACAGTCATAATTCCTCGAAATATTATTGGCGTTTCGGCTGGACCTTTCTTTATCTCGGATGAAGCATAAAAATGTGTTATATTTTTGATTTACGACCGTAAATGGTAATTTATTGGACTCGGATAGTAAAATGACTCAAACAATGGTAATTTATTGGACCAAATAGTAAAATGACTCAAACATTTTCTTTTGTAATAAATATAAGTTCTTTTAATAAATTCAATAAATTCAGTAACCTGAATATAAAAATTCCCTGACTTCTTGTCGATAAATAAAATAAGAAATACCACAGGATATGGCCCACCCACTGGCCTTCGTACTTTCTTTAATTTAAACTACAAAACTGTGTTTGTGTAATGAGATTTCCACGCCAACTTATTAGTGATGTTGAAAATTTCATAATCACAAAAAATAGGGTTTGTGGTAAAGTTAAAGTTAATTCGGAGGGTGGTGGGTGGTCCCTATTCTACAACCCAACCTGTTAACCATAACCCAGGGTTTTTAGAAATGAAGTACTTCACGAGAAAAATCTAATTAATCTGTTTATTATTAGACAGTTTTTAAAAATGAAGTGCTTCACCAGAAAAAAATCTAATTAATGTGTTTATTGCAGTTTTTACAGATGAAGTTCTTCACGAAAAAATCTAATTAATGTGTTTATTATTAGAGTTTTTAAAAATGAAGTGCTTCACCAGAAAAAATCTAATTAATGGGTTTATTACAGTTTTTACAAATTCTATATAGAATAAAACACTTTTTTACTTTGTATAATACTTTTGTTTTTATTTGTTTGACTGCAGTTTCGGCAACTCCAGTTAAAACAGTCGAAACTGCAGTCAAACAAACAAAGTAAAAAAGTGTTTTATTCTATACAAAAAGCATGTATAACAAGGTAAAAGCTTCCTACATAACAAATAGAAAAAATCTAATTAATGGGATTGTTACACAGTTTTTACAAATGAAGTACTTCACAAAAAAATCTAATTAATGTGTTTATTATTAGATAGTTTTTACAAATTAAGTGCTTCACGAGAAAAATCGAATGAATGTGTTTGTTGCACAGTTTTTACAAATTAAGTGCTTCACGAGTAAAAAATGTAAATGTGTTTATTACACAGTTTTTACAAATGAAGTGCTTTACGAGAAAAAATCTAATTAATGGGTTTATTATAGTTTTTACAAATGAAGTGCTTCACAAGATAAAAATCTAATTCATGTGTTTATTGTACAAATGAAGTGCTTTACGAGAAAAAATCTAATTCATGTGTTTATTGTACAAATGAAGTGCTTCACGAGAACAAAATCTAATTAATATGTTTATTACAGTTTGTACAAATGAAATGCTTCACAAGAAAAAAAATCTAATTCATGTGTTTATTGTACAAATGAAGTGCTTTACGAGAAAAAATCTAATTAATGTGTTTGTTACACAGTTTTTACAAATGAAGTGTTTCACGAGAAAAAAATCTAATTAATGTGTTTATTACAGTTTTTACAAATGAAATGCTTCATAAGAAAAAAACGAATTAATGTGTTTGTTACACAATTTTTTATAAATGAAGTACTTCACAAGAAAAAATCTAATTAATATGTTTATTACAAAAATAGCTCAACCTGAACTAAAGCACAAAAATAAAGCAAACGATAGCCAGATCCAGATAGATTAGTAAAAATAAATTTATTTAAATTGTTTTGTAAACTTTCAATAAAGATGTTTGCGTTCTATACCCTCTAAAAATCTTAGTGGTGAATTTATAAATTACACTGTCGTATTTTAAATAAATACAATAAAACGAAATGTAGCCTGAATATATGAATATTCAACCTGTTCGTTAATCTGCAAGCAAAAATGAAGTCTTACTAAGACTATACTGTCGTATTTTAATGAAATATAAGAGTAGACGTAGAAATCAATATTACGAGAAATATTCTAAAGTCTAGTTTTCCAGGACAATAGAGACAACTTTCCAAAGGCCAATGCACTTTTCTCGCCTTTATCTGAACACAGGAATCCTTGCCAAGTCTGCGTTTTTTGTTAATATTCAGTCAACTGATTTCTTTGCATGAAAACGGAAAATGGATGCCCTCTGTGAGTCGGTTAGTGAACCCGGGTAAATTAATTCTCGAGGGTAATGAAGACTCAAGAGGCATACATACAATTATACAATGAAGAGGATGGTTGCGATCAATTCAGTTTAAAATTAAATCAAAAGCGCGTACCTTGTTTCGGCAGAAATTGTTCTTCTGGAAATCTACACCCGACTAATGTTTAGAAGACGCCATGCTGTACTCCAAACAATTTGGTTACTAAGGCGTTGTCAGATATTATTTGTCAGTGCTTTGTTTAAGCGAGCCATATCTCGTTGTATTTAGTAGATTTCTATAATTTTAAAGATTTAATCGCGGCTTAAAATGTTTGCTACTCTTCCAAAATATATTAACCTCATCACGCCCAGGTAACCACATATGGCGACAAGCAAAAAAATATATTTTACAAACTTACAAAAAATTTATTTAAAAAATTACCACTTAAGCGCCATCTATGGAATATATTTTTAATTATTTTGTTATGATAGTGGAATATTTTGTAGAAAACCGTAACAACAAGAAAAACGTATATTTTCAATAAACCCGGGATTATGCTATAACCCAATTAAAAGCAGCATGGGCGCGAAGTGGTTAACGAAATTAAAGATTTATTGTAATTTGGTAATCCACTATTGTGGTTTGATACCGTCTCATTCAATCATCTCATCAAACCACAATGGAGGATTACCAAATTGAAATCCGACATTTTAGTTAGCAGTAATGTATAGTTCATCCGTTGAGAGCTGACGGTGACTCGTGCATTTTCGTACTTTGCATTTTATATCTATCTTTTTCTATCATGTACGAAACAGTATGAAATAAAAGACGAAACGTGTGTCTGCGTGTTAAAGAATAGGGCAGCGTAAACGTAGGTCTAAGCTCACGCATGACTCTTGCATCATATAAACACACAAAACACGCGAGCGCGAGGTTATAACATAACCGTAAAAAGTTTGCGCGAGAATTTTTAAATATCCTGCCAATGAAAATCAGCGCGGCAGCAAATTTTCTTACGGACATACGTTTACTTAAATCTTGATTCATGCGATTTTAAGCGATGAGTCACAGGCAGCTCTCAGCGGGCCGACTATAATTTTGTTTGCAAGCAAGGATTCTAGTTCTAGGTTATAAACGACGACATCCGAACAAGTTTTAAACTGACCTACGATAAAATTTTAATTTATCTGTATAATTTCACAGCATTTAAAGAAAAGCCTTTCGAAGACGTCTTCGTTACTCAAGTCAGGTGTCTCTTTTAAATTCTACATTTTCTTCTCGGCCGAAATGATTTTCGACGGTGCGAACTAATGTCAACGTCTAGGACCTGACGGCAACTTAATAAAAAAAAAAATATCATGGCCCACTGCGTGTCTAAAATATTCTTGAATTATTACAGATACCTCCTCGAGTTTTCTTGTAATTGGTTTAGTAAATGCTGTAAATGTAATTTTACCAAAATATTATGCTTATTTCTTCCTAGTGCTATTCCAAGCAAGATTATGTAATTGGATAATAATCTCAAGTACATACACGCGTCAGGTATTACAATGACATACATATTGAAAACGGAATTAAATACACGCAGTGCTTCAAAGGTCGTTTAAGTCAATGCAAAAAAATCGTCCGGTAAAGTTCGGAATTTCAAACTTTTATGGGTGACCGGTACCATTCGTCATTGGATTAATTAATTAAGGGTCATGTTTAGTCAGGAAGCCGAAAAATAGGTGATATTTGAAGAAAAAAAATTTGTATCAAATATAAGACTTTTTTTAAATTGATAGAACTGCAACTCCGTCAGTTTTAATCAGACTAGTTTCAACTTTTCAGGGAATATCCAAAAATAAAGTCAAAACCCAAATATCGATTTTTGACATTTCTGATTTCTGGGCACGACCTCTCCTCAGAGTGGCCCTCTGAAGCCACACTAACCCAACTATAGTTTAAACTTTTGAAGGTCATTTTAAAGTCATAACGAGGTTATCAGTTTGCGATGCGCCAAAAATCCAAAATTCATATTTAGTGCATATTCAATGTTTGTTGTATTGTTTATTTACAATTTCTTCTAAATGACGTGCATTCTGCCGCAACGTGAACGACTTCACCCGCAATTACCTTACCGTTGGGACATTCTGATCAGCCAGATCAGTAAATTGCAAGTGATGATGTAATTTTACGTTTCATACTTCCTTGTGCTGAGGTGCCGTTGGCGTTTGCAATTTCATTGAACTTGGAATACACTCGGTTAGAGAAAGTAGTCACACCTGGTTGTAAGATATGTATAGAAAAAGCAGTATTACCGATGATCAATAAATTTGAAATATGTAATCAGAACACAAAAAAAAATATGTTGGATTATGAATTAAAACAACTTTTTTGATATCACACGAGTTTTATTGAACTTTCGAAATATTCAAATTTATATTACTCATTTCAAATTAAGGTAATTATTTACATATGGGGAGCATCTTTTAATGACCTTCTAAATCGGCTCATTCGACGCATTTTTGCAAGACAAACAACTTATCTCTTGGACAAAATCGGCGCTCGTTGTTTGCTCGTTATTGCCAAAAAAAAAATTACCTATTTTTTTATTGATTTTAAATCCTAGGTGGAAACAAAACGACAACACTCCAAACTTGAACTGGAGGTAGAAAAAAATGCACTCGACGATTTGGAAAATTATAAAAAAAAACCATCAAACGAGGAATTGGCTTCAAAAGCTCAAGATCCGCAGAAAAACAATGCATTTACGATTATCCCTTAAAATAATTGCCAAATCCTAGGTGGAAACAAAACGACAACACTCCAAACTTGAACTGGGAGGTGGGAAAAATGTACTCGACGATTGGGAAAATTAAATAAAAAAATCATCAAACGAGGAATTGGCTTCAAAAGCTCAAGATCCATTGAAAAACAATACATTTACGATTATCCCTTAAAACAATTGCCAAATCCTAGGTGGAAACAAAACGACAACACTCCAAACTTGAACTGGGAGGTGGGAAAAATGTACTCGACGATTGGGAAAATTAAATAAAAAAATCATCAAACGAGGAATTGGCTTCAAAAGCTCAAGATCCATTGAAAAACAATACATTTACGATTATCCCTTAAAACAATTGCCAAATCCTAGGTGGAAACAAAACGACAACATTCCAAACTTGAACTGGGGGTTGAAAATTATAAAAAAATCATCAAAAGAGAAATTGGTTTCAAAAATAATCAATAATAATGATGTTAGGTTAGGTTAAGTTGGGTTGGGCTAGGTTGGGTTAGGTTAGGAGCTTCAATTTTTGTCTGAAACATTTTTCTCTAAAATCAATATTTTCGAAGAAAAAAGTTTCAGACAAAAACTGATGCTCCTAACCTAACCTAACCTAACCTAACCCAACCCAACCTAACCTAAATCAACCCAACTGAACTATGTTAGGAGCTTCAATTTTTGTCTGAAACATTTTTCTCTAAAATCAATATTTTCGATGAAAAAAGTTTCAGACAAAAACTGAAGCTCCTAACCCAACCTAACCCAACCCAACTCAACCTAACCTAAATCAACCCAACTGAACTAAGTTAGGAGCTTCAATTTTTGTCTGAAACATTTTTCTCTAAAATCAATATTTTCGATGAAAAAAGTTCCAGACAAAAACTGAAGCTCCTAACCCAACATAACCTAACCTAACCTAACCTAACCCAACCCAACTCAACCTAACCTAAATCAACCCAACTGAACTAAGTTAAGAGCTTCGATTTTTGTCTGAAACATTTTTCTGTAAAATCAATATTTTCGAAGAAAAAAGTTTCAGACAAAAACTGAAACTCCTAACCTAACCTAACCCAACCAAACCTAACCCAACTCAACCAACCTAATCTACCCCAACCTTACCTAACTAACTCTGTTTTAACGGACACTTCAATGGATAATTTTAGGTTAGGTTGGGTTAGGTTTACTGATGAGATGAACCGTTATTTTCCAAAAACTGTTATAACAGTTACTGTTACTACAAAATAACTAGTTATTTAAACGGTGATTTAGTAACCTTTATTCAAAGTTAATTACTGTTACCACAAAATAACTAGTTAGTTAAACTGTTATTTAGTAACCGTTAAAAATTGATTTTGTGTAATTCAGTTTTTCATTTAATGCTTTTCAATATTTGTTTCCAGTGCCCTCTTAGAAACCCTACGGATCCGCCCCCGCATGAAATTAACACAAAATGCAAAAATTGCACATTTTAAGTTCGTGATTTTGAAACTGCACAACTGCCAAACACGTCCGATTTTTATGATTCTAAAGTCAAAATTGTGGCAAATTTAGTGCCCTGTTTAATGTTGCTTTTTCATAAAATCAAAGCGAAATGCTAAAATCGCACGTTTCCAAATGACAAATGCCGAACGTATTGTTCGATTTTGATGATTCAAACGTTAAAATACGAAAAATTTAGTGTCATTTTAAAACGGGTTACGTGAAATTAACACAAAATGCAAAAAAATCTCACTTTTTAAAATCACGATTTTGATTTTTGTTTTTAAATTACGCAACTGAATTAACACAAAATGCAAAAATCTCACTTTTTAAAATCACGATTTTGATTTTTTAAATTGCGCAACTGAATTAACACAAAATGCAAAAATCTCACTTTTTAAAATTACGATTTTGATTTTTTTAATTGCCGAACGCATTGTTTGATTCTGCATCATCAAACTATAAAACGGTTTACGAGATTGACTCTTGAAATTAACACAAAATGCAAAAATTGCAATCCCAGAGTTTAATAAAAATCGCGATTTTGACTTTAGAAATTGTACAACTGCCGAATGGTTTGTCCGATTTTGATAATTTAAACGTCAGCGTATGGCGAATTTTGAATTATTCAAAACGGTTTACACCTTCTCGTGACATCATTTGCGAATCCTAGGGAGGGGCAAATTATCCCTCCTTTGAGTCCAGATTTTTTTGTCGGGCACCGTAAACGTTTCGAACATTTCAGAAATTAACGCAAAACGCCAAAATTTCAAATTTAAAATGCTAAAAGCGTTGTCCGATTTTGATTAAACAAATGTCAAAATATGGGGAATTTAATGTAATTTTAAAACGGATTGAGAAATTTTCATATTTTTATATTGCCAGTTCGACAATGAAAAGATCTCTCAAAATCAAGAACAAAAATGGGGAGCTGCCACGACTGAAAATCGAAAGTTTTTTTTTAAACGTAACTTCGACCTGGAAAGTTTTTGGTAAAATTTTGTAAAACTGTGATCTAGTTGTTGATGCTTAAGTTACTTTTGTTTTAAGATAAGATAAGAATTTATTGGTCTGTTCATTGCTTAGAAAACAATATTAGCACGTCATAATTTAACTAAGTGTTTAAAGGCGATACTTCTCCATCTTTGTTGTCAACTAACTCGTAGGTGTCGAGAACTTTTGTTTTGCAGATTTTTTGTGTGTTGTTTTTAGGCGTCAGTTACTTGGCCACCTGCCACTACCGATTGTTTTGAATTGTATCCATTTGTTTTTTTTTTTATTGTAATAAATAAATATAAACCTGGTGAACACAATAATATTTTTGAATATCTTTCTCACATCCAACAATGAAATTCAATTGTCATCATTGAAACAGCATTACATGCAAAATCAAAATCAAAACATGATGTAATAACGTAGGCATTATTAATTCATCGCTTTCCGCAGTAACCAAAGCCACAGGTCGTATTATTATTAATGTAATTCTCCATCCGGAGCAAAAACAATCGTTCCGGATTTTGATATCGTGGCACAATTGCTGCAACGATTCGGATCAGATGTGTAAATGTGGATCCAGGTACAAAAATAAAGATTTCGAAAATACCCATACAAATAATATTTATAGACACGCGCGGCACAAATAGAAATTCCTTCGGGTCAACTTTATAAGCTGACAGCATGTGTCGATTCTGGGTTTATTTGCAACTTGACCTGCTCAATTTTATATAAAATTGCGAAATATCGGACTGCATTTTGCGTATTGAGGTCTCGGTCAAATAATAGGTGTGACGTGCCGACGACCTCGAAAACAATTTTTGCATCACCACAACAGCAAAAAAAAATAACAGATGTATGAACGAGCTGCATACTTTTGTCAAGGTCAAAAATTGATTTAAATACGAGACTACGCGATGTAAGGTGTGGGCCACGGAAATTTGTTTCTGAGTTGGCCATGCCTGAGAGAGAGAAACATAGCAGTCATTAATTTTTTTAAATCTAATTCAATTGAACTAATAATAATATGCGACATACCTCATTTATCTCAAAGCCAACTGAAATAAAATTTTGTGGCTCGACGATATAATTCTAAAAATTAAAGTCGCGGTTTTAAAATCTTTGAAGTTTGAAAACTACACTTTTTGCATTAATTTAAAGAGAGAATTTCTCAATCCGTTTTAAAATTACATTAAATTCCTCATATTTTGACATTTGTTTAATCAAAATCGGACAACGCTTTTAGCATTTTAAATTTGCAATTTTGGCGTTTTGCGTTAATTTCTGAAATAGCCAAGTAAACTGTTTTGAAAGCGGATAATATGGTAGATATAAGTTTGTAAGCGGATAAACTTTATTTATTTTCACCATGGCAACGATTTTATAATATATATTATAAAAATGGTTAATTAAAGTAGCCAAGTAAGCTGTTTTGCAAGCGGATAAAAAGGTAGGTACAAGTTTGCAAGTGGATTAACTTTATTTACATTGACCATGACAACGATTTGAAATTATATATATATACATAGTTTTGCTTTATTCGTTATATAATCTAAACAAATACCACTCTCGGTTATAATTTCTGCAGAATATACCATATTTCAAGAACGCAAATTACGATTAGGCAAAATGTTCGGTCGCAATACATGCGTGTTACAAAAAAAAGTTACGTATTATACTCACTTAATAAAAAGCAAAGAGTGCAAAGAAAATTCTACATTCAACTATTCTCAACTTTCTCAACATTGATCCTTGAGAGGACGACCAGATTTTGAAAATGTCTTGTAATTATAAGAAACATAGGGTGCTGTGTAAAGCCGAAATTCGATCTTCAATAGTTTTCGAGTTTTTTTAGATTACTCTTAAACCAGCGGCGGCTCGTGGATTTCCGTGGGGGAGGCAAAGACAAAGATGCCGCTCGTGCTGTACAACTTACTCTAATAGAGGAAGCAAATATTTCGTTACTTTTTCGGTCAAAGTTTCTTCCGTTGCCTCACCGTCGAACATCCACGAGCCGCCGCTGTCTTGAACTGATGATCGGATTTGAACAATTCTTGTTGAAACGTATTCCAGTATACTTGGATAAGGTTTCAATTGTTTTCCGGATTTTTAACCATAGTTCTTGATGGAATGACCAGATTTTGAAAATTCTTTCACCGACAGCTTGCTGTAACGTCTAAAACCGAAATTAGATCTTCAACTGTTTTCGATTTTTTTTGAGTACAATTCTTTAATGAATGATTTGGGCAATTCTTCGAGGACCGTATTAAGCTAGGCGCACACTTACCGGAATCGGACGGACGGCACGCATCGAAAAAAATTGGTAAACACAGTTGTAAACGAGTCAACGCACATTTATCGGTACGACATGGAACGGATAAATGTGCATTGACTCGTTTACAACTGTGTTAAGCAATTTTTGCCGATGCGTGCCGTCCGTGCCGTTCCGACAAGTGTGCGCGTAGCTTTATACTCTCCAAGCAGATTTAGATAATGAGAAAATTGAAATTGAAGTTTTTGAGTAAACTGACTATTAGAATTTGATCGGAGAAAGTAACATGATGGCCACATCACTATTTTTTTTCTGCATCATTTCTGCACGTTTTTATAAATACTTCAAACAGGTGTCGCCGTTCTGGAAAATTCCTCCCCGCAATTACACAACGCTTGATAAGGAAAATCAATCGGCTTTAATCTCGATTAAAGTGTGAAGTACAAGTGCGAAAGATTACGATCTTATTGATTCACCAGACGAACGAATAAACACTATTTTTGTAAATCGTTTGAACCTAGCCGAAATAAACACTATTTCTCCGGCGCCAAGGTATATTGCCGCCGGGGTGCGAGGAAAAAATTGCCGGCCCCTTTCAACGTGAAGAGGGGGGTAGAGAAAATGAACACCATCTCTATTTAGAGATTCGGTCATCGAATTTTTTTTTGTTTTTTTTCTAACTAAAATTAGTTAAAATTCGATGACCGGCGCCCCCCAAGACCTACCGCCCGGGTGATGGGCACCCCTAACACCCCCGCTTGGCGCGGCCCTAACTCCGGCTACTTATAATTTACGTAACAGGGCAAATATTTTCGCTTGCGAAATTTAAAATTTCACGACGAGATAAACCTCCGCATCTTATCTCAGATGGTCCAGCTTGGAAACAATGCAATTTCGTATTATGCAAGCAAGAAAATTATCACCCGTTATTATCGGTTAAAAGTGAATTTGCTGAAGATCTAATATTTATACATATAAAATAACATTCGTGAATTATGGGTGAAACCAAGGTCGATTCACTCACTCAACGTGCAAATTTTCCCACGCGCCGCTTTGTGGAAATGTGCGTTTCCCAGTTAACTCTCTCTCACACACACACACACACACTCAATTGATTTTATTTTGGGAAGGTAAGGGCGGCCCTTCCGCTGGCGGCAGGACTTACCTCGAAAATGATGAGGAGGAGTTTAATGTACAGTCTGCGGACACCGATGGATTTCCCTATGGATGCCAGGAAGATGACGCACAACAGCAGCATCAAAAACGGCGTGAACAACAATGAACCGATCACTGAAACGGTGCTCGTGATTACAGCCATCGCGCACCTCCGCACTATTTTCGGCGACTGATGAGTTTCGAACGTAAATTTCACTTAAACGACTCCGGTTCACTATACATGTCGCGGCGAGTGCACGTAACCTCGCTCTAGCTCACTCCGACGCGTACGTCAGTGGCATCTGGTGCGGCGATGACGTGACCGTGCGCCGGATGGAAAATGTGACGTCGAATTCATGGGCGCACGTGGGAATCGCAATTTACAGGTTTCTATTTTGGCAATGACAAAACTGCCGCACAATTTCAGTTATGTAACACGAGAAACGCGTGCGGTTAGGAAATCGTATAGTTACAACGAATGATTAAATACAATTGAATTCCCTTCCCGAGATCGTATTGATAAATTTGATGTTACACTTGATACGTGTGTACATTGGGTTGCCTATCGCAAGACTTCTGAATCGCTAAGAATTTTATTTGTAAAGCTTTAGGTACATATTCTGTAGGAGACGGGTAATCGTGATTGAAACCCGTTTCGATGAACTTGATGTACTTTTATTATATAATAGTTATAACGAGCTTAATAGGACCTCTTATCTGCATGAAAGTCGCACCGCGAATGGCTTTTCTTCCCACCAAACAGTCCCCCCCTCGCTGCCTTGCAGGGGAATTCCCGAGTGGAAATGCAAACAGGGCAATTGCAGCCGATGACTGTGTTGCCTACAATTCTTACAATTTTATGCAGTTGCAATTGTAACTTTTCACAAATCACAATTTTCTCGGTGAATATTTTTCCGCAAGAAATTGGGGCATGTGCACTCATTATTATTTTAAGCTTCTAAAGGCTGTGGAAGCGTAATCAAAATGTTTGAGCGTTTGCGCTCGTACTTCTTAAGTTTAGACCAGTGTCCCAAAATAAAATCCAGCCGCGCTATGAAGGCATCTTGGACCGCCCTCATTCAATGCGTCTCGAATGCCTGAGGTTCACAATAAGCGGGGTTGTATGCATATTTATTTCCAAAGTTATCTGAAACCTTTTAAGAAGAACCGATACTGCACCAATAGCTAGCAAGTAAAGTGTAAACGTTAATCACCTCAGATGCCTTCATAGCGCGGCCAGACTTTATTAAAAGAATTTTCCGAAAACGAGTTATCTGAAGTTACGTTGCATTTAATTCATAGTCAAGCTGTTGTATTTCATATCACTATTAAAGAAATTGAAAGCTCCAAAGTGTCAACTTCCGAGGTGAAAACTGTCTTTAATAATTTGTTGGAGCAAATAGACCTAGATACAATAGTGGATTTGTTCCATTGAAATTAACGCAGAAACTTGATACAATTGAAGATTCAAAAAGCTGGAAGCAAGGCAAACTTTAATTAAGAAATTAAAAAAAGTTTGAGAAACATTTATCTATACAGATACCAGTTGTAAAAACTCCCACAATCGCCATCAGTGGCGGCTCGTGGAACATGTTGATGGTAGAGCCAGTTATATAATATACCCCCCCCCCCCACCCGCTCGTCCTTTTTTAAAAAAACAATTTATTTTGCTGGACCAAAGTAACTGGCGAAAAAGTGTTTTAAGAACCAATTAAAATTCTTGCGGAGCTTCAAACTACAGGTAGTGCCATGGCTCCTTAGCTCTATATAACGAGCCGCCCCTGATCGCCGTATGTTCTGCGCAAAAGTCTGATTTACACCATGTAAATTTATTATTTTTATTTTCTCAATTAAATTAATTTTGTGGTTTAATTCATTTGTTCAATCTAAAATTTAATATGGGGATCAGTGTAATTCTGGGCAATAAAGAAAACGAAGCCATTATTTCAACCTTTTTTTTTTATGAAACTTTCAATACATTTAATTGAATTCACTACAAATTGAAGGTAAACACGATAAAATATCTCGGAACATACGTACTTCCTAGATCTACATAAATAAAATAAAATCTGTTTTTCTCGTCCATTCTCTGAATTAATAAAGTTACAATTACTATTAAAAAATTATCCATAATATATACAAAAAAGTCACTCTATAATTATTTATAAGCTTGATCTCCGAAAATTAATTACTTCTGAGGGTTCACCGAGCTGCTCGATGTCACCTTCTTGCTGTGCCTGATCTTCTTCACATAAGCTTCGATCAGGTTCTGGATCTTTTTCGGGTTAATCTCTCCAGACTTATTATGACATATCTACAAACAAAACACAATAGAAGGTGTTCCCGTCATAAAATAGAGGAGCGAGGTTGAAAGACCTCTGGTCAATTGCCCGTTGAGGTCATTGGTAAAAGTGTCTCTCTGGGGAATTCGTAATTTCTTTCGTAAACATAATTTGAACCGGAAGAGGTGATTCTGATAAATGTCATTAACCCTTTAACTGCGGCTGTCGTCAATAAGCGACTCGGGTAAACTTTACCGTAACTACGGCTGTTGTCAATAAGCGATTCACATAATTTTTGCCATTCTTTTATGGGGTGAATCTCTTATTGATGACCACTAGTAACATGACACGTTAGTTCAAATGGAATAAAATTTATCAAATTTTCAGTCTTTGTTTTTTTGCGTTCAGGCAGCCAGTTTCTTGAAAACTTTTTAGTAGCTAAAGGGTTAAGGGTATGAAGTGTGAATGGAAGATCTCTACCAGAGGTAAAAAAACTCGCCTGTTGATCCAGTGATTGTTTCTTTTATACCTTATGGTTAATTTTTGGATATATTATGTAATCAGGATATCAACACCAAAATTACCAACTCATTTTAAATACTTTCAACAATCGCATGCTTGAAACATTCCGAATTAATCGAAGTCTTAAGAAGGAATTAAAATATATGTTTTGTGCAGTGATGGCTCGCGGGGTGAGTCATGGTACGGCCTAAATAGCAGAGGTGGTAATACAGATCTCTGCAACCGACCCTATCTACGGGATGGTTTATGGTACGGCCGAGGTAGTAGAGGTGGTAATACAGATCTCTGCAACCGACCCTTCCTATCTGTATTGCCACCTCTGCTACCTCAGCCATACTATTAGTCACTCCACAAGCCGTCACTGATATTTAGATATATTAAGATATCAACAAAGTTTATAACAACCAAAATTACCAATTCATCTTAAATACTTTCAACAATAGCAAGCTGAAACGTTGCAAAAGTCTTTGTGGAAGAAATTGAAGTATGTACAAGTTTTGTGTGATGTAGAAACCTACCTTCGGTACGGACCTCCTAAGAATATCTTTATATTCCTCCTTATTAATATGCTTTTTGTTGTAATGCGGCTTTAATACTAATTTCACTTCTTCGACCACGCGCTCTTGCCGGTTCAACTTCTTCAAGAACTAAAACGGAAAAAGAATTAAAATTACCAAGACACACACACCCTCCCTCGTCACCTTATCCTTAACCTGCATCTCCACCGCCGAGTTGGGAAGATCGTCCAAAATCTTCAAGCTATCCTCATCGACCTTAACGCCGACCATTTTAGTACCTAAACAAGCTCCATTAAAATCCGACCTTCAAACACGCTAGCAATTTAATCGCATACCTTTGCCGCCCTTCTTCTTCGAAGACTTGTTCTTGCTCATTTTATGAATCGGCGAGCCCCCGAACAGGGCGTCGAACGTGCCCATATTTTTGCCCCCCTTGTTTCCTTTGTTGGACTTTTGCTTGGACAGGGCTTCGGAGGGGGGTTCGAAAAGGTCCTCGTAATCGCTGGGCCCGGGCGAATAGGGAGAATCCAGGTCGACGGTTGAATCGTTGCCGTCCGCCCTGTTATTGGCCTTTCTCGCCGTTATCTTGGACGCTTTGGAAATGTTCTTGTTCGGCATCGGTTTTATCGGTGTGGATTTGATGGGCGGCTTCGTGGGGGCGACCTTAATAGGGCTCGATTTCGTCGTGGTAGGAAGGACTATCCTCTGAGGTATCGAAGACATGACGGCCGAAGGGATGAGCATGGTTGTGTTAAGCATGTTTATCCGGGATGCTGAAATGTTCGTCGGTAGTGGGGTGGTCGTAACGACAGGAGCGGACGAATAGGCCGCAGTCTGTGTACCGGATTTTGACTGCGAGGGGAATATAGAGGGTTGCGATTGCACCACTTGATTGATGACGACTCCGATATTCCGTTCTGGAGTTTGTTTCGAGGTAATGTCTGGCGTGTTAGTACTGGCGTTACTCTGAGAATCGGCTGGTTGTATGTCGGTAACGACCGGCGGGGTGTGGGAGACGTCGGGTGTTTGGGCCAGCTGGGCAGCCGTTTTTTCAAGTATATCCGAGGCATCGTTCAGATTGTTTTCCGTGCTTTGAGCTAGACACGATTGTACATTTGATGTATTATCAGGAGTGGGAGATCTAGATTTTGTTGGATCGAACGGATCGTAAGCGTCCGGTGAACTCGGAGGTGAATTCGGCGGCTCGGGCGGTGTATTTGGACCCTTATGAAGGGTATCGTTCAACCTAGCCTCTAACTCCTCCTGAGGATCCATTTCACCATCCATATCATCAGGTTCGTGGAGCGGATTGTTAATAGCGCGCAGCTGGGGAGCTTTCGCGTTCAACGAGAACTTAACCTGCGGTTCGGGTGGGGTTTTCGGTCCCGTGGGGTAATCCGCTTGTTGGCTGGAATCACAAACCACATCCTCGCGCGTTTCACCGTTTTCACTATCACTCAACACAATAACGTCCTTGGGTGAAGGTGTCAACTCCTTAAAGGGCGACCGGTCTAGATCGATTATCGCGACGGGTTTGACCCCGGCCAGATCATTCTTTTTCCTTCTGGACTTCGGGCTGCGCTGCTCCCGCCGTAACCTCTCCCTTTCTTTTCTTGTCCTTTTGGTGGTAAGATCGTCGTCGCGTTTCCGTTTCACGGTTGCCTCCCTCTCGCGTTCATCGTTAAAGCTAACACTAACTAAAATATTATCACCAGACGCAAACACTTCCTTGCTAGGAGGCGGTGTCTTATCCCTCTTCCGCTTCTTCTGCTTCTCGCTATCCTTCTTCTTCTTCTCGGTCCGCTTCTTGTCCTTTTTCTTTTTGTTTGAGTCGTTTGTGAGGATAACCGTGAGGTTATGAGGTTTAACTGGTTGCTTCTCCATCCTCCTTGGCGGCGTCCAGGACGGCGTTAGGGGGCTTCTCGATCTTGAAGGTGACGGTGACCAACCCCGGGAACGCCTCTCCCAATCTCTGCGCCGTCTGGGGGTCAGGGATCTGGATCGGTGCCTGCTCAAGCTTCGATTCTTCTTCCTGGGTTTGGAGCGGTCTCTGGTTCGTCTGGGGCGCTTGTTCCGCGTCCGGCTCAGCGTCCGCCTCCTGTTTCTAGACCGGGATCGTTTCCTGGATCTAGACGCCGAGTGTGACCTACCCCTGCGTTTGCGGGTTTTATCCCTGGAATACGAACGGCGACCGCGAGATGCAGATCTATTATAAGCCGGGCTGGTCGATCGGCTTGATCTTGTTAATGATCTTCTCCGCGCGTCCCGCCCGAATTTATCCTTTATCCTCCGCGGCTTCTCGGCGACAACAGTTCTAACGTTGTAACGTTCGATCTCCTTGCGCTTTTCCTTTTTCTTCTCTTTCTTTTTATTACTCTCGCGCTCTTTACTGGGGCTTTTCGAACCCTCTTTTTCCTTATCCCTATAATTACGGTCTTTATTACTTTTGCTGATTTTCTTGAAACTAGGCGACTCCTTGGTGGGCGCTTCCTTCTCCACGGGCGGGGCTTCCGCCTGCTCTTCGTTGTTGTTGGTTTCCGCCTTTTTCGCCTCCTCCAATTTTTTTAACTTATCCACTATCTCCCCCTCCTCGTACTCCTCGGGCTTGGTGAAATCCAGCTCGCATTCCTTCGCGTTTATCTCCAGAGCATCACCGCCGTCGGACGCGGTTTTAAGTTCCTGTGCCTCATCGAAATCGTTCTTCTCCTCATCGGAAATAGCCTCTGTTTCCAACCCCTCAAGGCCCTCTCTAACCGGTTGCCTTTCATCCAAGCAAGGAGTGTAGCTCCTCTCCTCCTCGCTGATATCCTCCGTCATGCTCCTTATATCACCGATGCCGAACGGCTTTTCAGCATCGACTTTGGCCACCTCGTCATCGGAATCGCTGTAGAGCGCCGTGGGGTCGCTGATTTTTTCCCGCGGCTTTTCCGGAGATTCAGGTGGCGGGGGATCCGATTCTATTTCAGGCTCCTCATCGATTTTGGAAGGTTCGGCGACATCCAAACTTGATCCGACGTTAGCCTCCTGATTTAACAACTCCAAATCGGTGGTTTTTGCCAGTTTAATACTCTCAGCTGAATAAATACTGAAATTAGGGCAACCGTCCTCAGAATCGGCATCTTCATCCTCTGGGGGTTCCTCAGACGGTGGTCCTACATTAGTGGTGGAAGTTACATCCTCTTCTTTGGACTCATGCTCATCTTCCTGAACAGGTTTCTCCTCCACCTTTTCTGTATCTATAACCAAATCAACGTCGCTGTTGTTAGCTTCGTCGTCACTTTGTACATTCATCAGCGGGGCTTCTGGAATTGGAGAGGGGCCCTTGGATTCGTCCGCTTTACTGGTACTGACGGTTTCTATGTCGCTGTAGATATCCAATTCCGAATCCGATTTTGGAGTTTCCGGTTTTTTAATTTGCTCACCGTCGCTGCTGCAGCTCGTGTTTATCGAGCAATTCTGCGTGGGTTCCATTGGGCAATCACCACCACCACTCGACGTGCTAACCGAGTTGTTTGAAGTCAGAATGGTGTTACTGGTGATGGTATTAACAGCATTTCTGTACTCGGTGGAGTTCGAGCTCATGGTGGGACTACGCGGGCTGGGCTCGGCCGTGTTGGAACTTGGGGCGCGTTTAACTCTGATATTCCTCACGTTGTTCAAATTAACGCGCTCGCTGTTGTTATTCACCGCCACCGGATTGCGCTTCGTGTCGACTGCAACGGAACCATCCTGGCGGACAGAGAGGACTGCATTTTTAGAATGAAATTTTTCCTGGCTATCCAATATGCTGCCCAAAAGATCACTACTCGTAGTAGGTGCGGATGATAAAAGGATATTTTTCCTGTTGGCGTTTCTACGGAAAATAGCAGCGTCGGAAAGATTCGGGCGCCGCCCCCTCAACAAGGAAACGCCTTCACCCTCGTTATCGGCATCCGAACCGGAAAAAAAGTCAAGTTCGTCCCTAGCACCGAATATATTCAAAGCCGGAATCCCGGCTTGGCTCCTCTGAAACCCGATCCTGTTGCTTTCCACCGAAACCCGCACATCGGGGAGGGTCTGGCCGGCCGACCGGGGCGCGCACATCCCCAACTGCACGGCCAGGCGCTTCTTCACCGTCTTCGGCTCCGCCGCCCTTCTAGCTGCCAGTCTGGCCCTCCTCCTCCTCCTCTTCTTCCGCCTCCCCTTCCTGCCCTTCGTTTCGATCACAATCTTCTGACCCGTCTCCTCGTCCAGGGCGTACGTAATTTTTATCTTGGACTTCCTGCTGCGCCTGTAGCGCGCCTTCTTCTTCTTCCTCCTGCGGGTGGTGGAGCTGGTGCCCACGACCACCTGAATCTCGTCTTCGATTTGGTTCCTCTGCCCCCGGTTGGTCATTATTCTAGCGCGCACTCTTTCGCTTTGCCGCGTCCTCGGAACCAACCTGCCGATACACAAGTGTTTTATAAAGTTAAAACTTTTATCCGATATACTTAACTGCGGAAATTCTCAAGACTTAATAAAAACGTGTTTTTTTTTTCTCTTGAATGTGGGCAATAGAATTTTGTGTTTTTTGCGTTTTTTTTTTTTTGGTAACATACAGCGCACCTGTCCACGTTCCGTAAAAAAAAATCAGTTTGTGAATTTGTAATCCTCGAATACCACAGAAAAAAGGACACTGCGTAACACCGCATTATTGCTGTAAGTCGAATGGTTGTACCCGATTGTAATTTGATCAATGTCTAAGGCAGCGCCCGACAACTTATGGCACGCCTCGAAAGTAACATTTATGAAATATATTATAAACCTCGGAATAAATACGTGTTAATATACAATAGATTTTCTGGTTTTATTTTAGTGGCACAGTAAAAAAAAAACAATTTCTTTCTCTTAATTTTAGAGGGCTGTAACTTGAAGAGGAAGGGGTTTTGAACAAAAATTATATGGAAGACCCCCCTTAATTTTTGCTTAAAAATCTCCCTTGAAAATCTTTCGCATCAATTTAGAAACACCATGTATATATCAATTTTCACGTTGAATGTTTTTTTGCATTTTTACCGAAAACTATGTGTTTTAGGCAAAAATTACTTCTAAAAGTTGTAGAGCGGAAAATTTCCCATCGATATAGGTCATTTGAATTTTCCTATAATTTCCCGTTTTTTAGCTAGAGGGCGCGGAAAATCAAGTTTATACCATGTGTTCGATTAAAAATGCCCAACGCCATAACTCTGTTATTTATTGACCGATTTGAATGAACTAAAAAATAAAGTCAATGGCTGTTTAAATACTATAAAATGACGGTAATTATATATTTTTTCAAAACCAACTTCATTGCCAAATGATAGTCAACTTTTAATTTTTAAATGGCTGCATATACTTTTCTAATTTTATAATATTAGACATTATTTTTCTGAATCCAATTATGCCCATTATGTTGGTTTAAAGTTAATATTTATGCCAGAAAAAAATAATAATAAATCTTGTTCACATGATTTTTTTGGTAATAAATGTAGTGAGCCTTGAAAAAAATTCGAATCGACAAATGTCATTTATTGTATAAGTCATGTCAACCATTTGTTATTAGTGTGTGTTTCAGACAAAATCAGCGAATTAACAGACAGTTACAAATTTATTTTCGATGTAATAGAAATCGAAGAGCTGCGGCAGGAATTTATCATCTATGGTTTTCAGAGCGGCGAATACCAGAACCTAAATTTAGAAGGTAAGAAGGAAATTTGAGACGATATGGAGCCTTTAAAAAGTTGAAGACAGTGGATCAACAATTTCGACGACTTGCAGAATTCGACGTTCTACTTAGTATTTACAATAATCACAGAACATCTAAATTGCAAGTGAATGAATACTTGCTCTACTTATTTATTCTATTTTACATTGAGTTGTAACATAGGTACTTATTTATAGGGTCCTTATTATTCATGTTCGACATAACCTTAGAACAAATGACATTTGTCATTGTTTTCCAAGGCACGCTAATTATAATTTTTGAAAAATATTATTTTAAATTGAAGATTTATTTTAATTTTTTTCGACCAAAATATTGAACGAAAAACAACATATTGGGCATTATTGGATTCAGAAAAATAATGTCGAATGTAAAAAAATTAAAACAGTATATGCTGCCATTTAAAAATTTTAACCCTTCAAGTCCGAAATTTTTAAATTAAAAAATACCTTATATTTGGATAAATTATTTTATTGCTTTTGGTAAATTGTGGCTTAAATAAGCTAGCTTGTGATATTAGGAAAACATTTCAAGCGCCATCTGGCAATTATAGCTTAAATTTATTTAATTAACAAATACAGAAACTTGTTACAATTACGTTACTGTGCGGTAACGCTAGCGCTTGAAGGGTTAAGTTGGCTATCATTTGACAATGAAGTTATTATTGAAAAAAATCAATATCGATGTCATTTGTTAGTATTTAAACTACCATTGACTTTATTTTTTAGTTCATTCAAATCGGTCAATAAATAACAGAGTTATGGCGTTGGGCTTTTTTTATCGAACACACGGTATGACTGATTTTGAAGAATTTCACAAATTGTGTCCTTCTGCTGATTTGGATTTTCAGCTAAAACTATGCATTTTGTGGAAAAATTATAAGAGACCAAAGTTTTAGAGCGGAAACTTGCCGATCGATATAGGTCTTTCGATTTTTCCAAAAATGCGTGCATTGCCCGCCAGAGCGCGCAAAATCGTGACCGTGCATCCCTAGTTTTAAAAACCCTTTGTGATTAAATTGCAGCAAACTCGAACTCAAAATAAAAATGTTTACATTCTATACAAACATCAACCAAAGTCATCCAAAAAGTTTTCCAACCGACACCTTATTTAATCTTAACATCTGCAACCCTCTTAACACAAGCAAATGGAGAAGCGCTTATAGCTATATTCATGAGAACAAGGACTCGACCCCTTCGCAATTTTGATGAAATTGTCCCAAACTTCGAAGCATCAATTCTGTAAAAACATTTATTTCAACCTGCAGAGAATAAATAAGTCTAAAAACCTACAACCCTGAAGTTGATGCAAACAAATAAAGAAAATAAAGGCTTACTTTCTTGAAATCAAGCTATGGTAACGGTGTGTTATTACAAAAAAAAAACTTCCTACTAGAAATCTAAAATTTGAAGCATAAATGCCACACCAACACAAATCTAAGATCTATTATTTCCCGCAAATAAGGAGAAACGAATCTTTTGGAGATCTTCAAAACCATACTCAAAAAGACCTCCATATTGTCAACTAAGTCACTTGACTCTTTGAGTCGGCTCACTCAAGAGTTACCCAATAATGAATAAAAATAACAAGCGCACAACAAAAATCGACGAGTTGGCGTTGGAAATCTTGAGTCATGTCTGCACTAATGCTGGTTGAGGTTAAACGTTGATATGTCAAATATTATTATTTAGGGGTTATTAACATCTGACATGTCAGCGTGTGTGATCTTTGTTCTGGAGTTTTCCGGTGCCAACTTCGTCGTCAATTTTTGTTGTACGCTCGTCACAATTAAATGAGTCATGTCTGCACTGAGATCACACGTTGTAATGCTGGTTGAGGTTAAACGTTGACATGTCAAATATTATAATTAGGGGTTATTAACATCTGACATGTCAGCGTGTGTGATCTTTGTTCAGAGTTTTCCAGTGCCAACTTCGTTGTCAATTTTTGTTGTACGCTCGTCACAATTAAATGTAGTGTTACAAGTGTCCCTTTGAGTGAGGCATTAGATTACGATCCACAGCTATCTTTTCAATTGGCGTTTACATCCTAGAGGTACATTCAAGTGAAACTGTTTCTAAATAAGTCTGCCTCATTGTAGGATAAGGAAGAAATGTTTATTGTAAAATTATAAGTAGCAATAATAATAATAATAATAAAATATAGAAAACACACTACTGGCTTTGGTTAAGCATCGTAAGCAGTATGCCACTTGTGAATCCGAAGGTAACAATCGTCATTATCTTACTAGCTAAATTGAAAACAATTGATGCTTATCCAATAAAAAGGAAAAAAGAAATGCAAAGTGGATTAAATGATGCAACATTTGTTTGAACACAAAAAAAAGTAACTAACTTATAACTAGGGGAATTTTTACCAATAAATTTCGTTATCGGCACAAACTCTGAAATGAACGTTGATGTTAATAAAATTCACCTAATTGTATTCCTGCGGCGGGGACCGGACGGCCGAGCAATGTCTTCAGCCTCGTCCAGCAGCAGCGCGACCTCCTGCAGGTAAATGTTGACGTCTTGATTCACCTCCTCGGGGCCGCAGTCCGAACAGTACCAAACCCCGGCCGGCACGTCGGTCAACGGCGGCGTCAGGCATTCCAGGTGGAACCCCAAATCGCACCCGTCGCACAACAACATTCTATCCTCCCGGTCACAGTTCCCGCAAATTTCACAGTAAGTCGGATCGTCCACGGCCTCGTTCTCATCGTTGGGCTGGTTCAGGGGTTCCACCGGCACCTGCCGGATGATCTTTCCGTTGTAGTGGCTCCTCACCAGTATCAGGTTGAACGGCTGCCTGTCCACCGGGCAGGTGTTGACGTTCTTCGACCACTCCTGTATGCACTCTATGCAGAAGCTGTGGTCGCACGCCTCCGGAGAGCCGACCTCCTGGGCCTTGAACGTCAACAGGCAGATCGGACACTTGTCCGACTGCCCGTCGCTGTCCGAGGACGAGCCGGCGTCGTTGCCGGCCGGCTGCGCCTTCGGGGAGCTCAGGGCGACCGTGTTCGTGCTCCAGTCGGACGCGTAGGAGTCCTCGTCGCTGAGGATCGCCGAGGGCATCTGCCTGCGTCTCACTATTTCCGATCCCGAACTGGTGCTCGCATCGGATTCACTGATTAACATCGGCTAAAACGTACATATGCCCCGTCAGTATTCATGTTTCCCAAATTCCCAATTTGCTAAACGATAATTAAGCAAAGAAACTAACATATATGCATTTTTTTACAGGAAAAAAAAAGCAACAGTGACTGTATACTCACACATAGTTTCGTCACTGTATACTGCAACAAGAATTTACTTTTGTAGAGAGTGTTTTATTAATGAGATAGTTACATACATATGAGTTTCTTTTAAAAACCAATTAAAACAATATTGAAAATCTTATAATCCTGAAGGGTACTACTTTCTAAAACCTAATTTAGAATATATTTTTGGAAGTTGTTCCGCATGCTTCGACTGTGACTGTGAATTTGTTACAGCTGTGAATATCATCAAGCAGGCTTGGGTAAACTTTTTCACATTACAAAGTTAAATATGTATCCTGTGTTGCGAATATCATCAAGAGCAGACTTAGCACTTACTGGCTACATTACAGAGTTATATAAAGTATGTTCATTAAAAAAAAAACCTCAAGTGTGCCATGATTTTATATTTTTTAAAATTCAAGTTTGTAACACATATTGAGGTTATGTTACTTGTAGCATGTTCCTACGGATAAATTAATTTGCTGTGATAAACGACGCAGAGAAGACATAGGTTTACCTTTCAAAATTCCTTGGGCTGTGTTACGTTTGGTCTACCACTTCCTGGTTTACGGAGAATACTATCCGTTTCATGAAATAACACAACAGATCGTGATAAGGTATTTTTAAATTCATCATAAATAATGGGCACGCTAGGAAGTTCTTCCTGAAACTCTGATAAAGGTACTTCAAATGAATACACCCAATTTCCGTCCACTTTAGTCCCATTTCAGAAATAACTTTCAACTAGAAACGTTTTTGCTGGTTGCTGTAAACCATTGTGACCACGGAATAATTGTGACTTCTAGAAAGATCTGAAGTTTATATGTCAATTCCTAACAACTGTGTCAACTTAAATTTTTAAAATGAAAAAGTCATGGCACACTTGAGGTTTTTTTTTTAATGAACATACGATATGTATAGTGTTAAATAAATACAATCTTTACATAATTGCTTTAATATTTACTCTCATCCACTCGCACCGTGCTATCGGACGGTGTGACATCAAAACCTAACTCGACTACACCGTAATACATTTAAGAAAACATCACATAGCAGTTTGATGTGTGTTTTAAACGGTCGACAGCAGCGATGCGCTATTAATTATCAAAACCAAAATTGGTGTCATCTTGGTCATAGAATGCACCCAAATTATTAATTCCACTCCCGGGTTTTTGTTATGCCTCTGTGTTTAGCCGAGCTGCATGAGCGAAATTCACACAATGTCTTAAATGAATTAGCGTGAACGTTGCTTCAACGGTAACGCCACCTATTATTTCCTTCCTTCCCCATCATCCAATTTATATTTTATATAGTGTCTTACGAGGGAACGTCCCCAGGTGATTCACCATTTTCGATTTAAGATCTATGCAGGAATGTTGTAGGTGATGCCAATAAGACATTCTGAAAGTTATTGCGTTTAAAAAAAAATGGCGCATGATTTAGACCTGGAACCGGTCGAATATTTCATGAACAATACATTTTAGAAAAAAAGTTTTAAGGTTTGCTTTCAGTGGCGGTATTTGGGTCATGATGGTTAGCATTAGCAAGGTCGGACCAAGGTTATCTTTTTTTTTAAATAGAAACTGCAAAATTTTATTATACACCCCCCGTAACAACGCCATGGAAAAAAATGTTTTTTTATGTAAAAAATTGTCCAACTTTAACAAGCTGTACCGTGCGCAAAAAAAAATCGGCGGAAATTTCAAAACAATGGCAGAAAAATTTAATCAATTTCCTTTAAATGCCTTAAAAATCGAGTGGTTTCGATGATTTAAAGCAAAGTTATGAATTTTTGAAGAAAAAAAAATGACATTGAAAATGAAAACAAGTTTTTTTATCAATCCAAAACACTTTTTGTAGGGGTTTTCAGGGTGTCACGAAAGTCGAAAACTTCTTAGATCGCAAAATTCCATCAAGTTTCGTGCAAAATTCACCTAGTTATGGCCAAAAAGGCGCAAAATTTAATTTTTTTTTTCAAAACTGCATAATTTCGTGCCAAATCATCGAATCGACTTGAATTTTGGAGGAAATTGGAGGAAAATGATTGAACTTTATTGCCATGCTGATCGATTGAGTCCACGATTTTTTTTTTTGCACACGGTACAAGAAACCAAATTTGCACATTTAATGGCGCAAAATTTAATTTTTTTTCAAAACTGCATAACTTCGCGCCAAATCATCGAATCGACTTGAATTTTGGAGGAAATTGGAGGAAAATGATTGAACTTTATTGCCATGCTGATCGATTGAGTCCACGATTTTTTTTTTTTTGCACACGGTACAAGAAACCAAATTTGCAGATTTATACTTCAAAAACATTTTTTTTCCTTTAGGGGGTGGCAGGGGTTGGAATCGTTTTAGCAACAAAACGATTCACATGATGTTGAAGAGAAAATTTGAAACTGTTCAGACTGCAAAACTTCATCGATTTTGGTGCAAAATTACTTAAGTTATGGCCAAAAAAGTAAAAATTGTCATTTTTTTTTCAAAAATTCATAACTTTGCTCCAAATCATCGAAACGCCTCGAATTTTTAAGGCATTTGAAGGAAATTGATTAAATTTTTCTGCCATTGTGGTGAAATTTCCCGCCGATTTTTTTTGTGCACAGTACAGCTTGTAAAAGTTGGACAATTTTTTACACAAAAAACTTTTTTTTCCATCGCGTTGTTACGGGGGTGGGTTGTTCTCGGGGTCAAAATCAACTACACATTCTTAAAGATAAAACTTGAATCTTTCCCAAACTGAAAGATTCATCGATTTTGACCAAATTGATCCAAGTTACGACGGTTTTAAAAATCGAGTTTTTTCGAGATTTTTCGAATGGCGCTTTTTCTTTGACGCCGAATTTACCAACTTCTTCTGCTAATTAATCAAAATAGCTGGTAACTGATACATTTTTTTTTATTTGTCCCATGTTTATTCAAATATTAAAGTTTTTCGGAACAAAAAAATAATATGGTTTTTTAACTTCATTTGAAATTAATGGTAGCATGTGCGATTTAGAAAATGTTCAAGACACAAAAATGATTCTAGTGGGCCTAAAGCAACAATCAAAATTTTAATCAAATATTGTCGATGAATGATATTCAATTAAAGCGATATAAATCGTAAACGAGACACACGAAATAATCGATTCAAGTTCATATTGATAACATTTAATGCGGGGAACCGGTGACAGTAAGGCGAGCAGTTAATTTAAGGTTATGTAACAACCAAAACTTTAATCAAACGTTTTTGATGAATCATATTCTATTAATATACATCGTAAACTAGACACACGAAATAATTGATTAAATTTTAAATCGATGACGTTTAATGTAATAAAAGACAAGCAGTCAATTTAAGTTTATGTATACCTCATTTAATAACCAGGCGGACTAAATCGAATTATTGCCGACAAAATACGTTGTTGTGATTGGCCAAAGGGGCGCCGTTTTTACACAGGCAGAAATTGCATAAAACAGTAATGGCCGTTGTTATGATCAGCTGATCTCTCGCTGTTTCTTGTGTCCCACCGTTTCCACGCGTTTCGGCTCAGTTTCTGTGTTTTTAGTCAGTTATTTCTTCCGTTGATCGTGTAAGAATGGATTCCTCTCATCCCGCGATTTTCTTGGAAAGTTACTTTATTTTTAACTATGGATATATGCCGGCACAAGTTTGGTGTCATTTTCGCCCCCCAAGAAACGGAAATGCTTGGATTTTGGAGCATTAACGCTCGAGGAAAAACAATCTAAAATTATCTTGTATAAAACTTTAATGCAAGAGGCTTTAAAACCTACTGCCGTCGTACAGAAAATTGTCGATTCATTAGGTAAGTGTGGCGCAAGTTATTACAATATGGAATCAAATCATAAACATACATTATATTTAGGATTGGCTAGAAGTATGGAGTTTCACACAATTAGGGAGTATACGGAGATTGGGGCTGTAACAAGTCCTAAACGTTTTGAAGGACGTCCAGCGACCGAAGATATCTACAATGAAAGCAGCAAAAATTTTGAGTGCGGAAAATTTTTCTTTAAAAATGAAATCGCTACATTGAAGTAAATATTAATTGAATTAAAGAATAGAGATGACTTGCCAAATAATAATAATAATTTATTAAAATAATTTTATTTTTACCGCCAAAACATGTCTGGTTACTTTTCTGGTGACTTTTTATAGTGTAAATATGACTTTCGCGTTTAGTCCGCGTGGTTATTAAATGAGGTATAACAACCAAAATTTTGATCAAATGTTTTCGATGGATAATATTAAACTAAAGCAATATAAATCGTAAACTAGACACACGGAATAATCGGTTCAAGTTTAAATTTAAAGGTTACGTAACAAGCGCAAACAGAAAACTGCACGAATTCACCCGACCAACAACGTCATCTTGATTATTCGGTTGAACCAATTTACGTGAACGTTCAAACGAGCCCAATCGATTAGGGCGATCGAATAATGAAATGAACAAATGATGCTTTCTTGACGTACCCGATTTTTTCTCTTCTTGGGAATCACGTCTATGGAACTGTCCGAGTCGCAGTCGGAGTCATCGAAAATCTGCCGCCGGTGGCAGCTCCGCCTCGGCGGTTTCACCTCGAAATCGCTCTCGCTGCCGCTACCGCTGCTCGAGCTCGACTCCAGTACGGGCAGCCTCCGCTTGCGGCGGGGACCCGGGTCGCTCTGTGTGTCTTCCATTTTGAATCTGGAAAATGGTAGAAATAATAGAAAAAATATATATAATCAAAATTAGTCAGACATGGGAAAGGACTTACAAGGGGAGGATCAGATGCAAGGGTCACCGATTTGATCCATCTATCGGGATCTAGTGGATTTCACAAATAAACTGGTATAATAATAATAAGTCTTTATTTCTCTCTTAAATTATAATAAAACATACAATAAGAAAGAAAGTGCGTCATAATAAGAAAAACATAAGCATAAATCACTAATCAAAGTATTCTTCTAAACTATACAATTCTTTTTCGCATAAGAACTTAAACAAATTAGTTTTAAACTTCTTGATAGTTTTGATACACTTAAGAGAATCAGGTATAAAAAATTTACATAACACTGGTGTTATATTTTCAGTTGTGTAAACGATCTTTCAAACGGTAAGCAGAATGCTAAATTTGAGGTTAGGTACTGTGATTACATTACACATATTTTAATTGGTATTTACTGTGTCACAATGTTTATTATTAACAAATTCTTTTCTATTTCCATGTATTTTTCTAAGACTCCATTTCTAACTTAAATAGTAACGATTCAAAAATGTTTTCGGTGACTGACAGTGACAGTCAATGACACATAAAGAATGTTCATACAGCTGAAAATATAATACAGGCTTAAATAAATGTTTATGAAATCCACCGTTGCGAGTGTAACAGGTCTATGTAATAAGACGCGCTTCATTTTTTTCCCTCTCTCTCACACTCAAGTAAATTAACGAATATTATAAACAAATGATTGTACCAGTGACGGTTCGCGGGGTTTTTTCTGGTACGGCCGAGGAACAAGAGGTGGTAATACAGATAGGTAGGGTCAGTTGCAGAGACGGCTGGCTGCGTGACCGCACCTATCTCTATTACCACCTCTTGTTCCTCGGCCGTACCAGAAAAAACCCTGCGAACCGTCACTGTAACTTACGTTCAATATCTCAATATCCAAGCCGACCTATACATAGGCTACAATAGCACAACTACTGAAATCATTCAACAAGTCAATAGTGTTTTGGTGAACAGTAAATCCAAAAATATATTTGTGGTGGCAACATATTGAAAATTATCAAATAACATATAGTTTATTTTGTTATACTCATCATTACAATGATTCACATTAGTAATGTGTGAGTCACTGAATTTTGGCCATGCATGAGAGCATGGAGCCCGTCTTTTTCAAAATAAGTGGAACCTCGGGAAAATGGCTGGAAAAAAATGTAAAAACAATTGCTACACACTTGAAACTTTCCAAATTTACTCAAAATCGATTCTGCTTTATGTTTCAATCAAAATCTAAAAACACCCCATTACTAGATTTGAATATAATCACACGAGAATACAGCTTATGGTGATGCTGAATTTCCTCGATTTTCGATGGTTGGAAAAAAATATAAAAACAATTGCCACACACTTGAAACTTTCCAAATTTACTCAAAATCGTTTCCGCTTTATGTTTCAATCAAAATCTAAAAACACCCCATGACTAGATTTGAATATAATCACACGTGAATACAGCTTATGGTGATGCTGAATTTCCTCAATTTTCGATAGTTGGAAAAAAATGTAAAAACAATTGCTACACGCTTGAAACTTTCCAAATTTACTCAAAATCGATTGTGCTTTATAATCCAATCAAAAACTAAAAACACCCCATCACTAGATTTCAAGATAATCACACGCTAAAGACCGGACCTTATTTTGCATTTAGATTTGGTGCCACTAAAAATTGCGTTTGACCTCCTATAAGCTCCATGCATGAGAGAGAGAAATATACAGGACGGCAAATTTAAGTTGGCCAGACGCGCAGAGAGCAAGCGAAAGCTCTCTCTCTACAGCCGGCCGAGTACAGTCTCTGTACAGTCTTCGCGCGCGCTATTCATTTACAACTCTATCGGGCGCTCTCCTCCACATAATTGAATGTACCAGGCACGCGAACTCTTCACGAAAACTATTGAGAGTGCCCTTCGACAGTTCCGCCCACTATTTTGCCACTGCGCAACAGCAAGTTACGTTTACCGTCCTGTAGCTGAGATTTTTTTTTTCAGCTGAACTAATCCAGTTTTTCATGACATGAATTTTCACTTTAAAAACAAACTGATAAGTCGAGCCAATTTGTGTTATTAAATAATGGCTTTCATAAAGCTTGAATTACATTATACTTTTTCCGTCTAGATTCTCGTTCAAGTTTTGCTTTCGATTTATAGTTCATTGCATTCTGTATAGAGGGCGCCGCTAGCGGACGACGTGAATACCAACCCACTAAATAAAAAATATTTGTGTAAGTCTGAACTCCACTTATATTCCATGATAAAAATATCAACTTGAAACCCGCGAGAAAAATAATTGACTTAATACAGCGACTGGAATGTTGCTTGCACAAACAACTCATGCTTGTTGGTTTTTTTTTTGTCGTTGGCAGTACCGAACTTGGACCAATATCGAACGGAAAATAGGATCGGCTGCATATTTCTATTTAAGAAACTTGAACGGATGGAATTTTCTGAATTACATTCATACTAGATTGTCTCGAAGCAAAATCGAACGAGAATCTAGACCTGGGGTCTCCAAACTTTTTCCATCGCGGGCCATATATACAATTCTTGATACCCTAGTTGGGCCAAGATAGAATCAATTTTATAACTAATTTCAAAACTTATAACAAAAAATCGTAATAGAATTTTAAAATGTGACATTTATGAAAAACGTAACCGCTTGTTGCGGGCCGGATTCGTTGAGGTCGCGGGTCCCATTTGGCCCGCGGGCCCTAGTTTGGAGACCCCTGATCTAGACGAAAAAAGACCGAAAAAGTATAATGTAATTCAAGCTTAAACATGGTGAGCATATAACCCAACTTACAATTTTTGATTTTCTCCAACTAACCGTTATTTTTGTAGATATTAGTTCCAATAGCCTGTAGGCTAAATGTCCCATTTTTTAACATTCGATGACATCCCTAATATATCTCACAGCCAACTCTAAATAAAAAATCTTGTGGCTCACACGTTACCAACACCATGGAAACAAAATATATCCGATTAATAAATTAATTGTGTTAATTGTAACGCAGTACATTTAACTGTTACCATTCTAAAAATATTTATTTGATGCACACAATCCTGCACAGTCCATTTTTAGGTTACAATTTTACGGATACTTAAACATTCAATATCTTTCGGCCCAAACTAGAACTCGTTTCATAACGATACATCCACTTTTATTTACGTGATTTGAGTTAATAGCTGAAATAAAGCTGCACTGAAGCCATCAACACTGGAGGTGTATATGGTTGGCAAAATGCAAAGTTTATGTTATTAAAGCAAACACTGGCTCACCATAACAACACACCAGCCAGCCCAGAATGGAAATCCGTCCGTGCAATGAAATTTTCCCAATTAACACGGGTTCGGACCTTGCAATTACACCACTTGTTATAATGGTACCGCTAATATTTTAATTACACCTGTGCAGAAAGCAGTATTTACCTTTGCCTATCGTTCGAGCGCGGTCATTTGCGTGCGGTCCAAATCCCGTCGGAATCTTGTGCGTGATTTAATCACTAACGTTTTCACCATACGAATTCTCCCTGACAGGTGACGAAACACGATATTTCGTAGCAGGCCATCGGATCTACGAGGAAGCCATGATTGTGGGCCGTCTATCACCTACCGCGTTGCCAGTGCGCCGACATAAAAGTCGCCCCTTTTCCGCGGAGAAAACGCGAGTTCGGCTCACATTAAAGCCATGCCGGTGCGAATTTTGCAATGGTTTTTGTTAACAATATTTATTTTTCTGTTAAACTCTTGCTGAAAGTGAAGGATTATTCACTGGCGTCGGGCGCAGACGCGTCACTCGCCGCGCACGCGCTCTTCGATCCGGCGGACGCGTACGGTCTTTGACGCTTGCGGACATTCCTTTTTTCGTAGCAACTCATTTTGCTTGCGTTACAATCCGTGAAAAAACACCAAGATGGGTCGTATGCACGCACCTGGGTAAGTAATCGCACCCCGTGCAACCCCAACATTGCAATTTACACCTTTCCGAGGCGGATTTCCGTTAATTCCTGCCGTGAACGCGTAAACATTTGTTTCGCGGCGCGAGGTTATGTTGCCTCGTGTTCAACATGTCGGAATCTCACGTTCCAAGTTCGATCATCACTTTGAAACCGGACTGTTTACGCCGCAGCTGTTTTCGTTAACGCCGTGTTTATTTTTAGCAAGGGTATCGCCCAATCGGCCCTACCGTACCGCCGCACTGTGCCCACTTGGCTCAAGTTGAGCTCCGAGGAAGTTATCGACCACATTAAGAAGTTGGGGAAGAAGGGTCTTACACCATCTCAAATCGGTAAGTGTTAATCAAAATTTGACCTGCTATAACGGCGTAAACAATTGAACGTAGGAATACGTGCACTTATTTGATTGTGATTACAATTTACGTTATATGAATTAAGCGATTGAACGGGTCATGTATTTCAAAGTAAACGAGGTATAGTTTGATCAACGGATCTTTGCGTGCGGCACTGAGCGACCTTGCCTTGGTCGACACGCGAAATACATTATTAACTTATCGTAGAGGGAGTAAACGCTTGAAAATATTGTCGTAATTGGATTCGATTGTCTATCACGTGCACGTCATTGATCAAAGTATTTAAGTGGGTAAGTGCCTCGCGTCAGAGTTAGAGCAGAATGGTCTAATAGAAAATGATAATCACCACAATCTTGGGCCTGAATACGTAAATTTGTTTGTACACGCCTCCAGGGTTGACACAGAATGTTTCATGCGGATGGCGTTCATTGGAACGGCGAAAATGAAGCAAATTCGTGTTTGTAGAGGTGCAGCTCTTACGTTTTTGCGACTTTATTTGATAACTAATGACAATTTTATTACGTACATATTGTTTTCAAATGTATAAACTATTTTTCTGTAGCATTACATTTTTAGTTCTTTGCAGAGAAAAGCTTCAGATATCCATCCAATATTGGTAATTTTCAGGATAAATTCTACAGTTTGTCTGATGATTTAAAAAAAAATCAAATTCTATAGACGAATAGTTTAACCCTTTCTCTCTAAATGTGCAAAATATCGTTTCTTAATATTTGATATTATCTTCAGAATTATGCATATGCTAACTATCAAAAATGCATCGATTTTCGCCGCGGCACTTGCCCCCTTAAGTGGTTAACCCTAAACATTCATCTAATAAACTAATTTTAACTTTCCAAACGTAGCTATTTTTAATTGAAACATAGTACTTGTCTAAAGTTACGCTAATTTGTTAGAAATAAATAAAGCGATTATAAAAATATAATTGTTTCTAATGTTTTGTCCACGAGTCGAATTATTAGTTACAGAGTAACACTAATTTAAGTTTAGTTGTCTTGAGTTAAAGAAGGGTCACGTCAATGGACGTGTATAAAGAATTTTAACTGCAGGACGGATCACGTCAATAAGCGTTTTTCAAAATCATTGATAAATAACTTGACTCTTTCAGCCCTGGATTTTTAAATTTGAAAAAAAAAATATTATTGATGGGGAGCTTCTTAAGACCATAATACCAAATTTGAACTCGTTTGCTTAATTAGTGAGGCTTTGTTGAAGTAGTGACATCTAGTGATAAACAGCAAAAATATGGATTGTCATAGTAAGTAGAGACCTGTAAATGTTGCGGTGGCAATTGCCACCACCAGGGCCGAAAGGGTTAAAATAAACTAATTTTGTATTGCCTTCTCACGTGTTTACTAAGCGCATGTATATCCCGACCCTAAAGTTACTAATAAGCGAATTTTTACAAAATATACGTAACATGCAAGATAATCAGTTAGGCCAAGTATATTGGCACAATCTAAAGATCCTAGGGAGCGCTCTGCCTAAACAAGGGTATCATTCGGGTTCTTAAGGGTCGTGGTAGAAAAAAAACGCCGTCAGCCGTGACAGTTAAAAAAAATAATGGAACCTCATGGGGAGATGAATGATTACTTCTCTTCCTCGAGAGAGAAATGCTATTTCTCTCACGATTTCGACAGCTGAGAAATCGACTTTCTCTCCCGCTTGTGAAAAAATATTGTTTTAAAACAAAATAATGCACTATTGGTAGAAAACAATATTCTAACCGCATATTATGCACGCCAGCAAAAAACTGTAATTTAAAGTCCATCCACCGCTCACGAGATGGCACCCCACCTACCACCCTTTGGATCCACATTATTTTAAACTACAAAACTCAAGCCGTCAGCCGTGACAGTTAAAATAAATAAAGGAACCTCATAGGGAGATAAATGATTACTTCTCTTCCTTGAGAGTGAAATGCTATTTCACTCACGATTTCGAAAGGTGAGAAATCGACTTTCTCTCCCGCTTGTGAAAAAATATTGTTTTAAAACAAAATCATGCACTATTCGTAGAAAACAATATTCTAACCGCATATTTGCATGCCAGCAGAAAACTGTAATTTAAAGTCCATCCACCGCTCACAAGATGGCACCCCACCTACCACCCTTTGGATCCACATTATTTTAAACTACACAACTCCGTTTGGAAATTTCTTTGACAATTTATTCAGGAGTTGTAAAGTTTAGAAATAATAAGAAACGTGATTTTGTAGTTGAAATAAAAGTGGAATTGGGGTGGTGGGTGGGTCCCATCCTACAATACAAAATGTGGCTCACGCGCCTTTTTTTTTCCCAACAATGAATAAGTAGTAAATAAAAAAAATAAGTCTTCCAATCCTTTGTCTTTCAAATCAAATTTGCCGACTCCGGTTCCGACTCTGACCCATCAAATTTGCCTAGAGAGAGAAATGCTATTTCTCTCACGATTTCGACAGCTGAGAAATTGACTTTCTCTCCCGTTTGTGAAAAAATATTATTTCAAAACAAAGTCATGCACTATTCGTAGAAAACAATATTCTAACCGCATATTATGCACGCCAGCAGAAAACTGTAATTTAAAGTCCATCCATCGCTCTCGAGATGGCACCCCACCTACCACCCTTTGGATCCACATTATTTTAAACTACAAAACTCCGTTTGGAAATTTATTCAGGAGTTGTAAAGTTTAGAAATAATAAGACACGTGATTCTGTAGTTGAAATAAAAGTGGAATTGGGGTGGTGGGTGGGTCCTATCCTACAATCCAATATGTGGCTCACGCGCCCTCTTTTCCAACAATGAATAAGTAGTAAATAAAAAAAAATAAGGTCTTCCAATCCTTTGTCTTTCAAATCAAATTTGTCGACTCTGGTTCCGACTCTGACCCATCAAATTTGCCGGTTCCGACTCCGACGTATCGAATTTGCCGGTTCCGACTCCGACCCATGGAATTTGCCGGTTCCAACTCCGACCCATCAAATTTGCCGGTTCCGACTCCGACCGGCAAATGAGGAGGTCGCGTGCAAAACCGGTTATATCCATATTTTACAAAAAATGTGCGGCACATGTTGTCTCACTAATTTTCGTGAGCTCTATCGTTTTTTAACTTTTTAGTCACCAAAATCAGTTAAATCCTTCATAATTCACCATTTAAACTACGTTTTTTTGATCAAAAGCGGTTATATCCATATTTTGGTGCAAAAGCGGATATATCCAGTAACTTAATAATATCTAAAAGTTTGGGATTTAATTTTTTTCTGATTGCCTAACAGAAAAAGAAACTCTTCATATCTAACATTTACATATTGAATCAGAGAATTTTTTTATTGTATTTTTTTTAATATTTATTATAAATATTATTTATTTCACAACTTTTTCACAATGTTTCTTATGAATAAAAATTATTTTCAGTTCAATTTGTATTCATTTGTGGGCAAAACCGGTTAAATCCATTTTATTTTATTCAATAAATTAAAAGCCTTTGCACATAATTCAAAGTCAATATATGCATTCGAATAACAACATTGATCACAAAATATATATTTTTATAATTTTGAATTATTGTCAAAATTGACAAAAAACGTATAACTCGTTGGCCTCTCCTGTAAAATTTAGAAGAATGGATATAACCGGTTTTGCACGCGACCTCCTCAAATATTCTCCACCTCTCCTGATTCCGACTCCACACCCCTGGTAGCAACTGAAAAAAACTAAATGTAAAAACACTTCAATTCGCAGGCGTAATCCTCAGGGATTCGTATGGCGTCGCTCAAGTCAGGTTCGTGACCGGCAACAAGATCCTCCGTATAATGAAAGCTAAAGGCCTGGCGCCCGATCTACCAGAGGATCTGTACTATCTGATCAAGAAGGCGGTGGCGATCCGCAAGCATTTGGAGCGCAACAGGAAGGACAAGGACAGCAAGTTCCGTCTCATCCTCGTCGAGTCGCGTATCCACCGTCTGGCCAGGTACTACAAGACGAAGAGCGTGCTGGCCCCCAACTGGAAGTACGAGTCCAGCACGGCGTCCGCACTCGTCGCTTAAGTTTTAATTTGTATTTCATAATAAAAAATTAAATCTATTTACTACCCCAAGTTTTTTAGTAATTGTAGTGTAACCTTTCCATGGAATAAGATCGGCAAATTATAATGACCATGGCGGGCATTTAATCCATAAATATTGATCGGAAATGAGCAAGTACGCATTTTGAACAATGTGAAACTTGATGAAATACTTCAGCCGAAAAATGGAACTCATTTACTTGAGTCTCGAAATAAAATAATTCATAGCGTGATCCCGGAATTTCACTGATTAATGAACAAACTTACCTGGTATACTTTGTTCAAAGCTGTTAAATTACGTGTTTCGTATTTAAGCTTGATGAAATGTAGAAATTGCACTTTTTTGAAGTTTTAAAATTGCAATTTTGATTTTTAGAAATTGCACAACTATTGAATGCGTTTTTCGATTTTGATGATTTAATTGTCAAAATGTGAAAAATTTATTGCAATTTAAGAACGGGTTAATAATTGACCTTTAAATCAACGAAAATTGCACGTTTTTTTCAAAATCAGAAGATTTAAAATTGCGTCTTTATTTTTTTTAAATTGCACAACTGCTAAATGCAGTTGATAAGTGTTAAAATTATCCGAATTAAATAAAGAAGAATATGAATATTCAGGCGACTTTTTGCCTTTATTTTATTTTTCTCCAACAAGTGAGGGTTTTTCACCACCGAATTGAAGATGAATCACCATTTTGTCATTTCGCGGTGATTCTGTCTCTATGTTAACATATTTATGCGTTGCTTGCTGAATAATTAGTTTTCGGCTCCCCCCTCTTTTGACATTTAAGATGGTCACTGAGCAACTTGTCACGAGGTTTTGGTACAGTTATATCTACTACGTGGCGACTTTTGTATATTTTTTTGTATGGCCTTATTATTAATTCCGTCTTTGGTTTAATGTGATCTATCAACATCACAAGTTTTATTTATATTTTAATTTTCCCGACATTTCTTCTCGTTATATTAGTAACGAGTTCTTACCGAGGCCGCGAGATGGCTGGTACTAAGAACTTTCATTTTGCCGCCAAACACAGCGCCATCACTCGGGATCAGCGGTAAGTTTTGAGAGCTCCTGATCTTAGCAGCTGCCTACGCTGCCAACCACGCCCCGCGGCGTGATCGCTACCTTCCGCCGTTTGCCGATCACGCCTTCGGACGGGAAATGACCATTTACATCATCATTTTGGCGTTAGAGGTCAAATTGCGTTCTTGCGTCGGCAATAGTGTAAAAGTTTGTGAACGCATAGTTGATTTATTATTTATTAAAATGGATGATTCTACAGCAGGCCCATCCACATCTAAAAAAGCTAAATATAGCGCCAGTAAATGCAACGAAACATTAGAATGTGACGATTCTTTTTCTGACGAGGACTCAGACTCCAATGATTTTGAGAGCGATAGTGAAGATGCAGCCGAAATCATCCATCATTGGAAAGAAGAAAACCTAGAAGAAATATCAGAACAGTGGAAAGAAGAAGTGTTTGCGGATGAATGGCAACCGCTAACCATCCAACATAAACCGGACGAAAAAGACGACATCGTTGATTGGCAAGATGATCCCCGTACCATGATGTTCCTTCCATTCACCAAGCAACAAGAATTACTAATCCCAGTAACCGGAAACGAACCGATTAATTATTTCAGACACCTAATGAACGACACCTTGATTAAAAAAATAATCGAAGAAAGCAATCGCTACGCCGTTGATTTTTTCCTGTCCGATACGACCAAAGAAAAATCCAGAATCACCTCCTGGAAGGACATCACGCCGGATGAATTTTTAACATTCATCGGTTTGGTGCTCCACATGGGCGTCATAAAAATCAACAGGGTCCTGGATTATTGGAAACAAGGCGACTTATTCAGTTTCAGAGCGTTTTCCAAAAACATGAGCAGAAATAGGTTTCTGCTGATACAGAGGTGTCTTCATTTTTCAAAAAAAACCGAACCGACCGATCGCTTATCCAAAGTTGGGCCTCTCGTGACATTTTTTAACGAGAGAATGCAAGAAATTTTTTACCCCGATCGGGAACTCTGCGTGGACGAATCGATGATATTGTCGCGGGGAAAATTACTTTTCCAACAATACGTTAAGAACAAATGCCACAGATACGGCATAAAACTGTACACGTTAACCAATCCATCCGGACTCGTTTTAAAACTCATTGTATCGACGGGTATGCTCGATGCAATCGTCGGGGGAAAAGGTCATACGGATAGGGTCGTAATGGAATTATTGGAGGGCAAATTGAACGCAGGGCATAGCGTACACATGGATAAATTCTACAACAGTTACGGGCTCGTCAAAAAGTTACTGGATAACGGAACTTATTGTACAGGTACTTTACATATGAACCTCAAACAAATTCCAATTGAGGTCAGGGCATCTACGTTGAAGACGGGTGAAACAATCGCAAAGTACGCGAACGGGGTTATGATAGGAAAATGGAGGGATAAGAGGGAGGTGTGCTACATTTCCTCGGAGTACGAAAATGAAATGGTGGAGGTTAAAGATCGAAGAAACCGATGGAAACTGAAACCGCGACCCATGGTCGAATGTAGCAACTTCACCGACAGGCAGGATCAAATGCTGGCGTATTACCACTCCGAACGAAAAACGGTCAGGTGGCCGACTAAAATTTTCGTCCACATCTTGGAAATGATGGTGATAAATGCTCATTACCTCTATAACAAATATTCGGAAAGCGGGATGTCGCTGTACGACTTTCGTTTGTCCGTAATATCGAAATTGTTAAAAGCCTCCACCGCTCGATCAACTCCTGGAAATCAAAAAGTTGAGCACGTGTTGTCCATGCGGGAGAGGCCGAGTAAGGGAAGCCGGATGCCTCGTAAACACTGCAAAACTTGCTATGAGAGCGGACGCCGCAAAGACACCATGTACGTGTGTACACATTGTCCAAACGAACCCGGGTTTTGTTTAGACTGCGCTGTTATAACACATAAGTAAATTTCGTTTTAGTTAGTTAGTTGGTGCCAAACTGCAACAGACAGATATGTGATGTGAACTACTATAAAAGTGAATATACTGAAGAGTTTTTTGTTTTAGATTTTTGCTTTTGTATTGGGTCAATTCAAGTGAAGTGAGCCAATAAAAATTAGTTGGTTGCTTGACCATTTTCAATATTTTGATGTGATTACCCTATAATTGAGAATTCAAAAAAATTACTAGATGGCGGCCATTTTTATTTGCAACCGCATGAAGTTTTTTCAAATTGGAGACATTTGCGTTAATTTGAATATTTTTGCACAACATTTACAACATTGCAATTGATATGATCGTTTTTAGAAAAATCTCCTTTACAACAATGTTTATTACCCAAAAGACCCCAATTTAAAAAATAACCAGTCAAAATGGTAATGAAAATTTGGAAAATCTACTTTTTAGAGCCTAAAATAACAACCCGTTACGAAGTGCAAGAAAGTAACAACGTGTGTGATATCTACAAAGTGCATTTTATTGAAAAGTTCTTGTATCAAAATGTATCACAAAGTAATAGCTTCGAACTTTTAACTAACAGCCACATCTATAATTTAATATTACTTCGCTTAATACCAAGGAAACCGAATATATTTTTGTAAACATAAAATGTTTCAAATAGTTTAATGTTATAACATATTTTATAAATATTAGCTGGTGCATGTTTCTGCAACGTAGTTCTGCTCCTTATTATACCTCCTCGATTTCCTGCGATCCTAATTCAAATTCAAGTTTTGCAGTGAAATCGGGAATGTTCTCGAAATATTTTTGATAATTTTATCAAATTGCCGCCGCGTCTTGTGTCCAATAATCCTCAACAATCAGTCAAATTTGGAATTTTATAGTTTTTACGAGATACACAATCCGACAGTGCGCCATCTTCACCTCGGCAACTGATACTGCAACGAGTACCGGCTCGGCGGGTTACTGTAATTTTGTAGGAAACTTCTACATCAGTCTTCCCTTCTTTGCACCAAACCTATAGCCGTAGTGAAATCGGGAATGTTCTCGAAATATTTTTGATAATTTTATTAAATTACCGCTGCATCTTGTGTCCAATAATCCACAACAATCAGTCAAATTTGGAATTTTATAGTTTTTACGAGATACACAATCGGACAGTGCGCCATCTTCACCTCGGCAACTGATACTGCGTCGAGTACCGGCTCGGCGGGTTACTGTAATTTTGTAGGAAACTTCTACATCAGTGTTCCCTCCGTGCACCAAACCTATAGCCGTTACCTCTTCTCTCTCATGTAGACCTGATACAAATCCAAGATTCGAAGCAAAATCCGTTCTAGAAAATATTCCGACGCAGTGAAATTTAACTGCAATTGTTGCAACAACCGAAATAGGTGTAAAATAAATTTGAGGCAGCCTCACTTGTTGCAGATGCATTAAATAAATGTATTGAAGACGAAAAATAGCCTGAATATAGTTTATTTAAAGACGATTAATTTATTTGAATTATGTTAAATTTCAATTATAGTATTATGAATAATACCACGAGATCAAAAAAATCGGGACCACCACCCCTCGTTTCCACTTAAACTTATACAAAAAAAAACTCTTTGATTAAAGAAACTTCTCTGTCGAATAGGCTTGCCTGACGTACCCCTTTTAGGGGTACAATACCTTTTTCCCTGTATGGAATTTTAGAAATACCCTTTTTCAAAAAATCCGAAAGGGGTACCAAAAATACCCCATTCCATCAAAGCGTTCAAGAAGCGCGTATATAAAAAAACAATTTTTAAACGCCCTACTACGATAAGTATGAAATTGAGGATTAAGCAAGCTACGCGTGCCTTTAGGCTTTATGCGTCACGCTTCTATAAAAAACAATATTACAAAAAAAAAAAATTCCTTTTATGGAACATGTTTCGCTCCAAAATAAGTTATACAAAAATTTTCAGCTTTCTCACGCCCCTTTTAAAAAAAAAGTCACCTGTGGCGCTGTAAAGACCTGTACATTTTCATTTTATTTATTTGTTCGTCGAAAACCGATATTACGAAAATATATACCCCTTTTTCGAAATTTATATCTGGCAAGCCTAACAAAGATCCACGAGCCGCCTCTGATATATACTTATAAACATATTACATTTTACACTGAATATACGTGTTAAATATGTTCAGTTTTATTCACAGCATTTATTTCGTCCGAATCAAAATCAGTTATGATCTCAACCAGTGGAGCCTTAACCGTCACATTTTACACAGGCTACAATTTTAACTTAAATTAATTTAGTACGAGTATTTTTTCTAAAAGAACCCAGATTCTATGAATACTTGCAAAAATTAAATACAAGTTTCCACCCCGCACCAAGTAATGCATCAAAACCAATCGCTTCATGCCATCTCTTTTTATACAACCTCTTCGACTATTAAGTTAATATTTAAAACCCGCTGTTAAGTCTAACAGCGATGAAACAATAACTACAATTGAGCTAACAAGGGCAATAAACAATAAACGTTTAGGAGTTATTTGGGTTTAAAATAACTTTGTAAGTAAATGTTAATTTCCCAACAACAACAACAAATCTTATTTTATTGTTTATTATTAAACCATTAATACCTCTGTAAATTACAATTTGAATAATTAAAATCAATTTAACCATTAAAAAATACCTGCGGCAATATTTATTATTACAGGATTTTTACAGCACTTTTATTTCAAAAGATTAAAGGATTATATGTTTGGCGGTCATTTAATGTTTACATTATGAAAATCATCCCTTAGAATTGCTATTTAGAAGCTTTTAAACATTTTTCGTTCGGATTTCCGCGCCTCGTCGCCATCTATTGGACGGTGGCTGAACTGCTAAGTGATGTTTTTGAACAGCGCCAAAATGCTCGAACTTTATACTTATTGTCAAAGTGTTAATGTTTAGCAATGGGCTGTGCATGAAACGGTAGACAATTTAATTTTTAATCGAATGGTGTATAAAATAGCTAAGGAAATTTAGCGGTTTTTCTGTAATTTGCGAATGAAAATTAAGGACGACACACTTACCGACATTTACAGCTCACTGTAACATAAAAATTCAATAAAGAAGAATTTGCTATATTCTTCAATCAAATACGGGTTACAGTACTTATTCCTGATTAATCATTTAACTATTTATATTGTTAATGCATTACAATAAGAGAAATATACGAGAAATCATAATCTAAGTAGATGGCTCTACCTGTTATAATAATAATAATAATCTTTATTTAGCAATAAGCTATCTAAATACACACTTAAAATAAAAAATATGCACAATATATAACATTTTAAAACAATTTTAGTAATGATAATGTAATCGTGGGGATAAACTACTTAATAATTTGTGGATGTAATAATTGTTGTAATAATCAAAGAATATTTAAAAACTTAAAAAGAATGTTGTCTCATGATTAAATAAATTCACTTGTGGATATTTACGTACTTAAATTGCAGAAACAATATTTTATAATATACACGCCTAATCACAAGCAACCCGATATACGCATAACTCTAATTAATTTATTATTCAAAACTTATTTTATACGTAACAGGGACAAAACCATAAGTGTAATCCTGAGTAAAGCTTAAGAAATAGTGCGAATATTTAGGTATTTAAATTGCGGAAACAATGGTATTATATAAACGCCTACTTACAGGCAACCCAATATACAATAACTAATATTAATTTATTATGAATCACTTCCAATTTTAAACATAATACGGGCACAACTATGAGTGTAGTCCTTGGTAACGCTTAATAAATATTACACTTATGGTTTTGTCCTTGTTACGTTTACAATTGGAAGTTTTAAATAATAAATCATTATTAGTTACTCGTGTATTGGGTTGCCAGAAAGTAGGCGTTTATATAATATAATTATTTCTGCAATTTCAATACTTAAATATAGCCACTATTTTTAAAGCTTTACTAAGGATTATACTTATGGTTTTGTCCCTGTCACGTTTAGAATTGGAAGTTTTTAATAATAAATTAATTGTACTTATGCGTATATCGGGTTGCCTGTGATTAGGCGGATATATTATAATGTATTGTTTCTGCAATTTAAATTCGAGAATATCTACTAAGTAAATTTATTTTATTATAACATTCTTCTTAAGTTTTTAAATATTCTTTCATTATTAAAACAATTAATAAATCCACAAATGAAAACGTAGTTTAGCCCCACGATAACAGAGGGTACCCTCTGTGAAGATTAGGATTCCTCATATATTTCTTTTATTGTAGCACAGTAATGATATAAAAAGTTGAATTAATAATCAGTAATAAGTGTTGGGACCCGTATTTCATTGGAGAATATAGCAAATTGTTCTGTGTTTAATTTTTAAGTTACAGTGAACTGTAAATGTCGGTAAGTGTGTCGTCCTTAATTTTCATTCGCAAATTACAAGAAAACCGCTAAATTGCCTCAGCTATTTTATACACCGTTCGATTCGGAATTAACTCGTCTATCGTTTCGGGTAAAGCGCATTGCTGAATATTAACATTTTGATTATAGGTATAAAGTTCGAGCATTTTGGCGCTGTTCAAAAACATCACTTAGTAGTTCGACTATCGTCGAATAGATGGCGACAAAGCGTGGAAATGCGAACGTAAAATATTTAAAAGCTTTCAAACAGTAATTCTGAGGGATAATTTTCATAATTTTAAAGTTAAATCACCTAAAAACTTGTAACCCTTTAATCTTTTTCAAAAAAACGTGCCGTAAAAATCCCGGAATAATAAGTAATGTCGTCGCAATTCTTCATTCATTTTAATGATTTAAGCGGTAATTTATGCAGGGATTAATAATAAACAATGAAGTAATGTTTGTTGGATTTAAGAAGCATCATACAATTTGGTTGCAAAGTCGCTAAGTTATGTTCGAAAACCCTCAAAATGCACAAGAAAACTCCGTTTGAGTAAAGAAATTTGTTCGTCAAATAACGTTTCGAGTTTTAAGTTGCAAAACCACCAATAAAGGGGGTTAAGTTAAAGTGAAAATGAAGGTCGGTGCTCATGTACGTTGAGCATAATTTAATTTTAAACGGTTATAAATTGTGAATGCATCTCAAAACATGTATATATTTAATTTACACGTTGAAAATTCATAAATTTACGCTACTTGCACGTTAAAATTATATAGAAGGGAGCAAAACCACTGAAATTTTTTTATATATTTTATTATGCCTTATTAAATGATGACATATGTATTTACAATTTCACTAAACTAATTCTACAATATCACATACATTTAAAAAATATATGGAAATATATTTTGGAATGCACAAAAGTGCGGATGTAATATTGTCTACCGATGCCTGTGCAATATATTTTGGTAAAAAAATTCGGTCCTCTTACAAAAATAATACTTAATCCACTCGTCGGAGAGTCGTTATTTCGCAACCTTAGCCGCGCAGTGAAATAATCTAAGGTGCGCGCCCCGATTGGACTATCGAAAATGAACTGTCGTTTAAAATATATTTCCAATAAATAAATACATTCTCAGGCATAGATTTTCCTATTTTACATATTGCTTTGTAAATTAGTATTTCCAAGCTAAAAACATACATAAAATATTTATATAAGGATATGCAGCTGCAACTTTGTACGAAACCGGCCGAAATATTGATATAATTAAAATTTAGACCTTTCTATACAATTAAAAATCAATTGGTAAAGTGATCATCATACAAACGTAACAATAAAAACATTTAATTCCAATACTTGCAGGAATACTATGCAACAATAAATATTTGTAAATGCTAATACAATTTTATCACAAACAATATCATGTGTATAAATACGAAATAAACTATCGAATAAAATATAAAAAGTATAAAATAATAATAAAATGAAGACAATGATTTAACAACAATTACAATTATACTATATGTATACAATCTTTTATAAGCTAATCATAGTGTATATTATTTATATACACTACCTCCTACTGTACACAATTAAGTTTTTCTTTAATAATAGTTTTCCAATTGCCGTTTTACAATCATGCGCCACATTGTGTAAATTATGTATGAGGAACAGTCTTAAGAGGAATTAATTAATAATATCAAGGGTGCATTCTTTTTCTAATACAATAATATGGTGCATGTTGTAAACAAAAAAAATTGTATTTTCAATCGGACCGTTTCCTTGCTAAAACTAAATTATTTTATAAATTACGATGGCAAATATTATAGTTGGTACTTAATCGTATTGTAGAAACGGGACCCGTTGAAATAAAAATTAATACAGATGGGCAGAAGAAACGATAATAAAAAATTTCGCCCAAACGTTAACCGGTATAAATAAATATGCTCTTTTAAATATATATCTCTTCTGTATCTACAGTATTTATATTAAATACACCAAATTAATTGTTCACACTGATAATTCATAAGGAAAAGATTGAGGTTGGCGGGGCGTCTACAAATTGTGCCCCTTGTCGGTTTTCAGGGCAGCGTAACAGCTCTGGCATACCCTCACGGGCTTCAAAATTCTCAATCGGGATATTTCACTCTCGAATCGGCTGCATTTCGAACAGAACACTTGGCCACAGTTTCTGCAATGGTGCTTCCGCTCGTAGATCGTGAATTTGACGCCGCATCCCGCGCAGAAGTCGGCGCCCTCGTCCTTCAGCCAGTGGTCGGCCGCCCGGCCCGGTATCTCGCAGACGCTCCAGGAGAACACGCGCCCCCTGGCGTCCCCCACGTAAACTGTACGGTGGTCCCTACACAAAAAAAAATGATGAGAATCGAAGGAATGATTTTACTGCGGGATGTTTATTTATTGAATTTATTTAATGCTTTCTGCAACAAGTAAGGTTGTTTCTAATATGTTTATGCTTACTTGGAAACTGCGAGGGCAGTTATTGAGGCCGGTTCGGCGTTATCTCGTCTGTCGTAAGCGGTGTGCATGGTCAATTTGCTCCTGAAGACTAGTTGCCTCTGCCATTTGAAACCTAAACAGATTTTAAAACAACTTATGCCGAGTTCACAGATTAATCAAATTTGAACTTGTCGTGATCCTTTATTTTATTCTCGCTGCAGTAGGCTTTGTTAGGGTTTGTTGGTAGGGTAGTTATGTCACTGTATTTTTTTGGTTATGTGTAGTGCAATATTGTTTGACAACGTTTTATTGAAATTATACGTTAACAACATACTTCAATAACATACAACATATCAATGTAAGGACAAAAAAACACCCCGACTGCGGCAGTAAAATAAGACAACAGTCACACACACGTGCATCTTTTTCACTTGGCCTTGACACTTCAGAAAATGTGTTATACTAACAAAATAAAAGTGTTTTTATTATATTTATTATACTTTTTATAGATTATTATTATACATACCAGCTCTTAATGTGTTCATAGGATTGATAGCCCTCTTCCTGGTATCCGGAACCATCACGAAAGAATCGGTTAAACTCGTGTCGGATTTGCTCGTGCGCATGTTCGAGCCGTCGTCCACGTCCAAGATGGCGCTGTCCGCGCTGTTGCCGCCCTCGCTCTTCCGCAACCCTCCGTGCACGCGGGACCTCCGCCTCCTCGTCGAGGGCACGGGCGGTTTCAGGTCCTCGGTGTCGCTGCAGGTCTCCTTCTCGTTCTCCTGTTCCGACCTCCACTCCTTGGCGCTGCCCTCGATCGACTTCTGGCCGTCGACGGAGGAGCGCGTGTTGCTGTCCTCCGACAGGCTGCTCTCGGAGCCGGATTTGATCAGCGAAACCGAGGAGTCGTTGGAGACGTTGATCTGTTTCACGAGGCGGCTGTGTATGGGGGTGGGCCTGGTGATGTGCTCGCTCGCTTTCTTCGTCGGGGTGCTGTTTTCTTCGCGTTGCGTTTGTAGCTCTTTCTCGTCCATCGGTACTTGGACGTAGTCTATTGACCACATCTATAACAAAAGTCAATCGTAAATACTTAACCCTTCAGCTACTAAAAAGTTTTCAAGAAACTGGCTGCCTGAACGCAAAAAAACAAAGACTGAAAATTCGATAAATTTTATTCCATTTGAACCAACGTATCATGTTACTAGTGGTCGTCAATAAGCGATTCACGGCATAAAAGAACGGCAAAAATATGTGAATCGCTTATTGACGACAGCCGTAGTTACGGTAAAGTTTACTCGAGTCGCTTATTGTCGACAGGGTTAAATAAACCGAGAGTGATTGCAGGGCTTTTTTTCATATTATTACAATGCAAGTGGGTTACACATCTATTTCTTGCAAACGCTAGAGCAGTGGTTCCCAAAGTTTTTTTTGTCCTACCGCCCCCTTTCCAGAAAAAAATATTACTTAGCGCCCCCTGGAATTTATTTATTTTTTTAATTTTTAAATTTCGTCAGCAGCAATCTTCTCTTCTCTCTTTTATACAATCACCACCACCTTGCAGTTATTAATCGCGCCCCAAATACACCTGTAGCCATCAGCGCCCCCCTGAACCGCTGCAGCGCCCACCAGGGGGCGGTGGCGCCCACTTTGGGAATCACTGCGCTGGAGGGTTGAGATTCTATAATGATTCAATATGTTGTGTAAATCATTATCAATCACAATTTAATGACAAGTAAAGCATCCCTTTCGTTGAGGCAGTTTTCGTCACTTCAGGCAGTTGTAAATTTCGATTGGAGTCTAAAAATTTAATTGTGAAAAATAGTGATCCACTTTTTTTCGGTATTTACGAGCAGTCAAAGACAGAAAAGTTGAAATTTCCAACCAGCTTACCAGCAGCTTTGATAAAGTTGCAAAAAATCTGCAAACAGGGTCTTGTCAAAATTTTGGTCAAGATTATTTTCAAAAAGTGAAAATTATTCACTTTTTTTTTGGTATTTACGAGCAGTCAAAGACAGAAAAGTTGAAATTTCCAACCAGCTTACCAGCAGCTTTGATAAAGTTGCAAAAAATCTGCAAACAGGGTCTTGTCAAAATTTTGGTCAAGATTATTTTCAAAAAGTGAAAATTATTCACTTTTTTTTTGGTATTTACGAGCAGTCAAAGACAGAAAAGTTGAAATTTCCAACCAGCTTACCAGCAGTTTTGATAAAGTTGCAAAAAATCTGCAAACAGGGTCTTGTCAAAATTTTGGTCAAGATTATTTTCAAAAAGTGAAAATTATTCACTTTTTTTTGGTATTTACGAGCAGTCAAAGACAGAAAAGTTGAAATTTCCAACCAGCTTACCAGCAGTTTTGATAAAGTTGCAAAAAATCTGCAAACAGGGTCTTGTCAAAATTTTGGTCAACATTATTTTCAAAAAGTGAAAATTATTCACTTTTTTTTGGTATTTACGAGCAGTCAAAGACAGAAAAGTTGAAATTTCCAACCAGCTTACCAGCAGTTTTGATAAAGTTGCAAAAAATCTGCAAACAGGGTCTTGTCAAAATTTTGGTCAAGATTATTTTCAAAAAGTGAAAATTATTCACTTTTTTTTGGTATTTACGAGCAGTCAAAGACAGAAAAGTTGAAATTTCCAAGCAGTTTACCAATAGTTTTGATAAAGTTACAAAAAATCTGCAAACAGGGTCTTGTCAAAATTTTGGTCAAGATTATTTTCAAAAAGTGAAAATTATTCACTTTCTTTTGGTATTTACGAGCAGTCAAAGACAGAAAAGTTGAAATTTCCAAGCAGTTTACCAATAGTTTTGATAAAGTTACAAAAAATCTGCAAACAGGGTCTTGTCAAAATTTTGATCAAGATTATTTTCAAAAAGTGAAAATTATTCACTTTTTTTTGGTATTTACGAGCAGTCAAAGACAGAAAAGTTGAAATTTCCAACCAGCTTACCAGCAGTTTTGATAAAGTTGCAAAAAATCTGCAAACAGGGTCTTGTCAAAATTTTGGTCAAGATTATTTTCAAAAAGTGAACATTATTCACTTTTTTTTGGTATTTACGAGCAGTCAAAGACAGAAAAGTTGAAATTTCCAACCAGTTTACCAATAGTTTTGATAAAGTTACAAAAAATCTGCAAACAGGGTCTTGTCAAAATTTTGGTCAAGATTATTTTCAAAAAGTGAAAATTATTCACTTTTTTTTGGTATTTACGAGCAGTCAAAGACAGAAAAGTTGAAATTTCGGTCCAGCTTACCAACAGTTTTGATAAAGTTGCAAAAAATCTTGTCAAAATTTTGGAAACCACGAAAAGGCCAAGAAGTGGAAATTATTATTACAAAAGGATCTTAATTATATGGCATTTGGTTGAGGTTAATATTTACCCTTGTGACGCCATCTGTTGAGCCTGTCATGATCACATTGGATGCATCCCATTCGTGAGTCTGGGAATATGCGACGCACAGAATTTGCTGCATCCTGTCGGCGCGTCCTACACACGTGTTTACACTGGACAGTTCATCACCGTTTATACTCCAAACGTGCAACCAGGTGGCAGCACACGTGGCAATGTCACCCTGTAAAAAAAATTCATTCACATGACAGTTATCGAGAGAGAGTTATACTTAACGGGTGATTCCACTTAAATTATATTTTAAAAAACACCAGTCAGCTAACCAACATTGACTGCTATAGTCCATTTTTTTCCTGCTGTATGGTTGTGCGCACATTACAAAATCCACATTTACACTGACGAGATTTCTGGTTCCGCAGAAATTTGCAGGCCGCGGTTAGTATACTTGGTTGCATATATGATTTAAATTTTTTTAATTTTGTTTTTTTCTTTGTAAATGTACTGCTTCATAAATTTCAACATATGTTATTGCTCGTTTTGATGTGTATATCTGTTAACATTAATAAACGATTATCATTATTATTATTATTATTAACATTGGTATATTTGAATTTGATATTTCGCCATTCCGAGTTGTTGATTGATGAACCTTTTCCTTGACCTTATCAAGAATTGTTTATTTCCCTGCAAAGACAGAAATACGGTGGGCGGAATTTCAGATTGGTGGCCCCCCGCGAAATATAAAACGCCACCCCTTTCTCAAAATCAATTTAACAGGAATTTACAAAAAAAAAATTGTTAGGTGCGCCTGTCGGCGGGGTACTGCATCCGTATTTTCATTCATATTTCAATTCTCCTACTAGATGAAGCAGTTCACAACTTTTTAAGAGATCATCTGTGCCGATGCGTAGTTTAGCCATTAGTGGGAATTTTTAATTTTGGCGCCATATTTCGTTTGATTTGAGAAGGGGTCTATACAATTAACATACGGGGCCTGCAGGATATTCTGTAATTGGCATCATGTAAACGGGATTTCCCAACTCACCAATGAAATCACTGCATTTAAAATTTCGATCTAAAATTCAAAATATGATGCGCGCGCAACCATACATCAGGAAAAAATGAACTATAGGAGACCAAAAAGGAATCCAAGATCAAACTAACCTATCACTATAGTCTGTCCACATAGAGTTGTAAAAACGCCCACAATCGCCAACGCGTCATTCTTACTGGCCGATTCGAAAAATTGCGGGAAATCCGCACGTCCAAATCACGCAGTACGAATGCAAATGGTTGACGCGATCGTCAGCTGATTGCGTCAGTGTTAGCTGTTTGCATCTGTTTGCGATCGAGTACCTTTCTGCTCGTTTTATTATAATGGCTCTATCTCCATCAAAACGACGCCGTGCGAAGCATTTTTCAGTGTCCACCAAGGAATCTACGCTTAATATTTCTAAGGTGTGTCAGGAAAATTACAAGCTCTGTTAAATAAATTTACATAGTGTAAATCAGACTTTTGCTCAGAACAAATGGCGATTGTGGGCGTTTTTACAACTCTATGTGTACCGTGGACAGACTATAGGCGTACAGTTGAAGTTGGCGAGAAAAGCATAAATTAATGTTTACCATTGCTTGAGGCCTCAAAGTCAAAGATCATACTTTTTAGCAGTCAAAAATTACACTTTTTACTATCAGGAATATCTGTTCCAAACTAAACACAGTTGAAAATAATCCAACGGGAAACAATAATTTATGTTTGATTCCTAGTTATTGTTCTTAAAATCATTCGCGGTAAAGATTTGTGGCCAGAAATGGTTCGATCTCTACCGTATGTGTTTGGCACTACTATCCGTTCCAAAAAGGGAGTCTCCTCACTTCAAAACCTCATATTTATGATTTAGAGGACACGAATATTCTGAAATTTATACCATATAAAGATGCATCGTTTTTCTATATGTATATTAATTTGTATGGAAATATTTTGATAAATACACCTTTTTTCCGATGTATTTGTTTGAAAATGTACTGTTTTGAACAACAATTTTCGAAACTCTCATCTTTGTGTGCATATAACATTGTTATTAATCACTTGAATATTATGAAAAAAATATATATCTAACGCTATTCTATTCTGAAGGCGTAGAACGAAAGAAATTTTTTTTGTTGATTTTATTTTAAGAGTTCAGGCCTAGAATCGAAATATCTGTTATCTCGATAATTATACAACGAATTGAAATGCGGCTTTCGCTTATAGATGGATTAATATTATTTAGGAAACAATTGCAAATAAATATCAAGAAAAGAGTAGAACTTTTGTCAAAATTGAGTAATTTTCCCGTCGATGATTATTTTAGATCGGCAAGAGAGATGCAAATATGCGACTCAAGTGTTCGTTCGACGTTAGTACAGTTCAGTTTGACGGTAAGCAACAGATCCCGGCAGAAAATCATGTACAGTCATTAGAAGCGACGTGAACGCATCGTAAATATACTGACACGGTATTCCGCCCGCTTCGCCCCGCGCCTCTGCTGTGAGCGTAAATATTCTCTATTTCATTAAAAGGTTTTTAATTTATGTAATTAACAAAACTATATTTATTTACGATTAAATGATATATTTTGCATCAGATTTATATGAAGTGCGTAATCTGAAAAATGCTTATACATTTATTCATTCATAACTGAAAAAACAATGCTCCGCATTTTACCAAATTACAACAAAACTTATTTAAAAAACAATATTCACATTACCCCACATAATAGGTAAAGGTACAATTGATCGCATGTAATTTTTTCAGATTTTTATAAGCAGTAGCTTACTTTCTACAAGCTGTTGAATTTCATACATCTTAAAATTTGCTTAATTTCGGGTACTTTTTTACACTTTTTCAGTATTATTTCGACAAATAACAAACGTAAACACTTAATTCTATAGCAGATTGTAGATAATACTACAAAGAATGCTGACCAATTTAATTTAATTTTAGGGTGCACTAGTTTTTGAAATATACTTGCTGAAACACAGGAGACTCCCTTTTTGGAACGGATAGTAGGGAAGGCTAGATGGCGTAACAAACCATTCTTCATTTGTACCAGGGGTATGACAAGAGATATGGGAAACAGAGCATAAGAAATCGAATTTGACGCCGCTCATGTTGGATGGCGCCACTATAAAAATTCGATGGATTTCTGTAAATGATGTTTGTTGCTAACACTAGACGGCGCTTTTCTGGTAAAATTTATCTACATGCTGTGTTACTTGAAACGTAGAATGTCAAACAGTGCGGAAATCGAGGACGAATAAAATAATCATTTCTTATGTTGGCCTCATAGCACAATATGTACAAAATATATGTGTACATCACCCGATGAAACGTTATCAACAAGGTAAATATTGGTAAACAAAATCACTATGTTTTACTATTTCTATTAAGTAGAATAAATATTATACAACTTGCCCAAGTGGTTGGAAGGAGAATGCACAAAACTTGTGGAAGTATAATGTTTAATTAACATAAATTGTAAAACGAGAACAACCAAGTGATTCGATTACCAATATTTAACTTATTATAGTGTAGTATGAAAGAATATACAGTATATTTTTTTTATCGTGGGCCATAGGATTTTACATGTTAAAAATTATACCCTGTGTTAATGTATATTTTATGTAAATTTTGAAGGAAATTTTAGTTAGTAATAAATCAATGATTTTTCTACATGATGCGCTGCATTAGAATAACTTACACATGTTTTATTCCAGTCATAAAATGAAATTATTTAATATAAATAACTGAGCAAAAATAATCAAAGTACCTTGAATTTATGAAATGTCAGATTGATTAGTGAGGCAAGTAATCAAACAAATTTATACAAGAAAATGTCTGTTTATACTGTTGAAGAATGGGTGGAATTTGTAACGGCAATTATAAGAGGTTTGTCCAGCAGGGAAATAGTTGTATTTTCCTACAAGAAGTCAGGGAATTTTTATTTTAGGAAAATAGCTGACAACTTTTCTGCAGCGTATCCCGATCGTCCGGTTCCGAGTAAAAGCACTTTTTAATGGAATAAAACATGTTTAAATGATTCTAATGAAGCGCATCATGTAGAAAAATAATTGATTTATATAACTAACTAAAATTTACTTCAAAATTATATGATAAAATATACATTAACACAAGGTATAATTTTTAGCATGTAAAATCCTATGGTCCACGATAAAAAAAACATACTGTATACACACACACACACATATCGGTTGTGTGCATGTGTTGGTGGCTATTCACAGATGGCGCTAATCGATTCCAATTTATCAACATGCCTTGTCGCTTCCTGCTATTCCATGATTTGTACATTGTGAACCTGGTTGTAGGTACTGTTTTGTTCGTACTCTTACCAGACTCATTAATATTATACGTACAGTCAAATCATTAACAGCGACAGCAGCCACAGGACCCGCGTGCCCCCTCAACTGCCTCACGAAAACGCCCCTCGACAGATCCCAAATGATCGCCGTCCCGTCCCTGGATCCAGAAACGATGACGTTGTAAGCCGGGCTGACGGCCAGGCACGTAACCGCATCGGTGTGCGCGTACAAACTGTGCTTTATATTCAGCGACTTCTTCCTCGCCTCGTACTGCCAAATGGTGACGACCTGCAAATTGAAAAGGTGCATCATCAGGGCGATTTTTTTTCCACCGTGTGATTACTTACGGAACTGGTCCCGGCCGTGACGATTAATTTCGAAGAGGGACACACGCACGCGACAATTTCTCCGCTGTTCTGGACGACGGTTTCACAGACAAAGGTGGCCTTGTCGCTGTCATAGTTGCCGATCCGCAGTGAGTGATCGGCGAAGCCCCACGCCACGTATTTGTTGTACGTCGGGGGCACTAGGACTTTGTTCTGTTCGACCGCCAACACCGCTTTGTCGACGTGGAGAATTTGTCCCACGGGGCTTTTCACTTCTGTAATTATTTAAATCATTAAAAATTTAACTTGATGATTATAATAATAAGAAATATATCGCCTACCTTTGATTGGCTGTAGAGATGGTCGTAAGTTATCTAAATGGTGGAAGAATAATCTTTCCGGTTGTGGTAGTGTGAATGCTTGAACCAAAGCTCCGGTATCGATTACGGAGCTTCTGTTATTGTTTCCGCCCATTTTTTTGCAAGGGTGCGGCTTCTTGAACAACTGCTTTGGTATTTGGCCGAAGTTATTGATGAATCCTATAGTCGCGTTCTTTTTTAACGGATCATCGATACTACAAAAACATTAGTTCCGTTAGTGGTTCCCAAAATAGATATTCAGAGTTCAAATAACACAATGTTTACATAATTATATACTACCATGGACAAAAAAAATGACACCCCTAATTTGTCATGTGTCTATTATTTTTTATTTTTTAGTGTTGTAAATTTGACTTATGTAACCTTAATATTTGACAGTGACAGTTATAACTAGCAATACAGTAAATCTAAAAAGGTATTGCCTCCCAATTGATTTTGTGCCAGAGCTTAGATTGACATTTGCCGGTTTGTCAAATGAAAAGTCATATTTACATTAATAAAATTAGGGGTGTCATTTTTTTTGTCCACGGTAGTATATCTTATATCTGTCGGAGGTAATGCCACTCAGATTGGGATTATAGTCTGTCCATGGTACACATAGAGTTGTAAAAACGCCCACAATCGCCAACGCATCATTCTTGCTGGCCGATTCGAAAAATTGTCCAAATCACGCAGTACGAATGCAAATGGTTGACGCGATCGTCAGCTGATTGCCTCATTGTATTGTCTGTTTGCGATCGAGTACCTTTCTGCTTGTTTCATTATAATGGCTCTATCTCCATCAAAACGACGCCGTGCGAAGCATTTTTCAGTGTCCACCAAGGAATCTATACTTAATATTTTTAAGGTGTGTCGGGGAAAATTATCCCGAACGCACCAAAGTTGAAAATGTGGTATTCACCGCAAATGCAGGAGGTACGTTCTTAATTTCTAAATGTACTGGTTCCATGGGCTATATTAATATATTTGTAGGTGTTTGTGTGGCCAGCGTTTATAACATACTCAGGGAACATCAATCGGCAAATAAATTTCAGCCTCCTAAAAACGTTCTACGAAACAATATACTAAGCAACATGCAGAGCACGGCCAAGACAAAAACTGAACTTTTACAGTTTGGACTGTTTCTAACAGGTGGCGCCACTAGCTCTGTTTAAATAAGTTTACATAGTGTAAATCAGACTTTTTCTCAGAACAAATGGCGATTGTGGGCCTTTTTACAACTCTATGTGTACCATGGACAGACTATAGTACAACATTGAGGCAATAGATTCCGCCACTTTGAAGTTTCTACACTTAAGATAGTATTTGTGTCATAGCTACACAAGCAAATCTATTTTTGAAGAGTGAAATAATTACTTTTAAACACACACTGACAATATATTGAATGAATAATTCTTACTTGTAAATATCAACATTTCCCTCATAGAATAAGTGATGAAAAACGTTGACGGCTTCAACTGCGGGTTGACCTTGTTGTTTGTGTCCGAAAATCAAGTCGATCCAGTGGTGCAAATTTTGCGACACAAAATCACACTCCAGCGCCATCCTGTGAACTCTGATGAACTCGCGCGGGTCTTGCCTAGCCCACGGCGGCAGCACGGTATCGCCCAAAGAAACTCCACTTTGTTTTGAACCTGAAATGATTGCTTCATATTTATTAACTTCCGAATTAGAATAAAATTTGTGATGCATTTCACACAGAGATTAATTCTGAATTGAGAATACAGGGTGTTTCAGAGCTCAATCACGTGCTTATTTTTCAAAATTTCGAAAAATGTTTTATACAAAAGTTGTGTATAATAGTGAGCTGCACGCCCTGAAAATATTTAAATTTATACAGGGTGTCTCATAACAAAGTTACAGACCAAACTTATGTTTTTTTAAATGGAACACCCTGTATTTTTTGTCATTTTTGAATTATATGGAGCGAATGAAGGTGAGTTATTTCAATACTCCCTATACCTATTGTTTGCCGTTTTCGAAATATTTGAAGATTTGTTGAAATGCATGGTCCGGGTGAAATTTTATTTTTGCCCCAGTGATTGACATTGAACGAATAAAATCATTTCAATTATTTGCTTGAAGGTTCGAACTATAGAGCCAACCATGATTTCATACAAAAAATTATACAGGGTGATAAAGAAAATGCGGTAGAAAAACCCAACTTATAAAGTTGAATAACTTCGTTTTTTCAAATGGCACACCCTGTATTTAGTAACGTAATTTCAAGTAGAATCCAATTATCTTTCAGATTATAATAATTATTCCTGATATGATAATCGCCGAATACAAGAAAACTATTGAGATTAGGAACAGGGAACCCTTATACAATCTGAAAGATAATTGGATTCTACTTAAGAATACGTTACTAAATACAGGAAGTGCCATTTGAAAAAACGAAGTTATTCAACTTTATAAGTTGGGTTTTTCTACCGCATCACCCTGTATAATTTTTTGTATGAAATCATGGTTGGCTCTATAGTTCGAACCTTCAACTAAATAATAGAAATGATTTTAATCGTTCAACGTCGATCACTGGGGCAAAAATAAAATTTCACCCGGACCATGCATTTCAACAAATCTTCAAATATTTCGAAAACGGCAAACAATAAGTATAGGGAGTATTAAAGTAACTCACCTTTATTCGCTCCATATAATTCAAAAATGACAAAAAATACAGGGTGTTCCATTTAAAAAAACATAAGTTTGGTCTGTAACTTTGTTATGAGACACCCTGTACAAATTTAAATATTTTTAGAGCGTGCAGCTCACTATTATACACAACTTTTGTATAAAGCATTTTTCGAAATTTTGAAAAATAAGCACGTGATTGACCGTTCCCGGAGCTCTGAAACACCCTGTATATGACATAAGTAAACAACCGTTGCGAAACTTATTATTGCAGGTTTGCAAGATGTGGGTATAATTCATGATGATGACAAATCAAAAATCAAAGTTTCAAGAGAGAGACAGAATGCTAATGATATTCAGATTTGTCAGCATTATATTTTGAAGAAGCGAAGATGTGAAAAGAAAGCATTTCCCGATTAGCTGTTGATAAAATTCAGAAAAAAAAAGGAAGCAAGAAAAAAAGGTTACAAATTGCACTTCAGTATTGTGAAGGAAGAACACGTAACAAGAGTTAGTAATAATTATGGTTATCGGCCTCTACAAAATATTGTAAGGAAGAACACGTAACACGAGTTGATAATAATTATGGTTATCAGCCTCTAAAAAATATAAAAATTTGACTTACCCAGATCGAACCTATTGGAATTGACCAAAAACTCGGGCAGGTAGAAAAATTCGGGGATCAGCTCCTTAACGTCGGCCATGTTGTGTTTGGACGCGGAACACCAGGCCTCCTTGATCGAGTGGAACATCCGATCGGCCAAATCGAAATGCCCGCCCTGCAGCCTCAGGAAGTGCTGCGTGAACGGTTCCATCCGGACAAGATACGAACACACGATCATCGCGCTGGAATAATGGGTGCCGTAGTGGTAGGGAGGAGTTTCACCGTGAGGATCGTCCCATTCCTAAAAAATAACACAAAGTTTAACCGTGAATAAACAGCGTTGTTTTTTAAGTTTTTTGAACACATTGATGCCACAATGGAGAAAAAAATGAATGCCCCAATACCTAATATACAGGGTGTAGTGGAACAAAACGGAACGTAGGATTTTCAATGTTAATTTCTTTATACTGAAATATTATCTTCCCTGATCATTTTAGAGGAAATGATTTGTAGAGTAAAAATTCCTGCACGCAGTCATGCTATTATTAATTTTTTAGCATTCATAGAAACTCTAAAAAATGATAAAATAAAAATGATAATTTTCACAAAAATAACGGTTGCCATGAAATTAAACAAAAACGGTGCGCTGTTGATTTGTTGGCTTCTGTCAAATTTATTGAATACTTTTTACAAGTTTTTTCATTAAAAATATATTCTATTCAAGAAAAAGTGCAATTTGTCAAGTGGTGCCATGCTGGTAGCAGTTTTCGTGATGTTTGCCGTCAACTATCCCGATCGACCAATTCCCTCCATTGCAACGATCCAAAGGTTGACTCATAAATTTGAAACGACTGGCTCAGTGTTACGGAATTTCTAACAGCACATCAAATGCAGAGCAGAATAATTTACCAATAAATGAGAAGGATGACGAGTTACGGTCTTAGCTTCTGTAGTAGAAGATCCAAACATAAGCTTAAGACAAATTTCTGATAAGTGTGGAATTCACTATACGACTGCCTAGAGGTATTCACTCGTACAAATACCAGTGCCACCAAGAAATATTACAACGTGATTACCCGCACTTCACGAAAACTGCTACCAGCATAGCACCACTTCACAATTTGCACTTTTTCTTTAATAGAATACATTTTTAATGAAAAAACTTGCAAACACTTATGAAATTGTTCTATACATTTAACAGAAGCCAACAAATCAACAGCTCGCACTGTTTTTGTTTAATTTCATGGCAACCACTATTTTTATGAAAATTATCATTTTTAGGTTTTCTATGAATACTAAAAAATAAATAATAGCATGACTGCATGCAGGAATTTTTACTCTACAAAACATTTATTTACATGTTTCCTCTAAAATGATCAGGGAAGATAATATTCCAGTATAAAGAAATTAACATTGAAAATTCCATGTTCCGTTTTGTTTCATCACTACACCCTGTAGATAATTGACAGTGGTAATAAATTGACACAACTCTGATATTATATTTTCGGCCGTGTAAACGATTTTTCAAACGATAAACGGAATGCATAATTTGAGGTTAGGTTCTGCGGTTACATTACACATATTTTGATTGATATTTACTCTCATAATATTTATTAACAAATTCTTTTCTATTTCGATGTATTTTACCTTTTCTCAAGGCCAACAATTCAAAAATGTATACGGCAACAGATAATACGCATAAGGAACATTTACACAGCTGAAAATATAACACCGGCTTACGAAAAACTTAAATAAATGTTAATTCTTGAATCTTGGAGGCGTTCACTTCGTGGTACATTTTCAATTTCGATTTAAAGAAAACACTTTATACTCAGTTTGATAATGATTACCGTGTAATTGAAACTAGTCACGTAAAGTAAAATAAAAGTGGTATAAAAAAGTTAAGTGTTTTCTTTATATTTAAATAAATGTTTGCGAAATCCACCATGTAACTCACATGGCAATTAATATTGCAGCTGATGATTAAACTGTGATATTAAGTATTCTTGTGTTGAAAATTATTTCAAGCCTCAACTCACTTTATATCGCTTCCTAAACTGTTCCAACCGTTCGGGACTCTGAGCTCCCATGGGCTTGGTAAAATCCCTGAACGTGCCGGGATCCGCAAGGTCCAGATCTTCGCTGTCGTAATCCGCCAAGATCCACGGAAAAACGGGGTACTGCATGAGATCATTGTAGGAACGTCCGGCGAGCGTATTCAAATGCATCAAATATTGGAAGTTGGATATTTCTCCCCTCTAAAATCAATCGGTTAACCAAACCATTCGCATCGTTTGAGAATGAAACGTACCACCCATCTTTGAGTGACGCTCGTTTCGCCAATCAAGTTGGACAGGATTCCGGTGGTTTGTTCGACGTTGGCCGTACGTTTTTGCCCGGCGACCGATTGCTGAGCGCTGTCCGCTATGCCGGTGGCGGTGGACATGAATCTCTGGTAAACTTTGTTTCTGACTTTTCTGGGAAAAGCTAGTAAATAGTTTCTGCCGTCCCCGGAAAATACTTCCAGCGCCATGGGCTGTAGGAGGTATCTTCGTTTATGCACTTCCCTGGAATACGTTTAAAAAACAAATTAATTTGTTATTTGTCCCGAATATTTTTAACATTTGTGTTTTATAAATATACCGTGTGTTCGATTAAAAACGCCCAACGCCATAACTCTGTTATTTATTGACAGATTTGAATGAACTAAAAAATAAAGTCAATGGCTGTTTAAATACTATAAAATGACGGCAATTATATATTTTTTCAAAATCAACTTCATTGCCAGATGATAGTCAACTTTTAATTTTTAAATGGCTGCATATACTAATTAATTTTATAATATTAGACATTGTTTTTCTGAATACAATCATGCCCATTATGTTGGTTTTAAGTTAATATTTATGCCAGAAAAATATATAATAAATCTTGTTCACATGATTTTTTTGGTAATAAATGTAGTGTGCCTTGAAAAAAATTCGAATCGACAAATGTCATTTATTGTATAAGTAATGTCAACCATTTGTTATTAGTGTGTGTTTCAGACATAATCATGAACAATAGCGAATTAACAGACATTATTTTCTATGTAATAGAAATCGAAGAGCTGCTGCACGAATTTATCATCTACGGTTTCCAGAGTGGCAAATACCAGAACCTAAATTTAGAAGGTTAGAAGGAAATTTGAGATGATATTGAGGCTTTAAAAAGTCGAAGAGAGTGCATCGACAATTTGCATAGTTAGACGTTCTACTTAGTGTTTACAATAATCACAGAACATCTAAATCGCAAGTAAAGTAATACTCGCAATCGCAAGTAAACTAATACATAGGTACTTATTTATTGAGTCCTTATTATTCATGTTTGACATAACCTTGCAACAAATGACATTTATCACTTTTTTCCAAGGCACGCTAATTATAATTTTCGAAAAATGTAATTTTAAATGGAAGATTTATTTTAATTTTTTTCGACCAAAATATTCAAAGAAAAAGAACATATTGGACATTATTGGATTCAGAAAAATAATGTCGAATGTAAAGAAATTAAAACATTATATGTTGCCATTTAAAAATTTTAAGTTGGCTATCATTTGACAATGAAGTTATTATTGAAAAAAATCAATATTGATGTCATTTGTTAGTATTTAAACCACAATTGACTTTGGTTTTTAGTTCATTGATATCGGTCAATAAATAACAAAGTTATGGCGTTGGGCGTTTTTTATCGAACACACTGTATAATCAGACTCCCTTCTACCCAATGGGTGTAGGCTCATAAAATATCGTTATAACTTTACCAAGCACTCGAGGCGTGTTGCTCCATGACAATGTTAAATTCAATAGATAGAGAGTTGTACCAATAACGACATTAGAAATTGAATTAAATTACTTGAGCAGAGAAGAAAAGGTAGTAATAGCGAGATCCAGGTGTGGCTCCCTAGAGAGAGAGAGAGGAAAAAGTGGATGAGGGATGAGTATATGAGATGTGGTTTGTGTGAATGGGGAAGAGATTCATGGAAACATCTGGTGGAAGAGTGTCGGTGGGAGTGAAAGGGTGTAGAAAATTAACGGATGAGGGAGGATGGGGCTTGGGTAAAGACGCTGGAGAAAGTAGAACAAGAAAAAGGATGAGGGTTATGTTATGTATTATATCATATCATAGCATGCCAATAATAGATATTTACGGGACCAGCTTTGTAAATTCATTTTTACTGGGCTCACTTGGAGTTTGTGAGGCGAGCGACGCAGGAGCGAGCCTCATAACCAAGTGAGCCCAGTAAAAATTAATTGCAAAGCGTGTCTTGTATAAAGTTTTATTTTCACCTTTCTAAAGCTTTTTCTAAAATAAATAATAAACAAACAAAAATAGGACGCTATGATTTAGGCGATTGTATTATGGTGTAAGTAGGTCTTTCGTTAATAGGTGACGCGATTAGTGATCGCGATTAATTGTTGATGTAGTACACGTGAAATGCGATAGTGGCTATTGTGGCGCTACGCGCTGTTCGCTAGATTTGATTTGACATAAGTTTTGTGAAATTATGGCTGAAGCTTATGTAAGTGTACAAGCACTTGCGGATGCTGCAAGTGCGGAAATATTACCGATAGTTTCGAAAAAGTAATGTGAAGTTTGTCAATATGTCAATATAACCAACAAATTCCAATGACATGTTGGCAGCCATATTTACAAGATTAAAAAATAAACATTAATGAGAGAGATAGCAGTTTAACAGGTCTGCAACCAATGTGAATAAACAAGAAAGAGAGAGATCGTTGACTTAATAGTTCTCCTTCAATTTATTATAGGTAATAAAACTTATAAAGACGAATTTACACTGTAACCAAAAATGCATGTAATGTATCATTTATATGGACGGTGGAAATAAAGGTTTCTTTTTTACTATTGAAGAGGTCGGTTGCGACTATGAATCCATCTTTAAAAATATTAACACGTTTGCTATGCACGAGGTGTTTTAACGTCATGGATCAGTGACGGATTTTTGTGTCATATGCTTCAGCACTCGTTCGGGACCTGGAAGTGGTTACATTATTTCACAAACGTGTTAAATATGTAGTTTTTGCATAATATGCTTCAGAGAGGTCTGTGGTTAACTTATCGTTGCTTCAAAAATTTATAAAAAAATCAATAAAAAAAAAACAACCTTTATTGGCACAATCATAACATCTCCATTCTAATAACCTATACACAACTAATACCGCCTCTCCTTCCCCCCCACCCTTGTCTTCCTTCTCACATCCCACTTTCTCCAGCGTCCTTACATTCTGTAACCCTTCTGTTCCCTTTCACTCCCACCCATTCCTCATTCACACCCTCACACTCTTCCGCCAGATGCCTCCATGTATCCTTCCCCCACTCACATAATCCACACCTCATATATTCCTCCTCCATCCATCTCTTCCTCCCCCTCTTATGACTATACAGACATCACAAGTCTACCACTACATTCAGCTATGAATGTACAGACGTTACAAGCCCTCCACTGCTGCCAATTATAACTGTACAGACGTCGAAACCCACCACTGATATCAGTTATGACTGTACAGACGTCATAAACCCGATATTTCTATCACCTATGACAGGACAAACGCCCCGAGCACCACCACTGTCCTTAGTTATGACTGTACAGGCATCACAAGTCGGCCGCTTCTCTCAGTTATGACTGTACAGGCGTCTTAATTATGACTGTACAAATGTCACTGATATCAGTTATGACTGTAAAGACGTCATGGATGTCAGTTATGACTGTACAGACGTCATAAACCCGATATTTCTATCACCTATGACAGGACAAACGCCCTGAGCACCACCACTGTTCTTAGTTATGACTGTACAGGCATCAAAAGTCTGCCGCTTCTCTCAGTTATGACTGTACAGGCGCCTTAATTATGACTGTACAAATGTCACTGATATCTGTTATGACTGTAAAGACTTCATGGATGTCAGTTATGACTGTACAGACGTCAAACGCCCGCCGTTACTATCGGTTAAGACAGTACAAACGTCCCAATCCACACCTCATATACCCCTCCCCCTCTCTCCTAGCCCTCGCCATTATCACCCTTTCCTCCCCGCTCCTTATATACCTTATATCCTCATAAGAAAATTTCGAGCACTGCCTCATGGCCCTGGACCTCCTGGGCGACCCCGGGTTGGGCAGAATGGGTTCGTACCCGTTCGGCGGGACCCCCTCGATGTCCCGTATTTCCCGACTCTTCAGCAGCGTGAACCCGTCCACCACGTAGCAGTGCTCCTGCCCGAACAGCAGCAGCCCCTCGGTCGTGTCCAGGCCCTGAATTCTGGCGCACCGGAACATGAACGTGATCTTTTCGTTTTCCTCCAGGAGTCTGAGCAGAGTCTGATTGTCCGGAGGGGGCTGCTGTTCCTCCTCGTTTTCCGGGTCGTCCTGCTGGTCCTCGGGATCGGATTTCAGGCGGGCCAAGTGCGGCAGGGCCTGCAGGGGCATCGGGCTGGAATCTTCGCTTATGCTGTCCGACCGTTCGGGCTCGGCCAGTCCGCTGACGCCGCAGTGTTGCCGTTTTTGCACTGCCAAGTAATACTCTTTGCTGTGGTGACTTGCAGCAACCTGAAATTTTTAATTCCATTATAGTATACAGGGTGCCCGTTTTTCGAGCGGCACCATGGGGATTTCAGTTATCTTAAGAGATACGAACTTGGTTAAATTAGGGCAAAGTTGTGTATTATAACGTTGATTAATAATCTGTTGAGAAATTGGAGTTACCTATTTTTGTTTTCAAAAAATCGCGAAAAAATAAAAAATTTCAATTTTCATTTTTACTTTTTTATTCGAAAACTATTACTATTGCGCATTTTACACTATGACATTATTAGAGCACTTTTTAATGGAGGATCTAAATATGTTATTAGATTTATTGTAGCTTTTAAGATGGCGGAGAAACAATAGACAACTTTTGTTTTTCTTATGGCCGCCATATTGGATTTCTACATTTTCTAATGCAAGATTTTTTTCTGTTTACGATGATATATCACACATTATGTTTTAATTTTAAATTTGAGCCAAAATTTGAAATGTATTATTTTTTATTATTTTTTAGCTAAAGCATTTCGGCATGAGTTACACTTGATATTTTTTCGTAAGTAAAAGTGAAGGGTTGCTAAAGTATTTCGGCATTAGTTACACTCGATATTTTTTCGCCTGCCTTAAGTAAAAACATTGTTTCAGGAAATTTTATATCGCGCACCATTGACCTGTCACTGTCAGATTTTTGCATAGCCTACTCATATTCCGCGGAAGGTTGTCTAGATTATGCATATTATTTTTTCGGCACTAGATACGCTAAATCGTAGTTTCGGCCCGATTTTTATGGCCGAAATATATGGTTTCGGTAGAGGCAGGCGAAAAAAGATTTTTACGTATTAAAATTTTTGCAGTTATTATTATTATTCCCCATCAACAACAAACTGCAGACCATTTTCTTAGTATAGTCCTCATCAGTAAACAATTAAATATTAAAAGCAGAAACGCCATCTATTGCCTAAATGTTGTACTATACCCAATCTGAGTGGAATTACTCACTGACAGATATAGAAATGTCAATGGTGGCAATTATAACAATATTAACCCTTTGCACTCGTATTTATATTTAAGAGCACCGTGACAAAGGTATTGGGGCGACAATAAGACGACATACGAGTGCAAAGGGTTCATGTAAACCAGGGTTGTCAAATAATTTTTGTGGCCCTCGATGCTCTGAGAATAAATGAAAATGGAAAAGATTGTTATGAAGAAGATAGTGCGATAGATGAGTAAACACGTGCACATTTTTGTACCTGTAAAATATTTAATTAATCTATTAATCTAAAAGCAATTATATTATATTTTAATTATCCATATTCATATTCCGGATTCCTCAATTCAAAATATAAACTTCACAAAAATGTGATGTGGCCCGCGTGAATCTGGTCTGTGCACCAAATGGCATTTGTCACCCCTGATGTAAACATTCAATATTGTTTTGTTTTACAGACCAGTTTACTAACTGGATTGATGAGACCTGATAAGTCAAAACCGGTCTGCAGTTGTATAGGGAAGCAATATTTAATTTAATAAGCACTTACTTTATATTTTAGTTGTCCTTTTTCGTGATTTGGTCTGAAAGGATAGTGCAGATAGAATATTTCATTCTTCATGGTCTTCTTCCTCATCCTGTGCGGGCCTTCCGTCATGTCCAGCATCCATTTATCCAACAAGCAGGGCAATGGTGAACCCCAAAGGCCTCTCTCTCTGGTCAGCTCATTTTCTGTTTGCAGCCACTCCTGATGGACGTACCTTTGGGTGTGTTGGGTTGTGTTCACGTGTTGGTTTTTTCTTATATCGGCCAGTTCCCTATAAATAACATGGTTTCACGAGTAAGCAATGAGATAAATAAAAGACAACGATGTTGAAACTAAATGGGTAGTTTTTTGACAACCGAATAAAAAAAGTCAGTTTGTACGAATGTACTTAGGCCCACTTGCACCATTTTTTCGTTAAGTCTAACTTTGTAAAGTAGGACTTATATTATAAGTCATGCTTAAATGGAAGCGTCATGCACCATAGGAATTAATACAATTGCTTTAGTAAGCAAGCTCAAAGTGTTGCAACATCGTAAAATCTTGCAATTTTCACTTTTTAACGTTGGCAACATAGGTGTCCTTTTCTCAGCTGATTTTGACATATAGTGCGTCCGAGTCTTTTTACGTGAACAGCGTTGCTGTACGAACAGGGAAATAGTGAAACTCACCATTATTAAGAATTCAATGCTCAATTAAATATTTTTTAAGGCAAATGCACGCGTCTCCAAAGAGAGGTTATGTCATTATTAGCCAGTATTTTGAGTCAGGCCAAGTAATTTTAACAAAGTTTATTTGCGGACATGAAAACACTGAAAGAACGACAATTCGTCCAAATCATGAGAATGATCAGCGCTCTTCCAAAGTAGTGGATAAATTAAATTAATAATATCCATGAGGTCTAAATCGTCTTCAAAAATATAGTCCACTCCGAAGTTTAATTCTTCAAGTGCCATTTTAAATATACTATACCTCATTTAATAACCAGGCGGACTAAACGCGAAAGTCATATTTACACTATAAAAAGTCACCAGAAAAGTAACCAGACATGTTTTGGCGGTAAAAATAAAATTATTTCGAATTCGTTTATCCATAACATTCATTCAACAATTATATCAACACATAAATTAATTCTAATGAAAATGACACCAAACTTGTGCTGGGTATACATCGATATTTAAAAATAAAATAAAATAACTATTTCCAAGAAAATCGCGGGATGAAAAGAATCGATTCTTACACTATCAACGGGAGAAATAACTGGCTAAAAACACAAAAACTGAGGAGAAACACGTGGAACCGGTGAGAGACAAGTAACGGTGACAGATCAGCTGATCATAACAACGGCCATTGCTGTTTTAACGATTTGAGCCTGTGTAAAAACGGCGCCCGTTTGGCCAATAACAACGACGTATTTTCGCGGCTAAAATTTGATTTAGTCCGCCTGGTTATTAAATGAGGTATAGGAGCTTTGTTATTGAAAATAATTTATTATGCATAAATATGTCACAAGGGACCACTGACAGAACGAATTGAAGGTTATGTATGCAGACTTAAATTTTAAGCGGTCCATGACTGCGGCTTATTTAAAGTCTTGCTTAAGCTGTGCTTAAAGTATGGTGCAAGCAAAATACTCACTTAAATGTTGCTTAAATTTTAAGAATGCTTTAAGCATAGCTTAATTACAATGGTGCAAGTGGGCCTTAGAGTGCTAGAGTCAAGCAACGTTGGTCCTAGTCTGAAGTTAGAAGGGTGACCAGTACCATTTAAAGGAAGAAGTAAAAATATGAAGCGCTGTACAAAAAAAGTGCCGAGAAAAAATTTGACCAGATCCCAGTGTTTGTACCACTCGCAAACGTGCAGGCGCGAATCTTGCAACTCCAGCGGTCCTCAACCAGTTTCATTTTAATGACACACATTATCTGCGTCACTCATTTTTAATATTTTTGCAGCCATGGCGAAAACAACACTATTGTTGCTCTGTCTACGATCGACTAAAATCAAACCGGTTTGATATTGTCACGAACGGTTTTATTTTGATTCGTGATAACAATTCACGCTTCGTATTTCACGAACAAGTAGTTTACACGGAGCATGGCTTACGAAAGCGTGGCACACGTTCGTGACTCACGTCCCATGTCAACGCGGCTTTAAGGACATAAATTTAGAGTAATTCACTTGAAATAATAAGAAACCATTAAAAAAAAGTAATAACACACTCACCTGACTAAATGCACGTGATTGATAACCCACGTCAGCGCCTGATCCTTGCTGATCCTGACCCGAATCCTCGTGACGTCGTCCTTCCTCACCTTCGTCCTGCTCGCCAGCCTCGTCAAGCCCCCTGTAACCTTGTGTATCTTCGACTGTATCTGATTGTGCAACTCCCACGGCACCCTGTAGGTGGCCTTGCGTTCGGCGTCCACGTAGTTCAGCCACAGTTTCGAGGCGGCCTCACAGATCTGCTCCCTGACGGTCGACAGGTCGGGCGCCTTCGAGTTCGGGGAGGGAGGCGCGAGCGTTATCTTGAAAACCTCCTCGATGGCCGGCTTTTTGCACACGTACAGTTCTTCCCACACCCTCAGCGCCGCGCCCGCCATCAAATTCTTGCCCTGGTGGGAGTTCAGGTGGTCGTCCCTGGACTCCAAATCGCTGCCCGGGTTGACGTGCCACGTGGTCTTCATGTTGGTGTCGAGCATTATTTTCATGTCGGACGTCAGCTGCAGGAGGCAGTAGGTCAGGCAGCCGACAAAGTCTAGTTCGTGGTTTCCCGCGCCGAATACTATTAAACTGGAACGTTACAATTATAAATTTATTTTAAATAAAAGTTTGGTGAAATAAAAAAAAAAATTTGGTTATTTGGAAAATACATGTACAGTCCGCGCCCCATACCTTGGCGAGCGGCTCGGATGCGCAGTGGTATTTTACTTCCGCTACATTTTAAAAATTCCAGCGGCGGCGAATAACATGCGATAGAAGTAGCGACGAACAGCAGTGGTATTGGGCATGTATTTTTTATACAATTTACGTGTAATCTAGTAAGGTTATTTAGGACAAATTACCTGCCCGTCAGGTAGGTAAATAAAGACAATTTAAGCGAGTATTGTGATTTAATTTAATTTACGATTTTTAATTTGTTTTTTTAAATCTTGTGTTTTATTAAAATTTTTAAATTATATGCCTATGTTATTTTATTCAATTTTGTTTATTAAAACGTACATTATTAACTCCATAACAACCGTAATAAACATACCTTTATTCCCTATTGAAATAAAAGTTTGTTAGATTCCACAAGTGACATAAACTTTGATCGTTTTCATCACAACCAGTTTATTTCATCAAAATTGTGAAACTTGAGTGATTTTCTATAATAATGAATTTAAATACCTTTATTGTGTTATTTATAGAAATTGTGATCAAAATTAAATAATAATAATAATAATATTTATTCTGTCTAAGAAAAATGCTACAAATTTTAAATTATACAGATTCATCTTAAATAAAACAAAAACAAATAATTCTTCGACTGCAGAAGCTACTATCGCAGCTTGTACGCAAACCCTATTACATTAGAGTAACCTTATTTGCAATAACACCCAAAAACATATATACAACACGTGAATTAAACTCAAAGATATGTTCACAACATCAATCTTTTCGTGAATAAACTTATGTTTAATTCAAAGGGCTAAAAAACCTGAGTTACGCCACTGACCGCCGCGCGGAACATTTTCAATTTGTCGATCGGCTATAAACGGCGCACTCGGGACTAATCGGGCTGCGCGGCTTCTCGCCAAGGTATGGGGCGCGGACAGTATACTCGGTGCGCCGAATTCGTGGTATGATGGGTTTGCGTGATCTCCGCGCAATGTTCTCCAATTGGTCAGCGCAAACGCATGTGAAGCATGTGTCACGCAGCCTAAATTCTTAATCAGTCATATGATCTCGTGTTCCTGTCTTATTTAAATGTAGTGATTATGTTCTATCCATTAATCAGTCTTCAATTACAATTAAATAGGAAGTGGTAAATAGTTAAAAGAAAACAAAAAGTAGCAAGATTTATATTTCCGGCACAAAACTTAAATGTGGCAAGGCAGTGTGAATCAGACTTTTCATAACGTCTCGAACTATCATGAGGACACGGGGTGATTATGACCAATACCCAAAAAAAAAATTAGACTTTTTCCAAGATTTACAATATTCAACTTACCGATTAGTAGTGAGTTTATGCAGAGCCTCCAACACGGACATCTGATCGGCGATATTCTCCGTAGGTCTTGACAACAGAAACAGTATACTCCTATTTAAACAATGGTACAAACACTCGAACAACATATTCCCCGATCTCCTCTTCGCCTGCCCGATCAGCTTAACTATAAAATCGAACACCTCGTGCGGATCCTTGTTGAGCACCCCCTGCCACAGCTTGTCCACGATCCTGGCGGTGAGGTAGAAAACGTTGGGAGCGACGTTCTGCACGTGCGCGTTGGGTAAGGGCACTATGGGAATGGCGGCCTGGTCCCCGACCAGCATGTCGGCCGCCAAGAGGTGGTCCATGAGCGTAACTAGGATCTCCGTCTGATAGGCGGACTGTTGGCACACCGTCGAGTTTTCCGGGTAGGCGTCGAGGACCAGGTCGATCACGGGCGACGTTTTTCCGGACACGTTCAGGCTGAGCGAGTCCACCACTATGACCCGGATGAAGTCTATTATGAACTGCCGGGCCGGATGCAGGGTCAGGCTGTACTCTTCGATGGGCGATTGCGGGACGAACACGGTGGTCTCGGCTTCTTCGGCGGGCGTCGAGGCTCCGCTGCTGTCCGCGCTGTCGTTGTTGGCCATGATCGGGAAGAGGACGCCCGCGAGGGCGCCGAGCACCTCCGCTGACATGAATATCGGCATGAAGTCGGGCATGTTGTGGTATAGTTGAAATAAAACCTGTAATCGTTATTTACACTTTAAGGTTCGTAACATCTTATGGTAGAATTGTTATACTTTGTAATACCCTAGGCACACGGAGGTAGTTAATGATCATTAAGAAAATTGGTAATTTACAAATGTAGGTGACACACGAGATAAAGCACGCCTGCGCAGTATACGTACCTAAATACAGGTATTTATGTTTCGTTTTATATAAAAAAAATTTCATAATCATTTAAAAGGTTGGATTTCATTGATGGGTTACATTAAACAACGCCCCCCAACACGTGCTGATTTTTATATCAACCAATTGTATTCACCCAAATGTATGTGATTTCACAACAAAGAGTTATAAGGAAAGAAAAAGTGTAGGAAAACTACGAGGAACTCACGGGTACAGAAACAGCAAAGAAAAAGTTTCCACGTTCGCATATTTCTAAAAGTAATATCAGCTGATCGCGAACTGTCATTCATGACAGCGATATTTTTCAAATGACTGGCGATGTTACACGTTTACCGGCGATGACCTGTTTTAAATGTCGTCGCCGATTCTTATGATCATAAGTTTATATGACGTTATTAATGATCATTAGTATTATGTTGATGTGACACACAGCGAAGTTAATGATCATTAGGACTTAATGATCATTAAATAGTTCCGTGTGCCTAGGGTATAAGTCTTAAGATGTTTAATCATCTGCACATTAATTTTTGTTTTCCTGTCAAACAACTGCCGACCAGTTTCGATCTTATTTATCACGTCAGGACAGTATATTCGTTGACTGAAAAACTGTAGATTACTATAGAGTGATCGATTATCGCACTGACAACGAACAATTGTCTTCGGCCTGTAATAGCAGCTGTTTGCAACGTGTATTTTGCCTGGAGCCGAATTTTCAAATCATATAATTAGGCCTGCTGTAATATCTTTGCCTTGGGCCCGGTTGAGGATAAATGTCATTGAATACAAGATAAAATCATTGTCTAATTTCGGTTATTTCCAGTGGTAACTATAGTCTGTTCGCGGTACACATAGAGTTGTAAAAACGCCCACAATCGCCAACGCATCATTCTTACTGGCCGATTCAAAAAATTGCGGGAAATCCGCACGTCCAAATCACGCAGTACGAATGCAAATGGTTGACGCGATCGTCAGCTGATTGCCTCATTGTATTGTCTGTTTGCGATCAAGTACCTTTCTGCTTGTTTCATTATAATGGCTCTATCTCCATCAAAACGACGCCGTGCGAAGCATTTTTCAGTGTCCACCAAGGAATCTATACTTAATATTTTTAAGGTGTGTCAGGAAAATTATCCCGAACGCACCAAAGTTGAAAATGTGGTATTCACCGCAAATGCAGGAGGTACGTTCTTAATTTCTAAATGTACTGGTTCCACAGGCTATATTAATATATTTGTAGGTGTTTGTGTGGCCAGCGTTTATAACATACTCAGGGAACATCAATCGGCAAATAAATTTCAGCCTCCTAAAAACGTTCTACGAAACAATATACTAAGCAACATGCAGAGCACGACCAAGACAAAAACTGAACTTTTACAGTTCGGACTGTTACTAACAGGTGGCGCCACTAGCTCTGTTTAAATAAATTTACATAGTGTAAATCAGACTTTTGCTCAGAACAAATGGCGATTGTGGGCGTTTTTACAACTCTATGTGTACCGTGGACAGACTATAGTTCAAGGTCAGTCGACTAACTTCACAGGGAAGTAACTGACGCCACTTGCAAATTTCTAACATTCATTTCGTGTAAAATCATTGTGTGTAATTATTTGTGAGACTTACAGAAACTGAGACAAGCAAATTTTTTTTAACGTAAATCGTTCGTACAACTGTTGGAAACGACGAAAAACGATTAAATTTAATTTTTCTTCAAAAATTTATTTTCGTATTTTTTCAAGTCTTGAATCCCATTCTGAACACTATTTGGCTATAAAAATTATTTGTGAGACTTACAGAAACTGAGACAAGCAAAATTGCAGTACTGCAATTTTCTGGTTTTACCTGGATTATAGATATGGACTGTATCTTCAGCCACTCCGGTAAAACGTTCTGCTCGGCGTGCACGATGGCCCTGGCCATTCCCAGCAGCACCACCACCGCCTCCATGCAGAAGTTAACTCTCGGCGCGACGCTGCTGACCGGCTGATTGTTGACCGACGTTCCCCACAGGAAACCCCACACGGAATCCAGGTCGAATTTGGTGTCCCCAGGCAGCAGTTTGGCGGGTTGCCCCATCATCAGGGCGGTCAGCAGGAAATACAGCTCGGGGACTTCCAAATGATACGGCATCAGCCAGCCCAAATGCTGAAAGCCGGGGATGTGCAGCGCTTCCGACTTCGAGTCGCTCATGTGGTTGCTGTTGATCTGACAGCCGAGCATCAGAGCCATCTTGTTGTGGGCCACAAGCTCGGTGTGACGCAACCAACCGCCGTTACTGCTGCCGTCTCGAAATCTGGAAATAAATCAACATTTTAGAAGGAGACAAGTATTTTGGTCATTTTGAGAAGTTTTCCACTGGAAACTTTTCAGTTTATTCACTTTTATAGTTCACATAATATCTGTCTGTTGCACTTAAGGGATTTAAGGAATAAATTGGATTCCATAAATTTTTTTTTTTTTGGCCTGGGATGCATGTCCATGTGGCCAGCTCTAGATTCCATAAATTAATTCACGAGAAGGACGATCTTTTGGTAGAAATACATTTTCCCAGTTATTTTTTGTCATTTTGTCAATAAATTCCTTTGATTTGTAAACTGTAAGTAAAAGTACTTACAAGTTTCATTGTTTAGATGGCAGCACTATGCCAATAATAGATGTTTTGTGTAGATGGCAGCACTATGCCAATAATACACTGGTGGAAAAAAAAAATGAAACACCATTTTCAAACCGCCATAACTCGGCGTATTTTCAACTGATTTTAAAGAATCTTTGAGGGCAAAAATCTTTGAAGTATCTTCTTTAAAATTCAAATAAAATGAATAACTTTGTTGGTATCACTTTATTAACTTGGAGTAGTTACTATAGTTACGACAATTTCAGCTTGTCATTTTCAAACTATGAATATTTACATTACGATTGTACATTTATATATTTTTACAGAGCATTGAACGGGGGGGGAGAATATTAGGTCGGTCTGGTCGTTGATGAGTGGGATGTCCGGATTACGCTTTACCTTGAAAACTTCGATAGTAGTAATAGTAACTACTCCAAGTTAATAAAGTGATACCAACAAAGTTATTCGTTTTATTTGAATTATTCAAAATGTATCACGAAGTGAAAGCCTCCACAATTACTTATTTTATCTTCTTTAAAGTCAAAAACTTTTTTTTTTCGAACACCCATAACTTGGTGCCAAATCGTCGTAGGAAGTTCGTTCTTTGAGTTCTGCATGTGGAATTGATCAAATTTTAATGGCTTTATGGTGGATCAAGTCGACAATTTTTTTTCAACTCTGTACACATCGTCAAATATGGTTTCCTGAAAAAACATTTTTTTTCACAGGGGTGCTAGAGGGGGGCGGAAGGGGTTACGCTTAAGTTTGCATGCATGACTTTAAAGAAGACACTTCAAAGTTTTTCGCGCTCGAAGATTCATTACAATCGATTGAAAATACGCCGAGTTATGGCGGTTTGAAATTCGTGAAATTTCAAGTGTTTCATTTTTTTTCCCACCAGTGTAGATGTTTTGTTTAGATGGCAGCACTATGCCAATAATAGATGTTTTGTTTAAATGGCAACACTATACCCTTAACCACTTCACGCCCATGCTGCTTTGATTTAATCCCAGGTTTGATTAAAAATTACTTGTTTGTTGTTAGCTTTTTCTACGAAATATGATTTCACTGTCACAAACTTTCCCATTTATGCAAAAAAATATGAAAAAATATTCCATAGATAGCGCTAAAGTAATTTTTTTGTACAATGTTTTTGTTTTCATTTTTCGCTTGTTGCCACATGTGGCGAACCTGGGCGTGGAGAGGTTAATAGTTGTTTTGTTTAGATGGCAGCACTATGCCAATAATAATAATATTTTGTTTAGTAGTCATAGATAAAGTACTTCTACAGAACAATTTGTTACCCTTTAAAGCTTCGGATAAATTACATAACAAAACATTGCATTTTAGTTACCTGTTCATCAGTGCAGGCGTTGAACACATCACGACCAATATCCTCAATCCCCAGATAACCGTGCTCGAATGCAGATGCGGCTGCATGAACAGCAGTATCCAGTCGAACCCCAAGGTCTTCGCGACTTCATCGCAAACCATTAAACTGACGGAGTTCCTGTTCGTGAACAGCATCGTGTGCACCAGCGATAGACACCTGTTCCTCAACAGGATGTGTTCGCCCTCGCTGTCCCTCTCCAGGTCCCCTTCCCTGAGTGTCAGGGTCTTCTCGGATTGCGTCGTGTTCGTCGGCAGAGTGGACGCTATGAACTGGCCCAGCCACAAGAGGTCGTTCTGTTTGGGTTGCCCCGCCAGCAATATCGTCAGCAGGGAATACAGCACCTGTCGAGTCGACGGGTGTTTCACTTCGGGGGTGATGTGGAGGAGTTTGGTCACCAGCTGCAGGTCCCGCATGATCCAGGTGTTGTTCCTTTTTTCGCTGGATTCCGCCGCCAGTTCGTAGAGGTGTTCCAGGTGCGAGCGTAAGAGTTCGCCGGGGGCTTCGTGCCACACCTCTAAGTCGCATAGTAAATCCTGTTGTTGAAAATAAATGTGTTAATCAAATCGAATCAAAAAAAATTCTGAATAAAATTTTTCGCCTGGAAGAGGGTCATTCAATGATTCTAAAGTCCCTGTGGAGTGGGGGCAACTTTTAAATCTTAAATAGGAACCCCCATTTTTTATGGCAGATTCGGATTCCCCATAAAAAAATAAGTCACTTCTATCCGAAACATTTTTTTCGATTCGCGATAGATGGCGCTATAAATCCGTTTTTAGCGATTACAGCGCCATTTATCACAAATCGAAAAAATGTTTCAGATAAAAGTTATTTATTTTCTTATGGGGAATCCGAATCTGCAATAAAAAATGGGATTTCCCGTTTAAGATTTCAGAGTTGCTCCCGCCCCCACACCAGGGGGTAGGGGTGGGGGGTCGACTTTGGATATCATTGGACATTTTTTTTCGATTCGTGATAGATGGCGTTATAAATCAAGTTTCTAGCGATTACAGCGCCATCTATCACAAATCGAAAAAAATGTTTTAGATAAAAGTTATTTATTTTCTCATGGGGAATCCGAATCTGCAATAAAAAATGAGATTTTCCGTTTAAGATTTCAAAGTTGCGCTCGCCCCCACCCCAGGGGGTAGGGGTGGGGGATCGACTTTGGATATCATTGGACATTTTTTTTCGATTCGTGATAGATGGCGTTATAAATCAAGTTTCTAGCGATTACAGCGTCATCTATCACAAATCGAAAAAAATGTTTTAGATAAAAGTTATTTATTTTCTCATGGGGAATCCGAATCTGCAATAAAAAATGAGATTTCCCGTTTAAGATTTCAAAGTTGCGCTCGCCCCCACCCCAGGGGGTAGGGGTGGGGGGTCGACTTTGGATATCATTGGACATTTTTTTTCGATTCGTGATAGATGGCGCTATAAATCAAGTTTCTAGCAATTACAGCGCCATCTATCACAAATCGAAAAAAATGTTTTAGATAAAAGTTATTTATTTTCTTACGGGGAATCCGAATCTGCAATAAAAAATGGAATTTCCCGTTTAAGATTTCAGAGTTACTCCCGCCCCCACACCAGGGGGTAGGGGTGGGGGGTCAACTTTGGATATCATTGGACATTTTTTTTCGATTCGTGATAGATGGCGCTATAAATCAAGTTTCTAGCGATTACAGCGCCATCTATCATAAATCGAAAAAAATGCTCCAGATAAAAGTTATTTATTTTCTTATGGGGAATCCGAATCTGTAATAAAAAATGAGATTTCCCGTCTAAGATTTCAAAGTTGCCCCCGCCCCCACACCAGGGGGTAGGGGTGTGGGGTCGACTTTTGATATAATTGGATTACAGCGCCATCTATCAAAAATCGAAAAAAATGTTTCAGATAAAAGTTATTTATTATCTTATGGCGAATCCGACTCTGCAATAAAAAATGATATTTCCCGTTTAAGATTTCAAAGTTGCCCCCGCCCCCACCCCGGGGTATAGGGGGTCAACTTTGGTGTCAATGGATGACCTTCTTCCAGGCGAACAAATTTTATTCAGAACTTTTTTTGATCCGATGCATAGTTTTCGAGACCCCACCCCCCCCAGGGGGTAGGGGTGGGGGGTCAACTTTGCATATCATTGGACATTTTTTTCGATTCGTGATAGATGGCGCTATGAATAAGTTTCTAGCGATTACAGCGCCATCTATCACAAATCGAAAAAAATATTTCAGATCAAAGTTTTTAATTTTCTTATAGGGAATCCGAATCTGCAATAAAAAATGAGATTTCCCGTTTAAGATTTCAAAGTTGCTCTCGCCCCCACGCCAGGTTGTAGGGGTGGGGGGTCAACTTTGGTGTCATTGGATGACCCTCTTCCAGGCGAACAAATTTTATTCAGAACTTTTTTTTGATCCGATGCATAGTTTTCGAGATATTTCAATGTTTTCAGATAAAAAAATTACCTGAAATGCTATGAGATTCGGTATAGCCGAAGTTTCCCGGCCACTGTCGACAGTGCCCACTAAGCTGAAAGCCAGGTGTAAAATGTGGGAGTTCAGCAGTGGGCGTTTTCTTCTTAAAAGCATGGCTAGCGTTTGGTAACCCCTTCTTCTATCCATTTCTGCTTGCGCAGCCTTGTTACTCCTTACCACGCACACGAGGGCCTTAACAGCTGCGTAAAGACTTTCTACATCTTGAGCCATTGCTATTAAACCTAGTAATACTGAACATCCACCGACTGTATTGACCTGTAAATAAAAAACAAAATACGTAGCAAATTATCTTTGCTTCACTGCTGAAGTTTGATGCTGCCCAAAAATCCTTTTAAACATTGTGCGAAATTTTGAAGCAGAATTTTAATTAAAGAAAAAGACGGATGGTGGGTGGGCCCTATCCCGTAAACAAAAATACTTTAACCAAGTAATGAGCGTTCAGCAAGACGACAAAGTTGGCGCTGGAAATCTAATGTCATGTCTGAGCTAAGATCACACGCGCACGTCATGTTGTCGTGTCGGATGTTAATAACCTCTAATTATAATATCTGACATGTCGTGATAGCAGAATGTGTATGTCTTTGACGCAGTGACGGCACACGGGGTGACTCATGGTACGGCAGGGAGAAGTGGTAATACTGATAGGGAGGGTCGGTTGCAGAGACGGCTGGCAGCTACCTCGGCCGTACCATGAGCCATCCCACGAGCCGTCACCTCGTTCATCTTATCAATTCTCGCCCTAAACTGTTGTAACATTCCAGCAAGACTTAATTGCTTAGAAATGAGAAACGAAACACCAAAACCAACATTTCTGGTGCCGGCTCTCCGAGTAACTCCCAGCCGCAATGTCGGCAGCGAACGTGTTAACCGCAACCAGCATTTCATGCGCGTGATATTAACTCGAGATTTCCAACGCCAACTTCGTCGACGATTTTTGTTGTACTCTCGATATAAGGGTTGTATAATTGTGAAGACATTGATAACAAGATATATTGAGTTGGCTTGGTAAAATATTTAATTTTTGTAAATTCAAGGGTTGAATTCTAGTCAATTTTCTGATAGGAATTGATATACTCACCACTGAAGCGACTGGTCTGGGACAGAAAACTCGAACTCCGAGGTATCCGATGACGACTCCGCCCAGCGTCCTGGAAGGGCCCGCCAAGTGGCCGGCGCTGTTGTGCAGTATCCGGATCGGAGTCGCGTTCTCGTGGCTCGACATGCCCAGCTGTTTGGCTATCGATTTATTGTCGGTTCTGCTGTAGACTTTTCTGATTTTACTCAAGGTGAGCTGAGACACCGCTTTGGCGTTCAGCCCGAAAATCACCTTTTCTTCGTTCACCAGTTGCACCGAATCCGCACCGGTTATATTGGGCGCCTGGAACGAGCCCATGTAGTGCGGTCCTAGTTGGTAGATGTGGTTAACTGTCGTCGGTGTTAAAACCTGTTAATTATTTAAACAAATTAAAATTAAAGTTTCACATTTCATTTCAGAATAATTTTCTAAGTTAGTCTTGTATGTAGAAATAATAGATCTTAAACCAATGTTATTATCTAGTAGTACTAGTAATAACATGCAAATTTCTTTTGTATCATTCAATATCCGGCGTGGCACTAGCCAGGGAAGTAGTTGTTTCAATAAGTTCAATTTGTTTATAGTCTTAGTAAGACTTAATTTTTTACTTGCAGATTAACGAACAGGTTGAATATTCATATATTCAGGCTACATTTCGTTTTCTTGTATTTGTTAATTATTTATTTATTTAATGGAAATGTAATCAATATAGTTGCTATGGTGATGTGTTAACCCTTTTGGCCCTGGTGGTGGCAATTGCCACCGCAACATTTACATGTCTCTTCTTACTATGACAATCCATATTTTTGCTGTTTATCACTAGATGTCACTTCAACAAAGCCTCACTAATTAATTCCTATACTAATTAAGCAAATGAGTTCAAATTTGGTATTTATGGTCTTAACCACTTCGCGCCCATGCTGCTTTGATTTAATCCCAGGTTTGATGAAAAATTACTTATTTGTTGTTGTTAACTTTTTCTACGAAATTTGATTTCACTGTCACAAACTTTCCCATTTATGCAAAAAAATATGAAAAAATATTCCATAGATGGCACTAAAGAAGTGATTTTTTTTTGTACAATGTTTTGTATTCATTTTTAGCTTGTTGCCACATGTGGCAAACCTGGGCGTGAAGAGGTTAAGAAGCTCCCCATCAATAATAATTAACAAAATTTTTTTTATGGGTAAAGTAGAATTTTGTACTTCCTGGTAACGATTTATTTTATAAACTGAACTAGATCAGTTTATAAAATAAACTAGTTCAGTTTATAAAATAAATCGTTACCAGGAGTACAAAATTCTACTTTACCCATATCAATCACCTGATAAAAAATGGATCACCAACTACAAGCAAAAAAAATTTTTTTTTTCAAATTTAAAAATCCAGGCCTGAAAGGGTTACCTCTTTCTTCAGGGAGGATGACGAGGCCCTTATTTAGACCCTTCCACATGTTACCCCTTTATCTCATCAAATTTGAGTGTCTTGTATAATAATTACCTCTTCGAGTAAATGGCATGGACCTTGCTTCCAGCACAATTTCGAATACCGCCTCCACGCCGGGGGAGTTCCGATGAAACCGTAAACCGACGACGCCACGGTTAGATTCGCGCTGCCCCCTCCGGGATTCTGGGAGATGTAGTGCAGCTTCTGCGTGTGCATGTGCTGCCCGTCCAGATACAGCGAAAACGACGAATTTTTCAACACGGCCCTGTTCAACACCACCACCAGATGGTGCCACTGTCCCTCCTGGAGTATATCGGGACACCAGACGCGCGCCCCGTGCTCTCCGGAACCCTCGGGCTCCCATTCGCCTACATCTAAGATTGTAGAAAATTACTGCTGGTTATTTTACTTGCGGGAAACGTCTTACGGTTGGGTATGTGAGTCTCCTGCGTGGAAACTATGATGGCCTTATCTCTCGCCGAGAGCACGACGGATAAACACACGAGGTGGTCGTCTCTGGTGCTGTTCAAGTTCCTCACCAGGGTCAGCAGCCGGACGCAGTGGGGGTCCGTGCGGGGATCGGAGAACTTGTCCACGCACACCCACGTGGTGAAGGTTAGTCCGGTTTGAGGCGGAAACATTCGATCTCCTACAAAAAAAAATATTAGGTGAAGGTTCTATACATGAAAAAAATAGTATATTGTATAACGAGCATGGAATGACATACATTTTGTGTAAATATATGTCAATTTTATCTTTAAATGTAACTAAATTTTTTATTTTGAATTTTATATTTGTAATTTGTACATTATTATTTTTATTGTTTATTTTATATATTTTTTCCTTTTAAAATGTTATGTACTGTCTATAGTCGTAAGGTTTTATTTTAATTGTATCTGGTTTTTTTTTTCCTGTATATTTATGTATTTTAAATTGTACATGTCTTTTTATTATATATTTATGTATTTTAAATTGTATTTTACTATCAAGTGTTCAATATATTATTACTTTTATTTATGTGCTCTTAGGTTTAGTTTTATATTTATTGCATGTAATCAAGTGACTTGTGTAAAACTCTGTTAGAACACCAATAAATTGAATTGAATTGAATTGAATTGATTTCTCGCGAGTATGAGTTTTGAAATTCATAAGAGCGAGAAATAGTCATTCTGTGCGAGTCGTACACTATGCTTTACCTACGACAACTTTGTTGAGCTTCATTGTGATAGATAAGATAATTAAAAACCGAAAGCGGATAATTCGTACGCGATACTTTTATCAGAGGCACCTGCTTAACGTTACCGCGGAAACAAATGTCAGTCAAAAACCAAGCCGCCAGCGGCAACATTATTTATGGTTCATATCATTTCTCAAGTTTATACATTCTTAGTGTTTAAAAGTATATATAAATAGTATGGGAACAAACATCGAAAACAACTAATTTGCCGAGGTACTACAACTAATGCCCCATGTATGTAGAAGCGGCGAAGCAAACATCTTTAAATCTACTCCGTCATTTTGACACATTGAAGGTTAGGCTTCACGCGTGACAGTGCAGTGTTGGAATATATTCTAGCACAGATAATCGATGCAAGAATGAAATGCGTGAGCAATGCACTACATATATTAATCATTAACAAGCATGTAATGAGCATATATCCAAGTTGTCGTAGGTAAAAACATTTTTTACCTGCTCCAATTCCACCGAGAACGCTACTATCAATATTAACCACGCTGGGGGCATTCGGTGACTGGGGCGCTATACTGGGCAAATACAAAGAACCGAATCCCTCCGCGCTCATATCGAACTCGACGAACGGCGGCAGCGTGCATATACTCTGCGCCCTGAAATCCTTCGGTGTGGTCATGGAAACGATCGTCTTAATCCTGGTCAGCGGCACCGGGCCACCGCCGGGTTCATCCGATCCCAGAGGAAGGCAGGAGAGGGGATGCCCCAGGCGCAGGAAGTTCCTCAGATCGATGGGCTCCAACGCTTGAGCGGCCAGCCTCTCCAGCATGTACTGCAACGGGCAGTGCAGGGGGTGCCCTTCGTTTTGCAGAGGCGACGAGCCTATCGACAGTAACTGGCCCACGAAGCCGCTGTCGCACATGATCTGCTGGTTGCGTTCGCTGCGAACCAGGGACTTAATTATCTCGGCTATGTAGTATTGGAGGGCGAGGCATTTTTTAATATCGTCGTGCTGAAACGGTTTCGTGATTTGTACTTTTCGGTGTAAGTTGATGCAATAATATTTACCTTCAGACAGGGAAGCAGTTGCAGCATTGCCACTACTACGCCCGGGTGTACGATGATTGGATCGGGCGTGGGTGGGTTTAGATTGAGAGAGTTTACCACAGATCGTTTTCCGCTTGAACTATTATTTAGATTAGGCTGAAAATCGGATTGATGTAATAAAAACTTCACATAATGGTAAAACAATAAATCTGTAAAATTCAGACACCTGACTTTTGAGGTTTAACCAAAGAGGATTATATAAAGAGAGGCAATGTAATGGACTGAATTATAAACAACCTTACATGTTGCAGAAAGCATTAAATAAATTAAAAAAAAAAACGAAATATAGCCTGAATAAATGAATATTCAACCTGTTCGTATTTGCTTGCAGAGTTACGAACAGGTTGAATATTCATTTATTCAGGCTATATTTCGTTTTTTAATTTATGACTTTATGATTAATATATTTCTATAGTCTGTCCACGGTACACATAGAGTTGTAAAAACGCCCACAATCGCCAACGCATCATTCTTATTGGCCGATTCGAAAAATTGCGGGAAATCCGCACGTCCAAATCACGCAGTACGAATGCAAATGGTTGACGCGATCGTCAGCTGATTGCCTCATTGTATTGTCTGTTTGCGATCGAGTACCTTTCTGCTTGTTTCATTGTAATGGCTCTATCTCCATCAAAACGACGCCGTGCGAAGCATTTTTCAGTATCCACCAAGGAATCTATACTTAATATTTTTAAGGTGTGTCGGGAAAATTATCCCGAACGCACCAAAGTTGAAAATGTGATATTCATCGCAAATGCAGGAGGTACGTTCTTAATTTCTAAATGTACTGGTTCCATGGGCTATATTAATATATTTGTAGGTGTTTGTGTGGCCAGTGTTTATAACATACTCAGGGAACATCAATCGGCAAATAAATTTCAGCCTCCTAAAAACGTTCCACGAAACAATATACTAAGGAACATGCAGAGCACGACCAAGACAAAAACTGAACTTTTACAGTTTGGACTGTTCCTAACAGGTGGCGCCACTAGCTCTGTTTAAATAAATTTACATAGTGTAAATCGGACTTTTGCTCAGAACAAATGGTGATTGTGGGCGTTTTTACAACTCTATGTGTACCGTGGACAGACTATAAAACCAAATATTAATTCTTAAATGTAACAGGTGAAACTGCAACGCTTTCCAAACGCATTGATGTAAAAATCAAGTTTAGAAAAGATCTAGTCAAAAATTTCCTGTAAAAATTGCTGGTGTAATGTCTTTAGATTTCAAAACTTACAAAACCAGAGTTAACCCCTTCTTGCAGCAACGTCTTCAATTCATAATGGAAATGAAGTGAAATTAGATTATTCCCATAGGGCGCGCAAGATAGTAATTTCAGTTTTCACACATAGAGAGCGTTATTTTAATTTTTTTTTAATGACTTCTGTGAGTGATGTTGTTTTGACATCAGTCATATTGAGGTTAGATTAGTTGTTTTTTAGTTATTAGTTTAATTAGTTGTAACTGTGTGGAGTGCGATATATTTTACTTTTTCCGCAAAGAAAAAAAAGTTGCAGAGGCTCACAAAGAGATATTCGAAGTTTATGGTGTTGATTGCATAACAGAGCACACGTGTCAGAATTGATTTAAAAAAATTCCGTTCTGGAAGATGATCAACTTTCTGGTCAACCCACCAAAATTGATCAAATCAATGACATTATTAACGAGGATCGTCATATAACTGTACTGAACCCAATCCGAGTGGCCTAACCACCAATATGGGAATGTCAACAGCGGCAAATATAACAATAATAACATAAACATCAAATATTGTTTCCCATCAAAAAATTTTTTTTTTGCGAAAATTACTTTCTTGCCAACCTTTTATTTGAATAATTGACTTACATTTGGTTCGGTTGATGTCTGTCTGGACAGAGAGGGTGATTTGGTTAAATTTCCTACAGATAAATTTGGTTTATCAAAGAGATCTAGGGCTACATCATATAATAATCTGTATGTTACAGTTGCATATGCTAGAGGTGCTGGAATATCGTCAGGTATTCTGAAAAATAAATAGAAAAATAAGTACCAGCACATCAACATAAGGTGTGAGTCACAGAATTTTGTTTCTGAGTTGGCCATGCCCGAGAGAGAGAAACATGGCAGTCATGTCCGAGATTAATTCATTTTTATAAATTTAATTCAACTGAACTAATCTAGTGTCATGACATAATAATATGCGACATACTCATACTCATTTATCTCACAGCCAACTCTGAAACAAAATTTTGTGGCTCACACGATAGTGTTGTTAGTGGTTAAGGTTAACCTAACCTTAACAATGACATTAGCATTTTGTGACATGTTGTTGCAAAACATGTAATGGGGTTGATTCAATCATGTGATATTGTGAAGGATATTAGGGGCAGTGAGAAAATGGATGGGAGGGAAATTTTTAGTAATTATTTAGGTGAAAATAATTTGAGAAGCTTAGTATCATATACAGGGTGTTTCAGAGCTCTGGGAATGGTCTATCACGTGCTTATTTTTCAAAATTTCGAAAAATGTTTTATACAAAAGTTGTGCAGAATAGTGAGCTGCACGCCCTAAAAATATTTAAATTTATACAGGGTGTCTCATAACAAAGTTACAGACCAAACTTATGTTTTTTTAAATGGAACACCCTGTATTTTTTGTCATTTTTGAATTATATGGAGCAAATAAAGGTGAGTTACTTCAATACTCCCTGTACCTATTGTTTGCCGTTTTCGAAATATTTGAAGATTTGTTGAAATGCAAGGTCTGGGTGAAATTTTATTTTTGCCCCAGTGATTGACTTTGAACGATTGAAATCATTTTAATTATTTGCTTGAAGGTTCGAACTATAGAGCCAACCACGATTTCATGCAAAAAATTATACAGGTGATAAAAAAAAATGCGGTAGAAAAACCCAACTTATAAAGTTGAATAACTTCGTTTTTTTCAAATGGCACACCCTGTATTTAGTAACGTATTCTCAAGTAGAATCCAATTATCTTTCAGATAATAATAATTATTCCTGATATGATAATCGCCGAATGCAAGAAAACCATTGACATTAGGAACAGGGAACCCTTATACAATCTAAAGTTTTTATAAAAAAAATAATTTCGAATTTCTTGAGCGTTAAAAAAATATACAAAATTAATTACTAGAAACTTGAAACTTAGCAAATTTACTCAGAATTACTACCGCTTCAAGATTAAGCTCAAATTTGCAAACACTTTTAACTAGATTTCAAAATAATCGCAATAGAACTAAAGTTTTTATAAAAAAAATAATTTCGAATTTCTCGAGCGTTACAAAAATATACAAAATTAATTACAAGAAACTTGAAACTTAGCAAATTTACTCAGAATTACTACCGCTTCAAGATCAAGCTCAAATCTGCAAACACTTTTAACTAGATTTCAAAATAATCGCAATAGAACTAAAGTTTTTATAAAAAAAATAATTTCGAATTTCTCGAATGTTAAAAAAATATACAAAAATAATTACTAGAAACTTTGCAAATTTACTCAGAATTACTACTGCTTCAAGATTAAATTCAAATCTCTAAACATTTTTCACTATATTTCAAAATAATCGCAAGAGAACTGAAGTTTTTATAAAAAAAAATAGTTTAGAATTTCTCGAGCGTTAAAAAAATATATAAAATTAATTACTAGAAACTTGAAACTGCAAATTTACTCAGAATTACTACTGCTTCAAGATTACATTCAAATCTGCAAACAAATCAAAAATTGCGAATCTCTCGAGCGTTAAAAAAGGATACAAAATTAATTGCTAAAAACTTGAAACTTTGCAATTTTCATAAAAATTGATTCTGCTTTAAGATTTAGATAAAATCTGCAAACTTTCAAAATTATACATTTTTTAATTTCCCAGCAAAACAATTGCCCAATCATGGACGACAAAGAAATGTCAGCAATCCAAACTTGAACTGGAAAAACTTAAAATACATTCAAAGATTGGAGAATTTGTAAAAAAAAAAATCCATTAATGAATTTGTTTCCAGAGCTCAGAGTCCATTAAAAAAATATACATTTTTTTTATTTTCCCGTAAAATAATTGCCATGGACGAAAAATAAATGAGAAAAAATAAAAATGCATTCAAAGTTTTACAGAATTTTTATTCCAAGGCTTAAAATCCATTTCTGATTTCACGTAAAAACAAATGCTTTCTGTTAACAAAACGGCAATGTTCCAAACTAGAACTAGAAAAACGAAAAATACATTGAAAAAATTGCTTCAGAAAAATGCAATTAACGATTGAAAATTTGTAAAGAAATAATTAATCCAGTTATTTGCCAAAAAAGCTTAAAATCAACAAAAAAAAAAATTAATTTCCCAGAAAAATTTGAAAAACCAAGAATGCATATAAACAATTGCGAAAGAATAATTAATGGAAATTTTTTACTCAAAAACTTCAAATCCATAAAAAATAATACATTTCTTGGTTTCGTGTTGGTCACACCTATCCGCATGTTTTCGCTGTACTAAACTACAAGATTACCATGAATTGGCTATTTTACACTCCTTTTTATAACCTTAAATCACAAGTCGTAATTGTGACAACATTAACAACCGTTTACATTCGAACTAAAAGCAATTTACAAACACTTACTGCGGGTTATGAATGGATCCAATAAACAAATTATGATACGCATCCTGCAACGCCACGCTCGGGCACTCTTCGTTGCTCTCCTCCAATTGGTCGACCTTGAACGGAGTGAAGCACCCCAGCAACCTGAGCGTATCACAAAGAGACGTGTTGCATATCTCCAGATGGAAAAACTTCGCGTTCGCCGGCTCGAATCTCATCGCGGTGCTGATCGTGTAGAAGACCACGTTCAGCAAGTTGATGACATCGGGGCCGATGTTCGTCTCCACCAACTTTCCCTCCAGCGCAACCAGCACGCTCGTCACATAAATAAATCCGTTGACCTAAAACAGTCGCAATTTAATATTCAAGCGTGTTCGTCGGGGATTGGCGGCGACACACTTTTCTGAATACCGTTCGAGTTCTGTGGGAGTCTCTCAGGCACAATAGGAGAGCTTTTAAAATATCAGTTTTCAGTTGGAGCATTGTTCTGGGGGCCGAGTGTAATGATGCCAGTAACTGGGCCATGTCGTCATCACCTCCTGTCGTTAGTACTAATTCTCTTATTATACCTAAAATGTGATTTTTTTTTACAATGAGGAATCCATAATTTAATTTAATTGAAAAAGTTTTACAGTAATCATAATGTTCATTTAAAAAAAAACCTCAAGTGTGCCATGATTTTTTATTTTTTTAAATTTAAGTTGGTTATATTGAGGTTATGTTACTTGCGGCGTGTTCCTACCGATGAATTCATTTGCTGTGGTAAACGACGCAGAGAAGACGTAGGTTCACCTTCCAAAATTCCTTGAGCTCTGTTAACAGCATCCTAAGTACGTTCCTGGTTTACGGTATTTTTAAATTCATCATAAATTATGGGAACGTTAGGAAATTCTTCCCGAAGCTCAGCCAAAGGTGCGTCGAATGAATACACCCAGTTTCCGTCCACTTTAGTCCCATTTCGGAAATATCTTTCAACTAGAAACGTTTTTGTTGGTTGCTGTAAACCATTGTGACCACGGAATAATTATGACTTTTAGAACGATCTGACGTTTTGTATGACAATTCCTAACATGTGTGCCAACTGTGTGCATTTTTAAAAACAAAAAATCATGGCACACCTGAGGTTTTTTTTTAATGAACATACGATACTTTCTCTTACTGTGTGCAGAGAAAGTGGTTTCAAGAATAAACATTTATAAGGTGTGAGCCACTGAATTTTCTTGCTGAGATGGCCATGCATGAGAGAGAGAAACATAGCAGTCATGTCTGGTATTAATTCATTTTTTAAATTTAATTCAACTGAACTAATCAAATCTTTTATGACATGAACTGTCATTTTAAAATCAAATTGACAACTCAACTTGTCAGTTTGATATTAAACAATGGCTTTCGCATTTAATGAAGTTCAAAAGCGTTCTGGTACGGCCGAGGAACAAGAGGTGGTAATAGAGAGAGGTGCGGTCACGCAGCCAGCCGTCTCTGCAACTGACCCTACCTATCTGTTACCTCGGCCGTACCAGAAAAAATCCCGCGAACCGTCACTATTTGCAACACAAATGGACATTTTTTCAATCCCGAAAATTTTAAAATTCTATACAGAGGAAATAAAGGTCGTGTCCTCGACTACCGAGAAGGCATGAAAATTAACAGAGCCATAAAAGCGAACAAAAGCCTGGTAAACAAAGACATCTGGACGCGACCGATCTCGAATGCCCTTATTACTTGACCCCTTTAAAAATCGCCCTAAAACCCCGTAAAAAAATTATTTAATACATTTCTTGAAAATGGCTTGCAGCCGAAACTGGTCGGAATGAATAATTTTATAAGTGAAACATATCAAGTGATTTTTCTTAAATTTAATCGTTTTTTGGATATCTTATTTAATAAATTTTTGATTTTCTCTAACCCTTTTTTTCGTAGATATTAGTAGGCTAAATATCCCAATTTTTAATATTCAAAGACATTCCTAATTTACCTCACAGCCAACTCTTGCATTCAAATCTTGCGGCTCACACGTTATAATCTGTGAAACTTTCAATATAAACCATTTTTGCTTTGAGGTTATTACCAATCAAAATGTACATACCTAGCGCACTCTGTCGACATTCTGGGTAAGTAATCAAACTGTGAACGCACTTAGCTCCGCCGCACTCGCGCAAGACCGTAGCGTTGGCCGCGTTGCCCGACAGCAAACTCGTCAGCGTCTCGATGACCATATTCCCCAATTTTTCCTGCCCCGACGGTATAGCGTACTCCTTGCTATTATCCAGAGCGCCCTTCCTGGCCTCCAGCAGGTTGGCGTACCTGTTCAGACAGGTGACGAACACCTCGAGCATGCCGACCTCCCGGTACACGTCCTTGAAGATAATATTGTGCTTCAGTATGTTCACCAGGGTCTGCGTGCACTTGATGCTGCACTCGGCGTGGTTCGAGCTGTGCGTCTTCAGGAAGATCGACATCGAGATCAGCTCCTTGCAGGGCACAAAGTTCAGCTGGAACACGAGGAACTCGATGAGCTCGAACAGCTTCTGCTGGATCTCGGGCGACTTGTGGTGGATCTTCTCCATGAACTGGCTCAGGGTGTTCTGGTTCTCGAGTATGAAGTAGTTCGCGTTGTCCGAGTGGTAGATGCTCGAGATCGCCTCGAGTATCGTGCAGCAGAGCATCGGCGAGGCGGATTTTATGAACGTGCTCTGGAGGACGTGGAAGGCTTGGATGTTGCGCACGCTGGTCCCGCGTCCTGAGGGTTGCGGCAGGCTGAAACCCTGCATTTGAAAGAGCGAGCCGGTGGACGCCTGCGAGGGTTTTAGTTCCATGTATCCGCACATGCACAACGACGTTACCATCAGGACTAGGTTTCTTATCGATTCCTGCGCTTCGTTTGTTCGATCATTTTCTAACCTAAATGTCGAGGAGAAATTATATTTTAAATAAATCTGAGGATTAAATAAATTTAATAATGAAAATTATACTTTATTACGAATATTGTATAGTCGGGCCGCCGAGAGCTGCCGGTGACTCATCGCTTAAAATCGCATGAATCAAGATTTAAGTAAACGTATGTCCGTAAGAAAATTTGGTGCCGCGCTGATTTTCATTGGCGGGATATTTAAAAATTCTCGCGCAAACTTTTTATAGTACAATCGCGCAGAGGTGACAGTGACTCATCGCTCGATGTTGCCTGAATTAAATTTCTAGTAAACGTATGTCCATAAAATAATTCGATTCAGTCTAGGCGGGAAATTTAAAAATTCTCGTGCGTGCAAATATTTTCCCGACGAGACTTTGCGAGTGCATTTTTCGGCAATCGGTAAAGACAACTGGAAATTGGTCATTAAATTTAACCTTTTTATTAATGAAATGGATACAATCAATTCTGCTCTTAACTAAATCAAAATCGGAGACGGTTAAAATCAGATACAAGCACGTGAATTTTGAGGTTAGAATAGATAAAATGAGAAAAGACATACGTTGCACTTGGCCCTTGAATTTACATATCGAGATACGTTTCGTATTTCATTTCGTTTTTCTTAAGCATGCGAACGAGTGTAGATATTTATCCAGACGCGATGATTAGATCGAAAAAGCATGAGTCACTGTCACCTCTGCGCGATTGTACTATACGGTTATGTTATTCGACGTAGCGCTCGCGTGTTTTGTGTGTTTATATGAAGACCTACGTTTACGCTGCCCTATTCTTTAACACGCAGACACACGTTTCGTCTTTTATTTCATACTGTTTCGTACATGATAGAAAAAGATAGATATAAAATGCAAAGCAATTCTTAGTACGAAAATGCATGAGTCACCGTCAGCTCTCGACAGATGAACTATAATAACACGTGAATCTTCATAGGGCAAAGGCGGAGATGTCAATGCGTATCCATGGCAACTGCTCGTGCTGCAGTACAGTGGCGGCTCGTGAATTAGTAAGTAAATTTTAATTTGTCTTTATAACCATTTATTTTGTAATTGTATTGTAATTTTATATGTATTATTATATTTTTGTTATGTATCATATATAATATGTACTATGTTGGATACGGTGACTTATGTAAGACATTATTGTCAGGCATCAATAAACTACTACTACTACTACTACTACTACTACTAACTATGGCTCGGGAAGCACTACTTAGGGCCAGTTGTTCAATAGCAGCTTAAACCGAGCCTACTTTAAACTCAATATAAATTATTTGAAGGTCATAAACTGCTGTTTTTCTGACATAAATTACCTTTAAACTTTGATTGAACAATGTAAGTAATATACAGGGTGCCCGGATCTCGTAGGGACAACATAGGCAACTTCTGCATTTGAAGAGATCGAGAGTTGGTCAAATTAGCAAAAAGGTGCGGGTTCGAGGGCTCATTGAGAATCCACCCCCAAATCCCACTTGTCATGGCCTCCACAATAAAAATTAAAGAAAATCTGAAATTGAAGAAATTGGGAGATTTTGTTTTAATTCTTATTTTGAACAAGTGAGCCATGACAAGTGGGATTCGGGGGTGGATTCTCAACGAGCCCTCGAACCTGCACCTTTTTGCTAATTTGACCATCTCTCTATCTCTTCAAATGCAGAAGTTGTTCATGTTGCCCCTACGAAATCCGGGCACCCTGTATACAGAGTTTAAGACCAAACTTGGTTTAAGCTGTCATTGAACAACCAGCCCTTACTCTTGTTAAGTATTGAGCCACTGTTTTCCGAATCGTCTTTTCATGAGCCGCTGCAGCTACGCTATTTATTCTTACAAAACAATCTCAAGTACTGACACACTATTTTTAGCCTCAACTTTGAATTTTCACGAGCTGCCAGTGTCTAATTTTGACAGTTGAAACCGTCATTATATTAACTGCCTGCAAATTACGTTAGAAAACTTACTTCAGTAAGAAATCCGAGAGGAACAGGTAGCCCTGCGCCTGTCGAAAATCGTCCAACAGAGTAGAAGACACCTCGCTGGAATCTTTGAGGAAACAGAAAACGGTCACGAACATTTCGACGAGTTCTAGGGGCGCCAGTTCGGGGATCCTCTGCATGTTGTCCATGCAGATGGCGACACAGCCTTTTGCTAAAAATGATTAATACAAAGCTTGAATATTATGGACGCCCTAAAGGGTTACACAGGGTTCAGTAGAAGGAGAATATTATGGACGCCCTAAGGGGTAACACAAGGTTCAGTAGAAGGAGAATATTATGGACGATTACTAAAAAAATAGGTCTTACTATGTATGTATCCCACGACGGGCGGAGACAAGCCGTGACGTGATAAGGTCATAAGAACTTCGGCGGCACTTTTCCTCCACATGACGTTGTGCGGAGGACACGAAGACGTTATCGCCGAAAAGAGCAAGGTCAAATCGTCTTTCCTGGCCAACTCCTCCGCCGGTATTCTGTGGCTGCATAATCTCACCAACAACTGTAATTTTATAGATTGTCATAAGTAAATCGTCAAGCCGTATCTTCTTGATAAAAATAAATTCACGCCTAAAACTATTAATCCGAAATTATTACTAAACCAACTTGATAATAATAATAATAATTTATTCCATGTAAAGGTACATCAAAGTCAGAATAAAATTGGTTAGGACAAGTGACAGTGGCTCGAACATAGGTGATAAATCGGCAAGTGATAGTGGCTTAAATACAGCTGGTAAATCTTCTTCAACAAATTCTCTCTATACAATGTTTTTACCCGCTGATAAATAATCGCTTGAAGCAAGTGGTTATGACAAGTGATAGTGGCTCGAATACGGGTGGCAAATCTCTTCTTTTTGCTTCTTCGACAAATTCTCTTCATTCAATATTTTTACATGCTGATAAATAATCGCTTGAAGGAAGCGGTTAGAAAAAAATGATGTGACACAAGCAGTTACGCTTGTGAGGTGAGCAATTAAGCTCAAGACTACTCAAAACAGTCAAACGCAGGAAACTGGCGTACTTCTTCGCATCATGCGAAATGACAAAATGTACAGATTCCTTCAAAACATAATGCAAGGCGAGATTGAAGGATAAATGGAAGGCGATGGACTTTCTGGCCGAGGAATCTATTACAATGGACTGGAAGGACATCCCTAGAACTGTTAAGGTTGGCGATGGACAGAATTAGATGGGCCATGATGATCGCTGACCTCCAGGCACATTGAGAAAGAGATGATCGGAAAAACCCTAGGCTTGATTCAGTTGATTTGGAAGTATACTACACATTTTATTCTCGCCGCAGTTGAGGTGTTTTTTTCGCCTTAATATTGTCATGTTGTTAACCTACAATTTTTAATATTTTTAAATGTCAATCAGGGATATCATAAAATGCAACATTGCACTACACAAAACAAAAAAATGCAATGACATAACAAAATTGTTAGTAACTTTTTTACTACCAGCAAAAATATCACCCTAACAACGCCTACTACGGCGATAATAAAATGTGAACAGATTATAGTTGCTCAACAACTTGCACTGCAGAAGGGATGCAAAATTTAGGTGGGCACTGCAGGCAGAAATATAGTACAGCCAATCTTCACCTCTCCGCTTATCTAAATTTTAAGGAGAAACAAGCGCCACTCTTCTACCCAAATCTTTTCCAAACTCTTCCCAAAAAGTCACTCAACTCTCACACCATGAGAATATAAGCACATCACAGCACATCACAAGTGTTCATTCATTTAGGTGCTTATAGTCTCTAAATTTAATTTTACTTTTAGTAATTATACTGTAAACTTAGTAATCGTATTGTAATACTGTAAATAAATAAAAATAAAGGACAAATTACCTGCACGAATATTTTCTGCAAAAGTATCCTCCGTTCCCTGGGCGTAAAATCACTGTTGGTGTCCTTCTTATTAGCCTCCACCTCCGACATCTCCGGCAGATCGAAGAACAAGTACAGACACTTCACCAGCGTAGAGGGAACGGACACCTCCGACATGACCTGGACCAGGGTGGAGTCGCCGGCGGCCAGCAGGTTCAGCGTCGACAGCAGCATCCAGCCGTTGCTGGACTCCTCGCAGTTTTCGATCTCCAGGAATTTGGCTATCGCGCAGCTCGCCGTCTCCGTGCTCTGGTTCGAGGCCCGCTTCCTTATCTCCGACACCATCAGCAGCGACACCTGGTGGCAGAACGCCAGGATGTCCCAGAATTTCTCGTTCATATCACAAGACGGACTAGATCCAAACACCTGTTAAACATAAACGGACAACGGGGAATAAATACGTAATATTTGTTATGCAGGAAGCCTCCATTACATTACACATGTATTTTGAACACAGATGTGTTATGCAAACAAAGTTAAAAAGTAAGGTTAAATAAATACAAGAAAACGAGATGTAGCCTGAATATATGAATATTCAACCTGTTCGTTAATCTGCAAGCAAAAAATTAAGTCTTACTAAGACTATAAACAAATAACTTATTGAAACAACTTGCTTGCAGATTAACGAACAGGTTGAATATTCATATTTTCAGGCTACATTTCGTTTTCTTGTATTTATCTAATGCTTTCTGCAACAAGTAAAGTTGTTTCTAATTTGTTTAAGGTTAAATAACCTTATTTAGGGCCGCTTTTACAATCGTCGGATAAATGATGGTTAACTTATACCCTCTTTAACTAATCCCTTCATTTAACTCTCAGTTAACGCACGCTGCCTTTTACAAACGCTTGGATAGATTTTCTCCCGAAACGCCAACGTTGGCAACATTGCGGATACCACAGAACACATACCTTTATTTGCGGATACATGCGGTTGCTCAGTTTATAGAATTGGCATTTTTCGTTTTGCTTGCGGAAAGGTTAGAAAGTTGTGTTTGTAATCATTAATGCGACCCTTGACCCCCTCGAGCTTCTTTTCAATATTCCACCTAGAAATACGCCAGAATGCATGTTTTTTAGAAACTAGTTTGTCGCCCTCTAACGGCCCCTGTATGTAATACCGATTGCAGATCGCTGTAATGCCGGTATGGTGCCTGTGCTTGCTGTGCGCATTGCCTCCGAGATTTATCTGCTGCTCCAAGCACCGGATAAGATAACTGCGAATTATCTGATTCTTAACCGTAACCCTGCTTCAACTAGGCATTGTAAAAGCGTATTTTCGCATTTAATCCGGAGATAGTGTTAACCTTAATTTAACCGACTATTGTAAAAGCGGCCCTTAAAAACCGTAACACGACAACACAACATGAAAAGTTAAAAAGTGTTTTATTGATCAATCTAAGGTGAGATCGAAAAAAAAATTAGAAATTAGCAGATCACGAACAAAAAGCCGCATGTTTGAAAATAATTATTGACACTAAATAAAGTCAAACTTGGAGTTGGAAGTTTTTTTTAAGACCTAAACAAAGACATGCAGCTTTTTGGTCGTGACCACCTTTGTGACAGTTTTAGGTTAGGCTTCCAAAAATGATGATGCCAGGTTAGGGGAGGTGGGAGTCGGCGGAATAGCGACAGTCTGTTTTTCTAAAACTAAATTCCTCCTTATCGTTATCCCGTCCAATGACAATTGCCGACCAGTTTCGATCTTATTTCATCATTTCATCAACATAGTACCATATGTATAAAAATTATTTAGATGAGGCATGGCCATGATAAACAAAATCCGGTCTTAGATTAGTTCAGCACGTTGTTGACTTTATGTTAATTAATTACTTTGAACAACCGGTGGCGAAGACGTGATGCGACGTATCAAACCTGCAACGTACGTTCCGAAATACAAAGCCACCCTTTATCTAAATAATTTTTATACATATGGTATTATTGAGTCAACGGATACGAGATAGAAAGAGCATGATCAAAACCATTATCGTTTTCCCATCCAACAATAACTGCGGACCAGTTTCGATTTTATTTCATCTCATCAACATAGTACTATTGAGTCAACAAATACGAGATAGAAAGAACATGATCAAAACCATTATCGTTTTCCCGTCCAACGATAACTGCGGACCGGTTTAGATCTTATTTGATCTCGTCAACATAGTATTATCGAGATAGAAAGAACAAGATCAAAACTAGTAATATGAATCATCTACAGCGCTTAACCACTTCGCGCCCAAGCTGCTTTGATTGGGTTATAGCATAATCCAGGGTTTATTGGAAAATTACTTTTTTGTTGTTACGATTTTCTATGAAATATTATTCCATTGTCACAAACTTACTCATTTATGCAAAAAATATGAAAAATAATCCATAGATGACGCTAAAAATTTTTATTTGTAAAATAATTTTGTTTCCTTTCTCTTTGCTTGTCGCCACATGTCGCGACCTGGGCGTTAAGAGGTTAAGCGGAATAAAGCAGCACCATTCAGTACACCGTTTTAATAAAGGGTGGCGCTACAGTTCCCTTCGTTAGTTATTTAAATTTCTTACCTTGCAGAATAGTGGTAACATGTTGTAAAGCTTATCGTCTTTTTCAAGGTCGGTGAGCGGGTGCGATGGATGGGTGTATTCGGAAAAGAGTTTCTTCAGATGCATGAGGCCCAGTTGTGTGTGTGGGGATCCGGGTGGTCCGTCGTTTGAATCGTGGCTGGAGGCGGAAGCGGCGCTGGCCACCCCACCCCGCAGCTTCCTCATGATATTCATCTTCGCGTTCACTTAAATCATCTGAAGTGGAAAGACAATAAACTTGTGAATTAACAAATAATAACAATTTTCGTTAATATTAAGATTATTATATTATCATTACTAAAATTGTTTTTTATATTTTATATATTGTACATATTTTTTACTTTATGTGTGTATTTAGATAGCCGATTGTTAAATAAAGATTATTATTATTATTATAAATTTCATATTTATAATGTGAATAGACTCTCCGATTTGATGGTGTAAAAGGGATTTTGCGTATTTATGTATTTTTTTTAAACCCATTTTTTATAATTTTTGGCAATTTATACAATTTTTGTTTATATAAATTTGATAAACCAAGGCCAAAAATGTCAAAATTTTTTCAATTTTTAGCTTCTCGAAAATCAAAGAGTTTATGAAATACATTTATTAACAAAAGATGTGCAGTTTTTTGCTATCTTCCACATTTGTGTGAAAATTTTTGTAATATAAATTTTTTTAGAAAAAAACGGATTTCAAAATTTTACCAAAAGCTTTTCAGTTCTTTGGATTGTCCCATTAAACCCATTTTTTATAATTTTTGGCAATTTATACAATTTTTGTTTATATAAATTTGATAAACCAAGACCAAAAATGTCAAAAAATTTTCAATTTTTAGCTTTTTCTCGAAAATCATAGAGTTTATGAAATACATTTATTAACAAAAGATGTGCATTTTTTTGTTATCTTCCACATTTGTGTGAAAATTTTTGTAATATAAAAATTTTTAGGAAAAAACGGATTTCAAAATTTTACCAAAAGCTTTTCAGTTCTTGGGATTGTCAAATAAATCTCAAGTCCAAAGTTCAAAAATGCTGCTTCAGGGGAACTCAAAATGAATATTTCCATTGAAATTTTTCAAATCCGAGAAAATTACCAAAATGATACTTTATAGGCAGAAATAATTTTGGTCAATAGCTATTTAACAGGCTAACAATATTAACATTAATTTAGTTACATACATGATTTATACAGGGCTTTTATTTTAACTGTCAACATATGATTGTTATTGCCTATGTTCAATCGCAGAACAACCACCTGAACGCATTAATAGTAGTGACGGTTCGCGGGTTTTTTTCTGGTACAGCCGAGGAACAAGAGGTGGTCACGTCTCTGCAACTGACCCTACCTATCTGTATTACCACCTCTTGTTCCTCGGCCGTACCAGAAAAAAACCCGCGAACCGTCACTGATTAATAGGTAGGCAACCATACTTATATTTCATCCGTTGAGAGCTGACGGTGACTCATGCATTTTCGTACTAAGAATTGCTTTGCATTTTATATCTATCTTTTTCTATCATGTACGAAACACTGTGAATTAAAAGACGAAACGTGTGTTTGCGTGTTAAAGAATAGGGCAGCGTAAACGTAGGTCTAAGCTCACGCATGACTCTTGCATCGCATATAAACACACAAAACACGCGAGCGCACGTCAAATAACATAACCGTAAAAAGTTTGCGCGAGAATTTTTAAATATCCCGCCAATGAAAATCAGCGCGGCACCAAATTTTCTTACGGACATACGTTTACTTAAATCTTGATTCATGCGATTTTAAGCGATGAGTCACCGGTAGCTCTCAGCGGCCCGACTATACAATGTTCGTAATAAAGTATAATTTTCATCATTAAATTTATTTTTCTACTCCCATCTCTAAAATGTCATTTATTGCATATGTTTCCATGACGCTAAGTGATTCTTTAAATACACCTTGACAAACTGTGACTTGGTGCATTTTAGTCATGGACTGAAGTTAGCTGCAGATTTTTAAATCGCTAAAATCAATTGAAACTCAAAATCAAGTTAGTTGTCACTTATCAACAATCTGTCAGAATAAAGGATGAGTCACAGGCAGCTCTCAGCGGCCTGACTATACTCAGTTTTATTTAATTGTCAAAATTGTGTTATTAATAAAAATGTATTACACCACCAAAGAAAGAATACAAATAATTAATTGGTGTAAGAGCGGGAACAGCATACTAAAATATGTCAGTTCAGTCCGCTAAGGTCACTCCAATTTGCGTCGGCGCCAAAGCGACACAAATAAGTGCCATCTAGCGGTTGACTTTAAAAGTTGAATTATGGCACTCTTTTCTGCTAAATGGTATAGTCTGTCCACGGTACACATAGAGTTGTAAAAACGCCCACAATCGCCAACGCATCATTCTTATTGGCCGATTCGAAAAATTGCGGGAAATCCGCACGTCCAAATCACGCAGTACGAATGCAAATGGTTGACGCGATCGTCAGCTGATTGCCTCATTGTATTGTGTTAGCTGTTAGCGTCTGTTTTTTTTTTGTTTACAATGGCTCTATCTCCATCAAAACGACGCCGTGCGAAGCATTTTTCAGTGCCCACCAAGGAATCTATACTTAATATTTTCAAGGTGTGTCAGGAAAATTATCCCGAATGCACCAAAGTTGAAAATGTGGTATTCACCGCAAATGCAGGAGGTACGTTCTTAATTTCTAAATGTACTGGTTCCATGGGCTATATTAATATATTTGTAGGTGTTTGTGTGGCCAGCGTTTATAACATACTCAGGGAACATCAATCGGCAAATAAATTTCAGCCTCCTAAAAACGTTCTACGAAATAATATACTAAGCAACATGCAGAGCACGACCAAGACAAAAACTGAAGTTTTACAGTTTGGACTGTTCCTAACAGGTGGCGCCAGTAGCTCTGTTTAAATAAATTTACATAGTGTAAATCAGACTTTTGCTCAGAACAAATGGCGATTGTGGGCGTTTTTACAACTCTATGTGTACCGTGGACAGACTATAGGGTAGGTGTTTTTTAATGGTTTTGTATATGAAACCCATTTTTTTATTTTTTTTTTTGAGTTGAGACGGTTTATGTAATTTAATTTTAATAAAGTTCTGTTACTACACTTACACTTACCATTATAATGTCCACCCGTGCATGTATTCACGTTAATAAATGACACCGTTAATTTTTTTTTAATATTCACGCCATTTTATCCTATTCATTATTAACTTCACAATGAAACGCAAATGAAAAGACTTTCAAACGCAATGAATTTCTTGGTAATGAAACTGATACTGAAAGGAACTGCTGGATATTAAATTCCTGGCCACATGTTTTTTCCTTCTTTCTTTTTGTGAGGGAACATTTTCAACATCCTGCTGCAGCCGTTCGGCTATCACAAAAAGGTTTATCCATTCAGCGTTTCTGTTATCTGCACTTTATTGCAGGGAGTTATGACACATCTGCATTTGGATTACGTTTTAATACATTCTTCTGCAGCCATCCCGAAAATAAAACTTTCGCTATGATTTATTAAATCGAAAGTACCACTTTACATAAATCGTACCGAAAGTAGTTATTTTCGGGACGACTTTGTTTCACTGTCGGAACGATTTCTTTACTTTCGGGACGCTTTTTATTACTTTCGGGACGATTTTGCGTGTATGTGTAGGCGGCCTTGACAGAAACATCAACTTCGTATTTAATTATGACAGCGCTTGTCATATAACATTCGTGTGTGTTTTTACTTTTTTAACATAAAAATATTGTACGTAACACGTTCCAAAAGTGATTTTACGGGACGAGCTGTAAACTTCCTACTCATCCCAGAAAATATAACTTTCGGAACTTGTTACGTAAATTACTATTAAAATAAGTCCTTTATACAGTTACGAATAAAATGATAACGCGAAATAATAATTATGTACAGTCGTCCCAGACATCTAGAGCTATTATTGCTTAGCCTTTTCGAGCATTTTATGTCATTATGCCAAAATCTGGTGGCGTGTTGCGCGGTGACCATCTTAAATTTCAAGAGAGGTGATGCCGGAAACTCGTAATTATTCAGCGAGCGCCGTCGAGTGAACCAGAGATGGGCAGACAGTTCAGGAACCGGTTCAATGAACCGATTCTTAGCAAAGAGCGCTCAGGAACCGGTTCGGATAAAAGGAACCGCGGCTCCCCTGCTCTTTAATCATGGAAGCAACAAGGCATGTTGATAAATTGGAATGGGTAAGCGCCATCTATTATTAGCGGCGTGAACTAACACCAACACGCACACACATTATTTCGTATTACACTAAAATAAGTAAAATATTGGCAAACAAAAACACTTGGTTTTACTTGTTTTACAATTCATATTAATTTAACATTATACTTGTACATGTTTCATCGGGTGATGAACATATATTTTGTACATAGTTTGCTAAAAGGCTAATACAAGAAATTATTGTTTTATTCGTCCACGATTTCCGCACTGTTTGACATTCTACGTTTCAAGTAACACGGGAATTGCACGGCATGTAGAAATGATTCTTTGTTTCATTGGTAGCTCTCTCTAATGGATCCAGTGTAAACTATACCAATTCCAATTACCGTAATCTTCATACGGTTCACCGGGCGAACTTCATGTGGTTCCTTTGAACCGTTTTTGGCAGGAAATTTGAAATTTCTAACCATCTTGTATATACCCAAAAAAGACCCGTGAACCGCTCCAAGGAACCGGTTCACTCCAGCGAGTGAACCGGTTCGGAACCGTTCCCGATAGTGAACCGTTTTGCCCATCTCTAGAGTGAACATAATGTAAATATAGACATAGAATCGTCGCGAAGTGATGATTCATCCTCAATTCGGTGGTGCCGCCACGAAGAGATTTGTTATCGCGTTCTCTCACTCTGAGCAAATTCTACCCCCAGGTAAGGCGAGTCACCTAGCGTGACCACTTTTTCATCAAAGCGGGACGCCTAAAGAATTTTACAGACAAATACTTATTAGTGTTGTACTACTTTTTATTAAACAACAAAATTTTGTATGGCTCAAAGCCTAATTCCATAATGTTAGCCATTATTATCGCAGAGCCACTAAAAACCACTAGATGCCGCTATCATGTTACACGTCGCTGCCGATAGATGGCGTTCTCACTCTGAGCAAACTTTACCCCCAGGTGAGGCGAGTCACCTAGCGTGACCACTTTTTTTGTTTTATTAAAGCGTGACGCCTAAAGAATTTTGTAAAAAAAATACTCATTAGTGTTTTTATTAAACAACAAAATTTTAATTGGCTCAAAGCCTTACTCTAGAATGTTATTGTTTTTGCAGTGCCGTTAAAAACCGCTAGATGGCGCTATCCTGTTACTCGTCGCTGCCAATAGATGGCGTTATCAATCCAACAAAATTACGACCACGAAAATGTGAAAAGAAATGAGGGGTTTTTCGTAAAAAAAAATAATTGTAGATTATATATCAAGGGAGGGAAATGCGTGAAAAGTAGCCCGAGGTATATATATATTAATTTTTTCACAAACGGGAAATTTTAAGAATGAAACGTTCGTTTCTAACAATAGCCTAGAAAAAAAACGCTGTCAGCCGTGACAGTTAAAATAATGAAACCCATAGATAAACGATTAAGATTGCCAACTCAAGCAATAGAATTGGGGAAAAGTGTTAGTACCAAATTTAGCGCCACCTACTATTTGATCGTGGATTTTATTAGTTGGGATAAAATGGCGCTAATTTTAAAATATGTTTATAACTATTATTTTGTAAAAGCTTGAAATTTTCATTTTTATTTTCATGACTATAGTTTCGGCAGCTTTGTAATTTAAATTTACTATTTCTTCGGTAAAGGCAAGTTAAAATTGCCCAAACTATTGTCACGAAAATAAAAATTTTAAGTTTTACATAGTAAAGATATTTTATTTAAACTGTATTGCAACTATGTTCAAACCTCAACCAATTTTATTGATTACATAAAATGTATAACGTTGTAGAAGCTTTCACAAACAACATTAAAATATTATTCTTGATGTGTTCTTTAAATGTCTTTGTGACGTTTTAATTTTAACTTTGGATTTGAAATATTAGTGACCCATAACTTAAATCTTTCTTTATCTTGAAGCAAAACTCCTTTCTGCACAACATCCTATCGTCACATCCAGGCACACAACAATAATTCCATTATGAGTGATAGTAATGTGCCTACAATAAGTTGATATGAGAATTTATATAGATTTAAAAAAATCTGCTTTTACTTACCAATTACAATCACTAAATTCAACGTAATCAATGTTGTCTTTAATTAAACACGAAACGACACAGAACAGTAGAACGAACGAAACACATGTACTGAATAATTATGTTGTTATGTTTACAAAAAAGCCAATATGCAAACCATAAAATGCAGGCACGGTTAAAAACTGAAGACAGCGCCACCATACGTTTGATCGTAGTACTGAGATATGGTACCAAAAAATCCTATGTAGTGAACACCCCCTGATGAAACCTTCATAGGGAGAGAAAGGATTAAAATGTTATTTCTCTCACGATTTCGACAGCTGAGAAATCGACTTTCTCTCCCGTTTGTGAATAATCCCGTAGCTTATCTGCGATAACATAAACAACCAAAACAAATTGGTTTACAATCACAGTCCAAGCACTTTTTAAATGGTACCGAGTTTTATGCATTATTTAAAGTTGTGCAAGCCTCGTAAACAAAAACATGATTTGTTATTGTTGCACATTGTCCACAATGTGTGTATGTAAATAAACTGTATGCAATGCTTAGCCAAGTTGTAGTATTTTTGGCTACGTTTATATTTGCATGACTGGGTTTTCCTCAAAAGTTATACGAAGATATGATCTATAATTAATACTTTCGATTGATCTGTTGGTAGTCTTATTAATTAATGATTAGTCCAAGGTTTTTCACCTGTGACATTCTCATGAAAGTCAGCTCGATGCCCATTAAGAGTATAAGAAGAACCGATTACGAAAGAAAAGTCATTGTCTGTACTTCTGCCTTCACATATAACATGCCTTCTCACATTATAACAGTGCACGAACAAGCAAATTATTTTTCTTGAATTAGACTGGCCCAGTAGAAATATTACTAATTTAGGCATCAGCTATTTAAATACCCACCAGGTTTATTTTTATCGACTCACCCCTGAATCAACATTTATTTTTGGAAATTTACCGCCACCACTACATTCTCGTTTACTTGGCAAAATAGCAAGTAAAGAAATATTTAAAATAATTGCAAATCGCACTTTAATGAAAGGAATTGCCTAATTAAGCCGCCTAAATAAATACCCCACACTCACTGCGTAGACAGGGATTCTGATACAGGGTTAGGCAAATGTGTCTAAACACCTGATTTCTGGCTAAACGTCTGTTTTTTTACTTATTACTTTTAAAATAAATGTAACATCTATTTTGAAGGCTGAAAGACCTCTGGTCAATTGCCTGTTGAGGTCATTTGTAAAAGTGTCTCAATAAACGTATTGTCTCTCTCTCTATTTTGATTTTCTACAGCTACCCTATTTTTCGAGATAAAAAATAGAAAACCGGAAATCAGGTGTTCCGACACATATGCCCAACCCTGTATACAGGGTGCCCGGAATTCGTAGGGACAACATGGGCAACTTCTGCATTTGAAGAGATAGAGAGATGGTCAAATTAGCAAAACGGTGCAGGTTCGAGAGCTCGTTAAGAATCTACCCCCAAATCCCACTCGTCATGGTCCACTTGTTCGAAATTAAAATAAAAACAAAATCTCTTAATTTCTTTCATTTGCCGTAACTTCTCTGCTACTCAAGATACCGAGATGCGGCTTGAACCAATTTAAACACTTTCATTGGCACTTAATAAAACCAATGTTATCTGTGCAATTTTTTTGTAATCTAACAGAAGTTGCCCATGTTGTCCCTACGTAATCCGGGCACCCTGTATATTCTAAATAAATGTAACATTTAAATAAAATTGTAAAATTTTTGTAATCTAACTGAAGTTGCCCATGTTGTCCCTATGAAATCCGGGCACCCTGTATATTCTAAATAAATGTAACATTTAAATAAAACACACTTTTACTTAGTTAATATCACACTGTTTAACTAAGTAAAAGTGTGTTTTATTTAATTAAAAATGTGCCGCCAACCTCAATCGGTTAATGTAACATTTGTTTTTGGAAATTGACATCAGTCTCACTAGATGTCTAAACCAAAAAAATATTTAAATTCGCTAATGAATAATCGCAAAATCAAATCCAAAATCCACAGGCCATCTAATGAAAGGAATAAATTAAGACCCTCCAGCGTTTGATCTTAAGTGTCCATCACGAGTAAAAATAGATCAATCAATAATGTATACGCATAAATTTGCAGGAGAATTCAAACACGACCCGAGCGTGTAAATGAAAACAAACAAAACAAATCAATGCGATAACAATAACCAATATTTCAAAAATTACGAGCATACCTGTAGGAATTGTTCCACGAACAACGCTTATCATGTCGTGCACTTTTTTTCAATTACACGCCGAGATTAACACACACCGCAAACGTGGAAACAATGAAGTAAATGTAGGAGGAAAATTCGTACCGAAATTAATTTGTGTCAAACTCGATTTATATTTGCATTAAACAAATTATTATTGCGTTTTTGTTTAATGTTAATTTGGGATTGATTTAATGAGAGGTCATCCGGACACTTGCGGGCGGATCAAGTTATTATACGTGGGATTAAGCGTTAGTTGTAAAAAATATAAACAAACGATTGATGTTCGGTTCATTTTTTTTAAACAATCGGTGAGACGTCCGAAATGGCAGGCGTGAAAGATCGATTGATTTTATTGTAACTTCCGCGAGGCGCACTTTCTACCATCGCCCGCGATTTATTAACTAGAAAAAACGATTACCTTCATTGCGAAACGATCGGCTCCGTCCTAATTACGCCCATTATCAATACAGATGACAGCTGACATTACACTTGATGCACACACACAACACACACCGACATTAAATTGCAACGCTGGAAATCATCTCGGGTCCGTGTTACAGATTTATTTTGATACATTAAAGCCGTTCAACGCATGTGCATTCCGGCGGTGTCTCGGCGTGTGCACGCGATTCACAACTGAATGGTCGACGACCGAACGCGTGAGTCATTCGCGTTAGGTGCTTTCTAATTACAATACATTTTCAAAATTGGGATTACACGAAATATTCTTATTGGAAAATGGATTAGTTAACTGTGGCGCCATCTGTCGGCGTAAGTATTAACGGGGACAGTATCGAACTGGCCACAATGAAGTATTCTATGTTCAGGGCACCGATTCTACTTGCGTCATTTCCGAGTCACCAACAAATAGAACACGGTACTCGCCCGAAAACGCGTCATATTGGTAATGGGTATGTAAATCGACCCTCAGGGCTGTATTCTTATTGGAAAGTGAACTAGTTTAATTGTGGCGCCATCTGTCGGATATTTCGTGAATTGGGTATTTAAATCGTTGACAATGTTCAAGGCCGCTTTGTTACTTTTTCTGGCCTAGGTTGTAAATGGAAAAGATTTTCTTAAACTGTGGTACGCGAGTGGTGGGGCCGCGGTGGTCTAGTGAGTAGAGGTCCGGCCTCTAGACCCCGTTGGTGCGGGTTCGAGTCCCGTCCGTGCGGTCACTTTTTCAACACGAAAAATGGCCGTGCGGGTCCCTGGAAGTGTAGTGTTTGTCCCCATTTCATTTAAATATGAATTATTACTATATATCGGTTGTGGCTGAATGCCCTAGCTGGCTAAGCCAATTCCCTAACCCGAACTCCTGTCAATCATCTTTCCTTTTAAATAAAAAAAAAAAAAAAAAATACTTGAGTGGTGCATTTATCCGAGCTATTAAAAAAGGTAAAAGCAATTACAAAGTTATAACCTTGCAAATTCACTCTAATTTTATTCTAACCATGCCAAATAAAGGTCCCATGTTCCGATCGAAAAAAAAAATATCGATATTTAAGTAATCAAAAAAGTTTAATTTCTTCTATTCTATCACGGGGAGGTTTGTAATGAAGCACAGTCTGCCGTTTTGATATGCTCCGTGTATTCCACCTTGATAGTTTTTTCAAGGTGGAGAACTCACGAGACATACCGGCCTTATGTTTTGAAAATCAACTTTGTCGGCCAATATTCCACATTGATAGTTTTGAAAATCAACTGTGTTGGCCGATTGTGATGCAGATGAAGCGTTTCGCAATCTGGAAACGTGACAAAGTAAAAAATGGAATAAATCAGAAAATATGTAGACACGTATAAAGAATAGTTTAATAACTTTATAATACAATGTTCGTATATACACATAAATAGAAACAATAACTAATCCAAGTCTTTCTGAACATTCTTCCACTTCTCCACCAGTTTTGAGACTCCTTTTTTCTTCATGGAAATGCCGCTTGCCATTTTAACCTAAAAAAAAAAAAAAATTGTGACACAAATATAACTTAAATATCATGAGCTCTCCTTCACAGAAGCTCCGCCCCCTGTTTATGGCGATACAAGCATTCACTTTGATGTACAATAAAGGATCCTAATTTTCTTAAACCATTCTAGGCTTGGGTGCAACTGTCAAAAAAATTTGAATGGAACGTGTATGAAATTTTTGGAATGTTCTTTTTTGTTTAAAGTAAAATATTGTCGACGTGATGATGATGACTTGTGGAATCAGCTTTAAAATTTCTAAATCCACCCAGAAATAATGTATTTTTGACATGCTGTAAAACAATTGATGCATCTCAGCTGGAAACAAAATGACAGCACTTGAAACTTAAACTTGGGGAAGAGAATATTTGCTTTCCGCAATTTGAAAAATTCGAAATAAAATATCGCTTGTGAAATCAGCTTCAAAATTTCTAAATCCACCCAGAAATAATGTATTTTTGACATACTGTGAAGCAATTGACGCATCTCAGCTGGAAACAAAATGACAGCACTTGAAACTCAAACTTGGGGAAGAGAATATTTGCTTTCCGCAATTTGAAAAATACTAAATAAAATATCGCTTGTGGAATCAGCTTCAAAATTTCTAAATCCACCCAGAAATAATGTATTTTTGACATGCTGTAAAATAATTGATGCATCTCAGCTGAAAACAAAATGGCAGCGCTTGAAACTTAAACTTGGGGAAGAGAATAATTGCTTTCCGTGATTTGAAAAATTCTAAATCAAATATCGCTTGTGGAATCAGCTTCAAAATTTCTAAATCCACCCGGAAATAATGTATTTTTGACATGCTGTAAAACAATTGACGCATCTCAGCTGGAAACAAAATGACAGCACTTGAAACTCAAACTTGGGGAAGAAAATATTTGCTTTTCGCAATTTGAAAAATTCTAAATAAAATATCGCTTGTGGAATCAGCTTCAAAATTTCTAAATCCACCCAGAAATAATGTATTTTTGACATGCTGTAAAAAAATTGACGCATCTCAGCTGGAAACAAAATGACAGCACTTGAAACTTAAACGTGGGGAAGAGAATAATTGCTTTCCGTGATTTGAAAAATTCTAAATAAAATATCGCTTGTGGAATCAGCTTAAAAATTTCTAACTCCACCCAGAAATAATGTATTTTTGACATGTTGTAAAACAATTGACGTATCCCGGCTGGAAACAAAATGGCAGTGCTTGAAACTCAAACTTTGGGAAGAGAATATTTGCTTTCGCAATTTGAAAAATTCTAAATAAAATATCGCATTTGTGGAATCAGCTTCAAAATTTCTAAATCCACCCAGAAATAATGTATTTTTGACATACTGTAAAACAATTGACGTATCCCGGCTGGAAACAAAATGACAGCGCTTGAAACTTAAATGTGGGGAAGAGAATAATTGCTTTTCGTGATTTGAAAAATTCTAAATAAAATATCGCATTTGTGGAATCAGCTTAAAAATTTCTAAATCTAACCAAAAATAAAGTGTTTTTGACATACTGACGCATCCCTACTGGAAACAAATTATTTATTTATAAATTAAAAAAATGTTTACTACTTTAGCGCCATCTATGGAATATATATTTTTTTTTTGCATAAATGAGTGGAATAATATTTTGTAGAAAACTGTAACAACAAAAAAGTAATTTTTCAATAAACCTGGGATTACGCTATAACCCAATCAAAGCAGCATGGCCGCCATGTGGTTAAAACTTGAATTTGGGAAAGAGAACAATTAATCTGTTTAACCGTACCTTCTTTTTCTTCTTGGCGGGCTCTGTATTCGTGTCGACATTGTTCGGCATCGGATCCTTCTGTTCGTTGCCTTTGTGGGGTTTAGGTGAAGTGCTTACGTTCTCAATAGCCGCAATGTCCGAATAGAAGGAATTGAGGGCGAAACTAAGATCACTTTGCCCTTCCTGCGACTGGAGAGAAATGCATTAGTGAATTGTCGCAACTGATTTCCCCGATACAAAATGGACTCGTTTCATTGGTTCAAATACGTGTACCGATCACTCAAAATTTGTCATTGGCTATTTCAGTCAATATGGAAGTGGAATGACAGATGTCATATTGCATAAACGTCAGTTTTTGAAATTAATCCAAAACGGTTCAGAGAATAAAATATTCAAATGTGTTCCATTGAAAAATAGTTGGCAGGCCTGAAATACCGCAAGAGCAAAAAGCCGAAAATAGTTGGCAGTGCATTTTGTGAAAATTTCTGTTTTCAATCCCAAAATTCCTGCTCTTGGTGACGCAACTGAACTTCTGTCAGTTACCTTATGTTTTAACTGACAGAAGTTCAGTTGGTAACTAAGAGTGGGAATTTTGTAATTGAAAAAATAGGGATTTTCAAAAAAAAATCTATTTTCGACTTTTCGAAATGCAACTTCAATAGCAAAAAAAAATAGTCAGTCACCATGAGCATTTTAGAAAATTAAAAGAAAAATGATTTTTCAGACTTTGATCGGCCGTAGCGGCCAAACGAAAACTCCAAATTGAACGCGGTTTGCAAATCTGAGCTCCTCGTACGTCAATTAGTCGGATTAGAGATTATTAATTTTTGATGAAATCGTGAAAAAAAACATGACTAACCCCCTTGGAAATTTTGTTAAAAAATGCAACTTTCTTAAAAATCATCGTAGACTATTGAATTTAACTTTATTTTCATCAGAAAGACGAGAGAAATTGATTGCCGTTAAAAAATTTCAGCCATCTTCAATAGCAAAAAAAATAGTCAGTCACCATGAACATTTTAGGAAATTTTGGAAAACAATTGATTTTTCAAACTTTGATCGGCCGTAGCGGCCAAACGAAAACTCCAAATTGAACGCGGTTTGCAAATCTGAGCTCCTCATACGTCAATTAATCGGATTAGAGATTATTAATTTTTGATGAAATCGTGAAAAAATACATGACTAACCCCATTGGAAATTTTGTTAAAAAATGCAACTTTCTTAAAAATCATCGTAGACTATTGAATTTAACTTTATTTTCATCAGAAAGACGAGAGAAATTGATTGCCGTTAAAAAATTTCAGCTATCTTCAATAGCAAAAAAAATAGTCAGTCACCATGAACATTTTAGGAAATTTTGGAAAACAATTGATTTTTCAAACTTTGATCGGCCGTAGCGGCCAAACGAAAACTCCAAATTGAACGCGGTTTGCAAATCTGAGCTCCTCATACGTCAATTAATCGGATTAGAGATTATTAATTTTTGATGAAATCGTGAAAAAATACATGACTAACCCCATTGGAAATTTTGTTAAAAAATGCAACTTTCTTAAAAATCATCGTAGACTATTGAATTTAACTTTATTTTCATCAGAAAGACGAGAGAAATTGATTGCCGTTAAAAAATTTCAGCTATCTTCAATAGCAAAAAAAATAGTCAGTCACCATGAACATTTTAGGAAATTTTGGAAAACAATTGATTTTTCAAACTTTGATCGGCCGTAGCGGCCAAACGAAAACTCCAAATTGAACGCGGTTTGCAAATCTGAGCTCCTCATACGTCAATTAATCGGATTAGAGATTATTAATTTTTGATGAAATCGTGAAAAAATACATGACTAACCCCATTGGAAATTTTGTTAAAAAATGCAACTTTCTTAAAAATCATCGTAGACTATTGAATTTAACTTTATTTTCATCAGAAAGACGAGAGAAATTGATTGCCGTTAAAAAATTTCAGCTATCTTCAATAGCAAAAAAAATAGTCAGTCACCATGAACATTTTAGGAAATTTTGGAAAACAATTGATTTTTCAAACTTTGATCGGCCGTAGCGGCCAAACGAAAACTCCAAATTGAACGCGGTTTGCAAATCTGAGCTCCTCATACGTCAATTAATCGGATTAGAGATTATTAATTTTTGATGAAATCGTGAAAAAATACATGACTAACCCCATTGGAAATTTTGTTAAAAAATGCAACTTTCTTAAAAATCATCGTAGACTATTGAATTTAACTTTATTTTCATCAGAAAGACGAGAGAAATTGATTGCCGTTAAAAAATTTCAGCTATCTTCAATAGCAAAAAAAATAGTCAGTCACCATGAACATTTTAGGAAATTTTGGAAAACAATTGATTTTTCAAACTTTGATCGGCCGTAGCGGCCAAACGAAAACTCCAAATTGAACGCGGTTTGCAAATCTGAGCTCCTCATACGTCAATTAATCGGATTAGAGATTATTAATTTTTGATGAAATCGTGAAAAAATACATGACTAACCCCATTGGAAATTTTGTTAAAAAATGCAACTTTCTTAAAAATCATCGTAGACTATTGAATTTAACTTTATTTTCATCAGAAAGACGAGAGAAATGGATTGCCGTTGAAAAATTTCAGCTGACTTCAATAGCAAAAAAAATAGTCAGTCACCATGAACATTTTAGAAAATTTTCAAGAAAAGTCGATTTTTTCAGACTTTGATCGGCCGTAGCGGCTAAACGAAAACTCCAAATTGAACGCGGTTTTCAAATCTGTGCTCCTCGTACGTCAATTAGTCGGATTCAATTAAAATTGGCGATTTTTAATTTTTGACGAAAATCTGAAAAACTACCCAAGGGTCCCCCCTTCTTACTTTTGCTCAAAAATTGTCTTTAAAATAATTTCCTGAAGAAACCAATGGTTCGATTCCGGGTTTCTGTGCATCATTGGAAAGATCTCTTCAAGACGCTTCGGAAAATGTACTTTCGCAAGAACAAATGTCAATTTGAAGCCCGTGACGCGTCAGCAAAGAAAACTCGAAGATGAAAAAAATCGAAAAAATCAACTTTCTTAATAATTATCGTAGACCTTTATGTAATACCATTTTCTTCATCAGAAGAACGAAATAAATCGACTGGCGTTAAAAAATTTCATCTAGGAAAAAATGCAAAAAAATTAGCAAGTCACCATGAACATATCACTAGACATCCATTGACTAGAGCAAAGTCATTCTTTGATAAAAAAAAAAAAAAAAACAGACCGCATGGACGATACTTTGATCCACATCCAGAATAGTATATTCTGTAACAAAGTTAGAATGGAAATTCGATGCGAGTGGAATATTTCGAGCGCGAGGAACCACGAGCATCTGAATTTCCATTCTTACCGAGTATCAGACTATACTTTCTCCTCGACCAGATAAAATAGACTAATCAAATAATGAACACAAAGAACTTACGTTTTATTATCACATTTGTGGTTATGTTTATAGTATTTTGACAATTGTGATATCCAAGGCTAATTGTTTTATTCGAAACGATGTGAGAATATTCATTCCATACCTTGTTATGGAATGAATTACATGCAAAACGCATAAGCGCATAGTGTTTTGTTCCATAACAAGGGTGAGAATGTGTAAGTTCTATAATCAAAATTGATTTCAGAATGCTTAAATTCTATGGTGGTCGTGGTGAAAAAATAATATAAATATAATTGTGACTGGTATAAAAGATATACATTTAATCACCGCATGTAGAATCTATGGCTTCCCTCTCACTCTTTCAATCCTCTGTCGGGTCTCTTGTGTTTGTGATAGAAATTGGGTTGGTCACACTGTTTCATAGTATCTCCATCTCACTGTTCACTAGTGTCACACTTATTAAATGTGTGTGTGTGTATGTGAGACGTGCCTATATATGTGTGTGTGTGATAACAATTCAGTTGGTACCACTGTTACAGACTATTCTCTCTCACTCTCATATGCTCTTATGGGGAATTGCGCGAAAGTGTGCATACACCCGGATGTGGAGGTGCTCCGGACAGATACCGGGGAGGTAGGGAGGGGAGGGGCCGGGGGTGGGGATGCTCCTGGATCCCTTTCAGGGCGGTCATCTTTGGATAGGCAACCGTCAGGACTGTCTGGCCAAAGTGCCGCCCATTACTGTTGGTGTTTTGTTTAGCCCGTACGGTCATTTTCACGCGAGTTAACAACTCTGATAAAAGGTGAACTGCACTTACAGGTTTGTGATCCACACTATCAACTCCAGGAGGTAAAGGCTGCCGGTCTAATGATAATTCTTCTACTACAGGTGATCCTAAAAAAAAGTCAAAATGCCATCAAATGAATTAAATAAGTATTTAATGTACTGTTTCTTGGATACAATTTGAAAATGAGACACTTTTTTTACCCCAGAAAGAAGCGGTAAAATAGATTTAGTGGCAGCTGTAGAAATTTAAAAAGCAAATACTGATCCGGGAATTTCCCTTTCTAAGCCTTTGATTGCACGTGGCACGCGTGTCTCACAGGTTTGCCTATACTTACACATCCATTTTCTATTTTTCGTATTTTATTTTTTTACGCAATTCCTAGCATCGATTTCATCATAATGCCAGGTTTACACGATGCCAATTGGGGAGACAATTGTCAGAGACAATTTACTGGCATAAAATTATTGGCTACAATTGGCGTGCCAACTGCCCTGCCAGTTGTCCTGAAATTCGATTGTCTCCAGGAGTAGACAGAGGACAATTGGCTGGGCGCAGTGACGCCCCCACCACTCAATCAAGACAGTTGTCTAGACAATTGGCGCCGTGTGATCGTTGTAGGGCAGTAGATCTCTCGTTTTGGGCCAGTTTGCCTTAGTCAGTCGAGACTGCTACACAACAGACGACGAGCACTCCACCATTTTTCGTCACCAACTGCCGTGGCAAAAGTTTCACCGTGTGAACGAGTTCTCATTCAATTGGACTGGCCTCAGTCATTCACGCAACTGGCCCCGACAATTGTCTCTTCGATTGGCATTGTGTAGACCCAGCAAGTGTTCGAGCCCCCTCCCTAAGTTATTGTACCTCATTTTCAAATGAATTAAATAAGTTCGATTTTTATTTTTTTATGCAATTTATCAATACAAAAATCTACCTATGTTCTCATTATCCGAGTTTCCCATCGGAGTCGGCGAAACTGACGGCATTATAGCTTGGTCCATCTCAATGGCATTATCCACTGGCGGCGGCGGCGTCGTGCAAATATCCATCGCGTCATCCTCGCCGGCGGCCGGCGGATACTCCCACTGACACTCGTCCGTACCTTTATTTCTGTAGTAGTAACGTTTTTGCGACCTAAAACACCCCATCGGAGAAAGAAAAAAACACTTCTTAAAAACCGCTCGGTGGATTGGGCTAAAGTTACGAGAGCAGTATGAATGAAATACGAATATTTTATCCGTACCACGCCTCTCTTTATTTTTTTTTTTCATTAATCAAGGTGCTTGTAATGCGTAAATATTATCGGCAGAAGGGAAGTTTTACTGATTACAAACACCTACACGATATAAATTATTATACTGTACCTGCCCTACACATAATTATTATTAATGCATTATTACGTTATATATTTACTAATAAATAATATAAGCACTATTAATTCTCTTCTCATTAATCCGCAGTTACATCCTTTGGCCCATCCAATTATCCTAAACACATAGAAAAGGTATTATTTAAAGTCGAATTAATTATTAATGAAATAACAACATTACTTAATAAAAAGTTAAGCTAATAACACTCGATTTTGCCAATGCAGTACGACTCGGGTTTCTAAAGATACTAAAAATGCCAGAAACATGGATTAACAATTGTCAAGTTCTTTGTTAAACCGTCTTTTTATTCGTTAGTAAAGTTGCTATTTCATGTTACTATTCTTAAAACTATGAACTACCAATAATTCATTACTAACACGTTTACTACGGCTAGGGATTTTATGTGACTTTACAAGATGGTACCAGTAACAAAAATCCAGAACAGTTTTTTTTTTTTTAATTGTGTTCCTGCAAAACTGATTCGATCAATCGGTACTGAAATAGTATATAGTGTATCAAGGGCCGAAAATAGGTTTTTCGGCATAAGTACACTCGATATTTTCTCGCCTGCCTTAAGTAAAAACAGTGTTTCCGGAAATTTTATATCGCGCACCATTGAACTGTCACTGTCAGATTTTTGCATAGCCTACTCATATTCCGCGGAAAACTTTTAATTCTGGTCCGCTAAACACGTTAGTGTGACCACATATGTCCCGTAACTTAGTGAACGTGTTAAAGGACGTTTCTACTTTGTTGGGCTGTTAAAATTAATTGAAAGAAAATGTGCATTAAATGAGAAGTTGAAATCAGAATTCGGGTGTTTGCACATCCCAAAATTACATGCACAATCCACTGACATTGCAATGGTCGTGGTAGCAGTGGTAATATAATTTCGAGGCTTCATCGGTGCTCGCTGTGCAATAATTAGCGAAGTTGATTGTCTTATGGCAAGCAAATAAACAGCGTCCCGGCAAGAAACTCCATCCGATTGATAAGTTTCCCGTGTTTGTTTATTCGTCATATTTAAAGACCGGCAGAGATTACCTATGATTATGAAAATCATGTACAGCTTCAGTTAAAAACAGCCAGGTCTGTTTATAAGGTAAATTAGCGATAGAAAAAAACAATTTTTAAAGCCAACAAATTAAAAACACCCCTCAATGATCCAGCATTATCCTATCAGCATGCAATTGAAAAATTAACCAACCTGTCATTAAAAAAATATACAAGGTGTCTAAAAAAGACACCACCAAAATGATATGGTGTATTCCTGAGACAAAAAAAGAGCAAATTAACTAAATTTATCTATATGAAAAATTACATACCTTTCAAGATACAGCAAGTCAAAGTTTAAGATTTTTGAAATATTTTAATCTATATCTCGAAAATGGCAGATGAGAATGATTTGTTTATTTTTTTCTGACAACTACATTAGGTGTACTACATTGTTTAAAAATTTCAAGAAATTTCTTAAAGTACAAAGGTGCTCCAGAGGACATGCTGTTTACATTATTACATAGAACTTTTTTGTTCTTCATATTTTTTACGATTTAATATTTTTTTCAATGCAACTCATCACTTTTAAAGAATTTATAACTCTTAAAGTTTTTTTGTTTGTTTGTTTTTGTTGTTTTTTAACAAAAAAAAATAAAAAAGAACTTATTGTTCATTGTTTAATTGCGCTCGTTCTGCAAGAAAAGTCTTAAAAATAACTATAATCCAAAAACTGCTTTTATTTTAACATATTAAATTATTTAACAAATTACAAAAATTGTTTAAAATGACCCTCACAAAAAAATCACAGTACACATTGTATGCGCGTGCGCGCGTCGCGTCGATGCGCTTCAGCCACCGGCGATACTTCGGTCACCACCACTCAACGTGTTAACCAGTTTTACTTAAATTGAAAGTTTTAATTGTACTGACACGTTTTCAACGAATTGACACCCGTCTACTTAGATTATTTCATTTTTTAACACGAAATTTTCCAAAAACAATAAGTTATTTTTTATTTTTTTTGCTAAAAATAAGGCGTAAATAAAAAAACTTTAAGAGTAATAAATTCCTTAAAAATGACGAGTTGCATTGAAAAAAATATTGAATCGTAAAGAATGTGAATAACAAAAAAGTTCTATGTAATAATGTAAACAGCATGTCCTCTGGAGCACCTTTGTGCTTGAAGAAATTTCTTGAAATTTTTAAACAATGTAGTACACCTAATGTAGTTGTCAGAAAAAAATAAACAAATCATTCTCATCTGCCATTTTCGAGATATAGATTAAAACATTTAAAAAATCTAAAACTTTGACTTGCTGTATCTTGGAAAGTATGTAATTTTTCATATAGATAAATTTAGTCAATTTGCTTGTTTTTTGTCTCAGGAATACACCATATCATTTTGGTGGTGTCTTTTTTAGACACCTTGTATATCGTATGTTCATTAAAAAAAAACCTCAAGCGTGCCATGATTTTTTTTTTTTAAATTAAAGTTGGCACACATGTTCGGAATTGACAAACAAAACGTCAGATCGTTCTAAAAGTCGCAATAGTTTACAGCAACCAGCAAAAACGTTTCTAGTTGAAAGTTATTTCCGAAATGGGACTAAAGTGGACGGAAATTGGGTGTATTCATTCAACGCAGCTATGGCAGAGTTTCAGGAAGAATTTCCTAACGTTCACATTATTTATGATGAATTTAAAAAAATTATCACGATCTGTTGTATTATTTCATGAAACGGGTAGTATTCTCCGTAAACCAGGAAGTGGTAGACCAGTCAAATGTACTCAGGATGCTATTAACACAGCCCAAGGAATTTTGAAAGGTGAACCTACGTCTTCTCTGCGTCGTTTATCACAGCAAATTAATTTATCGGTAGGAACATGCCACAACTAACATTAGCTCTCAATGTGTATCACCAACTTTAATTTAAAAAAATAAAAAATCATAGCACACTTGAGGTTTTTTTTAACGAACATACTTTACAACACACAAGCGTCCAGCTGTAGTGTAATTCTTTATTCATGAGCAAGATGTTTGGAATTTATTTTGTAAGTACGCGTTTCGTTAGATGGGATAACAAAGTAATAGATATTTATACGCAAATGTACAAAATGGAAAAATAAATTACATTTCAGAAAATAAATGCGAAAAATTGAAAAGACGAAAGAATAAATTTGATAAATATTCAAAAAATAAAAAGAATAGCAATGAAATGGACACTAATACAGGGTGGGATATTTTCGACTGAGCGATTTGTTCGGTCCGGTCAGTAACCCCATGTTAGCACGGCTTTGGTCGCAACGTAAAAAGCGATTCGGTCTCTGGTGAGAACGTGATTTGAAAGACCACATCGCAGAAGGCCAGACATTGTTTTTCTGAATTATGCCCGTTATGTTGGTTTTATAGATATTATTACAACGAGGGAAATATGAATAGTATATTTCCCGAGGTTGGCTAGTTACATCTCTATTGCCACCCTTGTTACCTCGGCCATACCAGAAAAAACCTCGCGAACCGTCACTGCACTACTTATTTATTCTATTCTACATTGAGTTGTAACATAGGTACATATTTATTGGGTTCTTATTAATCATGTCTGACATAACTATATAACGAATGACATTTGTCATTTTTTTTCCAAGGCACGTTAATTATAATTTTTGAAAAATATAATTTTAAATTGAAGATTTACTTTAATTTTTTTCGCCGAAAATATTGAACAAAAAACAACATATTGGGCATTATTGGATTCAGAAAAATAATGTCGCATGTAAAAAAATTAAAACATTATATGCTGCCATTTAAAAATTTTAAGTTGGTCATCATTTGACAATGAAGTTATTATTGAAAAAAATCAATATTGATGTAATTTTTTAGTATATAAACCACCATTGACTTTGGTTTTTAGTTCATTCATATCGGTCAATAAATAACAGAGTTATGGAGTTGGGCGTTTTTTATCGAACATATACAGGGTGTTTCAGAGCTCTGGGAACGGTCAATCACGTGCTTATTTGTCAAAATTTCGAAAAATGTTTTAAACAAAAGTTGTGTATAATAGTGAGCTGCACGCCCTAAAAATATTTAAATTTATACAGGGTGTCTCATAACAAAGTTACAGATCAAACTTATGTTTTTTTAAATGGAACACCCTGTATTTTTTGTCATTTTTGAATTATATGGAGCAAATAAAGGTGAGTTACTTCAATACTCCCTATACCTATTGTTTGCCGTTTTCGAAATATTTGAAGATTTGTTGAAATGCAAGGTCTGGGTGAAATTTTATTTTTGCCCCAGTGATTGACGTTGAACAATTAAAATCATTTCTATTATTTGCTCGAAGGTTCGAACTATAGAGCCAACCATGATTTCATACAAAAAATTATACAGGGTGATAAAAAAAAGCGGTAGAAAAACCCAACTTATAAAGTTGAATAACTTCGTTTTTTCAAATGGCACACCCTGTATTTAGTAACGTATTCTTAAGTAGAATTCAATTATCTTTCAGATTGTATAATGATTCCCTGTTCCTAATCTCAATAGTTTTCTTGTATTCAGCGATTATCATATCAGGAATAATTATTATAATCTGAAAGATAATTGGATTCTACTTGAGAATACGTTACTAAATACAGGGTGTGCCATTTGAAAAAACGAAGTTATTTAACTTTATAAGTTCGGTTTTTCTACCGATTAGGGGAAATAACTTTTATCTAAAACATTTTTTTCATTCCGAGCTTACTTTACAAAAAGATCAATTTGTACTTGATTTGTTGTACTTGTACAGGTGTGTTGAGAGACACTTAATAAACAATTTAAAATAATTTATTTGCAGTAGTCTTCATAAATTGCAACGGAAATAACTTTTGAATTCAATCTCGGAATCTTCGTTTCCATAATATTTTGGTTGCCCAGAATAAATGCTGCACCCTGTATATGTATGAATTTTTGTCTTAACCCTTTCGGCCCTGGTGGTGGCAATTGCCACCGCAACATTTACATGTCTCTACTTACTATGACAATCCATATTTTTGCTGTTTATCACTAGATGTCACTTCAACAAAGCCTCACTAATTAATTCCTATTCTAATTAATCAAATTAGTTCAAATTTGGTATTTATGGTCTTAAGAAGCTCCCCGTCAATAATAATTAACAAAAAAAATGTTTTTTCAAATTTAAAAATTCAGGGCTGAAAGGGTAAAAACTAATGAGATTTTGAAAAAAATTCATAATACACAATTATTGTTAATGTAAATTTTATCAATACAATTATGTTTGATAATTTAATAATTATAGAGAAAACTTTGCAATTGTTAATTTTTTAATTTCAAAATCTTTTTAGTTAGCACGTTTCTTATCAGTGAAGTACTTAAAAATTTAGATGGCGCCATAATCATTGTTAAACTTGTTAAAATTTTATTTAAAAATCTTAATCATTTTTGAGATAACAGAAAGTTTCTTATCAGTAAACTTACTTAAAATTCGAGAATGTGCCATAGTCAATTTTTTTGAAATTATACCGACTTGTTAAAATTTGATTTCATAATCTTATTAGTTTTTGAGACAACAGCACGTTTCTCAGCAGTAAAGTAACTTAACAATCCAGATGGCGCTATAGTCAATTTTTTTTAAATGAATTTTATTTCAAAATCCCATTAGTTTTTGAGATAACAGCATCGTTGGCCCAACTAGGGGGATGCAAAACCCTGCAAAGCCTGATATTACAGAGTGGCACCTTACAAATTAGCCCCCCTCCCCCAAAAATTTAAAGTTGTGCAGCTGTACAACATCCTCTGCAGACACATACCCACACACCAGTGACGGTTCCCGGGGTTTTTTCTGGTACGGCCGAGGAACAAGAGGTGGTAATACAGATAGGTGCGGTCACGCAGCCAGCCGTCTCTGCAACTGACCCTACCTATCTGTATTACCGCCTCTTGTTCCTCGGCCGTACCAGAAAAAACCCCGCGAACTGTCGCTGCCACACATATGGATTTAAAAATTCATTCGAATCATTTCGTGGGATTTCTATTTCGTACAGAGAAAGTAACGTAAGCAATTGACACTTTATAATTCATCTGCAAATTAAACTAAGCAAGTATATGTGCAAAAATAAAGGATGTCTTACCTTTGTATCCACATTTCGGGACTCCTTAATCTTAGAAAGAGATCGTTTAGCAAAAGTATACGGTTCCTATGGATCGTTTTTAAAAAATCAAGAACGTCGGGAGCCGGTCACGGGTGGGATTTCAAAAAATAAAAAGTAATATTATAATATACCTGTCCCACTGTAACAACCAGCCGTTCGGCGCCGCTTCCTCTTCCAGCTTCACCAGCTCCTCGCACGTTTCTTTGATCCACTTGTTCAAGTAATTCGAGTCTAAGCTGCCGTACTTCAGTGCAGCATACAAAGTCTGCAACATAATAAACATGAAATATAATGGAAATGCCTGAATATATCAAACACAAATACAGTAAACTACCGATAGGTGGCGCAGCAACCACGGATAATCCGCAAAATGGTTGAATAAGACTGATCGCGCACGGACGATTTTTTTTTAGCAATTGAAAAATTGCAAAATTAAATATCTCCCGACAATAAATTATTTAAATTAGAAACAACTGTAACAAGTAAGGTTGTTTCTAATAAATTACTTTGTGAACGGGCGACTAGAAATGGTTCGTCTTTTCACGATTACAAGATGAACATCGACGAAAAAGCTGGTGTGTGTTGCTGCGTTATTTTTAGGAAAAAGGCAATGCAAACTATTGTGGGTACATCCGTACGGAAAATATGTTTTGTAAAAAGTTCAGTGGTTTACGGAATCACCGTCCCAAATTTTTTAATTTCTTCAGAATAAATTGTGACAGTTTTCCATTTCTGAAATAAATAACTCGGTATCAAAAGACGTGGTGGATATGTGATGTCTGAAAAGGTAATTCACGGGAATACAGCAATTTTTAATTGCCCAACGCACGCACATACATTTAGTCACGAGTGTTCTATTTTGTAAAAAACGTTGGGCGATAATTGTGTCGCCTGTAAAATAGGTCCGGGGGTAATTTATAAATTGTCATGACTTTTTAGTCGCCCATGCGCTCGCACTCATATAATTGTGTGTGATTCTTTTTGGGTGATTTAAAATTCCCTCAAAAATATCGCCCGTGCGTGATCAGCGTGCGTGATTCTTTTTGGGCGATTTAAAATTTCCTCAAAAATATCGCCCGTGCGTGATCAGCCTAAGGGAGCAAATCAACACAAAAATCCTTTTCAGCAATTTTTATTTACAGTAGGGCAGGTAGTGCCAATGACCTTGGCAGAAGTAAAAAAAGAAAAGAAAACTGCAATAACCAAGAGTTTACTGTCGAAATTTTTCTCACATAAAACATTTGCCTAGAAAATGAAGGCCATCACTTATCAAATTAGAGATGCTAACTCTACGTTTATTATTTTCAAATACACAAAACCTTAACTCACTTCAATTTACTTTGTATTTTTCATTAAAATTGTAAAAATTAAATATATAGTTATGATTAAATATTTAATTTATTTTGGGAAAAAATGTTTGCTATGCCAATGGAAATTCTTTTCATATGATCAGTTGTACCAACATGCGTATTTGGTTGCCTACCTATTAATCTGCAATCATTGTTGCTAACTCTGCAATACTCAAAATGTACGACTCACCTCTAATTGTATAAGCATCATCTGTACAGGACTCACCGGCTCCCTCCCCTCGCTCAAAAAGATGAGCTTCTCTTTAACGGTAGCCTGCGCGTCATCAGAATCTTTCAAACCGCCGTTCTGCTTCTCCGGTTGCACGGACGGGTACAGAACGTCCGACTTCACGAAAGCCACTCCTCCGCTTTTGAAACCCGCACCCTCGGCCTTGAAGCCTAGACCTTTACGCGCGGCGCCCTCGCCGATCTTCGGCCTGGTAAAGTTGATCCCTATCCTCCGCTTCCTCTGAAACACCTTGGTGTCTATGTCGACGGTTTCCTCGGGTTTCTCCGCGGCCGGTTTCGCCTCCATGAATTGGTTCACGTCGATGGGTTTGGTCACGGGGAAGAGGGTGCTGTGCGAGACCGGCGCGCTCGGCTCTTCGGCCGTTCCGTTCTCCTGGAATGATTCTTCCTCCTCGTCGGAATCGCCGTAGCCGGCGACGAGAGCGAATCCCGAGGGGACATCTTTTGGAGTCTCGGGTTCCGCTTCAGGGGTTTTTGCCGCTGCTTCGGACTGTGTCGGTTCTTTGGGTGCGGACGAGGTGCTTTCGGCGTCTTCGTTATCGCTGTTCGCTCGGCTGCTCGCGGTCGAGTTGATGGTGGGTTTCGGTGAGCTCTGTTAAAATTGTTCAAAATTAAGTTCCTACAGATAAGTTCGATTGGGGAGCCTCAGAAACTGCGAATTCTCTACTTAAAACAGAAGAACTCTAGCAGTGAATCATCACAGGCTTTTTTTTTGTTTTTTGTCTATTCAGATTGAAAACTTGGGTATCATGCGTACATAACACATGTTTGTGTTTTGTACATCAGCAATGTTTATCATCATTATTTATTCAGTATGTCTTAATGATTTTTAATCAATTTTGACTTTCTCCGTTGCGAAGTACGAGAAAGTATTGTGATCGTGATTTTTTTTTCAAATTTTTTTTTACGGAAATATCCGTTTTGGCGTCCCTAGATACCATTTCAACAATTTCTGAAAAAAAATTTTTGTGTCTGTGTGTGTGTGTGTCTGCGCTGTATCTCAAAAACTAATAGAGCAATTGGTATGAAACTTTGAACATCCGTCTTATTTGATAATCTGAAGAACTAAAAAGCTTTTGGTAAAATTTCGTACACCGGAAGTGGGCGTTTACCTTAACTGTTTTTTGTTTTTTGCCAATATTTTCTTAAATATGAAAAATATCACAAAAACATTTAAACAAACTTTGAAGACAACAAAGAAATGAACATCTTTCGCTTGAAAACATTTTTCATAAAATCATTTTTATTCGAGAAAAAAATTTATTATTATTTTTTTAATTTTTGGTTTATAATTATAAAACGATAATAGTTACAGCAAATTTGTAGAGAATGTTAAAATGAACAACTTATAAAGAGTAAGTTTTTTTCGAAAACCCTTTAGTTTTTGAGTAAACTGAGTTTTTGAATTTGAAGTATAATTTTTCCATCTTTCATAATTTTGATGTCAGTTTCATCCGCTCGATGTACATTTAAAATATGATTCAAATTGAAAATAAACCATGCAAGCATAAATATAAATGATACCATCAAGTAACGGAGAAAGTAACATGATGGCCACATCACCATTTTTGATAATTAAAAGGCTCTTGTTTTGACAGAAAAATTCATGAGATATTTTTGTTAAATGATTGATACTGGAGGTGTATACTTCATGGAGTATCAATTAAAACATTGATATTCCATAAATGATGTCATAAATTTTTGGTTAAATTTTAACCTCGCCGTGTCACATGCTGTCACACCTCGCCAGATTTTTATTTTGATTTTAAAGAGACAAACTGCAAAGTGTCATAAATTTTTGGTTAAATTTTAACCTCCCCGTGTCACATACTGTCACACCTCACCAGATTTTGATTTTGATTTTGAAGAGACAAACTGCAAAGTGTGTCATAAATTTTTGGTTAAATTTTAACCTCCCCGTGTCACATGCTGTCACACCATGCCAGATTTTTATTTTGATTATGAAGAGACAAACTGCAAAGTGTGTCTTTGTTTTTCTTTCGACACATTTTTACCCAAGTGATATTTTAAAATGTGTAATCTATGGTTGATTTTTTGAGAGATAAAGATTAACAGAAAATAATAAGCGAGATACTTACACATTGACTAGAGTGGTTGCTTTTGATTTTATTTTCACTAATGCTCTCATCTTCAGATTCCGTGTCTCCACCGTATGATGAAATTAGTACGATTTTCCTGGCGAAACAACAAAAATTAAAATATTGCTCATGTTGTCAATTAATCAACAAAAAAAGATAGCTTTTGAAGTGTCAATAAAAATAAATGACATCTATGTCAACGATTGATTGATACTAAATAATATCACCTATTGTCACTTACTTTGATATTTCAAACTGTCTAAACGTAGATTTAAAATCTGGCACTTTAATTTGAACAACACTAACAGTGGATTTCACAAACATTTATTTAACCCTTTCGGCCCTCGTGGTGGCAATTGCCACCGCAACATTTACACGTCTGTACTTACTATGACAATCCATATTTTTTCTGTTTATCACTAGATGTCACTTCAACAAAGCCTCACTAATTAATTCCTATACTAATTAATCAAATTAGTTAAAATTTGGTATTTATGGTCTTAAGAAGCTCCCCATCAATAATAATTAACAAAACAATTGTTTTTTTCAAATTTAAAAATCCAGGGCTGAGAGGGTTAGGGTTAAGCCAGGTTTTTCGTAAACCCATATTATATTTTTAGCCGTGTAAACGTTCTTTATGCGGATTATCTGTCAGGATCAGTCACTGAATACATTTTTTAATTGTTATTGAAATAATACCAGTGTTATATCAATTTAAGCCAGACTTATATTTATTACCACCTTTGTGAAATCCACTGTTAATTTACTAAACCGATTAAAACAGATTATCACGTACTCGTCTTCAGAATCACTCGATCTTTTTCTAGGAGGCTTCGATTTCTTGATTTTCTCCGTTTTATTATGTTTGATGGACGTGGGCCTGGGCGTGGGCGAGGGAGGTTTGTGCTCTTCTTTAATTTTATAGATCTTGACGGAGTCCGGTGCCGTGGTCAAGGAAACTCCGGGAAAGAGCGGTTCAACTTTCGGCTGAATTTTCGGCTCGACTTTGGCCGTCAGCTTCTTATTTTTCCCACCGTCCAGCCACTCCTTGTACTCCGCCGGCATTTCCCATGTCACGGCGTTCGAATCGACGTTCCAGTAGTAGGGAAAACCTGTGCCTTCGTCGAAACATTCCTGCCAATCTGAAAACAATTATCTTCATAATTGCTTCGTTAAGATTGTAACGATATAACTAATTAGACGACAAAGTTATTGCTTTAATTGAAGTTTTATCAAATCCACTATGATTATTATCTCAACACCCGCAAGGTTCAAATCAAATCAAATTTATTTTCGCTTCCAAATTTAAAAGCACAACTATTAGTTTTGTATACTCTATCTACTCATAGATTAGACTTTTTAACATCTTTAGTGACAAACACTAGAAAATGAAAAGTACCAACACAGCTATGAGAAAAATGTAATTTTGCAGCAAGTTAGGTTGGTACCGGTATACTTCCAATATGTTCATACCCGACATCGCCGATAGACACATTGTTGACAGTAGTATTGTTTTTGATTTCCGCCATGGAGAACGTTCTAAATGATGTGACGAACAAACTACACACCTACTTAATATAGACTCTCAAGTTCTCCAATTTTATTTTGGGTTTTGTACAAAGATTTTTATTGTGTATTATTTGTAAAAAATTTGTAAAAAATCACCGTCTCCCTGGTAATCGGTGATTTCCTCCATTCCAACGCTGCTCTAATAGTCATTGGGCACGTTCGTCAGAATTTTCAACCGTCAACATGTTTATTTTGATTTACGCTGAATGTTGGTATTTGATGAACTCTACTTTTGTAACCTCCATTTCGGCGACAACTTCAGTCTAATTTGTACGGTTGGTAAAATAGCGACCGCTGGACGAACTTGTTCACGATCAACAGTGCGTTCATCAGAAAATACCCCAACGGTTGGCAGTAAACACTGTTTAGTCTGACGAATGCGACCATTGCCTCCGCCTGCTCAGAGGCCAAGGCGATGACACAGTACCATCAAATTTACATATAATAGATACTAATTACAAAATTCGACGGATATTAAGTTAGTCCGTAAACAGGCAATAATAACAACAAAAACATTATCTCAAAATATCTTTAAAAAAATAATTCATGCGAATAATTACAGAACCGCATGATCTACAGCATAATAAGCTTGCATTAGTGTACAAACTTATCAGTGACACGTTTACCTCATTTTCATAAAACAAAAAGAAGAAACAGCTGCATTTAAAACAAACACCGATAAAACAACAAGGAGTACGAGAAGAAATCAATGCTGAATTCATCAATTAATTCTCACAATTTACTCGCAAAATAAATTCAATCAAACAACAAGATAATCGTAGCTAAAAAAAGTAATTATAGTCTGTTACTTAATAGAAATTGATTGTTAAAATTACGAGCATAAACACATTGTCTCGTCTATCGAAAATGTGCATCTTGTTTCGTTAAACTCACCGCAGGTCTTCTTCTTCACCGGGGGGGCGATTTCGTTGATTTCATTCAGGAAATCGTTCAGGGTAGCATCCATTATTAATAAAACCACAATTCACTTTATCATAATAAGCAGTAGCGAAAATATTACGATATATTTTAGGCAGTAGACATGAACTGTCGGGTTTCGACGTACAGAGGACGGTATATTGGGTAAACTAAATACGACGCAGTTTCAGTTCGCGTCAATAGATGTCGCTAAATTTTTTGCGGGATAATTAGTGTTTCTGCCTCTCTCCTTACGAGATTGCAATCATATTTATATTCGATTCATATTCATCAGTAGTAATAAAATATTACGTTATATTTTAGGCAGTAGACATGAACAGAGGGCGGTAAATTGGGTGAATGTAAATGCGAAGCAGTTTCAATTCGCGTCAAGAGAGGTCACTAAATTTTTTGCGGGATAATTAGTGTTTCTGCCTCTCTCCTTGTGAGATTGCAATCATATTTATATTCGATTTATATTCATCAGTAGTAATGAAATATTACGTTATATTTTAGGCAGTAGACATGAACAGAGGATGGTAAATTGGGTGAATGTAAATACGAAGCAGTTCTAATTCGCGTCAAGAGATGTCACTAAATTTGTTGCGGGATAATTACCGTTCTGCATCTTTCCTTACGACATTGCAATAATATTTGTATTCGATTCATATTCATTAGTAGTAATGAAATATTACGTTATATTTTAGGCAGTAGACATGAACAGAGGATGGTAAATTGGGTGAATGTAAATGCGAAGCAGTTTTAATTCGCGTCAAGAGATGTCGCTAAATTTTTTGCGTGTCTGCCTCTCTCCTTGTGAGATTGCAATCATATTTATGTTCGATTCATATTCATCAGTAGTAATGAAATATTACGTTACATTTTAGGCAGTAGAGATGAACAGAGGACGGTGAATGGGTAAATGTAAATGCGAAGCAGTTTTAATTCGCGTCAAGATGTCACTAAATTTGTTGCGGGATAATTAGTGTTTCTGTGTCTTTCCTTACGAGATTGCAATCATATTTATATTCGATTCATATTCATCAGTAGTAATGAAATATTACGATATATTTTAGTCAGCAGACATGAACAGAGAACGGTAGATTGGGTAAATGTAAATACGAAGCAGTTTTACTTTGCGTCAAGAGATGTCGCTAAATTTGTTTCAGTATTGTGTCTTTGCTTACGAGTATTCAATAATTTAATTTCAATAAGATAAGATATGATAATTGGTGCCACTGACTTATTTTAATTGGGTTGTGTGGAAGTTTATCTCCTCTATATACGAAATTATAATCATACATTATTTTCATTTAAACGCCAAATATCGTAAGGTATTCAATCATTTAATTTCAATAAGATAAGATATGTTAATTGGTACCACTGTCTTATTCTAATTGGGTTGTGTGGACGTTTATCTTCTTTATATACGAAAGTATAATCATATTTATATTTGATTCACTTATAATTATTTTCATTTAAACACCAAACATCGCAAGGCATTCAATAATTGAATTACCTTTGACTATATAAATAGTTGGTAGCACATTTTCTGAAAATTTCTGTAATAATTCAAGTAAAATTACTTTGGCTGTCTGGAAATCTCCAGTGCAGAGCAGTGTACATTTTGTTAATTTTGACAATAGTTTTGTGTGTTTTTATTTGCCGATTTTGCCTATTTTAAACACTAGCAGTTATTTCTAGAATTGATCATTACATTTAGGATTCATAATCTAGCTGTTTTATTTAATTTTCAGGGTTTTCCACGCCAAAATTCCCATTCTTAGTGACGCCACTGAACTTCTGTTAGTAATGTTATGTTTTAAGGGCTGCCAACTATTTTCGACTCACGGTCTATCTATATAGTCAAAGTTAATTGCAATTGGATAAAATAATTGACGCCACTGAAATATTTTAATTATATCGCGTGGAATTATTATTACGCAGACAATAATTTAAGTGAAAATTTAAAAATATTCGTTGATATTATAATAATTATGTTGGCATCACTGAACCCTTTAAGTTGTGTTTTGGTCATGACGTTTATAACATGAATGTATTTATTTAAATATTCGCACTCTCCATAAAGGAAAAGTAATGAAACCGGAAAATAAATTCACGTGAATATAACCCGAAAACTCGACAACATGGACGCGACGTTCAAAGGTACCTGTATGAAAGATATTCACAAGGGGCAAGGGCCATGGAGCTACGAGATCCCACCGATTTACCCATCGAAATACCACGCGATTCTGTTCGAGATGCCGCCCAGCCCAAACAGTCCGCCGAAGCCGCACGCTGGCACGCAGAAGTTCCACTGGGACGAAGGTTACGTTCGGATGCCGTACTCCAGCAAGAACTTGTTCCCCTGCAAAGACGTGAGTGTTTCGTGTTTGAATTCCGCTCGTCTCGGCGTGACCGGTTTTCGAATTTTAGAAAAATGGAAAAGATGCCTTGGTTTCCAGGTGGCAGGTTATACGGGACGCGTTGCTACGGCCCATATTATCCGGTAGGGATTTGGAGGCGGCCATAAGTAGGTACAATTCGAAGACGCCGAAGTTCACCGCTTTGAATTGTTTATTTGAGGAGGTACGTATGTGTTTCGTTTGTTTAATTTAGGTTATTATTTGTTGCACATGCAAATTAAATATTGTTTCCCCATCAGGACACCTACAGACCGGTTTTGATGGGGTGTTCTGATGGCGAAACAATATTTAATGTTTACATTACTATTGTTATATTTGCCGCTGCTGGTGTTTCCATATCTTGTCGGTGGTTAACCTCTTCACGCCCAGGTCGCCACATGTGGCGACAACCAAAAAAAAAAAAAGAAAAATGTTATACAAAAAATACCCCTTTAGCGCCATCTATGGACATTTTTTCATATTTTTTTGCATAAACGACTAAGTTTGAGACAGTGGAATAATAGCAAAACGTCACAATAACAAAAAAGTAATTTTTCAACAAACTTGAGATTATACTATAACCCAATCAAAGCAGCATGGGCGTGAAGTGGTTAAGCAACTCGGATTTGGTTCAGATCAGCATTCAGGCAATAGATTCCGCCACTTTGATGTTTCTACGTTTAATGGGATTGGTTTAAAACGTGTGTAGAGTTGTGACTTTGGAAAATGTAGGAAACGTACTCTAGTACAACTTTACCAAGCACTCGAGGCGTGTTGCGCCACGACAATCTTAAATTTAATTGGCTCCGGAGATTCGTTATCGCTTTCGCGTGTTCTGAATCCTTTCTCACTCTGCGCAAATTTTACCCCCACATGAATTGAGTGCTCGGTAGAGTTAAACATGTACTGTCTGTATTAATCCATCTCATCACGCCCCTTTTCCTGTCCTTCGATCTATTCTTTAACAGGAAGTGGTTTTCCAATTTCCTTGTTCCTTGATGAGTCTGCGACCACATCAATTTTCAATTGTTATAGTTATTACTGTTTGTTTAATCTTTTGTACCTAAATATAGTGTAAGGTTTTTCCTTCTATTCCTTTCATTTTCAATTTTTTTTTTGTCTTGCAAGTTCTGCGTTTCTCTAGCTTTTTCCTTCACTTCATTCCATTTTTAACTCACATTTGTCCAAGATTTAAATTAAAGGAAAGTAAATGATATGTTTCTCCAAATGAGAAATTAATATTTAAAATTATTTTTTGTCTTCCTGTCAAATGTCGATGAATAATCACTGAACGTACTTATTCCAATAAAAAAATGATAGATGGCGCTGAAGATATTCCAGATATAATTTTAATGGGCATGTTCGTCAGACTAAACAGTTGGGTGTTTATTGCCAACCGTTGGGGTATTTTCTGATGAACGCACTGTTGATCGTGAACAAGTTCGTCCAGTGGTCGCCATTTTACCAATCGTACAAATTAGACTGATTGGTGGAATCAAGTGTTGAAGTTGCCGCCGAAATGGAGGTTACAAAAGTAGCGTTCATCAAATACCAACATTCAGCGTAAATCGAAATAAACATGTTGACAGTTGAAAATTCTGTCGAACGCGCCCAATGTTATTTTTCGCTTCCTGTCAAATGTCGATGAATAATCACTGAGCGTACTTATTCGAATAAAAAATGATAGATGGCGCTGAAGATATTACAGATACGATTTTAACGTTATTTTTCGCTTCCTGTCAAATGTCGATGACTGCTCACTGCACGTACTTATTGGAATAAAAAAATGATAGATGGCGCTGACGACATTCCAGATATAATTTTAAAATAGTAACTGTAGGTATATCTGGTTTAAATACTTAACACAGTGAAAATTGTTAATTGCAGGCTTTAAATGAAGACGAATCGGAACACTTTTTCAAATCCACTCTACCGAAAATAATAAAACTAGCGTTACAATTACCCGACATATTACCCGGGAGTATACCCTTACTGAAAATGGACGCCTGCAAATCGGTCAGCCTGAGCCAGTGGCAGATCGCGAGCATACTGGCCAACTGTTTCCTGTGCACGTTTCCGTGGCGGAAGGACGTCGGCATTTCTTATCCGGGGGCGAACTTTTGGAGGTATTTACGTTTTAAATTCGCCACTCTGATACATTAGTCAATATGTTGCAGTTTATTTTCAGCGCACCTCACGGGCGACCAGGACGGGTACATGATCGAGAAGCTGAAGTGTATCCTGCATTATTTTCGGAGGGTCTTAGAAAACGGTACCTCTTGTTATACTTAACCCTTTCGGCCCTGGTGGTGGCAATTGCCACCGCAACATTTACATGTCTCTACTTACTATGACAATCCATATTTTTGCTGTTTATCACTAGATGTCACCTCACTAATTAATTCCTATACTAATTAATCAAATGAGTTAAAATTTGGTATTTATGGTCTTAAGAAGCTCCCCATCAATAATAATTAAAAAAATAAAAAATTCCAAATTTTAAATCCAGGGCTGAAAGGGTTAATGTAATAATGAGATGAGAAAGTTGAAAATAGTTGGCACCACATTTGCTGAAAATCCCTGTAATCATTATATTGGCTGCCTTGAATTCTCCAGTGCAGTGCACGTGCGTTTTGACATTGTGGTTTTTGAGGTTACTTCACTTTTGTTATAAAGAAGTATTTTCAAATTTTAGCGCCAACGTTTTGACATGTGTGGTTTTTGAGGTTACTTGTCTTAAACATTCGTATTTTCAAATTTTAGCGCCAACGGGAGTAATTACCTTCGAAAGACAGCACATACGCCGAAGCAACATGCCGAGATGGGATAAAGCGAAAAATAACTTGGGCAACACGAGGATACACATTTGTAGCACGGGCACTATCGAAGACAACGGATTGGGGTTGCTGCAAGTTGATTTTGCTAATAAGTAAGCATTTCGTTCAGCTCTATAACTATATATACTGTATACATTTTCTAGCTTAAAAATTAATCAATTTTTTGTTTCATATACAGGGTGCCCGGATTTCGTAAGGGCAACATGGGCAACTTTTGCATTTATATAATAACAATAATAATAAATTGTCTTTATTGCGAGGAAAAAAAAAAAAAAACTACAAGAAATATCATGGCAGAGTAGGCGAACCTCTTACTGCTCTTCCACTTAACCTACATTTGAAGAGATAGAGAGATGGTCAAATTAGCAAAAAGGTGCAGGTTCGAGGGCTCATTGAGAATCCACCACCAAATTCCACTTGTCATGGCATCCACAGTAAAAATTAAAAGAAAATCTGAAATTGAAGAAATTGGGAGATTTTGTTTTAATTCTTATTTTGAACAAGTGAGCCATGACAAGTGGGATTTGGGGGTGGATTCTCAACGAGCCCTCGAACCTGCACCTTTTTGCTAATTTGACCATCTCTCTATCTCTTCAAATGTAGAAGTTGCCCCTACGAAATCCGGGCACCCTGTATATACCGGATGATTCAGATCACGCGTGCCTGGTATTTTTCTTGAACATATGGTTGTCTACCGTCATGTCATTACCAAACCTACCTAAACAGTTTGATAAGACTAAACTGAACTTACCTGCACGTTGACACGTTCACTGCCAATGATGCACATGCAGTGCCTGTAAGAAAAATGCCTGACACGGGTGCTCTGAATCACACTGTATAATGATTGCTGGAGGTAATTATCTCATTTATTCTGCAGGTTTTTGGGAGGCGGTGTATTGGGTTTCGGTTGCGTTCAAGAGGAAATACGGTTCCTTATTTGTCCGGAGCTGCTGGTGTCGCGATTGTTCACTGAAAAATTGGGAAATCTGGAATCTTTGATTATCACAGGTACTCAACTTTTTTTTTAAGTTTTAGTGATTGGCAGTGGCGCGCCTGCACAGTGTACACGCTTTCAGGTTAGGAAGAAAAAAAGTGATTCTATTTTATAAAGTGGTGCCAATTAAAGCTCTGCGCGCAGGCGTGTAGGCAATGGTATTACAAATTTAATCAAAACAACTGAAGATCCGTTTCCATGGCTATTGCTACTGTTTTCATTTGTTTTGTATGATGTGAAATTACGTGATAATAATGCCCGTTAACTTACTGGACTTTCACACATTTATTGTTATTTTTGAATTTTGCTAATTTCAAAAGGGGTGAATTGTTGAATTGAAAAATGCTATCGTGCACAAACTTGCAGGTGCGACCTATTATGCATCTGCACCATATCACAGCTTGATCTTCGATAGTTCTTTTAAATAAAGTATGTTCATAAAAAAAAAACTCAAGTGTGCCATGATTTTTTATTTTTACAAATTTAAGTTGGTGACACATTTTGAGGTTATGTTACTTGCGGCGTGTTCCTACCGATAAATTAATTTACTGTGATGAACGACGCAGAGAAGACGTAGGTTCACCTTTCAAAATTCCTTGGGCTGTGTTAATAGCATCCTAAGTGCGTTTGACTGGTCCACCACTTCCTGGTTTACGGAGAATACTACCCGTTTCATGAAATAATACAACAGATCGTGATAAGGTATTTTTAAATTCATCATAAATAATGAGAACGTTAGGAAATTCTTCCTGAAACTCGTGTCGAATGAATACACTCAATTTCCGTCAACTTTAGTCCCATTTCGGAAATAACTTTCAACTAGAAACATTTTTGCTGGTTGCGACCGGTTTGTGACCACGAAATAATTGCGACTTTTAGAACAATCTGAGGATTTGTATGTCAATTCCTAACAGATTTAAAAAAAATAAAAAATCATGGCACACTTGAGGTTTTTTTTTTTAATGAACATACATCTGCCACTGTATTTTTGTAGAAATTTTAATAACTCATTGTTCATAAACTTTTTTTTTTCTTTTTAGGAGTAGAACGATTTAGTGTATATAACGGATATGGAGACACATTCTCGTGGGCGGGCGACTACAGGGACGAGACACCGTTTGACTGTTCGGGCCGAAGGCAGACAACGATAGTGGCAATCGACGCCACCTATTATTCTAAAACCGTGGACCAATTCCACACATCGCAGATCCTCAGGGAATTAAACAAGGTAACACCCGATTGACATTACACGCTCTGCCAAAACTATGATTAGGTACAAATTTAAAATAGACACGCAACACTCATGTCTATTTCTAGGGGCTGTCAATTGCCCAATGAATTGATGTATTGCATGGTATCTCTCTCTATATCAAAATAAGTTATGACAAAATTACAATATCCACTTTTGTAGAATGCTGTGTTTAGTTCATTACCTAATGTTGTGTGTATTTATTTGAATTAATTAATAATTCATGTCGATTATATGAGGAAAGGTCGGTGACCTATCAAAATTGTCATTTTCTTGGTATAATTATGTTATGTATTTGAGGTCATTACCTAATGTTGTGTGTATTTATTTGAATTAATTAATAATTCATGTCGATTATATGAGGAAAGGTCGGTGACCTATCAAAATTGTCATTTTCTTGGTATAATTATGTTATGTATTTGAGGTCATTACCTAATGTTGTGTGTATTTATTTGAATTAATTAATAATTCATGTCGATTATATGAGGAAAGGTCGGTGACCTATCAAAATTGTCATTTTCTTGGTATAATTATGCTATGTATTTGAGGTCAAAGTTGTGTGTATTTATTTGAATTAATTAATAATTCATGTGGATTATATGAGGGAAGGTCGGTGCCCCATCAAAATTGTCATTTTCTTGGTATAATTACGTTATGTATTTGAGGTCTTGAGGGGAAAGGTTTCCTAGGCCTCACAGCTTTTTCATGATTCATTAATCAATGATTGTTGACGCTGTGAACGATGATTTCTGATCTGCACTGGTTTAGATCTCGTTCACTGATTACGATGCGGGTGATAATAAAATAATGGTGCACCTGATCAAAATATATTCACCATAATTACATTATTACACTTACCAATACAAACTACAGTAACCGGTCGTCATGAATTACAAAAGTGTGCAACTGTTTTTTTGTAAACAAACATGAACGTGTCCCCCTTGTGTTCAATTGTTGTTTGTTGATTTTGTCAAGGTGAACCTTGATATGGTGGGAGCCGTCTGAATTGTCGCGGATTTCGATCCGAGCAGGTAGCGAATTTAAATAGCCGGAACAATGATTCATGTGGATTATGTGACAAATCAAATTCGTCATTTTCTCGGCATAATTGTGTTACGTTATGTACTTGAAGTCTAGAGGGCAGGGGCTTCCTAAACCTTCAGCTGCGGAAAGGTCGGTGATCAGAATCATCATTTCTCGGTATAATTATGTTATGTATTTGCGGTCTTGAGAAGGAAGGGCTTCCCAAAACCCCCTCCAGCTTTTTCATGATTAATTCATTAACGAATCGTTCATTCATGTGGATTATGTGAGGAAAGTTCAGTGACCCATCAAGATCGTCATTTTCTCGGTATAATTATGTTATGTTATGTATATGAGGCCTTGAGGGAAAGGGCTTCCTAAGTTTCCTCCAAGAGTGCACCACTACTACAAGATTGACTCGTTTCAACTTCATCCTTCTGTCCACCATTTATCATCTCCATCAAAATCCTCCGCCATATTTCGACAACCACAAACACGTAATAAATATTTGCAGGCGTACGCAGGTTACCATTCTAGATTTAACATCCCGCTACCGGCAGTGGCGACGGGAAATTGGGGCTGCGGCGCGTTCCGGGGGAACGTGCACCTGAAATACCTCGTACAACTAATGGCGTGCAGTGCCGCCAACCGCGACATGGTGTACTACACGTTCGGCGATGAGGAGTTACGCGACAGCATCTACAACATGTACACCTTCATAGCGACCAACAAAGTGTCCATCTGTCAGTTGTGGAGGATAATGTGCCGGTTCGTCACCTCGGATCTGCCCCCGGACAAGTTTTTCCCGTTCGTGCAGCAGGCCTTCTTCGACATGAAGAGCCAGCCGTCGATAAAAACGTTCTTCGGGCTGAGCAAGAAAGCCGAGGAGAGCGACATGAAACCGTCGACTTCAAATAATGCAGTCGATATGACGGTGGATGTTGTCGATGATGATGATGACGTGCCCGAGACGGCGCAGGTGCCCGTGAAAAGGAAAAAGTCGCAGTCGAACGATTTGTTGAATCTGATCGGAAAGATCGACGGTGATGTTAAGGAGTTGAATGATTCCAGGGTTTCGGATAACGGCGGGTACTCGCTGTTGAGTAGCATCGATGAGTTCACCAAGAAAAAAAATGAGCAGAAGGCAGGGAGGGCCGAGGAGATGGAGGTCGATGAAATCGTTGCGAGTTTGGAGAAGCCGGATAGGGGTAAGGGTGCGGAGAAGAAGAAGATCACGGATTACTTTAAGAAAGTCTGATTGGTTAAGTTGGTAGCACAATTGTTTTATTTTTGTATATTGAGAGGAATTAATAAAATAAATTGCAAATTATACATATGATTTTTGTTACGGTTAACGAGATTAAAAATTTCATTCCGATGCAGATGTTGGCCAATTAGCAAGCGTAACAAAACTGATTAACACAATGTTGAAAAAAAATGGCCGCCTAGGCCAAGTCGCTTTTTCAGCTAATATTACTAGTAATTGTGAAATAAAATCAGGCATTGCTCGGCTATAGTGTTTTTAATTTTTTTCCATAATATTTGAATAGTTAACCGTTTTTTCTGAAGAAAAAACGGTTAACGAGATTAAAAATTTCATTCCGATGCAGATGTTGGCCAATTAGCAAGCGTAACAAAACTGATTATGTTGAAAAAAAAATGGCCGCCCAGGCCAAGTCGGTTTTTCAGCTAATATTACTAGTAATTGTGAAATAAAATTGTTTTAAATTTTTTTTGCATAGTATTTGACGAGACATGCTTTGCATGTCTCGTTTCTTGAAAGTCATTTGTTATCAGTGGAGGCCGCGTGACTCGTAATAATGGGATGAACAGGGGGGTAAGGTAATATTAACAGTCAACATTGATAATAAATGATAAAACTTCTGTTGAATTTTAACAATCCTAAAGATAAAACTTGACACAGCTACATTTGTGGAGCATTTATACAGGGTGTTTCAGAGCTCTGGGGGTGAGTTGGAAAATTGCGGTTTTCACGGGACCCTAGAGGACCTTTTCGGCCTTCAGGAAAAAAATAAATATTGTAAAAAAAAAGTTTTTTGTGGAATTGGCAACACTTTTTTTGAGGGGGTAGATCTAGGGAGTTGAAATTGTAATAGTATTTGTCTTGAATTGTTTTTGATTTTTCATAAAAACTTCAAATCGATATCTATGGTTTTGAAAATATTTGAAAAAAACGTGATTTTGGCCTTACGCGTTTAGTATACAGGGTGTTTCAGAGCTCTGGGAACGGTCAATCATGTCCTCATCTTTCAAAATTTCGAAAAATGTTTTATATAAAAGTTGTGTATAATAGTGAGCTGCACGCCCTTAAAATATTTAAATTTATACAGGGTGTCTCATAACAAAGTTACAGACCAAACTTATGTTTTTTTTAAATGGAACACCCTGTATTTTTTGTCGTTTTTGAATTATATGGAGCAAATAAAGGTGAGTTACTTCAATACTCCCTATACCTATTGTTTGCCGTTTTCGAAATATTTGAAGATTTGTTGAAATGCATGGTCTGGGTGAAATTTTATTTTTGCCCCAGTCATTGACGTTGAACGATTAAAATCATTTCAATTATTTGCTTGAAGGTTCGAACTATAGAGCCAACCATGATTTCATACAAAAAATTATACTGGGTGACAAAAAAAATGCGGTAGAAAAACCCAACTTATAAAGTTGAATAACTTCGTTTTTTCAAATGGCACACCCTGTATTTAGTAACGTATTCTCAAGTAGAATCCAATTATCTTTTAGATTATAATAATTATTCCTGATACGATAATCGCTGAATACAAGAAAACTATTGAGATTAGGAACAGGGAATCCTTATACAATCTGAAAGATAATTGGATTCTACTTAAGAATACGTTACTAAATACAGGGTGTGCCATTTGAAAAAACGAAGTTATTTAACTTTACAAGTTCGGTTTTTCTCCCGCATTTTTTTATCACCCTGTATAATTTTTTGTATGAAATCATGGTTGGCTCTATAGTTCGAACCTTCAACCAAATAATAGAAATGATTTCAATCGTTCAACGTCAATGACTGGGGCAAAAATAAAATTTCACCCGGACCATGCATTTCAACAAATCTTCAAATATTTCGAAAACGGCAAACAATAGGTATAGGGAGTATTGAAGTAACTCACCTTTATTTGCTCCATATAATTCAAAAACGACAAAAAATACAGGGTGTTCCATTTAAAAAAAACATAAGTTTGATCTGTAACTTTGTTATGAGACTCCCTGTATAAATTTGAATATTTTAAGGGCGTGCAGCTCACTATTCCGCACAACTTTTGTATAAAACATTTTTCCAAATTGTGAAAAATAAGCACGTGATTGACCGTTCCCAGAGCTCTGAAACACCCTGTATAAAAGGTCAAGATCATTGTTGTTTGGAAAAATTGCAAACAAGCTCATTTTGAAAAAATTTTAAATATTGGGTTCTCACCTTCAATTGTCATTTACTTGAAAAATTTCTTATGTAAGATGGCAACATTTTTATACAATGAAAAGATCTCTCAAAATCATGAATAAAAATCGGGGGTTGCCATTTAAAAACAAAATGGCTGACGTCATTACTCAAAAACAAATGACGACTGAAAATCGACTTTCATTCAAAATGTATTTTTATAAAAGAAAATCGACGTGTTCGAGGATTTTTTCCAAAAATGTTTTATTTCGATTTTACTGACTATATTCCATACTTTAGTTGCGCACTGTATATTATACATGGAGGGAGGGGGTCGGTCCAGCTTGATGTAGGGCTCCATAAATTATTAAATTAATTATTTTATGGCACAAAATTTATATGAAATTAAATAATCTCTGCGGTAATAAATTAGAGAAACATCAAGAAATATATTTTTCGTACTTTAACTGGAAAATTAAAACTCGGCGAGTTGGCTGCTTTATTTGTTCAAAAAACAAGTAAATTTGAACATTTTGAACTTCACTTCACTCAAAAGATAATGAAAATAAGTTTTCCTTAGTTATACGTCTTGTAAGAAAATAAAACAACGTTTCTGTACTTTTTCTTTTTTTCTGAGGCAATAGTCTGCTTGATAAAGATACAATATAAAAAAAAATAAATTAGAATAGTTATTTCTTTCCAATAAAGGTCTTTTTTTACAATATAATAATTCACTCATTTATATGACATCTCCTTTTGACTTTGAACTTCTATAAAAATAATACACATTTTGGTCGCTCACGCCATCTATTTTCGGAATACTAACGCTGCAATGGCCAGTAAGACACGTATGTGAGTACAGGCAGCTAGGTGTATTGGGGTGTGTGAGACGCAGTGGCCTATACGCATGGAAATCTGAGACATGCCATACATGTCTCAGGGCGATTGACGTGTTAAAAAGTAGATTTTTGTAATTGATCAAACTTATGGAATGAGGATTTTTTTTTTTTATTAATTAAAACACTTGGTTTCGTTTCACTGCTTTTTTTTTGTCTCTCCAAAGAGACAAAAAAAAGCAATGAAACCAAAAAACCAAGTGTTTTAATTAATAAAAAAAAAAAAATCCTCATTCCATAAGTTTGATCAATTACAAAAATTAATTAATTAATTAATCAAATTATATAATTATGTTTCACCACGGGTTAAGTGAGAAATTAATTAATCATATGAGGATTTATATGAAGACTGCATTTTTTATTTATAATTGGCTGCGTTGCTTTAAATTTATTTTTAGTAAGCATTATAGGTACCGGGTGTACCATTTAACTAGCCAAATCAAAATAACTCGAAAAACACGCATCGTAAGAAAAAACGTTCCCAGACCAAAAGTTAATATTTCCTAAGGGGACATCATCCCATTCTAAATTCAGCCCCCAGTGGATGGGGCGGAGGGCAATTTTGAAATTTCAAATAGGAACCTGAGTGAGTTTAATTCTATTGGTGCGGTAGAGATGCGCCTCACCATGAGTCACGCCACTGGATGGATGTTTGTCATGTTGTTCTTGTCAGTGATAGCTCACGGGGTGACTCATAGTACGGCCGAGGTACTAATACAGATAGGTAGGGTCGGTTGCAGAGATCTGTATTACCACCTCGGCCGTACCATGAGTCACGACGTGAGCTATCACTGACAAGAACAACGTGACAAACATCCATCCAGTGGCGTGACTCATGGTGAGGCGCATCTCTACCGCACCAATAGAATTAAACTCACTGAGTGAATGAAAATGACGGCTGAGGTAGTAATACAGATAGGTAGGGTCGGTTGCAAAGCTCTGTATTACCACCTCGGCCGTACCATGAGTCACCCCGTGAGCCGTCACTGGTTCTTGTAGTAATTCTATAACTTCCCTAACAGCTCAAAATTTCTGCATTGAACCAATAGGAATTATATTTCTTAGTTTCTAAAAATGCTCGCAATTGGAAATGACAAAATTCCAATACAAATTGAGACCATTTATCTTGGACAGTATACAGCGTGTCCATATTTCCCCAGAATCTTGGCTGTATGATGTAATGTACAGTTGTGGTTAATATTGTTTGGTACAATTGAAAATGCACTAATTTTGTAGTTTGATGCAACCGAGCATTAGAAAAGCACTTTTAACACGTTCGCTGCCACTACAATTGGGATTACACATACGCAAGTACAAAGTTGGACGCACTAGCACGTCGGTGGCAGCGAACGTGTTAACCAAGGATTAGATATAAGAGTACAAAAGGTGTAATAAAAAAAGAAGTATATTGGAAACTAAACTCTTTATTGCCATACCTATGAATTATTACAATTTGTACCTTTGTATTTAACAACCATTTATCGCAAAAATAGTATACAACGAATAAATACTGTTAGTAGTAACTGGCAATTCACGAATTTCGATTTTAAGCACAACTTACAAAATATATACTTGTTAGTTTGATATGAACACATTCTGAAAACCGGTATTGTTAATGAGGTAATGGCAGAGCTCGCGAAAATTTCTGTTTTTTCCGTTTTGGGGGAAATTCGAGATGTACACGTACATACATATATATATATATCCTAGTAACAGAACTCCTTATTATCTTACAAGTTACAAAATGAACTTAACGTTATACTGTAAAAACTTAAGTACACGAAAATCACTTAACATAAATAACGAAACTAAATGAGATATAAACAGCTTTTTTCCTAGTAGGAATGTTAATGTGCCAACTATCTAAAATAATAAATGCATTTTCCTAAAAATAAAAATTATTTATGTTTAGATTTTAGTGTTTATGCGTACGGGCGGGGATGGCGCCCGCTAGTACGTATGATCTTTTAAAATTAAACCGGGGGGCAGTTCAGGCGGCCACCTCTGCCTCGCCGTTGGACTCCGCTTCCGCGGGCTCGTCCAGTTTCGCCTTTTTCTCGGGGGTGGCTCCTTCCGCGGGCTTCTCTTTCGGCGCGTCTCCGCCCGTCGATTTCCTCTTCACGCAACACTTATCACCTTCTAGAAAATTAACACACTTATAATTTCCGTAAGACGATTGCTTTTATAATGTGCAATATCCAGTTTTTATTTAAATGTCATCTAATTGATCAAAATAACTGCAAGCAATCAATTATTTTCAACGCTATCGTTAAACGGTTCTTGACGCTACAGACAGATGGCGGTAAAACGCTTAATCTACCAAAATAATCAATTATTTTCACCTCCATCGTCAAACGGTTCTTGAAGCTACAGGCAGATGGCGGTAAAACGCTTAACCGACCAAAATAAATAATATTGGTTGACTGGACGGCACCGGGAAGTGAGGACGTACAAAGGGCCAACTGAGGCCTACGTGCAGTGGACCTCTCTGCCCTCCCACCGGAATAATCCAGAGATCCAGAAATAATATTTAAATAGTTCAATTTTATCGGTTTTGAATAATTGTAATGAAACTCGTTACTTTAGAATTTGAGAAAATATTTTTAACACTCTTAACCCTTGGCTGCACCTTGGGGTCCCACAGGACCCCATCAATTTTTTTGCAGGCGTTTTGGTGACCTTTAACCACTTCGCGCCCATGCTGCTTTGATTTAATCCCAGGTTTGATGAAAAATTACTTCTTTGTTGTTGTTAACTTTTTCTACGAAATATGATTTCACTTTCCCATTTATGCAAAAAAATATGAAAAAATATTCCATAGATGGCGCTAAAGAAGTAATTTTTTTTGTTTTCATTTTTTGCTTGTTGCCACAAGTGGCGAACCTGGGCGTGAAGAGATTAAATATCGAAAATCATTATACGGTGTTAGTAAAACTATTGAACTATACGACTGCATACATTAGAACATACGGTGTGCGTCAGTCGGCTTCTGGCGATCACCCAGTTAGACCTCTTATTTTTATAGGTGCAGCCAGGGGTTAAGACTTATGCCCCCACTTTTTAACTTTACCACAGGACACAGGGCTCAACACAGGGTTTTAGGCATAAAAAGCGTTGTTTTTTAATTGGATATTGGCCATATTGTCAATCTACCAGTCACCTTTGTTAGAACAAGAATAACGGGAGTTTTTAAAGCAAATTTATTGTGGTTTTAGGCATAAATAAAAAAATTACGAATTTATTGTGGTTTTAGGTATAAATAAAAAAATTACGAATTTATTGTGGTTTTAGGCATAAATAAAAAAATTACAAATTTATTGTGGTTTTAGGTATAAATAAAAAAATTACGAATTTATTGTGGTCGGTAAAGTGTTAAATTACTGTTAATAACTACCAGTGGCGGAGTAAACCTTTGAGAGGCCCAATATTGTATTTGTTTCACTACATATTTAATTTTTGATCGAATAAGATGACAGTGAAATAAAACCTGGGATGATAACTTAGCTGTGCTCCAAATGCAGATTAGCGTAAAATGATATGCAACTGCGTCGTAATACAAGCCAAAGATCAGGATTCTTGCTCTGCTGACATAGCCGTGTAACATTTACGTAAACATTCCCGCTCTACTCAATGTAAACCTTATCAAAAATTTGATAATACAAAGGAAAAAAAGAAAATATATACTGTTCATGCATCGCGGATTACACTAAAAATATTACTTCGTAACATTGTATACGGAACTAATTAGGGAAGCCTAAAAATAGCTGGAGTTACTAGAGCGTTAAGGTACGATTACAGTTTTCGAATTTGATTTGTTAGAGGTCAGAAAAGCGTCTTGTGCATATTTTTTGTTGTTGTTGTTGGATAGTTACCACATTGCTCGCCATTGTTCACCGAGAGCTGGAATTAATTCCATCGACGTTGCACAATCAGGAATGGGAATGTAGTCTAATTATATGTGCAGCGTGTCTAAATATATTTCTTATCAGAGTTCGAAACCGTTGTTATTTTTCATATTTATTTGCAGTGTTTAGTTTGCTTAACCTATTCAGGGACAAATTAATTTTAAAGTTTCAAATCCTTTACAGTACAACCGGACATAGAAATGTGCAACTGTACCAGCTTTCAGAGCTTGACCAGAGATGGCAGTATTGAGCTAAATCAAATTTGTTTGAAATGTGTTCGTCATTTTTTAAAACGTACACAAATGTGTTTCTGTCCCTGAAGAGGTTGAAACACGTATGAGAAAATGTTTCTGACAGGTGTTTTGGTCAGATAACTATTTTATAATCAAAGTTTATTGATTGTAAATTTTACTTTGATAACCGAAGTAAGTGTCTGGAAATATACAGGCTCCTGCATTTCACCTCCCATCTGCTATAGCTCATTTACTAATTAAGTTGGAATTTTGATATTTCGCAGAATAAATTTACATCCTAGAATGCATTTCAGGAAAATATTTTTGAGTATACAGGGTGTCCCAAAAAAGCGTGACGTCATGATGAGATATTTTTTTAAATTACATGCTATGTGTTTTATTGCTTATTTGGGTACCTTTTATGGTTGCCTACATACTCCTATAATTTTATTGGAATCGATTCAGGGATATCGGCAAAAAAAAAAAAAAAATTAAAAAAAATCAGTTTTGCACTATTGTTTTAAAAAATGAATAAAAAATAAAAATTGTGCCTTGTTAATAAAATCATACAAGGTACTTGTTAAATAAGGTCTGATAGTCCCGTTAACCAAGTTTGATCAATATGAATTATATGGGGTGTCCAAAATTTAGTGTCAAAGATTTCAAACTTTAAAGCACTTTATTTTTCTTATTTTAAATTGGAGCCCCTGTATATTTTTATGTCATTCCATGCGGGATTAAAAAACAAACATTTTTCCTTATAACAACCTTGTCCCAACGCATTAAAAGTTATTTGCACAAAACTCGGTTTATCAACCATTTCAATAGCCATAGGTGGCTTTGAAAAACAATGTATTGACTTTAAAATTTAACAAGGTGACAAGAGACTTTTGACTTTAGTAATGTAAAAGTTTAAAACATTGTTAACTTAACCCTTTCAGCCCTGGATTTTTAAATTTGAAAAAAAATGTTTTTGTTAATTATTATTGATACATTTCACCTCCCGTCTTCTATAGCTCATTTACTAATTAAGTTGGAATTTTGATATTTTGCAGAATAAATTTGCATCCTAGAATGCATTTCAGGAAAATATTTTTGATTATACAGGGTGTCCCAGAAAAGCGTGACGTCATGATTATATATTTTTTTTAATTACATGCTATGTATTTTATTGCTTATTTTGGTACCTTTTATGGTTGCCTACATACTCCTATAATTTTATTGGAATCGATTCAGGGATATCGGCAAAAAAAAATAAAAACTAAAAAAAAAAACAGTTTTGCACCATTGTTTTAAAAAATGAATAAAAAATAAAAACAGTGCCTTGTTAATAAAATCATACAAGGTACTTATTAAATAAGGTCTGATAGTCCCGTTAACCAAGTTTGATCGATATGAATTATACAGGGCGTCCAAAATTTAGTGTCAAACATTTCAAACTTTAAAGCACTTTATTTTTCTTATTTTAAATTGGAGCCCCTGTATATTTTTATGTCATTCCATGCGGGATTAAAAAACAAACATTTTTCCTTATAACAACCTTGTTCCAATTCCCAACGCATTAAAAGTTATTTGCAGAAAACTCGGTTTATCAACCATTGACTGAATAAAAATCGAAGGTGGCTTTGAAAAACAATTTATCGACATTAAAATTTAACAAGGTGGCAAGAGACTGTTTTGACTTTGGTAATGTAAAAGTTTAAAGCATTGTTAACTTAAGCTCTTCGTGCTCAAGAATTAATTTTTCCATGACAAAATAAAAAAAAAACTCACCCTGTATAGAAAACATCAACATGTTTCTGACGTGGTAACTTGTCGCTAAGCCATAATTTTTCTACACTGCACACATATCGTATGTTCATTAAAAAAAAACCTCAAGTGTGCCATGATTTTTTTTTTTTTTTCAACAAAGGAAGGATGTTTGATGGAAACGCGGGTTAAGGAGAGTGAATGATATTGGGGAAATTGGCATAAGTTACTTGGCTATTCTGCCACGACAGATTTTTACTATTTGTTATATCCGAATTTGTTAGATCCGAATGGCAAATTTTCGTAAATAAAATTTAACCGTCCGGCGTGGGGCTTTGCACCGAAAGCAGGTGCTAATCCACTCCGCCACGGAGCGCCCCAACCCCCCCTCCATGATTTTTTATTTTTAAAAATTTAAGTTGACACACATGTTAGGAATTGCCATACAAAACATCAGATCGTTCTAAAAGTCACAATTATTCCGTGGTCACAATGGTTTACAGCAACCAGCAAAAACGTTTCTGGTTGAAAGTTATTTCCGAAATGGGACTAAAGTGGACGGAAATTGGGTGTATTCATTCGACGTACCTTTGACGGAGTTTCAGGAAGAATTTCCTAACGTTCACATTTTCATGAAACGGGTAGTATTCTCCGTAAACCAGGAAGTGGTAGACCAGTCAAACGTACTTACGGTGCTATTAACACAGCCCAAGGAATTTTTGAAGGTTGCATCGTTTATCACAGCAAATTAATTCATCGGTAGGAACATGCCACAAGTAACATAACCTCAATATGCGTTACCAACTTAAATTTTTTTAGATAAAAAATCATGGCACACTTGAGGTTTTTTTTTTAATGAACATACTTTACATCATGTACAGCGTGTACCATCAGAGGCGCACGTTGACGTTAAATAGAGAAAACCAATCATTAAGTGGTCATTGATTTTAGTTGTGAAAACCGACGAGTTTTTCGAGATTGAAATTTTTGTGATTTTAGATATATAGAACTCTGACAAGACATTTATTTAAACACACCGTAGTCGTGTATCGGTTCGAAAGTGTAATTTCAGCACCGAAATTTCCTAATTTCAAGCCTGCTCTCATCGTACTCACCGGCTGGTGGTGGTGTGGAGTCGCCATTCGATTCCTCTTTGCCGTTTTCCTTCTCCACGTCGCCGTTCTCCTTGGTTTCCTTTTCCTTTTCCTTCACCTTCTCCTTCTCCACTTTCTTCTCTTTCTCTTCCACGACGGCCTTCTTCTCTTTCTCTTCCACGACCTTCTTGTCCTTTTCTAGCTCCTGGGCGGGAACTTCACTGTAAATGGAAAATTGTGAATTTCGCAGAAAACTTTTGGTGCATGAATTTTGAAACAAATTTTGAAACACCCTGTATAATAGATGTGTTTTACTAAAATCTACCTACACAGGTGAGCCGACTTTACAGAATAACGTAATCAAGTCCCAGGAAAATTAATAACACGTTCAAGGTTAATTGTGATTAATTCAATATTTTGCGAATTTCATAAACGCTCTGAATTATGTATTACGGATAATTGAGTGACCTGAAGTGTAAACGGAATGCTTAATAGGTGGCATTTGAATTCTTTGAACTACACTTTATTATTGAAGGATAGTCGCTCATATGTGTAAATCACATGTTTTTATACAAAAACAGGATGACCTTAAAAGAAATGGTTAATTTGGTATTAATTGTAATCGACCTAATCGGCCAATGATGGCATGATCCTTCAGACGACTGAATACATAACCGTTAGTGGCTGAATGGTTAACACTAAAGCCAAAAAGTGTAACTTTTTTTTTTATTAACTTCACTTTTTATACAATCTGTCGGTGAGACAAATTAGTGAATATTAAATATTGTTTCTCCATCAGAACATCTACAAACCGGCTTCGATCTACCAAGTATCAAAAAATTGTTTCCAATAGTAATCTCCGTTTCCCCATTAGCAACTAACAACTACACCGATGAGACCTGAAAGGTCGAAACCGGTCTGTAGGTGTTGTGATGGGGAAACAATATTTAAGTTGATATCAAACCAAAACCACGTTTTAATAGTTATTTTATGAATTCATTCATTTTCTTTTTGCCTCCATCAACATATTTATCTACTGGATCGCCAACTATAATATTTACCGCATACTGGTGCAACATTTTGAAAAGATTGGGAACCTCTCGTTTTTCCAAAAAATATTTACCAACAAACCGGTACAACATCCCAAAATGATTGGGAAATTCTGTGTATTGATTGTACATTATATAAAATGCACAATCACACACTGTATACCTTATCTTACAAGCCTTCACGGCTATGTAAATATAGGCTGGCATGTTTAAATAAATATCCACAAAGTCTGTTTATCTAATTTATTACTTATTTGTGGGATCGGTTGCTACGAGGGTGAATTAATACATAAGTCGCAAATGTTACCGTTTTAAATTACGAGTGCATGTTTCGCCAACAGATGGCAGCATGTGTATGCTAGCCAGTCGTCTGAGGAACACAAAATTAACAGAACGGTCTGCTCTGAAAAAATCAAGTGGGTTTTATTAAATTAAATTCAATAAAGATGAAAGTAGTACTCGTAGTTGTTTAACGCAGTTTGCAAGGCCTTGGCAGTCATGTTAAATGCGTTTACTAGATTAGATATTTTTGTTTTTAATTCGGAAAGTGTTTGTAAAACAATGGTAAACGTAGCCAGTCAGAAATTCCCCCAACGACCACTCGTTATACTGCGCCCAATAATATTTACAATTTCACTTGTAGCCGATTGTGGTACATCATGCTTTTATTTGTTGGTTTTTTTCTTCCATTTATAAATCTGTGCTATACGAGTGCATGTTTTGCCAGCAGATGGCAGCATGTGTATGCTTGCCGTATAGGCTGCCCCGCCAGTCGTCTGAGGAACACAAAATGAACAGAATGGTCTGCTCTGAGAAAATCAAGTGGGTTTTATTAAGATAAATTCAATAAAGATGAAAGTAGTACTCGTAGTTGTTTAACGCAGTTCACAAGGCCTTGGCTGTCGTGTTAAATGCGTTTACTAGATTAGGTATTTTTGTTTTTAATTCAGAAAACTTGTTGTAAAACGATGGTAAATGTAGCCCGTCAGAAATTTCCCCAACAACTGCACCCAATAATATTAACAATTTCACTTGTACCCGATTATGGTACATCATTGTTCATTTTGTCTTCCATTTATAAATCTGTGATTCTACCGTCTTGCCTGTAGAGGAATCCGTCCCTTTTTACGAGCACGAGTGACTTTGCAAAACCACGCCCCTATACTTTGATAATAATGATTATAATAAAGCACGGGAAAAAAATCTACAAAAATCCAAATCAGCCCACAAAACGTCGATCTTTCTAAATGATTTTGATTTTTGAACGTGCAGCAATTTTTAGGCAAGTTATAAATTTTTGAAAATTTATTTCTTCTCGAGCGCAAAAAATTAAAAATTAATGTAAAACGCCAAAAAAAAAAAAGTCTACAAAAATTCAAATCAGTCCACAAGACGCCGATCTTTAAAAATAATTTTGGTTTTTGAACATACATCAATTTTCAGTCGAGTTATGAATTTTTGAAAAAAAATTCTCGAGCGCAAAAAATTAAAAATTAATTTTGAACGCTAGAGAAAAATTCTACAAAAATTCAAATCACTCTACAAGACGTCGATCTTATAAAATAATTTTGGTTTTTGAACGTGCTGTAATTTTCAGTCGAGTTACGAATTTTTTAAAATTTATTTTTTCTCGAGCGCAAAAAATAAAAAAATAATATAAAACGCGGGAAAAAAATTCTACAAAAATTCATGTCAGTCAACAAGACGTCGACCTTTAAAATAGTTTTGGTTTTTGAACGTGCAGCAATTTTCAGTCGAGTTACGAATTTTTGAAAAAAAAAAAAATTTCTCGATCGCAAAAAATTAAAAATTAATTTGAAGCGCCGGAAAAAAATTCTACAAAAATTCAAATCACTTCACAAGACGTTGATCTTTAAAAATAATTTTGGTTTTTGAAAGTGCAGCAATTTTCAGTCGAGTTATGAATTTTTGAAAATTTATTTTTTTTCGAGCGCAAAAAATTAAAAATTAATTGGAAACGCGGGAAAAAAATTCTACAAAAATTCAAATCAGTCCACAAAACGTCGATCTTTCAAAATAATTTTGATTTTTGAACGTGCAGCAATTTTTAGGCGAGTTATAAATTTTCGAAAATTTATTTCGTCTCGAGCGCAAAAAATTAAAAATTAATATAAAACGCCAAAAAAAAGTCTACAAAAATTCAAATCAGTCCACAAGACGTCGATCTTTAAAAATAATTTTGGTTTTTGAACGTGCAGTAATTTTCAGTCGAGTTATGAATTTTTTAAAATTTATTTTTTCTCGAGCGCAAAAAATAAAAAAATAATATAAAACGCGGGAAAAAAATTCTACAAAAATTCATGTCAGTCAACAAGACGTCGACCTTTAAAATAGTTTTGGTTTTTGAACGTGCAGCAATTTTCAGTCGAGTTACGAATTTTTGAAAAAAAAAAAAATTTCTCGATCGCAAAAAATTAAAAATTAATTTGAAGCGCCGGAAAAAAATTCTACAAAAATTCAAATCACTTCACAAGACGTTGATCTTTAAAAATAATTTTGGTTTTTGAAAGTGCAGCAATTTTCAGTCGAGTTATGAATTTTTGAAAATTTATTTTTTTTCGAGCGCAAAAAATTAAAAATTAATTGGAAACGCGGGAAAAAAATTCTACAAAAATTCATGTCAGTCAACAAGACGTCGACCTTTAAAATAGTTTTGGTTTTTGAACGTGCAGCAATTTTCAGTCGAGTTATGAATTTTTGAAAAAAAAAATTTCTCGATCGCAAAAAATTAAAAATTAATTTGAAGCGCCGGAAAAAAATTCTACAAAAATTCAAATCACTTCACAAGACGTTGATCTTTAAAAATAATTTTGGTTTTTGAACGTGCAGCAATTTTCAGTCGAGATATTAATTTTTGAAGAAAAAAAAATTTCTCGATCGCAAAAAATTAAAAATATATTTGAAGCGCCGGAAAAAAATTCTACAAAAATTCAAATCACTTCACAAGACGTTGATCTTTAAAAATAATTTTGGTTTTTGAACGTGCAGCAATTTTCAGTCGAGTTATGAATTTTTGAAAAAAAAAATTCTCGATCGCAAAAAATTAAAAATTAATTTGAAACGCGGGAAAAAAATTCTACAAAAATTCAAATTAGTCCACAAGACGTCGGTCTTTCAAAATAATTTTGATTTTTGAACGTGCAGCAATTTTCAGGCGAGTTGTGAATTTTTCAAAATGTATTTTTTTCAATGACGAACCCTCGAGCGCAAAAAAATAAAAATTAAATAAATACTCATATGAAAAATTTGCTCAAAATGTTTAAAACACTCACAAAATATCCACCTTTAAAATTAATTAAAATTTTTGAAAATGTGCCAATTTTTTCGTGAGTTATGAATTTTTGAAAATTAATTCTTTTTCGAGCGCAAAAAATTAAAAATTAATTTGAAACTTGGAAAAAAAATTCTACAAAAATTCAAATCAGTCTACAAGACGTCGATCTTTGAAAATAATTTTGGTTTTTGAACGTGCATCAATTTTCAGTCGAGTTATGAATTTTTGAAAAAAAAATTCTCGGGCGCAAAAAATTAAAAATTAATTTTGAACGCTAATGAAAAATTCTACAAATTGCTCAAAATGTTTAATATGTTCACAAGATATCCACCTTTAAAATTAATTAAAATTTTTGAAAATGTGCCAATTTTTTCGTGAGTTATGAATTTTTCAAAATTAATTCTTTTTCGAGCGCAAAAAATTAAAAATTAATTTGAAACTTGGGAAAAAAATTCTACAAAAATTCAAATCAGTCTACAAGACGTCGATCTTTGAAAATAATTTTGGTTTTTGAACGTGCAGCAATTTTCAGTCGAGTTATGAATTTTTGAAAAAAAAAAATTCTCGAGCGCAAAAAATTAAAAATTAATTTTGAACGCTAATGAAAAATTCTACAAATTGCTCAAAATGTTTAATATGTTCACAAGATATCCTTTAAAATTAATTAAAATTTTTGAAAATGTGTAAATTTTTTCGTGAGTTATGAATTTTTTAAAATTTTTTTTCGAGCGCAAAAAATTAGAAATTAATTTTGAAACGCCGGAAAAAAATTCTACAAAAATTCAAACCACTCCACAAGACGTCGATTTTTATAAATAATTTTGGTTTTTGAACGTGCAGCAATTTTCAGGCGAGTTATGAAGTTTTGAAGCTCTCTTCGTGGAGAAAAAAATGATAATTTCTCTTCCTAAGGAGACAGATATTACTTCTCTCCCTAAGGACACAAATGATACTTCTCTCACGATTTCGAGAGCTGAGAAATCGACTTTCTCTCCCGTTTGTGAAATTATATTTTTTGCAAATTTATTATCTCATTTTGAATAATGGGGCTCAAATATGTAACTGAACGTTTATTTCTATTTTCTAATAAATTACCCAAGAAAACACCCAGATTTTTTGAGTTAATGTTCTCATTATGACAGCGAAATGGAAGATTTGAAGATGCCAAAGTAAGGGCAACCTCAATAACACGTTGTAACAAAATTTGACGCCAAATTGAAACTTCTTTGGATTCGTTGTTTATTTGCACGCCATTCGTCATGAATAATGCATGATTTTATATCTGTTATATCCTACGGGCCCCTAAAGCTCCCGGGGAACCCCTATGGATATGCCACTGGTTAAAATTACCACTTCGTTTATACAAGTTTTTAATCTGCTGCAATGTCATGAATTTGTGTTTTATTTATGACTAATTTTATAGCTATTATTACAATTAGGAAAATATGAATAGTATATTTCTCGAGGTTGGCGGAGCCCAAGGGATGTATAGACAACCAAGGGAAATGTATTCATATTTCCCGTGTTGTAATCAATAGTTTTTTTCTGATTGAAGAATATTGTTCTGTAAATGGGAAAATATTGGATTGTAAATTTTTGAATTTATCGGATTGGTAACGTTGCTAAGCGCCTTGTTTGTAAATATCATCGTTGACTTGTTTTGGTATTTGCGTTGTTTCATAAATTGGTGAAATGTCAAACTATGTGTTAACGCAAGCGACGAAAGACCGTGAATGTTTGGTTCCCGTAAAATCCAAAGCTGTAAAATCCATAAAGGATACCTTCCTAAGAAATCGGAGGTGTTGTCCCGAGAGCAATTAAAACAATTCTTGCGAGAAGCTCCTAATGACAATTGTTTGATGTCTATATTTCCCTAGGGAAATATAAGTGTGTTATGACGTATCATAACTAAGGCAATATCACTCAATATTGTTTCAATCAGAATAAAAAATGTTATGTGTTACATTAATTCTTATCTATAGTTCTGTAGCGAAGATGTTATTCAATCAATTATTTGATTACGTTTTATTTAAAATATTATTAGATTATCTAAAATTTGTTGTGACCTGCGTAAACAAAGTAATTACACCAATAATCATGTCGTTTTTTAATAACTACGTTTATAAGTGTTCAATCAATTATTTTTCAGACTTGCGTTTAATTTAACACGTTCGCTGCCACCGACGTGCTATTGCGTCCAACTTTATACTTGAGTATGTGCAATCCCAATTGTAGTGGCAGCGAACGTGTTAACCAAGCCCAAAGTATACAATTATGTTGTCAAAAAGTTATTCTAATCTTAAAATATAATAAAAATAAGATCCAATGATTCCAGACTCAAAAAAAATAAGGTCCAATGATTCCAGACCATATAGCGCACTATACCGTCACTTTTAATCGATGCTGATGAATAATTTGAGGGTTTTCTATTGCCCAGACTGTTTTGTCCGTTAACAAATCCACTTAAATGGAAATGGGCATGCTACAACAACAGTATGTGCAATCCCAATTGTAGTGGCATCTAACGTGTTAAAAGATGATTGGATTATGTAAAATTTGTTATGCTCCAGTTGTGACCCAAGATTTTAAGAATTACATTACTTGTTGATTTTTATAATTAATTTTCCCCGGAAGGGCTATTTTTTTCTTACAGTGATTGACAACGTAAACTAATTTATACGAGAGGATATATTCATTACATCACCAACGTCGAATTTGTGTATCATTCCCCCTTTCAGGAAATGTGTTTGTTAATTAAGGTCATTACACCATTCCACTGACGGATCGCGCCGAAACTCTTATCTTTGTTTTAGGAAACAGTAAAATTCCAGAGCCATCTAATGTCCGATAACAAAAGCAAACGCATTGAGCGAAGCGGCATATGTAAATACAAACGTAACGAATACACGTTCCAATTCTCAAAATTCACCCGTGAAGAGTTACACTCGGCCGCCTCGGCTATCCGATGGTTCCCCGAGTTCGGTCGTGGTCAGGATTAGCTAACTGTATAACCATCCAATAATGTCATTATCCATTTAGGGCGAATTTTCCACAGCAACAATCGAACCTCGTTCGTTCGCATCGATTCACTTTTAACATTTAAAGCGCGCATTGCGTGTTTTTTATGCGAGCGTGAGCCGCCGCGGAGGACGGAAAAGCGCGCCGGTTAAAAATAAACGCGGGTTTAATAGACGGAACAAAAAAACGGCGTCCAAGGTCCCGCGGTAACCATGCCGGAATCGCCCGGCTTTTCTATTTTCTCTAAGACGCCATCTTGCCACTGTGCCGCGAAAACGAAGCGTCCGGTCGAACAGCTCCCCGCTCGCACGGTATGCACACAGAACACTTCCACACGGTACTTACGGTTTCTCGGCGGTTTTGTCGGCCATTTTTTCGAAAAGTTTTTCACTCGAAAAATAATAAATTTGCGGGAAGCGGCCTAACGACGCACGTCAACTAAAGAAGCACGCGAAATGAAAGAGAAGTGGCGCGAGGGAGATGAATAAAGGAAGCGGGCCGAGGTACGCGCGCGCTGATTGGCCGTCCCCGCCGTAGGTGAGCGTCGGCCGGCGCTGCTCGGCCGTTTTCGCCGCGGCCGGATATACGAAAAACGGGCGCGAAACCTTTCCCGTGCATTTGGGCTTATCTTATCGATTCGAAAGTGAAAAATGTAAACAGGCGTACGCGGGGCCCGGCAATAATCGGCCCGATTGTTGGCGGGAATCTGCGGTCGCCCGTTTGAAACAAGGCGACCCGGGCCGGCGCGTGCAATCGATAATATTCATAAAGCACTCTCCTATCGGCAATCGGGTTATGTAAATTCCGGTTTGGCTAACGACGCTCTTGCCTTTAATCAAATGACGGTGGTAACGTTAACGGAAACGCGTTTATTTATTGTTCAAAGATTTGCATAAGCGCACCGCCAACAATTCATGTTTGGTTGGGGGAACAATAACATTGCATTTGTTGAGCTTAACCCATCAATCACATGTCATAATGAGGTTAAACTTAACAAATCCAATTACAGGTCTCTCCATTGCAATTGTATGTTAGCCGAGGCTTTTCCGTGTCTTCTAAATTAAGCTATAATATTTGATATTCAGTTGGTAACCTCAACAACAACTAATCAATATAAACAGGGTCTTCCAAATTGAGTAGGCCAGGGTAACAATGATGGAGATTTGGATTGTCAAAGTTGTCATGTTCCGATGAATGTTATTAATTCCTCCTAAGGCCAGGTGGGGTAATTGTGTACCCCAGTAACATGTTTTTTGAAAATATCTGTTAAATCTAGAACCTACTGCATTCACCCTTTAGTTATTCCAGGTGTGATCATTAACATCAATTTCATAACAAAAAGAAAAGTATCCTGTTCGCATTTATTGTACAGAATCTTCCGTGTAAGAAATTTGAGCCGGCCTTAGGAAGGTTAAAATCGCCCTTTTTAAATCAAACAACTACACACTTTGATCTTAGCCATAGGCCGAGAAGCGATAAACAACTAGACAGGATTTGATTTGAAGAGCCAAACTAAACTCATTTTCTTCAGGAAGTGATTCTAACATGTATTATTACAACCGTTAAATTCCTGCATTCAATGTTCCACGTATTCTTTAAAATACAATTCAAGAAAGAGAGGAAGTCGATCCGGCCGTCCGGAATAATTGGCGCCCGGACGGCCGAAAAAGATCCACGCGATCACGAGTTCCTCGTGCCCATTACAACAACGTAACAAAGTCGGAACAGGCGGTTACGAACGAAAGGTTTCGATTTCGACATAGGTCATCCGAACGCGGTCCAACAGTCCATCTCGCTCTGCGGCGCCGAAGTCCTCGGATCTTTCGCTCTCGAGGGGCGCGCGGGCGGAGGGGGCGCATTCCGGGAAGAGCAAATGCCGCCCGGATAAAACTCGGATTTCCTCATTATTTTAGGGACGCCAAATCCAAATCCGTCCGATTAAAAATAACCCCTGGCCGCCGCCTTCGCAACGGTTACTCATCCTGGCGCAGAAACTGGTCGAAGATTGCCGAAACTTTTCCAGACGCACGCGAAAATAGTTTGAAAAAATATTTTTCTATAAATGCAACGAAAACGTAATTTGGCTCATGTGCGAGTTCAATGGTATCACCGAAAATAACAATTTCGAGTTTGAAATTTCAGCGGAAATAGCAATTTTGAGGTCCCAATTTTGACTAAACTTTGAACAACAAGTTTTATTTGACTGTAAAGCTTTTGATAAAATTCCGAAAACTCGGAGCTTTTTGGGTGTCCCAACAGCTCAACTACTAACGGGCCACTTTTAATATCGAATGGTTGAGCAACCGGTGTGTTCAATTTTTATTATTGAGACGTCAAAATGTGGCCAATTTACCATTATTCAAAAACTTGTCAAGATATTTTCTTATGTAATTACTGAAAAAGATAAATCTTTCAAGTTCTACTCCGCCAAAAATAAGATTTAAAAAAAAATCAAACTACCACGTAAAGCGCTGTTAAATTTTGTGTTTGTTTTTGATTTGAAATATGAGCAATTTTTCTTTTTGTAGAATATACCGTCAAAATGACATATTTTTCAAATCCGAGACCTCAAATATCGTGTTTACTTTTTTTTAACTTTACACAACTTCCGAACACATTGTTAGATTTTTATGTTTGGAGCCTTAAAATAAAGCTAATACAGTATACTTCAAAAACGGATCAGAATTTTTTTGTAAAATCATTAAAAAAAACGTGAAAATCGGATGTTTTCTAAGTCCTGCACCTTAAAAAAATGTAATTTTGATTTTTGAAATTGCACAACTATCGAACGCGTTGTTCAAAATTGATGATGTAAATGTCAAAACATAATTAATTAAGTATGATTTTAAAATATTTCAACAATCATTCTAATAAAATTAATGAACAATGTCAAAATTTAATTTTTTTCAATTCGTACGCGCTGAAAATTGCGATTTGGATTTTCAAAATCGCGCAACTTCGGAACGCGTTGTTAGATTTTGGTAATTCTATACGTTAAAATATACCAATGTCAGTAATTTTTATTTTTGCAAAATCATTCGATTGCATATTTTTCTCGAAAATCGTTATCCTGTTTTTTTTTTTAATTACAAACTTCCGAACGCATTATTAGATTTTTATGTTTGGGACGTTAAAATAAATCTAATACAGTAGACTTCAAAAACGGATGAGAAAGTTTTCTTGTAAAATCAGTAAAAAAAACGTCAAAATCGGTTTTTGTTTTTTTTTTCAACAATTTTTGGTAATCTCAAAAACTAATACAGGAATTTATATGAAACTTGGAACGTACGTCTCATTTGACAATCCGAAGAACTGAAAAGATTTTGGTAAAATTTCGTAAACCGGAAATGGGTGTTTACCTTAAACGTTTTTGTTTTTTTTCCAACCATTTTTAGAAATTCCAAAAACTAATAAAGGAATTGATATGAAACTTGGAACGTACGTCTTATTTGACAATCCGAAGAACTGAAAAGCTTTTGGTGAAATTTTGTAAACCGGAAGTGGGTGTTTACCTTAACCGTTTTTTGATTTTTTCCAATAATTTTTGGAAATCTCAAAAACTATTACAGGAATTAATATGAAACTTGGAACGTACGTCTTACTTGACAATCTGAAGAACTGAAAAGATTTTGGTAAAATTTCGTAAACCGGAAATGGGTGTTTACCTTAACCGTTTTTGTTTTTTTCCAATAATTTTTGGAAATCTCAAAAACTAATACAGGAATTAATATTAAACTTAGAACGTACGTCTTATTTGACAATCGGAAGAACTGAAAAGATTTTGGTAAAATTTCGTACACCGGAAGTGGGTGTTTACCTTAACCGCTTTTTGTTTTTTCCAATAATTTTTGGAAATCCCAAAAACTAATACAGGAATTATTATGAAACTTGGAACGTATGTCTTATTTGTCAATCTGAAGAACTGAAAAGCTTTTGGTGAAATTTTGTAAACCGAAAGTGGGTGTTTACCTTAACCGTTTTTGTTTTTTTTTCCAATAATTTTTGGAAATCCCAAAAACTAATACAGGAATTTATATGAAACTTGAAACGTACGTCTTATTTGACAATTTGAAGAACTGAAAAGCTTTTGGTAAAATTTTGTAAACCGGAACTGGGTGTTTACCTTAAACGTTTATGTTTTTTTTTTCAACCATTTTTGGAGATCCCAAAAACTAATACAGAAATTAATATGAAACTTGGCACGTATGTTTTATTTGACAATACGAAGAACTGGAAACCGTTTGGTAAAATTTCATAAACCGGAAATGGGTGTTTACCTTCACCGTTTTTTGTTTTCTTCCAATAATTTTTTAAATACGCCAAATTTTACAAAAACCTTTAAACCAATATTGAAGACAACTGAGAAACGAACATCTTTTATTTAAAAAATATTTTTCATATTATAGTTTTTTGAAAAAAAAAAGCAATTATTCATTATTTTTTTTCGTTTATAATTATGAAACAAGAATAGTTATCAAATTTATATTAATAATAACTGTGAGAAATAATATAATGAACAATTTATGAAGAATACGTTTCTTTCGAAATCCCTCTAGTTTTTGAGTAATTTGACATTTCAAACGTTAGTGTCATTTTCATTTGTCATAATTTTGACATATCAAACGGTAGTGACATCCGATCATGTAACGCGCTTGATGTACTTTTAAAATTGAAAATAAATCATGAAAGTATAAATATAAATAACTATTATACCATAAAATCGGAGGAAGGAACATGATGGCTCCATCACTATTTTTTAGTTTCGTTCTATTATTTTCTAAGGGCACTTAATTTTTATGTGTAAATTGGTCAAATTTTAATTAAATAAATCATTAAAGTATAAATATAAATAACTATGATACCATAACATCGAAGAAAGGAATATGATGGCCACATTGCGTTACTTCTATTATTTTCTAAGGGCACTTAATTTTACGTGTAAATTGGTAAAATTTTAATTAAATTCACTGATAAGAAAATAGGAGGAAATGCAATTAAGTGCGTAGAAATGATAGGAACTCATATTTATTTATAAGTGTCTAATTATTCCCCGTGAAAGGGCTTATCTGATTTAGTCTACTTGATAGACCGTACATTTAGATTGTAATAAGGAAGAACTGTCAAACTGTCAACTGTAATAATAATAATAATAATAATAATAATAATAATAATAATATGTACTAATGACAACATTGAACTATCTGTAATAAGGAAGAACTGTCAAACTGTCAACTGTAATAATAATAATATGTACTAATGACAACATTGTACCATCTGTAATAAGGAAGAACTGTCAACTGTAACAATAATAATATGTACTAATGACAACATTGAACTATCTGTAATAAGGAAGAACTGTCAACTGTAATAATAATAATAATAATAATAATAATATGTACGAATGACACATTGAACTATCTACGAAGATTGTGAAAATTCTATCGCAATTGATGTAATTCTTGTGCTTTATCCGACTGTACAGAATGAGTCAAGATAGGTAGTATTTTACTATTTCAGATTGATAACGTAGAACTATTTACAACACTCGTTTGTAAAGATTGTGAAAATTCTATCGAAGCTGATGTAATTTCTGTGTTTTATCTGCCTATGCGGGGTGAGTCAAGAATCTTTCGGGTGATGGATAGTATAATAGCTATTTATGTAACAAGTCCACAATGTAGCACATTATATGTAGCACGAGCGAGCGAAGCGAGAGAGGCTAATAATGCAGGCGAGTCCATGAAGTGCTATTGTGGACGATTTACATACAAAGCTTTATGTTCGATTGCTTTTAGCGCTTTTGGAATACTTTTTAAATACAAGCTGAAGCAATGTATTTATATATTTTTTAATCATAGTGTGCATTTGCTGCCACACTAATCAGTCATTGTAAATTTCATAGAAAATGGATAATTAGGTTATTAAACAATCTAACTCGCACAATAAACGACCAAACCTTGCAAACTTCTTCATGAATAAGTACTATCGCTATAAACCACTATCATAGTTGATCTCTCTTTTTCATTAGAAACTTGCATTGTATTTATTAGGTGTTCTAACCAAAATTATAATCTGTCATTTCTGACACTGACATAATGCCGGGTTTACACGATGTCAGAGGACAATTTACTGGCATAAAATTATTGGCTACAATTGGCGTGCCGACTGCCCTGCCAGTTGTCCTGAAATTCGATTGTCTCCAGGAGTAGACAGAGGACAATTGGCTGGGCGCAGTGACGCCCCTACCACTCTATCAAGACAGTTGTCTAGACAATTGGCGCCGTGTGAACGTTGTAGGGCAGTAGATCTCTCGCTTTGGGCCAGTTTGCCTTAGTCAGTCGAGACTGCTACACAACAGACGATGAGCACTCGTCACCAACTGCTGTGGCAATAGTTTCACCGTGTGAACAAGTTCTCATTCAATTGGACTGGCCTCAGACATTCACGCAACTGGCCCCGACAATTGTCTCTTCGATTGGCATCGTGTAAACGCTGCATAAGAGTCCAATTTACTTCATCAATTATAGGAATAGTACGAAATGGACACCATTTTGGCTTAAAAACAAACCGCCAAAGTTGCTATTTTCGTACAGTCGAACATCGATTCAAACTCTCTAAGATTATGTACTAATGGTTTAAAGTGATTATCTGAAGTAACGAGTTCATTTGGAAGTATGAAAATCTCTGGGAAAAAGGAATCGCCTTCTCTCGTTATAATTTTTTCGCGGAACGCAGAAAAACTCCAACAACATAAGTTATACACCGAAAGTTATACAAATTTACACGTTGAAACCTGTATGTGTAATAGTTTCAGGAAATGCAATAAAGCTCACTCTAAATATGCAAACTTACACGTTGAACAATACAATAAATGCAATAAAATGCAAAAGTAAATATTTGAATCGTCTAACTAATTTTTGATTCGATTCGAGTTTTGTCTGTAAATTTGATTTTTTCCTAAATTCCCAGTTGTTTTAAAAACGTGTGCTGGATCAAGCGCAAATCTGCAAACTTCTTAAGTAGGCCCTAGACTATCAAGCGGCTTGAGCAAATTGATTGTATCAAGCGTGATTGATAGTTTAGAAACCCGTTTGAAGCTTGAAGCAAGCATTGACGGTGATTGATAAAAAGTTTGAATGACTCAAGCGGATGGTCAAGCCGCTTGATAGTCTAGGGCAATTTCCATCAAGCATTGCGTCAGTCCAGTGGTGGAAGGCTAGGTCCGCGAAAACTCGGAGCGGGAATTCATCAGTTTGTTGATTGAATTATATCGCGACTGTCCGGAATTGTGGAAAGTGAAGAGCAAGGATTATTTCAATAGAAATAAAAAAAGTGCGGCGCTAGAAAAAATCGTGGGGGCATTGTAAAAGATAAAACCCGATTTCAGTGTGAAACAATTGAAACAAAAAATTAATGTTAACAAACTTCAACAGGGAGTTCAAGGCCATCGAGGGTAAAAAAGTGTAAGGGACGACATCCCTGAACCTTCGCTTTGGTATTTCTCCTCTTCACAGCAACCAATGTTAAGGCCAGGAAGCCCAAATCTACATTTGACACCATTATACGCTCCACACTCCTCCACTTCTCAGCTTCGACTGAGAGTTTTCATCAAAAGATTGAAGTGTTGATTGAAGTACGCTTGAAGCGCCCATCAATCGGAGCACTTGATAGTGTAGGGCCTCCATTAGAAACCTCTCTTGTTGCTATTTTGTTCTCGTATACATTACTTTTTATGAACACAATTTATAAATAATAAATAATGATAAATCGGTTGTGGCTGGTGATCAAGCAGTCAATGCCAATAAAAAAATTTAAAGAATAAACAATTCATGGCAATAATAAATTCGTTTGTGGTAAGTAAAACACGTGTGTTTGAGAATTTTCACAAATTTTAATGTCAAACACTGCGACAAATGTTTCGCCACACAGTGGCTTCATGAGGCAGATGATCGTGGGGGCATTCGTTCATATGTGATACATAAATAAGAAGTCGACCTTTTATTTATAACACCAGTGACGGTTCGCGGGGTTTTGCCTGGTACGGCCGAGGAATAAGAGGTGGTAATACAGATAGGTAGCTGTAGGCCAGCCGTCTCTGCAACTGACCCTACCTATCTATTGGTATTGCCACCCTTGTTACCTCGGCCGTACCAGAAAAAAACCCGCGAACCGTCACTGTATAACACAATTGTGGTAATATAAATTCATTCTTATGTGATACATAAGTATATAAATAATAAGTCGACCTTTTATTTACGACGCAATTTGTGGTAATAATAAATTCGTAAATAAATCAAGTAGCAGCACGCCAAAAATTTAAAAAAATGGTGATGTGGCCATCATGTTACTTTCTCCGACTTGATGGTATCATTTATATTTACGCTTTCATGGTTTATTTTAAATTTAAATCATATTTTGTAGACTCGGATGAAACTGACGTTTAAAACGTCAAAATTATGAACAAATTACACTTCAAATTCTAATAGTCAGTTTACTCAAAAACTAAAGGGATTTCGAAAGAAACATATTCTTTATAAGTTGTTCATTTTAGCATTCTCTACAATTATTATTAACATAAATTTGCTGTAACTATTATCGTTTCATAATTATAAACAAAAAATTCAAAAAATAATAAGAAATTTTTTTCTCGAATAACAATAATTTTATGAAAAATGTTTTCAAACAAAATAATCTCATTTCTTTATTGTCTTCAATATTTGTTTAAATGTTTTTGTGATATTTTTCATATTTATGAAAATATTGGCAAAAAACAAAAAACAATTAAGGTAAACACCCACTTCCGGTGTACGAAATTTTACCAAAAGCTTTTCAGTTCTTCGGATTATGAAATAAGACGTATGTTCCAAGTTTCAAATCAATTGCTCTATTGGTTTTTGAGATACAGCGCACATAGACAGACACACACACACACAGACAGACACACACAGACACAAAAATTTTTTTTCCAGAAATTGTTGAAATGGCATCTAGAAATCCCAAAACGGATATTTCCGTAAAAAAAATTTTTGGAAAAAAAATCACGATCACAATACTTTCTCGTACTTCGTAACGGAGAAAGTAAAAAAACAATTCAATCGATTAAACTTGTTGAGCGTCTAAACGGTGGGTGTTTCACAGGTAATTTATTGATAAATTAAGTATCGATTTGCTAGAGCTTAAAAAAGAAACTCGTCCGCTATTGTTCGAATAGTTGGCAGGTATAAAATACATCGCTTATGGTCGGTCACGTTTTTATTGCATCTCCCGTCGCACTCCATCCAATGCGCAGTAACGGCACGACCGCAAAAAAAACTAACCTGACTAGACCATTATTGTACCCAACGATTACGAGAGGGGGCGCGGGGTGTGTCGGGAACACTAGGCATTCAAATCAGTTAATAACAGTAATGTTTATTGTTATTATTATCAAATAAAACCTCTAAGGGTGAGGCTGTCGGGCAACATTGTGCATGAAAATTTGACCACATTAAAAAGTGTTTTGTTTGGAGGATTATGTTAACAAATTTGACGGTTAATAACGTGAATAACCCATTAACCTGTAACGTATACATATTTTTTCGTCTGCCTCTACCGAAACCATATATTTCGGCCATAAAAATCGGGCCGAAACTACGATTTAGCGCATCTAGGGCCGAAAAAATAATATGCATAAACACGGAATATGAGTAGGCTTTGCAAAAATCTGACAGTGACAGTTCAATGGTGCGCGATGTAAAATTTCCTGAAACACTGTTTTTACTTAAGGCAGGCGAAAAAATATCGAGTGTAACTCATGCCGAAATGCTTTAGCAACCCTTCACTTTTAGCAACACGAGCGAGCGGGTTGCTAAAGACGATTTTCGGCCCTTGATACACTATATACTATATGAATTGTATTTTGTGATGATTGCGAATTTCTTGAAGTTGGCAATTTTTGATGGTTATAATGACGGATTGTCGCGGTATCGAGAATAAACAAACGTTTCGCTCATTGTTTTCAGGCGTAATTACAGTTGAATCCATCCTTATCGAGCTGCATGTATAGAACTATGAATAATGTTCGCAATAATAAACATTCAATTTATTGCGTATTGGCAATACATTTTATACCATATGTATACAAATTATTTAGATAAAGGGTGGTTTTGTATTTCGGAACGTACGTTGTAGGTTTGATACGTCGCATCACGTCTTCGCCACCAGTTGTTCAACAACGTGCTGAACTAATCTAAGACCGTGATTTTGTTTATCATGGCCATGCCTTATCTAAATAATTTTTATACATATGGTATTACTTATACTGTTATATCTCGTATCATCATAATTTGTGTGGGTATTCATTGAATGAACACAGTACAAGATCAATACTGTAACTAGGTTTGTTGTTATACACCACACCACACGATGAGTATAAAGGAAAAATGGCCAGTCATTCCAGTAATGTATTTTATAAATAGAAAATATGGAAAAAGATTATTTGCTTTATCAAAACCAGGGCGGGGGGGTATTCACGCATTTAATAACTCGCACACAAACATATGTATAAACTGAAAACCATGAATATGACATTGAATAAAAGTGCAATATAGCAATGGCATTACAATTAAATAAAATTCCAAAAAGCATTATTTTGCTATGGCCAGGTTTGGTGGTTAACATTCGGTATATATCAAGCCCGATAGCCACCCCCTGTGTGCGCGCCTGTTCAAAACTATTGCTTTCATAATAATAGCTAAATATGGTAGAAATACCTCTGGTCGATAATCAGCACTTTATCATATGCCTGCTAATTATATGTAGTATTGTTTCTGTTAACAAAAAAAGTAATTATTAATGATTTGATTTCATTTTTAAAATCTGTTAAACAATCCCCAGTTGGCACAGTTTGAGCTTGCTCAGATACAAGTGTGCTAACTGGGTCGTTTAGTATTAGCAGTGATTATAATATTAATTGTGAATACCAAGTAACTTCTTTTAAATTTTATCTACTCAACAAATCCATTATCAATAAACTGTAACTTTACAAGATGTATTTGCTCGCATAAATAAACGATTAACCTCAAAACCGGAGGTTAATCGCTCAAATGTGCGTGAATTAACATTAAATTCCAAGTGCGGATTCTGCGGAAAAGGGAAAGCGGTCGTTCTTGATCTTGCAACGTTTGTGCGTCGGCCATCATCCGTGTCTTTAATTGGACTTGCGCACGGTGCGTAACATAATTGCGCATTAAATGTGTTCACAGAAATTACGAATTGCGCGCGGTAGAGGTTATTTTATACGTTTCTATAGAATTACTTATTTTCAAGGATGAGATTGCACGCGTTGTGTGCGCATTCGAAAATTTCGGGCGTCGCAGACTGGAGCGCCATCTATTGGATTTGCAGTTTGCGGGTTTTTGAAATTGCGTAGACGCTGCCATCTATGGGCTGAATGAAAAATTATATCAACATGTAAAAAGTACTCTCTAAAATTTTCACTCCTATATTTACCAGCAAATCAATTTAAAGCATTAATTGGATTACTGTAACATTGAACTTGACCTATTGATACATTACAAAATTTAATCGAGGAGCTCATCTTTATTTTAGAAGCATCAATATTTTTGTTTTGTTTATTTATTTATTTATTTATTTATACGAAAACTGCTTTTTACATGAATATTAAATTGGGTGTATAAACATTTACAATCAATCATCATACAAAATACAAAATTGTACATAAGCACAACAAGTGACACATTTATGTCCAAGCCCAAATGATTTAATGAATCAATAAACAAAAACCAGGATAAATTGCCTTTAACAATTTCAATATCACACTACAGACTAAAATTTTAGTAAAACCTAAAAGAATAATACATAAAATACATAAATGTTTAAGATAATAAATTAATTAAAATAAATATAATAAAACGAAGTAAAAGTAAACGAACGCATACAAAATAAAATTGATTAAATAAATATAATAAAATGAATAATAAAGATAAACCACAATGTTTTTGTTTTTCTCCGATTTCTACAGCACATGTAAGTAGATTTAAAAATTCCAAATGTGTATGCAATTAAACGTACGAATGATTGAAATTATCAAATCATTAGTAGTTTTGGGCATATGAAAATTAAAACAAATTTTAATGATTCCTGCCTTGACGGCGCCATCTGTCAGACGAAGGTTGAACTGCTAAGTGACGATTGCGATTAGCGCCAAAACTATTGAACTTTATACCTATTCAAAATGTAAAAATCCATTAATGAGCTATACCTCAAATGATGAAGTATTTCATTATTAATCGAATTATGTGTAAAATAGCTAAGGACATTTGGCGGTTTTTCAGTAATTTGCAAATGAAAATTGAACCGCAGCAGCTATCGGTAATTTAGTTTACTGTAACACTTAAAATTAATAAATTTACAAATTCAAAGCATTTAATAATATTTCCTTACCTTTAATAATAATTACCAGTGACGGTTCGCGGGGTTTTTTCTAGTACGGCCGAGGAACAAAAGGTGGTAATACAGATAGGTAGGGTCAGTTGCAGAGACGGCTGTCCGCGTGACCGCGCCTATCTGTATTACCACCTCTTGTTCCTCGGCCGTACCAGAAAAAACCCCGCTAACCGCCACTGATAATTACCAAGTGATTTTTGACTTTTTATTTAATTTAATTTAATAAATTAAGAAAAAGTCTAATTTGCAAACACATGCGTCATCTGTTATCGCGAGGATAAATGAATGCGGATTTAATTTTAGTTGAATAATTTAATAACTTCATATTTTAACAAATTAATTAGCATAACCTGGAAATCTGACAAATTTTCGTTTTATCGGCCTTCAACATCAGGATTTAAATAAATGATTTTGATACTGTGCTGTTGAAATAGAAAAATAATACAGTTTTCTTCAACGCCTAATTGCAGGCAATCCAATATGCGCGTAAATTGTAATCGCAGGTAACCCGATATACGCGTAACTTGTAATAATTTAATATCGAAAACTTTCGATTTATTTACACACAAACTTGCAATTTTTAAATGTGATTAATTACACGTGCTGTCAGTGGCGGTTTCAAAGGGGGGGTAATCGGGTAATTACCCCCCCCCCCCTAAGAATTTTTCGCTTATAAATTTTCATTGTTAAAAATTACCGATATTCCATATTTCAAACAAATAATATAACCGGTAAATTTTTCCAACGCTTTAAAACGTTGGAAAAGGATAGATTCTATCTCCTGCACTGGAGACGGGAGTGTCGTGGTAGTAGTGTTGCTAGGAGTAATTTTTAATTTTCCTCAAATATTTAAAATATATATTTCTTTTTTTTAATTAACCCCCCTAGACTAGTTGGCAGGAAACGCCCTTGCGTGCTGTTGTAATTGGAAAATACAAGTTGTCTAAAATGCCGAATCGTAGGCAACCCAACACGCGTAACTTGTAATCATTTAATATTAAAAAATTAAGCGTAACTGTTGAAGATATAAGTGTAATTGAGCTAATATAGTCGACAGTTGTTATTCAATATTTACGGAAAATAAATATAAAATGGCTCGTGATATTATTAATTGCCTGAGTCTACAAATCAATGAAAATTTGATGCTGAATGCTGATAAAGCGACAATTTGTTAGATTTTGAAGACATTCTTATTGATTTATAAAAATGAAGAGGTTATTAAATTATTCAAACAAATAAATGCGTTAGTTTATGCTCGCGTTAACAGATGGCGGCGCATGTATTTAAAATTACGATTTTCCTTAATTTATTGAATTACATTAATTATATTAGTTCCCAGACACTTTGATTAATTTTTGAATATGTTGTAATTATTAAATTATTTAAACAAATATTGAATCCAGAAATAAATGGTTAAGTTTATCCTCGCGATAACAGACGGTGCATGTTTTTGCAAATTACTATCTTTTTTAATTACTAGATTAAATAAAATAAAAAGTAAAAAATGACCGGGTTATCATTATTAAGCTAAGAAAATATTGCCAAATGCTTTAGATTTGTAGATTTAAATTTTTAAGTGTTACAGTACACTAAATTACCGACAACTGCGAGTGCCACATTTCGATTTGCAAATTGCTGGAAAACCGTCGAATAATTTTAATTTACCCATAATTCGATTCAGGGGCGGCTCGTTATATAGAGCCAAGGAGTCATGGCACTAGCAAGAATTTTTAATTTTAATTAATTCTTAAAACACTTTTTTGCCAGTTACTTTGGTCTAGGAAAATAAATCGTGGGGGGCGGGTGTATTGGATTAGTGGCTCTACCATCAACATGTTCTACGAGCCGCTACTGATTCGATTTAGAATAACATACTTTATCATTTTATGTGTAGCTCACTACTGGATTTTTACATTTTGATTATAAGTATAAAGTTCGACGGTTTTGGCGCTAATCGCAATTATCACTTAGCAGTTCAGCCTTCGTCTGACAGATGGAGCAGTCATGGCGGGAATTACTAAGATTTGTTTGAAGTTTCTTTTACTTATGCCCAATTGCATCGCACTCGGTTAATTAAAGTGATCATATCGCCCGTTGGTTAAATGGTTGCCAGCGAAATAACAGTGGTTTTTTTCTGGGGTGCGTGCCCCTGAAATTGACGCATTTGCGCCTGTTCCAAATCAGCAGTTATTTACATTTCCTTATTATTTAGAAAATCAATTTTATGTTCAAATCTTCAATTACTTGCAGCAAATTGAATGTGAATTGATTGCCTAATCCATATCTTCTCCTAAATCACACGGTTCGTTGGGTTTTTTTTTCTGGTACGGCCGAGAAACAAGAGGTGGTAATACAGATAGGTGCGGTCACGCATCTGTGTTGCCACCTCTTGTTCCTTGGCCGTACCAGAAAAAAAACCCGCGAACCGTCAATGACGGAATGTAATAAATAAAAAAAAAATTCGCATTTTCACTTGGCTTGGAATACCGACATTTAAATCTGTTGCTTAAATAAATAAAATCAAGAAACGCCAAAGTGGCGGAATCTATTGCCTGAATGCTGTACTAAACCAAATCCAATAGTAATCTCCGTTTCCCCATCAGCAACTAACTACACTGATGAGACATGAAAGGTCGAAACCGGTCCGTAGGTGTTCTGATGGGGGAACAATATTTAAAATCAATATATTTGATCTTCGTATGTGGTTTGTACACGTGTGACAACGCTCCATTCTTGGGAGCAATTCCAAATGGAATGGTAGAGGTTGGAGAGTTGGAGATCATATTCTTAAAATACAAGAATTAGCAATCAGTGTATTTTGGACAGTTCTACAGAAACAACAAATTTGCGTTACTACCAGCGCCGCCTCTTATTCAAATTTAGAAGCTGTAGCTACGGGGTAAAACCTTGTTACAATACTTGTTTTCTCTATAATAACAAATCTTGCATCACGGAGACTAGTTTACTTTATAAAAGTGCACAACCCAGCATGAACCATTCGTCTTGTCTCTCTAGCCTAGAATTTTCGCAAGCCTACCCTGGATAGTGTCCAGTTAATAACAAAAAGAACAGCCTAAGAACTACGAAGTTCTCACACCTACGTGAAGAAACTTTCGGTCTCTTGTATGTCGTCCTCTTAAAAAAAAAGTTAAAGAATAACAAAAGAACCTTGTACCAACTTGATTGGGATATTGCTGTAATATTAAATATAAAAATAAAATAGTAGTAATTAAAATTGTAAAACCCTCACTTGTTGCAGATGCAGATGCACGACAATTGCCCTCATTTATTTATTAACCAATGAAATCGAATAACGTTGATGATATGGTCCAATAAAATTCTAATTACGATGCGTAACAGACCACGCTGCATGTTATGCATGGCAATTCACCCTGGGTGGTATCTGATCAGATAATCCCTCATGTTGGTATTGCCTAGCAACGCGTTCGTTTATTTTCTATAACGTATAAAACGTCAGTTATTGCCGGACCATTAAACGGTTTGCTACTGCATTCGATTTGTTTGTATTTTCGGGTTATGTGTTAGTGCTTTCATCGGTAATGGTATTCACGTGCATTTCTCAAAATCTTGGTAAGCTCATTTTTACTACAATTATTGTGGCGTATATTAATACACGTTTGACACTTGGTGTTTTCAAATTATGAAGTGTGAACTTTTTGTTTGGCCAATTGTCTTCTCGAATCTAACTCGTGACTGATTTTTCCTAGGCAATTATTAGCGTCTGGATCACTCTTGCTTGTTGCTTCTAGAAAATCGTGATTCTGACGGTGATAATTGCCGGCAAAATCATAGGCACTCGTTGAAAATTAACCTGAATATATTAATTGTCGTTATGTAAATCGAATTTTATTCGACAGTTAAGTTAAAAAGACACTTCAGAGTATGAATATTTCAAATTTATCTTTCCATAAAATGCAGAACTTGCATTTAGATTTTTGGTAGTTTACATGAATGAAATATATATTGTCGTTTCTTATTCGAAATTGTAGTGTTTAGATTAGATTGAATGGAAGCAATTAAAAGTGTGTAAACTAGTGGGATTGCCTTAAGCAAGTTATGAAAGTGAAACGCAAAGATCAATTGGGTGATGTATTTTAAAACGAAAAGCGTAATTGGAGGTATTGAATAGTGTAGAACGTGTTGAATAACGTGGCGGTGCGGAGCGATGCGGTCGCGCGCCGCGCAGTGGTGTCATCTTTGGAATTCCCCCGCAAGTTAGTAATTGACTATCCGTTTCTTGGTGGAGCTGCGGGAGCGTCCAATCTTTCGTGAAATGAAAATCTGGGCACCTGGAAGCCATTTTATATAGTTTCGTCTATACTTGTAAACCGACGGAATTTAAACGAAATAGCGGAACGCGAGTCGCATGCCAGTGCTCAGGGCGACGGGGGCCCGCTTTTAGTGAATAGTGTTGATCCGCACGGGATTTTACTGGACTCAGAAAATGTATGTGTACGGTTTGTGTTGACATAGGTCGAATTGCAACATCCGCGAAGCCTTCACTTGGTGCTTTGAGCGGAGAGTGGTAGACGGGATATTTTGAAACCCTGGAAGGTCTAAAAATCCTAAAAATGGGCAACAATGCCGCTACGGCCAACAAGAAGGTGGACTCCGCTGAGAGTGTCAAGGAGTTCCTCGACCAGGCCAAGGAGGACTTCGAGGAGAAATGGAAGAAGAATCCCACGAACACCGCCAGTTTAGACGACTTCGATAGGATTAAGACGCTGGGGACCGGCTCGTTCGGTAGGGTCATGATCGTGCAGCACAAACCGACCAAGGAGTACTACGCGATGAAGATCCTGGACAAACAGAAGGTGGTCAAGCTCAAGCAGGTGGAGCACACGCTCAACGAGAAACGAATCTTGCAAGCCATCAGCTTTCCCTTCCTCGTCAGTTTAAAGTTCCATTTTAAAGACAATTCGAACCTGTACATGGTGCTGGAGTACGTGCCCGGCGGCGAGATGTTCTCGCACCTACGTAAAGTCGGCCGGTTCTCGGAGCCGCACTCGCGATTCTACGCCGCGCAGATAGTGCTCGCGTTCGAGTACCTGCACTACCTCGATCTGATATACAGAGATCTGAAACCGGAGAATCTGCTCATAGACTCGCAGGGCTACCTGAAAGTAACGGATTTCGGTTTCGCCAAGCGGGTCAAGGGGCGCACCTGGACGCTGTGCGGAACGCCCGAGTACCTCGCGCCGGAGATCATCCTGAGCAAAGGGTACAACAAGGCGGTCGACTGGTGGGCGCTGGGCGTGCTAGTTTACGAGATGGCGGCCGGCTACCCGCCGTTCTTCGCCGACCAGCCCATCCAGATCTACGAGAAGATCGTCTCGGGGAAGGTGAGGTTCCCGTCCCACTTCGGATCCGACCTCAAGGACCTGCTGCGCAACCTCCTGCAGGTCGACCTCACCAAACGGTACGGCAACCTCAAGGCCGGCGTGAACGACATAAAGGGGCACAAGTGGTTCGCGTCGACGGACTGGATAGCGATCTTCCAGAAGAAGATCGAGGCCCCGTTCATCCCCCGCTGCAAGGGCCCCGGCGACACGAGCAACTTCGACGATTACGAGGAGGAGGTCCTCCGCATCTCGTCCACGGAAAAATGTGCTAAAGAGTTCGCCGAGTTCTGAATGTTCTTACGTGTCTGTTTGTAAGTAGCCTTGCTGTCTCTCCTTAAAAAACAAATCTGAAAGGACTTCCACCAAATCTCAATCGAAAACAATCGCACGATTGGGAACTCTGCACTCCCACACGAGGACGTTTATTTATTTCTAAGCTAGTCCTTAATTGCCCGAGTCGAGTGCCCCCTTTTAACCTATTCGATTAAGTATTCATTGTTTTTCATACTAGAACAACTAGTTGTAATTGTAGGTATGTAATATGTGTAAATAGCAGCTCTAGTCACTTGACCGATTGGCTAACAATTTCCGTACCTGATTATTATAAAAAAAGAAAGAAAAAGAAACATCGTTTGTTTTCACTCAAATCGCCTCTTATCACGACCGGTTCGATTCCTTTATATAAGGCTGCCACTCGCAAACAATTGTACAAATTTATTCAATTAGTCGACGCTGTTTTACGGGTCTTCATTGCACTTACTCAATCCTCATTTAGCGTGGATTCAACAACGTAACTACTACAAACTTTAAAGCAAATATATATATATATACATACGCAAGTACGCGCTACTCGACAATTTTGTAAAGCCATCACGAAATACGCTGTGTTACATGATGTTTTTTATTTATTAAAATGGTTATGTTTATATAATAATATACTTATTTATTATATATGTATGTAGAGTAAGTAAATAAATAACTATTTATTGGTGCTATTAAATGAGGTTTGCATATGATTCAAATATTACCTGCAGAATAAATTGGGAATGGAAAAATGAAATCACTTCCTCATGCCCATGCTGCTTTAATTTAATCGCAGAGTTGATGAAAAATTACTTCTTTATTTGTTATGTAGGAAGCTTCTACTTCGTTATACATGCTTTTTATATAGAATAAAACACTTTTTTACTTTGTTTGTATAACACTTATTTGTTTATTTTGTTTGACTGCAGTCTAAGACTTTAGTTTTGCTGAGTTGCCGAAACTGCAGTCAAACAAAATAAACAAATAAGTGTTATACAAACAAAGTAAAAAAGTGTTTTATTCTATAATTACTTCTTTGTTGTTGTTACCTTTTTCTATGAAATATTATTTCACTGTCACAAACTTACCCATTTATGCAAAAAAAATGTTCCATAGATGGCGCTAAAGGAGTAATTTTTTTGTACAATGTTTTTGTTTTCTTTTTTTGCTTGTTGCCACATGTGGCAACCTGGACGTGAAGAGGTTAAAAAGCCAGATTTTTAGGTACACGTTTCTAGAAAACTACCGTACCGATTTCTTTGAAATTTTGCCACACTTGTTCTTACCTCCAAAATAAGCATTTACGGCTGAGGAATTAAAAAAAATTAATTGGATTCAGAATTATGAAGAAATTTTTCGAGTTCTTTTTATTTTTAAAAAATCCGCTACAAATCATATGGAAATATTCTCAGCCATACTGAGGGGTATCAATACCACCTTTAAAACAAAAGAAAAATCGTGTTGATAACTGTTATAGTTTTAAAGAAAAGTGTCGGGTAACTTTGAATTAAACAACTTTCGGAGTTTTTTTCTCACTATTTATTTATCGCATAATACAGACCAACGCAATGTTTTAATACGTATTATTAACAATATTAACACAACCATAGTTTCGACCTTTGCAGGTCATTATCAAGTGTTGTATCTTCATAAAGAAAAGTGTTTTTAAACTTAAAAAAGTAAATTTTTCAAGAGAGTCAAAAAACTTAAAAATAGTCCGTACAAGAGCTCGCCTCCCACACTTTGCTTACAAATTTTGATCACTACTACTAATCGGGAAAAATGTAGAATAATTTCTTTTACATACAGAAGTGTCAAATCAGAATAGATGATAAAAAAAAAAAATCGACTTCTTTTTATTTAAAAAAAATCCGCTACTCAACATATGGAAATATTCTCAGCCATACTGTATCGATGCCACCTTTAAAACAAAAGAAAAATCGTGTTGATAGCCGTTATAGTTTTAAAGAAAAGTGTCGGGTAACTTTGAATTAAACAACTTTTTACCACTGTTTATTTATTGCACAATACAGACAAACACAATGTTTTAATATGTATTATTAACAATATTGACACAACTATAGTTTCGACCTTTGCAGGTCATTATCAAGTGTTGTATCTTCATAAAGAAAAGTGTATTTAAACTTGAAAAAGTAAAAAGTCAAAAAACTTAAAAATAGTCTGTACAAGAGCTCGCCTCCTCACTTTGCTTACAAATTTTGATCACTACTACTAATCGGGAAAAATGTAAAATCATTTCTTTTACGTGCAGAATTAAGTGTCAAATCAGAATAGACGATAAAAAAAAAATCGACTTCTTTTTATTTAAAAAAAATCCGCTACTCAACATATGGAAATATTCTCAGCCATACTGTATCGATGCCACCTTTAAAACAAAAGAAACATCGTGTTGATATCTGTCATAGTTTCAAAGAAAAATGTACTTAAACTTAAAAAAGTAAATTTTTCAAGAGAGTCAATAAACTTAAAAATAGTCCGTACAAGAGTTCACCTCCTCACTTTGCTTACAAATTTTGATCACTACTACTAATCGGGAAAAATGTAAAATAATTTCTTTTACATGCAGAATTAAGTGTCAAATCAGAATAGAAAAAATTCGACTTCTTTTTATTTTAAAAAAATCCGCTACTCAACATATGGAAATATTCTCAGCCATACTGTATCGATGCCACCTTTAAAACAAAAGAAAAATCATGTTGATAGCCGTTATAGTTTCAAAGAAAAATGTACTTAAACTTACTTAAAAAAGTAAATTTTTCAAGAGAGTCAAAAAACTTAAAAATAGTCCGTACAAGAGTTCTCCTCCTCACTTTGCTTACAAATTTTGATCACTACTAATCGGAAAAATGTAAAATAATTTCTTTTACATGCAGAATTAAGTGTCAAATTCGAATCGACGATTAAAAAAAAAAAGATTTTTTTGTTCATTTTTGAAGAAATGACCCACTTAACCACTTCGTGCCCATGTAGCTTTGATTGGGTAATTGATAGGATTGATTGATAGGATAATCCTGAAAAATCACTTTTTTCTTATTGTTACCTTTTTCTACGACATATTATTCCACTGTCACAAATTTACTCATTTATGCAAAGAAATATTAAAAAAATATTCCATAGGTGGCGCTAAAGGTGTAATTTTTTTTTTGTAAAATATTTTTGTTTTCATTTTTTTGTTTGTCGCCACATGTGGCATGAAGAGGTTAAATGGATATAAAATAGGATGTGCTGTTTTACCCTTTGTGCAATGAATCTTTTTTATGAGTAATTATGGAGGTTTTCACATCATGATACATTTTGAATAAAATAAAACGAGTAACTTTGTGGGTATCACTTTGATTAAATTGTTCTGTTGAAACTAGTCAAAACGATTTAATAAAGGTGATTGCAACAAAGTTACTCGTTTTATTCAAATGTTTTCTATGAAAAATAAAAACGGATCAGTAATACATACTTGACGCCCTAAAGCAGTGATTCCCAAAGTGGGCGCCACCGCCCCCTGGTGGGTCCTGCAGCAATTTAGGGGGGCGCTGATGGCCACAGATGCATTTAGGGGGCGATGAATAACTGTAAGCGGGCGGTGATAGTATAAAAAAAAAACAAGAGAAGATTTAGTGGAATGTGGGTTCAATGCGGTAATCAATTTATTAACAAAAAAAAAGAAACAAAATCATGATTTAAGATTACTGCTGACGAATATAGACCCGAGGATTACTAAATTGGTAGCTGCACGCCAGGTTCATAATCTCATTAAGATGATTTCGAATGTTTTAACATTTTTTGTATACCATCCTATTCCGAGCTCAATAAATGGTTTCATAAAGTTTCTAATTTACACATTTCTTTACTATATTTTACGAAAAAGGTAGAAACATTAATACATATATATTTCCTATGAATTGCTATTAAAATTAAAAAAAAAATAATTTCCAGGGGGCGCTTTTTTCTGTAAGGGGGCGGTAGGACAAAAAAGTTTGGGAACCACTGCCCTAAAGGGTAACACAGGGTTAGCAGATAAGATTAAAGCTAGTAGAATAATAACTCTACCCATCTAAACAAATCAAAACAGAAGGACAGAAATAGTCTGTCTTTCCCTATTTTTAATTTTGTTTCAACAATAATAAATATTGCCAAGAAAATGTGAATTGTTTCACATTGTTTGTTTTGTTTTAAGGTAAAATATAGCTAAACACGTCCTTGATTATTATGAATCGCATAATATTAATAGCCGTAACAGTGGATTTCATAAACGTGGTAATGAATACATCTCCGGCTTAAATTGACATAACACGGGTATTTTATTTTCGGCTGTGTAAACGATCTTTCAAATAGTAAACGGAATACATAATTTGAGGTTAGGTTTTAACATATTTTGATTGATTTACATTTTCACAATGTTTATTAACACATTCTTTTCTATTTCGATGTATTTTTTACCTTAAATGCTCCATTTCTAATTTAAACAGTAACAGATTGAGGTTGGCGGCACTTACTTCGTGATAGATTTTTAATTAAATAAAACACACTTTTACTTAGTATCACACTGTTTATTTATTAGTGACTGCAGTTTCGATCAAACAATGATCATTATCAAACTATAAGTAAAGTAAATACAGAGGAACATCTTATTTATGCCGCGTTGAACAGAGGCGAGAATATGAGGTTTATTAACGAACAAACTAATAATTCACATATTCGGAGATTTGTTGCCATGAAAAAACAAAAACAAAAACAAAATAAACAAAGTTCTGTAATGTCAATAAATTGGTTACGTGCAAATTGTGGAAATTGTGAAAATGGATGATGATGAATAATGTGTTCCTGATGATGTCCTGAAAGTCGCTAACGCCCCAAGGTATCAAATGTTGCATAAAAATCAAAATCACGTTATCACCAAAAATTGGAAAAATGTACACAATGATAGATCATTATGCGTGCATGAAAATCAGTGAGCGAAAGTGAAATAAACGAAGGAGGAACTTTCACTCAATGGTAGCTATGGATACGGACTCATTTTCTGGCGAGGTATCGAACAAAAGGCATTTTTTTAATACGAATGCTGTTCATCATAAAATAATGACAGTGAGATAAAAATAAGGAAATATCTGACGTTTCTTAATGTTTTAAATGAAAAGACACTTTTTCATGCTCTTGACAGTTTTGGAATAAAACAGAATATAACTGATTTGAAATCTGGGACGCTGATTGGGTGGCACTGAAAATACAACTCAAATCTGGGACGCTGATTGGCTGGCTCGGAAAATACAACTGACCCTTGAAAATACAACTCGAATCTAGGACGCTGATTGGCTAGCGCTAATACAAACTAGACAGTGACAGCGGCTGTCAAACGGTGCATTCATTACATGAATTTCTAAATTTCCACTTCGCAGCGGTGCATTTTCATCCGAGATTATAACTCGTGATTTCATTGAAAAAAAATTGCAATGGTATTATCTCTCCACTTGTTATATTATAACTGATTATACCACTATAGTCAAATATGTAGGATATACCTGGAAGTAAATGCATCCAACATTTTTTTAATCGAAAGAAAATTATACGTCTAGAGAGAGATTTTAAAGCAATGAGAGGTTTTTTCATCATCCTGTCAAATGGCAATGAATACTCACTGCACGTACTTTTTGGAATAAAAATAGATGGCGCTGATGATATTCTAGATATAATTTATAATCTACGATATACCAGGAAGTAAATGCATCCAACATCAAATATTACATTTTTTTAATCGAAAGAAAATTACACATCTAGAGACAGATTTTAAAGCACTGAGAGGTTATTTTTCGTCATCCTGTCAAATTTCAATGAATACTCACTGAACGTACTTTTTGAAATAAAAATAGATGGCGCTGACGATATTCTAGATATAATTTATAATCTAGGATGTACCAGGAAGTAAATGCGTCCAACATCAAATATTACATTTTTTTAATCGAAAGAAAATTACACGTCTAGAGACAGATTTTAAAGCACAGAGAGGTTATTTTTCGTCATCCTGTCAAATGGCAATGAATACTCACTGAACGTACTTTTTGGAATAAAAATAGATGGCGCTGACAATATTCTAGATATAATTTTAAGAGGAACTTTAAAATAGTTTGTCGTAACTGTGTGCATATCTGGGTTAATTCGTTCTCAAATTATACTAACCTAACCTAACAGCGGTGCAATTTTACAAAAATCAAAAACTGTCGACTCTCACTATTTCGAAGTCACAGAAATACGTGATTTTTACTTCAGAACTACTCATGATTTTGACTTCACAACTACCCATGATCTTTAGTTGCCTGGTGTGTTATAAACCGAACGGAATTTGACGTTTAACAATGAATGTAAATATTGACAACGAAAACATATTTTCGTTTTACTTCTACGATCATAAAAACATAAAAGCTGGTATTTTTTTTCATGACCAATAACTACCTTATTGATAATAGCGTTTCATCGCGTGACGAACACGCGAAAAGTGTGCATGAATTTTAATCTCTAAATTTGTTTTTATATGTTTTTACGTCGGCGCTAATCAAATATTATAAATTCCACGTCGATGCCGCTTAAAAACGTGCGCACGTTCCAAAAATTGTCACATTGTTATCTGTTCTGGGGATTATTGCCGGTTACACTTTATCTGTTCATAGAATTTTTGCATGGGAAATTGTTACGCAAATCGCGAATAATTATTTATTAGCAACTAGACATTCATTACAATTGCAAACATTTTCGGAATATGTCTGTCTGTTCAAATACTCTCTTACTGTCAAAAAATTTACAAATAATCTTACCGATATACAATAATTTTGACTGCAAGATAACGGGAGTAGTTTAGGCAATCGACATCATTGACAGCAGAAAGATGCCATTTCTCGTCATCGACATTTTTTACAGTAAAACGTCCAATTTCTGAAAGAAAAATGACATTTTTGATACTTGAAAAGTACAGTTTTGACAGTCCAAAGATATCATTTTTGACAATCGAAATATGTTATATTTTTGGGAGTTGCTGTATGCCATTTTTGACAGTAGAAAAAATACATTTTTTTACTGTAAAACATTAGACATTTCTGACGGTAGTAAATCGCCATTTTTTTCAATAGAAAAAAACATTTTTTTTAAAAAAATGTGACATTTCTGACGGTAGTAAATCGACATTTTTGACAGTAGAAAAAATACATTTATTTACTGTAGAAATGTGACATTTCTGACGGTAGTAAATCGACATTTTTGACAGTAGAATATTGCATTTTCTGACAGATAAATTATATAGTCACTTTTGACAGTCTAAAGATGTAATTTTCGACAACTGAACTATGTCAAAATTTTGGGAGTTGGTGTGTGCCGTTTTTGACGGTAGAAAATTACATTTTTTACGGCAGAAATGACACATGCCTCTAGGCAATCGACATAATTGACAGCAGAAAGATGCCATTTCCCGTCATCGACATTTTTAACAGTAAAACGTTGCAATTTCTGACAGAAAAATTACATTTTTGATACTTGAAAATTACAGTTTTGACAGTCTAGATATCAGATATCATTTTTGACAATTGAAATGTGTTATATTTTCGGGAGTTGCTGTATGCCATTTTTGACAGTAGAAAAAAATACATTTTTTTACTGTAGAACATTAAACATTTCTGACGGTAGTAAATCGACATTTTTGACAGTAGAACATTGCAAGTTCTGACAGAAAAATTATATATTTGTCACTTTTGACAGTCTAAAGATATAATTTTCGACAATCTAACTACGTCAAAATTTTGGGAGTTGGTGTATACCGTTTTTGACAGTAGAAAATTACATCTTTTTACAGTGAAAATATGACATTTCTGCCACTATTAAATCGACATCATCGATAGCAGAAAGATGCCATTTCTCGTCATCGACATTTTTGACAGTAAAATGTTGCAATTTCTGACAGAAAAATTACATTTTTAATACTTGAAAAGTACAGTTTTGACAGTCCAAAGATATCATTTTTGACAATTGAAATATGTCATATTTTTGGGAGTTGCTGTATGCCATTTTTGACAGTAGAAAAAATACATTTTTTTACTGTTGAAATGTGACATTTCTGACGGTAGTAAATCGACATTTTTGACTGTAGTTCTGACAGAAAAATTATATATTTGTTACTTTTGACAGTCTAAAGATATCATTTTCGACAATTGAACAATTGAAATTACATTTTTGATACTTGAAAAGTACAGTTTTGACAATCTAAAGATATCATTTTTGACAATTGAAATATGTTATATTTTTGGGAGTTGCTGTATGCCATTTTTGACAGTAGAAAAAAATAAATTTTAGTAAATCGACATTTTTGACAGTAGAACGTTGCAATTTCCGACAGAAAAATTATATACTTGTTACTTTTGACAGTCTAAAGATATAATTTTCGACAACCGAACTATGTCAAAATTTTGGGAGTTGCTGTATGCCATTTTTGACAGTAGAAAAAAAATACTTTTTTTTGCCGCAGAAATGTGACATTTGTGACGGTAGTAAATCGACATTTTTGACAGTAGAACATTGCATTTTCTGACAGATAAATTATATATTTGTTACTTTTGACAGTCTAAAGATATAATTTTCGACAACCGAACTATGTCAAAATTTTGGGAGTTGATGTATGCCGTTTTTGACAGTAGAAAATTATATTTTTTAACAGTGAAAATGTGACATCGACAGCAGAAAGATGCCATTTCTCGTCATCGACATTTTTGACAGTAAAACGTTGCAATTTCTGACACAAAAATTACATTTTTGATACTTGGATAGTACAGTTTTGACAGTCTAAAGATATCATTTTTGACAATTGAAATGTGTTATATTTTTGGGAGTTGCTGTATGCCATTTTTGACAGTAGAAAAAAATACATTTTTTGCCGTAGAAATGTGATATTTCTGACGGTAGTAAATCGCCATTTTTGACAATAGAAAAAATACTTTTTTTTACTGTAGAAATGTGACATTTCCGACGGTAGTAAATCGCCATTTTTGACAGTAGAAAAAATACATTATTTTACTGTAGAAATGTGACATTTCTGACGGTAGCAAATCGCCATTTTTGACAGTAGAAAAAATACATGTTTTTACTGTAGAAATGTGACATTTCCGACGATAGTAAATCGCCATTTTTCACAATAGAAAAAATACATTTTTTTTACTGTAGAAATGTGACATTTCCGACGGTAGTAAATCACAATTTTTGACAGTAGAAAAAATACATTTTTTACTGCAGAAATGTGACATTTCCGACGGTAGTAAATCGCCATTTTTGACAGTAGAAAAAATACATTTTTTTACTGTAGAAATGTGACATTTCCAACGGCAGTAAATCGCCATTTTTGACAGTAGAAAAAATATACTTTTTTTACTGTAGAAAATTGACATTTCCGACGGTATTAAATCGCCATTTTTGATAATAGAAAAAATACATTTTTTTTTAATGTGACATTTCTGACGGTAGTATCAACATTTTTGACAGTAGAAAAAATACATTTTTTTACTGTAGAAATGTGACATTTCCAACGGTAGTAAATCGCCATTTTTGACAATAGAAAAAATACATTTTTTTACTGTAGAAATGTGACATTTCTGACGGTAGTAAATCGACATTTTTGACAGTTGAAAAAATACATTTTTTTACTGTAGAAATGTGACATTTCCAACGGTAGTAAATCGTCATTTTTGACAATAGAAAAAATACATTTTTTTACTGTAGAAATGTGACATTTCTGACGGTAGTAAATCGACATTTTTGACAGTTGAAAAAATACATTTTTTTACTGTAGAAATGTGACATTTCCGACGGTAGTAAATCGATATTTTTGACAGTAGAACATTGCATTTTCTGACAGATAAATTATATAGTCACTTTTGACAGTCTAAAGATATAATTTTCGATAACTCAACTATGTCAAAATTTTGGGAGTTGGTGTATGCCGTTTTTGACGGTAGAAAATTAGATTTTTTACGGTAGAAATGTGACATCAGTAATAGCACAAAGATGCCATTTTTCGTCACCGACATTTTTGACAGTAAAACGTTGCAATTTCTGACAGAAAAATTACATTTTTGATACTTGAAAAGTGCAGTTTTGACAGTCTAAAGATACCAATTTTTGACAATTGAAATGTGATATATTTTTAGGAGTTACTGTATGCCATTTTTGACAGTAGAGAAAAATACTTTTTTTTGCCGTAGAAATGTGACATTTCTGACGGAAGTAAATCGACATTTTTGACAGTAGAACATTGCAATTTCTGATAGAAAAATTACATATTTGTCACTTTTGACAGTCTAAAAATATAATTTTCTATGTCAGTTATATGCCGTTTTTGACGGAAATAAGTCGACATTTTTGACGGTAAAACATCACAATTTCTGATAGAAAAATTACATATTTGACACTTGAAAAATACAGTTTTGACATAATAAATAAAACACTCTAACTTTTGAAAATTTATTATTTTTGTGTATTATTTCAAAAGTTGTACAAACAAAGTAATAGTGTTTTTATTATATAAAATGTGTAACGAAGTAGAAGCCTCCAGTATAAACAAAAGTTTTGACAGTCTAAAGATGTCATTTTTCACAATTGAAATATGTCAAATTTTTGGAAGTGGCTGTATGACATATTTGACAGTAGAAAACAAAATACATTTTTTACGGTAGAAATGTGATATTTCTGTCGCTAGGAAATCAACATTAAGAGTTAAAAGATTACATTTTTGACGGTAGTAAATCGATATTTTTGACAGTAGAACATTGCAGTTTCTCACAGAAAAATTACATATTTGTCACTTTTGACAGTCATTTTCGAAAATTGAACCATGTCATAATTTTGGGAGTTGGTGTATGTCATTTTGGACGGTAGAAATGTGTCATCAGTAATAGCAGAAAGATGGCATTTATGACGATAGTAAATAAGTCGACATTTTTGACAGTAAAACATTGCAATTTCTGAATTACATTTTTGACACTTGGAAAATACAGTTTTGACATAATAAATAAAACACTATTACTTTGTTTGTATAACTTTTGAAAATTTATTATTTCAAAAGTTATATAAATAAAGTAATAGTGTTTTATTTATTATATAAAATGTATAACGATGTAGAAGCCTCCAGTACAAACAACAGTTTTGACAGTCTAAAGATATGATTTTTGACTATTAAAATATGTCATGTCATTTCCAAAGCATTTTTATAGCGTTCTTGTTGCAAACTGACGTTTATTGTTTTTATTTGATAGCAGTGTGACGCACAGCCTATTTTGTTGAAAAAATCATTGCCGAAACATAATATATAAAATGAAATTTTATAATATTCATGACAGCTAACGAATTGGTATTATTTCAAAAGTCGCATACTGTCAAAATTCCGTTGACCCCTCCCCTAAACAGTGACCTTTATGCAAGCCACCTTGGTCCATTTTCATTCTCTATGGTTCACGCTGCGTTAAAATTTTCATGTAGTTATTTCTTACAACCGAATCAATTTCTGTGCCATTGCTATTGCGCAGAGAAAGAAAATATGTAGAAACCATTTTATTAGTACCAATTAATAGTACCTAAAGAATCTCATCTTATCAACCGGATGTATTGTATTCTTCATTACATCTCGCGTGGCTTTTGTCACATGGCAAACATTTGGAACTATATTTCTTGGATAAGGTTCTCTTGGTTGCTAACTGAGAATCTGTTTCAAGTGCAGTAATATATTTTAGAACTGTACTTCTTGGCGATTTAAAGTACCGAGTGAGAATCAAATCCAAATATTAGAATATTATTAGCACGATGCTTCTTGGCATCTAAATCTTTGATTACAAGTATTGTGACGTATGGTATCTAAATCGTGATTCAAGAGAATCTAATCCAAGTATTGTAACGTATATCAGATCTATTTTTATTAATAACAAGCATCAAGTTTGACTTCCAGCGTTTTGTAACACCTTCGCAAAATTGTCGACGAGCAGTACTCAAACATAACACCAACGTTTTCTACAAGAATCTAAAGCGACTGTGATGATGTACGCGTCGGCGTGTACAAACTTTTGTTACTTGTTGACAGATCCATGACGTTTTGTGATTTTGATGAAGATCGAAGGGAAAACGCGCCAATTGATTACGCGAACAGTCGATCGACAATTGGAAACTTGGAATTGAAGAAGAAATGTGCAATTTCTAATCATTGTGATGTTTTAAATTTGTGCGGCGCATATTGCGTTGCACAAATTTAAAATTCAACGCCTTGTCACTGTAGTCTTGGATTACCGACCGCGCGAGCTTCCAATTGCCACCGATCGATCCAGTTTGCGGCGCTCGCCGGAGCCCCCGTTCCGCTCCAGCACAATCGGATACGGTGTGATCAAAGGTGATTACAGTCGGCTGCTTATTTATCTTCTCGCTCGATTACACTAATTGTTAGCCTCTCGAGCATAATTTAAAAACGGAATTTTCGCAGCGCGTATTTTTTTTTATATGTATATTTTCTTTTCTCTGTTCACATCGATGTACAAATCTTGATTTTTTTCTATTATTAGGAACTTAGGGCTAAAAACGCAAAAAAAAGGTAAACGTAGAGCCGGCCGCTGTTTATATTAAGGAGCCACCGGAACATAGTTTTCTCATCGGCGCGCAGTGCAGAGTGTCCAATCCAACGACGCTGTGAAATTGCATACTTAAGTTGGTGTATTTTTAAGAGTACTTTGTGCGCAATTGGGTCCTGTTTTTGTTTGTTGGCGCCGCGTTGGGTTCGCCGCGGCGCGCTGTACGTAAATCAAGTATGCGGGATGTCAGATTTGGCGGTGTAAAGAAGAAGCAAGAAAACAACTCTTTAGTTATTGGATAGATGAGGCTGTTACTTGGTGAAACTCCATAATATATGTGGTAAGTAAAACACGTGTGTTGAGAATTTTCACAAATTTTTAATGTCATTAATCATCTGCTTGATGAAACCACTGTGTGGCGAAACATATGTCGCAGTGTTTCGACATTAAAAATTTGTGAAAATTCTCAACACACGTGTTTTACTTACCACAACTCTTTAGTTGCACGAGTTTATCCTTTTGAATTGCAGTAAAAGATATTCGGGACAGCGTTTAAAATACGACGACCAATGATAGGAACTAACTCTATTAATGGCTTACAATTTGGCCGAGGAAGCATAAAATTGATTGTTATCTTATATAGCTTACGAGATCCTAAGTTTAAGGTTCACCATCAAGTCACAAACTGTATCTTTTTTTGTGAAACTTAGAAGCCACTAAGTTGACAAAGTTAAATCTGACATCCCGGAGAGCACTTTTAAACAAACACGAAGAGCTGAACGTAGCAACATACCATATGTATAAACATTATTTAGATAAGGCATGGCCATGATAAACAAAATCACTGTCTTAGATTAGTTCAGCACGTTGTTGACTTTATGTTAATTAATTACTTTGAACAACTGGTGGCGAAGACGTGATGCGACGTATCAAACCTGCAACGTACGTTCCGCAATACAAGGCCACCCTTTATCTAAATAATTTTTATACATACGGTATATTAGGGTGGATATACACTAGAGCATTTTCTCGAGCATTTCTATGTAATGCAACGTTCTAACGAATGGTACAATACAGGAAAATGTTCAGTTTCAAAAGACGTCTGGTTCATGAGGGTGATACACTAGAACATACTACCGCGGACAAAAAAAATGACACCCCTAATTCTATTAATGTAAATATGACTTTTCATTTGACAAACCGGCAAATGTCAATCAAGCTCTGGCACAAAATCAAAGCATGTTGGGAGGCAATACCTTTTTAGATTTACTGTATTGCTAGTTATAACTGTCACTGTCAAATATTAAGGTTACACAAGTCAAATTCACAACACTAAAAAATAAGAAATAATAGACACATGACAAATTAGGGGTGTCTTTTTTGTCCACGGTAGTATCATAGAGCGGCTCGTTGTTCTGTTACAAGTAAATGCTCTAGTCTATACTCACCTTTAGTCACACCAAACACTGTCAAAAAAAAAATGGCCGTCGGATTGTCGCGCCCGTTTGTGCCGTCGGCGATTGTGTCCCGAAGGCAATCATCCTCCAATCAGCTGGTTCATAGCTTTAAAACCTCACCGCGAATTGTAAATATGATCGCCGCAATCCGATCGGCCGTTTGTAATTTCCACCGCACCCCGAATTATGCGATTACACGCAGTACACCCACACGACACGTAGCGTAGCGAGCGGTAGGTGTAAACACTATTCGAAAAAAAAAACAGAAAAGAAAACCGGCCGATTAATTAGGAAAATGCCGGAGTCCACTTGACGTATTGACTTTCCGCGACTATTTTTAGACTTATTTGCAAGACCGTAATTCATCAGCCGCGCTCACATACGTAGAGGAGTTAGGGAAGGATTACGTGGAAATGCAAGGAGTGTGGAGGAAGTGTGCTTCATCTAATTTGTTCACACGTATCTAGAATTTGCAGAAGGATTATGTGAAATGCCAAAGAAATGTAGAGGAAATATGTTTCATTTCCTTTGCTCACACGTATCCAGGATTAAAGGATTATGTGAAATGGCAAAAAAATGTAGAGGAAGTATGCTTCATCTCCTTTCTTCGCACACATCCAGGATTTTCTGAAGGATAACGTAAAATAGCAAACAAATGTAGAGGAAGAATGCTTTATCTTCCGTGCTCACATGTACATGAAATTGCCGAAAATGTAGATGAAGTTTGCTTCTTCAATACTGAGATTTTTACAGAGGGTTAACGTGAAATGTAGAGGAAGTATGCTTCACCTCTTTTGCTCGCACACATCCAGGATTTATAGAAGGATTATGTGAAATGCCAAACAAATGTAGAGGAAGTATGCTTCATCTCCTTTCTTCGCACACATCCAGGATTTTCTGAAGGATAACGTAAAATGGCAAACAAATGTAGAGGAAGCATGCTTCATCTTCCGTGCTCACATGTACATGAAATGGCCGAAAATGTAGTTGAAGTTTGCTTCTTCAATATTGAGATTTTTACGGAGGAATAAAGTACAATGTAGAGGAAGTATCTTTCATCTCTTTTGCTTGCACACATCCTGGATTTACAGAATGTCAAAGAAATGTAGAGGAAGCATGCTTTATCTTCCATGCTCACATGTACATGAAATAGCCAGAAATATAGATGAAGTTTGCTTCTTCAATATTGAGATTTTTACGGAGGAATAAAGTAAAATGTAGAGGAAGTATCTTTCATCTCTTTTGCTTGCACACATCCTGGATTTACAGAATGTCAAAGAAATGTAGAGGAAGCATGCTTTATCTTCCATGCTCACATGTACATGAAATAGCCAGAAATATAGATGAAGTTTGCTTCTTCAATATTGAGATTTTTACGGAGGAATAAAGTAAAATGTAGAGGAAGTATCTTTCATCTCTTTTGCTTGCACACATCCTGGATTTACAGAATGTCAAAGAAATGTAGAGGAAGCATACTTTATCTTCCATGCTCACATGTACATGAAATAGCCAGAAATATAGATGAAGTTTGCTTCTTCAATATTGAGATTTTTACAGAGGAATAACGTAAAATGTTAGGAAGTATCTTTCATCTTTTTTGCTTGCACGCATCCAAGATTTACAGAATATCAAAGAAATGTAGAGGAAGCGTGCTTCATCTTCCGTGTTCACATCTACATGAAATGGCCAGAAATGTAGATGAAGTTTTCTTCTTCAGTACTGAGATTTTTACAGAAGGATAACATGAAATGTAGAGGGTGTATCTTTCATCTCTTTTGCTTGCATACATCCAGGATTTACAGAATATCAAAGAAATGTAGAGGAAGCATGCTTTATCTTCGACGCTCACATGTACATGAAATGGCCAGATATGTAGATGAGGTACTGCGATTGTACGGAATTTTTTATTTTCATTCTATAAATCTACAATAGAGTCACAAAAAATCACATTGAATGTAAACGCTCATTTCACGCGGCGTGGTTGGCAATCATTGGAAGATACTGATAAGTCCAACGACTTATCAGTATCTTGTAAATATCAGTAAACTGATTAATTCGGTGGGCTGTAGAGAAAATAAAAATTGTTAGATCACCAGTAAATAGGAAAAAAGCATCTAATATATACAGGGTGTCTCATTTTAAATTGGCACCCCAAATATCTCCAAACCTGAGCAACATGGCAAAAAATGTTTTAGATGAAAGTTGTAGGGTTCGGAGGGGGACATATACTGGTGACCTTGAAAATGGCCTTGGGCTCAATTTTCAAGGTCAAACGAAGATCAACTTTGATTTTTCAAATGGAACCCCCTATTTTTGAATGCGGGATCGTATTCTACGGGAAAAAATACAAACTTTTTGTAGGAAACATTTTTTTTTTAAATACTTTTTTTTTTAGAGTATTTTCACGAATTTTGTCCGTCATGTTGTTTCGTGATCACAGATGAACCCAGGCTGTGATTCATGCATTACCTCGGCTACTGGCTCAACTTATGTCACAAATCACCATTGTAAAAATATTCGACTAATAGAATAATATAGCTGTTTAAAATGATAATAAACTTGTTCTTAAGTTATTACCTTTGTAAATGATGCTTCGCCATTGTCAGAAACATTGTAGTAAATATAATTAGCGTCACCCGACGTGCACCACGTGGAGGTTGCCGATGGGATTTTGCATCTGAAAAGGGCCGATGGTTTCAGTGGCTGGAGGTTCGATCTCGTTCTTGGATCAAATGCTCGATCAAGTGTCCATCCTCGCTGGCGAAAGTTTACTTTTACATTTCGTAGGGTTTGGATGGAAATTGCTCGAAATGCAACCTTAATCCTCCCCTTCATGTTCTGCACTGTTGTCGGAGCTTCAGCAAATACTTTCACCTTTTCCAGAGGAAAAAGTCAAGGGGAGTAAGATCCGGGGATCTTTGATGCTAATACCGAGAGTAATGCATGAATCACAGCCTCGATTCATCTGAGATGTCAAACAACATGACGGACAAAATTCGTGAAAAAAAACTCTTGAAAAAAGCATTTTTATAAAAACGTTTCCTACAAAAAGTTTGTATTTTTCCCGTAGAATACGATCCCGCAATCAAAAATAGGGGATTCCATTTGAAAAATTAAAGTTGATCTTCGTTTGACCTTGAAAATTACCGCCAAGGTCATTTTCAAGGTCACCAGCTTATGTCCCCCTCTGAACTCTACAACTTTTATCTGAAACATTTTTTGCCATGTTTCTTAGGATTCGAGATATTTGGGGTGGCAATTTAAAATGGAACACCCTGTATGAAAAATCAAAGTTGACCTTGAAAATTACCGCCAAGGTAATCAACCAAAGGTCCATCAAGCAAGCCGTACGTTCTAAGCACATTTGGCTTGCCCAGAGTTGAGTTCTACAAAGGTTGCCCTTCACTATGATAAACAGTGATGAGTCGTTCATGGTCAACCTTTGTAGAACTTATATTTTACGAATCATTTTAAATTGACTTAAAAGACTATCAAAACGTACGTTCTAAGCAAATTTTGGTCGCCCAAAGTTGAGTTCTACAAAGGTTGTCCTTCACTATTACAAACAGTGATGAGTCGTTCATGATCAACCTTTGTAGAACTTATATTTGACGAATCATTACATATTTACTTAGAAGACCATCAAACCGTATGTTCCAAGCATATTTTGGTTACCCAGAGTTGAGTTCTACAAAGGTTGCCCTTCACTATGATAAACAGTGATGAGTCGTTTATGGTCAACCTTTGTAGAACTTATATTCGACGAATCTTTTCAAATTAACTTAGAAGACCATCAAACCGTACGTTCCAAGCATATTTTGGTTGCCTAGAGTTGAGTTCTACAATGGTTGCCCTTCACTATTATAAACAGTGATGAGTCGTTCATGGTCAACCTTTGTAGAACTTATATTTGACGAATCGTTTCATATTTACTTAGAAGACCATCAAACCGTACGTTCCAAGCATATTTTGCGTACCCAAAGTTGAGTTCTTCAAAGGTTGCCCTTCACTATGACAAACAGTGATGAGTTGTTTATGGTCAATCTTTGCAGAACTTATATTTGACGAATTTTTTCAAATTGACTTAGAAGACCATCAAACCGTACTTTCTAAGCAAATTTAGCTTGCCAAGAGTTGAGTTCTACAAAGGTTGCCCTTCACTATGACAAACAGTGATGAGTCGTTCATGGTCAACCTTTGTAGGCGAATCATTTCAAATTTCAAATTTACTTAGAAGACCATCAAACCGTACGTTCTAAGCAAATTGACTTGTACAAAGGTTGCCCTTCACTAATGCAAACAGTGATATCACGATCAACCTTTGCAGAACTCGTCTTTGGCTAATCATCTCAATGTTACTTAGAAGAAGGTCGAACCGTAGTCCTAGATCATTCTAGAACCTTTACTTCTTGCATTTCCTACTACGCATGCTCCTTGTTTGACGTAATAAAGGCGAAACAATATCATCAGTCACAATAAACAGTTGCGCAATTGGACTCCTGCGTTTTTAATCAGTCGGCACGCAGATTCAGAATATGAATTAACTTTCTCGGCTTACTCTAGATGAGTGTTCAGAAATGTGGTAGATTCACTGTCAATGCGTAGATTGTATGTGGTTGGGGAGAGAGTAATTGATTTGAAAACATTTTCAATTATATTCAGCTATTTTGAATACCTTTTAATCGACATTTGAAGATACAAAGAACAAAATTGCTTTTTCGAATTTTAATTTTTTACTTTAATTCCGTAGATTGTTTGTGCCTGGGGAAAGAGCAAAACGCTTTAACTATTTTGAACACCTTTTAATCGACATTTGAAGACGCTAAGAAAAACATTGCATTTTAGAATTTAAATTTTTTACTTTCATTGCGTAGATTGTGTGTCCCTGGGGAGAGAGCAATTGATTCCAAAACATTTTAACTATTTTGAATACCTTTTAATCGACATCATTCGAAGAAATAAAAAAAAAAAATTCGAATTTTAATATTTTTGTAAAGTTGGCTGAAACAGCGCAGATCAGTTGCCAATGCGTGCATTATATGAAGATTGAAGTAAAAAGAAAAGTTTTACTATTAGCTTTTGAAACTTTTGTTTGATATTTTTTTACGGTTGGAGAATGATTTAGGTGTTCCGGTCATTTTCTACTAACCCTGTATAATAAATAATATACATTTTCTATGGGGCCCTATTAATCACGAGAACGATGTTTGCGGAACGAGCCGTAGGCTGCCGTGCAGAGTTTTACGAATTTCGCTAAATTTTTTATATCACCACGAGTTTACATCATCTCTTCAACATTTCGATCAGGTCGCGTCTTTTTCTCTTACTCCTGTCGACTGTGAAAAATTTTCGAAAGAAGGAAAATACGTTTTTGCACGACCCCTAGTGTTAAAAGCATGAACTCTACCCACTAGTCCGCGAGAAACTTCAATCTAATAATCTGAAAAAATATTTTTTATGAAATTTAAAATCATCGTTCGCTCACAGTTGCAGACTTTTACAAAGCCCTTCAATTATTCTACGCCATCTCATATCATCTCCTCAACCTCTAGATCAGGTCCCATCTCTTTGTCTCACGCGGATTCGCTATGGTAAATATTCAAAGGGAGAAACATGTTTTTTTTTTTGCAGAGATTCGCGCCGTAGCTATCTTCTCCTTCAATTTTGGGTTTGGAAGATTGGCTAATGTCGCAAAATTTTCACAAAGGACCTGATTAAAAAATGTATTATTGCAATGCACATCCAAAAAAATTTAATTCTCCATAAACACAGCTGCACGGCAGAGTTTTACAAATTTCGCCAAATTTTCTGTACCACTTCGAGCTTAGATCATATCCTCAACATTTAAACCGGTTTGCGTCTCTTTATCTTACCCCTGCACACGATGAAAAATTTTCGAACGGAGGAAAATTTTGTTTTGTTTTGAGATTCGCGCGCAAGCTATCTCCTCCTTCAATTTTGGGATTGTAGAATTGGATTTTATAGCAAAATGTTCACAAAGGACCTGGTTAAAAAATGTAGAACCATTTTTTTCGTTTCGATCCGTGTCCGCAAGATATATTTATTATTACAATGCACATCCAAAAAATTTTAATGCCACATAAACACAGCTGCACGGCAGAGTTTCACGAATTTCGCAAAATTTTCTATACCACATCGAGCTTACATCATCTCCTCAACATTTAAACCGGTTTGCGTCTCTTTATCTTACCCCTGTAGACGGTGAAAAATTTTCGAACGGAGGAAAGTATTTTTTTGTTTTGAGATTCGCGCGCAATCTATCTCCTCCTTCAATTTTGGGATTGTGGAATTGGATTATATCGCAAAATGTTCACAAAGGGCCTGGTTAAAAAATGTAGAACCATTTTTTTCTATTTTCGATCCGCGTTCGTTTTACAATGCACATCCAAAAAATTTTTATGCCCCCAAACACAGCTGCACGGCAGAGTTTTACAAATTTCCTCAATTTTTTTTTTCCCCTTCGAGCTTACATCATCTCAAAATATAAACCGAGTTTAGACGGTGAAAAATTTTCGAACGGAGGAAAACATTTTTTTGTTTTGAGATTCGCGCGCAAGCTATCTCCTCCTTCAATTTTGGGATTGTGGAATTGGATTATATCGCAAAATGTTCACAAAGGGCCTGGTTAAAAAATGTAGAACCATTTTTTTCTATTTTCGATCCGCGTTCGTTTTACAATGCACATCCAAAAAATTTTTATGCCCCCAAACACAGCTGCACGGCAGAGTTTTACAAATTTCCTCAATTTTTTTTTTCCCCTTCGAGCTTACATCATCTCAAAATATAAACCGAGTTTAGACGGTGAAAATTTTTCGAACGGAGGAAAACATTTTTTTGTTTTGAGATTCGCGCGCAATCTGTCTTCTCCTTCAATTTTGGGATTGTAGAATTTGATAATGTCGCAAAATGTTCACAAAGGGCTTGGTTAGAAAATGTAGAACCATTTTTTTATATTTTCGATCCGCGTTCGTTTTACAATGCACATCCAAATTTTTTTAATGCCCCATAAACACAGCTGCAGGTCAGAGTTTCACGAATTTCTCCAAATTTTCTATACCAGTTCGAGCTTAGATCATCTCCTCAACATTTAAACCTGGTTGCGTCTCTTTATCTTACCCCTGTAGACGGTGAAAAATTTTCGAATGGAGGAAAAAAAAATTATTTTGAGATTCGCGCGCAAGCTATCTCCTCCTTCAATTTTGGGTTCGGAAGATTGGATAATGTCGCAAAATGTTCACAACGGACCTGGTTAAAAAATGTAGAACCATTTTTTTCTTTTTGTTCCGCGATCGCGAGATATGTTTACTATTGCAATGCACATCCAAAAAATTTCAACACCCCGAAAAATATTTAATCGATATTTCTTGGATTAGGTTCTCATTAAGTACATAATATTGTACAAATCGATTTTTATTACTATTACTACATATTTATTGATAGTGTTATAACCAATATTTTTGACAAGGATTAATACAGATTTAATAGATTATTGATAGTACTACAAGGAATTCATGTCTGGATAAAATGTGCAATAACCTTACTATTATTACAGATTCATTGATAGTATTATAACCAATATTTTTGACGAGGATTATTACAGATTTAATAGATCATTGATAGTACTATTATCAATCTTGCAGATCGAACTGAAGATAAGGAATTCGTGTCTTGATAAAATATGCAATAAACTTACTATTATTGCAGATTTATTGATAGTATTATAACCAATATTTTTCACAAGGATTATTACAGATTTAATAGATTATTGATAGTAGTACTATTATCAATCTTGCAGATCGAACCGATGACGAGGAATTCGTGTCTAGATAAAATATGCAATAATCTCAACACCCAATAAGGATAGAAGGAATAACGATGAAAAAGAAGGAAAATAATTATGCAATACAAAATAACACCACGCAACAGAATTTAACTTCCCACGTCGTACAAGTAAAACATGAAACGTCCGAATTCATCAACTAATTTCTCCACAAATTAATTGGCTCGTCGACAATTAGCGCAAATTATCTAAATTGGACACAAACACTCAATTAGCTGTCATTTTAGTTTAGTGATAAAATTGCACTCATGACATACAAGAAGTATGTTATCTTAGTTACAAAAAAAAGGCCAAAAATTGGTAATTAGAAAATTAAGATGAAAATCTTCAACAAAAAAAAAAAAAATCAGCAATTCTTAAACCAAAATCTCCAAAAATTAAAAATAAAATATTTATCAATCAGCTTTTTTTTACTGCAACAAGCAAAGTATTCGAAGTAATATTGAAAAGTAAAAATTCCAACTTTAATATTTGACATGGGCCTTCGTTGTAGAGCGTCCGCTTCTACATCCCAAGTTTGTGTGGATTCGATTCTCATCCGGGCGGTATTTTTTTTTGTAACGAGAAATTTGATTTTGATTTTTTTTTTGATGGTGTTTGTCCAATTCATCGACAAAATGAATTTAAATTTTCGTGGCGGAGCGCTTTGGCATCTGATTTTGGTGCATGGCGATGTGGGTTAGTTAATCCTTAAAGAAAAATTATTTGAAATGTCGATTAAAAGGTTGGAATTATAAAAAGTTTTTCAGAATTTCAAAGAAAAAGTAACTTGAAATAAAATCTGTTACAAAAGGTTTTTTCCCAAAATAATTTAAAAACATTTCCAAAATTTCAAAGTAAATTCAACAACTTACATTTTTTTTCCCAAAAAAATAAAAACAATATTTTCCAAAATTTCGAAGTAAATTTAGCAAATGAAATCTGTAATAATCGAAACTTTTGAGCTTAACCATTAATATTTTTCAACATTACATAACCACGCTCTGAACACACACACAACACTCACACATACACAAACCGAAAAAGAAAACAATGGCAATTATTTTTTTTCTCTATTTTTAGAAAGACGTACAAAAAAGAAACAAAACAAAATGAGCTTTACACCTTTGAGTACTGCATAGTGCAATATAAAATATATGTATATTTTTCAAATTCCGTGTAAACGCTGTCCGATCTCGCTTGTTTTTTACGTGAGGACCGGCGGCGCGTATCTTTAAATTCTAGAAAATTTTGGTGCTTTAACGGAGGAAGAGAGAGAGAAAACTAACAAAACCCAAAAAAAAAAAATAACACGAAGCTTTAAATTAAATTTTAAAAATGGTATAAAATAGATGATTATTGTGTAACCTTGTTTTTGTGTACATTTTTGAAGAGTTACGGTTAGGATCAAATTTCGTTAGTTTTGCTTTCGTCGAGGAGCATGATGCGTGGATTATTATTATTATTGTAATTTTGTTGTTTGTTGTATAAGATGTATATATTATGTGTTTTTTGTAAGCGGGGTGTTACAAATTCGACGAGAGAATTATTTGGAATTAATGTCGGATTTGGTTAATCGTTTTTGGCCCTGAACATTAGATTTGCGATTAAAGTTTGATCAAAAATTAAAATTTGATTGTAAGGTATCGAATATATTTTATGTATTGCTGCTTCGCTGTATGAAAGCCAAAATTGATCAATCGTTTTTCGGTTTTTTTACCTGAAATCTCTGAGCATTGGATTTTTAATTGGATTTGAAAAACCGTAAAAATTGGTCAAAAATTAATTAAAGTCAAATTTGGTCAATCGTGTTTTGCTTTTTTTTGCCTGAAATCTCTGAACATTGGATTTGTAAATGGATTTGAATCGCCGTAAAAATTGGTTTTGAAATCCTTCAAAAATTTGACCAAAAATCAATTGGAAAATTAATTAAAGTCAATGATGGCCAATCGTTTTTCGTTTTTTTTTGCCTGAAATCTCTGAGTATTGGATTTTTAATTGGATTTGAAAAGCCGTAAAAATTGGCAAAAATTTGATCAAAAATGAATTAAAGTCAAATTTGGTCAATCGTTTTTTGCTTTTTTTTTACCTGAAATCTCTGAACATTGGATTTTTAATTGGATTTGAAAATCTGTAAGAATTGGTTTCTTAATTAAAGTCAAAAATCAATTGGAAAATTAATTAAAGTCAAATTTGGTCAATATTGTTTTCTGCTTTTTTGCCTGAAATCTCTGAACATTGGATTTGTAATTGGATTTGAAAAGCCGTAAAAATTGGTTTTGTAATCCTGCAAAAATTTGGCCAAAAATGAATTAAAGTCAATGTTGGTCAATCGTTTTTGGTTTCAGGTTTAACATTGGATTTGTAATGAAAACCTGTTCAAAAATAAAAATTTCTTGTGCGGTATCAAATATATTTTTACATACAATTGTTTCGATGTATCAATTTTTTTTATATTTTTCAAAAATTAAAAAAAAGTATAAAAATTGGTTTAAACGTGTAAACTTAATAAAAGCAAAGTCTACATAGAAAGCCATCAAATATATTCAAGTTAATTTTGGTTTGCAAACTTGAAAACACTAAAAATTGGTTTTGCAATCCTAAAAAAAAAAATGCATCAAAAATAAATTGGAAAATTAACTAGACGATTGGGTTAAAAATATTTATACAGCATGTTCGCGAATGAACGTAGTTGTCGATGCGCATTAAACTCAAATTTCATACAGTGTGTCTACTTAAGCTGATAACATTTTGAAAATTTTGTTACTTTTGGTTTTACATAAAAAAACTTATTCTTTATAAAAAAATGAATTGTTTTAATGTTTATGTATTATTAAGGATAATAATAAAATAGATATAAAAAAGACATTCAAAATTTAAACTTTTGTTAATAATAATTTTTTTACAAAAAAAGTTCTGTATTCTTAAAAAAAATATACGGAATTTATAAAATTTGGGATAAGTATGCACTAGGGCTGGAATTTTTCTTCGAAGATTTCCCATTTCGAAGAATCAATGCTACGAAGATTCGAAGTTACAAACTTCGAATTTTTTAAGTTTTTAATTTTCGAATTTTTTAGGTTTTTAATTTTCGAATTTTTTAAGCTTTTAATTTTCGAAGTTTGAAGTCTCTTCGCGAATATCGACACATGAAAAAGCTAATTTATGTCAAATTGTTTTTGTTTGGTAGAATTCTTTATAAAAAAAACTTCTGCATTCTGAAAAAAATATACGGAACTAAGTAAATTTGAGATAAGTAAGTATGCACTAGGGCTGAAATTTTTCTTCGAAGATTTCCAATTTCGAAAATTCGAAACTAAGAAGATTCAAAGATTCACAGAAATCGAAGATTCATAGAAATCGAAGATTTTCAATTTCGAAGTTTCATAGAAAATTTTCGAAAAGATTCGAAGTTACGAATTTTTTAAGTTTTTAATTTTCGAAGTTTTGAAGTCTCATTTCGCGAATATCGACACATGAAAAAGCTAATTTATGTCAAATTGTTTTTGTTTGGTAGAATTCTTTATAAAAAAAACTTTTGCATTCTGAAAAAAAAATATGCAGAACTAAGAAAATTTGGGATAAGTATGCAGTAGGGCTTAAATTTTTCTTCGAAGATTTCCAATTACGAAGGTTCGAATCTTCGAAGATTCATAGAAAATCTTCGAAGATAGAAGTTTCTTAGAAAATCTTCGAAGAAAATTTGGGATAAGTATGCAGTATGGCTAGAATTTTTCTTCGAAGATTTCAAATTCCGAAGGTTCGAATCTACGAAGATTCGAAGATTCATAGAAAATCTTTGAAGATAGAAATTTCGAAGATCGGAACGTTCTTTAAGTTTTTAATTTTCCAAGTTTGAAGTCTTTTCGTCTTGAGGTTTCGAGGTAAAAGTTTTGAAATTACATAACAGTTTAAAAGATTCGAAACTTCATAAAAAATCTTCAAAAATAGAAGTTTTGAAGTTTCGAAGTTTTGAAGATCAAAGTTTCGAAGATTCGAACCTTCGTTTTTTAAGTTTCTAATTTTCGAAGTTTTGAAATTTCTTCGCTTATATTGACAAATGAAAAAGTTAATTCACGTCAAATTAAATAAAAACGATTAATTTTGCAAAATATGTTATTGTTTTTACCTTGCCAATTCATTAGTTTGCTGTCAATTTATCAATACAGCAACTCAGCATGCTCAGGTTAAGTTTCGTCTTGGGGTTTCAAGGTGAAAATTTTGAAATTACGCAAAAAATTTAATCCTTTACTGCTTATTGAGTTGGGATTGAAAAATTCACAACTTCTATACTTCGAAAACTTCGAAACTTTGCAACTTGGATACTTCGAATCTTCGTTACTTCGAATCTTCGTTACTTCGAATCTTCGAAAAATTCTAAAACTTCTATATTAAAGGTTCTCTTCGTTTCTTCGGATTGTTCTCGTTTTCGAGGTAAAAATTATGAAATTACATAAAAGCTTATAAGATTCGAAGTTTTGAATGATAGAAGTTTCAAAGATTCGAAGTTTCGACATTTTTAAATTTCTAATTTTCGAAGTTTTGAAGTATCTTTTCGCGAATATTGACAAATAGGGAAGTTAAACTACGTCAACTTATTTCAAATCTAATAAAAACGATTAATTTTGCAAGATGTGCTATTGTTTTTTTACCTTGCCAATACATTAGTTTGATGTTAATTTATTATTACAGCAACTTACGTTTTTGAGTTTTCGTGGTAAACGTTTTAAAACTACATAAAAGCTTAAATTCTTAACTGCTTGGAGTTTTGCAATTGAAAAATTCACAACTTCTATTCTTCAAAAACTTTGCGACTTCGATACTTCGAATCTTCGAAAAATTCTAAAACTTCTTTATTCGATGTTCTCTTCGTTTCTTCGGATTGTTTTCGTCTTAGGGGTGTAATTTTTGGAATTACATGAAAGCTTAAAAGATTCGACGTTTTGAAGAAACGAAGTTTCGTAGTTTCAAAGATTGGAAATTGGTCGAATTTTTTGAATTTCTAATTTCTCTTTTCGCGAATATTGACAAATAAAAAAGTTAATTTACGTCAAATTATTTCAAAACTAATAAAAACGATTAATTAATTATAAAACTTCTTCGAAAACTTTGCTACTTCGAATCTTCGAAAAATTCTAAAACTTCTTTATTCGATGTTTTCTTCGTTTCTTCGAAATGTTTTCGTCTTGGGGTTTTGAGGTAAAAATTTTGAAATTACATGAAAGCTTAAAAGGTTCAACGTTTTGAAGAAACAAAGTTTCGTAGTTTCGACGATTGGAAACGTCGAATTTTTTAAATTTCTAATTTTCCAAGTTTTGAAGTCTCTTTTCGCAAAAATTGACAAATAAAAAAGTTAATCTACGTCAAATTATTTCAAAACTAACAAAACGATTAATTAATTATAAAACTTCTATATTAGCGGTTCTCTTCGTTTCTTCGGATTGTTTTTGTCTTGGGGCTTGGAGGTAAAATTTTTGGAATTACATGAAAGCTTAAGATTCGAAGTTTTGAAGAATAGAAGTTTCAAAGATTAGAAGCGTCGACTTTTTTAAATTTCTAATTTTCGAAGTTTGAAGCTTCAATTTATTAGAACCCTTAGTATACAGGGTGGTCAAAAATACAGAAATTACTGTATTTTTTTAGTTCAGAACAAAACATTACGAAAAATTAACAATTGTACCTGTCAGTTTAAAATCATGGACAGCTGTGAAAAATATGCAATTTACATTTTTGTTTCAATATACTTCATATGTTGCCTACTTAAGTGGACTCGCTGTATCATCAGACATGATGATTTTATGGATCTGTGAAACAAGTATTAAGTTTTGTAATTTTTTTACACATTGTGTTTCATCAGTGTTAAACAAATATGCAAGCAAACTTGTGGAAAATATTGTTTAGTGAAGAAATACATTAGATGGTTTTTTTTTTAAATTTTTTGGCAAACATATTTGAAGAGATTATAAAATTTGATCTCCAACGACTTGTGGAAAATATTGTTTAGTGAAGAAATATATTAGATGTTTTTTTTTGGCCAACGTATTTGAAGAAATTATAAAATTTGATCTCCAACGACTTGTGGAAAACATTGTTTAGTGAAGAAATATATCAGATGTTTCTTTTTTAATTTTTTTGGAAAACACATTTGATGATGAAATTTGATTACCAGCACGATACATTTTATTTTTCTTGTGTCAACACAATTTTTTTAAGCCAATTTTTCTGAATCAAGAAAAAACGATGCTTGTGAAGAAATATATTAGATGTTTTTGGTAAAGTTTTTTTAATATTTTTGGAAAACAAAAATTTGGTGAAATTTCATTACCAGCACGATAAATTTTTGCTTTTCTTGTCCCAACACCAATTTTTTTAAGCCAATTTTTCTAAATGAAGAAAAAAAAACGATGCCAAATTGTTTATTATGCAGATGACGAAAATCCAATGGTCGGAAAAAGGGTGCGAGGAATAGCTTGAAGAACTCTTAAAACAGAAACGATCAGCCGAATCCGTTTAACTGATTCATATGCAGCAAATTGTGTTCAAATTTCCAAATTTTGCCTTCACGATCGAGACATCGCAGTGGCATGATGCGGATAAGTCAGATTTGATAAGGGCGAAGTTCACCCTTATTCGCGCCATTAGGGCTCATCAAGTATCCTGATTTATTCACATAATGCTTGTGTGTAGCTTACGCCCATCACAAACCTTGTATTTGGGCTTAAGCTCTTAACCATTTGAGTCCCAGGAGTCGTTGGAAGCACATGGTCGAAAAACGCCAATCGATTGCGAAGAGTTCCGACGAAAAATCTCAACTTTTGTGACTCAAAGGGTTAACTGCTCGCGGTCAAATTTGTGACACCCCGTATATTAGTAATTAACCAACAAATCAAACGCTCGCAATTTATTTATTTGTATCACATATCCTGTAAAATTTGTAATTTCCCGCGCGAGTTGGATTTAACTTTATATAAATTTAAAAATTCCTTTTGTGGGGAATGGACGGAGAGAGGAGAAAATTACTTTTTCTTTGTGATCATCGGGTTGGTGCAATGGGCATACCTTGGAATGGACATGTATCCAGATAGTTATAGTTGTACATATTATTTATAATCACGGCTTTGTCTTGATGTGCGTAAACGTATGTGTGAAAAGAGTAAAAAAATTGTAGCCCGTTTAGTTTCCATTCGCAGGAGTAAAATAAAAAAAAAATGAAATCATGTAGAAACGGAACCGCTTTTTAAACAAACCTTCGGCGCCCTCAATGCAGCAAACTCCTGCATTGGGCGCCCCGAAATTAAAAAAAAATACCTAGAGTATGTATATGTTTCATTCACATCTCATCCTCATCAAAATACACACACACACACCGCTCTTTATTGTTATATTTATCAAAATATTCAATATTATAAAAATAAAGTATTTGTGCTTTACCAAGTCCCGTTGTGTCCAAAATACATAAGTAATAAGCTGATCAGTTTTTAGTAGTTAGCCTTTATAGGAATTGGTAAACAATTGTGTATATTTATCTAATAGATCTAGGCCTTAACTGTGGGGTCCCGGTGCACGCCGGGCAAACTGAAACGGGTCATTGCACATTCATATTCTAAAAAAAAAACAACAAACAAACAATTTCTGTGTTGTTAATTTTTCGTGTACTCTTAATCATAATAATAATATTAATAATAATAATAAGACAAATAGTGCAAAATTTCGACGCCGCCCGGACCCCGCCAGGAAAGAAAAAAAATAGTCAATCAGTAATTGCGTTAATTAATGTATTCGATGATGAATATGGATGCATTAAGAAAATAAAAATAAAAACGATGAAAACATTTGAAACGTGTTTTGCAAAGGGATGTGTATTTGTTTGTCGTATTATCTCGTTTAAGTTCATATTTGTAATAGTGATTTTATCCTCTACTAATGCTATGTATGAAATAACATGTCATTTAGTCCGCTGTTCTGTAAGAACCAGTTTTCAATTGTTGTTTTGAACAATTATAAAAATAAAAACAAGACTATCCTAGACTTTATTATTTATGTCGTATCCCCAAAGTCTTTTATTCAAGGCTAGAAGAAGACAATCAACCGGCGGATTTGAAGTTCAGCAAACATATAAAGGAAAAGGTGAGTGCAGAGAGTTTAGAGTCTCGACCAGTATTTATCACGAAGTAGTTTCAAGTCGTCTGCGTTTATGCTATTGAAGGACGCGGCATTTTATCCCGAGTGGCCGTTGCAAATTGGCGCCCAACGTGGGACCCGAATCCACGACCTTGAGATTAACCGTCTCATGCTTTTGAAATAATCACACATGACTGTACGCACTATTAAATTTAAAGTTGGAAATATTTCAAACTGCTCAAATAAATATAAAAACAGTTGCCACAAACTTCAAACTTTCCAAAAGTATTCAGAATTTATCGTGCTTTACGATCCTACAAAAATCAGAATATGACTTAACGCTAGATTTTGAAATAATCATACATGATTGTATGCACTGTTAAATTTAAAGTTCGAAATTTTTCAAACTGCTCAAATAAATATAAAAACAGTTGCGACAAACTTCAAACTTTCCAAAAATACTCAGAATTTATTGCGCTTCACGATCGTACAAAAATCAGAATATGACTTAACGCTAGATTTTGAAATAATCACACATGACTGTATGTACTGTTAAATTTAAAGTTGGAAATATTTCAAACTGCTCAAATAAATATAAAAACAGTTGCAACCAACTTCAAACTTTCCAAAAGTACTCAGAATTTATTGCGCTTCACGATCCTACAAAAATCAGAATATGACTTAACGCTAGAAATAATCGAACATGACTGTATGTACTGTTAAATTTAAAGTTCGAAATATTTCAAACTGCTCAAATAAATATAAAAACAGTTGCAACAAACTTCAAACTTTCCAAAAGTACTCAGAATTTATTCCGCTTCACGATCCTACAAAAATCAGAATATGACTTAACGCTAGATTTTGAAATAATCACACATGACTGTAGACACTGTTAAATTTAAAGTTCGAAATATTTCAAACTGCTCAAATAAATATAAAAACAGTTGCCACAAACTTCAAACTTTCCAAAAGTACTCAGAATTTATCGCGCTTCACGATCCTACAAAAATCACAATATGACTTAACGCTAGATTTTGAAATAATCACACATGACTGTATGCGCTGTTAAATTTAAAGTTCGAAATTTTTCAAACCGCTCAAATAAATATAAAAACAGTTGCTACAAACTTCAAACCTTCCAAATGTACTCAGAATTCATTGCGCTTCACGATCCTACAAAAATCAGAATATGACTTAACGCTAGATTTTGAAATAATCACACATGACTGTATGCACTGTTAAATTTAAAGTTCGAAATTTTTCAAACTGCTCAAATAAATATAAAAACAGTTGCCACAAACTTCAAACTTTCCAAAAGTATTCAGAATTTATCGCGCTTCACGATCCTACAAAAATCAGAATATGAATTAACGCTAGATTTTGAAATAATCACACATGACTGTATGCGCTGTTAAATTTAAAGTTAGAAATTTTTCAAACTGCTCAAATTAATATAAAAACAGTTGCAACAAACTTCAAACTTTCCAAAAATACTCAGAATTTATTGCGCTTCACGATCCTACAAAAATCAGAATATGACTTAACGCTAGATTTTGAAATTATCACACATGACTGTATGTACTGTTAAATTTAAAGTTCGAAATTTTTAAAACTGCTCAAATAAATATAAAAACAGTTGCAACAAACTTCAAACTTTCCAAAAGTACTCAGAATTTATCGCGCTTCACGATCCTACAAAAATCAGAATATGAATTAACGCTAGATTTTGAAATAATCACACATGACTCTTTACACTGTTAAATTTAAAGTTCGAAATTTTTCAAACCGCTCAAATAAATATAAAAACAGTTGCTACAAACTTCAAACTTTCCAAAAGTACTCAGAATTTATTCCGCTTCACGATCCTACAAAAATCAGAATATGACTTAACGCTAGATTTTGAAATAATCACACATGACTGTATGCGCTGTTAAATTTAAAGTTCGAAATTTTTCAAACTGCTCAAATTAATATAAAAACAGTTGCAACAAACTTCAAACTTTCCAAAAGTACTCAGAATTTATCGCGCTTCACGATCCTACAAAAATCAGAATATGAATTAACGCTAGATTTTGAAATAATCACACATGACTGCATGCGCTGTTAAATTTAAAGTTCGAAATATTTCAAACTGCTCAAATAAATATAAAAACAGTTGCAACAAACTTCAAACTTTCCAAAAGTACTCAGAATTTATCGCGCTTCACGATCCTACAAAAATCAGAATATGACTTAACGCTAGATTTTGAAATAATCACACATGACTGTATGCGCTGTTAAATTTAAAGTTCGAAATATTTCAAACTGCTCAAATAAATATAAAAACAGTTGCAGCAAACTTCAAACTTTCCAAAAGTGCTCAGAATTTATTGCGCTTCGCGATCCTACAAAAATCAGAATATGACTTAACGCTAGATTTTGAAATAATCACACATGACTGTATGCGCTGTTAAATTTAAAGTTCGAAATATTTCAAACTGCCCAAATAAATATAAAAACAGTTGCAACAAACTTCAAACTTTCCAAAAGTACTCAGAATTTATCGCGCTTCACGATCCTACAAAAATCACAATATGACTTAACGCTAGATTTTGAAACAATCACACATGACTGTATGTACTGTTAAATTTAAAGTTCGAAATATTTCAAACTGCTCAAATAAATATAAAAACAGTTGCAACAAACTTCAAACTTTCCAAAAATACTCAGAATTTATTGCGCTTCGCGATCCTACAAAAATCAGAAAATGACTTAACGCTAGATTTTAAAATAATCACACATGACTGTATGCACTGTTAAATTTAAAGTTCGAAATATTTCAAACTGCTCAAATAAATATAAAAACAGTTGCAGCAAACTTCAAACTTTCCAAAGGTACTCAGAATTTATTGCGCTTCACGATCCTACAAAAATCAGAATATGACTTAACGCTAGATTTTAAAATAATCACACATGACTGTATGCACTGTTAAATTTAAAGTTCGAAATATTTCAAACTGCTCAAATAAATATAAAAACAGTTGCAGCAAACTTCAAACTTTCCAAAAGTGCTCAGAATTTATTGCGCTTCGCGATCCTACAAAAATCAGAATATGACTTAACGCTAGATTTTGAAATAATCACACATGACTGTATGCGCTGTTAAATTTAAAGTTCGAAATATTTCAAACTGCCCAAATAAATATAAAAACAGTTGCAACAAACTTCAAACTTTCCAAAAGTACTCAGAATTTATCGCGCTTCACGATCCTACAAAAATCACAATATGACTTAACGCTAGATTTTGAAACAATCACACATGACTGTATGTACTGTTAAATTTAAAGTTCGAAATATTTCAAACTGCTCAAATAAATATAAAAACAGTTGCAACAAACTTCAAACTTTCCAAAAATACTCAGAATTTATTGCGCTTCGCGATCCTACAAAAATCAGAAAATGACTTAACGCTAGATTTTAAAATAATCACACATGACTGTATGCACTGTTAAATTTAAAGTTCGAAATATTTCAAACTGCTCAAATAAATATAAAAACAGTTGCAGCAAACTTCAAACTTTCCAAAGGTACTCAGAATTTATTGCGCTTCACGATCCTACAAAAATCAGGATATGACTTAACGCTAGATTTTGAAATAATCACACATGACTGTATGCACTGTTAAATTTAAAGTTCGAAATATTTCAAACTGCTCAAATAAATATAAAAACAGTTGCAGCAAACTTCAAACTTTCCAAAGGTACTCAGAATTTATTGCGCTTCACGATCCTACAAAAATCAGAATATGACTTAACGCTAGATTTTGAAATAATCACACATGACTGTATTACAACTGCGTTTTTTGTCTTTAAAGTTTAAAATTAACCAGAGAGAGCTCAAAATAATTCAATTTTTTTTTCGAAAACTTACTTTTTTTCTAAATAACTCAAAAACTATAGATTCTAGAGCAAAACGGAATAATTTAGTGTGATCAGCAGAACACAAAATCTGTGTGATTAGTATTTGCAAACAGCAATTGTTCAAAGTTGATTAAAACGTTAAAAAAATTCCAACCCCAAAAAAACGTTTTTATTTATGATTTATTGAAAAATTAGCCTACCGATTTTGAAATTTAGCATTTTACAAGGTTTAAGGCTCAAACTGAGAATTTTTACGACTGTATTTTGTCCTCAAAGTTTAAAATTAACCGGACAGAGCTCAAAATAATTCAATTTTTTGATCGAAAACTTACGTTTTTCTAAATAACTCAAAATTTAGATGCTTGAGTCATTTCTTCATTTGTTCTCATTTATTCATACAAAATACAATTAAAAATCTAGCCGTGTGTGACTGAATGGCTCAGCCTAAGTCAAAAAAAGATACTAGAGCGAAACGGAAAAGTTTAGTGTGATCAGCACATCAAAATCCGTGTGAATTGTATTTAAAAACAGCGATTGTTCAAAGTTGATTAGAAACTGACAGCTGTCACTTTTTATCTAACCTAGAAATAAGTTGTTTTCCACATGAAAACCAGACTACCTTCTCATTTTCTTTGCAATTTCAAAGTGAATTTGAGCTTCTCACGTAGAAAATGTCCAAGAAATGCCAAAATACGTGTCAGATAATCTAATTTTGGCAGCTGTCACTTTTTTCTTTAACGTAGTGCATTTTTTTAAATTAGGAAAGTTTACGAGAAACATTAGCGAACATGAAAATTTGTATTTGTGAATTTGTCAGTCATCTGCATTTATTATCAACATGAAACAATGGACGCGCACTCAGTCGCATATACCGTTAAACACTTAAAGTTAATTTTAATTGTACAAATACAATTCGCTTACAGCTGGTATCACCGGAGGGCAATTAAAATATTGAAATAAAACAAGAAAATTGCAATTAAACAATTCAAGAATCAAGGTGATAGTAATACAATATTTAGATTATTCTGTTATAATTGAAAAAAAAAAACGTCAGTTAATGAAGGTTTTAGAAGCTCGCAAAGTAAGGAAAATGTTCAACGTGTAGACAAAAACTATTCTTTTTTCTTATTAAATATTTTACTAACCTGAAAAAAATTACTTTGAATTTTTAATACAATGCACGCACCATGCGTATCGTCTGATTCAACGGCGCGTGCATTTCGCTTAATCGGATACATTCTCAACACCCGCAATGACTCATATTCCAGGCATCAGCACTATTGAAACCTTTTAAATAATTTTGCCAGTTAAGTTGTTCTAGAATCATTCTTCGCCTGTAAAATCAGAGGGTATATATGTTTTTTTTTACCGTATTCGACGCCTCTCGACGTTTCAGCGACTTCAGCAGCTTTAAAAAAACCGGCGAATTTATATATTTGGGGCACCAATTTATTCATACAAATAATTTCCCTAATTATCTGTTGGTTTCCGCAACAATTGAATTGTCAGTCAAGTTGTAGTAGAAACATTATTTACCTGCAAAATCTGAGGGCATATGTTTACACATATCATTCTCGACGTTTCGGAGACCTTCGGGAGCTTTCATAAAACTGGCGAAACATTTCGGGCACAATTACAATTTATTCCTACAAATAATTTCTGTTCATTATCGCAACTATTGAATCGAACGAATCCCATCCATCGGATCAATTTTAATTGATAAACTATTTCGCGAGTGTACAAGAACTCTAACGGAACATTTCAGTGGTGGATTTGGTTTAATTTTACGGGACGCAGATATTTTGCATATGATGCACAACACAGCGAAAATGCATATTCAGAAGCGATTTTAACACGGGCACAATTAAACACAATAGAGTGCTCTTAGTGTATAAACAACGTGTGGTGGTTTCCAGTTGATGTGGTAATTGTATTCAATTTGTTCGAAAATTCCATTAAAATATTAAACAAGTTAACTCAATTTGTTTCAATTTGATTAAATTCATTAGTCACCACCTCATTATTTTAATGGAGTGGGTTGCACATCAAAACAACATCAAAAATTAAGAGAATTATTTCTAGGTTAGATAAAAAGATACTGCTTTCAAAATTGCATTATTTGAAGCGTATTTTAATCCGGCATCTTTATTTCCCGGACATTTTCTATGTGAGAAAGTCAAATTCACTTTGATTTTAGCTTGGATAAAAAGTGACAGCTGTCAAAATTGCATTTTTTGACACGTATTTTAGTAGCCCATCTTTATTTATTGGACATTTTCCACGTGAGAAGTTCAGATTTCCCCTGAAATTGTAAAGAATGTAAACAGTGAGAGGCTAGTTTGGTTTTCGTGTGGAAAACACCTTATTTCTAGGTTAGATAAAAATTGGTAGCTGTCAAAATTGCATTTTTTGACACGTAATTTAGTACGGCATCTTTATTTCTTGGACATTTTCTACGTGAGAAGTTCAAATTCACTTTGATTTGAGCTTAGATAAAAAATGACAGCTGTCAAAATTGCATTATTTGACACGTATTTTAGTACGGCATCTTTGTTTCTTGGACATTTTCCACGTGAGAAGTTCAGATATCCCCTGAAATTGTAAAGAATGTAAAAAATAAGAAGCAAGTTTGCAAAGAAGCAAATTATTATATTTTTATGCAAAAATAACGTTATTTCTACATTGGATACAAAGTGAAAACTACCAAAATTACATTATTTGACAGGTATTTCTGTACCGCATCTGTTCTTCCGCAATATTTTTGGCGCAAGAAGCTCAGACTCTTCTCTAAATTACAAAAATTGTAGATAATTTTGTTTTCATGTAGAAAAACAATTTTGTTTCTAGATTAGATGAAAATTGACAGCTGTCAAAATCACATCATTAGACACGTATTTTAGTTCCGCGCATTTTTTATGTGAGAAGGTCATATTTTCTTTAAAATTGCTTAAAAATGAGAAGCAAAGTTTGTTTTCATATAAAGAAACGTTATTTCTAGGTTAGATAAAATGTGATAGTTGTCAAAATTAGATTATTTGACACGTATTTTAGCAACGCATCTGTCTTTCTCGTACATTTTTTACGAGAGAAGCACAAATTCACTTTAAAATTGCAAGGAATGTAAACAATGAGAAGCCAGTTTGGTTTTCATGTGGAAAACACCTAATTTCTAGGTTAGATAAAAAGTAACAGCTGTCAAAATTGCACTATTTGGTACGTATTTTACTACGGCATCTTTGTTTCTTGGACAATTTTCACGAGAGAAGTTCAGATTTTCCTTGAAATTGCAAAGAATGTAAAAAATAAATTTTGTTTTCATTTAAAATAACGTCATTTCTCGGTTAGGTCTAAAGTGACAGCTGTCAAAATTGCATCATTTGACACGTATTTTAGTGGCATTTTTGTTTCTTGAACATTTTCCACGTGAAAAGGTGTAAAAAATAACAAGCAAAATTTTGAGTAAAAATAAAAATATCGCGTGAACTAGAATGTTTAGATTTTTACATAAATTATACTCCGTAAATATTTCTTCGTTTAAAAAAAAACCCAATTGCCTTTGTATATATTACGTATTCATGTGAAATATACAGGAAGTAACTAAAGTAAAAAATAATGTTTTTTTTTGTTTTATTTGCATTTTACGAGAAAATAATTTTACTAAAACATTATAATGACGTTATTCGTTTATTTGAAATCTTTTTTGGTTTCGTCGCTATGGCAACCAATTTTATTTCTTCAAAAAGAACCAACACTCAAATTCAAAATTGCAAGAAATGTAAACAACGAGGAGCCAGTTTGGTTTTCAACACCTTATTTCTAGGTTAGATAAAAAGTAACAGCTGTCAAAATTGCACTATTTGATACGTATTTTACTACGGCATCTCTGTTTCTTGGACAATTTTCAGATGAGAAGTTCAGATTTCCCTTGAAATTGCAAAGAATGTAAAAAATAAATTTTGTTTTCATTTAAAATAATGTCATTTCTCGGTTAGGTCAAAAGTGACAGCTGTAAAAATTGCATTATTTGACACATATTTTAGTACGGTATCTTTGTTTGGTGTACATTTTCCACGTGAATAGTAGCAAAAAAAAAGAATGTAAAAAATAACGAGAAAATTTTGTTTTCATGTAAAATGACGGTATTTCTCGTTTGGGGAAAAAGTGACAGCTGTCAAAATTGCATTATTTGACACGTATTTGAGTACGGCATCTTTGTTTCTTGGACATTTTCCACGTGAAAAGTTCAGATTTTCGTTGAAATTGAAAAGAATGTAAAAAATAACAAGCAAATTTTGTTTTCATTTAAAATAACTTCATTTCTCGGTTAGGTCTAAAGTGACAGCTGTCAAAATAGCATTATTTGACACGTATTTTAGTACGGCATCTTTGTTTCTTAGACATTTTCCACGTGAATAGTTGCAAAAAAAAAGAATATAAAAAATAACGAGCAAAATTTTGTTTTCATGTAAAATGACGTAATTTCTCGGTTAGGTCAAAAGTATCAGCTGTTAAAATTGCATTATTTGACACGTATTTTAGTGCGCCTTCTTTGTTTCTTGTACATTTTCCACGTGAATAGTTGCAAAAAGAAAAGAATGTAAAAAAGAACGAGCAAAATTTTGTTTTGATGTAAAGTGACGTTATTTCTCGGTTAGGTCTAAAGTGACAGGTGACAAAATTGCATTATTTGACACGTATTTTACAACGGCATCATTGTTTCTTGGACATTGTCCACGTGAGAAGTTCAGATTTCTCTTGAAATTGCAAACAATCTAAAAAATAAGAAGCAAATTTTGTTTCCATCCAAAATAACGTAATTTCTCGGTTAGGTCAAAAGTGACAGCATTATTTGACACGTTTTTTAGTACGGCATCTTTGTTTCTTGGGCATTTTTCACGTGAGAAGTTCAGATTTCCTTTGAAATTGCAAAGAATGTAAAAAATAATAAGCAAAATTTTGTGTTCATGTAAAATGACGTAATTTCTTGGTTAGGTTAAGTGACAGCTGTTAAAATTGTATTATTTGACACGTATTTTAGTTCGGCATCTTTGTTTCTTGGACATTTTCCACGTAAAAAGTTCAGATTTTCATTGAAATTAAAAAGAATGTGACAAATAACAAGCAAATTTTGTTTTCATTTAAAACAACGTAATTTCTCGGTTAGGTCAAAAGTGACAGCTGTCAAAGTTACGTCATTTGACATGTATTTTAGTACGGCATGTTTGTTTCTTGGACATTTTCCACTTGAATATTTACAAAAAAAAGAATGCAAAAAATAACGAGTAAAATTTTGTTTTTATTTAAAATAACGTGATTTATCGGTTAGGTTTAAAGTGACAGCTGTCAAAATTGCATCATTTGACACGTATTTTAGTAGGGTATCTTTGTTTCTTGGACATTTTTCACGTGAAAAGTACGAGCAAAATTTTGTTTTCATATAAAGTGACGTAATTTCTCGGTTAGGTCAAAAGTGACAGCTCTCAAAGTTACATCATTTGTCGCGCATTTTTTCTTCTTCGAACATTTCCGCGTGAAAAGCTCAGATTCTTCTCCAAATTGTAATTATTTTATCGATGTATAATTAAAAAATTATTTAAATAATATAAATTTAAAAATAACTATTGTACTATCAAATCAGAGAAAGTAATATAATGGCGACATCATCATTTTTTTAACTGAAATATTGCCGTTAAATTACTGAAAAAATGCCCAATTAATGTTTTTTTAATATTTTCATGTTTGTTACAATCGTCAGGTTTTTGAAAAGCAAAATGATCTGATCGGAAATTAATTGATCAAAATAATGCTTCTTGTTTTTCAATTTACATATTATTATAATTTAGTTTCGTGGGTTTGGGCGGTAGAACAGTTCGAGATCAATGTCGATCTCAACAAAAATTCACAACTTCAGAATGGCAATAATCGGTTCTGGTGCATTTATCTCAGAATCTAGTGAAGGGATAATACTAAATTTTTATAGGTTCCTGAAGTAGAATCAATTTTACGTAAATTTGAAAAGATTCAAGTTTATGGCAATTGTTTTTATATTTTTTAATTGCACGTCAAAATTCATTTATAGGAATATATTTAATTTAGGTTGTACCCAATCTCTGTAAATTCAGTTGTTTTATATGTGAATAAAGACATTATTATTATTATTATATTAAACCGATTTTCGGATTTTTAATTTTTTTTTCATCGTTAGTGGCTGAATGGTCAAACCTATGCAAAAAAAAAACAAAACAAAAAATTAAATTGCCAATAACTACAACATATCAATTTATTGTGTATTTGCTGAACGCTGTATAAGAGTCCCATTAATTGCATAATTGTTTTTAATTGCACATGCTTGAGGTCATATGGTAATTAACTATTATTGCGATTGAGTTCGTTTAAGGTAGAGAAATGGACGTCTGCGATCGTACATGGAAGTGCATTTGTGCACGTGATCGATTCCCTATTTTCAATTTCAGCACAACAGCACAAATATAGTATAGTATAGTTTTATTCATGCTAAATTACAGATTGTTTACGTCATAGAGTCGTACGAAGCCTAAAAGTGTTTCAAATATGTTAACTTCAATTTTTTAATCAAGTTATAAGAACATCGTCTTTTTGTTATCCCTAGATTTCATGGCCTGGCCCTAATAAGTTTGAATATTAGTACCTATTAGAGATGAGCGAAATGATTCTTTTTTGTGAGTCGACTGCAATGAGTCGACACATGAGAGGACTATTGAGTCTGTCTGAAAAAGATGGGAGAAATTACTCGACTGGTGGAAAAGAGTCGACTGAAATGAGTGGACAAAAATTAAAATTTGTTGAAATGGCATCTAGGAACCCCAAACGGATATTTCCGTAAAAAAAATTTTTTTTCACGATCACAATACTTTCTCGTACTTCGTAACGGAGAAAGTAAAAAACGTTAGGGGGAAACGTTTAGAAGCCCGGTCTGTGACGAATAATAATAATAATTTTGAAATAATTATAAAGTATAATCAATTTTGAGTATATTTAGAAAGCTGCCTAGTTGTGGCTAATTGTTTTTATATTTTTTTGGCCCATGGAAAAAAAGAACTTCAAATTATAATACGCTCGTGTTTCGAGTGATTATCTCTAATTCTAATGAAGTGAATTTTTCAAATTTTATCAGAATTATAAATTATGATCAATTTTGAGTATACTTCAAAAATTACATAGTTGTGGCAATTTTTTTTTATATTTATTTTTACCAATGAAGGAAAATTGAAACTGTAAATTATAAGCTCGATTTTCCACCTGTACCTGAATTGGAGTGGTGGCTGTTATTCTTGTTACGCCACTGCGTTTACACGTCCAACGATTTTCCTTGGAAATATGAAAGTTCATTTAAATATACGGTATTATATCACTGGATATGTTTTAGGAGCTTGTAACTCGTTATGATTTTGGTAGGGACCGATGTAACAATAAATTTTCATAAAATGCGCCACACTGTGGTGTACATTTTTTTTTCGTGAATAACTCGGAGCCGCTGCTCCTAAAACAACAATCTCCGAGGATATTACTTCCTCGCAAGTTGCGAACTTACATTCTACGACGCGACCGCCTTTTTGCCTGAAAACTTCCTCGGTTCACGCCAATCTTAATGGAAAACTCGTTGCGAAGTATTTATAATTTTTGACGAAAATCAGAGATGCGGACGAACCTCTGATATAAAAAGTATTACATTTTACAATGCGAAATTCATTTAGATAATAAAACAAGCCATTATTTAGTAACACAAATTGTATCTACTTGTCAGTTTGACAATTCACGTCATAGAAGATTAGATTAGAGCAGTTGAATTAAAAAAAACAAATCTCAGACATGACTGCTATGTTTCTCTCTCTCGTGCATGGCCATCTCAGCAACAAAATTCAGTGGCTCACACCTTATTTACGTGTAAATCAATTAGGTATCGTTTGATCAATGGATCTTTGCGTGTGCGTCATTACTGAAGACCGAGTTTTCTCGCCTTGGACGACATATGATTGCGTCTAATTCAACTTACCGTAGAGAGAGTAAACGCATAATCTATGACGTGCACGCAAATATCCATTGATCAAAGTATACCATTCGGTAGTACAAGATGAAGCGAATAATCAAATCAATATTCCCAACTGACGCAACGAGAAGCGAGTGCAAATAGCGTTTTCCATTTAAATAATTAGCAGCCCGTAAGAATGTACAAATTGTCCAATCTAAATATATTTGCATCTCAATTGGCCGCGGGAATCTGGGTTCCATTGAGCCAATTAACGCTTGGGTAACATTGATTCAAGTTCATCACTGAAGGGATGAATAATGCAATCTCATGTTGTGCTTCCTCCTGGAAAATTACGCACCGGCACATGAGTTGGTTATTAGAGCATTACGTCCTTTTTGAAATTATCGCGTAAAGATAAATGAATTGTGCAATTCGAACAATTACGGACGAAGGTTGGCCAATTAATTCGCTTTTCTGTTAATGAGATAATCGTTCAACCGGCAATCGTTGTGAATCGCGTGTAAAGAAAAAAAATTGAATTTTTGAAGCGGTGTATTATATTTTTAAAGGATGGAAAATAAGCTTACAAACAGTACTCTGTTTCATCTTAATATTACCAAAAAACGCTCTTTCTTTACGCTTTTGAAATTATTATATCTCTCGTGATCTAAGAAATTAGTTTCATCAAACAGTGTTTTCAAGGTTAGGTTTAAGTGGAAATGAAGGGCGGTGGGTGGGCCCTATCCCACCCTCCAGTCTTTAGAACACAAACGAGTATAAATTAATCGATAAGAGAATAATCTAACGGTTTTTTGATCTTTAACAAACGCTTTCATTTATAGAAACTCTGGGACATAACATTTATATGAACTATTAATGTAAAGAATGCCAAAATAAACAGTTAATTAAAATTGCATAACAATCGCCAAATGAAAACTATTGGCAAACCGAAATTAATTTGGACTCGACTCGAGTAATATTAAAACCAGTTTATTTGCACAAACAAAATAATCGACCAAATAGTGCTTAACTAGTTAATTTACGATTAAAGTTTTCAACAAGAACATTTACCAATTACATCAACACCACGTATACTCTATCGGTTTTAGCCATGGCACACGTTTTGGTATTAATCTATCCGTAAAACATTGCTAGAAAAATAGCAATTTTATGCGAATTCGAAAAAGGCAATTCAATTAGTCACGTTACGAAAACTCATAAATTTGTCAATGCAATTTGTTAAAAGTTAATGGGAACGTACACAATTCAATAAACATTTAACTAATTCGCTCAAAAATGATTTAGAATAGAAACAATACCTATATAAATTGAAATCCGTTAGAGATTAATGCTATTTTCACAATGTTTTTGCTAGAGGTAATATTCGGTTTTGGTTTTCTTATCGCGACTTCGATATGTGCAACGTGTCCAAATGGAGGAGAAATTTTTGGTAAGTTCTAATGATGATATTCGTGTATGAGGTGACTGTGTGTGTGTCTGTGCGCGCTGTATCTCAAAAACCAATACAGGATTTAATATAAAACTTTGAACATACTCCTTATTTAACAATTCTTATTTCCAGAACATGGTATTTCCGCAAACGGAAAAATCCAGGTCGTAAATTTACACAACGAGTACAGATTGAAGGTCGCCAGGGGTGAAGTTCCCGGACATCCGAAGGGCATCAACTTGAAGAGAATTGTAACTCTGTAGATTTAATTCAAGTGAAGAGTTAATTATTTCTTTTTTAGAGCTACGACGAGACTCTTGGAAATTTGGCCAGAAGCGTCTCGTCCAGGTGTAAATTAGAATCGATTGCTGTTAACGATGGTGAGTATATTATTTTCATGAATTCAATCAAAAAATTTGATTCTTTTCAAATTTACAGATCGCTACGGTCAACTCGGTCTGAATATGTACCAAATGAGCTCCAACTCCAGAATTGGCGAACAGAACTGGTCGCGTCCTTTAAGTGCATGGTACAACGACTATAAAGAATACACTTACTCGAATATAACTTCATCGGTTCCTGGCGGTTCTTACACGCAGGTAAGTTGCGTGTTTTTTCGTAACGACAATACGCAGTGATGACTCATGGTACGGCTGAGGTAGCAGATAGGTAGAGTGTGCTACCTCGGCCGTCACGATCTGTCACTGACAATATGTATGCTGGTGTTTCAGTTGGTTTGGGCGACGAGTTCCTTAATAGGCTGCGACTATATTCAATACAAAGATCCCACCAAGCCCGATAGCCCTTACAGGGATATGTACAACTGTTTGTACGCTCCTGCGTAAGTATTTTGTCCGCAACGTTTAACTACTATGCTAATGTGTTAAAATTTTAGTGGAAACGTAGTTGGAAGAACTCCTTACGAAACCGGAAGTTCTGGTTGTGAAAATTTGTGCTAAATTAGCTTAATATATATGGAATTTTATGACAATAAAAGTACACTGAGTGATAAATAATTCATCACAAAAGAATTGCATCTATAGTTTAAAGTGCTGTGGAGTAAATAATTAAATATAAATGTTCTAAAATATTAAACATTTCGTATTTTTCTTTCATTATGTTATTTGATGCTGAACGCAAAACCAGCATTGTCTGCAAAAAACGCTGACCTACCTGTCACATTGTGATCCAGAGGATGCGCAAAATGTATTTTACCACTCACCACCCACCAGCCATAATTTTTTTTCCTTAACTAAGAATTTACGTTTGTACTCTTCCTCCTCGCTAGAATATTGAAAAATTTGCTTAATTTTTCACTTTATTATAATTTTGCACCTGAAAACAAACAATTTTTTTTGGTAAAGAAAATATACAGCTTCATATTTTACTAGGTTTTTTAAAAAATACGTCTTTTGGGAGTAATCTGGAAAAATTTTAAGGATTTTCCTCAACGGATTTAGGATTTATAGTCGTTTTAAGTGGAAACGGTCGGTTTTTCTTAATCAAATTTGATGCCTCAATGTTGGCCTCGTTTGTTACGAATACAGCTGGTTAATGAAAGCCTATTTATTGCATGGGAGTAATCTGGAAAAATTTTAAGGATTTTCCTCAACGGATTTAGGATTTATAGTCCTTTTAAGTGGAAACGGTCGGTTTTTCTTAATCAAATTTGATGCCTCAATGTTGGCCTCGTTTGTTACGAATACAGCAGGTTAATGAAAGCCTATTTATTGCATGGGAGTAATCTGGAAAAATTTTAAGGATTTTCCTCAACGGATTTAGGATTTATAGTCGTTTTAAGTGGAAACGGTCGGTTTTTCTTAATCAAATTTGATGCCTCAATATTGGCCTCGTTTGTTACGAATACAGCAAGTTAATGAAAGCCTATTTATTGCATGGGAGTAATCTGGAAAAATTTTAAGGATTTTCCTCAACGGATTTAGGATTTATAGTCCTTTTAAGTGGAAACGGTCGGTTTTTCTTAATCAAATTTGATGCCTCAATGTTGGCCTCGTTTGTTACGAATACAGCAGGTTAATGAACGCCTATTTATTGCATGGGAGTAATCTGGAAAAATTTTAAGGATTTTCCTCAACGGATTTAGGATTTATAGTCGTTTTAAGTGGAAACGGTCGGTTTTCTTAATCAAATTTGATGCCTCAATGTTGGCCTCGTTTGTTACGAATACAGCAGGTTAATGAACGCCTATTTATTGCATGGGAGTAATCTGGAAAAATTTTAAGGATTTTCCTCAACGGATTTAGGATTTATAGTTGTTTTTAGTGGAAACGGTCGGTTTTTCTTAATCAAATTTGATGCCTCAATGTTGGCCTCGTTTGTTACGAATACAGCAGGTTAATGAAAGCCTATTTATTGCATGGGAATAATCTGGAAAAATTTTAAGGATTTTCCTCAACGGATTTAGGATTTATAGTCGTTTTAAGTGGAAACGGTCGGTTTTTCTTAATCAAATTAGATGCCTCAATGTTGGCCTCGTTTGTTACGAATACAACAGGTTAATGAACGCCTATTAATTGCATGGATACGTCTTTTGGGATTAATTTGGAAAAATTTTAAGGATTTTCCTCAACTGATTTAGGATTTATAGTCGTTTTAAGTGGAAACGGTCGGTTTTTCTTAATCAAATTTGATGCCTCAATATTGGCCTCGTTTGTTACGAATACAGCAAGTTAATGAAAGCCTATTTATTGCATGGGAGTAATCTGGAAAAATTTTAAGGATTTTCCTCAACGGATTTAGGATTTATAGTCCTTTTAAGTGGAAACGGTCGGTTTTTCTTAATCAAATTTGATGCCTCAATGTTGGCCTCGTTTGTTACGAATACAGCAGGTTAATGAACGCCTATTTATTGCATGGGAGTAATCTGGAAAAATTTTAAGGATTTTCCTCAACGGATTTAGGATTTATAGTCGTTTTAAGTGGAAACGGTCGGTTTTCTTAATCAAATTTGATGCCTCAATGTTGGCCTCGTTTGTTACGAATACAGCAGGTTAATGAACGCCTATTTATTGCATGGGAGTAATCTGGAAAAATTTTAAGGATTTTCCTCAACGGATTTAGGATTTATAGTCGTTTTAAGTGGAAACGGTCGGTTTTCTTAATCAAATTTGATGCCTCAATGTTGGCCTCGTTTGTTACGAATACAGCAGGTTAATGAACGCCTATTTATTGCATGGGAGTAATCTGGAAAAATTTTAAGGATTTTCCTCAACGGATTTGGGATTTATAGTCGTTTTAAGTGGAAACGGTCGGTTTTTCTTAATCAAATTAGATGCCTCAATGTTGGCCTCGTTTGTTACGAATACAGCAGGTTAATGAACGCCTATTTATTGCATGGGAGTAATCTGGAAAAATTTTAAGGATTTTCCTCAACGGATTTAGGATTTATAGTCGTTTTAAGTGGAAACGGTCGGTTTTTCTTAATCAAATTTGATGCCTCAATATTGGCCTCGTTTGTTACGAATACAGCAAGTTAATGAAAGCCTATTTATTGCATGGGAGTAATCTGGAAAAATTTTAAGGATTTTCCTCAACGGATTTAGGATTTATAGTCCTTTTAAGTGGAAACGGTCGGTTTTTCTTAATCAAATTTGATGCCTCAATGTTGGCCTCGTTTGTTACGAATACAGCAGGTTAATGAACGCCTATTTATTGCATGGGAGTAATCTGGAAAAATTTTAAGGATTTTCCTCAACGGATTTAGGATTTATAGTCGTTTTAAGTGGAAACGGTCGGTTTTTCTTAATCAAATTAGATGCCTCAATGTTGGCCTCGTTTGTTACGAATACAACAGGTTAATGAACGCCTATTAATTGCATGGATACGTCTTTTGGGATTAATTTGGAAAAATTTTAAGGATTTTCCTCAACTGATTTAGGATTTATAGTCGTTTTAAGTGGAAACGGTCGGTTTTTCTTAATCAAATTTGATGCCTCAATATTGGCCTCGTTTGTTACGAATACAGCAAGTTAATGAAAGCCTATTTATTGCATGGGAGTAATCTGGAAAAATTTTAAGGATTTTCCTCAACGGATTTAGGATTTATAGTCCTTTTAAGTGGAAACGGTCGGTTTTTCTTAATCAAATTTGATGCCTCAATGTTGGCCTCGTTTGTTACGAATACAGCAGGTTAATGAACGCCTATTTATTGCATGGGAGTAATCTGGAAAAATTTTAAGGATTTTCCTCAACGGATTTAGGATTTATAGTTGTTTTTAGTGGAAACGGTCGGTTTTTCTTAATCAAATTTGATGCCTCAATGTTGGCCTCGTTTGTTACGAATACAGCAGGTTAATGAAAGCCTATTTATTGCATGGGAATAATCTGGAAAAATTTTAAGGATTTTCCTCAACGGATTTAGGATTTATAGTCGTTTTAAGTGGAAACGGTCGGTTTTTCTTAATCAAATTAGATGCCTCAATGTTGGCCTCGTTTGTTACGAATACAACAGGTTAATGAACGCCTATTAATTGCATGGATACGTCTTTTGGGATTAATTTGGAAAAATTTTAAGGATTTTCCTCAACTGATTTAGGATTTATAGTCGTTTTAAGTGGAAACGGTCGGTTTTTCTTAATCAAATTTGATGCCTCAATGTTGGCCTCGTTTGATACGAATACAGCAGGTTAATGAAAGCCTATTTATTGCATGGGAGTAATCTGGAAAAATTTTAAGGATTTTCCTCAACGGATTTAGGATTTATAATCGTTTTAAGTGGAAACGGTCGGTTTTTCTTAATCAAATTTGATGCCACAATGTTGGCCTCGTTTGTTACGAATACAGCAAGTTAATGAAAGCCTATTTATTGCATGGGAGTAATCTGGAAAAATTTTAAGGATTTTCCTCAACGGATTTAGGATTTATAGTCGTTTTAAGTGGAAACGGTCGGTTTTTCTTAATCAAATTTGATGCCTCAATGTTGGCCTCGTTTGTTACGAATACAGCAGGTTAATGAACGCCTATTTATTGCATGGGAGTAATCTGGAAAAATTTTAAGAATTTTCCTCAACGGATTTAGGATTTATAGTCGTTTTAAATGGAAACGGTCGGTTTTTCTTAATCAGATTTGATGCCACAATGTTGGCCTCGTTTTTTACGAATACAGCAGGTTAATGAAAGCCTATTTATTGCATGGGAGTAATCTGGAAAAATTTTAAGGATTTTCCTCAACGGATTTAGGATTTATAGTCGTTTTAAGTGGAAACGGTCGGTTTTTCTTAATCAAATTTGATGCCACAATGTTGGCCTCGTTTTTTACGAATACAGCAGGTTAATGAAAGCCTATTTATTGCATGGGAGTAATCTGGAAAAATTTTAAGGATTTTCCTCAACGGATTTAGGATTTATAGTCGTTTTAAATGGAAACGGTCGGTTTTTCTTAATCAAATTTGATGCCACAATGTTGGCCTCGTTTTTTACGAATACAGCAGGTTAATGAAAGCCTATTTATTGCATGGGAGTAATCTGGAAAAATTTTAAGAATTTTCCTCAACGGATTTAGGATTTATAGTCGTTTTAAATGGAAACGGTCGGTTTTTCTTAATCAAATTTGATGCCACAATGTTGGCCTCGTTTTTTACGAATACAGCAGGTTAATGAAAGCCTATTTATTGCATGGGAGTAATCTGGAAAAATTTTAAGGATTTTCCTCAACGGATTTAGGATTTATAGTCGTTTTAAGTGGAAACGGTCGGTTTTTCTTAATCAAATTTGATGCCACAATGTTGGCCTCGTTTTTTACGAATACAGCAGGTTAATGAAAGCCTATTTATTGCATGGGAGTAATCTGGAAAAATTTTAAGAATTTTCCTCAACGGATTTAGGATTTATAGTCGTTTTAAATGGAAACGGTCGGTTTTTCTTAATCAAATTTGATGCCACAATGTTGGCCTCGTTTTTTACGAATACAGCAGGTTAATGAAAGCCTATTTATTGCATGGGAGTAATCTGGAAAAATTTTAAGGATTTTCCTCAACGGATTTAGGATTTATAGTCGTTTTAAGTGGAAACGGTCGGTTTTTCTTAATCAAATTTGATGCCACAATGTTGGCCTCGTTTTTTACGAATACAGCAGGTTAATGAAAGCCTATTTATTGCATGGGAGTAATCTGGAAAAATTTTAAGGATTTTCCTCAACGGATTTAGGATTTATAGTCGTTTTAAATGGAAACGGTCGGTTTTTCTTAATCAAATTTGATGCCACAATGTTGGCCTCGTTTTTTACGAATACAGCAGGTTAATGAAAGCCTATTTATTGCATGGGAGTAATCTGGAAAAATTTTAAGAATTTTCCTCAACGGATTTAGGATTTATAGTCGTTTTAAATGGAAACGGTCGGTTTTTCTTAATCAAATTTGATGCCACAATGTTGGCCTCGTTTTTTACGAATACAGCAGGTTAATGAAAGCCTATTTATTGCATGGGAGTAATCTGGAAAAATTTTAAGGATTTTCCTCAACGGATTTAGGATTTATAGTCGTTTTAAATGGAAACGGTCGGTTTTTCTTAATCAAATTTGATGCCTCAGTGTTGGCCTCGTTTTTTACGAATACAGCAGGTTAATGAAAGCCTATTTATTGCATGGGAGTAATCTGGAAAAATTTTAAGGATTTTCCTCAACGGATTTAGGATTTATAGTCGTTTTAAATGGAAACGGTCGGTTTTTCTTAATCAAATTTGATGCCTCAGTGTTGGCCTCGTTTTTTACGAATACAGCAGGTTAATGAAAGCCTATTTATTGCATGGGAGTAATCTGGAAAAATTTTAAGAATTTTCCTCAACGGATTTAGGATTTATAGTCGTTTTAAGTGGAAACGGTCGGTTTTTCTTAATCAAATTTGATGCCTCAATGTTGGCCTCGTTTGTTGCGAATACAGCAGGTTAATGAAAGCCTATTTATTGCATGGGAGTAATCTGGAAAAATTTTAAGGATTTTCCTCAACGGATTTAGGATTTATAGTCGTTTAAAGTGGAAACAGTCGGTTTTTCTTGATCAAATTTGATGCCTCAATGTTGGCCTCGTTTGTTATGAATACAGCAGGTTAATGAACGCCTATTTATTGCATGGATACGTCTTTTGCGATTAATCTGGAATAATTTTAAGGATTTTCCTCAACGGATTTAGGATTTATACTCGTTTTAAGTGGAAACGGTCGGTTTTTCTTAATCAAATTTGTTGCCTCAATATTGGCCTCGTTTGTTACGAATACAGCAGGTTAATGAAAGCCTATTTATTGCATGGGAGTAATCTGGAAAAATTTTAAGGATTTTCCTCAACGGATTTAGGATTTATAGTCGTTTTAAGTGGAAACGGTCGGTTTTTCTTAATCAAATTTGATGCCTCAATGTTGGCTTCGTTTGTTACGGAAACGACAGGTTAACGTCTTTTGGGATTAATCTTTACACCTTCTAAAACGACTCAAAATTTATTTAAAATTGTGAATTTAACATTGCCTCGACTTAATCTCTTCCAAAATGACTCAAAATTCTTTCGAGATTACGATTTTGTGAAAACCTACCATCACTGGATTTTGGGATCATTCCATGCCATCGGAACGTAAACTTGTGAAAATTGAAGCAATTAAACAATCTCAAGAAAAAAATAGAAAAAAAAATACTTAGATTGTGATTTTGTGAGTACTCTGTCCTAGGAATTTTGAATAAATATATAGGATCAACAAAAAATGTTCGTAACGGGGAAAGTAAAAAATGAACTTCATAAAATGCGAGAGGAACAACGAAGGTCGCCTCAATTCGCAGTCCAAATAATGAAAACGCTGACGCGTTCAACAATTTAAATTTAAAGTTGTGCTCCTTTACATATTCCGGTGCCGCCCGGAATGCCTCCCCGGAGCAAATATAGAATATTTAAACAAAACCGGCTGCACATAGCCGCCCCCTCGATTCCACGCGCCGGTACACCATCCCCGTCTGTTTGTTATCGTCCCCGCCCGGTATAAAACAAGCATCCCCGGCGGTTAATTCGCTCCGAATTCGATTTTGAGTTTCAACCCCGCGCGCGTATTTCGCTATGCGCGGAATGGCTTCCGCACTCCGGCATTCCGAATATACCTACGGCTTGCCGATTCCATTGTTCTCCGGGTGTACCGAATGCGTCGTAATAATTAGCTTCTAGATGAGGTTTGAGCTGTTCGTGCACGTGAAAGTTACGTCTGGATAGATGATAATAATAATAATAACGATAATAGTTACAGCAAATTTATGTTAATAATAATTGTAGAGAATGCCAAAATGAACAACTTATAAAGAATAAGTTTTTTTCGAAATCCCTTTGGTTTTTGAGTAAACTGAGTTTTTGAATTTGAAGTATAATTGTTCCATGTTTCATAATTTTGACGTTTTAAACGTCAGTTTCATCCGAGTTTACACAACGCTCGATGTACATTTGAAAATAAACCATGAAAACGTAAATATAAATGGCTATGGTACCATCAAGTCGGAGAAAGTAACATGATGGCCACATCACCATTTTTTTCACAGAGTTTTGAATTGCAAAGCGGGCCATAGGGATTTACATGTAAAATTTGAAATGTGTTAATATTAGCTCCCTTAATTATTTATCAGTATTGGTCTTCATATATTATTTAAAGCTTTTTATGCTGATGAATTTGGTACCTGACACAATAGTTTCTGCGGAGTATTTACCGAGATATTTGCAAAAAACTTTACAATTATTTTGAATTAAAAACAAAGGTTTGCCATGAAATCATAATGGCGGATATTTCATTTGTGACAGTTGCTGTCACATGACGTTTACAACTTTGCGATTTGGACAATCAAGACACCGCTAACGAATTCGCAAGGTATTTCGTTGTAGCAGGATGAAGGATAATGAATTTTCATAATGACCCGCTTGAAATTAAGCGATTTTAAGTTAATATTAGACGATATGGAACACGGTCCACTTTATAAATAGAAAGCGCGGAGGTGTCCGCCCAGCAGCAGCACCTGTTGTCAACGTGCTGGACGGTCTATTTCGATTTGAATCCGGCCACAACAACATGGAAACAACACAAACAATATACTTTATGTAACGAATTATCCATTTATCAACCGTGGACGCCTTGGAAAGGGTCGAGAATCGATCGCTCTTCTGAGGGAGGGCGAACGAAAGCAACAGATCTCTCGATTGACGTGCGCCGCGTTTAAATGCGATGAAGAAATTAACGACACGTTTATCATCTTAATGGAACGACAATAAAAAAAATAAACCGGTTCGGGCATTGTGGACGTGAATGGTGCGAACGGACCGAACAATAAACAAATTGTAAACGCACATTTCCGTCGGATGACACCCCGCGGCGAAACGGTTTAAATTGACGCAAACATCGGCGTTTAGCTTCAAATCTAACTAAATTTGGTCCGTCGTCGTCGTCTGCTTTCCCAACGGCTGCACCTGTTACGGACGGTAGAATGTCACATTTTAATAATACATCTGGAAAAGCTGGTAATACAAGAACACACGCAAGGACATTTCACTTTACGAAACGGCCAGACGCCGTGTTTGTGTGTGAAATTTCGAACTCTAAAATGTCCAACAATGCAGGGAAAGTAAAAATTGGCCATCCGGTAAACTTTACGAGAGCTGGGCATTACTCTTCTCGTTTGAGAAATGTCCTTTAATTATATCTCTATCCATATTTCTCTATACCATTGCCAATTAATACCAATCAGCGGCGGCTGGATGTTCGACGCTGAGGCAACGGAAGAAAATTTGACCGAAAAAGCAACGGAATACTTGCTTCCTCTATTAAAGTAGTGCAGCGCGGCATCTTAGTATTTGCCTCACCTACGGAAATCCACGAGCCGCCGTCGTGCGAATGTACATCGACTGTGCAAGTTAATAGAGCGTTAGAGACATACTTCAATGTCAAATAACGTCATTTGTTATTAACCTTGAACGTTGTTTGGCATCTGCGCATGCGCCGAATGCATGAAACTTGACGCATGCGGTAGTAACTTAACGCTTCACGTAATTTAAGAGTGTTTAGCTAACATCGTTTTAATGCCGCTATTATTGATTCGTGGAAGATCGAAAACCACTCGAACATAATAATAATAATAATAATAATAATAATAATGTTTACTGGTGCTAGTGACTTGGAAGTTTTACACAGGTCACATTAACACATTGGCTGCCAACAAGTTTTTTTGTAAAATGTCAAAAAAAGTTTTCTTTGTTTTTACTCTGCATCTGTATTATGTTTTTTTTTTGAATTTTGTATTTCTATTTGCCAAGTACATTACTGTATGTTTACATTGTATATGGTGACTTATGTAAGACATTATTGTCAAGCATCAATTATCCGTGGTTGTTGTATACGTCTTACATTATTCATTTGCTCATTTACTCTCATTATTCATACAAATAAAAAAATATAAAAATAATAGCCGTGTGTGACTGAATGGCGAAAGCCTAAGTCAAAAAAAAAATAAAAATAAAAATAAACAACTAAATAAACAACTAAGTTTTATTTAATAAAATGAGTAAGAATATGCTTATTTAATTTACTGACAGCGCTAAATAGTAAGTTTAAAGTAGGTACTCGCTGTCAGTCATCGGTGACTGACACGGCCCCATTGGAATAATTCAGTCACTGGTGACTGACAAAGCGTTCAACATGTTAAAATACACGTATATAGATAAAACCGCAAGACGGACATTACACATTAAAACTTATTTACTAATGACGGAGAAAAGCGTGTAAAGTGTTTATTTTCCCTAAAAAAATGTTTTGGTCATTTGATGATTTTCGCCATTTTTCCTCACGAAAAAAATACATGCGTGTAAGGAATTATTTTTGCTGAATAAAAATTTTGGTCATTTGACGATTTCATCATTTTATGATTTTCGCCATTTTTTCATAGTATTACTCAGGAAACAAATGTATGCAAAAAATAAATGTTGGTCTTAGAAAAAATTGAAAAAATTCATGATGATTATTTATGAAGTGAAAAAGCGTGTAAAGTAATAATTTTTGATTTTTGATGATTTTCACCATTTTTCCTCAGGAAGAAAATACATGCGTGCAAGGATTATTTTTGCTGAAAAAAAATTTGGTCATTAGGCGATTTCACCATTTCATGATTTTCGCCATTTTTTTCCATAGTATTACTCAGGAAACAAATGTATGCAAAAAATGTTGGGTCTCAGAAAAATTAAAAAAAATTCATGACGGTTTTTAATTCTGGAAAAAAAATTTGGTCGTTTGACGATTTCATCATTTTATGATTCTCGCCATTTTTTCCATAGTATTACTCTGGAAAAATGCATACAAAAAATGTTGGGTCTTAGAAAAAATTGAAAAAAATTGATGACGGTTCTTTATGATGTGAAAAAGCGTGTAAAGTAATTATTTTTGATTTTTGATGATTTTCGCCATTTTTCCTCACAAAACAAAATACATGCAAAAAATGTTGGGTCTTAAATTGAAAAAATTCATTATGGTTCTTAATGACGGGAAAAGGGGTATAGAGTAATTATTTTTCCGAAAAAAAATGGTTGGTTATTTCTCAGGGAAAAAATACATGCAAAAAGTGTTGGGTCTCAGAAAAATTTGAAAAAATTCATGACGGTTTTTAATGACGCGGAAAAGCGTGTAAAGTAATTATTTTTCCGAAAAAAAATTATTTTTTGGTCATTTGACGATTTCATCATTTCATGATTTTTGCCCTTTTTTCCATAGAATTACTCAAGAAAAAATTGCATATAAAAAATGATAGGTCTCAGAAAAATTGGAAAAACTTTATGACGGTTCTTAATGACGGAGAAAAGCGTGTAAAGTAATTATTTTTCCGAAAAAAATTTTTTTTTGGTCATTTGACGATTTCATCATTTTATGATTTTCGCCATTTTTCCATAAGGTCTCAGAAAAATTTGAAAAAATTCATGACGGTTCTTAACGACCGGAAAAAGCGTGTAAAGTAATTATTTTTCCGAAAAAAAATTTTTTGGTCATTTGACGATTTCATCATTTTATGATTTTCGCCATTTTTTCCATAAGGTCTCAGAAAAATTTGAAAAAATTCATGACGGTTCTTAATGACGGGAAAAAGCGTGTAGAATAATTATTTTTCCTGAAAAAAATTTTTGGTCATTTGACGATTTCATCATTTCATGATTTTCGTCAAAGAAATGCACGTAAAAAATGTTGGATCTTAGAAAAATTTGAAAAAATTCATGACGGTTTTTAATGACGGGGAAAAGCGTGTAAAGTAATTATTTTTCCGAAAAAATTTTTTTGGTTATTTGACGATTTCATCATTTCATGATTTTCGTTATTTTTTCCACAGTATTACTCAGGAAAAAAATGCATGTAAAAAATGTTAGGTTTCAGAAAAAATTAAAAAAATTCATGACGGTTCTTAATGATAGAGAAAAGCGTGTAAAGTAATTATTTAAAAAAAATTTTTTTATTCATTTAATGATTTTTGCCAAAAAAAATGTATGCAACAAATGTTGGGTCTCAGAATAATTTGAAAAAATTCATGACGGTTTTTAATGACGGAGAAAAGCGTGTAAAGTAATTATTTTTCCGAAAAAAAATTTTTGGTCATTTGACGATTTCATCATTTCATGATTTTTGCTATTTTTTCCATAGTATTACTCAGGAAACAAATGTATGCAAAAAATGTTGGGTCTCAGAAAAATTTAAAAAAATTCATGACGGTTTTTAATTCTGGAAAAAAAATTTGGTCGTTTGACGATTTCATCATTTTATGATTCTCGCCATTTTTTCCATAGTATTACTCTGGAAAAATGCATACAAAAAATGTTGGGTCTTAGAAAAAATTGAAAAAAATTGATGACGGTTCTTTATGATGCGAAAAAGCGTGTAAAGTAATTATTTTGGATTTTTGATGATTTTCGCCATTTTTCCTCACAAAACAAAATACATGCAAAAAATGTTGGGTCTTAAATTGAAAAAATTCATTATGGTTCTTAATGACGGGAAAAGGGGTATAGAGTAATTATTTTTCCGAAAAAAAATGGTTGGTTATTTCTCAGGAAAAAAATACATGCAAACAATGTTGGGTCTCAGAAAAATTTGAAAAATTCATGATGGTATGACGGGAAAAATCGTGTAGACTAATTATTTTTCCTGAAAAAAAATTTTGGTCATTTGACGATTTCATCATTTCATGATTTTCATCAAAGAAATGCATGAACAAATGTTGGATCTTTAAGAAAAAATTCATGACGGTTTTTAATTATGGGGAAAAGCGTGTAAAGCAATTATTAAAAAAAAAAATTTTTTTTGGTCATTTGACGATTTCATTATTTAATGATTTTCGCCATTTTTTCCATATATTACTCAGGAAAAAATGCATGTAAAAAATGTGAGGTGTCATTCATGTCGGTTTTTAATGACGGGGAAAAACGTGTAAAATAATTATTTAAGAAAATATTTTTTTTTTGTTCATTTCATGATTTTCACCAAAAAAATGCATGCAACAAAGTTGGGTCTCAGAAAAATTTGAAAAAATTCATGACGGTTTTTAATGACGGAGAAAAGCGTGTAGAGTAATTATTTTTCCGAAAAAAAAATTGGTTATTTGACGATTTCATCATTTCATGATTTTATCAGGAAAAAAATGCATGTAAAAAATGTTAGGACTCAGAAAAATTTGAAAAAATTCATGACGGTTCTTAATGACGGGAAAAAGCGTGTAGAATAATTATTTTTCCTGAAAAAATTATTTTTGGTCATTTGACGATTTCATCATTTCATGATTTTCGCCATTTTTCCATAGTATTACTCAGGAAAAAAATGGATGTAAAAAATATTGGGTCTCAGAAAAATTTGAAAAAATGCACGACGGTTCTTAATGACGTAGAAAAGCGTGTAGAATAATTATTTTTCCGAAAAAATTTTTTTGGTCATTTGACGATTTCATCATTTTATGATTTTCGCCATTTTTTCCATAGTATTACTCTGGAAAAAAATGGATGTAAAAAATGTTGGGTCTCAGAAAAATTTGAAAAAATTCATGACGGTTCTTAATGACGGAGAAAAGCGTGTAAAGTAATTATTTTTTTGAAAAAAATTTTTTGGTCATTTGACGATTTCATCATTTCATGATTTCTGCTATTTTTTCCACAGTATTACTCAGGAAAAAATGCACGCAATAAATGTTGGGTCTCAGGAAAATTTGAAAAAATTCATGATACTTCTTAATGAAGGGAAAAATCGTGTAGACTAATTATTTTTCCTGAAAAAAATTTTTGGTCATTTGACGATTTCATCATTTCATGATTTTCGCTATTTTTTCCACAATATTACTCAAAAAAAAAATGCATGTAAAAAATGTTAGGTCTCAGAAAAAATTGAAAAAATTCAAGACGGTTTTTAATGACGGGGAAATGCGTGTAAAATAATTATTTTCCGAAAAATATTTTTTGGTCATTTGATGATTTCATCATTTTATGATTTCGCCTTTTTTTTCCGTAGTATTACACAGGAAAAAAATGCATGTAAAAATGTTAGGTCTCAGAAAAAATTGAAAAAATTCACGACGGTTCTTAATGACGGAGAAAAGCGTGTAAAGTAATTATTTTTCCGAAAAAAAAAATTTTTGGTCATTTGACGATTTCATCATTTCATGATTTTCGCCATTTTTTCCACAGTATTACTCAAAAAAAAAATGCATGTAAAAAATGTTAGGTCTCAGAAAAAATTGAAAAAATTCACGAAAAAATTTTTGGTCATTTGACGATTTCATCATTTCGGGATTTTCGCTATTTTTTCCACAATATTACTCAAAAAAAATACATGTAAATAATGTTAGGTCTCAGAAAAAATTGAAAAAATTCACGACGGTTCTTAATGACGGAGAAAAGCGTGTAAAGTAATTATTTTTCCGAAAAAAAAAATTTTTGGTCATTTGACGATTTCATCATTTCATGATTTTCGCCATTTTTTCCACAGTATTACTCAAGAAAAAAATGCATGTATAAAATGTTAGGTCTCAGAAAAATTTGAAAAAATGCACGACGGTTCTTAATGACGGAGAAAAGCGTGTAGAATAATTATTTTTCCTGAAAAAAATTTTTTTGGTCATTTGACGTTTTCATCATTTTATGATTTTCGCCATTTTTTCCATAGTATTACTCTGAAAAAAATGGATGTAAAAAATGTTGGGTCTCAGAAAAATTTGAAAAAATGCACGACGGTTCTTAATGACGGAGAAAAGCGTGTAGAATAATTATTTTTCCTAAAAAAATGTTTTGGTTATTTGACGATTTCATAATATTTTCCATTGGAAAAAAATGCATGCAAAAAATATTGGGTCTCAGAAAAATGTGAAAAAATTCATGACGGTTCTTAATGACGAGAAAAAGCGTGTAAAGGAATTATGTTTGCTAAAATAAAATTTTGGTCATTTGACGATTTCTTCATTTTATGATTTTCGCCATTTTTTCCATAGTAACTCAGGAGAAAAATGTATGCAAAAAATGTTGGGTCTGAGAAAATTAAAAAAAAAATTCATGACGGGGAAAATTTTTTTTCGAAAAAATTTTTTCGGTCATTTGACGATTTCATCATTTGCAAAAAATGCTACTCAAATTGCCGATAATTTTTTTAATACTTTGCGCCGCTGCATTAAATTAACTGGCGCAGTGGGTAGGATTTTCGGTAAAAAGTTATTTTCTTCGTGTTAACGATTAACCGGAAATCTGAACGGAACGACAAGGCTCTCCGAACATTAAGAAACCAGTCGGCATTACTACAACGGCATTCATTCAGTCGAAAACTGGTTCATTATGAAATCAAATCTGAAATATAAATACAATTATCGATGGATATATAAATTCGGTTGCGCAACGGCGATGTGTCAAGCGATTAATAGCGACATTGACGCGCTGCTTACATAAGCTGTGGGTGTTTAAATCCAGACGCATTTTACGTCTTTAAGGATATTGCAGGACCGCGAGGATCTTACGTAACGGAATTGAACTCCAATAAACGGGAAAAAGGTACGCGAGAGCAATTTTCTGCAAATGAATGCCGCGTGGGCGAAAGAAACGACTTTACTGATGATGAAATACGAAAAGGATATATTTAGGATAGTAAAAAAAAAAATGCGTATTAATTATACCAATACATACTTTCTTAGTTTTACAAAACACGTCGAGGGAGGATATATTCAGGATATTATAAATATTTCCGTATTAATTATAGCAATACTTAGTTTTACAAAACACATCGCGGGAAATTCAAATAAATCAACCAAAATTGATTAACTCTAATTAGAAATAGGTAGGGCACTAGTAATACCGTTCAGTGAGCACTCAAATTACATTTCTGTGACTTAAAAACAAAACAAAAATCAAGGCACACCTACATAATCAAACAAACAAGAAAAGAAATAGATAAATACATGGGAAAATAATATTAACAATTTATTTATGGGATACTGCGATTAATTTCTTGTTGAAACACTTCGTAGAATCACGACGCAGTTTATGGCTAGCGTCCGAGAAATAGTTCCGCAGGTCCACGCCTTCGAAGTCGCAGCGACGCGGAGCAATACACCTTGCCGAAAAAAGTATTTTAAAATTAAAATCGCCAAATATTCAGCTCTCGTGCTTTTGCGACAACCCAGACGTATTTGTTGCCTGCACACTGTCATAACAAACATTTAAAGCCGTGTATTGTGCCAGAACAAATAAATAAGGGCATGTAGTAGGGCTTTTGTGATCGCTGGTCACTGTCCGAACGCACAGTTTGCTCACCCACAAAGCCGCCCCTGATGGTGTGAGAATATTTGAATAAGGGACGCGGCGCCCTTTACCACATAGTTCACACACCTACGAATACTTGAATTTAGTTTATTATTATTAATAATACGAAAAACAAGTTTTATCATCGGCACGATTTGAAAATTTTATTTAAACGTCGAGTTTCCACTTATCAACCATTAACAAAACAATATATAACAACCGCGTGTTTGATAGAATTCCGATGTGTTTTCGCAACTTGCGATAAAAATTAATTTCGCCGATGGAAAAAAACTCCTCCGGTAAATCGATTATGCGGGGGAGCTTTGATATCTGCAGACTCCCCCCCTCGCGAAGGGTTCTCGCGGCACCGGTTGCCGAACTAACCAAATGAGGCCCTAATGGATCAATCTAAGGTTTGAAGGCAAGAACTCTATGCCGGGCATAGGAGGATTTGGAGTATAGGGGTTGGGTAACACGCTCGATATTCCGGAGCCTTTGCACGTGTGAAAGTGAAAGGTCCACATAGCGAGCGCACCCGGTGTAGGGGCACCTGTAGGTGGAGATTTGATTGCCCTCATTCTGCGACACAAAAGAATTCGTTTTGTGTGATTTTATTTTTATATTCTCCACTCATTGTAAATAGATAATGCGATCCCTTTTTGCTGGATATACGAGGAATCATTTGTGATCAACTCGAATATCAAAATCCGTTTTCAGTAAAATTGAAAAGTCTTCAAAACTTTCCACACTCTGATCAACTGAAATTATTCGAAAATCTAGTGATGTGGTGTATGCAGGTTTTCACGGAATCGTAATCTCGAATGAATTTTAAGTAAAATTGAAAAGTTTCAAGTCGAAAGCAATTATTTTTCTATTTTTTGTTAACACCAAATCATTAAAATTCTTCAAAACTTTCCACACTCTGATCAACTGAAATTATTCCAAAATCCAGTGATGAAGTGTATGCAGGTTTTCACGGAATCTTAATCTTTAATGAATTTTCAGTAAAATTGAAAAGTTTCAAATCGATAGAAATTGCTTGTCTATTTTTTTCGAATCACCAAAATTGTTGAAATTTTTACAACTTCCAGCTCCGTTCACAAGAAATTATCGCAAAATTCAGTGATGAAGTATATATAGATTTTCAAGGAAGTATGAACTTAAATGGCATTTGAGTAATTTTGAAGAGTTTTAAGTCGATAGCAATTGCTTTTCTATTTTTTTCGAATCACCAAAATTATTGAAATTTTTTACAACTTCCAGCTCCGTTCACAAGAAATTATCGCAAAATTCAGTAATGAAGTATATGTAGATTTTCAAAAAAGTATGAACTTAAATTAATTTTGAGTAATTTTGAAGAGTTTTAGGTCGATAGCAATTGCCTCTCTATTTTTTTCGAATCACCAAAATTGTTGAAAATTTTTACAACTTCCAGCTCCGTTCACAAGAAATTATCGCAAAATTCAGTAATGAAGTATATGTAGATTTTCAAAAAAGTATGAACTTAAATTAATTTTGAGTAATTTTGAAGAGTTTTAGGTCGATAGCAATTGCCTCTCTATTTTTTTCGAATCACCAAAATTGTTGAAAATTTTTACAACTTCCAGCTCCGTTCACAAGAAATTATCGCAAAATTCAGTAATGAAGTATATGTAGATTTTCAAAAAAGTATGAACTTAAATGAATTTTGAGTAATTTTGAAGAGTTTTAAGTCGATAGCAATTGTTTTTCTATTTTTTTCGAATCATCAAAATTGTTGAAATTTTTTACAACTTCCAGCTCCGTTCACAAGAAATTATCGCAAAATTCTGTGATGAAGTATATCTAGATTTTCAAGAAAATATGAACTTAAATGAATTTTGAGTAATTTTGAAGAGTTTTAAGTCGATAGCAATTGTTTTTCCATTTTTTTCGAATCACCAAAATTGTTGAAAATTTTTACAACTTCCAGCTCCGTTCACAAGAAATTATCGCAAAATTCAGTGATGAAGTATACATAGCATTTACGGCAAGTTATTTTGGAAAATTTGAAGTTAATGGCAATTGTTTTTCTATTTTTACCGAAACGTTCAAATTCGTGCAAATTTTCACAACTTTCCGCGCGGATCATATGAAATTGTCTCAAAATTCAGTAGATTTTCACGGAATTATAAGCTTAAATCAATTTTGAGTAATTTTTAAAAGTTTAAAGTCGATAGCATTTTTTTTTATTTTCCAAGATTATTGTAATTTTTACAAAACTTCGTTTAAAACACATAAAATTATCCCAAAAATTCAGTGGTTGAGTTCATGAAATTTTCATAACGTGAAAGAAATTTTGAGCAATTTTAGAAAGTTTCAAGTCGTTAGCAATCGTTTTTCGATTTTTTTCGTAGCGTCAAAATTATAACAGTATTTTCTTAAATTGTCGCTTTTATTAAATTGAATGATTGAAAAAGCCAGTGTACAAATTTTTCACGAAAACATAATCTTAAATACATTTTTAGCGATTACTGAAGGTTATAAGTCGACGTCAATTGTTTTTTAAAAATTTTTTTAGAACCACCAAATGTAATACAATTTTTACGAAGTTCCTCTCTTATCACATGGAATAATCCTAAAATCTAGTGGTGGTGTGCATATAGCTTTTCACGCAATCGTAAACCTGAATTAATTTTGAGTAAATTTGGAAAGTTTCAAGTCGATAGCAATTGTTTTTCAATTTTTTTTCGTATCGCCAAAATTTTTGCAACTTTCCACTATCACATGAAATAGTCACAAAACCCAAGTCTGAATTGTATATAGTTTTCACAAAAATATAAAGTGGAATGAATTTTCAATTATTTTAGAAAATTTTAAGTCGATAGCAATTTTTTTTCTATTTTTTTCCAATCGCCAAAATTGTTACAATTTTTTTACAACTTTCCACTATTACATGAAATAATCACAAAATCCGAGGCTGAATTGTCCGTAGTTTTCAGAAAAATATAATCTTCAATGAATTTTCAATAATTTTACAAAATTTTAAGTCGATGGCAATTGTTTATCTATTTTTTTCGAATTTCCAAAATTGTTACAATTTTTTTACAACTTTCCACTATTACATGAAATAATCACAAAACCCAAGGCTGAATTGTCCGTAGTTTTCAGAAAAATATAAACTTCAATGAATTTTCAATAATTTTGCAAAATTTTAAGTCGATGGCAATTGTTTATCTATTTTTTTCGAATTTCCAAAATTGTTACAATTTTTTACAAATTTCCACTATTACATGAAATAATCACAAAATCCAAGGCTGAATTGTCCGTAGTTTTCAGAAAAATTTAAACTTCAATGAATTTTCAATAATTTTACAAAATTTTAAGTCGCTAGCAATTATTTTTCTATTTTTTTCGAATCGCCAAAATTGTTGCAATTTTTTACAACTTTCCACTATGACACGAAATAATCACAAAATCCAAGGCTAAATTGTACGTCGCTTTCACAAAAATATAATTTGAATGAATTTTCAATAATTTTAGAAAATTTTAAGTCGCTAGCAATCGTTTTTATATTTTTTTCGAATTGCCAAAATTGTTGCAATTGGAAGCAAATGTATTAATCATAAAATCCAGTGCTAAATTGAAAGTAGTTTTTACAAAAACGTAATCTGGAATGTATTTTTAATAATTTTAGAAAATTTTAAGTCGCTAGCAATTGTTTTTCAATTTTTTTCGAATTGCTAAAATTATTGCAATTTTTTACAACTTTCCACTATGACACGAAATAATCACAAAATTCAAGGCTAAATTGTACGTCGCTTTCACAAAAATATAACTTGAATGAATTTTCAATAATTTTAGAAAATTTTAAGTCACTAGTAATTATTTTTCTAATTTTTTGGAATCGCCAAAATTGTTGCAATTTTTTACAACTTTTCGCTGTGATTAAATGCAATAATCATAAAATCCGATGCTAAATTGAACGTAGTTTTTTACAAAAACATAATCTTCAATGTATTTTTAATAATTTTAGAAAATTTTAAGTCGATAGCAATCGTTTTTATATTTTTACAACTTTTCTCTGATTTAATCATAAAATGCAGTGCTAAATTATACGTAGTTAACACGTAGAGACGATCTTGAATAAGTTTTCAATAATTTAAGAATGTTTTAAGTCGATAGCAACTGTTTTTGAATTTTTTCCAATTTTTAGAAAATTTGATTTTTCAGACTTTGAAAGGCCGTAGCGGCTAAACGAAAACTCCAAATCGAACGCGTTTTCAAATCTGTCCTCCTTGTGTGCAAATTAGTGGGATTCAATTAAAATTGGCGATTTTTAATTTTTGACTACAACCTGAAAAACTCCCCGCTTATTACTTTTGTTCAAAAATTGCATTTGAAATGATTTCCTGAAGAAACCACTGGTTTAATTCCGGGTTTCTGTACATCACCGTAAAGATCCCTTCAAGACCCTTCAGAAAATGTTCTTGCGCAACAACAAATGTCAGTTTTTAACCCGTGACGCGTTAACAAAGAAATCTCGAAAATGGTAAAAATCGAAAAAATCAACTTTTTTAATAATCATCGTAGACCTTTAAGAAATACCTTTTTATTTATCAGAATAACGAGACAAATTGATTGGCGTTAAATAAAATTATCTAGAAAAAATGCAAAAAAGTTAGTAAGAAAATTTTGACAAAAGTCGAATTTTTCAAACTTTGAATGACCGTAGCGGCTATAAACGAAAACTCCAAATTGAACGCGGTTTTCAACTCTGTGCTCCGTGGATGCAAATTAGTCGGATTCAATTAAAATTGGTGATTTTAAATTTTTGATGAAATCCTGAAAAACTACCTTTGCTTTTGCTCAAAAATTGTATTTGAAATGATTTCCTAAAGAAACCACTGGTTCGATTCTGAGTTTCTATGCGTCATCGTAAAGATCCCTTCAAGACCCTCTAAAAATGCACTTGCACAAGAACAAATGTCAATTTGGAGTCCGTGGCGCGTTCGCAAAGAAAACTCAAAAATGTTAAAAATCGAAAAAATCAAGTTTGTGAAAAAAATATACAAATTTGCACCTCAGGAAAAGTCTCTCCCCTGATATTAACTTCAAGAATTAAGTGCCTTTAACGTTTTTTTTTTTTTTTTAAATTAAACAATACGCATTAAAGTGATTTATTGTATAATTACGTACAAAGGTTTATTATTATATTATCTCAATCTAAATATATATTTATAACGTAATAGACATGAGCACTGTTTGCTTTTGATAACATCATCGCGGCTCAGTACATATTTTACGGATTTAAAATGAGCCGAGTCTATTTATAACTCCTACTGAAAATTTATCGAATGAACGGTGATTTACGGCCACAAATAAATTAAAATCGAAGGCCGGCCCTAATTATTAATAATATCAAATATTTCGACTGCGAATATAATTTAGTGCTTCTCGATGCTCGATGCTAACGTATAAATGCACGTTCTTAAATCTTGCAATGTGATGTACTTAAAGTTTAAATCGTAAATCAATTTGATTGAAATATTACTAAAAAAAAATAACTTTATTAGTGCTTTTGATCACAGAAATGATGTACACATGTCACGTTGAAGTCACAATCTTAAAAATATAACAATACACAAATTACATTAACATTTACAATATCACAGTCAGTTGTAGATTAAAATTATAAATAAATAAATAGATAAAATACATAAGTACAGCTAATTAATCTTACACCCATGGGTACACGTGAAATTGCATGTTTTATTGCCCAATCTTCTTGGACTGTAATCTCTGGCGGAGTTAACACTTCATCATCAGAAGCGCTGCCCATTATCGAAAATGCCGACGCGGCAATAAAACAGATTTACTGACTTGGCTGGATTTACAACCTCGTCAGTAAATCCAACAATTGAACAAGTAACCATTATATTCACAGTACTGATCTGACATGGAGACTTATAATTTTTATTTCCTCAAAATAAATCTTTGGTGTTCAAAAACTCAAACCAAATCCGTGCTACTTTCATTTATACATTCACAAACTGCAAAAACAGGATGTGTAGATATCGGAACTTAATTAATTTACAAATCTGCAACTGACCCCGAGCTTCTGCTTTTGATGCAAACTCCGGCGGAATCAATAGAAAACGAATAAATATAGATGCAGAAAGGATGCGTTCCATCTGACCCCTGTATTTATATATCGATTCATCACGGCCGGAAAATTTATGACGCCTATAATTGGCTTTTCAGTAACCGCCATGTGCATAAATTTTGCAGGCCGCATGAAGGTGGAGATTTGGGAATCCCTACGAGCGCGATAATGTCTCCGACTTGGCATGTGTATAACGTACTTACTCCTCGCTCCAATTAATTTTCCTTCATTAGGTATGCCACATTAGGGTGTAGTCAACTCCTGAAGGAAATTTGTGGGAGAAAGTTTCTCACAGACTCCTACAGTTATTATGAAACGAGCTTTTTAATTCTTGGCTGTGACAAAAAATCTTGAGTTATGAATTTTTTAAAATGTATTTTTTTTAATGACAAACACCCGAGTGCAAAAAATTAAAAATTAATATGAAGCGCAGGGATAAAATCCTACAAAAATTCCGTTCACTTCACAAGACGTCGGTCTTTCAAAATAATTTTGATTTTTGAATGTGCAGCAATTTTCAGTCGAGTTATGAATTTTTGAAAATGTACTTTTTTTAATGACAAACACCCGAGTGCAAAAAATTAAAAATTAATATGAAGCGCAGGGATAAAATCCTACAAAAATTCAGTTCACTTCACAAGACTTCTATCTTTCAAAATAATTTTGGTTTTTGCATGTGCAGCAATTTTCAGTCGAGTTATGAATTTTTGAAAATGTAGTTTTTTCAATGACGAACACTCGAGCGGCAAAAATTCAAAATTAATAGGACACGCAGGAAAAAAATTCTACAAAAATTAAAATCACTTCACAAGACGTCGATCTTTCAAAATAATTTTGGTTTTTCAATGTGCAGCAATTTACAGTCAAGTTATGAATTTTTGAAAATGTACTTTTTTTAATGACAAACACCCGAGTGCAAAAAATTATAAATTAATATGAAGCGCAGGGATGAAATCCTACAAAAATTCAGTTCATTTCACAAGACGTCGATCTTTCAAAATAATTTTGGTTATTGAATCTGCAGCAATTTTTAATCGAATTATGAATTTTTGAAAATGCATTTTTTTTAATAACACTCGAGTGCAAAAAATGAAAAATCAATATGAAGCGCAGGGATAAAATCCTACAAAAATTCCGTTCACTTCACAAGACGTCGATTTTTCAAAATAATTTTGGTTTTTCAATGTGCAGCAATTTTCAGTCGAGTTATGAATTTTTGAAAATGTATTTTTTTTTCAACGACGAACACTCGAGCACAAAAAATTCAAAATTAATATGAAACACAGGGATAAAATTCTACAAAAAAAACAGTTTACTTTACAAGACGTTGATCTTTCAAAATAATTTTGGTTTTTGAATGTGCAGCAATTTTCAGTCGAGTTATGAATTTTTGAAAATGTACTTTTTTTAATGACGAACACTCGAGCGGCAAAAATTCAAAATTAATATGACACGCAGGAAAAAAATTCTACAAAAATTAAAATCACTTCACAAGACGTCGATCTTTCAAAATAATTATGGTTTTTGAATCTGCAGCAATTTTTAGTCGAATTATGAATTTTTGAAAATGTATTTTTTTTAATGACAAACACTCGAGTGCAAAAAATTAAAAATCAATATGAAGCGCAGGGATAAAATCCTACAAAAATTCCGTTCACTTCACAAGACGTCGATCTTTCAAAATAATTTTGGTTTTTGAATCTGCAGCAATTTTTAATCGAATTATGAATTTTTGAAAATGCATTTTTTTCAATGACAAACACTCGAGTGCAAAAAATTAAAAATCAATATGAAACGCAGGGATAAAATCCTACAAAAATTCAGTTCACTTTACAAGACGTCGATCTTTCAAAATAATTTTGGTTTTTGAATCTGCAGCAATTTTTAGTCGAATTATGAATTTTTGAAAATGTATTTTTTTTAATGACAAACACTCGAGTGCAAAAAATTAAAAATCAATATGAAGCGCAGGGATAAAATCCTACAAAAATTCCGTTCACTTCACAAGACGTCGATCTTTCAAAATAATTTTGGTTTTTGAATCTGCAGCAATTTTTAATCGAATTATGAATTTTTGAAAATGCATTTTTTTCAATGACAAACACTCGAGTGCAAAAAATTAAAAATCAATATGAAGCGCAGGGATAAAATCCTACAAAAATTCAGTTCACTTTACAAGACGTCGATCTTTTAAAATAATTTTAGTTTTTGAATGTGCAGCAATTTTCAGTCGAGTTATGAATTTTTGAAAATGTACTTTTTTTAATGACAAACACCCGAGTGCAAAAAATTAAAAATTAATATGAAGCGCAGGGATAAAATTTGACAAAAATTCAGTTCACTTCACAAGACGTCGATCTTTCAAAATAATTTTGGTTTTTGAATCTGCAGCAATTTTTAGTCGAATTATGAATTTTTGAAAATGCATTTTTGTCAATGACAAACACTCGAGTGCAAAAAATTAAAAATTAATATGAAGCGCAGGGATAAAATCCTACAAAAATTCAGTTTACTTCACAAGACGTCGATCTTTCAAAATAATTTTGGTTTTTGAATCTACAGCAATTTTTAGTTGAATTATGAATTTTTGAAAATGTATTTTTTTTAATGACAAACACTCGAGTGCAAAAAATTAAAAATTAATATGAAGCGCAGGGATAAAATCCTACAAAAATTCAGTTCACTTCACAAGACGTCTATCTTTCAAAATAATTTTGGTTTTTGAATGTGCAATAATTTTCAGTCGAGTTATGCATTTTTGAAAATGTATTTTTTTCAATGACAAACACTCGAGTGCAAAAAATTAAAAATTAAAATGAAGCGCAGGGATAAAATCCTACAAAAATTCAGTTCACTTCACAAGACGTCGATCTTTCAAAATAATTTTGGTTTTTGAATCTGCAGCAATTTTTAGTCGAATTATGAATTTTTGAAAATGCATTTTTGTCAATGACAAACACTCGAGTGCAAAAAATTAAAAATTAATATGAAGCGCAGGGATAAAATCCTACAAAAATTCAGTTTACTTCACAAGACGTCGATCTTTCAAAATAATTTTGGTTTTTGAATCTACAGCAATTTTTAGTTGAATTATGAATTTTTGAAAATGTATTTTTTTTAATGACAAACACTCGAGTGCAAAAAATTAAAAATTAATATGAAGCGCGGGGATAAAATCCTACAAAAATTCAGTTCACTTCACAAGACGTCTATCTTTCAAAATAATTTTGGTTTTTGAATCTGCAGCAATTTTTAGTCGAATTATGAATTTTTGAAAATGTACTTTTTTTAATGACAAACACTCGAGTGCAAAAAATCTAAAATTAATATGAAGCGCAGGGATAAAATCCTACAAAAATTCAGTTCACTTCACAAGACGTCGATCTTTCAAAATAATTTTGGTTTTTGAATCTGCAGCAATTTTTAGTCGAATTATGAATTTTTGAAAATGTATTTTTTTCAATGACAAACACTCATGTGCAAAAAATTAAAAATCAATATGAAGCGCTGGGATAAAATCCTACAAAAATTCAGTTCACTTTACAAGACGTCGATCTTTCAAAATAATTTTGTGGCATTAGCCAAAAAAAGCCTTTAAAAACAACTGTAAATAGTAACTGAAAAATATAAAAAACAGTTGCCATAAACTTAAAACTTTACAAATTTACTTGAAAACGATCCTTCTTTAATATTCACCAATAATCACAAAACATACCTTCACTGAATTTTGTGATAATCGCTCATAATCAGAGTTGAGAATAAATCTGGATTTGCAAATTTCCCGAGCGATAAAAAAATATAAAAACAATTGCAACAAACCTGAAACTTCACAAATTTACTTGAAATCTATCCTAGTATAATATTCACTAACAATCACAAAACATACCTTCACAGAATTTTGTGATAATCGCTCGTAATCAGAGTTGAGAATAAATCTGGATCTGCAAATTTCCCGAGTGATAAAAAAATATAAAAACAATTACCACAAACTTGAAACTTCATAAATTTACTTGAAATCTATCTTAGTGTAATATTTACTAACAATCACAAAACATACCTTCACTGAATTTTGTGAAAATCGCTCGTAATTAGAGTTGAGAATAAATCTGGATTTGCAAATTTCCCGAGCGATAAAAAAATATAAAAACAATTGCCACAAACTTGAAACTTCACAAATTTACTTGAAATCTATCCTAGTGTAATATTCACTAACAATCACAAAACATACCTTCACAGAATTTTGTGATAATCGCTCGTAATCAGAGTTGAGAATAAATCTGGATCTGCAAATTTCCCGAGTGATAAAAAAATATAAAAACAATTACCACAAACTTGAAACTTCATAAATTTACTTGAAATCTATCTTAGTGTAATATTTACTAACAATCACAAAACATACCTTCACTGAATTTTGTGAAAATCGCTCGTAATTAGAGTTGAGAATAAATCTGGATTTGCAAATTTCCCGAGCGATAAAAAAATATAAAAACAATTGCCACAAACTTGAAACTTCACAAATTTACTTGAAATCTATCCTAGTGTAATATTCACTAACAATCACAAAACATACCTTCACAGAATTTTGTGATAATCGCTCGTAATCAGAGTTGAGAATAAATCTGGATCTGCAAATTTCCCGAGTGATAAAAAAATATAAAAACAATTACCACAAACTTGAAACTTCATAAATTTACTTGAAATCTATCTTAGTGTAATATTTACTAACAATCACAAAACATACCTTCACTGAATTTTGTGAAAATCGCTCGTAATTAGAGTTGAGAATAAATCTGGATTTGCAAATTTCCCGAGCGATAAAAAAATATAAAAACAATTGCCACAAACTTGAAACTTCACAAATTTACTTGAAATCTATCCTAGTATAATATTCACTAACAATCACAAAACATACCTTCACAGAATTTTGTGATAATCGCTCGTAATCAGAGTTGAGAATAAATCTGGATCTGCAAATTTCCCGAGTGATAAAAAAATATAAAAACAATTACTACAAATTAGAAACTTCACAAATTTACTTGAAATACATCCTAGTGAATATTCACCAATAATCACAAAACATACCTTCACCGAATTTCGTAAAAATCGCTCGCATTCACAGATAACGGTAAATCTGGATTTGGATATTTCCCGAGCGCTAAAAAAATATAAAAACAACTGCCACAAATTGAAAACTTTACAAATTCACTTAAAATTGATTGTGCTACAATATTCACCAACAATCACAAAACACCCCTTCACTGAATTTCATAAAAATCGCTCGCAATCACAGATAACGGTAAATCTGGATTTGTAAATTTCTCGAGCTCTCAAAAAAATATAAAAAACAGTTGTCACAAATTTGAAACTTTACAAGTTCACTCATTATAGATTTTGCTAACACCCCTTCAATTAATTTCAAAATAATTGCCCGTCATGTTATTTCTATAAGTGATTTGTTTTATTTTGTAGTGACTTAGACAAAAATGTTGACCATTGTTCAAAAAGCGATTAATTTATTTTTGAAACACAATTGGGTGAGAAAAGAAGCATTCAGTCTCCAAACTGTATTCTCAGACTATTTATAATCCTCAATTTTCTATAAAGCAAGCCAGTGGTTTTTAAGAACGCGTATGTTGGCAGTAAATTTTTTTGAATTATACGCTTTAATATAAACTATTTTCACGCGAGATAATCTCCGAAAATAAACCATTTTTTTGATAAATGGCCAATAACGAGAATCGGGCGAACGTTTCGTGGAAAGTTTTACGAAGATCGCCAAAAATCCATCTCGCCAAATATTTACATAACGGACACAAAATTATTCGCGGCAACATTGTGTGTTCTGGAAATTATCTTCATTCATTGCGGCGTTTCCGAAACGAGGACAAAACGCTATCTTTTGTGATTTGAAACGTTTCCAAGTATTTATGTTATTTTTGTAGGTTTTCTTTGGGTTCAATAGTCGGAAATGGGAAAATAACTGCGTCTTTGAGTTTTTTTGTTTTACACAAGTTCCAGAAATAACTGTTTGTACTAGGCGCCTATAAATATTCTTGTTTTGAGTAAAGTGTGTTGGTGTGACTTGAAAATAAATTTAATTAGGTAGTTATACAACTACTCAATTAAATTTGTTAACTATACATCAACTTGTTTATTTTGAGATAAAGAAGATAAATTTGAGACAACCTTACTTGTTGCAGAAGCATTAAATAAATTCAAAAAAGACGAAAGTAGCCTGAAAATATGTTGGTAACTCTGCAAAATAAGACTTAATTTTGCAGAGTTACGAACAGCTTGAATAATTATATCTGAAGCAGAGATATTTCCAAAAGTTCAAGGGCTTCTTTTATCTAAATAATTATTGATCACACAATAATAATTCAAAAAGTGTTTGTGTTGGATACGCGAATAGTTATTAAAAATAATAATTAATGTTTATAACATTTTCTTTATTCAAATTTGTTGACAAAGCGGATTAAATTGAATTTTGTAAATTACAAAACATCTTCAACATTAAGTAATTAAAAGAAAAGAAAGTTACATAACAATTTTAACGATGGTAATCAATACATGTTCCAATAGGTCTCCTGGTTAATTTGCTTTTGCCATAAAACCATTCCAGAAAAATGTTTAAATCCGGAACATCTGCGAAAGTTAATAGTTTTAATAGATTTACATGGCTGTACGTGAAGTTGCCTACGTTGAGTTGAAGTTTTATTGATGAAATTGTAATTTTAAGGCTTTATTACATTATTATTAGTGTTTTTGATTTACATACAATATTTAATTTGCTTTTTTCCATAAAATAAGAGTCGCACGTCGACTTGTGAGTCAACGCATTGCAGTCGATTCACAAAAAGAGTCTCTAATTACTAGCGCTCATTTTTATTATTATGTATTTAATTCGACAATACAATTTCTGTGCACCAGCACAAATGAATGTACGCTACGACGGATCTAAATTTTATTTTATTTCATTTCATTTATTTCACGTCTGCCACAATACACAAACCATACATGAGTTTTGTTGCGTGTTTGTCGATTAAAAAAATATTAAATAAACTCACCAATTCATGACATCGTGGAGTTCTGTACTAAAAATCGTCTAGCAGCAATGAATTAGAATTATAAACAGCGTTTTTTTGAAAAACCCCATGATGCCGCTTAGAATTTAATAGTTATTTTTATAGAGTTACATTTTAAGAGTTTGACGTTGACACAATTGTTATGCAACGCTACATGATGACGTGAATGTAATAATGAAAATGAAACGCTAAATTTATGTTTGCGCGCAAATTATCATTGTAACCGTAAATCTATTACAGATAATTTTACCATTATTTTTCTTGTTTATAATCATGAGTAAATAATATAATTATTTCAAAGGTCATGTGGATTTAGGTGTTGGGTACTTTTTTTTTCTTGAATAACATTCTTACTTATCACTTGGTGAGACATTTTGAAAAGAATAAAAGATAAATCAAAATTAACACTTGGTTTGTTTATTTGCTCGACTAGTTTCGCTTGTTACGGCATTTTCAAGCATGATACGTCTAATTATATTAAAGTATATTTTGGAGACGGCGTTTAGTGTATTTTTAAATTAATCCTTATTATAACTAATAATTTATTTAGCGGGTGTTCGATTTAAAAATGATATTTTTGTGGAAACGTCGACTAGTGTTAGAGTTTTGGATTTACACAGTTGCACGTAAAGTTGCCTACGTTGAGTTGAGCTTTTAACGATTAAATCGCTTTGTTTTGCAGAACACGGCCGTCTTAAATTCGCACCAATTGAAAGTTTACATTAAACACATTTAATACACGTTTAACTTGGTATGGAATTAAAAAAAAATACGAAACTATTCTTGAAAATTGAAAAGACATTCGGGTTGATTTGTAAGTATTGCTAATTTTAAGGCTGTATTACACAGTGAACTCTATACATACAGTAAAAAATTGATTATTACATTCAGCACGCGATAATAACCAGCCGCAAAAATGTCGTCGCTTATTTTGAAAGTCCATTAAACACCGTCGAACGGACCAGCGGGGGGAAGCTAATACAATTTTTTCCCCTTCGTTAATTTAATTAAACTCGCAAAAATCGACCCTCATTCCATATTACTTTTCGCAAAGAAAAAGTAAAGAAGGAAAAAGGTATGTATAGAGAACATTAATGTTAGTGCTATTTATTTACAGCATTGTACATGCAGTTGCCTACGTTGAGTTGCGGTTGATTAAATCTCTTTGTTTTACCCGAATACGGCTGTTTTAAATCCAAACCAATCGAAACATATTAAAAACTTTACATGCACGTTTAATGTAACTTAGTATGGAATTAAAAAATACGAAACTATTCTTAAAAATAAGAAAAACTCTCGGGTAAATTTGTAAGTATTGTAATTTTAAGGCATAATAACATTAATATTAGTGTTTTTGATTTACATGGCTGTACGTGAAGTTGCCTACGTTGAGTTGAAGTTTTAATGATTAAATTGTAATTTTAAGGCTTTATAACATTATTATTAGTGTTTTTGATTTACATTGCCTACGTTGAGTTGAAGTTTTAATGATTAAATTGTAATTTTAAGGCTTTATTACATTATTATTAGTGTTTTTGATTTACATGGATGTACGTGAAGTGCCCTACGCTAAGTTGAAGTTTCAATGATTAAATTGTAATTTTAAGGCTTTATTACATTATTATTAGTGTTTTTGATGTACATGGTTGTACGTGAAGTTGCCTACGTCGAGTTTAAGTTTTAATGATTCAATTGTAATTTTAAGGCATTATTGCATTAATGTTGGTGTTGTAGATTTACATGGCTGTACGTGAAGTTGCCTACGCTAAGTTGAAGTTTCAATGATTAAATTGTAATTTTAAGGCTTTATTACATTATTATTAGTGTTTTTGATTTAAATGGCTGTACGTGAAGTTACCTACGTTGAGTCGAGGTTGTAATGATTAAATTGTAATTTGAAGGCTTTATTACATTATTATCATTGTTTTTGATTTACGTGGCGGTACTTAAAGCTGCCCACGTTGAGTTGAAGTTTTAATGATTAAATTGTAATTTTAAGGCTTTATTACATTATTATTAGTGTTTTTTTATTTACACAGCTGTACGGGAAGTTGCCTACGGTGAGTTGAAGTTTTAATGATTAAATTGTAATTTTATAGCTTTATAACATTATTATTATTAGTGTTTTTGATTTACACGGCTGTACGTGAAGTTGCCTATGTTGAGTTGAGTATTAATGATTAAATCGTTTTGTTTTACGCGAACACGGCTGTTTTAAATCTGGATGTGTTTGTTTATGTGTTCAACTTGATATGATATGATATGATATGATTCCGAAAATTGGACTTTACTGCATTTAGTTAAATGCAACTTATAGTATAAGTTAAAATTATTTTGTCTTTACGATTAAAACTCCGGTCAACGTTTTTTTTTAACCATTTTCAGGTGAATATTTTTGGAAGCCTTGGTGAATTATATAAATAAAACCTAATACCCTAATCATTTCCTACCTTCATATTAGTGACCCAATAAAATCATTGAAAACGCTTCCAAGAATTGCAAAATTAACAGGATAAGAATAAGCAAGAGGTATTTGTGACCGTCACGAGAAACCGGCTCCCTGGAGAAGGTAGTCCACCACACCAACATCTTCTAGAGATATGACAACGGCTATTTTGGGCGCCCCGCCACTGAAAACAACGGCCCTTTTAAGGGCCATAAAAACTAACTAATTCTAAGATTGTTCTTTGTCAATGAATTAATGCATGAATGAATGGGTGTGGAATCAGAATTTAGAATTTTCAAAAATCGTTCGAAAATGTACTGTTCAGAATGTCTACCCTAAATTAATTTTTCGAAAATTTTTCACGATTTGTAACAGGAGACCAGGAACTAAAAGAGTTGTTTTTAATTTCAAAAATTGATCGAAAATTTGCGGTTCAGAATGTGTACCCTAAATTAATTTCGAAAAATTTTCGTGATTTGTAACAGGAGTCGAGGAACGCAAAGAGGTATTTTACTCTAAAAAAATCGATCGATCGAAAATTTCCGGTTCAGAATGTGTACCATAAATTAATATCGAAAAATTTTCTGGATTTGTATCAGGAGTCGAGGAACGCAAAGAGGTATTTTACTCTTCAAAAATCGATCGAAAATTTCCGGTTCAGAATGTGTACCATAAATTAATTTCGAAAAATTTTCTGGATTTGTATCAGGAGTCGAGGAACGCAAAGAGGTATTTTACTCTTCAAAAATCGATCGATCGAAAATTTCCGGTTCAGAATGTGTACCATAAATTAATTTCGAAAAATTTTCTGGATTTGTATCAGGAGTCGAGGAACGCAAAGAGGTATTTTACTCTTCAAAAATCGATCGAAAATTTCCGGTTCAGAATGTGTACCATAAATTAATTTCGAAAAATTTTCTGGATTTGTATCAGGAGTCGAGGAACGCAAAGAGGTATTTTACTCTTCAAAAATCGATCGATCGAAAATTTCCGGTTCAGAATGTGTACCATAAATTAATTTCGAAAAATTTTCTGGATTTGTATCAGGAGTCGAGGAACGCAAAGAGGTATTTTACTCTTCAAAAATCGATCGAAAATTTCCGGTTCAGAATGTGTACCATAAATTAATATCGAAAAATTTTCTGGATTTGTATCAGGAGTCGAGGAACGCAAAGAGGTATTTTACTCTTCAAAAATCGATCGATCGAAAATTTCCGGTTCAGAATGTGTACCATAAATTAATTTCGAAAAATTTTCTGGATTTGTATCAGGAGTCGAGGAACGCAAAGAGGTATTTTACTCTTAAAAAATCGATCGATCGAAAATTTCCGGTTCAGAATGTGTACCATAAATTAATATCGAAAAATTTTCTGGATTTGTATCAGGAGTCGAGGAACGCAAAGAGGTATTTTACTCTTCAAAAATCGATCGAAAATTTCCGGTTCAGAATGTGTACCATAAATTAATTTCGAAAAATTTTCTGGATTTGTATCAGGAGTCGAGGAACGCAAGGAGGTATTTTACTCTTCAAAAATCGATCGAAAATTTCCGGTTCAGAATGTGTACCATAAATTAATTTCGAAAAATTTTCTGGATTTGTATCAGGAGTCGAGGAACGCAAAGAGGTATTTTACTCTCCAAAAATCGATCGAAAATTTCCGGTTCAGAATGTGTACCATAAATTAATTTCGAAAAATTTTCTGGATTTGTATCAGGAGTCGAGGAACGCAAAGAGGTATTTTACTCTTCAAAAATCAATCGAAATTTTGCGGATCAGAATGTGTACCCTAAATTAATTTCGAAAAATTTTCTGGATTTGTATCAGGAGTCGAGGAACGCAAAGAGGTATTTTACTTTTCAAAAATCAATCGAAATTTTGCGGATCAGAATGTGTACCCTAAATTAATTTTGAAAAATTTTCACGATTTGTAACAGGAGAGCAGGAACGAAAAGAGTTGTTTTTCACTGCAAAAATTGATCGAAAATTCACTGTGAACGTCTACCCTATTTTTGTTATTTAAAATTTTGATGCCTGAATTAATCTCGTGAGTTGGATGTTTATTGCTGTCTCATTTAATGTACACATACGAATGATTATTTATACCAATTTGCGTCGGCTGGAAAACTTCCCTCCCTAGAGCTTCAAATATCATTTAAATTAAAAAAAAAACAAAGGGTCGAGGTCAATGCTTACGCAAAATAATGTACATTTCTGCTGGATAGTGTGGATGAATCTTTATTAAAATCATTATTGTGCTGCTGTACAATAAATACATCACGGGAGTAAATAAACTACATTAACAGGGGGGTGCATTTTGAGTTTACACTGTTGTTACTACAGCTTCTTATACATAAGCGAGGACCCCATTACAAAACAACTTTTTTTCTCTGTCGCCAGATTACACGCAAAAACTTCCCAGTATATACACGTTTCGTAATGGAGCCCTGATCTACTAACGATCCACAGATGTATCAATATAATAATCTACACAGCGACACAGCTAAGGGTCTTGCGAAGACGTCGAAATCGGACGCCGTTCGCGGAGTCCGGGCGTTCCGGTTTGAAGGTCTTCGGTGGGTGGTCGGGGTTCTTGAAAAGAAAATATTTTTTTTTTTTTTTGGATACTGTTTGGTTTTTTTTTTTGGACTAGTTTCTAAGAGAGGGCGCTTATGCGTCGTCGTCGCTGCGGCGCCTTCGTCCTGGGCCGCCGGCGAAGTTGGCCGCTGCCATGCCCATCAGGTGCTTCGCTGCCTGGGAGGCGGAGTAGCCACGTCCAAGGCCCAAGTCTAATCCTCTCTTTGAGCTGAAAAAGGAAATGTGAAATTAATTACTATTTGTGCAATTATAGGAAATGCGTGATGCAATTCTTTTTTAGTTTTCAAAGGTGTAAACTAGGATTGTATAGAATATAAAATGAATTATTATTTATGTTTTTTTTATTAGTATCAACTGTAATCGCAACCATCAACTTCATAAAATTCGTTAAATCACCGAGAAGACTTGAACTACCTGAACCGTCGCAACCGTATTTTGTTAAATCACCGAAAAGACGGAATAAACGATATGAGGAAATACGAAAACTCTGTCAATTACAAATTACATAAAACTGTATTATTTTCACAAATGTCGTAGTGGTATTTGTTGAGCAATTTGTTCTTGATCGCTGTGTAGATTTGTGCATTTGTGTCAACATATGTAGTATCTCTAAATTTGTTTGTGTTATGAAACATAAAAATATAAATAGTCGCTTTTTATAATAAATCATCCTATTATTATAACGTACATGTTAAAATCTATTGGATGTCTGACCTTCAAAATAAAACTGCGTTCACGCTGTTTTATTACTCCTATAACATCCAAGTTGCGTTAATCGCTCCTGCGATGGACAATGTATTTAAATATTAATGGAAAAATTGGGTACTTAGTCTAAAGGTTGGTCTCGTGTTTAGTTAAAAGTCCGTGTACATTTTATTTAATGGATAAACTAGTTCAACTACATATTAACACACTTTTAGTAGGGTACAGGACGCAATTACTACGAAAATCATCAATTTTTAGGACAAAAACTGTCATAAAACAATAACGGATAATTCCTCATGATAGACGACGAGATTCTGCATCGTTTAGTGCAACACAAGTTAATTTACAACTTGCGGAAAGGGTTGAAAAAAAATAATTACTATAAAAATTACCAATTTTTTTGAGAAAAACTGTCATAAAACAATAACGGATAAATCCTCATGGCTTAAACTTTTTTTCATAATAGGCGACGAGATTCTGCATCGGTTGGTGTAACACAAGTTAATTTACAACTTGCGGAAAGGGTTGAAAAAAAATATAATTACTATAAAAATCACCCATTTTTTGGACAAAAACTGCTATAAAACAATAACAAATAAATCCTCATGGTTTAAATTTTTTTTTCATGGTAGAAAACGAGATTCTTGCATCGTTTGGTGTAACAGAAGTTAATTTACAAATTATGGAAGTGGTTAAAAAAAATAATTACTATAAAAATCAAACATTTTTTGGACAAAAACTGTCATAAAACAATAACGGATAAATCCTCATTGTTTAAACTTTTTCTCATGATAGGCGATGAGATTCTGCATCGGTTGGTGTAACACAAGTTAATTTACAACTTGCGGAAAGGGTTGAAAAAAAATAATTACTATAAAAATCACCAATTCTTTGCACAAAAACTGTTATAAAACAATAACCGATAAATCCTCATTGGTTAAACTTTTTTCATAATAGGCGACGAGATTCTGCATCGTTTGGTTTAACATAAGTTAATTTACAACTTGTGGAAGTGGTTGAAAAAAAAAATAATTACTATAAAAATCAAACATTTTTTTGACAAAAACTGCCATAAAACAATAACAGATAAATCCTCATTGTTTAAACTTTTCTTCATGATAGGCGACAAGATTATGCATCGTTTGGTGTAATACAAGTTAATTTACAACTTGCGGAAGTGGTTGAAAAAAAATAATTACTGAAAAATCACCCATTTTTTGGTCAAAAACTCATAAAACAATAACGGATAAATCCTCATGGCTTAAACTTTTTCTCATGATAGACGACGAGATTATGCATCGTTTGGTATAACACAAGTTAATTTACAACTTGCGGAAGAGGTTGAAAAAAGATTATTACTATAAAAATCAAACATTTTTTGGACAAAAGCTGTCATAAAACAATAACGGATAAATCCTCATCGTTTAAACTTTTTTTCGTAATAGGCGACAAGATTCTGCATGGGTTGATATAACACAAATTAATTTACAACTTGCGGAAGTAATTGAAAAAAAATTATTACTATAAAAATCACCCATTTTTTGGACAAAAACTCTCATAAAACAATAACGGATAAATCCTCATGGTTTAAACTTTTTTTCGTAATAGACGACGAGATTCTGCATCGTGTGGTGTAACACAAGTTAATTTACAATTTTTAGAAGTGGCTGAAAAAAATAATTACTATAAAAATCAAACATTTTTTTGACAAAAACTGTTATAAAACGATAACGGATAAATTCTCATAGTTTAAACTTGTTCTCATGATAGAAGACGAGATTTTGCATCGTTTGGTGTAACACAAGTTGATTTACAACTTATGGAAGTGGTTGAAAAAAAATAATTAGTATAAAAATCAAATATTTTTTTGACAAAAACTGTCATAAAACAATAACGGATAAATCCTCATGGTTTAAACTGTTTCTCATGATAAACGACAAGATTCTGCATCGTTTGGTGTAACACAAGTTCATTTACAACTTGCGGAAAGGGTTGAAAAAAAATAATTACTATAAAAATCACCAATTCTTTGCACAAAAACTGTTATAAAACAATAACGGATACATACTCATTGTTTAAACTTATTTTCATAATAGGCGACGAGATTCTGCATCGTGTGGTGTAACACAAGTTAATTTACAACTTGCGGAAGTGGTTGAAAAAAAATAATTACTATAAAAATCACTCATTTTTTGGACAAAAACTGTTATAAAACGATAACGGATAAATTCTCATGGTTTAAACTTGTTCTCATGATAAACGAAAAGATTCTGCATCGTTTGGTGTAACACAAGTTAATTTACAACTTATGGAAGTGGTTGAAAAAAATAATTACTACAGCAATCAAACATTTTTTGGACAAAAACTGTCATAAAGCAATAACGGATAAATCCTCATTGTTTTCTCACGGTAGAGTGAACATTCTAGCGAAAGTAGCCTTAATTCGTAATTTTATAGCCGCGGGTATTCAAAAAGTCATTAGAAAGTTTTTTTCTTGGAATCTACCAAATTCTTAAAATTTTGAAGTGGAATTTCTAAGGAATGAGTGATGATGTAATTTTAGATTAAATGGTAATTATATACCTGTGGATATTAAGAATGTTATTTTAAAGTTTCATAAAAAAACAGCAAGGGATTTTCCTATAAACTGGAAAAATCTACCAAAACGAACATTTCAAAAGCGTTGTAATGGAACTTCTAACTAAACCAGCTACGATATATTTTTAGATTAATTTGTAATTTTATAGGTGTGGATATTCAGAATGTCTTTCCAAAATCGACAGAGAGGTTTTTCTGGAAATTACCAAAACACCACTTCAAAATTTTTAGAATTTTGAAGTGGAATTTCTGAGGAATCTGGTGATGCACTTTTAGATTAAATATGGTAATTGTAGAGCTGTGGGTATTAAGAATGTTATTCTAAAGTTTCACAAAAGAAACAACGAAGGGTTTTCCTGTAAACTGAAAAAATTAGCAAAAAACAAAAATTTCAAGCGATTAAAAATTTTGAAGTGGAAATTCCAGCTAAACTAGTTATGATGTATTTTTTGATTGATTGTTGATGTCGAGAATATTATCCTAAAGTTTCATAAAAAAAACAGCAAGGGATTTAATCCATGAAAACGAATATTTCAAAAGCGTTCAAAAATTTTGTAATGGAACTTCTAACTAAACTAGCTACGATATAGTTTTAGATTAATTCGTAATTTTATAGGTGTGGATATTCAGAATGTCTTTCCAAAATCGAGAGAGAGGTTTTTCTGGAAATTACCAAAACACTACTTCAAAATTTTTAGAATTTTGAAGTGGAATTTCTGAGGAATCTGGTGATGCACTTTTCGATTAAATATGGCAATTGTAGAGCTGTGGGTGTTAAGAATGTTATTCTAAAGTTTAACAAAAGAAACAACGAAGGGTTTTCCTGTAAACTAAAAAATTAGCAAAAAACAAAAATTTCAAGCGATTAAAAATTTTGAAGTGGAAATTCCAGCTAAACTAGTTATGATGTATTTTTTGATTGATTGTTGATGTCGAGAATATTATCCTAAAGTTTCATAAAAAAAACAGCAAGGGATTTAATCCATGAAAACGAATATTTCAAAAGCGTTCAAAAATTTTGTAATGGAACTTCTAACTAAACTAGCTACGATATAGTTTTAGATTAATTCGTAATTTTATAGGTGTGGGTATTCAGAATGTCTTTCCAAAATCGAGAGAGAGGTTTTTCTGGAAATTACCAAAACACTACTTCAAAATTTTTAGAATTTTGAAGTGGAATTTCTGAGGAATCTGGTGATGCACTTTTAGATTAAATATGGTAATTGTAGAGCTGTGGGTATTAAGAATGTTATTCTAAAGTTTAACAAAAGAAACAACGAAGGGTTTTCCTGTAAACTAAAAAATTAGCAAAAAACAAAAATTTCAAGCGATTAAAAATTTTGAAGTGGAAATTCCAGCTAAACTAGTTATGATGTATTTTTTGATTGATTGTTGATGTCGAGAATATTATCCTAAAGTTTCATAAAAAAAACAGCAAGGGATTTAATCTATGAAAACGAATATTTCAAAAGCGTTCAAAAATTTTGTAATGGAACTTCTAACTAAACTAGCTACGATATAGTTTTAGATTAATTCGTAATTTTATAGGTGTGGGTATTCAGAATGTCTTTCCAAAATCGAGAGAGAGGTTTTTCTGGAAATTACCAAAACACTACTTCAAAATTTTTAGAATTTTGAAGTGGAATTTCTGAGGAATCTGGTGATGCACTTTTAGATTAAATATGGTAATTGTAGAGCTGTGGGTATTAAGAATGTTATTCTAAAGTTTAACAAAAGAAACAACGAAGGGTTTTCCTGTAAACTAAAAAATTAGCAAAAAACAAAAATTTCAAGCGATTAAAAATTTTGAAGTGGAAATTCCAGCTAAACTAGTTATGATGTATTTTTTGATTGATTGTTGATGTCGAGAATATTATCCTAAAGTTTCATAAAAAAAACAGCAAGGGATTTAATCTATGAAAACGAATATTTCAAAAGCGTTCAAAAATTTTGTAATGGAACTTCTAACTAAACTAGCTACGATATAGTTTTAGATTAATTCGTAATTTTATAGGTGTGGGTATTCAGAATGTCTTTCCAAAATCGAGAGAGAGGTTTTTCTGGAAATTACCAAAACACTACTTCAAAATTTTTAGAATTTTGAAGTGGAATTTCTGAGGAATCTGGTGATGCACTTTTAGATTAAATATGGTAATTGTAGAGCTGTGGGTATTAAGAATGTTATTCTAAAGTTTCACAAAAGAAACAACGAAGGGTTTTTCTGTAAACTGAAAAAATTACCAAAAACGAAAATTTCAAGCGTTTAAAAATTTTGAAGTGGAAATTACAGCTAAACTAGTTCAGATGTATTTTTAGATTGATTAGTAATTTTATAGCTGTTCATGTCGAGAATATTATCCTAAAGTTTTATCAAAAAAAACAGCAAGGGATTTAATCTACCAAAACGAATATTTCAAAAGCGTTTAAAAATGTTTGTAATGGAACTTCTAACTAAACTAGCTACGATATATTTTTAGATTAATTCGTAATTTTATAGGTGTGGGTATTCAGAATGTCTTTCCAAAATCGAGAGAGAGGTTTTCTGGAAATTACCAAAACACCATTTTTAGAATTTTGAAGTAGAATTTCTGAGGAATCTGGTGATGCACTTTTAGATTAAATATGGTAATTGTAGAGCTGTGGGTGTTAAGAATGTTATTCTAAAGTTTCACAAAAGAAACAACGAAGGGTTTTTCTGTAAACTGGAAAAAATTACCAAAAACGAAAATTTCAAGCGTTTAAAAATTTTGAAGTGGAAATTACAGCTAAACTAGTTCAGATGTATTTTTAGATTGATTAGTAATTTTATAGCTGTTCATGTCGAGAATATTATCCTAGAGTTTCATGAAAATCTATCGAGAGGAAATTGGTGCAAATTTTCGAAAGCCACTATATCAAAAAATTTTAGAGTGAGGAACTTAGTTTCATGCTAATATTTTAAGGGTGATTTGTAACAAATTTTTTAAAGCAACTATTTCAAAGTTTTAAAATCGCGAAAATTATGTTCCACAATTTCACGCTCTTAAAAACGATTTTCATGAAATTTAGAAATGGGATGTCTGCAGATTTGTGTAGAATCATAATCCTGAATTAATTTTTAATAGATTTGCGAAATTTCAAGTCGTTGGCAATTGTGCTTCGCAAAGCAATTGTAAAAAAAAACGCGCATGGTGTGAAGATGCGCCATCTTGCTGAAACCATATTATGTTATATGGAAGGTCAACATAATTTTTATTTAAATAACAAGCGTGAAAAAGCTTAAATGAGTGATCAGTAGAAACCTACGACAACTACAAAAGGCAAAGGAAGAAAGTAAAGAAGTTCTTCTGTTGTTTTTTATAGTTGTCGTACGTTTCTACTGATTGCTTGTTAAAGTTTTTTTCGCTTGTTATTGTACCTATACCACTTTTTCCATCAGTTCTTTTGACAATATTATATTATCTATAAGATATCTTTGGTTTCTGCTGTTTTATTCTTTGGTGAACTTATGTGTATTTTTAAAATTAATACTTCTTACATTTCTGTCCATTATCCATTTACTCGTATTACCCATGCATATCTATATAAAGGATTTAAAAGGAAAAAAAAGAACAAAAAATATTGCATAATGTATTTTTAAGAATAAATTAAATCGTGTCGATTAGTTGTTAGAAGCAGACAATTTTTTCGACGCCTGCGTACTTCGGATGGTTCAGCGACTGCATGAGCGAATTGAATTTTTTGGCCTTTTCCCCGCTGTATCCCCTGGCGGCTCCAAAATCCGGGATCTCGATGCAACGCGGCTTTTTCTCGTGATTTTCATAAGAACGGGGCACTTCGTCGACTTCCATAAAATCGGAATAGCTTAAAGGTCGAATAATTAATGATAATGTTGCAGAACTATTTTTTCGCTCTATACATGGCAAAAACATATATTGATTTTCAAAATTTAATAATTGTTTATGAATATAGGGTGCTGTAAAAATGGCGTTACAGAACTATTTTTTCTCTCTGTACATGGCAAAAACATACGTTGTTGATTTTTAAAATTTGATAATTGTTTATGAATACAGGGTGCTGTAAAAATGGCGGATTAAGTCAATGGTGAAGAGAGGATGGAAAAAATAATGAAAAAATCGGTATTTTTTCGAAGATGTTAAGACTTTAGGGTAAATTATTTCATTGCTTAAAATCTGCATAAAATTACCCATGGGGTTAAATAAATTGTGCAGAGATACATACTTTCTTCATACTTTATAACATTTATAAAAAAAATAATTTTTTTTATAATTTTAAATTTTACACTAAAGTCTTCACATCTTCGAAAAAATACAATAACGATTTTTTCTATACTCTCGAAGTAATCCTTGACAACGTATCATTGAGTTTTTTTTTTGTTTTTTTTGGCATTGGTTTGACCATTCAGCCTCTACCATTGAGTTAATCCGCCATTTTTACAGCACCCAGTATATTAAATTAAATGATTTATATTTATGTTTGTATGTATGTATATACATATATATATATTTACTTGTTTTTTTTTTGTATATAACTTTTTTATAGAAATGGTTTTCCGTGAATAAACGTATTATTATTATTTGAAAATGACTAGCGAATAGCCAAAACTAGTCAAAAATTACAAATACAGTCAATATTTTGTGTTATGTTAAGATTAGCTACTCAACATAACTAAAAATATTCCCCGAGTTCCCGCGAATTGATTTTGATTAATTATTAATCGAAAACTACGAATAATATTAAAACTCAGTTTTCGAAAATTGCTCACCCACCTGTAGAAGCGTTTGCACGAAGCGCTGAAGGACGACACAATAAACATGTATTTTCACAAATTTCAGCGAAAACATCCACAAGACGCACGTATATACAGGAAAAAAATCAATTATGGTTAAGGGGGCGTCACTTGGCTGGAAAATTTTCCGTTTTAAATTTTCCCATCGTTTTTCCACGACACAGCGCACCCTTTGATATCGGGGGGACGCTCGCGCACGCAATTATTTCTACTACTCCTGCGTAATTTAAAAGCTCAAAGGATTATTTTCGTGGCGGAGTTAAAAAAAAACCCTATCCCAATTACCGGATTCGTAAGGTAAGGGCTACTAGAACTATAATTATACAGGATGTCCCAAAAAAGTGTGACGTCTCTTTTTAGATTACACCGCCTAACCGCCATTTGGACCAAAATTGAGATATTTTTCCAGAAAGTTATAAATCAGTTTTTTGTCTCTCCTGTCAAACTTGGTAATTGTGAGATGAGCGGTATTGCCGCTTTTCCGACGATAAACTGTTTATTTCATTGCTTATTTGAGTGCCTTTTATTGTTACCTATATGCCCCTAAAATGTTATTAAAATCTGTTATGTAGGAAGTTTCTACTTCGTTATACATGCTTTTTATATAGAATAAAACTTATTTATAAGTGTTATACAAACAAAGTAAAAAAGTGTTTTATTCTATATTATTAAAATCGGTTCAGTGATCCGCGTACAAAAAAAAAAAAAATTAGAAAACATCAGTTGGTTAAAAAAATTAATAAAAAATAAAAATAGTGCCTCGTTCATAAAATTATTCAAGGTGCTTATTAAATGAAGTCTGACGGTCCCGTTAACTAACTTTGATTAATATGAATTATACAGGGTGTCCAAAATTTAATGTCAAACTTTTCAAACTTTAAAGCACTTTATTTTCCTTATTTTTAATTGATGCACCTGTATATTTTTACGTCATTCGATGCGGAATTAAAAAACAAACATTTTTCCTTATAACAACCCTATTCCAATTCCTAACGCATTAAAAGTTATTTGCAGAAAACTCGAATTAACAATTTTTCCAATAACAATTTTAATGAATAAAAATCGAAGTTGTCTTAGAAAAACAATTTTTTGACACACATCACATTTTTATTAACAGTAGTTAATAACAGCTTGGCTATCGACCAAAGTTACATGTTTTATTACTACAGTTATTACCTCTAAAGATTTTCCTCAAATCACAAAATAGTACCAATCGCAGAGATAATTAAAAGAAAACTGTCTTATCAACTCTTGTAGCTATTTTAATATAAGGTGTGAGCCACAGAATTTTGTTTCAGAGTTGGCCATGCCTGAGAGAGAGAAACATAGCATTAATTCATTTTTTTAAATCTAATTCAATTGAACTAATCCAGTCTCATGCGACATACCTCATTTATCTCACAGCCAACTCTGAAACAAAATTTTGTGACTCACACGATAAATCGCAGAGATAATTAAATGAAAAATGTGTTATCAACTTTTATAGCCATTTTCAAATATAAAAATCGAAGGTGCCTTTGAAAAACAATTTATTGACATATCTTTTATAACTGCAGTTACCTATTATTTCGAAAGATATTCCCCATCGCGGAGATAATTAAATATTTCAGACCTGAATTTAATTTAAAGTAAACACAGATGAATTTATTCGCATTTTGAATTAATCCTTTGATTCGAAATCGGACAGCAACAACAACAACGAGTGCACGCCGTTATTATCGCCGTGACGGTTATTATCCCGTGGCGTGTATCGAAGATTTTAATCTCGTAAACTCAGGACTGCTGCGTATTTTTCATTAGAGTAATAACCGAAGAGGATTATATCAAGTGTATCAGTAAGTAAAAACGAAACGAAACACTAGCGCTAATTTAGTTTACACGCGAAGCGCGGATTAAAACCCGGTGCGCGCGAAATTTAATTTAATTTTCGTCGATTAATTAGAAAAAACGCGGTGTAAATATAAATTCTCCACTAACTGTCAAAACCATCCCAAAAGTATCGTATGTTCATTGAAAAAAAAACCTCAAGTGTGCCATGACTTTTTCGTTTTTTAAATTTATAGAAATTAACAATAATCCAGTGTTGCGGAGCATAATGAAGGATGTGCGACGAAGAGTTCAGGTTTGTGTTCAAGAAGAAGGAAGGCGGATACAACACTTTAAAAATTTAACGTAAGCATCTATAAATTGACTACAGTTTATGGTGTTATTCTGAACAAAAATGTTAGCGTTAACAGCGGTGTTATTTGCTAACATCAACAGATGTTATGAATATACTATTCTGTACACTGTTTGTCAACTAACATCGATGTAAATTAACATTTTCGATGTTAAACAACACTTGTCAAAACGGTCGACATTATGAGATATTTTGAGGTTATTTCGTAGTTTGTGTTTTTCGTCAACAAAAAACTCAAATTTGAAATTTTATTCCAATATTATGTGCATGCTTTATGAAACACTCATTTTCTTTCTAAAAATATTCTCAAAAACGTATTATTAACCATCTATTATAATATACATGAAGTTGGTCGCTCTGTAGACGTTGCACTGTTGCCAATTTGTGTACATCGGGCTGTTCAGAATACAGTTTTTAACAGCGCTGTTCAATTTCATATAACATTGCAATGTTAATAACATCGATGTTAATAACAGTTGTTCAGAATAACACCATTAATGTTTAATTTTGAGAAGTAACATAACCTCAATGATTTCTAGATAGCAAGAATTGTTTGACAGTGAACGTCAAATAAAATTTGTTAACATGCCGGTGATATTAAGTATGAAAGAAAAAGTAGAAATTCAATTAATCGTTGGTGATAATTATAAAACTTATCGTGAAGCAGCTGAAAAATTTAACAATAGGCATCCAGAGAAATCATTTGTTTATCAGTGCATCCTAGATTTCACGCAACTACAATTACATTTGCATTGTTATTTTAGATAAAAAAGAACACGTTTTTTTACATGTAATTGGATGTAATTGCATATTTGAACATAGTTTTTAGTTCTGATCAACTTTTCTTAATACAAATTTTCGATATTGTCAAAAATAAAGGTAATTTATTCTTGAGCCAAATTCATATTTTTTGAGAAACCGCATAGACGACTAAAAAAAAATGAACATCTGATGGTTGCATTTTAAGTTTAACATCATGCAGAACTTTTTATAAAGAATAACTTTTTTTCGTAAAATTAATAATAAGAAAGTTTTCCATATGGTGCGAACTTAAGCAGACACACTGTATAATCTTCACCGCCACTTTAATAAAAAAAAAAACAACTAATGAGATTTAAACAGAAAGAGGATTTTTTTTATAAGCTGTTCATTTCGGAATTTTCTATATATTTTTTTTTTACTTTCTCCGTTACGAAGTACGATCGTGAAAATCAGTGACGGCTCGTCAGGGGCGGCAGGGTCGGCCGGGCCGTACCGTTAAATTCAATTAAAACAAATATTATAAATGTTTATTTTCTGAGAAAATAAATATTGCGAATTTTTTATAATAAATACATAATATGCTTATAGCTAGTAATATTAAGAAGCACTCAGTATAAGGCCGATAAATGCGGGAGTTTATTTTCATTTAATATATGTCTACTACGCAAGTTCGCATCCGCAAAATCGGCCAGCCGTTGATTTTCAGAGTATTAAGATTAATGCAAGCGCTACGTCCGCACGAGTGTTAGTGCAGATTATGTCGTCTCATTTCGCCTGCAGCGTGAGCGTACGTCCACAAATGGTTTACTCCAGTACGGCAAATTCACCGGGGCCGTACTCCGTACGCAATACTCCGATGCCCATGACTCGATGCACACTTTAATTCGCTTGCGTTACATGTCACAGATTTTTATTTTAGAACTTGTAAATTTATTTATTAACGTATTTCTGATTATTTTCATATTGTTCAATTTAAAAGTAATATATGTACTTACTTTAATACAAATTGGTCATTAAGGCCAATAATTGACCGGTATTAGAAAACACATTATTCCTTAAAAAAATATTTCAGAAATCAGAACATATTTCGCATTTTTAAAGAGAAGGCAAATCTTAATATAAGTAAATATCATTAAACAATAGATGTAATTTAAAATGCAAACAATAATTAAATGGTTACCTAATTGTAATTTACAAAATAATTACCATTCTAGGTAAATTTAAGGTAGTTTATGTGAAATGTATCAGTGTATAATTAACCATATTATGTATATAACATGTTTAAAGATGTTATTGTTACTCCGAGAACATTCTCTCACTGTTAAAAGTCGGGCGAAATTATTTAATGTGTATCGTTCTAACGGAGGAGTATCGGTACGGCAGGCCGTTATCCACAGTGCGCGTGTGCCAGCATAAAAATGATCAGATGACAGCATCACTTTGTCTTTTGCTTGGTCCCGTCCATATGGTGCTCGCGTATGCGATTATTAATTATTGTATTATTTGTTGAAACTACAATGGCTAGTGTAAGGGATATTGTAAATACTAACGCTGATTTGGTTCATTATTTTTTACACAATAAATTTAACCGATTGTCGTACGATGATAAAGTTTTCATTAAAAATGTGCCAGTTCCACACCCGTTGTTGACTAATCTCGTTCAAAGAAAACAAGATCACAATCGCTCTTTTTCTGCAACACTCTACACAAAGTTTATTTGGCTAACTGGTAATGAGATTTGTAACAAATTATTTTGTTGGTATTGTTTGTTGTTTTGTGAAAGCAAAAACCCTTTTAATTCATGCGGTTACGACAATTTAAAAGAAGTTTATCGCGCTTTAGCGAAACATCAAAACTTTCAAAAGATCATACGTATTCTGCCTTAAAATATAAATTATTCGCGAAACCTAATATTGTAAATGCACTTGATACCGCTAGACAAGAACTTATAAATAAACATAATGAAAACGTTCGGGAAAATCGAAAAATGGTCAAACATTTAATAAACATAGTCACTTATTTATCAACTCAAGAACTTGCATTCCGAGGTAACGACGAAACAACAAATTCAGACAATCAAAGGAATTTCAAAGAATTAGCTCATTTTGCATCTAGTTTGGATGAAAATTTTAATAAATTCATTGATCCATCCATATCTTCAGTGTTTACCGGACTGTCAAAAATGATTCAAAACGATTTAATTGATTCTATAACTTCGGTTTTAAAGCAGAATATTTACGACGAAATTAATAGAGCTTCTTATTTTTCATGGGAAATAGACGAAAGTACAGATATACGCTGTTTTTCTCAGATGTCAGTGATTTTTCGTTACGAGGGGAAAGTAATAGAACGATTTTTGGGTTTCTTCAACCTTAGTGAAGATCGAACTGCAAACGATATTTTTAATGTACTCCAACAAAACTTCAATAATTTCAATATCGAACACAAATTAATCGGCCAAACGTATGATGGTGCTGCTGTAATGGCGGGAGAACTAAATGGATTGCAGAAAAAGTTAAGGCAATTGCTCCTCGAGCACTTTTTACGCACTGTTACGCGCACAAAATAAATTTAGTTTTACAAGATTCATGTAAAAAAATTAAAGAATGTAGGATATTTTTCTCAAATCTCTCGGGCTTTTCATCTTTTTTCACAAAATCTACTAAACGCACTAATCTTCTGGATACAATTTGTCAAAAGAGAGTTCCGAGTAACTCAGAAACCCGCTGGAACTTTAAACTGCGCATTGTGAACACTATATATAAAAATATAATTAATTTGATTGAAGTTTTCGATCATATCATCGCAGATTTGGATCAATGGGATGATATTTCAATACGAGAATCCACCGGGTTAAAAAGAATATTAACCGATTTTGATTTGCTGTTTCTTTTATATACTTTTCAGTTAATTTTTACACATACGGATCCTATTTTTTTCTATAATTCAACATAAATTATCTGACATCACGTATTGTAACGAAAGAATTATATCACTTTTATCCACATTAAAAAAATTCCGAAATGACAATTATTTTCTTAAAATATATTCTGATGTTAATCAAATTTTAGATGTTCAGCCTCCATGCGCTAAACGACGTAAAACGTACAGTAGTAATGATGATTCGATATCTACGAAACGAATCTTTTTTGAAATTTTAGATATGCTTATAAATCAAATTGAAATACGTTTTAAAGATATTTTCTTACTTAACTTTCTGGAATTAACCAATCAAAATAAATTCGACATATTTAATAAAAAATTTCCGTTAAAACAATTTCAATCTTTGATTAATAACTACAAAACATTTTTTAATAATGAAAAATTAAAAACAGAATTGCAAGTTTTGTATGCTGACAAATTTATTTTCGGTAATTCCCCAACAGTAGGTGACATGACAGAATTTATTTATAATAATGATATTATTACAGACGTTCCGGAATTATATAAATTATTTTGTTTAATATTGTCTCTCCCACCAACATCTGCATCGGTAGAAAGATGCTTTTCAGCATTGAAAAGAATAAAATCCTACAGTAGGAATACAATATCCCAATCGCGCTTAAGTAATGTATCTATTTTAGCAATAGAAAGAGGGTTGGTTAAAAGTTTAGTTAAGGATGATAGTTTTTATAATAAAATTATTGACGATTCGCTACAAAAAAATCCCGGCGAATCGATTTAATATTTAAAAATGATTGAAATAATTCAAATATAATATAATTAAATTTTTTCACATACACGGGCACCACTGTTATTTCCTGGCAAAATCCCTTTAGTTTTGAGAGTTTTTATTTATTTTCCTGACATTAAAAAGAATTGACTTTTTTTTTGTTGAGAGATTTGTTTTATTTTATATTTTATTTATTTATTTATTTTTTAAGAGTAAATATTTTAATTAAATAAAACACACTTTTACTTAGTTAATATCACACTGTTTAACACTGTTTAACAGTGTGATATTAACTAAGTAAAAGTGTGTTTAATTTGATTAAAAATGTATCACGAAGTAAGTGCCGCCAACCTCAATCAGTAAATATTTTATTTTTCATTTCTGCCATTTTTATATTCTCTTCAAAATTCGGTTTTAGTTTTATTGATTTTAGTTTTCGTGTTGAGAGTTTATTTAATTTAATATTTTATAGGTAAATATTTATTTATTCCTGTCCCCTATCTTTCAAGTTATTCACATTTTTAAGAGTGTTATTCTTTTTTTTTCATATCCTCCACCTCAAACGTACTTCACTTCTGTCAAATCCAACTCCCATTCCATATCCTGACAAGAGTGCTGTAGACCTTCCCGTGGTTCTTGTCGGACGATTTAATTTTTTGGTACGCCTACTCTCCTACAGTTGGGTTTTACTTACATTTGCCTAATTATGTCGCGTTAGCAATATTTTTTTTTTACTATATACTGCACAAACAACCATATTGTTACATATAGCAAATGATTGGTTCATGTTTACCATTATAAAAATACGCTTCCAGGAAGATACAGTATATAAATGATACTTAATAACTACCAAAAAATTAAGTTAACTAATTGCAGCTTGCCTACATTCGGCCGACCCACTTCCGTAGGTCACGAGCCGTCACTGGTGAAAATTTTTACGGAAATATAAGTTTTGAGGTCCCTAGAGCCGATATTTTCACCAATAAAAATAAGTTAATCACAGAAACATAAAGTCTTAACACGTTGACCGTCTTGTATTATTCTATTAATGAATATTTGAATGATGATTTGGAAAACATCCTTGTTTAAATATTTTATATTCTGTCTATTGTAATTGTATAATTTGTATAATAACAATGTAATTTTTGTGTTGTAATGGTAATGTAATTAGTATTGACGTGTACACTCATTTTATTGACAAAAGTACTAATAAATATCTATCTATCTATCTTGTCAGTCACCGGTGACAGACATTGAAGTATTCCAATAAGGCCGCGTCAGTCACCGATGACTGACAGTGAGTACCTACTTTAAACTTACTATTTAGCGCTGTCGGTCACGAGTTTGATTAAATAAGCATATTCTTGCTCATTTTATAAAATTGAACTAAAAAACACAGAAAACTTTTTTTGACATTTTACAAAGAAACTTGTTTGTTAAATGTCTTTCTTACTCTTCAGTTATTAATTAATTCAGGCATGTAAACTCTTGTTTATCATCCGTGAATTGGAGGGTGGGACAGGGCCCACCCACCCGCCCCTCGTTTCACTTGGATTTAAACTACAAAATCGCGTTTAGAAAACTTTCCACTTTTTCAATTATTTGCCTAAGAAGTTCCTTTAACCCAACTGGATTTGTAGGTTAAAATAAAGTTGATACGGCGGGTGGTGGGGGGGCCCTATCCTACAATCCAACCTGTTGCCCACGCGCCGATATTTCCACCAATAAATAAGTGAATCAAAAAACATAAAGTCTTAAATTTATTTCTTACTCTTAAATTATTAATCAATTTTGGCATGTAAACTATTGTTTATCATCCGTTAATTGGAGGGTGGCACAAGGCCCACCCACCCGCCCCTCGTTCCACTTGGATTTAAACTACAACATCGCGTTTTGTAAATTTTCAACTTTTCCAATTATTTCCCAAAGAAGTTCCTTTAACACAACAGGCTTTTTAGTTTGAAATAAAGTTGATACGGAGGGTGGTGGGTGGGCCCTATCCTAAAATCCAACCTGTTGCCCACGCTCCGATATTTCCACCAATAAATAAGTGAATCACAAAAATATCAATTTTTAAATGTCTTTCTTAGTCTTGAGTTATTAATCAATTTCGGCATGTAAATTCTTGTTTATCATCCATTCATTGGAGGGTGGAACAGGACACACCCACCCGCCCTTCGTTCTACTTGGATTTAAACTATAAAATCGCGTTTTGTAAACTTTCAACTTTTCCAATTATTTGCCAAAGAAGTTCCTTCAACCCAACAGGATTTTTAGATTAAAACAAAGTTGATACGGCGGGTGGTGGGTGGGCCCTATCCTACAATCCAGCTAGTTAGCCACGCTCCGATATTTCCACCAATAAATAAGTGAATCACAAAAATATAAAGTCTTAAATGTTTTTCTTGCTCTTGAGTTATTAATCAATTTCGGCATGTAAACTCTTGTTTATCATCCGTTAATTGAAGGGTGGGACAGGTACCACCCGCCCACCCTTCGTTCCACTTGGATTTAAACTACAAAATCGCGTTTTGTAAACTTTCAACTTTTCCAATTGTTTGCCAAAGAAGTTCCTTTAACCCAACAGGATTTGTCGGTTAAAATAAAGTTGATACGGTGGGTGGTGGGTGGGCCCTCTCCTACAATCCAACCTGTTGCCCACGATCCGATTTTTCCACCAATAAATAAATGAATGACAAAAACATAAAGTCTTAAATATCTTTCTTACTTTTGAGTTATTAATCAATTTCGGCATGTAAACTCGTGTTTATCATCCTTTAATTGGAGGGTGGGACAGGGCCCGCCCACCCACCACTCGTTCCACTTGGATTTCAACTACAGAATCGCGTTTTGTAAATTTTCAACTTTTCCAAATATTTGCCAAAGAAGTTCCTTTAACACAACAGGCTTTGTAGGTTAAAATTAAGTTGATACGGCGGGTGGTGGGTGGGCCCTATCCTACAATCCAACCTGTTGCCCACACGCCGATATTTCCATCAATAAATAAGTGAATCACAAGAATTGTCTTTTTTACTGTTGAGTTATTAATTAATTTCGGCATGTAAACTCTTGTTTATCATTTGTAAATTGGAGGGTGGGACAGGGCCCACCTAGCCACCCCTCGTTTCACTTGGATTTAAAGTACAAAATTGCGTTTTGTAAATTTTTCCAAACTTCTCCAAATATTTGCCAAAAAAGTTCCTTTAACCCAACAGAATTTGTAGGTTAAAATAAAGTTGATACGGCGGGTGGTGGGTGGGCTCTATCCTACAATCCAACCTGTTGCCCACGCGCCGTTATTTCCACCAATAAATAAGTGAATCACAAAAACATAAATTTTTAAACGTTTTTTTTTACTCTTGCGTTATTAATTAATTTCGGCATGTAAACTCTTGTTTATCATCCATTAATTAGAGGGTGGGACAGGGCCCACCCACCGCCCCTCGTTCCACTTGGATTTAAACTATAAAGTCGCGTTTTGTAAACTTTCAACTTTTTCAATTATTTGTCAAATAACTGTTTTAACTGTTTTTTTAACCCAACAGGATTTGTAGGTTGAAATAAAGTTGATATGGAGGGTAGTGGGTGGGCCCTATCCTACAATCCAACCTGTTGCCCACTCGCCGATATTTCCACCCATAAATAAGTGAATCACAAAAACATAAAATCTTAAACGTATTTCTTACTCTTGCATTATTAATTATTTTCGGCATGTAAACTCTTGTTTATCATCCGTAAATTGGAGGGTGGGACAGGGCCCACCCACCCGCCCCTCGTTCCCTTTAGATTTAAACTACAAAATCGCGTTTTGTAAACTTTCAACTTTTTCAATTATTTGTCAAAGAAGTTCCTTTAACCTAACCGGATTTGTAGGTTAAAATAAAGTTGATACGGCGGGTGGTGGGTGGGCCCTATCCTACAATCCAATCTATTACCCACGCTCCGATATTTCCACCAATAAATACGTGAATCACAAAAAATGTTCTTTCTTACTCTTGAGTTATTAATCAATTTCGGCATGTAAACTCTTGTTTGTCACCCGTTAATTGGTGGGTGGGACAGGGCCCACCCGCCCGCCCTTCGTTCCACTTGAATTTAAACTACAAAATCGCGTTTTGTAGACTTTCAACTTTTCCCATTATTTGCAAAGAAGTTCCTTTAACCCAACAGGATTTGTAGATTAAAATAAAATGAATACGGTGGGTGGTGGGTGGGCCCTATCCTACATTCCAACCTGTTGCCCACGCTCCGATATTTCCACCAATAAATAAGTGAATCACTAGAATTGTCTTTTTTACTGTTGAGTTATTAATTAATTTCGGCATGTAAACTCTTGTTTATCATCCGTAAATTGAAGAGTGGGGCAGAGTTTAGCCCAAGAGTTTATCTTCAAAATGTATATAATAAAAATTAGTTTTTTCACTTTGTTTATTTTTTATTTCAAAACGTCTGTCACTTTGTGGATTGCCCTCGTATATTTATTGTCTATTATATCATCATTTCATAAGTATAGACCAAAAATGACAAAAGTGTTAATTTCTGTATTAGCTTTTTAGGAACAGACAGACACACACACAACACACAAAATACTCTCTCTCTCTCTCTCTCTCTCTCTCTCTCTCTCTCACACACACACACACACACACACACACACAAATACACACAACATATACAGACACATTGTTTTTAGTTGTGATCGCCTCTAGAGATCATAAATTGAGGATGGTAGCAACGGTTAATACACGATAATTAAGTTGTGATTTTTTCAATTCAAGTTTAAAGTACAGGAAATATGAAATACGGATTTATAACAGAATAATCGCGCAAATGCTGAAAAGAAGCAATGATGGAAAACCAGCGGTGTAAAAGAGGGAAATTGGCTTACTCAACCAGAACCTATGCCTCGAACCGATGGCACAATTAATGTAATAAAATGCACTCTGTTGATATCACACACTTGGTTTCAATTTTCACGAGGTCAATATTAAACCAATAATTAGCAAATGAAACTATTGAAAAACTTGTGTTATATCCCCAGAGATAACATCAGTGATTTTGTATAAGTAGATACCAATATAGACATATGTGTCCTAATGACGCAAACATGTACAACGTGCCGTTTTCTACCCTCGTCGTTCTATTGTACATTAGTTCCTAGCACGATATCTCTCTCGCGATCACGAGTCGAGCGAGCAAGCCTACGACGTACGTTAGGCGGGAACCCACACGTAACCTTACATAACCTGGATCATCTGTCATTTATTTACAGTTTATTCTATGAGTGCGTTTTTAGTTGAATTATCTCTTTATACTAACAAAATGGGCCGGAAGTGCATTGTTTGTGGTACTTCCCAAGAAATTTAATTGGCGATGTCATTCCAGTACTTTCGTTTATTGAAACTTTCAAATTTAGCGCCTTATTTCGTTTGATTTGAGGAGGTGTATCCCGGTACTGTACTGCTATTGGTTCATGAGATTCGTGATCGCGAGAAAGACAGATTTATGCCCAAATGAAATGGAGAATAAAAGTACCATGCATTTCATATGTTGTGATGTTGGCATCCTGACTAATTCAACATTAGGTATCTACTAGATATAAAATCACTGGATAACATACAATACATATTTTTCGGTGTAAAATTTAAGCAATGCACGTGACTTAGGACACATCACGACAAAATAGCACGGTAAATATATCTTTAGACAAAAGAAAACAGTCGGGACGTATACAAATTCGGGGGATTTATTGTGCGCTCAGGTGGAATGCAAAGTGACTGCGGGGGATGCATCCGTTCTAGTGTAAAGTTATGTTTCGCGGGGGTTTCAGGGGTTTCACAACTTACTTCGCCAAATCCTCTTCGGCGATGAGTGCCTGTCTTAGTCGTTCCAGGGTCTGTAGAATGTATTCGGGATTCTGTCCTTCCAGCGAGCCCTGATAGTATGCAGGATAACTGGAAAAAGAAGAGAGACTTTGTTAAAATAAGGCGTAAGATATACAAATAGATTTTTTTTTATTTTAAAAGCGGCCTTTATGCCATTGTTTATTATAGTTTATAGTATATTCATTAGATAAGTTTTTTCTGTAATAAAATACTAAATGTTGGGATTATTATTATATTTTTCTACTTTGGTTTAACAATCGACCTTTTGTTATATCAAAAATAGTTTAATAATGAGATTTTTTATTTTACAGTTTTTGCTCATTATTAAACTATTTGTGGTAAAATTTTAGTCGTTGCGATTGGCAGTACTTAAACGTGACATATGTCGACATCAAAATGTAAAATTGCCGTTAATTCATAGGATAATTGGAACCGTCCAATGCGTTACACACTGAATATGTTCGAATGCATATTGGGGAGTTCGCCACCAGTACCACTAAGGTTAAAGAAAACGGAGGCGTCATGTTGTTAACTTTTTATCCGCGTGGAAAATGAAGGAACTCGGTGACAATGGCCGGAGACGCATAAATTCACATGACTCTCGGTGACGGCGTTTAGGCAACACAACATACACAGAGCTTGTAATTTATTATATGTATTATCACTTCGTTTGCAAAACGAATATCACGGAAGAAACAGCGAGAGTATAATGTATGTTTCATTCGCGGCGAAAAAGAGCCGCTTGAGTCGACGTGGATTTTTAATTAGCGTCGATCGATGCCTGACACGAGGAACGAGAAACAAATGTAAACATCGATTATCATTTAGGCTTTGCATTATTTTATAAGCTTAAATTGGTTACAACTTACGTGGAAATAGTTTGTTTATCGCACCCTTGGCAGCCTCCCTTATTTTTGGAGGTGTGTAAGTAATATTCTTGATTTAATATGTTTTAAAATTAACTATTGAAATCGCCGTAGAAATACGTATGTCAAATATTAAATTCGTACGAGAGGATCAAATGATTTTAGTGCTGCCAAATGTTAAAAGATAAAACTCACTAGGTTTAAGTATATATTTCATTTTAGAAATAATTCCTTAACTTAAACCAAAGTAGAAAAAATAGTATATTATACTTGTTTAATAAGAGGCATTGTGGGGCACTCGTTACATTGGAGCACTCCTCGCTGGGCGAGTCGTGCTCCAATCCCACTCGTGCCATAATATACCCTCTTATTAAACTCGTATAATAATGTACTATTGTGATTGATTGAAGCTGTTGTTTTCAAATGATTACACGAAATTATAAGAATCAATCTTAAAAGCAACTCGAACAAATTGCACGTTAACAAACGTGGGGGAAATACAATAGTTCAAAAGGCCGCAGTGTTTAGCGGCTCCTGCGTACAAAACCCCACATTAAAAAAAAAAAACAAATACCGAAACAGAAAAAAATGTTTGATATAAATTCGTAAATTGGATATAAACGTAACGATGCATATTTCTGCTTTCAATGATGCAACTATGAATGTATATTTGATTGAATAATCAACGGTCCAAACAGCGCGCGATAAAATCCAACAGCGATAAATTCGCCGGAAACGACTCGACGATCCCATCCCAAAACCTCAAAACCCACGGGCGCGGGAGGGGGGGGGGGATCATCGATTTGTTGATGATTGAGGCACTAGTTGAATGTTTGTAATCCACCGCTCAATTATTCGAGCAGACGAAGGCAACACATGTCTTCTCTCCATTAACTCCATCCGTCCATTGAGTACTCCAGGCGGATTGTAATTTACGGCAATTACCCGAATCAGCCGTCATTTCATACCGAATTAACGGAATTATTCGACGGTGTATGAATTGGATATTTATTTATACAGCAGTTATGATGGGATGGGTTTCAGTGTGTGCCACATGTCTGTCATGTAACAAAGATGGATGTTCAATTTCGAGAAATTGTTGCAGCCAGCGCCGGTGTTGGGGTTTACGCGAAAAAAAATTTGCCGCCCTAACCAAAATAAAGTTTTACGATATTATTTTAAAGATGCGATTCTCGATTTTCTAATTTTTTAAGAAACGTGGCCATCATGTAACTTTCTTCGATTTGATGGAATAAAAGGGATTTTTATGATAATATTCGTGTTTATAGATTTTTTTTCAGAATTCAGTGGGATTTCGAAAAAATATTTCTTGTTGGCCAATATGAAAATAATCGACGCAATCCGCCTAAACAAACAAAATGTCATCACTCAGAACTTGAATTTGAGTGAGTGAAATGTGTATCGCCTGATCAAAAAAAATTCTAAAAAAATTATCGACCGCGGAATTTGCTTAAAAATTTCCAAATTTGCTTAGAAATAACATATTTTTGACATACCAAAAGATAATTGACGCACCTTGCTTGTATACAAAATGGCAGCACTCTAAACCGAAATCTGAGTGAGTGAAATGTGCACTACCTGATTAAAAAAATTCTAAAAAAATTATCGCCCGCGGAATTTGCTTCAAAATTTCCAAATTTGCTTAGAAATAACATATTTTTGACATACCAAAAGATAATTGACGCAACTTGCTTGTAAACAAAATGGCAGCACTCTGAACTCGAATTTGAGTGAGTGAAATGTGCACCACCGGATTAAAAAAATTCTAAAAAAATTATCGCCCGCGGAATTTGCTTCAAAATTTCCAAATTTGCTTAGAAATAACATATTTTTGACATACTGAAAGATGATAAACGCACCTTGCTTGTGAACAAAATGGCAGCATTCTGAACTCGAATTTGAGTGAGTGAAATGTGCACCAGTGATTAAAAAAATTCTAAAAAAATTATCACCCGCGGAATTTGCTTAAAAATTTCCAAATTTGCCTAGAAATAATATATTTTTAACATACCAAAAGATTATTGACGCACCTTGCTTGTAAACAAAATGGCAGCACTCTGAACTCGAATTTGGGTGAGTGAAATGTGCACCGCGTGATTAAAAAAATTCTAAAAAAATTACCGCCCACGGAATTTGCTTCAAAATTTCCAAATTTGCTTAGAAATAACATATTTTTGACATACCAAAAGATAATTGACGCAACTTGCTTGTAAACAAAATGGCAGCACTCTGAACTCGAATTTGAGTGAGTGAAATGTGCACCACCGGATTAAAAAAATTCTAAAAAAATTATCGCCCGCGGAATTTGCTTCAAAATTTCCAAATTTGCTTAGAAATAACATATTTTTGACATACTGAAAGATGATAAACGCACCTTGCTTGTGAACAAAATGGCAGCACTCTGAACTCGAATTTGGGTGAGTGAAATGTGCACCGCGTGATTAAAAAAATTCTAAAAAAATTATCGCCCGCGGAATTTGCTTTAAAATTTCCAAATTTGCTTAGAAATAACGTATTTTTGACACACCAAAATATAACTGACGCACCTTGCTTGTAAACAAAATGACAGCACTCTGAACTCGAATTTGAGTGAGTGAAATGTGCACCGCGTGATTAAAAAAATTCTAAAAAAATTATCGCCCGCGGAATTTGCTACAAAATTTCCAAATTTGCTTAGAAATAACATATTTTTGATATACCAAAAGATAATTGGTGCAACTTGCATGTAAACAAAATGGCTGCACTGTGAACTCGAATTTGAGTGAGTGAAATGTGCACCTCGTGATTAAAAAAATTCTAAAAAAATGACCGCCCGCGGAATTTGCTTTAAATTTTCCAAATTTACTTAGAAATAACATATTTTTGACATACCAAAAGATAATTAACGCACCTTGCTTGTAAACAAAATGGCAGCACTCTGAACTCGAATTTGGGTGAGTGAAATGTGCACCGCGTGATTAAAAAAATTCTAAAAAAATTACCGCCCACGGAATTTGCTTCAAAATTTCCAAATTTGCTTAGAAATAACATATTTTTGACATACCAAAAGATAATTGACGCACCTTGCTTGTAAACAAAATGGTAGCACTCTGAACTCGAATTTGAGTGAGTGAAATGCGCACCGCAAGATTAAAAAAATTCTGAAAAAATAACCGCCCGCGGAATTTGCTTCAAAATTTTCAAATTTGTTCATAAATAACATATTTTTGAAATACTAAAAGATAATTGACGCAAATTGCTTGTAAACAAAATGGCAGCACTATGAACTCGAATTTGAGTGAGTGAATTAAAAAAATTCTAAAATATTATTCAAGTTTTCTATAAGTCGACAATGTGAATTTGTATCATTTTTTTTGTTTTTCGATAATCAAGGAATTTATGAAAAACTAACAAAAGATATCCAATAATTTTTTTTTTTATAATATCTCAAAATGTTTTTCTAATATTTTTCATATAAAAAAAAGTGTCGGGAAAAGACACCCTCTTCCGGGTGTAGTATGTACTTAGTCTCCGAAATTAAGTAAATTTTAGCACCAGTGTGTTACAGTGTACAAGATTTTCCTATTAAAATGTTCACCATGAAAGTAAAACAAATGCTTGAAGGGAGTGTCTAATCTGAGTGTGCGTCTGTGTGATGATTGTGAATTATTTTCATACAAACGGAAACGTAGAGTTTAAACAACTGATATCTGGAATAATATTCGTAACACATGTAGCAAGCCAGAAATTTAATAATTAAACGCTTCGCCGGGAATCTCGGACATCAAACAAACACTAGAGCAACGCTGAAACGGAGTATTTTAATTACAAAAACTGCTCTTTCGTGGCTGCAGGATTAAACTGAAACCGGTATGGGTGATGACAACGCCACCTAGCGAGATTCTGTGTGCTTAACAGCAAAAAATATGTAATAAATTCCGGTCGTCTCCTCGGCAGTTTGTCTTAAGCAAATTGCAAGGGTGAAGTGGCGGAGTCTGCAACGGGGATTGTTTAATCAGAATACGGAGCGTGCATTGCAAGACATGTTTTAATTAAAATTGGGTAGTAACTTTGGTATTGTATCTCGTACGTTGTGGAAAACTGACGTTTTGTGAATGTTCGCGTGTACAGTAATGCCGCCAAGAGCCGCGCATGAGTCATCTTGTTCGGGAATTACGTTTTAACTATATCTCATGTACAATTGGTGTTTTAAATACTTTTTCTTGTGTATAATACACGCCCGGTTGTAAATCGTGACAGCAACTGTCACTGGAAATATCCGCCATTATGATTTCATGGCAAACCTTTGTTTTGAATTCAAAAGTTTTTTGCAAATATCTCGGTAAATACTTTGCAGAAACTATTGAGTAAGGCACCAAATCATTCAGCTTGAAAAGCTTTAAAAATAATGTACGAAGACCGATGCTGACAAATTTAGGGGAGCCAATATTAACGCATTTAAAATTTTACATGTAAATTCTCATGGCCCGCTTTGCAATTCAACACCCTGTACAGTCAGAGAAAATTCAAATGCGAAACTTGCTCGGCGAGGGATGCTGCCGCATGTCGGTTCTTAGTTCGGTCGAAACCGGTCAGTCCCTGCTTAAAATAGAATTATTAGGTAATAAAATTTACACGCCTAGTTCCCTTCTCGCCCCTAAGTGATCGAGTGACGGACTCCATATCTGTGATTTTTTTCATCTTCCAATTTTTGGTGCGTCATTTTGAAACATTTGAATAACTCAAATTTTTAAGTTATATTGATATTTTTTATATATTTATCAATTAAAGAGTAATTTTATTTAAAATTATTGGTAATATTTTGGTGTTAATAATTTTATTTTAGTTTCGTGTAAATAATCCCATTTTTGAGATACGACCCTGAAACCCTCGAAAAATGAGATTTTATTTTTTTAACCACTAAAAGTTATTATAATAATCTGAAAAATGCACATATATTTTTTACCCAAATAAAAGGTTATTTAGAGTATTCATGTTTTTATCAGGTTTAACCATTTTTTTTCGCCCCAAACCGATCAAGTGACGGAAAATTTTATGTTCTTTTAATGTCTGGTGCGTTATTTTGAAAAATTTGAACAACTAATCTTTTTACGATATTTTGTATATATTTATCAACAATTGAGCAGCAAAATTTTATCAAATTAATAATAGAGTAACAGTATGTTTATGTTGAGTTTAGATTCTTTTTTTTTTTAATTTCAAATACCTTATATCTTTACCAGTGGCGGCTCGCGGAACATGTTGATGGTAGAGCCACTTATATAATACCCCCCCCCCCTTTTTTTGAAGAAACAAAGAATCATTTATCTTCCTAGACCAATCGAATATTTTGGCCAAAAAATCAAAAATTTGGAACACAAAAGAGATCTAAAATATCGGCCGTAAAAATAAAAAATCCTGCTTTAAAAATAAAAATGCAGACCAAAAAATTGAAAATGCAAGCAAAAGAAAAATCATTTGCCATTTTCAGCCCCAAATATAACTCTTTTTAGCTTAAAATAAGTTCCAACGAGAAATTCGAAAATAATAGCAAAAATTAAAATTAAAAAAAAAATCGCACAATAAAATCAATAATTCAAGTTAAGAAAATCTAAAATATGGGACAAAAAAATAAAAAATTAAGTACCCAAAAATCAAAGAGGTAGACCAAAAAATCAAGATTTTTAACAAACGAATCGAAAATTTAAGTCGACTAAAATTGAAACCAAAACAATCGAAAATACAAAATATAGGCCTAAAAAGGTGAAAATTTAGACAAACATCGAAAACTCGGGCGTATGCAGACAAAAAATCGAAAATTTCTACAAACCAGTCGAATATTTTGGTCAAAATAATGAAAAATAAAAAGAATTTGAACAAAAAAATCGAAAATACAAAAATGTAAAATATGGGCCAAAGAATCAAGAATCCTGATCTGAAAATAAAAAACGCAGACAAAAAATCAAAAATTTAGGTAGAAGCAAAATAATTTGTCAAAAATAAGTTTCTGATCAGAAATTTGAAAATAATAGCCAAAAAATAAAATAAAAATCACGGGATGAAATCAATAATCCAAGTTAAAAAATCTAAAATATTGGATAAAAAACAGACTTTAAATCTAAAATATTCGCTACAAAATTTAGACCAAATATCTAAAATTCCGGCATAAAAATAAAAAATGGTGGACCAAGGAAAGAAAAATTTTAACAGGCAAATAAAGAAAATGTTAGGGCAAAAGATAAAAGAAAATAAAAATCTACAATGTTGGCCAAAAAGTCAAAAATTTAGACAAAACATCGAAAACTCGGACCAAAAGATAATAAACGCAGACTAAACGAAAAATCAAAAATGCGAACATTTTGACAATAAAATCGAGAAGTTAATAAAGAAAAATTTAGGTCAAAAGATTAAAAAAATAATAATACAAATTTGTAATGTAGGCCAGAAAGTCGAAAATTTAGACATTGCATAGAAAATTCGACCCTAAATATAACAAATGCAGGCTAAAAAATCGAAATTTTCAACAAACAAAAACTCGCAAATACCGGAAAAAATTTAAAAAATCCCGCATATAAATCAATAATTCAGGTTATAGATATTTTAGTCAAAATCAAATCAAAAATTTGGAACTAGAATTAAAATTTCGGCCCGAAAAATAAAAAAATGCGGACCAAAGAATAAAAAATTTGAACAATTAAATCGAAAATTTAGGTCAAAATAAAGAATATTTGGAATATTAAAAAAAAAATACAAAGATAAAATATTTTGACCAAAAATATCAAAAATACAGGTCAAAAATTTAAAAATTAAAAATTCGTCTGGAAAAATAAAAAATGCGGATCAAACAGTGGAAAATTTTACCAATTAAATTTAGGCCAAAATAAATAATGTTTGGGCCTAATAATAAAAAATTTAGACAAAAAAAATCGAATATACAGGTCAAAAATCTAAAAAAAATCTACTTGCTAAGTACAATACTTTTTTCTAATCCAAGAATTTCATGAAAATTCTCCAATTTGAACCACGGTTTTGGATTTTAAACGCATAATTTGTGACCTAAAATTAAAAATTTAGATTTTAATTTGATAATCATATGTAAAATCCGAAATTTGAAATATTCAATCCAAGTTTTTGGCCCCTAACGCAGAATTTGAGACTTAAAATTCAAAATTTGGATTCTAATACAAGAATTTTAATAAACATCTCGAATTTGGACCATAGAATCCATGGTTTTTAAACGTAAACTTTGTGTTGAAAAATCGAAAGTTTGGATTTTAATTTGATAATTATATGTAAAATTTCTAATTTGAAACTTTTAATCCAAGTTTCTGGTCCCTAAACGCAGAACTTGAGACCCAAAATCCAATATTGGGATTCAATTGATCAATTGCATTTAAAATCTGCCATTTGGAACATAAAATCCAAGTTTTTGACCCTTAAACGCAGAATTTGAGTCCTAAAATCAAAAATTTGGATTATAATCTAGGAATGTCATGTAAAATCTCAAATTTGGACCACAGAATTCATGGTTTTGGACCGTAAACACAAATTTTTTGCAATAAAATCCAAGATTTTGATTTTAATCCGATAATTTTATTAAAATACAGGGTGTTCCATTAAAAAAAAACACAACTTTGATATTTTAGGGCGTTTGGAACACCCTGTATAATATGAAATTAGTTTTAAAGAGTAACCATAATAGACCCCTATATATCCTAAAAGTCAAACTTTTTGAAAGCTACGTATTTTGGCCGCACTATTCCGTGCCGTATAGCGTGAATAACCCTATATATTTCAATCTATCCTAAATTTATTTCAATTGTTGATAAGTTTATAAAAATATAAAATGACCTTGAAAAATTTATCTAATTTGGTATTTTGATCAATAATATATGTGATTTTTTTAGATTTTTTTAAGTGGTTAAAAAAAATATATTTGAAAAAATCTTATTTTGGGGCTTCCCGGGTCATGTCGGGGTTTTTTTGATATACGGCTTACGACTACTTTGGTTAAGGTCACAACTAATGATATTTTCATATTTATTTAAAAATCTGTGTCGGGTGGCATTTTGACCATCTTATATCAGGATACCCTTTTATTACCTCATAACTGGATTTTAAGCAGAGACTGACTGGTTTCGACCGACATGCGGCAGCATTCCCTCACCGAGCGGGTTTCGCATTTGTATTTTCTCTGACTGTACCTCACGAAGTTAACGCCTCGACCATCAATCAATTAACTACATTTTTCTTCATCCTAATATTCCAAAATCCATTCACAAATGTACTCTGATAGATTCTTTACATATTTCTAAAATATGGTATGATTGGGGTCATTATTTTCATTATAATTGATTATAACCTTTTTTTGAAAAAAAAGAAAATTCTTACCTTGCAATATGCGGTGCGGCGTACGCGGACGTCACCATCAGGATCATCCCCGCGAGCACCAGGATGGCCAGGGAGACACCGTTGACAGCTACCATTTGGCTCTTCATACCTGAAACAATTGAACACCGTCAAATCACCGGTCGCCCTTTTATTATCATTTCTGTCGTGTAATCTCGCCCTATTTTTTTTTTTTTTTTAATATATGGCATCCGTTAAAACTCCATTATTTACATTCTGGAGAGCCCGACATCTGGCGCAGTTACAGCTCATTACGTGCGATAATTAGAAACGGGTTGGCTGTTGGAGAAGGCCTCTCGTTTTGGGTGTTTGATTACACTGCATTTATTTGCAACCGGAAAATAAAGGCACGTTTTTCGTAATAATAGTGGACGAGTGTTATGCGAAATGCGCCAGCGATAGAGGGAGAGAGATGGAGGGTGGATTGTCAGAAATTGGATGCGATATTTGGGGATCAAGGGAAATTCTTTGGGAAATAAAGGGGATCTCGTGATTTGATAAGTGGAAGATGATAGCTAGTCGAGTGTATGTATTTCTTTTAATGTAAAGATCAATTTTTGTTATTATGCATTTTCTGATGTACGTTTTACTTTCTCCGTTACGAAGTACGAGAAAGTATTGTGATCGTGATTTTTTTTTCAAAATTTTTTTAAATCTTTTTTGGGGTCCCTAGATGCCATTTCAATAATTTCTGGAATTTTTTTTGTGTTTTCTTTGTTATTTTGTAAAGGTCTGCATTTTCAAATTAAACTTTGATAAGTGATTTAAAATGCAATAAATTATTATAAAGAATTATATGTTGTGCTTTTGAGCTTCAAGGATCAATATTTAATAAAGCTGGCGATCAATTTGAACGGCGAGTGCCGAGCGAATTGCTTTTTGTGCGGAAATGTGGTCCTTTAATGTTTCGCTCATGGTGAAACTAAAAACACACTAAATGCTTTCAACGAGTCGTTTTGCGGACGGACAATTCCAAAAGTGATTTAAAATAAAACCGAACGATTGTCGTCCACGCTATGAAAGCTTACAAAGACATTAAACTTTTTATATTACGGGATTCTTAAATTTTATTCTTTTTGTGAGCATTAAATGTTTATTGATGTGAATACTACTAATTAAACTGGATTTTTCAATTCGGTTTAATTGTGGATTAGCACGTAATAAAGGTCGCAGCCATCCTCACTACGAATTAATTTTTATTATCGCATTTTTAAAACTGACTTTTTTATATATTGTTTCTGGTCGATTTAAGCACTATTTACGAAAAATGTTATTTTGCGTATCTCAGTTCCTGGAAGTCCCATAAATTTTTTTTATAGACAAAGAGTAAGCTCTTAGACTTGAAAATATAAAAAAAAAATTTGTAGAAAAATTTAATTTCATCGTTTTTTGGACGTTTCCAGTCGATTTAAGCATATTTACGAAAAAAGTCATTTTGCGTATATCGGTTCTTGGAACCCCCAAATATTTCCTTTATTGGCAAATAGTGTTCAGAATGAGATCTTAGACTTGAAAAAATAAAAAAAAAAAATTTGTAGAAAAATTTAATTTCATCGTTTTTTAGGCGTTTCCAGTCGATTTAAGCATGTTTACGAAAAAAGTCATTTTGCGGATATCGGTTCTTGGAACCCCCAAATATTTCCTTTATTGGCAAATAGTGTTCAGAATGAGATCTTAGAATTAAAAAAATAAAAAATAAAATTTTTGTAGAAAAATTTAATTTCATCGTTTTTTAGGCGTTTCCAGTCGATTTAAGCACTATTTACAAAAAAAAGTCATTTTGCGTATATCGGTTCCTGGAACTCCCAAATATTTCCTTTATTGGCAAATAGTGTTCAGAATGAGCTCTTGGACTAAAAAATAAAAAAAAAATTTGTAGAAAAATTTAATTTCATCGTTTTTTGGACGTTTCCAGTCGATTTAAGCTATTTACGAAAAAAGTCATTTTGCGTATATCGGTTCCTGGAACTCCCAAATATTTCCTTTATTGAAAAATAGTGTTCAGAATGAGCTCTTAGACTTGAAAAAATAAAAAAAAAAATTTGTAGAAAAATTTAATTTCATCGTTTTTTAGGCGTTTCCAGTCGATTTAAGCATATTTACAAAAAAAATCATTTTGCGTATATCGGTTCTTGGAGCTCCCAAATATTTCCTTTATTGGCAAATAGTGTTCAGAATGAGCTCTTAGACTTGAAAAAATAAAAAAAAAAAATTTGTAGAAAAATTTAATTTCATCGTTTTTTGGACGTTTCCAGTCGATTTAAGCATATTTACAAAAAAAAAGTCATTTTGCGTATATCGGTTCTTGGAACTCCCAAATATTTCCTTTATTGGCAAATAGTGTTCAGAATGAGCTCTTAGACTTGAAAAAATAAAAAAAAAATTTTGAAGAAAAATTTAATTTCATCGTTTTTTATGCGTTTCCAGTCGATTTAAGCATATTTACGAAAAAAAGTCATTTTGCGTAATATCGGTTCTTGGAACTCCCAAATATTTCCTTTATTGGCAAATGGTGTTCAGAAAGAGCTCTTAGACTTGAAAAAATAAAAAAAAAAAATTCGTAGAAAAATTTAATTTCATCGTTTTTTAGGCGTTTCCAGTCGATTTAAGCATATTTACGAAAAAAGTCATTTTGCGTATATCGGTTCTTGGAACCCCCAAATATTTCCTTTATTTAAAAAATAAAATAGTGTTCAGAATGAGATCTTAGACTTGAAAAAATAAAAAAATAAAAATTTTGTAGAAAAATTTAATTTCATCGTTTTTTAGGCGTTTCCAGTCGATTTAAGCATATTTACGAAAAAAGTCATTTTGCGTAATATCGGTTCTTGGAACTCCCAAATATTTCCTTTATTGGAAAATAGTGTTCAGAATGAGCTCTTAGACTTAAAAAAATAAAAAATAAATTTTGTAGAAAAATTTAATTTCATCGTTTTTTAGGCGCTTCCAGTCGATATTTACGAAAAAAGTCATTTTGCGTATATCGGTTCCTGGAACTCCCAAATATTTCCTTTATTGGCAAATAGTGTTCAGAATGAGATCTTAGACTTGAAAAAATACAAAAAAAATTTTGTAGAAAAATTTAATTTCATCGTTTTTTTAGGCGTTTCCAGTCGATTTAAGCATATTTACGAAAAAAGTTATTTTGCGTATATCGGTTCTTGGAACTCATAAATATTTCCTTTATTAATAGTGTTCAGAATGAGCTCGCAGACGTGAAAAAAAATATTTTTTTTCGGAGAAAAATTTGATTTAATCATTTTTTGGACGTTTCCAGTCGATTTAAGCATATTTACGAAAAAAGTCATTTTGCGTATCTCGGTTCCTGGAACTCCCAAATATTTCCTTTATTGGCAAATAGGTTCAGAATGAGGTCTTAGACTTGAAAAAATAAAAAAAAAAATTTGTAGAAAAATTTAATTTCATCGTCTTTTAGGCATTTCCAGTCGATTTAAGTGTATTTATGAAAAAAATCATTTTGCGTTCCTCGGTTCCTGGAAGTGTCACAATTTTTTTTATGGACAAATAGTGTTCAGAACTAGTTTTCCAAGTTTAAACTACTTTTGGGCAAAATTGTGTTCTTTAAAAAATTTTGAAAAAATTCCCAATGCAAGCCGGTTATATCCTCCGGCATCCCTGAAAGTTTCAACTCTCTGATATAAATAGAAAAAAAAAATCACTAAAAGAAGAAAAACGAAAAACGGTAGGGGGTGTTTGAAAATTTTTGAAAAAAATACAGATGAAGGCTCGTCTTACCCCGAAACCCCCCTAAAAGTTTCAACTCTCAAATACAAAGTGTACCTCAAAAATATGTTATTAGGCAGCTGCCCATTTAGCATTGAAGATTTTTTCAATTACACATTTTAATTTTTGTCACTAATATATAGTAAGTCGGGACGAGTGTAAATATTTTCTGTAAATATCTACCACAATAAATATTATTATTATCATTATTATATGAATAGAAAAAAAATGTCCGGGGTGGGCCGAATAACGCGCTCTGGAGGGGCGCGGGGGTGGTCTTAAGGTTCTGAAAAAATTAGGGATCATGGCTCGTCTCACCCCCCGCCTACCCTGAAAGTTTCACCTCTTCGATTTCTATAGAAAAAAATACGTCCCCGAAAGTACGCCGAAGAGTAAAAAAGGGGGCGTGGCCCGATTGGGGCAAAAATTCAAAAATCGGGCACCGAGCGTCCCTTTGAAATCGATTTTAGTTTCTAGAAAACACGGCCGCCACTCTTCCCCTCGGTTGCCTATCGACTTCTGCGTTTTGATGTTTTTTTTTCGATTTTCAAAAATTCACCTAGGGGGCTCTGCTGGTTCTAGAGGGGTGGGAGTGGTCGGGATCGACTCGATCGACCATTTAACACAAACTGAGAGAAAAAAAATCCGAGCGTACTTTAAACCCCCCACCCCCCGGGGGTGGGGGATGATTACCAAAATCTAATATTTTTTTAAGTTTTGGCGCCATCTATACGGTGTCAAAATTTCAAATGCAAGCCGGTTACATCCTCCGGCATCCCTGAAAGTTTCAACTCTGATATAAATAGAAAAAAATAAATCACTAAAAGAAGAAAAACGAAAAACCGGGTGACGCGCTCTGGAACGGTAGAGGGTGTTGGAAAATTAAAAAAAACTAGAGAAGAAGGCTCGTCTTATCCCGAACTCCCCCCTAAAAGTTTCAACTCTCCGATATGAATAGAAAAAAATACGTCCTCGAAAGAAATAAAAAGGGAAGAGAAAAATGTCCGGGGTGGGCCGAATAACGCGCTCTGGAGGGGCGCGGGGGTGGTCGGAAGGTTCTGAAAAAATTAGGGATCACGGCTCGTCTCACCCCCCGCCTACCCTGAAAGTTTCACCTCTTCGATTTCCATAGAAAAAAATACGTCCCCGAAAGTACGCCGAAGAGTAAAAAAGGGGACGTGGCCCGATTGGGGCAAAAATTCAAAAATCGGGCACCGAGCGTCCCTTTGAAATCGATTTTAGTTTCTAAAAAAACATTTGTATTCGTTGTGGCATTAACAAGTAAAGTTGTTCCAATTGTTATTGTAGGTGTTAAGAAATATAATCGTGTTACGTTATAAAAAAAATCAATCAGATTATGTTAAATATTGACATAACGATAATTTACAAAACATACGTAAACTTGTTAAATGTAAACACCGTCGGCAATTAAGTTTCTATTTACTTGGACCTCTAGACCAGAGTCGAGTTCGCAATTTAGTCGAATCGATACCACTCACGCGGTAAATAAATTGCGCCTCCCATTTTCTCCGTTTAACATTTAACTCGACAATCAACAAGTGACTGCCGGTGTTTGCAGAATCGACCCCGATTCTGGGCGAGAAGAGGGTCGAATTAGAAGTTCACTTTCGGGCGGAGCGCCTCCTCTGCGAATATTCCGCGCGGGAAGAGTAAACATTAATTTCCTCATCGTGTGAAGTTATATCGATACTCGAGACAAACTGAAGTTCTAATTGGGATAACACACTTACGTGCATACTGACTGTTTCAAAAATTAATTTTGCTTATTCTAAAGATTAGTTTAGTGTAAAATTCTCAAAAATCATAAGTTTAATTCGTTTTGGTTTGGAGCTCACAGTTGCCTAATGGTCATTCGCTAATAGCAAGTTAATAATCTACTATATATTTGTAATATCTATCGTAATTAAATTTAAGTACGAGAAAGTATTGTGATCGTGATTTTTTTTTCAAAATTTTTTTTTACGGAAATATCCGTTTTGGGGTCTCTACATGCCATTTCAACAATTTCTGGATTTTTTTACTTTCTCCGTTACGGAGCACAAGAAAGTATTGTGATCGTGATTTTTTTTCAAATTTTTTTTTTATGGAAATACCCGTTTTGGGGTCCCTAGATGCCATTTCAACAATTTCTGGAATTGTTTTTTGTGTCTGCGTGTGTGTGTCTGTGTGTGTATCTCAAAAACCAATAGAGCAATTGATATGAAACTTTGAACATCCGTCTTATTTGATAATCTGAAGAACTGAAAAGCTTTTGGTAAAATTTCGTACACCGGAAGTGGGCGTTTACCTTAACTGTTTTTTGTTTTTTGCCAATATTTTCTTAAATATGAAAAATATCACAAAAACATTTAAACAAACTTTGAAGACAACAAAGAAATGAACATCTTTTGCTTGAAAATATTTTTCATAAAATCATTTTTATTCGAGAAAAATAATTATTACTATTTTTTCAATTTTGGGTTTATAATTCCAAAACGATAATAGTTACAGCAAATTTATGTTAATAATAATTGTAGAGAATGCTAAAATTAACAACTTATACAGAATAAGTTATTTTCGAAATCCCTTTAGTTTTTGAGTAAACTGAGTTTTTGAAGTTGAAGTATAATTTTTCCATCTTTCATAATTTTGACGTTTTAAACGTCAGTTTCATCCGAGTTTAAATGTAAAAATTAAATTAAATGTAAATGTCGATGTAAATATAAACGTAAATATAAATGGCTATGATACCATCAAGTCGGAGAAAGTAACATGATGGCCACATCACCATTTTTTTAAAATAAATTTAGTAAATCCACGGGAACGTGAAATAAAGGAAAATTCGAAAACAGCGACGTTTAAAACTGTTGACAAAATACCTGTAAAATATACTCAGTGGTTGTGTTTTTGGGATCACCAGTGTACTACTCTGCCCGGAGGGTCTTTATTGGGAGTAAGACTGCCGCTAGTGTCCATGAATAATTGAATGGAATTTTAGAGCAATAATAAATATTTATAAACTAGGATAAGATATAAAGCACTTAATAAAAACATAATACTAATGGCAAAGACAAACACCAACAGAATGTGGGAGAACAGAGTAAACCCACCGAGTACATTCGCTTAATGACTTTCTAGGCAGCAACAGATTCATTCCAGAATGTTTACTCAATTATCTTAGCTCGTAATAAAAATGAAAATTGTGCAGTTCCAGAGATTATCCCTTTATAATGCATTAACTCTAAGGATAGTAACATGGAATAGATATTAAGTCTACCCAATGAAAACTCAGTTTAGATTTTCGACCAGTTTCGTTTTATTGTGACATTTTCGAGGGAATTTGTAAATTATTTTCCAGAAAATTTTAAAATAAACGACAGAAAGATCGTTGGCCGACGGCCTTTTTAAATAAAATTAATATTAGTATAGATAATTTTGTACGTAAAAATAACTAAGAATAAAAGTAATGTAATAGTAAAATATTTTTACTTTCTCCGTTACGAAGTACGAGAAAGTATTGTGATCGTGATTTTTTTTTCAAATTTTTTTTTACGGAAATATCCGTTTTGGGGTCTCTAGATGCCATTTCAACAATTTCTGGATTTTTTTTTGTGTCTCTGTGTGTGTGTGTTTGTGTGTGTATGTGTCTGTGCGCGCAGTATCTCAAAAACCAATAGAGCAATTGATATGAAACTTTGAACATCCATCTTATTTGACAATCTGAAGAACTAAAAAGGTTTTGGTAAAATTTCGTACACCGAAAGTGGGTGTTTACCTTAACTGTTTTTTGTTTTTTGCCAATATTTTCTTAAATATGAAAAATATCACAAAAACATTTAAACAAACTTTAAAAACAACAAAGAAATGAACATCTTTTGCTTGAAAACATTTTTCATAAAATCATTTTTATTCGAGAAAAAATGTATTATTATTTTTTTAATTTTTGGTTTCTAATTACAAAACGATAATAGTTACAGCAAATTTATGTTAATAATAATTGTATAGAATGCTAAAATGTACAATTTATAAACAATAAGTTTTTTTCGAAATCGCTTTAGTTTTTGAGTAAACTGAGTTTTTGAATTTGAAGTATAATTTTTCCATCTTTCATAATTTTGACGTTTTAAACGTCAGTTTCATCCGAGTTTACACAACGCTCGATGCACATTTAAAATATAATTTAAATTGAAAATAAACCATGAAAGCTTAAATATAAATGATACCATCAAGTCGGAGAAAGTAACATGATGGCCCCATCACCATTTTTTTTGCGTAGGCGATTAGCCATTCGGCCACTAATGTAAATTCGAAATTAAATGAAGAAATGAATAATGTCAGACGAACACAACGACCATGGACCCGGGCGGATATTTATCGGTCAGAAAAATATACCGCCCGGCAAAGAATCGAACCCACTCGACTCGTAATGCAGCAGGCTAATTTTTTTTTTTTTTTTTTTTAATGCCACGATAAGGCGAAACTGGTCGAGAATTTTCAACATTTAGAATTTACACCGAGTTTCTATTTAGCCCGCCATTGGTGACGCAAATTTAACGGTGACGCCGGGGGTTTTCAACTGAAGATTTTTCGAAACGTTCATGTTTTTTTTTTTAATTTATGCTCTTTGACAATAAAACAAAGATATTTAATCGATTTAAGCTCTGCAATCCGACAGCTACTCGAAATTGCAACAAAAAACAATAACGGAGAATAAAGTTATTCGACACACCCGGTCTCACAGACCAGTAGGTCACCATTGGCGGGTTAATAGAACTAACATGTAAATATTAAAATAATTATTTACGCTTAACTTTAGCCATAGATAAAAATATATCGTAAATGCAGGTCCTAAAAATACAATTCGTGTAATTTCACTGTGTCGCGATTTGTTGATACTATTTTTCACTGGCAATATTGACCGAAATCATAAATTGAATTTACCACACGGACACAGTTGCAACGGCAAAAGAAAATAAACAATACCTTAATCAAATTTACTTTATGAAAACATTGCACATAGAGTGAGGAAGTTGTTAGGCTTAACCTGACCAACTATCGACCATATGATTTTCTGTTGTGTACATTCGTGACCTTGGGGGAATAAAGACATAAAAAATTCACATCAAATGTGATCATTTTTTTTTGCTACGGCTTTGCACTTGGCCCCGGTATATGGACCATTATCCATCAACATTTGTAATTGTATACAATATATTAGAATTTAATGAATGAATAAATTACAATCAATAATTTTACTTTAGGTTTCAACAAGATGGAGCGACAACCCACACAAGGCAATATTTCCTGGGCGTGTTGTCTCTTTGCGTGGCGATATCGGGTGACCGCCGTACTCGCCGGATTTTTTTCTTTGAGGCTACCTTAAGCAACAGCTGTACCAACATCGTACCCAAACTATGGAAGCCCTTAGTGAGGTGACAATCCAGTAAGTTGCAGGGTGTTGAAATCCATCCAAAATGAACTCATTTTTGACATACCGCCGAAACAATTGCCATATTACAGCTGTAAACAAATTGTCAACACTCGAAACATAAATTACAGGATAGAAAATTGCATTCGGCGATTTGAAAAATTGTAAAAAAATTCATTTCTGCAGGAATTATCTTTAAAATTTCAAAATCCATCCAAAATGAACCCATTTTTGACATACCGCCGAAACAATTGCCATATTACAGCTGTAAAGAAATTGTCAACACTCGAAACGTAAATAACAGGATAGAAAATTGCATTCGGCGATTAGAAAAATTGTAAAAAATTCATTTCTGCAGGAATTATCTTCAAAATTTCAAAATCCATCCAAAATGAACCCATTTTTGACATACCGCCGAAACAATTGCCATATTACAGATGTAAAGAAATTGTCAACACTCGAAACGTAAATAACAGGATAGAAAATTGCATTCGGCGATTAGAAAAATTGTAAAAAATTCATTTCTGCAGGAATTATCTTCAAAATTTCAAAATCCATCCAAAATGAACCCATTTTTGACATACCGCCGAAACAATTGCCATATTACAGATGTAAAGAAATTGTCAACACTCGAAACGTAAATAACAGGATAGAAAATTGCATTCGGCGATTAGAAAAATTGTAAAAAATTCATTTCTGCAGGAATTATCTTCAAAATTTCAAAATCCATCCAAAATGAACCCATTTTTGACATACCGCCGAAACAATTGCCATATTACAGATGTAAAGAAATTGTCAACACTCGAAACGTAAATAACAGGATAGAAAATTGCATTCGGCGATTAGAAAAATTGTAAAAAATTCATTTCTGCAGGAATTATCTTCAAAATTTCAAAATCCATCCAAAATGAACCCATTTTTGACATACCGCCGAAACAATTGCCATATTACAGATGTAAAGAAATTGTCAACACTCGAAACGTAAATAACAGGATAGAAAATTGCATTCGGCGATTAGAAAAATTGTAAAAAATTCATTTCTGCAGGAATTATCTTCAAAATTTCAAAATCCATCCAAAATGAACCCATTTTTGACATACCGCCGAAACAATTGCCATATTACAGCTGTAAAGAAATTGTCAACACTCGAAACGTAAATAACAGGATAGAAAATTGAATTCGGCGATTAGAAAAATTGTAAAAAATTCATTTCTGCAGGAATTATCTTCAAAATTTCAAAATCCATCCAAAATGAACCCATTTTTGACATACCGCCGAAACAATTGCCATATTACAGATGTAAAGAAATTGTCAACACTCGAAACGTAAATAACAGGATAGAAAATTGCATTCGGCGATTAGAAAAATTGTAAAAAATTCATTTCTGCAGGAATTATCTTCAAAATTTCAAAATCCATCCAAAATGAACCCATTTTTGACATACCGCCGAAACAATTGCCATATTACAGCTGTAAAGAAATTGTCAACACTCGAAACGTAAATAACAGGATAGAAAATTGAATTCGGCGATTAGAAAAATTGTAAAAAATTCATTTCTGCAGGAATTATCTTCAAAATTTCAAAATCCATCCAAAATGAACCCATTTTTGACATACCGCCGAAACAATTGCCATATTACAGATGTAAAGAAATTGTCAACACTCGAAACGTAAATAACAGGATAGAAAATTGCATTCGGCGATTAGAAAAATTGTAAAAAATTCATTTCTGCAGGAATTATCTTCAAAATTTCAAAATCCATCCAAAATGAACCCATTTTTGACATACCGCCGAAACAATTGCCATATTACAGATGTAAAGAAATTGTCAACACTCGAAACGTAAATAACAGGATAGAAAATTGCATTCGGCGATTAGAAAAATTGTAAAAAATTCATTTCTGCAGGAATTATCTTCAAAATTTCAAAATCCCTCCAAAATGAACCCATTTTTGACATACCGCCGAATCAATTGCCATATTACAGCTGTAAAGAAATTGTCAACACTCGAAACGTAAATAACAGGATAGAAAATTGCATTCGGCGATTTGAAAAATTGTAAAAAATTCATTTCTGCAGGAATTATCTTCAAAATTTCAAAATCCCTCCAAAATGAACCCATTTTTGACATATCGCCGAAACAATTGCCATATTACAGCTGTAAAGAAATTGTCAACACTCGAAACGTAAATTACAGGATAGAAAATTGCATTCGGCGATTAGAAAAATTGTAAAAAATTCATTTCTGCAGGAATTATCTTCAAAATTTCAAAATCCATCCAAAATGAACCCATTTTTGACATACCGCCGAAACAATTGCCATATTACAGCTGTAAACAAATTGCCAACACTCGAAAAAAACGAACAGCTTATAAAGAATAAGTTTTTTTCGAAATCCCTTTATTTTTTGAGTAAACCGAGTTTTTTAATTGAAGTATAATTTTGACGTTTTAAACGTCAGTTTCATCCGAGTTTACACAACGCTCGATGTACATTTAAAATATGATTTCAATTGAAAATAAACCATGAAAACGTAAATATAAATGATACCATCAAGTCGGAGAAAGTAACATGATGGCCACATCATCATTTTTTACATCTTTATTAGTTTTGTTTTTATTAGCTTCCCAAATCGAGGAACTCTTTCTGCCCAATAACTAGTAGGGCTATTAACATATGTGAATGTAAAGTAGCCGACCTTCCCATCCCGCTTTAGAGCTATGCACCCCGCTGTGTATAGTACGGGATAATCTTGGTGTTAGTGTTAATAACAGGTGCACATTAAACGCAGCATTTTATGCACGGCCTTATCTCCCTCCAGCAAAACGTGTTAGCTCCACTGTGCCATGAAATCACATTTTATACCTGCATGAAATATGAAATAGAAAAATATGAATATGCCGACAGTTTAATTTAAAAAGTCCCACGTCGGAGTACAAAGGGGAGATGCAAATGCCTTTATTACTCCTCACGGGAAGAGCACTATTCTATTGGATTAAGTGTCATCGCCCACGAGCTTCACATCCACACACATAAAATGCGGTAAGCGTTCACACTTTTATAACCCATCACTAAAATTCACTCGCGGACATATAAATTTAGATAATGCATTTGAAAGGTAATACACAATGCTGATCAATATTTTGATACTTACTAGCCACAATGAAATTTGAAAATTGAGTGATAAACTTGAAGAGCTACTGCAACTAACAGTTTTCAGGTCTTTTACTGCCGGCGAAAAAGTCGCTGAAACTTTTTATAAAATACACTTGTGTGGTTTTTTTTTTGGCATAGGAAACTGGTCTATCCTGCCAAAGGTACCATTAAACCGTGTATTGATTTCTAAATATTTATATTTATACATAATCATTATTAATTACTTAATGAATGGGGGGGACATCCATGGACTCGCACGGCCACTTCTTCGTTCCGAAAAAGTGACCGCACGGATGGGATTCGAACACACGACCACGAGGCCCGTAAGCAGGAGCTCTACTCACTAGGCCACCGTGGCCCCACTTGTGTCGTTTCTTCTTAAAATTGTTACTGGTTAAAATGTTTATATTTAAATAATTTTTCCTGCAAATTACGTTTAAGCGAATATTGATAAAATGCTATAGATGTTTTCTCTTAAAACGAGATGGCCGACCTGAATAAGATGAAATATGTAGTCGACTTACCAAAGAAAAATAAACGTGGAAATGTGGGCTCGCTTTCAATACGTGGCTTTATCTGTGGTAATTTATTTCGTTTGCATTCAAATAACACGTTCCGTATTACCTACGCGAATGTTACAGCAAAGGGATGAATGAGTAGCTTACATACATTTTGTGAATTTACTGTCAGATCAATGATACACTAAATGCTTCAATTCAAATTATATTATTCATCAAATAGATTATTATATATACATACAACAAGTCTTGCATTATAAAAAAATGGTGACTTTCTCCGATTTATACTTATACTAAATATACTAAATTTATACCGTAACAGAGAAAGTAAAAAATCTCAATCGTCCTAAGAAATAGTTAAGAAAAATCTCTAAATACATTAAGAAATAACATATTTTGGCTGAAGGACTCCGGTCGATGGCCATTGTATTTATTATTTATTTATTAACATATTTTTACCATCCTGAAAAACGATCGGTACACCTTATCCAGAAGCAAAATTGAATATGAGTAAGCGAAACATAAATCTCAAAATTGGAAATTTTCTCAAAGAGTTATCACCTTAGGAATTGGCTTCAAAATCTTCAACTATACTTTAAATTAATGTATTTTTGCTATACTGAAAAACGACCGTTGTACCCCAGCTGAAACCAAAATGACAACACTCCAAACAAGAATTGCTGAAGAAAAATTGCATCTCACGATGTAAAAAATTCTTAAAAAAAAACAACCACCCTAGGAATTATCTTCAAAATCTCCAAATATACTCAGACTGAATGTATTTTGGCTATACTGAAAAACAACCGTCGTACCCCAGCTAAAACAAAAATGGCAACACTCCAAACAAGAATTTCTGAAGAAAAATTGCATCTCACGATGTAAAAAATAAAAAAAAAACAACCACCCTAAGAATTAGCTTCAAAATCTCCAAATATACTCAGACTAATTGTATTTTTGCTGTACTGAAAAACAACCGTCGTACCCCGGCTGAAACAAAAATGGCAACACTTCAAACAAGAATTTCTGAAGAAAAATTGCATCTCACGATGTGAAAAATTAAAAAAAAAACAACCACCCTAGGAATTAGCTTCAAAATCTCCAAATATACTCAGACTAATTGTATTTTTGCTGTACTGAAAAACAACCGTCGTACCCCGGCTGAAACAAAAATGGCAACACTCCAAACAAGAATTGCTGAAGAAAAATTGCATCTCACGATGTAAAAAATTCTTTAAAAAAAACAACCACCCTAGGAATTAGCTTCAAAATCTCCAAATATACTCAGACTGAATGTATTTTTGCTGTACTAAAAAACAACCGTCGTACCCCGGCTGAAACAAAAATGGCAACACTCCAAACAAGAATTGCTGAAGAAAAATTGCATCTCACGATGTAAAAAATAAAAAAAAAACAACCACCCTAAGAATTAGCTTCAAAATCTCCAAATATACTCAGACTAATTGTATTTTTGCTGTACTGAAAAACAACCGTCGTACCCCGGCTGAAACAAAAATGGCAACACTCCAAACAAGAATTGCTGAAGAAAAATTGCATCTCACGATGTAAAAAATTCTTAAAAAAAAACAACCACCCTAGGAATTATCTTCAAAATCTCCAAATATACTCAGACTGAATGTATTTTGGCTATACTGAAAAACAACCGTCGTACCCCAGCTAAAACAAAAATGGCAACACTCCAAACAAGAATTTCTGAAGAAAAATTGCATCTCACGATGTACAAAATTAAAAAAAAAACAGCCACCCTAGGAATTAGCTTCAAAATCTCCAAATATACTCAGACTGAATGTATTTTTGCTGTACTAAAAAACAACCGTCGTACCCCGGCTGAAACAAAAATGGCAACACTCCAAACAAGAATTGCTGAAGAAAAATTGCATCTCACGATGTAAAAAATTCTTAAAAAAGACCCACCCTTGGAATTAGCTTCAAAAAAATCTCCAAATATACTCAGGCTGAATGTATTTTTGTCATACTGAAAAAAATCACCAGAGCTGCAAAATTCCACCCTTAAATTTTCGCATAATTTCGTGTGAAACTTTAATCATTTCTGCGATTTGAAAAAAAATATACAAAAACAGATGCCATCGTCTTGAAAATTTCAGAATTTATTCAAAATCTATTCAAAATTATGAATATGTAAAAAGTAGCAAAATCCCACCCTTAAATGTTTGGTTAATTTTATGTAATTAAAGCGCGAAGTTATGAAAATTCGGATTATTTTAAAGATTCGAAAAAAATACAAAAACAATTGCAATCAATTTGAAAATTTTGATATTTATTCAAAATGATCAATATTTAAAAAAGAGAGCAAAATATTCGGATAATTTCTTGCAAACACAGCGTGGCGTTAAAAAATTGTAATAATGTTTGCGATTTTTTGCGCGTAGTTATGAAAAAAAAAACAATTGCAATCGATTTGAACATTTTGATATTTATTCAAAATTCATTCAAAATTATGAATATGCAAAAAGAGCTAAATCCCTCCCTTAAATTTTCAGGTAATTTCATGTGCACAGAGCGTGAAGTTAAAAAAAATCGTAATAATTTTTGCGATTCAAGAAAAAATATGAAAACAGTTGCCATCACCTTGAAAATTTTAGAAATTGTTCAAAATGCATTCAAAATTATGAATATGTGAAAAGTAGCAAAATCCCACGCTTAAACTTTTGGTTAATTTAATGTAATTAAAGCGCGAAGTTATGAAAATTCTAATTATTCTAACGATTCGAAAAAAATACAAAAACAATTGCAATCGATTTGAACATTTTGGTATTTATTCAAAATTCATAATTTCATATGAACAGACACCTTAAATTTTTTTTATACATTTTTGCGATTCGAAATAAATACAAAAACAGGTGCCATCGTTTTGAAAATTCTAGAATTTATTAAAAATCTATTCAAAATTGTGAATATGCAAAAAAGAGCAAAATTCCACCCTTAAATTTTCCGATAAATTAATATGAAAAAGCGTGACGCTAAAAAATTTTAATAATTTTTGCGATTCAAAATAAAATATATAAAAACAGTTGCCATCATCTTGAAAATTTCAGAAATTGTTCAAAATGCATTCAAAATTATGAATATGTAAAAAGTAGCAAAACCGCACTCCTAAATTTTTGGTTAATTTAATGTAATTAAAGCGCGAAGTTTTGAAAATTCTAATTATTTTAAAGATTCGAAAAAAATACAAAAATAATTGCACTCGATTTAAAAATTTTGATATTTATTCAAAATTATCAATATTTAAAAAAGAGAGCAAGATTTTCGGATCATTTCACGTGAACACAGCTTGATGTTAAAAAATTGTAACAATTTTTTCGCTTCGAAAAAAATACAATAACAATTGCCATCATCTTGAAAATTTCAGAAATGGTTTAAAACGCATTCAAAATTATGAATATGTAAAGAGTGCCAAAGTCTCCCTTTAAAATTTTGGTTAATTTAATATAATTAAAGTTAAAATTTTTTGAATTATTTTTGCGATGTGAAAAAAAAATACAAAAAAAATTCTGTATTTGTTGAAAATTATGATAATCTAAAAAGCTGCAAAATTCCACTCTTAAATTTTCGGATAATTGGAAAGAAAATGGCAACGCTACAAAAGTGAATTGGAGTAGACGAAATTTGCTTCTTAAGATTAGAAAAATTCTCAAGAGGTTATAATCGTAGGAATTAGCTTCAAATTTTGAAAATACACCCAAAATTAATTTATTTTTGTTATAACGAAAAAAAAACATCGTACCCGAGTTGGAAACAAAATGGTAACACTCTACATGTGAAGTGGAGTAAGTGAAATTTTCATCTCAATTTTAATTTTTTTTTAAATTATCATTTATTTTTTTCTTACTGGAAAATAATCATCGTAGCCGAGCTGTAAATAAATTGGCAACTATACAAAAGTGAATTGGAATCGACGAAAGTTTTGAAAAATTCCCAAAAAGTTATTGCCGAAGGAATTAGCTTCAAATTCTAAAAATATACTCAAAATTAATCGATTTTTGCTATAATGAAAGTTGGACAAAATGGCAACACTCTAAATGTGAATTTGTGTAAGCGAAATTTGCATCTTGGCTTTAGAAAAATTCTTAAAAAATTATCACCCTAGGAATTTGCTTCAAAACCTTAATTAAACTTTACTCAAAATTGATGTATTTTTGAAATTTAAGAAAAAAGAAAATAATCGACATGTCCTAGCTGGAAACAAAATGGCAGCATTCGCTACATGAATTGTAGTGAAAAAATTGCATTAACAATTCTTAAACAATTATCTCTTTAAGAATTATCTTCAAAATCTCCAAATATATTCAAAATTAATGTATTTTCAGTCGTTGTATTCCAGCTGTAAAAAAGTGGAGACATTACAAACTAGAGAAGGACAAATTGATTTTTTTCTATGATCTGCTTCACTAGATCTGACTCACTCAAAAGAGTTAACTCTTCCGAGTTACATGACTCGGTTATGAGCGAGTGAAAAAAAATCGTGGCTTTCCAATTTCATTACTGCTTCAGATTTTCTACTACATAAAGCGAAGACGAAAAAAAAGGTCCTCGCTGAAACTTGTAAGTGTCCGAATAAATATGTTTTCTCTTTCTCGATTTTGTTAAAATTCTATTGATAAATAATGTAATGTGTGTATGGAAGAACTGTGTCAGGGTTTAAAAAAAAGTGGCCAATTGACATGCTTTTTCTTCGCTGTGCAAATTTCGACAAAGAAATCATCGCTATAATATTTTCTCGAAAAATATCAGAGATTTTTTTTGTTAAAATTAAATTGATAAATAATATAATTAGATATGTATGGAGGAGCTGTTATAAGCTTTCAGGATCTGAAAATAATTTACAGAAACTGAGACAAGCAAAATTTCTTTTGATGTAAATCGTTCGTACAACTGCTGGAAACGCCGAAAAACGAAATTTATTTTTGTATTTTTTCAAGTCTAGAATCACATTCTAAACACTATTTGTTCATAAAAATTATTTGTGAGAAACTGAAAACGATTAAATTTATATTTTCTTCAAAAATTTATTTTTGTATTTTTTTTCCGCTGTGCAAATTTTGAGAAAGAAATCAACGCTATAAGGATTTCTAAAAAAAAAATATCAAAGTAAGTTTTTTTTTTGTTTAAATTAAATTCCGAATTCATAACTAAATAACATAATTGTCCGTGTACGCCAGGATCAAAGTCGCTAATTTGAATCGAGGAATCTACACACGTGTCTTCTGTACGAACAAGTCATCACTGAAAAAAATCATAACTAAATAATATAATTGGCTGCATGCCATAATTAAAAAAATAATACGATCGACTAATTGGAATTAAAGATAGTGAACGCGTAACAAATCATGTTTTCTAAAATATCCCGGTCAATCATCGTAAGTCGATTATTCCAACATCCGACATGCCCTAAATAGCATTCAACAGGTTGAAGGATCGTTAAAACAAATTGCTTTCGTTTTGGGCGGCAAAGGGCCGTTGTTTGCGTTCCGTTGGGATGGGGGTGGAAAAACGTCGGCATAATTGGAGAAACTTGAGGGCGTTCTTAATTTAATCTTTTGGGAAAATAAGAAGCGTACTTGTGTAAGCAGCTAGAAACTTCCACTGTTTGCCTAAGAGATCTCGCGGTTGCAGTTGAATACTTACGTCTGGTTAATTCCGGTCTGAGCTTATTATTCGACGGAGTATAGTTGACGAGCAATAGAGGGAATTAGGGCGGAGATAAGGAAAACACTTATTATCATTTCCTGCGGTTTGTCGAATCGCTGGGTGTTAAATGCAAGTTATGACGGTGGTTCTCGAACAAATTCTACGTGAGATCGATGTTAATCGACTAACTGTGTGGTGTTGCTGTAATTAGTTTGTAATAATTTGATTCAAAGCGTGATTATCAAATGCTAAACCCTGAGGTGAAGATACTTCCGATCGTTATCTAGTTGCCTATGGGAAATAAATTCTAATAATTGGTTTATTAATTGGTTAGCCCTTAACGAACGAGCGCATTTTTGTGGAACGATGACCAGTAATTTTAACAAATTAATTGTTTGATTACTACAGCGTGCATAATTAACCCTTAACTAACGAGCTAGTTTATAAAAGTGGCAGCCATCGCTTTATAGACAATTAAAATTGGGTGATTTAAGAATTTATTGTATGGTGGATGGCCGGGAATTTAATTAATAATGTAGCGAATATGGAGGCGTTCGTTCGCTAAGCGTTAATAGTTAAGGTATCAGTTACGTAGTTTAGTTTAGTAACGGTCACAACCATCCTCTTTACAAAACTGAACGAATTGCGAATAATTTCATCTCAAGCGCTAAAAACTGCAGCAGTTTTGGATTTACATGCCATAATCACCAATTAATTTAAGGATCTAAAATGTCTAAATTAATTTGTTGCTGTTCTTAGGGTCGCTTATTAACCTTATGTATAAAAAAAACATCTAGAAGTTAATTTCAGATTTCAAAACCATACACACAATAAATATTCCACGAATGCACGCACCAACATCCCTCGCATATTTAAGAGGTCCCGGAATGTATAACGCGGATGGAACTAAACCGGCCTTGCAAGGTCGCGCAAAACCGACCCCGACGACAAAGGGATTCCCCCGGTGTGAATTCTTCGCAAAGCCACTTATAAAAACAAGGGAGCAATTTATGAATTTATTGTTATTGCATTCACATCATGTCTTATTTCACACGGAATCGAATTGCTGCTTAAGCATTTTCCAGGAATTGTTACGTAAATTGGACGAGGGTATTTCACCAAAGGAGGGAAAACTGAGCGGACAATTGAAATAAGGCGGACGTCGAGATAAGAGCGAATCGATTTTAATTAAGCGTTACAAAACGCTCTCGGAATTAATGAAAAATTGCAACAGCGAATGAGAAATACCCGAAGCGACTGAATATTACGTATACGCATAATTCACCTATAAATGTTTATTATGCGAAATAAATGCTCTTCATGATATATTGCGAATGCAGCTTTACTTTCTCAATATTTCCACAGAATTGGATATTACGGAATTTTATTGGTAGCAATAATACACTGAAAATTGAAAGGTTTTTATTATAAAATATAATTTAAAATAAATGCACCTTGGCTATATAAATGTTTCAAATGATTGTACGTTATGTGAGAAAGCAATATCTTATTATTTTACGGTAATAGCTACTACTAAAAAGTGTCCAAGTGTCTCACGGTTCAGCAACGCACTTTTTTTCAAATGAAAACACGTTACAGATATAGGGAAAGTTTTTCGAAAAGTACGAGAAAGTATTGTGATCGTGATTTTTTTTTTCAAATTTTTTTTTTACGGAAATATCCGCTTTGGGGTCCCTAGATGCCGTTTCAACAATTTCTGGAAATTTATTTTTTGTGTCTGTGTGTGTCTGTCTGTATGTGTGTGTGTGTGTGTGTGTGTGTGTGTGTGTGTGTGTGTGTGTCTGTGCGCGCTGTATCTCAGAAACTAATACAGCAATTAATATGAAACTTTGAACATACGTCTTATTTAATAATCTGAAGAACTGAAAAGCTTTTGGTAACATTTCGTACACTGGCGGGTGTTTACCTTAACTGTTTTTTGTTTTTTTGCCAATATTTTCTTAAATATGAAAAATATCACAAAATCATTTAAATAAACATTGAAGACAACAAAGAAATGAACATCTATTGCTTGAAAACATTTTTCATAAAATCATTTTTATTCGAGAAAAAAATGTATAATTTTTTTAAATTTTTAGTTTATAATTATAAAACGACAATAGTTACAGCAAATTAATATTAATAATAATTGTAGAGAATGCTAAAATGAACAACTTATAAATAATACATTTTTTTCGAAATCCCTTTAGTTTTTGAGAAAACTGAGTTTTTGAATTTGAAGTATAATTTTTCCATCTTTCATAATTTTGACGTTTTAAACGTCAGTTTCATCCGAATTTACACAACGCTCGATGTACATTCAAAATATGATTTCAATTGAAAATAAACCATGAAAACGTAAATATAAATGGCTATGATACCATCAAGTCGGAGAAAGTAACATGATGGCCACATCACCATTTTTTTTTCAATCGAGCAGCTCATTGATAGTTCGTAAAATCGTCCTAAAAGACGCTAAAAAAATTGAATTTTATTTAAGTTGAATCTCGCTAAAATATATTTGTCAATATTGATTCACTGTATAAACTCAGTTTGACGTCGACGAAGTTTCATCATGTAACCGATCTCGTGAACTTGAACCAGGAAGTTAAGATCAACAACACCACCGAGATGATATCATGTATGAAATTGATATATAAATTAGTAATTATAATTATCTCCATTTGAATTAACGTGACATGTGATTAAAGAATTTTTTTTGTATCTGAATATATACAGGGTGAGTTCTTTTCGATGTTCTCGGTAGGAGATAGAGAATTGGTTAGACGGGCAAAGAAGTAAAAAACTAAAATATACGCCCAAAAAATCGAAAATTTAGACAAATATCGAAAATTCGCGGTTAAAAAAATGCAGTCCAAAAATCCGAAAATTTCAACAACAAAAAAATCAAAAAGTTTAACCAAAATAAAGAATATTTCGGGCAGAAACGATGAAATGAAAAATACAGGTCAAATATCTAAAATATAGGCCAAAAAAATAAAAATATAAGCACAAAAAATCGAAATTTTAGACAAATATCGAAAATTCGCTGTTAAAAAAAATGCAGTCCAAAAATCCGAAAATTTCAACAAAAAAATCAAACAGTTTAACCAAAATAAAGAATATTTTGGGCAAAAACGATGAAATGAAAGATACAGGTCGAATATCTAAAATATAGGTAGGTAAAAAATTAAAAAAAAATGCTGGTATAAAAATAAAAAATGCAAACTAAAAAAACTGAAAAACCAAGGAAAACGAAAATAATTTGCCATTTTCAGCTCCCAAAATAACTCTTACGCTCAAAATAAGTTCGAAAACGGTAGTCAAAAAGTAACCAAAAAGAAAAAAATTATAATTCAAGTTAAAAAATCTAAAATGAGCGGCAATAAAGCATAAACTGTACTTGACACTATCGGCAAAAAATAAAAAAGTTGCGTATAAAAAGCAATCATAAAATATAGGATAGAAAATTAAAAAAATCGATCCGAAAAATAAAAAATTGCGGACCAAAAAAATATTTTAACAAAAAAAAAATCGAAAATTTAGAAGAAAACTATTTGGAAATTTGTAAAGACACATTATTCAAAATTAGTCTGTCAAAATTTTAACCATTTGTTGCAATAAATACGGAATTTCCATGCAAATTTCTGAAAAATACGCTTTTTTGGTCATCAAAATTTTCTTTTTAGTGCAAACATTTTTGTTGTGGTAAACTTGGGATTATTTTCTTTAGAAATTTGTAAAGACGCATTATTCGAAATTACTTTGTCAAAATTTCAACCATCTGGTGCAATAAATGTAGAATTTACATGTGAATTTCTGAAAAATGCGCTTTATTGGTCATCAAAATTTTTTTTTAGTGCAACCATTTTTGTTGTGGTAAACTTGGGATTATTTTCTTTAGAAATTTGTAAAGACGCATTATTCAAAATTACTCTGTCAAAATTTCAACCATCTGGTGCAATAAATGTAGAATTTACATGTGAATTTCTGAAAAATGAGCTTTGTTGGTCATCAAAATTTATTTTTTAGAGCAAACATTTTTGTTGTGGTAAACTTGGGATTATTTTCTTTGGAAATTTGTAAAGATGCATTATTCAAAATTACTCTGTCAAAATTTCAACCATCTGGTGCAATAAATGTAGAATTTACATGTGAAGTTCTGAAAAATGCGCTTTTTTAATCATCAAAATTTTCTTTTTAGTGCAACCATTTTTGTTGTGGTAAACTTGTAGTTGTTTTCTTTGGAAATTTGTAAAGACACATTATTCAAAATTACTCTGTCAAAATTTCAACCATCTGGTGCAATAAATGTAGAATTTACATGTGAAGTTCTGAAAAATGAGCTTTGTTGGTCATCAAAATTTATTTTTTAGAGCAAACATTTTTGTTGTGGTAAACTTGGGATTATTTTCTTTGGAAATTTGTAAAGATGCATTATTCAAAATTACTCTGTCAAAATTTCAACCATCTGGTGCAATAAATGTAGAATTTACATGTGAATTTCTGAAAAATGCGCTTTTTTAATCATCAAAATTTTCTTTTTAGTGCAACCATTTTTGTTGTGGTAAACTTGTAGTTGTTTTCTTTGGAAATTTGTAAAGACACATTATTCAAAATTACTCTGTCAAAATTTCAACCATCTGGTGCAATAAATGTAGAATTTACATGTGAATTTCTGAAAAATGCGCTTTATTGGTCATCAAAATTTTTTTTTAGTGCAACCATTTTTGTTGTGGTAAACTTGGGATTATTTTCTTTAGAAATTTGTAAAGACGCATTATTCAAAATTACTCTGTCAAAATTTCAACCATCTGGTGCAATAAATGTAGAATTTACATGTGAAGTTCTGAAAAATGAGCTTTGTTGGTCATCAAAATTTATTTTTTAGAGCAAACATTTTTGTTGTGGTAAACTTGGGATTATTTTCTTTGTAAATTTGTAAAGATGCATTATTCAAAATTACTCTGTCAAAATTTCAACCATCTGGTGCAATAAATGTAGAATTTACATGTGAATTTCTGAAAAATGCGCTTTTTTAATCATCAAAATTTTCTTTTTAGTGCAACCATTTTTGTTGTGATAAACTTGGGATTATTTTCTTTGGAAATTTGCAAAGACGCATTATTCAAAATTACTCTGTCCAAATTTTAATCATCTGGTGCAATAAATGCAGAATTTACATGTGCATTTCTAAAAAATCGTTTTTTTTTTTTGTAATCAAAATTTGTGTTTCTAGTGCAACCATTTTTGTTGTGGTAAACTTGTGATTAGTTTTTGTAGAAATTTATAAAAGGATATTATTCAAAATTGGTCTGTCAAAATTTCAACCATCTGTTGAAAGAAATGTAGAATACTCAAGTAAATTTCGGAAAAATGAGTTTTTTCTGTCATCAAAATTTGCCTTTTAATGCAACCATTTTTGTTGTGGTAAACTTGCAATTATTTTCTTTGTACATTTGTAAAGACACATTATTCTGAATTAGTGTGTCAAAATTTCAACCATTTGTAGCAATAAATGTGGAATTCCCATGTGAATTTCTAAAAAAAACCGCTTTTTTTGTTATCAAAATTTGCTTTTCTAGTGCAACCATTTTTGTTGTAGTAAACTTGCAATGATTTTTTTTTTATTTGTAAAGACGCATTATTCAGAATTAGTCAGTCAAAGTTTAAATCTTCTGTTAAAATAAATGTGCAATCCCCACGTGAATTTTTGAAAAATGCGCCTTTTTGGTCATCAAAATTTTCTTTTTAGTGCAACCAATTTTGTTGTGGTAAACTTGCAATTGTTTTCTTTGAAATTTGTAAAAACACATCTGTCAAAATTTTAACCATCTGTTGAAATTAATGTGGAATTTCCATGCGGTGTTACAGGTAACATTTAAAAAAGTTTTTTAAGAATTAGTTAAAAATTCTTGCTGAGCTTGACTCTACAGGTAGTGCCATGGCTTCGTGGGTCTATATAACGAGCCGCCACTGCGTACAAATATAAACTATTAATGCTTGTGCAGCAAGTGAGGGTTTTAATTAATAATTATTTTTGACGAGTCTGTGTATTTTTCAGTTACACATATCCTACCCAGGGGACGTAACTGTACCTGCGTGTACTTGAAATCCAAGCAATCTCCAGTATTTCTGTTTTCATTCGAGATATAATTATCTACCGCAAATTCGAGTGTACATAATCAGTCATTAATTGATTCGTTTCATTAATAACCCTCCCCACAATTGAAAGGCGCACGATTCGACATAATGAACGATGTATGATTGTGCGGGGGTTCGTTTAATGTCAGGGTTAATTAATAATAATCATTGTACGTGAGGAGAATACAGGAATAATAATATTGGTTTTTCCGCAAAATACGAGCTTGTTTCAGTTGAGAATAAAAGAGGCCGTAGGGTATTACAAAATATTATGGGATTTGGGTTAGGGAGATCTCCACTACATCGTTACTGTGGTGTGTTTTCTTATTTTCTTCAAATTTTGTAATTTTTACTTCAGCACCAAGTAATTTTTCTTAAAGAACTAGTTGCTCATCAAATGTATCAATATAGTTTCTAATAGATACTATTTTCAAAAGGTTACATAATTGATTAAATTTATAAAGCAAGTACTTGTACTTTCATAAAAGGAGTTGTTCAGTTTAGCAGTGTAGATAATAGTGTATTTAAAATGGCGGAAGAATAATTGGTAATGATCTTCGTTTAATTGAATTTGTGAGTGAACTTGAAGTAATTTATGATTCTTCGCATGTTCACAAAACATTTTTTTTTCATAAATTCGTTTTGAGGTCCCTAGAGAAGATTCCGACAATTCTGTGGGCGCTGTATCTCAAAAAACATTAGACTTCGAAAGTAAGCCTTAATTGACAAACAAATGAATTGAAAAATTTTTGGTAAAATTTGGTACACTACAAGTGGGTGTTTACCTCAACAAGTTGACCGCTTCGTCAGTCACTGGTGACTGACACTGAAGTGCCCCAATGGTACCACTGACTTAAATTATATTAAATAAATTTGAAACAAGGTTACTTGTTGCAGAAAGCATTAAATAAATTCAATAAAACGAAAGGCTATATTTCATTAAATTATAATAATTTAAAAATAATTATAAAATCGGAATATTAAATTAACTAAATAAATTTTAAAAATTTAATTTCAACTGTATTCAACAAACTGGGTCATCATCATGGGCAATTGTTTCAACTGTTAACCTCCCGTAAGTTTCGGCGACGATCAAAGGCGGCTTCTATGAATCTGTAAATTTTTGAATACGTATGCGCTTACGTTGAATGGGGAAAATTCATCCACCGGTAAATGAAATATCCAACGCACGAACAAGAATTTCCAATTTTCCCACGAGCAAAATGGACACAACACGGAGAACCGCCATTCCACCCCTTTCCAGGGATTATCTGGATCCAATACACACTTCACTTGCCCCAACACGTCTGTATCGTGGCCTGGTGCAAAACCGTTCGCCAAAATATACTTTTCAGGGTGTTGAATTGCAAAACGGGCCCTAGGGATTTACATGTAAAATTTTAAATGTGTTAAAATTGGCTTCCTTAATTATTTGACAGCATCGGTCTTCTTACATTATTTTTAAAGGAACGATTTGGGGCCTTGCTCAACAGTTTCTGCAAAGTATTTACCGAGATATTTGCTAAAAACTTTACTATTATTTTAAATTAAAAACAAAGGTTTGCCATGGAATCATAATGGCGGATATTTCATGTTTCTCTAAAAAGTGACAATCGCTGTCACATTACGATTTACAACCGGCGTATATTAAACACAAGAAAAAGTATTTATAAGTAAATGGTTTTACTCAGGTAATATTTTAGAAGTGTACGTGATTTGTTCGGTGTTGAAATTACGGAGAAGGCAGTACCCGGCAAAAGTACTATTCAATGAGTATCAAAAATAATGTAAGTAGATTGATATTACGTAATAATTAAAGGAGCCAATTGTAACACATTTCAAATTTTGAGTAAAGAAGTAACTATTCATTGAATAGTACTTTTGCTGGTTATTGCCTTCACCGGAAATTCTTTCTTGTATGGAAAGTGTTGTAAATCGTAATGCGACAGCAAACGTCACTTTTTATCCGCCATTATGATTTCATGGCAAACCTTTGTTTTTCATTCAAAATAGTTGTAAAGTTTTTTGCAAATATCTCGGTTAATACTCTGCAGAAACTATTGAGTTCAGTTTAAAAAGCTTTAAAAATAATGTACGAAGACCGGTACTGTCAAATAATTAGGGGAGCCAATATTTGTATGTCGTCTTCATGGAGATGAGTCCTAATCTGCTAGATGCTATTTTGATTCTATTTATTTCTCAGCATTAATTTTTAATTTTTAATTTTTGGTTTATAATTATAAAACGATAATAGTTACAGCAAATTTATGTTAATAATAATTGTAGAGAATGCTAAAATGAACATGATACCATCAAGTCGGAGACAGTAACATGATGACCACATCACCATTTTTTATGTTAAAAAAATGGTGATGTGGCCATCATGTTACTTTCTCCGACAAGATAATATCATTTATATTTACGCTTTCATGGTTTATTTTCAATTGAAATCATATGAAACTGACGTTTAAAACGTCAAAATTATGAAAGATGGAAAAATTATACTTCAAATTCAAAAACTAACGAGATTTTGAAAAAAACTTATTCTCTAGAAGTTGGTCATTTTGGCATTCTCTACAATTATTATTCACATAAATTTACTGTAACTGTTATCGTTTCATAATTATAAAGCAAAAATTAAAAAAAACATTAATACATTTTTTTCTGCAATGATTTTATGAAAAATATTTTCAAGCAAAAGATGTTCATTTCTTTGTTGTCTTCAATATTAGTTCAAATTTTTTTGTGATATTTTTCATATTCAAGAAAATATTGGCAAAAAACAAAAGAAACAGTTAAGGTAAACGTCCACTTCCGGTGTACGAAATTTTACCAAAAGCTTTTCAGTTCTTCGGATTATCAAATAAGACGTGTGTTAAAAGTTTCATATCAATTGCTCTATTAGTTTTTGAGATACAGCGCACACAGACAGACACACACACACAGACACAATTTTTTTTTTTCTAAAAATTGTTGAAATGGCATCTAGGGACCCCAAAACGGATATTTCCGTAAAAAAAATTTTTGGAAAAAAAATCACGATCACAATACTTTCTCGTACTTCGTAACGGAGAAAGTAAAAAGCAAAAACATACACGAACGTTATATGACAAGCGCTGTCATAATTAAATACGAAGTTTATGTTTTTGCCATACACGCAAAATCGTCCCGAAAGTAACAAAAAGCGTCCCGAAAGTAAAGTAATCGTTCCGAAAGTAAAATAAAATCGTCCCGAAAATACCTACTTTCGGTACGATTTATGTAAAGTGATACTTTCGATTTAATAAATCATACCGAAAGTATTATTTTCGGGACGGCTGCAGAAAAAAGTATTGCTTTTTCTTTTTTAAATGGAACACCCGATATATTTTTACATTTTCTCATTTGGACAATACTTTGTGACTTGAACCTTTTTTTGATTTTTAATTTCGATACGGTATTTTTGAGTTATTGATAATTTTCTGTAAAGTATGTAAAACTAGAGGTTTACAGCCTTAAACTTTGCCTCTGGCCATAATCTATTGATTATGCTCTTGGCGCATAAAATAAGAAGATTATTTCTTTAAATGTAGTGTACAACGGAAAACCAAAAACGTTCTAAGTGAAAATCTTAACATTTTCAAAGAAATCTTGTACATTATTCAAACGTGATTCAAGAGTTGAAAAAAAAAATGCTTTTTCGCATCTTATTAAATAATATAAACGTTGTTAAATCGTTTTTGATTGAGAAAGTTGTCCATTATTAGGTCGAATCATTTTCTCCACAGGTGATGTCCAATCAAATGATAGCAATTTCATTGCCCAACAGCTGACGTCCAATCAAATGATAGCGGTTTCATTGCCCAACAGTTTAGTTGTTACTATGGTTACGATTCGTTTTTTGTCAGCGAACTGCCGCAATTTCCAAATAGAAAAATTATTCGTTATAATTTAATACAAACAGAAAAATCTTTAGGTAATTATTTAATATGATGCGAAAAAGTATAGTATTTAACTCGTGAACAAGTTGGCCATTGCCACTCGGATGAATTGCAAACTTCACACTCGTGGCAAGGGCCAACTTTCTCACTCGTTTTATAATATACTATTAATCAAATGGTTTTATTTTAATAAAATGTCCTTGGATTATAAAATTAATAAGAAACAAATTTCGAACCACAGCATTTTCTGACTTTTTCAAAAGTTACTTAAGAGTTCCAGTACTTTGCCAATTGTTCAGTGGGTCACGAGATCTTGGATAGTGAAAAATTTGGGTCGTACTTAAAAAAAGGTTGTGAAGCACTATTCTAGATATCCTTTGAAAAAAAAATAATTATTACAAATTTACGTATTGCTCAGCTCCTCAGAAATATAAAATTCCCCCACAAAACATTAATTAAGCAATGGAAAATGAATTACTAAAATCCTCCACGTTGGTTACAAAGTGTGTCGTCATTTAAAAAATGCGCGAAGAAGTTTTCTCACTCATGAATGGAATTCACTGTAACTGCGAATTTAATTAATGTGATACCGGATTTCATTACATGAATGTAGGTTTTTGAGTAAACAGTTTCCACTAATTGTACATTCAGGGAATGAATGAGTTTATAATTTGATTTCACTTATTCGAAAATTTGCTTGAATTCGATTATTTCAAGAGAATGCTGTTATTTACGATAAGGGAGTAAGGGTATTTATTGAAAAACAGCGTGAAACAAATATATTGTTAGGGATTGTAAGCTCTGATACATTGGCGTATCTTCTTGGCGATTCAAAGACTGCCTACCGTTACTCTTCCACCTTAAATTTCGTATAAAATAAAGCAAAATAGACCTTAGATCGATAGCTATTTTAAAAAATGATTAATGTCCTTTTTATGACAAATTCTACTGTTTTTATATTTTCTGTAAATTGTGCATTAATATAGATGGTTATAGGGCTCGACACTTCAGATCATTAACATACAGAAATGAAGGTATTACTATCAAAACAGCAGTGCATATTTATAAAATGATTTGTCGGCCCTTACTTGATTATGCAGCTATCCTTTTTCACAATCCTTTACCCGCCGTCTTGAAGTATATACAAGTGTGTGAACGATCAGCCCTTAGATTGCTTACCAAGATTAGACATCCTAACAATCCCCTACACAATCCCTCCAACATACTCCTATACCAAAAAACTAATGTAACCCCCATTGAACATCGCCTAAAACACCTTTCGCAAAAATTCGCACTAATATCCATAACCTTGACATCATTAATCTCCTATGTATTTCCCGCAACCCAAATATTATCCCAAAACCTAAAAATCCCAACATTACTATTCATCAATTCATATCATCTTTTCATCAAGAATAATGAAGAGCATTTGAGCGACAAAAAAGTTGATCAATAGGCTGAAAGACTCCAGGTCGATAGCCATTTAAGCAGAAATTTACTTATGTAACTAAATTTATTATATATTATTGCTTTTTTTGTAAAATTTCTGTAAATAAAGATGTTTGTATATATATAGATGGTTAAAATTGATTATGTTTTAACCACAAATAATTATTGTGAGTAATATTATTTTAAGTTGACGAATATAGAGCTGGCCACATGACATGCATCCCAGGCCAAAAAAAAAAAGTTGACGAATACATCCAACATTTTTTTTTTTGCTTTGGCTTATGAGCCACCAATATGTATTAATATTTTAACTATATATGTACTAGGGTGGCAAAAATGCAATAAATTGATTTGATTTGATTTGATATCCAAAAATTATAATAATCTTTACAAAGAATCGTTTTTTAAGTGATGATTTTATTTTAAATGTTTTGGAATGTTTCAAAATATCGGTCGCAAATTATTTGCGAATAAAAGTTTGGATGGGTTTAGAGAGTGTCTGTTTGAAATTTTACAAGCACTCCACTAATATGATATTTAAATTAGGATTGAAATCCCTTATTTGTCGCAGAAGTATTTAAATAAATGTCACTCCCCATTGTAATTATTCATCTTTTCCCCGTTTTATCTTGCAAATATTATAACCGTTAGTGGCTGAATGGCTTATAAGCCAAAGACAATAAAAAAAAATAATAATCTATTATTGCTGCACTACAAAGGAATGCACAGATGGAATGCACGCTCTAATTACACTAGAAATGTGGGAATGTATGACCTTTCACATGGAGGGTTTGTTTGCTTACGTAAGAATATGAGCATGTATTCTGGGCACGTAAAAATGCTTTCTGGAAGGGAAAGACCCGATGTTAATTAACAGGTGCTGTGTACACCGTCATTATTTACCTTCGCAGTGTTAACATTGCATGAAATTTTGTCTAATCTCCACTGATTAATTTCTAATTATTTATTTGTTCCCGGTGTTTGACACCAAAATAAAATTTATCTCATTGTCAAGCCTTCTTTTGCCCTCACTATCACTATCAGTTCTCATTTCATCGTAAATATTTTCTTCGCTCGACCGTTATAAATGTAATTCAGCATTAAAAATATCTTCCTTTGAATGGATTTCGTTTTTCGGTCGTAATAAATACGAGCATCCCGTCGGAAAATTGTGTTCGAATCGACGTGTCGTCGAAATAACTCGCAGGATAATTGAGTTATCCATCATCGATGAAAGGCGTCTTCCGATGCAGCAGCGAGCAAAAAGGCAACAATGTCTTGGATTATGCACGTCTGAATGAGGAAGTCTTTCATTGTACACTTTCCAATTTGACGTCGTAAATATGGGTTTTTTCGTATATATATATATTTTTTTTCATGTGGACGCACGTTATTATCGCGAGGCGGAATAATGCGGCGTTGTACCTCTTTAACCGCCCGCAGCGCCCTGCGCTTTCGCCAATTTATTAAAGGTCAACCTTGGAAGAAAAATGAAATATTGTTTCAGAATTTTTAGATCGTAAAAAAAGCATTCATTATCATTAACGTTCAAAATCTGCCGCTTAACAAGTTCAAAAAATCTGTAAAAACTTTTCTGATTAAAAGATCTTATTACGATTTTAAAAGTTTTCTGAATGATGTCGATGTTGGCAATATGACTTGATCAAATAGTGACATTATTTTTTAAAATGTTAGTATTGTCCCATGTATTTTATTTAAAAAAACGTATTTTATTTATTAACCTAACTAAACTTAATGTGAATTATATTTATGTACTATTATGTAATATTTCTGACGTATGTAAGGCTAGGCTGCCAAAAACATGAAATAAATTACTATTACTATTACTACTATACTCGGCGTCAAAAAAAGCGCCACTGGAAAAATCGCGAAAAAACTCGATTTTTCACACCGTCGTAACTTGGTTCAATTTGGTCGAAAATCGATGAATCTTTCAGTTTGGGAAAGATTCAAGTTTTATCTTTAAGAATGTGTAATTGATTTTGACCCCAAGTCTAACCCACCCCCCGTAACAACGCGATGGAAAAAAAAAGTTTTTTTATGTAAAAAACCGTGCGCAAAAAAAAATCGGCGGGAATTTTCACCACAATGGCAGAAAAATTTAATCAATTTCCTTCAAATGCTTTAAAAATTCGAGTTGTTTCGATTTGGAGCACAGTTATGAATTTTTGAAAAAAAAGACATTTTTCACTTTTTTGGCCATAACTTGAGTAATTTTGTACCAAAATCGATGAACTTTTGCAGTCTAAACAGTTTCAAATTTTCTCTTCAGCGTCATGTGAATTGTTTTGTTCCTAAAACGATTACACCCCCTGCCACCCCCTAAAGGAAAAAAAAAATGTTTTTGAAGTTTAAATGTGCAAATTTGCTTTCTTGTACCGTGTGCAAAAAAAAATCGTGGACTCAATCGGTCAGCATGGCAATAAAACTCAATCATTTTCCTCCAATTTCCTCAAAAATTCAAGTCGATGCGATGAATTGGCGCGAAGTTATGCAGTTTTGAAAAAAAAAAATACATTTTGCGCCTTTTTGGCCATAATTAGGCGAATTTCGCACGAAACTCGATCAAATTTTGCGATCTAAGAAGTTTTCGACTTGACCCCTGACTAAAAACCCCTACAAAAAGTGTTTTGAATTGACAAAAAATGTTAAATTTTTACAACTTGTTTTCATTTTCAATGTCATTTTTTTTTCGAAAATTCATAACTTTGCTCCAAATCATCGAAACGACTCGAATTTTTAAGGCATTTGAAGGAAATTTATTAAATTTTTCTGCCATTGTGGTGAAATTTCCAGCCGATTTTTTTTTTGCGCACGGTACAGCTTGTCAAAGTTGGACAATTTTTTTACATAAAAAACATTTTTTTTCCATCGCGTTGTTACGGGGGTGGGTTGGACTTGGGGTCAAAATCAACTACACATTCTTAAAGATAAAACTTGAATCTTTCCCAAACTGAAAGATTAATCGATTTTCGACCAAATTGAACCAAGTTACGACTGTTTGAAAAATCAAGATTTTTCGAGTGGCGCTTTTTTTTGACGCCGAGTGTATGATCTGCTCTATGAATTTATAAAAATCTGCAAAAATTAATTGTCCAAATAATAAAATAATCTCACCAAAAGACGCCACGTTTCAATTATCCGGAGGCATATTTTTGTATTGGGGAAAAAATTGCGCAACCATCGCCAAGCTTAAAATTTTAAAATTTACTCAAAATATGATTTGGTTTATGATTCCATAAAAACCTGTACACATTTTTTGGTTGGGGTTCACACGTAAACACATTTTGTTACTATTCTGAAACCGCATATTTTTAAATCCTTAAAAAAAAAACAAAAACACTCTCTACAAACTTTAAACTTTTCAAATTTACTCAAAATTTATTATACTTTATAAATCCATCGATATATTTGAAAGTTATTTATCTGCTAAATTTTAAAATAATCACGTATTCGCATTCGCGAAATTACAAAAAAAAAAAATGGGAAATCAATTGTCATAAACTTGAAACTTTAAAAGAATAATTACAATATATTCTGCCTTACGAATTATTAAAAATAAACAAATATTCCGTAGCTAGATTTTATAATAATTAGACTATGAACTTATCAATTACCAGGTGACATATTTTAGAATTGGCTAAAAAAATTGAAAGGCACTCAACACAAACTTTTCATTTTTTTGTTCAAATTCACTTTATGATTCCATAATAATAATAGACTTTATTTTTACTTTCTCCGTTGCGAAGTACGAGAAAGTATTGTGATCGTGATTTTTTTCCAAAAATTTTTTTTTACGGAAATATCTGTTTTGGGGTCCTTAAATGCCATTTCAACAATTTCTGGAATTTTTTTTTGTCTGCGTGTGTCTGTCTGTGTGCGCTGTATCTCAGAAACTAATAAAGCAATTGATATGAAACTTTGAATATATGTCTTATTTGATAATCTGAAGAACTGAAAAGCTTTTGGTAAAATTTCGTACACCGGAAGTGGGTGTTTTCCTTAACTGTTTTTTGTTTTTTGCCAATATTTTCTTGAATATTAAAAATATCACAAAAATATTTAAACATACATTGAAGACAACAAAGAAATGAACATCTTTTGCTTGAAAATATTTTTCTTAAAATCATTTCTATTCGAGAAAAAAATGTATTAATTTTTTTTTAATTTTTGGTTTATAATTATGAAACGATAATAGTTACAACAAATAGTATATGAATAATAATTGTAGAGAATGCCAAAATGAACAACTTCTAAAGAATAAGTTTTTTTTTGAAATCTCGTTAGTTTTTGAGTAAACCGAGTTTTTGCATCTTTCATAATTTTGACGTTTTAAACGTCAGTTTCATCCGAGTTTACGCAACGCTCGATGTACATTTAAAATATGATTTCAATAAACCATGAAAACGTAAATATAAATCAAGTCGGAGAAAGTAACATGATGGCCACATCACCATTTTTTCTTAAATTATAATAAAAAACAGTAAGAAAAAAAAACATAGAATATTTGGTTGAAATGTTTGGAAAATTTGCCTTTTCATGAGATGCTTGCACAAAGCAGGAACTTTTTAAAGCTCGCTGTGAAATACCTCCAAATAGTTTTCTCCCATAAAAAAAAAACCAAACTACCCCTCGGAACTTTTATCATTCATACAACAAACTCTTGTACGGTTAAAGTGGGAACTTTCATATTATCCTACACACACAATGCGGGGGAATTTATGACGTGAAGGAACAAACACAAACTAATTAATTTAATAAATAATTTACGTTTTATGCAAAGCACTTAATTAAACTTACAGTTAAAACTAATCCCCGCTATCATTAAATGAGGCTAGATCAACAGTAATTGTTCTCACCGGCCATTGTTCTTGCATATATCCACATTACAGTTTAATAAGTTTAGGGCTTCAGTCGGTTCATGCTTAATGCTGTCCTCTGGAAGGAAACCGATAGAGTTTTCTCCATTGTCCGACCTCCGAGGACACTGAAATATTTAAACTTCAAATTCCGTCGGATACACAGAGAACGGAATTTGTTAGAAGCTTCTAATGTGTTTTAGAAATAGCGAAAGTTGTTAGGTGAATTATTAATTCTAATAGAAAATTGAAAAGTCTTAAAGGATAAGGCGACGTCTTCAGTGAGAAATATCCACAATTGAAGTCAACAAGCGACAATTATAACAACGAACTTTGCCTTTTCCAAGTGTGATCAGAATTTTAGTTGATTTTTTTTGTACAATATAGGAATAAACAATAAATATATACATACATACCATATGTATAAAAATTATTTAGATAAAGGGTGGCTTTGTATTTCGGAACGTACGTTGCAGGTTTGATACGTCGCATCACGTCTTCGCCACCGGTTGTTCAAAGTAATTAATTAACATAAAGTCAACAACGTGCTGAACTAATCTAAGACAGTGATTTTGTTTATCATGGCCATGCCTTATCTAACTAATTTTTATACATATGGTACATACATACATACAATACAATAATAAGGTAAACACAATTATGATTCTCCGTCAACAATCAATGTGTACCCGTTTTCATTTTGTCAACCAACGTCCACTTCATAGTAGTGAAGTGAGCGTTTGGTGTGAAATGTATTGCCGGTCCCTATTTTTTAAGAAGGCAGTGAAAATAGTTACAGCAAATTCCGAATGCTCAAGAATTACCTGCGACCCGAACATCGCCGTCAGATAATCGATATGCGGCGCGCGTGGTTTTAACAAGACGAGACAACAGCTCCGCACATCAACTGCATCAATGAGTAGAATTATTAGTTATAATATTGTATTGTATCATAAATTGAGGTATTAAAATTGTTTTGTGTACTTCCCTGTTTAATCCATAAAACACTCAAATATTCAAAGAAGACGATTTACCGTTTTAAACTCCAGAACGAGCCCCTCGAGGCGTTTTCAAAACTTCACCTTCCCTCGTGCGTTTAAGGATGTTTTAATATTATATAGAGATTAAGTCGTTAGCCGTTTCCGAAGTAATACATTTTACATCCCGCGCTGCAGTTTGCGAAAATCTAGTAGACTAATAGATTTTCGAGGGCGAGGGTCGTCATTTGTTTCCTATCCCAACACGCACGTACAAGATTAATGTTTCATATTTAAATACGTATCGAACACTTCCCGTAAACAATTTGTCGGATTTGCAATTTATTATTATTCCGCTCCGAAAGGCACCCTCGAGATCCATTCATTAAAATTGCAGTTTATCGCGAATGCTCTGTAATCGGTTAGAAGATTTGCGTCTTTTTTAGTTTACCATACGCCAGCTGAAATGATTTTCCACCACGGAAGAAATCTACATTAAAATAATTAAACACTTTTGTTTTGTATAACTTGAATATTACATCAAACTTCATGTTTGAAAATGGTAAGCGTACTTACCGAAACTCACAATAATAAATATATATTTTGGAGAGACAAATAAAAGCAGTGAAAACTTTGATTAATTTAATTAATCAAATTATCCAAGTTATACAAAACAAAGTTAAAAGTGTTTTATTATAGTATTCAAACTGTATAACGAAGTAGAAGCCTTCAGCATAAACAATATTATAATCTACATTAACACGCTAACCGTTACGGGGCATATGTGTCCCGTATTTGGCGGAATAGAATTCTGTCCCTACGGGCGGAGGTTGTAACGTCATTAAAAGTTTTTTGTCTAATATCAATCTGCGGTACCGATTAACTCCATTCGGTTTGCAGTAACGCAATTAAAAAAAAAATTGTACGGGGTTTAAATTATGAAGTCGCACACACAAAAAAAACAAACGAAAATCAGTGTGCACTTGTTGGACGCCGGCAGACAGTTTAATTGGGCCGGAAATCGATTGATTGATCAACAAGTTATGGGACCTCGGGGCGGGCGGGCGAAAGCCATAAATCCCGGTGGCGGGTCATTGTAATGACCAATGAAGGATGCGCCCCGTTCCTCCAGGAGGGCGCCATAAATCTGCAGGACGACCTATTAATTTACACACTTCCCTGCGGACGGCAATTAATCATGGACGTGCGCATAAATGCACACACTTTGTTACACTATAGGTAGGTGTGTAAATTGCGAAACATTGATTTTCGGAAATGTTTATTTATCACATTTCTGAGTTTCCGATAAAATTGTTGGGCAGTTTAAAGTTGCCAAATTGATTTCGAATAGTAATTTGAAATCAATACTAATACCATCAAATGAAAAGACACTTGATTGGTTAACAGAATTTTAATAGTTTAAATATAAAAAAAATGCTGATGTGGCCATCATGTTACTTTCTCCGACTTTATATTTACGTTTTCATGGGTTTATTTTCAATTGAAATCATATTTTAAATGTAAATTGAGCGTTGTGTAAACTCGGATAAAACTGACGTTTAAAACGTCAAAATTATGAAAGATGAAAAAATTCAAAAACTCGGTTTACTCAAAAACTAACGAGATTTCGAAAAAAACTTATTCTTTAAAAGTTCTTCATTTTAGCATTCTCTACAATTATTATTGACATAAATTTGCTGTAACTATTATCGTTTCATAATTATAAACCAAAAATAAAAAAAAAATTAATAAATTTTTTTCTCGAAATAATGATTTTATGAAAAATATTTTCAAGCAAAAGATGCTCATTTCGTTGTTGTCTTCAAGGTTTGTTTAAATGTTTTTGTGATGTTTTTCATATTTAAGAAAATATTGGCAAAAAACAAAAAAAACAGTTAAGGTAAACACCCACTTCCGGTGTACGAAATTTTATAATTTTATAATATCAATTACAATTGTGGCGTACGCTAAAATTAATTTAATTAAACGTCACCCCAATAACAAGTTAAACCATTAATCTGTCACATCACACAAATCCCTCTCCAACAATATTATCCAATTAAACGGAATTCGTGCAAATCAAACACCTGATATGAGAAATTTCGCCAAGACACAAATTAGTTTCGCGGTATCATAACGTCACCCGCATTATTTCAGTTTACCCCTTTATTAAAGCCCGATATCAATGGAGGAGGACTTTATTTTTGGTTATATTCACATAACGCCCCCATAAACGTTGTATACGAGCGTACGGGATTATGGGTTCTACGAGATAAAAATATTAACGTTTATTGGATTTCGCGCACACGTTTATAGCAGATACGTACGGAAAATTAATTCTGATAAAAAAAAAAACACATGGGAAAACATTCGAACGATGAATTTTCATTGCAAAAATGAAAACGATTTTGCTCTGGGTGGATCCAACCAGACCTACCCCCTCCTAGAATTCTTTAAATCTGTCGTGAACTTTACGAATATATTGATTGCACAAATGCCGTTATTAAATATTTCTTTCAAATTTTCAAAACTAAATGTAGCGCCATTCAATTTTTCATTAAATTCTTTAAAAATTCCAAAAATAAATGTTTCGTTATTCTATTTTTCATTAAATTCTTTCAAATATTTCTTTAAAAATTTCAAAAATAAATGTTGCTTCATTCAATTTTTCATTAAATTCTTTCAAAATTCCAAAAATAAATGTTTCGTCATTCAATTTTTCAATATTTCAAATATTTCTTCCAAAATTCCAAAAATAAATGATTTGTTATTCTATTTTTCATTAAATTATTTCAAATATTTCTTTAAAAATTCCAAAAATAAATGTTGTGTCATTCAATTTTTCATTAAATTCTTTCAAAATTACAAAAATAAATGTTTCGTTATTCTATTTTTCATTAAATTCTTTCAAATATTTCTTTAAAAATATCAAAAATAAATGTTGCTTCATTCAATTTTTCATTAAATTCTTTCAAAATTCCAAAAATAAATGTTTCGTCATTCAATTTTTCAATATTTTAAATATTTCTTCCAAAATTCCAAAAATAAATGTTTAGTTATTCTATTTTTCATTAAATTATTTAAAATATTTCTTTAAAAATTCCAAAAGTAAATGTTGTGTCATTCAATTTTTCATTAAATTCTTTCAAAATTCCAAAAATAAATGTTTCGTCATTAAATTTTTCAATTATTTCAAATATTTCTTTCAAAATTCCAAAAATAAATGTTTCGTTATTCTATTTTTCATCAAATTCTTTCAAAATTCCAAAAATAAATGTTTCGTCATTTTTCATTAAATTTTTTCAAATATTCCTTCCAACATTTCAAAAATAAATGTTGCGTTAATCAATTTTTCATTGAATTATTTTAGAATATTTGTTTAGTCCTGTTTCCTCCGGATCAACCTCTGTCCTTTTAGCAGGTACACAAGCAACAAATTATAGCTTCAAAGAACTGAAAGTGAAAAAAAAATATTGACGCCTCGAGACACCCAACATTATCATTATCTCGGACGCCACGTTCCCGTACTTCATTAAATAAAGGGCTTTTATTTTCCATCCGGCGCGACTGAGAGTTTTCCATCCCAGAAAACTAAAGGAAAACTTCTGGGGAAAAGGTAGCCTCTTGAGTTTTTTTAGGGACTACACCTCGTCAATTATGCAAGTCGTTGAGAAGTTCTGCACGAGCTCTCAATTGATTTATTCCAGAGAAGTTAGCGAGAATTAACTTCAAATATAATATTGATGTTTGGTAATTTTTTTTTAAATTTGATTCTTATTTATTACGTGGTGAAATTGGTGTTGGCGTAGTGGGTATAGGCGAGCGGTTGCACCGCGTGCCGTGTGGGTTCGAATCCCAGCACGGCCGAAAGATTTTTCGGGGATCGAGAAGTATTCGCTCGGGTCAGTGGTTGTTGTATATGTCTTACATTATTTATTTATTCATTTGTTCATTTATTCATCCCAAAAATTAAAAATACAAAAATTACATAGTCGATGTGACTGAATGGTACATGCCTAAGTAAAAAAAGAACGTGGTGAAACATTTTGCAATATTCGGTAGTAATAAAATAAGGTACATGTACTATAAGGTAATTAGTATTTGCAATTTTCACTGCATCGTAAATTGCCGTAAATTATGAGTAAATTGTGAAAATTTCAAACGACTGGTAATTGTTTAGATATTTTTTTTGGTGCCCAAAAATTGATGAAATTCTCATAACTTGTTCCGTTCGAATGAAATTATTCAAAAAATTTAGGAGTGACATAGTTTTTACTGGATGGTAAAATCACATGAGTTATGAATAAATTTTGAAAATCTCAAATTGGTAGCAATTGTTTTTATTTTTTTTTTCAAGTCACCAAAATCAATAATGCTTACACAACTTTTTATTCCATTCAAATAAATGTATTCCACAATTAAGTTGAAGTTTCATTCATCGTAAATTATCGTGAATTTGGAGCAAATTTGAAAAATTTCAAATCGATGGCAAGTTTTTCTTGGTACCAAAAATTGATGAAATTTTCATAACTTGTCGTTCCGTTCAAATGAAATTATTCAAAAATTTATGGATGACACATTTGTAGTTTTAACTGAATGACAGATTAACATGAGTTATGACGACATTTTGAAAATTGCAAAATAGCAATTGTTTCTATTTTTTTTAACCGAAATAATTTAAGCTTCCACAACTTGTCATTCCGTTCAAATAAATTTATTCCAAAATCTAGGAATTATTAATTTGCAGTTTTTATAGAATCGTAAATTATCATGAATTTTGAGAAAATTTGGAAAATTATTTTTATATTTTTTCTTTTTCCCAAAAATTGATTGAAATTATTATTCTGTTTGAATGAAATTATTCCAAAATTTAGGAATGATGCAATTGTAATTTTTACTGAATCATAAATTAACATGAGTTATGTGTAAATTTGGAAAATTTCAAATCGCTGCCCATCGGTTTTATATTTTATTCGAGTCTTATAATTTTTTTTTTAAATCTTCCACAACTTGTCATTCCGTTCAAATAAAATTATTCCAAAATTAAGACATGACGCATTTTTTACTGAATCGTATATTAGAACAAATTACAAGTACATTTTGAGAATTTTAAACCGATATGGCAAATGTTTTTATATTTTTTTCTAATCCTAAAAATGAAATATATTTTCAGAGCTTGTAATTCCGTTCAGATGAAAATAAATAAAAGTGTTTGCAATTTGTACTGAATCGCAAATTGCCATAAATTATGAGTAAATTTTGAAAATTTCAAATCGATGGCAATTGTTTTGAAATTTTTTCTTGTTGCCAAAAATTGATGAAATTTTCATAACTTGTCATTCCGTTCAAATAAATTTATTCCAAAATCCAGGAATGATTAATTTTCAGTTTTTATAAAATCGTAAATTATCATGAATTTGGAGTAAATTTGGAAAATTTAAAATCGATGACAATTGTTTTTATATTTTTTCTTTGTCCCAAAAATTGATGAAATTGTCGTTGTGTTCAAATGAAATTATTCCAAAATTTAGGAATGATGCAATTGTAATTTTTATTGTAATTTATGTGTAAATTTTGAAAATTTCAAAACTGATAGCAATTGTTTTATATTCGTCACCGAATTTAATTAAACTTTCACAACGTGTCATTCGGTTTAAATCAATTTATTCCAAAATCTAGCCATGATTAATTCGTAGTTTTCATAGGATCGTAAATTTTCATGAATTTGGAGTAAATTTGGAAAATTTCACATCGATGACAATTGTTTTTATATTTTTTCTTTGTCCCAAAAATTGATGAAATTGTCGTTGTGTTCAAATGAAATTATTCCAAAATTTAGGAATGATGCAATTGTAATTTTTATTGTAATTTATGTGTAAATTTTGAAAATTTCAAAACTGATAGCAATTGTTTTATATTCGTCACCGAATTTAATTAAACTTTCACAACGTGTCATTCGGTTTAAATCAATTTATTCCAAAATCTAGCCATGATTAATTCGTAGTTTTCATAGGATCGTAAATTTTCATGAATTTGGAGTAAATTTGGAAAATTTCACATCGATGACAATTGTTTTTATATTTTTTCTTTGTCCCAAAAAATTGACGAAATTGTCGTTGTGTTCGAATGAAATTATTCCAAAATTTAGCAATGATGCAATTGTAATTTTTACTGAAATTTATGTGTAAATTTTGAAAATTTCTAACTCACAGCAATTGTTTTTATATTCGTCTCCGAATTTAATTAAACTTTCACAACGTATCATTCAGTTTTAATCAATTTATTCCAAAATTTAGGAATGATTAATTTGCAGTTTTCATAGGATCGTAAGTTTTCATGAATTTCGAGTAAATTTGGAAAAATTCAAATTGATGGCAGATGTTTTAATATTTTTTATTGATGGCAAAACCTAATGTAATTTCCGTAACTTGTCATTCCGCAATTATTAAAAAAAAAAAAAAATAGGAATAACATATTTGTAGTTTTTACTGGATGGCAAATTGACAGTAATGAATAAATTTTGAAAATTTCACATCGATTGCAATTGTTTTTATAGCTTTTAATAGATTTTAGTCTTCAAAATTGATCCAACTTTTACAAGTTGTAGTTTTCTTAGAATCTTAAACTATCATAAATTTTGAGTAAATTTGGAAAATTTCAAATTGATTGCAATTGTTTTTACAGTTTTTAATAGTTTTTAGTCTTCAAAATTGATCTAACTTTCACAACTTGTCGTTCCGTAAATTTATCTAGTTGTAGTTTCCATAGAATTTTAAACTATCATAAATTTTGAATAAATTTGGAAAATTATAAATAGATGGCAATTTTTTTCGTGTCACCAAAATTGATTAAACTTTCAATTTCAAAACTTGTCATTGCGTTCAAATAAATTTATTCCACAATAAAGTTGCGCTTTCCATTGAATCGTAAATTATCATGAATTTTGAGCAAATTTGGAAAATTTCAAATCGATGGCAATTGTTTTAATATTTTTTCTTGATCGTAAAACTTGTTATTCCGTTCAAATGTAATTATTAAAAAAAATAGAAATGACACGTTCGCAGTTTTTACTGGATGGTAAATTGACATGAGTTATGAATAAATTTTGAAAATTTCAAATTAATAGAAATTGTTTTTATATTTTTTTTCAAGTCACCAAAATTAATAATGCTTACACAACTTTTTATTCCGTTCAAATAAATGTATTCCGCAATTAAGTTGAAGTTTCATTCATCGTAAATTATCGTGAATTTGGAGCAAATTTGGAAAATTTCAAATCGATGGTAATTGTTTTTATATTTTTTCAAGTCACTATCACAACTTGTCATTGCGTTCAAATAAATTTTATTCCAAAATCTAGGGATGACTGATTTATAGTTTCCATAGAATTGTAAATTATCATGAATTTGGAGTAAATTTGGAAAATTTCAAATCGATGGAAATTTTTTCTTGGTACCAAAAATTGATGAAATTTTCATAACTTGTCGTTCCGTTCAAATTAAATTTTTCAAAAATTTAGGGATGACACATTTGTGGTTTTAACTGGATGACAAATTGACATGAGTTATGAAGACATTTTGAAAATTGCAAAAAAAAACTTTTTCAAGTCACCAAAACTTGTCTTTCGGTTCAAATAAATTTATTCCACAATCCAGTTGTAGTTTCCTTAGAATCGTAAATTATCATGAGTTTGGAATGAGTTTTGAAGATTTTAAATCGATCCATCGTTTTTTTTTTCGAGTCTTAAATATTATTAAATTTTCCGCAACTTCCGTTCCGGTCAAATAAATGTATTACACAATTTAGGAATAGTTTTTACTGAATAGTAAATTATTAGTTTTTACTATTATAAACAATTGCAATTGATTTGTTATTATAATTGTTTCATGGCCAACTATTTTTTTTTTACATATAAAATTTATAATTACTTAGTTAATTTTATAAATATGTATGTCAAGTGCTATATCGGATTGAAGAGGAAAAAATGTCTTTCCAATGAAGTCATAGCGAACCATGGTTTTCAATTAAAAAAAAAATAAGTTTGAGTTATATTTCAGAAATTAATGTCGATAGAAAAATTCTGATAAAATTGTATTATTTAGTCTAAATTCATCCAAAACTGTGCTCCTTGCTTTTTTCTATCGCTTATAACAATTACAAAATATCGATTTGAAAAAAATAGCACTTTTTACATATTTTTAAATATTTAGTTATCGCCGACTTTTCCAAAAAAAAAAAATTGAAAAAAAATCACGGTCACAATACTTTCTCGTACTTCGTAAGGGAGAAAGTAAAAATTATGAAAATTTATTCAATGCTTCTGCAACAAGTGAGATTTTTTAAATTTTAATTTAACAAGTGACATTTTATTCAGGTCATAAAACTGCGCTTATCTGCCCATTTAAACATTTCTCTATCTAAATGTAATAAAGACAAAATATAGTTTTCTCGACTTTAATGATTCTGCAACAAGTGAGGTTTTCTCAAGTTTCATTTCTCTATCTCTTATGGTTTCCAAAATCTCCATATTTGAACATCGAAAAAAAGTCACCCTGTATATATGTGTATAGTTTAGAACTGTTTGATTGAATTAAGGCATTGAAATTACGTGAAACAGCGCTGACTAGCTTGGTATTACAAATTTCTCTATCTCAATATTCCCGACTATTCATGAGCCATAATTCGGGTTTCATTACCTAATATTATGTACGGGCATCAAATAAATTTGATTCTGGAAGTGATAGATGGATATAATATATAATCCTACTGCAAGAATCATAAACAGGGTGTATCATCATGCCACACTTGATTTTTGATAAAAAGGAAAAACTTTGAATGGGATACCATCAGTGCCTGCATAAAGATAGTAAATAGACAAACAATTAGATTTTCAATTTCATTTATATATTACAGGGTGTCCCAACAGTCTGAGCTCGGAAGATTGTGTCCGCATTAAAAGTTATGAGAAAAAAAATTATAGATGGTGCTCGAGTGCATGTTCTAAATATATTATCATGTATATAGGGTGTTCCATTTTTGAGTTACACACCAAAGTTGTATTTATTTTAAGTGGAACACCCTGTATACATGAAATTATTTTTAGAACATGCACTCAGACAGATCTCCGATAAGAACAGATTTTTCTTACAACTTTTAGTGCGGGCACAATCTTCTCAGCTTACAAGGGGAGGATCGGATGTGTGACTCACCGATTTGATCTATCTTTGGCACACGTGTAGGTCATGATTAGGAGTGTAACAGGTGCAAGAAATAGGGCGCACTATTCAGAGGTTTTCGAAAAAAAAGGTTTTTATTTAAATACACACGGATTTATAAAAACTATAAAAAAATGGGGTTCGATCCTTCGACCTTCCGACTACGAATCGGTGGCTTTACCGATGCGCCAAAAGTTCGGTGTAACGCAAAAGTTACATAAACATACGAAAATTAACAAATTAAAAAAAAAACATTTTTTCTCGGAAACGGCCGAATAGTGCGCCCTATTACTTACACCTGTTACACTTCCAGTCATAACCTACACGTGTGCCAAAGATGGACCAAATCGGTGAGTCACACATCTGATCCTCCCCTTGTAATCTGAGAAGATTGTAAGCTAAAAAAATCTGTTGATGGATGATCAGAGATCGTGTCTGAGTGCATGTTCTAAAAATATGTTCATGTATACAGGGTGTTCCATTTAAAATAAACACAACTTTGGTGAGTAACTCAAAAATGGAACACCCTGTATACATGACAATATTTTTAGAACACGCACTGATAATCTATCAACAGATTTTTCTTATAACTTTTAGTGCGGGCACAATCTTTCGAGATTAGACTGTTGGGACACCCTGTAATAAATAAATGAAATTAAAAATCTGTTTATATAATTGTTTGCAGGCACTGATGGTATACCATTCAATATTTTTCTTACAAGGTGTCCCTGTGTATATATGTTTTATTTTTCATTCTGTAAAATTTATAAAACATTTCCCTTTCATATTTTCATATTTCGTACTCATACGAGCAATTCTCTCACTTTCTCTCTCTCCACGTCCACTAAATATTTTAAGGGTTAAACTTATGATAAGAAGAGAAAATATAAACACAAAGGGCCGTCGTCCCCTACGCGGTCCTTCCGTTGAACGGGCAATGCAATTCTTGGACGCACGCACGAGAAAAAGGGCCGATCCTAAACACAGACTCGAGATGAAACTTACTGGAAGAATTTCATGTGCGACGTCTATCTGTACTATTGTTTCCCCCGGCGGACATAAAAGGGATGATTGCCCAAGATTTACGGTTTACTGCATTCCATATAATGCAACTTGTAGATGAAGAAAAAAAAAATTATGAAACAAATTTTTTGCCGGGTAAATATTAAAAAAAAATACAAAGACTTTATCAAGACTTTTCATTAGTATTGTAAAGTCTCAAATACCTCATTTATGAATGTATTTGATTTTAAATCTAATTTGTATAATATTAAATCTTTATTCGTTCTTACATTAACACTTTTAAAACGGGGGCAATGACCAAGGTGATGGATTTGCAACGCAAGCGAAAATGAGTGATGAATGAGTATGCAACCCATTCTGCATGTTTGCGTCTAAAAATAGACGGCCCGCCTATAGCACACAGTTCGCAAAGTGTTTACGCTCAAAGTGTGTTAATATAGACATAATATATACAAATAGCTTTTTTTTATTTTCAAAGGCTATCGAAAATTTTTATAATTATCTGTAAAAATCTCATTCATTTATCTTATTCTTTCATTATCACAAATATACCATAAGCAACCTGCGTTAAGCGTAATAAATTAAAATTTAATTTTAACCATCAGTATTATGTACTTATAATAATATAATATATAATAAATAAATCATCTGAAAATCGACAAAACGTATTACATTGATCGTATAACATATATTGGGGTTTAAAAGAGATCTCTAAAATATCATCCTTGAAGCCCATTATTCGGCCCGGAATCGTCTCCCATTTATTGTTGCTTATGGCGCATTCGGCACAAATTTCAGGGAGGAAAAATACAATTTCAGCGATGTCCCTTTGATCTCGGGCGTCCCGTGAAAATTTCTTTTGTTCGCGTAATTTCTCATATTAGAGTTTGTAACTTTTTTTTTCAGCCGCCAGTTAATAATGGGGCGCTTTCAAAATAAAAGTTTGAAAATGATTTTATAACAAGGTAAGATTTTGTAGATTTATGAACGGCTTCATATATTCCATTTTTATTAAATGCATGTAAAACTTTGAGTAAAATATGATTTATATTACATCCAGCATCATTTTTTTTTTGGCGCAATCTATTTCGATAAGAATATTTTAAGGTTAAAAATTTGTAAGAAGCAATTCATTTGTTTTGATAATAATAGTTATTTAACCGACAAGTGTGTTAATGATAGCGATTAATGATCGAGACATTTTCACGCACGAGCGCTTCGTGCTTTCATTTTTCCTATTGAAGTGTTCCACAAATGAAAACGTTAATTTTCAAAAATTCACAAATCACGGAAAAATTGACACATAAAAAAAATAATTTAGAAGGTAGATCTTAAGCAATTTAATCATGTAAGTACGTTCTCTTCGATTTTTTTTTATTGAAGTGTTCGACAAATTAAAACGTTAATTTTCAAAAATTCATAACTCGCGGAAAAATTTTAATTAATGTTATCTTGTGAATATATTAAACTTTTTGAGCATTTTAATCATATAAGAAATTTTTTTCCGTTTTTATTTTATTGAAGTGTTCGACAAATTAAAACGTTAATTTTCAAAAATTTACAACTCGCGGAAAAATTGATACATTTTCAAAAATTCATTTTAAAGGTTTACACGATTTTAAAATGTTTCCCATGCATTTTTGTCAAAACAAATTTTCGCGCCAAATACTATTTTACGATCCTGTCTTCCTGATGCACGATTTAAAATTTTTTGACAACAATGCACGAAAAATTTTAAATCAGGAACATTGGAACGTAAATTGGTATTTTGTCGCGAAAAAAATTTAAAGCGTGTATTTATTTATTATTGTTATTTTTAGATTTTTTAAATTTTCAATTAATGTTATCTTGTTAATATATTAAACATTTTCAGCATTTTAATCATATAAGAATTTTTTTTTCGTTTTTTTATTGAAGTGTTCGAGCAATTAAAACGTTAATTTTCAAAAGTTTAAATTCTAAATGTTCAAAATTCTCGATTAGTTTCGCCAATAAATTCGAAAATGCCAAATTAAGGCGAAACTAGTCGAGAAATTTAAACATTCAGAATTAAAATTAAAAAAATTATTTTGAAAATCCGAGTATTTTTAAAAACTGAAGTTTTATAGGTTTGATTACATTTTTGCTCGTTTTATAGTATTTCCAATTTATTGCACTAGTATATTAAAAAAAAAAACTGATATTTGAAAGAGATTCTGATTTAAAATGATTTCTCGTTTTTACGAAAAAAATGTTGTTTTACGAGAAAAATTGTCCAAATTTGACAAGCTGTAAAGTGCGCAAAATAAATCGGCGGAAAATTTCACCACAATGGCAGAAAAATTTAATCAATTTCCTTCAAGTGCCTTAAAAATTCGAGTCGTTTCGATGATTTGAAGCAAAGTTATGAATTTTTGAAAAAAAATGACTTTTTTCACTTTTTTGGCCATAACTTGAGTAATTTTGCACCAAAATCGATGAACTTTTGCAGTCTGAACAGTTTCAAACTTTCTATTCAACGTCATGTGAATGGTTTTGTTGCTAAAACGATTCCACCCCCTGCCACCCCCTAAAGACATTTTTTTTTGAAGTTTAAATGTGCAAATTTGGTTTCTTGTACCGTGTGCAAAAAAAATCGTGGACTCAATCGGTCAGCATGGCAATAAAGTTCAATCATTTTCCTCCAATTTCCTCTAAAATTCAAGTCGATGCGATGATTTGGCGCGAAGTTATGCAGTTTTGAAAAAAAAAATACATTTTGCGCCTTTTTGGGCATAACTAGGCGAATTTCGCACGAAACTCGATGGAATTTTGCGATCTAAGAAGTTTTCGACTTTCGTGACCCCCTGCAAACCCCTACAAAAAGTGATTTGGATTGAAAAAAAAAAGTTAAATTTTTACAACTTTTTTTATTTTCAATGTCATTTTTTTTTCAAAAATTCATAACTTTGCTCCAAATCATCGAAACGACTTAAATTTTTAAGGCATTTGAAGGAAATCGATAAAGTTTTTCTGCCATTGTGGTGAAATTTCCCGCCGATTTTTTTTGCGCACGGTACAGCTTGTCAAAGTTGGATAATTTTTTACATAAAAAACATGTTTTTTCCATCGCGTTGTTACGGGGGGTGGGTTGGACTTGGGGTCAAAATCAACTACACATTCCTAAAGATAAAACTTGAATCTTTCCCAAACTGAAAGATTCATCGATTTTCGACCAAATTGAACCAAGTTACGAAGATTTGAAAAATAGAGTTTTTTCGCGATTTTTCGAGTGGAACTTTTTTTTGTCGCCGAGTGTAATTATTATTCGCACATTTCAATTGAAAAAATAATTGAATCATTTAACAATCAAAAAGTTCCACTGGAGCTATAATAAAAATACAATTTCGTTAATTAACTTAATCATTTGAATGTTTGTTTTTAATTCGATTGAATTTAGCAATCAAATAGTTTTTTTTTTAGAAAATTATATCTTCGAGAGGTTATTGTAACGGATTTAAGGAAGCAGTGAAAGGCAGACTTGACAATTCTCTTGCTCTCGTTTAAGGCATCTGGTGCATTTTATAGCGAATAAAGTACATGTCGCCCCTTTTTGTATTAAAATAAGGGTCGGCTTACACCGTTTATAACAACTAGATTTTATAGGCGTAGTTACTTCCAACATACTAGCAATAGCAGTCTGGCCGCAATGCATGTAAAAAAACATAATCAAGACTAGATGTGAAAATGGTGAATGCGCCGGGATAACTTTTGAATTTCAAATAAAAAGTGTTAACGGTTATGTAACAAACTATACATTAAAAATATGAAAAGGATCCTCGAATTATAAAAACGGCAGGGAAATTATTTCTAGTCTTCATGAAGGTATAGTGATTTAATTTGTCTCATCAGAATGCAGATCGAAAACTTTTATTCAAGAATTACTTTTATTCAAAACATTAGAAATTAGCAAAATCCTCTTTGAGCTTTATTAGACAATAAGAAGCCTCCAGTCTGAACCCTCATCTTGTGTACACCGTAACTATCGAATGACTTTAATTCTAATCTATCACAAACTTAATCTCAAAATCCGAAAGCTGTCCAAAGTATTTAAGATCCTTACGCCCTGTATAAACTAATCAAAACTAATTTTAGTTGCAGCAACTTCTACTGATATTTCATTCAGCTTGAATTACATCTATTTTGCATAAATTTTCATTGGAATTTAGTTTTGCTTACTATAATGGCTGCACAATATAAACAATTTTGTTTTTGATTTATACGTACTGCTAGTTCGTACTCAACATCAATAATAATACTATGTCATTAAAATTAAAAAGCCCTATTTGTTGCAGAAGCATCAAGTTACCGCTTGTAATACAGAAATATAAAAAGGTTACTCTATCGAACAAAGTAATTGATAAAAAAATATTATTTCAATTTCAAAATTAAAAAAATGGGGATGTGGCCATCATTCAGCTCTGAATAAAATGAATTTTACAAAATACAAATAAAACGCGACTTAATTAAAACATTTCACGGACTGAAATCGTTATAACTGAATTACAGTTTCATGAATATACAACGTAATAATACATACAATTAAATCAATTCATACAATAAATGCATTTATTTACCGGATTTAATTATTTCTGTCGCACATAAATTCACCTCGCAATCGCAAATATTTATTTTGAATCGTTGAAAATTTAACATTAATCATTACACAAACACATACTAAATTAGTTCAACATTTACATCAATCATTAAAATGGTGCAAATTGAATAGACTGCATATTTATGCCGGCCTAGCAAAATATAGGCGATTATTATACGACTTGTAAACAAATAATTATTGAATAAGTAAATGGTGTATTTAAGTAAAACTAATATCTGTGTTAAACTGGGTTTTAGTTTGTAGATTTGAGACAACGCCAGTTGTTGCAGATTCTTTAAATAAATTTAATAAATACGAAAAATAGCTTGGATATGCAGGCGAAGTCCTGATTCCTTTTATACTGTGTGCAGAGTTTATATAGAAATAACAAAAATTGCAATTTTCTATTATTTTGTTATGTAAGATGTTTACTATTAGTAAATAAAATAAAATAAATAAATAAATAAACATAACAAAACGGTAGTGGCAGATGACCTCGTACTCGTTGCCAAAAAAAAAACGCTTAAATATGTGAATATTTTCGTGATTGCAAGTTTCAGTTTTTTCGAAATTTGTATTATTTAAAATGTTCGATCAAGAATTTAAATATGAAATTAAACGAATTGAAAAATTGGCAAAATTTTGACCGCAACTAATTGTTGTAAAAAAAATATAATTTAAATTTTAATTTTTGTATTTTCTTTTTGTATATTTATATTTTATTTTATATTTTGTTTTATATTTTATTTTATATTTTGTTTTATATTTTATATTCTAATTAATACTTTAATGTACAGGGTGAATCCCGTAAATATATTATTATTATTATTATTATAAACGTGAGCCGAACTTGTATAAATCTAAACAAATATTCACGACTTGAGTTTTGAAGTGTTACATCATCATTATCAAGCACATTGCGAATTGTTAAATAGTGAAATATGAAACATAAATAATTCCAAATAAAAACGGCAAATTTTCAGGTTTACGCTCAAAAAAATTCTCTATTTAAATTGCACGTTTAAAGTATTGAATAAATTCAGTAAAACTAAAATAAAACATTTTGTGAAAAAATCTTCGGACAGGTCGATTTTTTTAAGTAAAAATACACATTTTTGCACTTCGATTCAGTACTTGTTGAAAGTTTTGTTTTTCAATTTTTTTGACCCGAAAATGTTCAAACTTGGAAAGCAATTATTTGAAAATCCAGGCGTCAGATGCTATTAGATTTTGATAGATTTATAAAGCAGAATCTATTTTAAAAGAACAGTAACATTTTGTCGTTCGTGGAGATGATTTTTATATTTTTTTATCCGATTTCACAAATGTGCAAATTTAAAATTTGAAGAAAGTTTGTTTAGCGATGATTATTTAAAAATCCATGTAAGGGATGATGGCAGGTTTTTATAGATGCATAAAGTGGAGTCTATTTTGAGTTATTTTTGAAAGTTTTGAGCTCGTAGCATTTGTTTTTTTTAAATTTTTTCGGCCGAGTTCGCTAATGTGCAAACTTGAAATTGGAAGAAAATTGGTTTAGGAATGATTATTTAGAAATCCAAGTGAGGGATGGTGGCAAGTTTTTAAATATTCATAAAGTAGGGTTTATTTTGAGTGAATGTTGAAAGTTTCGAGTTCGTGGCATTTGTTTTTCCAATTGTTTTAGCCGAGTTCGCTAATGTGCAAACTTGAAATTGGAAGAAAATTGGTTTAGCAATGATTATTGAGAAATCCAAGTAAGGGATGGTGGCAAGTTTTTATAGATTCATGGAGTAGGATCTATTTTGAGTAAATTTTGAAAGTTTCGAGTTCGTAGAATTTGTTTTTCCAATTTTTTTAGCCCAAACTTGAAATTGGAAGAAAATTGGTTAAGCAATGATTATTTAGAAATCCAAGTGAGGGATGGTGGCAAGTTTTTAAATATTCATAAAGTAGGGTTTATTTTGAGTGAATGTTGAAAGTTTCGAGTTTGTGGCATTTGTTTTTCCAGTTTTTTCGGCCGACTTCGCAAATTTGCAAATTTGAAATTGGAAGAAAATTGGTTTAGCGATGATTATTTAAAAATCCAAGAGAGGAATGGTGGCAAGTTTTTATAGATTCATGAAGTAGGGTCTATTTTGAGTAAATTTTGAAAGTTCGGAGTTCGTGGCATTTGTTTTTCCAATTTTTTTGGCCGAGTTTGTAAATGTGTAAATTTGAAATTGGAAGAAAATTGGTTTAGAAATGATTATTTAGAAATCCAAGTGAGGGATGGTGGCAAGTTTTTATAGATTCATGAAGTGAAGTCTATTTTGAGTAATTTTTGAAAGTTTCGAGTTCGTGGAATTTGTTTTTCCAATTTTTTGGAAACATGAAATTGGAAGAAAATTGGTTTAGCAATGATTAATTCGAAATCCAAGTGAGGGATGGTGGCAAGTTTTTATAGATGCATGAAGTGGAGTCTATTTTGAGTAATTTTTGAAAGTTTCGAGTTCGTGGTATTTTTTTTCCAATTTTTTCGGCCGACTTGGCAAATGTGCAAACTTGAAATTGGAAGAAAATTGGTTTAGCAATGATTATTTCGAAATCCAAGTGAGGGATGGTGGAAAGTTTTTATAGATTCATGGAGTAGGGTCAATTTTGAGTAAATTTTGAAAGTTTCGAGTTCGTGGCATTTCTTTTTCCAGTTTTTTTAAACGAGTTCGCTAATGTGCAAACTTGAAATTGAAAGAAAATTGGTTTATTTTTGTTCTTGATTTTGGGAGATCTTTTCATTGTCGAACTGGCAGTATAAAAATATTGCCATCTTACATCAGGGGCTTGTCATTTAAAAATAAAATGAATGACGTCATTACTTAAAAACTAATGACGACTGAAAATCGACTTTCATACAAAAATGTGTATCTTTATCAAAGAAAATCGACCTGTTCGACGATTTTTTCCAAAAATATTTCATTACGGTTTAACCGAATTTATTTCATACTTTAGGCGTGCACTGTATATAACGCAATAAAAAAAGTTTTTTTTTTCTTCTTTTTGTTTAAGTTATCCTAATTAGTGTCTTATTGAACTGTTGGATAAGATAATAAATAAATAAATAATTCCATTTAATTAATCGCTTCATATGAGCATTTTTAAAGTGAAGAAAAATAACTCTTGATTTATTTATTTATTTGTGTTTACAACTAAGTGTTTTAAATCAAAAAATGTCTCCCTATTTTTCCAAAAAAAAAATCATGACTCCATATGGAGTCCTTGGTAATATGGTACAAAAAAAATCAAAACACAGATTACGGGGACCTGATAAAAGATATGACGCGGGGAAAAAATTGTTAATAAATTCGACTTTCCAAAATCACTCGAAACTCACGTGAACATTTGTTACAATTTCATAACAGGAAATTATTTAAGATTTTGCTATTGTCTGGTATTTGTAAACACCTATTTTTTTTTTGCAAAATCCGTGAAACCCATACGTGTTACTTAATTAATTAACGCTTTGATGTGCCCGCGGAATCGCGCGCTCCGCGGCGCCAGACATCCGCGGGTACGAACGGTAAATAGACAGGGGAACAATAACATTCCTTTTGGAATCCGACGGGGGATTAATTAGGGGGAGTTCAGTTTATGTATAATTAACAACTTCCTCCTCTGTTCCTCGAGGCGGCCCCGGCAAAAAAATAAATTGCGCCGATTCCAACGAAACGCGATAATTGAAACCAAACAAATTTCTTAAACCGCGTTTGTACAGCCGCCCGGATGGAAAAATTAACGAAAGAGTTCTTATCCCGGTGTACCTTTTGCGGCATTTTGAAGTTAATTAAATTGAAATCCATTTGAGTCGAGTGCAATATTGTTTTAATTGGATTCACAATGGAAACCGTTAATTTATTATACTTAAATTTAATGTTGTGAAAATAGGCTGTAAAAGCAGAAATACCTTTAGTCGATAGCCATTTAACAGACTAACAATATCATTAATTTTTGTAATAATAAAACTGTTAATAAAAATGTATTTATTAATATGGACAGACTAAACATAAAATAACGTTCTATTTTTATTAATTAATATGGGCAGACCAAACATAAAATTACTTTATATTTTTATTAATTATTATGAGCAGACTAACAGTTTTAAATATAAAATTACGTTGTATTTTTAATTAATATGAACTAACAGTTTTAAACATAAAAAATTACGTTATATTTTTATTAATTAATATGAACTAACAGTTTTAAACATAAAAAATTACGTTATATTTTTATTAATTAATATGAACTAACAGTTTTAAACATAAAATTACGTTATATTTTCCACATAATTGAATTAATACAGTGTGTGTTCACCGTGACGTAATTAATACGCATAATGTGGCAACAGTTTCCCCTTCATTGAAATGAAACGAATCGACGGTGGCGAATGCGTTTTCGTGCACAATGAAATTAATATAAACTTGTTCGACGCCCGCAGCTCGTGCATTATTAATTTCCAAAACTATCGCGATTTTGCAATTATACGCTTAGCAGCGAATCAAAACGAGGGCCTAATCGGTTAAAATCATTTAATTAACGTAACATGGGGCCACTAATTTTGTCTTTAATTTCTGCAAAATTACACCGCCAGACCGCCGTTTTAATTATTAACGTCGAGCTGGTAAAGTTATTGCAGTTGCTATTTTTTTAAAGCTGATGTAAGTACCAAGAGATTAGGCACATCTGGGCCCGAATCAGAGAATATTTCGTTTTATTATTAGACTATATACGTACATAAATTTATAGAGATTTAGAGGATAATATGAATGATCTATGTAAGTGTGTATTGTTTCGGAGAATATTTAATTCCTCATTTAAACAAATATTATTCTGAGGCTGAAAGACCTCGGGTCGATAACCAGTAAATAACTGTAATGTAACAAAATTGTTGAATATGTCTTAAAATGTATATAAACTACTATAGAAGACGGGAGGTAAAAAATCATCAGAAGAAACTTGTATTAAACTAAACATAAAAAATTGACAAATCCACTCGCAGTTCCAACACAATATAAACTCCATCGGGGTTGGATTAAACACCAAAAAAAAAAACTGACGGTGTGCATGTACCACTGTGGAACCGCACAGATAACATCTGTAAATTTCAAATCGACTCGCCGCGACCATAACTTTACAAAGCACGATCCACTGTGCTGGAATGTTTGTTTTGTCATTCAATACATAGATTAAACATGAAATACACACGTCCTCGTAATCATGACCGCATTAAACCGCCATGTAAATGGGCGACTATTAAATTTCATACATAAACCCACTCACCCCGAGTACATACACACATATTCACAATAGATTATTGCCTAAGATACGGCCATTATGCCGGAGGGGACAATACCGTCGCAAATAATTATCGTTCTAATTTAGGCTCAGATTATCGGTGATTTATTTTTCACCACTACTCTATAGATGATAACGGGTAGAAATGGTGGATGCGCCGGGACTGCGGTGCATAATTGGGTAAAGATTTTCTTACCATTAACGTGAAAAAGTAATACAATAATAATCTTAATTTTCAATAATAGTAAATATCTCCCAATTAAAATGATAATTGATGTAAGATAATGGACTTGTAACTGTAGTCAACTCGATACAACACTTATGTGATTCCCTTTGAAGAGCTTCTGAGTCGAGTGAGTGTGCTAAGGGTCAAATATCTCTTGAGCCTCGAATTCGTAACAAGAGCCCACAAGCGTTTATTGCATTGTAGTGGGCCGTGTATTGGATATCTGGGATGATGTTGACGAAAACATCTTTGATTAATGGCAAACAGAATTATCGTTTTAGTGAAAATAAAATAAAAGCACGGCAAAAGGCTACAATATACATATTTCGGAATAACACCTTATTTTAACTTTAACTTTCATTTAATTGTTTTTGTTTCATCAAAGCAAAAAAGAAATGCAATGAACTTTTATATCTTGCATTGTTCTTTTTTAACATTAACAATAATAACAGAAAGATGCATTTTACAAAAATAATAGTACAATTAACAATATGAAGGAATTTAATAGTGAGATTGAAATTTCCAAAATTGTCATTGCATTCGGGAAAAAAATTCAAAATTCTCATTACATTAAGAATACAATTTCAGTCGGGATTAAAAAAAATGTAGAAAATGCAATATTGTTTCAATAATAACAGAAAAATCTATTACAAAAAATAATTATACTATTAACAAAATATTGTATTGGAATTTTAAAAATCCTCATTGAATTAAGGATAAAATTTCAGCCCGAATAAAAATTGAATGCAGAAATTTTGCGACTAGGCACAAAACACTATTATAGTATTCTTAAAAAAATTCTTGCTGACAATAACAACTTAGTAGTACTATTTATAACATGCAAGTGTATTTGTAAAGTTCAATATTATTCAAAGACAGGGGTGTAACTATCGAGGAGGTGCTCCAGATGCTAGGTAGTAATTTTCTATGCGATCCAATCCATTTTCATATGCTAAAAGATATGACTACTACTACTAAATAATCTTTATTTAATCTTTCTGCCCTAAAAGATATTATTCACACCGTTTAAAACAAAATCAGTCTAAGACAGATGTTAAGAGTTATTAAAATCGAGGATGAGCTATCCGTTTTTCTCTATCTATTATAGTTATCGAGGTCCCCTATACAAACATCTAATTTTACCCACCCTGTACATAAAAGCATAGATTGAAAAGTAAAGTATTTTCCCTGAATTGAAAAGTTCACAACTAATTATTGCAAAAAAATATGAGCGAAGTTATATAAATCTAAACAAATATTCCCGACTCGAGTTTCGACGTTTTCGTTTCATTAACAAGTACTTCACTATCTTCAAATATTGATAGGTATGGATGAGTAAGGTCACGCCAATAACGACCTGTCCGAACTAAAATTTTCAATTAAATCAGTCGCCCGCATTCTGACAAGCTCTCGAAATTGGATTCATTAGATCAGAAGTTCAATCACGTGAAATTCGATTTGTGCATCTGTAATTTATGATAATCAGTGGCGTGCTAATTAATAAACCGTCACGAAAATCTACACGTGTGTTCATTTGATGCATGCAAGTATTGAATTCACTTACTAAACCATGCAATTCCTCTTTGATGGAGAAATTTCGTTAATTTGATCTCAAGTATGTTTATTAAACCATGCAATCACGCTTTACAAGAAAAAGAATTTTGGTATACAAATGCCACTGGTATACAAATGCCACTAAATATTACACATCTGCTGGCTCATAATGATTCAAGAGTTAACCTGGAAATAGTAAACTTTTTAAAAAAGAACAAATTAAACATTTAGATAATATAATATAATTATAACAATTGTTATAATTCTTATATATGAGATATTGACACAAACGGTGGTGGCAGATGACCTCGCAGTCGACGCCAAAAAAAAAAAAAAAAAAAAAAAAAAAAAACGCTTTACAAAACGAGTTTCGATAATTTAAGTTTACACAACAATTCTTAGATGTATTTTTTTTTCTAATGGTGGGTTTAAATTTAAAAGAAAATTTAAATTCAAAATGCTTCACGCGAATAAAATAAGTTGCAACACAGAATTATTTGTGTCTAGTATAAACAAATCTTATTACAAGAATCCAGTGTGTCATGTTGGCATCCCAATTAACAGTTCTGATAGTTCTGAATAGAGTTTTTAATTCATTTTGATGTATCTAGAAGTACTATCAACTTAAAAAAAACAATCTGTAAAATTGAGCTGTCGGAATTTTTGGAAAAATGGGAGGCCGACTTGATACCGCATCCCAAAGTTTTTATCGAATAGTTTTAAGTAGTGTTTGGGTTAGTGCTATAGTTTCTGATACTTTTCAAAAAGAGTCCTCCTGAATTCCCAGAAATAAAATTTTTCAAAGTTGGAAATTCGAAATATTCAAATTCATATTACTCACTTAATATTGGTTTAATCAAAATATTTCATAACAATTATGGATATAACTCATGGAGAACTGCGAGAAACACCGATCAGAAGTATTCGTAACTATCAAAGATATTTTTTGAAAAAGGAGGCAGACAAAAAAATTGAGAGTTCTGTAAGTTCTGAGGACATTGTATCTACTCAATGAGTTTAGTCATTTTTAGGTCACGATTTATAGCAGGATCTACGTAATGAGTTCAGTAATTCTTTCTTATAATCTCATTCATATTATATACATACTTTTACATAATTTAATAACCTTGGCGCTAGAATTTTGTAGTTTTTTTTCACACTTACAAATTGTATTTTCTTTGTACAAAAGGGGTTTCCCGTATATATTTTAAATAAATAAATAAATAAATATCATTTTTACTTTCTCAAACCTAATATTTTAAATGCATGCAATGAACATTGAAAAGTAGGATAGTTAAATGGAAATAAAAAATATTCTACATTATATCTCAAAAATCTAGATAAATAAAAAAGTCACTTACAATTATAGTGTATCTAAAAATGGCACATACCTGAAACAAAAAAAAAACAATCATTATTATTTACACAAACAAATAGTTATTTATGCAACAAGTAAGTAAAGTAATACTTTTTTTCACGAGTAGGAAAGATTGCAATTTCCTACAAGTGAAAAAAGTTGCTTTACTCTCGAGTTTCATACAACATTTTTTCTACGTCCGTAACTTCAAATAAATTCGATAAAACCTTAATCAATTTTTATGAGTAATAATACTTTCAACTGAAGAAAATAATAATAATCGTCAAGTTTACTTGATCGGAAACGAATGTTCGACATTTATCGACAGAACTCGCGGCGTGTTGCGAAGCGTTCATGACACACTTTGCGCAAACGATTTTTTAGTTGCGTTAAAAAATGAACCGCTACGGCACTTTTTTTCACGCAAAAGGGTGAAAAAATGAACCGTTATGGCACTTTTTTTCACGCTTCTGGAAGGCTTCAGAAAACACATATTTTATGAACGCAAATTAATGAAAAAACTGTACATTTTTTAACGGATGTAGAAAAAATAAATTATTTCATTTTTAATATATTTTAGGTTATGAAATTATAGCGTGTTGTTACTGTATAGTAATCCACAATTAAATTAAAAAAAAAAAAACATGCTTAGAGTCCCATAAGTTTATTGCAATATACGATGAGATCGAAAAAAAAAATAGAGGCAGAAGCATTAAATAAATGTAATAAAGAGGAAATATAGCCTGAATATGTGAATTTTCAACCTGTTCGTGACTGCAAAATTAAGTCTTACTAAGACTACAAAAAAAAAGTTTATAGTCTTAATTTTTCAATCACGAACAGGTTGAATATTCACATATTCAAGCTATATTTCGAAAAAAAAATAGTCCAAGCTGGCCATGAACAATAAGCAGGATGTCTTTTCTTATTGCCTGAATTAGAAAATAATAATCGACACTGACAAAGTCTAATTTGAAGTTTGAAGTTTTTTTATGAACTAAGAAAAGACATGCAGCTTTTTGTTCATGACCTGTTTTTTGGATCTCATGGTATTATGATCCAATTTCAAAACAGCTGTTCCCCAGATACAACCCCAATTTATAAAACTTAAATTGACTTTAGTACTAATGCCTCGTATTTCGATTCCCTAGACCCCCGCTAATATCTACAGTTTATTTTTTAGTCGCAAGCGATTGCGCGAAATTTGAAATACTCTAATGGTTAAAAATCTGTAATTTTATAATATACAATTGCGTCTGACATATGCCTTGTTTAAACATCTCCAATTTGAAATGTGATTAATCTTTAGCTTTATTGTGTTTTTTTTTACTTTCTCCGTTCAAGTACGAGAAAGTATTGTGATCGTGATTTTTTTTACAAACATTTTTTTTTTACGGAAATTTCGGTTTCGGGGTTCCTGGATGCCATTTCAACAATTTCTAAAAAAAAAAAATTGTGTCTGTGTGTGTATGTCTTTTCCATCTTTCATAATTTTGACGTTTAAAACGTCAGTTTCATCCCAGTTTACGCAACGCATTTAATTCCATTTAAAATATGATTTCAATTGAAAATAAACCATGAAAATGTAAATATAAATGATACCATCAAGTCGGAGAAAGTAACATGATGGCCACATCACATTTTTTTATATATGTGTTCTTTATTTGATCAGCACTGTTCTGCCAAGTTATTTTGTTTTGACCATGCAAGTGATCCAGATCATGCACGTTACAAAAAACAAAAAAAAGTTCTTTTGTTGGTATTGTTTGCTTGAATTTCAGAATTTGTTTTGTAAATGTGAGTTAAGCTGGGAAATAGCAGGAAAAAAATAGCCTATAATTCTGGATGCGTTGAATATCCACGTAGGATATCAGTTCCTGCGTCGATCTGCTGGAAAGTTTCTCCTGCAAGCTCGACCGGAAGTACATTAAATTTAAATCCCCTTCGTTATTCTAATGGAATTTGCATGCATGGAGCTATATAGCCCATATAAAGTATGTTCATTAAAAAAAACCTTAAGTGTGCCATGATTTTTAAAAATTTAAGTTGGTAATACATATTGAGGTTATGTTATTTGTGGCATGTTCCTACCGATAAATTAATTTGATGTGACATAGACGCAGAGAAGTCGTAGGAAATTAAGAAAAAATAATTTTCAACTAGAAACGTTTTTTGCTGGTTGCTGTAAACAACCATTGTGACAATGGAATAATTGTGACTTTTAGAAAGATCTGACGTTTTGTATGTCAATTCCTAAGATGTGTGCCAACTTAAATTTTTAAAAATAAAAAATCATGGCACACTTGAGGTTATTTTTAATGAGCATACGATACTTATATTACTAGTACCCATTACTAACTATTCTTAAGGTAATTAATTGTTTTAATGTGTACTTAATAATAAAGTAGTTTCGCTTTATTACTATAATAATTTATTGTTATAATCAAGTGTTTTGGTAGAATTAATATCTTTTTAATATTACTATCCTTATTTTTAGGTTTTTTTTTATTATATTCAGCAATAGATTTATATCCAATTTGTTATCCACCAGACGCTATACTGTTACAGATTAGGAAGGAAGTTCCATACTTGTCATCTTAAATTTGACGTGAATAAGGGTCGAGGGATAGGGACATCGTTATATGCATTATGCCCATTGAGGTGTATCATTTTATATATGAGTTGATAAATTGATTCCCGCAATAAAATCGCTGTGTCCACAATAAATCTGTATTTGTGTTAAATTGTATAAATAAAATACAATTCGTATGAAATATTGAATGGCACAGCTTCGTATTATATTTCCATTATTATTTATGAATTGATGAATATTATGTTTAAATTTAATAGTTGAAATACGAATTAATATTTAATTCAGTGCAGTAAATGAATAAAATGATGATGATGTATTACTTACTACGGTTACTTCCCTCCAGCATCTATATCAATGTTTTCAATGTGTACACGTTTTTGCCACAAAATTGCCCATGACCAACCAACCCTCTATAGTATCTTATATTATTTTTTCTATTTTGCGTCTAAAACGGAGTCATTAACGCACTCATATGGGTTCGTTAATGGCTCTCGGCGGAGTGCTTTAATAATTTAATTTTTCAAGGTTGAAATTAAAATTATCAATTCATTAGAACCACCGCAGAAACGTACAATCATTAAATTCTTTTCCGTCCCCAAATCCAGGGTGTCACAACAATGTCTCCGCGGTGTCGACGGAAATTTCCATTTTCCGCTAAGACGCCCAGCGCGCTATCCGATTAGCGGATTAAGGGACGTTAAAAATGTACGTTTTCCGCGCGGCAGTAATTTTCCTCGCAGTTTCCACGTGCTCTTATCGATTCCGGGAGCTAATTCCGTATCCCTTCCGCAAACACGGCCTATTATTGCGGAAAAACTTTCTCTCCCTCCTCCGCGAGCACACCTGTTTGCGTTTAGTTTAATTCTTAGCTGTTCACTTAGCTGTTTCGTAATTAAAGACGGCTTAAAAAGTTTCTTAATATAAATTATTAGTCAACAGCATTAAACACCGAAATTCCTCGAGTTAGGTTTGATATTTAATTATGTCTTCATTTATTTATTAAGATAATTAAATTCAATTTATTCGTAAATAGGAAACAGAAATTACAAAGCGGGCGATAGGGATTTACAAGTAAAATTTTAAATGTATTAATATTGGCTCCCCTAATTATTTGAGAGTATCGGTTTTCTTACATTATTTTTAAAACTTTTTAAAATGAATTTGGTGCCTTACTAGTATTTACCGAGATATTTGCAAAAAAAAGGTTTGCCATGAAATCATAATGGCGGATATTTAATTTTGTTCTAAAAAGTGACGTTTGCTGTCGCATTACGATTTACACCTTCTACACAAGAAAGAATTTCCGGAGAAGGCAATAACCAGCGAAAGTACTATTCAATGAATAATCACTACTTTACTTTAAATTTGAAATGTGTTGCAATTGGCTCCTTTAATAATTATTTTGTAATATCAATCTACTTACGTTATTTTTATACTCATTGAGTATTGCCTTCTCCGTAATTTCAACACTGAACAAATCACGTACACTTCTAAAATATTACCTGAGTAAAACCATGTACTTATAAATACTTTTTCTTGTGTTTAATATACGGCCGGTTGTAAATCGTAAGGTGACAGCGACTGTCACTTTTTAGGGAAAAATGAAATATCCGCCATTATGATTTCATGGCAAACCTTTGTTTTAAATTCAAAATAATACTAAAGTTTTTTGCAATATCTCGGTAAAAACTCTTGCGTAAGGTACCAAATCGTTCAGTTTAAAAAATAACGTGGAAGACCGATACTGTCAAATAATTAGGGAAGCCAATATTAACACATTTCAAATTTTGCATGTAAATCCCTACGGCCCATTTTGCAATTCAATTCAATTAAATATCGAAACATACATGTTATGCGTTGCATCAATCCCTTTAATAGAGTTCACCACCGAAAATTAAACAGTTAATAAGCGACAATAATAATAATAATAAAGGTAAATTGCAGATTTCGCCTTAATATCTCTCTTAGTAATTTAGTCGTTTATAACTCCATACTAAAACTCGGAATTTACTACGATTTTAAACGAGGCTAACAATTACCGATGATGGAGAAGCAATAATTTATGTGTATAACTTAAACTGAGTTTATACAATAGATAAAACGTTTCTCATAAAATGAATAGTTATTTCAGTAAATTGCGACAAAGAAGTCCGCCGCAATATTAGTTCAAACAGATCAATAAGATTGGCATTTTATAGCTTTTAAATCCGTCTCGGTTTCTGCGTGATAAATTACTAGGAAGGAAATATTACTGCAGCCTCCAAGTATAAGATTTATACAAATACGTAAACTGCAATAAGTCGATAAAAAAAGAAACAGTTCATTATTGTATTCTCTTAAGTAAAATCTTTTAAGGATGAAAAAAATTGTTTTGCAAGATTGGATTTTCTAACAATTTTAACTCTTTGTTTTTAACATAAAATCTATTTCTGTTAAGGATAAAAAAATTGTTTTTCAAAACTGGATTTCTTAACAATTCTAACTCTGGTTTACCATATCGTGTTCCGAGAGCAATTCTAGCACGAATATAAACTGTCTTTTTGTGTGATTATCTCCAAATTTAGTTAAGGGGTGTTTTTGGATTTTAGTTGAATTATGAATCAGAATGTGTTTTGAGCACATTTGTAGAGTTTCAACTCGGTGGCAACTGTTTTTATATTTTTTTAAAGCATCGGAACACGAGCAACGCCAACACGACCACAAACTGTCTTTTTGTGTGATTATCTCCAAATCTAGTTAAGGGGTGTTTTTGGATTTTGGTTGAATTATGAATCAGAATGTGTTTTGAGCTCATTTGTAGAGTTTCAACTCGGTGGCAATAGTTTTTATATTTTTTCAAAGCATCGGAACACGAACAACGCCAGCACGACCACAAACTGTCTTTTCGTGTGATTATCTCCAAATCTAGTTAAGGGGTGTTTTTGGATTTTGGTTGAATAATGAATCAGAATGTGTTTTGAACACATTTGTAGAGTTTCAAGTCGGTGGCATTTGTTTTTATATTTTTTCAAAGCATCGGAACACGAACAACGCCAGCACGACCACAAACTGTCTTTTCGTGTGATTATCTCCAAATCTAGTTAAGGGGTGTTTTTGGATTTTGGTTGAATAATGAATCAGAATGTGTTTTGAACACATTTGTAGAGTTTCAAGTCGGTGGCAATTGTTTTTATATTTTTTCAAAGCATCGGAAGACGAACAACGCCAACACGACCACAAACTGTCTTTTCGTGTGATTATCTCCAAATCTAGTTAAGGGGTGTTTTTGGATTTTGGTTGAATTATGAATCAGAATGTGTTTTGAACACATTTGTAGAGTTTCAAGTCGGTGGCATTTGTTTTTATATTTTTTCAAAGCATCGGAACACGAGCAACGCCAGCACGACCACAAACTGTCTTTTCGTGTGATTATCTCCAAATCTAGTTAAGGGGTGTTTTTTGATTTTGGTTGAATAATTAATCAGAATGTGTTTTGAACACATTTGTAGAGTTTCAAGTCGGTGGCAATTGTTTTTATATTTTTTCAAAGCATCGGAAGACAAGCAACGCCAACACGACCACAAACTGTCTTTACGTGTGATTATCTCCAAATCTAGTTAAGGGGTGTTTTTGGATTTTGGTTGAATAATGAATCAGAATGTGTTTTGAACATATTTGTAGAGTTTCAAGTCGGTGGCAATTGTTTTTATATTTTTTCAAAGCATCGGAACACGTGCAACGCCAACACGACTACAAACTGTTTTCATGTGATTATCTCCAAATCTAGTTAAGGGATGTTTTTGGATTTTGGTTGAATTATGAATCAGAATGTGTTTTGAGTTAATTTATAGAGTTTCAAGTCGGTGGCAATTGTTTTTATATTTTTTCAAAGCATTGGAACACGAGCAACACCAACACGACCACAAACTGTCTTTTCGTGTGATTATTTCCAAATCTAGTTAACGGGTGTTTTTGAATTTTGGTTGAATAATGAATTAGAATGTGTTTTGAGCACATTTGTAGAGTTTCAAGTCGGTGGCAATTGTTTTTATATTTTTTCAAAGCATCGGAAGACGAACAACGCCAACACGACCACAAACTGTCTTTTCGTGTGATTATCTCCAAATCTAGTTAAGGGGTGTTTTTGGATTTTGATTGAATTATGAATCAGAATGTGTTTTGAGTTAATTTGTAGAGTTTCAAATCGGTGGCAACTGTTTTTATATTTTTTTAAAGCATCGGAAGACGAACAACGCCAACACGACCACAAACTGTATTTTCTTGTGATTATCTCCAAATCTAATTAAGGGGTGTTTTTGGATTTTGGTTGAATTATGAATCAGAATGTGTTTTGAGTTAATTTGTAGAGTTTCAAATCGGTGGCAACTGTTTTTATATTTTTTTAAAGCATCGGAAGACGAACAACGCCAACACGACCACAAACTGTATTTTCTTGTGATTATCTCCAAATCTAATTAAGGGGTGTTTTTGGATTTTGGTTGAATTATGAATCAGAATGTGTTTTGAGTTAATTTGTAGAGTTTCAAGTCGGTGGCAATTGTTTTTATATTTTTTCAAAGCATCGGAACACGAGCAACACCAACACGACCACAAACTGTCTTTTCGTGTGATTATTTCCAAATCTAGTTAACGGGTGTTTTTGAATTTTGGTTGAATAATGAATCAGAATGTGTTTTGAGTTAATTTGTAGAGTTTCAAGTCGGTGGCAATCGTTTTTATATTTTTTTAAAGCATCGGAACACGAGCAACGCCAACACGACAACAAACTGTCTTTTCGTGCGATTATCTCCAAATCTAGTTAAGGGATGTTTTCGGATTTTTATTGAATTATGAAGTAGTACGTGTTTTGAGTAAATTTTGGAAGTTTCAAGTCTGTGGCAATTGTTTTGTATTTTTTTTAGCATCGGAAAAGAAGCAAATTGCACAAATGGAAAAAAATACCATTCCCAAAAATCAAGCTAACAAATATAAAAAGTTATTTGTAAATCTGGAATATAATTAAAATTGCGATGCATATCTATTAGACGAATTTGCATGAGCATCAGAAAGCAAAAGTGAAATTCATTAATTACTTCACGGCGTTGGAAAACAATTGAGTTAAACTTTTATGGGCTTCCGATATAAATTTAAATTTTATATACATATTTAAATTTCAAATTAGCATTCATAAATTATGAAAATTACGCGTGTCGGAAGATTTGCGTTGGATTTATTTTCCAATTTTGTTTTACTCGACGCTTTAAATGTTTATTTTAGTATTGGAAATAATTTGTCCTGTAGTAATACTCTTAGTACTTAGAAATTGACAGTTATATTGTTGCAGTGACAATGAGTATTAGTTTGGCAGGTAAACAATTTCTGCCAAACTAAATGTCGAGTGTACCCGTAAAATGGAAGTATTTGATTGGTTAATAAATGTTAAAGGAAAAATTATCTTTGAGTTTTCATAATATATTTGTTTGGAGGGTGTGAGCCACAAGATTTTGATTCAGAGTTGGCTGTGAGATAAATTAAGAATTAGGATATTCAGCCTACTAGCTATTGGAACTAATAACTATGAAAAAAGGGTTAGTTTGAGCAAACCAAAAATTGTAAGATGAAGTTCATGAAAGTCATTATTTAATAACACAAAATGTCTCGACTTAGTTTGATTTTAATTTGACAATGCACGTCATAGAAGAATAGAAGACTAGATTAGTTTAGTGGAATTTAAAAAAAACTCAGACATGACGTCTATGTTTCTCTTTCTCTCTCTCTCTCTCTCTCTCTCTCCCTCTCTCACGCAAGGCCATCTCAGCAGCAAAATTAAGTAGCTCACACCTTATGATCAAAAGCTACTGTTCGTGTGTTTTTTTTTACGGGAACGTGTTGCGATCGTGAAAATTTTTCAAGATTGTTTTTGAGGGAAATATCAATTTTGAGGTTTCTGAAGGCGATATCGACAATTTAAAAAAAATGCGTCTGTCTAATACAGAAATAAAAATTAAATTTTAAAAAATAAGGCATTTTTTTAATTGTATTTGGTTCTCGTTTAACATGTGGTGAAACATTTTTTTAGCAATCCTGAATAAAAGGCATTTGTAGAGTAATAAATTCACCTTATGTAATAACTGTAATAAAGACGTAAACTAGCCTGAATATATGAATATTTGAATATTCAACCTGTTCGTGACTTTGCAAAATTAAGTCTTACCAAGACTACATGTCTTTATTAAATTTATTTAAAGCTTCTGCAACAAGTTGCATTTATTTTATCGTTATGAGCCACAAAATTTTGTTTAAGAGTTGGCTGTGAGATAAATGAGGTATGTCGCATGGGACTGGATTAGTTCAATTGAATTAGATTTAAAAAAAAATGAATGACTGCTATGTTTCTCTCTCTCTCGGGCATGGCCAACTCGGAAACAAAATTCTGTGGCTTACACCTTATAACAACTATAAACCAGCATTTCCTCTCTTCAGCGATCGCGTTCACTGTTCGGAATCGAATGATTAAAACTGGAAATTTGATTAAAAATTCGAATAATTTATTAACTCAGTCCAGTCGACGTTGGTGCTAATTGAATTCGGCTGAATTGGAAAAATTAACGTTCGTTCTCAATAATCGTGACGTATTTCAACGAAAAATTATTCCTTTTGCCTCCTGAAGCTTCGTTCGCAGCTGGAGATGATTAAGGCCTTTCATAATTAATATTGTTTTACATTATCGATGTTTTTAATTATCAAATGGTCTCGGTTTGAACGAACTACTGTTTGCAATTAAATTTACCTTTAAATTTTTTAATATCTCACTCGTTTTTGAAAAAAAAAAACAGTAAATTTGAACAATATTACTAAAAAATATTATTATCAAATCGGATAATAATCATTTTAATTTTTTTTTTTTTAAATAAAAGTAGCTATAAAAATCTTGTACGAGAGAGAGTAGCGTATTTTTAAACACCCCCATACTCGGGCAATCTCGTAAATTCAGGGAAGGCGTTTACGAGCTTCTTAAGCACTCATTAATTTAAGATTATTTCACTGGACTCGGATCGTCTCGCTCTAAACGCCAGCTATAAATATATATAAATTAATGACATTTAAAATGGACACACTCTTATCGCATTTTACCGTATTTTTATTGTATTTTCTAAAGCACTTTTAATACTTATTTCCTGAAGTCCTAAAATCTGTCAAGTATTACGACACGATGAAATAATATAATTTACAATATTTTATTTTATCCTATACTGTTATCATGTCAATAACACCTTAGCAACGAGTAATGTTAAGGTACCTTTAATAACACCAGTGTTGTTAAGAATGTCTAAACAACACTAGTGTTGTTATATTATCTTAACGCAAGTCGTTGCTATGGAGGTATTGGTAAACAAATATGACTTCGCTTTTTGACGGTTTTCATTAAACATTTTTCAAATTTAAAAAAATAGAAATAGGATAAAATAAACCGTGCTACGACACACGTAACGTTATTTGCTTTTACATTACGAGAGAATTCATACGTCGCTCGTGTTTTCAAACTTCTCTCTCGTAATGTAAAAACCTTCATAACGTTACTTGTATCGTAAATTACTATTACAGTCAATAAATTTATTTTAAAATTCCCTTGAAAACGCCTCGATAAGGCGAAATGTTAAAGAACAATATCTATTTTATATTATCTTTGTTTACAGTAATTTTGCATTTAATTTTAAGACATAACATTATATTACCGTACTGTAAAAGTTCTATCGACGTGTTGGTCTTTCTGCCCTTACTGTTGTGTTTATTTAGTCAGTTATGTCTATACCTATAACTGTTAGTAATAATAATACACGTTTATTATTAATAATAATAATATTAACAACTTCGAGGTAACAAATAAAAATGAAATGACTAAAATACACTTATAAACAAATAAAAATAAAATAGAACAATTTACTTAATAAATAATAAATAAATACATATCCATCGATCGAAGTCCTTCAGTCATACTATTCAGAGATAGAGAGAGAATACATTTATTGAGACACTTTTACAAATCACCTCAACAGGCAATTGACCAGAGGTTTTTCAGCCTTATACGATTCAGATTTTATTACATTGGCAGATGCAGCAACAAAACTGAATTTCTGCTAAACATCTATTGACCCACGGTCTTTCAGCCTACTTTTCTTATACACAATATTTTTATTTACAAAATTTTAGCGACTTCTTTAAAAGGACTATCGACCTGATAGTCTTTCTGCCTAACATTTTATTCTAATAAATGTTATATTTGATTAATCTACAAGACATTTTTGATTTAGATTAGTTATGCACATAACAGAATGTGATTAAAACTTTATAATAGAACACGAACATTAGAATTTGTCGAAACTATTGCAACAGTTTTTTCAACAAATTAAATGGAATTCGTGTATTATTCTAAAGTTTATAATGGAGTTTCAACAAATAACAATCTCGTCAGTTTGATACATGTTATGCAGTATTTCATTAAAAATTGAATGAGGTTTCATTTAACCAACGACTTTCTTTTGATATTACTTTTGTATTATAATAAATAAATAATTAAATTATATGGTAAAATTCGTAAAATCATAATTTAATAAATATATGATATTCCGATTGCATTGTTAAACGGGCCGAGGGACCCTTAATTAATCAATTACCCTTTAAAACCATGTAATAAACAAATGTTAACTCATAATGATGAAAAATGGTTGCCATGAATTTTTGTGTAAGCAAATTTATTTTGAAATTCCTACTACTACTGGGTTCCTCATAATAGGCTACCCATTTTAATATTTGAATTCATTTTCTTTCAGTTAACAAAACAAACTTTTTATTATACTAAATTACAGCTAACTCTTTGGGATTTACGATAACATAAATATTTGGCTAATTTAATTCTAACTTTTAAAAATCACGTCTTCTAAATGACCTCCACCAACTTCGACACATTTTTCAATATTAGATAAAAAGTGGTTCATTACACGGCGTAGCAAACCTTTGTCAATTCCTTCAACTTCTTCACGAATTTTGACTTTGAGTTCCTCGATTGTACCTGGACGACTCGCAAACACTTTGGCTTTTAAATATCCCCACAGGAAAAAATCGGGGGACCTCGAAGGCCAAGGCATATTTCCGAATCGAGAAATGAGTCGGCCATTAAACGTTTCTCGCAGAACCCGCATCGAGTTTCTGGCGGAATGAGCTGTTGCCCCATCTTGTTGGAATAGTAAGGCATTGTTTAGTAATCCTCGTCTATTTAATTCTGGAATGAGGAATGTCTCTAGCATGTTCACGTAGCGCTCGGATGTTACTGTTACAGCGCGGTTATTTTCATCCTCAAAAAAATATGGACCAATAATACCAAAAGATCCTACTCCACACCACACAACAACTTTTGGATTATGGAGGTTCTGTGTAAAGATTTCACGAGGATTTTCATTTGACCAGTATCTAAAATTCTGTTTATTAACCATGCCGTTCAAATAAAAATTTGCTTCGTCGCTCATTAAGAGACTGTGAATTGCTCCTTGATGTAAATTCAAAAATTCTTGACAAAATGCTAACCTTGCTTCTTTATCTTGATTTATAAGTTGTTGTGATATTTGGTATTTATATGGCTGAAATTTTAAATCTCTGAAGAATTCGATCTAAGCTTCCCTTTGATATTCCTAGGATAAGGGTTTGTCGATTAGCAGACCTTTTAGGACTTCTCGTAAACGCAATTCTAACTCGTTCAATATTTTCTGGTGTACGAACTGTTCTTCGACGTCCAGGCTTCTTCAAATTTTGTACAGAACCATTTTCACGCCAATGACGAACCCATAACTTAACAATTTTACGATTTGGCGCGTGACCTCTATTGTTGTTATTAAACTGACGCCGGAATGCACGCCTAACTTCTTCTATCGAATTCCTTCTTATGTAAGTTTTTCTACACAAAACACACGTTGTTGGACTGAGTAATCCATGAAAGTTAAATAATTATGATGAAAACTAACAAACTTCTCGTAGAAAAATAACAAAATTATTAATATAAAACTTATTTGTGACAGGTGCCTACTTGATCAATAATTAACTTAAATCCCAAAGACTACACAGAGATAAACTTATTTAGTTATCTCGTAGGGAATTAATTAATAAAATAAAATGGGTCTATTATGGGGAACCCTGTATATAGCTAATAGATTCCATTAATGGATGGGGAGTTAATCAATATAATTGAAAGGTAAAATTTAGTAAGTGAAATCGTTTTCGGAAAACTAGATGTTTGACCTCAGATTCCCATTCCTCCAGTTGTTCCTATTGCAGGAGTACATCCAGGCAATTTTTTTTTAAATTTAGCAAACACATCCTTTATTCAAACATCAATTCTCTCCGCAATAAGTTTCACCTACTTTCACATTATCTATCTAATAGTTCAATCCACGTTAACCTTCACGTCGGGGATGCTTTCACATTTAATAACTCGAAGAGTGTACCTTCCACAATTGCCAATGATAATAATCAGCGAGGAGATTCAATTGCCTCCTTCTATCCATCCATATCTTATGGTAAAGCTAATCTTTCTCCAATCCCCTAAATGAAGATTATCCTTACAATGAACCGTTACATCCTCCTTATATTTATGGTTTGCATCCATCCATATTACTTCATTAATGATAAGGTGTGAGCCACAGAATTTTGTTGCTGAGTTGGCCATGACTGAGAGAGAGAAACATAGCAGTCATGTCTGAGATTAATTCATTTTTTTAAATCTAATTCAATTGAACTAACCCTTTCAGCCCTGGATTTTTAAATTTGAAAAAAAAAATTGTTAATTATTATTGATGGGGAGTTTCTCAAGACCATAAATACCAAATTTGAACTCATTTGCTTAATTAGTGAGGCTTTGTTGAAGTGACATCTAGTGATAAACAGTAAAAATATGGATTGTCATAGTAAGTAGAGACATGTAAATTTTGCGGTGGCAATTGCCACCACCAGGGCCGAAAGGGCTAATCTAATAATATGCGACATACCTCATTCATCTCATAGCCAACTCTGAAACAAAATTTTGTGGCTCACACGAAACAATGTTTACTAAGGCATGACGAGCATTCACAATTGGTTTATCCGAGAAATATATTATTATTATTATTTGTAGTAGTAGTAGACGATACAGCTGTTATACTTTGAAAAATATCGCTTCACGAAACAATGGAATGCAAATTAGATCTGTATTCCCTCGAAGTGGCAAATAGATCCTGCAAAATGCCAACTATTCATTTCTTTTTTCCACAAAGTGAAAATCCTGTATATTCATGTAAAAATTTTAGTTCATGGCTAAGACATGTCGATGAATTTTAGGTACAATCCGTATATAGCTAATAGAAATAGAGAAAATGCGATATTTCTCAGTAGATGCAATCATCGCGTACGCGTCTGATAAACAGAATTAATTTTCGGATAACATACAACGCTCGCGCAGGTGGAATGGAACGTAATTGAAAATTTATACTTTCGGAATCCCCATCTTTCCCCATCCTCGAATTAAACTCAATTTGGGACTCTGATTAAAAATCATATTTAGATTTGGTTTACGGAGAGGGGAGAGAGTCATAATATACAAAATTTTACAGACAATTTTATATTCACACCCGACCATATAATATTTTGCTTACACAATTATTTCTGTGAGTAATGAAGAATAATTATTGGTTTCTGTAACTTTATCAAGTAATGTAACAAAATAAATGTTATTCTATAAATATTATTTTATATAAAAATTGTCGACTAATGTTACAAAATCTTACATTAATCGACGTAGTTTGTACGCACATTTATTAATTGTTTAAATCATCTAAAGTAGTAAACTTGAGAAACTCTCACGTGTTGCAGATGCATCAAATAAATTCAATAAATACAAAAGGTAACCTGAATATGTAAATTTTAACATGTTCGTAAAATTTTACAAGATGAAGTCTTACTACTCTACTACTAATTGCAAATTTTGTAATCATATACTCGGCGTCAAAAAAAAAGCGCCACTCGAAAAACTCGATTTTTCAAACCGTCGTAACTTGGTTCAATTTGGTCGAAAACCGATGAATCTTTCAATTTGGGAAAGATTCAAGTTTTATCTTTAAGAATGTGTAGTTGATTTTGACCCCAAGTCAAACCGTCCGTAACAACGTTATGAAAAAAAAAATGTTTTTCATGTAAAAAATTGTGCAGCTTTGACGAGCTGTACCGTGCGCAAAAAAAATCGGCGGGAAATTTCACCACAATGGCAGAAAAATTTAATAAACATCCTTCAAATGCCTTAAAAATTCGAGTCGTTTTGATGATTTTGGAGTAAAGTTAGGAATTTGTGAAAAAAAATGACATTTTTCACTTTTTTGGCCATAACTTGAGTAATTTTGCACCAAAATCGATGAACTTTTGCAGCCTGAACAGTTTCAAATTTTCTCTTCAACGTCATGTGAATTTTTTTGTTGGTAAAACGATTCCACCCCTGCCACACCCTAAAGGAAAAAAAATGTTTTTGAAGTTTAAATGTGCAAATTTGGTTTCTTGTACCGTGTGCAAAAAAAAATCAAAAATCGTGGACTCAATCGGTCGGTTCAATCATTTTCCTCCAATTTCCTCCCAAATTCAAGTCGATGCGATGATTTGGCGCGAACTTATGCAGTTTAAAAAAAAAATACATTTTGCGCCTTTTTGGCCATAACTGGGCGAATTTCGCACGAAACTCGATGGAATTTTGCGATGTAAGAAGTTTTCGACTTTCGACTCCCTACAAAAAGAGTTTTGGATTGACAGAAAATGTTAAATTTTTTTTCAAAAATTCATAACTTTACTCCAAATCATCGAAATCACCAGAATTTTTAAGGCATTTGAAGGAAATTGATTAAATTTACAGTACAGCTTGTCAAAGTTGGACAATTTTTTACATAAAAAACATTTTTTTTCCATCGCGTTGTTACGGGGGAGGTGGGTTGGACTAGGGGTCAAAACCAACTACACATTCTTAAAGATAAAACTTGAATCTTTCCCAAACAGAAAGATTAATCGATTTTCGACCAAATTGAACCAAGTTACGACGGTTTGAAAAATCGAGATATTTCGAGTGGCGCTTTTTTTTTTGACGCCGAGTGTAATAGTAATAGTAATATTACGGGACATGCCCATTAGTACAAATACATGAATAAAAAAAAATCATCAAAATAGTACAGTGAGCAGAAATTAATTGAAAATGTAAATTACAAAAAAAAATCAGGAATTGACATATATACAAAATTTTGTAGTGTAGATTATCTTCAGCGGATGAAGGATGTAGGAAACTGAGGAGCCTGGATTTAGAATTTGGTGGATAGATGGTTGGAACATAGGCTTAAGATAAGTCGTAGCTTTCGTATTATTTTCAATTATTCGTCTGATTTTTGTCACATTTTTAATAAATAGTGACAGTATTGAATATCTTCGCCGTGAAAAAGGTGCGAATGGACACAATATGTATCGTTGTTCGCTGGAGTGAACAACGTATATTATCGATGGACTTTTACTGGAAAAAGTACATCGATACGTTTGAGGTAATGCAATACTCTCCGCAGAATTTCCTCCTCTTTTATTTGTACAATCGGAGTCTTATTTGTATTCAGAGCATACAATAAATATGTTTACAAGGTATGGTTATTTAAGTGTATCTTTTGAACTTGATACCTTTTTACTGTCTCCGTTACGAAGTACGGGAAAGTATTGTGATCGTGAACATTTTTAATAAAAATTCTACAGCAATATGCGTTTTGAGGTCCCTAGACGCGATTTCAATAATGTGTGTGTCTCAAAAATTAATACAACAATTAACATAAAAAAATATTGAAGGCAACAAACAAATAAACATACTTTGTTAGGAAATGTTTTTCATAAAATCTGTTTTTCGAAAAAAAAAATTATTTTTGGTTTATAATTATGATAAAATGATAATAGTTACATTAAATTTATAAACAATGAATTTTTAAACCTCTTTAGTTTTCGAGTAAACTGATGATAAAGATAATTAAAATTTGAAGTGTTATTTGTCATTTTCATCTTTCATGTGCAAAGTGTGAAATCACTAGTAGCAAGAATAAAATTATTATTATTATTATTATTATTAAATGTGAGTGGCCCTTTTAGCCCGGTGCAAACAAACTCGCATTAAACGCGTGCTCATTTAATCCGCTGCAAACAGTCGCCTAACTGGATGTAAACTACTAATAGTTATTAACACGATGTGTTGCATAAACAAAGTTATCAATTATTCGAATAACGCGAACGGTAAATTGAAATCGGGCATGAAATCATTTTTAATGAATGCGATTGTTCCGAGTAAACAAGTGACTGTTTAAACAAAATTATACATTCCGAAATAATGTCGGAATTCATATGTATTGTTAATGTACGGAATGGTAAATAACAAACATGTTATATATAATTCGAGATGCTAAAATTTGAAGGTAAAAAAAATATAATATTTTAAACATACCTCATTATATTTTAATATTATAAATAATACGTTGAAATTTATTATTATTATTATTATTATTTATAAACTTAGCAAACTAGGTATTTTAGAGACAATAAATTTCTTTTAAAATATACTGGGTGTTTTATTGAAAAAAAAAGCTTTACATTTAGCGAAGTTCTTCTTACTTCATAAAAATAGCATTGATTTACTTAAACAAAACTGATCACGTTTTGTTGGTAAAAATAATAATTTATGAATTAAATTAATTTAAAAAAATATTATGAATTAGTTATTAAAATAATATTGTAATTGCATAATGTTAATACGGTGATGAATAATTTATAAATCGTGCACGAAACGACTTACCGTTAGTTTCGAGATGTTTCGCGCTGTTCTTCACTTTCGCTCTTTCGACGGAGGTAAACCGGTAGATCTGTCGTCGGCAATAAGCAGAATCGACACTACGGCATCGGGCCAAATCTTTTATAGTGGAACGGCGTCGACGTCGCGACGCTCGCAACGCCGACGCCGCCCACCGGCCAATCCCCGGCGGCCGATCTTCCTCGTCTAACTAATGCAATGCAAACATATAAACTGATAGTTTACATATTCTACATCTTTAAAATTAAATAATAATTATAGTTCTTTTTTTTTATTAAGATGAAAAAGATAAATTAATTCATTTTAATTAATTAATTAATCATCTTTATAGCCAGTGTTCAAGCGTAATTATTTCAATATCTAAGGATGAAGAGCTAACGAAAGCAGAATTTCATTCAATAACGAAATACAATCAGTTTTGAGTAAGTTTTTAGTTGTTACAGTAGTTTTTAAATTTTTTTGGTGGGTTGAAAAATATTTGACCACAGAATTGAAATGTAGAGTATTCGAGTGAATATTTCAAAACTTAAGGTAGAAATATTGACGATTAAGAATTTTCATATAAGCAATAAAAACAATCAATTTTGAGTAGATTTAGAGTCAAGTTTCTTGCAATTATTTTTCAATTTTTTTTTAGCGGTTTGCAAAATGTCCGACCTTAGAATTTAAAGTGGTGTTGATCAAGTAAGATTATATCAAAATCTAAGGCAGGAGTGTTTGAAGATTTTCATAGAATTAAAAAGCGCAATCTATTTTGAGTAGAATTGTAAAATTTCGAAGTTTTTTTTGGCGACTCGAAAAAATATTCAATCGAAGAATTGAAATATAGAGTGTTCGTTCACGAGTGATTATTTTAAAACTTTGGGGGTTAGAGGTGTTGACAATTTTTCATAGAATTATAAAGCCCAGACTATTTACAGTAATAAATTTATTAAATTTATTTAATGTATCTGCAACAAGTGAGGTTGTCTCAAGTTTAAATATTTAGTAGAAAGTTGGGCTTAGTTTAACTTTTTTTTCTTTTTTTTTGGCATAAGTTTGACCATTCAGCCACTAACGATGTAGTTTAACTTATGACGCTTTTCTACTATTTGTATCAATCATACCTTCTATCAATATCGATCTACTCGTATAATCTCCTAGCCTGTGTCAGTCGGGGAAAAGCGTTCACAAAAAAAAGCAATTTAACTAACGAACTGCGATAATTAGTTTACCGGGACGCGGATTAATCAACTATTTTCACCCGTTCCAAAAATCAATTAACACCGAAAACTTTGCCAACTTGCGAACAATTTCACTTCCATCAAAAAAAAAACTAACATTGCGTCGGCCCGGCGCATCCACCAAAACTGAATATATTGGGATTATTAAATTTAAATTCTATTACGACATATGTATTCGAGGGTAAAGTTCGAATCGGTGTGATTGGTGATGTATGTAAATTGTTTGATGTGTTAAATAAATGATTATGATTGTAAATTGCGAAATTGCGGAATTTATATTGCAAATCTCAGTTTGAGTCATGATTTTTAAATTAAATATATTAATTAGTGTAATTCCAATTGGTGATATATGCGAAATGTTTGATGTATAAAATAATTTGAATTGATTGTAAAATGGGGAATGCTGGAGTTCGAATTGCAGCCTCTGTGGTAAAAACAATTTATAAATAAATTAACTTGAGACAACATCACTTAAAAAAAAATTCCAAATTTTCTGAGAATGCATGCCATTTACAGATCCAAATCCCTCTACTCTCTACAAATCCCTCATCTCTACTTTTGGAAATAATGTCATACTTCGAAAGAGTAAGTTGCTAAAAAAATTAAATAATTTTGGAGGCTTTAAAAAAATATAAAAAGAACTGCCATCGACTTGAAAATTTCCAAATTTTTTAAGAATGCATGCCAAATACAGATTCCGCAAGAACTACAAATCCCTCGCCCCTGAATTTGGAAATGTCATACTTCGAAAGAGTAAGTTCCTAAAAAAATTTAATAATTTTGGAGGCTTCAAAAAAATATAAAAACAACTGCCATCGACTTGAAAATTTCCAAATTTTCTCAGAATGCATGTCAAATACAGATTCCGCAAGAACTACAAATCTCTTACCCCTGAATTTGGAAATAATGTCATACTTCGAAAGAGTAAGTTGTTAAAAAATTTAAATAATGTTGAAGGCTTCAAAAAAATATAAAAACAACTGCCATCGACTTGAAATTTTCCAAACTTTCTCAGAATGCATGCCACATACAGAGTTTACAAGAACTACAAATCCCTCATCTCTACATTTGGAAATAATGTCATACTTAGAAAGAGTAAATTTACTAGGTTTATATAAATTGTGGTAAAAAACATAACAAGTGTTTTATTTATTGATTACTTTTTTTTTACTTAATTTTAGATCCGCTTAGTCACATTTCTCGACACAACAAAAAAGTTACTGCAGCCTCTGATTATTTGCACATTAATGTTATATGGTTGTTGTTATTTGTAACCTGGCAACGCATTTCATTTCATGCGCCAGATCTGAAAGTCGTTCGCACATTCTAGTGTTACGGAAATAACAAATATACGGTAAGGAGTAGAAAAATAATATTATTTGAATTATTAAACGAACGCAAGCATACATTAGAAATGATATAAATAAATATACAAGTTTATCCTAAGTGTAATATATTTGTGCAATTTTCAAGGCTGAGAAAGGCAATAAAGTTATGAAATATTTCCTTACCCTTAAACGTGTGAACGTTACATTTAAATCCGGGCGGTTATCCCTCAACGAGAAAAAGTTATGTAACATACAATAACAAATTTAAGAGAAGCAAATACGCCAGAAGGCAAGACACAATTGGCATTTTTCTGTTTTATAAAGTAATTAAAAATTATTTTGATGAAGCGAAAAAAATATAAAAACAATTGCCATCGATTTGAAACTTTCCAAAAATAATAAAAATCCTTTTAAGATTATGATTTCGGAGAAAGCTGTCACCAGATTTTGCAAAAATTTCATGTAATCAGAGCGTAAAATTATCAAAATTTTTAATTATTTTGATGAAGCGAAAAAAATATAAAAACAATTGCCATCGATTTGAAACTTTCCGAAAATACTCAAAATACATTTAAGATTATGATTTCGTAAAAAGCTGTCAACAGATTTTGCAAAAATTTCATGTAATCAGAGCGTAAAATTATCAAAAATTGTAATTATTTTGACGGAGCGAAAAAAATATAAAAACAATTGCCATCGATTTGAAACTTTCCAAAAATAATAAAAATCCTTTTAAGATTATGATTTCGGAGAAAGCTGTCACCAGATTTTGCAAAAATTTCATGTAATCAGAGCGTAAAATTATCAAAAATTGTAATTATTTTGACGGAGCGAAAAAAATATAAAAACAATTGCCATCGATTTGAAACTTTCCGAAAATACTCAAAATCTACTTAAGATTATGATTTTGTAAAAAGCTGTCGCCAGATTTTGCAAAAATTTCATGTAATCAGAGCGTAAAATTATTAAAAATTGTATTTATTTTGACGAAGCGAAAAAAATACAAAAACAATTGCCATCGATTTGAAACTTTCCGAAAATAATCAAAATCCACTTAAGATTATGATTTCGTAAAAAGCTGTCGCCAGATTTTGAAAAATCTCATGTAATCAGAGCGTAAAGTTATCAAAAATTGCAATAAATTCGTCGACGCGAAAAAAATATAAAAACAATTGCCATCGTTTTGAAACTTTCCTAAAATACTCAAAATACATTTAAGATTATGATTTTGTAAAAAGCTGTCACCGGATTTTACAAAAATTTCATGTAATCAGAGCGTAAGATTATCAAAAATTGTAATTATTTTGACGAAGCGAAAAAAATACAAAAACAATTGCCTTCGATTTGAAACTTTCCGAAAATACTCAAAATCCACTTAAGATTATGATTTTGTAAAAAGCTGTCGGCAGATTTTGCAAAAATTTCATGTAATCAGAGCGTGAAGTTATCAAAAATTATAATTATTTTGACGTAGCGAAAAAATATAAGAACAATTGTCATCGATTTAAAACTTTCCGAAAATACTCAAAATCCATTTAAGATTATGATTTCGTAAAAAGCTGCCACCAGATTTTGCAAAAATTTCATGTAATCAGCGCGTAAAGTTATCAAACATTTTAATTATTTTGACGAAGCGAAAAAAATACAAAAACAATTGCCATCGATTTGAAACTTTCCGAAAATACTCAAAATACATTTAAGATTATGATTTCGTAAAAAGCTGTCAACAGATTTTGCAAAAATTTCAAATAATCAGAGCGTAAAGTTATCAAAAATTTTAATTATTTTGATGAAGCGAGAAAAATATGAAAACAATTGCCATCGATTTGAAACTTTCTAAAAGTACTCAAAATCTATTTAAGATTATGTTTTCGTAAAAATCTGTCACAAGATTTTGCAAAAATTTCATGTAATCAGAGCGTAAAATTATCAAAAATTGTAATTATTTTGACGAAGTGAGAAAAATATAAAAACAATTGCCGTCGATTTAAAACTTTCCAAAAATACTTAAAATGCATTTAAGATTATGATTTCGTAAAAAGCTATCAACAGATTTTGCAAAAATTTCATGTAATCAGAGCGTAAAATTATCAAAAATTGTAATTATTTTGACGGAGCGAAAAAAATATAAAAACAATTGCCATCGATTTGAAACTTTCCAAAAATAATAAAAATACATTTAAGATTATGATTTCGTAAAAAGCTATCAACAGATTTTGCAAAAATTTCATGTAATCAGAGCGTAAAATTATCAAAATTTTTAATTATTTTGATGAAGCGAAAAAAATATAAAAACAATTGCCATCGATTTGAAACTTTCCGAAAATACTCAAAATCCACTTAAGATTATGATTTTGTAAAAAGCTGTCGCCAGATTTTGCAAAAATTTCATGTAATCAGAGCGTAAAATTATCAAAAATTGTAATTATTTTGACGAAGTGAGAAAAATATAAAAACAATTGTCATCGATTTAAAACTTTCCGAAAATACTCAAAATCCATTTAAGATTATGATTACGTAAAAAGCTGTCACCAGATTTTGCAAAAATATTATGTAATCAGAGCGTAAAATTATCAAAAATTGTAATTATTTTGACGATGCAAAAAATATTTAAAAACAATTGCCATCGATTTGAAACTTTCCAAAAATACTCAAAATCCACTTAAGATTATGATTTTGTAAAAAGCTATCGCCAGATTTTGCAAAAATTTCATGTAATCAGAGCGTGAAGTTATAAAAAATTTTAATTATTTTGACGAAGCGAAAAAAATATAAAAACAATTGCCATCGATTTAAAACTTTCCAAAAATACTCAAAATTCATTTAAGATTATAATTTCGTAAAAAGCTGTCAACAGATTTTGCAAAAATTTCATGTAATCAGAGCGTAAAGTTATCAAAAATTTTAATTATTTTTACGAAGCGAAAAAAATATAAAAACAATTGCCATCGATTTGAAACTTTCCTAAAATAGTCAAAATACATTTAAGATTATGATTTTGTAAAAAGCTGTCACCGGATTTTACAAAAATTTCATGTAATCAGAGCGTAAGATTATCAAAAATTGTAATTATTTTGACGAAGCGAAAAAAATATAAAAACAATTGCCATCGATTTGAAACTTTCCAAAAATACTTATAATCCATTTAAGATTATGATTTCGTAAAAAGCTGTCACCAGGTTTTGCAAAAATTTCATGTAATCAGAGCGTAAAGTTATCAAAAATTTTAATTATTTTGATGAAGCGAAAAAAATATAAAAAGAATTGCCAAAAAATGGTTGGTAAATTTAAGTTTTTAAGAATCATTCCCAGATTATATGAGCTTGTATTTTCATCCATTGAAGCTGACCTTGAGAAAAACAATATTCTTCGAGATGGAAGCCACAACTTAATTTTTATCCATTCCATGTAACCCAAAACCCCCGTATCCAACTTCAATTAACACAAATTTAATTTAAACTTCAATAAAACGTTTCCGATGCGCCGAACTTTTCACATCCAAGAATTGTTCGGTTAAATTCGGACGTGCGGAGAAAAATTGACAAGGGCAAAAAAATTGGAGCTTTGCCTTCTTGTCGCATTGTTGCGATGACGTGCCCCCGCATAAATAGTTAATGCTGTTAAGGTGGTATGCGTGGCTGTCACGCTCAATTGCATTCATTCGGTGGCACAATATCCGGAGGAATTTCACAGTGTCGCCGCAAATTGATTTTAAACTCTCGACTACTCCACATACTGCCCGTCATACGAGCAATTCCATTTCTGATGATGTTAATTCGGTTTCGAACTTTCACATATCGTTCAACACCTAAATCGGTTTTCTGATAAAATCCTGTTTTATGCGATGGAGATTTCACTACACGTTGCGTGCTAAATTTATACAGGGTATTTTTTTTGTGGGCCATATGATTTTATATGCTAAAAATTATACCTTGTATTAATGTATATTTTATAATAAAATAAATACAACAATACAATAAAAAAAGTAATTGATTTATTACTAACTAAAATTTGCTTTTGTTGAAATATGCATTAAAACAAGGTATAATTTTTAACATGTAAAATCCTATGGCCCACGATAAAAAAAAACGTACTGTATGTATCTGTCGTATTATGTTGATTTTGAAAGTAAAAAAAAAACTAGTTACCAGCAACATATGTTGTGTTCAATTAATATATGATATATTAACATAAGCGGTGGTGGCAGATTACCTCGAAGTCGACGCAAAAAAAAACAAACAAAAAAATAAAAAAAATAAAAAAGTTACCAGCAACGAGATTTTCAGTATTAATATAAGGAGTATATTAATGATTACCGAAATAAACATTCATTCGATTTTGAGAAATAAATGATGTTGCTTGAAAACCACACGAGCCCGACAGCATAACCTTTAAACTAAAACTGAAACGAATGTCAAAAATTTCTTCCCCAAACTTTTTTAGCTATAAATCTTAAACGTATCAACAGACTTCAAACATTAAAACAAAATCAGTTTAATAATAATAATAAACAACTTTATTTCCTTCTTTCTACATATACAATAACGAACTTAAATTAAAAAATAAATTAATAAGAAGGAAAATCAATTATTTCTCGTCTCTAAGTGTTCACATTAAATTGTAAGACCACATTTATTTAGATTGCAATATTTTGATCCCCAATTCTTCTAATAAGCAATAAATCAAAATATTCAATACGAATTTAAAAAAAAAAAACTTTGCCGGATCATCACGAACTTTTGTCTTTTACAGTCCATCCATTTATGCAACAATATTTCACACCCTCACCATCAATTACCGCCGCATTACGGCAATAAATAACGGCATCACATCCGCGAAACAAAATCATATTTCACGTTATCAACGAGCGGCGCCCGACAAACGATTCGCGCTCCCGGCGCATCCACCATTAACGCACTCTTATGAAATGTTAAAACGGATAATTACTCCTCGCCTCGCTAATTCCCAATAATGTCGTCGATAAATATGGGAACCATTCGGACATAACCATTAGTGTTTAGCGACCATTAACTGTTAATTTCTATACATCCACGAATCAACAGGAAAACGACTGAAATCAATAGTTATGATAATGCCGTGCGGGGCAAATTTATTTTTATTTTTTTTCGGTAGGGGGGAATGAAAACATGCGGGATTTGAATTGAATGTTGAATAGGGGGGGGGGGGGAGTTGGGTTTTCGGAATGGCATTTATTTTATTCGGGACGAACGCGGAGAATAGGAGGAGAGCGGCCATCTGTTGCTCCGCCGTGATCTATCAATTTTATTTTATTGGCTTATTTTTTGCTGAGATTAGATAGTTTATTTATTACCCAGGTTATGAATAATTGAATCCTAAATAAAATAAATATTATATTAGATCGATACATTTCGATATATAAAATGCAACATTGCAGTACACATAACCAAAAAAGTGCGATGACATAACCAAATTCTTAATAACTTTTTACAACCAAAAAAAATGTCTCGCGAGAATAAAATATGAACAGAGTAGGTATCAGTAGAGAGTTGAACATTTAACGTCTAGTGATTAAATGCAGTCACTTATTTTAATTGAATAATAGCAAAAGATTTATTCACGAAAATGGAAAAAATATTTTATCCAATTTTTATCCATTTCGTTCAAAATTATATTTGCTAGAATTCCAATGAAGCAATAAAATTATAAGAAACACGTTCAATTACCCAACAAAACAGTTTAATTAAATAATCAATTCTTAATGTTTGCCCTTTAATTTTCAATTTTTTTTTGTTAAGAATAATAAACCAAGTTGACTTTTCGTGTACCTTACGAATGATTATTAAAAAATACACCGCCGAATAACCACTCTAAAATGGAAATCAATCAATAAGCCATAGGCTACAGGTTTATCGAATTAAGCCCTCATTGAAAAAGTACGAGAGGTGCGTCGCGGACAAAAGGCAACGAGGATTAATCACTGGCCCTTTCTCCTCTCCTCTTCCTGGCCACGTTCCTGGTTAAGGATAAGTTTCACGTTCCCGAAAATTAAATAACTGCCAGACACATGAAATGAAAAGAGATTAGGAGCTAATTCTAAATGCATTGGAATTTTATTGATTTCATCGAAACGGACGTAGTTTCTCCTCCACCTGGTATATACATGAACGATCCTACCTGCTGGGAATTACGATGTATGGACGTGATTAAGATTTTATTGTTCAATTTCCTTCAAGGGTAATTGAAACACTTCTTGTCCTTTTTTTGCTTTTCTGCGCTACAGGGTCCTACATTTCACCTCCCGTCTGCTGTGGCTCATTTACTAATTAAGTTGGAATTTTGATATTTTGCAGAATAAATTTGCATCCTAGAATGCATTTCAGGAAAAAAAAATTGAGTATACAGGGTGTCCCAAAAAAGTGTGACGTCATGATGATATATTTTTTTAGATTACATGCCGTATATTTTATTGCTTAATTGGATACCTTTTATAATTGCCTACATACTCCTATAATTTTATTGAAATCGATTTAATGATATCAGCAAAAAAAACAGTTTTGCACTATTGGTTTAAAAAAATAATAAAAAATAAAAATAATGCCTTGTTAACAAAATCATACAAGGTACTTATTAAATAAAGTCTAATAGTCCCGTTAACCAAGTTTGATTGATATGAATTATACAGGGTGTCCAAAATTTAGTGTCAAAATTTCCAAACTTTTAAGCACTTTTTCTTATTTTAAATTGTAGCCCCTGTATATTTTTATGTCATTCCATGCGGAATTAAAAAAAAAACATTGTTCCTAATTACAACCCTATCGAAATTCTTAACGCATTAAAAGTTATTTGCATAAAACTCGTTTCATCAATTATTCCAATAGTCATTTTATTAAATAAAAATCGAAGGTGGCTTTGAAAAACAATTTATTAGCAATAAAAAATTTTCTTGAAATGATTTTGAATAATTTCGAAAGTTTTCTGGTAGTTGTTTTTATATACCTATATTTTTTTTTAATTAATTGGAAAATGTTTGACTTTAAAATTTCAATCAACGGTGTTTGGGGATGATTTTCTTGAAATCTAGTAAAGGGATGTTTCCGGATCTTTAATTGGTTGTAAAAATAAATTGATTTTGAGTAATTTTTGAAATTTTCACGTTTCTGGTGGTTGTTTTTATATTTTTTTTAATTAATTGGAAAATGTTTGACTTTAAAATTTCAATCAACGGTGTTTGGGAGTGATTTTCTTGAAATCTAGTAAAGGGGTGTTTCCGGATTTTTAATTGTCGTAAAAATAAATTGATTGTGAGTAATTTTGGAAGTTTTCACGTTTCTGGTGGTTGTTTTTATATTTTTTTTGATTAATTGGAAAATGTTCGACTTTAAAATTTCAATCAACGGTGTTTGGGGGTGATTTTCTTGAAATCTAGTAATAGGATGTTTTCAGATTTTTCATTTGTCGTGAAAATAAATTGATTTTGAATAATTTTGAGAGTTTTCACGTTTCTGGTGGTTGTTTTTATATTTTTTTAATTAATTGAAAAATGTTTGACTTTAAAATTTCAATCAACGGTGTTTGGGGGTGATTTTCTTGAAATCCAGTAAAGGGATGTTTCCGGATTTTTAATTGGTCGTAAAAATAAATTGATTTTGAGTAATTTTTGAAGTTTTCACGTTTCTGGTGGTTGTTTTTATATTTTTTTTAATTAATTGGAAAATGTTCGACTTTAAAATTTCAATCAACGGTGTTTGGGGGTGATTTTCTTGAAATCTATAATAATAATAATAATAATAATCTTTATTGGTGTTATCAACATAAATAGTCTTACACAAGTCATAAAATTGAGTGAATCGATAAAAATTGATACATATGTAATAAAATAATAATATAATATATAATTAAAAAGATAGCACAATTAAAAAACATTAATATTAAAACTATTGGAATTATAATAATGGAGATGAAAATAAAATAGGTTAAAAATACGATTTAAAAATACGGTTACAATATAAAACATGTGACATTTACAACATTTTAAAATATACAATTTAATTTTTGAAGCTTTTTAGAAATTCGTTAAAGGAATAAAATGCGTACTTTAACAAATAATTTTTGCACCAACGAGTAAATTCCTTTTCGTTCAGCTCCCGAACATGACTGGGCAGAGCATTAAAAAATTGTATACAAAAGTATCTAGTGCCAGTCTTCGCTTTTGACAAGCGGAATTGTTTGACTCGTATATCATGAGTGTTTCTTGTTTCATAAGAGTGATAAGCATTGTGGCAAGTAAAATTATGCATGTTGCTCTTGATGTGTTTAAGACATTCTAAGATATATATGCAGGGAACAGTCATAATTCCGAGTTTAACGAATTGCTGTCTACAATCCTCCCTATATGCAATACCTGCCAACACACGCACTGATTTTCTCTGCAAATTAAAAACATCATACATTATCGTAGAGTGACCCCATATGATTATGCCGTAGGTTATATGCGAATGAATAAAAAAGTAATATGCGTTCTTTAACATCTTGGTATATAACGATCTCGACAGATTTCTTAATATATAGATCCCCCTTGACAACCGGCGTTCAAGTTCCATCCCATGTGCTTCCCAAGTTAAATCTGTGCTTAGTGAGAAGCCTAGGAGTCTGGTAGATGATTTTTCCACAGCTTGTGAACGTTTTAGCGAAAACACTTTCTTTACCGTCTTATCATCATTTAATTTTAATTTATTTGATTTAAACCAATTGTTTGCTATCTCCATAGCCGCCTGTAATTGAGAGGTTACGTTTTCAATTGTGTCGCCTTTTAATGATATTGTGGTGTCGTCAGCGTAAAGTACAGTTGATATATTATGAAACTGTTTTGGGAGATCGTTTATATATATCAAGAATAGTAGTGGCCCCAAGATAGACCCTTGAGCCACCCCATGTACAATTTCACGTTCTTCTGATCTACTGTCTCCATGTGCCACTATTTGGCTTCGATTTGTTAAATATGACGTTAGTAATTTGCAGGCTTCAGGTTTAAAATTGTAGAAGTACAATTTTCTTAACAATATTGAGTGCTTGACACAATCGAAGGCTTTACTTAGATCAACAAAATTACTTGCAACAATGCTTCCATCCTCAAATCCATCAACGATGTAATTTATAAAAGTATCCACTGCCATTGTCGTAGACTTACCCTGTCTGAAACCAAATTGCGAACTAGATAATATTTGATTAGATTCTAAAAAGTTAGAAATTTGCTCAGACAAAATAGCCTCTATAATTTTCGAAAATATCGGCAAAATGGAAATTGGCCGGTAATTGTTTAAATCTTCTTTATTTCCCTTTTTGAATATTGGGATACATTTAGCCAATTTTAATACATCAGGAAAGATGCCAGTTTCGATCGTACGATTGATTAGATGCGTTAGAGGAGTTATTAGTACATCAATAGCGATTTTTATTAAACCCACATTTAATTCATAAACATCTTTGCTTGACTTGTTTTTTAATTTCTGAATAATGTCACGTACTTTTGCACTAGATACTTTCTTAAAATTAAAATACTGATTGCTGAAATCGGGCAATCTTAGCATACTCTCAATAGGATCTTTGTCACAATTTGGAATTGAATTTATTACATTGCCCGCAATAGTAGCGAAATAATTATTAAATTCGGCTGCCGTTATATTTGAATCAGCAGCATTATTAGATTTCACTCGTGTTCTTGAGTTTACAACATCCCAGACTGCCCTTGAGTAATTACAAGACGAGTTTATATATAATGCTCATTGGCTTTCCGCTGTTCATCTCTAATCCGTTCTTTATAGTTTTTCTTTATTATATTATATTGTGATTTAGTGACCTCATTACTGTTCTTAGTTTTAATTTCTCTGTGCATGTTAACGTTCTCTCTCATTTGTTTTAGTTCAGGAGAAAACCAATGAACATTACTTTTTCGTGAATTATTACATATTTGTTTCTGACATTGTGGAAATGCTATTTGAACTGCGGTACTTACTCTGTCTATCAACATAGCCCATGCTGAATTAACCCTGAGTGAATCATTTGTAATATCAGTCCACCCATAAGAGTCTAGAATATTGTAAAATTCAATTTTTCCCGCTTGTGTGAGTGGCCTGACTAAACGTTTGATTGTAGGAGTATTTGATTGTGATAGGTGAATATCAATGCACAATCCAAGGTGATCTGAGACTCCAAGATCAATTATTTTCGCAATATCTACATTAAAACCATATTTATTGGTAAAAATATTGTCAATGCATGCCTCTTGTCTTGTAGGCTGTGTTGTTACTCTATATAAACCATGGCATGCAAAAGTATTACATAATTGAATTGCTTTTCGGTCTGTTGTGTTGAAGTGTACATTGAAATCCCCGCACACATATACTGTGCTGGTGGAAAAGTTAATGCGATCTAACATTTTCTCGAGGATATTGAGAAAATCTGAATAACTACCGCTTGGTGACCTGTATACTGATATGATAATAATATTGGTACACTTTAGTACAATTCCTGACATTTCACATGTCAGTTCTATGGATAAATCATTAAGGAATGTTAAAACTTCGTATTCAAGATTTTCTCTCACCATTACGAGCGATCCACCGTGTTTCGCTTTATGTCTACTATATGAGGCTGCAACATGGAAATCATTTATAGTATAACTAGATATTTCACTTTGTGTTTGCCAATGTTCACTGAGTGCAATTACCTTGATGTTCTTGTCGATAGTGTAGGCTTCCAATTCCTCAATTTTATTTTTAAGGCATTGGATATTAATATAGAATAAAAAGGAACTTTGTAAAGGGATGTTTTCAGATTTTTAATTTGTCGTGAAAATAAATTGATTTTGAGTAATTTTTGAAATTTTCACGTTTCTGGTGGTTGTTTTTATATATTTTTTTTAAATTAATTGGAAAATGTTTGACTAAAATTTCAATCAACGGTGTTTGGGGGTGATTTTCTTGAAATCTAGTGAAGGGGTGTTTCCGGATTTTTAATTAGTCGTAAAAATAAATCGATTTTAAGTAATTTTTGAAGTTTTCACGTTTCTGGTGGTTGTTTTTATATATTTTTAATTAATTGGAAAATGTTCGACTTTAAAATTTCAATCAAAGGTGTTTGGGGGTGATTTTCTTGAAATCCAGTAAAGGGATGTTTCCGGATTTTTAACTTGCAATGAAAATAAATTGATTTTGAGTAATTTTGGAAGTTTTCACGTTTTTGGTGGTTGTTTTTATATTTTTTTTAATTAATTGGAAAATGTTCGACTTTAAAATTTCAATCAACGGTGTTTGGGGGTGATTTTCTTGAAATCTAGTAAAGGGATGTTTTCAGATTTTTAATTTGTCGTGAAAATAAATTGATTTTGAGTAATTTTTGAAATTTTCACGTTTCTGGTGGTTGTTTTTATATATATTTTTTTAAATTAATTGGAAAATGTTTGACTAAAATTTCAATCAACGGTGTTTGGGGGTGATTTTCTTGAAATCTAGTAAAGGGATGTTTGCGGATTTTTAATTAGTCGTAAAAATAAATTGATTTTGAGTAATTTTTGAAATTTTCACGTTTCTGGTGGTTGTTTTTAAATTTTTTTTTAATTAATTGGAAAATGTTTGACTTTAAAATTTCAATCAACGGTGTTTGGGGGTGATTTTCTTGAAATCTAGTAAAGGGGTGTTTCCGGATTTTTAATTCGTTGTAAAAATAAATTGATTTTGAGTACTTTTTAAAGTTTTCACGTTTCTAACAGTTGTTTTTATATCTTTGTTATTAATGAAAATAAAAAGTGCTTTTAATAATAAATTTAATTCCCTTGAAATTATAAACCAGACAAAGGGCTTTTATGGATTCCAATTAAACCGCACAGTCTCGGACAAACCGAAATTACAGGTCATAATTTATATTTATCTTTAATTGAAGAAAAAAAAATCGAAATTTTTAAGTGATTTTAATTATTTTCGTTTGCTTATGTTAATTAGTATTAGTATTTTATTAAATGTAATACATTACATATATTTATATCCTACACAGTATTACATTAACAGAAAGAGTATTTAATATTTTCAATATACAAACATGAATATGTTTTTTGCTTTAATATAATATTGTTACATTTTAATGGGCCGCGGCCTTTTTTACGACTTGTTTCTTATAATTGGGGATGTATCACAAATCAAACGCTTTAAATGTAAATAAAATATTGAAAAAGTCTCACTTGTTGCAGAAGCATTAAATAAATTCAATGAAGACGGAAAACAGCCTGAATACGTGAATATTCAATCTCGGGATGAGTCATGGTACGGCCGAGGTAGCAGATCGGTTGCAGAGATCTGTATTACCACCTCTGCTACCTCGGCCGTACCATGAATCACCCCGCGAACCGTCACTGAATTTTTACCTGTCGTTCAAAATTCACACTTGGAAAATTTTGTCGTGGCACACCCTTTGTGAAACGTTATCCTCGCGCAAAAGCTAATAACCTGTGTAAAATTATATATTCCTAACACAAATAAATTATTATTATTATTATTATTATTAACATATTTCCCTATTTTTTTACATTTGAAAACATTGATATAATTACTCAATTAATCAACTCGTACCCGCCCTCACAAACCAAATCCAATTGTAATTCATCACGTCACCGTATCACGAAGCAAATATATATTAAATTATAATCAACGTTGCAGACCACGAATCGTCGTCGGCTTTTATTATCGCCCTTAAAACAAAATCCACGAGCACTTAAATTTATCTATGTGAACAACACGTGGAACGTTTCGAATGAGCAAAAAAAAACAACAGGGATCGTATCGCGTTACTTTGGAAAAACTTTAACAGGTGCCTCTTCTGTAATCAATAATCAATGGCGAGCTCAAACGGCAGACGATCGTATTATTTTTGCTGCGAGGAATAAACCCTTCGTATGATATATTTTTACTTTTTTTTCCATTACAAAGTTCGGGAAATAGCATATTACATAACTAGAGTTGTAAATAACAAATTACGCGATATTTCAAGCTCGCGTAGTTGCGTTACAACTCGCGTTGTGTACTATACCTTGTTTACTGTACTTTACCTACGACCTTACACTTATTCGATTAAATTAAAGACAAATTGAAACTGAATCTTGTCAGGGTGACGAGTGAATTGTGAAGGCTCTACTTAATTACTATAGTCTATTCATATCAGCAAGAGGCAATTTGCAGAAAGTAATTGCTCGTGAAAAATCTCGTGCAGACAGTGCGTAATTTATCAATTATAAAGTGGGAGTAGGTAAAATTCATTTGGTTTTGTTTAGAGGCGACGATTCCTGAAAAAAACTGTATGTGTGTGTTGTGTGTACAATTTTAAACATTTAAATTAATTAATAAATTCAGATATTTTCTTCCGTTCAGACAAACAGGACGAATGATTTAAACTCTTACAATTTAAATTGCCAGTAAACCTGAAAACAGAGTTGCGAGTCCATTAAAAAGGGGGTAAATTGAGCGGGGTGAAAGTGCGGCAGTATTCAATTTCACGTGCGCAAACGTACCATAAAATAACGACGGGGCGGCATTTAAAATCGGATAAATTATAGAAGAGAGATTTTTATCGCTTATAAATTGAAACGGGGTCGAGGAGAGATGCGTTCGGAATTAATCCGACCCCCGCGATTATAGATTAAACGCAATAGTTTTATGGGGTAGTAAAAGCGGAGATAATGAAAGCTAAAAATGATATCATTATGTGTTTGCCCAGTCAATACGAAGATACGTGTCGGGAGGGAGAATGTGCGTGTATTGATGGCGAATTTATGGATATGGACTTGTAAGTGCGTGTCGCTCCAATTTATTTATTTATATTTGCGAGTAAGTTAAAAAAAAATTGGCAAGTCACCATGAACATGATGGAAAAATTTCAACTAAGTCGATTTTTCAGAATTTGATCGGCCGTAGCGGCCAAACGAAAACTCCAAATTGAACGCGGTTTGCAAATCTGAGCTCCTCGCACGTCAATTAATCGGATTAGAGATTATTAATTTTTGATGAAATCGTGAAAAAATACATGACTAACCCCCTTGGAAATTTTGTTAAAAAATGCAACTTTCTTAAAAATCATCGTAGACTATTGAATTTAACTTTATTTTCATCAGAAAGACGAGAGAAATTGATTGCCGTTAAAAAATTTCAGCTATCTTCAATAGCAAAAAAAATAGTCAGTCACCGTGAACATTTTAGGAAATTTTAGAAAATAATTGATTTTTCAAACTTTGATCGGCCGTAGCGGCCAAACGAAAACTCCAAATTGAACGCGGTTTGCAAATCTGAGCTCCTCGTACGTCAATTAATCGGATTAGAGATTATTAATTTTTGATGAAATCGTGAAAAAAAACATGACTAACCCCCTTGGAAATTTTGTTAAAAAATGCAACTTTCTTAAAAATCATCGTAGACTATTGAATTTAACTTTATTTTCATCAGAAAGACGAGAGAAATTGATTGCCGTTAAAAAATTTCAGCTATCTTCAATAGCAAAAAAAATAGTCAGTCACCGTGAACATTTTAGGAAATTTTAGAAAATAATTGACTTTTCAAACTTTGATCGGCCGTAGCGGCCAAACGAAAACTCCAAATTGAACGCGGTTTGCAAATCTGAGCTCCTCGTACGTCAATTAATCGGATTAGAGATTATTAATTTTTGATGAAATCGTGAAAAAATACATGACTAACCCCCTTGGAAATTTTGTTAAAAAATGCAACTTTCTTAAAAATCATCGTAGACTATTGAATTTAACTTTATTTTCATCAGAAAGACGAGAGAAATTGATTGCCGTTAAAAAATTTCAGCTATCTTCAATAGCAAAAAAAATAGTCAGTCACCGTGAACATTTTAGGAAATTTTAGAAAATAATTGACTTTTCAAACTTTGATCGGCCGTAGCGGCCAAACGAAAACTCCAAATTGAACGCGGTTTGCAAATCTGAGCTCCTCGTACGTCAATTAATCGGATTAGAGATTATTAATTTTTGATGAAATCGTGAAAAAATACATGACTAACCCCCTTGGAAATTTTGTTAAAAAATGCAACTTTCTTAAAAATCATCGTAGACTATTGAATTTAACTTTATTTTCATCAGAAAGACGAGAGAAATTGATTGCCGTTAAAAAATTTCAGCTATCTTCAATAGCAAAAAAAATAGTCAGTCACCGTGAACATTTTAGGAAATTTTAGAAAATAATTGATTTTTCAAACTTTGATCGGCCGTAGCGGCCAAACGAAAACTCCAAATTGAACGCGGTTTGCAAATCTGAGCTCCTCGTACGTCAATTAATCGGATTAGAGATTAATAATTTTTGATGAAATCGTGAAAAAATACATGACTAACCCCCTTGGAAATTTTGTTAAAAAATGCAACTTTCTTAAAAATCATCGTAGACTATTGAATTTAACTTTATTTTCATCAGAAAGACGAGAGAAATTGATTGCCGTTAAAAAATTTCAGCTATCTTCAATAGCAAAAAAAATAGTCAGTCACCGTGAACATTTTAGGAAATTTTAGAAAATAATTGACTTTTCAAACTTTGATCGGCCGTAGCGGCCAAACGAAAACTCCAAATTGAACGCGGTTTGCAAATCTGAGCTCCTCGTACGTCAATTAATCGGATTAGAGATTATTAATTTTTGATGAAATCGTGAAAAAATACATGACTAACCCCCTTGGAAATTTTGTTAAAAAATGCAACTTTCTTAAAAATCATCGTAGACTATTGAATTTAACTTTATTTTCATCAGAAAGACGAGAGAAATTGATTGCCGTTAAAAAATTTCAGCTATCTTCAATAGCAAAAAAAATAGTCAGTCACCGTGAACATTTTAGGAAATTTTAGAAAATAATTGATTTTTCAAACTTTGATCGGCCGTAGCGGCCAAACGAAAACTCCAAATTGAACGCGGTTTGCAAATCTGAGCTCCTCGTACGTCAATTAATCGGATTAGAGATTAATAATTTTTGATGAAATCGTGAAAAAATACATGACTAACCCCCTTAGAAATTTTGTTAAAAAATGCAACTTTCTTAAAAATCATCGTAGACTATTGAATTTAACTTTATTTTCATCAGAAAGACGAGAGAAATTGATTGCCGTTAAAAAAATTCAGCTATCTACAATAGCAAAAAAAATAGTCAGTCACCGTGAACATTTTAGGAAATTTTAGAAAATAATTGATTTTTCAAACTTTGATCGGCCGTAGCGGCCAAACGAAAACTCCAAATTGAACGCGGTTTGCAAATCTGAGCTCCTCGTACGTCAATTAATCGGATTAGAGATTAATAATTTTTGATGAAATCGTGAAAAAATACATGACTAACCCCCTTGGAAATTTTGTTAAAAAATGCAACTTTCTTAAAAATCATCGTAGACTATTGAATTTAACTTTATTTTCATCAGAAAGACGAGAGAAATTGATTGCCGTTAAAAAATTTCAGCTATCTTCAATAGCAAAAAAAATAGTCAGTCACCGTGAACATTTTAGGAAATTTTAGAAAATAATTGATTTTTCAAAATTTGATCGGCCGTAGCGGCCAAACGAAAACTCCAAATTGAACGCGGTTTGCAAATCTGAGCTCCTCGTACGTCAATTAATCGGATTAGAGATTAATAATTTTTGATGAAATCGTGAAAAATTACATGACTAACCCCCTTGGAAATTTTGTTAAAAAATGCAACTTTCTTAAAAATCATCGTAGACTATTGAATTTAACTTTATTTTCATCAGAAAGACGAGAGAAATTGATTGCCGTTAAAAAATTTCAGCTATCTTCAATAGCAAAAAAAATAGTCAGTCACCGTGAACATTTTAGGAAATTTTAGAAAATAATTGATTTTTCAAACTTTGATCGGCCGTAGCGGCCAAACGAAAACTCCAAATTGAACGCGGTTTGCAAATCTGAGCTCCTCGTACGTCAATTAATCGGATTAGAGATTAATAATTTTTGATGAAATCGTGAAAAAATACATGACTAACCCCCTTGGAAATTTTGTTAAAAAATGCAACTTTCTTAAAAATCATCGTAGACTATTGAATTTAACTTTATTTTCATCAGAAAGACGAGAGAAATTGATTGCCGTTAAAAAATTTCAGCTATCTTCAATAGCAAAAAAAATAGTCAGTCACCGTGAACATTTTAGGAAATTTTAGAAAATAATTGATTTTTCAAACTTTGATCGGCCGTAGCGGCCAAACGAAAACTCCAAATTGAACGCGGTTTGCAAATCTGAGCTCCTCGTACGTCAATTAATCGGATTAGAGATTAATAATTTTTGATGAAATCGTGAAAAAATACATGACTAACCCCCTTGGAAATTTTGTTAAAAAATGCAACTTTCTTAAAAATCATCGTAGACTATTGAATTTAACTTTATTTTCATCAGAAAGACGAGAGAAATTGATTGCCGTTAAAAAATTTCAGCTATCTTCAATAGCAAAAAAAATAGTCAGTCACCGTGAACATTTTAGGAAATTTTAGAAAATAATTGATTTTTCAAACTTTGATCGGCCGTAGCGGCCAAACGAAAACTCCAAATTGAACGCGGTTTGCAAATCTGAGCTCCTCGTACGTCAATTAATCGGATTAGAGATTAATAATTTTTGATGAAATCGTGAAAAAATACATGACTAACCCCCTTGGAAATTTTGTTAAAAAATGCAACTTTCTTAAAAATCATCGTAGACTATTGAATTTAACTTTATTTTCATCAGAAAGACGAGAGAAATTGATTGCCGTTAAAAAATTTCAGCTATCTTCAATAGCAAAAAAAATAGTCAGTCACCGTGAACATTTTAGGAAATTTTAGAAAATAATTGATTTTTCAAACTTTGATCGGCCGTAGCGGCCAAACGAAAACTCCAAATTGAACGCGGTTTGCAAATCTGAGCTCCTCGTACGTCAATTAATCGGATTAGAGATTATTAATTTTTGATGAAATCGTGAAAAAATACATGACTAACCCCCTTGGAAATTTTGTTAAAAAATGCAACTTTCTTAAAAATCATCGTAGACTATTGAATTTAACTTTATTTTCATGAGAAAGACGAGAGAAATTGATTGCCGTTAAAAAATTTCAGCTATCTTCAATAGCAAAAAAAATAGTCAGTCACCGTGAACATTTTAGGAAATTTTAGAAAATAATTGATTTTTCAAACTTTGATCGGCCGTAGCGGCCAAACGAAAACTCCAAATTGAACGCGGTTTGCAAATCTGAGCTCCTCGTACGTCAATTAATCGGATTAGAGATTAATAATTTTTGATGAAATCGTGAAAAAATACATGACTAACCCCCTTGGAAATTTTGTTAAAAAATGCAACTTTCTTAAAAATCATCGTAGACTATTGAATTTAACTTTATTTTCATCAGAAAGACGAGAGAAATTGATTGCCGTTAAAAAATTTCAGCTATCTTCAATAGCAAAAAAAATAGTCAGTCACCGTGAACATTTTAGGAAATTTTAGAAAATAATTGATTTTTCAAACTTTGATCGGCCGTAGCGGCCAAACGAAAACTCCAAATTGAACGCGGTTTGCAAATCTGAGCTCCTCGTACGTCAATTAATCGGATTAGAGATTATTAATTTTTGATGAAATCGTGAAAAAATACATGACTAACCCCCTTGGAAATTTTGTTAAAAAATGCAACTTTCTTAAAAATCATCGTAGACTATTGAATTTAACTTTATTTTCATGAGAAAGACGAGAGAAATTGATTGCCGTTAAAAAATTTCAGCTATCTTCAATAGCAAAAAAAATAGTCAGTCACCGTGAACATTTTAGGAAATTTTAGAAAATAATTGATTTTTCAAACTTTGATCGGCCGTAGCGGCCAAACGAAAACTCCAAATTGAACGCGGTTTGCAAATCTGAGCTCCTCGTACGTCAATTAATCGGATTAGAGATTAATAATTTTTGATGAAATCGTGAAAAAATACATGACTAACCCCCTTGGAAATTTTGTTAAAAAATGCAACTTTCTTAAAAATCATCGTAGACTATTGAATTTAACTTTATTTTCATCAGAAAGACGAGAGAAATTGATTGCCGTTAAAAAATTTCAGCTATCTTCAATAGCAAAAAAAATAGTCAGTCACCGTGAACATTTTAGGAAATTTTAGAAAATAATTGATTTTTCAAACTTTGATCGGCCGTAGCGGCCAAACGAAAACTCCAAATTGAACGCGGTTTGCAAATCTGAGCTCCTCGTACGTCAATTAATCGGATTAGAGATTAATAATTTTTGATGAAATCGTGAAAAAATACATGACTAACCCCCTTGGAAATTTTGTTAAAAAATGCAACTTTCTTAAAAATCATCGTAGACTATTGAATTTAACTTTATTTTCATCAGAAAGACGAGAGAAATTGATTGCCGTTAAAAAATTTCAGCTATCTTCAATAGCAAAAAAAATAGTCAGTCACCGTGAACATTTTAGGAAATTTTAGAAAATAATTGATTTTTCAAACTTTGATCGGCCGTAGCGGCCAAACGAAAACTCCAAATTGAACGCGGTTTGCAAATCTGAGCTCCTCGTACGTCAATTAATCGGATTAGAGATTAATAATTTTTGATGAAATCGTGAAAAAATACATGACTAACCCCCTTGGAAATTTTGTTAAAAAATGCAACTTTCTTAAAAATCATCGTAGACTATTGAATTTAACTTTATTTTCATCAGAAAGACGAGAGAAATTGATTGCCGTTAAAAAATTTCAGCTATCTTCAATAGCAAAAAAAATAGTCAGTCACCGTGAACATTTTAGGAAATTTTAGAAAATAATTGATTTTTCAAACTTTGATCGGCCGTAGCGGCCAAACGAAAACTCCAAATTGAACGCGGTTTGCAAATCTGAGCTCCTCGTACGTCAATTAATCGGATTAGAGATTAATAATTTTTGATGAAATCGTGAAAAAATACATGACTAACCCCCTTGGAAATTTTGTTAAAAAATGCAACTTTCTTAAAAATCATCGTAGACTATTGAATTTAACTTTATTTTCATCAGAAAGACGAGAGAAATTGATTGCCGTTAAAAAATTTCAGCTATCTTCAATAGCAAAAAAAATAGTCAGTCACCGTGAACATTTTAGGAAATTTTAGAAAATAATTGATTTTTCAAACTTTGATCGGCCGTAGCGGCCAAACGAAAACTCCAAATTGAACGCGGTTTGCAAATCTGAGCTCCTCGTACGTCAATTAATCGGATGAGAGATTAATAATTTTTGATGAAATCGTGAAAAAATACATGACTAACCCCCTTGGAAATTTTGTTAAAAATGCAACTTTCTTAAAATCATCGTAGACTATTGAATTTAACTTTATTTTCATCAGAAAGACGAGAGAAATTGATTGCCGTTGAAAAATTTCAGCTATCTTCAATAGCAAAAAAAATAGTCAGTCACCGTGAACATTTTAGGAAATTTTAGAAAATAATTGATTTTTCAAACTTTGATCGGCCGTAGCGGCCAAACGAAAACTCCAAATTGAACGCGGTTTGCAAATCTGAGCTCCTCGTACGTCAATTAATCGGATTAGAGATTAATAATTTTTGATGAAATCTTGAAAAAATACATGACTAACCCCCTTGGAAATTTTGTTAAAAAATGCAACTTTCTTAAAAATCATCGTAGACTATTGAATTTAACTTTATTTTCATCAGAAAGACGAGAGAAATTGATTGCCGTTAAAAAATTTCAGCTATCTTCAATAGCAAAAAAAATAGTCAGTCACCGTGAACATTTTAGGAAATTTTAGAAAATAATTGATTTTTCAAAATTTGATCGGCCGTAGCGGCAAACGAAAACTCCAAATTGAACGCGGTTTGCAAATCTGAGCTCCTCGTACGTCAATTAATCGGATTAGAGATTAATAATTTTTGATGAAATCGTGAAAAAATACATGACTAACCCTTGGAAATTTTGTTAAAAAATGCAACTTTCTTAAAAATCATCGTAGACTATTGAATTTAACTTTATTTTCATCAGAAAGACGAGAGCAATTGATTGCCGTTAAAAAATTTCAGCTATCTTCAATAGCAAAAAAAATAGTCAGTCACCGTGAACATTTTAGGAAATTTTAGAAAATAATTGATTTTTCAAACTTTGATCGGCCGTTAGCGGCCAAACGAAAACTCCAAATTGAACGCGGTTTGCAAATCTGAGCTCCTCGTACGTCAATTAATCGGATTAGAGTTTAATAATTTTTGATGAAATCGTGAAAAAATACATGACTAACCCCCTTGGAAATTTGTTAAAAAATGCAACTTTCTTAAAAATCATCGTAGACTATTGAATTTAACTTTATTTTCATCAGAAAGACGAGAGAAATTGATTGCCGTTAAAAAATTTCAGCTATCTTCAATAGCAAAAAAAATAGTCAGTCACCGTGAACATTTTAGGAAATTTTAGAAATAATTGATTTTTCAAACTTTGATCGGCCGTAGCGGCCAAACGAAAACTCCAAATTGAACGCGGTTTGCAAATCTGAGCTCCTCGTACGTCAATTAATCGGATTAGAGATTAATAATTTTTGATGAAATCGTGAAAAAATACATGACTAACCCCCTTGGAAATTTTTGTTTAAAAATGCAACTTTCTTAAAAATCATCGTAGACTATTGAATTTAACTTTATTTTCATCAGAAAGACGAGAGAAATGATTGCCGTTAAAAAATTTCAGCTATCTTCAATAGCAAAAAAAATAGTCAGTCACCGTGAACATTTTAGGAAATTTTAGAAAATAATTGATTTTTCAAACTTTGATCGGCCGTAGCGGCCAAACGAAAACTCCAAATTGAACGCGGTTTGCAAATCTGAGCTCCTCGTACGTCAATTAATCGGATTAGAGATTAATAATTTTTGATGAAATCGTGAAAAAATACATGACTAACCCCCTTGGAAATTTTGTTAAAAAATGCAACTTTCTTAAAAATCATCGTAGACTATTGAATTTAACTTTATTTTCATCAGAAAGACGAGAGAAATTGATTGCCGTTAAAAAATTTCAGCTTTCTTCAATAGCAAAAAAAATAGTCAGTCACCGTGAACATTTTAGGAAATTTTAGAAAATAATTGATTTTTCAAACTTTGATCGGCCGTAGCGGCCAAACGAAAACTCCAAATTGAACGCGGTTTGCAAATCTGAGCTCCTCGTACGTCAATTAATCGGATTAGAGATTAATAATTTTTGATGAAATCGTGAAAAATTACATGACTAACCCCCTTGGAAATTTTGTTAAAAAATGCAACTTTCTTAAAAATCATCGTAGACTATTGAATTTAACTTTATTTTCATCAGAAAGACGAGAGAAATTGATTGCCGTTAAAAAATTTCAGCTATCTTCAATAGCAAAAAAAATAGTCAGTCACCGTGAACATTTTTAGGAAATTTTAGAAAATAATTGATTTTTCAAACTTTGATCGGCCGTAGCGGCCAAACGAAAACTCCAAATTGAACGCGGTTTGCAAATCTGAGCTCCTCGTACGTCAATTAATCGGATTAGAGATTAATAATTTTTGATGAAATCGTGAAAAAATACATGACTAACCCCCTTGGAAATTTTGTTAAAAAATGCAACTTTCTTAAAAATCATCGTAGACTATTGAATTTAACTTTATTTTCATCAGAAAGACGAGAGAAATTGATTGCCGTTAAAAAATTTCAGCTATCTTCAATAGCAAAAAAAATAGTCAGTCACCGTGAACATTTTAGGAAATTTTAGAAAATAATTGATTTTTCAAACTTTGATCGGCCGTAGCGGCCAAACGAAAACTCCAAATTGAACGCGGTTTGCAAATCTGAGCTCCTCGTACGTCAATTAATCGGATTAGAGATTAATAATTTTTGATGAAATCGTGAAAAATACATGACTAACCCCCTTGGAAATTTTGTTAAAAAATGCAACTTTCTTAAAAATCATCGTAGACTATTGAATTTAACTTTATTTTCATCAGAAAGACGAGAGAAATTGATTGCCGTTAAAAAATTTCAGCTATCTTCAATAGCAAAAAAAATAGTCAGTCACCGTGAACATTTTAGGAAATTTTAGAAAATAATTGATTTTTCAAACTTTGATCGGCCGTAGCGGCCAACGAAAACTCCAAATTGAACGCGGTTTGCAAATCTGAGCTCCTCGTACGTCATTAATCGGATTAGAGATTAATAATTTTTGATGAAATCGTGAAAAAATACATGACTAACCCCTTGGAAATTTTGTTAAAAAATGCAACTTTCTTAAAAATCATCGTAGACTATTGAATTTAACTTTATTTTCATCAGAAAGACGAGAGAAATTGATTGCCGTTAAAAAATTCAGCTATCTTCAATAGCAAAAAAAATAGTCAGTCACCGTGAACATTTTAGGAAATTTAGAAAATAATTGATTTTTCAAACTTTGATCGGCCGTAGCGGCCAAACGAAAACTCCAAATTGAACGCGGTTTGCAAATCTGAGCTCCTCGTACGTCAATTAATCGGATTAGAGATTAATAATTTTTGATGAAATCGTGAAAAAATACATGACCCTTGGAAATTTTGTTAAAAAATGCAACTTTCTTAAAAATCATCGTAGACTATTGAATTTAACTTTATTTTCATCAGAAAGACGAGAGAAATTGATTGCCGTTAAAAAATTTCAGCTATCTTCAATAGCAAAAAAAATAGTCAGTCACCGTGAACATTTTAGGAAATTTTAGAAAATAATTGATTTTTCAAACTTTGATCGGCCGTAGCGGCCAAACGAAAACTCCAAATTGAACGCGGTTTGCAAATCTGAGCTCCTCGTACGTCAATTAATCGGATTAGAGATTAATAATTTTTGATGAAATCGTGAAAAATTACATGACTAACCCCCTTGGAAATTTTGTTAAAAAATGCAACTTTCTTAAAAATCATCGTAGACTATTGAATTTACTTTATTTTCATCAGAAAGACGAGAGAAATTGATTGCCGTTAAAAAATTTCAGCTATCTTCAATAGCAAAAAAAATAGTCAGTCACCGTGAACATTTTAGGAAATTTTAGAAAATAATTGATTTTTCAAACTTTGATCGGCCGTAGCGGCCAAACGAAAACTCCAAATTGAACGCGGTTTGCAAATCTGAGCTCCTCGTACGTCAATTAATCGGATTAGAGATTAATAATTTTTGATGAAATCGTGAAAAAATACATGACTAACCCCCTTGGAAATTTTGTTTAAAAAATGCAACTTTCTTAAAAATCATCGTAGACTATTGAATTTAACTTTATTTTCATCAGAAAGACGAGAGAAATTGATTGCCGTTTAAAAAATTTCAGCTATCTTCAATAGCAAAAAAATAGTCAGTCACCGTGAACATTTTAGGAAATTTTAGAAAATAATTGATTTTTCAAACTTTGATCGGCCGTAGCGGCCAAACGAAAACTCCAAATTGAACGCGGTTTGCAAATCTGAGCTCCTCGTACGTCAATTAATCGGATTAGAGATTAATAATTTTTGATGAAATCGTGAAAAAATACATGACTGGTAACCCCTTGGAAATTTTGTTAAAAAATGCAACTTTCTTAAAAATCATCGTAGACTATTGAATTTAACTTTATTTTCATCAGAAAGACGAGAGAAATTGATTGCCGTTAAAAAATTTCAGCTATCTTCAATAGCAAAAAAAATAGTCAGTCACCGTGAACATTTTAGGAAATTTAGAAAATAATTGATTTTTTCAAACTTTGATCGCCGTAGCGGCCAAACGAAAACTCCAAATTGAACGCGGTTTGCAAATCTGAGCTCCTCGTACGTCAATTAATCGGATTAGAGATTAATAATTTTGATGAGAAATCGTGAAAAAATACATGACCCTTGGAAATTTTGTTTAAAAAATGCAACTTTCTTAAAAATCATCGTAGACTATTGAATTAACTTTATTTTCATCAGAAAGACGAGAGAAATTGATTGCCGTTAAAAAATTTCAGCTATCTTCAATAGCAAAAAAAATAGTCAGTCACCGTGAACATTTTAGGAAATTTTAGAAAATAATTGATTTTTCAAACTTTGATCGGCCGTAGCGGCCAAACGAAAACTCCAAATTGAACGCGGTTTGCAAATCTGAGCTCCTCGTACGTCAATTAATCGGATTAGAGATTAATAATTTTTGATGAAATCGTGAAAAATTACATGACTAACCCCCTGGAAATTTTGTTAAAAAATGCAACTTTCTTAAAAATCATCGTAGACTATTGAATTTAACTTTATTTTCATCAGAAAGACGAGAGAAATTGATTGCCGTTAAAAAATTTCAGCTATCTTCAATAGCAAAAAATATAGTCAGTCACCGTGAACATTTTAGGAAATTTTAGAAAATAATTGATTTTTCAAACTTTGATCGGCCGTAGCGGCCAAACGAAAACTCCAAATTGAACGCGGTTTGCAAATCTGAGCTCCTCGTACGTCAATTATCGGATTAGAGATTAATAATTTTTGATGAAATCGTGAAAAAATACATGACTAACCCCCTTGGAAATTTTGTTAAAAAATGCAACTTTCTTAAAAATCATCGTAGACTATTGAATTTAACTTTATTTTCATCAGAAAGACGAGAGAAATTGATTGCCGTTAAAAAATTTCAGCTATCTTCAATAGCAAAAAAAATAGTCAGTCACCGTGAACATTTTAGGAAATTTTAGAAAATAATTGATTTTTCAAACTTTGATCGGCCGTAGCGGCCAAACGAAAACTCCAAATTGAACGCGGTTTGCAAATCTGAGCTCCTCGTACGTCAATTAATCGGATTAGAGATTAATAATTTTTGATGAAATCGTGAAAAAATACATGACTAACCCCCTTGGAAATTTTGTTAAAAAATGCAAACTTTCTTAAAATCATCGTAGACTATTGAATTTAACTTTATTTTCATCAGAAAGACGAGAGAAATTGATTGCCGTTAAAAAATTTCAGCTATCTTCAATAGCAAAAAAAATAGTCAGTCACCGTGAACATTTAGGAAATTTTAGAAAATAATTGATTTTTCAAACTTTGATCGGCCGTAGCGGCCAAACGAAAACTCCAAATTGAACGCGGTTTGCAAATCTGAGCTCCTCGTACGTCAATTAATCGGATTAGAGATTAATAATTTTTGATGAATCGTGAAAAAATACATGACTGGTAACCCCCTTGGAAATTTTGTTAAAAAATGCAACTTTCTTAAAATCATCGTAGACTATTGAATTTAACTTTATTTTCATCAGAAAGACGAGAGAAATTGATTGCCGTTAAAAAATTTCAGCTATCTTCAATAGCAAAAAAATAGTCAGTCACCGTGAACATTTTAGGAAATTTTAGAAAATAATTGATTTTTCAAACTTTGATCGGCCGTAGCGGGCCAAACGAAAACTCCAAATTGAACGCGGTTTGCAAATCTGAGCTCCTCGTACGTCAATTAATCGGATTAGAGATTAATAATTTTTGATGAAATCGTGAAAAAATACATGACTAACCCCCTTGGAAATTTTGTTAAAAAATGCAACTTTCTTAAAAATCATCGTAGACTATTGAATTTAACTTTATTTTCATCAGAAAGACGAGAGAAATTGATTGCCGTTAAAAAATTTCAGCTATCTTCAATAGCAAAAAAAATAGTCAGTCACCGTGAACATTTTAGGAAATTTTAGAAAATAATTGATTTTTCAAACTTTGATCGCCGTAGCGGCCAAACGAAAACTCCAAATTGAACGCGGTTGCAAATCTGAGCTCCTCGTACGTCAATTAATCGGATTAGAGATTAATAATTTTTGATGAAATCGTGAAAAAATACATGACTAACCCCTTGGAAATTTTGTTAAAAAATGCAACTTTCTTAAAAATCATCGTAGACTATTGAATTTAACTTTATTTTCATCAGAAAGACGAGAGAAATTGATTGCCGTTAAAAAATTTCAGCTATCTTCAATAGCAAAAAAAATAGTCAGTCACCGTGAACATTATAGGAAATTTTAGAAAATAATTGATTTTTCAAACTTTGATCGCCGTAGCGGCCAAACGAAAACTCCAAATTGAACGCGGTTTGCAAATCTGAGCTCCTCGTACGTCAATTAATCGGATTAGAGATTAATAATTTTTGATGAAATCGTGAAAAAATACATGACCCTTGGAAATTTTGTTAAAAAATGCAACTTTCTTAAAATCATCGTAGACTATTGAATTTAACTTTATTTTCATCAGAAAGACGAGAGAAATTGAGTGCCGTTTAAAAAATTTCAGCTATCTTCAATAGCAAAAAAAATAGTCAGTCACCGTGAACATTTTAGGAATTTTAGAAAATAATTGATTTTTCAAACTTTGATCGGCCGTAGCGGCCAAACGAAAACTCCAAATTGAACGCGGTTTGCAAATCTGAGCTCCTCGTACGTCAATTAATCGGATTAGAGATTAATAATTTTTGATGAAATCGTGGAAAAATTACATGACTAACCCCTTGGAAATTTTGTTAAAAAATGCAACTTTCTTAAAAATCATCGTAAGACTATTGAATTTAACTTTATTTTCATCAGAAAGACGAGAGAAATTGATTGCCGTTAAAAAATTTCAGCTATCTTCAATAGCAAAAAAAATAGTCAGTCACCGTGAACATTTTAGGAAATTTTAGAAAATAATTGATTTTTCAAACTTTGATCGGCCGTAGCGGCCAAACGAAAACTCCAAATTGAACGCGGTTTGCAAATCTGAGCTCCTCGTACGTCAATTAATCGGATTAGAGATTAATAATTTTTGATGAAATCGTGAAAAAATACATGACTAACCCCCTTGGAAATTTTGTTAAAAAATGCAACTTTCTTAAAAATCATCGTAGACTATTGAATTTAACTTTATTTTCATCAGAAAGACGAGAGAAATTGATTGCCGTTAAAAAATTTCAGCTATCTTCAATAGCAAAAAAAATAGTCAGTCACCGTGAACATTTTAGGAAATTTTAGAAAATAATTGATTTTTCAAACTTTGATCGGCCGTAGCGGCCAAACGAAAACTCCAAATTGAACGCGGTTTGCAAATCTGAGCTCCTCGTACGTCAATTAATCGGATTAGAGATTAATAATTTTTGAAGAAATCGTGAAAAAATACATGACTAACCCCCTTGGAAATTTTGTTAAAAAATGCAACTTTCTTAAAAATCATCGTAGACTATTGAATTTAACTTTATTTTCATCAGAAAGACGAGAGAAATTGATTGCCGTTAAAAAATTTCAGCTATCTTCAATAGCAAAAAAAATAGTCAGTCACCGTGAACATTTTAGGAAATTTTAGAAAATAATTGATTTTTCAAACTTTGATCGGCCGTAGCGGCCAAACGAAAACTCCAAATTGAACGCGGTTTGCAAATCTGAGCTCCTCGTACGTCAATTAATCGGATTAGAGATTAATAATTTTTGATGAAATCGTGAAAAAATACATGACTAACCCCCTTGGAAATTTTGTTAAAAAATGCAACTTTCTTAAAAATCATCGTAGACTATTGAATTTAACTTTATTTTCATCAGAAAGACGAGAGAAATTGATTGCCGTTAAAAAATTTCAGCTATCTTCAATAGCAAAAAAAATAGTCAGTCACCGTGAACATTTTAGGAAATTTTAGAAAATAATTGATTTTTCAAACTTTGATCGGCCGTAGCGGCCAAACGAAAACTCCAAATTGAACGCGGTTTGCAAATCTGAGCTCCTCGTACGTCAATTAATCGGATTAGAGATTAATAATTTTTGATGAAATCGTGAAAAAATACATGACTAACCCCCTTGGAAATTTTGTTAAAAAATGCAACTTTCTTAAAAATCATCGTAGACTATTGAATTTAACTTTATTTTCATCAGAAAGACGAGAGAAATTGATTGCCGTTAAAAAATTTCAGCTATCTTCAATAGCAAAAAAAATAGTCAGTCACCGTGAACATTTTAGGAAATTTTAGAAAATAATTGATTTTTCAAACTTTGATCGGCCGTAGCGGCCAAACGAAAACTCCAAATTGAACGCGGTTTGCAAATCTGAGCTCCTCGTACGTCAATTAATCGGATTAGAGATTAATAATTTTTGATGAAATCGTGAAAAAATACATGACTAACCCCCTTGGAAATTTTGTTTAAAAATGCAACTTTCTTAAAAATCATCGTAGACTATTGAATTTAACTTTATTTTCATCAGAAAGACGAGAGAAATTGATTGCCGTTAAAAAATTTCAGCTATCTTCAATAGCAAAAAAAATAGTCAGTCACCGTGAACATTTTAGGAAATTTTAGAAAATAATTGATTTTTCAAACTTTGATCGGCCGTAGCGGCCAAACGAAAACTCCAAATTGAACGCGGTTTGCAAATCTGAGCTCCTCGTACGTCAATTAATCGGATTAGAGATTAATAATTTTTGATGAAATCGTGAAAAAATACATGACTAACCCCCTTGGAAATTTTGTTAAAAAATGCAACTTTCTTAAAAATCATCGTAGACTATTGAATTTAACTTTATTTTCATCAGAAAGACGAGAGAAATTGATTGCCGTTAAAAAATTTCAGCTATCTTCAATAGCAAAAAAAATAGTCAGTCACCGTGAACATTTTAGGAAATTTTAGAAAATAATTGATTTTTCAAACTTTGATCGGCCGTAGCGGCCAAACGAAAACTCCAAATTGAACGCGGTTTGCAAATCTGAGCTCCTCGTACGTCAATTAATCGGATTAGAGATTAATAATTTTTGATGAAATCGTGAAAAAATACATGACTAACCCCCTTGGAAATTTTGTTAAAAAATGCAACTTTCTTAAAAATCATCGTAGACTATTGAATTTAACTTTATTTTCATCAGAAAGACGAGAGAAATTGATTGCCGTTAAAAAATTTCAGCTATCTTCAATAGCAAAAAAAATAGTCAGTCACCGTGAACATTTTAGGAAATTTTAGAAAATAATTGATTTTTCAAACTTTGATCGGCCGTAGCGGCCAAACGAAAACTCCAAATTGAACGCGGTTTGCAAATCTGAGCTCCTCGTACGTCAATTAATCGGATTAGAGATTAATAATTTTTGATGAAATCGTGAAAAAATACATGACTAACCCCCTTGGAAATTTTGTTAAAAAATGCAACTTTCTTAAAAATCATCGTAGACTATTGAATTTAACTTTATTTTCATCAGAAAGACGAGAGAAATTGATTGCCGTTAAAAAATGTCAGCTATCTTTAATAGCAAAAAAAATAGTCAGTCACCGTGAACATTTTAGGAAATTTTAGAAAATAATTGATTTTTCAAACTTTGATCGGCCGTAGCGGCCAAACGAAAACTCCAAATTGAACGCGGTTTGCAAATCTGAGCTCCTCGTACGTCAATTAATCGGATTAGAGATTAATAATTTTTGATGAAATCGTGAAAAAATACATGACTAACCCCCTTGGAAATTTTGTTAAAAAATGCAACTTTCTTAAAAATCATCGTAGACTATTGAATTTAACTTTATTTTCATCAGAAAGACGAGAGAAATTGATTGCCGTTAAAAAATTTCAGCTATCTTCAATAGCAAAAAAAATAGTCAGTCACCGTGAACATTTTAGGAAATTTTAGAAAATAATTGATTTTTCAAACTTTGATCGGCCGTAGCGGCCAAACGAAAACTCCAAATTGAACGCGGTTTGCAAATCTGAGCTCCTCGTACGTCAATTAATCGGATTAGAGATTAATAATTTTTGATGAAATCGTGAAAAAATACATGACTAACCCCCTTGGAAATTTTGTTAAAAAATGCAACTTTCTTAAAAATCATCGTAGACTATTGAATTTAACTTTATTTTCATCAGAAAGACGAGAGAAATTGATTGCCGTTAAAAAATTTCAGCTATCTTCAATAGCAAAAAAAATAGTCAGTCACCGTGAACATTTTAGGAAATTTTAGAAAATAATTGATTTTTCAAACTTTGATCGGCCGTAGCGGCCAAACGAAAACTCCAAATTGAACGCGGTTTGCAAATCATAGCTCCTCGTACGTCAATTAATCGGATTAGAGATTAATAATTTTTGATGAAATCGTGAAAAAATACATGACTAACCCCCTTGGAAATTTTGTTAAAAAATGCAACTTTCTTAAAAATCATCGTAGACTATTGAATTTATCTTTATTTTCATCAGAAAGACGAGAGAAATTGATTGCCGTTAAAAAATTTCAGCTATCTTCAATAGCAAAAAAAATAGTCAGTCACCATGAACATTTTAGGAAATTTTAGAAAATAATTGATTTCTCAGACTTTGATCGGCCGTAGCGGCCAAACGAAAACTCCAAATTGAACGCGGTTTGCAAATCTGAGCTCCTCGTACGTCAATTAATCGGATTAGAGATTAATAATTTTTGATGAAATCGTGAAAAAATACATGACTAACCCCCTTGGAAATTTTGTTAAAAAATGCAACTTTCTTAAAAATCATCGTAGACTATTGAATTTAACTTTATTTTCATCAGAAAGACGAGAGAAATTGATTGCCGTTAAAAAATTTCAGCTATCTTCAATAGCAAAAAAAATAGTCAGTCACCGTGAACATTTTAGGAAATTTTAGAAAATAATTGATTTTTCAAACTTTGATCGGCCGTAGCGGCCAAACGAAAACTCCAAATTGAACGCGGTTTGCAAATCATAGCTCCTCGTACGTCAATTAATCGGATTAGAGATTAATAATTTTTGATGAAATCGTGAAAAAATACATGACTAACCCCCTTGGAAATTTTGTTAAAAAATGCAACTTTCTTAAAAATCATCGTAGACTATTGAATTTAACTTTATTTTCATCAGAAAGACGAGAGAAATTGATTGCCGTTAAAAAATTTCAGCTATCTTCAATAGCAAAAAAAATAGTCAGTCACCGTGAACATTTTAGGAAATTTTAGAAAATAATTGATTTTTCAAACTTTGATCGGCCGTAGCGGCCAAACGAAAACTCCAAATTGAACGCGGTTTGCAAATCATAGCTCCTCGTACGTCAATTAATCGGATTAGAGATTAATAATTTTTGATGAAATCGTGAAAAAATACATGACTAACCCCCTTGGAAATTTTGTTAAAAAATGCAACTTTCTTAAAAATCATCGTAGACTATTGAATTTATCTTTATTTTCATCAGAAAGACGAGAGAAATTGATTGCCGTTAAAAAATTTCAGCTATCTTCAATAGCAAAAAAAATAGTCAGTCACCATGAACATTTTAGGAAATTTTAGAAAATAATTGATTTCTCAGACTTTGATCGGCCGTAGCGGCCAAACGAAAACTCCAAATTGAACGCGGTTTGCAAATCTGAGCTCCTCGTACGTCAATTAATCGGATTAGAGATTAATAATTTTTGATGAAATCGTGAAAAAATACATGACTAACCCCCTTGGAAATTTTGTTAAAAAATGCAACTTTCTTAAAAATCATCGTAGACTATTGAATTTAACTTTATTTTCATCAGAAAGACGAGAGAAATTGATTGCCGTTAAAAAATTTCAGCTATCTTCAATAGCAAAAAAAATAGTCAGTCACCGTGAACATTTTAGGAAATTTTAGAAAATAATTGATTTTTCAAACTTTGATCGGCCGTAGCGGCCAAACGAAAACTCCAAATTGAACGCGGTTTGCAAATCATAGCTCCTCGTACGTCAATTAATCGGATTAGAGATTAATAATTTTTGATGAAATCGTGAAAAAATACATGACTAACCCCCTTGGAAATTTTGTTAAAAAATGCAACTTTCTTAAAAATCATCGTAGACTATTGAATTTATCTTTATTTTCATCAGAAAGACGAGAGAAATTGATTGCCGTTAAAAAATTTCAGCTATCTTCAATAGCAAAAAAAATAGTCAGTCACCGTGAACATTTTAGGAAATTTTAGAAAATAATTGATTTTTCAAACTTTGATCGGCCGTAGCGGCCAAACGAAAACTCCAAATTGAACGCGGTTTGCAAATCATAGCTCCTCGTACGTCAATTAATCGGATTAGAGATTAATAATTTTTGATGAAATCGTGAAAAAATACATGACTAACCCCCTTGGAAATTTTGTTAAAAAATGCAACTTTCTTAAAAATCATCGTAGACTATTGAATTTAACTTTATTTTCATCAGAAAGACGAGAGAAATTGATTGCCGTTAAAAAATTTCAGCTATCTTCAATAGCAAAAAAAATAGTCAGTCACCGTGAACATTTTAGGAAATTTTAGAAAATAATTGATTTTTCAAACTTTGATCGGCCGTAGCGGCCAAACGAAAACTCCAAATTGAACGCGGTTTGCAAATCATAGCTCCTCGTACGTCAATTAATCGGATTAGAGATTAATAATTTTTGATGAAATCGTGAAAAAATACATGACTAACCCCCTTGGAAATTTTGTTAAAAAATGCAACTTTCTTAAAAATCATCGTAGACTATTGAATTTATCTTTATTTTCATCAGAAAGACGAGAGAAATTGATTGCCGTTAAAAAATTTCAGCTATCTTCAATAGCAAAAAAAATAGTCAGTCACCGTGAACATTTTAGGAAATTTTAGAAAATAATTGATTTTTCAAACTTTGATCGGCCGTAGCGGCCAAACGAAAACTCCAAATTGAACGCGGTTTGCAAATCATAGCTCCTCGTACGTCAATTAATCGGATTAGAGATTAATAATTTTTGATGAAATCGTGAAAAAATACATGACTAACCCCCTTGGAAATTTTGTTAAAAAATGCAACTTTCTTAAAAATCATCGTAGACTATTGAATTTAACTTTATTTTCATCAGAAAGACGAGAGAAATTGATTGCCGTTAAAAAATTTCAGCTATCTTCAATAGCAAAAAAAATAGTCAGTCACCGTGAACATTTTAGGAAATTTTAGAAAATAATTGATTTTTCAAACTTTGATCGGCCGTAGCGGCCAAACGAAAACTCCAAATTGAACGCGGTTTGCAAATCATAGCTCCTCGTACGTCAATTAATCGGATTAGAGATTAATAATTTTTGATGAAATCGTGAAAAAATACATGACTAACCCCCTTGGAAATTTTGTTAAAAAATGCAACTTTCTTAAAAATCATCGTAGACTATTGAATTTATCTTTATTTTCATCAGAAAGACGAGAGAAATTGATTGCCGTTAAAAAATTTCAGCTATCTTCAATAGCAAAAAAAATAGTCAGTCACCATGAACATTTTAGGAAATTTTAGAAAATAATTGATTTCTCAGACTTTGATCGGCCGTAGCGGCCAAACGAAAACTCCAAATTGAACGCGGTTTGCAAATCTGAGCTCCTCGTACGTCAATTAATCGGATTAGAGATTAATAATTTTTGATGAAATCGTGAAAAAATACATGACTAACCCCCTTGGAAATTTTGTTAAAAAATGCAACTTTCTTAAAAATCATCGTAGACTATTGAATTTAACTTTATTTTCATCAGAAAGACGAGAGAAATTGATTGCCGTTAAAAAATTTCAGCTATCTTCAATAGCAAAAAAAATAGTCAGTCACCGTGAACATTTTAGGAAATTTTAGAAAATAATTGATTTTTCAAACTTTGATCGGCCGTAGCGGCCAAACGAAAACTCCAAATTGAACGCGGTTTGCAAATCATAGCTCCTCGTACGTCAATTAATCGGATTAGAGATTAATAATTTTTGATGAAATCGTGAAAAAATACATGACTAACCCCCTTGGAAATTTTGTTAAAAAATGCAACTTTCTTAAAAATCATCGTAGACTATTGAATTTAACTTTATTTTCATCAGAAAGACGAGAGAAATTGATTGCCGTTAAAAAATTTCAGCTATCTTCAATAGCAAAAAAAATAGTCAGTCACCGTGAACATTTTAGGAAATTTTAGAAAATAATTGATTTTTCAAACTTTGATCGGCCGTAGCGGCCAAACGAAAACTCCAAATTGAACGCGGTTTGCAAATCATAGCTCCTCGTACGTCAATTAATCGGATTAGAGATTAATAATTTTTGATGAAATCGTGAAAAAATACATGACTAACCCCTTTGGAAATTTTGTTAAAAAATGCAACTTTCTTAAAAATCATCGTAGACTATTGAATTTATCTTTATTTTCATCAGAAAGACGAGAGAAATTGATTGCCGTTAAAAAATTTCAGCTATCTTCAATAGCAAAAAAAATAGTCAGTCACCATGAACATTTTAGGAAATTTTAGAAAATAATTGATTTCTCAGACTTTGATCGGCCGTAGCGGCCAAACGAAAACTCCAAATTGAACGCGGTTTGCAAATCTGAGCTCCTCGTACGTCAATTAATCGGATTAGAGATTAATAATTTTTGATGAAATCGTGAAAAAATACATGACTAACCCCCTTGGAAATTTTGTTAAAAAATGCAACTTTCTTAAAAATCATCGTAGACTATTGAATTTAACTTTATTTTCATCAGAAAGACGAGAGAAATTGATTGCCGTTAAAAAATTTCAGCTATCTTCAATAGCAAAAAAAATAGTCAGTCACCGTGAACATTTTAGGAAATTTTAGAAAATAATTGATTTTTCAAACTTTGATCGGCCGTAGCGGCCAAACGAAAACTCCAAATTGAACGCGGTTTGCAAATCATAGCTCCTCGTACGTCAATTAATCGGATTAGAGATTAATAATTTTTGATGAAATCGTGAAAAAATACATGACTAACCCCCTTGGAAATTTTGTTAAAAAATGCAACTTTCTTAAAAATCATCGTAGACTATTGAATTTAACTTTATTTTCATCAGAAAGACGAGAGAAATTGATTGCCGTTAAAAAATTTCAGCTATCTTCAATAGCAAAAAAAATAGTCAGTCACCGTGAACATTTTAGGAAATTTTAGAAAATAATTGATTTTTCAAACTTTGATCGGCCGTAGCGGCCAAACGAAAACTCCAAATTGAACGCGGTTTGCAAATCATAGCTCCTCGTACGTCAATTAATCGGATTAGAGATTAATAATTTTTGATGAAATCGTGAAAAAATACATGACTAACCCCCTTGGAAATTTTGTTAAAAAATGCAACTTTCTTAAAAATCATCGTAGACTATTGAATTTATCTTTATTTTCATCAGAAAGACGAGAGAAATTGATTGCCGTTAAAAAATTTCAGCTATCTTCAATAGCAAAAAAAATAGTCAGTCACCATGAACATTTTAGGAAATTTTAGAAAATAATTGATTTCTCAGACTTTGATCGGCCGTAGCGGCCAAACGAAAACTCCAAATTGAACGCGGTTTGCAAATCTGAGCTCCTCGTACGTCAATTAATCGGATTAGAGATTAATAATTTTTGATGAAATCGTGAAAAAATACATGACTAACCCCCTTGGAAATTTTGTTAAAAAATGCAACTTTCTTAAAAATCATCGTAGACTATTGAATTTAACTTTATTTTCATCAGAAAGACGAGAGAAATTGATTGCCGTTAAAAAATTTCAGCTATCTTCAATAGCAAAAAAAATAGTCAGTCACCGTGAACATTTTAGGAAATTTTAGAAAATAATTGATTTTTCAAACTTTGATCGGCCGTAGCGGCCAAACGAAAACTCCAAATTGAACGCGGTTTGCAAATCATAGCTCCTCGTACGTCAATTAATCGGATTAGAGATTAATAATTTTTGATGAAATCGTGAAAAAATACATGACTAACCCCCTTGGAAATTTTGTTAAAAAATGCAACTTTCTTAAAAATCATCGTAGACTATTGAATTTATCTTTATTTTCATCAGAAAGACGAGAGAAATTGATTGCCGTTAAAAAATTTCAGCTATCTTCAATAGCAAAAAAAATAGTCAGTCACCGTGAACATTTTAGGAAATTTTAGAAAATAATTGATTTTTCAAACTTTGATCGGCCGTAGCGGCCAAACGAAAACTCCAAATTGAACGCGGTTTGCAAATCATAGCTCCTCGTACGTCAATTAATCGGATTAGAGATTAATAATTTTTGATGAAATCGTGAAAAAATACATGACTAACCCCCTTGGAAATTTTGTTAAAAAATGCAACTTTCTTAAAAATCATCGTAGACTATTGAATTTAACTTTATTTTTATCAGAAAGACGAGAGAAATTGATTACCGTTAAAAAATTTCAGCTATCTTCAATAGCAAAAAAAATAGTCAGTTACCGTGAACATTTTAGGAAATTTTAGAAAATAATTGATTTTTCAAACTTTGATCGGCCGTAGCGGCCAAACGAAAACTCCAAATTGAACGCGGTTTGCAAATCTGAGCTCCTCGTACGTCAATTAATCGGATTAGAGATTAATAATTTTTGATGAAATCGTGAAAAAATACATGACTAACCCCCTTGGAAATTTTGTTAAAAAATGCAACTTTCTTAAAAATCATCGTAGACTATTGAATTTAACTTTATTTTCATCAGAAAGACGAGAGAAATTGATTGCCGTTAAAAAATTTCAGCTATCTTCAATAGCAAAAAAAATAGTCAGTCACCGTGAACATTTTAGGAAATTTTAGAAAATAATTGATTTTTCAAACTTTGATCGGCCGTAGCGGCCAAACGAAAACTCCAAATTGAACGCGGTTTGCAAATCTGAGCTCCTCGTACGTCAATTAATCGGATTAGAGATTAATAATTTTTGATGAAATCGTGAAAAAATACATGACTAACCCCCTTGGAAATTTTGTTAAAAAATGCAACTTTCTTAAAAATCATCGTAGACTATTGAATTTAACTTTATTTTCATCAGAAAGACGAGAGAAATTGATTGCCGTTAAAAAATTTCAGCTATCTTCAATAGCAAAAAAAATAGTCAGTCACCGTGAACATTTTAGGAAATTTTAGAAAATAATTGATTTTTCAAACTTTGATCGGCCGTAGCGGCCAAACGAAAACTCCAAATTGAACGCGGTTTGCAAATCTGAGCTCCTCGTACGTCAATTAATCGGATTAGAGATTAATAATTTTTGATGAAATCGTGAAAAATTACATGACTAACCCCCTTGGAAATTTTGTTAAAAAATGCAACTTTCTTAAAAATCATCGTAGACTATTGAATTTAACTTTATTTTCATCAGAAAGACGAGAGAAATTGATTGCCGTTAAAAAATTTCAGCTATCTTCAATAGCAAAAAAAATAGTCAGTCACCGTGAACATTTTAGGAAATTTTAGAAAATAATTGATTTTTCAAACTTTGATCGGCCGTAGCGGCCAAACGAAAACTCCAAATTGAACGCGGTTTGCAAATCTGAGCTCCTCGTACGTCAATTAATCGGATTAGAGATTAATAATTTTTGATGAAATCGTGAAAAAATACATGACTAACCCCCTTGGAAATTTTGTTAAAAAATGCAACTTTCTTAAAAATCATCGTAGACTATTGAATTTAACTTTATTTTCATCAGAAAGACGAGAGAAATTGATTGCCGTTAAAAAATTTCAGCTATCTTCAATAGCAAAAAAAATAGTCAGTCACCGTGAACATTTTAGGAAATTTTAGAAAATAATTGATTTTTCAAACTTTGATCGGCCGTAGCGGCCAAACGAAAACTCCAAATTGAACGCGGTTTGCAAATCTGAGCTCCTCGTACGTCAATTAATCGGATTAGAGATTAATAATTTTTGATGAAATCGTGAAAAAATACATGACTAACCCCCTTGGAAATTTTGTTAAAAAATGCAACTTTCTTAAAAATCATCGTAGACTATTGAATTTAACTTTATTTTCATCAGAAAGACGAGAGAAATTGATTGCCGTTAAAAAATTTCAGCTATCTTCAATAGCAAAAAAAATAGTCAGTCACCGTGAACATTTTAGGAAATTTTAGAAAATAATTGATTTTTCAAACTTTGATCGGCCGTAGCGGCCAAACGAAAACTCCAAATTGAACGCGGTTTGCAAATCTGAGCTCCTCGTACGTCAATTAATCGGATTAGAGATTAATAATTTTTGATTAAATCGTGAAAAAATACATGACTAACCCCCTTGGAAATTTTGTTAAAAAATGCAACTTTCTTAAAAATCATCGTAGACTATTGAATTTAACTTTATTTTCATCAGAAAGACGAGAGAAATTGATTGCCGTTAAAAAATTTCAGCTATCTTCAATAGCAAAAAAAATAGTCAGTCACCGTGAACATTTTAGGAAATTTTAGAAAATAATTGATTTTTCAAACTTTGATCGGCCGTAGCGGCCAAACGAAAACTCCAAATTGAACGCGGTTTGCAAATCTGAGCTCCTCGTACGTCAATTAATCGGATTAGAGATTAATAATTTTTGATGAAATCGTGAAAAAATACATGACTAACCCCCTTGGAAATTTTGTTAAAAAATGCAACTTTCTTAAAAATCATCGTAGACTATTGAATTTAACTTTATTTTCATCAGAAAGACGAGAGAAATTGATTGCCGTTAAAAAATTTCAGCTATCTTCAATAGCAAAAAAAATAGTCAGTCACCGTGAACATTTTAGGAAATTTTAGAAAATAATTGATTTTTCAAACTTTGATCGGCCGTAGCGGCCAAACGAAAACTCCAAATTGAACGCGGTTTGCAAATCTGAGCTCCTCGTACGTCAATTAATCGGATTAGAGATTAATAATTTTTGATGAAATCGTGAAAAATTACATGACTAACCCCCTTGGAAATTTTGTTAAAAAATGCAACTTTCTTAAAAATCATCGTAGACTATTGAATTTAACTTTATTTTCATCAGAAAGACGAGAGAAATTGATTGCCGTTAAAAAATTTCAGCTATCTTCAATAGCAAAAAAAATAGTCAGTCACCGTGAACATTTTAGGAAATTTTAGAAAATAATTGATTTTTCAAACTTTGATCGGCCGTAGCGGCCAAACGAAAACTCCAAATTGAACGCGGTTTGCAAATCTGAGCTCCTCGTACGTCAATTAATCGGATTAGAGATTAATAATTTTTGATGAAATCGTGAAAAAATACATGACTAACCCCCTTGGAAATTTTGTTAAAAAATGCAACTTTCTTAAAAATCATCGTAGACTATTGAATTTAACTTTATTTTCATCAGAAAGACGAGAGAAATTGATTGCCGTTAAAAAATTTCAGCTATCTTCAATAGCAAAAAAAATAGTCAGTCACCGTGAACATTTTAGGAAATTTTAGAAAATAATTGATTTTTCAAACTTTGATCGGCCGTAGCGGCCAAACGAAAACTCCAAATTGAACGCGGTTTGCAAATCTGAGCTCCTCGTACGTCAATTAATCGGATTAGAGATTAATAATTTTTGATGAAATCGTGAAAAAATACATGACTAACCCCCTTGGAAATTTTGTTAAAAAATGCAACTTTCTTAAAAATCATCGTAGACTATTGAATTTAACTTTATTTTCATCAGAAAGACGAGAGAAATTGATTGCCGTTAAAAAATTTCAGCTATCTTCAATAGCAAAAAAAATAGTCAGTCACCGTGAACATTTTAGGAAATTTTAGAAAATAATTGATTTTTCAAACTTTGATCGGCCGTAGCGGCCAAACGAAAACTCCAAATTGAACGCGGTTTGCAAATCTGAGCTCCTCGTACGTCAATTAATCGGATTAGAGATTAATAATTTTTGATTAAATCGTGAAAAAATACATGACTAACCCCCTTGGAAATTTTGTTAAAAAATGCAACTTTCTTAAAAATCATCGTAGACTATTGAATTTAACTTTATTTTCATCAGAAAGACGAGAGAAATTGATTGCCGTTAAAAAATTTCAGCTATCTTCAATAGCAAAAAAAATAGTCAGTCACCGTGAACATTTTAGGAAATTTTAGAAAATAATTGATTTTTCAAACTTTGATCGGCCGTAGCGGCCAAACGAAAACTCCAAATTGAACGCGGTTTGCAAATCTGAGCTCCTCGTACGTCAATTAATCGGATTAGAGATTAATAATTTTTGATGAAATCGTGAAAAAATACATGACTAACCCCCTTGGAAATTTTGTTAAAAAATGCAACTTTCTTAAAAATCATCGTAGACTATTGAATTTAACTTTATTTTCATCAGAAAGACGAGAGAAATTGATTGCCGTTAAAAAATTTCAGCTATCTTCAATAGCAAAAAAAATAGTCAGTCACCGTGAACATTTTAGGAAATTTTAGAAAATAATTGATTTTTCAAACTTTGATCGGCCGTAGCGGCCAAACGAAAACTCCAAATTGAACGCGGTTTGCAAATCTGAGCTCCTCGTACGTCAATTAATCGGATTAGAGATTAATAATTTTTGATGAAATCGTGAAAAAATACATGACTAACCCCCTTGGAAATTTTGTTAAAAAATGCAACTTTCTTAAAAATCATCGTAGACTATTGAATTTAACTTTATTTTCATCAGAAAGACGAGAGAAATTGATTGCCGTTAAAAAATTTCAGCTATCTTCAATAGCAAAAAAAATAGTCAGTCACCGTGAACATTTTAGGAAATTTTAGAAAATAATTGATTTTTCAAACTTTGATCGGCCGTAGCGGCCAAACGAAAACTCCAAATTGAACGCGGTTTGCAAATCTGAGCTCCTCGTACGTCAATTAATCGGATTAGAGATTAATAATTTTTGATGAAATCGTGAAAAAATACATGACTAACCCCCTTGGAAATTTTGTTAAAAAATGCAACTTTCTTAAAAATCATCGTAGACTATTGAATTTAACTTTATTTTCATCAGAAAGACGAGAGAAATTGATTGCCGTTAAAAAATTTCAGCTATCTTCAATAGCAAAAAAAATAGTCAGTCACCGTGAACATTTTAGGAAATTTTAGAAAATAATTGATTTTTCAAACTTTGATCGGCCGTAGCGGCCAAACGAAAACTCCAAATTGAACGCGGTTTGCAAATCTGAGCTCCTCGTACGTCAATTAATCGGATTAGAGATTAATAATTTTTGATGAAATCGTGAAAAAATACATGACTAACCCCCTTGGAAATTTTGTTAAAAAATGCAACTTTCTTAAAAATCATCGTAGACTATTGAATTTAACTTTATTTTCATCAGAAAGACGAGAGAAATTGATTGCCGTTAAAAAATTTCAGCTATCTTCAATAGCAAAAAAAATAGTCAGTCACCGTGAACATTTTAGGAAATTTTAGAAAATAATTGATTTTTCAAACTTTGATCGGCCGTAGCGGCCAAACGAAAACTCCAAATTGAACGCGGTTTGCAAATCTGAGCTCCTCGTACGTCAATTAATCGGATTAGAGATTATTAATTTTTGATGAAATCGTGAAAAAATACATGACTAACCCCCTTGGAAATTTTGTTAAAAAATGCAACTTTCTTAAAAATCATCGTAGACTATTGAATTTAACTTTATTTTCATCAGAAAGACGAGAGAAATTGATTGCCGTTAAAAAATTTCAGCTATCTTCAATAGCAAAAAAAATAGTCAGTCACCGTGAACATTTTAGGAAATTTTAGAAAATAATTGATTTTTCAAACTTTGATCGGCCGTAGCGGCCAAACGAAAACTCCAAATTGAACGCGGTTTGCAAATCTGAGCTCCTCGTACGTCAATTAATCGGATTAGAGATTATTAATTTTTGATGAAATCGTGAAAAAATACATGACTAACCCCCTTGGAAATTTTGTTAAAAAATGCAACTTTCTTAAAAATCATCGTAGACTATTGAATTTAACTTTATTTTCATGAGAAAGACGAGAGAAATTGATTGCCGTTAAAAAATTTCAGCTATCTTCAATAGCAAAAAAAATAGTCAGTCACCGTGAACATTTTAGGAAATTTTAGAAAATAATTGATTTTTCAAACTTTGATCGGCCGTAGCGGCCAAACGAAAACTCCAAATTGAACGCGGTTTGCAAATCTGAGCTCCTCGTACGTCAATTAATCGGATTAGAGATTAATAATTTTTGATGAAATCGTGAAAAAATACATGACTAACCCCCTTGGAAATTTTGTTAAAAAATGCAACTTTCTTAAAAATCATCGTAGACTATTGAATTTAACTTTATTTTCATCAGAAAGACGAGAGAAATTGATTGCCGTTAAAAAATTTCAGCTATCTTCAATAGCAAAAAAAATAGTCAGTCACCGTGAACATTTTAGGAAATTTTAGAAAATAATTGATTTTTCAAACTTTGATCGGCCGTAGCGGCCAAACGAAAACTCCAAATTGAACGCGGTTTGCAAATCTGAGCTCCTCGTACGTCAATTAATCGGATTAGAGATTAATAATTTTTGATGAAATCGTGAAAAAATACATGACTAACCCCCTTGGAAATTTTGTTAAAAAATGCAACTTTCTTAAAAATCATCGTAGACTATTGAATTTAACTTTATTTTCATCAGAAAGACGAGAGAAATTGATTGCCGTTAAAAAATTTCAGCTATCTTCAATAGCAAAAAAAATAGTCAGTCACCGTGAACATTTTAGGAAATTTTAGAAAATAATTGATTTTTCAAACTTTGATCGGCCGTAGCGGCCAAACGAAAACTCCAAATTGAACGCGGTTTGCAAATCTGAGCTCCTCGTACGTCAATTAATCGGATTAGAGATTAATAATTTTTGATGAAATCGTGAAAAAATACATGACTAACCCCCTTGGAAATTTTGTTAAAAAATGCAACTTTCTTAAAAATCATCGTAGACTATTGAATTTAACTTTATTTTCATCAGAAAGACGAGAGAAATTGATTGCCGTTAAAAAATTTCAGCTATCTTCAATAGCAAAAAAAATAGTCAGTCACCGTGAACATTTTAGGAAATTTTAGAAAATAATTGATTTTTCAAACTTTGATCGGCCGTAGCGGCCAAACGAAAACTCCAAATTGAACGCGGTTTGCAAATCTGAGCTCCTCGTACGTCAATTAATCGGATTAGAGATTAATAATTTTTGATGAAATCGTGAAAAAATACATGACTAACCCCCTTGGAAATTTTGTTAAAAAATGCAACTTTCTTAAAAATCATCGTAGACTATTGAATTTAACTTTATTTTCATCAGAAAGACGAGAGAAATTGATTGCCGTTAAAAAATTTCAGCTATCTTCAATAGCAAAAAAAATAGTCAGTCACCGTGAACATTTTAGGAAATTTTAGAAAATAATTGATTTTTCAAACTTTGATCGGCCGTAGCGGCCAAACGAAAACTCCAAATTGAACGCGGTTTGCAAATCTGAGCTCCTCGTACGTCAATTAATCGGATTAGAGATTAATAATTTTTGATGAAATCGTGAAAAAATACATGACTAACCCCCTTGGAAATTTTGTTAAAAAATGCAACTTTCTTAAAAATCATCGTAGACTATTGAATTTAACTTTATTTTCATCAGAAAGACGAGAGAAATTGATTGCCGTTAAAAAATTTCAGCTATCTTCAATAGCAAAAAAAATAGTCAGTCACCGTGAACATTTTAGGAAATTTTAGAAAATAATTGATTTTTCAAACTTTGATCGGCCGTAGCGGCCAAACGAAAACTCCAAATTGAACGCGGTTTGCAAATCTGAGCTCCTCGTACGTCAATTAATCGGATTAGAGATTAATAATTTTTGATGAAATCGTGAAAAAATACATGACTAACCCCCTTGGAAATTTTGTTAAAAAATGCAACTTTCTTAAAAATCATCGTAGACTATTGAATTTAACTTTATTTTCATCAGAAAGACGAGAGAAATTGATTGCCGTTAAAAAATTTCAGCTATCTTCAATAGCAAAAAAAATAGTCAGTCACCGTGAACATTTTAGGAAATTTTAGAAAATAATTGATTTTTCAAACTTTGATCGGCCGTAGCGGCCAAACGAAAACTCCAAATTGAACGCGGTTTGCAAATCTGAGCTCCTCGTACGTCAATTAATCGGATTAGAGATTAATAATTTTTGATGAAATCGTGAAAAAATACATGACTAACCCCCTTGGAAATTTTGTTAAAAAATGCAACTTTCTTAAAAATCATCGTAGACTATTGAATTTAACTTTATTTTCATCAGAAAGACGAGAGAAATTGATTGCCGTTAAAAAATTTCAGCTATCTTCAATAGCAAAAAAAATAGTCAGTCACCGTGAACATTTTAGGAAATTTTAGAAAATAATTGATTTTTCAAACTTTGATCGGCCGTAGCGGCCAAACGAAAACTCCAAATTGAACGCGGTTTGCAAATCTGAGCTCCTCGTACGTCAATTAATCGGATTAGAGATTAATAATTTTTGATGAAATCGTGAAAAAATACATGACTAACCCCCTTGGAAATTTTGTTAAAAAATGCAACTTTCTTAAAAATCATCGTAGACTATTGAATTTAACTTTATTTTCATCAGAAAGACGAGAGAAATTGATTGCCGTTAAAAAATTTCAGCTATCTTCAATAGCAAAAAAAATAGTCAGTCACCGTGAACATTTTAGGAAATTTTAGAAAATAATTGATTTTTCAAACTTTGATCGGCCGTAGCGGCCAAACGAAAACTCCAAATTGAACGCGGTTTGCAAATCTGAGCTCCTCGTACGTCAATTAATCGGATTAGAGATTAATAATTTTTGATGAAATCGTGAAAAAATACATGACTAACCCCCTTGGAAATTTTGTTAAAAAATGCAACTTTCTTAAAAATCATCGTAGACTATTGAATTTAACTTTATTTTCATCAGAAAGACGAGAGAAATTGACTGCCGTTAAAAAATTTCAGCTATCTTCAATAGCAAAAAAAATAGTCAGTCACCGTGAACATTTTAGGAAATTTTAGAAAATAATTGATTTTTCAAACTTTGATCGGCCGTAGCGGCCAAACGAAAACTCCAAATTGAACGCGGTTTGCAAATCTGAGCTCCTCGTACGTCAATTAATCGGATTAGAGATTAATAATTTTTGATGAAATCGTGAAAAAATACATGACTAACCCCCTTGGAAATTTTGTTAAAAAATGCAACTTTCTTAAAAATCATCGTAGACTATTGAATTTAACTTTATTTTCATCAGAAAGACGAGAGAAATTGATTGCCGTTAAAAAATTTCAGCTATCTTCAATAGCAAAAAAAATAGTCAGTCACCGTGAACATTTTAGGAAATTTTAGAAAATAATTGATTTTTCAAACTTTGATCGGCCGTAGCGGCCAAACGAAAACTCCAAATTGAACGCGGTTTGCAAATCTGAGCTCCTCGTACGTCAATTAATCGGATTAGAGATTAATAATTTTTGATGAAATCGTGAAAAAATACATGACTAACCCCCTTGGAAATTTTGTTAAAAAATGCAACTTTCTTAAAAATCATCGTAGACTATTGAATTTAACTTTATTTTCATCAGAAAGACGAGAGAAATTGATTGCCGTTAAAAAATTTCAGCTATCTTCAATAGCAAAAAAAATAGTCAGTCACCGTGAACATTTTAGGAAATTTTAGAAAATAATTGATTTTTCAAACTTTGATCGGCCGTAGCGGCCAAACTAAAACTCCAAATTGAACGCGGTTTGCAAATCTGAGCTCCTCGTACGTCAATTAATCGGATTAGAGATTAATAATTTTTGATTAAATCGTGAAAAAATACATACATTGAAGATAGCTGAAGCTATCTTGGAAATTTTGTTAAAAAATGCAACTTTCTTAAAAATCATCGTAGACTATTGAATTTAACTTTATTTTCATCAGAAAGACGAGAGAAATTGATTGCCGTTAAAAAATTTCAGCTATCTTCAATAGCAAAAAAAATAGTCAGTCACCGTGAACATTTTAGGAAATTTTAGAAAATAATTGATTTTTCAAACTTTGATCGGCCGTAGCGGCCAAACGAAAACTCCAAATTGAACGCGGTTTGCAAATCTGAGCTCCTCGTACGTCAATTAATCGGATTAGAGATTAATAATTTTTGATGAAATCGTGAAAAAATACATGACTAACCCCCTTGGAAATTTTGTTAAAAAATGCAACTTTCTTAAAAATCATCGTAGACTATTGAATTTAACTTTATTTTCATCAGAAAGACGAGAGAAATTGATTGCCGTTAAAAAATTTCAGCTATCTTCAATAGCAAAAAAAATAGTCAGTCACCGTGAACATTTTAGGAAATTTTAGAAAATAATTGATTTTTCAAACTTTGATCGGCCGTAGCGGCCAAACGAAAACTCCAAATTGAACGCGGTTTGCAAATCTGAGCTCCTCGTACGTCAATTAATCGGATTAGAGATTAATAATTTTTGATTAAATCGTGAAAAAATACATGACTAACCCCCTTGGAAATTTTGTTAAAAAATGCAACTTTCTTAAAAATCATCGTAGACTATTGAATTTAACTTTATTTTCATCAGAAAGACGAGAGAAATTGATTGCCGTTAAAAAATTTCAGCTATCTTCAATAGCAAAAAAAATAGTCAGTCACCGTGAACATTTTAGGAAATTTTAGAAAATAATTGATTTTTCAAACTTTGATCGGCCGTAGCGGCCAAACGAAAACTCCAAATTGAACGCGGTTTGCAAATCTGAGCTCCTCGTACGTCAATTAATCGGATTAGAGATTAATAATTTTTGATGAAATCGTGAAAAAATACATGACTAACCCCCTTGGAAATTTTGTTAAAAAATGCAACTTTCTTAAAAATCATCGTAGACTATTGAATTTAACTTTATTTTCATCAGAAAGACGAGAGAAATTGACTGCCGTTAAAAAATTTCAGCTATCTTCAATAGCAAAAAAAATAGTCAGTCACCGTGAACATTTTAGGAAATTTTAGAAAATAATTGATTTTTCAAACTTTGATCGGCCGTAGCGGCCAAACGAAAACTCCAAATTGAACGCGGTTTGCAAATCTGAGCTCCTCGTACGTCAATTAATCGGATTAGAGATTAATAATTTTTGATGAAATCGTGAAAAAATACATGACTAACCCCCTTGGAAATTTTGTTAAAAAATGCAACTTTCTTAAAAATCATCGTAGACTATTGAATTTAACTTTATTTTCATCAGAAAGACGAGAGAAATTGATTGCCGTTAAAAAATTTCAGCTATCTTCAATAGCAAAAAAAATAGTCAGTCACCGTGAACATTTTAGGAAATTTTAGAAAATAATTGATTTTTCAAACTTTGATCGGCCGTAGCGGCCAAACGAAAACTCCAAATTGAACGCGGTTTGCAAATCTGAGCTCCTCGTACGTCAATTAATCGGATTAGAGATTAATAATTTTTGATGAAATCGTGAAAAAATACATGACTAACCCCCTTGGAAATTTTGTTAAAAAATGCAACTTTCTTAAAAATCATCGTAGACTATTGAATTTAACTTTATTTTCATCAGAAAGACGAGAGAAATTGATTGCCGTTAAAAAATTTCAGCTATCTTCAATAGCAAAAAAAATAGTCAGTCACCGTGAACATTTTAGGAAATTTTAGAAAATAATTGATTTTTCAAACTTTGATCGGCCGTAGCGGCCAAACTAAAACTCCAAATTGAACGCGGTTTGCAAATCTGAGCTCCTCGTACGTCAATTAATCGGATTAGAGATTAATAATTTTTGATTAAATCGTGAAAAAATACATGACTAACCCCCTTGGAAATTTTGTTAAAAAATGCAACTTTCTTAAAAATCATCGTAGACTATTGAATTTAACTTTATTTTCATCAGAAAGACGAGAGAAATTGATTGCCGTTAAAAAATTTCAGCTATCTTCAATAGCAAAAAAAATAGTCAGTCACCGTGAACATTTTAGGAAATTTTAGAAAATAATTGATTTTTCAAACTTTGATCGGCCGTAGCGGCCAAACGAAAACTCCAAATTGAACGCGGTTTGCAAATCTGAGCTCCTCGTACGTCAATTAATCGGATTAGAGATTAATAATTTTTGATGAAATCGTGAAAAAATACATGACTAACCCCCTTGGAAATTTTGTTAAAAAATGCAACTTTCTTAAAAATCATCGTAGACTATTGAATTTAACTTTATTTTCATCAGAAAGACGAGAGAAATTGATTGCCGTTAAAAAATTTCAGCTATCTTCAATAGCAAAAAAAATAGTCAGTCACCGTGAACATTTTAGGAAATTTTAGAAAATAATTGATTTTTCAAACTTTGATCGGCCGTAGCGGCCAAACGAAAACTCCAAATTGAACGCGGTTTGCAAATCTGAGCTCCTCGTACGTCAATTAATCGGATTAGAGATTAATAATTTTTGATTAAATCGTGAAAAAATACATGACTAACCCCCTTGGAAATTTTGTTAAAAAATGCAACTTTCTTAAAAATCATCGTAGACTATTGAATTTAACTTTATTTTCATCAGAAAGACGAGAGAAATTGATTGCCGTTAAAAAATTTCAGCTATCTTCAATAGCAAAAAAAATAGTCAGTCACCGTGAACATTTTAGGAAATTTTAGAAAATAATTGATTTTTCAAACTTTGATCGGCCGTAGCGGCCAAACGAAAACTCCAAATTGAACGCGGTTTGCAAATCTGAGCTCCTCGTACGTCAATTAATCGGATTAGAGATTAATAATTTTTGATGAAATCGTGAAAAAATACATGACTAACCCCCTTGGAAATTTTGTTAAAAAATGCAACTTTCTTAAAAATCATCGTAGACTATTGAATTTAACTTTATTTTCATCAGAAAGACGAGAGAAATTGATTGCCGTTAAAAAATTTCAGCTATCTTCAATAGCAAAAAAAATAGTCAGTCACCGTGAACATTTTAGGAAATTTTAGAAAATAATTGATTTTTCAAACTTTGATCGGCCGTAGCGGCCAAACGAAAACTCCAAATTGAACGCGGTTTGCAAATCTGAGCTCCTCGTACGTCAATTAATCGGATTAGAGATTAATAATTTTTGATGAAATCGTGAAAAAATACATGACTAACCCCCTTGGAAATTTTGTTAAAAAATGCAACTTTCTTAAAAATCATCGTAGACTATTGAATTTAACTTTATTTTCATCAGAAAGACGAGAGAAATTGATTGCCGTTAAAAAATTTCAGCTATCTTCAATAGCAAAAAAAATAGTCAGTCACCGTGAACATTTTAGGAAATTTTAGAAAATAATTGATTTTTCAAACTTTGATCGGCCGTAGCGGCCAAACGAAAACTCCAAATTGAACGCGGTTTGCAAATCTGAGCTCCTCGTACGTCAATTAATCGGATTAGAGATTAATAATTTTTGATGAAATCGTGAAAAAATACATGACTAACTCCCTTGGAAATTTTGTTAAAAAATGCAACTTTCTTAAAAATCATCGTAGACTATTGAATTTAACTTTATTTTCATCAGAAAGACGAGAGAAATTGATTGCCGTTAAAAAATTTCAGCTATCTTCAATAGCAAAAAAAATAGTCAGTCACCGTGAACATTTTAGGAAATTTTAGAAAATAATTGATTTTTCAAACTTTGATCGGCCGTAGCGGCCAAACGAAAACTCCAAATTGAACGCGGTTTGCAAATCTGAGCTCCTCGTACGTCAATTAATCGGATTAGAGATTAATAATTTTTGATGAAATCGTGAAAAAATACATGACTAACCCCCTTGGAAATTTTGTTAAAAAATGCAACTTTCTTAAAAATCATCGTAGACTATTGAATTTAACTTTATTTTCATCAGAAAGACGAGAGAAATTGATTGCCGTTAAAAAATGTCAGCTATCTTTAATAGCAAAAAAAATAGTCAGTCACCGTGAACATTTTAGGAAATTTTAGAAAATAATTGATTTTTCAAACTTTGATCGGCCGTAGCGGCCAAACGAAAACTCCAAATTGAACGCGGTTTGCAAATCTGAGCTCCTCGTACGTCAATTAATCGGATTAGAGATTAATAATTTTTGATGAAATCGTGAAAAAATACATGACTAACCCCCTTGGAAATTTTGTTAAAAAATGCAACTTTCTTAAAAATCATCGTAGACTATTGAATTTAACTTTATTTTCATCAGAAAGACGAGAGAAATTGATTGCCGTTAAAAAATTTCAGCTATCTTCAATAGCAAAAAAAATAGTCAGTCACCGTGAACATTTTAGGAAATTTTAGAAAATAATTGATTTTTAAAACTTTGATCGGCCGTAGCGGCCAAACGAAAACTCCAAATTGAACGCGGTTTGCAAATCTGAGCTCCTCGTACGTCAATTAATCGGATTAGAGATTAATAATTTTTGATGAAATCGTGAAAAAATACATGACTAACCCCCTTGGAAATTTTGTTAAAAAATGCAACTTTCTTAAAAATCATCGTAGACTATTGAATTTAACTTTATTTTCATCAGAAAGACGAGAGAAATTGATTGCCGTTAAAAAATTTCAGCTATCTTCAATAGCAAAAAAAATAGTCAGTCACCGTGAACATTTTAGGAAATTTTAGAAAATAATTGATTTTTCAAACTTTGATCGGCCGTAGCGGCCAAACGAAAACTCCAAATTGAACGCGGTTTGCAAATCTGAGCTCCTCGTACGTCAATTAATCGGATTAGAGATTAATAATTTTTGATGAAATCGTGAAAAAATACATGACTAACCCCCTTGGAAATTTTGTTAAAAAATGCAACTTTCTTAAAAATCATCGTAGACTATTGAATTTAACTTTATTTTCATCAGAAAGACGAGAGAAATTGATTGCCGTTAAAAAATTTCAGCTATCTTCAATAGCAAAAAAAATAGTCAGTCACCGTGAACATTTTAGGAAATTTTAGAAAATAATTGATTTTTCAAACTTTGATCGGCCGTAGCGGCCAAACGAAAACTCCAAATTGAACGCGGTTTGCAAATCTGAGCTCCTCGTACGTCAATTAATCGGATTAGAGATTAATAATTTTTGATGAAATCGTGAAAAAATACATGACTAACCCCCTTGGAAATTTTGTTAAAAAATGCAACTTTCTTAAAAATCATCGTAGACTATTGAATTTAACTTTATTTTCATCAGAAAGACGAGAGAAATTGATTGCCGTTAAAAAATTTCAGCTATCTTCAATAGCAAAAAAAATAGTCAGTCACCGTGAACATTTTAGGAAATTTTAGAAAATAATTGATTTTTCAAACTTTGATCGGCCGTAGCGGCCAAACGAAAACTCCAAATTGAACGCGGTTTGCAAATCTGAGCTCCTCGTACGTCAATTAATCGGATTAGAGATTAATAATTTTTGATGAAATCGTGAAAAATTACATGACTGGAAATTTTGTTAAAAAATGCAACTTTCTTAAAAATCATCGTAGACTATTGAATTTAACTTTATTTTCATCAGAAAGACGAGAGAAATTGATTGCCGTTAAAAAATTTCAGCTATCTTCAATAGCAAAAAAAATAGTCAGTCACCGTGAACATTTTAGGAAATTTTAGAAAATAATTGATTTTTCAAACTTTGATCGGCCGTAGCGGCCAAACGAAAACTCCAAATTGAACGCGGTTTGCAAATCTGAGCTCCTCGTACGTCAATTAATCGGATTAGAGATTAATAATTTTTGATGAAATCGTGAAAAATTACATGACTAACCCCCTTGGAAATTTTGTTAAAAAATGCAACTTTCTTAAAAATCATCGTAGACTATTGAATTTAACTTTATTTTCATCAGAAAGACGAGAGAAATTGATTGCCGTTAAAAAATTTCAAATAATTGATTTTTCAAACTTTGATCGGCCGTAGCGGCCAAACGAAAACTCCAAATTGAACGCGGTTTGCAAATCTGAGCTCCTCGTACGTCAATTAATCGGATTAGAGATTAATAATTTTTGATGAAATCGTGAAAAATTACATGACTAACCCCCTTGGAAATTTTGTTAAAAAATGCAACTTTCTTAAAAATCATCGTAGACTATTGAATTTAACTTTATTTTCATCAGAAAGACGAGAGAAATTGATTGCCGTTAAAAAATTTCAGCTATCTTCAATAGCAAAAAAAATAGTCAGTCACCGTGAACATTTTAGGAAATTTTAGAAAATAATTGATTTTTCAAACTTTGATCGGCCGTAGCGGCCAAACGAAAACTCCAAATTGAACGCGGTTTGCAAATCTGAGCTCCTCGTACGTCAATTAATCGGATTAGAGATTAATAATTTTTGATGAAATCGTGAAAAAATACATGACTAACCCCCTTGGAAATTTTGTTAAAAAATGCAACTTTCTTAAAAATCATCGTAGACTATTGAATTTAACTTTATTTTCATCAGAAAGACGAGAGAAATTGATTGCCGTTAAAAAATTTCAGCTATCTTCAATAGCAAAAAAAATAGTCAGTCACCGTGAACATTTTAGGAAATTTTAGAAAATAATTGATTTTTCAAACTTTGATCGGCCGTAGCGGCCAAACGAAAACTCCAAATTGAACGCGGTTTGCAAATCTGAGCTCCTCGTACGTCAATTAATCGGATTAGAGATTAATAATTTTTGATGAAATCGTGAAAAAATACATGACTAACCCCCTTGGAAATTTTGTTAAAAAATGCAACTTTCTTAAAAATCATCGTAGACTATTGAATTTAACTTTATTTTCATCAGAAAGACGAGAGAAATTGATTGCCGTTAAAAAATTTCAGCTATCTTCAATAGCAAAAAAAATAGTCAGTCACCGTGAACATTTTAGGAAATTTTAGAAAATAATTGATTTTTCAAACTTTGATCGGCCGTAGCGGCCAAACGAAAACTCCAAATTGAACGCGGTTTGCAAATCTGAGCTCCTCGTACGTCAATTAATCGGATTAGAGATTAATAATTTTTGATGAAATCGTGAAAAAATACATGACTAACCCCCTTGGAAATTTTGTTAAAAAATGCAACTTTCTTAAAAATCATCGTAGACTATTGAATTTAACTTTATTTTCATCAGAAAGACGAGAGAAATTGATTGCCGTTAAAAAATTTCAGCTATCTTCAATAGCAAAAAAAATAGTCAGTCACCGTGAACATTTTAGGAAATTTTAGAAAATAATTGATTTTTCAAACTTTGATCGGCCGTAGCGGCCAAACGAAAACTCCAAATTGAACGCGGTTTGCAAATCTGAGCTCCTCGTACGTCAATTAATCGGATTAGAGATTAATAATTTTTGATGAAATCGTGAAAAAATACATGACTAACCCCCTTGGAAATTTTGTTAAAAAATGCAACTTTCTTAAAAATCATCGTAGACTATTGAATTTAACTTTATTTTCATCAGAAAGACGAGAGAAATTGATTGCCGTTAAAAAATTTCAGCTATCTTCAATAGCAAAAAAAATAGTCAGTCACCGTGAACATTTTAGGAAATTTTAGAAAATAATTGATTTTTCAAACTTTGATCGGCCGTAGCGGCCAAACGAAAACTCCAAATTGAACGCGGTTTGCAAATCTGAGCTCCTCGTACGTCAATTAATCGGATTAGAGATTAATAATTTTTGATGAAATCGTGAAAAAATACATGACTAACCCCCTTGGAAATTTTGTTAAAAAATGCAACTTTCTTAAAAATCATCGTAGACTATTGAATTTAACTTTATTTTCATCAGAAAGACGAGAGAAATTGATTGCCGTTAAAAAATTTCAGCTATCTTCAATAGCAAAAAAAATAGTCAGTCACCGTGAACATTTTAGGAAATTTTAGAAAATAATTGATTTTTCAAACTTTGATCGGCCGTAGCGGCCAAACGAAAACTCCAAATTGAACGCGGTTTGCAAATCTGAGCTCCTCGTACGTCAATTAATCGGATTAGAGATTAATAATTTTTGATGAAATCGTGAAAAATTACATGACTAACCCCCTTGGAAATTTTGTTAAAAAATGCAACTTTCTTAAAAATCATCGTAGACTATTGAATTTAACTTTATTTTCATCAGAAAGACGAGAGAAATTGATTGCCGTTAAAAAATTTCAGCTATCTTCAATAGCAAAAAAAATAGTCAGTCACCGTGAACATTTTAGGAAATTTTAGAAAATAATTGATTTTTCAAACTTTGATCGGCCGTAGCGGCCAAACGAAAACTCCAAATTGAACGCGGTTTGCAAATCTGAGCTCCTCGTACGTCAATTAATCGGATTAGAGATTAATAATTTTTGATGAAATCGTGAAAAAATACATGACTAACCCCCTTGGAAATTTTGTTAAAAAATGCAACTTTCTTAAAAATCATCGTAGACTATTGAATTTAACTTTATTTTCATCAGAAAGACGAGAGAAATTGATTGCCGTTAAAAAATTTCAGCTATCTTCAATAGCAAAAAAAATAGTCAGTCACCGTGAACATTTTAGGAAATTTTAGAAAATAATTGATTTTTCAAACTTTGATCGGCCGTAGCGGCCAAACGAAAACTCCAAATTGAACGCGGTTTGCAAATCTGAGCTCCTCGTACGTCAATTAATCGGATTAGAGATTAATAATTTTTGATGAAATCGTGAAAAATTACATGACTAACCCCCTTGGAAATTTTGTTAAAAAATGCAACTTTCTTAAAAATCATCGTAGACTATTGAATTTAACTTTATTTTCATCAGAAAGACGAGAGAAATTGATTGCCGTTAAAAAATTTCAGCTATCTTCAATAGCAAAAAAAATAGTCAGTCACCGTGAACATTTTAGGAAATTTTAGACTTTCTTAAAAATCATCGTAGACTATTGAATTTAACTTTATTTTCATCAGAAAGACGAGAGAAATTGATTGCCGTTAAAAAATTTCAGCTATCTTCAATAGCAAAAAAAATAGTCAGTCACCGTGAACATTTTAGGAAATTTTAGACTTTCTTAAAAATCATCGTAGGCTATTGAATTTAACTTTATTTTCATCAGAAAGACGAGAGAAATTGATTGCCGTTAAAAAATTTCAGCTATCTTCAATAGCAAAAAAAAAAATCAGTCACCGTGAACATTTTAGGAAATTTTAGACTTTCTTAAAAATCATCGTAGACTATTGAATTTAACTTTATTTTCATCAGAAAGACGAGAGAAATTGATTGCCGTTAAAAAATTTCAGCTATCTTCAATAGCAAAAAAAATAGTCAGTCACCGTGAACATTTTAGGAAATTTTAGACTTTCTTAAAAATCATCGTAGACTATTGAATTTAACTTTATTTTCATCAGAAAGACGAGAGAAATTGATTGCCGTTAAAAAATTTCAGCTATCTTCAATAGCAAAAAAAATAGTCAGTCACCGTAAACATTTTAGGAAATTTTAGACTTTCTTAAAAATCATCGTAGACTATTGAATTTAACTTTATTTTCATCAGAAAGACGAGAGAAATTGATTGCCGTTAAAAAATTTCAGCTATCTTCAATAGCAAAAAAAAATAGTCAGTCACCGTGAACATTTTAGGAAATTTTAGAAAATAATTGATTTTTCAAACTTTGATCGGCCGTAGCGGCCAAACGAAAACTCCAAATTGAACGCGGTTTGCAAATCTGAGCTCCTCGTACGTCAATTAATCGGATTAGAGATTAATAATTTTTGATGAAATCGTGAAAAATTACATGACTAACCCCCTTGGAAATTTTGTTAAAAAATGCAACTTTCTTAAAAATCATCGTAGACTATTGAATTTAACTTTATTTTCATCAGAAAGACGAGAGAAATTGATTGCCGTTAAAAAATTTCAGCTATCTTCAATAGCAAAAAAAATAGTCAGTCACCGTGAACATTTTAGGAAATTTTAGACTTTCTTAAAAATCATCGTAGACTATTGAATTTAACTTTATTTTCATCAGAAAGACGAGAGAAATTGATTGCCGTTAAAAAATTTCAGCTATCTTCAATAGCAAAAAAAATAGTCAGTCACCGTGAACATTTTAGGAAATTTTAGACTTTCTTAAAAATCATCGTAGACTATTGAATTTAACTTTATTTTCATCAGAAAGACGAGAGAAATTGATTGCCGTTAAAAAATTTCAGCTATCTTCAATAGCAAAAAAAAAAATCAGTCACCGTGAACATTTTAGGAAATTTTAGACTTTCTTAAAAATCATCGTAGACTATTGAATTTAACTTTATTTTCATCAGAAAGACGAGAGAAATTGATTGCCGTTAAAAAATTTCAGCTATCTTCAATAGCAAAAAAAATAGTCAGTCACCGTGAACATTTTAGGAAATTTTAGACTTTCTTAAAAATCATCGTAGACTATTGAATTTAACTTTATTTTCATCAGAAAGACGAGAGAAATTGATTGCCGTTAAAAAATTTCAGCTATCTTCAATAGCAAAAAAAATAGTCAGTCACCGTAAACATTTTAGGAAATTTTAGACTTTCTTAAAAATCATCGTAGACTATTGAATTTAACTTTATTTTCATCAGAAAGACGAGAGAAATTGATTGCCGTTAAAAAATTTCAGCTATCTTCAATAGCAAAAAAAATAGTCAGTCACCGTGAACATTTTAGGAAATTTTAGAAAATAATTGATTTTTCAAACTTTGATCGGCCGTAGCGGCCAAACGAAAACTCCAAATTGAACGCGGTTTGCAAATCTGAGCTCCTCGTACGTCAATTAATCGGATTAGAGATTAATAATTTTTGATGAAATCGTGAAAAAATACATGACTAACCCCCTTGGAAATTTTGTTAAAAAATGCAACTTTCTTAAAAATCATCGTAGACTATTGAATTTAACTTTATTTTCATCAGAAAGACGAGAGAAATTGATTGCCGTTAAAAAATTTCAGCTATCTTCAATAGCAAAAAAAATAGTCAGTCACCGTGAACATTTTAGGAAATTTTAGAAAATAATTGATTTTTCAAACTTTGATCGGCCGTAGCGGCCAAACGAAAACTCCAAATTGAACGCGGTTTGCAAATCTGAGCTCCTCGTACGTCAATTAATCGGATTAGAGATTAATAATTTTTGATGAAATCGTGAAAAAATACATGACTAACCCCCTTGGAAATTTTGTTAAAAAATGCAACTTTCTTAAAAATCATCGTAGACTATTGAATTTAACTTTATTTTCATCAGAAAGACGAGAGAAATTGATTGCCGTTAAAAAATTTCAGCTATCTTCAATAGCAAAAAAAATAGTCAGTCACCGTGAACATTTTAGGAAATTTTAGAAAATAATTGATTTTTCAAAATTTGATCGGCCGTAGCGGCCAAACGAAAACTCCAAATTGAACGCGGTTTGCAAATCTGGCCTCATCGTACGTCAATTAATCGGATTAGAGATTATTAATTTTTGATGAAATCGTGAAAAAATACATGACTAACCCCCTTGGAAATTTTGTTAAAAAATGCAACTTTATTAAAAATCATCGTAGACTATTGAATTTAACTTTATTTTCATCAGAAAGACGAGAGAAATTGATTGCCGTTATAAAATTTCAGCTATCTTTAATAGCAAAAAAAATAGTCTGTCACCATGAACATTTTAGGAAATTTTAGAAAATAATTAATTTTTCAGACTTTGATCGGCCGTAGCGGCCAAACGAAAACTCCAAATTGAACGCGGTTTGGAAATCTGAGCTCCTCGTACGTCAATTAGTCGGATTAGAGATTTTTAATTTTTGATGAAATCGTGAAAAAATACATGACTAACCCTTGGAAATTTTGTTAAAAAATGCAACTTTCTTAAAAATCATCGTAGACTATTGAATTTAACTTTATTTTCATCAGAAAGACGAGAGAAATTGATTGCGGTTATAAAATTTCAGCTATCTTCAATAGCAAAAAAAATGGTGTGTCACAATGAACATGTTGAAAATCCAAATTCTTCTAGGGCCGGCCTGCCTATTATTATGGGTTTTTCGAGTATATACAGAAAAAAATAGACACTTCTCCTTATGATATAATAAGAAGTAATTTATTGCGACATATATTTCATAACATTCGAGTAATTTCTTAGGATAATTCCTGGCTGAAATGAAATTAATTTAAAATGTAAATGTGTTTCCTGAATAAATCCCAAAGTAATTTATACAAAACCTAATTTACATTAATTTTATACAAAAGTTTACGCAAGTTATTGCATAATCTCTAAAGAAACATTATCCATAAAATGTATTTTCAATATTTATGTAATTCCACTAAAGGAACAAAAGTCAAAAGTTGCCTTTTCTGTTGATTTCAATTACAATTTATTCGTATTTTTTTATACTTTGTGACATACGCGATATAAAAATATAAGGTTATTAATATTTTCTGTTTTATTTGTTTAGTTATTTTTTGCGGAAAAAAATTGGTTTCTTGAAAATTTTCTAATTCGAAATTTCATCGAAAATATCAATTTTGCTCCCGATTCCGACCATGTTTCTAATCTTGTCCGCGTGTGCTGTGTACACTTTTACCAAAACAGCAGCAAAATATTTACTTCCTCCATAAGACCAAGTGCACTAGCGGTATCTCTGTCTTGGCCTCGTCTGCGGAAATCCACGAGCCGCCGCTGACGGAGTGTTTTATAAGGAAATTAATCGCAGTCGCCCATGAATCTGATTGCCATTCAGACAACTGACGTAGAAATATCGAACAAAATGTTGCAAAATTAATAAGTTTGATTGTTTATTCATTAAAAATTAAATTAATTACTATTATACAATTATAACGAGTATCGTTTAATATCATTTTATTGGGGTTTACAAGATGTCGCCACTCGTTTAATACGAGCGCATGCTGATGGGCGAACGAAGATTCAATTTTAAACTTTCGTGCAAAGTTAAACTCAAAGTCTCATTTATAAAGTTCATTCCTGCGGTGATGTTTACCGGTAAACTATTTCGATCCCTCTCGGAGGTGTCTCCGGTAATTAGTTTTGAATACCTCGAGCGGTTGCCATTATTAGGCAAATCGAAATGCGCATTGTACAAGTTGCAAAATATATTAAATATCAAAATTGATGCAAATTTCAGATCGATTAAGTTGCAAATGTATTAAATATTAAGACCGATTTCAAGAAATTTTGATGTTTCATTCAAACGATCATTTTTTACTGTACTTATAAATTCAATCATAATACATAGTCCAGTGACGGTTCGCGGGGTTTTTTCTGGTATGGCCGAGGAACAAGAGGTGGTAATACAGATAGGTGCGGTCACGCAGCCAGCTGTCTCTGCAACTGATCCTACCTATCTGTATTGCCACCCTTGTTACCTCGGCCGTACCAGAAAAAACCCCGCGAACCGTCACTGATACATACGGTGTGAGCCACTGAATTTTGTTTCTGAGTTGACCATGCCTTACAGAGAGCAACACTCGTTGCCCGTAAATAAATTATCATTATTATATTAAATATTCAATCTTTTTGTTTTTAGGCCTGGATTTTGATTTTTTTAACCTATATTTTTAATTTTTGACCTGCAGTTTCATTTTTTTTTATAGATTTCTAATCTTTTGAACTAATTTTTCTTCATTTTGTTCTAAATTTTCAATTTGTTTGTTAAAATTTTCGAATTTTGGTCGGCATTTTTTATTTTTAGGCCCGAATTTTTCATTTTTGCCCTATATTTCAACGTAAATTGTTCATTTTTATGCGCGATATTTTAGAGTTTTTGATTTTTTGTCTTTTATCTTTTTTTAAACATTTTCGCGTTTCTGGTTGGCAATTTATTATGAGCTAGAGTTACTTTTAGAACTGATAATGGCAAATTATTTTTCTTTTGCTTTTGATTTTTCAATTTTTTGGTCCGCATGTTTTTGTTAAGCCAGGAATTTAATTTTAATTTTTTGCTTATATTTTAGATATTTGGTCTGCATTTTTGAATTATTTGTTCTAATTTTTAGAGTTTTTGGCCAAAATATTTTGGTTTCGGTCAAATTTTTTTTAATGGTCTGTTGAAATTTTTGGTTTTTTTGTCCACATTTTTCATTATTCGATTTTTTTTAGTTTTTTTTTATTATCTTAATCATTAATTTGAACGAGTGAATTTTTGATTGGTCTACAATCTAAATTTTTAACATGAATTGTTGATTTTGTTTTGTTTTTTGGGTATTTTCGAGTTTTCGTACAAAGTTTTTGATTGTTTGACGTTCATTTTAGATTTTTTTAACCTTTTTTCTATGGGCGAATTTTTTAAAATTATATTCGAGTTTAGAGTTGCGGCAATTTATTTTGGGATAAAGTCATTTTTGGGGCAGAAAATGGCACTTTTCTTTTGCTTGAATTTTCAATTTTTTAGTCTGTATTTTTTATTTTTTTACATAATTTGCCGAGAGTCTAAATTAGATGTTTTGCCTATATTCTTAGTTTTTTTTACCTTAATTATTAATTTTAACGAGCAAAGTATTCACCTGTATTGTTGATTTTTTTTATGCGAACTTTTGGCTGGTATTTTCGGGTTTTTTTGACCAATTTTTTGCCCTTCATTTTAGATGTTTTAAGCTGTTTACTTTTGAGTTTGGAGTTTCGGCAATTTACTTTGAGGTAAAGATTTATTTTTGGGGCTGAAAATGGCAAATTATTTTTCTTTTGCTTGAATTTTCAATTTTTAGTCTGCATTTTAATTTTTTAGACCAGGGTTTTTGATTTTTTTGGCCTATATTTTAGATTTTTTGGCATCTAAACCAAAATTTTCGAATATTTGGTTCTCTTTTGTCAATTTTTACCAATGTTTTTAGTTCTGTTACCTTAATTATTAATTTTAATGAGCGAATTTTTTTATTGGTCTTTACTTTAGATTTAAATGAATTGTTGATTTGTATGAGCGAATTGTTGGCTGATTTTTCAAGGTTTTGTTTTTTGTTTTGCCCTATAATTTAGATTTTGCAGACTGAATTTTTGATATTTTTAGCTTGTACTTGGTTTTTGTATTAATTTTTGGTTATATTTTGTTTTTAATTTAATTATAGTGGTTGTTTTAAGATAAAACTGATGTACTTTGAGCGTTAGCTAGAAAATACAGCCTGCGCGATTTGTGTTTGAGGAATTACTAAATTTTTAAATAATTCGATTCGATTTTTGATTTTTTTTCGAAAATTTTTAAATAAAAAAATTATTTTTGCTGCCAATTTAGTTTTTTTTAGTAATTGTTAAATATAATACTTTGGCCCGGAATGAAGCTGATCACCCGGCATAACTGGAACTGTTTGGAAATTATGAAAAAAAATGCGAACAATTTTAAGTAGTTAACTAGCGAGGCTTTCCGAAAAAATAAAGAAATATTTTAATTATCTGGAGGATGCCACACCACGATTAAATACTTTTCCAATTTTTTAAATGGCCTTTTTGTACATATTTTCGGAAAAACGGAGTTATAAAACTTTTTTTTGTGCAAATTCCGAAAACTTATCAACGCGCCCTCTCTAATCCCAGTATTGCCAGATAGTTAGGTTTTCCCTAAAATGGGAGCAAAATGCGTATTTTTCACTTTCAAAATGGTTTGAGTTAAAATTTCGGTAAAACTAGCCCAAATGATTTTTTTTTATTATTTACTTGTTTTATTACTGGAAGTCTACAGAGTGTATCTTTAAAGTTTAAAGATAATTCACTAAGGGACTTTCTTGGAAATAAAGAAAATCTAGGTGAATGCATAATTTTACAATTTCAAAAAAGTTTGAGTTGAAATTTCGGAAAAACTAGCTCAAATTATTTTTTATTATTTACTTGTTTTATTACTACGAATCTATAGAATGTGGTTGTAAAATTTTAAGATATTCCACTAAGGTGTTTTCTAGAAAACTAAGAAACACTAGGCGAATGCATGATTTTGCATTTTCAAAAAGTTTGGAAAAACTAGCCCTAATTATTTTTTGATTATTTACTTGTTTTATTGCTAGAAGTATACAGAGTGTGCTTTTAAAGTTTAAAGATAATCCACTAAGGGACTTTCTTGGAAATTAAGAAAATCTAGCCAAATGTATATTTTTCACTTTCAAAAATGTTTGAGTTGAAATTTTGCAAAAATTAGCTTAAACTATTTTGGGATTATTTACTTGCTTTATTACTGGAAGTCTACAGAGTGTGCTTTTACAATTTGAAGATAATCTATTAAAGGATTTTCTAGGAAATTAAGAACATCTAGGTGGATGCATAATTTTGCGCTTTCAAATTTGAGTTGAAATTTCGGAAAAACCAGCTCACATTCTTTTTTTATTATTTACTTGTTTTATTACTACGAATCTATAGAATGTGCTTGTAAAATTAGAAGATAATCTACTAAGTGGTTTTCTAGGAAATTAAGAAAATCTAGGCGAATGCATGATTTTGCATTTTCAAAAATGTTTTAGTCAAAATTTCGAAAAAACCAGCCCAAATTATTTTTTTATTATTTACTTGTTTTATTGCTAGAAGTCTACAGAGTGTGCTTTTAAAGTTGAAAGATAATCCACTAAGGGACTTTCTTGGAAATTAAGAAAATCTAACCAAATGCATATTTTTCACTTTCAAAAATGTTTGAGTTGAAATTTCGGAAAAAGTTGAAACCGAAAATTCATATGTTTTGAGTAAATTTAAATAAAAAAATGCTGATTGTTTTAAAATTTGGAATGTTTGCCGATTTTATTATAGAAATGAAAATTAATCCGTTTTGAGTAAATTTGAAAGTCTGGAAATTTTTGTGATTATTTCGAAATCTAGGGTAGGAATGTTTGCAAATTTCTTATAGAAAAGTGAAGTTGCAATGCATTTTGAGTGAATTTAAAAATTTCAATTGGTTTTATATTTTTTGGCGATTTAGAAAATGCTTGACTTCGGAGTATTCAAATGTGATTATTTCGAAATGTAGCTTGGTAACGCATGCATTTTTTTTTGCAGAAAAAATAAGTGCAACATATTTTAAGTGAATTTAAAAAAAAAATGATTTTTTTTGCGGTTTAGAAAACGTTCGACCTCAGAATGTTGAAATGTTTCCAAAATTAAGTAGATATTTAAATTGCAATCTATTTTACAGGAATGTCGAAAGTTTAAGGTTTGTTTTAATTGTTTTTTTGCGGTTTGTAAAAGGTTCATCACAATTGAACCGAGAGTTGTTCAAGTGTGATTATTTTAAAGGAATGTTTTCCAATTTTTATAGAACTATAGAGTGGAATTTATATCTAGCTCATACGTTTTAAAACGTCTCTGTTTGAAAGCCATCGTGAATTATAATACAAAAGGAGGTGTTTATGATCACATAATTTGGTCAAGTCTGCTATACAAAAAACTCCAAATACACACTTTGCCACCGTTCCTAGTGACTAACTGTTATAAAACAAATAATATGTATTGTTTTTACAATATTTTTTTCGCGACCCGTCAAAATTCTTCTGCGACCCGGTGCCGGGTCGCGACCCACACTTTGGGAAACGCTGAAATAGAGTGTTCAGTTTACATGTTTGTCAGTTTTCGAACTGTAAGGAAAAACATATAAAATTCGCATTTTCACTACTCAAATCGTAAGTTTACATTGTTATAAATTGATTGTGGTTGTTGGTTTACCAAAAACCACCCAGGAAAGCAGGTTTTGAGCGAGTTGTCCGTCCGATATGAGAGAAACTTTAAGGGGGCGTAACTTCTTCCCCTTATGTTTCTCAAAGTTAAGATATACATATTTGGACTCGGCTCAAAAAACTACGTCTACGAAGAATTAAAAACAAATAAAAGAACAGCCCTTCCCGGTTTTTCCCGATTTACAGTAAAGTAAACCCTTCAGTGACGGTTCGCGGGTTTTTTTCTGGTACGGCCGAGGAACAAGAGGTGGTAATACAGATAGGTAGGGTCACGCAGCCAGCCGTCTCTGCAACTGATCCTACCTATCTATATTGCCACCATTGTTACCTCGGCCGTACCAGAAAAAAACCCCGCGAACCGTCACTGAAACCCTTACCCATTAAAGGAGTATTTGCCGCTGTCAACGTTTCAATTACATTGCGAAGAAAACATGTTGTTTGCGCGAACTTGCACCTCGTGCATAATTTTAACAGTGTGCTAAATTATCTATGATACGAATAACTTTCGTAGTGTAACATGAGTGTTCTCGTTCCGTGCGTACAATTAAATTTATGGTGGACATTGACGTATATGCGCAACTGAAGAAATAAAAATTGGATTTTTCGGCTTGAAACACGTTTCCGCAAGTACCTTAATAATAACACGTATAGAGTCCCTAAACAAAAAAATTCCGAAATCAGGAATTTGACCGTAAAGTGCAATTCACCCCATTATAATTCCCACTAACCTTCAGTTGTCCCATGTGTATAAAATCCCTTCCTGCTTCTCGTTTCCCACCATCTCGCCGCTCTCAACTCGCTTATTTTCACTCACTACACTACAATTAATTCCGCTATAAAACAGCAACAGTGCCGAAATGTATTCGCACAAAACACGGCTCGTACTCACAAACACGAATCGACGCGTCACCTGACGTCATCGACAAATGCCTGCTCGAGTTTTTTGCGTGGTAACAGGTCGAGTCGCGCGGGGAACGGATTCCGAGAATCGCCGAACGGACACCAAAACAAAACGAGCGCGCATGCCTCGATGGTCGAACGCAACGCCGGCGGTCGCCGTTTTTACGAAACGCGTGCATTACAATTCGTAGTTAATACAAACCGTGCTAAATACGTATAAACGTGTGTGTTGGTGTACGAGACAGATTCACAACTATTAGTGCAGCGACGTGATTACTAATTAACGAATTGAAAGTAGTGAGGTGGTGATAAACACGAAGCAGAAGCGTATTCAACATGGACGCGGCAACTGATTGGTGCAGTGAAGCAATCCGTTGATGAACAAGAAGACGCAGCGGAGTAAACATGGACACGACAACTAAAGGTCAGTGTTTTGATTATTCCGATTATTTATGGTATTGGTACAGTGACGGTTCGCGGGGGTTTTTCCAGTACGTCCGAGGTAACAAGGGTGGCAATACAGATAGGTAGGGTCAGTTGCAGAGACGGCTGGCTGCGTGTCCGGACCTGTCTGTATTACCATCTCTTGTTCCTCCGCGAACCGTCACTGTATTGGTAGAGATTGTGCGTTAAATGCGAAAGAGTGTTGGAATTGTTAACGCGTAAATACATTACGGTAATTGTAGTGTATTTTTTACTTCAAAATTTTAAGCGTTCGAACCCGGCGAACCCGGCGTTCAATGCTTATAAAAAATGGAATGGTTTCTATGCGCCAACGCCGATGCGCGCAATGAGTATTGGTGTATTTTTGTAATAAATATACAGGGTGTTGTTAGGATTGCTACGGTGTGAGCCACAGAATTTTGTTTCAGAGTTGGCCATGCCCGAGAGAGAGAAACATAACAGTCATGTCTGAGACTAATTCATTTTTTTAAATTCAATAGTATCATGATGTAATAATATGCGACATACCTCATTAATTTCACAGCCAACTCTGAAACGAAATTTTGTGGCTCACACGATATCTTGGTAACTATAAGAAATAGCGAGTTGATTAAATGGAGGTAATGTTGTACAATCTGTTAATTCCGGAGATATTCGAAAAAAAACCGAAAGAACAATTTTGGGTTTTATTTTTTTGTGACTTTATTACTGGTTATTTTGAAAAATCAAGAGCATTTTCTCAGCGCAATTTTGTACGCCCTTCCAGAAAATAATTTTATTTTCTAAATAATATTTTTTATACAGGGTGTTTCAGAGCTCTGGGAACCGAAAGAACAATTTTGGTTTTAATTTTTTTGCGACTTTATTACTGGTTATTTTGAAAAATCAAGAGCATTTTCTCGGGGCAATTCCAGAAAATAATTTTATTTTTTAAATAATAATTTTTTATACAGGGTGTTTCAGAGCTCTGGGAACCAAAATAACAATTTTGGCTTTTATTTTTTTGCGACTTTATTACTGGTTATTTTGAAAAAACAAGAGCATTTTCTCGGGGCAATTCCAGAAAATAATTTTATTTTTTAAATAATAATTTTTTATACAGGGTGTTTCAGAGCTCTGGGAGCCGAAAGAACAATTTTGGTTTTAATTTTTTTGCGACTTTATTACTGGTTATTTTGAAAAATCAAGAGCATTTTCTCGGGGCAATTTTGTACGCTCTTCCAGAAAATAATTTTATTTTTTAAATAATAATTTTTTATACAGGGTGTTTCAGAGCTCTGGGAACCGAAAGAACAATTTTGGTTTTTATTTCTTTGCGACTTTATTACTGGCTATTTTGAAAAATCAAGAGCATTTTCTCAGGGCAATTTTGTACGCTCTTCCAGAAAATAATTTTATTTTCTAAATAATAATATTTTATACAGGGTGTTTCAGAGCTCTGGGAACCGAAAGAACAATTTTGGGTTTTATTTTTTTGCGACTTCATTACTGGTTATTTTGAAAAATCAAGAGCATTTTCTCGGGGAAATTTTGTACGCCCTTCCAGAAAATAAGTTTATATTTTAAATAATATTTTTTTATACAGGGTGTTTCAGAGCTCTGGGAACCGAAAGAACAATTTTGGTTTTTATTTTTTTGCGACTTTATTACTGGCTATTTTGAAAAATCAAGAGCATTTTCTCAGCGCAATTTTGTACGCCCTTCCAGAAAATAATTTTATTTTCTAAATAATAATTTTTTATACAGGGTGTTTCAGAGCTCTGGGAACCGAAAGAACAATTTTGGGTTTTATTTTTTTGCGACTTTATTACTGGTTATTTTGAAAAATCAAGAGTACTTTCTCAGGCCAATTTTGTACGCCCTTCTAGAAAATAATTTTATTTTTTAAATAATATTTTTTTATACAGGGTGTTTCAGAGCTCTGGGAACCGACAGAACAATTTTTGGTTTTAATTTTCTTGCGACTTTATTACTGGCTATTTTGAAAAATCAAGAGCATTTTCTCAGTGCAATTTTGTACGCTCTTCCAGAAAATAATTTTATTTTCTAAATAATATTTTTTTTTATACAGGGTGTTTCAGAGTACTGGAAACCGAAAGAACAATTTTGGGTTTTATTTTTTTGCGACTTTATTACTGGTTATTTTGAAAAATCAAGAGCATTTTCTCAGTGCAATTTTGTACGCTCTTCCAGAAAATAATTTTATTTTCTAAATCATATTTTTTTTATACAGGGTGTTTCAGAGCTCTGGGAACCGAAAGAACAATTTTGGTTTTAATTTTTTTGCGACTTTATTACTGGTTATTTTGAAAAATCAAGAGCATTTTCCCAGGGCAATTTTGTACGCTCTTCCAGAAAATAATTTTATTTTTTAAACAATAATTTTTTATACAGGCTGTTTCAGAGGTCAATCAAGTGCTTATTTTTCAAAATTTCGAAAAATGTTTTATACAAAAGTTGTGTATAATAGTGAGCTGCACGCCCTAAAAATATTTAAATTTATATACAGGGTGTCTCATAACAAAGTTACAGACCAAACTTATGTTTTTTTTTTAATGGAACACCCTGTATTTTTTGTCATTTTTGAATTATATGGAGCAAATAAAGGTGAGTTACTTCAATACTCCCTATACCTATTGTTTGCCGTTTTTGATCTACAGGGTGTTTCAGAGCTCTGGAAACGGCCAATCACATGCTTATTTTTCAAAATTTCGAAAAATGTTTTATACAAAAGTTGTGTATAATAGTGAGCTGCACGCCCTAAAAATATTCAAATTTATATACATGGTGTCTCATAACAAAGTTACAGACCAAACTTGTTTTTTTTTATGGAACACCCTGTATTTTTTGTAATTTTTGAATTATATGGAGCAAATAAAGGTGAGTTACTTCAATACTCCCTATACCTATTGTTTGCCGTTTTCGAAATATTTGAAGATTTGTTGAAATGCAAGGTCTTGGTGAAATTTTATTTTTGCCCCAATGATTGACGTTGAACGATTAAAATCATTTCAATTATTTGCTTGAAGGTTCGAACTATACAGCCAACCATGATTTCATACAAAAAATTATACAGGGTGATAAAGAAAATGCGGCAGAAAAACGTTAAATAACTTCGTTTTCTCAAATGGCACACCCTGTATTTAGTAACGTATTCTCAAGTAGAATCCAATTATCTTTCAGATTGTATAAGGGTTCCCTGTTCCTAATCTCAATAGCTTTCTTGTATTCGGCGATTATCATATCAGGAATAATTATTATAATCTGAAAGATCATTGGATTCTACTTGAGAATACGTTACTAGATACAGGGTGTGCCATTTGAAAAAAACGAAGTTATTCATCTTTATAAGTTGGGTTTTTCTACCGCATTTTTTTATCACCCTGTATAATTTTTTGTTGGCTGTATAGTTTGAACCTTCAAGCAAATAATTAAAATGATTTCAATCGTTCAACGTCAATCACTGGGGCAAAAATAAAATTTCACTCAGACCATGCATTTCAACAAATATTCAAATATTTCTAAAACGGCAAACAATAGGTATAGGGAGTATTGAAGTAACTCACCTTTATTTGCTCCATATAATTCAAAAATGACAAAAAATACAGGGTGTTCTATTAAAAAAAAAAAAGTTTGGTCTGTAACTTTGTTATGAGACACCCTGTATAAATTTAAATATTTTTCGGGGGTGCAGCTCACTATTATACACAACTTTTGTATAAAACATTTTTCGAATTTTTTTTTTTCGTTCCCAGAGCTCTGAAACACCCTGTATAACGACATCAACTTTATTTTTTTAAATACTGACCCGGACTTTTTATTTCATTTTTGAGTGGCTTTTCATCTCCCAAAACTTATGATGTGTCACACGTGTCCCTGAATTGTTTGCTGGAGGGGTTAATTGACGATTTTAAAAATTGAGAGTAGGCGTTGAGAACAAAATGGCGACACTATTAACTTGAATATGAGAGAGTGAAAAGTACACATCGCGACTAAAAAAAATCTAAAAATATCATCGCACGTGGAATTACCTTCAATTTTTTTCAAATGCTCTCCAAAATGACATGTTTTTGACATATCTAAAAATAGTGACGCACCTGGCATGTAAACAAAATGGCGGCACTCTGAACTTGAATTTGAGTGAATGAAATGTGCACCTCGTGGTAAAAAAAATTCTAAAAATATTATCGCACGTTGAATTACCTTCAAATTTTTCAAACGGGCTCAGAAATGACGTATTTTTGACATTTCAAAAAATAGTTGACGCACCTTGCTTGTAAACAAAATCGCAGCACTACGAACTTAAATTTGAGTGAATTAAATGTGCACCTCGTGATTAAAAAAATTATAAAAATATTATCGCAAGTGGAATTGCCTTCAAATTTTTCAAACGGGCGCAGAAATGACGTATTTTTGACAGTTCAAAAAATAGTTGACGCACCTTGCTCGTAAACAAAATTGCAGCAGTTTGAACTTGAATTTGAGTGAATGAAAAGTGCACCTTGTGATTAAAAAAATTCTAAAAATATTATCGCACGTGGAATTGCCTTCAATTTTTCCAAACGGGCTCAGAAATGACGTATTCTTGACATTTCAAAAAATAGTTGACGCACCTTGCTTGTAAACAAAATCGCAACACTCTGAACTTGAATTTGAGTGAATGAAATGTGCACCTCGTGATTAAAAAATTTCTAAAAATATTATCGCGCGTGGAATTACATTCAAATTTTTCAAACGGGCGCAGAAATGACATATTTTTGACATTTCAAAAAATAGTTGCCGCACCTTGCTTGTAAACAAAATGGCAGCACTCTGAACTTGAATTTGAGTGAGTGAAAAGTGCACCTCGTGATTAAACAATTTCTAAAAATATTACCGCACGTGGAATTGCCTTCAAATTTTTCAAACGGGCGCAGAAATGACGTATTTTTGACAGTTCAAAAAATAGTTGACGCACCTTGCTCGTAAACAAAATTGCAGCAGTTTGAACTTGAATTTGAGTGAATGAAAAGTGCACCTTGTGATTAAAAAAATTCTAAAAATATTATCGCACGTGGAATTGCCTTCAATTTTTCCAAACGGGCTCAGAAATGACGTATTCTTGACATTTCAAAAAATAGTTGACGCACCTTGCTTGTAAACAAAATCGCAGCACTCTGAACTTGAATTTGAGTGAATGAAATGTGCACCTCGTGGTTAAAAAAATTCTAAAAATATTATCGCACGTGGGATTGCCTTCAAATTTTTCAAACGGGCTCAGAAATGATATATTTTTGACATTTCAAAAAATAGTTGACGCACCTTGCTTGTAAACAAATTCGCAGCAGTCAGAACTTGAATTTGAGAGAATGAAATGTGCACCTCGTGATTAAAAAATTTCTAAAAATATTATCGCACGTGGAATTGGCTTCAAATTTTTCAAACGGGCGCAGAAATGACATATTTTTGACATTTCAAAAAATAGTTGACGCACCTTGCATGTAAACAAAATGGCAGCACTCTGAATTTGAGTGAATGAAATGAGCACCTCATGATTAAAAATTTGCATCATTTTTTTAAATTGCATACCAAAAAATGATAAATTTTCATTTTTAAATTGTTTTTTGCGATAATCAAGGAATTTATTAAAAACTAACAAAAGATATCCGACACATTTACATAAATATAAAATGAACATCAATTTAAAAAAAGTGTCAGTCTGTCTGGACTATCGGCCATCAGTCTTTCTGCCTTGTCTTGAATCCACTTTATGTGTTACTTGCTTTTTCTAATATTTTTCATATTAAAAAAAAATTTGGGGAAAGAACACCCTCTTCCGGGTATTTTGTATTTTACCAAAATATTTTCGATTGATCGGACTGTCAAATAATTGATATATTTTAAATTTAATTTCAAAATTTGTATTGGTTTTGATAGAGCGTGCGCATACATTTTTACAGAAATGATTACACCATAACGGATATTTTCGTTGAAATTTCGTATTTGAAAAAATCATGATCATAATAGTTCTCCGTACGTAGTACAAGAAAGTATTGCGATCATTATTTTTGAATTGATGATACGATTCCGGGCCTTTTTTTTTAAATGTCTGTGGCGTACATTCATGAATCACATGTATTCAAAATTGCTGCAGGTGCGTGCAGGAGTCACATGCAATGAAGAAAATAATGCTTCAGCACTTCCTCTTTCTACTCTTGCAAGTGGAGATTTAAATGGTTTAAGCAAGATGGTGTTATAGCCTATATCGTCCCTACCATGTCAAATTGTCGAACATGGTATGCAGTACAAGAAAGTATTGCGATCATTATTTTCGAATTCAAAATTTCAACGGAAATTCTATTTTGGAGATACCTGATACGATTCCAGGCCTTTTTAAAAATGTCTGTGGCGTAAATTCATGAATTGCATGCATTAAAAAATGCTACAGGTGCAAGGGTCACATGCAATGGAGAAAATAATGCTTCAGCACTTCCTCTTTCCACTCTTGCGAGCGGACAACAAAATAGTTTCAGCAAGATGGTGTTACAGCCTGTATCGTCCCTACCATGTCAAACTGTCGAACATGGAAATCGGTGCGGGCAAGTGATCGAATGTTCATATTCAATGATATATTGAAAATCCTTTATGTTCGACGCTTCAATAATGCTTCAGCACTTCCTCTTTCCACTCTTGCAAGTGGACAACAAAATGGTTTCAGCAAGATGGTGTTATAGCCTATATCGTCCCTACCATGTCAAATTGTCGAACATGGAAATCGATACGGGCAAGTGATCGAATGTTCATATTCAATGATATATTGAAAATCCTTTATGTTCGACGCTTTAATAATGCTTCAGCACTTCCTCTTTCCACTCTTGCGAGCGGACAACAAAATGGTTTCAGCAAGATGGTGTTATAGCCTGTATCGTCCCTACCATGTCAAACTGTCGAACATGGAAATCGGTGCGGGCAAGTGATCGAATGTTCATATTCAATGATGTATTGAAAATCCTTTATGTTCGATACTTTATCAAAGACATTTCCAGCGTTTCTTTAGGGGCTACAGATTCGAGGTCGAATCGTCCCCAATGCAAAAGCAGGGTATTGAATATTAAAATAACGACTTTTTCGCATTCGATAGTTCGACATGGTTGGGGCGATATAACGTGTGTGAACAATTTCCGAATAGTGTCATCTCAAAAAATGGTGACTTAAGATGGCCGCCGCGATCGATCTAACTTCTCCAGACTTTTTTCTATGCGAGTTCCTAATCAAGTTCTATATCAACAAACCACAGACTTTACAGGAACTGAAAGACAAAATTAGAGCGAAAATTGCTACAATAGTTATTTGTATGGTAAGAGCGCAAAGTGATACATTGCCGCTTGAGAGAGGAAACCTCTCGAAAGCGGCAATGAGCTTTGCGCTCGCACTATGCATAAAAAAATTTCTACGGCCGCTTTGAAAAAGAAACATAAATATAATTAAATATAAAAAGCAATAATACATGACAGTGGCGTGTGCTTATTTCCAGTCTGTTACACCGTGGTCAGCCATGGAATGTCGTATCCATGGTAACGGGTCAATAAAAATTGTGCAAAGTGACTTTTAGATAGTTGTTGTGAATACTTTGCCTATAGCAACGCGCGCTCGCTCCTCGGGAAACATCTACTTTGTGTTGACAAACGCAAGCGCAAACACCTGCTTTTTATATCGGTCGTAGAAAAAATGTATTAGGTATAAAATAATTTTTATTGGAACCAATTTGGTAATCACAAAATATCTGAATATAATAAAAAATATATTTCTCCATTGAATATAAACTTATTCTCGTATAACATAAATTTTGAATTTACGCTCCTTAAAACTGAAATAAATGCTTACAAACTAAATCACACGATTCCAAATCGAACTGAACATTTACGACCACGGTATCTTAAATTTAAATATCGCCCAAAAATGATTTCAAATCGAACCGAACGTGGCATCTTAAATTTAAATATTGTATCACTTTAAACGCCCAAAAAAAAATAACATGAATCCGACACATATTTACATGAAGTCTACTGATATTGTATACATAAATATATATATTTCTGAACGGGGTAAATGTGTTTAAAAAAACCCTGCGAATAATTTTATACACTGGGTCATAGAGAATTGTTTCACATTGATTTTAAACCATGCAGGTTTAGTTTTACTTACAAACGAAATGCTAAACTGGGGTGGCCACATGTTTCACCCTGTATTCTAGATTTGAGAATTAAGAATATCATCATACGGCTATTCCAAAAAAATAAGAGAGTTACCAAATTGTAATTTGTAATTAAACTGAATTGTATTAACACGTTCGCTGCCGCAGGGCACACACGTCGTGCCATCGGGTGTTATCGCGCGGTGCCGATGGCAGAACCAATGAGTTGGTTTTAGTCACCCTGTACTATCCTAGATTTGCGAATGTCAGAATATCATACAGCTATTCCAAAAAAATAAGATAGTTATTAAATTGTAATTTGTAATTAAACTGAATTGTATTAACCGCAGGGCACACACGTTGTGCCATCGGGTGTTATCGCGCGGTGTCAATGGCAGAACCAATGAGTTGGTTTTAATCGGCTCCTCGAGTAACTACCAGCCGTAACGTCGGCAGTGAAAGTGTTAATAATAAATTTTGTGGTGAACTTTTCAAGTTCGCTGCCACAGCAATTGGGATTGCATTTACGGAAGTATAAAGTCGGACGCACTAGCGCATCGGTGGCAGCGAACATGTTAAACTACAAAATAATATTGATCTTAAATTATAATAACATAATTTAAATACGTACTGAATTTCTAAACCTGTTTAAAAATTTAAAATTGTACGTAGCCCGGAATAGTTTTTTGTTTTTTTTTTTGCAAAAATATTCTCTGTACTAAACTCTTGTAAACATGTAAACAGGTGGTCACCCTAGTAGTTAGTGTAATAAGGTGGTCACCCTAGTAGTTAGTGTAAACAGGTGGTCACCCTAGTAGTTAGTGTAAACATCGAATAATTGTTTCACGTAGACGATATTTCTTGGTTTAAAAGGAGGTCCATTGTGTTGCTGTGCGGGTACTGGGGGTGCCACCAATCCAATATTTTGACGCTGACGGCGTGATTGAGGACGATCGCCACCGAACTGCTGTATTTCTTGGGGTAGAATATGTTGGGGCTGAAGATGAGTTGTATTCGGTTGTGTCTGTACCCTTGCGATAGCGTCACTCCGGTCGAGGTCAGAAATAACCTAGAAACAAAATAAGGGGTGAATTTTAATTCCCGACCGGATCCAAGGTAAACTTGCGAAAATACGATTATATTATTCCATTAAATGTCATTGAAACTGAAACCTAAAATACAGGGGTTTCAGAGGTCAATCACCTGCTTATTTTCCAAAATTTCGAAAAATGTTTTATACAAAAGTTGTGTATAATAGTGAGCTGCACGCACTAAGAATATTTAAATTTATACACGGTGTCTCATAATCAAACTTATGTTTTTTTTAAATTGAACACCCTGTATTTTTTGTCATTTTCGAATTATATGGAGCAAATAAAGGTGAGTTACTTCAATACTCCCTATACCTATTGTTTGCCGTTTTCGAAATATTTGAAGATTTGTTGAAACGCAAGGTCTGGGTGAAATTTTATTTTAAGCCTCAGTGATTGACGTTGAACGATTAAAATCATTTCTATTATTTGCTTGAAGGTTCAAACTATACAGCCAACCATGATTTCATACAAAAAATTATACAGGGTGATAAAAAAAATGCGATAGAAAAACCGAACTTATAAAGTTAAATAACTTCGTTTTTTTCAAATGGCACACCCTGTGTAAAAATAATTGCCAACGACTTGAAACTTCTCAAATTTGTTTATAAGGAATGCTAGATAACGTTTCTGTGAAAACCATTAACACTTCATCCCGAAATTTAAAAAAAATTTAATGTGAACAGAACGCTAAGTTTTGAAAATATGTAATAATTTTGGAGACTTGGAAAAAATATCAAAACAAGTGCCAACGACTTGAAACTCCTCGAATTTGCTTATAACAAATGCCAATTTACGTTTCTGTAAAAAAACTATTAACACTTCATCTCTTAATTCCGGAACAAATTTATGTGAACAGAACGTGAAGTTTTGAAGAAATGTAATAATTTTAGTGACTTGAAAAAAATATAAAAACAATTGCCATCGACTTGAAACATCTCAAATTTGTGTAAAATGAATGTCAAATTACGTTTCTGTAAAAACTATTAACACTCCATCACTAAATTTTGGAACTAATTAATGTGAACAGAACGTGAAGTTTTGAAAAAATTTAATAATTTTAGTGACTTGGAAAAAATATAAAAGCAATTGCCAACGACTTGAAACTCCTCAACTTTACTTAGGTTAAATGCCAAATTATGTTTCTGTGAAAACTGTTAACATTTCATTCCTAAATTTTGGAATAATTTAATGTGAACAGAACATTAAGTCTTGAAAATATGTAAAAAATTTGGATAATTGGAAAAAATATAAGAACAATTGCCATCGACTTGAAACTTCTCAAATTTGTTTATAAGGAATGCTAGATAACTTTTCTGTGAAAACCATTAACACTTCATCCCGAAATTTTGAAAAAATTTAATGTGAACAGAACGCTAAGTTTTGAAAATATGTAATAATTTTGGATACTTGGAAAAAATATAAAAACAATTGGCATCGACTTGAAAGTTCACAAATTTGTCTATAACAAATGCTTAATAACATTTCTGTGAAAAATATTAACGCTTCATCCCGAAATTTTGGATTAATTTAATGTGAACAGAACGTCAAATTTTGAAAAATGTAATAATTTTAGTGACTTGAAAAAAAAAATATAAAAACAATTGCCATCGATTTGAAAGTTCTCAAATTTGTTTATAATAAATGCATTTTTTTATCACCCTGTATAATTTTTTGTATGAAATCATGGCTGGCTCTATAGTTCGAACCTTCAAGCAAATAATTAAAATGATTTTAATCAATTAATGTGAACAGGAATTAAGGTTTTTAAAAAATGTAAAATGTTGTTACTAAATACAGGGTGTGCCATTTGAAAAAACGAGTTATTCAACTTTATAAGTTGGGTTTTTCTACCGCTTTTTTTTTATCACCCTGTATAATTTTTTGTATGAAATCATGGTTGGCTCTATAGTTCGAACCTTCAAGCAAATAATAGAAATTATTTTAATCGTTCAACGTCAATCACTGGGGCAAAAATAAAATTTCACCCAGACCTTGCGTTTCAACAAATCTTCAAATATTTCGAAAACGGCAAACAATAGGTATAGGGAGTATTAAAGTAACTCACCTTTATTTGCTCCATATAATTCAAAAATGACAAAAAATACAGGGTGTTCCATTTAAAAAAACATAAGTTTGGTCTGTAACTTTGTTATGAGACACCCTGTATAAATTTAAATATGTTTAGGGCGTGCAGCTCACTATTATACACAACATTTGTACGAAACATTTTTCGAAATTTTGAAAAATAAGCACGTGATTGACCATTCCCAGAGCTCTGAAACACCCTGTATGTAAAAATTAAGTAAATAGCCACCTGCAGATGCGTTTCGAGATTTATCTCTCATCAGTGCAGCTTCGCATTTGAATTGAATGTTAACACGTTAAGCCCCGCGAGGCATCAACCTGATGCCTCAATAACATATGAAGTTGGGACCGTGAGGTATCTACGTAATGCCACCCTGTATATGTTTCTTCAGGCCGCATGTACACAACGGTTATTTGATGAGGCACTACTTTAATAAAATAACTTTTTCGCATCCTATTAACCCTTTAGCGACTAAAAAGTTTTCAAGAAACTGGCTGCCTGAACGCAAAAAAACAAAGACTGAAAATTTGATAAATTTTATTCCATTTTAACCAACGTATCATGTTACTAGTGGTCGTCAATAAGCGATTCACGGCATAAAAGAACGGCAAAAAATATGTGAATCGCTTATTGACGACAGCCGTAGTTACGGTAAAGTTTACCCGAGTCGCTTATTGACGACAGCCGCAGTTAAAGGGTTAAATAATATAAACGTTGCTGAATCATTTTTGAATGAGAAAGTTGTCCATTACTCGGCCGAATCATTTCCTCCACAGGTGACGTCCAATCAAATGATAGCATTTTCATTGCCCATCAGATTTCAGCCAATGAAATGATAGCAGTTTCATTGCCCAACAGTTAGTTGTTGTTATGGTTGCCATTTGTTTGTATAAACACGCATTCATAAACGTCAAAATTTCTCCAGTGGAGTACTCAACAGATTAGTGTTTTAGGTACGTTCACATATAGTCTTTCGCGGGTTATTCTAATCGTGCGTTACTTACACAGGCCGTACAGGATAAATTCTAGTGTGTGAACGCCAAAATTGTGTTATGTCCGTCGCGATTGGAGTGGCACGTAGAATTTTAAGCAGATTAAAAAATTTCAAGCATCTAATCCCGTGCGAGACGGGCGTTTTTATAATCGTGTAAGATTGCGCGTACATGTGAGTGCCGCTTTTAAGTAGTAGCCTGTGCTCCACCATATTTGTTTTGTTACTACGGTTACCATTGAAAACATGAATTCATAAACATCCTAATTTTGTCAGCGGAATGCCTCAATTTGCAAATATGAGAAAAAATCTTCATTATAATTTAATGTAAACAGAAAAATCTTTAGGTAATTATCTAATATAATGCGAAAAAGTATAGTATTAAACTCGTGAGCAAGTTGGCCATTGGCACGAGGGTGAAGTTTGCAACACGAGCCGTAGCGAGTGTTGCAATTCCCCCGAGTGCTTTTCACTCGTTTAATAATAAACTATTACCGACAGGGTGGCATTAAAGTAATGCCTCATTTTTTTTATGATAATGCAAAAAAAAAAGATAATAATTCAGTACACACTTGATGTTACTGTATATATTTATAGAACCGAAAAAACGAGGTACGGGGAATCAAAAAAAATATGTACACCGGGGCTTAACGTGTTAAAGAATAAAATACACTTACGTGAAACTTGAACGTGAACGTGAAGAAGTCGTAAACAACTGTGGAGATTATGGAAAAAAACTTCATGGTGTTGGGCGTTTCTATCGAACACCCGGTACATGATACGCCGGATACGCGTATAAAACCACACAGTAAATTCGGTAGGGAGCTGCGTCGCAATGATTCACGCAACCCGCAAAAAGTGATGAGTCGGGAGCTGCCATGACCGTAGAAAATATAAATCTATAGAAGGCCCACTCCCATACGCTGGCAGACTGCGTTCAGCGCCTCCGCCGAGATTCTCCCCAATTAAACTTTCGACTGCGGTCAAAGCGAAACTTACACATATTTCAAATAAACTGTGCGTTTTATAACATTTCATGTTTTTTTTTTATTACGACAATATTTCAAATCGTTCACCGTAAATAATTTGAGAAAAAAATTGATGTAATTATAAACATACACTGGCGCCATCTAAAGAGTTTACCCCCAACTTTTCGCACGAGTGAACCGACCCGCGCCGTGACTCTTTACAATGGAGAGCGGCCATGACTCTTTCAGTCGACGTGATTCACCAACTCAATAGGATTATTGTGTATTCACCGCCATTCGTTGTAATACGTTGAAAGTGTACGGATTCAACAGTATGTGATATTTTAAATGCACAAGAAGTGAGAAGGGATTAATTTCTATCCAAATAAATAAAGTTCAGTTTTAAGAAATTAATTGGGTGCTGCCGTAATTCAGGAAAATTGTATTCACCGCCATTCGTTGTAATACGTCGAAAGTGTACGGACTAAACAGTATGTGAGATTTTAAATCCATAAGAACTAAGAAGGGATTAATTTCCATCCAAATAAATAAAGTTCAGTTTTAAGAAATTAATTGGGTGCTGCCGTAATTCAGGAAAATTGTATTCACCGCCATTCGTTGTAATACGTCGAAAGTGTACGGACTAAACAGTATGTGATATTTTAAATCCACAAGAACTAAGAAGGAATTCTATTCAAATAAATAAAGTTTAGTTTTAAGAAATTAATCGAGTGCTGCCATAATTCAGGAAAATTGTATCATGAATTCACGCAAGAGTAGCGACATTTGGAATCACTTCCAAGAACTCGACAATAAAAAAGTGATGTGTCTGCATTGCTTGGAAACATTTAAATTCACGAATCGTTCCTCCGGAAATTTAATCAGGCACATGAGATTAAAACACACGAGCGTGTCGATTATTAAAAAAGAAGTATTCCAATCAACATCACGTAAAAATAGTGATGAAGGCGCGGAAGTAACGCAACCAACCGGTTTACCTCATGAAGTCCGTATTAATTCTCCATCAAAATCACGTAAAAGAAGCGATGAAGTAACGCAACCATCCGGTTTACCCCTTCATTATCCATCGATAAAAAGTGCAGAAGTAATACACGAAGTTCATATTAATACTCATGAAAGCAGCGATGAAGTAATGCAGCCAACCGTTTTACCTCTCGAAGTTCACATTAACACTCGTGAAAGCAGCGATGAAGTAATGCAGCCAACCGATTTACCGCTCGAGACACCATCGACGTCACGTAAAAGCAGCGACGTTTGGAACCACTTCCAAGAGCTCAACAACAAAAAAGTGATGTGCCTGCACTGCTTGGAAATATTGAAATTCACAAATCGCTCCACCGGAAATTTAATCAGGCACGTACGGTTAAAACACGCGAGCGTGTCGATTATTAAAGAAGAAATAACGCAACCTATCGATGAAGTTCATCCTGAAAGCAGCGATGAAGTAATGCAGCCGACCCGTTTACCCCTCGAAGTGCACATTAATTCTCCATCAACATCACGTAAACGTGCAGAACCGCAACCAATCGGTTTACCTCTCAAAGTGCATATTAATTCTCCATCGACATCACGTAAAGGTGCGGAAGCAACGCAACCGCAACCAACCGGTTTACCTCTCGAGGTTCACATCGAGGCCCCATCGTCGTCGCGTAAGAGCAGCGACATCTGGAATCACTTCGAGGAAATCGGCGATAGAAAAGTGAAGTGTTTGCACTGTTTGAAAATACTGAAGTTCACGAATCGTTCCACCGGGAATTTAATCAGGCACATCAAATCGAAGCACGAAAGCGTGTCGATTATTAAAGCCGAGAAAGCAACGCAACCGGCCGATGTACTGGAAGTTAATATTGAGCGTCAAAGTCCACCGAGACAAAAACGAACAAAAAAATACAATCGACTATTGATTAGAATGATCGTTAAAGAGTATTACCCTTTAAGAATCGTTGAAGACTACGGATTTAGAAAATTTATAAACGCAATCAACCCGGGATATAATTTACCAAGCAGGAAAACGATTACTCGTTTAATTCCAAAACTGCACGCCGAGCTGGAAATTAATTTAAGACAAAAAATAAACCAGGCGACCTCGGTGTGCCTTGCAATCGATGGATGGACGTCGGTGAACGACACCGGTTTTATTGCAGTAACGGCTCATTACATCGACGATGAATTCACGTTAAATTCAAATCTCCTCGCGTGTCTCCAGCACGATGAAAAATCGCCGGAAAATTTCTGCACCCTTTTAAAGGAAACAATTTACGCTTGGAATCTGGAAAACAAGGTGGTAGCTATCGTCAGCGATCACGCCGCGGCAATTCAACTGGGAGGATGGCGGCACATCCCGTGTTTCGCCCACAGTTTAAACTCAGTCGTGCAATCGAGCGTAAACGAAAACACCCCCATTAAAAACATCATTAATAAAGTAAGGTGTGTCGTGGACTATTTTAACACAAACAGCGCTGCGCTTGCCGCATTAAAAATTACTCGGGAAAACATGGGACTCCCGGATTTAAAATTAAAGCGAGACGTTGAAACCCGATGGAATTCCACCTACGATATGCTCCTCCGGGTATTAGGAATTAAAGAAGCTTTAATGAACCACAACTCGCATATTTCATTCGTCGAATGGGCGGTGATTAAAGACGCTTGCGCAATGTTGCAAATATTCAGCGCGGCAACAAAAGAAATCACCGCCGTTTCGAAATTAATCGTTTTAGTTGGGACTTTAAAATCACGCATCGATTCACGCGTAAACAAAGAAAATATCTCCAACGTGATTAGAAATTTCGGGGTTTCGTTAAAGAACAATTTACACGAAACTTTTAAATGGGTGGAGGCCGACGAGTTGTGCAGGGAGTCGACGTTGTTGGATCCGCGCTTTAAAAATTTCGGTTTTCCCACCGAGGACGTTTGTAAATCTTTGTCGGAAAAAGCTTGCGCTATCGTTATGGAATCGGCCACCTCGGATGATCCTGCGAAATCATTTCTATGGCTGGATTTTGATTCGAATAATCACTCCTCGGTTGAAGGGATTAAAGAGGTCGATCATTTTTTGCAAGAACCGCCGATTTCCGGGACCGATGATCCTTTATTGTGGTGGAAAAATAAGGAATTTATTTACCCCAGGCTGGCTAAAATAGTGAAAAAACATTTGTGCGTCGTTGCTACGTCGGTTCCTTGTGAACAGATATTTTCGAAGACGGGTCAAGTTTTGTGTGAAAAACGGTCTAGATTAACGTCTTCCAAGGTGCCGCAAATAGTTTTTTTAAACGCAAATCTTGAATAAATACTCGATATTTTGTACCTGCCATTAGCGCCATGTTAGTAATAATGTTTACATTCAAGCTCTCTGTTATTGATTATTTTTTATTTTCCATTTTCTTCGTGTTAATTATTTTGTTGTTTACTATTATATATAAAATAAACCATGTTTCATTCTTTCGTATATACGTCCGAACGAAATAAATGCGTAAAATGTATATCATTTTGTTTATTATGTTTTTTTTTTTAATGTCGAACACTCGAGTGCAAATAATTAAAAATTAATATGAAACGTGGATATAAAATCCTACAAAAATTCAGTTCACTTCACAAGACATCGATCTTTCAAAATAATTTTGGTTTTTGAATGTGCGGCAATTTTCAGCCGAGTTATGAATTTTTGAAAATTTCTTCTTTTTCAATGTCGAACTCTTGAGCGCAAAAAATTGAAAATAAATATGAAACACGGGTAAAAAATTCTACAAAAATTCAAATCATGTCACAAGATGCCAATCTTTCAGAATAATTTTGGTTTTTTAATGTGTAGCAATTTTCGGCCGAGTTGTGAATTTTTGAAAATTTATTTTTTCAATGACGAACACTCAAGTGAAAAAAATGAAAAATCAATATGAAACGCAGGGACAAAATCCTACAAAAATTCTGTACACTTCACAAGATGTCGATCTTTCAAAATAATTTTGGTTTTTGAATGTGCAACGATTTTCAGTCGAGTTATAAATTTTTTAAAATATATTTTTTTTCAATGACGAACAATTGAGCGCAAAAAAATAAAAATAAATATTAAACGCCGAAAAAAAATTCTACAAAAATTTAAATCACGTCACAAGGTGTCGATCTTTCAAAATAATTTTGGTTTTTGAATGTGCAGCAATTTTCAGTCGAGTTATGAATTTTTGAAAATGTATTTTTTTTCTCGAGTGCAAAAAATTAAAATAAAACGCGGGAAAAATTTCTACAAAAATTCAAATCACCTCACAAAACGTCGATCCTTCAAAATAATTTTGATTTTTGAATGTGCAACAATTTTCAGTCGAGTTACGAATTTTTGCAACTTTTTTTTAATGTCGAACTCTTGAACACAAAAAATTAAAAATTTATATGAAACGCGTAAAAAAAAATTCTAGAAAAATGTAAATCACTTCACAAGACGTCGATCTTTCAAAATCATGTTGGCTTTTGATTGTATAGCAATTTTCAATCAAGTTATGAATTTTTGAATTTTTTTTTTCAATGTTTTTTCAACACAAAAAATAAAAAAATTATATGAAATGCGGAAAAAAAATTCTAGAAAAAAAACAAATCACTTCACAAGACGTCGATCTTTCAAAATCATGTTGGCTTTTGATTGTGTAGCAATTTTCAATCGAGTTACGAATTTTTAAAAATTTCTTTTTTTTTCAATGTCTGAACTCTCGAGCGCAATAAATTAAAAAAATGATATGAAACGTAGAAAAAAAAATTCTACAAAAATTCAAATCACCTCACAAAACGTCGATCCTTCAAAATAATTTTGGTTTTTGAATGTGCAACAATTTTGATTCGAGTTATGAATTTTTAAAAATGAATTTTTTTTCTCGAGTGCAAAAAATTAAAATAAAACGCGGGAAAAAATTCTACAAAAATTCATATCACCTCACAAAACGTCGATCCTTCAAAATAATTTTAGTTTTTGAATGTGCAACAATTTTGAGTCGAGTTATGAATTTTTAAAAATGTATTTTTTTTCTCGAGTGCAAAAAATTAAAATAAAACGCGGGAAAAAAATCTACAAAAATTCATATCACCTCACAAAACGTCGATCATTCAAAATAATTTTGGATTTTCAAGGTGCAGCAATTTTCAGTCGAGTTACGAATTTTTGAATTTTTTTTTTCAATGTCGAACTCTCGAGCGCAATAAATTAAAAATTAATATGAAACGCGGGAAAAAAATTCTACAAAAATTCAAATCACCTCACAAAATGTCAATCTTTCAAAATAATTTAGGTTTTTGAATGTGCAGCAATTTTCAGACGAGTTATGAATTTTTGAAAATTTCAATGTCGAACTCTTGAGCGCAAAAAATTGAAAATAAATATGAAACACAGGAAAAAAATTCTGCAAAAATTTAAATCACGTCACAAGATGTCCATCTTTTAAAATAATTTTGGTTTTTGAATGTGCAGCGATTTTCATAAATTTTTGAAAATGATTTTTTTTTCAATGACGAACACTTGAGCACAAAAAATTAAAAATAAATATGAAACACGGAAAAAAAATTCTACAAAAATTCAAATCACAAGATGTCGATCTTTCAAAATTATTTTGGTTTTTGAATGTGCAGCGATTTTCAGTCGAGTTATAAATTTTTGAAAATATATTTTTTTTTCAATGACAAACACTTGAGCACAAAAAATTAAAAATAAATATGAAACACTGAAAAAAAATTCTACAAAAATTCAAATCACATCACAAGATGTCGATCTTTCAAAATTATTTTGGTTTTTGAATGTGCAGCAATTTTCAATCGAGTTATGAATTTTTGAAATTTTTTCTTTTTCAATGTCGAACTCTCGAGTGCAAAAAATAAAAAAATAATATGAAACGCGGAAAAAAAATTCTACAAAAATTCAAATCACCTCACAAAACGTCGATCTTTCAAAATAATTTTGGTTTTTGAATGTGCAACAATTTTCAATAGAGTTTTGAATTTTTGAAAATGTATTTTTTTCAATTGAGTGCAAAAAATTAAAAATCAATATGAAACACGGGAAAAAACTCCTACAAAAATTCAAATCGCCTCACAAAACGAAGATCTTTCAAAATAATTTTGGTTTTTGAATGTGCAGCGATTTTCAGTAGAGTTATGAATTTTTGAAAATGTATTTTTTCTCTCGATCGCAAAAAATAAATAATCAATATGAAACGTGGAAAAAAATTCTACAAAAATTGAAATCACTTCACAAGAAGTTGATCTTTTAACATAATTTTAGTTTTTGAATGTGCAGCAATTTTCAGTCGAGTTATGAATTTTTGAAAATGCAGAGAACAAAAAATTACAAACTAATCTCCACCAAAACGATGTCATACGTGGCATCCGCCAAGGAATCGATTGTTAATATTTTTAAGGTGTGTCGGGAAAATAATAATAAATTTACATAATATAAATCAGACTTTGGAGCTGAACAAACTGCGATTGTGGACGTTTTTACAACTCCATCTGTAGAGTTATATGAATTTTTAAAAAGTTTGACTTCAAAACAACAAAGTGTGCCTGATTACTACAATTTTTAAGGTGTACAAATACGGGCTAAAGCAAACTCCGCCGTTAATTTTACACTAGCACCAGTAACCCGCGACAGAATCAGAAGAACAAAATACTCCCATGTGATGCAATCTTGCACAGAATTAAAAACTTTACACTAATACTAACCCCTGCACCAGAGGAACCGGCGTGTAATTCAAACACGTAATCTGCAACATCCTGCAGCTCTCCTCACTATTCGCCGAAACGTCCTCCAGCATCTGTATCAAATCCGGATGCGATAAAGGCTTGCTTTTCTGCTGTTGCTGTTTGCTGACGGAAATCTCCTTCAACTTGAAGCAGTAAACCCACTGGCCCTTCAGCTTGTGGTGCCACATGAGCACGCACAGCCGTTTCGTGAGCACGTCGGGATGCTCCTCACTTTTGATAGTCTTAAATCTGTTCACGAACGGGGCGTACATGTGGAACAGCGAGCGCACCACCGAGGTCCGCATGCCGTACAGCTTAAACATGCACTTCGGCTGCAGACGCTCCGGCAAGTTCGGCACGCCGTTGTAGTAGCGCTTGTACAAGTGCAGCCAGAACTTGGCCGTGTTCGCCACGGCGTAAGAGGTCTTGCATATGGAGGAGAACTTCCCGACGTCCTCCGGCTTGATGTACTCGGAGAGCAGGAACCAAATATCCAGGGGGTAATCCCTCGCGTCGGATAATTCAGTCTCTTCGCACTTTTCCTTGCTCACTTTCTTTAGGACGTACGCGCCGGTACCGTCCGCGCTCTCCTCCTTCACGTAGTCGAAGTCTTCGCCGAAGTCCTTCTCGTCCCAGGGCTTGTCGCTCTCGAGGTGTTTGATGACGGTGCCCACGTTGGTGTGGGACTTCCTGGAGCGGGTGTTTTGGGTCGAGGAGTTCGCGAAATCGTTGATGGTAACGTCTGGAAATTGTTTTTTGTTTCGGTGTATGGTGGAAAAAAATTAATTGTTGCTTCATGCACTCACCTCCCAGGCTCTTGGCCTGCTTCTTCAGGGACTTTTTGTACTTGGACATGTTAAGGGTGGTGTAATATTATTCGTCAAAGCTTTGAGCGGCAACATAATAAACAATTACAAAGGAATATATAATTTAATGGAAATAAGAGCCCACCACTTTCGAACGCCATGATGGACTGACGATTTGACAGGTCGGTGCAGGTGACCAACTTGTAGAATGAAATACTTATTTTAAATTATTAGTTAATGCCTATTAACACCCTTAATTGCACAAGAAAATTAATCAATATTGCAGTTGCTTAATTTCCCGTTAATTATTCTAAATACGTGCGTTTGTAAGCGTGAAAAACAAATGTTAGATTCAAGCGTGTACATTTTTGTAGTGGTAGTCCTGCTGGGAAGTACAAACCCGCCTATAATGCAATTTTGAATTATAATAGAAGTAAAAATACCTTTCATCAGTGACGGTTCGCGGGTTTTTTTCTGGTACGGCCGAGGAACAAGAGGTGGTAATACAGATAGGTAGGGTCAGTTGCAGAGGCGGCTAGCTGCGTGACCGCACCTATCTGTATTACCACCTCTTGTTCCTCGGCCGTACCGGAAAAAACCCCGCGAACCGTCACTGCCCTTGATATGTATTACGATAATTTTCGTATCGTCATTCTCGTTGCAATTAAATAATCTTTATTTAATAAGGTTCAGAGTCTAAATATTGGGCAATCTCGACTTGTTTCGCTTAAACGGCATTTTTCAGGGAAACATGTCGCGAATGAAGGAAATGGTTGCGACCGTCAGCGGCGGCTCGTGGATTTCCATAGGGGAGGCAAAGACAAAGACGCCGCTAGCGCTGCACTACTTACACTTATAGATGAAGCAAATATTCCGTTGCTGTTTCGGTCAAATTTTCTTCTGCCGAACATCCACGAGCCGCCGCTGGTTGCTGCGTGGTAATCCATAGACGGAATTAAAAAAATCACCGTGTTTTAGCTTGTTATTAACTTATCTAATGATTGAAGGTGAGAATTGGGTTGCATATAATACATTCTCGTTATATTTATTGATGCTCCAACTTTACAGTTTTATGAGAGGTGGATGAGAAATTTAGAAAATTTATTTTGAAAAGTGGTACAAAAATAAATCCTCTAATTAATTCAATATTCAAAGTTGATTATTTAAAAACACATTTTTTTCTCTCTATACTGACATTTCTAATACAGGATGATTACTTATTAGATATTTCAATGGATACTTCTGTTTGGTTTCAAATTTTGTTCCAGGATGTAAAAATAAATAAGTATTCAGTTTAATTTTACTTCCTGTTATTGATTAAAAAAAAACAATCGTTTCGTCAGTCCTACATCCGCTGACATAAATCCTTCAAATTTTGACAGATTAATCCTAAAAGACATGTCTTTGTAATGTAAAGGTTATATTTAGCCTAAGTTATCCGTAACAAACACAGCAACGTTGGGAATTCAAATTTCATTAATGACAAACAATCGTCTCGTATTAAAACACCTGTCAGTCCTACATCCGCTGACAGAAATCCTTCAAATTTTGACAGATTACTCCCAAATGACATGTATTTACAATCAATAGGTTATATTTAGGTTCTTTTATCTGTAACAAACGCAGCAACGCCAGGAATTCAAATTTGATTTATGAAAACTATCCGTTTCTCATTAAAACGGCTGTCAGTTCTACATCCTTTGACAGAAATCCTTCAAATTTTGACAGATTACTCCCAAATGGCATGTCTTTGCAATCCATAGGTTATATTTAGGTTCTTTTATCCGTAACAAACGCAGCAACGTCAGGAATTTAAATTTGATTTATGAAAACCGTCCGTTTCTCATTGAAACAGCTGTCAGTTCTACATCCTTTAATAGAAATTCTCCAAATTTTGACAGATTATTCCCAAAAGACATGTCTTTACAATCAATAGGTTATATTTAGGTTCTTTTATCCGTTATCCGCCAGGAATTCAAATTTGAATTAAAAAAATCATTCGTTTCTCATTAAAACGGCTGTCAGTTCTAAATCCTTCGATAGAAATTCTCCAAGTTTTGACAGATTACTCCCAAATGACATGTCTTTGCAATCAATAGGCTATATTTACGTTCTTTTATCCGTAACAAACGCAGCAACGTCAGGAATTCAAATTTGATTTAAAAAAACCATCCGTTTCTCATTAAAACGGCTGTCAGTTCTACATCCTTTGAAGGAAATCCTTCAAATTTTGACAGATTACTCCCAAATAACATGTCTTTGCAAACAATAGGTTATATTTAGGTTTTTTTTATCCGTAACAAACGCAGCAACGTCAGAAATTCAAATTTGTTTAAAAAAAAAACATCCGTTTCTCATTAAAACGGCTGTCAGTTCTATATCTTTTGATAGAAATCCTTCAAATTTTGACAGATTACTCCCAAATGGCATGTCTTTGCAATCCATAGGTTATATTTAGGTTCTTTTATCAGTAACAAACGCAGCAACGTCAGGAATTAAAATTTGATTAATGAAAACCATCCGTTTCTCATTAAAACGGCTGTCAGTTCTACATCCTTTGACAGAAATTCTCCAAATTTTGACAGATTACTCCCAAATAACATGTCTTTGCAAACAATAGGTTATATTTAGGTTTTTTTATCCGTAACAAACGCAGCAACGTCAGGAATTCAAATTTGATTTTAAAAAATCATCCGTTTCTCATTGAAACAGCTGTCAGTTCTACATCCTTTAATAGAAATTCTTCACATTTTGACAGATTACTCCCAAAAGACATGTCTTTACAATCAATATGTTATATTTAGGTTCTTTTATCCGTAACAAACGCAACAACGTCAGGAATTCAAATTTGATTAATTTCTCATTAATTTCTCATTAAATCCTTCGATAGAAATTCTCCAAATTTTGACAGATTACTCCCAACTGACATGTCTTTACAATCAATAGGTTATATTTAGGTTCTTTTATCCGTAACAAACGCTGCAACGCCAGGAATTCAAATTTGATTTTAAAAAATCATCCGTTTCTCATTGAAACAGCTGTCAGTTCTACATCCTTTAATAGAAATTCTTCACATTTTGACAGATTACTCCCAAAAGACATGTCTTTACAATCAATATGTTATATTTAGGTTCTTTTATCCGTAACAAACGCAACAACGTCAGGAATTCAAATTTGATTAATTTCTCATTAATTTCTCATTAAATCCTTCGATAGAAATTCTCCAAATTTTGACAGATTACTCCCAACTGACATGTCTTTACAATCAATAGGTTATATTTAGGTTCTTTTATCCGTAACAAACGCTGCAACGCCAGGAATTCAAATTTGATTTAAAAAAATCATCCGTTTCTCATTGAAACAGCTGTCAGTTCTACATCCTTTAATAGAAATTCTTCAAATTTTGACAGATTACTCCCAAAAGACATGTCTTTACAATCAATAGGTTATATTTAGGTTCTTTTATCCGTAACAGACGCAGCAACGACAGGAATTCAAATTTGATTTATGAAAACCATCCGTTTCTCATTAAAACAGCTGTCAGTTCTACATCCTTTAATGGAAATTCTCAAAATTTTGGCAGATTACTCCCAAAAGACATGTCTTTACAATCAATAGGTTATATTTAGGTTCTTTTATCCGTAACAAACGCAGCAACGCCAGGAATTCAAATTTGATTTAAAAAAATCATCCGTTTCTCATTGAAACAGCTGTCAGTTCTACATCCTTTAATAGAAATTCTTCAAATTTTGACAGATTACTCCCAAAAGACATGTCTTTACAATCAATAGGTTATATTTAGGTTCTTTTATCCGCAACAAACGCAACAACGTCAGGAATTCAAATTTGATTAATTTCTCATTAATTTCTCATTAAATCCTTCGATAGAAAATCTCCTAATTTTGACAGATTACTCCCATATGACATGCCTTTGCAATCAATAGGCTATATTTACGTTCTTTTATCCGTAACAAACGCAGCAACGCCAAGAATTCAAATTTGATTAAAAAAACCATCCGTTTCTCATTAAAACGGCTGTCAGTTCTAAATCCTTCGATAGAAATTCTCCAAATTTTGACAGATTACTCCCAAATAACATGTCTTTGCAATCAATAGGCTATATTTACGTTCTTTTATCCGTAACAAACGCAGCAACGCCAGGAATTCAAATTTGATTAAAAAAACCATCCGTTTCTCATTAAAACGGCTGTCAGTTCTAAATCCTTTGATAGAAATCCTTCAAATTTTGACAGATTACTCCCAAATGGCATGTATTTGCAATCAATAGGTTATATTTAGGTTCTTTTATCTGTAGCAAACGCAGCAACGCCAGGAATTCAAATTTCATTAATGAAAACTTACCGTTTGCCATTAAAACGACTGTCAATCCTACATCCGTTGACAGGAAGCCTTCAAATTTTGACAGATTAATCCTAAAAGACATGTCTTTGCAATCAATAGGTCATATTTGGCCTGCATTATCCGTAACAAACGTAGCAGCGTTAGGAATTGAAATTTGAAAACTAAACGGCGCACATCCGTTGACAGGAATCTTCAAATCCGGTTATGGTGATCACTATTCTATAATTAAAACATGGTGGGTGGGCCTTATCCTACAATGCAACCAGTTGAACATCGCCCAGGGTTACAAAGAATGAATTTGTAAAACGCCAAAGCATCAATTTCATTTTTCTTTCTTTCGCCTAATTTTGATCCAACTGGTGAAATTCTAGGATAAAGCCCACCCACCATCTTTTGATTATAGAATCCTATCCATCCACGCCTCTCCGTTTTCACTTCACAGACATGTGAAGTCAGAAAATGGCTTAAATATATTAATATTCGAACGGTTTGTAAATTTACAAAATTGAGTCATAGAAACACTAAAATAACAAAAACTTGTGGAAACATCTTGCTAGTGTCAAGCTGAATATTGAATTACACAAATGAAATTTGCATTTTGTAAATAGTAATAAATATTGTTTTTTCACCAATTAATATACAGTGAGATCAGAAAGTCAAAAATAGTTGGCAGCACTTAATCTGAAAATCTCTATGGTAATTTCAGTAATCTAATATTGGCTGCCTGAATTATTTCAGTGCAGTGCTTGCGCATGTGCTTGTGATTTTTGACATTACATGTTTTAAAAACCATCTTTAAAACAAATAACCTTAAAAAACCACAAGACGTCAAAATAGACAAAATTCTTATGTACTGCACTGATCCAATCAGCCAACATAGTATTACGTGAATTATTATCCCCATTTTCAGAAAATGTGCTGCCAACAATTTTCGATTTTCTGATCTCACTGTATTTATTAAATATATTCATGGCGTCTGCAACAAGTGAAGGTTTTCAATTTCATTAAAACTTAAAAACGGTTTGGTTTTGCTAATGTGGGAATCCGGAACTGTTCTGGAAAATACGAATGAACACCCTGTATATAATTATACTTAAATCTATGCAAAAGTAATTCATATTCCCCTTTGTTTGCATAAACTAAATATCTAAGTGAGATTTTATCAGTGACGGTTCGCGGGTTTTTTTCTGGTACGGCCGAGGTAACAATGGTGGCAATCCAGATAGGTAGGGTCAGTCAGGTCATCTGTATTACCACCTTTGTGCCTCGGCCGTACCAGAAAAAACCCCGCGAACCGTCACTGGATTTTATGTATTATATAAAAATGTATAGCGAAGTAAAAGCTTTCAGCATAAACAACATGAATTTTTCCCTTTAAATGGTTTATTGTGTACTTATAATAGCATTATGAATAACGAATGACATGAAATTGATATTAATAAGAACATCCTGATAAACATTCAATAGGTTTCTTATTGGAATTATTGTTCGTTACGCCCCCCTGCGCGGGCGGCGAGCAGCGCGAGGTACGCCTATGGCCTGTCGCAGGTTCCTGCGTTACCGGCCCGATTTGACATACACTTCAAAATGGCTGTCAGGCGAGACCGTGTAAATGATAAAGTAGTGTTAGAGTTGTGCGGTCTTGTATTTGTAGGTGTGTCTATGTATTTATACGATAATAATGTTAATAATAACAGCAGGTTACCATACTAAGATGTGCACGTGCCATTTATTAAGCCATTTTCAGTATCCATCAGAACGATTTAGTTAACTAAACTGAATGAACTTGTAAATTGTATTTATTTGTATGATAGTAATAATAAAATAGTATCGTTAGTTAAATTGATTGTGTAGACCGTCGCTTACCGGATAAAATACGTTTCGATGTTGTAATGTATAATTGAGAAAAGGCGAGGTTCGGCCGCGGGGACCCCTGGTTCCACCTAACCTAGTTCGGTTCGTTTATTGTTCGCTGTAAATAAATAAATAATAAATAAACATGTGGAACATGATGTGTGATGTGATGCCAACCATCTCGGAGGACAGTATCAGCCAGAGGAGTTCCCAGTTCTCGGGGGAGGATGCCAACTTTGAGCAGTTGATGGTGTCCATGCTGGATGAGCGGGATAAGTTGATGGACAGTCTGAGGGAGACGCAGGAGCGCTTGGGGGACACCGAGATCAAGCTGCAGGACGTGGAGAAGGAACGGGACTCGCTCCAGAGACAGATCGCCGCCAATCTACCCCAGGTGAGTCGGGAACGGACGGGAATTTCCCCCCCGTCGTCGTTGCCGGATCGACCCGGCGGACGCGTGCCCAACGAAATCCCCGAATCCATTCGAAAATTACTTAAATAGCTAACCATCTAATGGTCCTGTATGGAAAATTGGGTTACCCTAGAGCGCTATCGCTTGTGTCTAGCTACCGGCACTAATATTTGATTGATGGTAATAATAATAACAATCGTTAATCCTCCACCTGTGGGTTCTGATATTTTTTTACGTGATTTCCGGGTTGGAGGATATGAACGGTGATTTATTGTATAGGGTGTACGCAAAATCTCTCAACGAATTCGTGAGGTTTGTCTAGTTTTCTACTAAACTGACATTGGGGGTTTAATTAATGGCAATTTTTTTTGTTTACATGTTGGTAACCAAATATAACTAGATTTGACTTACGTCAGTGTCATAGTTTTTTGAGGTTAACAAGCCCAGTTACACAAACTTACACTGCTGATGGATCACGACACAATGCCGAATCAATGAAAAAATGTTTTCTGTGCTAACCATACTGTAAGATCGGGGCCGCGGTGGTCTAGTGGGTAGAGGTCCGGGCTCTGGACCCCGTTGGTGCGGGTTCGAGTCCCGTCCGGACGGTCTCTTTTTCAACTCGAAAAATGGCCGTACGGGTCCCTGGGTGCCTAGTGTTTGTCCCCATTTCATTTAAATATGAATATTGTTACTATAAATTGGTTGTTAGTTGGCTAAGCCAAGTCCCCATCATCCTCGATTTCCTAACCCGAACTACTGTCAATCATCTTTCCTTAAAAAAAAAATACCGTAAGATCAAAAAGTCGAAAATAGTTGGCAGCCCTTAAAACATAACCTGTACAGAAGTACCGTGGCGTCACTAAGAATGGGTAGATGTGTGCAACCTCTTCCTACGTATGGACCACATTTAATACTGTCACAGGCCTGGAAAAAAAATGTCACGAAAAAATGTGAACCGTTATAAACAAGTTTTGATTATTAATTACAAAACCATGCATCATGCGAATTCAAAGAATTGTTAATGCATTAAGATAATTATGTCATCTCTGCGCAAAGAACCGTCTTGTCCTGGCAAAAAGAAAAACACTAGCCCTCTGGATTAAGCAAAATACTGCCGAACAAAGTTGACATGTTGCAAACCTAACGCCCAAAATTACAAAAAAATATGTTGGTAGCACTGTAGCAAAGCACAACTTTAACCCTCTGGTCATTATGTCCAACATCGCGCTACAAGTTGATTACACCAATAAAACAAAATTCATAATGAATCAAATGTGATGAAATAAATTTCTTTTTCGCATCTTATTAAATAATATAAACGTTGTTAAATCGTTTTTGATTGAGAAAGTTGTTCATTATTCGGCCGAATCATTTTCTCCACAGGTGACGTCCAATCAAATGATAGCGGTTTCATTGCCCAACAGTTTAGCTGTTACTATGGTTACGATATGTTTTTTTTTCGTTTAATAATATACTATTCCTTCATCAGTGTTAATGAAATCAATTCGAAATTTAACATCTACGAGTCACGCCTGCGGCCTTGAGATCGAACACGATCTACCGCTGATTATTAGTTTTTTTATATTTCGACTTTTGCAACAGTTCGTACTAAACTATAGACGTCAAATGGTACATTTCAAATTTTCCCGTCTTTTTTGAATTTCCCGCCGATAACTTGAGCCGTGGTGACAGTTTCAGTTGGTACTCCTGCCTGTATCTTTAATATCGAATACGATCTACTGCTGATTATTATTATTATTATTATTATTATTATTTCGGCTTTCGCAACAGTTGGTACTAAACTACAGACGTAAAATGGTAAAACTCGTAAAACTTTATCTTGGAATTTCAAATTTCCCCCTCCCTTTTTTGAATTTCCGCCGATAACATGAGCCGTGGTGACAGTTTCAGTTGGTACTCCTGTAAAAGCTCTACAGTGGTTTGGGGTAAAGTCGGATGTATTTCCCGGAAATCTTTTGCTTGAAAATATTTTTCATAATATCATTGCTATTCGAGAAAGAAAAAAATTTTTTTTTTACTTTCTCCGTTACGAAGTACGAGAAAGTATTGTGATCGTGATTTTTTTTCCAAAAATTTTTTTTACGGAAATATTCGTTTTGGGGTCCCTAGATGCCATTTCAACAATTTCTGGAAAAAATTTTTTTGTGTCTGTGTGTGTGTGTGTCTGTCTGTCTGTGTGTGTGTGTGTGTGTGTGTGTGTGTGTGTGTCTGTCTGTGTGCGCTGTATCTCAAAAACTATTAGAGCAATTGATATGAAACTTTCAACATACGTCTCATTTGATAATCTGAAGAACTGAAAAGCTTTTGGTAAAATTTCGTACATCGGAAGTGGGTGTTTACCTTAACTGTTTTTTGTTTTTTGCCAATATTTTCTTAAATATGAAAAATATCACAAAAATATTTAAACAAACATTGAAGACAACAAAGAAATGAACATCTTTTGCTTGAAAATATTTTTCATAAAATCATTTCTATTCGAGAAAAAAATTATTTTAATTTGAAGTATAATTTTTCCATGTTTCATAATTTTGACGTTTTAAACGTCAGTTTCATCCGAGTTTACGTAACGCTCGATATACATTTAAAATATGATTTCAATAAACCATGAAAACGTAAATATAAATGGCTATGATACCATCAAGTCGGAGAAAGTAACATGATGGCCACATCACCATTTTTTAATTTTTGGTTTATAATTATGAAACGATAATAGTTACAGCAAATTTATCTTAACAACAATTGTAGAAAATGCTATAATGAACAACTTATAAAGAATAAGTTTCTTCCAAAATTTCTTTAGTTTTTGAGTAAAATGAGTTTTTAAATTTGAAGTATAATTTCTCCATTTTTCATAATTTTGAATTTCCCGCCGATAACTTGAGCCGTGGTGACAGTTTCAGTTGATAGTCCTGCCTGTATTTTTAAGACCGAACACGATCTACTGCTGATTATAATTATTATTATTTCGGCTTTCGCAACAGTTGGTACTAAACTACAGACGTCAAATCGTAAAACTTGTAAAACTTTACCTTGGAATTTCAAATTTTTCCCTCCCTTTTTTGACTACAGACGTCAAATCGTAAAACTCATAAAACTTTACCTTGGAATTTCAAATTTTCCCCTCCCTTTTTTGAATTTCCCGCCGATAACATGAGCCGTGAGACAGTTTCAGTTGGTACTCCTGTAAAAAATTACAGCCGTTTTGAGGGGAAGTCGGATACCTTTTTGGGAACTCTGTAGAACTTGAATCTCTGATGTTGTCAGTTTTGAATTTCCCGCTATGGCATTCCTCAGATCTCTTACGATTTTTTTAGTTGCGACATGTTTGGAATTCGCGTTTGAATTTCCCGCCGATAACATGAGCCGTGATGACAGTTTCAGTTAGTACTCCTGTAAAATAATACAGCCGTTTCGGGGGGAAGTCGGATGTATTTCCCGGAAGTCGGATATCTTTTTGGGAACTCTGTAGAACTTGAATCTCTGATGTTGTCAGTTTTGAATTTCCCGCTATGGCATTCCTCAGATCTCTTACGATTTTTTTGGTTGCGACATGTTTGGAGTTCGCGTTTAAATTTCCCGAAACGAAAAATTACCAGGTTTGAATTTCTCGCCACTAAAATCCCCTAAACTTGAGCCATCCTGACAATTGGTACTAGAGATGGGTGAAAGAGTCGACTAGTGAAGTGACTCGTGTTGAAATGAGTCATGAATGTTTGTAACCGTCTTGAGCCATCTTGACAATTGGTACTAGAGATAGGTGAAAGAGTCGACTAGTGAAGTGACTCATGTTGAAAAGAGTCATGAATGTTTGTAGCGTGTTAAAATATACATTTTTGTAGGTGAGCACCTTTTTTTTTTGTTCATTGCTCATCTCTTTTTTCCCGACATACTTTATTACTTCTTCCAAAGAGTCATTTCAGTGAACTCTTACATGAATCGACTTACAAAAATGGGTCATTTCGTCCATATCTAGTCGGTACAAAACTTTAGGTTTTAGTTGGTACTTCTGTAAAAATTTAAAGCTCGACAGCATTGCTGTAGAATTTAAATCTCCGCTGTTGCCATTTTAATTCCCCAGATTTGAATTTCCCGCTATGGGATTCCGCAGGTCTCTTACGGTGGCAGACATTTTGGGAACGTAATTACCCCAGATTGTTTTTTGTTGCAACATGTTTGGAGTTCTAATTTAAATTTCCCGAATTGAAAATTCACCAGGTTTGAATATCTCGCCACTGAAATCTCTCAGATTTTTCTAGGTTGGCAGCCTTGAATTTAAATTTCAGAAAATTTGAATTTCTCGCCACTGAAATCTCTCAGATTTTTCTAGGTTGGCAGCCACGAATTTAAATTTCCCAAAATTTGAATTTCCCGCCACAAAATCCACTGCAAGCTGCGTATGATTGCGGACGCGAGAATCAATTCCACAAATTCAACTTTTAGTGTGGACTTTGATGAACACAATTATCAACGAAATAAAGAAGTCGAAATCGAGAATATGAAGAAGACATAGTACTTTCTCGTACTTCGTAACGGAGAAAGTAAGAAATACCATAATTCTGGTATTCCTCCTTTTGTTACTTTCTCCGTTAGGAAGTATGAGAAAGTATTGTGATCGTGAATTTTTTTTTACGGAAATATCCGTTTTGGGGTCCCTAAATGCCATTTCAATAATTTCTGGATTTTTTTTACTTTCTCCATTACAAAGTACGAGAAAGTATTGTGATCGTGAAAATTTTTTCAAAATTTTTTTTTACGGAAATATCCGTTTTCGGTTCCCTAGATGCCATTTCAATAATTTCTGGAATTTTTTTTTACATTATCCGTTACGAAGTACGAGAAAGTATTGTGATCGTGAAAATTTTTTCAAAATATTTTTTTACGGAAATTTCCGTTTTGGGGTCTCTGGATGCCATTTCAACAATTTCTGGATTTTTTTTTACTTTCTCCGTTACGAAGTACGAGAAAGTATTGTAATCGTGAAAATTTTTCCAAAATTTTTTTTTACGGAAATATCCGTTTTGGGGTCCCTGGATGTCATTTCAACAATTTCTGGAAAAAAAAATTGTGTCTGTGTGTGTGTGTCTGTGGGTCTGTGTGTCTGTCTGTATGTCTGTATGTTTGTATGTCTGTGCGCGCTGTATCTCAAAAACTAATGAAGCAGTTGATATGAAACTTTGAACATACGCCTTATTTGATAATCCGAAGAACTGAAAAGCTTTTGGTAAAATTCCATACGCCGGAAGTGGGTGTTTACCTTAACCGTTTTTTGTTTTTTTCCAATATTTTTTTTAATATGGAAAATATTATGAAAACATTCAAATAAATATTGAAGGCAACTAAAAAATGAACATCTTTGGTTTTTTTATTTTTCATAAAATCTATGTTATTCGAGAAAAAATTTATTAATTTTTTTTTTTCGTTTTTGGTTTATAATTATGAAACGATAACACTTACAGCAAATTTATGTTAATATTAATTGTAGATAATGCCATAATGAACAACTTATAAAGAATAAGTTTTTTTCGAAATCCCTTTAGTTTTTGAGTAAACTGAGTTTTTTAATTTGAAGTATAATTTTTCCATCTTTCATAATTTTGACGTTTTAAACGTCAGTTTCATGCGAGTCTTCAAAACGCGCGATGCACTTTTAAAATATGATTTAAATTGAAAATTAATCATGAAAGCGTAAATATAAATAATACCATCAAGTCGGAGAAAGTAACATGATGGCCACATCACCATTTTTTCATTCACAATTGATTAATACGAACTTGTTGCTTCTTCAACAAGGAAGGGTTTCAAGTTGTTTCAAGCCTTCTATTTGTTAACTCATACGCACATGTAACATTTATTTCCTAATGATCAGTGCGGACTGTTCGAATTTTCGAATCTAATTAACAAATCGTGCATCTCTCCCGATGCTGCCGACTTAATCCGAAGTTAATTGTAGGAACGGAATAAAATAATACGGAGCTCTCGCGTTAATTGCTGAAATAAATCCAACTTGGCGTTTCAATCTTGGGGCAGGAGGGGGTGGAGGAGGAGAGTGTATCGGCCGAACGTGCCGTCTATTTTGGGTAATCAAAGATTTTATACTCGAATCAATCCGGCGGCAATTAGGACCTGCAAATTAAACGCAAAGAGGGAATTTTCGCTTTATTAGGGGGGCGGAGAGGCTCATTGCCACTTTGGCAATTTAAATTGAATTTTACGTCGCCAGCGGCGCCCGTGCCGGCGGAGACCGTCGCGTTTGTCTTCGGGGAAACGAGGGGTGGGCGTCGGTATTCTTCAGGTGAAACGCGAGATTAAATCGATACGTTGATTATGTTTAGAATTTATGATTTTATTTGATCTATTTATTTGATCATCAGATTCGTGGCGATTATTTTTTAATTGCTAATACATGGTGAGTGTAGCAACTAACCTTTTTTATGGGAGCTGGCGAACTTGGCAAAAAGTTGAAAACAAAATATCCGTGCTTCTGAAAATTGAGCGATAATTAGTACAAATTATTATTATTTTTACTTTCTCCATTACGAAGTACGAGAAAGTATTGTGATCGTGATTTTTTTTTCAATTTTTTTTAAGGAAATATCCGTTTTGGGGTCCCTAGATGCCATTTCAACAATTTCTGGAAAAAAAATTTGTGTGTCTGTGCGCCCTGTATCTCAAAAACTAATGGAGCAATTAATATGAAACTTTGAACATAAGTCTTATTTGATAATCCGAAGAACTGAAAAGCTTTTGGTAAAATTTCGTACACCGGAAGTGGGTGTTTACCTTAACTGTTTTTTGTTTTTTTTCCAATATTTTTTTAAATATGAAAATATCACAAAAATATTTAAACAAATATTGAAGACATCAAAGAAATGAACATCTTTTGCTTAAAAATATTTTTCATAAAATCATTGTTATTCGAGAAAAAAATGTATTAATTTTTTTAAATTTTTGGTTTATAATTATGAAACGACAATAGTTACAGCAAATTTATGTTAATAATAATTGTAGAGAATTCCAAAATGAACAACTTATAGAGAATAAGTTTTTTTCGAAATCTCTTTAGTTTTTGAGTAAACTGAGTTTTTGAATTTTCATAATTTTGACGTTTTAAACGTCAGATTCATCCGAGTTTACAAACGTTTAATGTACATTTAAAATATGATTTAAATTGAAAATAAACCACGAAAGCGTAAATATAAATAATACTATCAAGTCGGAGAAAGTAACATGTTGGGCACATCACCATTTTTTTTACTTGTCTGGAAGAGTGGATTTTTAAAATGTTTGTTAATATAGGGTACGGGGAATCGATTGCTGCAACTCATTATTTTTTTGGGAGTTGGTGAACTTAACAAAAAGTTGAAATTAAAATATTGACGCCTCTGAGGATGGACGGAATTATTTTTCAAACGATTTTAAAGAGAAACTATTTACAATATTTGTATGTAACGTGGGAAAATTTCTTCGGTATTCGCTAAATGAGACTGAAAATGTTAAATTTCCATGACCCATACAATAAAGCCTTTAAGTGGATGTGCACATTAAGCGCATACTTAGTGCCAATAAATAATATATGTTATGAGCAAATTCTTACCGAATGGCTTGCTACCGCGAGAACCTCCGAAGGAAGAATGTTGTGTGATTACACACATGAAGAGTTTTAAGTTTACCGAACCATCAGACAATTTGTTTACCAAAAAAATCAACTTAACATATACCGGGTGTTTCAGACCACCCGTACACCCCAAATATCTCGCGAAATACAAATCGGATTAACATACAAAAAAATACGTCTAAATTTTTTTTTGAGCTCTATCATGTGGTGTGAAATTTAAACCACCCCTCCCCCTGGGGCGGGGTGGGAGGTCACTTTGAAATCTTAAATAGGTACCCCTGTTTTTTTATAGCAGATTTGGCTTCTACTCTAAAATATATTAGGTTTTTATTCGAAACATTTTTGTCGATTAGCAAAAAAAAAAATTTGTTTTTAATTAAAAAAATCCTGTTTGTCGTTACAAACATTCATACATTACCACAATAGAAAAGAATAGAATGGAATTTGATAATCAAATTGATTTTTATTCGTATCTACGATTTTTTTTTACAAATAATTTTTTTTTTTTGCTTATTTCTGACATAAAATTACGAATGACTTCAATCAACGCCTTATTTAAAAGATGACTACGTAAAAAATGTCGTAATCTATCATTTGATGCGAGAAATAAATATAATTCAATAAATGTTTTTGCGAATATGTATAGTGCCATCAGTCGCTCATCAAAATTTTTTTTTCGGATAAAAACTTAATATTTTTTAGCATAGAATCCAAATCTGTAATAAAAAATAAGGGTTCCCATTTAAGATTTCACACCACATGATAGGGCTCAACATTTTTGGACATATTTTTTTTATCTCAATCCCATTCGTATTTCAGGAGATATTTGGGGTGAACGGGTGGTCTGAAACACCATATACATATATAATTTGGATTTCGCACACTTTACTAAGTTTAATTTTTGTTGACGTCAGCACCGCGAAAACGCACCGAATCGGAAGTCCATTGGCGTTCGTGACATGATTTTTATACATACGAAAATATTTTGAAGAAACTCTCTGTTTGTTGAATTTTGTTTTCGTTTATCACGTGGTGAAACATTTTTAAAATTAAAGGTTGTTGAAATTAGGTACTTGGTTGGTTTTACAATTTTTTACAAATTATTCCGACTAGTTTTGATTTTTACATCATTCCCAGATAATGATGTAAAAATCGAAACTAGTCGGAATAAATTGTAAAAAATTGTGAAAATCTCTGCCTTCCTTTTTTTGAATTTCGCTCGGCCCTCTTTGCCAAAAAGTACTATTTTAGGTAAACTAAAATCGAAATCAAATTCTCCACCCCTTAAAAAAAATATATGCATTAAGGGAGATATGGAATGTTTTTTACCCTATTTCCCGATTTAAAAAAAAGTTAGAAGTCAACACTTGTTTTGGAGTTTTGAAAAACATTTATTTTTCGATTTTTGGCTTCTGAAAATGGATACTCTTAGATTTAATGATGATCATTGGGAAAATTAGATTATTGGCTTACTTGGAATTTTTTGGAATATTAAAACTCAATCATTCATTAATCGTTTTGTAAAAGATTGAAGACTGCATTTGTATCGAATTTTGAAAAAATCAACGTTTTTTCAACTTTTTTAAAATGGATTTGATGATAACCATTGGAAAAACCAGGAAATTAAGTTGTTACAAATTTTCTGTCATATGCAAACTCAATCATTTTGGAACAATTAAAAAAAGTTAGAAAAGTTTTAAAAAACATTTTTTTTTATTTTGGCTGCCGAAAATAGATATTCTTGGATTTAATTTTTCTTAGAATTCTTTACTTGGATTAGTTTATAATATCGAAACTCGATCTTTTTATTAATCATTTCGTAAAAGTTTGAAGACCGAATTTTGGAAAATCCATATTTTTTCAACTTTTACTTTTCGTAAAAGGATTTTCTTGTGTTTGAGGATAATTAATGGAAAAACTAGGTAATTAACTTGTTAAAATTTTTCGGGCATATAAGAACCCAATCGATTTTGAACAATTTAAAAAAGTTAGAAGTCTGCATTTGTTTGGGATAAGAAAACGTTTTTTTTTTTAAATTCTGACAGCCCAAAATAGATATTCTTAGATTTGATGATGATTATTGCAAAAACTAGGTAATTGGCTTTGTTGGATTTTTTTGGAATATTAAAGCTCAATCTTTTATGAACCATTTCGTAAAAGTTTGAAGTGCTCACTTGCTTCGAATTTTGGAAAATTAAAGTTCCTAAAATTGATTTTTGTTGTGTTTGATGATAATTATTGGAGAAACCAGGTAATTAACTTGCAAAGATTTTTCTGGCATATAGAAACCCAATATTTTTTAACAGTTTAAAAGATTGAAGTCTGCATTTGTATTGAATTTTGAAGAAATAAAAAAAAAATCTTGTGTGAAAAACTAGGAAATTAAGTTGTTAAAATTTTTCTGTCATATAAAAAACCCAATAATTTTCAACAGTTTAAAAAAAGTTAGAAGTCTGTACTTGTTTCGAATTTTTTGAAATCCATTATTTTTCGATTTTTGGCTGCTAAAAATGGATATTTTTAGATTTGATTATTATTATTGGGAAAACTGGGTAATTGACTTGCTTGGAGTTTTTTTTTGAGTATCAAAACAGTAATATCTGTATCATTTTGTAAAAGTTGTTGGAAAAGTGACAAAAATTCCCTAAAAAATTTTGATAAGCAAAAAATAAAAATAAAAAAGGTTCTCACCTCCGTATTCAAGGACTCGACTAGTAATTTAAAAGAGCCAATTCGTAATTCTAAAGAATTTTAATTCATAAGCAAAAAGAAGTTCTTACTTCGAAAATTCCTCAAGGATTCTTCTAAATATTTTAACAATTATTGTTATTTTTTTACTATTTTGTAAGCAACTGTGTTTTTTTTTGCAATAAATAAATACAATATAAATAAAGTATGTGTATTACCTCAGTGCGCGTCTAAAGTATGAAATATATTCGGTAAAACCGAAATAAAATATTTTTGGAAAAAATCCTCGAACAGTCGATTTTTTTTATAAAAATACTAATTTTTGCATGAAAGTCGATTTTCAGTCGTCATTTGTTTTGGAGTAATGACATCATTCATTTTTTTAACTCTTAACGGGCACTGTGGATCCAATAGACCCGGACGGACAGTTTACCTCAAATTTTTGGCGCGAAGAATTTTTTTTTCTATTCTTCCTCGCATATATATTTCAAACCTATTTCCCTATTAGCTGTGTACACCTCAAATCTATCGTCTCTTTAGTTTCCTCGTGATAATCAGAAAATAAAATTTTAATAGTGAAAATTTTTAATAGTGAAAAAAAATCCCAAAAATCAACGTGCCCCTACGTAATATTATTTCTTATGCATATGATTACAAATATATATTTAATTTCCAAAAATATAAAATTCAATAGAAATTTTTGCGAAATTTACGAAAATAAAAAAAAAACCTAGACTTAGCGAGCGACATCGATATTCTTATAACTGATTAATAAATAAAGAAATAAATAAATAAGGCGCTGAAACGAGCGTCCTACATGTGCTTTCAATATACTAAATAAAGGGACGTCTTATTTTGTGGGTCTAACAGACTCAAGAGTGCCCGATTCGTAATTTTTTCAAAAAAAAAAACCAAAAATTAAATTGTGTATTTTTCGTATTTCGGTGAATAAATATGTAAGTAAAACATTTATCTAGCACTTTAACACAAGAATACTCGTAGTTCTTTAATGCAGTTCGCAAGGTCGTGGCTGTCAACGTGTTAAATAAAACAGTTTCTTTGTTAATATCACACTTTATTTTTAGTTTCAAAAATGTATCACGAAGTTAACGCATCAACCATCAATCAATTTTGATTTATAAATCCTTAACCTGCATTTAAATATGTCCTAAGCAGTTGTGTAATTTTTTTCTAACCTTCAATTTCAATATTGACGGAGATACACAGCTTTAAAGTTGCCCACAGTGCCCGTTACGTTATTATATCGAAGTGTGCCCGTTAAGGGTTAAATGGCAACCCCCTATTTTTGTTTTTGATTTTGAGAGATCTTTTCATTGTCGAACTGGCAGTGAAAAAAAAGGTTGCCATCTTGCATAAGGAATTTTTCAAGTAAATGACAATTGAAGGTGAGCACCCGATATTTTGATTTTTTGCAAAATTACTTTTTATTTACGGTTTTTAATAGATACTTTCAGTACGCAAACAATCAATCAATTAGTGTGTGTTTTTTTGGATTTGTTTTTAATCTTAGGCATTGCTTTAAATTGACTTTTAAAGTTGAACAATGGCATAGCCGATCTTGAGAGATAATGTCTTCATGAAACCATCACTGTTCTCTTTTTCGCATACTTTAATAGAAGACTCTATTGCATCGCAACCAATTGCAACAAGCTGACATGTTAAAAAAATGGTGATGTTACTTTCTCCGACTTGATGATATCATTTATATTTACGCTTTCATGGTTTATTTTCAATTGAAATCATATTTTAAATGTACATCGAGAGGATGATACTGACGTTTAAAACGTCAAAATTATGAAAGATGGAAACATTATACTTCAAATTCAAAAACTCGGTTTACTCAAAAACTAAAGGGATTTTGAAAAAAATTTATTCTTTATAAGTTGTTTATTTTAGCATTATCTACAATTATTATTAACATAAATTTGCTGTAACTATTATCGTTTTATAATTATAAACCAAAAATTAAAAAAATAATAATAAATTTTTTTCTCGAATAAAAATGATTTTATGAGAAATGTTTTCAAGCAAAAGATGTTCATTAATTTGTTGTCTTCAAAGTTTGTTTGAATGTTTTTGTGGTATTTTTCATATTTAAGAAAATATTGGCAAAAAACAAAAAACGGTTAAGGTAAACGCCCACTTCCGGTGTACGAAATTTTACCAAAAGCTTCTCAGTTCTTCAGATTATCAAAATAAGACGGATGTTCAAAGTTTCATATCAATTGCTGTATTAGTTTTTGAGATACAGCGCGCACAGCCAGACACACACACAGACACACACATAGACACACACATAGACACACACACACACACACATTTTTTTTCCAGAAATTGTTGAAATGGCATCTAGGGACCCCAAAACGGATATTTCTGCAAAAAAAAAAATTGAAAATTTTTTCTCGATCACAATACTTTCTCGTACTTCGTAACGAAGAATGTAAAAATTTTACTTTGTAAATAGCACTTTTAACTATTTCTCTTCCAGTGCCACTTTGCGATATGAGATATTCCTTCCACCAAGCCCTTGAACCGTACAACAGATTGCATAGTGTGTGGGCCGTTTAGGATACGTTATTATTTAAATAAATATCCGCGCTTATTTTGAGGTTATAACTGTGTCAATATGGTTTCACGGATATTTCGCGTAAAACCGGCAACGCGGCCGTCCAGAGGCGGCTCGATCCGCACGCTCTCTGTCTCGCACACGGCGCGGCGCCGTCCTCGGGTCCTCGAGAGCTTTATTGATTGTTTCCCGGCGCGGCGTACTCCTGCCGTCCTGCCGTTACTCTCTACTACTCCTACTCCGACTCCGAGTATTTCCGTGTGCTGCGTGTAGTAGTGGATATGCTTCATTCATTAAACCGGAGCGCCGTCGTCGGCCGCCGCTGCTGTACGTGGAACGTACGTGCGGCGTGTACACATGCACACGCATAACACGCACGTGTACGACCACCGAAACTACCTACCTTCTACTCTACGACTCGTGCTCCTTTTGCAGTTTCGCATGTGCATTGAGTTGGGATCTCGACCGGCGCCTCCGCCATTATGGATCCATAACGCCGACTTGGATGTTAATGCTGGGGGATGCAGTGTTAGTTTTGTGATATTTCTTAAATCGTTTAAATTTAAATTTCGTTTATGGGTTGCATTAACATTGCCATCTCGATACCTATAAGATAGAGAGAGTTGGTAAAATTAATCGTTTTAAATTTATATTGCGTTAGGGGTGTTACAAATTCGATGCTTTATGATTGCTATCTCGGTAACTGTAAGAGATAGAGAGTTGGTTAAATTAAGGCAAAGTTGCGTATTTTAATGCTGAATAATTTGCTGAAAAGAAATTTAAAATATTCCAATTATTTCCGGAGATATTCGAAAAAGAACTGATGTGGCCATCATGTTACTTTCTCCGACTTGATGGCATCATTTATATTTACGCTTTCATGGTTTATTTTCAATTTGAATCATATTTTAAATGTACATCGAGCGGATGAAACTGACGTTTAAAACGTCAAAATTATAAAATTATACTTCAAATTAAAAAACTCAGTTTACTCAAAAACTAAAGGGATTTCGAAAAACACTTATTCTTTATAAGTTGTTCATTTTGGAATTCTCTACAATTATTATCAACATAAATTTGCTGTAACTATTATCGTTTTATAATTATAAACCAAAACTTTAAAAAAAAAATGGTGATGTGGCCATCATGTTACTTTCTCCGATTTGACGATTAGACCAAAACCTTAAAAACACTAGCAAAACATTAAAAAATCGCTGCCTTGGGTTAAAAATCTAAAATATTCGCCAATCAAAAATTCGCTGATAGAAATCAATAATTAAACAATAAAACTAAACCGCAGGCCCAAAAAAATCCAAATATCGAAAACTATGCCCTAAACATAAAAAAAAAACGCAAACTAAAACATCGAAAATTTCAACAAACACATCAAAAATGTTGTCCAAAATAAAGATTATTTAGGCGAAACAATTAAAAATTTGGAATAAATTGTGGCGAAAACAGGTAAAGGTAAAGATCTAAAATATAGACCAAAAAAATGCAGACCAAAATATTGTAAATTCAAGTAAAAGAAAAAATATTTACCTAGCCCCTAAAATAATTCGTTGGCTTAAAATAAGTTTCCGACCAGAAACTCAAAAATAATGCAAAAAAAATAAAACAAAAAACAATAATTCAGGTTAAAAAGTAAAGGGCAAAAAATTAATAACACAAAAAAGCTCAAACTTAAACCAACAATTAGGACCGAAATATCGAAAATACGGACCAAAAAATCGAAACTTTTAACACTAAACCTAAATTTTCACGCCAAAATAAAGAATATTTAGGCCAAAATAAAGAATATTTAGGTTAAAAATTTGGAATAGAAAACGAAGTTACAGGCCAGTGATCCAAAAATGCAGATAATGCATTAATAAGTTTATTTATTATTTATTATTTATAATAAAATTCAAGTAAAGTTAAAATAGTTTGCCGTTTTCACCTTCAAAATAACCCTGTAGCTCAGAGTAAGTTTCTGAACAGAAACTCAAATTGAAAATAAAAAAATCTAAAATATGGGCCAAGAAAACAAAAAATTAGACCAAATACTGAAAATTTGGGACAAAAGAAATTAAAAAAAGCAGGCCAAAATAAAGAATATTTAGGCCAAAAATCAAAACTTTGAAGAAAAAAGAAATTACACGCCAGAGATCTAAAAATGCAGATAAAAAAAATTCAAGCAGAGAAAAAATTGTTTGCCATTTTCACCCTCAAAATAACCCTGTAGCTCAAAGCAAGTTTCCGAACAGAATCTAAAATTGAAAATTGAAAAATTTAAAATATAGGACGAAAAAAACAAAATTTGGAACAAATATCGAAAATTTGGGGCTAAAAATAAAAAATACAGATTAAAAAATCGAAAATCTTTATAAACAAATGGAAAATTTCAGCCAAATAAAGAAATCTTAGGACAGAAGATCAAAAATTTGGACCAAAAAATCGAAAATGCAGATTGAAAATATGGGCCTAAAAAATAAAAAAATGCAGACCAAAAGTTAAAAAAACCGAAAATCTTAATAAACAAATCGAAAATTTTGGCCAAATAAAGAAATCTTAGGACATAAAATCCAAAATTCAGACCTATAAAATCCAAAATACAAATAAGAATTCAACAATTGTGGCAAAAAATCGAAAATTTAGACCAAAAATCGAAAGTACGAGCTTAAAAATCAAAATACTGACCAAAAAAGTCGAAAATTTCAACAGATCATTTTAAAATTGGACCAACATAAAGAATATTTATGAAAAAAATCAAGAATTTAAAGGAAAAAAATCGAACAAACAGGCAAAAAATATAAAATACGAGCACGAAAATTCTGGTCTAAAAATAATTTGCCCCAAAAATAACACAAGCTCAAATTAAAATACGATCCGAAACTCTAAAGTAATGGCAAAAATAATTAAAAAAAATGGTGTTACTTTTTCTGATTTGATGGTACAGTACTTTATGTTTACACTTTCGTGGTTAATTTTCAATTGAAATCACATTTTAAATGTGCATAGAGCGTTGAGTAAAATCAGATGAGACTGACGTTTAAAACGTCAAAATTATGAAAGATGAAAATGACAAATTATACTTTAAATTCTAATAGTCAATTTACTCAAAAACCAAAGAGATTTCGAAAAGTACTTATTCTATATAAGTTGTTCATTTTGGCACTCTCCACAATTATTATTAAAATACATTTGCTGTAAGTATTATCGTTTCATAATTTTAAACCAAAAATTACAATTGCTATTATTTTTCAAAAACCATACATTTCACGAAAAATATTTTCAAGCAAAAAATGTTAATTTCTTTGCTTTCTTTAAGATTTGTTGAGTGCTTTTATGGTACTTTTCATATTTAAAAAATTATCGGAGAAAAACAAAAAACGGTTAAGGTAAACACCTACTTCCGATGTAGGAAATTTTACCAAAAGCTTTTCAGTTCTTCGGATTATCAAATAAGGCTTATGTTCAAAGTTTGATGTTCATTCAAGTAGTAGTTTTTTAGATACAGCGCGCACAAGCAAACGCATACATTTTAACAGGAATGCATATTGAAAAAATGGTGATGTGGCCATCATGTTACTTTCTCCGACTTTATATTTACGTTTTCATGGGTTTATTTTCAATTGAAATCATATTTTAAATGTACATCGAACGTTTCGTAGACTTGATGAAACTGACGTTTAAAACGTCAAAATCATGAAAGATGGAAAAATTATACTTCAAATTCAAAAACTCGGTTTACTCAAAAACTAACGAGATTTCGAAAAAAACTTATTCTTTAGAAGTTGTTCATTTTGGCATTCTCTACAATTATTATTCACATAAATTTGCTGTAACTATTATCGTTTCATAATTATAAACAAAAAAATAAAAAAAAAATAATAAATTTTTTTCTCGAATAGCAATGATTTGATGAAAAATATTTTCAAGCAAAAGATTTTCATTTCTTTATTGTCTTCGATGTTTGTTTAAATGTTTTTGTGATATTTTTCATATTTAAGAAAATATTGGCAAAAAACAAAAAACAGTTAAGGTAAACACCCGCTTCCGGTGTACGAAATTTTACCAAAAGCTTTTCAGTTCTTCCGATTATCAAATAAGACGCATGTTCAAAGTTTCATATCAATTGGTCTATTAGTTTTTGAGATACAGCGCGTACAGACTCACACTGACACTTGTTTTTTGCCAATATTTTCTTAAATATGAAAAATATCATAAAAACATTTAAACAAACATTGAAGACGACAAAGAAATGAACATCTTTTGCTTGAAAACATTTTTCATAAAATCATTTTTATTCGAGAAAAAAATGTATTATTATTTTTTTAATTTTTGGTTTATAATTATAAAGCGATAATAGTTACAGCAAATTTATGTTAATAATAATTGCAGAGAATGCTAAAATGAACAACTTATAAAGAATAAGTTTTTTTTGAAACCCCTTTAGTTTTTGAGTAAACTTTTTTGAATTTGAAGTATAATTTCATAATTTTGACGTTTTAAACGTCAGTTTCATCCGAGTTTACACAACGCTCGATGCACATTTAAAATATAATTTCAATTGAAAATAAACCATGAAAACGTACATATAAATGGCTATGATACTCCGACTTGATGTCGGAGAAAGTAACATGATGGCCACATCATCATTTTTTCATTTTTGTAGTTTATCATCTCCCAAAACTAATGATGTGTCACACTTGTCACCAAATTGTTTACTAGAGGAGTTATTTGATGATTTTAAAAATTGCAGAGTTAATAATAATAATAATATATTTATTTATTTACGGGAATTTCCCTTTATAATACAAAAAATATCTCTAAAAATAATACAAATCTGAGAAAATTATACAAAATTATTTAAACAAAATTTAAAATATAAACAAGTAAACATTGAAGAATTAGTAACTAACTTCGTTCAGGTTTATTATGCGAAGACGTTTAGCAAACGTCCTGCTATGAGTTGTCATTGACTTTGAAACACACGGAATTTAGAAAATCATCGTCTTTGATTTTACAGAAATTTTTATGTTTTGTGTTTCCTATTTTTCTGCAAGGATTTCCTTTTTTTTTGTTCTAATATTACAACCCGTTAGTATATTATAAATCAGTTCAACAATATAAGCAATATTACTTTACGTCTTATTATTTGGAAGAAGTGTTGCGCGAATGTTGGCGGGGATGTAAATTCGATGATGGTTTTAAAATGTCCCGCGTAATCGGGGATGATCGAACCCGTCAAAGCGGGCGCCGAACGCCAGTTTAACTCGATTACGTGTAATGACCTTAAACTGAGTTAATACACTATCCAACAGGTACAATGTGATAACCAGATTATTCGGATCAGTTTACACCGTTTTGCGGTCCGCAAAATTAATAACCGATTGTTGGCGTTATTTCGGGGGTGGAAACGCCGTCCATCAGACCGAGCGGCCATCTTAATTAATTAGCTCAGATAATGGAGGAAAATTAATGTATAAATTAATTCCATCCAATAGTTTCAACAGAATGGAAGTAATATTATTAAATATCTACTTTCAGTTCCTACTTAACGTCTCCCTTCATTCGTCTGTTAGTCTTTAAAAATTAAGTGGCAGTGACATTTAAATATCAGATTACAAAATATTGGTTATAACACTAACCGATAAAATCGTCGCCATGCCTCATCGGTACTTCAATCGCAATGGTATCTCAGCAGATTAATACTTCAGAATGAGTAAAACGATGTTCAATCAATGTGTATTATTAATCATTTTTGATTAATTTAGTTTTGAATGAGTGTTAATCTCGGAAATAAACATTTCCACGTTTTCATTTCAAAACAAACGGGACTCGATTCAATGATGCTAGACTGCTGTGTGGTCGACATTGATGAGTACACAACGCCCATGGTGAGTGAGTGAATTGAAAAACGAGTAGGCCGTTTTTATTGGTGCCATGTGCTGCTGCTGCTGGTGCATTGCCCGGATTATGTGCGAGCGGTTTAATTTGGGGAGTGCCCTAAAATTAACGATATTACAAGTGGTCACCGCAAAGAGTCTATCCTTGAGTGTTTGTTTAACAATGTATAAATGATTAGATTTGTTGAAGTTATTTCACATATACAAGGAGAATTGATTTCAAAATATACGAATATACACTTTAATATTGAATCGTAATTTATTTCATCCTGGAGAAACTACTCTTACGATTTGGATTGTCTACACGTCACTGTAAAGATCCGAATTGAGACTCATCAGAAAATTTATTTGCGCAAGAACGAATGTCATTTTGAAGCCCGTTCGCAAAGAAAATTCGAACACGTTAAAAATCGGAAATAAATAAAATGTTGATCTTTTAATAATCATCCTAGACCATTAGAAGTATATTATTTTTCATCTGGAGAACGAGAGAAATTAAAATTTTTAACGAGTTAAAATAGTAACAAAGTTGGCAAGCTATTTGGATTATAAAGAAAAGCCTTGAAAAAAGATTTTTTAAACTAGCCCCGAAAAAGTCCCTAAAAAAGAGTCTTAAAAACATTCTGAAAAAAGAGTCCCGAAAATAGTCTTGAAAGTCCTGAAAAAAGACTTGACAAAGTGATGAAAAAACCTCTTGAAAAATGTTCCAAAAAGTATTGAAAAGAAAGTCTTTGAAAGGGCTTTAAAAGTCCTGAAAGAAGTCTTGAAAACAAGGCCAGAAAATAAAATCCCGAAAAAGAGTCTTGAAAATAGACTTGAAAAAAGTCCCGAATAAATATCCTTAATCTTTCAAAGAAGTCCTTAAATAAGTCCTAAAAAAGTACTGATAACAAGTTCCGAAAATAGTCCTGACAAAAAATGGCCCGAAAGAAAGCCCTGAAAAAAGTCTTGAAAAAGTCCAGAACAAATCCAAAAACCTCTTGAAAAAGTCCAGAAGAAATCCAAAAACCTCTTAAAAAAGTCCAGAAGAAATCCAAAATCCTCTTGAAAACAGTTTAAAACAACTACTAAAAAGAAAGGCCTTGAAAAAGGCTTTAAAAGTCCCGAAAGAAGTCTTGAAAACAAGGCCAGAAAATAAATTCCCGAAAAAAAGTCTTGAAAATAAAGTCTTTAAAAAAAGTCCTGAATAAATATCATTAATCCTTCAAAGTCCTTAAAAAAGCCCTACAAAAGGCTTGAAAAAAATGTCTTGAAAAAAAATCCCAAAAAAAGTGCTTGTTAAGTATTAAAGACTAAAGTTCACTCAATCCCAAAAGAAATGCTTGTTAAGTATTAAAGTAAAAATACTTTTTAAATTTTCAAAAACATTTATTGTTGATTTTTGAAATAACAATTACAGCCTTATCAAATTATATACCCAAAAGGAGTCTAGAATAAAGTCATGATTTTGGCATGGCACATTAAAATCCCATATCACAGACGTAAACTACGAAACAATAAAAAAAAAATTGGCGTGTTCAATAAGGGAACATTTAAAATATGACTAATAAGAAACATAAATAATAAATAGGACTAGCCTAACACTATTGACTAAGATACGTTAGTTCGCTCAATACAGAAAACAAAAAAAAATAGCCCTAATTAAATTCCCGAAAAACGACCTTACAAAAGGCCTTAAATAAGTCCTGAAAAAAATCCCCAAATAAGTCATGAAAAAGCAGTCCTTAACAATGTCCTGAAAAAATGTCTTGAAATAGCGGTCGTTAACAATGTCCCGGAAAAAATGTTCTGAAAAATAATCTTGAAAAAAGTTCTGAAAAAAAAACCCTAAAAAGGGTCCTAATAACCCCTGAAGAAAGTCCTGAAAAAAAAAACACACGAAAAAAACTCCTAAAAAGAAGTTTTGAAAAATAAATCCTGAAAAAAAGTACTAAAAAAAGTCGTAAAGAACACCGGAAAAAAGGACCAGAAACGAAGTCCGGAAAAGAGTTCTGAAAAAATTGTCTTTTAATAAAGTTTTGAAAAAAGTTCTGAACAAGTTCAGAAAAAAGTCGTCGAAGAAGTCCTTAAAAAGTCCTTAAAAAAGTACTGTGTATCAAGTCCTGAGAAAAATTCTTAGATGAAAGTCCCGAAAGTTAAGTTTTACAAAAGACCTTATAAAAAGCCTTAAAGAAGTCCTGAAAAAATCCCCAGAAAAGTCGGAAAAAAACAGTCCCCTTAACAATGTCCCGAAAAAATCCTTAAAAATTAAAAAGCAGTCCTTAACAATGTCCCGAAAAAACATTCCCGAAAAAGGGTTCTGAAAATAAACTCTTGAAAGATAGGTTTTGAAAAATCGTCATAGAAGTCCTTAAAAAGTCCTTAAAAAGTGCTGTGAATAAAGTCCTGAGAAAAATTCTTAGAAGAAAGTCCTGAAAGTTAATTTTTACAAAAAGCCTTAAAGAAGTCCTGAAAAAAATCCCCAAAAAATTCGGAAAAAAGCAGTCCCCTTAACAATATCCCTAAAAAATCTGTAAAAAGCAATCCCTAACAATGTCCCGAAAAAACATTCCCGAAAACGAGTTCTGAAAATAAACTCTTGAAAAATAGGTTTTTGGAATAATCTCCTAAAAAGGGTCCTAATAAGTCCGAAAAAAAAAACACTTGAGAAAAGGTCGTAAAAAAATAAATCTTGAAAAAATGTACTGAAAAAATTAAACACCTGAAAAAGCCCCGAAACGAAGTTCTAAAAAAAGTTCTGATAAAGCTGTCCTGTAAATAAAATTTGAAATAATGTTGTGAAACAGTCCAGAAAAAAGTCGTCAAAAGAGTCCTTAAAAAATCGTGAAAATACGTTCTTAAAAAAAGTGCTGTGAAATAGGTCCTGAGAAAAATTACTAAGAGAAGTTCTGGAAGTTACGTCTTAAAAAAATATTCTAAAAGAAGTCGTAAAGAAGATCTGAAAAAAGCCTTGAAACAAAATTTGAAAAAAAAAATTATCCAAAAATTGTCCTCTAAATAAAGTTTTGCAAAAGTCCTGAAAAAAGCCCCAAAACAAAGTCCTGAAAAAGAAATTGTCCCGTAAATAAAGTTTAAAAAAAAGTCCTGAAACAGTCCCGAAAAAAGCCCTAAAAAATTGCTATGAAATAGGTCCTGGGAAAAATTTCTAAGAAAAGTTCTTAAGTAACGTCATGTAAAAGAAGTTCTTAAAAATTTCCCGACAAATTCCTTAAAAAAGATCCCGCAGAAAGAAGTCCTTAAAAAGGACAATTATCATCAACCATATTTTTTCAATTTGTATTGTATTTTGACGTGACTAATATTGTTATTACAATGAGTCCTTGAAAAGGTACCGAAGAAAAACCCTGAAAAAAGTTTCGAAAAATAGAATCTCGAAAGTCTTGAAAAACATCATAAAAAAATTCCTCAGAAAAATTCGTTACACAAGGTCGTGAAAGAAGTCGTGTAAATAGTGTTGAAAATAAGTTCTGTAAAGAATTTCCTGAAAAAGTCTTGAAAAAATTCCTTAAAAAAATTCGTTACACAAGGTCGTGAAAAAAGTCGTGTAAATAGTGTTGAAAAAAGTTCTGTAAAGATTTTCTTGAAAAAGTATTGAAAAACATTATGAAAAAAATTCGTTACACAAAATCCTGAAAAAAGTCGTATAAATAGTCTTGACATAGAGTTCTGTAAAAATTCCCCGAAAAAGTCTTGAAAAACATCATGAAAAAAATTCCTTGAACAAATTCGTTACACTAGGTCGTGAAAAAAATTGTGTAAATAGTTTTGAAAAAAGTTCGGGAAAAAATTCCTGAAAAAGTCATGAAAAACATCCTGAAAAAATTCCTTAAAAAAATCGATACACACCATTGCGAAAAAAGTCGTGTAAATAGTGTTGAAAAAGGTTCTGTTAAGAATTTCTTGACAAAGTATTGAAAAACATAATGAAAAAAATTCCTTACACAAAGTCCTGAAAAAAAGTCGTATAAATAGTCTTGACATAGAGTTCTGTAAAAATTCTCCGAAATAGTCTTGAAAAACATCATGAACAAAATTCGACACACAAGGTCGTGAAAAAAGTCGTGTAAATAGTCTTGAAAAAAAGTTCGGAAAAAAAATTCCTGAAGAAGTCATGAAAACATCCTGAAAAAAATTCGATACACAAGGTCGTGAAAAAAGCCGTGTAAATAGTGTTAAAGAAAAGTTCTGTAAAGAATTTCTTGAGAAAGTCTTGAAAAACATCATGAAAAAAATTCGTTACGCAAAGTCCTGAAAAAAGTCTTGAATTATTTCTGAGTTCTTAAAAAAAATCCAAAAAGAGCACTAAAAAGAAGTCTTGAAAAAAGTCGTGAAAAAGTCCTGAATAAATATATTCATACAAAATATTTTCATCCCGTTGTTCCCTCTAATATTTGTTTGAAAGTTTTTGTATTACTCTTCATATTTTAAAAATTATCGCAAAAAACTCTCGTAGATATATCTTTCATATTTGTGTGTTGTTTTGTATGGCTTTAAAATGTAATAACGTGTCTTGCTTTATTAGTTAAAACAGGGTTCGTGATGAACAAATGGCCGGTTGTTAAAACCAACAATTTGTTATCAATTATTCAGCAAAACTTAATTGTTCCACGTTTGTAAATTTGTAGCATTTGTTTTGCGGTCATGCACGCGTGCACGATCCCGTGCTTTATGTCACTTCCGGTATAATAATTATGTAATACTATAACTTCATATAATTAACTTTTGGTAAAAGAAAATTTCACTTTCTATCATTTTAAATTTTACATGGCCCGCAAAACGAATTTTTCTACACCTCCGACATTGCATTTTTGAATTATTGATGCACGAGCTATCAATTGCATCCTCGACTTGATTAATAATGCATTTGACGTTCGACCGAAAGCACAGATGTTCCTCTGTCTTTCAGTCGCCGTTATCAATTATTCGCAAGAGTGTTCGTTCAGACCAAGATTTACAGCGTCCCACATGTTTTCCGGGCTATTTGTTTTCATACAGATTTCAGACATGTCAATTACTTGCAGATATCTATAAAATATACATTTTTAAAAGTAAGGATCTTCATATGTTAATTAATTACGTACTAAAGGGTACCTATGGTTAAGACTGTTAAAATGCCCCTATCCTTTGATTTTTGATTTTACCCGATAAGAGGGTGTTTTGTGGTGTAAAAATAGGATCCCTATGGTCAAGCAGGTTAAAAATCGATTTAAAAATTTTTGGATTTTTTTTTGGGTCTAAATGGCCTTGAATGACCTTGGAAAAAAATGTCAAATAGGTAATTCAAAATAACTATTTCTAGAACTGCGGTAACATTTATAATTGCAAATTAAAAAGCAATACTTATTACAGTGAAAGATGTTGGAGTCAATTTTGGTACATACTTTTCCAACACAATAAATAAACATGAATACCGGCAACTTAAAACATATCAATCTTAATTTATAATATAATTGTGATCGTGATTTTTTTTCAAAATTTTTTTTTACGGAAATATCCGTTTTGGGGTCCCTAGATGACATTTCAAAAATTTCTGGAAAAAAAAAAATTGTGGGTGTGCGCTGTGTGTGCGCGTGCGTGTGTCTGGCTGTGCATGTTGTATCTCAAAAACTAATAGAGCAATTGATATGAAACTGTGAACATACGTCTTATTTGATAATCTGAAGAACTGAAAAGCTTTTGGTAAAATTTCGTACACCGGAAGTGGGCGTTTACCTGAACTGTTTTTTGTTTTTTGCCAATGTTTTCTTAAATATGAAAAAATCACAAAAACGGACATTGAAGATAACAAAGAAATGAACAACTTTTGCTTGAAAACATTTTTCATAAAATCATTTTTATTCGAGAAAAAAAATTATTATTATTTTTTTAATTTTTGGTTTATAATTATAAAATGATAATAGTTACAGCAAATTTATGTCAATAATAATTGTAGAGAATGCTAAAATGAACAATTTATAAAGAATAAGTTTTTTTTCGAAATCGCTTTAGTTTTTGAGTAAACTGAGTTTTGAAGTATAATTTTTCCATCTTTCATAATTTTGACGTTTTAAACGTCAGTTTCATCCGAGATTACACAACGCTCGATGTACATTTAAAATATGATTTCAATTGAAAATAAACCATGAAAACGTAAATTTAAATGATACCATCAAGTCGGAGAAAGTAACATGATGGCCACGTCACCATTTTTATGTCTTCAAATCACTACTCATATTAAATATGTGCTTAATTAGAACTTATGAATTAAGTAGGGCAGTTATTTGGCAACATCCCCGAACCATATAGTATTACAAGTAAACCCTATAAATACCGGAATATATTTAAAAGCGCTCCATTTAGCCGTAATAATAGAAATTAAATGTGCTAATCGCTCGACTTGTCCTCAGTACGTAATTGCAGTGCCCGATATTCCATATTGCCGTTTCGGTTAATCCGGCGGAAGGTCATGTTTAATTGCCCTTAATATTATTTCCACATCGTTATACCCGCTAATTAGGAATTGTAATAATTAATCAACGTTGAATGCCGAAACATTCACGGAGATGCAGTGGAAATTGCCGAGTTTCCATCTGGTGGAATTAATATCTATTTCATGTTACTAAAGTAGAGTAAGTTGCAAGACCTTACGCATAGTATAACGAAATCAATAATTCACAAGAGTAGGATGATAATGTTAGAAATAATGTAATAAGTAAAGACTAGATAAAATTTAAAACGTACAGTTTGTCTATCGAGCCGTGACTGGCGGTAAATTTCAAAAGCGGCGGCGCTAGAAACTCATAAATATTCAGCGCGAACATAATGTAAATATACGCTCAGAATCGTCGCGAAATGATTCCTGTTCAATTTCTTGAATACTTTCTCACTCTGCGTAAATTTTATCCTAACCCGCCACGGCTCGCTAGACAAACTGTACGTTATATGTTAAGAAATATTCTAAATAATCTTCAAATGAACACATCCAACTTATATAAATGTATGCAAAATATCAGGACTCGAATTTCGACATGATTTATTATTCTGCAATAATTAGTTGTGGTTAGAACGTAGTAAATCCACTAAAGGTAACTTTATTATTTATAATTATATCACTTAAAAGAAAAACCTTCTGCAAAGGAAAACGATATTATTTATAACACGCGTTTTATCTCGAAGTGTTTGCTTGCATAATTTATTATTTGATAAATATTTACGCGGATGAAATCGCAGAAAACCAAAGTCAGCAACGTTAATCATTCCAAAAATAATGTGTATAATTTTTAATTATTCTCCATTGCGCACCGTGTTATCGTTAGGATTTTTTTTATTATTTATTTATATTTCTCGCAACAAATACAATAAATATCGAAAATAATAAAAGTGTCAAAAATTTTACACAATAACTCATATCGGAGCTGAGTCGACACCTCCGGGGTGACAGCTAAACTCATTTGACTGTTTAAATTTAATTTATTATAATAATTATTTTTTCACTAATTATTTTCACCAGTTGCAGGAGAGAACTTTAACAACTTTTTTATTTTTGTATAAGGTATGTTTTTGTATTAGTGTGATTGCTTTAATAATAAGTTAAGGTACTCTCAATTATATTATATTTTCTATTTAACCTGTTGGGAAACATATTATTATTATTATTATTATATAAACAACTGCATAGCTCGAAAACGTTAAAAAAAATCTAAAAATGTTCCATTAAAAAAAAAACGCACAAGTTTGTTCTGACACGTTGTTATGCTGCAACCTGTATACATTGCAATACTTTTAATAGATTTGTGAAATTTCAAGTTGATGGCGTTTTTTTAAATATTTTTTCTAAGCCAATGAAATTATTGATTTTTTTCCACAATTCCACGTTCGGTTCGATTGGGATTATCTCAAAATTTAAGCTTGGGGTGTTCATAAATTTTTATAGAATCGTAATTCTGAATAAATTTTGTACAAATTTGTGAAATGTCAAATCGATGGCATTTGTTTTTACATTTTTTTCAAGTCGTCGAAATGATTGCATTTTTTCTACAATTCGACGCTCGGTTCGATTGGGATTATTTCAAAATTAAGGATTAGGGTGTTTACAGATTTTTATAAAATCGTTATTCTGAATAAATTTTGAACAAATTTTGGAAATGTCAAATTGACGGCATTTGTTTTTATATTTTTTCCAAGCCAATGAAATTATTGATTTTTCTTTCACAATTCCACGTTCGGTTCGCTTGGGGTTATCTCAAAATTACGGCTTAGGGTGTTTATAGATTTTTGTAGAATCGTAATCCTGAATAAATTTTGAACAAATTTGTGAAATGTCAAATTGATGGCATTTGTTTTTATATTTTTTTGAAGTCGTCGAAATTATTGAATTTTTTCACAATTCGACGCTCTGTTCGAATGAGATTTTCTCAAAGTTTAGGGATGGGGTGTTTATAGATTTTTGTAGTAGCATAACCCTCAATGAATTTTGAATAGATTTGTGTAATTTCAAGTCGATTGCAATTGTTTTTATATTTTTTTCTAGTCGTCGAAATTATTTTGTATTTTTCCACAATTTTATACTCCGCTCGAATGAGATTATTTTAATGTTTAGGGATGGGGTGTTTACAGATTTCTGTAGTAACGTAATTCCCAATGAATTTTGAATAGATTTGTGAAATTTCAGGTCGATGGTAATTGTTTTCATATTTTTTTTTTGAACGCTCAAATTATTACATTTTTTTTTTATTTCAATTATGTCGAAATGGGATTAAAGTTTTTTTGGGGAAACGCAATCCTGAATGAATTTTAATTAGATTAGTGAAATATCAAATCGATGGCAATTGTTTTATATTTTTTCCAAGTCAATGAAATTATTAAATTTTTGCACAATTCCACTTTCAGTTCGATTGCGATTATCTCAAAATTGAGGGTTAGGGTGTTTATAGATTTTTGTAGAATCTCAATTTTGAATAAATTTTGAACAAATTTGAGAAATTTCAAGTTGATTTCATTTGTTTTTATATTTTTTCCAAGTCAATAAAATTATTAAATTTTTGCACAATTCTACTTTCGGTTTGATTGGGATTATCTGAAAATTAAGGGTTAGGGTGTTTATAGATCTTTGTAGAATCTTAATTCTGAATAAATTTTGAATAGATTTGTGAAATTTCAAGTCGATTTTATTTGTTTTTATAATTTTTCCAAGTCAATTAAATTATTGAATTTTTCCCCAATTCTACTTTCGGTTTGATTGGGATTATCTGAAAATTAAGGGTTAGGGTGTTTATAGATTTTTGTAGAATCTTAATTCTGAATAAATTTTGAATAGATTAGTGAAATTTCAAGTCGATGGCGATTGTTTTTATATTTTTTTCAAACCAATGAAATGATTTAATTTTTCCCCAATTCCACTTTCGGTTCGATTGCGATTATCTCAAAATTAAGGGTTAGGGTGTTTATAGATTTTTGTAGAATCTTAATTTTGAATAAATTTTGAATAGATTTGTGAAATTTCAAGTCGATGGTGATTGTTTTTATATTTTTTTTAACCAATGAAATTATTAAATTTTTCCCCAATTCCACTTTCGTTTGTGTTTTCGATTGTGATTATCTCAAAATTGAGGGTTAGGGTGTTTATAGATTTTTGTAGAATATTAATTCTGAATAAATTTTGAATAGATTTATGAAATTTCAAGTTGATAGCATTTGTTTAAAAAAAATTTTCAAACCAATGAAATTATTAAATTTTTCCCCAATTCCACCTTCGGTTCGATTGCGATTATCTCAAAATTGAGGGTTAGGGTGTTTATAGATTTTTGTAGAATCTTAATTCTGAATTAATTTTGAATAGATTTGTAAAATTTCAAGTTGATGGCATTTGTTTAAATATTTTTGTTAAGACAATGAAATGATTGAGTTTTTCCACAATTCCACTCTCGGTTCGATTGCGATTATCTCAAAATTGAGGGTTAGAGTGTTTATAGATTTTTGTAGAATCTTAATTCTGAATAAATTTTGAATATATTTGTGAAATTTCAAGTCGATGGCATTTGTTTTTATATTTTTTACACGTCAATGAAATTATTAAATTTTTCCCTAATTCCACTTTCGGTTCAATTGTGATTATCTCAGAAATAAGGGTTAGGGTGTTTATAGATTTTTGTAGAATCGTAATTCTGAATAAATTTTGAATAGATTTGTAAAATTTCAAGTTGATGGCATTTGTTTAAATATTTTTTTCAAGACAATGAAATGATTGAGTTTTTCCACAATTCCACCTTCGGTTCGATTGCGATTATCTCAAAATTGAGAGTTCGATGTTTATAGATTTTTGTAGAATCTTAATTTTGAACAGATTTGTGAAATTTCAAGTTGATTTCATTTGTTTTTATATTTTTCCAAGTCAATAAAATTATTAAATTTTTGTACAATTCCACTTTCGGTTCGATTGCGATTATCTCAAAATTGAGGATTAGAGTGTTTATAGATTTTTGTAAAATCTTAATTCTGAATAAATTTTGAATATATTTGTGAAATTTCAAGTTGATTTTATTTGTTTTTATATTTTTTCCAAGCCAATTAAATTATTAAATTTTTCCCCAATTCTACTTTCGGTTTGATTGGGATTATCTGAAAATTAAGGGTTAGGGTGTTTATAGATGTTTGTAGAATCTTAATTCTGAATAAATTTTGAATCAATTTGTGAAATTTCAAGTCGATGGCATTTGTTTTTATATTTTTTCCAAGTCAATAAAATTATTAAATTTTTGTACAATTCCACTTTCGGTTCGATTGCGATTATCTCAAAATTGAGAGTTAGGGTGTTTATAGATTTTTGTAGAATCTTAATTCTAAATAAATTTTGAATAGATCTATGAAATTTCAATTCGATGGCGATTGTTTTTATATTTTTTTTAACCAATGAAATTATTAAATTTTTCCCCAATTCCACTTTCGGTTCGATTGCGATTATCTCAAAATTAAGGGTTAGGGTGTTTATAGATGTTTGTAGAATCTTAATTCTGAATAAATTTTGAATAGATTTGTGAAATTTCAAGTCGATGGCGATTGTTTATATATTTTTTCCAAGTCAATTAAATTATTAAATTTTTCCCTAATTCCACTTTCGGTTCGATTGCGATTATCTAAAAATTAAGGGTTAGGGTGTTTACAGTTTTTTGTAGAATATTAATTTTGAATAAATTTTGAACAGATTTGTTAAATTTCAAGGTGATTTCATTTGTTTTAATATTTTTTCCAAGTCACTTAAATTATTTAATTTTTGCACAATTCCACTTTCGGTTCGATTGCGATTATCTCAAAATTGAGGTTTAGGATGTTTATAGATTTTTGTAGAATCTTAATTCTGAATAATTTTTGAAGAGATTTATGAAATTTCAAGTCGATGGCGATTGTTTTTATATTTTTTTCAAACCAATGTAATTATTAAATTTTTCCTCAATTCCACTTTCGGTTCGATTGCGATTATCTCAAAATTAAGGGTTAGGGGGTTTATAGATTTTTGTAGATTCTTAATTATGAATCAATTTTGAACAGATTTGTAAAATTTCAAGCCGATGGCGATTGTTTTTATATTATTTTGAAGTCAATGAAATTGTTGTCTCTTTTTCGTTTTAGTAAACTGTTCTAAACTTTTTCTATCTTGTATTAAAAGCAAATTTCTGTTCTTATTGCCCTTCCTGCAACTGTAGTGGAATGAGACTGTATTGACAATCATAATTTGGAGGTTTTACAATCAGATCCTTCCATGGTGCCGAAGATTTGTAACTTAAGTGGTTTACTCCTTACCGGAACGATTTCGCTGAATGTATTGTATAAATTTTTGTATTTACATCACTCTCCTGATCAATAACGTAAATTATAAATAACAAGGGTCCTAAAATGGATCCTTGTGGTATCCCATTGGTTAAATTCGTTCCTCTTTATACGATCCGAAATAAAAGATCATATTACCATCCTTAATAAGTAAGCGGTTAATTTAAGTGAATTAAACGCAAAAGTGATTAATCACAGTTTTCAAAGAATATGAAAAAAAAATAACGCCACAAGGGAGACAATAATTAAACACCAACTTCTTACAGAAGTAACTAATGATGATGGAAAGCAAAGAAACGCAATTTGTCACGCGGCGCGGATGACGGAAAAAATCGGGGGGAGGACTCTCTCCGACTCTCTTTCTTTTTTCTTTTTAAGTGGCGGAGTATCGTATAGATCACACACAGTGGCGGCGCGCTCCGCCGGCTCTGAATTAGAGGGGGGTGCGCGTTAAAACGGTTCGGAATTGTATTTCCATTTAATGAAGTGTGGGGAATCTCGCTGCCTCCGTCCCCTATAAGAAGAGACTTGTATAAATATGTATTATTGCCGAGCAAATTTCCTCCTTTATGTTCAATTTCCACGAAAAGTGAACTATTTCCGTGCGTGTTTATTTTGGAGATCAGCCGTCCATCCAGTCGAGTGTGATTCCTTTTGTGGACCGAAATAGAAATGTCCACGCCGCGATGAACATTTAACCGCCACAAAAGGAAAAACGTTTATTTTACAATTTACAATAATACCAATTTTACTACGGTGTTTTTCAAAAACAAATAAAAATAATTAACGCCTATTTCTTCTTCAGTACAAAAGTTCTGATGCAGTTCTTTAAGATTGCATTACATTAAATATGAGTTTCCTTTTGAGAATCTGTATTCCTAATCGAAACAAATCTTAACGTTTTCTTAACGTCCACAAAAATGTACAATTTCTCTGGAAACATCTGGAAGTCTTTTGATATATATTAGATTGCTATAGATCTTAACCAATTACTGTAGTATTGATTATGTTTTGGCTAGTGGCTCGATATTTTCACTTTCTCTGAAACGGTCGAACTTCCTCAAATTTTCTTTTTGCCTATTTAGGAGAATAGTGTATCTTGATGGTTTGTGGAGGGCGACCATTCGTTGGTCCTTTGTGCCACATTCGTTGGTCCTTTCATCTTACTTCGCATCAGCTTTAATATATCCTAAAGCCTCATTCACACTTAAAGCATTAAAACTTGCGCTTAGTTGATGATGCAACTTTTTCTCTGGTCTTTGGAATTCGTTTAATTTGATGCTTCTGAATTTTAACAGAGCCTCAGAAGCAACATTTATCCGTATAACACACAAGTATCATTTTTTTTGAACAGCGGCCATGTTTTTTTGGATATTTAATTTAATATTTCAGAGGCTGAATTTTTGCCTCAATTTCTTTTGACCAAAAAGAAGCAATTTCAGGTGGAAGTTAGGTAATGAAAAATATAAATACAACACGTTGCACTTCCTTACGAAGTAGATGAACATAATTAACTTAAGTGAAAGATTATGGGCCAGCTGATCTCCATAAAGCGTATGGATTGCGGAGGAAAAGGGGACAAGAGGGCGACGTGAGGTCAGTGATATCAAAGGAACTGCTGCCGGAGCGAGCGAGAGGAAAGTTATCTGGAAAGCTAGGATCCAGGATTATTCACCATGACATCATCATCATCATCGGATGGAGGAGGAGGAGGGGGCAATGGAGCGTAATCCTTGAGAGGAGCGACGGGATAAATGCGTGCAAGACAGTCGTTCTTACGTAGTCCGCTGCCGGATGGGATTGGATGGGATTCTGGTCGGATGAAAAGGATGGAAAGGCCTGTCACCGGCAGACTTAATTTATCGCATCGATGTTGCTCCGAAGCTACCGACCAACCAGCACCAGAGGAAGAGCAGCTGCAACAGATAAATCGCGGAGACGTATAGGAAACATTTACTAATTGCCACCACCGCCGCCGCCGCCGCGATAAAACGAAATTAACTCCGGCAATCACACTTACTACATACGTTTCATGTTTTTATTTTTTGAATCAATTTCTATCTTTAATGATGTAAATTCACATTTCAACCTGAAAGGAAATGTTTACTATATCGTCGGTGAAGCGGCACCTAAAGCCTCATTCATCTCACATTTTTCAAATTTGATAGGAGAGGCAGAAAACTAATTTATAGCTTTCTGCAAAAATATTGATGTTAAAATCCCAATTTTGGTGCCGCTTCGTCGACGATATTCTTCTTCTGTAGCCTTTTACCACCAGAGGTGTCGCTCTTATATTTCCATCCTTTATTAATCCAGCTCTTCAATTTTTGCCGTTTCCTAATTCTACTATTCTGCCTTTCTTCTTCATATCAGCTCAGAACTGTTGCAATAATGCCTTTCTAGTCAGCCATTAGTTGAGTAGATTCGAGTTATTAATTTAAACTTAGTGCGAGAATTCGCCCCCCCAAGCAATGCCTCATTACAGGTGAATTGGCGAACGACGACGAGACTTGCCCAATTAAACGTATCCAAAGCGTTAAACATTCCGGAATTAACCGGAGCCCAATTAGTTGCAGCGGATAAACTCAAATTATCGATTGCGCAAGCGATAATCGAGTGAACGGAGGATTCTTCAATTACTCAAAAAAAATCACCGCCGCCGGGGCATTGATTTCTACGCGAACGCGAATATAATCGGGATTGAACCGTCCGGATTTATTGTGGCAATTCATTAATGGCTCCCATCATTTATGCCGCGGAATAAATTCACGTTACGTAATTTATATTGTGGACGTACACGGGGCCAACTTAATCGAAAGGGGTGATTTAATTTATGTGCCTCCGATAATAAATTCGCATTAATTGTGCGATACAATGGCGGTATTAATAAATATTAACAGGCCCTGGGAGATAAATACATCATTAGGGATTTTAATACATTAGCACACATCAGTGTGCCATTACCGAGTCTTATAAATTAAACAAAAAGAAAAAATGATTATGTTTCCAAAATCCATGCAGAAATTGATCAGAATAATCTTGTAAACCTACAGAAAGCATCCGGCAGGGGAACATGATGTTTTTAGAAAAGTTGATATGAAGTTGTAATTTGGTAAAACAACAAAATTTATTTTTTGTACTTACGGTGAAATATATGCCATTTATGATCCGAATGATAAAACCACAAACTTTATTTTTTTTTATCTGATCAAAAATTGGTCTGTAAATCCCACATTTCTCTTGGCAGATGCTTCAAATTTTGATAAAATCATCTTGAATAATACGTCATTACAACTGCCTAAACTTTGCACCAGCAAGAATGCCTGCGCTAGTTGCTGTCCAAAAATTCACTTTTTTTTAAATATGTCTGTAAATTCTACATTTCTTTTGACAGATGCTTGAAATTTTGACAGAATAATCCTGAATAATACGTTATTACCACTGCCTAAACTTTGCACCAGCAAGAATGCCTGCGCTAGTTGCTGTCCAAAAATTCACTTTTTTTTTAAATATGTCTGTAAATTCTACATTTCTTTTGACAGATGCTTGAAAATTTGACAGAATAATCCTGAATAATACGTTATTACCACTGCCTAAAGAAAATTACCCAAACTTTGCACCAGCAACGATGTCTGCACGAGTTGTTGTCCAAAAATGCACTTTTTTCCAAAAATTGGTCTGTAAATTCCACATTTCTATTGACAGATGCTTGAAATTCTGACAGAATAATCCTGAATAATACGTCATTACAACTGCTTACAGAAAATTACCCAAACTTTGCTCCAGCAAAGATGTCTGCTCTAGTTGTGCACTTTTTCCAAAAATTGGTCCGTAAATTCTACTTTTTTTTTTGACAGATGCTTGAAAATTTGACAGAATAATCCTGAATAATACATCATTACAACTGCCTAAAGAAAATTACACGAACTTTGCACCAGCAAGGATGGCTGCGCTACTTGTCCAAAAATGCACTTTTCCAAAAATTGATCTGTAAATTCCACATTTATTTTGACAGATGCTTGAAAATTTGACAGAATAATCCTGAATAATACGTCATTACAACTGCCTAAAGAAAATTACCCAAACTTTGCACCAGCAACGATGTCTGCACGAGTTGTTGTCCAAAAATGCACTTTTTTCCAAAAATTGGCCTGTAAATTCCACATTTCTTTTGACAGATGCTTGAAAATTTGACAGAATAATCCTGAATAATACGTCATTACAACTGCCTAAAGAAAATTATCGAAACTTTGCACCAGCAAGGGAGTCTGCGCTAGTTGTTATCAAAAAATGCACTTTTTCCAAAAATTCTACATTTCTTTTGACAGATGCTTGAAATTTTGACAGAATAATCCTGAATAATACGCCATCACAACTGCCTAAAGAAAATTACCCAAACTTTGCACCAGCAACGATGTCTGCACGAGTTGTTGTCCAAAAATGCACTTTTTTCCAAAAATTGGCCTGTAAATTCCACATTTCTTTTGACAGATGCTTGAAAATTTGACAGAATAATCCTGAATAATACGTCATTACAACTGCCTAAAGAAAATTATCGAAACTTTGCACCAGCAAGGGTGTCTGCGCTAGTTGTTATCAAAAAATGCACTTTTTCCAAAAATTCTACATTTCTTTTGACAGATGCTTGAAATTTTGACAGAATAATTCTGAATAATACGCCATTATAACTGCCTAAAGAAATTTACCCGAACTTTGCACCAGCAGGGATGTATGCGCTAGGTGTTGTCAAAAAAAGCACTTTTTTCAAAAATTGGTCTATAAATTCTAAATTTATTTTGACAGATGCTTGAAAATTTGACAGAATAATGCTGAATAATACGTCATTACAACTGCCTAAAGAAAATTACCCAAACTTTACACTAGCAAGGATGTCTGCGCCAGATGTTGTCCAAAAATTCACTTTTTTCAAAAATCGGTCTGTAAATTCTACATTTCTTTTGACAGATGCTTGAAAATTTGACAAAATAATCCTGAATAATACGTCATTACAACTGCCTAAAGAAAATTACCCGCACTTTTCGCCAGCAAGGATGTCTGCGCTAGTTCTTGTCCAAAAAATGCATTTTTTCCAAAAATTGGTCTGTAAATTCTACATTTCTTCTGACAGATGCTTGAAATTTTGACAGAATAATCCTGAATAATACATCATTACAACTGCCTTAAGAAAATTACGCAAACTTTGCACCAGCAAGGATGTCTGCGCTAGATGTTGTCAAAAAATGCACTTTTTCCAAAAATTGGTCTGTAAATTCTAAATTTATTTTGACAGATGCTTGAAAATTTGACAGAATAATCCTGAATAATACGCCATTACAACTGCCTAAAGAATATTACCCGAACTTTTCGCCAGCAAGGATGTCTGCGCTAGTTCTCCAAAAAATGCATTTTTTCCAAAAATTGGTCTGTAAATTCTACATTTCTTCTGACAGATGCTTGAAATTTTGACAGAATAATCCTGAATAATACGTCATTACAACTGCCTAAAGGAAATTACCCAAACTTTGCACCAGCAAGAATGTCTGCGCTAGTTGTCAAAAAATGCACTTTTTCCAAAAATTGGTCTGTAGATTCTACATTTCTTTTGACAGATGCTTAAAATTCTGACAGAATAATCCTGAATAATACATCACAACAACTGCCTAAAGAAAATTACCGAAACTTTACACCAGCAACGATGTCTGCGCGAGTTGTTGTCCAAAAATGCACTTTTTCCAAAAATTGATCTGTAAATTCTACATTTATTTTGACAGATGCTTGAAATTTTGACAGGATAATCCTGAATAATACGTCATTATAACTGCCTAAAGAAAATTACCCAAACTTTGCACCAGCAAAGATGTCTGCGCTAGTTGTTGTCAAAAAAATGCACTTTTCCAAAAATTGGTCTGTAAATTCTACTTTTTTTTTGACAGATGCTGGAAAATTTAACGGAATAATCCTGAATAATACGTCATTACAACCGCCTTAAGAAAATTACCCAAACTTTTTCTGTGCTAGTTGTTGTCCAAAAATGCACTTTTTCCAAAAATTGGTCTGTAAATTCTAAATTTATTTTGACAGATGCTTGAAAATTTGACAGAATAATCCTGAATAGTACGGCATTACAACTGCCTAAAGAAAATTACCCAAACTTTGCACCAGCAAGGATGTCTGCGCTTGTTGTTGTCCAAAAAAGCACTTTTTCCAAAAATTGGTCTGTAAATTCTACATTTCTTTTGACAGATGCTTGAAATTCTGACAGAATAATCCTGAATAATACATCATTACAACTGCTTACAGAAAATTACCCAAACTTTGCACCAGCAAGGATGTCTGCGCTAGTTGTAAAAAAAAATCCACTTTTTCCAAAAATTGGTCTGTAAAGTCTACATTTCTTTTGACAGATGCTTGAAAATTTGACAGAATAATCCTGAATAATACATCATTACAACTGCCTAAAGAAAATTACGCAAACTTTCCACCAGCAACTATGGCTGCGCGAGTTGTTGTCCAAAAATGCACTTTTTCCAAAAATTACTTGTACCGCTTTTTTTGGCCCACTATGTATAGTAAAATTTTTTACATAATTTTTTTACGTCTCGAGTCCCGAGAATTCCCGGGAATACCTTAAACAGCTGTCTCGTGTCCCGGAAATAAAAAAAAAATGGCAAGACTGAGCAACCGTAGTTACCAAGAGATTTTTTGGCCTGAAGTTGATATTTAGGATGCGGACGATAATTTTTTTTCCAACAAGACAAGACAAGTGGTGAAACAATCGCATTATTTCATGTAATTTCTCGAAGTGGCCGCCTAGATCGTGCGATTTAACACCGTTAGACTTTTTCTTTTTTTTTCTCTTTAAGAGACGAAGCAGTGCTTGTAACGTTTCTCGACTAGTTTATTAAAGTACATGTATACGTGAGAAGAATTTAAATTTTTATTGCAAAAATTAAAAAAAAAAATCGAGATTTATATCGCGAGGTATAAAATTTTTTTTTGCGATGAAGGGATGCCCGTAAGGTTTTTTGATTATAAATGAACTTGTTTTTATGATAATATTTAGAAATGGTTGATTGCAAACTTTGTCAAAAATGTGATATCTCGATTTATTCCATGTTTGCAAATTCATTTTCGAATGTAGCGTCGGTTATGAGGTCTGTACTTTCTATCATAGTTATTGTTTCCAATCAACTACTGCCATCTATACGTCAGGTCGGGTACTTCGTATTATAATTCAATCAATTAACAGAATAACACGAATATTTCGTTAATTGTTAGATAATTTCGGCGGTGGCGTGTAAACGGCGAGGAAATCGTAGAATCCAGCCAGCACCAGTTGATCAAATCGCTATCAGACGGACTATTAACTCAGTTTAAGGTCGTTACGTTGTAGTAATTGAGTTAAAGTATGATCAGTGGGAGCCCTAATGGGTGCAAATGCATCCCACAGTTAAACTTTACGTTTCACTACACAATATTACGAATATAATGCGCCATCGTTCGGGCGACGCACTACACTAATTAACAACAACCATTATTGTTTTACAAACGGCAAATTGGCGGAATAATTGATCATTATTCAACAGTTGAAATTGCACACCGGGCGCAATGATTACGTTATTAGTTGGATAATGTGTTTGAAATTAATTTATCGTTCTTTCTTTTAATAAAAAAAAAATGCCATAATTTTTATAAATAAGGAATTATTGCAAGATGCAATCAAATTTTGAAATGGGCAATTTTTCGATGTACCGAATGTTGAAAACATTTTTTTTTTTTTAATAAAAAAGAAATGGATATAATAGAATTTATAAGTGATAATTAAAAATTTATCAAACCCGACAAGAGGGAGACTAGGAAACTTTTACTGGAATTATATAAAATTGGCTTTTAAAGATTTAAAAAAAGATTTAAAAAGTTCGTAAAAAATATTAGCGATAGATAAACTAATAATTTTTTACACGGATAATATAAACTGGCCTTTTCTCCAGTTATTCTGTGAATTTCAAAAATCTGTCGCGGTAGATAAAACTTTTGAGGTGGGAAGATTAATAATTTTCTGAGCACACTCTTGTAAGATTTTAAAAATTCGTAAAAAAAATCGGTAAAAGTAAAACTAATTTTTTTTTATTGGGATTATATAAACTGGCATTTTGTACAATTGTTCTGAGAATTTGAATAATTTTTCAAGGCGGATAAAAATGTTGAGGTGGAAAATTAGAAAAAAGTAAGGGCGTATATTTGCAAGATTTTAAAAATTCGTAAAAAGTCAAAACGGTGGGAAATCTAAGAATTTGTTAGACGGATAATATAAACAGGCCTTTTCTCCAGTTATTCTGTGAATTTCAAAAATTTGTCACGGCGGATAAAACTTTTGAGGTGGAAAAATTAATAAATGTCTGAGCGCACTCTCCTAAGATTGAAAAAATTCGTAAAAAAATCGTTAAAAGGAAAACTAAGAATTTTTTATTGGGATTATATAAACTGGCGTTTTGTACAGTTGTTCTGACAATTTGAATAATTTTTCAAGGCGGATCAAAATGTTGAGGTGGAAAATTTAAAAAAAAGTCAGTGCGTATATTTGTAAGATTTTAAAAATTCGTAAAAAATAATAATGGTAGGAAAATTAAGAACTTTTTACACGGATAATATAAACTGACCTTTTCTCCAATTATTCTGTGAATTTCAAAAATCTGTGACGGCGGATAGAACTTTTGAGGTGAAAAGATTAATAAATGTCTGAGCGCACTCTTGTAAGATTTTGAAAATTCGTAAAAAAAACGGCAAAAGGAAAAGTAAATTTTTTTTATTGGGATTATATAAACTGGCATTTTGTACAGTTGTTCTGAAAATTTGAATATTTTTTTAAGGCGGATAAAAATGTTGAGGTGGAAAATTAAAAAAAAAGTCAGGGCTTATATTTGTAAGATTTTAAAAATTCGTAAAAAATATTAGCGATAGAAAAACTAAGAATTTTTTACACGGATAATATAAACTGGCCCTTTCTCCAATTATTCTGGGAATTTCAAAAATCTGTCACGGCGGATAAAACTTTTGAGGTGGAAAAATTAATAAATTTCTGATCGCACTCCTGTAAGATTTTAAAAATTCGCAAAAAAATCGGTAAAAGGAAAATTAAGAATTTTTTATTGGGATTATATAAACTGGTATTTTGTACAGTTGTTCTGAGAATTTGAATAATTTTTCAAGGCGGATAAAAATGTTGAGGTGGAAAATTAAAAAAAAGTCAGCGCGTATATTTGTAAGATTTTAAAAATTTGTAAAAAATAATAACGGTAGGAAAAATAAGAATTTTTTACGCGGATAATATACACTGGCCTTTTCTCAAGTTATTCTGTGAATTTCAAAAATCTGTGACTGCGGATAAAACTTTTGAGGTGGAAAAATTTATAAATGTCTGAGCGCATTCTTGTAAGATTTTAAAAATTCGTAAAAAAAATCGGTAAAAGGAAAACTAACAATTTTTTATTGGAATTATATAAACTGCCATGTTCTGCAGTTGATCCACAATTTTGAAAAATTTGTAGCCGCGCAAAAAAATTTTGTTTTCAAAATAATAAATGAAGTCTTACTGATTTTAAAAATTCGTAAAAAAATCGGTAAAATGAAAACCACGATTTTTTTACTGGGTTTATATAAACTGGTATTTTTTACAGTTGTTCTGAAAATTTGAATAATTTGTCACTGCGGATAAAAATTTTGTAGTGAAACAAATAAAAGAAGTCTTAGTATTGGAAAATTTTAAAAATTCGTTAAAAAAGTCGGTAAAAATGAAAATCACGATTTTTTTTTACTGGGTTTATATAAACTGATATTTTTTACAGTTGTTCTGAAAATTTGAATAATTTGTCACTGCGGATAAAAATTTTGTAGTGAAAAAATAAAAAAAGTCTTACTTTTGGAAAATTTTAAAAATTTGTAAAAAAATCGGTAAAATGAAAACCACGATTTTTTTACTGGGTTTATATAAACTGGTATTTTTTACAGTTGTTCTAAAAATTTGAATAATTTGTCACTGCGGATAAATTTTTTGTAGTGAAAAAAATAAATGAGGTCTTACTATTGGAAAATTTTAAAAATTCGTAAAAAAATCGGTAAAATGAAAACCACGATTTTTTTACAGGATTTATATAAACTGGTATTTTTTACAGTTGTTTTGAAAATTTGAATAATTTGTCACTGCGGATAAAAATTTTGTAGTGAAAAAATAAAAAAAGTCTTACTATTGGAAAATTTTAAAAATTCGCAAAAAAATCGGTAAAATAAAAACCACGATTTTTTTACTGGGTTTATATAAACTGGTATTTTTTACAGTTGTTCTGAAAATTTAAATAATTTGTCACTGCGGTTAAAAATTTTGTAGTGAAAAAATAAAAGAAGTCTTAGTATTGGTAAATTTTAAAAATTCGTAAAAAAATCGGTAAAAATGAAAATCACGATTTTTTTTACTGGGATTATATAAACGGGTATTTTTTTACAGTTGTTCTGAAAATTTGAATAATTTGTCACTGCGGATAAAAATTTTGTAGTGAAACAAATAAAAGAAGTCTTAGTATTGGAAAATTTTAAAAATTCGTAAAAAAATCGGTAAAAATGAAAATCACGATTTTTTTTACTGGGATTATATAAACGGGTATTTTTTACAGTTGTTCTGAAAATTTGAATAATTTGTCACTGCGGATAAAAATTTTGTAGTGAAACAAATAAAAGAAGTCTTAGTATTGGAAAATTTTAAAAATTCGTAAAAAAATCGGTAAAAATTAAAATCACGATTTTTTTTACTGGGTTTATATAAACTGGTATATTTTACAGTTGTTCTGAAAATTTGAATAATTTGTCACTGCGGTTAAAAATTTTGTAGTGAAAAAATAAAAGAAGTCTTACAATTGGAAAATTAAAAAAATTCGTAAAAAAGTCGGTAAAATGAAAATCACGATTTTTTTACTGGGATTATATAAACCGGCATTATCTGCAGTCGTTCCATAAATTGGAATAATTTGTTACCGTGGATAAAAATATTGTTCTCAAAATAATAAAATAATAAAATATTAAATTCTTACTCTTGTAAGAGTTTAAAAATTTGTAACAAAAACGGCCAGAAAAAACTAAAAAAAAATTGCTGGGATTATATAAAGCGACATTCTCTATAGTTCTTCTAAAAATTTTAATAACATTACCTGGCGAATAAAAATTTTGAGATGGAAAGAATAAAACGTCTTGTAAGATTTTAAAAAAATTGGCGAGAGGAAGTCTAAGAATTTTCTACTGGAATTTTCTAAGCCTTTTCTCCAGTTATTACGTCAGTTTTATTAATCTGTCACGGCGGATAAAAATTTTGAGTAGCAAAGATTAAAAAAAAAATGTTCGGGCGTACTTTTTTTTAATGTTTTTTTTTGGCGTCGACTGCGAGGTCATCTGCCACCACCGTTTGTGGCAGATGTCACAGACGTGACAGTTCGTTACTGTTGAGTCATTCATTTTGCAAAAACTGTTAAACCCATAGTGCCAGGGTTTTCAATACATATTAACCTGTTTTCAAATGGGAACATAATTTTTATTAGGCGAAGTGCTGCTATCTTACGAAATAAATCATTACTAAAATAAATAAAAAAAGTTTCGTAAACTGTAAGAGATCTTCAACAAAATTTATTTTTGAGGAAATTTTTCAGAAGACTTGAATTTTTTTCTTGATTTCTCAACTGGTAGAGCAAACATGTTCGTACAGCGCACAGAAAAAAAACTAAACAAACCAATTACAAGTAATTCTAAGGAAATGTAGCAATTGATAGGAATATTGATTTGGATCTCTCTATCAGACAACTTTCCTCAAGCAGGTATTGGACCGCTAAAACCAGAATGGTTCAAATTGTAAATGTTATGCCTCTAAACAAGTTTGAAGAACTCCAAACGCTTTCTTCATTTCTTTGATAATTGTGTTGCTGCAAAAAAATACTGATCCAATACGTCAGTGTCAAACCAAATAAAAGATTAACTAATTGTTTATAAAATATAATCTTGCCTTAATGCTTTAACCATTTAATGTAAAAGCTTATATTTTTAATAGAGGGTTAAGACATGTTTCAACCAGCAACGCAAATTTTTATGACGAAATGTATTAAAAGCTTTACAAGTTATACGCTGTTAAGATATAATTATCAATATTATTTACATTACTTTTCCAGTAAAATTTCATTACCACGAACCTTTAGTAGCAAGAGTCCGGGAAGTGGGACGGCCGCCTATCGATTGGGGCGATGTTGCATACTGTGGTCCTTTGATCCCGATATCTGGGCTAGTCCCTTTTTTCCCTTTTGTTGCACTAACGCTGTTTGTCCTTGATGCAAGTTTCGCAACCAAAAAAAAAAAATGAAATTTCGCCCTTTTTTTTTCAACAAGGACCCTTCCGCATCGCCTGCGTCGCCCTCGGGGTGTCGCCGTAATGCCACTCATCCGACCCAGCTGCTCCTAGCAAGTAGCGACCCTTCAGCTAAATTACTATTATGTGTTTTTGAGCTTTTTAATGGGTGTTTCGGATTGGGGCCGTTCGCGTTAAGTTGAAAAGGGTGCTGCCGCTGCTCTTAAAATAATTCGTGCGTAATTATTTCTTATTAATATGTTATGGTCAGTGCATTAGTGGATGTTATTTTCGTATTTAATAAATTCGGGGGGGGGGGGGTGACAGCCCGACATAAATGACATTTGTTGTTGTGTAATTATCTTATTAATGAACGAGGCCGCTAGGCAAAGATAACGCGTCATTTTTTATTGACTGTCAAACGGACACATGTAGATATATTGATTTAAATCGATTTGATTGACTTGCATTGATTGAGCTGATAAGCTCCCGTCGTTAGGATGCGAAAAGCTCCCGTCGTTAAGTAATTAGTATAAGAAAACGGTGATTAATTTTTTTTAATGGGTAATAAAAAAAATTATCGCTGTTTGGATTAATCATTGGTTTTTTTGTGACCGAATGAACATATACTATTGGCCGAAATTATGAGAGAAATAATCAACCTTAAACATGAGAAATTTTTTTGATTTATTTTGACCGAATGCTGAAACTATAAGATGGCGCTATGAAAGAAATAATAAACTTAAAATACCAATGAAATCCCGAAAATTTTCTTCGTAAAGAAATTTCAACGCTAGACGAGACTTACATGTAAAGCGCGCGTTTTCCACATTCAACAATAAAAAGTTGTCATTTTGAAATGGATTGCGATCTGATAAGGATTTGCCGCTTTTTTTCTCTCTTTTATTATTCGGAATACGATTTCAATTTAGATACGAAACGGTGGCATAAATTGCAAAAAAAAAACGCAACGGTTTTCCGCGAAATCTGCCGAAATCTCTAAACAAATGATGGTCTAGGATCCATTACACACTTTTTTTTTCCTTTTACTTTTTGCGCCGGGAGCCATTTAGCAAATTCGCATCTTTATGCCACATTAAATTCATTCAGGGGATTCCCGCAGCGCGGAGGCGGCGAGCCGCAAAAAATATATTTTATATAAATGTCAAGCATTGACCCGTGGGTCCGCGTGAAATTTAATTTGTTTTATAATATGTTTTGCAAATAATTTACACTGATAAAGGTTAAATGTGTATTTACGAAATAATTTCTGTCACACTGAATACATCAAACATCAACATTTTGAAAAAAATTGTGTCCAAACAGAAGAAAAAAATTGAGAGTTTTAGGAGTTCTGAGTTAATTTTCTATTTCTACTCATTGAGTACAATAATTCTTTCTTATACACAAATTCGATACAATCACGATTTATGGCATTTTTAAATAAATTTAAAATTCGATAATTGAAAATTTAATTTTGGAAATACCCATTTCCTGTCATTTAATCGCAATTTGCCATTAGAGTTTTCGTTAGAACTCCTTGAGTACAACCCATAAATCAAATCAGAACTCCCAGAACTATTAAAAAAAATCAACATTTTGAAAAAAAAATTAAGTAAAAAAAAAGTTTGTTTGTTTATGATGAATTTATGATTGGTAAGACCACTGTGCACTTAAGGAAAGCGCACAATTGCCGTTGTGTTAAGAAACTGTACAGAAAATTTGAAAAAACAATTTTTTTTTACAGTTTCTTAACCAATCATAAATTCATCATAAACAAACAACGCAGAACGGTGGTGCACGTGCAATTCTTCAAAAATATAGATGTTCCACTAATGGAACAGTGGAAAAAATGGGTTAATTGTTTTGTAATATCAATCTACTTACATTATTTTTATAGTACTTTTGCCGGGTATTGCCTTCTCCGTAATTTCAACACTGAACAAGTCACGCACACTTCTAAAATACTACTCGAGTAAAACCATTTACTTATAAATACCTTTTCTTGTGTAGAATACACGGCCGGTTGTGAATTGTAATCTGACAGCGACCGTCACTTGAAATACCCGCCATTGTGATTTCATGGCAAACCTTTGTTTTTCATTCAAAAGTTCTTTTGCAAATATCTCGGTAAATACTTTGCAAAAACTATTGAGTAGGGCAGCTTCAAAAGCTTTAAAAACAATGTAAGAAGACCGATACTGAAACCAATATTAATGGAATTAAAGTCTGTCCGAACAATAAGCGCCCTCCATAAAAAATGCATGCATTCATCATCATGAAGGGCTCGAGCTCAACAATTCCTGACCTAAAACCGCCGCCGAGGATCGATTCCAATTAAATCCGTCCGTGATCGGAAAGGACGCACCGAAACAACTGAATTAAATAAAGACGAAACACGAACCCGGATCAATCACTAAAAGCCAGCATCAATATTTACAATCCCCACACACACACAAAAAAAGGGAGGATGGAGAAAAGTGGCACCGCAAATGGATAACGACAGGATTCGCTCCTGGCATCCTTATTTATAATTATTATCCTCTCCGTTCCAGTTATTCAGGAAACATCGTTATATAAATAGGAGAAGGGAGCAGCAGGAGCAGCAAGTGCGCATTCGTGCCGTTGCAGGAATGATTAAGAATGCGAAACTGGCGCAAAACAGATGTCGTCGGGAGTTAAACGTCCTCAAGACTACGTAATGGTGCTCGTACAAAGCGTTCGATTCAGGAAAAGGGCTCGGTCGCGAATTTATCAGAGAGTTACCAGTACATGAAATAATTCAAGATGTAATTACGCGCAAGTGGTGATGCTGCTCGGGCAAATCGTAATGACCTCGTCATTCTTGACGATCGTTAAGTTTAAGTGGGTGATTCTTTCGGCTGTTTATTTCTAGGAGGAGTACTGAAGGAAATTATCTAAAAAAAAGTCTTTAAAGAGTTGTTTTATCACATTACCAACAGCAATCAACTGGAAATTCAATTTTTCGAAAGTATCAGGAACTATAGCACATCTTAAAACTAGTTCAGAACTATTCTATTATTACAATGTCTAAATTCCTGGCAGCTCAATTTTACAGAAATCTTTTTTAAAAGTTGATAAATTCCAGAGGGCCGGCCCACTAGCCGCGTGCGCTAGCGCGCCACTACTAATGCGGAGGGTCCCAGGTTCGAATCCCGGCGAGGGAATGGGTGTTTGTGGATGTCTATTTCATTTAATATGAACAACACATTACCGATGTGACTGAAAGTCAAAAAAAATCCAGAAGCAAAACAGCAATCTATGGAATGGAAGCCTTTTGGTTCCCATTTGTAAACACGAACACCCCTATACAAACGAACGCAGTAATATAATCGAAAGTTCTCCCCCATCCGCCCGTATAATATATTCCGAGTTTATTTCTAATAACAATAACTAAACGAGGGGCACTTTTACTGTCCATTTCCTCCTCTAGCCGACCACGAATAATGGCCCTACTTAACGTATTTCTTTATCTACCCTAAATAGAGGCTCCATTTAATCGGATTCCTTTTTCGCATTCATTCCACTCGCGTTATCATATTTTTGATACGAATACGAAAAATAGTTTTTATAGATTATGATTACTGGGAATGAGATTATGAGTCATTACAAATACGATTTCCTCAATTATTAGTATTAGATTGTTATGTTTAGCACAGCGGCGACTCGTGGATTTCCGTAGAGTAAGATGCCGCTCGTGCTGCACTACTTACTCTTATAGAGGAAGCAAATATTCCGTTGCTTTTTTCGGACAAATTTTCTTCCGTTGCCTCACCGCCAAACATCCACGAGCTACGCGAGTATTCTTTATATACATATTAAATATGAAACATTTTAATGCAATTGGCATTTCGCCAATTTGAAAAAAGTCCAGCTTGCAGGCTAATATTTTCTCCATCAACAGTTTGTCCAATACTCTCGAGACGAAGTAAATTAAAAAGGAAAAGACTTGAACTTGAACGTGGCTCTAATAGATCAAAACAGGAGTGTTCTCTGATGTTAAAAATGCTATTTAATTGCCATTGGTCGAATGGTTAAAAATAATTTCGGCCGAACATGTGGTGTTCTAATTACTAATGAGGCTCAACTGGAGATAATGCTTCTAATTTCGATGTATCACATGTCAAGTGTGAGAATGAAATGTGTATAACGAAATTAAAGTAAACACTTAAATTCTTTAGTAGATTATATTAATAAAAATAATATTTTAATCGGTTGTGGCTGAACGACCTACGCTGTCTAAACCAATGTCCCATATCATCCATAATTCCCCAACACAAAATTTCCATCAATTATCCTTCCTTAAAAAATAATAATAATAATATTTCAATAAAAAATGGTGATGTGGCCATCATGTTACTTTCTCCGACTTGATGGTATCATAGCCATTTATATTTACGTTTTCATGGTTTATTTTCATTGAAATCATATTTAAAATGTTCATCGAGCGTTGTGTAAACTCGGATGAAACTGACCTTTAAGACGTCAAAATTATGAAAAATAATCTTTATTAGAAAAATTACACTCTACTCAAATAATTTTGGTTTTTGAAAATCCAATAATTTTCAAGCGAGTTATAGATTTTTAAATTTTTGATTTTCAAGGCGTCAAATTTGTACATTGGCGGAAGAAAAATTATGAAAAAAATAGTAAACGTATCGGAAAAATTACACAAAAATTAATCTTTATTAGCAAAATAACACTCTACTCAAATAATTTTGGTTTTTTAAAATCCAATAATTTTCAAGCGAGTTGCAGATTTTTGAAATTTTTGATTTTCACGTACATTGGAGGAAGAAAAATTAAGAAAAAAATAGTAAACGTATCGGAAAAATTACACAAAAATTAATTTTTATTAGGAAAATGACACTCTACTCAAATAATTTTAGTTTTTGAAAATCCAATAATTTTCAAGCGAGTTACAGATTTTTGAAATTTTTGATTTTCACGTACATTGGAGGAAGAAAAATTAAGAAAAAAATAGTAAACGTATCGGAAAAATTACACAAAAATTAATTTTTATTAAGAAAATGACACTCTACTCAAATAATTTTAGTTTTTGAAAATCCAATAATTTTCAAGCGAGTTACAGATTTTTGAAATTTTTTATTTTCACGGCGTCAAATTTTTACATTGGAGGAAGAAAAATTAAGAAAAAAATAGTAAACGTATTGGAAAAATTACACAAAAATTAATCTTTATTGGCAAAATGACACTCTACTCAAATAATTTTGGTTTTTGAAAAACCAATAATTTTGAAGCGAGTTACAGATTTTTAAAATTTTTGATTTTCACGGCGTCAAATTTGTACATTGGAGGAAGAAAAATTAATAAAAAAATAGTAAACGTATCGAAAAAATTACACAAAAATTGATCTTTATTAGCAAAATGACACTCTACTCAAATAATTTTGGTTTTTTAAAATCCAATAATTTTCAAGCGAGTTACAGATTTTTGAATTTTTTGATTTTCACGGCGTCAAATTTGTACATTGGAGGAAGAAAAATTAAGAAAAAAATTGGATACGTATCGGAAAAATTACACAAAAATTAATCTTTATTGGGAAAATGACACTCTACTCAAATAATTTTGGTTTTTGAAAATCCAATAATTTTGAAGCGAGTTACAGATTTTTTAAATTTTTGATTTTCACGGCGGCAAACTTTCGTATATTGGAGGAAGAAAAATTAAGAAAAAACTAAAGGAATTTCAAAAAAAAAACTTATTCTTTATAAGTTGTTCAGTTTAGCATTCTCTACTATTATTATTAAGATAAATTTGCTGTAACTATTATCGTTTTATAATTATAAACCAAAAATTTAGAAAAAAGTAATACATTTTTTCTCGAATAAAAATGATTTTATGAAAAATGTTTTTAAGCAAAAGATGTTCATTTCTTTGTTGTCTTCAAAGTTTGTTTACATGTTTTTGTGATATTTTTCATATTTAAGAAAATATTGGCAAGAAACAAAAAACAGTTAAGATAAACGCCCACTTCCGGTGTACGAAATTTTACCAAAAGCTTTTCAGTTCTTCAGATTATCAAATAAGACGGATGTTCAAAGTTTCATATCAATTGCTCAATTAGTTTTTGAGATACAGCGCGCACACACAGACACACACACAGATACTTTCTCGTACTTCGTAACGGAGAAAGTAATAATACTTTATTACTAGAGACCATCGAGTTGGCACGCCAATGAAGAGTTCTGATAGTTCTGAATAGAGTTCTCAATTCCTTTTAATGTATCTAGAAGTACTATCAACCAATCGTAACACATTTCAAATTTAGACTAAAGTAGTAATTATTTATTAAATAGTACTCCGGAAATTCTTTCTTGTGTAGAAAATGTAAATCGTAATGCGACAGCAAACGTCACTTTTTAGAACAAAATGAAATATCCGCCATTATGATTTCATGGCAAACCTTTGTTTTTCATTCAAAATAATGGTAAAGTTTTTTGCAAATATCTCGGTAAATACTCTGCAGAAACTATTGAGTAAGGTACCAAATCATTCAGCTTAAAAAGCTTTGAAAATAATGTAAGAAGCCGATACTGTGAAATAATTAGGGGAGCCAATATTAATACATTTCTTCAAATTTTACATGTAAATCCCTATGGCCCGCTTTTTTAATTTCCACCTAAAGCTACGCGCACACTTGTCGGAATCTGACGGACGGCACGCATCGGCAAAAATTGCTTAACACAGTTGTAAACGAGTCAACGCACATTTATCCGTTCCATGCCGTACCGATAAATCTGCGTCGAAAAAAATAGTCAAAGCAGATGATGAACAATAATCCGCTTATACTGAATACTTGTTGTGCTACTTTCTTGATGAAACCATATTTTCAAATTGGGTAAAGTAAAACGCTTGTTTTGTTCCATAATTTTATTTTCAGTTGCCTGACACGTGTTTCGATCGGTTAGGATCATTTTCAAAGTTAAACAAAGTTAAAGTTTAACTTTGAAAATGATCCTAACCGATCGAAACACGTGTCAGGCAACTGAAAATAAAATTATGGAACAAAACAAGCGTTTTACTTTACTCAATTTGAATAATCCGCTTGCCTTTTCTCAGTTCCCGAATTTAAAAATAACGACTGACACTGACAAAGTCAAAGTATGAAGTTTTTTTTGGGGATCAAAAAAGACGTGCGGCTTTTAGTGCATGATCTACTTTGACCAATTTTTTTTTCGATCTCACTGTAGGTTGGAAATTTAATTTAACGTCGGCCCTTGGAGATTGAAGTCATCGATTCTTATGGTGCGCGCGTGTGTGTCTGCATTTCTTTTGTGCGACACCCTTCGAGATGATATCTTGCATGGAGAAAATCAAGATTATGCAGGGAAGAGGTATTCAACAAGTGCGGCATAACAATAACACTTAACCTTGCCCGTCTGTGATTACGGTGAAGTGTGTATACGTTTGAAGTCAGTGGATCGCAAGAGATGATGACAATGCTATCGTTAAAAAAAAAACATTTTTCTGTTTATTAAATTAAATTAAATCTCCACGAGTATCTAGAATTCATTACAAAAATCGTTTGACTGTTTATTAAATCCATTTTACTAAAACGGAGCATCTAGCATTAGCCGTTAAACCTCCAAGGGCCAGTCCACCAGCAGTTACCTTGAATTCGCTATAAACTTCCGTTTTACGTACTTATTATCGTTCAAACATGATTGAACAGGACTGAAACTGCTCTACGCTGGGTTTAATGTTAAACTAGGCTTGAGCTATAATTGTACAATACGAATTTGGCGCTTAAGGGCAGGTTTTGCATGCATGGAATAACTGTTCCTGAGATAAATTCATTTCATCTTTGTTCGACAATTCAGAATGATTGTTTGCAAAGTTTGAAAAATTCTAAAAAAAAGAAACTATAGCTCTCGAAATGATCTTCAAAATACTCAAATCGACTCAGAAATAATGCATTTTTAACATACCACAAAACAATTGACATCCCCCAGCTGAAAACTAAACGTTGACACTCGAAATTTGCACTGGAGGAACTGAAATAACGTAACTCAAAGTTTGAAAAATTCTAAAAAAAAACTTCCGCTCTCGAAATTATCTTCAAAATTCTCAAATCGACTCATAAATAATGTATTTTTAACATACCACAAAACAATTGACATCCCCCAGCTGAAAACTAAATGGCGACACTTGAAACTTGCACTGGAGGAACCGAAATATGCAACTCAAAGTTTGAAAAATTCTAAAAAAAAAATCTATCGCTCTTGAAATTATCTTCAAAATTCTCAAATCGACTCGGAAATAATGCATTTTTAACATACCACAAAACAATTGGCATCCCCCAGCTGAAAACTAAACGATGACACTCGAAACTTGCACTGGAGGAACTGAAATATGCAACTCAAAGTTTGAAAAATTCTAAAAAAAAACTATCGCTCTCAAATCGACTTAGAAATAACATAATACAAAACAATTGACATCCTCCAACTGGAAACAAAATAGCAACACTCGTAACTTGTATTGCAAGAAAAGGAAGAATTTTAAAGAAATAATCTTCAAAATTTCGTCAAAAATTGCACATTTTCAAATTAGCGATTTTTTTTTTAATTCTACAACTACCGAACCCATTATTGAATTTTGATGATTTAAACGTCAAAATGTAGGGAATTTAGTGTAACTCAAGAAAGAATTGAAATATATTTTTGTAAAATTAATTCAAAACGTCAAAATTGCACATTTTCGAAGAGTAATACTTTCAAAGCCAACGATTTTTATTTTTTTTAATTGCACAACTACCGAACCTATTATTGGATTTTGATGATTCAAACGTCAAAATGTAGCCAATTTAGTGTAATTCAAGAAATGTTTAAGTAATATTTTTGTAAAATTAATTCGAAACGTCAAAATTGTACTTTTTCGCAGGACAACAAAACTTGCGATTTTGATTTTTGAAAATTGCACAACCGCCGAATCTATTGCTGGATTTTGATGATCAAAACTTCAAAATGTAGCCAATTTAGTGTAATTCAAGAAAGGAATAAGAAATATTTTCAAAAAATTATTCGAAACGTCAAAATTGCACATTTTTGAAGAGTAATACTTCCAAACCAACGATTTTTATTTTTAAAAATTGCACAACTGCCGTACCTATTATTGGATTTTGATGATTCAAACCTCAAAATGTAGCCAAGTTAGTGTAATTTAAGAAATGTTTAAGTAATATTTTTGTAAAATTAATTCGAAACGTCAAAATTGTACTTTTTCGCAGGACAACAAAACTTGCGATTTTGATTTTTGAAAATTGCACAACCGCCGAATCTATTGCTGGATTTTGATGATCACAACTTCAAAATGTAGCCAATTTAGTGTAATTCAAGAAAGGAATAAGAAATATTTTCAAAAAATTATTCGAAACGTCAAAATTGCACATTTTTGAAGAGTAATACTTCCAAACCAACGATTTTTATTTTAAAAAATTGCACAACTACTGAACCTATTATTGGATTTTAATGATTCAAACGTCAAAATGTAGCCAATTTAGTGTAATTCAAGAAATTTTTAAGTAATATTTTTGTAAAATTAATTCGAAACGTCAAAATTGTACTTTTACGCAGAACACTTCGAAAATTGCGATTTTGATTTTTGAAAATTGCACAACCGCCGAATCTATTGCTGGATTTTGATGATCAAAACTTCAAAATGTAGCCAATTTAGTGTAATCCGAGAAAGGATTAAGAAATATTTTTCAAAAATTATTTCGAAACGTCAAATTTGCACATTTTCGAAGAGTAATACTTCAAAACCAACGATTTTTATTTTTAAAAATTGCACAACTGCCGTACCTATTATTGGATTTTGATGATTCAAACGTGAAAATGTAGCCAATTTAGTGCAATTCAAGAAATGTTTAAGTAATATTTTTGTAAAATTAATTCGAAACGCCAAAATTGTACTTTTTCGCAGGATAAAACTTGCGATTTTTATTTTTGAAAATTGAACAACCGCCGAATCTATTGCTGTATTTTGATGATCAAAACTTCAAAATGTGGCCAATTTAGTATGAAAGGATTAAGAAATATTTTTCAAAAATTAATTCGAAACGTCAAAATTACACTTTTTCGAAATTACTTCCAAATTAACGATTTTTTTAAAATTCTATAACTACTGAACCTATTATTGGATTTTGATGATTCAAACGTCAAAATGTAGCAAATTTAGTAGTAAAGTATTGTGATCGTGAATTTTTTTGCGGAAATATCCGTTTTGGCGTCCCTAGATACAATTCAACAATTTCTGGGAAATTTTTTTTTTGTTTTTTCCAATATTTCTTAAAATATGAAAAATATCACAAAAACATTTAAACAAATATTGAAGACAACAAAGAAATGAACATCTTTTGCTTGAAAATATTTTTCATAAAATCAGTGTTTGAGAAAAAAAATATATTTTTTTTAATTTTTGGTTTTATAATTATGAAACCATAATAGTTACAGCAAATTTATGTTAATAATAATTGTAGAGAATACAAAAATGAACAACTTATAAAGAATAAGTTTTATTCGAAATCGCTTTAGTTTTTGAATAAACTGAGTTTTTGAATTTGAAGTAAAAATTTTCCATCTTTCATAATTTTGACGTTTTAAACGTCAGTTTTATCCGCTCGATGTACATTTAAAATATGATTTAAATTGAAAATAAACCATGAAAGCGTAAATATAAATGATGCCATCAAGTCGGAGAAAGTAACATGATTTTTGTCATAAATCTTAAATAAGTCTAAATAAAACAATTGGCACGCCACTGAATTCTAACGCCTCATTGACGTAAAAGTGGCGCGATTGCTTGTTCTATCAGTTATCGGAATTGATAATTAGCCTCGGCGGATATTGCTTTAATTGCTTTAAGGCCAGTTGATTTTTAATATAATGTGCGTTCGTTGTAATTGCAGTGATGTTAGGAAAATAATTCTAGAAAGGAAAATCTGTTTATATAATATTCACTGACCCAAATTTTAAGATTAATGCACTCAATCCACATTAACATTTTAACGTCGAATTTACTCCTTGCGCGCTGCCGTGATCTATACTATTACCGGAATATATTACCCACCTTTTGTTATTATTATTCAGAAAATTTTCATAATTGCCTCGCCTTAATGCACCTATTACATTATCACAGCGTTTATGCCCGCGTTACCGGTCGCGATTGTGGTAAATATGTTATGAAAACATAACGGTAAATAGTGTAATTTATACTTTATACTCAATGCTCCAGTTCATACACGTGTGAAAAAAATTGTCATGTTAAAAATCGGAAAAATCAACTTTTCCCAGAAGTAAGTGTACATTTTTTTTTTCATCATCAGAAGAACGAGAAAAATCGATTGCCATTTTAAAATTTCAGCAAATTTTTTTGAACATTTTTCAGATTTTGAATGGTCGTAGCTACTAAACGAAGACTCAAAATTGAACGCGGTTTGCAAATATCTGCTCCTTGTGTGCAAATTAGTCGGATTCAATTAAAATTGGCGTTTTGAAATTTTTGACGAAAACATGAAAAAGTCCAAAAGCAATTGTTCAAAAATTGCATTTGAAATGATTTCCTGAAAAAACCACTGGTGGGATTCAAAGTTTCTATGCGTTACTGTAAAGATCTCATTAAGACCCATCGGAAAATGTACTTGCGCAAAAACAAATGCCAATTTGAAGCCCGTGGCGCATTCGCAAAGAAAACTCGAAAATGTAAAAAATTGGAAAAATAATTTTTTTTAATAATCATTCCAAATTTATTAAAGTTTACATTCTTTTTCATCAGAAGAACGAGGTAAATCTATTGCCATTTTAAAAATTCAACTAACTAAAATAGCAAAAATGTTTACGAAAAAATCGATTTTTCAGACTCGATTTTTTTCAGAGTGGTTATTGTTTGCCGGAATATTCCTGGATCGTGCGATTTGGCTCTTTGCAGCTTAAAGCTTCGGGGTTGGTAATGCCATCGGTCAGACCAATGCGTGCATGTTGCACTTTTATTGCCCATTTTTTCGTATATTTTCACATTGGATATGCGAGCACGCGAAGGGGGATTTTATTAAATGTTTCGTTGATATACTGTGTCGAAATAAATGTCTTATCAGGGTAGGAATATTTTAATAACGCACAGATGGACGTTAAATATTAAAGCCGACGTTTTTCCTATTTATCACATGCAATGATTATGACCAAAGGAAACTTTTATGTAAAACGTATTTAAACACGTTCTCTAAAACTTTTTTTGATACACTTCACAACATTCGAAAGCAAAAAAAATAAGTTTCAGTCGGCCGCAACGTTCCCCCACTTCTCCCTCCAACCCTCCACACAACAAACGTGCAACTTTTAATTGGCGACCCGGACCCGAACAAAACAAAAGAATTCCGCTTATGAGATGAAAATGAGGAAATTGTCGGTCGGGGGGAGTTTAATTGTTGATTCCATTGACGCCGGGGCTGCCATTGTTGGGGATAAAACATTATCATCCTGTTGCAGACTGGCGGTGGTGATATGTGGGGAATTGTTACGAATTAAGGATAATGCGGAGCAGTCGTTAAATATAATACGTGGAGTTTGCACTTGAACACGCTTTGCATTTGAACGCGCGCCAAAGTGGAAGAAGACGTCTGAATGTTCACAATTGAGAAGGAAGGTGTTCCGTTTGTAATTGTTCGAAGGATTTTCTCACGTTCTCCTCTTGCAGAACTAACACATCGCTAAACGTTTGAGAATGTTAATCAAACATAAACTAAATGTTAAGTAAGGCCTCCTGAAGTTTCATTATTGCAGAAATAGCTATTCTGAGGTGTTCGGATTGTTACACCACTGGTTAAGTCATCATAAATTTGTTCGACTGAAAAATTTGAGATTTGTTTATATTAGGGAAAAAAAAATGCATCTGAAAAAATTACCAAATCCACTAAAGATACTCTAAAGTTGTTTAATTTTATGGAAAATTTTTCATCGTTTGATGTATGTGGATTAATAAAGAATTATTATTATGATTATTATTCGAAAAAAAAGTTTTGAAAGAATGAATTTTGTTTGTAAAATCAGGACTCGATGAAAATCAAAATCTTACTGTAGATACCAGAAAGTGTTCAGTTCTAACAAAAAGTATATTCATTTGTTTATGTTAACTTGGACGAAAGTTATGAGGGATGAAACTAATTTTTGCCTTAAGCAACGTTTATTTTGGAAAGAAAATTGTAGAAGATAAGTAAGGTTTAAGAATAAATTTACAAAATTCACCAAAGACACTCGAAAGGGTTTAGTTTTAGCAGTAATTTGATTCCTTTGTTTAGCTTCGTTGGAAAAAATGTTACGAGGGGTCAAATTTCATTTTGCTATTTTGAGAAAAATATATAGAAAAAAAGGTATAGTTTGAGCAAATATTTACAAAATCTACTAAAGTGTTTAGTTTTAACAGAAATTTTAATCTTTTATTTATCTTCACTGAGAAGAAAGTTTTAACCCTTTGCACTCGTATTTATTAGTTACAAAACCTATTTTGGCGACAATAAGACGACATACGAGTGCAAAGGGTTAAAAAGTGAGATCTAATTTTGCTTCTAACAGCGTTTTTAAATATCAGCAAAAATGTAAGTAGTTGATGAAAGAAATTCCAAAATTTACCAGAGAAACCCAATAGTGTTTAGTTTTAACAGAAATTTTATTTTTTTATTTATCTTCACCGAGAAGGAAGTTATGGGAGGTGAAATTTGATTTTGCTTTTAACGGGAAGAACATTTTATCAAAAATGTAAATAGTTGATGAAAAAATGTACAAAATTTACCAGAGATACCGAACAGTGTTTAGTTTTAATAGAAATTTTAATATTTTATTTATCTTCACTAAGAAGAAAGTTATGAGGCGTAAAATTTGATTTGCTTCCAACAGAGTTTTAAAATTCAGGAAAAATGTAAATAGTTGATGAAAATTTTTACAAAATTTATCAGAGATACCCAAAAGTGTTTAGTTTTAATAGAAATTTTAATCTTTGGTTTATCTTCACCGAGAAGAAAGTTATGAGAGGTGAAATTTGATTTTGCTTTTATTAACAGGAAGAAAATTACAGCAAAGATGTAAATAGTTGATGAAAAAATTTATAAAATTTATCAGAGATACCCAACAGTGTTTAGTTTTAGCAGAAATTTAATTCTTTTGTTTATCTTCAATGAGAAGAAAGTTACGAGACGTGAAATTTGATTTTGCTTTTAACGGGAAGAAAATTACAGCAAAAATGTAAATAGTTGATGAAAAATTGTACAAAATTTACCAGAGATACCCACGGGTGTGTAGTTTTAACAGAAATTTTAATCTTTGGTTTATCTTCACCGAGAAGGAAGTTATGGGAGGTGAAATTTGATTTTGCTTTTAACGGGAAGACAATTACAGCAAAAATGTAAATAGTTGATGAAAAATTGTACAAAATTTACCAGAGATACCCAGAAGTGTTTAGTTTTAATAGAAATTTTAATCTTTGGTTTATCTTCACCGAGAAGAAAGTTATGAGAGGTGAAATTTGATTTTGCTTTTATTAACAGGAAGAAAATTACAGCAAAGATGTAAATAGTTGATGAAAAAATGTATAAAATTTATCAGAGATACCCAACAGTGTTTAGTTTTAGCAGAAATTTAATTCTTTTGTTTATCTTCAATGAGAAGAAAGTTACGAGACGTGAAATTTGATTTTGCTTTTAACGGGAAGAAAATTACAGCAAAAATGTAAATAGTTGATGAAAAATTGTACAAAATTTACCAGAGATACCCACGGGTGTGTAGTTTTAACAGAAATTTTAATCTTTGGTTTATCTTCACCGAGAAGGAAGTTATGGGAGGTGAAATTTGATTTTGCTTTTAACGGGAAGACAATTACAGCAAAAATGTAAATAGTTGATGAAAAATTGTACAAAATTTACCAGAGATACCCAGAAGTGTTTAGTTTTAATAGAAATTTTAATCTTTGGTTTATCTTCACCGAGAAGAAAGTTATGAGAGGTGAAATTTGATTTTGCTTTTATTAACAGGAAGAAAATTACAGCAAAGATGTAAATAGTTGATGAAAAAATGTATAAAATTTATCAGAGATACCCAACAGTGTTTAGTTTTAGCAGAAATTTAATTCTTTTGTTTGCCTTCACTGAGAAGAAAGTTATGGAAGGTTTAAAGCGATTTGGCTTTTTACGGGAAGAAAATTACAGCAAAAATGTAAATAGTTGATGAAAAAATTTACAAAATTTATGAGAAATACGCAAAAGTCTTTGATTTTAACAGAAATATTAAGCTTTTGTTTATCTTCACTGAGAAGAAAGTTACGAGACGTGAAATTTGATTTTGCTTTTAACGGGAAGAAAATTATAGCAAAAATGTAAATAGTTGATGAAAAAATTTACAAAATTTATCAGAGATACCCAAAAGTATTTAGTTTTAACAGAAATTTTATTCTTTAATTTATCTTCACTGAGAAGAAAGTTATGAGAGGTGAAATTTGATTTTGCTTTTAACGGGAAGAAAATTACAGCAAAAATGTAAATAGTTGATGAAAAAATTTCCAAAATTTACCAGAGATACCCAAAAGTGTTTAGTTTTAACAGATATTTTTATCTTTTATTTATCTTCACTGAGAAGAAAGTTTTAAGAGGTTAATTTTGTTTTAGAGTGTTTATATCGGGAAGAAAATTACAGCAATAATATAAATAATTCATGAAAACATCTACAAAGCCTACAAAGAGATATTTGAAAGTGTTTAGTGCCAACAGCGATTTAATTCATTTGAATATCTCGACTGCGAAAGAAGTTTTGAAGGTATAAAATTTATTTCAGCCTCCAGCAATAACGCAAGCAGTTTTTTTTTTACTTTCTCCTTACAAAGTACGTGATTGCGATTTTTTTGTCTTCGAAATTTCAACGCAATATCCATTTTGAAGTTCTCGGAGATTTTTCCTACCATTTTTGATGTCGCTGTATCTTAAACACCAATACAGATTTTGGATTAAAACTTTAAACTTGAGCTTTGTTAGACAATTTGAAGAACTGCAAAGCTTTAGTTTTTAAAAACCGAAAGTGGGTGTTTACTCTAAGATTTTGCCAGGTATTTTTTTGAATACAAACAATATTACAAAAATCCTTATATAGATGTTGGAAGACAACAAATAATTGCAGCTTCTTTCTTTTAAAAATTATAAATGCATTACATAAAGTGTTTGAATAATAATAATAATAATAATAATAAATGTTTATTGTACTTAATACATACATACTAATTACAATTACCTTCGACCGGAGTCCTTCATCCACAAAACTATTTGATTTTTGGAGATCCTTCGCATTCCAGTTTAATAGGACGCTTAATTGCTACAAAGTTTGCCACCAACCCAAATATCCAAGACATCCTGCAACGCCTATGTTTACCTGGCAATCCTTTAATTAATCCTAGAACCAAACATCCCTCTTCCGCAATTTATCAATTCATCACATCTCTTCATGATCCACATTCAACCTCACCAACATATTCACAACCATGATCGCAATAATTGACGACTAACTGACGACTGTTAATGCTAGGCAGAAATACCGCTGGTCTATAGCCGTGCAAACGAAAACCCATTATATTTTGTAAATCTATATGTAATAATTTGTAAATAAAAATTGTTCTAGGACGCTTAACTTCATGCAAAATATTTTCGAAGCTTTGACGAACTTTTAAGCGATTTTCCATTAAAATGCCGCACCACCGCGAACCCCCAAAAAACATTAGCCGACGTGTAATACGCTCGTTACGATGCAGACACCGGACGAAGAAAGCGTCGCCAACGACGCTCGTTTGTGTTGGTGGCATCCAACTTTGGAACTCTTGGTCCTTTTGTTTGAAATCTGATTTTCAAAATTCATAGCGTTACTATAGCCAATTCGGTGGAATCTGGCGGCCGAGGTCGTAAAACGGTCGGTCCGCCCCTACAGCGTACGACCACGGCCGCCAGATTCCGGAGAACGGGCTGTAGATGAAGTAATGAAGAGCGGCCGTTAATATCGTTAAACTGCTTTACCTGTAACCAATGATGAATTAATATTTATATTCTCCCACTTCCGGACCGGACTGTCCATATTGGGCCAAAAAGCTGAGATCATCAGGAAAGTCTTCGATGGTATCTATGGATGATAACTGCAATGTATCATCGAAGGAATTAAGGCAGATATCAAGATATCTCTCTATATCTTCGTTTTCTCTTGTTTCTTTCAGTAAATTACAGCAAAACTCTTCATTAAAGATACAAATTTATAGGGACTTGGAAAATGTCTTTATTAAATATCTCTGTTTCCTCTTGTAAATTTCAACAAAGCACCTTTAATGCAAAGATCTTCATTAAAGGTTAAAAATTATAGCCAATAAATTGAAATGGAAAAATTCTTCATCAAATATCTCTTTTCTGTCTTGTTTACATCTTTAAATCAAAGATCTTCATTCAAGATACAAATTTATAGGGACTTTAACCAATTAATTGAAATGGAAAAATTCTTCATCAAATATCTCTGTTTTCTCTTGTTTTTTTTTTAGGTAAAATTACAACAAAATTCCTTTGAAGCAAAGATCTTCACACAATTATAGCCAATAAATTAAAATGGAAAAATTCCTCATCATCATAAAATACCTTTTTTTTCATTATACATCTACATTTAATAATGTTCCGGAAGAAGGTTTAGATTGCATTTAATTCCCTTTCATGTCTTTCTGAAGCTTTACGTATCTGAGTTCCAGTTTAATACTTCAGATTATCCCAAAGTTATGGCCACACCGTTTGCATAATTTAAGTGCACATACCGCGCCGCTGCCCGATAAATTATGTGCACACGTAAATTCCCAGAGAACACATTTCCACCCGCGAATAAAAATCAATGTCTAACGCATGATTTGGTATTTGAGAGACCACAACAAAAGGCTTATTATAATGCGAGATTGGAGAGTCCGAATTTCGGTGTGTCGTAAGCTTGTCGGATACGCGTTTCATTTCCATAACTTAAGCTTAGACTCGATGGACGGGCCGGCACACCAAATGAGAAGATTATTGACAAGATGTACTGGCTGAAGTTTACGTAACTATTGTGCATAAATCTAAACTGCGGAATGTTTAGATTGTTGCTGAATGGAATATGCAAATGGGCGATCGTATTATCCAGCGGGATAATTATACAGTGGTATAACATCGAAACTTGTTAAGCACACATTGATGGGATGAAAAATTTCTACAAGTATTTTATACAGAATTGTTGCATAAGGGTGGTGAGTCTTAATTCTCGTGCCCAATACTTGAGTACTAGGGTAGATCTTTAAGTTCTTAAAATCAAACAGAGATGTCACCACTATCGTTAACCCACTATATTTTTGAGAAGTGTCAACCTTCAACCCGCTACAAATAAAATTTCATGCTGATCCTATCCTACTCTCCAATTTGTTAAACCTTAGAGAGGGTTTCTACAACATGCCCATTTAGCAGAAGCAAAAACAAATATGGATTTTGCGTTTAGTTCAAAACGTTTGGTAAACGTAAGTGCTGGCTCTAACTAGTTCGATTGTAGGATAGGGCCCACCCACCACCTTTCGTATTAGTTTGAATTTAAGCTTAAGTTAATCTTCTTAGATTAAAAAACTTGAACTAATAAGAACTACTACAACTATTTATTTTTTATTTCATAGAAGCATTCGATGACGTAAACACTATAGCTATGGCGATTTGGAGGGTGGTGGGCGGGCCCTGTCTGTCCTGATAAAAACTAATGGTAAAGAGTGCTTGTTAAAGCTAAATTAAATTTCAGGGTGGTGGGTGCGTCCTATTGAATTGAATTTTTGAAATATTTCATTTGCCGGCTGATTGAAAAAAAAATAGAAAAACAATTGCTACTAATGCAAAACTTTCTAAATACACTCAACAACCATCCTACTTTAATATGCGATGGAAATCAGAAAACACCCCTTCCCTAAATTTTACAATAAACACACGTGAAGCGAGAAGAGTGAATTTTTGAAAAATCGCATTTTCCAGCGGCTTGAAAAAAATTGAAAAACAATTGCTACTAATTCAAAACTTTCTAAATACACTCAACAACCATCCTACTTTAATATGCGATGGAAATCAGAAAACACCCCATCCCTAGATTTTCCAATAATCACACGTGAAACGAGAAGAGTAAATTTTTGAAAAATCGCATTTTCCAACTGATTGAAAAAATAGAAAAACAATTGCTACTAATTCAAAACTTTCTAAATACACTCAACAACCATCCTACTTTAATATGCGATGGAAATCAGAAAACACCCCTTCCCTAAATTTTACAATAAACACACGTGAAGCGAGAAGAGTGAATTTTTGAAACATCGCATTTTCCAACTAATTGAAAAAATAGAAAACCAATTGCTAATAATTCAAAACTTTCTAAATACACTCAACAACCATCCTACTTTAATATGCGATGGAAATCAGAAAACACCCCATCCCCAGATTTTCAAATAAACACACGTGAAGCGAGAAGAGTGAATTTTTGAAACATCGCATTTTCCAGCTGATTGAAAAAATAGAAAAACAACTGCAACTAATTCAAAACTTTCTAAATACACTCAACAACCATCCTACTTTAATATGCCATGAAAATCAGAAAACACCCCATCCCTAGATTTTACAATAATCACACGTGAAGCGAGAAGAGTGAATTTTTGAAATATCGCATTTTCCAGCTGATTAAAAAAATAGAAAAACAATTGCTACTAATTCAAAACTTTCTAAATACACTCAACAAGCATCCTCCTTCAATATGCCATGAAAATCAGAAAACACCTCATCCCTAGATTTTCAAATAAACACACGTGAAGCAAGAAGAGTGAATTTTTGAGGAATCGCATTTTCTAACTGATTGAAAAAATAGAAAAACAATTGCTACTAATTCAAAACTTTCTAAATACACTCAACAACCATCCTACTTTAATATGCGATGAAAATCAGAAAACACCCCATTCCTAGATTTTCCAATAAACACACGTGAAGCGAGACAAGTGAATTTTTAAATATCGCATTTTCCAACTGATTGAAAAAATAGAAAAATAATTGCTACTAATTCAAAACTTTCTAAATACACTCGACAACCATCCTACTTTAATATGCGATGGAAATCAGAAAACACCCCATCCCTAGATTTTCAAATAAACACACGTGAAGCGAGAAGAGTGAATTTTTGAAACATCGCATTTTCCAACTGATTGAAAAAATAGAAAAACAATTGCTACTAATGCAAAACTTTCTAAATACACTCAACAACCATCCTACTTTAATATGCGATGGAAATCAGAAAACACCCCATCCCTAGATTTTCCAATAAACACACGTGAAGCGAGAAGAGTGAATTTTTGAAATATCGCATTTTCCAGCTGATTGAAAAAATAGAAAAACAATTGCTACTAATTCAAAACTTTCTAAATACACTCAACAACCATCCTACTTTAATATGCCATGAAAATCAGAAAACACCCCATCCCTAGATTTTACAATAATCACACGTGAAGCGAGAAGAGTGAATTTTTGAAAAATCGCATTTTCCAACTGATTGAAAAAATAGAAAAATAATTGCTACCAATTCAAAACTTTCTAAATACACTCAACAACCATCCTACTTTAATATGCCATGAAAATCAGAAAACACCCCATCCCTAGATTTTATAATAATCACACGTGAAGCGAGAAGAGTGAATTTTGGAAATATCGCATTTTCCAACTGATTGGAAAAATAGAAAAATAATTGCTACCAATTCAAAACTTTCTAAATACACTCAACAACCATCCTACTTTAATATGCGATGGAAATCAGAAAACACCCCATCCCTATATTTTCCAATAATCACACGTGAAGTGAGAAGAGTGAATTTTTGAGAAATCGCATTTTCCAACTGATTGAAAAAATAGAAAAACAATTGCTACTAATGCAAAACTTTCTAAATACACTCAACAACCATCCTACTTTAATATGCCATGAAAATCAGAAAACACCCCATCCCTAGATTTTACAATAATCACACGTGAAGCGAGAAGAGTGAATTTTTGAAAAATCGCATTTTCCAACTGATTGGAAAAATAGAAAAATAATTGCTACCAATTCAAAACTTTCTAAATACACTCAACAACCATCCTACTTTAATATGCGATGGAAATCAGAAAACACCCCATCCCTATATTTTCCAATAATCACACGTGAAGTGAGAAGAGTGAATTTTTGAGAAATCGCATTTTCCAGCTGATTGAAAAAATAGAAAAACAATTGCTACTAATTCAAAACTTTCTAAATACACTCAACAACCATCCTACTTTAATATGCCATGAAAATCAGAAAACACCCCATCCCTAGATTTTATAATAATCACACGTGAAGCGAGAAGAGTGAATTTTGGAAATATCGCATTTTCCAACTGATTGGAAAAATAGAAAAATAATTGCTACCAATTCAAAACTTTCTAAATACACTCAACAACCATCCTACTTTAATATGCGATGGAAATCAGAAAACACCCCATCCCTATATTTTCCAATAATCACACGTGAAGTGAGAAGAGTGAATTTTTGAGAAATCGCATTTTCCAGCTGATTGAAAAAATAGAAAAACAATTGCTACTAATTCAAAACTTTCTAAATACACTCAACAACCATCCTACTTTAATATTCCGTGAAAATCAGAAAACACCCCATCCCTAGATTTTCCATTAATCACACGTGAAGCGAGAAGAGTGGGTTCTTGAAAAATCGCATTTATCAACTGATTGAAAAAATAGAAAAACAATTGCTACTAATTCAAAACTTTCTAAATACACTCGACAACCATCCTACTTTAATATGCGATGGAAATCAGAAAACACCCCATCCCTAGATTTTCAAATAAACACACGTGAAGCGAGAAGAGTGAATTTTTGAAACATCGCATTTTCCAACTGATTGAAAAAATAGAAAAACAATTGCTACTAATGCAAAACTTTCTAAATACACTCAACAACCATCCTACTTTAATATGCGATGGAAATCAGAAAACACCCCATCCCTAGATTTTCCAATAAACACACGTGAAGCGAGAAGAGTGAATTTTTGAAATATCGCATTTTCCAGCTGATTGAAAAAATAGAAAAACAATTGCTACTAATTCAAAACTTTCTAAATACACTCAACAACCATCCTACTTTAATATGCCATGAAAATCAGAAAACACCCCATCCCTAGATTTTACAATAATCACACGTGAAGCGAGAAGAGTGAATTTTGGAAATATCGCATTTTCCAACTGATTGGAAAAATAGAAAAATAATTGCTACCAATTCAAAACTTTCTAAATACACTCAACAACCATCCTACTTTAATATGCGATGGAAATCAGAAAACACCCCATCCCTATATTTTCCAATAATCACACGTGAAGTGAGAAGAGTGAATTTTTGAGAAATCGCATTTTCCAACTGATTGAAAAAATAGAAAAACAATTGCTACTAATTCAAAACTTTCTAAATACACTCAACAACCATCCTACTTTAATATTCCGTGAAAATCAGAAAACACCCCATCCCTAGATTTTCCATTAATCACACGTGAAGCGAGAAGAGTGGGTTCTTGAAAAATCGCATTTATCAACTGATTGAAAAAATAGAAAAACAATTGCTACTAATTCAAAACTTTCTAAATACACTCAACAACCATCCTCCTTTAATATGCGATGAAAATCAGAAAACACCCCATTCCTAGATTTTCCAATAAACACACGTGAAGCGAGAAGCGTGAATTTTTTAAAAATCGCATTTTCCAACTGATTGAAAAAATAGAAAAACAATTGCTACTAATTCCGAACTTTCTAAATACACTCAACAACTATCCCACTTTAATATGCGATGAAAATCAGAAAACACCACATACGTAGATTTTCCAATAATCACACGTGAAGCGAGAAGAGTGAATTTTTAAAACATCGCATTTTCCAACTGATTGAAAAAATAGAAAAACAATTGCTACTAATTCAAAACTTTCTAAATACACTCAACAACCATCCTCCTTTAATATGCGATGAAAATCAGAAAACACCCCATCCCTAGATTTTACAATAATCACACGTGAAGCGAGAAGAGTGAATTTTTGAAATATCGCTTTTTCCAACTGATTGAAAAAAATAGAAAAACAATTGCTAATAATTCAAAACTTTCTAAATACACTCAACAACCATCCTACTTTAATATGCGATGAAAATCAGAAAACACCACATACCTAGATTTTCCAATAATCACACGTAAAGCGAGAAGAGTGCATTTTTGAAATGAAGTTATAGATTTATGTTTATTTAAATACCAGGGCATCCATCATGCAACTGGTGACGTAATTAGTTAGAAGGAAATTTACAGTGCGATTCTTTTGTGTGTTTATTACTTCTTTAAACTGTGGCCGTAAATTATCCGTCATGATAAACCGCCTTTCCGTTCCGACACAACAAATATACGCCATGAATAAAGTCCGCGCGGAAAATTTAATTTACTTTCGTTTCTAATTCTAATTAGAAGTTCTAATTGACGATAATTGCATCTATATTATGTAATAATGCGGCACGTCCGGATAATAGTTGTTTGGAGTTACGTGGCAAGTGGTGATGGACAGCTGTGGAATCCGTTTGCCAATTAACTCGTACATTTGTTGTTTCGTTGCAAATTCGAACAACTGTTGTCATTTAAATTAATCAAATTATTCCAGCTGTGTTTTACTAAGTTTAAAAATTACTGATTGCAAAATGTGGCTCCGAGTTTGCAAATTCGCGGAGACTGCCAAAAAAAAAAAACAGTTGCAGGGAAAAAAAACTATCAAAGTTTACCTAAAACAGATTCTGCTTCAGAAACACATTCGCGGAGACTGACAAAAAAAAATAAATGCAGCAAAAGCCAAACTATCAAAGTTTACCGAAACAGATTCTGCTTCAGAAATCTTTAAAAAATTGCCAATATATCAAATATTTACTCCTAAGCGAACTTTGTTGCATTTCCAAGTTTGCGGAGACGGTCATGTGATCTACTTTAGCAGTTTCATTTCTTAGATTAGCTTCTCGGTGGAACCCAAAATGAGCATTTCCGCTGAGTTCCGTGAAGATTATTATTTTTTTCTATTTTTTTTAAATGTGAACGAAAATTGATAAAAATACGAGTAAGATCCTTTCTTAACAGATTTATTTATTTTTGCTAAATGTACATGCCCAAAGTTTGGCAATGAATTTATCAAAAATAATTTTCACAATTAATTTTTTTTAGAAAAAAAAAATCGTAGATCATCATTTTTTGAATATGTTGGCGTACAAACTACGAAGAAAGGTTTCAACACCGAATTTCTCCTGACATTGAACTCATTTGCAGGTTCGTCGACTCCTGAACTTTTCAACTTTCTCAAACTTCGTTATCGATCCGGTGCGCGTATGCCCGTAATGTTTTCCATTAATCATTAGCGAATAAATACTTCATTCGGCGGAGGAGCATTTCCATTTTGGGTGTCGCGAAGAAAGTCGATAATCGACAGTTGATTATGCGTCCCTAATAACGACGCCGACGGTGATGATGGCACATGTGCATCCGCCGCACGGTTCGCCGACGCCTCATAAATTCAATCATAGAAATCATTATACAATAAATTCTACGGTTGGATAATATTGATTTGCACGCCGCTATAAATAGCTCCCAAGGAAATTAACATCGAATGCGGTTTTGTAATAAACGACAAGTTTCGCGCGCCCAAAATTCGTGCCGAGTGAATCATGGGATTGTGAAGAATTATGTAGGAGTGATGACACGTTATAATAAATTCGATGAATTCGAAATTTTTTTTATGGGAGATTTAATTTTGAGTTGAATTAAATAAAATAGCAGCTTAATGTATGCTGAATCCATATTTGTTGCTAACTTTTTTATTTTGAGATTTATCCGAACGCGATTTGAGAATTATTTTCACATCAAAAGGGCGTGATGCTTGAAGCAAATTTGGTGGTTTGAAAAAAAATTCAAAAACAATTGCCAGCGACTTGAAAATTTCCAAATTTACACAAAACGCATTACGCATTGTGATTCCGCAAAAAACTGCAAACGTCTCACCCTTAAATTGCGGAAATTTCACATCAAAAGGGCGTAATTTTTGAAGCAAATTTCAATCACTTCGGTGGTTTGAAAAAAATACAAAAACAATTGCCAGCGACTTGAAAATTTCCAAATTTACACAAAACGCATTACGGATTGTGATTCCGTGAAAAACTGCAAACGTCGTACCCTTAAATTGCCAAAATTTCACATCAAAAGGGCGTAATTTTTGAAGCAAATTTCCATCACTTTGGTGATTTGAAAAAAAAATACAGAAACAATTGCCAGCGACTCGAAAAATTTTAAATTTACACAAAACGCATTACGGATTGCGATTCCGCGAAAAACTCCAAACGTCCCACCCATAAATTGCGGAAATTTCACATCAAAAGGGCGTAATATTTGAAGCAAATTTCAATCACTTTGGTGGTTTGAAAAAAATACAAAACCAATTGCCAGCGGTTTGAAAATTTCCAAATTTACACAAAACGCATTACGGATTGTGATTCCGCAAAAAACTGCAAACGTCCCACCCTTAAATTGCGGAAATTTCACATCAAAAGGGCGTAATTTTTAAAGCAAATTTCAATCACTTTGGTGGTTTGAAAAAAAAAATACAAAAACCATTGCCAGCGACTTGAAAATATCTAAATTTACACAAAACGCATTACGGATTGTGATTCCGTAAAAAACTGCAAACGTCTCACACTTAAACTGCGGAAATGTCACATCAAAAGGACGTAATTTTTGATGCAAATTTCAATCACTTTGGTGTTTTAAAAAAAATACAAAAACAATTGCCAGCGACTTGAAAATTTCCAAATTTACACAAAATGCATTACGGATTGTGATTCCGCAAAAAACTGCAAACGTCCCACCCTTAAATTGCGGAAATTTCACATCAAAAGGGTGTAATTTTTGAAGCAAATTTCTATCACTTTGGTGGCTTGAAAAAAATACAAAAACAATTACCATCGACTTGAAAATTTCCAAATTTACACAAAACGCATTACGGATTGTGATTACGTAAAAAACTGCAAACGTCCTACCCTTATATTGCGGAAATTTCACATCAAAAGGGCGTAATTTTTGAAGCAAATTTCTATCACTTTGGTGGTTTGAAAAAAATACAAAAACAATTGCCAGCGACTTGAAAATTTCCAAATTTACACAAAACGCATTACGGATTGTGCTTTCGTAAAAAACTGCAAACGTCGCACCCTTAAATTGCGGAAATTTCACATCAAAAGGGTGTAATTTTTGAAGCAAATTTCCATCACTTTGGTGGTTTGAAAAAAATACAAAAAAAATTGCCAGCGACTTGAAAATTTCCAAATTTACACAAAACGTATTACCGATTGTAATTTCATAAAAAACTGCAAACGTCTCTTCCTTAAATTGCGGAAATTTCAACTCAACACGGTCAAACATTGACGCAAATTTTAATAACTTTGGCGGTTTAAAAATAAATACAAAAACAATCGTCAGCGACTTGAAAATTTCAAAATTTACACAAAATGCATTACTGATTATGATTTCATAAAAACACTGCAAACGTCTCTTCCTTAAATTGCGGAAATTTCAACTCAACGCGGTCAAACATTGACGCAAATTTTAATCACTTTGGCGGTTTGAAAAAAATACAAAAACAATTGCCAGCGACTTGAAAATTTCCAAATTTACACAAAACGTATTACGGATTGTGATTTCGTAAAAAACTGCAAACGTCTCACCCTTAAATTGCGGAAATTTCACATCAAAAGGGCGTAATTTTTGAAACAAATTTCTATCACTGTAGTGATTTGAAAAAAATACAAAAACAATTGCCAGCGACTTGAAAATTTCCAAATTTACACAAAACGCATTACGGATTGTGATTCCGCGAAAAACTGCAAACGTCTCGCACTTAAATTGCGGAAATTTCACATCAAAAGGGCGTAATTTTTAAAGCAAATTTCTATCACTTTGGTGGTTTTAAAAAAATACAAAAATAATTGCCAGCGCATGCTAACTTTTTAAAAGAAAGATGGCTCAAATTGATAAATTTTGAGATTCATCCGAGCGCGATCTGAGTATTGGAGATGATTTGAATTTTTTTTTTCTATGATAGAAGTTCGATGTTCCGAATTTTATTTTCTTAAATAACAATAAACTATGTGCTGAATTTGAATATCTTTTTTTTTTATCTGAATGTGCATCTAGCACACTGATTTTTTAAATTTTATTATTTAACGACTAGAAAAAAAATATATTAGGACTTGAAAATTAAAGCATTTTTATGGAAATGTGTTATTGACACTTCAAAGTAAAAACAACCGATTTTTCTTGATAATGTTCAAAAATAATGAGGTTTGAAATCTATGGCTAACTTCACAATGTCATTACTCTCCTTAATTGAGAATACCTTAAAAATTGTTTAAAAAAAAATTAAAAAAACAAAACATATTCCGCTTGATTGGACGTACAAAAAACTTCCAAGAGCTCGAAGACCGACCACCACGCCACAAGAAACAACTTACTCATCTGCATCGGGTTAAAGCGGCGTGTAACGATTTTATTCAACTTCCGCGCACGTAACGTGTTCTCCCACCTTTTTTTTTTCCTCCGATGGAAAATCGAAGGAATAAACACCAACTGACCGTAGTAAGTTCGTGTTCCATTGAGCAAATCCGCCGTCCGATGAATTATTAATTTTTTCAAGGCCCGCCAGGAATGCACTCGCCGTTTCTCCTTCAATGGCAACAACAATAAAAATTCCTCTCGCATTTCTCCCATAACGAACGGCCGTGCGGTCGCCGAGGAGCAGCACAATTAACGCCTGAACTCCGGAGGAAATTGTTAATTGGCATTTATTAATGCTGGGAGCGTGGGTGCAACTTGCAACGAGTTTTTTTTCTACTTCGAGTTATTGCTACATAAAAAAATAGCGTTATTGTTAAATTGATTTTGGTGACGGCACAAACAATACTTTATTTGTCATGATTTTAACTGAATTTTTCCGTGGATTATATTTTAAAAATTATTGAGTGAACGCAATAGCACAAAACGGGGTGACACATGGTGCGGCCGAGGTAGCAGAGGTAGCAAGACAGATAGTTAGGGTCAGTTGCAGAGATCTGTATTACCACCTCTGCCACTTTACTACCTCAGCCGTGCGATGAGTCACCCCGCGAGCCATCAATGCGCCTTGTGTGTCATTTTCAAAAGATAATCATTTTCAAAAAATAATCCACGGAATAATTCAGTGTAGGGTCGGTGCAGAGATCTGTATTACCACCTCTGCTACTTTGCTACCTCAGCCATCCGATGAGTCACCCCGCGAGCCATCACTGCGGTTTGTGTGCCATTGCGTTCACTCACTTAACAATTTTCAAAAGATAATCATTTTCAAAAAATAATCCACGGAATAATTCAGTGTAGGGTCGGTGCAGAGATCTGTATTACCACCTCTGCTACTTTGCTACCTCAGCCATGCGATGAGTCACCCCGCGAGCCATCAATGCGCCTTGTGTGTCATTTTCAAAAGATAATCATTTTCAAAAAATAATCCACGGAATAATTCAGTGTAGGGTCGGTGCAGAGATCTGTATTACCACCTCTGCTACTTTGCTACCTCAGCCATCCGATGAGTCACCCCGCGAGCCATCACTGCGGTTTGTGTGCCATTGCGTTCACTCACTTAACAATTTTCAAAAGATAATCCACGGAATGATTCAGTTAAAAGCATGATCCTATAACCTCCCAGTACGTCCCCCCCGCTGCATCCGTCGAATCTGCCAATTTTCGATCTCATTCAAATTACCCCCCCACTCCCCTCTTAACCGGTTCAGGTTTGAAACGAGATAATGGAGCGGAAAATTTGTTTGGCTTGATTGAATACTCTCCAATCTAAGTTTCCTCTAAGACGCCGCCGCCTCCCGTTTTATAAACTGAAAGAGCACCTTATATTATCCGAGCCGGAAAAATCGCCACTTTCTCAAAGGGAGGAAATTCCGAACTAAGCGCAATGAGTAATGGCCTCCTCAAAGTCGCTCCCTCTCTCAACTCGTTCGAATTACTTTTGTACTTACTGCGTTTGTAATAATTTCCGCGGATGCGAAGACAAGTTGAAACCACTTTAAACTTCAAGACGGGCGTCGAATTACGTAATATTTGTAAGTGTGGCAGTTTTTTTTTTTATGAAAAAGTTTCAAAAGCTGTATCAGCGATATTCGCGAAGTGCGAGTCAATTCTGACTGATCTATTAAGTGGGAATGTATAAATATACAAAAAGTAACACGCAGCAAAATGTGCGCGCCTTTGTATCACACGATACGCATGGTGCGTGCGCAATCTTACTGATCACAGTAGATCGCGCACAGTGGAACTCGGACGTCCGTGTTCCACGTTTTATACTCGTGTCACCGAAACGTGATTTATTTATTGATCGATTGATTATTTGGCACCTTCTTCAACTACATGTGAATCTAGCATCGCAAGAATTTACAGTTCAAGGCGGACCATCACCAGATTTTGTCACAATTTCATAATATGCCGGTGTAAAATCGTAAAAAAATTGATATAATTTTGGTGGCTTGAAATAAATATAAAAACAATTGCCATCGATTTGAAACTTTGCAAAATTACTCAAAATTAATTTAAGATTATGATTTCGTGAAAAGCTGGATACACACCATCACCAAATTTTGTGATACTTTTATTTAAACAGCGCGTGTAATTACAAAAAATATTAATAAATTCAGTGGTTTAAAAAAAATATAAAGACAATTGGTGTCGACTTGAAACTTTCCAAAATTATTCAAAAATCATTCGAGATTATGATTACGTGAAAAACTACACACACACCATCACCGGGTTTTGTCAAAATTTTATGAAATCAGTGCGAAAAATCGTGAAAAATTGTTATAATTTTGGTGGCTTGAAATAAATATAAAAACAATTGCCATCGATTTGAAACTTTGCAAAATTACTCAAAATTAATTTAAGATTATGATTTCGTGAAAAGCTGGATACACTCCATCACCAAATATTGTGATACTTTTATTTAAACAGCGCGCGTAATTACAAAAATTTGTAATAAATTCGGTGGTTAAAAAAAAATAAAAACAATTGGTGTCGACTTGAAACTTTCCAAAATTATTCAAAAATCATTCGAGATTATGATTACGTGAAAAACTACAAACAAACCATCACCAGATTTTGTCAAAATTTTATGAAATCAGTGCGAGAAAACGTGAAAAATTGTTATAATTTTGGTGGCTTGAAATAAATATAAAAACAATTGCCATCGATTTGAAACTTTGCAAAATTGCTCAAAATTAATTTAAGATTATGATTTCGTGAAAAGCTGGATACACTTCATCACCAAATTTTGTGATACTTTTATTTGAACAGCGCGCGTAATTACAAAAAAATTGTAATAAATTCAGTGGTTTAAAAAAAATATAGAAACAATTGCTGTCGACTTGAAACTTTCCAAAATTATTCAAAAATCATTCGAAATTATGATTACGTGAAAAACTACACACACACCATCACCGGGTTTTGTCAAAATTTTATGAAATCAGTGCGAAAAATCGTAAAAAAATTGATATAATTTTGGTGGCTTGAAATAAATATAAAAACAATTGCCATCGATTTGAAACTTTGCAAAATTACTCAAAATTAATTCAAGATTATGATTTCGTAAGAATCTGGATACACTCCAACACCAAATTTTGTGATACTTTTATTTGAACAGCGCTCGTAATTACAAAAAATTGCAATAAATTCAGTGGTTTAAAAAATATATAAAAACAATTGGTGTCGACTTGAAACTTTCCAAAATTATTCAAAAATCATTCGAGATTATGATTACGTGAAAAACTACACACACACACCATCACCAGATTTTGTTAAAATTTTATGAAATCGGTGCGAAAAATCGTGAAAAATTGATATAATTTTGGTGGCTTGAAATAAATATAAAAACAGTTGCCATTGATTTGAAACTTTGCAAAATTACTCAAAATTAATTTAAGATTATGATTTCGTGAAAAACTGGATACACTCCATCACCAAATTTTGTGATACTTTTATTTGAACAGCGCGCGTAATTGCAAAAATTTGTAATAAATTCAGTGGTTTAAAAAAAAATATAAAAACAATTGGTGTCGACTTGAAACTTTCCAAAATTATTCAAAAATCATTCGAAATTATGATTACGTGAAAAACCACATGCACACCATCACCAGATTTTGTCACAATTTTATGAAATCAGTGCGAAAAATCGTGAAAAATTGTTACAATTTTGGTGGCTTGAAATAAATATAAAAACAATTGCCATCGATTTGAAACTTTGCAAAATTACTCAAAATTAATTTAAGATTATGATTTCGTGAAAAGCCGGATACACTCCATCACCAAATTTTGTGATACTTTTATTTCAACAGCGCGCGTAATTACAAAAATTTGTAATAAATTCAGTGATTTAAAAAAAAATATAAAAACAATTGGTGTCGACTTTAAACTTTCCAAAATTATTCGAAAATCATTCGAGATTATGATTACGTGAAAAACCACGTACACACCATCACCAGATTTTGTCAAAATTTTATGAAATCGGTGCGAAAAATCGTGAAAAATTGTTTTAATTTTGGTGGCTTGAAATAAATATAAAAACAATTGCCATCGATTTGAAATTTTGCAAAATTACTCAAAATTAATTTAAGATTATGATTTCGTGAAAAGTTGGATACACTCCATCACCAAATTTTGTGATACTTTTATTTGAACAGCGCGCGTAATTCCAAAAATTTGTAATGATTTCAGTGATTTAAAAAAATATAAAAACAATTGGTGTCGACTTGAAACTTTCCAAAATTATTCAAAAATCATTCTAGATTATAATTACGTCAAAAACTACACACACACACACCAGTTCCCGCCATCGGAAAATTTAAATTTCCTATGACGCACCTCGAGCCAACTTCTACCGTTTTATTCTTCCCGAGTTATTAATTAAATTTTAGTTACTCGCGCAAAACTTCGCCGATTTGTATAATAACAACAAAATCCGTAAAGCGTAATGAAATTTGATTAAATGAAAATTCAGCAGTTACGAATATCGGACATTAAAGAATTTAATTACCGCCGTGCACCTTGCAAACGGTGAGAGAGGAACTTTTAATTAAATTTAAAATAAAACTCACCTGTCTGAAGCGATGTGCAATATTAAGATGCGCGCGGGGATAATATGAGGGATGAAGTATGCAGGAAATTCCTAGCCGGCAGATATTTGTGTTGTCGGGAGAGAGCGCCGGGGAAATTTGAGTTTCTGCGGTGAACCGCCCTCTGGATTTAAACAGCGCCGCTGGGTATTGATGGAGAATTATTATATTGTCGGGAATTCGGCGGAATGAGTAATGCTGGTGTTACTGGCGATGAATATCAGTGTAAGAATGCTGGTGACAATCAATTGTAATTGTTAATAATTTATAATAATAATCAAACTGATTTATTACACCAATAAAATGCATCTGAAACGTTGAATAGATGTGTTTGAGGGAGCCGCGGTGGCCTAGTGAATAGAGATCCTGCTCACGGGCCTCGTGGTCGTAGGTTCGAATTCCAAAACTCTAATTTCTTGATTGCATTTGGATTTCCAAATTTTTCAACTGCCAGCGTTTCGAACTAATAAATTTACCAGATGACTACCATATCTCACTGTTTTTTCTTTTGTTTCAGGTAAGGCATGGATCTTCAAATCGCAACGTATGAACAGAACAAGTCGTTTACAAGGCAGAGTTAAAAAATGTAAGTCGATTATTTGTTTTTCGCAATCTCGTCTCCAAAAACTTTCTACATCGGAGTTGGCCCGAAAATAATTTTAGTTTATTATTCTGCCGAAATGGCTATCGACCAGAAGTCTTTTTTGAGCATTTTTCGTCATCTTAGAAAAGACTTCTGGTCGATAGCCATTTCGGCAGAACAATAAACTAACATTATTTTCGGGCCAACTCAGATGTAGAAAGTTTTTGGAAATGAATGCAAATCAAAGACCCTTTTCTTTGGGTTTAAAGTCTTTTTTAAGCATTTTTTGTCATCTTAAAAAAGACTTCTGGATGATAGCCATTTCGGCAGAACAACAATTATTTTCGAACTATCTCCGATGTAGAAAGTTTTTGAAAATGAATGCATATCAAAGACCTTCTTTTTCTTTATCTTTGGGTTTGAAGTTTTTTGCAATATTGAGAAACACCTTTTGCCATTGATATTATCGTAATCACTATGAATTTATCAGCTAACTAATAAAATAATGAAACCAATTGCGTGCAAACATGCAACGGCCATCTTAATAATACATGCATCTGCAATGATCACTTAATTTCCATTGGTGCGACTACAAGGTATTTATGAGTCTGTTGTTAATTAATTTCTGTAATTACATTCATTAGTGGCGGTACACGTCGAGCAACCTTGCACGTGTGATTTTAATGGCCGCGTAAACATGCATGTAATAAATTATTATTAAACAAATTCTATGAGAAAACCATCAATAAGATTTATTAAATCATCATTTTATAATTTCAAGAATTTATCAACTGATTTGTTGATGTATTAGATTGAAGGAGTAACAGGTGTGACTCGAGAATAAATCAACAAAAAACACCTGAACTAAAACATCGCAGAAAAAAATAGAAAAAACGCAGGAAAAATTCCATAAAAAATCATCCTCAATGGCCGAAGTATTGCTTATTTTAAATAAATTTGGTTTTTGTAAATTCAACAATTTTCAATAGAGATATGGATTTTTGAAAAATTTTGTTTTAATTTTTTGTGCACCTGAACAAAAATATCGCAAAAAAATCTAAAAAACGTAGAAAAAATTCCATAAAAAATCATCCTCAATGGCCGAAGTATCGCTTATTCAAAATCAATTTGGTTTTTGTAAATTCAACAATTTTCAATAGAGATATGGATTTTTGAAAATTGTTGTTTTAATTTTTTAAAAGCAGAAAAAATATAAAAAAACGCAGAAAAATTCTATAAAAAATCATCCTCAATGGCTGAAGTATCGCTTATTCAAAATCAATTTGGTTTTTATAAATTCAACAATTTTCAATAGAGATATGGATTTTTGAAAATTGTTGTTTTAATTTTTTGAGCACCTGGATCGCAGAAAAAAATATAAAAAACGCAGAAAATTTTCCATAAAAAATCATCCTCAATGGCCGAAGTATCGCTTATTTAAAATCAATTTGGTTTTTGTAAATTCAACAATTTTCAATAGAGATATGAATTTTTGAAAATTTTTGTTTTAATTTTTTGAGCACCTGAACAAAAACATCGCAGAAAAAAATATTAAAAACGTAGAAAAAATTCCATAAAAAATCATCCTCAATGGCCAAAGTATCGCTTATTTAAAATCAATTTGGTTTTTGTAAATTCAACAATTTGCAAAAGAGATATGGATTTTTGAAAAATTTTGTTTTAATTTTTTAAGCACCTGAACTGAAACATCGCAGAAAAAAATATAAAAAAAACGCAGAAAAAATTCCATTAAAAATCACCCTCAATGGCCGAAGTATCGCTTATTTAAAATCAATTTGGTTTTTGTAAATTCAATAATTTTCAATAGAAATATGGGTTTTTGAAAATTTATGTTTTAATTTTTTGAGCACCTGAACAAAAACATCGCAGAAAAAAATATAAAAAACGCAGAAAAAATTCCATCAATGGCCGAAGTATCGTTTATTTAAAATCAATTTGGTTTTTGTAAATTCAACAATTTTTAATAGAGATATGGATTTTTGAAAAATTTTGTTTTAATTTTTTGAGCACCTGAACAAAAACATCGCAGAAAAAAATATAAGAAACGCAGAAAAAATTCCATACAAAATCATCCTCAATGGCCGAAGTATTGCTTATCTAAAATCAATTTGGTTTTTGTAAATTCAACAATTTTCAATAGAGATATGGATTTTTGAAAAATTTTGTTTTAATTTTTTGAGCACCTGAACAAAAACATCGCAAAAAAAAATATAAAAAACGCAGAAAAAATTCCATCAATGGCCGAAGTATCGTTTATTTAAAATCAATTTGGTTTTTGTAAATTCAACAATTTTCAATAGAGATATGGATTTTTGAAAATGTCGCAGAAAAAAATATTAAAAACGCAGAAAAAATTCCATAAAAAATCATCCTCAATGGCCGAAGTATCGCTTATTCAAAATCAATTTGGTTTTTATAAATTCAACAATTTTCAATAGAGATATGGATTTTTGAAAATTTTTGTTTTAATTTTTTGAGCACCTGAAAAAAAACATAGAAAAAATATAAAAAACGCAGGAAAAATTGCATAAAAAATCATCCTCAATGGCCGAAATATCGCTTATTTAAAATCAATTTAGTTTTTGTAAATTCAACAATTTTTAATAGAGATATTGATTTTTGAAAATTTTTTTTTTAATTTTTTGAGCACCTCAACAAAAACATCACAGAAAAAAATATTAAAGAGGCAGACAAAATTCTATAAAAAATCATCCTCAATGGCCGAAGTATCGCTTATTCAAAATCAATTTGGTTTTTGTAAATTTAACAATTTTTAATAGAGATATGGATTTTTGAAAATTATATGAATTTCACTCAGTTTACTTTAAAAAAATCATACATTCTTTCATGGGTAGACTGAAATTATAATAGCAAAATTCTTTGATAAGATAAGTATTTAAATCAGTCATATTATGCAAATGTTCCTGATAACTCAGCAGGTCGATGACATTGTGAATTATAAATATTTTGGTTAAGTATACAATATACAGGGTATTTCCAATTTTTTTGTAGCCTCTGCGCTATGGAGTGCCTATGAGTAGACGGGCATTATTAAAGTTTAAAAATCTATCTAAAACTGTACAAATAAGTCGGAGGTGAATTATTTTCTAAACCGGACATCCGATTTATTTGATATTTTTCTTCCTAAGGATTGTTGCCAAACCAAAAGGCACCAAACGCAGAAGAAATAAATGACGTTTTTTTACGGGCTGATGAGACCGCTAAAATTTTCCTGAATAAATAACGGCAGTAACATTATTACGCTCATCATATTTCTTCCCACGCCCAACAACAAAAATAAATGCCGAGAAGCAATAACAATTAAGTCTTAATTAATTCGAATGTGCCTTTAGGCTCGGCAAATATTTAACGCGAGGGCGTAACAGGTACAACCTGTTGGAGGTGGACGCCACCCCCGCACGTAATTCGCATCCACTTATAGAGATGCCCACGGAGACGGCTTCGTACTTTATTTTATTTTCATGTGGGGAGTCACGTCATCGCTGGAGGGAATCGCCGCCGCGAGGAAATTTCGTTTCGAGCCGTAAAAAGGCTTCGAAAACGGGCTGTTTCAACTGTGGCATCGTAAAGATCGTCGATATTATCTAAAACCCAGGGTTTTATTTATTTTGTATTTGTTTACTAAGCTTTAATGTTCGTTCATGCAAAATGTAATCGAAAGTGGCTTTAATAGTTTGAATTTTGGGCGAAAGGTTCTTCTCTTTAATGGCCGATCACAAAAATGTATTTGTCAGAAACAGATGTGTTGGAGAAAAAAATATCAGAACATCAAGTTCTGAGAAAATTAGAAAAGTTTCGAGTCGATGGAAATTGTTTCCATATTTTTTTAAAGCCACCAAAAATGTTTTTGAAATTTTTACAATTTTACGTTTCGGTCGAATCGAATTATCTCACAATCGTTTGCAGATTTTTGCACGATAATAATTCTAACTCCATTTTGAGCAAATTAGAAAAGTTCCTAGTTGATGGAAATTGTTTCTATACTTTTTTAAAGCCACCAAAAATGTTTTTGAAATTTTTACAATTTTTTTGGTCGAATCGAATTATCTCACAATCGTTTGCAGATTTTTGCACGATGATATTTCTAACTGCGTTTTGAGCAAATTAGAAAAGTTCCTAGTTGATGGCAATTGTTTCTATATTTTTTTTAAAGCCACCAAAAATGTTTTTGAAATTTTTGCAATTTTACGTTTTGGTCGAATCGAATTATCTCACAATCGTGATTTTTGCACGATAATATTTCCAAATGCGTTTTGAGTAAATTAGAAAAGTTCCTAGTCGATGGCAATTGTTTCTGTATTTTTTTTAAAGCCACCAAAAATGTTATTGAAATTTTTACAATTTTACGTTTTGCTCGAATCGAATTATCTCACAATCGTGATTTTTGCACGATAATATTTCCAAATGCGTTTTGAACAAATAAGAAAAGTTCCTAGTCGATGGAAATTGTTTCTGTATTTTTTTAAAGCCACTAAAAATGTTATTGAAATTTTTACAATTTTACGTTTTGCTCGAATCGAATTATTTCACAATTGTTTGCAGATTTTTGCACGATAATATTTCTAACTGCGTTTTGAGCAAATTAACAAAGTCCCTAGTCGATGGAAATTGTTTCCATATTTTTTTAAAACCACCAAAATTGTTATTGAAATTTTTACAATTTTACGTTTTGGTCGAATCGAATTATTTCACAATCGTTTGCAGATTTTTGCACGATGATATTTCTAACTGCGTTTTGAGCAAATTAGAAAAGTTCCTGGTCGATGGCAATTGTTTCTATATTTTTTTAAAGCCACCAAAAATGTTATCAAAATTTTTGCAATTTTACGTTTTGGTCGAATCGAATTATCTCACAATCGTTTGCGGATTTTTGCACGATAATATTTCTAACTGCGTTTTAAGCAAATTAGAAAAGTTCCTAGTCGATGGAAATTGTTTCTATATTTTTTTTAAAGCCACCAAAAATTTGATTGAAATTTTTAAATTTTTACGTTTTGCTCGAATCGAATTATCTCACAATCGTTTGCGGATTTTTGCACGATAATATTTCTAACTGCGTTTTGAGCAAATTAGAAAAGTTCCTGGTCGATGGAAATTGTTTCTAAATTTTTTTAAAGCCACCAAAAATGTGATTGAAATTTTTACAACTTTACGTTTTGCTCGAATCGAATTATCTCACAATCGTTTGCGGATTTTTGCACGGTAATATTTCTAATTGCGTTTTGAGTAAATTATTAAAGTTCCTAGTTGATGGAAATTGTTTCCATATTTTTTTAAAGCCACCAAAAATGTGATTGAAATTTTCACAATTTTACGTTTTGCTCGAATCGAATTATCTCACAATCGTGATTTTTGCACGATAATATTTCCAAATGCGTTTTGAGTAAGTTAGAAAAGTTCCTAGTCAATGGCAATTGTTTCCATATTTTTTTAAAACTATCAAAAATGTTATTGAAATTTTTACAATTTTACGTTTTGCTCGAATCGAATTATTTCACAATCGTTTCCAGATTTTTGCGCGATGATATTTCTAACTGCGTTTTGAGCAAATTAGAAAAGTTCCTGGTCGATGGAAATTGTTTCTATATTTTTTTAAATCCACCAAAAATGTTATTGAAATTTTTACAATTTTACGTTTCGGTCGAATCGAATTATCTCACAATTTATGGATCGGGTATTTGTAAATGCTTGCAAGTTTTAAAAAACAATTCGGTTTTTAATAAAATTGAGAAGTTTTAAGACGCCCCCAATTATTTATATATTTTTTCAAGTCATACAAATGTTTTAAAATTGCTACAATCTCACGCTCTGTTCGCAGAAGATTATCTTGAAATATAGGCATGGGTTGTTTGAAGATTTTATAGAATCACAATTCTGAGTTTTTTTTTTGAGTAGATTCATGAAGTTTCAAATCGATGGCAATTGTTTTTACATTTTTTTTCAAGCCTTCAAAATTTTGCAATTTTTTTCAGACTTACTTTTCGCTCGCAAGGGTTTATCTCGAAATTTAGGGAAGGGATGTTTATAAATTTTTGCAGAATCTTAAATACAATTGTGTTTTTAATAAATTTGAAAAGTTTTAAGACGTTGAAATTTTTTATATATATTTTTTTCAAGCAATAAAAATGTTTTAAAATTGTTACAATCTTACGCTCTGTTTGCAAACGATTATCTCGAAATCCAGCGATGTGGTGTTTGTGAATTTCTGCAAAATCTTAAATATAATTGTGTTTTTTAATAAATTTAGAAAGCTTAAAGCCGTTGAATTTTTTTTTTTCAAGCATTTTTTCTGTCCGTTTTGTATTTTATCTTTTCCTGCTTCTTTTGAAGCATTTTTGTTTCCATTTTATATTCGTTCATCTTTTCCTGCTTTATTTTCACCGTCATAGTCTTGAGTGCAGCGAGAATTGAATGAATTAATTTTGTGTTAAAGGCGGCGGATCGACAGTCATCAAGGTCATTCGCGAGTTAGAATTAACTAAGGCAGTGAGGAGAGGCGTATGTTGGACACTCAGTGTCCATCCAGACTCACTTGTCGTATCATGAAAAAGTTCATGTTAAAGCGCTTTATTTAATTTTTAAGTTTATCATCCAGTTTGGGTCAGAAAGATTCTGTCAAGTAAATTTGTGTCATTCTCTCCAGGGGCGGCTCGTTATATAGAGCCAAGGAGCCATGGCACTACCTGTAGTTTCAAGCTCAGCAAGAATTTTTAATTAATTTTTAAAACACTTTTTCACCAGTTACTTTGGTCTAGGAAGTTAAATTTAAAGAGTATATTGTATACGTGGCTCCACCATCAGCATGTTCCACGAGCCGCCACTGATTCTCTCACCAGCCAATGATGGGCGACATTTCCTCGACCATTTTTTTCTGTGTTGTTCTGTAATTCGTTTAAACATTTTTATGTAGACTGACTATTGCATTACGAATAAAGTCATATATTTAACTTCTTTACTCAATGAAAAATTATGTCACATCTTTATCCATATTTATAACTATTTACACGACATCTGCTGACGACTATTAATTATTATTATTCGATGAATAAGCTGTTCACATCAAAACTAATGATATCGGCAGAAGCGATGAATTTCGTGTTTCGATGCCGGTCCACGTGGATTATAGGGGTATGTCATGTCATGTCATGTCATGGAATTTCGACGGGTATTATATCGATATCTCCATAATGACGAGGACCAATTTAATTCCGCCAAAATTCTCCTCGTCCTCCCCTCGCCGATAATTCTTGACTGGAGTATTGAGGTCAGCGTTCCTCGTTGTGGGGTATCGACCACGCAGAAACGCTCTTCCTCTTCCTCTTCCTCGTCGTCATCATCTGGAGCGCGTCCTAGATTCTGAGCTTTTCCTCTTCTCGCGTAATCATGAATTCTTTTCACGGACGCACTTATCAAGAGGGCGCGCGCGCGCCTTCGCAGATCTTTTGTGTCCGTCTTTAAATAGAATTCTGGTGAATTGTGGCGAGGAAAAAATTTGAAGCAACGCATTTCTCTCGATCTAGTGGTTGTTTAATTTCATTAAAGAAATGCGTGTGTGAACCAACAAAGTGCATTTTATTGAAAATCAATTTTTCAATAAGATGGAGAAAGGGTGTGTTAAGTGATCTACGTAAAATTGGGAAGTTAAATGTTATATATCGATGCATTAAACTCACGACATGCATTAGAAAAGATTAATTTTGCAGAATCAATTCGGTTTTTAAAAGGTCACCAATTTTCCAAAAAGTTACAACAAGCTCACTTTTCACGTAAAACAGATGCAAATTCTAGGAAACTGAAAAAAAATATTTGAAATCCTAATATTTCTCACTGCGTTTTGAGAAAATTAGAAACGTTTCTAGTCGATGGAAATTGTTTCTATATTTTTTTAAAGCCACCAAAAATGTTTTTGAAATTTTTACAATTTTACTGAACCCTTAATTCGCAATAAAGTTATCTTATTCGTGCATAATAATCGTGATTCTAACATGTTATACTACATTTTCAAAAAATGCGAAAGCTGATGAACAGTTTTAATCCTTTCAGCCCTGGATTTTTAAATTTGAAAAAAAAATGTTTGTTAATTATTTTTGATGGGGACCTTCTTTTAACTCACTTGATTAATTAGTATAGGAATTAATTAGTGAGGCTTTGTTGAAGTGATTAACAGCAAAAATATGGATTGTCATAGTAAGTAGAGACATGTAAACGTTGCGGTGGCAATTGCCACCACCAGGGCCGAAAGGGTTAATATAAAAATAAAATCTCGTGTAAAAAATAGTTGGTGTTGGAATAAAATTTCGCAAACATTAGAAAGGATCCATTTTACAGAATTAACTCAGTTTTTGAAGATTCATCAATTGCGCTGTTGATAAAACAATTTATTAAGTGGTGTTTTCGCGTGATTCATCAACTTTCCAAAGAGTTGAGTTGATAAAACAATTTATTACGGATTCGGTCGCTAAGCGAAGTTTTTGTGTTTGATTATTATTAATATTTTCGGCCGTATCCCTTGGCACGTGTTGCCGGATGATAACGCGGCGCGTTCGCCTCATGAATATTTATTTACTTCGGCATTGGCCATTTGCTATCTTATCCCGAGAGGAACGTGGGGCCCTTGTTTTGATATTGCGTGTGTGCCAGAAACTTAATTGAAACTAATTCTACTGGTGGTTTTTGCATCTTTGTTTGCAAACCATTTGCTCGTTCAATGGATACTCTAGAACAGTGGTGGCGAAACTCTGACACTGATCCCTGAAGGCGTTTAATGTTTTTAATTATTAATCCTTCATTGGCATCATAACATTTCACAACTTAAATATAACATAGTTAATCTGACTAAAATCTAGTTTTTATACAAGCCTTTCTTTCCTCTATCTCTATCGCTTCAACTCCTCCCTTCAATAGCGTTGTCCACTCCACTTCTCAACACTTTATTTTTTAAAACCTATAACGTGTCAGAATCATGGTTGTAGATAATTTTATTGCGAATTAAAGATACTTTCCAGATTTAAAATTAAAAAAAAAGATAAATATAAAGATAAACTGGTTGTTCCGTTCTCATACACATGTCCCGTGAAATCTCCTTATCCTTTTCCAACATTTGAAAGCGTTGGAAAAATTCATCGGTTATATTATTTGTTTGGATATGGAATATCGGTAATTTTTAACAATAAAAATTGTTTAGCGAAAAAATCTTGGGGGGAGGGGTAATTACATGATCCCCCCACCCCTTGAAACCGCCACTGTATATACCTTTAGAAAAATAATTAACGTTAAATTTATAAAAAAAAAATCTAAGTGGACGGTTATTTCTTGCAAACTCGCTGCAAGTTTATGAAAAATTGTAATAATTCTGTTAAAAAAAACAATTGCTATCCACTTCTCAAAATCACTCAATAACAATTCAAGAACAATTTGGTGAAAAATTACAACACATTCCTTTAACTGTGTTTGCGATATTTCATGAAAACACGATGTAAATTTATGTACTCATTTTGATGACGCGAAAAAAATATAGAAACAATTGCTACTCACTTGAAACTTCTCAATATTAATTCAAGATTAATTTTCTAAAAAAACTACAATACATTTCTTCAATAGCTTTTGCGATATTTCATGCAGACGCGGTGTAAATTTATAAAAAATTGTGATAATTTTGTTGACTTAAATAAAATATAAAAACAATTGCTACTCACTTGAAACTTCTCAGTATGACTCAATATTAATTCAAAATTGATTTTGTAAAAAATTACAATACATTGTTTCAGTAGCTTTTGCGATATTGCATGCAGACGCTGTGTGAATTTATGAAAAATTGTTATCATTTTGTTGATTCGAAAAAATATATAAAAACACTTGCTATCCACTTGAAACCTCTCAAAATCACTCAATATGCATTCAAGATTGATTTTGTAAAAAAATACAATACATTGCTTCAGTAACTTTTGCGATATTTCATGCAGACGCGGTGTAAATTTATAAAAAAATGTAATCATTTTGTTGACGCGAAAAAAAAAATTAAAACAATTGCTATCCACTTGAAACTTTACAAAATTATTCAATATTAGTTCAAGATTGATTTTGTGCAAAATTACAAGACACTGTTTTAATAATTTTTGCCATATTTCATGCAGTGACAGTGTAAATTTATGAAAAATTGTAAAACATTTTTTGACGCGAAAAAATATAAAAACAATTGCTACTCAGTTGAAACTTCTCAGTATGACTCAATATTAATTCAAAATTGATTTTGTAAAAAAATACAATACATTGCTTCAGTAACTTTTGCGATATTTCAAGCAGACACGGTGTAAATTTATAAAAAATTGTAGAAATTTTGTTGACCCGAAAAAATATAAAAATCCTAAAAATATATCTAAAAAATATTCCTGAAAAAATTTGTAAACAAATTCAGAAAAAAAATCCTAAAAAAATTGCTGAGAAAAATTCTTGAAAAAAATCAGGACTCTTACCTCTGGACTCAGACCCTAAATTTAGACCCCAGTTTTCGACTTACTCGCTAAGGCTCATGTTTCTCTCGTTCTAGAACATCTAGAAAAAATTCCCGAAAGAAATTCATAAAAAAAATTCCTGAAAAAAATTCAGAGCGCTTACCAGAAAAAAGCCTAAAACTTCTAAAAAAGAAAAAATGTAAAAAATCCAGAAAAAGGCCCAAAAAGAAATTCATGAAAAAATTCAGGACGCTTTTACCTGAAAAAAGCCTAAAACTTCTCAAAATAAAAATGTAAAAAAATCCAGAAAAAAATTCCCGAAAAGAAATTAATAAAAAAATTCCTGAAAAAAAATCAAAACTCTTACCTGAAAAAAAGCCTAAAACTTCTCAAAACAATGTAAAAAAATCAAAAAAAAAATCCCGAACAGATATTCTTAAAAAAATTCAGGTCGCTTTTACCTGAAAAAAGCCTAAAACTTAAAAAAAAAATGTTAAAAAATTTAGAAAAAAATTCCCGAAAAGAAATTCCTAAAAAAAATACTGAGAAAAACTCCTAAAAAACAAAAAATCAGGCATCTCACCTCTGGTATCAGACCTCAGATTCAGACCTCATACTAAGACTCACTCGCTAAAGTTAATGTTTCTCTCGTTCTAGAAAATCCCGAAAAGAAATTCATAAAACCATTCCTGAACAAAATTAAAAAACAATCTTCTATAGATAATCCTACACAAATTTCTCAAAAAAATGTAAAAAAATAGTTTATGTAATTCTAACTTTAACCACTATCAAAGTATTCAACTGTTTTCATGGCTCATCCATACAAACTGGTATTTTTGAAAACATATTTTTTTACACAAAATTAGGACTTAGAATTAAAAAAAAAATACCTCAAGTAAAAGAGGTGGGGAATTTAATTTTCTATAGAACTCTAATTAATGTATTTATAGCCAGCGCCATAATCAAGTTATTCAATTGTTTCCGACACTACTCCATACTTGTTCTCGTAATTTTCATTTTTTTATAAAGAATTTCCGCATGAAATAAAAAAGAAACAGCTTTAGATAAAAGAAATAGAGAATTAATTTATCTAAAAGTACAACTGCTGCAGTTATAATTGTATAAGGCTCATGTTTCTCTCGTTCTAGAAAATTTAGAAAAAATTCTCGAAAAAAAAATTCCTAAAAAAATTTAAAAAAAATTCTCGAAAAATTTTTACCTGAAAAAAATTCCTAAAAAATTGCTGAGAAAAATTCCTGAAAAAAATTCAGGACTTTCACCTCTGGACACAGACCCTAAACTTAGACCCCAGATCAGAACGACCTTGGGGTACATTTTCAAGGTCAAACGAAGATCAACTTTTACTTTTTAAAATGGAACTCCCTATTTTTTATTGCGGGATCGTATTCTACGAGAAAAAATACAAACTTTTTTTTTTAATCCTTTTCCTTAGAGTTTTTTTCACGAATTTTGTCCGTCATATTGTTTGAAATCTCTTCATGCATTACCTTCGGCATTAGCGTCATCCGATGTGCATCACGTGGAGGTTGCTGATGAGATTTTGCACATCATTGGCCCTGAAAAAAAAACAGTAAAAAAAACCTTTCCTACAAAAAGTTTGTATTTTTCCGTAGAATACCCGTAATATAAAATATGGGGTACCATTTGAAAAATCAAACTTGATCTTTGTTTGACCTTGAAAATTACCTCCAAGGTCATTTTTAAGGTCACCAGCATACGTCCCCCTCCGAACTCTACAACTTTCATCTGAAACATTTCTTGCCAAGTTGCTCAGGTTTCGAGATATTTGGGGTGGTAATTTAAAATGGGACCCATTGTATAAGCGGTAATTTGGTACTAATAAAAGATTTGATTAGAATTGTGTTCATTTTTAAAACAAACGTCTTCACCTTATTTCAGGCCATAAATTCCACGTTGTCCACACGCATCTGAAACCTCAAAATAGATTAAAAAACGATATTAACATTCTTGTTCATTTGAAATGAAACCTAGTTGCATGATGAATGAGCTGATACATACATAATGGAGAATTTTAAAAAATCCAAAAGAATCGAAGTTTACCTCACGCTCCTGTCTTTCACATACATAATGTAAAATTTCATAAATCCAAAAGAATCGAATTTTACCACACGCTCCAGTCTTTCTCCTAATTACACCCCCGACAGTGATTTTCCTCTCGCACCTTCTCGCACGGGAACATCGATTTTTCCCCCGGAATGTGTATTTACTTCTACATTTCTATATATAAACGAAGGAACAGCCCGGGGCGACGGTACGGGGCGGAAAGTGGTTAAGGAAATAACTAACTTCCCTTTGACGTAACGGATGCCTAACTTCGGCCAATCTTCATCATACTGGTGGGAAAAGCCGACGCTATTACTCGGGGATAGTTAGCACCACCCCGGGGCGCCGTGATGAACTACTTAAGGGCGCAGATATGGATTTAAATGGCTAAAGGTTGAAGACAATTCAGAACTTATTACCTAAATTATTATTTTTCGGGATGGTGCAAATATACGTAGCGCACTTTTTTTATTTTTTGGGGGGCGAATTTTCCGGCCGAAAATATGAATGGAATGAATCGTCGGCTGGGAAACAATGGGCCATTCTTTCTGTAAAAAGAGAATCACCGCGAACAAATCCCCGTGCTTTTTTTTTTTTTTAGAGAACTATGAGCGTCTAGTGTGCCCTGAATAGCCGTGAACGAACATCTGGCCTCTATTTTTAATGCGGGAGACACTTTCAGACCCTAAACGTCGCCCGTTGCGGTGTTCTTATTCGCCCCCGATTGTTTTTCGGGCTTCACGCAACATTGTTTAAAAAAAAAAAAAAAAAAACTTTACTTTGTTCGGGGGAGATAATGGGACGCGAAATTACCTGGCCATTCATGCTTTTGCTGCGAAAGAACTTCAAAGTATCTTTGTGTCTTTGAGCTTATCAAAAATTTTAATGCGCGATTGTTATTTCCGTCTTAAGAATTATTAGTAGAATCGCCATCAGCTGGGTGTGGGATCAGGTCCTCGCCGTTAACTTTTTAGGGTCTAAGGCCACAAGAACCACCCCATGGTCTCGCCCATTTGTAACAGATTACGACTTCTTTGGTTTTGTACTTCGACGCACGCAAAGATATAGACTAGCCTTGCCCCCCCTTGTGGACGCCCTTGCTTAGGCCACGAATTATAATGTCTAGTTATGCGTCCAATGTTTTCACTGGTCTTTAGATACGACGAAGAAGAAAACTGTAACTTGATATTTATACATTGTACTTCTTTTGTAAACAGCTGATTAATTTAAACCGAACACGTGGTGTCCCAGAAACGCAAAATTACTCGAGATGCGATTAGTCATTTACAGGGAGAACATGGTGATTGTTTGATAGCATGAGTACTTTTTTTTTAATCCGCCGTCGAGTGTCTCGCGACTTCGAACTTCGGCTCAAACGTAATTACCGCCGGGAAAAATTTATTAATCAGAAAGTGTTTAAATTTTTGCTTTGCCCCCCCCCTCTCCGCGCCCGCCGGGATGAACTAATAAAATCGTCGGCGCGCCGTTCCCGGATTACGCGGACATTCCGGGCGCGCGTCCCGTTTTAATCTCCACCCCCGGAATTAATATCGCCCAACGTTTTAATCTCGACTGCAAAGCGGGCGTATTATTTTCAAACGAATATATTTGAATACCGCATAGTAAATATCACCAATTCATATATATAAAAAAAAGTAAAACGTGTGACCCAAGCCTTCCATATGTAAATCTAGTTTATTATTAACCAACAGTGGACACCTACTTATACAGGGTGACTAAAAAATGATCGCATATACAGGGTTCGTCAAAATTACCAGAGCACCTAAATAAAACTCTCCAACCGTAAAAAATTTGAAACAAAATAATAAGTGCCATCGAATATTCAACATGCATTTACTCTAAATTTTTGAAAGAATTATAAAAATATAAATTTTTGTAAAAATGATAAAAAAATAAATTTTTGAAAAATTATAAAAATATAAATTTTTGAAAAATGATAAAAAATATATTTTTTTTTAAATTATAAAAAATATAATTTTTTTTAATTATAAAAATATTTTTTTTAAATTATAAAAATATAAATTTTTAAAAAATTATAAAAATATAAATTTTAGAAAAAATTATAAAAATATAAATTTTTGAAAAAAAATATATAAATTTTTGAAAAATGTATAAAAATATAATTTTTTGAAAAAATTAAAAAAAAATAAGATTGGCATATAAAAAAACTTCCTCTGCAGAAAAACACATAAAAGAATAGCAACGAAAAAAATATTCAACGTCAAGCAACTTTTATTAAAATAATTTTGAGAACTGATAATTATTAAAAAAAATACACAGGGTCGTCAAAATTACCGGAATACCTAAATAACTCTCCAACCGTAAAAAATTGATACAAAATAATAAGTGCCATCGAATATTCAACATCATTACTAGATGCATTTACTCTAAATTTTTGAAAGAATTATAAAAGTATAAATTTTTTTAAAAATTATAAAAATATAAATTTTTGAAAAAATTATAAAAATATAAATTTTTGAAGAAATTATAAAAATATAAATTTTTGAAAAAAATATAAAAATATTAAATTAAAAAAAAAATGAAACAATTAATTTTTGAAAAAATTATAAAAATATAAATTTTTGAAAAAATTCTAAAAATATTAATTTAAAAAAAATATGAAACAATTAATTTTTGAAAAAATTATAAAAATATAAATTTTCGAAAAAATTATAAAAATATAAATTATTGAAAAAATTATAAAAATATAAATTATTGAAAAAATTAAAAAAATATAAATTTGAAAAAATAGGATTGGCATTAAAAAAAACATCCTCTGTAGAGAAACACATAAAAGAATAGCAACGAAAAAAATATTCAACGTCAAGTAACTTTTATTAAAATAATTTTGAGAACTGATAATTATTAAAAAAAAAATACACAGGGTTCGTCAAAATTACCGGAATACCTAAATAACTCTCCAACCGTAAAAAAATTGAAAGAAAATAATAAGTGCCATCGAATATTCAAAATCATCTCTAGATGAATTTATTCTAAATTTTTGAAAGAATTATAAAAGTATAAATTTTTGAAAAAATTATAAAAATATAAATTTTTGAAGAAATTATAAAAATATAAATTTTTAAAAAAATTATAAAAATATAAATTTGAAAAAAATAGGATTGACATTTAAAAAAAAACATCCTCTGTAGAGAAACACATAAAATAATAGCAACGAAAAAAATATTCAACGTCAAGCAACTTTTATTAAAATAATTTTGAGAACTGATAATTATTAAAAAAAATACACAGTGTTCGTCAAAACTACCGAAATACCTAAATAACTCTCCAACCGTAAAAAATTTGAAACAAAATAATAAGTGCCATCGAATATTCAACATCATCTCTAGATGAATTTATTCTAAATTTTTGAAAGAATTATAAAAGTATAAATTTTTGAAAAAATTATAAAAATATAAATTTTTGAAAAAATTATAAAAATATAAATTATTGAAAAAATTATAAAAATATAAATTTTTGAAAAAATTATAAAAATATTAATTTTTAAAAAAATTATAAAAAAAATTAATTTTTCAAAAAATTATAAACATACATTTTTGAAAAAATTATAAAAATATAAATTATTGAAAAAATTATAAAAATATAAATTATTGAAAAAATTATAAAAATATAAATTTTTGAAAAAATTAAAAAAATATAAATTTGAAAAAAATAGGATTGGCATATAAAAAAAAAACATCCTCTGTAGAAAAACACATAAAAGAATAGCAACGAAAAAAATATTCAACGTCAAGCAACTTTTATTACAATAATTTTGAGAATTGATAATTATTACAAAAAAAATACACAGGGTTCGTCAAAATTACCGGAACACCTAAATAACTCTCCAACCGTAAAAAATTTGAAAAAAATTCAAACAAAAGTTTCTTAGTTGCAAACAAGCCATTGTTTAAATATATTTTTATTATACAGGATGTTCATTTTATTCCCCAAATTTGACAACTTTTCAATTTTTAAATAGAACACCCTGTATATTTTTACATGTTTTAATTCCAAGATTGATTATAATAATTATTTGTGAGAATAATTTTTTTTTATACAATGCATCATAAGCAATTATTACTCCTATTAATTATTTTAATAAAATTTGCTTGACGTTCAATAATGCTTTCATTGCTATGGCAACAAACTATTCTTAACTGTGTTTTTTTTTTCACGGAGTGTGAGTTTCTCTACATGACAGTCCTATTTTTTAAAGTCTGCATAAGAAAATTTTTAAGAAAAAAAAATACAGGAATTTTTGTTATTATTTACTGGATTTAAAATTGATTTTAATAAAAATGATTTGATATTTAATAATGCATCTAGTGCAACTGTTTTTATATTTTTTTTTTATTGGAAGGAAAATGCTCAACTTCGGAATTACACTCAGCTCGATTCTCGAGTGTTTATCTCGAAATCTGGCGAAGGGGTGTTTGCAGATTTTTACTAGATCTTAAAGTAGAATCAATTTTGAGTAAATTTGGAAAATTTTAAGGTCGGCGCAATTGTTTTTATATTTTTTTAGAGGTGGGAAAATTTTTAACTTCGGAATTACACTCAGCTCGATTCTTGAGTGATTATCTCGAAATCTAGCAAAGGGGTGTTTGCAGATTTTTACTAGATCTTAAAGTAGAATTCATTTTGAGTAAATTTGGAAAATTTTAAGGTCGGCGCAATTGTTCTTATATTTTTTTTAAAGGTGGGAAAATTTTTACCTTCGGAATTACACTCGGCACGATTTTCGAGTGATTATCTCGAAATCTGGCGAAGGGGTGTTTGCAGATTTTTACTAGATCTTAGAGTAGAATTAATTTTGAGTAAATTTGGAAAATTTTAAGTTCGGCGCAATTGTTTTTATATTTTTTTTAAAGGTGGGAACATTTTTAACTTCGGAATTACACTCAGCCCGATTCTCGAGTGATTATCTCGAATTTTGGCGAAGGGATGTTTGCAGATTTTCACTAGATCTTAGAGTAGAATTAATTTTGAGTAAATTTGGAAATTTTTAAGTTCGGCGCAATTGTTTTTATATATTTTTTTAAAGGTGGGAACATTTTTAACTTCGGAATTACACTCAGCCCGATTCTCGAGTGATTATCTCGAATTTTGGCGAAGGGATGTTTGCAGATTTTCACCAGATCTTAGAGTAGAATTAATTTTGAGTAAATTTGGAAAATTTTAAGTTCGGCGCAATTGTTTTTAAATTTTTTTTAAAGGTGGGAAAATTTTTAACTTCGGAATTACACTCGGCACGATTTTGGAGTGTTTATCTCGAAATCTAGCGAAGGGGTGTTTGCAGATTTTTACTGGATCCTAAAGTAGAATCCATTTTGAGTAAATTTGGAAAATTTCAAGGTCGGCGCAATTGTTTTTATATTTTTTTTAAAGGTGGGAAAAATTTTTAACTTCGGAATTACACTCGGCTGGATTCTTGAGTGATTATCTCGAAATCTGGCGAAGGGGTGTTTGCAGATTTTTATTAGATCTTAAAGTAGAATCAATTTTGAGTAAATTTGGAAAATTTTAAGTTCGGCGCAATTGTTTTTATATTTTTTTAAAGGTGGGAAAATTTTTTACTTCGGAATTACACTAGGCACGATTCTCGAGTGATTATCTCGAAATCTGGCGAAGGGGTGTTTGCAGATTTTCACTAGATCTTAAAGTGGAATCAATTTTGAGTAAATGTGGAAAATTTTAAGGTCGGCGCAATTGTTTTTATATTTTTTTTAAAGGTGGGAAAATTTTTTACTTCGGAATTACACTCGGCACGATTCTCGAGTGATTATCTCGAAATCTGGCGAAGGGGTGTTTGCAGATTTTCACTATATCTTAAGTGGAATCAATTTTGAGTAAATTTGGAAAATTTCAAGGTCGGCGCAATTGTTTTTATATTTTTTTTAAAGGTGGGAAAATTTTTAACTTCGGAATTACACTCAGCTCGATTCTCGAGTGATTATCTCGAAATTTGGCGAAGGGGTGTTTGCAGATTTTTACTAGATCTTAAAGTAGAATAAATTTTGAGTAAATTTGGAAAATTTTAAGGTCGGTGCAATTGTTTTTATATTTTTTTTTAAACGTGGGAAAATTTTTTACTTCGGAATTACACTCGGCACGATTCTCGAGTGATTATCTCGAAATCTGGCGAAGGGGTGTTTGCAGATTTTTACTAGATCTTAAAGTAGAATAAATTTTGAGTAAATTTGGAAAATTTTAAGGTCGGCGCAATTGTTTTTATATTTTTTTTAAAGGTGGGAAAATTTTTAACTTCGGAATTACACTCAGCTCGATTCTCGAGTGATTATCTCGAAATTTGGCGAAGGGGTGTTTGCAGATTTTTACTAGATCTTAAAGTAGAATAAATTTTGAGTAAATTTGTAAAATTTTAAGGTCGGTGCAATTGTTTTTATATTTTTTTTTAAAGGTGGGAAAATTTTTTACTTCGGAATTACACTCGGCACGATTCTCGAGTGATTATCTCGAAATCTGGCGAAGGGGTGTTTGCAGATTTTTACTAGATCTTAAAGTAGAATAAATTTTGAGTAAATTTGTAAAATGTTAAGGTCGGTGCAATTGTTTTTATATTTTTTTTTAAAGGTGGGAAAATTTTTAACTTCCGAATTACACTCGGCACGATTCTCGAGTGATTATCTCGAAATCTGGAAAAGGGATGTTTGCAGATTTTTACTGGATCTTAAAGTAGAGTTAATTTTGAGTAAATTTTGCACAATTTTAAGTTCGGCGCAATTGTTTTTATATTTTTTTTCATTGGTTGGAAAGTGCTCAACTTCGGAATTACAATCAGCTCGATTCCTGAGTGATTATCTTAAAATCTGATGAAAGAGTGTTTACAGATTCTTACGGGATCTTGAAGCAAAATAGATTTTGAGTAAATTTGGAAAGTTTTATGTTCGCGGAAATTATTATATTTTTTTTTACTGAAAAATATTTAACTTTCGAATTACAATCATTTTCAATCTCATGTGATTATTTAAAAATTTGGTGGAGGGGAGCATGAAAATTGCTAGGGAATCTGGAAATAAAATTAATTTTGAGTAAATTCAGTTTTTAATATATTTTTTTAACGGTGGAAAAATATTGCCCACTTCAAAAGTTATTACTTCAATTAATTTTTTATCACATTATACCGGAGAAAATAACATGATGACCACATCACATTTTTTTCCTCTCGTGACATTAACCCCGTTTATATTTTCACTCTCGAAATAAAATAACGCCGCCCGCTCTGATTTTTCTGAAAATTCAATAACGGACTCGTGGCCGTGCGGCCGCGTATTGATTTACTTATCTTCTCCACTGGTGGCTTTATTTATTGATTTACGCCATGATAGGGTGAAAATTAATAAGTTCTTGGTATTGATGTTTGAATCGGAGGATTCTTGGCGTTACAGTTTTCTCCTTTCGCCGGCAGGAACGGTTCGAATTTTCCGCAGGTTCCTGCGAGCAACCGGAGGCGCCACCTCTGGAAACGCGCTCGAAGCGTTTGTCAGGAACGCGCGGGAATTCTGCCGTCGGTGCGCGGCTCCGTGGATAGATGTCACCACTGTGACGATTTTAGAATTTATTGTAAAAATACAAAGTCTTTAATTTTAATGTGTTCGTACTATTTTATTATTGTAAACTTTATTGAAATCATACATATACTTACATACATGCACACAAGCATGAGCTCAAAAGGCCATCGACCGAGGTCTTTCAGCCATGTGTTCGTACTATTATTCCCTATTTATTATATTATCTTACGTGTACTTTAATTCTTTAATGTGATAATTACAATAAGTTTACACAGGTCAATATACTTTATATAAATAAATGGTTTCGAATTAATAGCGGGAACCAATAATGTAAGATTTAAGATGATCTAAGTAAAAAAAATATCGTCGGTTTATAAGATAATTGTAGTTTTTTCCGCTGAAGATGACATACTAACATGTCGAAAATACATACAAACAATAACTGGCAGTACAACTTATATACTTCCTACTCAATTATACAACCAGTTTAAAAAAATGGATAACTACCTAAACAATAAAACCAGAAAGGTTACAATTCTGCAGTTTTGGAATATTGAAAAAAAAGTCAAATCTGTAAATGTTTCCCAACGAAGATGTCTCTTGGTAAAGTTTTAAAACTGAAAGTCCAACTAAAATAATTTATGGCTTTAGTTTCCCAAAAACAATCTGAACCACCCTGTATAATATATTTTTATATTTGCTATTTAATTAATAATTTTTAAGGCTATAACTTGTCAATTAATACTGTAGGTGTTTACTTAGTGAATAACATCTCGAAATATAAATTAAATTCGTGTGTTATTAACAAAGAAAGTGTTTTAACTTGTGCTTCATCCGTTTTCTATTTCAACTCACATAAATCCGAATAAATTTCACTCGGCAATATTAAAACCTGAATAATTAATAGAACGAGGAACGTTTTTTTTTCACTCGTTCTTTCATCCATCGAAAAAAAACAAGGGTGGTCGTTAAATCTCGCACTTAATCCACTTCCCTACCTACTCTCTTTCTTTCTCTCTCTCTCCGACAAATTTGGCTAATCCATAAAGGTAGATGTGGGAGTGCGTTATCGCCGGAATCGGGCCTTAATGTTCCACATTTGCCGGATTTATTTCCCGATATTAGTCAACTTTTCCGTGCAAATCTTTTAATATTAGCGCAGTGTTCTCGGTTCAGCTCGTTAGCATATGTGACAAATTGTGGGAAATGCATCACCATTAGGTGATTGTGGAAGGAAGACCTAGTTCTTAATCAAGAGACTGGATGAAAGTGATTGCTTGTTATCGTTAATGTTAAGCCCAGGCTCGTTTCACATAAGGCCTCATGTTAATTTTCGGTTAGTAATAAATGATATGAAACATTTTTTTTCCGGGAAAATAATTACTTCGCGAGCTTTTTCTCGTTATTAAGAACTGCTATGAATTTTTTCAGATTTTTTCAAGACACAAAATTTTTCCTCATTTTTTCCCGACTAATGGAATGGAAAATGGGCGAAAATCATGAAATTACCAATTGACTTGTTATGTACATAAAAATGTTCATAAAAGAACATGGAATTTGTGGATAAATTTTCAGTCCAATCGTACTTGTAGTTTTCTTGCTGTCCGCTCCCAGATTGGGCACTCGAAAGTTGGCCAGAAATTTTGGTCGTTTTTGGGAATATTTTGTCGCGGTCTCACAAGACAGTTATCGATGATATAATATCAATTTATAGCTGCATTCTTCTAGAATCTAGTACTTCTATTCCGAACCATCTACCGCATCCACGAACCGAAATTCGTTTGTTCGAACAAGCCACTGTCCGTCAGCGTCAATCTGCAGGGTCTCGGTATTCGCTTCGCATAAGGCCTCATGTTAATTTTCGGTTAGTAATAAACAGGGTTCGGACGATATATATCATCGGATATATATATATATATATATATATATATATATATATATACGATATATATCGCGATATATATCGTGATATATATCGTGATATATATTCGATGATATATATCATGGATATTTATGAAACACACAATACCAAAAAATTCCCCCGTTTTTCAAATTTTTCCAGTTGCAGCAATATGAATAGTAAGCATGTGCTCTAATCAGGGGCGGCTCGTTATACAGAGCCAAGGAGTCATGGCACTACCTGTAGTTTCAAAATTTTTAAATTAATTCTTAAAACACTTTTTCACCAGTTACTTTGGTCTAGGAAGATTTTTCTTCAAATAATAAGGAGGGCGGGGGGGGGGGGGGGGCTATATTGTATAAGTGGTTTTACCATCTACATGTTCCACGAACCGCCACTGATTATAGCTGGTAACAATATGACAACTATCAAAAGTTGAAAAGGTGAGAAAAAATTGCAGCCTGCGCTTATAAAAATTGTAAAAAATTCATTTCGACCAAAGTTACCTTCAAAATTTCAAAATGCATCCAGAATGAACCTAACTTTGATAATTCACTTCAATATTTGACACATCGTGGCTGAAAACAAAATGGCAACCATCAAAACTTGAAAAACAGAGAAAAAAATTGCAGTCTGCGCTTATAAAAATTGTAAAAAATTCATTTTGGCCAAAGTAAACTTCAAAATTTCAAAATGCAACCAGAATTAACCTAACTTTGATAATCCACTTCAATATTTGACACATCGTGGCTGAAAACAAAATGGCAACCATCAAAAGTTGAAAAACAGAAAAAAAATGCAGTCTGCGCTTATAAAAATTGTAAAAAATTCATTTTGGCCAAAGTAACCTTCAAAATTTCAAAATGCATCCAGAATGAACCTTACTTTGATAATCCACTTCAATATTTGACACATCGTGGCTGAAAACAAAATGGCAACCATTAAAAGTTGAAAAACAGAGAAAAAAAATTGCAGTCTGCGCTTATAAAAATTGTAAAAAATTCATTTCGGCCAAAGTAAACTTCAAAATTTCAGAATGCATCCAGAATGAACCTAACTTTGATAATCCACTTCAATATTTGACACATCGTGGCTGAAAACAAAATGGCAACCATCAAAAGTTGAAAAACAGAGAAAAAAATTGCAGTCTGCGCTTATAAAAATTGTAAAAAATTCATTTCGGCCAAAGTAAACTTCAAAATTTCAGAATGCATCCAGAATGAACCTAACTTTGATAATCCACTTCAATATTTGACACATCGTGGCTGAAAACAAAATGGCAATCCTCAAAAGTTGAAAAGCAGAGAAAAAATTGCAGTCGGTGCCTCTAAAATTCGTAAAAAAATAATTTCGGCCGAACTAAGCTTCAAAATTTCAAAATGCATTTAGAATTAATGTAATTTTGATAATCCACTTCAATATTTGACACATTATAGCCAGGGGTGGTTCATTATAGAGAGCCAAGCAGCCATGACACTACCTGCAGTTTCAAGCTCCGCAATAATTTTTAATTAATTCTTAAAACATTTTTTCTCCAGTTACTTTGGACTAGGAAGATAAATCGTTTTGTCTTTCTTCAAAAAATGAGGGGCGGGGGAGGGGTATATTGTATAAGTGGCTCTACCATCAACATGTTCCACGGGCCGCCACTGGCTCTAATATAAACTAGATATGGGCGAAATGACTCTTTTTTGTCGGAAAGAGTCGATTTTTCAAGTGACTCACGACTGTTAAAAATGAAAAAGTAAGTGTGAACAAAAAAAAAACAAAAAAAAGGTCTTCACTTTGAAAATCCTTCAATTTATTTCTGAAAACATAGTGAAGAGCAAAAAAGTCCTTATTTTAAAAAAATTTCAATTTGATGTCAAATATTTTTACAATTTAAATGTTATTTTTTTACTATCTTGTAAGCAACTGTGTTTGTTTGCAATAAATAAATATAATATAAATAAAGTATGTGCATTATATAATTAATAAGTCATATAAACATAAATATTAATGACCAAAAATAAATATCAAGAAGTTGAAATAAATCGGATATATATCCGATATATTGATATTTATATAAATATCGGATATTTTCCGAACCCTGGTAATAAATGATATGAAAAAATTTTTGTTCGGGAAAATAATTACTCCGCAAGCTTTTTCTCGTTATTAAGAACCGCTATGAATTTTTTCAGATTTTTTCAAGGCACAAAATTTTCCCTCATTTTTCCCCGAAAATGGGCGAAAAACATGAAATGGCCGACTGACTTGAAATATACATCAAATGTTCACAAAATAACGGGAAATACGTCGTTAAATTTTCAGTCCAATCGCACTTGTAGTTTTCTTGCTGTCCGCTCCCAGATTGGACACACGAAAGTTGGCCAGAAATTTTGGTCGATTTTGGGAATATTTTGGCGCGGTGTCACGAGACAGTTATCGATGATATGATATCAATTTATAGCTGCATTCTTCTAGAATCTAGTTCTTCTATTCCGAACCATCTACCACATTCACGAACCGAAATTCGTTTGTTCGAACAAGCCACTGTCCGTCAGCGTAAATCTGCAGGGTCTCGGTATTCGCTTCGCATAAGGCCTCATGTTAATTTTCGGTTAGTAATAAATGATATGAAAATTTTTTTTTCCGGGAAAATAATTACTCTGCAAGCTTTTTCTCGTTATTAAGAACCGCTATGAATTTTTTCAGATTTTTTCAAGACACAAAATTTTTCCTCACTTTTTCCCGGAAAATGGGCGAAAAACATGAAATGGCCGACTGACTTGAAATATACATCAAATGTTCACAAAATAACGGGGAATACGTCGTTAAAATTTCAGTCCAATCGTACTTGTAGTTTTCTTGCTGTCCGCTCCCAAATTGGGCACTAAAAAGTTGGCCAGAAATTTTGGTCGTTTTTGGGGAATATTTTTGCGCGGTCTCACAGGACTGTTATGGATGATATGATATCAATTTATAGCTGCATTCTTCTAGAATCTAGTACTTCTATTCCGAACCATCTACCACATCCACGAACCGAAATTCGTTTGTTCGAACAAGCCACTGTCCGTCGGCGTCAATCTGCAGGGTCTCGGTATTCGCTTCACATAAGGCCTCATGTTAATTTTCGGTTAGTAATAAATGATATGAAAACATTTTTTTTCGGGAAAATAATTACTCCACAAGCTTTTTCTCGTTATTAAGAACCGCTATGAATTTTTTCAGATTTTTTCAAGACACAAAATTTTTCCTCACTTTTTCCCGGAAAATGAGCGAAAAACATGAAATGGCCGACTGACTTGAAATATACATAAAATGTTCACAAAATAACGGGGAATACGTCGTTAAATTTTCAGTCCAATCGTACTTGTAGTTTTCTTGCTGTCCGCTCCCAAATTGGGCACTCGAAAGTTGGCCAGAAATTTTGGTCGATTTTGGGAATATTTTGCCGCGGTCTCACGAGACAGTTATCGATGATATGATATCAATTTATAGCTGCATTCTTCTAGAATCTAGTACTTTTATTCCGAACCATCTACCACATCCAGGAACCGAAATTCGTTTGTTCGAACAAGCCACTGTCCGTCAGCGTGAATCTGCAGGGTCTCGGTATTCGCTTCGCATAAAGCCTCATGTTAATTTTCGGTTAGTAATAAATGATATAAAAAGAAAAAATTCTGGAAAATAATTACTCTGCAAGCTTTTTCTCGTTATTAAGAACCGCTATGAATTTTTTCAGATTTTTTCAAGACCCAAAATTTTTCCTCATTTTTTCCCGAAAAATGGGCGAAAATCATGAAATTACCAAATGACTTGTTATGCACATAAAAATGTTCATAAAAGAACATGGAATTTGTGGATAAATTTTCAGTCCAATCGTACTTGTAGTTTTCTTGCTGTCCGCTCCCAAATTGGGCACTTGAAAGTTGGCCAGAAATTTTGGTCGATTTTGGGAATATTTTGGCGCGGTCTCACAAGACAGTTAGCGATGATATTATATCAATTTATAGCTGCATTCTTCTAGAATCTAGTACTTCTATTCCGAACCATCTACCACATCCACGAACCGAAATTCGTTGGTTCGAACAAGCCACTGTCCATCAGCGTCAATCTGCAGGGTCTCGGTATTCGCTCCCCATAAGTCCCCACGTTAATTTTCGGTTGGTAAAAAATGATATAAGAAAAATGATTTTCGGGAAAATGCTAAAAGCAGTTGTACATAAAGCTTTATATGTAACTCGTATATGGACTTGTTACATAATAATTCCTTTTATGACTTACGAACGAGCTCGTGTCTATCAAAAAGTTATAAGCGAAGCGCTTTATATTCAATTTTAAAGTCTGGCACAGTAATAAAACTGCATTTGAAACAATTACGATTACTACCCACGTTGAGAATTGTTCTCCCATTCTGGTAGAATTACGTCGGTATCAATCATTTCTGGAAATAGTGTGCGCGTTGAGTGTATCGCCCATATTTCAGCAGCGCAAACGTAATTTATTATTAGGAAAAATTGCCAGCGGAGCGCGATATGAAATTCCAGCTTGCGGAAATGAACGGCAATCCCCCGTTGTTTCTGCAAATATTACCTTGATGAACGATAGGCCCGCACTCGATCATTCTCGCGAAATGGGGCTCTTGCGTTGTTTTCGACAGGTGGCAATTTCTAATATGGTATATCCATCAAATCGATCGCACGTTCGCGAATTATTATTGCGGAAAAACATAAGAATTATTTTTATACGTGGAACTTAATATCAAATGTTAATGTTTATTTAATTACAATAAATATTCCTTTTTCGTTAATCAATGTAAATTTTCGAAACATATTCGCTTGAATCTAGCAACAAAAAGTATGTTGATAGAAAATCTCATTTATTTTTTCCAGTAGTCTGGCCATCGCTTAGTTTTGTTATAATTTTTTCTAATCCCAAGTGATGATGACTACAGTAACCCTTGGATACCACAATCATGCGGCCTAGACAAATCGTCGATGATTACTCAGCACCTTCCAGCGTAGGATTGCGCACGCACCATGCATAACGCCTGAAATAGCGGCGCACGCATTTTGCTTATTTACATAAAATTATTTGTTATTTTTTTATTTATTTCCTCAAACTGAATGCCGCGCTTTAAATACCGCCCGACAGGAGTTTATCGAAATCTCATTAGATTTACATGAGAATGTGTAAAATAGTTTTGGTATTCAGATTCCAATTGCACCTCGATTGTACTCCCCCAGTTCGCACTTCAGGCAAATCCGTGCACTCACAACGACGGCTTTCACGAGGTAAAGGGTAAATCGCATGTTTACGGCAAATATATCCTCTCTCTCTCGAGGAAACGATGAAAATAAGCGAGACGTGAAGAAATACACTTTGATGGTGGATGTGTGTGTGTGTTGTGCTTGATTTAAATTGCGACCAGGGGAATGTTCCGGGACGTTCGGAATTATTCTTTGCGCGAGATATCTTGTTTAAATGTAAATATGTTTATTGGATTTTTCGTCGTTTCCTTTATTTTCAGGTCGTCGTTATTGCGATCCGAGGCAGATTCCGATGTGCGGGAATTAAAAGCGACGATAGCGAATTTTTGTGGGGTTGTAATTGCAGTCGGCGAACGATCTCGTATCTCTTGTAGCGCATGCAAGTTAAACGTTGATAAAATAACATCTGATAATTAACGACAACAAAAGGCATATCGATTTGAAAATTGAATTTTTTTTAAACCTTTTGTGATAAACGGTATAGCCGAATTAGATGGTCAAAAGTGCCCCCAAAGCAAATCAATAATCGCGATGACTGGATGAAAGATTATTAAAAATGCCGTCGAAATTTCAACCTCCTGAAGCAATTCGTGTCGAGATATGACTGAAAACGTGAATTTTACGTTCTATTTTTTTTCTCGTTTTCTATGGCACGAATCAAGCTGAAACCACGTCTACCCAAAACAAAACAAAAATTACATCTCGCAGTATTTTTTTCAATTTTTTTGGCGTCAAATTCAAATAGAAAAATGAAGTAAAAGTTTTCAAAATTCATTTTTGCATTCGAGGACTGTCTCAGTTTTTTTTCTGTAAATGTGTTTTAACAAATTCTATAACATACATTTTTTTTTCAGATTTTTAAACAGTGTGGAAGATAGTTAAAATAATTAAAAACCACTTTTACCACCTTAAAATATTGAATTTCGCGCCAAAATTGCGATAAAAAAATTATTTTTGTGAAATGATTATCTTTTTTTTTTTAATTCACAAAAATAACTTTTTTTATCACAATTTCGGCACGAACTTCAAATTTTTAAGGTGGTAAAAGTGGTTTTTAATTATTTGAACTATCTTCCACACTGTTTAAAAATCTGAAAAAAAAATGTATGTTATAGAATTTGTTAAAACACATTTACAGAAAAAAAACTGAGACAGTCCTCGAATGCCTTCTCTGCAAAAATGAATTTTGAAAACTTTAACTTCATTTTTCTATTTGAATTTGGCGCGAAAAAAATTGAAAAAAATACTGCGAGATGTATTTTTCTTTTATTTTGGGTAGACTTGGTTTCAGCTTGCTTCGTGCCATAGAAAAGGAGAAAAAAAATAAAACGTAAAATTAACGTTTTCGGTCATATCTCGACAACGAATTGCTTCAGGAGGCTGAAATTTCGAGCAATCAACGGCATTTTTAATTATCTTATCATCGCGATTATTGATTTGCTTTGGGGGCACTTTTGACCATCTTATTCGGCTATACCCTTTAATTGAATTTGTTGTCCCGTGATTGGAATTTGTATTCTGTTGGGCAAATAAATCATTATTATTATTACTCTCGCTGTTGATGCCTATTTTTCAAAATTTGATTTTTTTCCCCTGTTGGAGTAAGTTTGTATTTGCAACCAGGAGAACAATAGGAACTTATTGCAGATACAATTGCAGATTATTCCAATAGGAAAACAAAAATAAAATTTTGAAAAATAGCCATTTTAATGGCTGAAAGACCTCGGTCGATGGCCTGTTGTATATCGATGTATCTCGAGTACAATAAACTGTTATACTAGCCATTTTAAGTACATCAAATTAGCTGTCGAAGCTTGTAACTTTAGAACGACTTTTAAAAAGTTGATTTTTATAACATTTTCGAATTTATCTATTTTTGCCTCAACTTTGCACCGAGATCTGAGTTTTTTAAAATGACCAAGTTTTTGATAAGGCGAAGATGTTCGTCATTTGGGCATAATTAAGAAACGGCCGAATTAAAGAATCTTAACAAATTTGGTACAGCTTTTAGTTTTTGATTTTGAATCTAATTTTCGCAGAATAAACCATTAAATATTTTAGTAACTCGAGTGCAACTAATGGTTTCAATTTTGAATATAAATACTTATACGATTATCCGTTGAATTGACGGACCCTTTTATATTCCAATTAGTACACTAAACTCCCGGCACATTGTTACAATACAATACGAAAAACAAATTACCAAACACACAATGAACAACTTTAAAGGGCGCGCGTCGTCCCCTCTATTCAAATCCCTCGGCTTAAAGAGGGCCCGTTCCGGATCCATTTTAATTAGATAATTACTTATTTCACTAATAAAAGTTCCGGAGCAAAATTAACGCCGGCCAAAAACTTGTCCCGTGACTAAAAGTTGCTGCGAAAGGAAAAAAATGGTGATGTGGCCATCATGTTACATCATGGCCTTGTATATTTATGTTTTCATGGTTTATTTTGAATTTAAATCATATTTTAAATGTACATCGAGGGGATGAAACTGACGTTTAAAGCGTCAAAATTATGAAACATGCAAAAATTACACTTCAAATTCAAAAATTCAGTTTACTCGAAAACTAAAGAGATTTCGAAAAAAAAACTTATTCTTTATAAGTTGTTCATTTTCGCAATCTCTGCAATTATTATTAACATAAATTTGCTGTAACTATTATCGTTTCATAATTATAAACCAAAACTGAAAAAAAAAAAAAATTTTCTCGAATAACAATGATTTTATGAAAAATATTTTCAAGCAAAAGATGTTCATTTCTTTGTTGTCTTCAAAGTTTGTTAAAATGTTTTTGTGATATTTTTCATTTTTAAGAAAATATTGGCAAAAAACAAAAAACAGTTAAGGTAAACGCCCACTTCTGGTTTACGAAATTTTACCAAAAGCTTTTCAGTTCTTCAGATTATCAAATAAAACGTATGTTCAAAGTTTCATATCAATTGATCTATTAGTTTTTGAGATACAGCGCACTCAGACACATTTTTTTTCCAGAAATTGTTGAAATGGCATCTAGGGACCCCAAAACGGATATTTCAGTAAAAAAAATTTTTGAAAAAAAATCACGATCACAATACTTTCTCGTACTTTGTAACGGAGAAAGTAAAAAGAGAAAAGTTCTCACCTTGAATTTTACATTTTACAAAATTATGAGAAAAAATTCGGCCTCACTTTTGATTCACGAATCAAAATGAGCCGGGAAATTCACACACGAGTCACTTGACTCCTAGACTCGTTTCGAAGGGTCGACTCTTTTAACACATTCACTACCGACCACGCACTATTTGCGTGGTATTGGTTTTAATGCGGGGGCCGATCACGCAGCAAGTGCGTGATACGTTCTTTCACATTAAATATTACAGGCAAGCATCGGCTTGACTGGCAATCAGTTTATCCGACACGTGTTAATCGACTCACTCATGAATTACCCATCTCTAGTCGCAACCATCACTTTACAAACAACTAAAATGAGCCTATTAACGAATTGCATTTCTGGTGCATGCGCCAGGAACACGCAATTTCTGTCATGCGAGAATATTTTTATTGTCGAGAAAGCCATCACCAGATAAACGGTTATTTTACGGCAACGGTGGTAACAGTTACTGTTACCACCAAATAACTAGTTATTTAAACGGTTATAGCAGTTACTGTTACCACCAAATAACTAGTTATTTAAACGGTTATTTAGTAACCTTTATTTAATGTAGTCATTAACAGTTTGTAACAAAATCCTTTCTGACTTTAAATTATCGAGGATGATTTTTTACGGAATTTTGTCTGCACGTTTTATATTTTTTCTGCGATGTTTTTATTCAAGAGCTCAAAAAATTTTCAAAAATTCATATCTCCATTAAAAATTGTTGAATTTATAAAAACCAAATTGATTTTGAATAAGCGATTCTTCGACCATTGAGGATGTTGTTTTAAGGAATTTTTTTACGCGTTTTATATTTTTTTCTGCGATGTTTTCATTCAAGTGCTCAAAAAAATAAAAATAAAATTTTCAAAAATTCATTTCTTCATTAAAAATTGTTGAATTTACAAAAACCAAATTAATTTTGAATAAGCGATACTTCGACCATTGAGAATATTGTTTTATGGAATTTTGTCTGCGCGTTTTGTATTTTTTCTGCGATGTTTTCATTCATGTGCTCAAAAAAATAAAATTAAAATTTTCAAAAATTCATATCTTCATTAAAAATTGTTGAATTTACAAAAACCAAACTAATTTTGAATAAGCGTTTCTTCGACCATTAGGATATGGTTTTAAGGATTTTTTTTCTACGCGTTTTATATTTTTTTCTGCGATGTTTTCATTCAAGGGCTCAAAAAATTAAAACGAAAATCTTAAAAAATCAATATCTTTATTAAAAATTGTTGAATTTACAAAAATCAAATTGATTTTGAATTAGCCATACTTCAGCCATCGGGGATGATTTTTTGCAGAATTTTTTCTGCGCGTTTTATATTTTTTCTGCGATGTTTTCATTCAAGAGCTCAAAAAAATTAAATTAAAATTTTCAAAAATTCATATCTTCATTAAAAATTATTGAATTTACAAAAACCAAATTAATTTTGAATAAGCGTTTCTTCGACCATTAGGATATTGTTTTAAGGATTTTTTTTCTACGCGTTTTATATTTTTTTCTGCGATGTTTTCATTCAAGTGCTCAAAAAATTAAAACGAAAATCTACAAAAATCAATATCTTTATTAAAAATTGTTGAATTTACAAAAATCAAATGGATTTTGAATTAGCCATACTTCAGCCATCGGGGATGATTTTTTACGGAATTTTGTCTGCGCGTTTTATATTTTTTCTGCGATGTTTTCATTCAAGAGCTCAAAAAAATAAAATTAAAATTTTCAAAAATTCACATCTCCATTAAAAGTTGTTGAATTTCCAAAAACCAAATTGATTTTGAATTAGCTGTACTTTGGCCATTGAGGATGATTTTTTATATAATTTTGTCTGCGCGTTTTATATTTTTTCTGCGATGTTTTCATTCAAGTGCTCAAAAAAATAAAATTTAAATTTTCAAAAATCCATATCTCCATTAAAAATTGTTGAATTTACAAAAACCAAATTCATTTTAAATAAGCGATTCTTCGGCCATCGAGGATGTTATCTTGAGGAATTTTTTCTACACGTTTTATATTTTTTCTGCAACGTTTTCAAAAAAATAAAACGAAAATCTTCAAAAATCCATATTCGCGATTTGCGCTTTTCCGCGAGCTGATAGAAACATATAAAAACAATTGCCACAAACTAAGATTTCAAAATTGATTGTTGATTGATAAGAAAACATGAAAAAAAAATGCAAAAAACTAGAAAATTACCAAATTTACTTAAAACTGATTGCCGATTAATTCTTACATTTTTTTTTTACTGATTTTCAAATTAATTGTACTAAAAATGTTCATCGACCTCGAACGGGTGGAAAATTTAAAAATAATTTCCACTACCTAAAAAATATAATCGATTGTAAACTGTTACTAAGAACTGATACGTTATGAAATCGGTTATTGTTCTAAACAAGTGATTTATTATTGAATCGTTCTCCTCTTATAAAATAACCTTTGAGAAAAATCGCCCTTAGAGGATTTTTTTACGGTTACTACGGTTACTACTAATATTTCAGAGTAATGGTGATTGAAAATAACGCTCGATCTTACAGGAATATTTTTTGCTATCGCGAAATAAGGGTAGTAGTAGTAGTATTAGTAGTAGTAGTAGTAGTAGTAATTTATTTATTTATTTTATTTATTTATTTATTAAACGGAAAACTTCTTTATACATGGAATGATACAAAATAATAATAAAAAAAAAACTAACTCTGGAATTAACTAAATGCTGAATAAAAGTAAAGTAATATTTGCATACATACACAAAATTACATACATTCATACATATGAATCTACATGCTCACACATGCACATTTAACTACATATACATAAAATACAGTAATTAATTAATCTTAATTGATGCTAATACAAAAAGTTTATATACGTCATTAACATTAACACATACAAAATAATAATATATAAAGTATGGGGCTTTAAGAACTTAACAGGATTAATTTAGCGATTAATTTCTTTTTGAAATATTTGAAAAAAAAAACACCTTGTGATCTTTATAAAACATCGATAAAGTAGAATGTATACAGTTTAAAACATAACTGCCCTACCCCTAATAGCATCGAGACCTTTTATACGTAATTGCCGCCAATAAAAGCCTCGGTTGACTTTTATGGAAATTAAATGATAAAATAATACGTTTCGCACTCGGAGAGAAAGGGAAAGTTCGAGCTTCGTTAAACTTTTAATGCGAGATCTGGGAGTCGCGCGATTCGCGACCGTATTTGTTTAGTATGATGAATCGGGCGTCGTCGCGGGGGGCGGGGGGGACTTTTAAAAGCCGCCCCCCTTCAATTAGCTGTCAATTCCGCTGCCTCCGGGGAGGGGAAGTGCATAAATCACCGCCGAACGTAAATCAATGACGGTCGCCTTTTGAAAAATTCAATTGTACCGACGGCGTTTGATGATAAATTTAATAAAGGGTGGCCGCGCCGGGGTGGCATTAAGTTTTTACGGGAGACGTCCCCGAGGAGGAGGAGGAGGAGGAGGAGGAGGAGGCGGCGGCCAATTCGCTCGTCCTCGTCGAAAATGTGGATGCAGAATGATATTTTCGAACAGTTTCCCGGATTTACCGACTCCGGATGTTTGAGATTAAATATTTATTTCCTCTTTACTTTACTTCGAATGATTTAAATTTCAAATATTTAACGTGCCTCTGGAAATATTGCTGCAAGAACCCCGGGACGCAGAGGGTAAGTAATACCGCAGATTTAGATTTACGGATGCAAATTTATTATTATTATTTTTGTCGGGTTTTACATTAACCTCCTCGTAGGATTGAACTTGTTCAGTAAATATACAATTTCATATGATTTGAAAAATTGAAGCAACAGCATCAAAGCTCTTGCCGCACATTGCTGGACTAAAAACTGTAGATATATTAGACTTTCAAAACTTCACTGAATAATATGGCAGTAGAAGAACGAAATGGTTTGGGGAAGATATCTCACCTTGAAGGGAGAAAGTCAAGCTGCACTAGAGCTCCGGGGTTGAACTCGCACACCGATTCCATGCTAGAGCCTTCCCAAAATGTCGTGACACATTGCGCAATGAACATCTTACATTTTAAGAGAGGGGACGCCGGAAACTCATAATTATTCAGTGAACATAATGTAAATATACCGTACGGTTGGTAATACATCTGAACATAGGGAAATAGCATGGGGCAAAATTTGTACTCGTAAAAATAAATGTAGGCAATTTAAATACTATTTTATCCTCAAAAAAGGTGATGTGGCTATCATGTTACTTTCTCCGATTATTTGATGGTATAATAATTATTTATAGATTTATTCATTATTTTCAATTTAAATCATATTTTAAATCGAGAGTTTCACTCACTTGATCGAATGGTAATAACGTTTGAAACGTCAAAATTATGAAAGGTAAGAATGACGAATTATTTATCAAATTATAATAATATTTACCGTAAGTATACTGAAAAACTAAAAAAAGTCCTGAAATAGATTTATAAAAATGGTGCTGATTAATACTCATAAAAAAATATAATAAAAATGATGAACAAGAAAGTCTTGAAAATGATTTCTAAAGATAGTCCAGATTAAAAAGTCATAAAAAACCTAATAAAAGTCTTGAAAAAGTCCCGATAAAAAAGTCCTGGATGAACAGTCCTGGAAATAAAATCGTGAGAAAGAGTATTGACAAAAGCTGTGAAAAAGAGTCCTAAAAAGTCCTGAAGAGTGTTCAGACAAAGAGTCCTGATGAAATATCACAAAAAATTATCCTGTAAAACAGTCTTGAAAAATTACCCTGAAATAAACAAAATAAACAAAAAAAAATCTGAAAAAAGCATTGTAAAAAGTTTTTAAAATGGTCCTTAGAAAGATCTGAAGAAATTGTCTTGAAAAAGAAATCACAGAGTATTGAAAAAAGTCCTGCAAAAAGGCCTAAAATAAATCCTTAACAAAAATCCTGTAACAAAAAATTTTGAAAATAGTCTTGAAAAAAAAAAGTCATGAAGAAAATTTAAAAAAAATTCTGAAAAAAAACCCAAAATTTAATCCTGAACAAAGGGTTCTTAAGAGAGTCCCGAAAACGTCTGGAGAAAACATTCCTGAAAAAAAATCCTGTTAATAAAATTTTGAAAATAGAGGTCCTCAAAGAGAAAGTTCTAAAAATATGTCTTGAAAAAAGTTTCCTAAAACGTCTTGAAAAAGAATCCTCAAAGAAAAAAAAATCCTTAAAAAGATCTGAAGAAATTGTTCCGAAAAAGAAATCCCAGAGTGTTGAAAGAAGTCCTGGAAATAAAAAGTTTTGAAAATAGTCTTGAAAAAAAAAATGCTAAAAATAAAATTAAAAATGTCATGAAGAAAATTTAAAAAAAAATTCTGAAAAAAACCCAAAATTTAATCCTGAACAAAGGGTTCTTAAGAGAGTCCCGAAAACGTCTGGAGAAAACATTCCTGAAAAAAAAATCCTGTTAATAAAATTTTGAAAATAGAGGTCCTCAAAGAGAAAGTTCTAAAAATATGTCTTGAAAAAAGTTTCCTAAAAAGTCGAAAAAGAATCGTCAAAGAAAAAAAATTCCTTAAAAAGATCTGAAGAAATTGTTCCGAAAAAGAAATTCCAGAGTGTTGAAAAAAGTCCTGGAAATAAAAAGTTTTGAAAATTGAAAAAAAAATGCTAAAAATAAAATAAAGAAATGTCATGAAGAAAATTAAAAAAAAAATTCTGAAAAAAATCCCAAGAATTAATCCTGAACAAAGGGTTCTTAAGAGAGAAAAAAATTTATTAACAGGATTTTTTGTTAATAACATTTTTAAAATAACGGTATTAAAAATAAGTCTTTCTTAAAAAGTTCTGAAAAAGAATCCTCAAAGAAAAAAATAAGGTTTTAAAGAAGACCCAAAAAAAAGGTCTGAAAACATTGTCCTAAAGTCCTAAAAAGGCAAAAAGAAGAAAAAACTGTTAAGGTAAATATTCGGAAATACGAAATTTTAGCAAAAGCTTTGACGTATTTTCAAAGTTTCATATCAATTGCTCTATTAGTTGTTTTTTTGAGAAACATCGCGCACAGACACACACACAGACACACACAGACACACACACAGACACACACAGAGACACACACAGCCACACATACAGACACACATACAGACACACACACAGACACTCACACAGACACACATACACAATTTTTTTTTTTCCAGAAATCGTTGAAATGGCATCTAGGGACCCCAAAATGGATATTTCTGTAAACATTTTTTTTTTTTTTTAAATTACGATCACACCACTTTCTCGTACTTCGTAACGGAGAAAGTAAAAAAGGCATCAACGTGCAAGTATTTGGCATCAACAAATTCCCACAAATAGGATCTTTTGATTGATTCCACTGTTATGCTTGTACATAAATTTAGTGAGCAGGAATTTTCAAAAACGTGATTTCCCATGTTATTTTCCTATGTTCAGATGTATGACCAACCACACGGTAGACAGAGTGATGATTCATCTTCAATTCGGTGATGCTTCCACGCGTAGATTCTCACTCTGCGCAAACTTTACTCCCAGGTGTCACGACATTTTAAGATGGCTCTACTCCAATCAATTATTATATGAAGCATTTTGTAATATTTTATAAATTAGAAATAAAGTTTATTATTATTATTATTATTATTTATTAAAAGCCAAAAATCAGTAGCACGTTTTCAATTACTTTGGTCTTAATTGAGGAGATTATTTCAGGGGTCCAATTGAAGACGAACAATTCGTTGATGTCGCCACGCGTAGATTCGTTATCGCGTTCTCTCATTCCCAAAACTTTACCTCCGGGTGTCACGACTACTAATAGCTAATAATACTGCAATTATAAGCACCCCGACTGCTAATTATTCGGCCGCTGGAAGAAGTAAGTGTATTGATCACGCTCCCCACCAAATTCGTAACACATTCAAATGCAGAGCCGCAGGACATAAAAATTTACGAAGGTGTTGCCGTTACTTTATCGACTCCGCCATCTGCCGGTAATAATTTTCTATTTGCATCTCCGGTCAGTTTCGCCACCCTTGGGGTCCACTTCCATCCAATATACACCGGCCCGGGGTTCTTCCGCGAAATTGAGTTTGCGGGGCAGGAATCTAATATTTACATTGTTTATATCGCACTCGTGAGTAATGCAAGGAGATATGACGCCCGGGGTAAATGTTGTTTTGTCGGGCGAAGGAGCAGGAGGAGGAGGACACGCAAGAACTGGCTTTAATGGGGTTTTTGTTCGCGTCCAATTATGCGGATTGTCCCGGATGTATATGTAAAATATGTGATGAATATTCCAATTTCGCAAAGGGGGTTGATTAAGGAGCACATGCAGATTGTCTCATTACTCGGTGTTATAACTGTCCTCGAACTTTATAGTTCTGAAGAAGTAGCACAATAATTGTAGTGGAAGCAAAACAAAAATTATGAGGGTGGTTGGGGCGCTTTTGATTTTTTTTTTAAATTAGTGTAGACGTTATTTAAAAACTTCGTTCATAGATAAACAATTGCTTATGTTCAGATTGGGCGATGTAAAATTTATTTGCACACTCTAGAAGAACCCCAATCGCTAGAGATAAGCCACTTCAGCGTCCGCGCGTTTGTATTTTCAGGCGGACTGAAGCGCCAGAACGGAGAAATAATATTCCTGCTGTTCTTAGATAGATGGCAAAGAATCAAACCTTGTTCAGTCAACTTGTAAACACAATTGACAAAAGAAAAAAGTGCCATATAAGTGAAAATCTTAAAAAAATAAAATTAAAATTTTCAAAAATCCATATCTCCATTAAAAATTGTTGAATTTACAAAAACCAAATTAATTTTGAATAAGCGATTCTTCGACCTTTGAGGATATTGTCTTAAGGAATTTTTTCTACGCGTTTTATATTTTTTCTGCGATATTTTCATTCAAGTGCTCAAAAAAATAAAATAAAAATTTTCAAAAATCCATATCTCCATTAAAAATTGTTGAATTTACAAAAACCAAATTAATTTTGAATAAGCGATTCTTCGACCTTTGAGGATATTGTCTTAAGGAATTTTTTCTACGCGTTTTATATTTTTTCTGCGATATTTTCATTCAAGTGCTCAAAAAAATAAAATAAAAATTTTCAAAAATCCATATCTCCATTAAAAATTGTTGAATTTACAAAAACCAAATTAATTTTAAATAAGCGATTCTTCGACCATTGAGGATGTTATTTTAAGGAATTTTTCTACGCGGTTTATATTTTTTTTCTGTGATGTTTTTATTCAAGTGCTTAAAAAATTAAAACGAAAATCTTCAAAAATCCATACCTCTATTGAAAATTTTTGAATTTACAAAAACCCAATTGTTTTGAATTAGCTATATTTCGGTCATTCAGGATGATTTTTTATAGAATTTTGTCTGCTCGTTTTATATTTTTTTCTGTGATGTTTTCATTCAAGTGCTCGAAAAAATAAAATGAACATTTTCAAAAATCCATATCTCCATTAAAAATTGTTGAATTTACAAAAACCAAATTAATTTTGAATAAGCGATTCTTCGACCATTGAGGATATTGTTTTAAGGAATTTTTCTACGCGTTTTATATTTTTTTCTGTGATGTTTTCATTCAAGTGCTCAAAAAAAATAAAATTAAAATTTTCAAAAATCCATATCTCTATTGAAAATTGTTGAATTTACAAAAATCAAATTGATTTTGAATTAGCTATACTTCGGCCATTGAGGATGATTTTTTATAGAATTTTGTCTGCGCGTTTTATATTTTTTCTGCGATGTTTTTACTGAAGTGCCCAACAATATAAAATTACAATTTTTAAAAATTCATATCTCCATTAAAAATTGTTGAATTTACAAAAACCAAATTAATTTTGAATAAGCGTTTCTTCGACCATTAGGATATTGTTTTAAGGATTTTTTCCACGCGTTTTATATTTTTTGCTGCGATGTTTTCATTCAAGTGCTCAAAAAAATTAAATTAAAATTTTCAAAAATCCATATCTCCATTGAAAATTGTTGAATTTACAAAAACCAAATTGATTTTAAATAAGCGATTCTTCGACCATTGAGGATGTTGTTTTAACGAATTTTTCTACGCGTTTTATATTTTTTTCTGTGATGTTTTCATTTAAGTGCTCAAAAAATTAAAACGAAAATCTTCAAAAATTCATATCTCTATTGAAAATTGTTGAATTTACCAAAACCAAATTGATTTTGAATTAGCTATACTTCGGCTATTGAGGATGATTTTTTTATAGAATTTTGTATGCGCGTTTTATATTTTTTTCTGCGATGTTTTCATTCAAATGCTCAAAAAATTAAAACGAAAATCTTCAAAAATCCATATATCTATTAAAAATTGTTAAAGTTACATAAAAAAACAAGTGATTTTAAATAAGCGATACCTCGACCATTAAGGATATTTTTTATGGAATTTTTGTCTGCGCGTTTTTATTTTTTCTGCGATGTTATCATTGAAGTGCTCAAAAAATAAAATTAAAATTTTCAAAAATTCATATCTCCATTAAAAATTGTTCAATTTACAAAAACCAAATTAATTTTGAATAAGCGATTCTTCAATCATTGAGAATACTGTCTTGAGGAATTTTTTCTACGCGTTTTATATTTTTTTCTGTGATGTTTTCATTTAAGTGCTCAAAAAATTAAAACGAAAATCTTCAAAAATTCATATCTCTATTGAAAATTTTTGAATTTACAAAAACCCAATTGATTTTAAATTAGCTATACTTCTGTCATTAAGGATGATTTTTTATGGAATTTTGTCTGCGCGTTTTATATTTTTTCTGCGATGTTTTCATTCAAGTGCTCAAAAAAATAAAACTAAAATTTTCAAAAATTCATATCTACATTAAAAATTGTTGAATGTACAAAAACCAAATTAATTTTGAATAAGCGATTCTTCGCCCATCGAGGATGATTTTTAATAGAATTTTTTCTGCGCGTTTTGTATTTTTTTCTGCGATGTTTTCATTCAAGTGCTCAAAAAGATTAAATTAAAATTTTCCAAAATCCATATCTCGATTAAAAATTGTTGGATTTACAAAAACCAAATTGATTTTGAATCAGCTATACTTCGGCCATCGAGGATGATTTTTTATAGATTTTTTTCTGCGCGTTTTATATTTTTTCTGCGATGTTTTCATTCAAGTGCTCGAAAAAATTAAATGAAAATTTTCAAAAATCCATATCTCCATTAAAAATTGTTCAAAAACCAAATTAATTTTGAATAAGTGATTCTTTGACCATTGAGGATATTATTTTTTGGAATTTTTTCTACGCGTTTTATATTTTTTCTACGATGTTTTCATTCAAGTGCTCAAAAAATTAAAACAAAAATCTTCAAAAATCCATATCTCTATTGAAAATGTTTGAATTTACAAAAACCAAATTGATTTTGAATTAGCCATACTTCAGCCATCGAGGATGAGTTTTACGGAATTTTGTCTGCGCGTTTTATATTTTTTTCTGCGATGTTTTTATTCAAGAGCTCAAAAAATAAAACTAAAATTTTCAAAAATTCATATCTCCATTAAAAATTGTTGAATTTATAAAAACCAAATTGATTTTGAATAAGCGATACTTCGACCATTGAGGATATTGTTTTAAGGAATTTTTTCTACCCATTTTATATTTTTTCTGCGATGTTTTTATTCAAGTGCTCAAAAAAATAAAACTAAAATTTTTAAAAATTCATATCTTCATTAAAAATTGTTGTATTTATAAAAATCAAATTGATTTTGAATAAGCGATACTATCACTGATATTAGAAAGTAGCAATCACAAGTAGCAACGTGATTTAAACAGTAGCAGTTTTGCCCATCTCTAGTTGACATACATGTTGGTTTGAAAGAGAAAGCAAAATTTGTCACATTCTTGTTGTATTTGAAATACTGTATGTCTCGAAATTGAAAAGTCTTATTATCGCAATCTTTTTTTTGGATCTTCTAATACCATATTAAGATTTGAAAAGTTGTATCATCCGAGAAACCGGTTGTGAAACGACATTTTAGGAAGCAAGCTGTTTTCAAATTATGTTATTCATGAAGATCGCGCGGGAAATTGATCGCGTCGTTAGTTAATTTTCGGAAAGTTTTGGGTCGACGGTATTCGCAGGTAATTCTTAAAACTTTCCTTATTAATTTCTCGGCCTGTCCCCGGTTACGTTTTAATTTATTCGAGATGTTTAAACGGATCCGCGAATGAATTCATTGAATAATTGAAGCGTTTCGAATGGGGCGATAAAACGAATGAAGGGCGCGGGCGGGGGGAGGTTGGGGGGTGGTAAAGCAATCAATTTCCCATTTCCATTAATTGGCCGCCGCGGTGCGGATTTTAGTTTTCGCGCCGAGCTCATTTGCATCTCGCACCTAACAATTATTCACTAGATTTAGGGGAAGCCGCTGCCGCTTTAAAAGGTTTTGAGGATTGGAAAAAAAATTATTGGTATCCATCTTCCTTGTTTAATTTGCCCATCCAAATTTTTCTCTCATTAAAAACGTTCAGTAGAACCAAACGCAAATTTCAGCCACGAATCCGGCGCCTCCACCATTTTGCAGTTACTAAATTTCTAAGTAATCTCTACTAATTAATCGAATAGCAGTGATGCCATAGTAATAACTTAAGCTGTACCCGGATTTTTCAAAAAGGCGTCTACCGAAACATGGTCAATTTAAACTCGATTATTAGGCGTAGTTTATAATTGACATTTTGCGACAATATTATCAGTTGTTTCAGTTTACTCTGAGTATAATTTAGGCTAACAAATTAACTTATTCTCAGTGTTTCTGCACAGATATCATACGCAAATAAATTATGCCGACGTTAAATTGTTTCCTCGCTAAAACCCGAGTCCTGTATCTGATGTCCAAAATTAGCAAGAGGATTACTTCGAAAACCATTTGCATGCATACATCACTCTAATTTTAGTCGCCCAACTAGCGCACCAATTCTCCGCCGGAATCGATACCAATTAAATATGAATATTGTCCGTACCGTCGCCCCTAAATTAACCCCTAACTGGATCTAGGCCTTAACTAGATGGATAATCGATCGGTTCGTATCCATATATATCCAGGGCCGTCAACATAATCTCTCCGGATTAATGCTTTACCGACTAAAATTGCGGAGATTTATTGTATAATAAAATTGAAATTCTTGAGTGAAAGAATATTGACGTTGATGATGGAGGTTTTCTCATTTGATGGAGTTTTATGATTTCGCCCGAAAATGACAAGATTTCAAAGACCAATAAAGCAGTTTTTGACGCATTTTAAATTTAATTTTTTAACACCAACGTGTAGATTAAAGCGATTCAAACAATAAAATTTTGGTTAAATTGTTTAAAATTTTTTTATTATTTTTTTTCTCGAGTCCACCCAAATTACAAAAATGGCAAAATTTTAAACTCCAATAAAGCAGTGTTTAACGCATTCAAAATTTAATTTTTAGCACCAAAAAAACTTCTACTTAAGCGATTTAAATAAAACAATTTTGAGTAAAATTCTTTATAACTTTTTGTAATTTCCAGTCCACCTGAATTACAAAAAATGACAAGATTTTCAAAGTCCTTTAAAGCAGTGCTTGACGCATTTTAAATTTATTTTTTTAACACCAACGCACAGCGGTTCTAAATTCCGTAAATGTGACCAAAATCCGAATTGCATGAAAATTGGTATTTCGAGTTCTTTGATTTGTCGCTCATTAAGAATCTGAAATTGAAAATTAAAAAAAAAACAAAATGGCGGATCCAATATGGCGAAACAAAAATTGTTATATTTTCATGATAATGCGGACATGGGGATTTTCAAGGTCGCTGATTAAAAAATATGTAATTATAATTAGGGGTGTTAAAGGATGCAAATAGGAAATATTTTTTTTAACAAAAATTAATATCGATTTTTTTTAAACTAATACCATTTCTAAGAAACTTATTTGTTAGAACACAATCGAGGAGTGATCGTTTTTGGGAGTTAAAAATTATTTATTTGGTTGGTTGAACAAGTAATTTTATACTGTTGCAAAATGGTCTTTTTTTTTTAGTAATTTTGGACAGTTGAAAATTGTCATTTTAGGCAGGTAAAATGGTCTTTTGGCGCTTGAAAATGGTCACTCTGTTCATTTGAAAATACTCGTTTTTTTTTTGAGTTAAAAATTGTTCCTTTTTTGGTCAAAAAAAGTAATTTGAAAATGGTCACTTTTTTAATTTAAAAATTATCGTTTTTGGACAATTGAAAATTATCTTTTTTTTGGCAATTTTGGTCATTTGAAACATGTCATTTTTGGCAGTAAATATTGTCATTTTTGGCAGTAAATATTGTCATTTTTGGTGGTTCAAAAGTATTATTTTTGGCAGTTGAAAATACCGCTGAACTGCCAAAAATGGCAATATTTACTGCCAAAAATAAGTTTCAAGAAAATTATCTTTTGGTCACTCTTCTCATTTGAAAATTCTCGTTTTTTAGGCGTTAAAAATTGTTCCTCTTTGGTTGAAAAAAGTAATTTGAAAATGGTCACTCTTTTCATTTGAAAATTATCGTTTTTCAAATTGTTTTTTTTTTTTTTTAGTCAAAAATAGTAATTTTGGACATTTTTGGCAGTAAACATTGTCATTATTGGCAGTTGAAAATAGTCATTTTTGGAATGTGAAAATTTTTAATTTTGACTGTTGATAATTGCCATTATTGACAGTTGAAAATTATCATTCATTTTTCGTAGTTGAAAATTGTTATTTTGTCTGTTTAAATAGTTATTTTTAACGCTTGAAAATTGTCTTTTTCAGTAGCCGGAAAATTGTCATTTTGGCGATTGAAAATGATCATTTTTGGCAGAATAAATTGTCAGTTTCGGCAGTCAAAATCGTCGTTTTTTGGCGTTTGAAAATTGTCATTTTTGGCAGTTGAAAATAACCATTCTCGAGACTTGAAATTGTCATTTTTTGGCAGTTGAATAGAATAGAATAGAATTTTTATTGGTCTATCACATTGTTCATTTTCAGGATTAGACAAGTCAATTAAAATAGTCAATTTTGATTGTTCAAAATCGTCGTTTTTGACAGTTGATAAAATGTCATTTTTGACTGTTGGAAAATGTAATTTTTGGCACTTGGATATTGCAAATTTTGGGAAATAAAATGGTCTTATGGCACATGAAAATATTCATTTTTCTCAGATGAAAATTATCAATTTTGTTTCTTTTTTGGTAAAAAATGATAATTTTGGACATTTTTGGCAGTAAAAATTGTTGTTATTAACAGTTTTGTAACGTGAAAATTTTTAATTTTTTCAGTTAACAATTGTCATTATTGGCAGTTGAAAATGATCATTTTTCGTAGTGTAAAATTGTTTTTTTTGTGTATTAGAATAGGCTTTTTTCAAATTGTTTTTCTTTGTCAAAAATGGTAATTTTTGGCAGTAAACATTATCATTATTGGCAGTTGCAAATAGTTATTTTTGGAATGTGAAAATTTTCAATTTTGACAGTTGATAATTGCCATTATTGACAGTTGAAAATGATCATTTTTCGTAGTTGAAAATGATCAATCCTAATCGTTTCTGGCAGTTGGAAATTGTTATTTCTGACACTTGAAAATTGTCAATTTTGGCAGTTTAAATTGTCATTTTTGATACTTGATACTTAAAAATTGTCTTTTTCAGTGGCTGGAAAAATGTCATTTTGGCAGTTGAAAGTGATCATTTTGGGCAGAAAAAATTGTCAGTTTCGGCAATCAAAATCGTCGTTTTTTGCGTTTGAAAATTGTCATTTTTGGCAGTTGAGAATGACCATTTTCGACACTTGAAATTGTCATTTTTGGCACTTGAGTAGAATTTTTATTGGTCCATCACATTGTTCATTTTCAGGATTACACAAGTCGATTAAAATAGTCAATTTCGATTGTTTAAAATCGTCGTTTTTGACAGTTGATAAAATGTCATTTTTGACTGTTGGAAAATGTCATTTTTGGCACTTGGAAATTGTCAATTTTGGTAGGTAAAATGGTCTTATGGCACATGAAAATATTAATTTTTCTCGGTTGAAAATGATCAATTTTGGGAGTTAAAAAACTGATAATTTTGGACATTTTTGGCAGTAAACATTGTCGTTATTGGCAGTCGTATACAGGCATTTTTGACTGTTGGAAAATGTAATTTTTGGCACTTGGAAATTTTCTATTTTGGCGGGTAAAATGGTCTTATGGCACATGAAAATATTAATTTTTCTCAGTTGAAAATTATCAATTTTGGGAGTTAAAAATGGTTTCTTTTTTGGTCAAAAATTATAATTTTGGACATTTTTGGCAGTAAACATTGTCGTTATTAACAGTTTTGTAATGTGAAAATTTTCAATTTTTTCAGTTAATAATTGCCATTATTGACAGTTGAAAATTATCATTTTTCGTAGTTGAAAATTGTTATTTTTGTGTGTTAAAATAGTCATTTTTTACACTTGAAAATTGTCTTTTTCAGTAGCTGGAAAATTGTCATTTTGGCGGTTGAAAGTGATCATTTTTGACAGAAAAAATGTCAGTTTCGGCAGTCAAAATCGTCGTTTTTTTGGCGTTTGAAAACTGCCATTTTTGTCAGTGGAAAATAATCAATCCTAATCGTTTCTGGCAGTTGGAAATTGTTATTTGTGGCACTTGAAAATTGTCAATATTGACAGTTTAAATTGTCAAATTTGATACTTAATACTTAAAAATTGTTTTTCAGTACCTGGAAAAATGTCATTTTGGCAGTTGAAAGTGATCATTTTGGGCAGAAAAAATTGTCAGTTTCGGCAATCAAAATCGTCGTTTTTTGCGTTTGAAAATTGTCATTTTTGGCGGTTGAGAATGACCACTCTCAAGACTTCAAATTGTCATTTTTGGCACTTGAATAGAGTAAAATAGAATTTTTATTGGTTTATCACATTGTTCATTTTCTAGATTAGACAAGTCAATTAAAATAGTCAATTTTGATTGTTAAAAATCGTCGTTTTTGACAGTTGATAAAATGTCATTTTTGACTGTTGGAAAATGTAATTTTTGGCACTTAAAAATTACCATTTTTGGCAGTTGAAAATGTTTAATCTTAATCGTTTCTGGCAGTTGGAAATTGTTATTTGTGGCACTTGAAAATTGTCAATTTTGACAGTTTAAATTGTCATTTTGATACTTGAAAATTGTATTTTTCAGTAATTTTGGCAGTTGAAAGTGATCATTTTAAACAGAATTTTTTTTATGTGAAATTGTTTACAACATCATCTTCGTTAATAATGGCTGTCATAATCTCTCATGTAATAATATTCTATTATATCTTAGATGTAATAATCCATGTTATAGTGTGTGAGAATAATCACAGTTGCCTGGTAAAAATATGCATCTCCGGGAATAAAGCGAAGAACATATTAATTTTTCCCAGCACGACGCTCCACCAAGAAAGGAAGATAAATCGTACACTCCTCCGTGTATTCTATTAGTTTTTAAAACGACGAAGCGGTTTCATCATCTTTTGTCCTTCCCCTGGAAATAACCCCCTCCGCCCGCATTAAAACCAACATTCGTTACAATATTTCCTCGACCCAAGTTCAAAATTTACATTTATATTAAAAATAAAGCTGATCCACAAACCGGAAAGCCCCCCCGGCAACATCACCACTAATCACCCCCTAATCCATTACAGATGAACATTTTCCGATACACCTCTTTTAGTTGTAAATTTACTTCTTTGTGCGATTGATGGAAAATTGCAAACTCCGCACGATGTGGCGCGCACACACACACGCAAAAGCAGTCGATCGGCTTTCCGGGCCCAAAAGAGGAAAAAGAAAAAAAACCGTCGAGCTTGATAGATTTCGAAAACACGCCGCTGAAAGCTTTTCAGCATTACGCCCGGCCCCCTTATGAAACGGGAGTGCGGCAAAAAACGCGGAATGTTAATTAAAATGGCTTTTTTTTTAATGGAATTATTATTTTCCGTATTAATTGAATTAATTGTAATGGACGTTTTTAAGTGGTGAAATGCGGGGGGTGAGTGGCGTCCAATTGTATTTTTTTGTTTTCGGTCTTTATTCCCCCCGTGTGCTAAAATCTGGTTGCCATGAATCACGTCACGGGTCAAACGCGTTTGCGGTTTTAATGCTCTTTTCGCGTGAATACTCTTTCAATTGAGTGTGATTCATCAGAACATCATCATTTAGAGTTTTTTTTTTTAATTGCAATTGAAAATTTAATATTCTACATCTACAAGTGTCAATTTCATGAAGCTTTTGCATAGTTATACTTGAGATTTTTTACCTTACTTTACGCTAATCCTGAGTGGATGATATAATCTGTTTTTCTAAAAAAAAATAAGCTTTTGTTGTTAGCGCCCAACACTCCATCAATCGGATGAATCGTATGCAACCGCATGTACGCGTATACGTGCATTTGGTTGCCTACGATAATTACAATATTTGTATTTTACTGCTAATTATTTCGTGGTCGTCCATTTTTAGGTGATTTGGAATGAGGCAACTGTCGGCGTGTAATAAAGAGTGGTATAAAACGTCGCAAGTTGGCCTCATTTTCAATTGTTTACGGCTCGGCGAATTCCTCCCCTAGACACGCACGTTAATTCAAATGTCGGAAATAGAGACATCTGTCAAAAACACACCACGCACCTAAAATTCAGTCAACTACACCGCCTGACCCGGCAATTATATTGCGGTGGAAACATCCACAAATCCAGACAAATATGTAAATTTGCTTTTCCGCCCGCGTACACAACTCAAGCGCAAAAAAAAAATTCGAACACAAAAAATTTTAGTTTGCTTGAATTCTTGTGTTTAAACGATTAGGAACATTATCTTTTCCTTCCTTTGTCATTCATTTCTAATTCATAATATGAAACGTGAAAAGCTAAAAAATTGTATTTGAAATTAAAAGTGGATTTTCATTTATACACTCTGCAGAATTTTGTTTCATTAAATGTCCTGGACAGGTACAGTTAATTACAATTTAATGTGAAGTGTTTTTGTGAACATAGAAACTCATTATCAACACTACCGTAAATAAAACACATTACACGTTTATTGCTTTTAAATTGTAATTAATTCAGCCTGAAAAAAATTTATACACATGATGGAATAATTACCTGTAACATAACAACGTAACTAATGGATAAAATTTTAGTTGCGTTTAACAAAATTAAATAAAAAATTACATCATTGTTATTCCATATTTATACCCTGTATATTCAATTAAAATTGGTGATTTTTAATTACCGTTAAAAAATTTCAGCTATCTTCAATAGCAAAAAAATTAGCTAGTCATCATGAACATTTTAGAAAATTAAAAAAAAATATTGATTTTTCAGACTTTGATCGGCCAAACGAAAACTCCAAATTGAATGCGGTTTGCAAATCTGAGCTCCTCGTACATCAATTAGTCGGATTAGAGATTTTTAATTTTTGATGAAATCGTGAAAAAAAACATGACTAACCCCCTTGGAAATTTTGTTAAAAAATGCAACTTTCTTAAAAATCATCGTAGACTATTGAATTTAACTTTATTTTCATCAGAAAGACGAGAGAAATTGATTGCCGTTAAAAAATTTCAGCTATCTTCAATAGCAAAAAAAATAGTCAGTCACCATGAACATTTTAGGAACTTTTAGAAAATAATTGATTTTTCAGACTTTGATCGGCCGTAGCGGCCAAACGAAAACTCCAAATTGAACGCGGTTTGCAAATCTAAGCTCCTCGTACGTCAATTAGTCGGATTAGAGATTATTAATTTTTGATGAAATCGTGAAAAAATACATGACTAACCCCCTTGGAAATTTTGTTGAAAAATGCAACTTTCTTAAAAATCATCGTAGACTATCGAATTTAACTTTATTTTCATCAGAAAGACGAGAGAAATTGATTGCCGTTAAAAAATTTCAGCTATCTTCAATAGCAAAAAAAATAGTCAGTCACCATGAACATTTTAGGAAATTTTAAAAAATAATTGATTTTTCAGACTTTGATCGGCCGTAGCGGCCAAACGAAAACTCCAAATTGAACGCGGTTTGCAAATCTAAGCTCCTCGTACGTCAATTAGTCGGATTAGAGATTATTAATTTTTGATGAAATCGTGAAAAAATACTTGTTTTTTGTTGAAAAATGCAACTTTCTTAAAAATCATCGTAGACTATCGAATTTAACTTTATTTTCATCAGAAAGACGAGAGAAATTGATTGCCGTTAAAAAATTTCAGCTACCTTCAATAGCAAAAAAAATAGTCAGTCACCATGAACATTTTAGGAAATTTTAGAAAATAATTGATTTTTCAAACTTTGATCGGCCGTAGCGGCCAAACGAAAACTCCAAATTGAACGCGGTTTGCAAATCTGAGCTCCTCGTACGTCAATTAATCGGATTAGAGATTATTAATTTTTGATGAAATCGTGAAAAAATACATGACTTGGAAATTTTGTTAAAAAATGCAACTTTCTTAAAAATCATCGTAGACTATTGAATTTAACTTTATTTTCATCAGAAAGACGAGAGAAATTGATTGCCGTTAAAAAATTTCAGCTATCTTCAATAGCAAAAAAAATAGTCAGTCACCATAAACATTTTAGGAAATTTTAGAAAATAATTGATTTTTCAAACTTTGATCGGCCGTAGCGGCCAAACGAAAACTCCAAATTGAACGCGGTTTGCAAATCTGAGCTCCTCGTACGTCAATTAATCGGATTAGAGATTATTAATTTTTGATGAAATCGTGAAAAAATACATGACTTGGAAATTTTGTTAAAAAATGCAACTTTCTTAAAAATCATCGTAGACTATTGAATTTAACTTTATTTTCATCAGAAAGACGAGAGAAATTGATTGCCGTTAAAAAATGTCAGCTATCTTCAATAGCAAAAAAAATAGTCAGTCACCATGAACATTTTAGGAAATTTTAGAAAATAATTGATTTTTCAAACTTTGATCGGCCGTAGCGGCCAAACGAAAACTCCAAATTGAACGCGGTTTGCAAATCTGAGCTCCTCATACGTCAATTAATCGGATTAGAGATTATTAATTTTTGATGAAATCGTGAAAAAATACATGACTAACCCCCTTGGAAATTTTGTTAAAAAATGCAACTTTCTTAAAAATCATCGTAGACTATTGAATTTAACTTTATTTTCATCAGAAAGACGAGAGAAATTGATTGCCGTTAAAAAATTTCAGCTATCTTCAATAGCAAAAAAAATAGTCAGTCACCATGAACATTTTAGGAAATTTTAGAAAATAATTGATTTTTCAAACTTTGATCGGCCGTAGCGGCCAAACGAAAACTCCTAATTGAACGCGGTTTGCAAATCTGAGCTCCTCATACGTCAATTAATCGGATTAGAGATTATTAATTTTTGATGAAATCGTGAAAAAATACATGACTAACCCCCTTGGAAATTTTGTTAAAAAATGCAACTTTCTTAAAAATCATCGTAGACTATTGAATTTAACTTTATTTTCATCAGAAAGACGAGAGAAATTGATTGCCGTTAAAAAATTTCAGCTATCTTCAATAGCAAAAAAAATAGTCAGTCACCATGAACATTTTAGGAAATTTTAGAAAATAATTGATTTTTCAAACTTTGATCGGCCGTAGCGGCCAAACGAAAACTCCAAATTGAACGCGGTTTGCAAATCTGAGCTCCTCGTACGTCAATTAATCGGATTAGAGATTTTTAATTTTTGATGAAATCGTGAAAAAATACATGACTAACCCCCTTGGAAATTTTGTTAAAAAATGCAACTTTCTTAAAAATCATCGTAGACTATTGAATTTAACTTTATTTTCATCAGAAAGACGAGAGAAATTGATTGCCGTTAAAAAATTTCAGCTATCTTCAATAGCAAAAAAAATAGTCAGTCACCATGAACATTTTAGGAACTTTTATAAAATAATTGATTTTTCAGACTTTGATCGGCCGTAGCGGCCAAACGAAAACTCCAAATTGAACGCGGTTTGCAAATCTGAGCTCCTCGAACGTCAATTAGTCGGATTAGAGATTTTTAATTTTTGATGAAATCGTAAAAAAATACATGACTAACCCCTTGGAAATTTTGTTAAAAAATGCAACTTTCTTAAAAATCATCGTAGATTATTGAATTTAACTTTATTTTCATCAGAAAGACGAGAGAAATTGATTGCCGTTAAAAAATTTCAGCTATCTTCAATAGCAAAAAAAATAGTCAGTCACCATGAACATTTTACGAAATTTTAGAAAATAATCGATTTTTCAAACTTTGATCGGCCGTAGCGGCCAAACGAAAACTCCAAATTGAACGCGGTTTGCAAATCTGAGCTCCTCGAACGTCAATTAGTCGGATTAGAGATTTTTAATTTTTGATGAAATCGTAAAAAAATACATGACTAACCCCTTGGAAATTTTGTTAAAAAATGCAACTTTCTTAAAAATCATCGTAGATTATTGAATTTAACTTTATTTTCATCAGAAAGACGAGAGAAATTGATTGCCGTTAAAAAATTACTGCTATCTTCAATAGCAAAAAAAATAGTCAGTCACCATGAACATTTTAGGAAATTTTAGAAAATAATTGATTTTTCAAACTTTGATCGGCCGTAGCGGCCAAACGAAAACTCCAAATTGAACGCGGTTTGCAAATCTGAGCTCCTCGTACGTCAATTAATCGGATTAGAGATTTTTAATTTTTGATGAAATCGTGAAAAAATACATGACTAACCCCCTTGGAAATTTTGTTAAAAAATGCAACTTTCTTAAAAATCATCGTAGACTATTGAATTTAACTTTATTTTCATCAGAAAGACGAGAGAAATTGATTGCCGTTAAAAAATTTCAGCTATCTTCAATAGCAAAAAAAATAGTCAGTCACCATGAACATTTTAGGAAATTTTAGAAAATAATTGATTTTTCAGACTTTGATCGGCCGTAGCGGCCAAACGAAAACTCCAAATTGAACGCGGTTTGCAAATCTGAGCTCCTCGTACGTCAATTAATCGGATTAGAGATTTTTAATTTTTAATGAAATCGTGAAAAAATACATGACTAACCCCCTTGGAAATTTTGTTAAAAAATGCAACTTTCTTAAAAATCATCGTCGACTATTGAATTTAACTTTATTTTCATCAGAAAGACGAGAGAAATTGATTGCCGTTAAAAAATTTCAGCTATCTTCAACAGCAAAAAAAATAGTCAGTCACCATGAACATTTTAGGAAATTTTAGAAAATAATTGATTTTTCAAACTTTGATCGGCCGTAGCGGCCAAACGAAAACTCCAAATTGAACGCGGTTTGCAAATCTGAGCTCCTCGTGTGCTAATTAGTCGGATTTAATAGAAATTGGTGATTTTTAATTTTTGACGAAAACCTGAAAATCTACCCGAGGGTACCCCCTTCTTACTTTTTCTCAAAAATTGGCTTTGAATTAATTTTCTGAAGAAACCACAGGTTCGATTCCGGGTTTCTATACATGACTGGAAAGATCCCTTTAAGACGCCTCGGAAAATGCACTTTCGCAAAAACAAATGTCAACTTGAAGCCCGTGACGCGTCAGCAAAGAAAACTCGAAAATGAAAAAAATCGAAAAAATCAACCTTTTTAATAAATATCGTAGACTTTCTTTTTCATCAGAAAAACGAGAGAAATTGATTGCCCTTAAAAAATTCAGCTATCTTCAATAGCAAAAAAATTGGCTAGTCACCATGAACATTTTAGAAAATTAAAAAAAAAATTTGATTTTTCAGACTTTGATCCGCCGTAGCGGTTGAACGAAAACTCCAAATTAAACGCGGTTTGCAAATCTGTGCTCCTCGTATGCAATTAGTCGGATTTAATTAAAATTAGAGATTTTTAATTTTTGACGAAAACATGAAAATATACCATATATATTTCAATATAAATTTTTTGAGAAGGTTTCTTTCAGTGTGGACTCGTAAATTAATAATTCGTAACATTGAAAACTGCATAAATTTCACAATAATCTCACTACACAGCCACAAGGATTAATGAACAGACAAAGGACTAGTTTGAAGCGTGCACGCGAAAATGCACAAGCGGATGACAGATGCATTATGCAACTTTTGTAATTAATTCAGTTCGGAATAAGCACGCAATCCGAACAATATTTTACGTAACTTTAATGCAGTTCGAAAATGGATGAAAACGTAACCTGAATTCAGTTAAAAAAAAGCAATCAATAAATACTTTCATACTTCAAAATTCACGTTCGTGCAAAGGTCGTCGCATTTATTATTTCAGAAAATGCATTCCTTACATCTCGTCGCCCGGAGTAATCTTCCTCGACGAAACCATTACCCCGCTTCCGTCACAATTTCATCAAGTGAAAGAAGTCCTAGCCATACGTACACCATCCGTAAGTATAATCCGAGGGTGAACATTTTAATACGAAGGAGGATGAGTGGTAAACAGCAGACCGGAAATTGCTGTATTAAACATTTCCCTATTTATCTGCGAGTCCATAATTTTAGATGCTTCATAGGTTGATCGGGTTAAATAATTTTATCCCTGGCCGGATTAACCCTTCCCGTGGGTCTTCGGTTTTAAATTATTTTGCTCCAATTGTTTTCACACAGGTTTAACCAAAGAGGCTTTGTGTGCCTCGTTCACGGCGTGTTTCGCGCATTAGGGATCCGGAAGCTAAGGGCGGCCGCTGTTATCGCGCCCTCATATTCCGCAATAATTCCATTTGATAACCCGCCGGAACGTTCCCGGGGTTGATTGCTTATTTAATATAAGCGTTTGATGTGCGCGTCTCTGGGGGAGTCGCAAATGTTTGGTGATAATTACTGGTGTTATGATGCCTTCGATTTTTTTTTTAAACAGAGCCCTTCTGCCATCTCTCTTATCACCAAAAATTATGAAATCGTAAACCTTACATCAAATGTACATTAACAATAATTTATTTAAATTATACATGTATTTAACAAGACAGCTTATTTGCCTTTGGCCTTGACGGCGGTCTTCTGCGCCTTGAGCACCGTCACGACGGTCTTCATTGCAGTGAATGCCACAATGAACAATTTATATAAGGAATAAGATTTCTTTGAAATCAACAAATACGAAATATATCACTAAACATTTTTAAATCTGAATTATAAAACCCAACATTCGAAAGGTACTGCGTTAATAAATTTAATGGTGAATGCGCCGGGATATGTTGTAGCTAACTTCTCATCAGTTAATTGATTATTAATTTACTTTTAAATTTTATATACTAATAAAATTTTCCTTCTTTTCCAGGTAAGCTGAAATTTTGATTTACATTCACGACCTACATACAACGTAAGTAATTAAGATATGTATCGAGTTTTCTCGGTAGTATTTTTAATGTTCGCATAAAAGGGCCGTTTCGAAACTTCGCTAATGCTAATTGGTTCTCGTTTAGATTCCCGACTTGTTATTGCTTTAATTATTGAGAATAACAAGTGTTTACATTTACAGCTTCATTATATTTACTAAAATAATTTACCAACTAACATAAACATTTTAAACCTGAGCGCGAAAATCGAAAATTGCTTGCAACGATTAGAAAAATTCTAAAAAATTAACCAGTGCAGGAATTTACTCGAAAAGCTCAAAATGCATTAAAGAAATGATTTCTCGTAATAACAATTGCCATATTCTAATTAAAAAACAAATGAGAACATTTTAAACTTGCTCAAAATGCATTAAAGAAAAGATTTCTCGTAATAACAATTGCCATATTCTAATTAAAAAACAAATGAGAACATTTTAAACTTGAGCGCGAAAATCGAAAATTGCTTTCAACGATTAGAAAAATCAAAAAAAAATTAACCAGTGTAGGAATTTACTCGAAAAGCTTAAAATGCATTAAAGAAATGATTTCTCGTAATAACAATTGCCGTATTCTTAATGGAAAACAAATGAGAACATTTTAAACTTGAGCGCGAAAATCGAAAATTGCTTTCAACGATTAGAAAAATTCTAAAACATTAACCAGTGCGGGAATTTACTCGAAAAGCGCAAAATGCATTAAAGAAATATCGCATTATTAATTTCTCGTAACAACAATTGCCATATTCCGAATGAAAAACAAATGAGAACATTTTAAACTTGAGCGCGAAAATCGAAAATTGCTTTCAACGATTAGAAAAATCAAAAAAAAATTAACCAGTGTAGGAATTTACTCGAAAAGCTTAAAATGCATTAAAGAAATGATTTCTCGTAATAACAATTGCCGTATTCTTAATGGAAAACAAATGAGAACATTTTAAACTTGAGCGCGAAAATCGAAAATTGCTTCCAACGATTAGAAAAATTCTAAAAAATTAACCAGTGCAGGAATTTACTAGAAAAGCTCAAAATGCACTAAAAAATGATTTCTCGTAATAACAATTGCCATATTCTAAATGAAAAACAAATGAGAACATTTTAAACTTGAGCGCGAAAATCGAAAATTGCTTTCAACGATTAGAAAAATCAAAAAAAAATTAACCAGTGTAGGAATTTACTCGAAAAGCTTAAAATGCATTAAAGAAATGATTTCTCGTAATAACAATTGCCGTATTCTTAATGGAAAACAAATGAGAACATTTTAAACTTGAGCGCGAAAATCGAAAATTGCTTTCAACGATTAGAAAAATTCTAAAAAATTAACCAGTGCGGAATTTACTCGAAAAGCTCAAAATGCATTAAAGAAATGATTTCTCGTAATAACAATTGCCATATTCTAATTAAAAAACAAATGAGAACATTTTAAACTTGAGCGCGAAAATCGAAAATTGCTTTCAACGATTAGAAAAATCAAAAAAAAATTAACCAGTGTAGGAATTTACTCGAAAAGCTTAAAATGCATTAAAGAAATGATTTCTCGTAATAACAATTGCCGTATTCTTAATGGAAAACAAATGAGAACATTTTAAACTTGAGCGCGAAAATCGAAAATTGCTTTCAACGATTAGAAAAATTCTAAAACATTAACCAGTGCGGGAATTTAACCGAAAAGCTCAAAATGCATTAAAGAAATGATTTCTCGTAATAACAATTTCCATATTCTAATTAAAAAACAAATGATAACATTTTAAACTTGAGCGCGAAAATCGAAAATTGCTTTCAACGATTAGAAAAATTCTAAAAAATTAACCAGTGCAGGAATTTCGAAAAGCTCAAAATGCATTAAAGAAATGATTTCTCGTAATAACAATTGCCGTATTCTAAATGAAAAACAAATGAGAACGTTTTAAACTTGAGCGCGAAAATCGAAAATTGCTTTCAACGATTAGAAAAATTCTAACAAATTAACCAGTGCAGGAATTTACTCGAAAAGCTCAAAATGCATTAAAGAAATGATTTCTCGTAATAACAATTTCCATATTCTAATTAAAAAACAAATGAGAACATTTTAAACTTGAGCGCGAAAATCGAAAATTGCTTTCAACGATTAGAAAAATTCTAAAAAATTAACCAGTGCAGGAATTTACTCGAAAAGCTCAAAATGCATTAAAGAAATGATTTCTCGTAATAACAATTGCCATATTCTAATTAAAAAACAAATGAGAACATTTTAAACTTGAGCGCGAAAATCGAAAATTGCTTTCAACGATTAGAAAAATTCTAAAAAATTAACCAGTGCAGAAATTTAGTCGAAAAGCTCAAAATGCATTAAAGAAATTATTTCTCGTAATAACAATTGCCGTATTTTAAATGAAAAACAAATGAGAACATTTTAAACTTGAGCGCGAAAATCAAAAATTGCTTTCAACGATTAGAAAAATTCTAAAAAATTAACCAGTGCGGGAATTTACTCGAATAGCTCAAAATGCATTAAAGAAATGATCTCTCGTAATAACAATTGCCATATTCTGAATGAAAAACAAATGATAACATTTTAAACTTGAGCGCGAAAATCGAAAATTGTTTTCAACGATTAGAAAAATTCTAAAAAAATAACCAATGCAGGAATTTACTCGAAAAGCTCAAAATGCATTAAAGAAATGATTTCTCGTAATAACAATTGCCATATTCTAATTAAAAAACAAATGAGAACGTTTTAAACTTTAGCGCGAAAATCGAAAATTGCTTTCAACGATTAGAAAAATTCTAAAAAATTAACCAGTGCAGGAATTTACTCGAAAAGCTCAAAATTCATTAAAGAAATGATTTCTCGTAATAACAATTGCCATATTCTAATTAAAAAACAAATGAGAACATTTTAAACTTGAGCGCGAAAATCGAAAATTGCTTTCAACGATTGGAAAAATTCTAAAAAATTAACCAGTGCAGGAATTTACTCGAAAAGCTTAAAATGCATTAAAGAAAACATTTCTCGTAATAACAATTGCCATATTCTAAATGAAAAACAAATGAGAACATTTTAAACTTGAGCGCGAAAATCGAAAGTTGTTTTCAACGATTAGAAAAATTCTAAAAAATTAACCAGTGCAGGAATTTACTCGAAAAGCTCAAAATGCATTAAAGAAATGATTTCTCGTAATAACAATTGCCATATTCTAATTAAAAAACAAATGAGAACATTTTAAACTTGAGCGCGAAAATCGAAAATTGCTTTCAACGATTGGAAAAATTCTAAAAAATTAACCAGTGCAGGAATTTACTCGAAAAGCTTAAAATGCATTAAAGAAATGATTTCTTGTAATAACAATTGCCGTATTCTGAATGAAAAACGAATGAGAACATTTTAAACTTGAGCGCGAAAATTGAAAATTGCTTTCAACGATTAGAAAAATTCTAAAAAATTAACCAGTGTAGGAATTTACTCGAAAAGCTCAAAATCCATTAAAGAAATGATTTCTCGTAATAACAATTGCCGTATTCTAATTAAAAAACAAATGAGAACATTTTAAACTTGAGCGCGAAAATCGAAAATTGCTTTCAACGATTAGAAAAATTCTAAAAAATTAACCAGTACAGGAATTTATTTGAGAAGTTCAAAATGCATTAAAGAAATATCGCATTATTGATGTTTCGTAATAACAATTGCCATATTTTGAATGAAAAACAAATGAGAACATTTTAAACTTGGCTTGAAAAACCAAAAATTTCCATCATCGATTTGAGAAATTCTAAACAATTAATCGATTAGGAATTTGCTTCAAAAGCTTAAGATCCTTTCAAAAACAATGCGTTTCTAATTTCCAGTTAAAACAATTGCCATCGCACAGATGGAAACAAAATGGCAACCTTTGAAACTTGGCTTGGAAAATCGAAAATTGCTGCGATTTGAAAAATTGTAAATAAAATAAATTGATAAAGGAATTTGCTTCAAAAGTTCAAAATCCAAAAAAAAATAATGCATCTACGAAGTGTCAAGTTGATAGCGATTGTTCGTATTTTTTTTTCATCGCGTCAATTTTTTCAGTTTTCTTAATTCTCCTCTTGGTTCTTATAGAGTCATACCAAATTATAGGGATGTAATGTTTATGGATTTTTGTCTAGTCATAATCTAGAATGTATTTAGAGTGAATTTGTAAAGAATCAAGTCGGTAGGAATTGTTTCTATGTTTGTTTTTGATCGCGTGATTTTTTACCGATTTTCCTGACTCTCCTCTCGGTTCGTATAGAGTTATACCAAAATATAGGGATGTAATGTTTATGGATTTATGTCTGGTGGTAATCTAGAATGTTTTTAGAGTGAATTTGTAAAGAATCAAGTCGGTAACAACTGTTTCTATATATTTTTTTTGATCGCGTGATTTTTTATAGATTTTCCTAACTTCAGCTTCATTTTTAGAACACTTCATGATGTACAGCTTCTAATTAGACATTCAATTCCTGTAAACATGACAATTTGCGACGGCCATAAATCAATCAATCAAAATTTCACGTTAGCAACACACCATTACACAGCATCTAATTAGAGTCGATCCGCGATCGCAATGTTTATAGAACGAACTAGTCAGCGTTAATTTAATACACAAAACCGAACTTTCGCGATTTCCTTTGAGTTTATATATTCATAATAACCCCCCGGCATGCTAAGCGTAAATACGTTTGAATAGAAATCGGCAATTACCGAGCTCCCGGCGCATTCACCATAAATTCGAGATTCCCGGAACATCATAACGAGTTAATAAGTATTATCTTATCGATTTCCGGGCGGATAAACTCCATTCAGCGATTTTTGATACATATTTACACATCAGGCGAACGCATATTTTATTAAAATGGCGATGAATTATTGGGCTCGGGCGCAGGAATATAAAAAAAAAACTCTGGTCCGACACATAAAATATTTACGGCCGGCCGTATATCACCTTTATGGCTATTTTAGAATCGCCCGTGGACATTTTCAATTGCGAATATGTTGCAGTCGGTGCAGCGAGAATGATTCCGTTGAATCGTGTGTTATTTTTTATCTTCGAGTTTTGTGTGTACTCGTGGTGATGGTTTTGTGTTTAATGTTAAATTGATTAGCCTGGCTTGCTTATGCTAAAATAACTGCTGATGTAACGGTCGAAACCATCTTCTACGATTTGATGGGGATTAAAAGATTTTTTTCATATTTTGCATTTTTTTTGGGAAAAAAAAAACTTCTAAATAGAAAATTTGGAATGAACCAGTTATTGGATCTCAAGATTAATAGTTATTTGTTTAACAAGGCAATAAAGTGACAAAGCGAGCTATTATTATTATTATTATTCATACTTTCTGTTTCTTATTCTGATCTTAAGAGTTCACTTCCATGCCATAAGCGCATTTTATCGGCTCAGTGGATCATAATCCGTTCGCATGCGGAAAAGTAATTCCACGGAAGGTACGAATAAATTCGTAAAAATGTAACAATTCAGGTGCATTAAGAGGGAAAATATCGCCATTACTTCCATCCGTTTCGTTTCGGCAACGGCGCCAACCGCCGCGCGGAATTAGCTCCGGCCCCATTCGGCGCCCCCATAAAAATGTCAAAGAACTTGCTCGAGGGAAAAGGGGGACCTGCATTACAAACATGTGTCTCATGTTTATACGCGTTCGCACCGTTTCCATAAACACGTGTATTACTGCGGGGATTTTCATGTAAACTAAGGATGAGATCTCCGAAAACTTAGATTATGAGATTTGAATTTACAACTTGATTTTTTTTAAATTTATTCTTTTACACTACGCAGAAACTTGTAATGCAGTTTTTTCAGTCATTCGTCTGGAGTTACACAGTAATATTAGATATTTACTTACCAGGTGCGGTAAGTGAATTTTTCTGTGCAAGGTGGGATGAATCAATGACGGCTCGTGGAACGATTTATCTTCCTAAATCAAACGAACCGAGCGTCGAGTTAAGAAATTTTGTAAAAATTTCCGGCTGTTGAAGAAAATATAAAAACAATTGCCATCGACTTGAAACTTTTCAAATATACTTAAAACCTATTCTTAATTATGATTATGTAAAAATCCATTCAATGCTCCAAGCGTAGATTTTGAATTTTCGTAACGAACCGAGCGTAGAGTTAAGAAAATTTGTAAAAACTTCCGGCTGTTGAAAAAAATATAAAAACAATTGCCATCGACTTGAAACTTTTCAAATATACTTAAAACCTATTCTAAATTATGATTATGTAAAAATCCATTCAATACTCCAAGCGTAGATTTTGAATTTTCGCAACGAACCGATCGTAGAGTTAAGAAAATTTGCAAAAAATTCCAGCTGTTGAAAAAATTATAAAAACAATTGCCATCGACTTGAAACTTTTCAAATATACTTAAAACCTATTCTAAATTGTGATTATGTAAAAATCCATTCAAATCCCCAACCGTAGATTTTGAATTTTCGCAACGAACCGAGCGTAGAGTTAAGAAAATTTGTAAAAATTTCCGGCTGTTGAAAAAAATATAAAAACAATTGCCATCGACTTGAAGCTTGTCAAATATACTTAAAACCTATTCTAAATTATGATTATGTAAAAATCCATTCAATACTCCAAGCGTAGATTTTGAATTTTCGCAACGAACCGATCGTAGAGTTAAGAAAATTTGCAAAAAATTCCAGCTGTTGAAAAAAATATAAAAACAATTGCCATCGACTTGAAACTTTTCAAATATACTTAAAACCTATTCTAAATTATGATTATGTAAAAATCCATTCAAATCCCCAACCGTAGATTTTGAATTTTCGCAACGAACCGAGCGTAGAGTTAAGAAAATTTGTAAAAATTTCCGGCTGTTGAAAAAAATATAAAAACAATTGCCATCGACTTGAAACTTTTCAAATATACTTAAAACCTATTCTAAATTATGATTATGTAAAAATCCATTCAATACTCCAAGCGTAGATTTTGAATTTTCGCAACGAACCGATCGTAGAGTTAAGAAAATTTGCAAAAAATTCCAGCTGTTGAAAAAATTATAAAAACAATTGCCATCGACTTGAAACTTTTCAAATATACTTAAAACCTATTCTAAATTATGATTATGTAAAAATCCATTCAATCCTCCATCCGTAGATTTTGAATTTTCGTAACGAACCGAGCGTAGAGTTAAGAAAATTTGTAAAAACTTCCGGCTGTTGAAAAAAATATAAAAACAATTGCCATCGACTTGAAACTTGTCAAATATACTTAAAACCTATTCTAAATTATGATTATGTAAAAATCCATTCAATCCTCCATCCGTAGATTTTGAATTTTCGTAACGAACCGAGCGTAGAGTTAAGAAAATTTGTAAAAACTTCCGGCTGTTGAAAAAAATATAAAAACAATTGCCATCGACTTGAAACTTTTCAAATATACTTAAAACCTATTCTAAATTATGATTATGTAAAAATCCATTCAATGCTCCAACCGTAGATTTTGAATTTTAGTAACGAACCGAGCGTAGAGTTAAGAAAATTTGTACAAATTTCCGGCTGTTGATAAAAAATATAAAAACAATTGCGATCGACTTGAAACTTTTCAAATATACTTAAAACCTATTTTAAATTATGATTATGTAAAAATCCATTCAATGCTCCAACCGTAGATTTTGAATTTTCGTAACGAACCTAGCGTCGAGTTAAGAAAATTTGCTAAAACTTCCGACTGTTGAAAAAAATATAAAAACAATTGCCATCGACTTGAAATTTTTCAAATATACTTCACACCTATTCTAAATTATGATTATGTAAAAATCCATTCAATACTCCAACTGTAGATTTTGAGTTTTCGTGACGAACCGAGCGTAGAGTTAAGAAAATTTGTAAAAACTTCCGACTGTTGAAAAAAATATAAAAACAATTGCCACCGTCTTGAAACCTTTCAAATATACTTGAAACCTATTCTAAATTGTGATTATGTAAAAATCCATTTAGTGCTCCAAGCGTAGATTTTGAATTTTCGTAACGAACCGAGCGTAGAGTTAAGAAAATTTGTAAAAACTTCCGGCTGTTGAAAAAAATATAAAAACAATTGCCACCGTCTTGAAACTTTTCAAATATACTTGAAACCTATTCTAAATTGTGATTATGTAAAAATCCATTCAATGCTCGAACCGTAGATTTTGAATTTTCGTAACGAACCGAGCGTAGAGTTAAGAAAATTTGTAAAAACTTCCGGCTGTTGAAAAAAATATAAAAACAATTGCGATCGACTTGAAACTTTTCAAATATACTTAAAACCTATTCTAATTTATGATTATGTAAAAATTCATTCAATGCTTCAACCGTAGATTTTGAATTTTCGTAACGAAAAGAAATTAAAGAAAAATTCCGTATCTCCGTTCCTGGAAGCCCCACAATTTTTTTTATAGAAAAATAGTGTTCAATATGAGCTCCTAGACTTGAAAAAACTTTCTAAAGAAAAAAATTTTTTGGTCGTATTTTGGGCATTTCCTGTCGATTTACAACAAAAGTCAACAATTTAATCATCAAAAATTATAAACTTCACCAAAGACATTATGAATTATTGCGGTCGCCCGCGAATAAGTTTGGCAATAAATTTTAAGAATTTCGGTTATAAAAATGCTCAAAGACGCGAAAGCATTACCCAAAGGAGTGAAGTTCCGGGAGGAGGTCATCGGGATGATCAGATAAAAATTCTAAATAATACTCCCGCCCGCCTCTGGGAGACTTTAGCTCGGCTATCGCCAAATCCTGAGGGACGGCTTCCCGCCGATACCAACTTGCTACGAGGGCTGAATTGAGTTAATTGGGGACTCGGATCTCTCGGCAAAATGAGTGGCAGTAATGATACGAAAGAAAACATTTTTAAGAGCAGTGCGAGTAACTAATAAATAATATTGAATATACCGTAAAAATCTGGAAACAATATTTATTAATTGAGTTACTACTACTAAAATATCTTTATTGAATGAAGAGTACATGTTATTGTAATTTACGACACTTCTCTCTTCTTCTCCTTCTTATTCTCTTCTTATTATTCTCTTCTTCTTCTTCTTATTCTCTTCTTCTTCTTCTTATTCTCTTCTTCTTCTTCTTCTTCTTCTTCTTCTCTTCTTCTCTTCTTCTCTTCTTCTTCTTCTCTTCTTCTCTTCTTCTTTTTCTTCTCTTCTTCTTCGTTGGTCATCGACTGAAGGTTTTTCTGCCCTAATTTAGTTATTTACTCTTGAATAACAATTCGTTTTGAAAATGCTGTAACAAGCGAAAGTGGTCGAGTAATTAAACAACGAATTTGTGAAACAAACCAAGTGTTCATTTTTATTATTTTCAAAATGTGATTTTCAAGTGATAAGTGAGAAAGTTATTCAAGAAAAATTCGTTTTGCATTAATTATTGTCGGGCATACACGTGTTCTTTAAATCAAATATATTTTTAGTATTACTAACATTTACTGTACGATTTATGTAGAAGGTTTTTTCCGTTAATAAACAATTATTATTAGTAGTAGTGATACAATTTATTGACACTCAATCTACAAATGGCCATTGACCGAAGTTTTTCAACCTCAATTATTATTATTATTATTATTATTTACTTTTTAATTATTAAACAATAAGGTTATTTCCACTCGAATCGTGTGTATACGGATTTATAGCATTATGCAACAAGTGAAACGCATTAAACCTTTCGATCGGGAAAAACTCCAACAACGAAAAAAAAAAACACCCCATCAAATGTAAGTCGGGCGTACAAATTTGCATAATCGTGGAGTGTTGTGTGTGGTGTATACCTTCGAGCGCCAAGCGGAAAAGCATTCGAATACATCCAGCTGAACGTGTTGCGTCCGGAAGGGTGAGTTCGCCCCTCGTCATCGGGGTGCGTAAGGGTCGATTTTACGACGGCGATAATTCCGACTAATCTGACATTTTTATTTCTGCATAGAGCGGAGAACGGAATCCGAAAGTCCAATTTCTGCCGAACACGGAAATGCAAGGGTTCTATTTTTTTTTGTGCGAACAAAGGGTGAATTTTAATATCGCAAGCAGTGCATAACCGTCCATTTGTCCGTTACATGGCCTGAATTATAATCGATAATTATCTAGAGCACTTTTCCGTATTAATTTTAAGTACACCAAGCTTGTAATAGTAATTACCCCAAGGATCCAACCTAGGACCACTATTTATTAACAACGGGTGCGGTGCAATTTCATCTGAAATATTACTGTGTGCGGGCAACATCAAATTTTACAGGCAAATCAACATCATTTCCGACAATTGACTTTCTTAAAAGGATTTTTATTTAAAGTTTGATGCTGTCCGCACGCAGTAATATTTCAGATGAAATTGCAAATAGAAGAAACTAGTTTTTCCTAGGCTTAAGTTTGATGTATGTGAAATTGTGTTCTTTATGTGAAATTGTGAAATGTAAAAATGTAAGAAAAGTAACTGGTGACGAACGTCGTGAAGCGGGGCCCATCAAAATTAATCGATTAAATTGATGACGGTCCGTGCGGGGCCCATTAAAATCACATTTTGGCCGCCTACTGATGTTGATTTGCGTCTAATAGCAACTATTATAATGCATATTAATAATTTATAATGAATTAAGCAAGGTAAAAAAACAATTTTTTTCTAAATTAATTTTAATTTTTCGTTTTTTATTATTCATTTTTCATTTACAATTTTTCATTTTCAAAATTCATTTTCAATTTTCCATTTCATTTTAAATTTTTTATTTTTCATTTTCAAGTTTTCATTTTCAATTTTTCATTTTTCAATATTCAATTTTAATTTTTCATTTTTCATTATTAATTTTTTATTTTTCATTTTCCATTTTTCATTTTTCATTTTTATTTTTTGTTTTAAATTTTTGTTTTTTCTATTTCTATTTCTTTAATTTTTTTTTTAAAGCCAGTTGTATCCTCTGCGATCACTGAAAATTCCGGCTTTCCAACTTAAAAAAAAATGTAAGGAAAACGAACCCAGGGGATGCAAATGGCGCGTAGGGGTAGTTCCAAAAATTTTGAAAAAATATCTTCTGCCATCCCTGAAAGTTTCTGCTTTTCGACTTTAAAAGAAAGAAATTCGTCCTTAAAAGAAGAAAAACGAGGGTTGCAAATGGTAGTTTTGGACAAAATATCTTCTACCATTCCTAAAAGTTTCAGTTTTCCTACTTAAAAGAAAAAAAATCGTCCCTAAAAGAAGAAAAACGAACCCAGTGGGTGAAAATGGAGCGTAGGGATGGTTCCAAAAATTTTGAAAAAGTTTCTGCTGCCATCACCGAAAATTTCAGCTTTTCGACTTTAAAAGAAAAAAACACGTCTTTAAAAGAAGAGAAACGAACCCAGAGGGTGCAAATGGCGCATAGGGGTGGTTCCAAAAATTTTGAAAAAATTCTCAATGAAAGCCAGTCATCCCTACTATCATCCCTGCAAGTTTCAGCTTTTCGACTTGAAAAGAAAAAAATACGTCCTCAAAAGAAGAAAATCGAACCCAGAGGGTGCAAATGAAGCGTAGGAATTTTGAAAAAATATCTTCTGCCATCCCTAAAAAATTCAGCTTTTCAACTTTAAAAGATACAAATACGTCTTTAAAAGAAGAAAACCGAACCCAGAGGGTGCAAATGGCGCGTAAGGATGGTTCCAAAAATTTTGAAAAAATTACCAATGAAAGCCAGTCATCGCTTCTGTCATCCCTGAAAGTTTCAGCTTTTCGACTTGAAAAGAAAAAAATACGTCCTTGAAAGAAGAAAACCGAACCCAGAGGGTGCAAATGAAGCGTAGGGGTGGTTCCAAAAATTTTGAAAAAATTCTCAATGAAAGCCAGTCATCCCTACTATCATCCCTGAAAGTTTCAGCTTTTCGACTTGAAAAGAAAAAAATACGTCCTCAAAAGAAGAAAATCGAACCCAGAGGGTGCAAATGAAGCGTAGGAATTTTGAAAAAATATCTTCTGCCATCCCTAAAAAATTCAGCTTTTCAACTTTAAAAGATAAAAATATGTCTTTATAAGAAGAAAACCGAACCCAGAGGGTGCAAATGGCGCGTAGGGATGGTTCCAAAATTTTTGAAAAAGTTTCTGCTGCCATCACCGAAAATTTCAGCTTTTCGACTTTAAAAGAAAAAAAAAACACGTCTTTAAAAGAAGATAAAAGAACCCAGAGGGTGCAAATGGCGCATAGGGGTGGTTCCAAAAATTTTGAAAAAAATCTCAATGAAAGCCAGTCATCCCTTATATCATCCCTGAAAGTTTCAGCTTTTCGACTTGAAAAGATAGAAAATACGTCCTTAAAAGAAGAAAACCGAACCCAGAGGGTGCAAATGAAGCGTAAGGGTGGTTCCAAAATTTTGAAAAAATATCTTCTGCCATCCCTAAAAATTTCAGCTTTTCAACTTTAAAAGATAAAAATATGTCTTTAAAAGAAGAAAACCGAACCCAGAGGGTGCAAATGGTGCGTAAGGATGGTTCCAAAAATTTTGAAAAAATTACCAATGAAAGCCAGTCATCGCTTCTGTCATCCCTGAAAGTTTCAGCTTTTCGACTTGAAAAGAAAAAAATACGTCCTTGAAAGAAGAAAACCGAACCCAGAGGGTGCAAATGAAGCGTAGGGGTGGTTCGAAAATTTTGAAAAAATATCTTCTGCCATCCCTAAAAATTTCAGCTTTTCAACTTTAAAAGATAAAAATACGTCTTTAAAAGAAGAAAACCGAACCCAGAGGGTGCAAATGGCGCGTAAGGATGGTTCCAAAAATTTTGAAAAAATTACCAATGAAAGCCAGTCATCGCTTCTGTTATCCCTGAAAGTTTCAGCTTTTCGACTTTAAAAGAAAAAAATACGTCCTTAAAAGAAGAAAACCGAACCACCCCCTGGATTGGTAGCGCGTAGGGGTGGTTTCAAAAATTTTGAAAAAATTCGCAATGAAAGCTATCTCTGAATGTTTCAGCTTTTCTATTTGGAAAGAAAAAAATACGTCCGTAAAAAAAGAAAAAAACAAATTTATTTACCCTGTTTTTAAAAAAATTATATCTCGGAAACGGGGCAAAAATTTAAAAAAATGGCTCGATCAATTTTAGATATTTTCTTTAAGATTATTTTAAGACATACCGGGATCGTCCACCTCCAGCGGTTACAGAGGAGATTTTTTTTTTTTTGGAAACGTGCAAAAATCGAAAATTTGCGTTTGAAAAATCACCCCCGAGTGTGGGGTTGAAACGAAACGGCGGGACCGGTTCTAAAAGCTTGCCCGGTTATCTGGGCGTCGATCTGCGTGCAAAAACTAACAAAATTTTACCGAATAAGGCCCCGATAAGGGGTGAGGTTTAACCCTACCTCCCCGTTTTAGGGGGACGCGATTTTCAAAATCCTCCTCATATTTTTGGGCGAATTTTTCGTGCGCCCCTTTATAGCGGTTTTTTCTGGGCTGTCAAACTTTTCTTACGTAATTGGTATATATAACAATAGTGGATCCTTGGGACACACCAGAAATTGCTTCATACGACCGATGATCGTCGGATGTAAATTTCATCTTTTCCAATTCGAGTTTTAAGTGCTGTCATCTTGTTTCTAGCCAAGATACGACATTTGTTTTGCAATATGTTCCAAATACAATTTGAAAATTTTGAAGCTGATTCCACAAGTGATAATTTTTTTAGTAAGATTTTGATCGTCTGTTTTTTATGAAGTAATTCCACTGTAATATTGGCTGCAGGTGAAGTTACACCGCCCTTTTGGAACCAAACCCAAAGTATCCAATTCTCCACCCAGAACTGATTAACGCGGGGAACTGTAATTATTGACACACAATTTAGAAAACAAATGTAAGTTTCTCATTTACAGTTTACTTACATCGTTCGCGATTATCACTAAACCCATCCAGAAAACTGTCCACCACGGAGACGTATCAATTCCGTTCCAGCTGCGCGCCAATTAAAGATAATTGGGAATAGAGCAAAAAAAAATATAGAACACATCCCTAATTGCCAATTAAACTAACAATTAAGTTTCTTTTTTCGTCGTTCCGCCCGGACTCGGTAATTCAGTGGATTATCGTCCCGCCAGAAACGCAATTATTTTTCGTGCCTTCCCCGGATTGAATCGCCGGCAGCGTTCGAATCAACGCTCAAATAAATACTTTATTATATTTGACATTTCCCGCGGCATAAAATTTAATCTCAGACTGATTGATACGGAGCAAACCACCCCTGACCGGGCAGAGGGCGTGTCCCTCGATCAATCCCCTGAATAATTGCCCATATCTCACCCGCCCCTATTCGGATTTGATGTAGTTATTTTTCACAGGTGGCCATCGTGCGTCATAATTGGAAAACATCCTGAGCAAATAACGGATACGCGAGTGGATGTTTGGAATTGGGAACAGACAAAAAAAAATGGTGATGGTGATCCATCATGATTCCGCATTATCTGTTTTTATGAATAGAATTAAAAAAATATATATATCGGTAGCTGACTTGTCGCCCTATGTTATAGCATACGTAACATTTAGGTAAATACGGCACTGTCTATAATGAGGCTCATGTAACATAGAATGATTATTAAAAATTTCAGCCAAATCGATCACGTGATAAAAAAATAACTGCTGTAATGAACAAGCGTACATCGATTTTAAATTTTATTTACGTAGACAATTTTATTTATTTTAAGAACCATTAAGGTGACACAATTTTTCTACGTGAAAGGTTGGAAAGTTCACGTGCAATTTCTGGAAATGCCGTCTCCCTCCGAATGTCTAATTCGAGTACTTCGCTCGCTGGAAAAATAGGAAAACTGTCAGCCCCGAAAATCACGCCTCGCCACAAATTGCTCCAATTTATTCTTCCTTGTGTCTTCCTCTGGATATTTGGGGGAAGATTAAAGATTACAAGGTTAAACCGTCCGGAATTCGATTATAATAAATGTCAAGTGTACGCGGGAAGCGGAATTATTTACATTAAATAGCGGCAGTTTCGCAGGGCTGTAATTAACTGTCGGGGACGTCAATATTAATTATTTATCTCGTTCCGTCAGGATTTTCGCGATTTCGGCTCCATTAGGTCTGCGCGAGAGGGATTTTACGTTGGCGCACTTTCCTTAATCCAATCAGGGGGGGCGGCGGTTGCCGGCCTGCTCGATTTTACTTTCGCGGTGAGCGTTTCATTAAAATTCTGTAAAGGTGGCCGGAGCCAATAAAGGCGCCTAATCGAGAGTGGCATCTCTTGGGGGGAGTGGGGGGAGGTTATTTTGTAATCCCTTGAAAATATTGGTCTGAAACATTAGTTACGAATCGCGATTTGGATTGATGGCAATGTCAAACAACAAACAAATGCCGTACTACAACATTAAAAAAAAGGTTTACAGTCTGAATGTCTAAAATATGATATTGGCATCGACTTTGTAGGGCATTTAAAATTCAGTTGAAAACGTCTTCATAGGTGCCGAAACTTTATGCGGGCATTTTCTTAAATACTTTTTGAAATACACCGCCCACAGACTAACACAGCCACACATACAGACAGATACACAGACGCAGAGATAAACAGACACATTGGCAGATACACACACACAGCCAGACACACAGGCAGACAGACATATACATGGACAGATAGATACACAGATAGATACACAGATAGACAGACACATAGGCAAATAGACACACAGACAGACAGACAGACGGACACACAGGGAGACAGACAGACACACAGGCAGACAGACAGATATATAAACAGATAGACACATAGACAGACAGATACATAGACAGATAGATACACAGACGCAGAGACAAACAGACACGGAGATAGACAGACACATAGGCAGATAGACACATAGACAGAAAGACACACAGATAGACAGGCAGATATATAAACAGATAGACAGACAGATACATAGACAGATAGATACACAGACGCAGTGATAAACATACACACAGATAGACAGACACATAGGCAGATAGACACACAGACAGACAGACAGACACACAGGCAGATAACACACAGACAGATAGACACACAGGCAGACAGACAGATATATAAACAACTAGACAGACAGATAGATACACAGACGCAGAGACAAACAGATAGACACATAGGCAGATAGACACACAGACAGACAGACAGACAGACAGACAGACATATAGACAGACTGATACATAGACAGCTACACACACAGACAGACACATACAGTCAGACACACACACACAGTCAGACAGACAGACACACACACACAGTCAGACAGACAGACACGCACAGTCAGACAGATAGACACACACAGTCAGACAGACAGACACACACAGTCATACAGACAGACACACTGCCATACAGACACACACACGGGACACACAGCGTACACACAGCAGGCATACAGGAGACAGATAGACAGACACACAGACATTTTTCTCAAAAATGGTCGAAAACACTCGGTTGATATTTCCGTTGAAATTTCCAATTCGAAAAATCTCGAAAGTAATATTTTCTTGTAAAAATCGAAAAGCAAAAAAAAAATCGTAATCTTTAATTGCGTTTTCGTTTTTGGGGATAACTGTCGAATCGATTGGCAAAATACACGAAGAGCAAACAAAAATAAAAAGTCTGCAATCAATTTATCGTCTTTTAAAGTTTATTCTTGAACTGCTGTTGAGAAAAAATGAAAAAAAAAGATTAATTTAGATGTAGATAAGATAACACAAAATTCGACAGTCAATTGTTTTTCGGTTCGAACTACGAACCGTCTTAAGTTTTTATTGTTCAAGAATAAAGCCGAGTCATAAACCTGTTGAAAAAAAAAATTAATTAAAAAAATTTAACTTTTTTTATAGAATAAAATCGCCCGTATTATTCGAAACATAAACCCATTTCCAACAAATTGGCGCAAGTTTTTTTCACTCAGAAAAATCATCCGTTTGATTTAGCCGAGACACAAACCCATTACCAAAAAATAGTAGAGCTTCGAACTAACTCAAGTTATCCGTGGAATGACATTGAACAAAATTGTCCGTTTTATTTAGTCGAGACACAAACACATTGTCGAAGAATTAGTAGATCTACGAACCATCTCAAGTTTTTCGTGGAATTACATTGAACAAAATTGTCCGTTTTATTTAGTCGAGGCACAAACACATTGTCAAAAAATTAGTAGAGCTACAAACTATCTCAAGTTTTTTGTGAGACAACATTGAGCCGAGACACGAACACATCGTCAAAAAATTAGTGGAGATGCGAACCATTTCAAGATTTTTTCTATTCAAGAAAAATCTTCCGATTGATAAAGCCAAGACATAAACCTGTTGCGAAGAAATTCGAGTTACGAAGCACCTTAAGTTTCTTTATCGATTGAAAAAAATTGTCAATTTGATTTAGCCAAAAAAATTTGTAGAGCTACGAACCGTCTCAAGTTTTTTCGTGGAATTACATTGAACAAAATTGTCTGTTTGATTTAGCCGAGATACAAACCCATTGCCAAAAAATAGTTGAGCTTCGAACTAACTTAAGTTATCCGTGGAATAACATTGAACAAAATTGTTCGTTTGATTTAGTTGAGACACAAACATATTGTCAAAAAATTATTAGAGCTACGAACCATCTTAAGTTTCTTGTGAGACAACACTGAGCCGAGACACGGACACATTGTCAAAAAATTAGTGCAGCTGCGAACCGTTTCAAGATTTTTTCTATTCAGGAAAAATCGTCCGATTGATAAAGCCAAGACATAAACCTGTTGCAAAGAAATTAGAGCTACGGAGCACCTTAAGTTTCTTTTATTGAATAAAACCATCCGTTTCATGAAAAAAATAGTAGAGCTTCGAACCATCTCAGGTTTTCCAAAGAAAAAAATCGTCCATTTGATTTAACCAAAAAAATTAGTAGAGCTGCGAACCATCTCAAGTTTTTTCGTGGAATTACATTGAACAAAATTGTCTGTTTGATTTAGCCGAGACACAAACCCATTGCCAAGATATAGTAGAGCTTCGAACTAATTCAAGTTATCCGTGGAATAATATTGAACAAAATTGTCCGTTTTATTTAGTCGAGACACAAACACATTGTCGAAGAATTATTAGAGCTACAAACAATCTCAAGTTTTTTTTTGTGAGACAACATTGAGCCGAGACACGGACACATTGTCAAAAAATTAGTGGAGCTGCGAACCGTTTCAAGATTTTTTTCTATTCAAGAAAAATCGTCCGATTGATAAAGCCAAGACATAAACCTGCTGCAAACAAATTAGAGCTACAAAGCACCTTAACTTTTTTTTATTAAATAAAACCATCCGTTTAATGTAGTCGAGACACAAACCCGTTGCCAAAAAAATAGTAGAGCTTCGAACCATCTCAAGTTTTCCAAGGAAAAAGAACGTCCATTTGATTTAGCCAAAAAAATTAGTAGAGCTACGAACCATCTCAAGTTTTGCGTGGAACAACATTAAATGAAATTGTCTGTTCCGTTTTTTTTAGCCTAAACACAAACACATTGTGAAAAATTATTAGAGCTACAAACCATCTCAAGTTTTTTTGTGAGACAACATTGAGCCGAGACACGAACACATTGCCAAAAAAATAGTAGAGCTTTGAATCACCTCAAGTTTTCCAAGAAAAAAAATCGTCCATTTGATTTAGCCAAAAACATTAGGAGAGCTACGAACCATCTCAAGTTTTTCGTTTGATGTATCCGAGACGCAAACCCGTTGCCAAAAAAATAGTAGTGCTTCGAACCATCTCAAGTTTTCCAAGGAAAGAAATCGTCCATTTGATTTAGCAAAAAAAAATTAGTAGAGCGAAAATGAAACGAAACATCTCAAGTTTTTCGTGGAACAACATTAAACAAAATTGTTCGCTTCGTTTTTTTTTTAGCCGAGACACAAACACATTGTCAAAAAATTATTAGAGCTACAAACAATCTCAAGTTTTTTTGTGAGACAACATTGAGCCGAGACACGAACACATTGTCAAAAAATTAGTAGATGTGCTAACCGTTTCAAGATTTGTTTATATTCAAGAAAACTCGTCCGATTGATAAAGCCAAGACATAAACCTGTTGCAAACAAATTAGAGCTACAAAGCACCTTAACTTTTTTTTATTAAATAAAACCATCCGTTTAATGTAGTCGAGACATAAACCGGTTGCCAACAAAATAGTAGAGCTTCGAACCATCTGAAGTTTTCCAAGAAAAAAAATCGTCCATTTGAATTAGTCAAAAAAAAATAGTAGAGCTTCGAACCATTTCAAGTTTTCCATGAAAAAAATTCGTCCATTTGATTTACCCAAAAAAATAGTAGAGCTACGAACCATCTCAAGTTTTTCGTTTGATGTAGTTGAGACACAAACCCGTTGCAAAAAAAAATAGTAGAGCTTCGAACCATCTCAAGTTTTCCATGAAACAAAGTCGTCCTTTTGATTTACCCAAAAAAATTGTAGAGCTACGAACCATCACAAGTTTTTCGTACAAGAACATTGAACAAAATTGTCCGTTTTATTTAGCCGAGACACAAACACATTGTCAAAAAAATAGTCGAGCTACGAACCATCACAGGTTTTTCGTGGAATTACATTGAACAAAATTGTCTGTTTGATTTAGCCGAGACACAAACACATTGTCAAAAAAATAGTCGAGCTACGAACCATCTCAAGTTTTCCAAGGAAAAAAAATCGTCCATTTGATTTAGCCAAAAAAATAGTAGAGCTACGAACCATCACAAGTTTTTCGTGGAAGACCATTGAATAAAATTGTCCGTTTTATTTAGCCGAGACACACATTGTCAAAAAATAGTAGAGTTACGAACTATCTCAAGTTTTTCATGAGACAACATTGAGCAGAGATACGAACACATTGTCAAAAAATTAGTAGAGCTACAAACCATCTCAAGTTTTTTTGTGAGGCATCATTGAGCCGAGACACGAACACTTTTTCAAAAAATTAGTGGAGCTGCGAACCGTTTCAAGATTTTTTCTATTCAACAAAAATCGTCCGATTGATAAAGCAAAGAAATTAGAGCTACGAAGCACCTTAAGTTTCTTTTATTGAACAAAACCATCCGTTTTATGTAGTCGAGACACAAACCCTTTGCCAAAAAAAAATAGTATAGCTTCGAACCATCTTAAGTTTTCCAGGGAAAAAAATCGTCCATTTGATTTAGCCAAAAAAAAAATGGTAGAGCTACGAACGATCTCAAGTTTTTCGTGGAATTACATTGAACAAAATTGCCCGTTTGATTTAGCCGACACACAAGCACATTGTCAAAAAATAGTCGACCTACGAACCATCTCAAGTTTTCCACGGAACAAAATTGTCCATATGATTTAGTCAAAAAAAATAGTAGATCTACGAATCATCATAAGTTTTTCGTGGAAGAACATTGAACAAAATTGTCTGTTTTATTTATCCGAGACACAAACACATTGTCCAAAAAATAGTAGAGTTACGAACTATCTCAGGTTTTTCATTAGACAACATTGAGCAGACACGAACACATTGTTAAAAAATAGTAGAGCTACAAACTATCTCAAGTTTTTTTTTGTGAGGCATCATTGAGCCGAGACAAGAACACTTTGTCAAAAAATTAGTGGAGCTGCGAACTTTTCAAGATTTTTTCTATTCAAGAAAAATCATCTGATTGATAAAGCCAAGACATAAACCTGTTGCAAAAAAATTAGAGCTACAAAGCACCTTATTTTTTTTGTATTGAACAAAACCATCCGTTTGATGTAGTCGAGACACAAACCGGTTGCCAAAAAAATAGTAGAGCTTCGAACCATTTCAAGTTTTCCAAGGAAAAAAGTCGTCCATTTGATTTAGCCAAAAAAATAGTAGAGCTACGAACCATCTTAAGTTTTTCGTTTGATGTAGTCGAGACACAAACCCGTTGCCAAAAAAATAGTAGAGCTTCGGACCATCTCGAGTTTTCTATGGAAAAAATCGTCCATTTGGTTTAGCCAAAAAAAATTAGGAGAGCTACGAACCATCTCAAGTTTTTCGTTTGATGTACTCGAGACACAAACCCGTTGCCAAAAAAAATAGTAGAGCTTCGAATCATCTCAAGTTTTCCAAGGAAAATAATCGTCCCTTTGATTTAGCCAAAAAAAATTAGTAGAGCTACGAACCATAAACCATAAACACATTGTCAAAAAAATAGTCGAGCTACGAACTATCTCAAGTTTTTCATGAGACAACATTGAGCAGAGACACGAACACATTGTCAAAAAATTAGTAGAGCTACGAACCATCTCAAGTTTTTTTTGTGAGGCATCATTGAGCCGAGACACGAACACTTTGTCAAAAAAAATAGTAGAGCTACGAACCATCTCGAGTCTATTTCATTCAAGAACTCTAAAGAATTAAAATCTCACTTATACGAGTTATTATCCATATAGCATTGAAGAGTTTTTTTTTTTTTTTTTAATTTCAAATATTTATTCTAATAACATTATTTTATGATTGTAGTAAGGTGTGAGCCACAGAATTTTGTTTCAGAGTTGGTCATGCCTTAGAGAGAGAAACATAACATTAATTCATTTTTTTAAATCTAATTCAATTGAAGTAATCTAGTCTCATGACGTACCTCATTTATCTCACAGCCAACTCTGAAACAAAATTTTGTGGCTCACACGATATATTTGTAAATAATAGTATTTATTATTATTAATTATTATTCATTTCAGTATCCATTGACTATAACGAAATAAAAATTCGGTCGTATTAATTGGAAATAATTGAAATATATGCCCGTAGTAGATAACCATTTATAAAATCACACAAACCGTAATTTGTCAGCGATGATTTATCATCCAGCCTCCACCGAAAAATACATTTGACACACGTGATTAACCCTCGAAGCGGCACAAATGCAACCGAAAAACTAATCCGTCCCGTAAATTCCACTTACCGACAACCGGACAAATTCAAAAATCCAGTCGCTCGCTGATTAATAAACGAAACGAAAAAAAAAAAAAGAAAACGTTAGCCACGGGGAATACGGTTTATTTTCGTAGCCCAACATAAACGTAAATTTATGTTTAGTCAAAGTTAGTATTAATACGGGCGGAACAAACAGTGAAATATCATCCCCCTGTCGATTCCCTCTACTACGGCCCGGACAGACTCAGACTCGGAAATCCATTACACCGAGAGCTTGAGTCAATATTGAAAATATGATTTCGTCCGTAATTTATTTGCCCTCGGAAATATAATTGAAGTTTTTTGACAAACGCAAGAGAAAGTTGAAATAAATATTTCTCGAATCCGGTGGGTTCTCATTAAAAAAAAACACTCTGACCTTCAAATAACCTTTAAAAGTAGTCTCAAGGTCAAGCCTAGTTACACAGATTGATAACCTCCATTATCTTGAACAACAAATAACCTTGAAAAATAGTCTCAAGGTCAAGGCTAGCTACACAGATTGATAACCTCCATTATCTTGAACAAATAACCTTGAAAAGTAGTCTCAAGGTTAAAGCCAGTTACACAGATTGATAACCTCCATTATCTTGTACAACAAATAACCTTGAAAAATAGTCTCAAGGGAAAGCTAGTTACACAGATTGATAACCTCCATTATCTTGTACAACAAATAACCTTGAAAAATAGTCTCAAGGGAAAGCTAGTTACACAGATTGATAACCTTCATTATCTTGAACAACAAATAACCTTGAAAAGTAGTCTCAAGGTCAAAGCTAGTTACACAGATTGATAATCTTCATTATCTTGAACAACTTTTGTCCGAACCAATTTTTCGTATCTAGTACAAAAAGTTTGGATGCATAGATGGGGCCACCCTGTATAACTATTTTTTTAGATAATCTTACCAAATCTATATTAAATGCAAGTTTCGATTAACACGCCCACTGCTGGCGAATTTAGGTATTTGCATTACTATAACGCCTGATGTTAAAACTCCAAATGTTTTAATTCGATATTATGCACTTCCCTGTACACTACTCTGTATGTGTACTTATTATTGTAATTCTTGCAGAGTGCCCCAGAAAGAAGTGGTAACTTTTCTATATGATCTCAACAGATGTCGCTTGCTTTACATTAGGACGATAGTTGAAGATGTTGCGCTTCTTTCTGGATCACCCTGAATATTAAAAGTGGGACTATTTCGTATACAAATGCACTTCTTTCTGGATCACCCTGTATATTGAAAGATTGATTGAAGTATGAATATTTCGTATACAAAGGCGCGGAGTTAAATGCCTGATATTTCTGAATGGCTGTGTGGAATTTATTGACTTATAACTGAAAGTTCGGTTCATTTGAGTTTTTCAACGGTTGGCCTTTATTAATTACGGCCAATTATTTTTGTTGGATACGCTCGGAAGATTTAATGGGCGAACGGGCGCGCAGTTGCGTTAATTGGTTTTGTGTGAAAAAAAAATTACGTTCGAATATTGATTTCAACTGTTATATTTTTAGAGTTTGTTGATTGAACTGAACGTCCGAATAGGGTGCGCTGTTATTTCTACACGCGGTATTTTAATTGTAATTAATTGCTGGGGGGGGGGCGTTAATGATTCGTATAGTTTCGTAACAAACGGCAATAGTTTTAGTGCATTTTTTTTTTAGTGTAGCAAATTATAAGATTGTTTTTAATACAATAGTGTACTGCATATTGATTTTTTAGTTTACTGTAGGGTGTAATTTCATCGATGCACCAGTGAATTTAATTCCAATTAGAAATTGTAAGAAACATTTTTTTTTTTTATTTTAGCAAATGCTCGCCACCCTCTAGTATCCTGACATGTCAATTTTTTAACAGGATATAAAAAAGTTTATTCTTGAATTTTTCAGAATTTTTCAAAAAATTTCAAATTTTTTCAAAATTTTTCAAAAAATTTCAAATACCAGAATGCATTTTTCTGTTCTCTAGACCCATTTTTGAACGTTGTTACTTTATTTGCAGCTATGCTGTCATTTGTGGAATGTCAAAAATTTTAATCTAATTCCAGCGGAGATGATTTTTTGCAATTTTTCTAATCGCAGCAAGTATTCTTTTCTGTAATTTAAATTTAGAGTCTTGTCATTTTGTTTCCGGCTCAGATGCCTTAATTTTTTCAGCAGTTAATCAAAAATAGAGTTATTCTGGTTGAATTTTGAAACTAATTCGAGTAGAGATGAATTTTTATCCATTTCTTCAGTTCAAACTTTGGCTGTTGCCATTATATTTCCAGCGGTGGTATATCAATCGTTTTAACAATATATTAAAGAGTTTCATACTGGATTGATTTTGACATTTTTAAGCTGATTCTGACCCACAATTATTTTTTGTACACTTTTTGAAACCCTCGAATGTATCGTATTTTTTTTCTGTGATATAAGTTTGTTAATTTGTTTCTACCTGTAATACGTCTATTATTTTAGCAGTATGTCAAAAATAGGTTCTTTCTGGTTGGATTTTGAAATTTTGAAACTAATTCCTGGAGAGATGATTTTTTTATATTTTTTCACCGAATGCAATTTTCATTTCCACCGTTTAAGTTTTAAGTGTTGTTATTTTGTTTGCAGCTTTATAACGTCTTTTTTTAAAAGGATGTCAGATATTGGTTCATTCGGGTCGAATTTTGAAAATTTGAAACTAATTCCTGTCGAGATGAATTTTTTACAATTTTTTTAATCCTCGAATGTATTTTTTTTCTGTAAATTAAGTTTTGAGTATTGTCAGTTTGTTTCTACCTGTAATACGTCAATTGTTTTAGTAGTATGTCAAAAATAATTTAATTTTAATTGGATTTTGAAATTTTGAAGCAAATTCCAGCAGAGATGATTTTTTTTATAATTTTTTTTATCGCCGAATGCAATTTTACTTTCCTCCGTTCAAGTTTTGACTGTTGCCATTTTGTTTGAAGCTCTGGTACGTCATTTTTTTAAGGATGTCAGAGATTGGTTTATTCGGGATGGATTTTGAAAATTTGAAACTAATTCCTGCCGAGATGAATTTTTTACAATTTATCTAATCCCCGAATGTATTTTTTTTCTGTAAATTAAGTTTTGAGTATTGTCGGCTTGTTCCTGACTGTAATACGTCAATTGTTTTAGTAGTATGTCAAAAACTGATTCATTCTGGATGGGTTTTGAAATTTTGAAGCTAATTTCTGCGGAGATGATTTTTTACAAGTTTTTTTATCGCCGAATGCAATTTTCATTTTCCCCGTTCAAGTTTTGAGTGTTGCTATTTTGTTTGCAGCCGTGATACGTCATGATTTTTTAAAGGATGTCAGAAATTGATTTATTCCGGATGGATTTTGAAAATTTGAAACTAATTCCTGCCGAGATGAATTTTTTACAATTTATCTAATCCCCGAAAGTATTTTTTTTCTGTAAATTAAGTTTTGAGTATTATCTGTTTGTTTCTACCTGTAATACGTTAATTATTTTAGTAGTATGTCAAAAATAATTTAATTTTAATTGGATTTTGAAATTTTGAAGCAAATTCCAGCAGAGATGATTTTTTTATAATTTTTTTTTTTTTATCGCCGAATACAATTTTATTTTCCTCCGTTCAAGTTTTGAGTGTTGCCATTTTGTTTGAAGCTCTGGTACGTCAATTTTTTAAGGATGTCAGAGATTGGTTTATTTCGGATGGATTTTGAAAATTTAAAACTAATTCCTGCCGAGATGAATTTTTTACAACTTTTCTAATCGCCGAACGTAATTTTTTTCTGTAATTTAAGTTTTAAGTCTTGTCAGTTTGTTCCTGACTGTAATACGTCAATTGTTTTAGTAGTATGTCAAAAACTGGTTAATTCTGGTTGGGTTTTGAAATTTTGAAGCTAATTCCTGCAGAGATGATTTTTTTACAATTTTTCTTATCGCCGAATGCAATTTTCATTTTCCCCGTTCAAGTTTTGAGTGTTGATGTCAGAAATTAATAATAATAATAATAATAATATATTTACGGGATTCGCCCTGTACATTAAAGTATTAATTAGAATATAAAATATAAAACAAGATATAAAAATACAAAAATTAAAATTAAAATTTAAAATTGCGACAACTTTGTGTGACAAATAAACGAAAACAAGTTGAAAATAATATAATACAGTACGCTAGACATAAATTATGAAAACCCCCGCAAGAAAGTTGCAATTATTTAAATTTGACCAGAAATTGATTAATTCTTGGTGTATTTTGAAAATTTGAAACTGATTCCTGCGGAGATGAATTTTTTACAACTTTTCTTGTTCCGGAATGTAATTTTTTTCTGTAATTTAAATACTTTTTGACTGTCATCAATTTGTTTCTCGCTGTAAAACGTCAATTTAGTAGTATGTCAAAAATAGTATCATTTTTATTGGATTTTGAAATTTTGAAGCAAATTCCAGCAGAGATGATTTTTTTATAATTGTTTTTAACGCCGAATACAATTTTATTTTCCTCGGTTCAAGTTTTGAGTGTCGCCATTTTGTTTCCAATTTTGATTTGTCAATTGTTTTAAGGGGATGTCAAAAATATGTTGATTATGGACGGATTTTGAAATTTCGGAAGTTAATATTTTACAATTTTTCTAATCACTTAATGTTAAGTTTAAGTTTTGAGTGTTGCCATTTTGTTTCCAGCTCCGATATGTCAATTGTTTTCAGTGGAATATCAAAAATTGATCAATTTCGCATGGATTTTGCAATTTTGAAACTAATTCCAGCGGAGAAGAGTTTTATTATTTTTCAAATTGCGGAATGCAAGTTTCTGTTCTTTCGTTTGGGTTTTCAGTGTTGCCACTTTGTTTCCAGCCGTGATATGTGAATTCTTTAGTAGTATTTCAAAAATGGATTACCTTAGAATGGATTTTCTGATTTTGAAGATAATTTCCTGCAGAGATGCATTTTTGCAATATTTCTAATCGCCGACTGCATTTTTTATTCTTCAGTTCAGTTTTTCAGTGTTGCCTGGAGTTGTAGGTTTACTACAGTGTTGCCGCTTTGTTTCCACCCGAGATATGTTATTTTTTTAGTAGTATTTCAAAAATAGATTACCTCAGGATGGATTTTCTCAGTTTGAATGTAATTTCCTGCCGACTAAATTTTTCTGTTCTTCAGTTCAGTTTTTCAGTGTTGGCTGAAGTTGTAGGTTTGCTAGTTTATATCACAGATGGTGGGAGACTGATAAATGATATAGAAGCAGAAAGCAGAAGCAAATGATAAAATAATTTTTGATAATTTTCTTCCCTTTCCATTTTGTTTTCTCTCCAATTTTATGTTTCTCACCACCAGATATTTTTATAATATTTTGGGTATAAAATTACTAATACACGTAGGTATTAGTGTAGTGTTTAAATTTAAAGGTAGAAACGCCAAAGTGGCGGAATCTATTGCCTGAATGCTGTACTGAACCAAATCCAGGTGGCTTTAACACCGACAAGTTTTTTTTTTTAGTTTTCATGTATTTAAATATTTTATAATTAATTTGTTTATATGTATCTATGTTATTTATTTCATCAGCATGAGTTTTGGTTTAAAAAATATACAACTTTAAGTATCTGCGTCGAATTTACATTAGTGCTTCATCCTTCAACCCACCATTACAAATTGTTGGTCTTTACAATTTCCAATTCTCTGTGGCTTTTCAAGACTGGCTCGAGCTGATATTAATAAGTAAACGAGTAAATAGTCTTCTGACATAATGAGGGTGAAATATGGACGGGCTAATAATTAAAGTTGAACAAGATTGATTACAACCGAAACACACCAATCAATAAGACATCACTTCTGGCTGACGCCTCTGAATTTACAGAATTCAGCCGTCGAGGGGGAAGGGGGTGCATCGCGCACAAATTAACAAGCCGAGCCTTCCTCCGTACACAAAAAGTGAAAAGCGAGTGGGCAAAAGGGCACGCCGAAAATTCTCCAGACCGATGAGCTTTCGTCCCCTAATTGCATTAGGGGGTGCCTTTTAAAGTCTCGTGTACGACACACTGGGGATGAATGGGGTGGTGAACTTTCGATTAGTTTCCCGGATCCGTTGTTGGTTGTAAGCCAGATGCCCCCTTGTATGCAATTTAAGTTTTCAGGCTATTTATTAACATTGCTGGAGGGGGAATTATTTTTCATAACATTCCTTCATCGACTTCATGCACTTACTCAACTAATCAATTGCTTTAAAATCTTCAAAAAACGATCATGGCTGTGGCTCCTCCAAATTCTCGAGGTCTTGCCTGAAAAAGATCACTATGAATAACTTTTGTTATTCATTTTGGAAGCGAAAATGTTTGCTAGAAAAAAACATGATCATAATTCTATGATAAGATTTTGTTATCAAATTTGCTGCATTACTGTTGTATGACATTAATTTAAATTGATCGTTGCGTGACGAGAGAAAAATCTCCTTCCAAATAGGTTTTTAAAACCAACGGACAGCTCTAAACCGAACCTTTAATTATATTGCCTCCGGGCGATCAATGGTGATTAATTGAGCGCTCGGCGGTTTTCCGCATTGTTTTTAGCGCAATTCCTCACGTAGGCGTGCCCATTACTTTTTCAGCGAATGCCCGAGCGATCAAGTGTTTTCGTGAGTAATTCATCCGAGCCACCAGTAACCAGATAAGAGTCCCCCCCTAATGGACCCCAGCCGCTCACTATTTTTTCATCCGTACGTTGTTTCGGCGGTATGTGCGAAATTTATGCCCGACACCCTTCAATCCATCCGCAGATTTCGAGACTTCAAGATTTAAACCCTCGACTGATTAATTCCCGGGCATGGTTCGCCCTTCGCTCGGGCTGCCACTTGGGCTGGCGAATTATGTCATCAAAATTAATTTGCCACATAACCCCGGAAGATATTAACCTTCCTTCTAATGAGCTCCAACAATTAGGTGCTTTATAGGAGGGGAATGTTTTCTATACGTCACTAGAAATATCCCTACAAGTTCAAATTCGGCAAAAAAAAAATAGAAAAACACTCCCCGCAAATGTCAAACTTTCAAAATTTATTCAAAATACATTCTACTTCATGAATCTATAAAAATCTGCGTACATCCCTTGCTTGAATTTAAAAATAATCACCCCTAAATAAACTGTGTTTAATTTTGAAGTTGCACATCTTCAAATTCAGATAAAGAAAAAATAGAAAAACACTCGCCGCAAATGTCAAACTTTCAAAATTTATTCAAAATACATTCTACTTCACGAATCTATAAAAATCTGCATACATCCCTTGCTCGAATTTAAAAATAATCACCCCTAAATAAACTGTGTATTAATTCTCAAGTTGTACAGCTTCAATTTCGGCCAAAGAAAAAATAGAAAAACACTCGCCGCAAATGTCAAACTTTCAAAATTTATTCAAAATACATTCCACTTCATGAATCTATAAAAATCTGCGTACATCCCTTGCTTGAATTAAAAAATAATCACCCTTAAATAAACTGTGTTTAATTTTGAAGTTGCACAGCTTCAAATTCGGCCAAAGAGAAAATAGAAAAACACTCGCCGCAAATGTCAAACTTTCAAAATTTATTCAAAATACATTCTACTTCACGAATCTATAAAAATCTGCGTACATCCCTTGCTCGAATTTAAAAATAATCACCCCTACATAAATAATGTATTTATTCTCAAGTTGTACAGCTTCAATTTCGGCCAAAGAAAAAATAGAAAAACACTCGCCGCAAATGTCAAACTTTCAAAATTTATTCAAAATACATTCTACTTCATGAATCTATAAAAATCTGCGTACATCCCTTGCTTGAATTAAAAAATAGTCACCCTTAAATAAACTGTGTTTAATTTTGAAGTTGTACAGCTTCAAATTCGGCCAAAGAAAAAATAGAAAAACACTCGCTGCAAATGTCAAACTATCAAAATTTATTCAAAATACATTCTACTTCACGAATCTATAAAAATCTGCGTACATCCCTTGCCTGAATTTAAAAATAATCACCCCTTAATAAACTGTGTATTAATTTTGAAGTTGTACAGCTTCAAATTCGGCCAAAGAAAAAATAGAAAAACCTTCGCCGCAAATGTCAAACTTTCAAAATTTATTCAAAATACATTCTACTTCATGAATCTATAAAAATCTGCGTACATCCCTTGCTTGAATTTAAAAATAATCACCCTTAAATAAACTGTGTTTAATTTTGAAGTTGCACAGCTTCAAATTCGGCCAAAGAAAAAATAGAAAAACACTCGCTGCAAATGTCAAACTATCAAAATTTATTCAAAATACATTCTACTTCACGAATCTATAAAAATCTGCGTACATCCCTTGCCTGAATTTAAAAATAATCACCCCTTAATAAACTGAGTATTAATTTTCAAGTTTTACGGCTTCAATTTCGGTCAAAGAAAAAATAGAAAAACACTTGCCGCAAATGTCAAACTTTCAAAATTTATTCAAAATACATTCTACTTCACGAATCTATAAAAATCTGCGTACATCCCTTGCCTGAATTTAAAAATAATCACCCCTTAATAAACTGTGTATTAATTTTGAAGTTGTACAGCTTCAAATTCGGCCAAAGAAAAAATAGAAAAACCTTCGCCGCAAATGTCAAACTTTCAAAATTTATTCAAAATACATTCTACTTCATGAATCTATAAAAATCTGCGTACATCCCTTGCTTGAATTTAAAAATAATCACCCTTAAATAAACTGTGTTTAATTTTGAAGTTGCACAGCTTCAAATTCGGCCAAAGAAAAAATAGAAAAACACTCGCTGCAAATGTCAAACTATCAAAATTTATTCAAAATACATTCTACTTCACGAATCTATAAAAATCTGCGTACATCCCTTGCCTGAATTTAAAAATAATCACCCCTTAATAAACTGTGTATTGATTTTGAAGTTGTACAGCTTCAAATTCGGCCAAAGAAAAAATAGAAAAACCTTCGCCGCAAATGTCAAACTTTCAAAATTTATTCAAAATACATTCTACTTCATAAATCTATAAAAATCTACGTATATCCCTTGCTTGAATTTAACAATAATCACCCCTAAATAAACTGTGTATTAATTTTGAAGTTGCACAGCTTCAAATTCAGATAAAGAAAAAATAGAAAAACACTCGCCGCAAATGTCAAACTTTCCAAATTTATTCCAAATACATTCTACTTCATGAATCTATAAAAATCTGCGTACATCCCTTGCTTGAATTTAAAAATAATCACCCCTAAATAAACTGTGTTTAATTTTGAAGTTGTACAGCTTCAAATTCAGATAAAGAAAAAATAGAAAAACACTCGCCGCAAATGTCAAACTTTCAAAATTTATTCAAAATACATTCTACTTCATGATTCTATAAAAATCTGTGTACATCCCTTCCTTGAATTTAAAAATAATCACCCCTTAATAAACTGTGTATTAATTTTGAAGTTGTACAGCTTCAAATTCGGCCAAAGAAAAAATAGAAAAACACTCGCTGCAAATGTCAAACTATCAAAATTTATTCGAAATACATTCTACTTCACGAATCTATAAAAATCTGCGTACATCCCTCGCTTGAATTAAAAAATAATCACCCCTAAATAAACTGTGTATTAATTTTGAAATTGTACAGCTTCAATTTCGGCCAAAGAAAAAATAGAAAAACACTCGCCGCAAATGTCAAACTTTCAAAATTTATTCAAAATACATTCTACTTCATGAATCTATAAAAATCTGCGTACATCCCTTGCTTGAATTAAAAAATAGTCACCCTTAAATAAACTGTGTTTAATTTTGAAGTTGTACAGCTTCAAATTCGGCCAAAGAAAAAATAGAAAAACACTCGCTGCAAATGTCAAACTATCAAAATTTATTCAAAATACATTCTACTTCACGAATCTATAAAAATCTGCGTACATCCCTTGCCTGAATTTAAAAATAATCACCCCTTAATAAACTGTGTATTAATTTTGAAGTTGTACAGCTTCAAATTCGGCCAAAGAAAAAATAGAAAAACCTTCGCCGCAAATGTCAAACTTTCAAAATTTATTCAAAATACATTCTACTTCATGAATCTATAAAAATCTGCGTACATCCCTTGCTTGAATTTAAAAATAATCACCCTTAAATAAACTGTGTTTAATTTTGAAGTTGCACAGCTTCAAATTCGGCCAAAGAAAAAATAGAAAAACACTCGCTGCAAATGTCAAACTATCAAAATTTATTCAAAATACATTCTACTTCACGAATCTATAAAAATCTGCGTACATCCCTTGCCTGAATTTAAAAATAATCACCCCTTAATAAACTGAGTATTAATTTTCAAGTTTTACGGCTTCAATTTCGGTCAAAGAAAAAATAGAAAAACACTTGCCGCAAATGTCAAACTTTCAAAATTTATTCAAAATACATTCTACTTCACGAATCTATAAAAATCTGCGTACATCCCTTGCCTGAATTTAAAAATAATCACCCCTTAATAAACTGTGTATTAATTTTGAAGTTGTACAGCTTCAAATTCAGCCAAAGAAAAAATAGAAAAACCTTCGCCGCAAATGTCAAACTTTCAAAATTTATTCAAAATACATTCTACTTCATGAATCTATAAAAATCTGCGTACATCCCTTGCTTGAATTTAAAAATAATCACCCTTAAATAAACTGTGTTTAATTTTGAAGTTGCACAGCTTCAAATTCGGCCAAAGAAAAAATAGAAAAACACTCGCTGCAAATGTCAAACTATCAAAATTTATTCAAAATACATTCTACTTCACGAATCTATAAAAATCTGCGTACATCCCTTGCCTGAATTTAAAAATAATCACCCCTTAATAAACTGTGTATTGATTTTGAAGTTGTACAGCTTCAAATTCGGCCAAAGAAAAAATAGAAAAACCTTCGCCGCAAATGTCAAACTTTCAAAATGTATTCAAAATACATTCTACTTCATAAATCTATAAAAATCTACGTATATCCCTTGCTTGAATTTAACAATAATCACCCCTAAATAAACTGTGTATTAATTTTGAAGTTGCACAGCTTCAAATTCAGATAAAGAAAAAATAGAAAAACACTCGCCGCAAATGTCAAACTTTCCAAATTTATTCCAAATACATTCTACTTCATGAATCTATAAAAATCTGCGTACATCCCTTGCTTGAATTTAAAAATAATCACCCCTAAATAAACTGTGTTTAATTTTGAAGTTGTACAGCTTCAAATTCAGATAAAGAAAAAATAGAAAAACACTCGCCGCAAATGTCAAACTTTCAAAATTTATTCAAAATACATTCTACTTCATGATTCTATAAAAATCTGTGTACATCCCTTCCTTGAATTTAAAAATAATCACCCCTTAATAAACTGTGTATTAATTTTGAAGTTGTACAGCTTCAAATTCGGCCAAAGAAAAAATAGAAAAACACTCGCTGCAAATGTCAAACTATCAAAATTTATTCGAAATACATTCTACTTCACGAATCTATAAAAATCTGCGTACATCCCTCGCTTGAATTAAAAAATAATCACCCCTAAATAAACTGTGTATTAATTTTGAAATTGTACAGCTTCAATTTCGGCCAAAGAAAAAATAGAAAAACACTCGCCGCAAATGTCAAACTTTCAAAATTTATTCAAAATACATTCTACTTCATGAATCTATAAAAATCTGCGTACATCCCTTGCTTGAATTAAAAAATAATCACCCCTAAATAAACTGTGTTTAATTTTGAAGTTGCACAGCTTCAAATTCAGATAAAGAAAAAATAGAAAAACACTCGCCGCAAATGTCAAACTTTCAAAATTTATTCAAAATACATTCTACTTCATGAATCTATAAAAATCTGCGTACATCCCTTGCTTGAATTAAAAAATAATCACCCCTAAATAAACTGTGTTTAATTTTGAAGTTGTACAGCTTCAAATTCAGCCAAAGAAAAAATAGAAAAACACTGGCCGTAAATGTCAAACTTTCAAAATTTATTCAAAATACATTCTACTTCATGAATCTATAAAAATCTGCGTACATCCCTTGCTTGAATTAAAAAATAATCACCCTTAAATAAACTGTGTTTAATTTTGAAGTTGCACAGCTTCAAATTCAGATAAAGAAAAAATAGAAAAACACTCGCCGCAAATGTCAAACTTTCCAAATTTATTCCAAATACATTCTACTTCATGAATCTATAAAAATCTGCGTACATCCCTTGCTTGAATTCAAAAATAATCACCCCTAAATAAACTGTGTGATAATTTTGAAATTGTACTGCTTCAAATTCAGATAAAGAAAAAATAGAAAAACACTCGCCGCAAATGTCAAACTTTCAAAATTTATTCAAAATACATTCTACTTCATGATTCTATAAAAATCTGTGTACATCCCTTCCTTGAATTTAAAAATAATCACCCCTTAATAAACTGTGTATTAATTTTGAAGTTGTACCGCTTCAAATTCGGATAAAGAAAAAATAGAAAAACACTCGCCGCAAATGTCAAACTTTCAAAATTTATTCAAAATGCATTCTACTTCATGAATCTATAAAAATCTGTTTACATCCCTTGCTTGAATTAAAAAATAATCACCCCTAAATAAACTGTGTTTAATTTTGAAGTTGCACAGCTTCAAATTCAGATAAAGAAAAAATAGAAAAACACTCGCCGCAAATGTCAAACTTTCAAAATTTATTCAAAATACATTCTACTTCATGATTCTATAAAAATCTGTGTACATCCCTTCCTTGAATTTAAAAATAATCACCCCTTAATAAACTGTGTATTAATTTTGAAGTTGTACCGCTTCAAATTCGGATAAAGAAAAAATAGAAAAACACTCGCCGCAAATGTCGAATTTTCAAAATTTATTCAAAATACATTCTACTTCATGAATCTATAAAAATCTGCGTACATCCCTTGCTTGAATTAAAAAATAATCACCCTTAAATAAACTGTGTTTAATTTTGAAGTTGCACAGCTTCAAATTCAGCCAAAGAAAAAATAGAAAAACACTCGCCGCAAATGTCAAAATTTGAAAAATTATTCAAAATACATTCTACTCCATGAATCTATAAAAATCTGCGTACATCCCTTGCTTGAATTAAAAAATAATCACCCCTAAATAAACTGTGTTTAATTTTGAAGTTGCACAGCTTCAAATTCAGATAAAGAAAAAATAGAAAAACACTCGCTGCAAATGTCAAACTTTCAAAATTTATTCAAAATGCATTCTACTTCATGAATCTATAAAAATCTGTTTACATCCCTTGCTTGAATTAAAAAATAATCACCCTTAAATAAACTGTGTTTAATTTTGAAGTTGCACAGCTTCAAATTCAGATAAAGAAAAAATAGAAAAACACTCGCCGCAAATGTCGAATTTTCAAAATTTATTCAAAATACATTCTACTTCATGAATCTATAAAAATCTGCGTACATCCCTTGCTTGAATTAAAAAATAATCACCCTTAAATAAACTGTGTTTAATTTTGAAGTTGCACAGCTTCAAATTCAGATAAAGAAAAAATAGAAAAACACTCGCCGCAAATGTCAAACTTTGAAAAATTATTCAAAATACATTCTACTCCATGAATCTATAAAAATCTGCGTACATCCCTTGCTTGAATTAAAAAATAATCACCCCTAAATAAACTGTGTTTAATTTTGAAGTTGCACAGCTTCAAATTCAGATAAAGAAAAAATAGAAAAACACTCGCCGCAAATGTCGAATTTTCAAAATTTATTCAAAATACATTCTACTTCATGAATCTATAAAAATCTGCGTACATCCCTTGCTTGAATTAAAAAATAATCACCCTTAAATAAACTGTGTTTAATTTTGAAGTTGCACAGCTTCAAATTCAGATAAAGAAAAAATAGAAAAACACTCGCCGCAAATGTCGAATTTTCAAAATTTATTCAAAATACATTCTACTTCATGAATCTATAAAAATCTGCGTACATCCCTTGCTTGAATTAAAAAATAATCACCCTTAAATAAACTGTGTTTAATTTTGAAGTTGCACAGCTTCAAATTCAGATAAAGAAAAAATAGAAAAACACTCGCCGCAAATGTCAAACTTTGAAAAATTATTCAAAATACATTCTACTCCATGAATCTATAAAAATCTGCGTACATCCCTTGCTTGAATTAAAAAATAATCACCCCTAAATAAACTGTGTTTAATTTTGAAGTTGCACAGCTTCAAATTCAGATAAAGAAAAAATAGAAAAACACTCGGCGCAAATGTCAAACTTTCAAAATTTATTCAAAATGCATTCTACTTCATGAATCTATAAAAATTGGTTACATCCCTTGCTTGAATTAAAAAATAATCACCCCTAAATAAACTGTGTTTAATTTTGAAGTTGCACAGCTTCAAATTCAGATAAAGAAAAAATAGAAAAACACTCGCCGCAAATGTCAAACTTTCAAAATTTATTCAAAATACATTCTACTTCATGAATCTATAAAAATCTGCGTACATCCCTTGCTTGAATTTAAAAATAATCACCCCTTAATAAACTGTGTATTAATTTTGAAGTTGTACCGCTTCAAATTCGGATAAAGAAAAAATAGAAAAACACTCGCCGCAAATGTCGAATTTTCAAAATTTATTCAAAATACATTCTACTTCATGAATCTATAAAAATCTGCGTACATCCCTTGCTTGAATTAAAAAATAATCACCCTTAAATAAACTGTGTTTAATTTTGAAGTTGCACAGCTTCAAATTCGGCCAAAGAAAAAATAGAAAAACATTCGCTGCAAATGTCAAACTATCAAAATTTATTCAAAATACATTCTACTTCACGAATCTATAAAAATCTGCGTACATCCCTTGCTTGAATTTAAAAATAATCACCCCTAAATAAATTGTGTGTTAATTTTGAAGTTGTACCGCTTCAAATTCGGCCAAAGAAAAAATAGAAAAACCTTCGCCGCAAATGTCAAACTTTCAAAATTTATTCAAAATACATTCTACTTCATGAATCTATAAAAATCTGCGTACATCCTTTGCTTGAATTAAAAAATAATCACCCCTAAATAAACTGTGTTTAATTTTGAAGTTGCACAGCTTCAAATTCAGATAAAGAAAAAATAGAAAAACACTCGGCGCAAATGTCAAACTTTCAAAATTTATTCAAAATGCATTCTACTTCATGAATCTATAAAAATCTGTTTACATCCCTTGCTTGAATTAAAAAATAATCACCCCTAAATAAACTGTGTTTAATTTTGAAGTTGCACAGCTTCAAATTCGGCCAAAGAAAAAATAGAAAAACCTTCGCCGCAAATGTCAAACTTTCAAAATTTATTCAAAATACATTCTACTTCATGAATCTATAAAAATCTGCGTACATCCCTTGCTTGAATTAAAAAATAATCACCCCTAAATAAACTGTGTTTAATTTTGAAGTTGCACAGCTTCAAATTCAGATAAAGAAAAAATAGAAAAACACTCGCCGCAAATGTCAAACTTTCAAAATTTATTCAAAATGCATTCTACTTCATGAATCTATAAAAATCTGTTTACATCCCTTGCTTGAATTAAAAAATAATCACCCCTAAATAAACTGTGTTTAATTTTGAAGTTGCACAGCTTCAAATTCAGATAAAGAAAAAATAGAAAAACACTCGCCGCAAATGTCAAACTTTGAAAAATTATTCAAAATACATTCTACTCCATGAATCTATAAAAATCTGCGTACATCCCTTGCTTGAATTCAAAAATAATCACCCATAAATAAACTGTGTTTAATTTTGAAGTTGCACAGCTTCAAATTCAGATAAAGAAAAAATAGAAAAACACTCGCCGCAAATGTCAAACTTTGAAAAATTATTCAAAATACATTCTACTCCTTGAATCTATAAAAATCTGTTTACATCCCTTGCTTGAATTAAGAAATAATCACCCCTAAATAAACTGTGTTTTATTTTGAAGTTGTACAGCTTCAAATTCGGCCAAAGAAAAAATAGAAAAACACTCGCTGCAAATGTCAAACTATCAAAATTTATTCAAAATGCATTCTACTTCACGAATCTATAAAAATCTGCGTACATCCCTTGCCTGAATTTAAAAATAATCACCCCTTAATAAACTGTGTATTAATTTTGAAATTGTACAGCTTCAATTTCGGCCAAAGAAAAAATAGAAAAACACTCGTAGCAAATGTCAAACTTTCAAAATTTATTCTAAATACATTCTACTTCATGAATCTATAAAAATCTGCGTACATCCCTTGCTTGAATTTAAAAATAATCACCCTTAAATAAACTGTGTTTAATTTTGAAGTTGCACAGCTTCAAATTCGGATAAAGAAAAAATAGAAAAACACTCACCACAAATGTCAATAAATGAATTTCTGTCGCACCTCGTCATACGACTTTCTAAATGTTTCATCAAAATTCTTAAATAGAAAACCACATCATTATCCTGATGCATTCTTAAGTAATGAGAGCTTTTTTAAAGTACCGCAATTTTTTGAGTAATTCATGTCGACAAATTTGAGTTCATTTAGGCAAATAGCTTCCATATTTTATATGGAGGTGTTATCTTAGTTTTTAGTGGAAGTATTACGTATTCCATAAATTTATGCATTCAGTAGCAAAGTTCAACCTTTAGAACATTCGCGCCCGGCATACGAATCGGAATATTTCCCGAGGCGGGGAAAATTTTTCCATGGAGTAAAAGTGAACACGAAAAGTTAACGCCAGACCGCAATAACAATAGAACTAAATGTGTTAATCTGCGAAAGCTGGAAACTTGAACGTGTGCCTGATTCGTATGATAATTTACCTGACTGCTGTCTGGGAGGAATCAGCTGATTTGCATATTTTGCTCGTCTCCTTTCCGGTCCTCACGTAATTAGTATTATTTTACCTGAATGTGGAGTGATAGTCGAATTTCTAAAGCTAAAGTGACAGTAGCTGTTAATCCATTAACAAGCGGGTTCTTAAATATTGCTATAATTATTTATTTTCCTGTTACTAAAAATGCAAATTTTGGGATTATTATTTTTATGTCAGACATAATTTATTGATTTGATTTACTTAATAGCTATAATGCTTCTGCAACAGGCAATTTTTCAATTTTAATTATTATTTTTTTTGTTTCAGGTGAGTTGAGCTGATTTATATGAACCGGAATCTACATTGGTAAGAGGGTAAAGTAATATCTCATGTAGTTAAAAAAATATACAAAAAGAAAGGAGCGTCCTGTTTTAATTATTAGGTAAAAAACGTTATCGTTTTTACGATCATTTAGTGTAATAAATTTGTTATTTTTAAATATCGGCAATAGAAACTAAAAAAAAAACCAAGGCAGTGAACGCAAATCAAATCAATTGACAGTTTTATAACTTACTCTGGCAATTTTAAAACTCACATATGAAGTTGTTTACTCTTCCCGCAGCTGTGCGCCCACTATCGCCCGAAAAGACGATAATAACGTTTTTAAAGCCATCCCGAAACTGCGCCACTAAAGCACTCCAAGGAAAACCTTAATCCATCCCAAAGTACCTCAAGTAATGAGTCCTTTTCAACTTACATTTACGTAGTTGCCGCATATGGTACGGAATAATGGGTCGCGATAAAAGGTATTGCAAATGAAAACTTTTCACTTGTCGCAGAATAATATATTCACTATTGTTTATGATAGTTTACGGGTAGTTTACTTAACAACGGGAGCTTATCGCATCCTGATGACGGGAGCTTATCGGCTCAATCAATTCGAAATTGAAAATTACGCCAAAAGAGTGGTTACTAAAACATCCACTGTATGTGTATGAAATTTTACCAAAAGTTTTTCAATTTTTCGAATTGTCAAATAACTTATGTTCAAAGTTTCATGTCAATCGCTCCATTATTTTTTGAGATACAGCGCACACAGGCAGACACACACACACACACACACACATTAGAGTTGTTCTTATTTTAGAAGAATATGAAAATCAACGGGACAACCCGGAAACTTGTTCGTATAGATGAAAAACTAATAACCGTAAATTTTGAGCCATATCGAACATTGCGTAACCGAGCCCTAGCCCTCTAAAATTTGAAAAAGTGGGTTTATTCCCTTTTTTTTCATTTTGGTCCACCCTAATATTAAACGGTCCACCCTAATGGCCAAATTATATATTATGTCAATAGAGGATGTTAATGTGAATCCAAAACGTGTTTATTTGTTGAAATTGGACTAAAATTGACGAAATTGTTAATGTTTTACGAAAATACAAGCCAAAGATCTAAAATATCCGCCGGAAAATTAAAAACCCTGGACTAAAAGTAAAAAATGCAAATCAAGTAAAGGAAAATAATTTGCCATTTTTACCCCCAAAATAATTCTAAAGCTCAAAGTAAATTTCTGGGCAGAAACTCGGAAATAATAGCCAGAAAATAAAAAATATAATCACCCAACAAAATCAATCATTTCAGTTAAAAAATCTAAAAAATATGAAGAAAATCATAAATTTAGAAAGTCGAAAATTCGGGACTAAAAATCAAAAACGCAGATTAAAAAAATTTGAACAAAATTTCGGCCAAAATAAGGAAAAATTTATACCGCAAAGTCGAAAATGCAAGTAAACAATCTAAAATAGAGGCCAAAAATGAAAAATCAACAATCGTGGCCAAAAATCAAACATTTCGACTCGGGCCTAAAAATAAAAAATGCAGACCAAACAAATCGAAATTTTCTGCCAAAATAAAGGAAATGTAGGACAGAAGATCCTGAATTTAGACTACAAAATCGAAAATCCAGCTCAAAAATCAGAAATATATACTTAAAAAAAATCCACAATCGGGTCAAAAAAATCAAAAATTTTGACCAAAACTCGAAAACTCTGGTTTAAAAATAAAAAATGTAGACACAATAATCAATCATTCAGGTTACAAAATCAAACTATAGGGCCAAAAATAAGAAATTCGACCCTAAAAATACAAAATGCGGACGAGAAAATTGAAAATTTAGGCCAAAAAAATTAGTAAAAAATCGAAAAAAACAGGCCAAAGATCCTGGCCTGGAAATAAAAAATAGTGACCAAAAAATTGAAAATTCAAGCAAAAGAAAAACAATTGTTCTTATATATTTTTATATTAATAGAATTAATATAATTTTTCATAATTACGCAGTCTGTTCAAAAAATTGTATCACACAATTTGATCAAGCTTTTTCCAAAATCTTCATGTCGAATGAATTTTGAGTTTCAAATCGATTTGTATATTTATTTCAAGCCACCAAAATTATAACAATTTTTTGCGATTTTTCGCAGTGATTACATGAAATTATGACAAAATCTGGTGATTGCTGTGTAAGCAGTTTTCCGCATAATAATAATCTCAAATGATTTTTGAGTAATTTCGGAAAATTTTAAGTTTTTGTTTGACAATTGTTTATGTATATTCTTGAGAGCATTAAAATGATTAAAAGTTTTTATAAGTTCAAGTAAAAAAATTGGTTTTGATATTTATCCAGATTTTCCCAAAATCATAATTTCGAATAAATTTTGAGTTATTTTGGAGGGTTTGAAATCGTTGGCAGTTGTTTTTATATTTATTTCAAGCCACCAAAATTATAACAATCTTTTTCCGATTATTCGCATCGATTACAAGAAATTACCACAAAATCTGGTGTATTCGTTTACGTAATAATAATCTCTAATGATTTTTGAGTAATTTTAGAAAATTTTGAGTCCACAATTTGTATTTTTTTGAGAGCATTAAAATTATTACAATTTTCATAATTTCACGCGCTGTTCAAATAGAAGTATCACAAAATTTGGTTCAGGTGTGTATCCAATCGTAATTTCGAATGATTTTTGAGTAATTTTGAAAAGTTTCGAATTGATGGCAATTGTCTTTATATTTATTTAAAGCCGCCAAAATTATAACAATTTTTCACGATTTTTCGTGATAACTGATTACATAAAATCTGCTGATTTTTCACATAATAATAATAATTTCGAATGATTTCTAAGTAATTTTAGAAAATTTTAAGTATTTTTATATTTGTTTGAGAGCATTAAAATAATTACAATTTTCCATAATTTCGTGCGCTGTTCGAATAAAAGTACACAAAATTCGGTTTTGGTGTGTATCCAGATTATTCCGAAATCATAATTTCGAATGTATTTTGAGTTATTTTAGAAAGTTTCAAATCGATGGCAATTATTTTTGTATTTATTTGAAACCATTAAAATTACTACAATTTTTCATAGTTTCGCGCGCTATTGAAATAAAATGTATGTAAAATTTGATCTACCTTTTCAGGAAAACATAATCTCGATTGAATTTTGAGTAATTTTGGAAATGGAACCGTAACCACAAGCATTGCATTTATCAGTGAAGGGATCTCATCTGCTTTAGACAAGTGTAAAATAAGTGACAGAAATGCCGCGCATCTTCTAATTACCGTCGATGAAGGATTAGGTCACAAAACATCGAAATATAGAAGTATGATATAACTGAAACATTCACAACTCAATTTTAGTCAGATTTTAACAAATAAATTCGTTTTGAATTCGTATTAACATCCTCTGTCGACACAGTAGTTCATTTGACCATTAGTTTCAAAATTTCAAAATCCATTCGCAATAATTATACGTTGAATATACTGTCAAAATATTTGACATTTAGTGGCTGAGAAAAAAATGGCAACGCACAAAGTACGAAATAAAGAGAAAAAACTGCAATTAGCAATTAAAAAAATTGGAAAAAATTAGTCCTTAGAGGAATTAGTTTCAGAATTTCAAAATCTATTCACAATAAATATACGTTGAAAATACTGTCAAATTATTTGACATTTAGTGGCTGAGAACAAAATGGCAACACACAAAGTACGTAATAAGGAGAAAAAACTGCATTCAGCAATTAAAAAAATTTAATATTACGGGGGCTAAAATTAAAAAAAACGGGAAAAAACATTTTTTTTCAAATTTTAGACGCCCAGGCCACGGTCGATATAGCCCAAAATTTACAGTTATTAGTTTTTTATCTATACGAACAAGTTTCCGGGTTGATTTTCTGATTCTTCGAAACTCCCCCATATATGCTATAACCACTCTAACACACATACACATTTTTTCCTAGAGGTGATTTAAAAAATCACCTCTAGGAAATCAAATCTCAATCTCAAAACGGATATTTCCGTAAATAAAAATTTAAAAAAAAATTCACGACCACAATACTCCCTTGTAGAGAAGTAAAAACAAAGGAAAGAACAAAAACGCAAACCCGGCCTGCTTATTACGTGCGAGATTAACTGAAGTTAATTAGCCACGAACCGGTGAAGTTCTTTGCGGTCGCCGGATAATTCTCAATCTCCCCCGCTCGTAATGCACCTGTTTATCCCGGCGCGGGTCGTTGCCGTCATTATTAGACGGAACGGGCCAATTTTATTAAGGCACCGGTCCGGATTAGCAGCCCTTGTTGCTTCCCCCGACTAGAAAGGGACAAGATTTACCAGTAACGGTAACATTATCCTGCGGGAAGATGTAACTGTGTGTGCTGCTGCGGTGGTGGGGAGAATCCCGAATGGTGGAGGGAGGCGTCCAGACGCTCAGTAAGTCAGCGTCACCGGTGCACACCGGTCTCTCTGGTGCCCACCCCGGAGTCTCGTCTCCGCAGCAATAAAACAGAAACGAAACTTTAAATAAATAATTAGTTCAAGTGATTTCAGTGGTGCATTATGGTGCAATTAAATAATTCACACCCGTTACTCGATAAAAATAGTATACATAAATTACTTACGATACGTGTTTTTGAAAGTCTTCATTAACGTCATCAGAGGCTTAATTTACATGACACCTCCTATACCAGTGCGCCGCGGTGAAAATGTGATGCAGACCAACGGGAACAGCACGTTCTTCTCCCTGCCGAACGGCAACCTCAACAACAACAACAACAACAACCAACCGCCGACCAACAACAACAACAACAATGTCAACAACAACGGCAACGGTTACCGGTTGCTCTCGGCGCAGGGGATGGAAACGCTGCAGACCTTCCTGAGGGAGCACGGGAACGACTGCATCAGACAGTTCGTTAAGGTAAAATTCCTCACGGTGCCGAATTATCCGTTAATTATGTTTCCGCTTTGTTGGGTAATTGGCTGGAGTTGAATGCAAATTTCGGATGGAATTTTGCGTCTGACTTATTTGGTTAATTGTTTATGCATTACATAACCCTGCTGGTGATACGCTCCGAGGGTGACCGTAACGACTGGACCCTTTACACAAATGTGGTGATTTGCAAAGTTCTGGCGCGATCATCCTCGGTAATGAATTCGGTGAATGTAAGTGGTAAAGTCTTCGCGAATGATTAATTCAGTATTGTTGGTTTCATTAATTTTAATTAACGTCGTATTGAATAAATTTCACAATACAGTTCTCATTCTAGATTATGACTTTGTAAACAGTCACCAAGGCATCATCCTAATTTTTAAGATAATCCCACTTCTACGTAACGCAAAGTTGTTCAAAATTGTAATAATTTCAGCGACTAGAAAAAAATATAAAAACAATTGCAATCGGCTAGAAAATTGCCAAATTTACCAAACATGCATTCTAGATTATGATTTTGTAAACAGTCATCAAGGCATCATCCTAATTTTTAAGATAATCCCACTTCTACGTAACGTAAAGTTGTTAAAAATTGTAATAATTTCAGCGACTAGAAAAAAAATATAAAAACAATTGCAATCGGCTAGAAAATTGCCAAATTTACCAAACATGCATTCTAGATTATGATTTTGTAAACAGTCACCAAGGCATCATCCTAATTTTTAAGATAATCCCACTTCTACGTAACGTAAAGTTGTTAAAAATTGTAATAATTTCAGCGACTAGAAAAAAAATATAAAAACAATTGCAATCGGCTAGAAAATTGCCAAATTTACCAAACATGCATTCTAGATTATGATTTTGTAAACAGTCACCAAGGCATCATCCTAATTTTTAAGATAATCCCACTTCTACATAACGTAAAGTTGTTAAAAATTGTAATAATTTCAGCGACTAGAAAAAAATATAAAAACAATTGCAATCGGCTAGAAAATTGCCAAATTTACCAAACATGCATTCTAGATTATGATTTTGTAAACAGTCACCAAGCATCATCCTAATTTTTAAGATAATCCCACTTCTACGTAACGTAAAGTTGTTAAAAATTGTAATAATTTCAGCGACTAGAAAAAAAATATAAAAACAATTGCAATCGGCTAGAAAATTGCCAAATTTACCAAACATGCATTCTAGATTATGATTTTGTAAACAGTCACCAAGGCATCATCCTAATTTTTAAGATAATCCCACTTCTACGTAACGTAAAGTTGTTAAAAATTGTAATAATTTCAGCGACTAGAAAAAAATATAAAAACAATTGCAATCGGCCAGAAACTTGCCGAATTTACCAAACATGCATTCTAGATTATGATTTTGTAAACAGTCACCGAGGCATCATCCTAATTTTTATAATCCCACTTCTACGTAACGCAAAGTTGTTCAAAATTGTAATAATTTCAGCGACTAGAAAAAAAATATAAAAACAATTGCAATCGGCTAGAAAATTGCCAAATTTACCAAACATGCATTCTAGATTATGATTTTGTAAACAGTCACCAAGCATCATCCTAATTTTTAAGATAATCCCGCTTCTACGTAACGCAAAGTTATTCAAAATTGTAATAATTTCAGCGACTAGAAAAAAATATAAAAACAATTGCAATCGGCTAGAAAATTGCCAATTTTACCAAACATGCATTCTAGATTATGATTTTGTAAACAGTCACCAAGCATCATCCTAATTTTTAAGATAATCCCGCTTCTACGTAACGCAAAGTTATTCAAAATTGTAATAATTTCAGCGACTAGAAAAAAATATAAAAACAATTGCAATCGGCTAGAAAATTGCCAAATTTACCAAACATGCATTCTAGATTATGATTTTGTAAACAGTCACCAAGGCATCATCCTAATTTTTAAGATAATCCCACTTCTACATAACGGAAAGTTGTTAAAAATTGTAATAATTTCAGCGACTAGAAAAAAAATATAAAAACAATTGCAATCGGCTAGAAAATTGCCAAATTTACCAAACATGCATTCTAGATTATGATTTTGTAAACAGTCACCGAGGCATCATCCTAATTTTTATAATCCCACTTCTACGTAACGCAAAGTTGTTCAAAATTGTAATAATTTCAGCGACTAGAAAAAAATATAAAAACAATTGCAATCGGCCAGAAACTTGCCAAATTTACCAAACATGCATTCTAGATTATGATTTTGTAAACAGTCACCAAGCATCATCCTAATTTTTAAGATAATCCCGCTTCTACGTAACGCAAAGTTGTTCAAAATTGTAATAATTTCAGCGACTAGAAAAAAATATAAAAACAATTGCAATCGGCCAGAAACTTGCCAAATTTACCAAACATGCATTCTAGATTATGATTTTGTAAACAGTCACCAAGGCATCATCCTAATTTTTAAGATAATCCCACTTCTACGTAACGTAAAGTTGTTCGAAATTGTAATAATTTCAGCGACTAGAAAAAAATATAAAAACAATTGCAATCGGCTAGAAACTTGCCGAATTTACCAAACATACATTCTAGATTATGATTTTGTAAACAGTCACCAAGGCATCATCCTAATTTTTAAGATAATCCCACTTCTACGTAACGGAAAGTTGTTAAAAATTGTAATAATTTAAGCAACTAGAAAAAAATATAAAAACAATTGCAATCGCCTAGAAACTTGCCAAATTTACCAAACATGCATTCTAGATTATGATTTTGTAAACAGTCACCAAGGTATCATCCTAATTTTTAAGATAATCCCACTTTTACGTAACGTAAAGTTGTTCAAAATTGTAATAATTTCAGCGACTAGAAAAAAATATAAAAACAATTGCAATCGGCTAGAAAATTGCTAAATTTACCTAACATGCATTCTAGATTATGATTTTGTAAACAGTCACCAAGCATCATCCTAATTTTTAAGATAATCCCGCTTCTACGTAACGCAAAGTTATTCAAAATTGTAATAATTTCAGCGACTAGAAAAAAATATAAAAACAATTGCAATCGGCTAGAAAATTGCCAAATTTACCAAACATGCATTCTAGATTATGATTTTGTAAACAGTCACCGAGGCATCATCCTAATTTTTATAATCCCACTTCTACGTAACGCAAAGTTGTTCAAAATTGTAATAATTTCAGCGACTAGAAAAAAATATAAAAACAATTGCAATCGGCCAGAAACTTGCCAAATTTACCAAACATGCATTCTAGATTATGATTTTGTAAACAGTCACCAAGCATCATCCTAATTTTTAAGATAATCCCGCTTCTACGTAACGCAAAGTTGTTCAAAATTGTAATAATTTCAGCGACTAGAAAAAAATATAAAAACAATTGCAATCGCCTAGAAACTTGCCAAATTTACCAAACATGCATTCTAGATTATGATTTTGTAAACAGTCATCAAGGCATCATCCTAATTTTTAAGATAATCCCACTTCTACGTAACGTAAAGTTGTTCAAAATTGTAATAATTTCAGCGACTAGAAAAAAATATAAAAACAATTGCAATCGGCTAGAAAATTGCCAAATTTACCAAACATGCATTCTAGATTATGATTTTGTAAACAGTCACCAAGGCATTATCCTAATTTTTAAGATAATCCTACTTCTACGTAACGTAAAGTTGTTCAAAATTGTAATAATTTCAGCGACTAGAAAAAAATATAAAAACAATTGCAATCGGCTTGAAACTTGCCAAATTTACCAAACATGCATTCTAGATTATGATTTTGTAAACAGTCACCAAGGCATTATCCTAATTTTTAAGATAATCCTACTTCTACGTAACGTAAAGTTCTTCAAAATTGTAATAATTTCAGCGATTAGAAAAAAATATAAAAACAATTGCAATCGGCTTGAAACTTGCCAAATTTACCAAACATGCATTCTAGATTATGATTTTGTAAACAGTCACCAAGGCATCATCTTAATTTTTAAGATAATCCCACTTCTACGTAACGTAAAGTTCTTCAAAATTGTAATAATTTCAGCGACTAGAAAAAAATATAAAAACAATTGCAATCGGCTAGAAACTTGCCAAATTTACCAAACATGCATTCTAGATTATGATTTTGTAAACAGTCACCAAGGCATCATCTTAATTTTTAAGATAATCCCACTTCTACGTAACGCAAAGTTGTTCAAAATTGTAATAATTTCAGCGACTAGAAAAAAATATAAAAACAATTGCAATCGGCTAGAAAATTGCCAAATTTACCAAACATGCATTCTAGATTATGATTTTGTAAACAGTCATCAAGGCATCATCCTAATTTTTAAGATAATCCCACTTCTACGTAACGTAAAGTTGTTAAAAATTGTAATAATTTCAGCGACTAGAAAAAAATATAAAAACAATTGCAATCGGCCAGAAACTTGCCGAATTTACCAAACATGCATTCTAGATTATGATTTTGTAAACAGTCACCGAGGCATCATCCTAATTTTTATAATCCCACTTCTACGTAACGTAAAGTTGTTCGAAATTGTAATAATTTCAGCGACTAGAAAAAAATATAAAAACAATTGCAATCGGCTAGAAACTTGCCGAATTTACCAAACATACATTCTAGATTATGATTTTGTAAACAGTCACCAAGGCATCATCCTAATTTTTAAGATAATCCCACTTCTACGTAACGGAAAGTTGTTAAAAATTGTAATAATTTAAGCAACTAGAAAAAAATATAAAAACAATTGCAATCGCCTAGAAACTTGCCAAATTTACCAAACATGCATTCTAGATTATGATTTTGTAAACAGTCACCAAGGTATCATCCTAATTTTTAAGATAATCCCACTTTTACGTAACGTAAAGTTGTTCAAAATTGTAATAATTTCAGCGACTAGAAAAAAATATAAAAACAATTGCAATCGGCTAGAAAATTGCTAAATTTACCTAACATGCATTCTAGATTATGATTTTGTAAACAGTCACCAAGCATCATCCTAATTTTTAAGATAATCCCGCTTCTACGTAACGCAAAGTTATTCAAAATTGTAATAATTTCAGCGACTAGAAAAAAATATAAAAACAATTGCAATCGGCTAGAAAATTGCCAAATTTACCAAACATGCATTCTAGATTATGATTTTGTAAACAGTCACCAAGGCATCATCCTAATTTTTAAGATAATCCCACTCCTACATGACGCAAAGTTGTTCAAAATTGTAATAATTTCAGCGACTAGAAAAAAATATAAAAACAATTGCAATCGCCTAGAAACTTGCCAAATTTACCAAACATGCATTCTAGATTATGATTTTGTAAACAGTCATCAAGGCATCATCCTAATTTTTAAGATAATCCCACTTCTACGTAACGTAAAGTTGTTCAAAATTGTAATAATTTCAGCGACTAGAAAAAAATATAAAAACAATTGCAATCGGCTAGAAAATTGCCAAATTTACCAAACATGCATTCTAGATTATGATTTTGTAAACAGTCACCAAGGCATTATCCTAATTTTTAAGATAATCCTACTTCTACGTAACGTAAAGTTGTTCAAAATTGTAATAATTTCAGCGACTAGAAAAAAATATAAAAACAATTGCAATCGGCTTGAAACTTGCCAAATTTACCAAACATGCATTCTAGATTATGATTTTGTAAACAGTCACCAAGGCATTATCCTAATTTTTAAGATAATCCTACTTCTACGTAACGTAAAGTTCTTCAAAATTGTAATAATTTCAGCGATTAGAAAAAAATATAAAAACAATTGCAATCGGCTTGAAACTTGCCAAATTTACCAAACATGCATTCTAGATTATGATTTTGTAAACAGTCACCAAGGCATCATCTTAATTTTTAAGATAATCCCACTTCTACGTAACGTAAAGTTCTTCAAAATTGTAATAATTTCAGCGACTAGAAAAAAATATAAAAACAATTGCAATCGGCTAGAAACTTGCCAAATTTACCAAACATGCATTCTAGATTATGATTTTGTAAACAGTCACCAAGGCATCATCTTAATTTTTAAGATAATCCCACTTCTACGTAACGCAAAGTTGTTCAAAATTGTAATAATTTCAGCGACTAGAAAAAAATATAAAAACAATTGCAATCGGCTAGAAAATTGCCAAATTTACCAAACATGCATTCTAGATTATGATTTTGTAAACAGTCATCAAGGCATCATCCTAATTTTTAAGATAATCCCACTTCTACGTAACGTAAAGTTGTTAAAAATTGTAATAATTTCAGCGACTAGAAAAAAATATAAAAACAATTGCAATCGGCCAGAAACTTGCCGAATTTACCAAACATGCATTCTAGATTATGATTTTGTAAACAGTCACCGAGGCATCATCCTAATTTTTATAATCCCACTTCTACGTAACGCAAAGTTGTTCAAAATTGTAATAATTTCAGCGACTAGAAAAAAATATAAAAACAATTGCAATCGGCTAGAAACTTGCCGAATTTACCAAACATACATTCTAGATTATGACCTTGTAAACAGTCACCAAGGCATCATCCTAATTTTTAAGATAATCCCACTTCTACGTAACGCAAAGTTGTTCGAAATTGTAATAATTTCAGCGACTAGAAAAAAATATAAAAACAATTGCAATCGGCTAGAAACTTGCCAAATTTACCAAACATACATTCTAGATTATGATTTTGTAAACAGTCACCAAAGCATCATCCTAATTTTTAAGATAATCCCACTTCTACGTAACGCAAAGTTGTTCAAAATTGTAATAATTTTAGCGACTAGAAAAAAATATAAAAACAATTGCAATCGGCTAGAAACTTGCCAAATTTACCAAACATGCATTCTAGATTATGATTTTGTAAACAGTCACCAAGGCATCATCCTAATTTTTAAGATAATCCCACTTCTACGTAACGTAAAGTTGTTCGAAATTGTAATAATTTCAGCGACTAGAAAAAAATATAAAAACAATTGCAATCGGCTAGAAAATTGCCAAATTTACCAAACATGCATTCTAGATTATGATTTTGTGCACAGTCATCAAGGCATCATCCTAATTTTTAAGATAATCCCACTTCTACGTAACGTAAAGTTGTTCAAAATTGTAATAATTTCAGCGATTAGAAAAAAATATAAAAACAATTGCAATCGGCTTGAAAATTGCCAAATTTACCAAACATGCATTCTAGATTATGATTTTGTAAACAGTCCCCAACGCATCATCCTAATTTTTAAGATAATCCCACTTCTACGTAACGCAAAGTTGTTCAAAATTGTAATAATTTCAGCGACTAGAAAAAAATATAAAAACAATTGCAATCGGCTAGAAACTTGCCAAATTTACCAAACATGCATTCTAGATTATGATTTTGTAAACAGTCACCAAGGCATCATCCTAATTTTTAAGATAATCCCACTTCTACGTAACGTAAAGTTGTTCGAAATTGTAATAATTTCAGCGACTAGAAAAAAATATAAAAACAATTGCAATCGGCTAGAAACTTGCCGAATTTACCAAACATACATTCTAGATTATGATTTTGTAAACAGTCACCAAGGCATCATCCTAATTTTTAAGATAATCCCACTTCTACGTAACGCAAAGTTGTTCAAAATTGTAATAATTTCAGCGACTAGAAAAAATATAAAAACAATTGCAATCGGCTAGAAAATTGCCAAATTTACCAAACATGCATTCTAGATTATGATTTTGTAAACAGTCATCAAGGCATCATCCTAATTTTTAAGATAATCCCACTTCTACGTAACGTAAAGTTGTTCAAAATTGTAATAATTTCAGCGACTAGAAAAAAATATAAAAACAATTGCAATCGGCCAGAAACTTGCCAAATTTACCAAACATGCATTCTAGATTATGATTTTGTAAACAGTCACCAAGGCATCATCCTAATTTTTAAGATAATCCCACTTCTACGTAACGGAAAGTTGTTAAAAATTGTAATAATTTAAGCGACTAGAAAAAAATATAAAAACAATTGCAATCGCCTAGAAACTTGCCAAATTTACCAAACATGCATTCTAGATTATGATTTTGTAAACAGTCACCAAGGTATCATCCTAATTTTTAAGATAATCCCACTTTTACGTAACGTAAAGTTGTTCAAAATTGTAATAATTTCAGCGACTAGAAAAAAATATAAAAACAATTGCAATCGGCTAGAAAATTGCCAAATTTACCAAACATGCATTCTAGATTATGATTTTGTAAACAGTCACCAAGCATCATCCTAATTTTTAAGATAATCCCGCTTCTACGTAACGCAAAGTTATTCAAAATTGTAATAATTTCAGCGACTTGAAAAAAATATAAAAACAATTGCAATCGGCTAGAAAATTGCCAAATTTACCAAACATGCATTCTAGATTATGATTTTGTAAACAGTCACCAAGGCATCATCCTAATTTTTAAGATAATCCCACTCCTACATGACGCAAAGTTGTTCAAAATTTTAATAATTTCAGCGACTAGAAAAAAATATAAAAACAATTGCAATCGCCTAGAAACTTGCCAAATTTACCAAACATGCATTCTAGATTATGATTTTGTAAACAGTCATCAAGGCATCATCCTAATTTTTAAGATAATCCCACTTCTACGTAACGTAAAGTTGTTCAAAATTGTAATAATTTCAGCGACTAGAAAAAAATATAAAAACAATTGCAATCGCCTAGAAAATTGCCAAATTTACCAAACATGCATTCTAGATTATGATTTTGTAAACAGTCACCAAGCATCATCCTAATTTTTAAGATAATCCCGCTTCTACGTAACGCAAAGTTATTCAAAATTGTAATAATTTCAGCGACTAGAAAAAAATATAAAAACAATTGCAATCGGCTAGAAAATTGCCAAATTTACCAAACATGCATTCTAGATTATGATTTTGTAAACAGTCACCAAGGCATCATCCTAATTTTTAAGATAATCCCACTTCTACGTAACGCAAAGTTGTTCAAAATTGTAATAATTTCGGCGACTAGAAAAAAATATAAAAACAATTGCAATCTGCTAGAATAAAAACACTTCTGTTCATATTGCATTTATACAAATTTTCGCATTTTAAGTTTTTTTTTTTTTGGTACTTTTAACATTGCGGTGCAAATTTACTTTATTAGCATACCGCATAAAATTTTATGATTATGTGAACGCCGGACGAGCGAAAATGAAATATGTATCACCTGCATAGTTCGAAATACTTCAGCGCGTTTATTAAAGCGCGACGAAATTGTTTTCGGTAATATCAGTTTAATGAATGAAATTGTTTTACGACGGAACTTTTTTTTGTTGGTTTATGAAACATCAACAGGTTGTTTTATCGCCCATAAGGATAATAATAATCAATTCAGCTCTTGTATTACCTTTTATTATCACATTTTAAAATTATTATTGTTTTTCTGCTCCTGTATTTGAATGAGCCTATTAAATCTGCACAATATGTTTATTATAATATAACGTGAAGAATTTTGTAATCGGATTTTAAGAATTTTTTTTTTAATGTAACTATTAGCGTACATTGTACAGATGTCGGTCTTTTAAAAATGAATTACTACACCCAATATAATTCACTTCAGAGACAGAGAGACAATAAATTGATTGAGACACTTTTACAAATGACCTCAACAGGCAATTGACCAGAGGTCCTTCAGCCTAATTCGCTTTATTTTACGACATTTCCAATTTCCGCAGTGATTATGTATCTCGTACCTTTTTACGTACTCAATTCCCGAGTATTTAATGAATGAGAGAATCGTACGAATGCGGAGAATCCCGTACGTGCGCGTTACATCCAAATTGGCGGAATTTAAATTCTTACGAGAGACCTTAATGTAATTTAAGCCCTAATTTCGGAATTAGTTGTCAGCCGAGAGGGAAAACTACGCTTATATATGAGTGGGTTTGCGGCTGCATGCGTATATCATTTATCTTTGTAATTTCAGATTTGTACATTAAAACATATCACATAAATACCGTTGAATCCCCTCCATAAATATCCGGCATTGTTGCCTGCTACTGCGGCGACAATTCACCCCCCGAATTTTGCGGAGATGGAAGTGCAAATTAGCAGACATTAGATGCTTCGCTTGTACATCTTCTAGTTGGGGAATTAACCCTTACCTAACGTTCGCAACAAACAAATATCGTAAGAAATTCGCGTTCCCGGCGCATCCACCATAAGAGCAATACATTAATTCATTTGCAGTTTTGACTGCTGCCATTTTCAATTCAACTGTAATTTGTCAATTACTTCCATAGGATACGAAAAGTAGGTTCTTTACGGATGGATTTTCATTTTTTTTACGTCAATTCCTGCAGAAATCAATTTTCTACAATTATTATAACCGCCGAATGCAATTCTTGTTTTCTTCATTTTAAGTTTTGAGTGTTGCCATTTTCATTCCGGCTATAATTTATCAATTGTTTTCGTAGGATTAGAAAAAGAGGTTCATTACGGATTGATTTTCAATTTTTTTACGCCAATTCCTGCAGAAATTAATTTTCTACAATTATTATAACCGCCGAATGCAATTTTTGTTTTCTTCATTTTAAGTTTTGAGTGTTGTCATTTTCATTCCGGCTATAATTTATCAATTGTTTTCGTACGATTAGAAAAAGAGGTTCATTGCGGATTGATTTTCAATTTTTTTACGCCAATTCCTGCAGAAATCAATTTTCTACAATTATTATAACCGCCGAATGCAATTCTTGTTTTCTTCATTTTAAGTTTTGAGTGTTGCCATTTTCATTCCGGCTATAATTTATCAATTGTTTTCGTAGGATTAGAAAAAGAGGTTCATTACGGATTGATTTTCAATTTTTTTACGCCAATTCCTGCAGAAATTAATTTTCTACAATTATTATAACCGCCGAATGCAATTTTTGTTTTCTTCATTTTAAGTTTTGAGTGTTGTCATTTTCATTCCGGCTATAATTTATCAATTGTTTTCGTAGGATTAGAAAAAGAGGTTCATTACGGATTGATTTTCAATTTTTTTACGCCAATTCCTGCAGAAATTAATTTTCTACAATTATTATAACCGCCGAATGCAATTTTTGTTTTCTTCATTTTAAGTTTTGAGTGTTGTCATTTTCATTCCGGCTATAATTTATCAATTGTTTTCGTAGGATTAGAAAAAGAGGTTCATTACGGATTGATTTTCAATTTTTTTACGCCAATTCCTGCAGAAATTAATTTTCTACAATTGTTATAAGCGCCGAATGCAATTTTTGTTTCCTTCATTTTAAGTTTTGAGTGTTGCCATTTTCATTCCGGCTATAATTTATCAATTGTTTTCGTGGGATTAGAAAAATAGGTTCATTACGGATTGATTTTCAATTTTTTTACGCCAATTCCTGCAGAAATTAATTTTCTACAATTACTATAACCGCCGAATGCAATTTTTGTTTTCTTCATTTTAAGTTTTGAGTGTTGCCATTTTCATCCCGGCTATAATTTATCAATTGTTTTCGTAGGATTAGAAAAACGGGTTCATTACGGATTGATTTTCAATTTTTTTACGCCAATTCCTGCAGAAATTAATTTTCCACAATTGTTATAACCGCCGAATGCAATTTTTGTTTTCTTCATTTCAAGTTTTGAGTGTTGCCGTTTTCATTTTAGAAATCATTTATTCATTGTTTTCGTAGGATTCTAAAAATAATATATGGACCGTGATCAATATTTTGATTAAAAAAAAAACTATTTTCAAGAGGTCTATTTTTTGTAACAACTGTTTGTTGTAAACTATTGCATATTTGTTGCATTAATAAATAAAGAAATATTCCGGTTGATTGCCTAATGCATAGTTTGAGCAATTATGGACTTTTTCGAAAAATTTCGTTTTTTTTTTTAATAAACTGGTTATGAACTAGAGGCATTCAAAAAAAGTTTGATTTTTCCGACTGTGAAAACTCAAAAATTCTTTTTTTGTTTTTTTGACGTCGGCAACTAGGCCATCTGCCACAACCGTTTCCTTGTAGGTTTTTATTTGTAACTTAATTCCTATCAAAAATTCTTAAATCCGAAATTAAATAAAAATCTTAAAAAAAATACGTGTCAATTATTTTTGAATCGATTACTGAAAAAAAAATATTCTAGGCAATTTATTTTTTTAAATGCAAATATAACCATAAATAGATTATCCTAGTGTTTCAGTGTTAACCTTTATTCCCTAATAAACCCAATTTATTCATCACCTCACAAAATTTGAATGTACACGCTATTTTGTAAAATTTGGGTACGTGAAATTTATGCAAATTCTTTACCCCGTATCAGATCTTAATATGTGGGAGCATTTTTAATTTGAACTTTTTAGAATATAATACTTATATTCAGGGTTCGTGTAAAAGCGGTCTCCACGGCAAATATAATTACAATTTTAATTAAAACGGTTATACGAAATAGTAAGATTAATTAAGGTACACGAACGAGGCGTAATCTAATGGAATATTCATATATTTCCTATATACAGTATGTATAAGTTAAATTTTAATTTTTAAATAGAATGACTTATACAAGGTGTCCCATTTTAAATTGCCACCCCAAATATCTCGAAAGCTGAGCAACGTGGCAAAACATGTCTTAGATTAAAGTTGTAGGGTTCGGAGGGGGGCATATGCTGGTGACCTTGAAAATGACCTTAGAATTAATTTTCAAGGTCAAACGAAGGTCAACTTTGATTTTTCAAATGGAACTCCCTATTTTTTATTGCGGGATCGTATTCTACGGGAAAAATACAAACTTTTTGTAGGAAACATTTTTTTTTATACTTTTTTAAGAGTTTAATAAATACAGTATGTATAAATCAAATTTTAATTTTTTAATAGGTGAGAAATTTTGGTACACATTTACAGCAGTGGTAAATGTCTCTAGATGGCAGTACTCATCATTATTTGTTCGGGAGAGCACCCCGCTTTTCTTGTAGAGAAGTTTATTCATATTGATACATTATATAAAAAGAAAACTATTTGTTTTTTTTATATAATGTATCAATATACACTTTTTTAAAATAATATTTAATTTTTAGAGTTTGAATAATTTCGCACATCTTACAACAAAATGAAATTTGTCATGGACACATATTAAACCGTGAAACTTCACTTTGTTAAAACATAGCACAAAACTAGTTTGTGCGAACTTCTCAACATTTTAATCATGTTTCATGATGTGTCTATCTCGGAAAGAATTAATTACAAACTTTGCGTTCATCAAAAGTGACTTTAATAAGAAATTAGTTTAGGCAAACAGTAACACGCAACCGTATCATGTGTCAGCGTTAATAAATTACGACAAGGAATTGTAATCTTAGAGGGTCGTGCGTTTGAAATGTGCCCCAATTAAAGCTTTATTCCGTCGTCGTCGGTGTGAAAATACGAGAAAAAAAAAATCTCGAACCGATCGTCTCAATAAGAACTAATAACGGGATAAAGAAAACCGTTTACAAAAGAATATGATAGACGGAACAATGTAAAGAGACGTACAATGGGGAGGAAATACGCGAATTCTTTGGGGGGGGGGGGGAGGCGAATCTTATTTTTGTATTTCCTTGTGTCGGTTTCCTTTATTTCTCCGCGTTTTTTTTTTTCCTTTAATAAGCAATTTGTTCGTTGCGATGAGATAATTCCTGAAATTCTCACTTCGTATACTTTGAAATCTGACATTTAAATGTCACTGTAACTTTTGGCATTTATACAAACACGTTAGAAACTATTATTTGAGTTGGTTTATTAATACCATTAATAAATTTTTTTGCAGTGGTAACACGAATGTCCATTGCGCTTGGAGTGCGTTCCCGGCGCATTCACCATAATATAAATTCATAAATGAGCTCAATTTAGTTGCCTGTAGATGTAGTTAGTTGCGACTTTTAGTAACTAGCTCTCTTCAGCTAAAGGTTGAAATAAAATATACAATTAGGAATCAACACATTTTCATAAATTATTGCTGAAGATAAATAAATGCAGAATATCACTTAAATGTAGAAAAACTTTTCATTATCAATAATGCAAGATTTGCGTAGGGTGTGCAAACTTGTTTTATACTTCTATACCGAAGCAACTTTTCGACGAGTAAAAATATTTAAATATTTAATATCGTAAATGGAAATAATTCGCTTTCTTATGTCACGGCAGCATAATTGATTAGACACCAACAAACTTCACTAAGCATTATGGCAGATTTAAAAATTTATGAAGGTATGTTTTCTGCAATCATTGCAGATTTTGAGTCAAATTTTATATTTATAACATCTAAATATGAAAATCGTAAAATACGTTTTCACTAGTTTCATTCGAAATTTCAATCAAAGCAAAATTAGATGGATCTTCGTCAAATATTATTTTTATATCAGCCTTTAAAAATATACTGAAGGAAAAAATATCAAACATTTTAAATTCGTGAAATTTCGACCATTTTCAAACCGCCATAACTCGGCGTATTTTCAATCGATTTTGATGAATCTTTGAGGAAGAAAAACTTTGAAGTGTCTTGCATGCGAACTTAAGCGTAACCCCTTCTGCCCCCCTCTAGCACCCCTGTGAAAAAAAAATGTTTTTTCAGGAAACCATGTCCAACTTTGACGATGTCGGCGGTTTGAAAATGGTCGAAATTTCACGAATTTCAAGTGTTACATTTTTTTTCCACCAGTGTATAAAAATCTGCAAATATATCTGAGTTATTTCAAGTCATTTTGACTGTGTGTAAAATTTGAAATCAAAATTTCACTCTATCCAGAATTATACAAAAATCCCTTGATGGATCTTCGCAAAATTTGAGATTCACGTCCGCAATAAGTCAGTCTTTAAAAATACATAAAAATCTGCAAATATATCTTTTTTGGTTTTTGAGTTATTTCAAGTAATTTGGACTGGGTCTAGAATTTGAAATCAAAATTTCACTCTATTCAGAATTATACAAAAATCCCTTGATGGATCTTCGCAAAATTTGAGATTCACGTCGGCAATAAGTCAGTCTTTAAAAATACATAAAAATCTGCAAATATATCTTTCTTGGTTTTTGAATTATTTCAAGTAATTTCGACTGGGTGTAGAATTTGGAATCAAAATTTCACTCTATCCAGAATTTTACAAAAATCCCGTGATGGATCTTCGCAAAATTTGAGATTCATGTCGGCAATAAGTCAGGCTTTAAAAATACATAAAAATCAGCAAATATATCTTTCTTGGTTTTTGAGTTATTTCAAGTAATTTCGGCTGGGTGTAGAATTTTAAATCAAAATTTCATTTTATCCGGAATTATACAAAAATCCGTTGATGAATCTTCGCAAAATTTGAGATTCACGTCGGCAATAAGTCAGCCTTTAAAAATACATAAAAATCAGCAAATATAACTCTCTTGGTTTTTGAGTTATTTCAAGTAATTTCGACTGGGTGTAGAATTTGAAATCAAAATTTCACTCTATCCAGAATTTTACAAAAATCCCTTGATGGATCTTTGCAAAATTTGAGATTCACGTTGGCAATTTGTCAGTCTTTAAAAATACGTAAAAATCAGCAAATATATCTTTCTTGATTTTTGAGTTATTTCAAGTAATTTCGACTGGGTGTAAAATTTGAAATCAAAATTTCACTCTATCCAGAATTATACAAAAATCCCTTGATGGATCTTCGCAAAATTTAAGATTCACGTCGGCAATAAGTCAGGCTTTGAAAAATACATAAAAATCTGCAAATATATCTTTCTTGGTTTTTGAGTTATTTCAAGTAATTTCGACTGGGTGTAAAATTTGAAATCAATATTTCACTCTATCCAGAATTATATAAAAATCCGTTGATGGATCTTCGCAAAATTTGAGATTCACGTCGGCAATAAGTCAGGCTTTAAAAATACATAAAAATCTGCAAATATATCTTTCTTGGTTTTTGAGTTATTTCAAGTAATTTCGATTGGGTGTAGAATTTGAAATCAAAATTTCATTCTATCCAGAATTATATAAAAATCGCTTGATGGATCTTCGCAAAATTTGAGATTCACGTCGGCAATTTGTCAGATTTTAAAAATGCATAAAAATCTGCAAATATATCTTTCCTGATTTTTGAGTTATTTCAAGTAATTTCGACTGGGTGTAGAATTTGAAATCAAAATTTCATTTTATCCAGAATTATACAAAAATCCGTTGATGGATCTTCGCAAAATTTGAGATTCATGTCGGCAATTTGTCAGTCTTTAAAAATACATAAAAATCTGCAAAAATATCTTTCTTGGTTTTTGAGTTATTTTAAGTAATTTCGACTGGGTGTAGAATTTTAAATCAAAAAGTCACTCTATCTAGAATGATATAAAAATCCCTTGATGGATCTTCGCAAAATTTGAGATTCACGTCGGCAATTTATCAGTCTTTAAAAATACATAAAAATCTGCAAATATATCTTTCTTGGTTTTTGAGTTATTTTAAGTAATTTCGACTGGGTGTAAAATTTGAAAACAAAATTTCACTCTATCCAGAATTGTATAAAAATCCCTTGATGGATCTTCACAAAATTTGAGATTCACGTCGGCAATTTGTTTGTCTTTAAAAATACATAAAAGTCTGCAAATATATCTTTCTTGGTTTTTGAGTTATTTCAAGTAATTTCGACTGGGTGTAGAATTTGGAATCAAAATTTCACTCTATCCAGAATTATACAAAAATCCCTTGATGGATCTTCGCAAAATTTGAGATTCACGTCGGCAATTTATCAGTCTTTAAAAATACATAAAAATCTGCAAATGTATATTTTTGAATTATTTTAAGTAAAAATGTCACTCCGATTTGTTCCTATTTTCGGATTAATTAACTGCAGATTTTAATGTTAAACATCACTGAAAATTACATGGACATCCCTTGATGAATCTTCCCCAAATTTTGGATTTGTATCAGCTGTAAGTCATTCTTAGAAAATTTATTCAAACAAAACAATATTTTTACTAAAACATTAGTGCTTAATTTTAATCATTTTCTTTAAGACAAAAAAACATTTTCTTAAACGAATAATAATGTTTTGTGTAATTCAATATTCGAGGTAACAAAATAATTATATTAAGCTAATATTATTTTTTTTTGTGTTATTCAATATTCGAAGTAGCATTTATTTATTTATTTATTTACGGGAATTTCCCTTTATAATACAAAAAATATCTCTAAAAATAATACAAATCTGTGAAAAGTATACAAAATTATATATAGAATAAAACACTTTTTTACTTTGTTTGTATAACACTTATTTGTTTATTTTGTTTGACAGCAGTTTCGGCAACTCAGCTTGCGATTATCAAAACTAAAGTCAAATGTTTTATGACTTTAGTTTTGATAATGGCAAGCTGCGTTGCCGAAACTGCAGTCAAACAAAATAAACAAATAAGTGTTATACAAACAAAGTAAAAAAGTGTTTTATTCCATATAAAAAGCATGTATAACAAAGTAGAAGTTTCCTACATAACAAAAATTATATAAAGAAAAAAAAAATTTTAAGACTTTATTTTCTAGATTTACGAACAGATTGAATAATAACACGTTCATGCGATAATCAATCATTATTTTGTTGACTGGATTGATGCTATCCACAATATATTCGACGTGTATAATAAAACTCCGGAATAGGACAATAAAACATTTTTACCAAGTCGCATTACTCTCTCTCTCTCTCTCTCTCTCTCGCCTCGACTCGAGAAAACTTAAATTACAACAGGCGCCGCCATAGTTCGCGTCAACTTACTTACGTAATTTAAAGGCAACGAGCAATGTCCCGCAGAAGTGGGAAAACTTTTGGAACGCGAGAGATAATTTGACCACTTACTTTTAAGACGACATCGAAATTTATAATAATAACTATTCAAACAAGAAAGTGAGATCCTGGAAATAGTTTCAAGTCAAACACGTACCCTAATCGATCAACGAGAAATCTAGGACTTACGAATGTAAGATCCTGGAAATAGTCAAGCACGTACACTTTCCCGGCAAAACAAGTTCGCACGAATGGCACCAGAGGGCGCATTCGTATGTCTGTCATTGCGTCTATCGTCACAACAAATTCTCACGCCTGACACCAGAAGGCGCATTCGTATATCTGTCATTACGACTGCCATCACAACAAATTCTCACGGATGGAACCAGAGGGCGCATTCGCATATCTGTCATTGTGACTGCCATCACAACAAATTTTCATGGCTGCCACTAAAGGGCGCGGGTAATGCATATTTTGTGTCCCATTATTGTTAGCATTTTCGCAATAAAACGTCGATTCACCACGAAAAGGGCGACCGAAGTGAATTTGACATTTTGGGTGAGGGGGGGGGGGGGGTGTTGGGCATTAATTAAAGATGGAGAATGCGTTTATCATTAATTTCAATAAATTAACGGAATCCATTCCCGCCCGGAAGTAATTCTTTTTAGTGCCTCCTCGTAAAAATGGGGAAAGCCGTAAGCGGCACGCTTAAAAACACTTCTGCATTTTCCGTTGATTAACTCGAATCGTCGCGATTAATTATGCACGACAATCCCGGGAAAACTTCCCTTTTACGGGGATCAAGGAGAGGGATGATGATAAACGTCCGCCTGAATAAATAAATACCACCGCCGAATTACCTCCAATAGGGGTGAGGGGGGAGTCGGCGCTGCTAGCTAATCTATCTGTCCGGGAAATTTTTAGGTTAATTTGATGCTGTGCGAATTTAACAGAATTAGGAAATATCACACCACATTCCTGAAAATGTTTGTAATGTAGTATAAGCAAATATTATTAAAGCATTTTCTGGTACTGGTGTTGTAGAAAGATACCATTTCTTCTTTTAGGGAATTTCCTAACTGTTTTTAGGGAATTTCAATTTCTTTTTTTCTGATGCTTTATTTATCATTATCTCGATCAGAAAAAATAATTATAATAGAAATTCACTAAAAACAGTTAGGACCTGATGTAATACTTCTGTCTGGGGCTCAATTGGTGGTTAATCCGTAATGACTAAAATGACTTTGTTGTCGTGAATAAGAAAGAAATTAATTGCAGAAAAATCAATTGGTTATTATTATATGCAGGTTCTTTAACCCTAGTAGCATGCCGAAGGGTAATAACGCTAATGAAACGACTTAATTACGTAATAGCCATCCGTACATGCGTTCGGCGTTAAAATATGGTAATTTGAAGTTTTTTTTTTAAGTGAGCGTTGAAATTAATTGCAATTTTCACATTCGAAACACATCAACCCGAAACGCGCGCGCTTCCAACTATTTTAACGACCGCACCGAATATATTTATAAGCCGCAATCAAACACCACCTCTACCCCCGTTAGTGGTTTTAATGGTTTCCGCCGAAACGGCCCAAAACAACCAATTAAGCCGACGCATTTCCATTTGAATTAATTGTGGCCGCCCTTCGAAATTTCGCGGCTTGCGAATTTTGAAAATTGGCCGGAATCCGTGTAATTGACGTGCATTCGCTGGGGGTAATTTATTACGTTCTGTTTGAAACAAAAAAAAAAAAAAACAAAAAAAAAGAAAACGATGCGCGTGCTTCCCCGGATTATGCGGCGGTCACGTAGCTGAAGTTTGTTACGGACCGAAGGGAATTTGTTACGTTTTATTTTCCGGCTGCGCTGCACGCTCCCGTCTCTGGTCCTAGCACGGAAAACGTTGCTGCTTTGCTGAACTTTAACTCTAAACTTGTTTGATTTGTAATCATTCAAATGTTCACATGCAAAGAAAGCAAGAAGACAGTTTATATCTTCAAGGGGCCGCGGTGGCCTAGTGAGTAGAGCACCTGTTTGCGGGCATCGTGGTCGTGTGTTCGAATCCCATCCGTGCGGTCAAAAAAAATGGTGATGTGGCTATCATGTTACTTTCTCCGACTTGATGGTATCGTAGCCATTTATATTTACGTTTTCATCGTTTATTTTCAATTGAAAACATATTTTAAATGTTGTGTAAACTCGGATGAAACTGACGTTTAAAACGTCAAAATTATGAAAGATGGAAAAATTATACTTCAAATTTAAAAACTCAATTTACTCAAAAACTAAAGGGATTTCAAGAAAAACTTATTCTTTATAAGTTGTTCATTTTATCATTCTCTACAATTATTATTAACATACATTTGATGTAACGGTTATCGTTTTATATTTAAAAACCAAACTTAAAAAAAAAAAATAATAAATTTTTTCCTCGATTAAAAATGATTTTATAAAAAATGTTTTCAAGCAAAAGATGTTCATTTCTTTGTTGTCTTCAATGTTTGTTTAAATGTTTTTGTGATATTTTTCATATTTAAGACAATATTGGCAAAAAACAAAAAACAGTTAAGGTAAACGCCCACTTTCGGTGTACGAAATTTTACCAAAAGCTTTTCAGTTCTTCAGATTATCAAATAAGACGGATGTTCAAAGTTTCATATCAATTGCTCTATTAGTTTTTGAGATACATCGCGCACAGACAGACACACACACAGAGACACACACACAGATACACACACACACACACACACACACACACACACACACACAGACACAAAAAAAAATCCAGAAATTGTTGAAATGGCATCTAGGGACCCCAAAACGGATATTTCCGTAAAAAAAAATTTTAAAGAAAAAATCACGATCACAATACTTTCTCGTACTTCGTAACGGAGAAAGTAAAAATACGACGAACACGTCTGAATCGGATGAAGGAATCATCCTGCCTCGATTCTCTCTGTCCTCATTAAATTTCCTCATTACTCCGACGAAGAAGAAGAAGAAGAAAAAAAACAGGATTTCCGCAGGAGGGGACGCCGCCGCCGTCGAACCCTCAACTTTCATAAACCACCCCCCATGCCCGCCCTTCCAGATAATACGTGCACCAATTTATCAACTTCTTATTACCGGCGGGAAAGCGCGTTATTCGTATAAATTGCCGAAAGCTGTTTAACCACAAAAAAACAATTTTTACCCATTAAATGCCCCCACCCCCCGGATTGCGCCTCCGCGCGGCCAGTGGATAAAAATGAGTTTTATTATTCAAGACCTGAATTTGCGTGGTACACGGTGGCGCGAACGAATCGCAAAACACCGACACAATTGCGTCCTTAATTTCCGGCGGGTGGGCGAAAAACAAGAAGTGAGCGGTGGCGGTAATTGGCTCTTTTGTTATATTAAAAGGAATGATGGGATTCGTTTGTATCGGACGATTGGTTATCGTGGCGTGAACTGATTGTTTTGTGCATTTTTATAAAATCATTGTTTCCATCTTCGTAAATAAACTGTCTGTCTTACAACTAAGATTGAACAAAATTGGTGCTAAACCGATCCTTGGGGAATCCCCATGCTTCGCTCTTAATTTTGAAATATTTCCATTTTTGGCTCTTGGAATATTTCAGAAAAATATAAATGGAAAGAAAAATTATATAATTTATATAAATTATTTAAAAATTTTAAGTTGACCATGTCTCCGAATGTTACGCATTTCAGGAAAAAAATATTTAAACAAATTGGAAGAAAAATGGTCTTCCAATTGTTAACTAATATTGTTAACAGAACTATAAGGAACATTTGTGGCCATTAAAATAATTTCGAAATGAGGACAAACAGTAACTTTTGATTTTTTTAAGTTGACCATGTCTCGAATGTTAGGCATTTCAGGAAAACATTATTTAAACAAAATGGAAGAAAAATGGTCTTCCAATTGTTATCTAATATTGTTAACAGAACTATGAAGAACATTTGTGGCCATTAAAATAATTTCTTAATCAGGTCAAATAGTTACTTTGATTCGAATATTACGTCAGGAAAAAATATTTAAACAAAATGGAAGAAAAACAATCCCCCAATTGTTAATGGAACTACAAAGCACATTTACAAACATCAAAATAATTTCTAAATGAGGACAAACAGTAACTTTTGATTTTTTTTGAGTTGACCATGTCTCGAATGTTAGGCATTTCAGGAAAAAATATTTAAACAAAATGGAAGAAAAATGGTCTTCCAATTGTTATCTAATATTGTTAACAGAACTATGAAGAACATTTGTGGCCATTAAAATCATTTCTAAATGAGGACAAACTGTAACTTTCGATTTTTTTTAAGTTGACCATGTCTCGAATGTTACGCATTTCAGGAAAAATTATTTAAACAAAATGGAAGAAAAATGGTCTTCCAATTGTTATCTAATATTGTTAACAGAACTATGAAGAACATTTGTGGCCATTAAAATCATTTCTAAATGAGGACAAACAGTAACTTTTGATTATTTTTTTAAGTTGACCATGTCTCGAATGTTACGCATTTCAGGAAAAAATTATTTAAACAAAATGGAAGAAAAATGGTCTTCCAATTGTTATCTAACATTGTTAACAGAACTATGAAGAACATTTGTGGCCATTGAAATCATTTCTAAATGAGGACAAACAGTAACTTTTGATTTTTTTAAGATGACCATGTCTCGAATGTTGCGCATTTCAGGAAAAAATTATTTAAACAAAATGAAAGAAAAATGGTCTTCCAATTGTTATCTAATATTGTTAACAGAACTATGAAAAACATTTGTGGCCATTAAAATCATTTCTAAATGAGGACAAACAGTAACTTTTGATTTTTTTTAAGTTGACCATGTCTCGAATGTTACGCATTTCAGGAAAAAAATTATTTGAACAAAATGGAAGAAAATTGGTCTTCCAATTGTTATCTAATATTGTTAACAGAACTATGAAAAACATTTGTGGCCATTAAAATCATTTCTAAATGAGGACAAACAGTAACTTTTGATTATTTTTTTAAGTTGACCATGTCTCGAATGTTACGCATTTCAGGAAAAAATTATTTAAACAAAATGGAAGAAAATTGGTCTTCCAATTGTTATCTAATATTGTTAACAGAACTATGAAAAACATTTGTGGCCATTAAAATCATTTCTAAATGAGGACAAACAGTAACTTTTGATTTTTTTTAAGTTGACCATGTCTCGAATGTTACGCATTTCAGGAAAAAAATTATTTGAACAAAATGGAAGAAAATTGGTCTTCCAATTGTTATCTAATATTGTTAACAGAACTATGAAAAACATTTGTGGCCATTAAAATCATTTCTAAATGAGGACAAACAGTAACTTTTGATTTTTTTTAAGTTGACCATGTCTCGAATGTTACGCATTTCAGGAAAAAATTATTTAAACAAAATGGAAGAAAAATGGTCTTCCAATTGTTATCTAATATTGTTAACTGAACTATGAAAAACATTTGTGGCCATTAAAATCATTTCTAAATGAGGACAAACAGTAACTTTTGATTATTTTTTTAAGTTGACCATGTCTCGAATGTTACGCATTTCAGGAAAAAAATTATTTAAACAAAATGGAAGAAAATTGGTCTTCCAATTGTTATCTAATATTGTTAACAGAACTATGAAAAACATTTGTGGCCATTAAAATCATTTCTAAATGAGGACAAACAGTAACTTTTGATTTTTTTTAAGTTGACCATGTCTCGAATGTTACGCATTTCAGGAAAAAATTATTTAAACAAAATGGAAGAAAAATGGTCTTCCAATTGTTATCTAATATTGTTAACTGAACTATGAAAAACATTTGTGGCCATTAAAATCATTTCTAAATGAGGACAAACAGTAACTTTTGATTATTTTTTTAAGTTGACCATGTCTCGAATGTTACGCATTTCAGGAAAAAATTATTTAAACAAAATGGAAGAAAAATGGTCTTCCAATTGTTATCTAATATTGTTAACAGAACTATGAAGAACATTTGTGGCCATTAAAATAATTTCTAAATGAGGACAAACCGTAACTTTTGATTTTTTTAAGTTGACCATGTCTCGAATGTTACGCATTTCAGGAAAAAAATTATTTGAACAAAATGGAAGAAAAATGGTCTTCCAATTGTTATCTAATATTGTTAACAGAACTATGAAGAACATTTGTGGCCATTAAAATAATTTCTAAATGAGGACAAACAGTAACTTTTGATTTTTTTTAAGTTGACCATGTCTCGAATGTTACGCATTTCAGGAAAAAATTATTTAAACAAAATGGAAGAAAAATGGTCTTCCAATTGTTATCTAATATTGTTAACAGAACTATGAAGAACATTTGTGGCCATTAAAATCATTTCTAAATGAGGACAAACTGTAACTTTCGATTTTTTTTAAGTTGACCATGTCTCGAATGTTACGCATTTCAGGAAAAATTATTTAAACAAAATGGAAGAAAAATGGTCTTCCAATTGTTATCTAATATTGTTAACAGAACTATGAAGAACATTTGTGGCCATTAAAATCATTTCTAAATGAGGACAAACAGTAACTTTTGATTATTTTTTTAAGTTGACCATGTCTCGAATGTTACGCATTTCAGGAAAAAATTATTTAAACAAAATGGAAGAAAAATGGTCTTCCAATTGTTATCTAACATTGTTAACAGAACTATGAAGAACATTTGTGGCCATTGAAATCATTTCTAAATGAGGACAAACAGTAACTTTTGATTTTTTTAAGATGACCATGTCTCGAATGTTGCGCATTTCAGGAAAAAATTATTTAAACAAAATGAAAGAAAAATGGTCTTCCAATTGTTATCTAATATTGTTAACAGAACTATGAAAAACATTTGTGGCCATTAAAATCATTTCTAAATGAGGACAAACAGTAACTTTTGATTTTTTTTAAGTTGACCATGTCTCGAATGTTACGCATTTCAGGAAAAAATTATTTAAACAAAATGGAAGAAAATTGGTCTTCCAATTGTTATCTAATATTGTTAACAGAACTATGAAAAACATTTGTGGCCATTAAAATAATTTCTAAATGAGGACAAACAGTAACTTTTGATTTTTTTAAGTTGACCATGTCTCGAATGTTACGCATTTCAGGAAAAAAATTATTTGAACAAAATGGAAGAAAATTGGTCTTCCAATTGTTATCTAATATTGTTAACAGAACTATGAAAAACATTTGTGGCCATTAAAATCATTTCTAAATGAGGACAAACAGTAACTTTTGATTATTTTTAAGTTGACCATGTCTCGAATGTTAGGCATTTCAGGAAAAAATTATTTAAACAAAATGAAAGAAAAATGGTCTTCCAATTGTTATCTGATATTGTTAACTGCACTATGAAGAACATTTGTGGCCATTTAAATCATTTCTAAATGAGGACAAACAGTAACTTTTGATTTTTTTTAAGTTGACCATGTCTCGAATGTTACGCATTTCAGGAAAAAATTATTTAAACAAAATGGAAGAAAAATGGTCTTCCAATTGTTATTTAATATTGTTAACAGAACTATGAAGAACATTTGTGGCCATTAAAATCATTTCTAAATGAGGACAAACAGTAACTTTTGATTTTTTTAAGTTGACCATGTCTCGAATGTTACGCATTTCAGGAAAAAATTATTTAAACAAAATGGAAGAAAAATGGTCTTCTAATTGTTATCTAATATTGTTAACAGAACTATGAAGAACATTTGTGGCCATTGAAATCATTTCTAAATGAGGACAAACAGTAACTTTTGATTTTTTTTAAGATGACCATGTCTCGAATTTTACGCATTTCAGGAAAAAATATTTAAACAAAATGGAAGAAAAATGGTCTTCCAATTGTTATCTAATATTGTTAACAGAACTATGAAGAACATTTGTGGCCATTAAAATAATTTCTAAATGAGGACAAACCGTAACTTTTGATTTTTTTAAGTTGACCATGTCTCGAATGTTACGCATTTCAGGAAAAAAATTATTTGAACAAAATGGAAGAAAAATGGTCTTCCAATTGTTATCTAATATTGTTAACAGAACTATGAAGAACATTTGTGGCCATTAAAATAATTTCTAAATGAGGACAAACCGTAACTTTTGATTTTTTTAAGTTGACCATGTCTCGAATGTTACGCATTTCAGGAAAAAATTATTGAAACAAAATGGAAGAAAAATGGTCTTTCAATTGTTATCTGATATTGTTAACTGAACTATGAAGAACATTTGTGGCCATTAAAATCATTTCTAAATGAGGACAAAGAGTAACTTTTAATTTTTTTAAGTTGACCATGTCTCGAATGTTACGCATTTCAGGAAAAAAATTATTTGAACAAAATGGAAGAAAAATGGTCTTCCAATTGTTATCTAATATTGTTGACAGAACTATGAAGAACATTTGTGGCCATTAAAATCATTTCTAAATGAGGACAAAGAGTAACTTTTAATTTTTTTAAGTTGACCATGTCTCGAATGCTAGGCATTTCAGGAAAACATTATTTAAACAAAATGGAAGAAAAATGGTCTTCCAATTGTTATCTAATATTGTTAACAGAACTATGAAGAACATTTGTGGCCATTAAAATCATTTCTAAATGAGGACAAACATTAACTTTCGATTTTTTTAAGTTGACCATGTCTCCGAATGTTACGCATTTCAGGAAAAAATTATTTAAACAAAATGAAAGAAAAATGGTCTTCCAATTATTATCTGATATTGTTAACAGAACTATGAAGAACATTTGTGGCCATTGAAATCATTTCTAAATCAGGACAAACAGTAACTTTTGATTTTTTTAAGTTGACCATGTCTCCGAATGTTACGCATTTCATAAAAAAATATTTAAACAATTGTTGTTTAATATTGTTAATAGAACTATAAAGAACATTTTTGGCTATTAAAATCGTTTGTAAATAAAGCCAAACAGTAACTTTTGATTTTTTTTAATTTTACCAAAATTGAGATACAAAATCAGAGATCCTTAATTCATTGTTGCAATGAAATCTTCTGTGGTTACGTCCAAAAAGAAGGTTAATTAACATTGTATTGAGTTTGGTAATATTTTTTGCGATGGAAAACTGCTATGCCAGTTTATAACTGTACGTGCTAAACGAAAGAAGTTCAAGTCGGAATAGCTGTAAAACTTATTAATTATCAAAGACGTGTCTCTCCACGGTGGCGTTCAGAACGAAGTTATCCGTTAATTTCTCCCTTATATCGAAATAAACGAAGTTCAAACTTCTCGTCGCCGAAATTCCCAATTTCAGATTCAATTACCATCAATGTAAAACAAATTACGCCTTTACGGCAATACGTGTAAACATCAATTACCATACAAGTACAGAAAAAAAGGGTTTTGGCAAACTTACCGCTCAAAGTAAACGCTCGATAAGAGGGCGAATCCACTCACCTGGAACAAAGGAAAATTGGGATCACCAAGTTAAATATTAGCAGAGCACTAGATTTTGTCAAGGGGGAAATTTATTTTATTGCATCGAAATGATAAATATGTAAATTCTGATGAAATATGTAAATAACGCTTTGAGCACTTAAGCCCACCATTAAGGGAAGGCAGAAGTTTTTTCTTTTTCTTTAAATTCCGAGGAGAAATGCGTTTCGTGTATTGTGTCTCGTCCTCGGCGGATTGTTTCTTGAGGAAGGAAAGTTTTGATTTAATCTTGAAATGTAAAAAAAGTAAACCGCGACCACTTTAAGAAATTGATGATTTCTATTTCGTGCATTTATAATATAATATAATTCGTCTAAGATAATCAGAGTTCTGCTTGAAATAATCGTGATTTTTACAAATTGCCCATTTAGAAAAAAGGTTTGGTTCCTTCTTTTTCTGTTTTTACACATGGGGAAACCTCGTTTTCGGTTGATTGGAAATATATTGAAAATAAGGTGTGGATTTCTGCGACTTACGGATAAATTATTTTTTTCTGGAAAGAAGAAGTGCTCGTAACGTTTTTTGATTTTTTATTATGAAAGTACTTTTATTAGTGATAAGAATAAGATTTTTTATTTAGTTATGGTTGATTGCAAACTTTGTCAAAAATGGAGATTTATATCCCGAAATGTGGATTTCTGTGACTTACGGATAAATTATTTTTTTCTGGAAAGAAGAAGTGCTCGTAACGTTTTTTGATTTTTTATTATGAAAGTACTTTTATTAGTGATAAGAATAAGATTTTTTATTTAGTTATGGTTGATTGCAAACTTTGTCAAAAATGGAGATTTATATCCCGAAATGTGGATTTCTGCGACTTACGGAGAATTTTTTTTTCTGGGCTGAAGGAGTGCCCGTAACGTTTTTTTGATTTTTTATTATGAAAGTACCTTTATTAGTGATAAGAATAAGATTTTTTATTTATTTATGGCTGATTGCTAACTTTGTCAATAATGGAGATTTATATCCCGAGATGTGGATTTCTGGGACTTACGGAGAAATTATTTTTTTCTGGGCTGAAAAAGTGCCCGTAACGTTTTTTTGATTTATTATTATGAAAGTACCTTTATTAGTGATAAGAATAAGATTTTTTATTTAGTTATGGTTGATTGCAAACTTTGTCAAAAATGGAGATTTATATTCCGAAATGTGGATTTCTGCGACTTACGGAGAAATTATTTTTTTTTTGGGATGAAGAAGATCCCGTAACGTTTTTTTGATTTTTTATTATGAAAGTACCTTTATTAGTGATGAGAAAAAGATTTTTTATTAAGTTATGGCTGATTGCAAACTTTGTCAAAAATGGAGATTTATATTCCGAAATGTGGATTTCTGCGACTTACGAAGAATTTTTTTTTTCTGGGCTGAAGAAGTGCCCGTAACGTTTTTTTGATTTTTTATTATAAAAGTACCTTTATTAGTGATGAGAATAAGATTTTTTATTTAGTTATGGCTGATTGCAAACTTTGTCAAAAATGGAGATTTATATCCCGAAATGTGGATTTCTGCGACTTACGGAGAAATTATTTTTTTTCTGGGCTGAAGAAGTGCCGTAACGTTTTTTTGATTTTTTATTATGAAAGTACCTTTATTAGTGATGAGAATAAGATTTTTTATTTAGTCATGGCTGATTGCAAACTTTGTCAAAAATTGAGATTTATATTCCGAAATGTGGATTTCTGGGACTTACGGAGAAATATTTTTTTTTTTTTGGGGCTGAAGAAGTGCCCGTAACGTTTTTTTGATTTTTTATTATGAAAGTACCTTTATTAGTGATAAGAATATGAATTTTTATTTAGTTATGGCTGATTGCAAACTTTGTCAAAAATGGAGATTTATATTCCGAAATGTGGATTTCTGCGACTTACGGAGAAATTATTTTTTTCTGGGCTGAAGGAGTGCCCGTAATGTTTTTTTGATTTTTTATTATGAAAGTACCTTTATTAGTGATGAGAATAAGATTTTTTATTTAGTTATGGCTGATTGCAAACTTTGTCAAAAATGGAGATTTATATCCCGAAATTATTTTTTTTCTGGGTTGAACGTAACGTTTTTTTGACTCTTGATTATTAAAGTACTTATATTAATGATAAGAATAAGCATTTTTATTTATTTATGGCAGATTGCAAACTTATAAAAAAAAAAGTTTTTTGAAAGCGGTGCAAAAAGATAAAGGGCTAAAATTAAGGGTTGATTCTTTTTGTGTTGTTAATTTAGACCTTCGCTAATGGTATGGTTAACTTTTTTTTCGAATTGCTTTTCTTTTCTCCGAGATATGAATTTTTAAAATCTATTGCTGGATCTATAATGATTAGCCGTTGATGTTCATTCAATTTATGCGCTCGAATTGCGTTGGAAAGGGGGGGACACGGAAGATTGCTGGGAAGCACTGCCTAGCAATCTTCCGTGTCCCCACTCCAATGCATCTCGAGCGCGGCAGAAGGATTTGTATTTCGTTATTTTAGTATGAAATTGACTATTTAAAAATTTAAAAATTAGCTAAGGCAAAATAATTTAAATCCTGACAAAAAAATCCTCCACTCTATTACACCGTCTTAGAAGATGAATCAATCCGATGTATGTTTGCAGTATCCAGCAATTGATCCTGACTTCTTTTTTTTTACAAAGAGGACCGAATTGAGATCTGGCGGGGCGCGAAATTCCGTTCGGCTTTTCTTCGCAAATTCAAATCGTCCGCATATTTCACGCGTTTAGAGTGCAATCTCTTTTTTTTTCGTCCCGGCCCTCTGTGATTCGATGAAATATGTTTCGGGCGAACCCTTTCGCCCTCCGCGGGCTATCGATCCCCCCGGCCCTCGGCAATCCGTTTCGCTGTCCTGTCTGATCCGAGCAGATGGCTAATTTGCTTGCGGTGCAGATGTAATCAAATAATCTAATAATATATCTTGGGCATTAGTATGCTGGAGGATCGTCTTCGTACAGGTTTCTTAAATCCAGATCGAACTGTTTAGAAAGTACCAAACGGTAAATATATTCCTTAAAAGTTTTGGTGGTATTATTTAGTTCTAAAAGGGCATTGAAGGCTCAATGGTAGAATATATGGAAGATCCAGATCGAACTGTTTAGAACGTATAAATGCATTCCTTAAAAGTTTTGGTGGTATTGGTTAGTTCTAAAAGGCTATTGATTCACTCAATGTTATAATATATGGAAGTCCTAAAACGAAAATGGAATTATTTGTTGGGTCAATAAGAACTGAACGAATGTCAAAGAACAATGAATAGATGTTTGCAACTCCACCCAACATTACTGTTTTTATTTGCGTTATAAAGACTTTTTTGGCCTGGGATGCACGTCCAAGACTTATTCCTACAAAAAAGTGGACTATTAAGCCATCTACTATCGGATTCAAAAGTTTTGTCCCCTGTGTTAAACGCTGCAGATACAAAAACCTTGAATTTTATCAACATCAACCAAAAATTAATCTCAAGAGCTTCAACCTGTGTTATAATTTTTCTCAACTTAAAAACATATTTTTTGCATTGCCCAATTAATCTCAAGAGCTTCAACCTGTGTTATAATTTTTCTCAACTCAAAAACATATTTTTTGCATTGCCCAATTAATCTCAAGAGCTTCAATCTGTGTTATAATTCTTCTCTTAATTTTTCTCAACTAAAAAACATATTTTTTGCATTGCCCTTTCTGACTAATGCGCCAACCACGGATTTCCACAATTCAATGTTAAAAAAAAACATAATTGATATCGGTCGCGGTTTTTTGACAGTTTGTAATTGTTAAATATACTTTTAGGAAGGCATTGAAAAAATAAAATATTTTTTTTGTTATGCCCTTTTTGAGTTACGATTTTTTTAAACACCACCCACGGATTAATGAGCTGCTCGATAAAAAATTGTTATTTATAATACGAATGTACATAATTAGTCCATAAAGACCAAATGGGTAATTTTCTTAAGGGACTAATGAGACCGACTGGAAGTTAGCCAGGAATCCGGCGCCTCCACCATTTTTGCCTTTTAGTAAATTTCGAAGTAATCTCTACTAATTTGCAGAAAATGGATTAAAATTCATGATTAATCAAATTGCTGAAGTACCATAGCAATAACAATAAACTTTTAACTTAGGATTTACCCCGATTTTTCGATAAGACATCTACCGAAACATAGGCAATTTTCAAAAAATCAAAACTCATCGTTAGGCCTAGTTTGGGTTCGATATTTTCGGCCATAAATGTTCTATGGGGCTTTCTTTACAATATTTAAGCTTAAAAAATAACACTTATTCTTCATTTGTGTTTAAATAATTTTTTTACTTAAACGCTATTATGAAATTTCGTCTATTTTCAAAAAAATCAAAGTCACCGTTAGGCCTAATTTGGGATCGATATTTTCAGCCACAAATGTTCTACGGGGCTTTGTTTACAATATTTAAGCTTAAAAAAATGACACATATTCTTCATTTTTGTTTAAATAATTTTTTAACTTAACGCTATTATGAAATTTCGTCTATTTTAAAAAAATCAAAAGTCACCGTTAGGCCTAGTTTGGGTTAGATATTTTCGTCCACAAATATTCTATGGGGCTTTGTTTATAATATTTAGGCTTAAAAAAATTAACACATATTCTTCATTTTTGTTTAAATAAATATTTACCTAGACACTTTTACGAAATTTCGTCTATTTTCAAAAAATCAAAAGTCATTGTTAGGCCTAGTTTGGGTTCGATATTTTTGGCTACAAATGTTCTATGGGGCTTTGTTTACAATATTTAAGCTTAAAAAAATAAATTTTTGTTTAAATAATTTTTTAACTTAACGCTATTATGAAATTTCGTCTATTTTAAAAAAATCAAAACTCACCGTTAGACCTCGTTTGGGTTAAAAATTTTCTGCCACAAATGTTCTATGGGGCTTTGTTTATAATATTTAGCCTTTAAAAAAATGACGCTTATCTTCATATTTGTTTAAATAATTTTTTAACTTAACGCTATTATGAAATTTCGTTTATTTTCAAAAAATCAAAAGTCACCGTTAGGCCTAGTTTGGGTTCGATATTTTCTGCCACAAATGTTCTGTGGGGCTTTGTTTATAATATTTAGGCTTAAAAAAAATGACACATATTCTTCATTTTTGTTTAAATAATTTTTTTAACTTAACACTTATGAAATTTCGTCTATTTTCAAAAAATCAAAAGTCACCGTTAGGCCTAGTTTGGGTTCGATATTTTCTGCCACAAATGTTCTATGGGGCTTTGTTTACAATATTTAAGCTTAAAAAAATGACACTTATTCTTCATTTTTGTTCAAATATTTTTTTAACTTAACGCTATTATAAAATTTCGTCTATTTTCAAAAAATCAAAAGTCACCGTTAGGCCTAGTTTGGGTTCGATATTTTCGGCCACAAATATTCCATGGGGCTTTGTTTATAATATTTAGGCTTAAAAAAATGGCACATATTCTTCATTTTTGTTTAAATAATTTTTTAACTTAACGCTATTATGAAATTTCGTCTATTTAAAAAAAATCAAAAATCACCGTTAGGCCTAGTTTGGGTTCGATATTTTCGGCCACAAATGTTCTATGGGGCTTTGTTTACAATATTTAAGCTTAAAAAAATGATCTTGTTTAAATAATTTTTTAACTTAACTATTATGAAATTTCGTCTATTTTTAAAAAATCAAAAGTCACCGTTAGGCCTAGTTTGGGTTCGATATTTTCGGCCACAAATGTTCTATGGGGCTTTGTTTATAATATTTAAGTTTAAAAAAATGACACATATTCTTCATTTTTGTTTAAATAATTTTTTAACTTAACGCTATTATGAAATTTCGTCTATTTAAAAAAAATCAAAAATCACCGTTAGGCCTAGTTTGGGTTCGATATTTTCGGCCACAAATGTTCTATGGGGCTTTGTTTACAATATTTAAGCTTAAAAAAATGATCTTGTTTAAATAATTTTTTAACTTAACTATTATGAAATTTCGTCTATTTTTAAAAAATCAAAAGTCACCGTTAGGCCTAGTTTGGGTTCGATATTTTCGGCCACAAATGTTCTATGGGGCTTTGTTTACAATATTTAAGCTTAAAAAAATGATCTTGTTTAAATAATTTTTTAACTTAACTATTATGAAATTTCGTCTATTTTTAAAAAATCAAAAGTCACCGTTAGGCCTAGTTTGGGTTCGATATTTTCGGCCACAAATATTCCATGGGGCTTTGTTTATAATATTTAGGCTTAAAAAAATGGCACATATTCTTCATTTTTATTTAAATAATTTTTTAACTTAACGCTATTATGAAATTTCGTCTATTTAAAAAAAATCAAAAATCACCGTTAGGCCTAGTTTGGATTTTATATTTTCGGCCACAAATATTCTATGGGGCTTTGTTTACAATATTTAAGCTTAAAAAAATGATCTTGTTTAAATAATTTTTTAACTTAACGCTATTATGAAATTTCGTCTATTTAAAAAAATCAAAAGTCACCGTTAGGCCTAGTTTGGGTTCGATATTTTCGGCCATAAATGTTCTATGGGGCTTTGTTTATAATATTTAAGCTTAAAGAAATTACACATTCTTCATTTTTGTTTAAATAATTTTTTAACTTTACGCTATTATGAAATTTCGTTTATTTTAAAAAAATCAAAAATCACCGTTAGGCCTAGTTTGGATTCGGTATTTTCGGCCACAAATGTTCTATGGGGCTTTGTTTACAATATTTAAGCTTAAAAAAATTATCTTGTTTAAATAATTTTTTAACTTAACGCTATTATAAAATTTCGTCTATTTAAAAAAAATCAAAAGTCACCGTTAGGCCTAGTTTAGGTTCGATATTTTCAACCAGAAATGTTCTAGGGAGTTTTGTTTATAATATTTAGGCTTAAAAGAATGACACATATTTTTCATTTTTGTTTAAATAATTTTTTAACTTAACGCTATTATGAAATTTCGTCTATTTTCAAAAAATCAAAAGTCATCGTTAGGCCTAGTTTGGGTTCGATATTTTCGGCCACAAATATTCCATGGGGCTTTGTTTATAATATTTAAGCTTAAAAAAATGACAAATATTCTTCATTTTTGTTTAAATAATTTTTTAACTTAACGCTATTATGAAATTTCGTCTATTTTCAAAAAATCAAAACTCACTGTTAGACCTCGTTTAGGTTCGATATTTTCTACCAGGAATGTTCTATGGGGCTTTGTTTACAATATTTAAGCTTAAAAAAATGACACTGATTCTTCATTTTTGTTTAAAAGATTATTTACCTAGACACTTCTTTTTGTCATTATTTAAGCCTAAATATTATAAACAAAGCTCCATAGATTATTTGTGGCCGAAAATATCGAACCCAAACTAGGCCTGATGGTGACTTTTGTAATTTTTGAAAATAGGGAATAAATAAAATTTAAAAACATCGTCATTTTGGTGGATGCGCCGGGAAATATATATCTAACTTCTTGTCGGTCCCCTAATTAACATACAAAAAATAGTTCATTGATGAACAAGAAGTGTTAAACAACTGTAACCATTAAAGTAGAATGATTTTTAAAGCCATTTTCCCAAACACCCCAAGAAAAACTTTTGCATTCCGCTTACACCAGCCTCCCTTCAAAAATAAACAACGCCATACATTTTATTTATATCGCCTGTCGCATGGTGTTTATTATGTAAGAACGAGATTTTCAACAGATGCCGGAAAGGGTGAAAGGCGGAAGGGCTTTCCAGTGTTACGACTTGTTTCATTCAATTTTTTTCTCCGTTGATAATACCGTTGTCGCACGTGTTTCGTTTGAGTAATAACGGTCGTTTTCCCTATTTCTGTTGTTATTTCGGATTGATTTATGTTTGTACCTCGCACGCGCCCTTCGTTTTACAGGGTTCAACGGTCCCGTCTGGAATGCGTGGAGGATTTCGGGTTTAAGCTGTTGAATAAATAAAGACGCGTCGCAATTTCGGCGAGAGAAAAATAGGGTGATTCGATGCCTCGGAAAGATTTGTATCGGAAACGCGCCGCTAATAATGATTTTCCCGAGGGGGATGGAACGCTCCGATCCGGATCTTCACGTTGTCCGATGGAATTTAGCAAACGCTGAGTGTTGAAGGTAAAATTATTGAAAAAAAAAACACCAAAAACAGTGTTTCTAGTAAGAGTTTAGTTGAACTCGAGGGTGGTGGGTGGGCCCTATAATAGTGTTATAAATAAAATTTGAAAATCGTCATCCTGGTGGAGTCGCCGGGAAATATATAGCTAACTTCTTGTCGGCCCCTTAGTTAAGATACAAGGTCGGTAATAGCCTTTTTAAGGTCAGGATGTTTGTGTTAAATTCGTAATAACACAATAAGTTAAAATAAAATCATTACAGACGCTGAGTGTTGAAGGAAAAATGATTGAAAAAAAAAACCACCGAAAGCATGTTTCTAGTTAGAAGTTTAGTTGAACTCGAGGGTGGTGGTTGGGCCCTATAATAGTGTTATAAGTAAAATTTTAAAAACTGAATCCTGGTGGATGCGCCGGTAAATATATAGCTAACTTCTCGTCGGCTCCTTAGTTAAGATACAAGGTCGGTAATAGTCTTTTCAAGGTCAGCATGTTCGTGTTAAATTCGTAATAACACAATAAGTTGAAATTAAAATCATCACAGACTTAACGTAATTTATGTATATATCAAGAAAACGGTGAATTCACATTTAACTATTGGATTAAGACACTTGAATAATTCAACATCTCCCGATAACTCGTGATCCATGTAAATTTTGATAAAATACGAAATTCTCACACATGTATATACCGTCTTGGCAATTAGCAAGTATTCTCCATCCCCTACACAATTAACCCTTCGGAAACTTGCTGTAGAATTCCAAGTTCGCAAGTTCGTTATCAACATCTTTGAGTCGAAAGAGTTGCGGCGAAAATAAAATTACAATTTAAAGAGTAAATAAAGTGCAACCTCCCGATCTCCGTTTCCGCAGAGTTTCCCCCGAAAAAGGAGATCCTTATTTAGGGGATGATTATTGGAATACGTGCGCCCTTTAAACGTCGACTCGATAAGAATCCGCAGAGGGTTGATTATTCGAAATAAGGGAACGCCGTTAATTCCTATGGATTTTTGGGCGACAACTTTTTTATTCAAACAATTCTTGATTTAAATTTAATACAGTAGATCGTCGATAATCCGGACGTTAAAAATCCGGTGAAAAAAAAATCCGGTGAAAAAAAAATATATTGAAGTGTATACATACATGTGTGTCTGTCTGTGCGCGCTGTATCTCAAGAACTAATAGAGCAATTGATATGAAACTTTGAACATCCGTCTTATTTGATAATCTGAAAAACTGAAAAGCTTTTGGTAAAATTTCGTACAACGGAAGTGGCCGTTTACCTTAACTGTTTTTTGTTTTTTGTCAATATTTTCGTAAAAACGAAAAATATCACAAAAACATTTAAACAAACTTTGAAGAAAACAAAGAAATTAACATCTTTTGCTGGAAAATAATTTTCATAAAATAATTTTTATTCGAGAAAAAAATGTATTATTTTTATTTTTTGTTAATTTTTGGTTTATAATTATATAACGATAATAGTTACAGTAAATTTATGCTAATAATAATTGTAGAGAATGCTAAAATTAACAACTTATAAAGAATAAGTTTTTTTCGAAATCCCTTTAGTTTTTGAGTAAATTTTTCCACCTTTCATAATTTTGACGTTTTAAACGTCAATTTTATCCTAGTCTACGAAACATTCGATGTACATCTAAAATAGGATTTAAATTGAAAATAAACTATGAAAGCGTAAATATAAATGATACCATCAAGTCGGAGAAAGGAACATGATGGCCACATCACCATTTTTTTTAAATTACATAACTGCTGAACTCGTTGTTAGATTTTGATTATTTAAACGTGAAAATGTAGCAAATTTAACACATTTTAAAAAATTATTAGAAAATTTTCATCTTAAATCAATTGCCAAAATGGCAAATTATTCAATCAAAACAAAAAATCGTATTTAAAAAAAAATCATATAACTGTTGGACGCGTTGCTGGATTTTAAAAATGTAGCGAATTTAACGCTTTTTGAAAAATCATTGGAAAATTTCTACCTTAAATCAACGTATTTGCCAAAATCTCATTTTTTTTAATAAAAACAAAAAATCGTATTTTTATAAATTACGTAACTCTCGAACGCGTCATTAGATTTTGATGATTTAAACTTGAACACGTTGCGAATTTAACACTTTTTCAAAAATCATTGAAAGTTTTCCAATTAAATCAACGCAAATTGCCAAAAACGCAATTTTTTAAGTCAAAACAAAAACAAAATTTAATTAGGTAACTGCTAAACGCATTGTGAGATTTTGATTATTGAAACGTGAAAATGTAGCGGAATTAATACATTTTAAAAAATCATTGGAAAATGTTGATCTTAAATCAATGTAAATTGTCAAAAATCAAAACTAAAACATCGTATTTTTTAAATCATATAACTGTTGAACGCGTTGTTGGATTTTGATTTTTTAAATTTGAAATTATAGTGAATTTATCACTTTTTGAAAAGTTATTGGAAAATTTCCCCTTTAAATCAATGCAAATTGCCAAAATCGTAGATTTTTAAATGAAAACAAGAAATCGTATTTTAAAAAAATTATATAACTGTTGAACGCGTTGTTAGATTTTAATGATTTACTCGTGAAAATGTAGCGAATTTAATACGTTTTGAAAAATCATTGTAAAATTTTCATCTTAAATCAACGCAAATTGCCAAAAATTCAAATTGTCAAAAAACGCAAATTCTCAAGTCAAAACAATTATTTTTTTTAATTACGTAACTGCTGAACGCGTTCTTAGATTTGATGATTTAAACGTGAACATGTAGCGAATTTAACACATTTTTAAAAATCATTGGAAAATTTCCACCTTAAATCAACGCAAATTGTCATTTTTTTTAAATCAAAACAAAAAAACGTATTTTTTTATAAATAAATAAAGTAATAAAAGTAAATAATTAATTAATTAACGGAACTTCGTAAGCGTTCAAATCGGTAATTGGGTGGACTATTTTCATGAAATTTTTCAGAATTTTTCATCAACTTGTTCGTCAGTGTAAAAAAAGTGTTTAAAAAATCGATTTAAAAACTTTTGGAATTTTTTTAGGGTTTAAGTGACCTTGGAAAAAAGAATAAAATATGTAATTTTATGGACTTTTTTCATGATTTTTTTCAGAATTTTTCATCCACTCGTTCGTCAGTAAAACAATAATGTTTGAAAAATTGATTTCAAAAACTTTTGGAATATTTTAGTGTCTTAATGGCCTAGAATGACCTTGAAAAAGATTGGTCAAATGTGTAATTTTGTAGGCTATTTTCATGATTTTTTTTCAGAATTTTTCATCAACTTGTTCGTCAGTAAAAAAATAATTTAAATAAAATCGATTTATAAACTTTTGGAATTTTTCCAGTAACTAAATGACCTTGAATGACTTTGGGAAAAATTGGTCAAATGGGTAATTAGGTGAACTATTTTAATGATTTTTTCAGAATTTTTCATCCACTTGTTCGTCAGTATAAAAATAATGATTAAAAAAATCGATTTAAAAGGTTATGTTTAAAATCTTTTCAAATTTTTTCAGTGTCGAAATAACCTTGAATGACCTTGGAAAAAATTGGTCAAATGGTTAATTGGGTGGACTATTTTCATAATTTTTTTCAGAATTTTTCATCCACTCCTTCGTCAGTAAAAAATAATGTTTATAAAACGAATTAAAAAACTTTTGGATTTTATTTTCATTATGGGTCGGTCTATATGACCTTGAATTACTTTGGGAAAAAACTGGCCAAATTGGGCAATTCATATGGGACTTTGAACATAAGTCTTATTTGATAATCCGAAGAACTGAAAAGCTTTCGGTAAAATTTCTTACACCGGAAATGGGCTTTTTGTTTTCTTCCAATATTTTTTGAAATATGAAAAATATCACAAAAACATTCAAACAAATATTGAAGACAACAAAGAAATGAACAAGTCTTGTTTGAAAATATCTTTCGTAAAATCATTGCTATTCGAGAAATTTGTTTTTTTCATTTTTGGTTTATATTTATGAAACGGTAACAGTTACAGCAAATTTATGTTAATAATAATTGTAGAGCATACCAAAATGAACAACTTATAAAGAATACTTTTTTTTCGAAATCTCTTTGGTTTTTGAGTAAACTGACCATTTTCATCTTTAATAATCTTGACGTTTTAAACGTTGGTTTCTTCGATTCTACAAAACGCTTGATGTACATTTAAAATATGATTTAAATTTAAAATAAACTATGAAAGCGTAAATATAAATGATACCATCAAATAATCGGAGAAGGTAACATGATGGCCACATCACCATTTTTTTATCTGCTTCAATTATTTAATCACTAAAGTGAATTATTAACGTTTTTTGCAAGTCTTCTTTTGTGCTATGAACTCAAATGATAATTTTTGGCTCTTTTCGAACATCCGGACATTTTGATAATCCGGATAGGGTCCGGTCAGAATTATTCCGGATTATCAACGCTCCACTGTACATACGAAAAGTAAACTCTGCAAAATTAAGTCTTACCAAAACCATACAATAAATAACCCTTTCTCGAGTTATTTGAAAAAGCGAGATACCCTACCTGTCCGATGAATTTCGAAATCGCGGCGGACCCGCACTTTTATTATTTCGATGTCGCGATGTGAATTTATCAAAGGATACGTATACTCGTGCTCTCGAAATGAAATTTTCTCTCATAAATTTCGCCCTAGGGTATACGCGTCTGGTGGACCGCTGATTTCGCAAGGGGGTATTCGTTTCGATCGGATATTACGAAAGCCACCGAGATATTGTTTCCCTGACAGACAGCTAACGGTGCCGAGAATCTCCCCGCCCAAAGAAATTCTTCATTAGCCCGGGATGTTTTCCAATGTGGAAACGTTATTAAAATTCAACCCGTGTGGCACGGTGTAGAGATTTAATATCTCCCTTTGATGGCTCTAATGAAAACGCGAGGTTATATTGCAATTTTGAAATATTGAAAATCATAATTTTTTTTAAATTTTAATTATGGAGTTTTTACCGAATAAACTGAAAACTTGCTTAGTTCTAAAGTTACTGTATTTTGAAATCAAAGAGCGCGTAAGTGTGAATAATTTGATATGTAGTAAATGCTTCTGCAACAAGTGAGATTTTTTATTTCAATCAAGGAGTTTTTACCAAACAAGCTAAAAACTTGCAGTTATTACTTCTAAAGTTATAATAATAATAATATATATCTATTTCCCAACAGACATATATCCAATTACAGGGAAATAATGTAACATTTCTTAAGACATTAATTAACAAAAACTAAATTATAATATAGAAAAAAAAAATATAAATATTCTAAGTGAACAAATTTGACAAGATTTTATGTCCTCCCATACACTACACTAAGCCTGCCAACTGACGTAACATCGACACCGAACATTCGTTATAAATATCCAATTCTTTAAGAGCCATGTCTTCGCTTATTGAAAATTTTCCCAGAACTTCCATGAGTGCATCCCCCATTCGATTGGATCCCGCGCAGTAACTAGCATTAATAATAATAATAATAATAATAATAATAATAATATGTTTATTCACGGTATAACACCTTTTACATGAAATTAACAACAATTCAAATAGATTACTTAAACAAAAAAAAATAAAAAATACAACATAAATTTGAACAACAACATTAAAATGGTCAGCAAAGGCTTGAACAATCTGAGAACCTTGATCAACAGATTCACCTTCCCTCGTTATTACTGACGGTACCTGATCAAAGAAAATGGTCAGCGAAGGCTTCAACAGTTTGAGGACCTTGGCCTTCCCACGTCATTACTGACGGTACCTGATCATGCATTCTTCTAGCATTAAAAAAGAATCAGATTCAGAAGTTATATTTTGTTCAGAGGATTCAATATTCTTAATGTAAACTAAGTGAATCCTTGTGTAGCCTTAGAGTTCTTACGAGTTACAATTAATGTCAAAAAAGTGTTACGGGCAAGAAAGGTAGGAAAACATCGTGTCAGCGAGATGACCGTTGAATAAATTTAAGGCTGAGAGCGATTCGATGGGTATCAGTGCTTCTGCCAAGAAATTAAAAGTTGATGATGAAGATTTTGATGTGAAATGTAAATTTAGCTACAGAAAAAATGCCATTTCGCAAAACGTGCGATTCAAACAAAACTTTTCATTAAAAAAGTAGCCGTCTCTTGCTCGAATTGCCCAAGAGTTGCCATTAAAAGTCGTTCATACGAAATTGATATGAAATAAACCGTCGAATCGTGCTATCAATGTGACTATTAGGTCATCGCAGACCCTTATGTAATACCTTTTCCTTCATTAGAAGAACATGCTAAATCGAAAAATTTCATCTAGAAAAAATTGCAAAAAATTGGCAATTTTTGAAAAAGTCGAATTTTCAGACGCTAAACGAAGAATCCAAATCGAACGCGGATTTCAAATCTGTGCTCCTTGGGTGCAAGTTAGTCGGATTCAATTAAAATTGGCGATTTTTAATTTTTGTCGAAAACACGAAATTCGACTGAATGAAATTCTTACTTTTGCTCAAAAATGGGCTTTGAAATGATTTCCTGAATAAACCACTGGTTCGATTCGGGGTTTCCATACGTCCCTGGAAAGATCACTTCAAGACCCTCCAGAAAATGTACTTTCGCAAGAAAATTGTCAATTTGAAGCAAGTGACGCGTTCGCAAAGAAAACTCGAAAATGGAAAAAATCGAAAAAATCAACTTTTTTAATAACAATTGCAAACCATTGAAGTATACCTTCTTGTTCATCAGATTGCCGTTGAGAAATTTCAGCTATCTTCAATAGCAAAAAAATTAGCTAGTCACCATGAACATTTTAGAAAATTGAAAAAAATAATTGATTTTTCAGACTTTGATCGGCCGTAGCGGCTGAACGAAATCTCCAAATTGAACGCGGTTTGCAAATCTGTGATCCTCGTACGACAATTAGTCGCATTCAGTTAAAATTAGAAATTTTTAATTTTGGCGAAAACATGTACACCCCTTGGAACGTTTGTTGAAAAATATAGCTTTTTTAATAATCATCGTAGACTATTGAAGTATACCTTCTTTTCATCAGAAAAACGAGATAAATTGATTGCCGTTAAGAAATTTCAGCTATCTTTAATAGCAAAAAAATTAGCCAGTCACCATGAACATTTTAGAAAATTAAAAAAAAAAAGATTTTTCAGACTTTAATCGGCCGTAGCGGCTAAACGAAAACTCCAAATTGAATGCGGTTTTCAAATCTGTGCTCCTCGTAAATCAATTAGTCGGATTCAAATAAAATTAGAGATTTTTAATGTTTGTCGAAAACACGAAATTGAAAATCTACCCAATGGTACCCCCTTCTTACTTTTGCTCAAAAATTGGCTTTGAAATGATTTCCTGAAGAAACCACTGGTTCGATTCGGGGTTTCTATACATCACTGGAAAGGTCCTTTCAAGATGCTTTAGAAAATGTACTTTTGCAAGAACAAATGTCAATTTTAAGCCCGTGACGCGTCAGCAAAGAAAACTCGAAAATGGAAAAAATCGAAAAAATGAACTTTTTTTAATAATTATCGTAGACCATTGAAGTATACCTAGAAATTGATTGCCGTTAAAAAATTTCAGCTATCTTCAATAGCAAAAAAATTATCTAGTCACCATGAACATTTTAGAAAATTAAAAAAAAAAAATTATTTTTCAGACTTTGATCGGCCGTAGCGGCTAAACGAAATCTCCAAATTGAACGCGGTTTGCACATCTGAGCTCCTCGTACGTCAATTAGTCGGATTAGAGATTTTCAATTTTTGATGAAAACGTGAAAAAAGACACGAGTAAACCCCTTGGAACTTTTGTTAAAAAATGCAACTTTCTTAATAATCATCGTAGACCATTGAAGTATACCTTCTTTTTCATCAGCAAAACGAGAGAAATTGATTGCCGTTAAAAAATGTCAGCTATCTTTAATAGCAAAAAAATTAGTCAGTCACCATGAACATTTTAGAAAATTTAAAAAAATAATTTATTTTTCAGACTTTGATCGGCCGTAGCGGCTAAACGAAAACTCCAAATTGAACGCGGTTTGCAAATCTGTGCTCCTCGTGTGCTAATTAGTCGGATTCAATTAAAATTTATGATTTTTAATTTTTGACGAAAACCTGAAAATCTACCCAATGGTACCCCCTTCTTACTTTTGCTCAAAAAATGGCTTTGAAATGATTTCCTGAAGAAACCACTGGTTCGATTCGGGGTTTCTATACATCACTGGAAAGATCCCCTCAAGACGCTTCAGAAAATGTACTTTCGCAAGAACAAATGTCAATTTGAAGCCCGTGACGCGTCAGTAAAGAAAACTCGAAAATGGAAAAAATCGAAAAAATGAACTTTTTTAATAATCATCGTAGACCCTTATGTAATACATTTTTCTTCATCGGAAGAACGAGCCAAGTCGTATGGCGTTAAAAAATTTCATCTAAAAAAAATTGCAAAAAAATTGGCAAGTCGCCATGAACTTCGATTTTTTCAGACTTTGAACGGCCGTAACGGCTAAACTAAGAGTCCAAATCGGACGCGGATTTCAAATCTGTGCTCCTTGTGTGTCAATTAGTCTGATTCAATTAAAATTAGAGATTTTTAATTTTTGTCGAAAACACGAAATTCGACACAAGGGTCCCCCCTTCCTACTTTTGCTCAAAAATTGGCTTTGAAATGATTTCTTGAAGAAACCACTGGTTCGATGCGGGGTTTCTATACATTACTGGAAAGATCTCTTCAAGATGCTTCAGAAAATATACTTTCGCAAAAAAAAAGTCAATTTGAAGCCCGTGACTCGTCAGTGAAGAAAACTCGAAAATGGAAAAAATCGAAAAAATCAACTCTTTGGATTCAAACAAAAATTAGTACATGAGGGTTTTCAATGTCGCCGATTATTGATTTGATTAAAAAAACACAAAATTCAAAATGGCGGACAAAAATTAAAAGAAAGCATTGAATTGGAACAAAACTTGGTATATAAAGGTTTCCAAGGTCAATTATTAACTCGATATTATTTCTTTCAAAATCCAAAATGGCTGGTTTTGAAATGAAAAAGAAAACATTCATTTGGAAAAATTCTTTCTTGAAGAGTAATTTTATAAAAAAATTATGTGCCTACATTATATTCGACGGAAGGATTCTATTTAAAAAAACATTGCCGATGATGTCACACGTCAAACCCTAGTGACATCACAATATTTTTGAGCAAGCTAAAAAGTGCACAATAATGAACGAAGATCGGCCTGTCTAAGCGATTTTTTTTTTAACAAGCAATTATGAATTTTGTGCTGATCTTTATCTTTATCATCACCCTACGTGCTAAAAAAATTGCAACACATCGAGGGAGTCGAGTCACAAAGCTTAAGTTAACAAAACAACTGTGGCTGAATGGTCAAACCTATGCCAAAAACAAAAAAACAAAAAAAAACAAAACAACTGGCTGCATGTAAAAAGTCGCTGATAAAAATATCATCTCGATAAACGAAGAATTGCAAGTTTTTATATTAACTTGAGACAACCTCACTTATTGCAGATTTATTGAATAAAAGTAATAAAGACGAAAAATAATAATAAGTGCGAGATCTCAAAAACTATAATAGGTAGAGGGTTGAAATTGTCACGAAAAATCACAAATAATTCAAGAACAGGACTATTGAAATTTTAACACCATCCCCCCCCCCTACAAAATAAGGGTTGCCAACCCATCAAAAAATATTTCTCCAATATTTATTTTTTACCCGATAGGCCCCGGGATCCTCTTGGCGACCGTGAAATCCATGATTTTCCAAGGCACCCCTAGACTCCGGGGTGAATTTTTGAAAATTGATTGACGTTCGCTCCAAACCTATCTCCTCCCGGGATTTTTGAGTCGGTGGATTTAAATACTGCTCAAAAAATCCCAAATGCATTGGTACGCAATAGTTACTTCTGTGTTGGAAGTGCACTTCTCCGTTCGCGAGCTACAACCCTTTCTCTGCGGAGTTCGCTTTTTCGTGTTTCAGCGAGCGGGATCACGCCCCCTTTACAGTCACGACTTGAATTTTTATAGAGTTTTGTAGAACTACCTCCCCTCTACATTTTATGTTTCTTACGAATTTTCGATATCTCTAATCCTCGAGGAGTTATTCAAAGAAAACCAACCCCGATGTCAATAAAAAAAAACTAGAGCGGCCATTTTGAATCCGACGCGGGAAATTTAAACGACGCGATATTAAGCATTGCATTTTGCGTCGAAAAGGTTAGGGCTATATTTTTCGAAGGGCGCACCTTTTACGATCTACGGCCGGAAATTTTTTGAAGAATTTTTCGTTTTGTTTTTCAAAAATTAAAAATCCGACGACGGCATATCAGTCGTCTATTTAATCCGTATCAAAAATATAATAATAACCTTTCACCAGAAGGGGCACCACGTGACAAGTATTTCATCCCCGTCCCGGGGCCCCGGCTTTAAAAGTGAGCGATTCAAGATTATTTTTCGGGAGTCTTCATGCCTTCAGTTTTAACTTTGGAGAGTTTGTCAAAGCTCGAGTATATTCACAAAGCTTTCCCCTACAATATTTATGTTGGAACATTTTTTTTTACCTGTTGCACCCTTAACGAGATACGATTTTACAATTACTTTATTTTATTTTAATGGGCTATGCACAAACGACGGCGCAGCGCAGCGGAGCCGTCGTTCGTCACTGCTAACTGATCAATTTTAAAGGGATACGCAAAGACGACGGCGCAGCGAAGCGGAGCCGTCGTTCGTCACCGGTAACTTTGCTCAAATGAAATAGGCTACACACAGACGTCGGCGCAGCGCAGCGGAGCCGTCGTTCGTCACCAGTTACTTTTCTTAATTAATTATTTCACCATTTCACATAAAGAACACAATTTCATATACATCGACTTCAGCTCGAAAAACTAGTTCTTGTTAATTTCATCTGCAACTAGTTTCAATTTTCACCGTCGACCTTTAAAATCTGCCACCCCTATTGTGCGTCGCTAGTGGCAAAGTGATCGCACGTATTATGTTTGTGTGCAGAAGGCGGCAGCACTTGATCCCGACGTTCGTGCAGAATGTATTGTTAATGTTGTGGTGAATTGCAATTTCCAGATTTCGCCCTTTCAAGGCGGGCTGCTAACGACTTGAAATGTCAGGCGCTGCGGATGTTTCGATGTGACGGGAAACTCGCGGAGGTCTCTCGCAAACAAGGTTTCGTCTGGCGCTGTAGGATTTGCTTTAGATTGATTCGATACCGGTTTGTGTTTCTTAAGAGCGGGTTTTCGATTAAATCGTTATTCTTTTAGATAAATTAGTGGAACGGATTTTAGTCTGAGATGATATCTACAATACACACAATACCTGACCTGTGTAAATCAAACGATACTAGCACCAATAAAAAAAAATTATTATTAGTACATTGTATATTGTTTTAAGGTCAACGTCGCACGTTTTAACCCTTTCGGTCCTTCGCAACCTCAGAATTTTGTCTAGTTTCACCACGGCAAATTTAACAATAATCAACAAGTTTTTCTTACCAAATTCTTTTTGTCAGGGAAGTGCAATTCTTTAAAAAAGTGGTTCTCACTTTCATCAACAAAGGTTAAAGCATTGCACACATTGAAATTAACCCTTTGACCTACTTTCCTTACGTCCGAATGCAGCAGCACAAATTAATGCTTTTTCATGGCACAACTGAAAACGTAAAATATGGACTTCAAAAAATTCCGTTTCGCAAGAAAATGCATTCATTGTGCAGCACTACTAACGCAAGCGCTGCGCTAGGAGTTGAGCTCGTGCCCGATGTGATTGGCCCAAGCGGCTCGCCACGAGTTGAGCTCGTGCTCGATTTGATTGGCCCAAGCGGCGCGCCACGAGATATGCTCGTGGTCGTTGTGTTTGGCCCGAACGTTTAAACACGAGGAGTACTCGTGGTTGTAGGTCAAAGCGTTAAAATGAAAAATGTGATATTTGTCGTTTTCTACAAAAAGAGTCTTGAAAATTACTTCATTGCACTTTGATTTATCTACTGTTGATGGAAGTGAGAAAGCATTACCTTCATACCCATTCAAAATCTTCAATATTAGGAAACTGTTTCTCCCTCGAAAACTTAAATTGCATTAAATAAAAGCCGCATTAAAAATAATCGCATTTTTGTTTGTTTGTTTTGTAACGTCGTTTAGAAATCGCGCAGAAGACTTCATACAACGACAACTCCAATTATAGGAACGAAAAATATAAATCTTCCCGATTTATGGGGCTTACCGTGCGCGGGGCACGCTTCCACCCCCCGCTGACAAGAAAAACGAAAAAATGAACGGAGGGACGCGGAAAGCGTTTTCCTCCTTCCTCTGATTAATTGTGAGAGCCCGGAAAGTGTTCCGGCCCTCGGACAAAGAGTAATAGATTTCCGTTTTATTCCGGCGCATTCTTGTCCTTTGTTTCTGAGGGGATTCCGTCATTTTTCATTAATGTTTCGCATCCCCCCGAAAGTTAATTAATCGGCGGAGCGGATCTTTCAAACTTGGAATTCGTTTCTGCGTTGGACGTAAATTGTTTTTTTCTTTATCCGATTATAACGTAATTTGCGAGGAGATATATAAGTAATTATTGGATTGTCATTTTCGTAATAATTCGTTTTAGATGAAATTGATTTATATCTACGAATATGCCGACCTCTATGGTTCATGGAAGTTCGTGTTTGGCGCGAAATCGATCAATCAAAATCAAAATGTTTAACAAACGAATCGAAAATTTAAGTCGAAATAAAGAAAATTTGGGCCAAAAGACCAAATATTGAAACCAAAATAAACGAAAATGCAAAACATAGGCCAAAAAGTAAAAACCTACAATAGGACCTAAAAAGGTGAAAATTTAGAAAAAACATCGAAAACTCGGGCGTAAAGATAAAAAATGCAGACAAAAAATCCAAATATTCTACAAACCAATCGAATTTTATCGTCAAAATAATAAATATTAAGACTAAAAAATAAAAAAATCTACAATATAGCCTAAAACGGTGAAAATTTGGACAAAACATCGAAAACGAGTGTAAAGATAAAAATTGCAGACAATAAAAATCGAAAATTTCTACAAACCAATCGAATATTTTGGTCAAAATAAAGAAAAAAAAAAAAAATAAGATTAAATTTATGGCTCATTTGTTTTCTTGCGATTTAAATTTAATTTAATTTGTATGTTAGTTTTTGTTTCTAATTTTGTATTATTGGAATTACCCGTTTAATAATAAATAAAGTCGATAGCCAATTAAGAATTGCGGAAAACCATAAATGTTTATATGTATGTATATATAATTGTATCAATTCTTAAATAAAGATGTTTGTATATAATAAATAAATAAATAAATAAAATCGGAAATACAGAAATCTAAAATATGGGCCAAGGAATCAAGAATCCTGATCTAAAAATAAAAAAAGCAGACAAAAATCGAAAACTTAGGCGGAAGCAAAATAATTTGCCACTTTCAGCCGCAACAAATAAGTTTCTGATCAGAAATTCGAAAATAATAGTAAAAAATAAAAAAAATCACGAAATAAAATCAATAATCCAAGTTAAAAAATGTAAAATATGCCAAAAATCAAAAAAATATATACTTACGTTAAAAAATTCAGACCAAATATCTAAAATTCTGGCCTAAAAATAAAAATAGTGGACCAAGGAAAGAAAAATTTTACCAGACAAATAAAAAAAAAATCAAGAAAAATTTAGGGCAAAAGATTTAAAAAAATCCACAATGTTGATCAAAACGTCGAAAATTTAGACAAAACATGGAAAACCCGGACCTAAAGATAATAAATGCAGACTAAACGAAAAATCAAAAATGGGGGCCAAAAAAATCGAAAATTTTAACAATAAAATCGTAAAGTTAGGTCAGAGTAAAGAAAAATTTAGGGCAAAAGATTTAAAAAAATCCACAATGTTGATCAAAACGTCGAAAATTTAGACAAAACATGGAAAACTCGGACCTAAAGATAATAAATGCAGACTAAACGAAAAATCAAAAATGGGGGCCAAAAAAATCGAAAATTTTAACGATAAAATCGAAAAGTTAGGTCAAAGTAAAGAAAAATTTAGGGCAAAAGATTTAAAAAAATCCACAATGTTGATCAAAACGTCGAAAATTTAGACAAAACATGGAAAACTCGGACCTAAAGATAATAAATGCGGACTAAACGAAAAATCAAAAATGGGGGCCAAAAAAAATCCAAAATTTTAACAATAAAATCGAAAAGTTAGGTCAAAGTAAAGAAAAATTTAGGTCGAGAGATTTAAAAAAATAATACATATCTGGAATGTTGGCCAGAAAGTCGAACATTTAGACAGTATATCGAAAACTCGGGCCTGAAGATAATAAATGCAGACTAAAAAATCGAAAATTTCAACAAACAAAACTCGAAAATACCGGAAAAAAATTAAAAGAAATTCGCATATAAATTAATACTTCAGGTTATAGATATGTTAACCAAAATCAAATCAAAAATTTGGAACTAGAATTAAAAATTCGGCCCGAAAAATCAAAAATGCGGACCAAAAAATCAAAAATTTTAATAATTAAACCGAAAATTTATGCCCCCAAAATTCCAAAAACCTAATATAACCTTACTTGAATATATATATCCTCACTAAAACCCTCCCTGACACAAAACTCCTATAACTAGCCCCCCTAATAAAAAAAGAAGCCGAAGATAACATAATAAGAAGGTGGAAAGAAGACCTCCTGGTCGATAGCCTATTGAAGTATTGTGATATTATAATGTAAAGCAACACTAAAAATTGTAAATATGTCTTCAAATAAAGATGTTTGTATATATATGCCACAATAAAGAATATTTAGGTCGACAGATCAAAAATTGAAAATACAGGTCAAAAATCTAAAAATTAAAAATTCGGCGGGAAAAGTCGAAAATTTAAACAATTAAATCGCAAAAGGTCAAAATAAATTATATTTAGGCTAAAAGTTATATTATTTTGACCAAAAATACTGAAAATACGGGTCAACATTTTAAAAACCAGAAATAAAAAACGCGGACTAAATAGTCGAAAATTTTGACAATGAAATCGAAAATTTAGGTCAAAATAAAGAATATTTAGGACAAATGATCTAAAATTTACTCAAAAAAAACAAATAGAAAATACAGGCTTAATAATAAAATATGCAGAATATTGTAGTAAGAAAATGGTTTAAATTAGTCCTAAAAATCACTCTATTGTTCAAAATCATTTTCCAATTTTCTTTTTAATAGGAAAATATTTTTCTTTAATTTTCGCTTTAATTGTCCAAAAAAGTGAAACTAATTTAAAAGAGAATTCAAATAAAACCATTAACTTTATTGTTTCATCTTTTGTGTCGGCAGTTTCGACAACTTTAGATTTAGTAGTTCAAATAAAACAATTCATTTGGTACGTATGACTCTCAGTAGCGGCTCGTGGAAAATGTTGATGGTACTTTTACAATATGGGCAGGCCCTCGCCTCTTTTTTTAAAGAAAGGAAGAATTATTAATCTTCATAGTCCAAGATTATTTTGAGTTCTAAAGTAAAGATTCTAAAGCCAAATTCAAACTAGCTGAAAATGTGATTTATGAGTACTTATCGCGCGTTTGCATTTTGCCCCAGACTGTAACACCATTCTTCGACATCAAACAATACACATGGAAAACAAAAATAATTTTAAGAATTAATTAAAAATTCTCGCTAAGCTTGAAACTAGAGGTAGTGCCATGGCTCCTTGGCTCTATATAACGAGCCGCCCCTGCTCTTACGATCAGCTGAAAAAGCTCGCGTTTGCTGTTCTTTCCCTTTTCGGTTCTACATATACAGGGTGCCCGGATTTCATAGGGACAGCATGGGCAACTTCTGCATTCGAAGAGATAGAGGGATGGTCAAATTAGCAAAAACGTGTGGATTTGAGACCTCATTAAGAATCCACCGCCAAATCCCACTTGACATGGCCCACTTGTTCAAAAAAAAATTTATTGATGAGAACTTGGAATCATGCCTAAAATTAAAAACAACAACAAACTCAAACTTTCCAAGGAGATGCAAGCACATTGTAAATATTTAACAATTATGAAATTTAGTTTTATTTAGTGTACTACTTATTTAGTGTAATAAAAGTTTACTAAACAAGCAGATTTGGCTCCCATTTTTTTTTAAATTGTTGCATTGTTCATATTTGGCTCTTTGGCTAATAAGTTTGCCGACCACTGCTCTAACGAATTCAAGAAAATATATTATTTCAGATCAAAATACATAATCCGAAAATGTTTGAATGACGTCGCTAAACTCTCGCTGTAATATTTCTTGATCTCGGTGCCAGACTGTAAGCGCCAGTTAACATCTTTACGACTTTTCATCGCAGTTCTAATTTTCTTCCGACTTAACTTGTCCGGGATTATTAAGGGAGCGCGCCGAAGTATGCAAATTCCGAACACCGTTTAACGTAGCACGAAAATGATATAAACTCCTTTGTAGCTCGCGATAATAAAACGAAACGAAAAACTCGCGCGCCGCGAGAGTCTTAACGTCCGTGTTTCGCTTGACGTTTGTTTCGAGATATAAGGCATCCTCAGGGACGCCGCCATCGCTTACTCGCCCGTATCTCCTCCGATGTGTATTATCCTTTTACATAAATACATAATGCGCCTATCTCTAAACAGGAGCTAAAATCTTATCCTCGGAACGCGCCGCGGGGAGACAGTTCTCTCTCCGAATTCCTGACGTTCTATCCCTCCCGTAGTCCTCCTCAATCTCGGCGGGGATGTACCTCCCGAAATCCCACTTTATCCGTGTGTGGCCGACCGTTTTCCGGACGGAAATCTGCTACAGAAAATAAATTGTTTATTTGCAACATTATCGATCGCAATTTTCAGTCCTCTTATAATTCAAATTTATCAGCGTATAAATAATTCATTGTTCGCACGCGTGGGTTTTCATCCCTCGGAAAATTACCTAAAGTGTTTTCCTTTTTTGCCTTCCGGTTTTTTGAATGGGGGCAAATTTATGTATGTATGGCATACGCACCTTCGTCGAAAACACTTTTTTTATTCTTCGGCGTCGAGTTTTTCCCCTTCACTGCATATCAAGACCATATTGTGACACGATGTATGCCGCACGAGTTCAAATTAAGTGGGGTTTTCGAGGGTTATTTAAAAACTCCGCTTAGACTTTAAACCGCCGTAGCGGCTAAACGAAGAATCCGAATCGAACGCGGTTTTCAAATCTGTGCTCCTTGTGTGCAAATTAGTCGGATTCAATTAAAATTGGCGATTTTTAATTTTTGACGAAAACTTGAAAAACTACCCAAGGGTCCCCCCTTGTTACTTTTGCTCAAAATTTGGGCTTAAAATAATTTCCTGAAGAAACCACTGATTCGCTTCCCGGTTTCTATACATCACTGGAAATATCTTTTCAAGACCCTTCAGACAATTTACTTGCGCAACTAAACATGTCAATTTGAAGCCCGTGACGCGTTCGCAAGAAAAACTCGAAAATGGAAAAAAACGTAAAAATCAACTTTTTTTAATAATCATCGTAGATCTTTATGTTATACCTTTTTTCTTCATCAGAAGTACAAGATAAATCGATTGGCGTTAAAAAATTTCATCTAGAAAATATTGCAAAAAATTTGGCAAGTCACCATGAACTTTTATGGAAAATTTTGAAAAAAGTCGATTTTTTCAGACTTTGAGCGGCCGTAGCGGCTAAACGAAGAATCCAAATCGAACGCGGTTTTCAAATCTGTGCTCCTTGCGCGCTGATTAGTCGGGTTCAATTAAAATTGGCGATTTTTAATTTTTGACGAAAACTTGAAAAACTACCCAAGGGTCCCCCCTTCTTACTTTTGCTCAAAAATTGCATTTTGAATGATTTCCTGAAGAAAACACTGGTTTGATTCCGGGTTTCTATACGTTACTGGAGAGACCCTTTCAAGACCCTTCAGAAAAGGTACTTACGCAACCACAAATGTTAATTTTAAGCCCGTGACGCGTTCGCAAAGAAAACTCAAAAATGGAACAAATCGTAAAAATCAACATTTTTAATAATCATCGTTGATCTTTATGTTATACCTTTTTTTTCATCACAAGAACGAGATAAATCGATTGGCGTTAAAAAAATTCATCTAGAAAATATTGCAAAAAAATTGGCGAGTCACCATGAACTTTATGAATTTTTTTGAAAAAAATCGATTTTTTCAGACTTTGAACGGCCGTAGCGGCTAAACGAAGAATCCAAATCGAACGCGGTTTTCAAATCTGTGCTCCTTGCGCGCTGATTAGTCGGGTTCAATTAAAATTGGTGATTTTTAATTTTTGAGGAAAACTTGAAAAACTACCCAAGGGTCCCCCCTTCTTACTTTTGCTCAAAAATTGCATTTAAAATGATTTTCTGAAGAAACCACTGGTTCGATTCCGGGTTTCCGTACGTCACTGGATAGACCCTTCCAAGACCCTTCATAAACTATACTTGCGCAACCACAAATGTTAATTTTAAGCTCGTGACGCGTTCCCAAAGAAAACTCGAAAATGGAAAAAATCGTATTTATTTATTTTTATTTTTATTTATTTACGGAAACACCATTTTTATGTATTACAAAACTATACATTGTATGGATGCGTGATTAAAACTAAACTTAATACATATTACAGATGCCGCATGTAATAACTTTGTTGTATTTACATAAATATAAGAAAAAATAAACTATATTAAACATTTTCTAAAAATTTAATGTCGATTCGTTTCAGTTGAGTCTTAAAAATGCCAAAATTATGAACAAAAAAGTTTATTTGAAATAATATTGCCAAAATAAATAAACTTTTTTAATAATCATCGTAGACCTTTATGTTATGCCTCTTTTTTCATCAGAATAACAAGATAAATCGATTGGCGTTAAAAAATTTCATCTAGAAAAAATTGCAAAAAATTTGGCAAGTCATCATGAACTTTGTGAAATTTTTTGAAAAAAATCGATTTTTTCAGACTTTGAACGGTCGTAGCGGCTAAACGAAGAATCCAAATTAAACGCGGTTTGCAAATCTGTGCTCCTTGTGTGCTACTTAGTCGGGTTCAAATAAAATTGTCGATTTTTAATTTTTGACGAAAACTTGAAAAACTACCCAAGGGTCCCCCCTTGTTACTTTTGCACAAAATTTGGGTTTAAAATAATTTCCTGAAGAAACCACTGGTTCGATTCCGGGTTGCTATACGTCACTGGATAGACCCTTCCAAGACCCTTCAGAAACTATACTTGCGCAACCACAAATGTCCATTTTAAGCTCGTAACGCGTTCGCAAAGACAACTCGAAAATGGAAAAAATCGTAAAAATTGACTTTCTTAATAATCATCGTAGATCTTTATTTTATACCTCTTTTTTATCAGAAAAATGTGATAAGTCGATTGGCGTTAAAAAATTTCATCTAGAAAAAATTGCAAAAAGTTAGCTTTATGGAAAATTTTGAAAAAAGTCGATTTTTTCAGACTTTGAACGACTGTAGCTGGTAAACGAAGAATCCAAATCGAATGCGGTTTGCAAATCCGTGCTCCTTGTGTGCTAATTATTCGGTTTTAATTAAAATTAGCGATTAGATATTTTTGACGAAAACATATTTTTGGATGAAATTTATGGCTAATCTGTCAATTTCTGTTGTTTCATCATTAGTTTTGGAAATTTTACAATCAGCAATAAACATGGTATTGTAGGTTATGTTTAAGTTAATTCGAAGGGTGGTGGTTGGCCCTTATCTCATACCCCAAATAGTAGAACGCATACGAGGGTTTCTTAGGTGGAAAACTACGAATTAATCATTGACGTTTTGTTCTGTTATTCTTCCGTAAATTAATACATTTATAAATAACCCTAGTTTTGTTTTACTGGTTGGATTGTAGACCAGGACCCCACCACCACCCAGCCTATCTATTTTAGCTTTTTGATTTACAACGTTTCTTTTCAAATCAATAAATTGTGAGTACTAAGAAACAGAGTTTGCGTTTAAAGTTAAATTTACTGTTAACCCTTTCGTACCCTTTAAATAACAGGTTCTACAGATGGTAAACTGCGACTAAAACAATGAAATGTTGACTTTTTGTTTCGTAAATCATTTCTTTTGTAGAAATTTTGGGTTACGTTATACGGGTTGTATTGTAGGATAGGGCCCACCCATCATCTTTTCTTCTGGTTGGATTGTAGGATAGGGACCACCCTCCACCTATCATATCCAGTGCAACATAACATATTAACCTCAGTAAATATAATTTCTATAACAATTCATTTGGGATTATATAATATTTTAATTTTAATTTTAATTTATTTATGGAATCTTCTTTTTATAAAAATACATTTACATAAAAATAAATTAAAAGTTCACATACAAAAATTATAAATGCAGTTTACAATGCTACAAACACAAATATAAATTAACAAATTACGTTAGTAATGCATTTCTAATTTTTATGTGAACTTAATTTATTTTTATGTAAATGTGTTTTTATAAAAAGGGATTCCGTAAATAAATTCAAATTTGTAATATAGGAAATATTTAAGGAATGCTAATAAAAAGGGTTTGAGTTAAATTTAATAGACTTGGTTAGTTCTTAACATAAATAAACTCCCACTATTATCTGTCCCGGCGGATTCACCATTTCGACAAGACGACAAATCCGTATTTTAGAGAAATTTCCAAACATCAAGGTGTACAGTGCTGATAACTTCAACCCAGCCCTTATTAAATTTTCAACAATAATTTCCATGTGTACTCCCTTAATAAACCCCATTAAATTTTTAATAAGCCCCGACGCCCATCCATAATTCTGATTAGGCGGACGTTAGTGCTATTATCTTTATTCCATCCCCTTTAATAATTCCTCCTTCGCGAGTCTCTTTTCCACCCCACAGGTAACCAAATTAATCTACGTGTGCACCCGTAAGCTGTGATTAAAACCCGAATGAAAGCGTTTAAAGCAGGTACAGTACAGTCGCACACTTTGTAAATTAGGCTCCCTTACGCGTCCCTTTTATGGGAAATGGGTTGGGCCGTTCGTGTCCGCGCGAATCTTCCAAGCGCCCTTTTGCCCGAACGGATGGTAAAAAAAAGTTAATTGATATTAATCCCCGGGCGCATCGTGTAGGATCCGCATTAAATGACCGAAGTAAAGGTTTAGCGCTGGATTACGTGCCCTTATTTGCCGCGGATATTACATGTTTTTTTTTTCAACTACTCACGTTACGGTTTCGGCCACATCAAATGGAAATAATAATTGAGATTTTGTGTAATTATTATACACGGGAATGAGGGCTGTTTTTTAATTACACGTTCGTTCATATGTATGGAAAACTCAACACTAAACTGTGTACAGGATGAACACATTTTTCATTTATTTTTACGAAAATAATGATGGTTACTCTTTTCATGGAAATTTACCAAAGAACAAAAAAGTATGTTTTTTTTGTCAAAAAATATTAAATTGCCATCTCAGAAATTTATTTTTACGAAAATAATGATGGTTACTATTTTTATATTTATAACTTGATTGTCATTGATCACTTGATGAAACATGATTTAATATTTAAAAACGATTAAGTTTAAGAAAAATCACTTCATCATGTTTCACTTATTGAATTATTTATTCCGACTAACAGTCATTATCAAGGAATGAATTTGAGTTCCTTGAAAACTAGTCGGAATAAATAATTCAATAAATGAATGTTTCTTAAACTTAATCGTTTTTAAATGGTTGCTATTTTCATGCAAATTTACCAAAGAACAAAAATGTTTTGTTTTTTGTTTTAATTGTCTACAAATATTAAATTGCCATCTCAGAACATCAACAAACACCAGGAATCGCGACTACAAACAAAACTTTTGAAAAGCTCGCGCAACTAGGGGCGAACGAGCGAAAGCGAAAGTTCCGACTTAATCTTCCAGATGTAGGCTTTGATGTATATGTTTTAACTTTAATTGAAATACACGAGGAAGTAACTAAGATCAGTACGGAAAGAATTTAAGAAGTTGTAAACTAAACTTAGCGATAAAATTATGTCTGTCCCATCGGAAAACATCAAAGTGTCTCGAGTTTATTTCGGGATTAAAACTGGGGCTTTTAATCAATTAGTCTAGATTTATCTGAAATCACAAAATGTATAATTTGGTAATGAAAAATACTAGAAAGGATGGATATTAATTCTATCAAATAAATACTCGACTAGTTTCACAAGAATTTTTAAAAATAAATGGTATAGCCGAATAAGATGGTCAAAAGTGCCCCCAGAGCAAATCAATAATCGCGATGACTGGATGAAAGATAATTAAAAATGCCGTTGATTGCTCGAAATTTCAGCCTCCTGAAGCAATTCGTTGTCGAGATATGACTGAAAAAGTGAATTTTACGTTTTATTTTTTTTTCTCGTTTTCTATGGCACGAATCAAGCTGAAAACACGTCTACCCAAAACAAAAACAAAATACTTCTCGCAGTATTTTTTTCAGTTTTTTTAGCGCCAAATTCAAATAGAAAAATTAAGTAAAAAAAAAAAAAATTGAATTTCGCGCCAAAGTTATTTTTTGTGAAATGATTATCTTTTTTTTTTATTAGAGAGATACACTTCACAAAAATAACTTTTTTGGCGCGAAATTCAAATTTTTAAGGTGGTAAAAGTGGTTTTTAATTATTTTAACTATCTTCCATACTGTTTAAAATTCTGAAAAAAATGTATGTTAACAAATTTGGTGAAACACATTTACAGAAAAAAAAACTGAGACAGTCCTCGAATACCTTATAACCCTCTTCGTTATAATTGTTCCCGCTAGGTTGTATTTTTGCGGCGCTGGGTCGTGGTTTCAGATATTTACTCAGTATCAGCCGGGCGCCAGCCACCGAAGTGACAGAAAAGGGGTTGTGAACTGTTAATTTCGGACCATATAAAAGTTAGTAAAAACAAAAAACTAGAAATTTACCAATCAATTTAACAGTTTAAAACAATAAATATATTTACTAAGATTTCGTGAGCACAAACTGTAATTAGCAACTAGATTCTTACTTATTATACTATATCAAGGAGTGAAGGGCAAAAAAAAAGCACTACAGCAAACGTGAATTTATAGATTACGAAAGATTAAAGTGGTTGCGTATTATAAACAAATCTAGTAGCCACTAATTCGCAAATTAAATGAAAAATGATTGTCGGTTGGCTGCCTAGCTTTCCCTACTCAGGAACTGTGCAGACAATGGCCCGTCCTTGGTTGGATATAATTGTAAAGAATAGCTCACCAAATAAGCGCTCTTCGCCCTTCCCGGAAATAGCCGTGCAATAGGCGGGGATAAGCAATGGAAATACAAGCAGGGTCTTAAGCAGTAGGAGCGTTCCGTGGTCCTCGACTCCCGGTATATAATTTCCTCAGCCGCCCTTCGTGGAAACAGGAATACAGTGTCCTTGAGTTCCGGTATCTACCAATCCCCGCTTTCTATCGGCTTCCGTTGTGGTGCTCTCCGTCGATTGCAGTCTCCTGGTTCCAAGGGTCTACTAAGGGTAAAGCCAAGGCAGTATTTGGTTTGATAATGAAGCCCTAAGTGACTACTTAAGCGTTACAACTCGCGTACTCTACGCGCAGCGCAAAAAAGATTAACACGGGAAAAAAATAAAAGGGAAAAGGAACAACGCTCACTCTCAAATTACGGCTAGTGATTCTACAATCACCTCCAACCACCACACTCCCTACACCAATCACCTTACGGCACATACGTTAACAACTACCACCATTCATCCATGCGTCCACACACAGATTCTCGCCACACAAAAAGACATTACCTACAAACGCGTGGGTGAGCGATGTGCGTGCCTGAGATCACCCGAAACGTACTCAAAATCCAAATAGCGACGGCGATGTTGCAACCGCCCGTCGTGATCAATTGTTTTTGAAAAGAATGATTTCTTGTAATTCTAATTATTCTAAAAATAACTCACCGCACACACATCTGCTCACGCCGCACGTCCTCCACCGAATCCCCAAAAATCCGTTCCTCTCGCGCGACCTCTTCGCGATCCTGATATCTTCGCTCCGCTAAATTCGACAGGGCCGTAACACGAATTTTGGCGTTTGAACAAAACGGAACGTTACACCCCCCTCCTTCCTGACAAAAAAAAAAAAAAAAAAAAAAACGAGGAAGTTACAGCATCGCCAAGCTTCATCTGTTTTCTGTTTCCCCTTTTTTTTTTTTTTTTCAATCCTCTTCCGCTGGCGGGTCAGGCCCATAACAAGGCTTTAGGTCTTTAATGTGCCATCGCCCGATGTCACGACCAGTCTCATCGAGTAGAGAATAAACTAAGTTCCCAAACCGCTGCTTGATTTGGCACATCTTAAATCGGGGCGCCAGCTTCGCAGCGAAATTACGAGAGGCATCGGACAAAACCTTGTTGCGAACCCACACAGAATCGCCAATCTGATATACTGGCGTGGCTCGTCGTCGTAAATTGTATGATTTGGAATTTCGTTGATAAGCGGCTCTTAAGCGCTCCTGAACTTTTTGAAACAACTGAGGAAGGATTTTCAGATGCTGCGCATATTGATCCCCGCTCGCCTCTAACTCCATCTGACCCAAATCTTCCACTACGCCATAGTAATCTCCGCGAAGCGGTACATAACGTCCGAAGTTTAATTCCGCAGGTGTAAAACTAGTAACCTCATGTTTGGCAGTACGTAAGGCATACCCTATTTTGTGTATCTCTGAATCCCATGTTTTATGATCGAGATCGTTAATGAATGATCGAATAGTGGTACCGATCGTGCGATTGTACCGCTCAACAAAGTTCACTTGAGGATGATATTTGGCGTTAAACCATAGTTTCACGCCATATTGCTGGGCTAATGCCTTGATGGAATTAGCTGTGAATTCCGTCCCATTATCGCACATGAGGATTTGGGGGGCCCCAAACATGAGGAAGACCTGATTTTCTAGGAATTCCGCAATAGCTGAAGACACGGCCTTACGAAGGGGTTTTAGCAAGGTAAATTTTGTAAGCCAATCCGTGATCACCAACAAATAACAATTGCCGTTACGGGAGCGCGGAAGCGGCCCAACAATATCGCACGCAATTAGTTGCCAGGGATAGGTTACAAGCTTGGGTTGGCCCATATGCCCAGGGGTACCAGTGACCGGTACCTTTTGAGCCCCGCAAGTCTGACAAGAACGAACATATTTTTTGACGTCATGGCGAAGGCGAGGCCAGTAATATAAGTCACGAACGCGATTAAGGGTCTTGAGAACTCCGAAATGTCCCGCTGTGGGAACATCGTGACAAGAGCGTAAAATATCATTTCTAAGGTACCGCGGGACGACCAATTTCCACTGAGAATAGTTTGTAAAGAGACCATCCTTGCGAGTAACATGCTTGAAGAGACGATTCTCTTTAACGGACCACTGGGGATACTTCTCAGGAGACTGGTCCATAGCATTAACCCTTCTTTTAATCCAAGGGTCGGACCAGTACGCCTCCTCGGATACCTCTATCATATTGACCTCGAGGGGCGCTCTCGACAGAGCATCCGGAACAACATTAAGAGCACCCTTCCTGTGCTCAATCGCCATATTGAATTGCTGCATTTTTACAGCCCACCGAGCGAGCCTACCCGTAGGGTCCTTGAGGTTTTTCAACCAAAGCAGGGAGTGGTGGTCCGTAATCACCTTGAAGCGAACTCCTTCAATGTACGGCCTGAATTTCTCCACTCCAAATAAAACTGCCAAGCACTCTTTCTCCGTAGCACAAAACTTCCGCTCTGAGTCCGACAACGTACGGCTAGCGTACGCGATCGGAACTTCTTGCCCTGCGGAATTTTGTTGCACTAACACACTACCTAATCCAACATCTGATGCGTCACATTGAATGCAAAAGGGAATATCAAAATCAGGAGTCGCCAATACGGGCGCGGTAATGAGGGCTTCCTTAATCATCTTAAAAGATTTGTCAGCCTCATCAGACCACTGTATTTTATTAGATTTAGTTTTCCCCTTGATCAATGAGGTAATTGGAGCAGTCAAGGTAGAGAAATGGGGTATAAACCGCCGATACCACGAACACATACCTATAAAGCGTTTGACCTGGGTCGCAGTTTCCGGTCGAGGGTATTCAACCATGGCGGACACCTTTGCTGGGTCCGTCCTTAAACCCAGGCGATCTACTACGAAACCCAAGTAGTTCAGGGAGGAACGGCAGAATTCACATTTCTCCAAATTAACCGTCAGATTGGCTTCCTTCAGACGGCAAAATACCTCATTGAGTACCGAGACGTGTGTTTCAAAATCTGGGGTGGCAATGATGACGTCATCGAGGTAAACAAAACAGTACGGTTCGAGAGCAGGACCAAGCACTTGATCCATTAACCTTTGTTGTGTCTGAGGGGCATTGCTGAGGCCAAAGGGCATTACGGTGAATTCGTAAAGACCCTTTCCAGGCACCGCAAACGCCGTTTTTTCACCGGAGCCCTCATCAAGCGGTATTTGCCAAAAGGCTGATTTCAGATCAATACTAGAGAGGAATCGTGCGCCATTTAATTTATTCAGGATATGTTCCACAATCGGCAGGGGATAAGCATCCCGCTTGGTCAAGAAATTTAATTTTCGCCCATCGAAACAGAAACGCAATTCACCATTAGATTTCTTGACGAATAAAATAGGGGAACACCAGGGACTAGAAGACTTCTGTAACACACCTAATGCCTCCATCTTATCAATTTCCTTATACAAATGCTGTAGCATGTAAGGCGATAAGGGATACTGTCTCTGTTTTACTGGCAACGCATTACCGGTGTCGATATAGTGGACAATTTTGTTAGTTCTCCCTAACTTAGTACCGGCTTTCCAAGATAATTGATTAAACCTCTGACGCGCCTGTTCGAGTTGCTCCGCCTGCTCCGAAGTTAGGTCTCCACTTCCCTTTATCATTGCACTGTCCCCTAGCGCTAAGGTGCAAATCCGACCATCACCGGTTCCACTAGAAGGACCTCCTCCGACTACTTTAAATGACCAGGAGGGATAATCCATCGCTATTCTGAATAGTCTCGCAAAATCACTACCCAAAATTAAAATTGTGGCTATGGAAGGCACAACTAGAACCTTCAGATTCCGCCTTACTCCATCAACATTAAGAGGCAAACACAGGCATCCCGTGATTCGCTGTTCACATCCATCGGCGGTGGCTATCACCTTTTCCTCACACTCACTCAACTTCAAGGAGAGGGATTCTATCAGAGCTAAACCTGGACCCCCAAGAACAGAATGACTTGCACCGGAATCTAAAAGAGCAGTCACCTCTTGGCCAAAAATAGACACCGTAATGTAAGGCCTATTATCAGGGTATTTATCGACAAACAGGGGGTTAGCCCGGGGTGATGAGGACTTATTTTTAACGGACATTGGAGTGGGATGACAAAATTCAGCAACAATAGATAACCACTCCTTCCAGCTATCCTTAGGTTTGGTTAATGGTTTTGGCCTTCGTTGGTGCAGGGGACGGTGGCCATTGGTCTCCCTGTTGCTCCGTTTCCCGAACACCTACGACATGAACCACGAATAGTATCGGGAGCTCCACACCCATAACAAAAACGACGGCGATCTTTAGAACAACTTGAATAAAAATGCCCTAATTGGTTACAATTCCAGCACCTACTAGTACTTGCCGGAGGAAGGGATGCGATTCTTGGCTGCACTCTGGGCGGCCTTTCCACGGTATTCTCTAAGCGCCGACAAAGGTCACATAAATTTTCAACCGATTGAACATCATGCAGAGCTAAGTGAGGATGATATAAGGCCAGAATATTTTTCTTTAAGATCTTAATTTTACATTCCTCTGCTGGTGCTGCACCAAGGCGGCGGAAGAGATTCTCCATCGCAGCAAAATACAGAATAATCTTTTCTTGCGGCCCTTGCTTACGAGCGCGAATTTGTTCCCACAAACCATCCTCAACGTCATGAGGTAGGAAATTGTCCTTGAGAGCTACGACCAAGCCATCCCATGACCTAATACGATCACGAACGCCACGGAACCACATAAGAGCAGGGCCAGTAAAGAGTTCAGTAGCTGAGCTTAACAAATTTGGTTTAGGAACATTACGAGAAATACACAATTCATCGACTCTTTCGAGGAAGTCAAACACCTTGTCTTCACTACCATCAAACTGAAGCTCCCACTTATGCACCGAAACTGGTTTTACCACCGTGGGAGCTGTCTCATTTTTCGCTCGTACTTCGGCCACTTCCAGCGGCCCGAAGACTCTCGCTCGAATGACCTCAGCATCGTCCATGAGAGCGAGAATAGTGACCATTTTATCACTTTTAAATTGTACCATTTCCCCTTCCCCGGGAATACGACGCACCCGCCCTTTTAAATGATTAAAACGACTACCCAATCTCCGAAAAGTATTTTCACATGACCCATCATAATCGTTAACGGTTTCTACCAAAGAACCCAAACTACTATCAATTTCGGACTTTTCCTGTTCAATATCAAAATCGACAAGTTCATATTCCACGCTATCTCTAGCTTGATCCAGTTGCAAACATTTCCGTAGAGCCTTGCGTTTTACATTATCATCACACCGTGGCACCAACCCCCGTAAACGCAGTTCATATGCCACTTCGTGCTTACGCAAGTGGGTTGGCTCCATGTGAAAATCCATTATTGAATGCATGAATCACCCGCGCTTACAACAACCCAGGCCCAGACAAAACGTTACAACGGTACCGACAGCAATAAACTACTTAAAAAAATACTAGCCTAACTCAAACAGAAGCCTACAAAATGAAAAATAAACAGAAACTAATCGAAGGGAAGACAAATGGACAGGTTAAAATAGGAGTAAGCGATGAAGAAAAAAGAATAATAATAAATAATAATAATAATAAAGACTTCAAATTCAATCATTCAAGAGATGACTGAATAAATAATAAATCAGAAAAGAAATCACGCTATTTCAATCCCAAACAAGTGAATCTCAAATTACATTAACAAAAAAACGTACAAGGCCAGCACTGCTGAAAATTCACCGCAATTAAATTTCAATTCACTAAGCTAATGCCGCCCTTAATCTCGTCCTAAATATTTCTGAATATCTGAACCTTCCGTTCAAACGCCAAAACAAACATAAAATACGATAAATATTTCCCCGTAAAATTAAAAATATCAAGAACGGGCCAATAATTATTTAAGACGAAATTAACAGTTCTAAAGGATGGGGGGAAGGTGGGTAATAATTGATACTGAAGTAAAGATGGTATTACACGTTAAAAAAAATCGGGCCCCACGTTGGGCGCCAACTTTATAACCCTCTTCGTTATAATTGTTCCCGCTAGGTTGTATTTTTGCGGCGCTGGGTCGTGGTTTCAGATATTTACTCAGTATCAGCCGGGCGCCAGCCACCGAAGTGACAGAAAAGGGGTTGTGAACTGTTAATTTCGGACCATATAAAAGTTAGTAAAAACAAAAAACTAGAAATTTACCAATCAATTTAACAGTTTAAAACAATAAATATATTTACTAAGATTTCGTGAGCACAAACTGTAATTAGCAACTAGATTCTTACTTATTATACTATATCAAGGAGTGAAGGGCAAAAAAAAAGCACTACAGCAAACGTGAATTTATAGATTACGAAAGATTAAAGTGGTTGCGTATTATAAACAAATCTAGTAGCCACTAATTCGCAAATTAAATGAAAAATGATTGTCGGTTGGCTGCCTAGCTTTCCCTACTCAGGAACTGTGCAGACAATGGCCCGTCCTTGGTTGGATATAATTGTAAAGAATAGCTCACCAAATAAGCGCTCTTCGCCCTTCCCGGAAATAGCCGTGCAATAGGCGGGGATAAGCAATGGAAATACAAGCAGGGTCTTAAGCAGTAGGAGCGTTCCGTGGTCCTCGACTCCCGGTATATAATTTCCTCAGCCGCCCTTCGTGGAAACAGGAATACAGTGTCCTTGAGTTCCGGTATCTACCAATCCCCGCTTTCTATCGGCTTCCGTTGTGGTGCTCTCCGTCGATTGCAGTCTCCTGGTTCCAAGGGTCTACTAAGGGTAAAGCCAAGGCAGTATTTGGTTTGATAATGAAGCCCTAAGTGACTACTTAAGCGTTACAACTCGCGTACTCTACGCGCAGCGCAAAAAAGATTAACACGGGAAAAAAATAAAAGGGAAAAGGAACAACGCTCACTCTCAAATTACGGCTAGTGATTCTACAATCACCTCCAACCACCACACTCCCTACACCAATCACCTTACGGCACATACGTTAACAACTACCACCATTCATCCATGCGTCCACACACAGATTCTCGCCACACAAAAAGACATTACCTACAAACGCGTGGGTGAGCGATGTGCGTGCCTGAGATCACCCGAAACGTACTCAAAATCCAAATAGCGACGGCGATGTTGCAACCGCCCGTCGTGATCAATTGTTTTTGAAAAGAATGATTTCTTGTAATTCTAATTATTCTAAAAATAACTCACCGCACACACATCTGCTCACGCCGCACGTCCTCCACCGAATCCCCAAAAATCCGTTCCTCTCGCGCGACCTCTTCGCGATCCTGATATCTTCGCTCCGCTAAATTCGACAGGGCCGTAACACGAATTTTGGCGTTTGAACAAAACGGAACGTTACAACCTTCACTGCAAAAATGAATTTTCAAAACTTTAACTTCATTTTTCTATTTGAATTTGGCGCCAAAAAAATTGAAAAAAATACTGCAAGATGTATTTTGTTTTTGTTTTGGGTAGACGTGGTTTCAGCTTGATTCGTGCCATAGAAAACGAGAAAAAAATAAAACGTAAAATTCACGTTTTCGGTCATATCTCGACAAAAAGTAAGAAATCAAGTTTATTATAAAAATACATAGTAACAATTTGACATGTAGAATACTAGATTTAAAAAAATTACAATTCTCTGAAATAGTTTGTGGCGTTTCAGTATTATCGGAATAAATAACATTTGTTTAGATTCTGGTCGGAATATCGATGCTTTGCGGTTTTATGTAAATCGGGATGTTCCCCGAGACGTCTAATCCCCGAGTTTAAGTAATCGTAAAGTTGGGCGCCCAGTTTATGGAATGCCCTGGTGTTTGTCTTTGTTTTGGTCGAATTCAGTTTTGGAGCTCTTGTTTGAACCGGTTTAAATGGGTTGTTAGGTGCCGTTTCACTTTAAAACAAACAGCACTAATTCAAAGCAAATTTATCCAGAAACGCACACAATACATATTTAACGTTTGCAAATATATATTTCAGGTAATTATTCATTCTTAAATATGTATGCAAGTATACGATGCCGGTCGGATTTTTAATTAATAATTGCCGGTGCGCATTTCAAAAAGGGAAGAAAAAAAAGGACCTGCCAAAAAACAAAATTCAATATATATGTAAATACTTATGTAAAAAAAAGTGTAAATAAAGACATTAACTTAAAAAAAAAACAATTTCTGGAAAAAGTTCGTTTTTTTCTCGTCAGAATTTGTTTTCTAACACACTGCGACAAATCATATTATTGGCTCTGGTGCAGTATTTTTTTGTTGATTCGAAGTTAGGATAATTGTTTTCAGGCAATTATCCAAAATGAATTTCACAGCATGTCAAAATTAATGTCGAATTATCAGAAGAACTTTTGGAGAAACTTCATTTTTGGTCATCAAAAATTTGTACCGTAGCCTTTTTTTTTGATACTTTTTTTGATACTACTACCTACTTCTTTAGGTAATTTTTTGAGATGAAACTAAATATTTCAGGCATCCGTCGAAATAAATGTAAAATTCGCAGAACAATTTCTGAAAAATGTTCAATTTTGCTCATCAAAATTTGTCTTCTACCACACCCATTTTTGTTACTGTGAAGTTAGGATAATTGTCTTCAGGCAGTTGTGAAAGACACTTTATACAAAATTAATTTGAAAGCGTTTCAAACATCTGTGAAATTTCTGGAAAAAGTTCATTTTTGCTCGTCAGAATTTTTTTCTGGTGCGGTCATTTTTTTACTGTGAAGATAATTGTCTTCGGGCAGTTAATTTCACAGTATTTCAGCATGTGTCAAAATCAATGTTGAATTCTCAGAAGAACTTTTGGAGAAATTTCATTTTTTAAATCTGAAATTTTTAGAACACTGGAGAAACTTCGATTTTGATCATCAAAATTTGTTTCTTGGCGTAGCAATTTTGGTTACTGCTAAGTTCTGATAATAATAATAATCCTCATTGGTGTTCTGAGAATAATAATAATAATAATGTTTATTGGTGCTCTGATAATAAAAATAATAATGTTTATTGGTATTCTAATAATAATAATAATAATGTTTATTGGTATTATTTATCGACCTGAATTGCATAGTAATATAACATAAGGAAACTATAAATCGCACACATGCAGTGAATTTACATTTGACAATAATGCTAAAATTAGGTGCGGTTATAACTTGGATTTGTGCCAAATCACGTGTTTTATAAACACGTCTTCCTTCTGTTATACACGACTTTTAATTCCAGAAATTCCAAAAATAATTATGCACGTTTAATTTTGAAGTCTGCAAATGATTATCTTCTATTAATACGGTTACATTTTTAGAATATCTAGTCCGTTGAGTATCGTTTCCTCGACTCGATATTTTTAAAGTTCGTTTGGTAAATATGAAACCCGCTTGCTTGTTAGATTTAAAGATTCTTAAAAAAGGCACGAAACTAGTTGTAAATAAATCAATTTAATCGTGAAACAAACCAATTTAATTTTGATTTTAAACCTACACTCGGCATCAAAAAAAAGCGCCACACGAAAAATTCGATTTTTCAAACCGTCGTAACTTAGTTCAATTTGGTCGAAAATCGATGAATGTTTCAGTTTGGAAAATATTCAAGTTTTATCTTTAAGAATGTTGATTTTGACCCCAAGTCCAACCCACCCTCCGTAACAACGTGATGGAAAAAATTGTGTTTTATGTAAAAAAAATTCCAACTTTGACGAGCTGTACCGTGCGCAAAAAAAATCGGCGGGAAATTTAACCACAATGGCAGAAAAATTTAATCAATTTCCTTCAAATGCCTTAAAAATTCGAGTCGTTTCGATGATTTGGAGCAAAGTTATGAATTTTTGAAAAAAAAATGACACTTTTTACTTGTCTTGTTTGAAATATCAATTAAAATGAACAAATTTCATCACCCTGTCGAAAATCTTTTTTTGCACTCGGGGTGACAGAAGGTGGAATGAAACGTATGCTTTTCGGATCGCAAAGAATCATCGGCTTCTGAGCAAAATTGACCGAGTTATGACTTTTACAAGTTGTAAAAATTTTACATTTTTTGTCAATCCAAAACACTTTTTGTAGGGGTTTTCAGGGGTCGCGAAAGTCGAAAACTTCTTGGATCGCAAAATTCCATCGATTTTGGTGCAAAATTACTCAAGTTATGGCCAAAAAGGCGCAAAATGTAATTTTTTTTCAAAACTGCATAACTTCGCGCCAAATCATCGCATCGACTTGAATTTTTGAGGAAATTGGCGGAAAATGATTGAACTTTATTGCCTGACCGATTGAGTCCACGATTTTTTTTTGCACACGGTACAAGAAACCAAATTTGCACATTAAAACTTCAAAAACATTTTTTTTCCTTTAGGGGGGGCAGGGGGTGCAATCGTTTTAGCAACAAAATAATTCACATGACGCTGAAGAGAAAATTTGAAACTGTCCAGACTGTAAAAGTTCATCGATTTTGGTGCAAAATTACTCAACGTTATGGCCAAAAAAGTGAAAAATGTCATTTTTTTTCAAAAATTCATAACTTTGCTCCCAATCATCGAAACGATTCGAATTTTTAAGGCATTTGAAGGAAATTGATTAAATTTTTCTGCCATTGTGGTGAAATTTCGCGCAGATTTTTTTTTGCGCACGGTACAGCTTGTCAAATTTGGACAATTTTTTACATAAAAAACATTTTTTTTTCTTCGCGTTGTTACGGGGGGTGGGTTGGACTCGGGTCAAAAGCAACTACACATTCTTAAAGATAAAACTTGAAACTTTCCCAAAACTGAAAGATTCATCGATTTTCGACCAAATTGAACCAAGTTACGACGGTTTGAAAAATCGAGTTTTTTTTGACGCCGAGTCTATATAATAAAAATTTTAAATTCATATAAATTCGGTTTGAAAATAGTTTTCCTTGCATTATTGGTAAATTCTGTTTGAAAATAGTTCTTGTGTTATTATCAAATTTGGTCAGAAAAAAGTTTTTCTTGTATTCGTCGCAATTTCGGTTAGAAAATAGTTTTTCTTGTATTGTTGGTAATTTCGATTGGAAAATAGTTTTCTTGTATTATTCGCAAAAGCGAATGCAGTGTAAAAATATTATTTCATCCAGTTCACATAAATTGGAACCGCGGGCGGTTTTCTCCGTGGGATTGACTTTAACTGTTTTGACGTTATCGGAAAGTGCTGGCCCAGAATGGGCTTCAATCACTCTAGCCCTGCTGCCCTTTTGCCATAAAATGTGTGTGTGTGTGGGTGTAACAAATTGATTTCGTAATTGTACGCGATGGTGACGGCAAACGCTACTTCTTGTCTAGCTGATAGTTTATGGAGATCGTACGAAGGAAAAATAAAGTCTATTAAAAACACCACAAGAAGGATTATTAAAAAAAAGTATTTACATATTCCCTTACTTCTGCATAAAATATTTTTGCAGAACTTAAATTGGACAATAACCTAAAATCCCATGCATTTTTACGGCGAACGTCCAACGACAGTCGGATGGAGATCAGATACGAAATTTATGCCGATGCTCTTCCATCCCTTCCGGAATCGCGGCGATTCCGAATTCAGCCCCCTCGATCCCTAAATCCTAAACAGCAGCCGGCTCCAACTAAAACGTACGCCGACGCCACCTCCAGTCTAATTCGGCACTATCTACGTGCCGCAGTGTTTAATTTAATGATTTATACGTGCATTAACAATTTATAATTAGTAATTGAATTAATTTGAATCTCCCTTGTTGCAGGTACGTACGGAACATCCCTTCAAATATTTGCGCGCGCTGGCCGCCACCGGTAAGTCTCCCAGTTGATTTCGGTATAAATTGCACCCCCCGAGGAAAGGGTTTACGTCCTTTACGCCCTATTCATCTCCCCCTGAAACTTAATAAATCACGGCAAAGACGCGCCCGCGAAGAACGCAACTGTACCCCGAAGCGGGATGTAATTGGAGGACTCGCAAATTACTTTTTGAGGGTGGAAATTCCCGCGGTATTTATACACTTTTTTTTATATTATTTTGTTGAATATTCTATGTAATTATTCTTCCGAGCTTTTTTTATATATTTTTTTTTATATGACGGATGGCTCTGTTCTCTTTCGCCTTTTCCGGGCCCGCTTTTAATTGTACTCAAGGGAGGATGGTTCGTTTCAACATGTGGTGTTTTCACTTTCCGGGGATGTTTTGAGTGGCGCGTGACAAATTAATCCATTGTATTGGGTATCGGGGGTGTTTGTTTTGTACGCTCTCGTTTGGCGCATATGTTTTCTCGGGGTGGTGCATTGTTCGAATTTATTGGCGAGCTTCGTATTATACTAAATTTTAATGTACTGACCTGAATGTGTCACTCGGGTATTCGCTATGTGTATAATATTGTGGAAGTATGCGGGCATTTATCATTTTTGGGTAGAAATTTACATGGGGCGGAGGTGGTAACCCTAAGTTTTGCGAAGCGAATACCCGTCATTATAGAATGTCATGATCGTAATTCGATTCTGATTTTCATGCGTAATAATTAGCGAGGGAATACCAACACTCATTGGAAAATATTTTTTTTTATCGAAATCTCCTTAAATTTACATAGGGCGGAGGTGGTAACCCTAAATTTTAAGAAGGGAGTACCCGGCATTACAGAATATAATATAAAAAACAGTGGCGGCTCTTCAGGGGAGGCAGGTAAGGCATTGCCTCACTATTAATTTTCTATATTATAAAAATATAAATTTCTTCCGTGTTGGCTTTAATATTAATAATTATACAGTAATTATAAATTGTTGTATTAACGGAATGTTTCCGATGTTTAATGATTAGGATTAACGCGCCCACCCAGGCCGGACTTGAGGCAAATGTAAACCAGCGCGATCGGAATTTATGCAACTTAATATGCCTCCATACATTTTAGATATATCGCATTAGCAATGTGCAGATTTATTGGGATTTTGAAGGAGAGCCTCAGAGGCTTCTCATTGGTCGGAAATCACCCGCGTGATAGAGAGAGAACAGTCGCAGCGCTCGCCATTGTCAGCTGTGTTAAGGCCAGTGTTGCAAAAAATCCGCTAGATATGGCGGATTTTGAATCCGAATTGCGGAATAATTTTCGTTTTAGCGGCTGGAATTTTCCAACGGAATTATGTTGAACTATTTAGAAAACTTGCGTAATTCAATTTAAAGTTAAACTTTATTTTCAAAGCATCTAATTTACAAGAGAAAAACCAATAACTTAAAACATTAACGGAAAAATAAATCACAACTCATGGAAAAATGTTCACATTTTCAAAAATTAAAGCGGGTTTCAAAGGTAGATATTCTGAAATATGCTAAAATATTTGAAGTACTCTTCTCATATCAAAACTTATTCTCTTTTCGATTTTTGTTTTGTTTAAGTGTTCAACAACTTAAAACATTAATTTTCAAAAATTCATAACTTACGGAAAAAGTGACACATTTCAAAAGAAAATTAAAGTTAGTTTTAAAGATAGATGTTTTGTAAATATATTTAAAAAAAAAATGTTTTTTTTGTTCAAGTGTTCGACAACTTAAAATATTAATCTACAAAAATTCACGCAAAAATAAACAAAACTCAAATTGGGTAAAGTAAAACGCTTGTTTTGTTCCATAATTTTATGGACACGTGTTTCGATCGGTTAGGATCATTTTCAAAGTTAAACTTAAATGATCCTAACCGATCGAAACACGTGTCAGGCAACTAAAAATAAAATTATGGAACAAAACAAGCGTTTTACTTTACCCAACTTGAAAATATGGTTCCATCAAGAAACTAGCACAACAAGTATTCAATATATTCAAAACTCAAAGTTAGTTTTGAAGGTAAATGTATTAAAAATACAATCATATCAGTATTTTTTTCTATTTTTTCTTTGTTTAAATATTCGACAAATAATTTTTAAAAATAGACACATTTTTAAAAATCGAAGATAATTTTAAAGGAAAATATACTAGAATTTTTGATAAATTCTATCATACCAGAATTTTTTTCATTCGACAACTTAAAACGATAATTTTCAAAAATTCATAGCACCCAAAAATGAACACATTTGCAAATATCAAAGTTTTGAGTTCTGTCGATTTATTAAAATATTTGTGGAACTAAATTTTGCTTTCGATTTTTGTTAACAAGTTAAAACATTCAAAATTCATAACTTAAGGAAAAAGTGGCACATTCTCAAAAATTAAAGTTACTTTTAAAGGGAGATGTTTTGTGAATATATAAAAAAAATATATTTTTTTTACTCATCAAACAAAGCTGTTTTTTAAGGTAAATAAATGCATTATGATTTCATCCGAGTTTTTGAAGAATTCAATCATATCAATTTTTTTTTTCTACTTTTTCTTTCGTCAAATATTCGACCAGTTAAAAAATTCATTTTTAAAAATTTATAACGTAGAAATTGATTCATTTTCAAAAATCAAAGTTTAAGTTAAAAGTGAATATACCAAAAATTTTGAGCAATTCCATTATATAAGAATTTATTTTCTTTAAATTTTGTTTGTTCGAAAATATTACTTTTCAAAAATTCATAACTCGTAAAAATTGGCTCAGTTTTAAAAATCAAGGTTAATTTTAAAGATAAATGAATTATGATTGCATCAGAGTTTTTTAAGAATTGAATCAAATCGATATGATTTTTTTTTCTAGTTTTTCGACCACTAAAAAATCATAACTCACGTAAAAATTAACACATTTAAAAAAATCAAAGTTTATATTAAAGGTATCTTATGAATATACTAAAAATTCTGAGCAATTCCATCAAATAAGTATTTTTTTTTAGATTTGTTCAATTCTTGACAAAAAAAACATTATTAATTTTCAAAAATTCATAACTCTGGGAAAAATTGGCAAATTTTCAGAAATTTAAGTTAGTTTCAAAGGTAGATGTTTCGTTAAGATTTTATCCATATCACTATTGAATTTTTTTAGATTAAAAAAAATATATTAATATTAATTTTCAAAGATTTATTCAAATTTTTAAGGAATTCATGTCTATATTTATTTTTCTTCGGATTATTTCATTATTCTACCGAATGTTCAACCTAAATTCGTTCAATTCAACTGTTAAGCAGCTTCAGAACAACCCAGGAACGGTAACGAGAACGGGAACGGGAACGAAAATGTTCCTAGCTTGTCGTTCCCGTTACCGGAAATTAGTTGTCAACAAAATATACTTAATGTTTTAAGTACGACATACGACGCATAATAACAACGTGAAGGAAAATAGGGAGGTTTTAAAAATATGTATAGATAATATTAAATCTGTGCCTCACCAAACCAAAAGTTGACGAGCCGCCACTGGTAAAAAATAAAATTGTGGATCTGTGCGGGCATTAATATTTTTTTACTGGAAATTTACATCGGATGGAGGTGGTAACCCTAAGTTTTGTGAAGCGAATACCCGGCATTATATGGGGTTTTTCAAAAAATGATCTGAAGCCACAGCTTGATAGAAGTGTGGAATCCTTGGGTTCCTGGAATTGGCACAGTCTCAAGTGTGTGTGAAAGGTCAGATTGTGCCCATTTGTGATTTGACAATGTCTATTCCTACGCGATTGTCCGGAAAACTAGGGACTACAGGATCAGAATTAAAGAGTTTAAAAATTGTGTTATATTTTTTCAATCAATCGCGAAATGTGCAATTTCAGACTTACAGTACCTCAAGTCCCGGTCGATTATCAGAAAACTAGCAAGGCGTACAATTATCAGAAACAATCATTTCTAGTTCTGGTCGATTATCAAAAAACTAGCAAGGCATACAATTATCAGAAACAATAATTTTTAGCTCCGGTCGATTATCAGAAAACTAGCAAGGCGTACAATTATCAGAAACAATAATTTCAAGTTCCGGCCGATTATCTAGCGAAGCGTACAATTACCAGAAAACTTGTCTTATTGAAAATTGAAAATACTCGTCCCGGAACGTTCAATTCAATTCAATTCGGGTAATAGAGGCACGCGGGGAATTCCTCTTCCAATTTTCCGCAAACGCACTATTCCACCCCATCCCACACACACTTCGCTCCCCCCTTCACCCCAACCTAATCCTCTCAGTGTCTCATTTTCATTTCGTCCTACAGACCATAAAAGGGACATCATCCCCGACACCTAGGCGCGCTATTTTGAATAACGCCCTCCGACACTGCGACATTTGTCTCTGGGCAGACTGCACACATGATCCCAAGCGATACTGGATTATCCCTTTATATCCCAGACCGTTGTGAAAGAGTGGAAATTTTCCCGCTCGCCCCTAAATCGGCTGGCAATTTATTTACCCATGTACGGATGCTTCTATGTAAATATTTAGGCGTTCGGCGGATGCGAACGTAAACTTTAAATTAATCCGGTTTAATTGATTACGGTGAAGGTATTTTTAGTGTTTGTTAATTTTCTTAGCGTGGCATTCGGTACGGAAATAATTCCTTAGAAGTTAATTTAAGAATTCGACCTTGCCATTAATATAAATTTAAGAATACTAGGTTTTTAGCAAATTATATTGTTTTATCAAATATCATCCAATTTCTATTGTAACGTGCGTACGACAAAAATCGACGACGAAGATGGCACTGGAAATTTCATGTCTGAACTAACAAGGGAACATAGGGAACTCGTAAATTCAAAAAACTCTGAAACATTGTGTGGAAGTAAAGTAGTTCATCCGTAGTATAAAACCATTTTCTGTTTATGCGGAATTCCAATCTGGGGTGGTGAAACCCTTCTCAAAGAAAAATAACAGTTTTTTTAAAGCAAATTTCTTCTAAATTACAACACATATGAAAAAATTGTTCATATCACGCACATCGAGAAGTAGACGAACAACTTGCTGCCGTCGCGTCAGTTTGGATACGTAGTTTTGACAACGAGCGGAGGCATCATGGACCATGAGGAAGCTAGAAGAAAACATCTCGGAGGAAAAATCCTTGGATTTTTCTTCTAATGTAATGTTAGTTAAAATAAAATGAAACTATTTTATTCTCTTTACTACGTTATATTCAGATTTTGCGGAGAAGCAAAATTTACTCCACCCTCCCCCTCATTAAATTTTCCATTTCCGAAAAATCTGAATGTATTGTAGCAAAGAGAATAAAATGCTCCACAACTTTTATATGAACCATTTCTTCATATGACCTGTACTCTACGAGAAACTTGTTAAAAAAAACTGTTCTTTTTCTTTGAAGACTGGTTTCACCCCCTCAGACTGGAATTCCGCAACAACAGAAAATGGCTTTGTGCTAAGGCTGAACTTTACTTCCACACAATGTTTCAGTTTTTTTTTTTTTAATTTACGCGTTTCCCTTGTAAGATAAGATCACACGCGTACGCTTAAAGTACTGATGTTAATAACCCCTAATTATAATATCTAACATATCACCAGTGCAGAGATTTACAACACAATTTCGTCGTCGATTTTTGTTGTACGCTCGATATTTTGACGTATCTAGTAGTGTTGTGTCCAGTGGCGGCTGGTGGAACATTTTGATGGTAGAGCCACTATTCCTTCTTTCTGAAAAAAAAAATCGCTAGATTTTGACGTTTCAATTGGAAAAATCCGTCAAAGGATTTAGAAGTTATGTGTTTTCAAAAATAATTTGCTCGCAGCACAAGTCTGCAATTTGAAAAAGAAAAAATATTTTCAAATGTTTGAATACTTTTTTAAAGAACATAAAATTCACCAGATTTTGACGCTTCGACTGGAAAAATCCGTTAAAGGATTCAGAAGTTACGCGCTTGCAAAATTTGGATTTTCAAACATAATTTGCACTTAGTATAAAAAACTGAAATTTGAACACTTAAGAAAAAAATATTTTTAGATATTTGAATGCTTTTTAAAGAACATAAAATTCACCAGATTTTGACGTATCGATTGAAAAAATCCATGAAAGAATTCAGAAGTTACGCGCTTGTAAAATTTGAATTTTCAAAAATAATTTACTCGCAGCATTAAAAAACTGCAATTTGAACACTTAAGAAAAAAAAAATTCAAAATGTTTGAATGCTTTTTTAAAGAACATAAAATTCACCAGATTTTGACGTTTCGATTGGAAAAATCCGTTGAAGTATTCAGAAGTTACGCGCTTATAAAATTTCGATTTTCAAAAATAATTTGCGCGCAGCTTAAAAAACTGCAATTTGAACACTTTAGAACAAAATATTTTTAAATGTTTGAGTGCTTTTTTAAAGAACATAAAATTCACCAGATTTTGACGTATCGATTGGAAAAATCCATTAAAGAATTCAGAAGTTACGCGCTTGTAAAATTTGAATTTTCAAAAATAATTTGCTCGCCGCATAAAAAAACTGCAATTTGAACACTTCACAAAAAAATTTTTAGATGTTTGAATGCTTTTTTAAAGAATATAAAATCCGCTAGATTTTAACGTTTCGATTGGAAAAATCCATCAAAGAATTCGGAAGTTATGCGCTTGTAAAATTTGAATTTTCAAAAATAATTTGCTCACAGCACAAAAAAAAATTGCAATTTGAACTCTTAAAAACAATATATTTTAAAATGTTTGAATGCTTTTTTAAAGAACATAACATTCTCTAGATTTTGACGTTTCAATTGGAAAAATTCGTCAGAGGATTCAAAATTTTAACATTTATTTGATTTTTGAAAATGGATCAATTTCTGCGAGAGTTATAAAATTTTAAAAATGTTTTTTTTTTATTGTCAAATATTTGAACAGCAAAAAAATGGGAAAAAAATAATGCTGATATGAATCATAATTAATCATAATACATGTACCTTTAAAATTACTAACTTTGATTTTTTTAAATTTTTGTTAAACAAACCAAAAATCGTAAACAAAATTGAGTTCCTCAAATATTTTGATACATCAACAGAACGAGCACCTTTAAAACTAACTGGAATTTTTGAAAATGTGTTTATTTTTGGGTGTGATAATTTTTTTTAAATCAATGTTTAAAAAATACTGCCTTTAGAATTAACTACGTTTTTTGAAAATGTATCAATTTTTGCGCGCGTTATGAATTTTTGAAAATTAATATTTTAAGTCAAGTAACACTTAAACAAAGTGACACTCTACATATCGAGCCGCCCCTGGTTGTGTCAATAAAAAAAAAACAATAATAGTAGATTATATATCAAGGGAGAGAAATACGTGATTTTTCTCGAGGTGCAAATTTGTACCCCGAGGGAAAAATAGCATTCTCCCGATATACACAATTTTTTTTCGCAAACGGGACATTTTAAGAATCAAACGTTCGTTCCTAAAACGCAACCTAGAAAAAAAAATCTGTCAGTCGTGACAGTTAAAATAAATCATGGAGCCTCGCGGGATCATTTCTCTCCTTAGGGGGAGAATTTTTACTTCTCTCGCGATTTCAAGGGCCGAGAAATCGACTTTCTCTCCCGTTTGTAAAAAAATTCTCATTCGTACATATGCGACACCTGGCTGAGCTATAAACAAAAATCACAACGATTTACCACCACTTGATAATATGCCCTCAAGGTTTCTTACATATACGTCCTGATTATATTTTACAATCAAAAATCAATTCGGAAAGAACTCGTTGTTATAAAATATTAAGGAAATGAAAATTGGAACGGTTGCTCATACTTTATTCACATCCACTCGCAACCGAGAGAAAAGAAGCTTTTAAAAATACACTGTCGTAAGAATTCTTAAGGATAATACTAATGTTTACTGGAACTACTTAAATCTGGATAGTCTCAATTGTTTTTAAACTGCATCCGAGTGCAGTAAAAGTGAGCGAATCTTATCGTTATCCCGGAGGTTCGTGAAGAACAGTTATGCGGTAATATACGACCCTTGAGACAATCATCCCTTTAAATTTACTATTGCATCACTGGGGATGCAGGGCATCCTCGCTGCGATAAAGCGGAGTATTTACTTTTAAACATTCCAACGAAATCCGGAGAACTTAAGCACTGAAATCGGCTCGGTATTTTTTTTTAAGGACGGAAATTCGGGTAGAGGAAGTGCGGATGATTTGGAATTGGCGTAAGCATCAGGCTAATCGGCCACTAGCGATAATTAAGTTTTTGAGATTTCATTTTAATAATGAATGGGACATACACTAGACATCCATGGACTAGCACGGCCACTTTTTCGTTCCGAAAAAGTGACCGCACGGGGCTTAAGATTTAGAGATTTCTCGTGTTAAGCTACTGAGATTTTTAAGGTTCTCCAGCGCCCTGTGAAACCCACCTGCCACCACTAGGCCGCTGCCTCAGAGATTTTTTTCCACTAAATCGAGAAACCCAATGCACCCTCATACATTTTTTTTAATCAAGTTACAAGAGTAACAAAAGAGGTAACTATTTGACACGTCAAATTCACTAAAAACTATTACAACTGGCCTCGATTAATTAATTCGAAATTAATTTTGCCAGACTGATAGGTCAAACATAAAAAATCCTCAAATTGAGCATAAAACGGATTGCGCCATAAAATGTCACCCCGATCGTAAAATAAATTACGAGAAGAACAACCACACCGACATTATAGATTTCCCATAATCACCGCCCTCTAAAGTCATCAATCCGGCTCGGTTTACAGCTTCTATTGTCGTCTGCTAATAAAATGGGCGGATGGGGCAATCGAATCCACCTCCACGAAGCTAAATCGTGATTGCAGAGCCATTGTTAACAGAGTTACCCTTTTTTTTTCAAGTGTCGTATTTGTTTTACACGGGGATTTCCGAGTGGAACACAAATGGCACTCTTCAAAACTGCAAATTTAATTATTAAAGTGGGAATTAATGCGCATCTAATATTCCCTCTTTAGTCCGAAAGTTTTAACCTTTGACTGGCGCTTTTTAGCGTAGCAGGACGGAAGGGAGTGTATCTTCCCGGCGGGAATTTCATTATCCGGCGCAATAATTCGGTTTATTTAGTTTTCTAAAGTTTGCTAATTCCAGATGCGCATGCAAAGATGGGCGGGATCTCATTAGGGGTAGTTCGGCGATTTGCATTTACCCGATGCCGGCTTTTGATGTATCCGTAACCACACAAGGCTGATATGGCGAATGATCTTGTTTAATGAATGACGGAAAGTTTTCCATTTTCTGTACAATTGTGACATTAAAAAAAAAATAGTTCAGTCGCGCTAATAAAAATAATCGTTTTCCGTATAATTGTGACATATAACAAAAAAAATATTGCAGTATTCACCAATTTTGCGGATGAAGTAAATTTTAAGTACCTGGCGCATGCACCATAAGATCAAATTGTAAATGAGCTCATTTTACTTGTCTGCAAAGCTATGGTTGAGACCTTTATAAACTAACTCGTTAGTTAAGGGTTAAAAAACTTTTTTTAATGTGATTTATCTGTATGCAGTAAGTGCGTTTGCAACTTGGCTAGTGAGGTGGCAAAAAGAGAGCTCTACTCCAAGCGCCAGCTTAATTTTTTTTGTCTTCCTTTAGCCGCGTGATTTTGCATATTTACGTATGTCTGAGCTTTTGCGATACCATCGTTACCGCAGTAAATTATGTGTGACGCCAATTGAAAGACAGGTCAATTAGATAGACACTTTAGGAATTAAAATCTTAATCATTGCTTTTACGAACTTCCGTTTGCGCCGGATAAGCGAACACTTTACATAGAAAAGCTTTAAGGGAATTGAATTATCTTCAAGAATTTTAGATGAAGCTTTTAGAATTTTTAAACTATTTCAGTTCCACCTCGAAATATTTATTGGTTACATAAATAAAGATGTCGAGAATAATTGGTTGTAGATTTAGTTCCTTCCTTGAAATATATTTTATTGAATAAAGATAATTGCCATTTTTCGATACTCTCCCTTACCGCAGGTGCCATCTTATTTCCAAATTTTAATGAATACACCCCATCCCCCCCTGCCCCTCAACGTTAGCAAGTTATGAGTTCCAAATGAAATTGCGCGCGTGACTGGAAACGCCGTGCAAACAATTTAACATTTCCAAATGGGATTAATTGTTAATTAATTAAATTACTCCGGCGCGTTTTAGGACGCCAAGTTGTAGATTTAAATAACGATTTCGGGATATTACATAATGCCCGCGGTGTTGCGAGCGTAATTGTCGGAGGGGATGCATTCAAGTCGTGTATAATTGATGTGTGTATTTAAGTACCGAAGGACGTGTTCGCTAATTGAGCTAAAAATCCTTTAAAGTTGTTAGGGGGATAATTAATTTGAGCTGTTCCAACTCGGATTCGGTTAATTAAAGTTGTTTGGTACGTTCAAATTGAATATTTGAATGGCACGGAAATGTTCTAATGCAACAATATTATTTATTTGTGTATTTCAATAAAGTGTAATAATGTAAAACGGACGCTATTTATTATCTGTAGTAATAATAATAATATTTTTTTATTTTCGCCATAACAATACAGTTTTGCACAAGTCGTACAAATAAATTAATAAAGAATACAAAACTTGACTGAAGTTAAAATCAATAATAAAATAGTTAGTTACGATAAATTTGACGGATTTTTACGGAATTTAGTCATTTTGAGAATTTTCATATTTTTTCAAGTTGTTAAAATGATTACAATTTTCGCAAATTTTTGTTCCATTTGTAAGATGTTTTTACAAAATTTGGGGATAAAATTACACAGCTCTTTAAGAAATCGTAATCCCCGATGAATAATGAGTAATTTTTAAAAAGTTCAGAATCAATAGCAATTGTTTTCATATTTTTTCCAAATCGCCAAAATGATTACAATATTTCGCAAATTTTTGTTCTATTTGTAAGATTTTTACAAAATTTGGGAATGGAATTATACAGCTCTTTACGGAATCGTAATCCCTAATGAATAATGAGTAATTTTGAAAAGTTTAGAATCGGTAGCAATTGTTTTCATATTTTTTTCAAATCGTCAAAATTATTACAATATTTCGCCAATTTTTATTCTATTTGTAGGAGATTTTTGCAATATTTGGGGGTAGAATTATACAGCTCTTTACGGAATCGTAATCCCTAATGAATAATGAGTAATTTTGAAAAAGTTTAGAATCGCTAGCAATTGTTTTTATATTTTTTTCCAATCGCCAAAATGATTACAATATTTCGCAAATTTTTGTTCTATTTGTGAGATTTTTACAAAATTTGGGAATATAATTGTACAGCTCTTTACGGAATCGTAATCCCCGATGAATAATGAGTAATTTTGAAAGAGTTTAGAATCGCTAGCAATTTTTTTTTCTAATCGCCAAAATAATAACAATATTTCGCAAATTTTTGTTCTATTTGTAAGATTTTTACATAATTTGGGAATGGAATTGTACAGCTCTTTACTGAATCGTAATCCCCGATGAATAATGAGAAATTTTGAAAAAGTTTAGAATCGCTAGCAATTGTTTTTATATTTTTTTTCAATCGCCAAAATAATTACAATATTTCGCAAATTTTTGTTCTATTTGTAAGATTTTTACAAAATTTGGGAATAGAATTGTACAGCTCTTTAAAGAATCGTAATCCCCAATGAATAATGACTAATTTTGAAAAAGTTTAGAATCGCTAGCAATTGTTTTTATATTTTTTTTCAATCGCCAAAATAATTACAATATTTCGCAAATTTTTGTTCTATTTATAAGATTTTTACAAATTTTGGGAATAGAATTGTACAGCTCTTTACGGAATCGTAATCCCTGATAAATAATGAGTAATTTTGAAAAAGTTTAGAATCGCTAGCAATTTCATCATATTTTTTTCAAATCGCCAAAATGATTACAATATTTCGCAAATTGTTGTTTTATTTGTAAGATTTTTACAAAATTTGGGAATGGAATTGAACAGCTCTTTACGGAATCGTAATCCCCGATGAATAATGAGTCATTTTGAAAAAGTTTCGAATCGACAGCAATTGTTTTTATATTTATTTTTTTCAAGTCACCTTGAAAGTTTTTAAAATTATAATCAATGAACGCATGAAATGATTCTAAAATCTAAGGATAACATATATGTAACTTCATGATGGATTTTAAGTAATTTAGGATTTTTTGAAGGTTTTTATAATCGTCACAAATCATCAAAATTAAATTGCCCTAAAAATTGCTGTAGCGCAATGTAGTTTTTCGAACGTTACGATTTAATTAAATTCCTAATTTCATGCCAATGGTACTGGACATTGGTACTACTGTTTAATGTAATTAAACATTTAAACACGAGGACGATTAATTTTATAAAGTTGCAGTTGGACATTTTGCATGCCGATAGTTATCAAGCATTTATGCCCAAGGGGATGTTAATGTCGTTGCTGATCAAATTGGTAGCATAAAATACGTGACGGTGATGGAGCAATTTTGTGGAATAACAGTAATCGGCTGGGGATTGTGCAGTACCGTAAATAGGTAAACATATTCGAACACGATAGTGCCATTCGTGTCCAATATTAATTAATTATGTCCATAAAATTGTATCGCACGATAATATCTGCGGATTTGAATGAATAAATGATTTGCTTTTTTTATATCGAATGTATTTTTCATTCAAAAAGTTAAATGAACAATATTTGAAAACTCAACACTTAAAAATAAGGTGAAAATATTTTTACACCCGCTTATCAGGCATTAAACTTTAGCGAAGACATTGAATTTAATTGAATGATTAACAAATAAATAATGAATTTATTTTTACTGAATAGCGAAAGCTTAAGTAAAAAAAATACACGCTCTTATCAGTAAACTTTGGTGAAAACATCGAACTTAATTGGATGATTAAAAAAATAATATGAATTTATTTTTACACGGAAAACATCGATCAAATTTAAAACCCGCCGGCTCTATTGAAATATTTTTCACTCTTTCATTCCCAAGCTCAAAAGACCGCCGAAGCGACCCCAGTCTTTCGTGCGCGCGTAATTCACGAAAGCCGCCCCTAAATCAGCGGCTCCGTTCCCTTTGTTTTCCAAAAAGGAAAAAAAAATCGTCAAATTACCACGAAAGGTCGCCGAAGCAAGATTTCGGATCGTCCGATTGTTCTGGATCGTCGGTGTCGAATTTTAATTAAACACGAAGTGCTCTCGTTATTATTAAAATTCACCCTGTTTGTGTTGAACGTGAAAACTCGGGAAAGCGCGGAAGCCCAGGTATGGATTGCCGACGACGACGACGTTTTAATTATGCACATAATTAGTGCCGGATGCTGGAGGGGTAATTTTATTTCTGGCGAAAATTTGCAAAAAATGACACAGTTTACATAATCATCGCGAAATTTGCGGTCGGGAAAGTTCTTCGGCTGATGAGATGTTGGCACGATTCCCGACACTCCTTTTGACTTTCAAAGTCAGCGATGCTACATGAGGTGCGATTTTAATGGGAAATTTTATAAATATCAGTTTTTTTTAAGCTATTTATATTTACGTTTTCATGGTTTATTTTCAATTGAAATCATATTTTAAATGTACATCGAGCGTTGCGTTAACTCGGGTAAAAGTGACGTTTAAAACGTCAAAATTATGAAAGATGGAAAAATTATATTTCAAATTAAAAAACTCGGTTTACTCAAAAACTAACGATACACACACACACACACACACACACACACAAATAAATTTCCAGAAATTGTTGAAATGGCGACATCGAGCAGTAATTTTCTAATTAAATCGATTGAATATTCACACGCGCAACGCGAGTAATGTTCCCTTTGACAGTCAACATTAAACTTGAGTTTGAAATACGCAAACATCGCGGCACTAACAACATCAGTTCCGGAATTGCCACGATAGCGGCATATTAATAATACACACTCGTATCCTCCTAGACGACACTGAATTATTGCACAAACTAGTTGGGCAATAAATGGTGGAAGCGCCGGGATGCGAATATGTGTATCAAATAATCCTCTGCTCAAATATTTATACTGCAAGAACAAGCTCGCGTGAAGGGTAAATCCCGCTGCCTTGTAATTGCGGATTTGTAGTAAAATAAGTAATTGTCTTTCTCGTTTATTATTTTCTTTTACCAGCGGTTATTACCGGGGCTCTAGAATTACACGGGGTGTAGGATTACCCGATGTATAATATTAGGGCCGCGTCTTCGCATTGATGACGGCTGGAAAGTGTGCATTTCACGGTTGGAATTTTTAGGATGGCCCATCAAATGTCTGCGTCGGTATCGAATATCCCGTAATGGCTGTGCCGCCGCCGCCGCCGTGGGAGTCTGGAGGGATGACGTTTGATCGGTCGTGCACGATTGCACGCGTCTACCACCTCTAAACATGCCAGAGGACGTTCTCCAAAGGGCGGAATTTCCCGCACCCCCGGTCCGGATAACCGAACCGAATTTATAGCCCAAAACCCGACGTCCCACCACGAAACTCCATTTAATACTAAACGCCATTAAGCATCACGCCCTATAGGAATTGAGGGCCGTACTAGCCCTCAATAAGCGCCGTGCCCTTTACTTTACGAAAAAATGCTTTGTTTAAAAGTTGTCAAGATGATGGTTTTACATACAACGAAACAATAGAAATAATGCATTTCTCACATACTGAAAAATTTATCGATATTTAAGGACATTCGAAACTTAAATTCAAAAAACTGCATCTTGGGATTATAAAAAATTTAAAAGCATGATCACTCGTGAAGTTGCCTTTAAGATTTTTCAAATCACTTATTTGACATACTAGAAAACAATTGATATTTTTAAGCCAGAAACAAAATTGCGGCATTTGTAACTTGAATTCGAGGAACCGAAATTTTGCACTATGGGATTAGAAATATTTGAAAAAAAAAATTATCACTTGTGGAATTATCTTCAATTTTTTTTAAACTACTTAGAAATAATTCATTTTGACATTCCAAAACAACTATGGATATGTTTAAGCCAGAGACAAAATGGCGACTTTCGTAACTAGAATTCTAGGAAGCGGAATTTGCATTTTGGAATAAGAAATATTTGAAAAAAAAATCACTTGTCGAATTGTCTTCAAAGTTATTTAAAACGACTTAGAAATAATGCATTTTTGACAGTTAATTGATATTTCTAAGCTAGGAAATTTGCATCTAGGGATTAGAAATATTTGAAAAAAAATATACCTTGTGGAATCGTTTTCAAATTTTTTAAAAACTACTGAGAAATAATGCTTTTTTGTCATACCAAAAAAAACATTGATATTTTTAAGCCAGAAACAAAATGACGACATTCGAAACCAGAATTAGAGGAAACGGAATTTGCATTTTGGAATTAGAATTATTTGAAAAAAAAATATCACTAATTTTTTTTTTAAACTACTTAGGAATAATGCATTTTTGACATACCAAAACAACAATGGATATGTTTAAGTCAGAGACTAAATAGCGAATTTCGTAACTTGAATATGAGGAAGTTAAATTTGCATTTTGAGATTAGAAATATTTGAAAAAAAAATTATCACTTGTGAAATTGTCTTCAAAATTTTTTAAAACTATTTAGAAATAATGCATTTTTGTCATACTAAAGAACGATTGATATTTTTAAGTCAGAAACAAAATGACAACATTCATAACTTGAATTCGGGGAGGCGAAATTTGCACTTTGGGATTAGAAATATCAATTGTGTAATTGTTTTCAAAATTTTCTAAAACTATTAGAAATAATGCATATTTGTCATACCAAAAAAAAACAATTGATATTTTTAAGCCAGAGACAAAAGATAAAAAGAGTAAACAAAATTTATATCTTGGGATTATAAAAATTCTAAAAGCTTTCTTACCTGTGGAATTGTCTTAAAAAAATTTTAAACTACTTAAAAATAATGCATTTTCCACATACCAAAAAGCACTTGATATTTTTAAGCCAAAAGCAAAATAGCGACATTCGTAACTTAAATGCGAGAAAGCGAAATTTGCATTTTGGGATTAGAAATATTTGAAAAAAATATTATCCCTTGTGGAATCGTCTTCAAGTTTTTTAAAACTACTTAGAAACAATGCATTTTTAACATACCCTAAAAACAATTGATATTTTTAAGCTAGAAACAAAATGGCGACATTCTAAACTTAAATGCGAGAAAACGAAATTTGCATTTTGGGATTAGAAATATTTGAAAAAAATATTATTCCTTGTGGAATCGTCTTCAAGTTTTTTAAAAACTACTTAGAAATAATGCATTTTTAACATACCCTAAAAACAATTGATATTTTTAAGCCAGAAACAAAATGGCGACATTCGAAACTAGAATTCGAGGAAGCAATATTTGCATCTTGGGATTATAAAAATTCTAAAAGCTCTATTACTCGTGGAATTGCCATCAATATTTCTAAAATTGCTTAGAAAAAAATGCATTTTCACCCACTAGAAAACAATAGATACTTTTAAGCTAGAAACAAAATTGCGACATTTTGCACTTTGGGATTAGAAATATTTAAAAAAAAATTATCACTTGTGGAATTGTCTTAAAAAATCTTTAAAACTATGTACTTAGAAATTGTACATTTTTGACATACTACAAAATAATTAATATTTTTAAGCTAAGAACAATATTGCGTCATCCAAAACTTGAATTTGAGTATGCGAAGTGTGCATCTAGGGATTTGAAAAATTCTGAAAATATTATGACTCGTGGAAGTGTTATTAAAATTTCTAAAACTGCTTCGAAATAATGCATTCTTCACCTACAAAAAAACAATTGATATTTTTAAGCTAGAAACACTATTGCGATATTCGAAACTTGAATTCCAGTAAGCAAACTTTACATCTTGAGATTAGAAAAATTCTAAAAAAATTATCACTCGTGAAATTATTTAAAAAATTTTCAAAACTACTTTAGAATGTTCTAGAAAACTAATTTTAAGCCAGAAATAAAATGGCGACTAAATCTAATCTTGAATTCGAGAGAATGAAATTTGCATCTTGGGATATATTAAAAAAATGGTGATGTGGCCATCATGTTACTTTCTCCGACTTGATGGTATCATTTATATTTACGCTTTCATGGTTTATTCTAAATTTAAATAACATTTTAAATGTACATCGAATGTTTCGTAGACTCGGATGAAACTGACGTTTAAAACGTCAAAATTATGAAAGATGGGAAAATTATGCTTCAAATTCAAAAATTCGGTTTACTCAAAAACTAACGAGATTTCGAAAAAAAACTTATTCTTTAGAAATTGTTCATTTTGGCATTCTCTACAATTATTATTCACATAAATTTGCTGTAACTATTATCGTTTCATAATTATACAGCAAAAATTTAAAAAAAATTAATAAATTTTTTTCTCGAACAGCAATGATTTTATGAAAAATATTTTCAAGCAAAAGATGTTCATTTCTTTGTTGTCTTCAATGTTTGTTTAAATATTTTTGTAATATTTTTCATATTTAAGAAAATATTCGCAAAAAACAAAAAACAGTTAAGGTAAACACCCACTTTCGGTGTACGAAATTTTACCAAAAGCTTTTCAGTTCTTCAGATTATCAAATAAGACGTATGTTGAAAGTTTCATATCAATTGCTTTATTAGTTTTTGAGATACAGCGCACACAGACAGACACACACACACACACACACAGACACATTTTTTTTCCAGAAATTGTTGAAATGGCATCTAGGGACCCCAAAACGGATATTTCCGTAAAAAAAATTAAAAAAAAAAAAATCACGATCACAATACTTTCTCGTACTTCGTAACGGAGAAAGTAAAAATATATAACTTGTGGAATTGTCTTAGAAAAATTTCAAACTACTTGGAAATAATGCAATTTTGACATACCAAAAAACAATTGATATTTTTATAATAAAAACAAAATGGCGACTTGCGTAACTTGAACGCGAGGAAGCAAAATTTGTAACTAGGGATTAAAAATATTCTTAAAATATTTGTGTATATCACACATGGAATTGTCGTTAAAATTTCTAAAACTACTTCTGCCGTAAGGCGATTGGAGCAAGTCATTCATTATATGCTCGTTGTACAATATACTATTTTAAGCAATGCGTGAAATAAAGCAATAAATAAAAATAATATTTTCATAAACCAAAATAAACAAAAATTACTTAATTTGTTTGTAATCGATAATATGCAATATTAATGAGCTTGCACTTTCAAATTAATACCGTATGGAAATAAACTCTGGTAAATATATTTTTGTGTATTTTCAAGGGCTCGAAATTGTTGTTGTAATAAAACAACCCCGAATTCGTACGAATAATATTCAAAATAGGCTGTGTAAATGTAAATACACCCTAATCTACGATCCAGCGTAATTTTCCGGCACTGTGTGAAATAATGATTGATCGCTGGATAAATTAATTTGAATTATTCAGATTAAGGCAAAAACGAAAATTCTATGAATATTTAAAGTGAGTCCACAACATATTTATTTCAGTTTGCGCGAAACCGACAAGTAGCCATACATTTAAATTACGCTATTTGGAGACTCAAAAATTGATTGTTTTAGCCTTTGAAGCCAATTCCTTGTTTGATTAATTTTTTACAATTTTTCAAATCGCCGAATGCATTTTTCGTTTTTACACTTTGACGGGAATCGTTTTGTTTCTGGCTAGGATAAGGCAATTGTTTTAACGTTACATTAATTTTTTACAATTTTTCAAATCGTCGAATGTAGTTTTTCGTTTTCACAGTTCGAATTTGTATGTGTGTCGTTTTATATCTGCCTAGGATTAGGCAATTGCTTTAACGGGGAATCAAAAAATGATTGTTTTTCTGTAGATTTGGAGCCTTTAAAACCAATTCCTCGTTTGAGTAATTTTTTTAAAATTTGAACAATTAAATCGAAAATTTATGTCAAAATAAAGAATATTTACAGGTCAAAAATCTAAAAATAAAAAATGCGGGGAAAAAAAAGGAAATTAAATCGCAAAAAGTCAAAATAAAGGATATTTACGCTGAAAATTAAAATATTTTGAACAGGGTTCGGACGATATATATCATTGGATATATATCATGATATGAGCATGATGTGAGCAAAAAAACTCAAAAAAGGTCCTCACTTTCAAATTCTTCAATTTATCTCTGAAAACATAGTGCAGAGCAAAAAAGTCTTCATTTCAAAATTTTTTCAATTTGATGTCAAATTTTTTGACATTTTAAATGTTATTTTTTTACTATATTGCAAGCAATATAGTGTTTGTTTGCAATAAATAAAAATAATATAAATAAGGTATGTCCATTATATAATTAATAAGTCATATAAACATTAATATTAATGACCAAGAATAAATATCAAGAAGTTGATATATATCTGATATATATCCGATATATTGATATTTATATAAATATCGGATATTTTCCGAACCCTGATTTTGAACAAAAATATCGAAAATAAAGGTCAAAAATTCGTGAGAGAAAGACAAAATGCAGACCAGATAGTCGAAAATTTTAACAATGAAATCGAAAATTTGGATCAAAATAAAGAATATTTATATATTTAGACAAAAAAAAATCGAAAACACAGTCTTAGTAATACAAAATGCGGAATATTCTAGTAAGAAAATGATTTAAATTAGTCTCAAAAATCACTCTATTGTTCAAAATGATTTTCCAATTTTTTTTTTATAGGAAAATATTTTATTTTTTATTTTTTTGCTTTCGACTTTTTTGCATAATTGGGAAAATATATTTTTGAAAGATCGAAAGACGTCGCTTGCCAAATTGGCTTCCAGTAATACCAACTAATGTATTATATTACTGTAAATAATTGCCAATAAATGTATGTATACAGGGTGCCCGGATTTCGTAGGAACAGCATGGGCAACTTCTGCATATTTGAAGAGATAGAGGGAGGGTCAAATTAGTAAAAAGGTGTGGTTTCGAGGGTTCATTAAGAATCCAGCGCCAGATTCCACTTGTCATGGCTCAAAAAAAAAAAAAAATCTCCCAGCTTCTTTCATTTGCCGTAACTTCCCTGCTACCCAAGATATCGAGATGCGGCTCGAACCAATTTGCATGGCACATTAAACACTTTCATTGGCACTTCATAGAACCAATTTTATTTGTGCAAATTTTTAGTAATCTAACAGAAGTTGCCCATGTTGACCCTACGAAATCTGGGCATCCTGTATATATTTTTGGCACACTTAATGCCCAAATAAGCAAACTAACTCCTAATCCCGTGAGTTCATTATGCCAACTTAATTGTTACAAACTGTACAATAAAATTGTAAAATTCACCGCAATTAATCTTAATCAACTCGCTCACTCTTCGCGCCGCAAAAAAGATCATCGATTATTCACGGGGTGGATGATTGAATGCGACACGTTGACAAAAATGTGCCGATCACGACACCGTCGATGACATACATTGCGGCATTTTACAGATAACCATTTATCTTCCTCGCGTATTTACAACGCGGCCCTAATTTCGGCACCGCCTGCAAAATAAACTAAAGATACATCTTGGGCGCGCTAAATTATGCCGCCCGCGCCTTGGTGAGGTTTCTATCAAAACGTAATAAATGAGTTTGTTGCGTAATAAATAACTCCTGTAACACAATGCGTTATCTTGCTGGAATTGCAGTGACGAGAATCCTGCAAAAAATCATTAATCACGGTTTTTGCATAATACGTGTCTACTGTTTCAAAACGAATTTCAACGTGATTTCTGTAATAAATTTCATTTTAAAGTAGTATTAAATTCCTGTATATTACAACGTTATTTACATAATGTAATACTCTCCACTATATTTTACAATTGTTCATAGTAAAATCTCTGGAAATAACTTTTAATTAAGTAAACTGCTGAATGTGCCATAAGACAAACTGTTACTCTCCATCATCAAAAGCGAAATTTATTTAATTAGGTCGGAGATTAATGTAAAAACTTAAATCTCCCCAGGATCCCCCCGCTGTTTAGTAAGCATCCCCAATTAGCATTTAATTGTGTCGTCGCGTTTTTCCACCTCATAAAATTTATTAACCCCGCGACTGCCGGCTTTGGTCCCTTTCGGCCCTCCTCTCAAGGTTCTACGTGGATGTTTCCGCAACGATTAATTTCAGCCGGACCACCGGTTCCAAGCTTGGTTTCTTCACTCCACTGACCGTCCCAAGTACAAACTGTCCTGCTGGGTTTATTAAAACTTCACTAGCTGCGATAAATTATCAGACAGAGCGAAATGCCTAACCCTTACTTGTTGCAGATACGTTGAATACATTTAATATTAAAGTAACGAGCTAGTTTATAATAGTCGCTTTACAGACTAATAAAATGAGCTAACTAATTTGCGAATTGAACTAATGGTGGATGCGCCGGTAACGTACAATTTACGTCATGCGCTCACTGTAGAGCATTTTATGTTACGAGAATATTTTATTGACATTACGGGAATATTATTTGTTGTCCCGGTAATAATTTTATAGGGGATTATTATCATTATTATTTAAGTCTTTAGTAATATACAAATTTGCAATATAAATTGACGCAATTGAGTTTTAGCAGTAATTGTAGCTTTTGCTTCTACTTCGTTATACATGTTGAATAACAATAAAAACTCTTTTAAATCAGTTTTGTACGACATAAACATGTATATATTATCTTTATCTTATGCAGAAACAAAACGACGCCCATCAAAATTCGAAATGTAAAAACGAAAAATGTATTCGACGAATTGAAAAATTGTAAAAAATTCATCAAACGAGGAATTAGCTCCAAAGGCTCAAAATCTACACAAAAAAACAATCAATTTTTGATTTCCTGTTAAAATAATTGCCTCAGCCTAGGCAACAATTACCCATCCAAATTTGAAGTTTGTGAACGAAAAAATGCATTCGACGATTTGAAAAATTGTAAAAAATTAATCAAACAAGGAATTGGCTTCAAATGCTCAAGATCTACAGAAAAATAATCAGTTTTTCATTCCCCGTTAAAACAATTGCCTTATCCTACGCAGAAACAAAACGACACCCATCCAAATTTGAAGTGCAAAAACGAAAAATGCATTCGACGGTTTAAAAAATTGTAAAAAATTCATCAAACCAGGAATTAACTTCAAAGGCTCCAAATCTACAGAAAAATAATCAATTTTTGATTTCCTGTTAAAATAATTGCCTCAGCCTAGGTAACAAAACGACTCCCATCAAAATTCGAAGTTTGTGAACGAAAAAATGCATTCGACGATTTGAAAAATTGTAAAAAATTAATCAAACGAGGAATTGGCTTCAAATGCTTAATATCTACAGAAAATACAATCAATTTTTGATTCCCCATTAAAACAATTGCCTAATCCTAGGCAGATATAAAACGACACCCATACAAATTTGAAGTGCAAAAATGAAAAATGCATTCAAAGATTTGAAAAATTCTAAAAAATTCATCAAACGAGGAATTGGCTTCAAATGCTCAAAATCTACAGGAAAACAATCACTTTTTTATTCCCCGTTAAAACAAGTGCCTTATCCTACGCAGAAACAAAACTACACCCATCCAAATTTGAAGTGCAAAAATGAAAAATGCATTCAAAGATTTGTTTTTGTTTTTCTGGTATTTTTGATTTTTCGAGCCGAATTTTTAAATTTTAGATTTTTGAGCTGTATTTTCGATTATTTTGGGACTAAATTTTCGATCTGTTGACTTAAATATTCTTTATTTTGACATAAATTTTCTATTTAATTGTTAAAATTTTCGTTTTCTTTTCTGGTCCGTATTTTTGATTTTTCGAGCCGAATTTTTAAATTTTAGATTTTTGAGCTGTATTTTCGATTCTTTTGGGACTACATTTTCGATTTGTTGACCTAAATATTCTTTATTTTGACATAAATTTTCGATGTAATTGTTAAAATTTTCGTTTTTTTTTCAAACGAGGAATTGGCTTCAAATGCTCAAAATCTACAGGAAAACAATCACTTTTTTATTCCCCTTATCCTACGCAGAAACAAAACTACACCCATCCAAATTTGAAGTGCAAAAATGAAAAATTCAAAGATTTGTTTTTGTTTTTCTGGTATTTTTGATTTTTCGAGACGAATTTTTAAATTTTAGATTTTTGAGCTGTATTTTCGATTCTTTTGGGACTAAATTTTCGATCTGTTGGCCTAAATATTATTTTTTTTATACATAAATTTTCGATTTAATTGTTAAAATTTTCGTTTTTTTTTTCTGGTCCGTATTTTTAATTTTTCCAGCCGAATTTTTAATTTTTCCAGCCGAATTTTTAAATTTTAGATTTTTGAGCTGTATTTTCGATTTTTTTTTGTTTAAATTTTTGATCGTTTGCTCTAAATATTTTTTATTTTGATTGATTTGATGATTTTGGTTAAAATATTTATAATCTGAATTATTCATTTATATGCGAGATTTATTTTTTTTTCCAGTATTTTCGAGTTTTGTTTCTTGAAATTTTCCATTTTTTAGTCTGCATTTATTATCTTTAGGCCCGAGTGTACGATGTATTGTCTAAATTTTCGACTTTCTGGCCAAAATGCAGATTTTTTTTGTTGAAATTTTGGATTTTTTGGGGCGTAATTTTTGATTTTTCGTTTAGTCTGCATTTATTATCTTTAGGGCCGAGTTTTCGATGTTTTGTCTAAATTTTAGACTTTTTGACCAACATTGTAGATTTTGCCCTAAATTTTTCTTTATCTTATTTTTATTTGTCTGTCAAAATTTTTCTTTCCTCGGCCCACTATTTTTATTTTTAAGCCAGAATTTTAGATGTTTGGTCTATTTTTTTATTCTATATTTTAGATTTTTTAACTTGGATTATTGATTTTATCTAGCGTTTATTTTTTTTGCTTTTATTTTCGAATTTCTGATCAGAAACTTATTTTTGGCGGTTGAAAGTGGCAAATTATTTTGCTTCTAGTTTTTGATTTTTTGTCTGCGTTTTTTTTATTTTTAGATCAAGATTCTTGATTCTTGGACCATATTTTAGATTTCTGTATTTTCAATGTTTTTTTTTTATTTTTCTTTATTTTGACCTAAATATTCGATTGGTTTGTAGAAATTTTCGTTTTTTTGTCTGCAATTTTTAACTTTACGCTCGTTTTCGATGTTTTATTTAAATTTTCACTGTTTGTAGATTTTTACTTTTTTGGCCTATATTTTGTATTTTCGTTTATTTTGGCTTCGATTTTTTGTCTACGTTTTTTATTCTTAGATCAGGATTCTTGATTCTCTGGACCATATTTTAGATTTCTGTATTTTCCATATTTTTTTTATTTTTCTTTATTTTGACCAAAATGTTCGATTGGTTTGTAGAAATTTTCGATTTTTTTTGTCTGCAATTTTTAACTTTACGCTCGTTTTCGATGATTTGTCTAAATTTTCACAGTTTGTAGATTTTTACTTTTTTGGCCTATATTTTGTATTTTCGTTTATTTTGGCTTCGATTTTTTGTCTACGTTTTTTATTTTTAGATCAGGATTCTTGATTCTCTGGACCATATTTTACATTTCTGTATTTTCCATTTTTTTTATTTTTGTTTATTTTGACCAAAATATTCGATTGGTTTGTAGAAATTTTCGATTTTTTTTGTCTGCAATTTTTAACTTTACCCTCGTTTTCGATGTTTTGTCTAAATTTTCACCGTTTTAGGTCCTATTGTAGATTTTTACTTTTTTGGCCTATATTTTGGCTTCGATTTTTGGTCTATTGGCCGAATTTTTCTTTATTTGGACTTAAATTTTCGATTCGTTTGTTAAAAATTTTGATTTTTTGGTCTACCACTTTGATTTTTGGGTACGAATTTTAGATTTTTTATTGTCGTCTCACATTTTAGATTTTCTTAACTTGATTTATTGATTTTATTGTGCGAATTTTTTTAAATTTTTATATTTGCTAGTATTTTCGAATTTCTTATTTTAACTTATTTAACTTATTTAAAATAACTTATTTTAAGCTAAAAAGAGTTATTTTTGGGGCTGAAAATGGCAAATTATTTTTCTTTTGCTTGTACTTTCTGCATTTTTATTTTTAAACTAGGATTTTTGATTTTTTGGCCGATATTTTAGATCTACGGCTGTTCCAAAATTTTGATTTTTCGGCCAAAATATTCGATTAGAAGATGAATGGTTCTTTGTTTTTTCAAAAAAATGAGGGGGGGGGGGGATTGTATAAGTGGCTCTACCATTAACATGTTCCACGAGCCGCCACTGACTTAGATAATAATAATAATATATTTACGGGATTCATCCTGTACATTAAAGTATTAATTAGAATATAAAATATAAAACAAAATATAAAATAAAATATAAAAATACAAACATTAAAATTACAATTTAAAATTTAAAAATTTAAAATTTGCTCCTTTAACGCTCCTCTAACGATTTATTATAAAGAAGTTAGAGTCAATTTTATAAAAAAAGGGCTAGCCCAGAGGCAACCAGACTTACATACAGTCAGTGGCGGCTCGCGGGGTGACTCATGGTACGGCTGAGGTAGCGGAGGTGGCAATACAGATAGTTGCAGAGATCTGTATTACCATCTCTGCTGCCTCGGCCGTACCATGACTCACCCCGCTAACCGCCACTGTACGCATTACCGCAGAATAACTAATAATAGAAAATAATTTTGATTGATCCTTTTTTTTGGTTAAAAGAGGATATCTGGACCCGGCATTCACCTTTCAGGTATTTCCGTCGGGAGGGCTGTATGATTGATGAGGGAATTCGGAGAGATGAAAATATTATATTCGTTCCGATATCGATTTAATGTCCGAACACCGGAGGGTATCAAACGCAACAACGTTAGAATTTTAAGGCCGCCCCCCCTCCCCCTAAATATCCCTTTTGCACGGATAACGTTTTTTTTTTCGTTCTTTCTTTCCTTGAAAGGCCTTCGAATATAAATCAAGTCGAAACGGAGAATTAATTATATTTCACGAACAGATGTTAACATCTCCAAGGTGGATTCTGATATTAAAGGTGAACGCGGGATTTAAGAATTTACCTATTGTGTTTTGGGATTGTAAAGTTTTATAATTTTACGTCACTTAATTTTTTAACTTTTTTTAATAATTTGTAAGGAAGAACTTAATTTTTTAACTTTTTTTATATGCAAAGTATTACAACTCAAGGACTGGAGAGGTATATCCAGATTTAATTAATTTGTTCAGGACAGCCAGTATTGCTTTTTAAATCTATTCCTCGGCCTTTCCCTTCATCTTTTCCATAGAGGGCTAACTTTCCCTGTATTTGGATGGTATTAGATATTTTTTTGTCCCATAGGAAACTGGTCCATTCCGCCAGAGTTTTCAATTAACTGTATATATTGATTTCTAATTATTTATTACCTATATACTCAATTATATAATTATTGCGGGGACATACACTGGACATCCATGGACCCACTTTTTCGTTCCGAAAAAGTGACCGCACGGATGGGATTCGAACCCACGACCACGAGGCCCGTGAGCAGGAGCTCTACTCACTAGGCCACCGCGGCCCCCTATTAGAATTTAAAACAGAAATAATCCGAGAGAAGAACAGCACATCGCTTTAATTAAGTGACCAGTCTGTTGGTGAGTGTTGGTGCGGGTGAAGAATGATCTCAAATTATGTGGAATTGTTCGGTCCCCTCGCAAATTCCACGCTACATCGAATTTTGGCCGATGTCATATCATGGCCCCCATTCGACTAATAACTCACGTCCCCCGATTATCCCCGTCGGGATTGATTCGCATGACCCATGGAGGGGGGGGGGGATGGAATTTCGAGGGCGCATATTAAAAACTTCGTATGCACGGACGCGCGCGCCAGGGGGAATTCCTTCATTAGACTCGACCATCGGACCTTTGGCATATTTTTCTCGCACTCATTTTGATCTCCATTGAATTAACTGCCCCGGAGACCCTTTTTTTTCGGCCGCCCGCCAAGGGCATTATTTGTTTACGACAGGGCGAATCCCTTTATCAAATTTCCTATTCGACGCGATCGTGAATATAAACAAGTTGGAATATTTTATATTGAAACATGGTGTCGCGCTTCTCTTTTGAAATTAACCTAAAAAAATTGATTCAAATTCATGTTTACTTTCTCTCATGTCTCCTCTGATTTACGTATCTTGAGGTTCAAGGCATTTTATACTAAAAGTTGATTTGCGCTTGTAAAAGGGAGCGTAGCAAATCAAAATACCAGTGACGGTTCGCGGGGTTTTTTCTGGTACGGCCGAGGTAACAAGGGTGGCAATATAGATAGGTAGGATCAGTTGCAGAGATGGCTAGCTGCGTGACCGCACCTATCTGTATTACCGCCTCTTGTTCCTCGGCCGTATCAGAAAAAACCCCGCGAACCGTCACTGCAAAATACCCCCAGGCTAATTTTTCAATGCATGATGATTGGTATCTGGTTCTATTAATTTCCTGTTGCTTACAGCCAGTGGTATGCAACCACATGTACACATATACGTAAATTTGGTTGCATACACGCACATAACATACATTACAATGAACAAAACTCTGTTTTGTACAGTGGATGTGAGGATATTAATAATTTCCGTTTAAAAATTTGAGTGTCTTCTTTCATCTAAAATACAAACTTCCTGATTTTTCATCTTTCGTCTACTTATAAGATGTTCTTTTCACCCTTACACTTTTGCTTCACGGGGGAGAGTGTGCGATATGACGGCTGTCACAGAACCCGAACAAGACAGAAGAGGGTGATTCTACAAGTGGCGAAAGTAACGAAAGTGCCCCCGACTTCCTCTTTAAGGAGTAAAAGGACCCCCGTATTAAATCCGAGGGTTGTTTGTCAACAAGATAAATCCCGAGAGGAGTTTCTAAATTATTACTTCGAGTGCTGCATTATTTAGGTGGGCAAACGGACGTAAAAATTGTATCCCGTTTCTAATGCTTGCGAGAAAAACAGAAAACATACTTAAAATTTATATTTTTAATTCACGTGTTTACTAAGTTTTGCTTAAATATATGTGTTAGCATTTTTTTTAATTTTATTATAGTGAAATATTGCATACGGCTCGTCCTGGAAACTTCCTACTCATCCCCTAAAATATCACTTTTTACGTAAATTACTATTACCGGTATTTTGAATTATTTTGGCCTATTATTTATTTTGACCTAAATTTTCGAGTTATTTGTTAAAATTTTCGATTCAAAAATTCACGCCTAAAAATTCAAAATGAATGTTGGTCCCAATTTTTGATTTTTGGTCATATATTTAAGATTTTAAAACTATTATTTGCGACAAATTTTCTATTATTTCCTAGTCTTACTTTGATCTAAAGAGTTATTTTGGCAAATTATGGCAAATTATTTTTACTTCACTTGAATTTTCTTTTTTCTTGTTGCATTTTTTATTTTTACACCAGGATTTTCGATTTTCTAGCCGCTATTTTAAATCTTTAGCCCGTAATTTCGTTTTTTTTTGTCCAAATTTTTGGTTCGTGGCCAAAATAATCTTTAATCTTTATTTTTGTTGGTCCTCATTTTTTTTTATTTTTAGGCTACAATTTTAAATTGGCCGTATATTTTAAATTTTTAAAATTAAATTATTGATTAATTAGAACACTTGGCTTTGTTTCACTGATTTTATTTTTCTTTACTAGTGACCTAAGGTCGAAACTAGTCGGAGAGAAAAATAAAATCAGTGAAACAAAGCCAAGTGTTAATTAATCAAATATATAATTATGTTTCACCACGGGTTAAGTGAGAAATTAATTAATCAAATTGAATTATTGATTTTATTGCGAGTTTTTTTTTTAACTAGTTTCTGTTTGGAAACTTACTTTGAGCTAAAGAGTTATTTTGGAGGTGAAAATGGCAAATAATTTTTCCCTCACTTGAATTTTTAATTTTTTGCCAGCCATTTTTTATTTGTAGACCAGCATTTTTGATTTTCTGGCCGCTATTTTAGGTCTTTAGCCCGTAATTTCGTTTTTTTTTTGGACCAAATTTTTGGTTTTTAAAAATATTCTTTATTTTAGTTTATTATATATTTAAGCCGAAAATCAAAAATTTGGAACAAAAATCGAAATTACAGGCTAAAGATCTAAAACATCGACCAGAAAATAAAAAAAATTTGGCCTAAAATAGAAAATGCAGACAAAAAAAATAGAAAATTCAAGTTAAAAAAAATTATTTGCAATTTTCCCCCCTCAAAAAAAAGTCTTTAGCTCAAAGTAAGTTTGTGAACAGAAAGTGGGAAAAAAATCCGAATTGTATCTTTAAATTTTCCATTTTTTATCCGCATTTTTGTTCATTAAAAATTTTTGATTCTTTGGACCATATTTTCGATTTCTGTATTTTCCATTTTTTTTATTATTTTTCTTTATTTTGACCAAAATATTCGATTGGTTTGTAGAAATTTTTGATGTTTTGTCCAAATTTTCACCGTTTTAGGCCCTATTGTAGATTTTTACTTTTTGGCCTATATTTTGTATTTTCGTTTATTTTGGCTTCGATTTTTGGTCTATTGGCCGAATTTTTCTTTATCATTTTTGATGATTACAAATTTTTGTTCTAAATTTTTTGTTTTTCGCCCTATATTTTCGATTTTCAACCTAAATTATTGATATTTATGCTCAAATTTTTGAATTATTTGTTCTGTTTGTAATTTTTTTTGCCGTTTATTTTAGATTTTTTATCCTGAATTTATGTTTTCTATTTGCAATTTCTTTTATTTGTTTGCTATTTTATTCGAGTGTCTGGTCAAAAACATATTTTGAGCTAAAGAGTTATTTTTGGGGCTTAAGCAAATTATTTTTCCTTTATTTGCATTTTCTATTTTTTGTCTTAATTTTTTCATTTTTAGACCAAGATTTTCGATTTTATGGCCGATATTTTAGCTCTTCGGCCTGTTTTTCGTTTTTTTTTATTCCAAATTTTTTATTTTTAGATTAAAATATTCTTTATTTTGGCCTAAATTTTCGAATTGTTTGTAAAAAAATTCCATTTTTTTGGTCCGCATTTTTATTGTTTCCAATTTTTTGTTTTTTTTTGCCTTAAATTTTGAATATTCAACCTAAATTATTAATTTTTATGCGCAAATTTTGGAATTTTTGTCCGTATTTTCAAGTTTTTTCGTCTGTTTTTGATTTTTTGCCCCTTCTTTTAGATTTTTTACTCTAAATTTTAGTTTTTTTGTTTACAGTTTCTATTATTTGTTTGGTATTATATTGAAGTTTCTGACCTTCTTTAGTTGAAAGAGTTATTTTGGGGGTAAAAATGGCAAATTATTTTTCCTTTACTTGAATTTGCTATTTTTCGTCTGCATTTTTTAATTTTTTTGATTTTCGGGGCGATATTTTAGATCTTTAACCTGTAATTTCGTTTTTTGTTTCAATTTTTTTTTTATTTTTGCCCTAAATAAAGAATAATTTTCGATTTGTTTGTTAAAATTTTCCATTTTTTGTCCCTATTTTTAATGTTTATGCCCAATTTTTTTGTTTTTTTTTTGCTTTGTATTGTAGATTTTTAATTTAAATGATTGATTTTTATACGTGAAATTTTGAATTTTATTTGCTGGTAATTTCGAGAATTTCGATCTGTTTGTGATTTTTGCCCTTTATTTCAGATTTTTTACCCTGAATTATTGTTTTTTTTTTTAATTTGAAATTTCTATTATTTTTTTGCTATTATATTCGAGTTTCTGGTTAGAAAATTATTTTCACCTAAATTTTTCAATTATTTGTTCACGTTTCGTTCGAATGAGATTATTTCGAAATTTTGGGATGGTGTGTTTACAAATTTCCATGTATATATAATCCCGAAGGTTTTTTTAATAAATTTGTAAAATCTCAAGTTGATGGCAACTGTTTCTATATTTTTTTCAAGACTGGGAAATTTTTGTATTATCCGACAATTTCACGTTTCGTTCGAATGAGATTATTTCGAAATTTTGGGATGGTGTGTTAACAAATTTCCATGTATATATAATCCCGAATGTTTTTTTAATAAATTTGTAAAATTTGAAGTCGATGGCAACTGTTTCTATATTTTTTTCAAGACTCGGAAATTTTTGTATTTTCCGACAATTTCACGTTTCGTTCGAATGTGATTATTTCGAAATTTTGGGATGGGGTTTACAAATTTCCATGTATATGTTTTTTTAATAAATTTGTAAAATTTCAAGTCGATGGCAACTGTTTCTATATTTTTTTCAAGACTCGGAAGTTTTGTATTTTCCGACAATTTCACGTTCCGTTCGAATGAGATTATTTCGAAATTTTAGGATGGTGTGTTTACACTGATCATTTCATCGCAAATTGCTCGAATAAAATGCTAAAGCATCCTTGATTTTTCCACCTGAATTTATTATGGATATTTTTTTATGCGGTCAAATTATTACCTCTTGTGGTATTAAACAATCTATTTTTAAAATTTAATCAAATCGCCCCAGAGTTTTGAAACTGGCAACTGCGCGACGAGATAGGTGGCTCGCCTTTCACACAATCACCGACTGATAACGATACCCGACCAGTTTACCCGTCGCCGTGCGAAGAGCGTGTTCGGTTCGCGTTGATAGAATTTTTCGGAAACGATTTTGCAAAAATCAAAAGGGTTTAGTCGTGAGTTCGCGTCGTCTTTATCAAACTAAGTGAGCTGTTTGTGCGGTACCATTAGTGACGGGTTTACAGGATTCAATTTTTGCAAGAGGTAACAACTCTTCAATTTTGTGTTGCTTTTATAAAACAAGATGGTACACGCTGGAAATTTCTTCGGTGTGCAGTGCTGGTGTTATTGGGATTATTAGTTCCGTTCCGTTACATCCATCCCGAAGGAAGAAGGTGGGATTTATTCGCGGGATCTTGAAAGAATATTTTTAACAAGTCTCTACAGGAATAAAGGTACAAAAAAGTGAATAAATATTTACTTTAGGGTAAATCGCACTCGATCGCCATTTTTAACAAATAATTTTTTTTTAAGTATCGAAAATCCCACCAGGTGTCGTTATACGGTGTTAGTAAAACTACATACGGCGTGCATCAGTCGGTTTCTGGCGATCACCCAGTTAGACCTCCTATTTTTACAGATGCAGCCTAGGGTTAATATAGAAAATGGCGTCAGGGTAAAACAAAATTGCAATAATAAAGATATCCACTCAATAAGTTGATACCCACTTAATAATCGACTCAATTAATCCACCCCAACATAACCTGGCATATATCACCGCACAGCTCAACTCGAATAGCACGTAGGGCAAGTAGGAAATTTTAATTAAACTTAATTCATTATCAAGGTAGCTAATGAAAAGCCCAAACCGGATTATCCCGTGCCGTGGCGCACGTCCGGAATAGTAATTCGCCGCGTCCCAATTTTTCACGGGCGGGATCTTATCCAAATAAAAATACATTTTTCCCTTTAAACTAATTTCATCAGGCATCGCCCTCACGTACTAATTCGGGGGATCCGCCTTAATTAACGGACGCGAAAAAAACTTTATGATAATTTATAAACCCGCCCGCGGGCAACGCTCAGCCCTTCCTTATCTAAATCACCATCGGGCTCTTAAAAGAAACGCTAGCCGCAAATTTTCATCTTCGCCCAGAACTTTGCTACTAATTCACTAAACGACTTACAGATAATGAAAGTGATATTAGAAATAGTTATTAATATTAAGTAATATTAACTACAAATGTTTTGTTAGTGTTGCTAGTTGTTTAACTGACGCGACTTATATTTTTATTTTTTTCCGCTCAAAAAATTAAAACGAAAATATTCAAAAATCCATATCTCTATTGAAATTGTTAAATTTACAAAAACCAAATTGATTTTGAATTAGCTATACTTAGGCCATTAAGGATGATTTTTTATAGAATTTTGTCTGCGCGTTTTATATTTTTTCTGCGATGTTTTCATTCAAGTGTTCAAAAAATTGAAACGAAAATATTCAAAAATTCATTTCTCCATTAAAAATTGTTGAATTTACAAAAACCAAATTAATTTTGAATGAGCGATTCTTCGACCATTGATGGTATTGTTTAAAGGATTTTTTTCTACGCGTTTTATATTTTTTTCAGCGATGTTTTCATTCAAGTGCTCAACAAATTAAAACGGAAATCTTCAAAAATTCATATCTCCATTAAAAATTGTTGAATTTACAAAAACCAAATTAATTTTGAATAAGCGTTTCTTCGACAATTGATGATATTCTTTTAAGGAATTTTTTCTACGCGTTTTATATTTTTTTCTGCGATGTTTTCATTCAAGTGCTTAAAAAATTAAAACGAAAATATTCAAAAAACCATATCTCTATTGAAAATTGTTAAATTTACAAAAACCAATATGATTTTGAATAAGCGAAACTTTGGCCATTGAGGATGATTTTTTATGGAATTTTGTCTGCGCGTTTTATATTTTTTCTGCGATGTTTTTATTCAAGTGCCCAAACAAATAAAATTAAAATTTTCAAAAATCCATATCTCTATTGAAAATTGTTGAATTTACAAAAACCAAATTAATTTTTAATAAGCGATACTTCGACCATTGAGGACGATTTTTTAAAGAATTTTCTCTGCGCGTTTTATATTTTTTCTGCGATGTTTTCATTCAAGTGCTCAAAAGAATAAAATTAAAATTTTCAAAAATCCATATCTCCATTAAAAACTGTTGAATTTACAAAAACCAAATTAATTTTGAATAAGCGTTTCTTCCACCATTGATATTGTGTTAAGGAATTTTTTCTACGCATTTTATATTTTTTTCTGCGATGTTTTCATTCAAGTGTTCAAAAAATTGAAACAAAAATCTTCAAAAATCCATATCTCTATTGAAAATTATTGAATTTTCAAAAACCAAATTGATTTTGAATTAGCTATACTTTGGCCATTGAGGGTGATTTTTTATGGAATTTTGTCTGCGCGTTTTATATTTTTACTGCGATGTTTTTATTCAAGTGCTCAAAAAAATAAAATTAAAATTTTCAAAAATTCATATCTCCATTAAAAATTGTTGTATTTACAAAAACCAAATTAATTTTGAATAAGCGATTCTTCGACCATTGAGGATATTGTTTGAAGGATTTTTTTCTAAGGGTTTTACATTTTTTTCTGCGATGTTTTCGCTCAAAAAATTAAAACGAAAATCTTCAAAAATCCATATCTCTATTGAAAATTGTTGAATTTACAAAAACCAAACTAAATTTGATTAAGCGTTTCTTCGACCAGTGATGATATTGTTTCAAGGAATTTTTTCTACGCGTTTCATATTTTTTCTGCGATGTTTTCATTCAAGTGCTCAAAAAAATAAAAGGAAAATCTTCAAAAATCCTTATCTCTATTGAAAATGGTTGAATTTACAAAAACCAAATTTATTTTGAATTACCTATACTTTGGCCATTGAGGATGATTTTTTATGGAATTTTGTCGCGCGTTTTATATTTTTTCTGCGATGTTTTCATTCATGTGCTCGAAAATATAAAATTTATTTTGAATAAGCGTTTCTTCGACCATTGATGATATTGTTTTAAGGAATTTTTTCTACGCGTTTTTTTTCTGCGATGTTTTCATTCAAGTGTTCAAAAAATTGAAACAAAAATCTTCAAAAATCCATATCACTATTGAAAATTGTTGAATTTACAAAAACCAAATTAATTTTAAATAAGCGATACCTCGACCATCGAGGATATTGTCTTAAGGAATTTTTTCTACTCGTTTTATATTTTTTCTGCAACGTTTTCATTCAAGTGCTAAAAAAATTTAAACGAAAATCTTCAAAAATAAATATCTCTATTGAAAATTGTTAAATTTACAAAAACCAAATTGATTTTGAATTACCTATACTTTGGCCATTGAGGATGATTTTTTATGGAATTTTGTCTGCGCGTTTTATATTTTTTTCTGTGATGTTTTCATTCAAGTGCTCAAAAAAATAAAATTAAAATTTTCAAAAATTCATATCTCCATTATTTTTTTTTTAATTTACAAAAACTTATTTAATTTTGAATAAGCGATTCTTTGACCATTGAGGATATTATTTTAAGGAATTTTTTCTACGCGTTTTATATTTTTTTCTGCGATGTTTTCACTCAAGTGCTCAAAAAATTAAAACGAAAATCTTCAAAAATCGATATCTCTATTGAAGATTGTTGAATTTACAAAAACCAAATTATTTTGATATAAGCTATACTTTGGCCATTGAGGATGATTTTGTATGGAATTTTGTCTGCGCGTTTTATATTTTTTCTGCGACATTTTCACTCAAGTGCTCAAAAAATTAAAACGAAAATCTTCAAAATTCCATATCACTATTGAAAATTGTTGAATTTACAAAAACCAAATTAATTTTGAATAAGCGTTTCTACGACCATTGATGATATTGTTTTAAGGAATTTTTTCTACGCGCTTTATATTTTTTCTGCGATGTTTTCATTCAAGTGCTCAAAAAAATAAAACGAAAATTTTCAAAAATTCATATCTCTGTTAAAAATTGTTGAATTTGCAAAAACCCAATTAATTTTGAATAACCTATACTTAAGCCATTGAGGATGATTTTTTATGGAATTTTGTCTGCGCGTTTTATATTTTTTTCTGCGATGTTTTTATTCAAGTGCTCAAAAAAATTAAATTAAAATTTTCAAAAGTCCATATCTCGCTTAAAAATTGTTGAATTTACAAAAACCAAATTAATTTTTAATAAGCGATTCTTTTACCATTAAGGATATTGTTTAAAGGAATTTTTTCTACGCGTTTTATAATTTTTTCTGCGATGTTTCCATTCAAGTGCTCAAAAAATTAAAACGAAAATCTTCAAAAAAGCATATCTCTATTGAAAATTGTTGAATTTACAAAAACGAAATTGATTTTGAATAAGCGATACCTCGACCATTGAGGATATTTTTTTATAGAATTTTATTTGCGCGTTTTATATTTTTTCTGCGATGTTTTCATTCAAGTGCTCAAAAATTAAAACGAAAATCTTCAAAAATCCATATCTCCATTAAAAATAGTTGAATTTACAAAAACAAAATTGATTTTGAATAAACGTTTCTTCGACCATTGCGGATCTTGTTTTAAGGAATTTTTCCACGCGTTTTATATTTTTTTCTGCGATGTTTTCACTCAAGTGCTCAAAAAATTAAAACGTAAATCTTCAAAAATCCATATCTCTATTGAAAATTGTTGAATTTACAAAAACCAAACTAATTTTGAATAAGCGATTATTACATTTATATTTTTTTCTGCAATGTTTTCATTCAAGTGCTCAAAAAATTAAAACGTAAATCTTCAAAAATCCATATCTCTATTGAAAATTGTGGAATTTACAAAAAGCAAATTAATTTTAAATAAGCGCTTCTTCGACTATTGATGATATTGTTTTAAGGATTTTTTTCTACGCGTTTTATATTTTTTACTGCGATGTTTTCATTCAAGTGCTCAAAAAATTAAAACGGAAATCTTCAAAAATCCATATCTCCATTAAAAATTGTTGAATTTACAAAAACCAAATTAATTTTGAATAAGCGTTTCTTCGACCATTGATGATATTGTTTTAAGTGTTTTTTTCTACGCGTTTTATATTTTTTTCTGCGATGTTTTCATTCAAGTGCTCAAAAAAAATAAAATTAAAATTTTCAAAAATTCATATCTCCATTAAAAATTGTTGAATTTACAAAAACCAAATTAATTTTGAATAATCGATTCTTCGACCATTGAAGATATTATTTTAAGGAATTTTTCCTACGCGTTTTATATTTTTTTCTGCGATGTTTTCATTCAAGTGCTCAAAATAATAAAATTAAAATTTTCAAAAATTCATATCTCCATTAAAAATTGTTGAATTTACAAAAACCAAATTAATTTTGAATGAGCGATTTATCGACCATTGATGATATCGTTTTAAGGATTTTTTTCTACGCGTTTTATATTTTTTTCTGTGATGTTTTCATTCAAGTGCTCAAAAAATTAAAACGAAAATCTTCAAAAATCCATCTCTATTGAAAATTGTTGAATTTACAAAAACCAAATTGATTACACAATACAATCTGCTGATAATCCTCTTCATATGTTCCATACATACACCCTCTTCCATCGCAAGTTTCGATTAGATTGGCTGTAATCTGTAGGAGAACATCTTGAAATCGTCACCATTCCGATTCACAATTTCCCGTCCGTCGTCGTCGTCGTCTGCTGATCCATTTTCGAGTGTCGTCCATATTTACACCATCGGATATTATCATCTGCTCGCAGGCCATTCGAGTGGGAATTACAGCCATCCCCTGCGCGACACCCTCGGGACCCAATTGTAACCGGACGCCGTCAACCAATTATTGGGGGCTCTCTTCGGGGATGTCCCGGATGCAAGAGGAACGCGAGCGATCAATTTCTCGATGGTGTAGTTGACACTGTCTATACCATCTTCAATTAACATTCTATTGTACATAGATTAAGCTATGTGCTCGACTGATACATGTTTGGAATATGCGAAAGAACACTTTTCATAACAATATTCATGGATACGCGTAACGCTATTTTGCATTCAGGCTATGGCGAGGCGGGGGGTCGCCCCCCCCCTTCCCCATTAAAGATTAAAAGGGCCACATTGGGGGCTGCGTGTGCATTTTTTATTGTTGTCGTAAAAATGGTGGGCCGGAAGAATCAAGATGTCCGGCACGTCCGGATCTGCACGTAGCCGAGGCGCTCCAATCAGTAGGAATTTTAAGTTCCTCCGGCCGAAAATTGTCGAGAGTACGTCTCGTCCTAAGTAGTGCACGTGGCGCACGTGTCAACTATCGGCGGACATCGAAAAGTCGTCCGGCGAGGATTCACGTGAAAATAAAATCAATACGCGGGGGAGGGAATCGACGGCGCGGTGTCGTCTCGGGCTTTGAAAGGGAAACGGAATTTCGTTGGATCGAGATACCACTGTCGTCGCCGAGGAATGGAATGTACGTGGTCACTTTAAATATTTGTCTAGGTTGACTAGATGCGCATAAAAGTACCTTATTTTTAGGTTAGCTAACGAGCTAGTTTACAATAGTTACAACTTACATACAAATACAATGAGCTCATTTATGGATTGATCTTAATGGTGGATGCGCCGGGAACTTAAAATTTACAATAATATTTTTATTGTCGCGAATATAATGGCATCCGTTCGTGTTTATATATGCAAGGTGTCCCATTTAAAATTGCCACCCCAAATATCTCGAAATCGGAGCGACATGGCAAAAAAATGTTTCAGATGAAAGTTGTAGGATTCGGAGGGGACATATGCTGGTGACCTTGGCGTTAATTTTCAAGGTCAAACGAAGGTCGACTTTGATCTTTCAAATGGAACTCCCTATTTTTTTATTGCGGGATCGTATTCTACGGGAAAGAATACAAACTTGTTATAGGAAACTTTTTTTTTAAGCTTTTTGTGACGGAAAAAAATCGTGAAGAAACTATTAAAAAACGCATTTTCAAAAAACCGTTTCCTACAAAAGTTTGTATATATGTATATTTATATATACAGGGTGTCCCATTTTAAACTGCCACCCCAAATATCTTTTCAAATGGAACCACCAATTTTTTATTGCGGAATCGTATTCTACGGGAAAAAATACAAACTTTTTGTTGGAAACGGTTTTTTGAAAATGCGTTTTTTAATAGTTTTTTCACGAATTTTTATATATATATATATATATATATTACGACATTTTCTAGTTTACTTCACGCAAAGCATCATTATTTTAACATAGCTTTAATAATAAACCGTAAGATAAATATTAGATGAAGAATTAATTGAATTAAACGGCCTAAATAAATTAGCTGCAGGATTAATTAAGTCGACTCGGGCAAATTTGTTTTGCATTAAATTGTGCTTAATTAAATGATTTATGAGTTTATGAAATATTTGGTTGGCGTCCCTACTATACATAAGTCAGCAATATTCTCCTACAGGTAGTAATGGCATGCGTTTGGTGTTTAATAAAGAGAATAAAGTTGTAAATAATTATTTTGGCGACTCAGCAAAAAATATTTAAAAAAAATTGCCATCGACTTGAAACTTTCCAAAATTACTTATAACGGACGCCGGATTGCGATTCTGTGAAAACGATTAATATTTCGCCTATAAGTTTTGGGATAATTTCCTGTAGACAGAGAGTAAAGTTTTAAGAAATTTTAGCTATTTTGGCGACTCGATAAAACATATTTAAAAAAAAACGATTGCCATCGACTTGAAACTTTTCAAAATTAGTAATAACGGACGCCGAATTGCGATTCTGTGAAAACTATGAATACTTTGTTTACAAATTTTGGGATACTTTTACGTAAACAGAGGGTAACGTTGCAGAAAATTGTAATTATTTAGACTCCTCCATAAAAAAAACAATTAAAAACCATTGCGTCTTGAAACATTCCGAAATTTGATAGATAGATAGATAGATAGATAGATATTTATTTATTTATGTTGCCACCAATATAATGTATATACATGGAATTATTTAACCTTATATAACAGTTAGTGGATGTACACGTCACAAAAATTAAAAAAAAAACAGCAGTAACAGTAGTAAAATAGTATTAAAAACAATAAATACTTGTCATAAATTAGATAAAATATTATTAAAAGATTAAATATCGGATGCCGAATTACCATACCATGAAAACTATACATACTTCGTCTACAAGTTTTGGAATAGTTTTACGTAAATAGAGGGTACAGTTGTAAAAAAAATGTAACTATTTTCTCGACTCGATAAAAAATATAAAAACTATTGGCATCGACTTGAAACTTTTCAAAATTACTAATAACGGACGGCGAATTGCGTTTCTATGAAAACTATGAATACTTCGCTTACAAGTTTTGTGATAATTTTACGTTAACGGAGAGTAAAGTTGTAAAAAATTATAATTATTTTGACGGCTTGATAAAAAATACAAAAACAATTTCTACCGACTTAAAACTTTTCAAAATTACTTATAACGGACGCCGAATTACGATTCTGTGAAAACTATGAATACTTCACCCACAAGTTTTTGGGATAATTTCATGTAAACAGAAAGTAAAGTTGCAAAAAATTTTAAATATTTTAGCGACTCGATAAAAATCGACATCGACTTGAAACTTTCCAAAATTACTAATAACAGACGGCGAATTGCGATTCTGTGAAAACTATGAATACTTCGCTTATAAGTTTTGTGATAATTTTAAGTAAACAGAGAGTAAAGTTGTAAGAAGTTATAATTATTTTGACGACGATGAAAAATAAAAAAAGACATTTGCTACCGACTTAAAACTTTTCAAAATTACTAATAACGGACGCCGAACTACGATTCTGTAAAAACTGTGAATACATCGCTTACAAATTTTGGGAAACTTTCATGTATACAGTAAAGTTGTAGAAAATTGTAATTATTTTGGCGACTCGACAAAAAATATAAAAACAATTGCCATCGATTTGAAACTTTTCAAAATTATTAAAAACGGACGCCGAATTACGATTCTGTGAAAACCATGAATATTTCGCCTACAAATTTTGGGATAATTTCAGGTAAAGAGGGAGTAAAGTTGTAAGAAATTGCAACTATTTTGGCGACTCAAAAAAAATATAAAAATAATTGCCATCGATTTGAAACTTTCTAAAATTAATAATAACGGACGCAGAATTACGATTCTGTGAAAATTATTACTATTTTACCTACAAGCGTTGTGATAGTTTCATGTAAAGAGAAAGGAAAGTTCTAAGAAATTATAATTATTTTGGCGACTCGATAAAAATATAAAAACATTTGCTACCGACTTGAAACTTTGCAAAATTACTAATAATGGACGCCGAATTACGATTCTGTAAAAATTATGAAAACTTCGTCTACAAGTTTTGTGAGAATTTCGTGTAAACAAGTTGAAAAAAAATGTAACTATTTCGCCGACGCGATAAAAATATAAAAGCAATTGCCATCGACTTGAAACGTTCCAAAATTACTACTAACGGATGCCGAATTGCGAATCTGTGAAAACTATGACTACTTTGCTTATAAATTTTGGGATATTTTCATGTAAACATAGAGTAATGTTGTAAAAAATTGTAACTATTTTGGAGCCTCGATAAAAATATAAAAACAATTGCTACCGACTTGAAACTTTCCAAAATTATTAATAATGGATGCCGAATTACGATTCTGTGAAAACTATGAATACTTCGCCTACAAATTTTGGGATAATTTTATGTAAACGAGGCGTAAAGTTGCGAGAAATTGTAACTATTTTGGTGACTCGATAGAAATATAAAAACAATTGCTATCGACTTGAATCTTTTCAAAATTACTTATAACGGACGCCGAATTGCGATTCTGTGAAAACTATGAATACTTCGCTTATAAATTTTGGGATATTTTCATATAAACAGAGAGTAATGTTGTAAAAAATAGTAACTATTTTGGAGCCTCGATAAAAATATAAAAACAATTGCCATGGACTTGAAACTTTCTAAAATGTTTAATAACGGATGCCGAATTACGATTCTGTGAAAACTATAAATATTTTGCCTACAAATTTTGGGATAGTTTCATGTATGCAGGGAGTAAAGTTGTAAGAAATTGCAACTCGATAAAAAATATGAAAAAAAAATTCTATCGACTTGAAACTTTCCAAAATTAATAATAACGGATGCATAATTATTATTCTGTAAAAACTTCGTCTTCAATTTTTGGGAGAATTTCAAGTAAACAGAGAGTAAAATTGTAAAAAGTTGTAATTATTTTGGCGACTCGATAAAAATATAAAAGCAATTGCCATCGACTTAAAACGTTCCAAAATTACTTATAACGGGCGCCGAATTACGATTCTGTGAAAACTATAAATACTTCGTTTACAAGTTTTGCTATAGTTTCATGTAAACAGAGAGTATTTTTTTTTAGAAAATTGTAATTATTTTGGCGGCTCCATAAAAAATATAAAAACAATTGCTACCTACTTGAAACTTTCCAAAATTACTAATAATGGACGCCAATTTGCGTCTGTATTTATTGCGAAATTTTAGTGGAATTTTAATATTTTTAAATTTACATTTAATTTAATTTTAAGACTATATAGTATTACATAAAATTAATTTGTAAAATGATGACAATCGTTAAATATATAAATAAATAAACTGCTTTTTCTACCTGTTTAGCTTCCATTTTTGTTAAAAACAAACAACTTTACACTTGCTTTAAATGACATAATAATAATAATAATCTTTATTTCCGTTAGACTAAAATACAACATGCGATGTGTCAAAATGAAAAAAAAATAAAAATATAATGCAAATACAGAGCAAAATACGCTAGGTATATATCATATTATTATATATTTTCTATGTATAATTTTTTATATCTTCCAATCTGTAATTGGACTTTGTTCCGTTGATTGAGATAAATAAAATAAAATAAAAATAGAAATAAAAAGGAAATTCTGACAGTTATCGCAATACAAACAGAATTTGTTTCACAGCACTCTCAACATTTTTTTGTTCAATTCTTTTATTAAGGAAGACGTTTTTAAAAAAATTTCATTATTTTCATTTTTCGGCTCTATTTATTTACAAAAGTGTTTTTTTTTGTATTAGACTTAATCATTGTTATCTATAACAAAATTTAAAGAATTCAGTGTGGATCACAACAGACTACTGTAAAGATTTGTGCGGTTGAATGTTCACTGTAAAACTTAGCGTGTTCCTGTGCAAACCACAATTTATCCGCGACACCGCTATCTTTGATTAATTGCACGGAGCGATCCTATCAGATATATATACAGGGATAAATTTAATGCTTTAATGCATTCAGCCCGCAGCGTAAAATTTGTTCCGTTTTGTTTCGATCCCCGATAGATAGAAATCGCTTAAAAAAAAATTAAAGCGCCGTTTTGTTTTGCGATCCAATTAGATAATGGCATGTCGGAATTAGCATCCATTCATAAAGGGACAATGGATAATTAATTTTGTAATACGAGTGGGCGGTTAATTATTTCCATTATTACTTACTAATTCCGGAGCAGTTGACGTTGCGATAATAAATGATTCGTACCTGAAAGGGATATTAAAAAATAAAACAAAATATAGAATAATCAATAACCTACTAGATGAAAATATAGATAAGCTAATAACTATGGGAAGAGATGAAGGTTTTAGTAATAAAGTTTAGTATTGTGTATTGAAATACGTGTGTACTATATTTTAAGTCTTAGCTAACGAGCTGATTTATAATACGAGTAGTCGCAACCAACCATTTACAGATAACTAAAATGAGCTCGTTTATGAATTATGGTGGGAGCGCCGGGCACTTAAAATTTCCAAAGAATATTTTTATTATCGCATTTGATCTTCCTAAGTCGTAAATTGCGTAATCCATAAAAAAAACTAAACTGAAAAATACACCTTATTTAATTCTGCCATTGAAACTTTTTTAAAGAAACCTTTACAAGCTTACGCTTACTAATGTTTTCTACTACTACTAAATTTTTATTTATCATGTATTTACAAATTAATTACTCTACCTAGTAAGAACAATTCTTGATAAAGGTCTTTCTGCTCCCTGTTTTCTATTATTTGTAGTTAAAACATTCCGTTTGAGAATTGACGAATTGCGCCAAATTGTATTTCCAAAAAAAAAACCCCAAAATTTATTACTTTTATAATTGTGAATTATTATTTCGTTTAATGAAAACCCCATTTAATGTTGTTGGCTTTAAACAACACGGCATTAATGAATGTATGGCGAACCTGGGCGAATAAATTCATATTAAAATAACTTTGATTCGGGCGGAATGGCCGGCCGGTTCGTAATCTAAACAAGGCCCCCTGTTCGGTCAGCCGGTGGGTTTTCGATCGTATTAGGGCCCGAAAAAGGGTTTGTTTGCTCGTAATTAGATTTTAGTTATGAAGTATTAATTAATGCTCACAGCAATCGAGTGTTAAGTCGGCGGAAAATTACTTTAGAGCGGATTATAAATATACGATAAAATCCGGTTTTGAACTTTGATTGCAATGCAAATTAGTTTCGAACAGAATTATTAAAAATTGGTAAATTGCTTGAATATATTAACTATTTAAAAAAATGGTGATGTGGCCATCATGTTACTTTCTCCGACTTGATGGTATCATTTATATTTACGCTTTCATGGTTTATTTTCAATTGAAATCATATTTTAAATGTACATCGAGCGGATGAAACTGACGTTTGAAACGTCAAAATTATAAAAGATGGAAAAATTATACTTCAAATTCAAAAACTCAGTTTACTCAAAAACTAAAGGGATTTCGAAAAAAACTTATTCTTTATAAGTTGTTCATTTTAGCATTCTCCACAATTATTATAAATTTGCTGTAACTAATATCGTTTTATAATTATAAACCAAACCCATGCGTTTATAGGCAGCTCTCGTTGGCATTATATTCACGCATTACTTCTGTCTTGACACCCATAAACCATCATAACATGAATCTGAGGATGGTCTTATCAGTATCACGAGTGCTAGAACGGACATGTAAAATATTAGCACGGCCTAACTCTTGCAGACATTTCCGCGCCGCCGTTCATCGTTAAATTTCCCGCCGTTAAACAATAATCCATTTGTGCGAGTCTACGTGACCTTATAAATAATCGAGCACCGGATTAAACAAGTTCTCCGCAAATTATTAAGTGCTCTTCGTGGTAGTCGCCATTTCGGGGTTTATTAGCGCGTGGATTCGTCCAAATGCGATAATTGTGTTTATTATATCTCACCACTCCGTGCGGAATTGGATGATATTGTGTTTTGGCCTCGAATTCGATTCAATTAAACCTCGTTGTGTATGAAATCGATCGTTTTTTGACATTTTTTTTTATATATAAAAAATCTACTTAGATTAAAGCAGGAACAACAGCGAGATTGCGTTGTATTGTATTATTTTGGTGTTTTTATTTTACGAAACTAAGAAAGAAGTAAAGTTGTTAATAGAGCAGTTATTTAGTTAATTACGTGGCGAGGGTGGTGATGTATGGCAATTTTACAGTTTACGTTATTTAATTATAAACTCGGTCCGTTTTTCTGACAGGCTGAAAAGTTTCCACTGGATGTGAAAACTGGAAACTCACTAATTAATTAATTCACGTGTGAATTTTTTTATGATCAGCTAATAATATTAAATGCTGACGTTTTCGAATACATATTCTTCTGGTTTCTATTTTTTTTTATTTATTGTAGATTTTTCATCATTCGGCCAATAACGAAATTTTAGATATATATTTTAAACTAATCGATTAAATGATAGACAGATACAACGACCAGATCAGATGGTCGCCCGGGCGGGGAATCGAAACCACTCGACTCGCGATGCAGCAGGCAGACGCACGCGCTCTCACTCACTACACCACTAAGCCGCCGATTCTGGTCTCTATGATGGCAAAAAAAAAATCATTCGCATTTCAAAATCGTTTCCAAATTCGCATTCGTCTGGTTTTATATGATGATAATAAAAACCGCAACGAGGCATTCGAAAAATTCCATTGTAAAATTATCCCTGATTAGCCGTGTCAATATTATCATATCCATTACAGTTAAGCCGGCAAAACATTAATATTTACCGCGGAATTAAATGAGTTCATTCTCGATTTGATTAACGAAATTGATGTATTCAAAAGCCGCGTTGCAAAACTGTGAATTTGATATTAATTAATTAACACCGCGCGCCGTCCCAATGATGGAATTTACAAATTGCCGAAAATAATTATTTACCTCGGCGTCGAATTAGTTTAATTATTTACGTCCTGCAGTGGATACTGTTAATTAACAATTGCGAACTATAAATCAGCGGTTTCAATTAATTTCCTCCATTTAATTAAAATTGTTGAACGAAACGGATCATCAGTTTCCCTCGAATGCGTTTTTGATACAGCGAACTTAAATGTATCTAAAGGTTAGAATAATTTATTATAACAACAATAATTAGAAAAATCGAAATCATCTCATCTTTTACCACTTAAAAAAATCTAATTAATATTCAATGGATATCACTTTAACAACATATTACAAATATGAATATTTATACAAATTTAATTGATTATGTTGTAATGTAATTGGAATAAATTATTACTAACAATAACACTATTCTATCTAAGAATTGTAATGTGAAAGCCTGGAAAAGCTATTAATGAATTTGAAAAAATAAATGGCTCGTTCAACTATTCCACGAGAAAACCAGAAAAAACATATCGGAAATGTTTTTAATGTTTATACTTTCTCCGTTACGAAGTACGAGAAAGTATTGTGATCGTGATTTTTTTTTCAAAATTTTTTTTTTTACGGAAATATCCGTTTTGGGGTCCCTAGATGGCATTTCAACAATTTCTGGAAAAAAAAAATTCTCTGTGCGCGCTGTATCTCAAAAACTAATAGAGCAATTGATACGAAACTTTGAACATACGTCTTATTTGATCATCTGAGGAACTGAAAAGCTTTTGGTAAAATTTCGTACACCGAAAGTGGGTGTTTACCTTAACTGTTTTTTGTTTTTTGCCAATATTTTCTTAAATATGAAAAATATCACAAAAACATTTAAACAAACATTGAAGACAACAAACAAATGCGCTTATTTTGTTTGAAAACATTTTTCATAAAATCATTGTTATTCGAGAAAAAAATTTATTATTTTTCTTTTCATTTTTGGTTTATAATTATGAAACTATAATAGTTACAGCAAATTTATGTTAATAATAATTGTAAAAAATGCCAAAATGAACAACTTATAAAGAATAAGTTTTTTTCGAAATCGCTTTAGTTTTTGAGTAAACTGAGTTTTTGAATTTGAAGTATAATTTTTCCATCTTTCATAATTTTGAAATCCGACTTTGCAAACGCTGGATGTACATTTAAAATACGATTTCAATTGAAAATAAACGTAAATATAAATATAAACGATACCATCAAGTCGGAGAAAGTAACATGATAGCCACATCACCATTTTTTATAAGTGTTTCTCGGAATTTATTGTTTAAAGATAGGTATTTTTATACGCCGAAAATCTAAAATGTTTTACTATAGAGGCACGGATCGATTCTTCAGTAATAAAACACGTTAAGCCAAATTGGTTTTACCTGAAAAATAAAGACACAATTGCGTATGAGCTGGACCCTTCCGCAAGTGACGACATCTGGAGAAAATAGTTCTCGTATTCAGGCAGATTTAAAACTCCGATTACAGTCAGATCTTTCAGGAAATTTAGCGTATTTCAAGTTTATTATCTTATATTGTATTCGTTACATACAGGAAGGCGTATTCGACACAGAAAAAATATTCCTGTAATCATTCCATCCGCACGAATCGCCCTTCAGGAAGAATGGGCACAGTTGTTCCAAGAGCTGATAGCTAACTTGATACTAGAAGAACTGATGATGATTAATTATTAATCATCTGCCTAGCGAAACATATGTCGTAGTGTTTCGACATTAAAAATTTGTGAAAATTCTCAACACAAGTTTTTTACTTACCACATACATTATGGAATTTCATCAAGTAACAGCCTCATCAATCCAATTGCACGTAATGCTTTGTCGAGTGTAAAATTCTTCGTCGCTTTCTTGTTTCCGTATCGCCTTTGCCATCGAGAATTTAAAAGGCCAGATTTTTTCTAACTCTTGAGGTTCCTCCATATAAACATTCGAGCCACCCTGTAAATTCTCAAATACTACTTTTTCCCAAGTAATATCGTAAACGATGGAGTATATCTAGTATTAAACAATTCCTCTTATCATCGCATCATTGACAACCCTTTTCCAATTAATTGGTCAGCATCAATTTTCAAAAACTTAATTTCATCCCAATCGGCTGTGCATGTAATTTTATTAATCGCACAAATGGCGGGGACATCCTCGGAACTTTTTCGGTCCGCAACTCGGCCATCGATCCCTTTTGACGAGATAACTTTTCGATATAATCTAATTTCTTCTTTCGTTTACAGTTCCGCTTACTAATGCCTTCGATGCCGATTTTTTTTTTCTCTCGCGCGATTTTCGCCCAAAGTTATAGACGAAAGTTATAACTCTTTAATGTGGTTAGGGATTGCGGGCGAACATAAATTCAACACCGCGCGAAGTTTTATTTAACCTTATATTTCTCTCGCGCAAAGAAAATAAATATGCTAATCGCAGAAGTTTTAAGATGTCACGATTAATGATGGAAGGCGTTACTTTGCGATACATCTTGAACATCGGAAAGTTTTAATAAAAAGCATATTTTATTACTCAATCTTTAGATACGTTAAAATGCATTATTTTCAAGTCGTCAGGATGCGGTAAGCTCCCATCGTTAGGATGGGATCAGCTCCCGTCGTCAGGATGCGATACGCTCCCGCCCACAGGTTTCGATAAGCTCCCGTCGTCAGGATGTGATAAGCTCCCATCGTCTTAACGCGATAAGCTCCCATCATTAGGATGGGATAAGTTTCCATCGTCAGGATGCGATATGCTCGCGCCCTCAGGTTTCGATATGCTCCCGTCATCAGGATGCCATAAGCTCCCGTCGTCAGGATGCGATAAGCTCCCGTCGCTAAACAATATAAGCAAACTTTCATTGGCTATTTTAAGGCATCAAATTAACAATTTTTTTGGGTAATGTGATATGATATGAATGAACGAGAAATTATCGATTATTTAACTCGCGCGTTTTACTACTTCTCACATTATGACTTAACGCTGGCGATTAAGTACAGTGTGAATCGAGCTTTCGGGCCCACGGATGTCCGGTAAATCCCCATTTGCACCATAACAACAGCAGTGCCTCCGGCGTCGATCCTTCGAATAATATTGCTTCCCCGCCTAAACAATATATACATACGCATGCGACGGAGTTTGGTGTTGTTATTAATAAGGGGTAGGTCGACTAGTGACAAAGCGATACATTATTCAAATATCGCCTTTGCCATGCAGATATGGCATTAATGCCTCGGGGCCGCCGCGCCAGCCGCGATTTTACATATTCCGATATTTATTGAATAATTTGTCATCTGCTAAATTGCAAATGTTTGCTCGGTAAACTATTTAAATTACCACGTATATATATATATATATATATATATATATATATATATATATATATATATATATATATAGTTTAGGGAAGTAACGCCGTCAAATGTAAATGTAGGGAGAAGATATCGGGTGTGGTCACGGCCTGGGCTAGTAAATGAAACGGTTTTTATCTAGTTCCAATATTTCGCCATTTATTTTATGGCTTCATCAGGGATGACTAAAAATGAATACAATATTTGTGACATGTGCTAGAATGAGGTTATGTATAAATGAACTTACGATATGTGTTCCAAACTTAATAATAAACATAGCAAACGGCGTCTAATTGTTAAAACATTGCACACTGCACAGTAACAACATCTGCGTGGTATAAAAATTACATTTTAAAACGATATATAAAAGTCATGAGATTAAAAATAAAATCCTCGATCAACGAGGACGCGTGTAAATGAAAATGGCGGACATCGGTGTGAGCTGAGTGCTGTACGTGTGCGTCCTCGTTGCCGGAAACCACTCTGATTTGCAGGTTGGGAAACCGTAGAACCAGACAGGCTGTCGGCAACGCGGCGCAGCGGCGGGAAATATGAATTTGAAATTTTGAATTATTTAAAGTTAAGGTCACAAGATTGACAATTAATATATATATATATATATATATATATTTATATATATTTATATATATATATATATATATATATATATATATATATATATATATATATATATTTATATATAGATATAGATGCTGGAGGGAAGTAACGGTCGTACTTGTTGGGAATAGTAACCTAAGTGCGGTATATTTTTAATCTTACATGTAAGTAATAACTTTCAGCCTTCAGCACGTGTTCATACATAACCTCTCTTTTTTTCGATATCGCCAATTATAGTTTGTATTAATTGTAGCGTCACCCTGATGAAGCAAATAAAGATTTTGGTCGGCTTCTCTGAGGATTTTTTTTTCGAAAAAAAATTGTTACTATATATATATATATATATATATATATATATATATATATATATATATATATATACCGGGTGTGGCACTTAAGATGCCTCGGACCATATATCCTTTACGATAAAAGCTATCGAAAAAAATCTAAGAACAAAGTGGTGTATAGTTACCGTCGCTATGTTTCAAAAATATTTCTAATCATCAGTGGCGTGCCGTACTCCAGTGGCGTACCAAACTTATGTTTTTTTAAATGGAATGCCCTATTTTTTATTGCAGATTTGGAAAGTGCTCGATGAGTACTTATTTTTTTATCTAACATGTTATACCCTTCACTTTATCGGTTTCGCTGTTATAACCCCTTCTTTCAAAATTGCGCCCCATTTTTGAGATTTTTTTGTAGAGAAACTAATTCACGCCGGGGCCTAAATTTTGAATTGAGGTACAGGTTAAGACCTCGTATACCTTTACATAATTTTTTTTCGGGTAATTTATGGAAAAAAAATAATTTTTGATTGATCTTCGCATGTTGTCATTTGTTCCGAAAATTTCAAATGGCACCCCCCTAAAAAAATTACGGCGTTGTACAGCCAAAACTCTAAATTTTTCATTGGTGTAAAAAAAATTACACATTGCATAACAAAATTTCGGAGAAAAAAGGAATTTCATCGCAAATGTCGGGAAACGTTTTCCATAATTAAAACACTTCACTATATACATGCATAATTCAGCGGGTTTATATCATATTGATATTTCGCCAGTGTGAACACCTATTGGGTGCTCGTGTGTTGTTATTTATGGATTTTCAAGCGCGGAAAAATGACAGTGGGGATGGATTTATGTGATCGAACTGTGTATATTTGAAGTGATCGCTAGTGGAAAATGTGTTGATGTTTTTTTACATATATTGTTTTTTTTTTATGGAGTTGATGTTCGTATTTTGCGCCTAAACGCTTTTTATTGTCGGCAGCACACGTTGCATCGCTGCGACTGAAACCAATTTTAAATTACAATGGTGTTATTCCGTGCCGTGAGATAGCGAAATGCAATTTTAAATTAGTTTTGTAGTGGATGATTATAAATGATCAATTACGCTCACTTTATTCAGTAAAATTTTTGTCAAAATTATAAGGATTTATAGTTGCACGAGGTGCATTCGGTAGGAATTGATTTAGCTGATAAGCTCCCGTCGACAGGATGGGATAAACTCCCGTCGGCAGGTTGTAATAAGCTCCAGTCGGAGGGACGCTATATTCTCCCGTCGTAAAGTAAACAAAACAGGATAAGTAAGCGGTGATTGTCTTTTTAAACCCAACGTGGCGTCAAATGATCAAATTTTATTGGGTAATAAGATATGAAATGAATGAATTCGAAATTATCAATAATATTACTGTTTAAGATAGAGACATAACTGACAATTTTTGTACCGAATAAATAATTATATAAACGTTGAATGAGCAGATATCTTAATTTGGATCATTTCGTACCGCACGAACTAATAATTTCGTAATCACTTCATGCTCCGTCGTTCGTTATTAGTTCGAAATTGGGATGAGTTAATGCTTACATCAATGAATCGCGTGCTTTCCTGTAATAAGCCCTTCGCACGATTGCGTGCCAATTTGTAGGACACCGCAAATTTAATGTATCGTCCACATATAATCCTCTGCATCAATATCGTGCATGTGATATCGATGGTCACGAAAGCATGAATGAAAGCTATGCACATGTTATAATCATATGAATTAATGACCTGTACAAGTATGACTCTGACTGACCTTCCGTTGTTTCTCGGTCAATTTTTTTTTTATAAAATTCAAATTTTATTTGTACGTCTTGATTTATTTGTTTACATTCGCAACACCCCATCCAATCAAAGCAACAACCGTGCATCACTTGACGGCCAACACGGTCACGACAACTACTTCACCTTGACCTACCAGCGCTTACTCGAGGTGTTTTAAACCTCATTTTTCGGGAAAACCACTAATAGTGTTGAAATTATGAACTGATGCCTCTATAGATCATTAAAGTGTACCTTTTTGTCATCAGAAGAAGGAGAGAAATCAATTCGCGTTAAACAATTTCAGCTACCTTAAATAGCAAGAAAGTTAGCCATACGTTTCCCGGCGCATACATCAAAAGCACGGCATGATTTTTTTTTATTTAAATGTATGCGGTCCCTTTCTGCAAGTATATTAAGCAAATCCAAACTGTCAAAAATCCACGAAAATTAATGAAAATATTTTTTTTATCTATCCGTAAAAAAGGGCATATCAAAAAAAAAATTTATTTTTGCATTGTATATTTAATCATTACAAACTGTCAAAAAACCGTGAGCGGTGCTATTTATATTTTTTTTTTACATTAAATTAAATAGAAATATATTTCAGCAGAAATTAAGTTCAAAATTGTCCTCTTAATTAATTTCTAAGTTCAGTTTAAAAAAACATACTACTAGGAATAATTAAGCGGCTTCCGTATATTCACGTAAATGCGTTTGATATCTAGGCACAGAAAATAAAATTCCCAAGAGGGTAGATTTAAGAAAATACGTTTCATCCGAACAGGGAGGGAGATATTTTTTTTATTGTAAAGGTAATAAATACGAAACGAATAAAACGAGTTACATTATGTAAAAAACATACCTCCTTATATTTTCTTTTTATACCCTTTTCCCCATTGAATACATTCGGCTGTATCATAAAGCACGAACGTTTATATCCGAAGCCGAAATGAATTAAAACATAATGAAATATTATTTTCCCGGTCCTTCGGAGAGTGAAAAAGTGCCAGGGAGAAAACGGCCATCTGCAGGACCCGAAATCCCACCGAATAAATACTCGGGGGACCCTTAAGTGTGTCGGCCGTGATAAAATTCCCCCGGATCTTTTTAAATATTTACCAGAGTTCGGTTTGGAGAGAGAGTGTAGAAACAAGAAAATTTCTGCGAGTTTTCACGTGTTGTGCGAGTTGTATAATGGGGGGATAATTAATGAGGGTTGGCGTTAGGCGAAGAGGGAACCCTTTTTCAGATCCCGTTATCAACACGAATGTGTTTCGCGATGAATTATGGTGTCTGAGAAAGTTTTAGGCGGGATGATAAGAGCACTCGCTTAAATTTGCGATTAAATAGATAAAGCTATTAAAATGACAAATTGTCAAAGCGAATAACTCCAAAAAACAGAAGTGCTACAACAGTGTTTTTTTTTAATTCTATTTGTATTATACATACAAATAACCGCTGAATTGTTAATGAATCTTGAGCTTTTTACAAAACTTCCTTAAGTATTTCTATTTTTTACAATTTTTCAAATCGCCGAATGTAATTTTCATTTTCTCATTTTAAGTTTAGATTGTTACCGTTTCGTTTCTACTCATGATACGGCAATTGTTTTGATGGAAAATCGAAGATGCATTATTTGTTGATGAATCTTGAGCTTTTTAAGAAATTTCCTTAATTATTTCAATTTTTTACAATTTTTTACGTCGCCGAATGTGTTTTTCATTTTCTCATTTTAAGTTTGGATTGTTGCCGTTTCGTTTCCACTCACGATACGGCAATTGTTTTGATGGAAAATCGAAGATGCATTATTTGTTAATGAATCTTGAGCTTTTTAAGAAATGTCCTTAATTATTTCTATTTTTTACAATTTTTCAAATCGCCGAATATATTTTTCATTTTCTCATTTTAAGTTTGGATTGTTGCCGTTTCGTTTCTACTCACGATACGGCAATTGTTTTGATGTAAAATCGAAGATGCATTGTTTGTTGATGAATCTTGAGCTTTTTAAGAAATTTCCTTAATTATTTCTATTTTTTTTAATTTTTCAAATCGCCGAATGTATTTTTAATTTTCTCATTTTAAGTTTAGATTGTTGCCGTTTCGTTTCTACTCACGATACGACAATTGTTTTGATGTAAAATCGAAGATGCATTGTTTGTTGATGAATCTTGAGCTTTTTAAGAAATTTCCTTAATTATTTCTATTTTTTTTAATTTTTCAAATCGCCGAATGTATTTTTAATTTTCTCATTTTAAGTTTAGATTGTTGCCGTTTCGTTTCTACTCACGATACGACAATTGTTTTGATGTAAAATCGAAGATGCATTGTTTGTTGATGAATCTTGAGCTTTTTAAGAAATTTCCTTAATTATTTCTATTTTTTTTAATTTTTCAAATCGCCGAATATATTTTTCATTTTCTCATTTTAAGTTTAGATTGTTACCGTTTCGTTTCTACTCACGATACGGCAATTGTTTTGATGTAAAATCGAAGATGCATTGTTTGTTGATGAATCTTGAGCTTTTTAAGAAATTCCCTTAATTATTTATATTTTTTACAATTTTTCAAATCGCCGAATGTAATTTTCATTTTCTCATTTTAAATTTAGATTGTTACCGTTTTGTTTCTGTTCACGATACGGCAATTATTTTGATGGAAAATCGAAGTTGCATTGTTTGATGATGAATCTTGAGCTTTTTAAGAATTTCCCTTAATTATTTATATTTTTTAAAAATTTTCAAATCGCCGAATGTATTTTTAATTTTCTCATTTTAAGTTTAGATTGTTGCCGTTTCGTTTCTACTCACGATACGGCAATTGTTTTGATGGAAAATCGAAGTTGCATTGTTTGATGATGAATCTTGAGCTTTTTAAGAATTTCCCTTAATTATTTATATTTTTTAAAAAATTTCAAATCGCCGAATGTATTTTTAATTTTCTCATTTTAAGTTTAGATTGTTGCCGTTTCGTTTCTACTCACGATACGGCAATTGTTTTGATGGAAAATCGAAGATGCATTGTTTGATGATGAATCTTGAGCTTTTTAAGAATTTCCCCTAATTATTTATATTTTTTAAAAATTTTCAAATCGCCGAATGTATTTTTAATTTTCTCATTTTAAGTTTAGATTGTTGCAGTTTCGTTTCTACTCACGATACGGCAATTGTTTTGATGGAAAATCGAAGATGCAATATTTGTTGATGAATCTTGAGCTTTTTAAGAAATTCCCTTAATTATTTATATTTTTTACAATTTTTCAAATCGCCGAATGTAATTTTCATTTTTTCATTTTAAGTTTGGATTGTTGCCGTTTCGTTTCTACTCACGATACGGTAATTGTTTTGATGGAAAATCAAAGATGCATTGTTTGTTAATGAATCTTAAGCATGTGCTGATGAATATTATAAGCAAAAACTTTTAAATATATCATTAGAAGAATTGTCTGTATCACTTGGATAGAATTTATCCAAATAAATGTTGGGTCGTATATTTTTCTTGTTCTATTATAAATATATATATATATATATATATATATATATCGTTTTGATAAGGGAACATTTATAATTGATTGATAGATGCAAACGTAGAGGACGAATTGTGTGGGGGAAAAAATAAGCAATATTACGTTCCCCATCTGCATGTCTAGACATGCACTTTCCATGTCCCTCATTGGTATTCGTCATGTATCAAAGATGAAATGAAATTGATATGGAATGAATTTTCCTGGTGGTTCGAGCACCGAGCATTTTATATTGTCATTGCAAAAGAAAAAATATAATTTAATTTTATTAATAACTTTTGAGGTGACTATTAGGTTTGAGAGTAATGGTCTTCAACAGGATTCTTCAGCCATGCATTTTTCTGTCCATTTTACTTTAATTTGAAGCGTTAATAATTCTATCCCAAAAGCGAATGCAACTTCAGATGCGAAACAATAAAATGTATTCATTTTTGAAATTGAAAAACTTCAACGCTACAATCGCGAAATCAATTTCGTCCTTAATCTTTTCCATTTTTCTTTCTTATAATAACATTGTTTCCTAGTTATTTACAAAGATTGCCAAAACGAAAAACAATTTATTATTTATAAGAGGTAATAAATAAGTAATTACCATAATAACAGTTATTATCTCCATCACGCTATTATACTTGAAGGCAATCGAGTTTTTGGTATGATTTTTAGATAATGGAGTTTCTGAATACAGTCCATTATTTCCACTCTAATCCATCAAAAGGGCGGCTTTGCAAAAATTTAATCCTTTCAGATGTTTACGTATCGCATCGTCCATTACCGCGTTAAAATTTTGACGTTCACCCCGAACGCTTCGTATTTCCTTGTTTTATGTTTGCCCTCTCGTCACAAAAAAAAAACGAAAGGGACGCACACGTGTTGGTGTTTTATACCTATAAGGGAGTTCATTTCAGCGATCCGCGAGGAATCTGGGCACATACATACATAAGGGCCGTGTTTTACGACGCGGCACAAATTACCTGATCAAGTGGAAGGGCGGCGATAGCTCACGGATCCCCCCCCTCAGCTTTCTTTAACCCTGAGATGTGTTTTTACTTGCGGGGTACAAATTGATAACGCGGACAGGGGCGTGCTTAAATGCCCAGAGGGATGCTTTAATGTCAACCAGCGCTTGATCTCGGGTCAGATAGTGCGGCCCCGATAAAATCGATTTATTGGAGGGTTTTTCTTTTTTTTAACCCTTAGCGAACGAGCTAGTTTATGGTTGAACCAAGCAGCGTTTTATAAACAACTAAAATGAGCTCATTTATAAATTGGTGTGATGGTGGATGCGCCGGGAACTTAACACGAGATCTTGTCGATCTTACGAAAATATTTTTATTGTCGCAAATACGGTGATATTCGATCTTACGGTGATATTTCTTGGCGGCATTCGTTCTGTAAAGGTTACGGGAGCGAATTACACATTTAGATAAATATCTGCTCGCCGAATGAAGCAATTTGTGTTGCACGCCACGGAAAGAAATTAATGTCGCGAAATTGAAAAATAGTAGCGCCGCTGCAAATGAATTTATTATCTTTACACGGGGCATTAAAACGCGAGGGAAATTGCGAAATTGCACGATGAAATAGTTCTCGGGTGCGCTATTTATTTTACAACTTAATAAGGACGTTAAATTGTTCTGTAAGTTTCTCTAATTGGGTAATGCGTCAATGGAATTGCAACTTGAAAAATTTACAGATACAGGGTCCGCCAAAGTTCTCTTGAATAAGTTATATTTTTAATAAATGGGTAACAATACCATCCCACCCTATACATACTCGAACATTCCATTCGATGATATTAATACTGCATAATAACAGAACAATTACAATCCGCAACTTTGCACGTTACAATATTCAGCGCCGCATTGTTCCCGAGTTTACCAACTGCTGTAGAAGTGAACTAAACTGTATCCACCATTTGTAAGTTTACAATGTGCAGGATATCATGAACATAAGGGCAGGTGTATTTTTATTGCCTCCCATGCACAATTGTCGTTATCCACTTTATGCAATCGTAAATTTGTTAGATGCTTCGTCTGCGGTGAAAATACGACGATTTTTATGCCGATGGCGTTTAAAATGTGAACGTATGTACATCCAGTATATTATGATATTGATAGTTGAAAAATTGCTGTATTTTTCATAATTATTTGTATTGTTTATGTCTTGTGGGCTGTTGCTTTATTCATCAAAAAGATTATGACGATTACGTCAGATTACGGTGGGAGGTAAAACCCATGTGCACGCGTTAGTTGTCTGCATCAGCAGCGGTGACCTCAATCGCACTTGGGCCTACCATAGGTTTGTAATGCGGGTTTGCCTTATCCTGCCTGACCGGTGTCAAAAGGGCTTGCACTCGAGTAAGAAAACCCGTTGCCGTCGATTCAATTCAGCTTGAGATTATGTTAAAACAATTTGGTAAAAAGTATCAGAAACTCAAAAAGTGGCATTACTAAAAAATGTACATTCCTTTGTCATACTGCCAATCACAACTGTCAAATGGCAGAGTTTAGTAAAAAAATCAAGTTAGATTTCGGGGTTTACATGATTTTTTTTGCGTTATGACAGGGGGAGGGCGGCGCGGGAATTAATGATTTCCAAATGCAGCTTTTACGCCCTTAAAATTTGGGTTTTCCGTGGAGATATTTAAAAAAATGGTGTAAATATAGCTTTTTAAGAATTTTGTTTAAGATTTTGAAAAACATTTATGGAAAATAAATAAAATTTTGTCTAGTTTACGCAGAGCTACTTCAAAAAATAGCTTCATAAATAACAGATTTTTTTAATGCAACAGCGTTTTGAGTGTTGAATTAAAATTATTACGAAGTGTGGTGGGTGGGCTCTATCCTGACTTTTAACCAATACACGGGCCTCGACTTCTTTGGTGATCGCAATATTTATAGAAAATATAAAACTTGCAACTGATCTTTTTTTTAGTTGTTAATCCCATTTATTGCAAACTAGTTGTTTTGTAAAATAGGGCCCACCCACCACTTCCCGGTTCAACTTTAACTTTCACTATAAACCTAATCGTCTGGTAAATATTGCTTTAACGAAAGAATTTAATTGAAAAAAAAAATACCGAAACAGTTATAGTGAAATTTTGAGTAATTTTGGGCGATAGCAATTGTTTTTATATTTATTTTGAGTCTCCAAAATTGGTTCCATTTTTTACAACTTTTACAGTCGGCGCACATCAAAATTCCCAAAAAAATAGTAATGGTACCAAATGTGGCATTTTAAGATATCAATTTTTTGAGTAATTTTGGAAAGTTTTAAGTCGATAGCAATTGTTTTTATATTTATTTTGAGCCTCCAAAATTTAAAAAAATTCCAAAAAATTAGTAATGTATCAAATGTCGCTTTTTAAGAAATCAATTTCGAATGAGTTTTGAGTCATTTTGAAAAGTTCTAAGTCGATAGCAATTGTTTTTATATTTATTTTGAGCCTCCAAGATTTAAAAAATTTCCAAAAAATTAGTAATGCTATCAAATGTCGCTTTTTAAGAAATCAATTTCGAATGAGTTTTGTGTAATTTTGGAAAGTTCTAAGTCGATAGTAATTGTTTTTATATTTATTTTGAGCCTCCAAAATTGGTTCTGTTTTTTACAACTTTATAGTGACAGCACATCGATATCTCCAAAAATCTAGTAATGGCATGACTGTGGCTTTAAAAAAAATCATTTTCGAAAGAATCTAGAGTCATTATGGAAAGTTTCTAAGTCGATAGCAATTGTTTTTATATTTATTTTGAGTCTCCAAAATTGGTTCCATTTTTTACAACTTTTACAGCCGGCGCACATCAAAATTTCTAAAAAATTAGTAATGGTATCAAATGTGGCATTTTAAGATATCAATTTCTTGAGTAATTTTGGAAAGTTTTAAGTCGATGGCAATTGTTTTTGTATTTATGTTCAGTCTCCAAAATTGGTTCTTAATTTTACAACCTTCCACTCGGAGCACATAGAAATTTCCAAAAATCTAGTAATGTTATGTATGTGGCTTTTTAAGAAATCAATTTCGAAAGAATTTTGGGTAATTTTGCAAAGTTCTAAGTCGATAGCAGTTGTTTTTGTATTTATTTGAGCCTCCAAAATTGGTTCCATTTTTTACAACTTTAATAGTCGGAGCACATCAAAATTAAAAAAAAAAATAGTGTTGGTATCAAATGTGCCTTGTTAAGAAATCAATTTCGAATGAATTTTGAGTAATTTTGGAAAGTTCAAAGTCGATAACAATTGTTTTTATATTTATTTTGAGTCTTCAAAATTGGTTCTATTTTTTACAAACTTACACTCTAAGCACATCAACATTTCCAAAAATTTAGTAACGGTATGAATGTGGCTTTTTAAGATATCAATTTCTAATAAGTTTTGAATAATTTTGGAAAGTTTCAAGTCGATAGCAATTGTTTTTATATTTATTTTGAGTCTGCAGAATGTTTTACAACTTTTACAGCCGGCGCACATCAAAATTTTCAAAAAATTAGTAATGGTATCAAATGTTGCATTTTAAGATATCAATTTCTTGAGTAATTTTGGAAAGTTTTAAGTCGATGGCAATTGTTTTTGTATTTATGGTCAGTCTCCAAAATTGGTTCTATTTTTTACAATCTTACACTCCGAGCACCTAAACATTTCCTAAAATTTAGTAATGTTATTTATCTGGCTTTTTAAGAAATCAATTTCGAATGAATTTTGGGTAATTTTGCAAAGTTCTAAGTCGATAGCAGTTGTTTTTGTATTTATTTTGAGCCTCCAAAATTGGTTCCTTTTTTACAACTTTAATAGTCGGAGCACATCAAAATTAAAAAAAAAATAGTGGTGGTATCAAATGTGGCTTGTTAAGAAATCAATTTCGAATGAGTTTTGAGTAATTTTGGAAAGTTCCAAGTCCATAACAATTGTTTTTATATTTATTTTGAGTCTTCAAAATTGGTTCTATTTTTCACAACCTTACACTCTGAGCACATCAAAATTTCCAAAAATTTAGTAACGGTATGAATGTGGCTTTTCAAGATACTAATTTCTAATAAGTTTTGAGTCATTTTGGAAAGTTTCAAGTCGATAGCAATTGTTTTTATAATAATCTCTTTATTCCATAGACTGTACAGTGTACACAATATACATTTACAGTATTGGATGCGTCAGAAAGGTATATATAACAAAACAAAAAGTATTCCTTATTACGTAATAACATCATGTAAATTATAATACAATTTTTCCAGCAAAAAACTCTTCAATTTTTTCTTAAACATATTAGTTGAAGTGATGTTTTTAATGTCCTCTGGCAGGTTGTTATATTTATTTTGAACCTCCAAAATTGGTTCCATTTTTTACAACATTTGCAGTCGGAGCACATGAAAATTTCCAAAAAATTAGTAGTGGTCTCAAATGTACCTTTTTAAGAAATCAATTTCGAACGTATTCTGTGTTATTTTGGAAAGTCTCTAAGTCGATAGCAATTTTTTTTTTATATTTATTTTGAGCCTCCAAAATTGGTTCTGTTTTTTTTTTACAACTCTATAATAGGAGCACATTGATATCTCCAAAAATCTAGTGTGGCTTTTAAAAAAATAATTTTCGAATGAATTTTGAGTAATTTTGGAAAGTTTTAAGTCGACAGCAATTGTTTTTATAATTTTTCGAGCCGCCAAAATTGGTTTTATTTCTTATAACTTCACAACTCATCTCGAATTTTTTAAAACTCCAGTGATATCGTCTCATGTTTTTAGAACTATTATTAAGGATTATCTTGTAAACACTTTGCAATAATAAAAATAATCATTTAATAATAGTAGTTTTAAAAAATTGATGGTTTTATATTAAAAACAAATTTAATAAATATTAAAATTATTATATTAATAATAATATTAAAATGATTATTTATAAGAACCGACATGTTTTGGTTACTCGATTATTTTCAAGGAACGTACAGAAAAATAAATAACACCCAAGTGTTATCATTATTGCATTACTCAAAATGATGTACCAAGTTTGCAACGAGAAATCAATAAACGTGAATTCGTATATTTTCTGATTAATTTAGCATCTCGATGACTTGTGTAAAACACTTGTATGTTAATGCATCGATAACATTTTTCTATTTGTATTAGAGATGTGCGAAATTACTCTTTCTTGTGACTGTCGCCTGAAAAGGGACGATTATTGAATGAGTCACGAAATTTCTCTAATTTATATCAATTAGGAGAAAGTTGCATGATGGCCACATCATAATGCAAACTTCCCACCTTGTACAATTCCTTAGACTCGATTAAATTTTAACGAGGACCACATTAAGAAAGTGAACTTCACCTGTTTCACGCATTCCGTCGAGCTCTCGTTATTGTTACGTTCGCAGCCATCTTCATTATCCTCGCGACTGTAGTTGTTATCGGAATAATATCTTGCGAGAGACGACTTCGCCGCATTAACAATTAAGCCGTGAGTTTTGAGTGGGGCAATAAACACGGGATTAAATCCCTTCCTCATTGAATATCGATTCCCGGCGGCAATATATTAGGCGCGAGTAAAAGGGCCAAAAGGGCCTCCGGTTGAGTTCAAAATAATAATCCCGGCGCTATAAAAATACGCGGGCGCACATGTGTTCCGGTGGAACCAATTTATGGAAGTAGTACATATATCGGACTGGTCCTAGCAGGACGTTGTGGACTCCGTTCACGTCTGCTATGAAACATTTTTTTGATAGCAAAATGGTTCTACGCTAGAGGGTGATGATCTAATCCTCCCCACCCTAACATACCAAATGCAGCGCCAATTTCAAAATCGTTTCTCCAGCGAATAATGGAGTATCCGTTGCAATTGTTAACACATTACTTCCAGACTTACACCATTATCATCACCCTGAAAGCATTTTATTCCGCCATCGATATCGTATCACAATACAGCCGGAGTAATCAATCAATATCATCCCTTGATGCACAGACAAGGGTGCCTAAAATATTCACTTTGTGATTATGAGAAAGGAGGCCGAGCATTATTTTATTCATATTTTGCCCGGTTAAACTCGAGTTTGGACTTTTCTCCAGTAAATCACGACGCGTCGCTGGAATTTTCGCGCCGTCTCCCTTTTTTCGTTTCTATCTTTCCCCCCAGACGTCGCCGCGCGACAAAGGCCGTGAAAAACGTGCCGGCGCGAAAACTCGCTTTTCATAAACGCACGGCAACTACAGTCGAACATTAATTCTTCACTTTCTTTTTTTCATCGTGTGCCCTCGCGTTATGAGAAAATAAACGGTGGCTGTGGAGGAGGTTAGGGAAATAACAAGTGATCCAATTTATCCTTTTGATGAAAAAATGAATATGATGAAATCTTACGGAATGTTAATATTACCCATTACAACGATTGAGGGAAATATGTGGTGTGCATACAAAAAAAAAACATCCTTTAATTCTGCCTCATATTTTTGTATAGAAAACACGACTTTTAACAGTAATTTAACTTCAGATTATTTTCGGTTCTAAAATCAAATTCATTTTCAACGTAAATTGTCTGTTGCAACCCAAGTAAATTCATCACGCGCCGATTATTACGTTACATCAAAAATTATGAAAAACCGCTATCACGCCGGCCCTTTATCTCCTCCCCCGCGCTCACGATCTACTAATGCGGTTATAAGAGCTGCGCGTTTGTTCTAAAAGTTAAAAGATGGAAAAGGAAGGGAAAAAAGAGGGAAGAGAAAAGGCCGTCGCTCAGCGGTTGGCGTTCACACTCTGAGGAGTAGAGACCGCCTCCTGAATACGAAATACCGCTGGACCCTCGTAAACACACGAGTTTAAGAGAAGTCCCACACCAATTGTCTTAGATTATTGCCGATTGCTGGTGGGGGGAAAAAATAGGAAAATAAATAAGCCCGGACGGAATTCAATCGGTATTTCGTATGCCCGGCGCATCCACCAGAAGCGTGCGCTGTGACCCGGAATTACTTAAAATGTCTACGGAACGTTACAAGTGTCGTTCTTCAACAATTACCATCAATTTAAAACTTAAATCAAAAGATTACATAAGCACTAGAGTGGTTTTAGCATATATGGTGGAGTTTCGAAATATGTGGAAATCAACGGGACAACCCGGAAACTTATTCGTATAGATAAAAAACTTATAACTGTAAATTTTGAGCTATATCGATCATGGCCTAACCGATCCCTGGGCGTCTAAAATTTGAAAAAAAATCGTTTTTTCCCCTTATTTTCATTTTAGCCCCCCTAATATTAAACTGTCCACCCTAATGGTCAAATGATATACTGTGCCGACAGAGGATGTTAATACGAATTCAAAACGAATTTATTTGTTAAAATCTAACTAAAATTGACAGAGTTGTGAATGTTTCAGTTATATCATACTTGTATATTTCGATGTTCTGTGACCTAATCCCTCATCGACGGTAATTAGAAGATGCGCGGCATTTCTGTCACTAATTTTACACTTGCCTAAAGCAGATGAGATCCCTTCACTGATAAATGCAATGCTTGTGGTTATGGTTCCATTTCCAAAATTACTCAAAATTCAATCGAGATTATGTTTTCCTGTAAAGGTAGATCAAATTTTACATACATTTTATTTCAATAGCGCGCGAAACTATGAAAAATTGTAGTAATTTTAATGGTTTCAAATAAATACAAAAATAATTGCCATCGATTTGAAACTTTCTAAAATAACTCAATATACATTCGAAATTATGATTTCGGAATAATCTAGATACACACCAAAACCAAATTTTCTGTACATTTATTTGAACAGCGCACGAAATTATGGAAAATTGTAATTATTTTAATGCTCTCAAACAAATATAAAAACAATTGTTGTCGACTTAAAATTTTCTAAAATTACTTAGAAATCATTCGAAATTATTATTATTATGTGAAAAATCAGCAGATTTTATGTAATCAGTTATCACTAAAAATCAAAACTTTCCAAAATAACTCAAAAATCATTCGAAATTACGATTTTGGGAAAATGTGGATACACACCTGAACCAAATTTTATGATACTTCTATTCGAACAGCGCGTGAAATTATTGTAATAATTTTAATGCTCTCAAAAAAATACAAAAACAATTGTTGTGGACTCAAAATGTTCTAAAATTACTCAAAAATCATTAGAGATTATTATTAAGTAAACAAATACTTACACACTATCACCAGATTTTGTGATAATTTCTTGTAATCAGTGCGAATTATCGGAAAAAGATTGTTATAATTTTGGTGGCTTAAAATAAATATAAAAACAGCTGCCAACGATTTAAAACCTTCCAAAATAACTCAAAATTTATTCGAAATTGTGATTTTGGGAAAATCTGGATAAATATCAAAACCAATTTTTTACTTGAACAGCACGCGAACTTATAAAAACTTTTAATCATTTTAATGCTCTCAAGAATTTACAAAAACAATTGTCAAACAAAAACTTAAAATTTGCCGAAATTACTCAAAAATCATTTGAGATTATTATTATGCGGAAAACTGCTTATACAGCAATCACCAGATTTTGTCATAATTTCGTGTAATCACTGCGAAAAATCGCAAAAAATTGTTATAATTTTGGTGGCTTGAAATAAATATACAAATCGATTTGAAACTCAATATATATCAATATCAATAATCTTTATTATGTTATTTCTATACACTTTATAGATACATTCGTCAATTTCGATAAAATAATATATCAGACTTAAGTATTAAAATAGTACCTGACTTATAATATAATAAATAAATAATAAAATATACAATATATAAGACAAATTAAAAATAGGTTGTGTCATATGCACAATAAATTATTTTCATTAATAAAAACTAAACACATAAAATAAAATACAACATATAAAATAAAATAGCTACCATTTGTGTAACAGATCAACAAATTCTGTGAGACAGAGTAAATTGCATTTGTTATTAGCAGAGTTTTAATCTTAGTTTTGAAAGTTGTGTGATACAATTTTTTGAACAGAGCGCGTAATTATGAAAAATTATATTAATTCTATTAATATAAAAATATATAAGAACAATTGTTTTTCTTTTGCTTGAATTTTCAATTTTTTATTTTCAGACCAGGATTTTTGATTTTTTTGGCTCATATTTAAGATCTTTGGCCCGTTTTTTTGATTTTTTACTAATTTTTTTGGTCTTTTGTGATCATTCAGTCGAAAAATATTTTTTATTTGGGCCTAAATTTTCAATTTTCTCGTCCGTATTTTTTATTTTTAGGCTCGAATTTTTTATTTTTGGCCCTATAGTTTGAATTTGTAACCTGAATGATTGATTATTGTGTCTACATTTTTTATTTTTAAACCAGAGTTTTCGAGTTTTGGTCAAAATTTTTTTAAAGTGATTTTTGACCTACATTTTCGATTTCGTAGTCTAAATTCAGAATCTTCTGTCCTACATTTTGGCAGAAAATTTCGATTTGTTTGGTCTGCATTTTTTATTTTTAGGCCCGAGTCAAAATGTTTGATTTTTGGCCACGATTGTTGATTTTTCATTTTTTTGGCCTCTATTTTAGATTTTTTACTTGCATTTTCTACTTTGCGGTATACATTTTTCCTTATTTTGGCCGAAATTTTGTTCAATTTTTTTAATCTGCGTTTTTGATTTTGAGTCCCGAATTTTCGACTTTGGTCTAAATTTATGATTTTCTTCATGTTTTTTAGATTTTTGAACTTAAATGATTGATTTTGTTGGGTGATTTTATTTTTTATTTTCTGACTATTATTTCCGAGTTTCTGGCCAGAAATTTACTTTGAGCTTAAGAATTATTTTGGGGGTGAAAATGGCAAATTAATTTTCTTTTACATGAATTCTCAAGTTTTCGGTCTGCATTTTTTACTTTTAGTCCAGGGTTTTTGATTTTCCGGCCGATATTTTGGATCTCTGGCTTGTAGTTTCGTAAAACATTAATAACTTCGTCAATTTTAGTCCAATTTCAACAAATAAACACGTTTTGGATTCACATTGACGTCCTCTATCGACATAATATATAATTTGGCCATTAGGGTGGACCGTTTAATATTAGGGTAGACCAAAATGAAAAAAAGGGAATAAACCCACTTTTCAAATTTTAGAGGGCTAGGGCTCGGTTACGCAATGTTCGATATGGCTCAAAATTTACGGTTATTAGTTTTTAATCTATACGAACAAGTTTTCGGGTTGTCCCGTTGATTTTCATGTACTTCTAAAATAAGAACCACTCTAATAAGCACGCATCATCTCAATTGATGTGAAAACTACAAAATGGAGCCCCTAGACTTAAGAATAATTTTACAAACAGAATGTTAATTTTTTTTGTTTGTTTTCTTGGCATAGGCTCTAACCATTCAGCCACTAACGATGATAAACGTTAAATTGTTTTTTTTTTTTTAGATTTACCATATTCAACATTTGCGTGGTATTGGCTAACGCAGGGGCCGACCACGCAACAGTTGCGTGATAGGTTTTTGACATTAAACCTTACAGGCAAGCGTCGACAGCTTAAATTCACAATCAATTTATCAGATACCGGCAGTGAATGTGTTGAAGTTCCATTTTGTATATTATGCAAAACAATTGGGCGCGTTTAGTGTTTCAATAAAGCGCGGGGATATCCGGCAAATTGCTATAGTTTTATGGGATATATTTTTCGCCCTATTCACGGGCGTCGACGCTCCTAACACCGCTATAAAATTGACAACCAATTGTGAAACGAAATCTTATTTGTGAGTCAATCGAAGGCGGCGGCTTTAAAGTTTTCTTGTTATGTTTTTCGTTGGGAAAAATCAATTTTTGGGGAGCAATACATCCCACGAAAGTATATACAGTAATAAATAAGAAAATTCGACTGAAGACATTTGATAGAACGAACGTAAATTATGAAAAACATTTACGACTAGCGACCAATCTAATTCCGATCATTGCGAGGGCAATTGAGAATGACATACAACTGCAGTAGGTAACTCGTGACCCGCCCAGATGATATCTTCTAGAATCAACGGCCATTTCGGCCCGGTTACTACCATTTAATGTCCACCTGCGAGTGTATAAACTCGTGCCACATTACTTGGATGTTCGCTCAATTTGCAAGATATGCGACCCTAAAGCCCTTAAAGCCTCGTGTACATAGAGTATTTTGTATGAGCTTTTACTAAGGGGTGAATAAACGTAGGAGTGAATGCATGCAGTGTGTTGGAATGAAAAAGAATGTGTGAGTAACTTTTAGGGTTATTTTTCTTGTGCAAAATATGTCAACTACAGTTGTCTTATTTACTATTTTCTAAAAATTTTCTAAAATTTTCAATACCCAAAAATATCTGTGAATGTTGGGGCTAGAGAATCGCGGTATGGTTGCTAAAATTATCTAAAAAGAACTGCGGAAGGGTGTTTAAATGTTTGCTCTTGTTTAGGAAAATACCTACACACACAAAAAAAGAGAAACCGTATTAGAGTTTAAACTTTCGCTGTACGTTCTTTAAGCCATAATTAAGAAATTAAAACGTACCAACTGTATGCTATAACATGGTCGATGCATTTTGAAATTTCCAAACCGTACTCGTCCCGAACAATACCCGCCAGCAACTCAATCACCCCTCGGGGAGTTTTAATATCCTTGTAATTGCGCCCCGAAATTCTGGAAACGATGACTATAACTAGGAATTATTACTCGGCGAAGGGGACTAATTATCAATTTTAATATCATTAAGCGCTTAAGCAGAAGGGCCCTTTATGGAACGAGGGCAATAAATCGCGTTTCGTTTGTTAATACTTATGAAAATTCCTTAAATACGCGACGTAATCATTAAGCCAGAATTTAAACATTTCACAACATCTGTAGTTAAAATATTACAATTAACAAGCTAGTTTGTAAATTTTCAAAATTAGCTTATTAATTGATAGATTAATTGATGGTGGTAGCGCCGGGCACACAAAACGCTTACCGTAGGATCTTATAAGAACATTTTTATTGTCACTAATACGGTGGCATTCGATCTTAATTAAATAAAATTAATAAACGTCTTTAACGCCTAAACAATTTTTAAAAACCGAAACGCGATTTTGTTGACTTAATTTTAATTGGCTCACATAAATATTTCTTAATACTTATTAAGGTACACTAAATGATCAATATTTAAACGTATAAATCGTCAAAATCAAAAAAACGCGTTCCACACCAATTTTTAAACACCAAAACACGATTTTGTTGATTTTGAATTCACAAAACTTCAGATTTTGGCAATTTTCATTGACTGGATTTGAATATTCCATTATGCTTTTTTAAAACACACTAAATTATCTATATTTCACCGTATAAATCATCAAAATCAAAAATCGCATTCAATACCTAAGCAATTTTTAAAACCTAAAAACGCTATTTTTTTACTTTAAAACTGGAAAACTTCCGATTTTGACAATTTTAATTGACATGAATATGTCTACATACATTTTTGAAACACACCAAATTATCTTTATTTCAACGTATAAATGATCGAAATAAAAAACCGCGTTCAATTAATTCTTATAACGCATTTTTTTACTTTGAAACAGGAAAATTTTCGATTTTAACAATTTTAGTTGACTTGACACGAATATTTCTAAATATTTCTTTAAAATACACTTTATCATCTTCATTTTAACGTATAAATCATTCAAATCAAAAATCGCGTTCAATACCTAAGCAATTTTTAAAACCCAAAAACGCGATTTTTTTTTACTTTGAATCTGGAAAACTTCCGATTTTGACAATGTTAATTGACTTGACACGAATATTTCTAGAAACTTTTTAAAAATACACTAAATCATCTTCATTTTAACGTATAAATCATCAAAATCAAAAATCGCGTTCAATACATTTTTCAGTCCAAAATGTTCCGTTTTCCATATCTTCCATTCCTTGACCTGAAACTCTTACCTTCATTTTTCAAATCAACATTCTTAAGCCTAAAATGCTTATCTACTATCTTCACCTCTTCATTCCTTAGTCTAAAACGTCTACCTTCGTTTTTTAACTCTTCATTCTTCAGCTAAAAATTCTTATTTACGGTTTTCATATCTTCATTCTTTAGTCTAAAACGTCTGCCCTCGTTTCTTTAATCTTCATTCTTCAGTTCAAAATGTTTACCTCCGTTTTTCATATCTTTATTCCTTAGTGTAAATCATCTGACGTCGTTCCTTGAATCTTTATTCTTCAATTCAAAATTCTTACCCCTCTTTTTCATATCTTCATTCCTTAGTCTAAATCGTCTGCCGCCGTTTCTTTAATCTTTAGTCTTCAGTTCAAAATTCTTGTCCTTTTTTCATATCTTCCATTCCTTGATCTGGAAACTCTTACCTTCGTTATTCAAATCAACATTCTTAAGCCTAAAATTCGTATCTACTATCTTCACCTCTTATACTACTAGCTTCACGGTTTTCATATATTCATTCTTAAGACTAACACGTCTGCCGTCGTTTCTTTAATCTTCATTCTTCAGTTCAAAATTCATACCTCCGGCTTTCATATCTTCATTCCTTGGTCTAAACTCTAAAACGTCTACCGTCGTTTCTTTTAATCATCATTCTTCAGTTAAAAATTTTTACTTTCGGTTTTCATATCTTCATTCTTCAGTGGTTCAAATCTTCGTTCTGGAGTCCGCGCTGTGTATTCAATACTGGTGGTACATCTTTAATTTCTAGTTAAAAATGTCAATCCTCATTCTCCACAAAAACATTGTTTTCATATTTTCATTCCTTGGTCTAAATCGTCTGCCGTCGATTCTTTAATCTTCATTCTTCAGTTCAAAATGTCTACCTCCGTTTTTCATATCTTCATTCCTTAGTCTAAATCGTCTGACGTCGATTCTTTAATCTTCATTCTTCAGTTTAAAATTCTTACCTCCGTTTTTCATATCTTCATTTCTTAGTCTAAATCATCTGCCGTCGTTTCTTTAATCTTCATTCTTCAGTTCAAAATTCTTACCTCCGGTTTTCATTCATTCCTTGGTCTAAAACGTCTGCCGTCGTTTTTTTTTTTAATAATCATTCTTCAGTTCAAAATTCTTACTTTCGGTTTTCGTATCTTCATTCTTCATTGGTTCAAATCTTCGTTCTGCAGTCCTCGCTGTGTATTCAATACTGCTGATACATCTTTAATCTCTAGTTAAAAATGTCAATCCTCATTCTCCACAAAAACATTGTTATCTTCATTTATCCACAAAGTTGTCATATCTTTAATTATGAATGTGTTTTCTTTATTGTTCTGAACCGGCGGCATATCGTTATTCATCGATTTACATTATTCTTTATCGTTAATCCCGAGTGCAAAATGAAAATTGAATTCGGCCTTTTTACGCTTATTCTTCGCCGTAAATCTCTTCAAAGCAGACGACTTCGCTTTGATCTTTATGCCGCTTTAAGGATTTATTAGCGTTCATCTTCACAACAAACGTGTTATTTTCGCTTTCGCAGAGCTGTTGATTATGGCTATCTTCTTTCTTCGATTAAAGCTTATTTTCTTCTTTTCTCGTGTGGGATTTCTAATGATAATTTCTACAATTCTGGTCTTTGGCGTTTACGGAAAAAAATATAACTTCATTCTTCGCTGCTGAATTTTAAATCTTGAGTCTGCAGTGCAAACTCCAAAGCTTCATTTTCCTTTGCAGAGTACACATCTGTACTTTCCACTGCATTGTTAAAATCCTCATTTTCCATTGAAGAATTCAAATCTTCATTTTGTAGAGTTCAAATCTTCGCTACCACTGCATTGCTAAAATCTTCATTTTCCACTGAAGAATTCAAATCTTCATTTTCCACTGAAGAATTCAAATCTTTATTTTCCACTGAAGAATTCAAATCTTCATTTTACAGTGTGTTCAAACATTCACTTTCCACTGCAGACTTCAAATTTCTATTTTCCACTGCAGAGTTCAAATCTTCACTTTCCACTGGACAATTCAAATCTTCATTTTCCACGCTGGAGTTCGAATCTTTATTTGCCACTGTAGAGTTCAATTCATTTTTCAAGTTCAAATCTCCGCTTTCCACTGTTGAGTTCAAATCTCCACTTTACACTGCATAGTTCAAATCTTCATTTTGCGTTGTAGAATACAAATCTTCACTTTTCACTAGAAATTTTCATATCTTAATTTTTCAATACAAATCCCTCGATATACCATGAGTTCAATTCTTCATTTTTCAAGTTCAAATCTTCACTTTCCACAGTTGAATTCAAATCTTCATTTTGCGTTGTAGAATACAAATCTTCACTTTTGACTAGAAATTTTCATACCTTAATTTTTCAATACAAATCCCTCGATATACCATGAGTTCAATTCTTCATTTTTCAAGTTCAAATCTTCACTTTCCACAGTTGAGTTCAAATATTCATTTTGCGTTGTAGAATACAAATCTTCACTTTTCACTAGAAATTTTGATATCTTAATTTTTCAATACAAATCCCTCGATATACCATGAGTTCAATTCTTCATTTTTCAAGTTCAAATCTTCACTTTCCACAGTTGAGTTCAAATCTTCATTTTGCGTTGTAGAATACAAATCCTCACTTTTCACTGTAAATTTTGATATCTCAATTTTTCAATACAAATCCCTCGATGCCATTCTTCAATTTAGACGGGATTTTCTTCATTCTTCGCTGTACGAAGAGGCAAACAAAAAGTATCAAAAACTCCAGGTGTTCGCAGATATGCAGAAGGATAAAAGAGGGGGTTAGGAAGATATGTCCGCTTGAAATGGCAGTGGAATAGAGGTGTGCAAGTGGTTGGTGCGATTGAAGACCACAATTGAAGGGTTTGATATACATCGGGTCTAAGTGCATAAATACGTGTTTTGAGATAATTGAATAATTAATTAATTGTACAAAATTCCAAAACGAATTTATATGAACAAGGATGGGGATATGCTATTTCTTGGCACTGGATACTAAAATAATCTTAATTGTACTACACTTAACTACGATAATCTGCACTTACTTAATTTAAAAAAAAATGCACTTATACCCGTTTTATTCCAAACCCTTAAATTGTAGCCTGAATTTTTGAAAAGAGGAAAGGCCTATTTTTTATCGATCGTAGTAAAAGGAAATGTTGATTACGCAGCGTTCCTGACAATATGTTGCTAGGGCTGAAAGTACTACTTTGTTTGCATGGCCATCTGCAAATATAAACACTTTTCAGCTTTTTGTATGTCTTAGTTTTCTCTTCCCGATCAAAGTTGTAAAGTTAATTTTTCTTTATTGTTTCCATTGCACAACTCATCAAGAGTCGCTCTTCATTTCCGGGCGCAGTGTTTGCATACAGACTTCCCCGGCAGTAATTCGGTGTATTGAGTTATTACGCCCCGAGGCCGATGCTTCATTCCGGAACACTGTGGCGTCCGCAGGGACGGGAAGATCCGCGCTAATTGGTGTTACTGGATTGACGTTAATTAGAAACGGGAGGCTTCATTCCACCAAAACTAAACAGCAGACAAAATGCCAACTGTTGCTGTCCGCCCCCCGTAACTTTTAATTGGGGGCGTTAATGCGTTCCTAATACCCTCTGCCGACCGGCAGGTAATACCCTCCTGGAATTAATTGATATAATCGCTTTCGGAGCCGATCGGGCCCCGCCATTGTTTTCCAACGGTGCGGCGGCGCTTAAGTCGTCCTAATACCGTAATTGCTGAACAAATACGGGGAATTTACACATAACTTTGAAAAAGATATAGTGAACTTCAGATTATCCGCGGAATTGGGTGGCGCGGCAAGTGCGGATAAGGGAATTCCGCAAAAATGGACAAAAATCAACAATTTTTATTATTGACAAACTAATCACAATAAATTAATACCAGCAAAGTGTTTTTTTTTTTAATTCAACCTCCTTAACCCTTTCGGCCCTGGTAGTGGTAATTGCCACCGCAAAATTTACATGTCTCTACTTACTATGACAATCCATATTTTTGCTGTTTATCACTAGATGTCACTTCAACAAAACCTCACTAATTAATTCCTATACTAATTAAGCAAATTTGGTATTTATGGTCTTAAGAAGCACCCCATCAATAATAATTAACAAAAAAATTTTTTTTTTCAAATTTAAAAATCCAGGGCTGAAAGGGTTAACATTGTAGCGTAGAGAGCGTAGAGAAAATAATAATTGATTTCATAAGATGAAATAAATTTCTAAAACCAAGTCTCGGCCGCATAATACCGACTCGATTATAAACAACGAAAACTACTATCCGAAGATATTTCAATGGAAACTGCAACATAAACTCATAAAATCCAGAAACTTCATAACACGAGAGAAAATGCAACTTTTAAGGCAGTTAGGATGACGTACAACACCGGTCGTTTATTCTTTACCGGAAAGCTTTTCCGAATAGCTTGATGATATATGGAGGGATATTTCTATATACACACCACTCAACCGCCACTAAGATAGAAATCGCCTAGAGATCACACTCCGACAAATAAATCCCTTCTTGTGTGTCGTGAACCGCGTTATTACATGAAGACAGCCACATAAATTAGAATATAAAACCGCATTTTTTTCGGATTTACGATTTTTGCTCCACTCGCGGCGTTAAGGTTTGCGTGCACAAAAAGGGGTCGTTTTATGATTGTAATGGGTGTAATATAAATTTTGGCCGGCCCGTTAATACACACACACAAAGCTCGCCGTTTTTTATCAGGAGTAATGAAACGAATTATTGCCGGCCGGAGAATTTTATTACGCGAGTTATAAACAGTGGGGCGTGATGTTTTCTGAATCCGGAGGATCAGTGTTTGTAATTGAGTGTAAATGTATTTGTTTATGGTGTTTTACCTTATGAAAATCTGCCGATAACGTCACATCACGAAAAATTGACTAGCTGTTGAAAATCAAAGTACGTCACTAAATATAATAAATAAAACTTTAAACATTTCTTCTAAAGGTAATTAGAAAAAATGGTGATGTGACCATCATGTTACTTTCTCCGAGATTATATTTACGTTTTCGTGGGTTTATTTTCAATTGAAATCATATTTTAAATGTACATCGAGGGGATGAAACTGACGTTTAAAACGTCAAAATCATGAAAGATGGAAAAATTATACTTCAAATTCAAAAACTCGGTTTACTCAAAAACTAACGAGATTTCGAAAAAAACTTATTCTTTAGAAGTTGTTCATTTTGGCATTCTCTACAATTATTATTCACATAAATTTGCTGTAACTATTATCGTTTCATAATTATAAACCAAAAATTAAAAAAATAATATTTTTGTTTTCTCGAATAGAAATGATTTTATGAAAAATTTTTTCAAGCAAAAGATGTTCATTTCTTTGTTGTCTTCGATGTTTGTTTAAATGTTTTTGTGATATTTTTAATATTCAAGAAAATATTGGCAAAAAACAAAAAACGGTTAAGGTAAACACCCACTTCCGGTGTGCAAAATTTTACCAAAAGCTTTTCAGTTCTTCGGATTATCAAATAAAACGTATGTTCAAAGTTTCAAATCAATTCCTCTATTAGTTTTTGAGATACAGCGCACACAGACAGACAGACACACACACAGACACATTTTTTTTCTTCAGAAATTGTTGAAATGGCATCAAGGGACCCCAAAACGGATATTTCCGTAAAAAAAAATTCACGATCACAATACTTTCTCGTACTTCGTAACGGAAAAAGTAAAAAAAAACAAATGTTTAGCGAGAAATCAGGTTTGTCCAACCCTGTATGTATACGAATATTTTTCAAAAAATTCAATACCATGATAAATCTACAGCATATCCAAATCACCTTTATTTTTCACATTCAAAACTTATCGCGCAACAGCATTACGTTGATTTATAAGGCACAGCCGTGCCGCTGGGGAAAATCCTTTATTATAACGATCACCAAAAAAATGTTTACATAAAAATGCCATTACGAATAGAACAAACGGCGATCCATTCATTAACGGATCCCGTTGATTAAAATTTATAAAAATGCGATAATACCCCTCTCTATATCATCATTTGCGTCCCGGCGTTGTTCTTTATTTTTTTAGTGAGCCACCTTTAAAATATCATTGCTTTTTTGTGCGGTGCCGCTTGAATAATGAAAATTTTAATTTAAATCGCCCGCGCCCGTTTAATATGTTTGGGGAATTTGTTTTTATTATCTCCAAGGTTACGCGCGATGGCGGTGTATTTTCAGTGGTTGCAATTAGCCGAGGCCGAGGTTAATTAATGAAGGTAAATGTTGCATCCATCACGCGGACTGTTTGAATGTTACTAACTTCACAGTGAATGCATGGAGTTGAAAGGATTTTGTAATTCATTTGAGAGTGTTAAATACAATTCCTCATTTAATAACCAGGCGGACTAAAGCCTACACTACAAAAAGTAACCAGAAATGTTTTGGCGCTAAAATTCAAATTATTTAAAATTCGTTTACCCATAACATTCATTCAATAATTTTAACAATACATAAATAAATTTTAGGCAAATTTTCTTTCTAATTTTACGAAACGCCGTACTGCTAGCCTGTCCTAAATATTATACATGTTTATGATTTGATTACTTGCACTACCCTTACCTAAGGAATCGACAATTTTGTGTACAACGACAGCCTTTTGTATTAAAAGTTTATATACGGTAATTTTGGATTATTTTTAAACAAGCGTTAATGCTCTCAAATCCAACCTTTTCCGTTTCTTGGGGGTAGAAAATTACTCCGAACTAGTGCTGGGCATCTATCCATAGTTAAAAATGAAATAACTATTTCCTAGAAGATCGCAGGATGAGTTTTTGATAGAACTTTCAACGGGAGGAATAACACAAAAACTAACGCGAAATACGTGGAACCGGTGGGACACAAGTAAACGGTAACAGATCAGCTGATCATAACAGCGGCCATTGCCGTTTTAGTAATTTTGGCCTGTGTAAAAACGGCGCCCGTTTAGCCAATCACAACAACGTATTTTCGCGGCTATAATTTGATTTAGTCCGCCTAGTTATTGAATTGTTAAATAGTGTCGACTATAACTAACATAATCATTATATTAATTACGTGCAACTAATTTTAAGAGAGAATGTACTTGTACGCACATTCGCTACTTCAGTGTACACTGGGCAACAAAATTTTTGCATTGGTAAAAGAACTTGTTCCAACATAATTTGGGTGTGCTGAATTCAAAGATGACGTTATTTTTTCTCCGTACGCTACCGGTTTTATGCAATTCAACAATGAACAGTTTGCGAAATTAACGATGTGAAGATAGCCACGGATTTCCCGGCGCATCCACCACGAAATAAAAAATTCTTCAATATTTATGATTAATAATAAATCAAACGCTGATATTGTAATTAACATTAGCCTATTGGTGTACTATCAATCCACAATTTCAATTATTTTTTCTCGAGTCTACGCGAACTATACTGAAGGAAAAAAAAATGAAACACTTCAAATTCGTGAAATTTCGACCATTTTCAAACCGCCATAACTCTGTGTACTTTCAATCGATTTTGATGAATGTTTGGGGGCGAAAAACTTTGAAGTGTCTTCTTTAAAGTCATGCATGCGAAACTAAACGTAACCCCTTCCGCCCCCCTCTAGCGCCCCTGTGAAAGAAACAAACAAAACCCGAAAAAAATCCAAAAATATTGTTAAATGGTGGTAAATCCTGAAACTGACATTGTGTAAATTACCTGAAAGTGATTCACCACAAAAACTCAAAGCGCTGTAAACACTACAATGAATGTTTTGAAATTCATTTGCCCTCGAATAAAATTTGCATAGCACTCTAGATAACAACAATAATGATTCTGTGGGAAAAATACACTGTGATATTCAAATTTAATAATCATAGCCTGCAGTTTCGGGAAGTTTTCAATTAATGCCGCACGAGAAGACATATCTTAATTAACCCGCACTTCCGCCCCGCTCCATTGAAGCCGCCGCGAGATGCAGCCAGCGCAGCGTTGCAAAACCCTAATGAAAATTTAAGGAAAACCGCCCGAAACTTGCATACACATCCCGGCGAACTTTCTCTTTCGGAACTTGCGCGTGAATATCTAATCTCGACTGAAACTAAACAGTTTCATTACGTGCGTAGTGGACATGCGGCTATAAATTACCAAAAGACGTAATAAGTTCCGGTCCTCGCGTCGAAAGGGGCGCCGTTAACGTGCGCATGGGAAAAGGGCCGGTGTTTCGAAGTGTCTTAGTTTATGCAATGTTAATTTTAGTAATTATAGTCGTGTGATATTGTGATGGGAAATTATGCGGGGAATTACATAATTCTGGAAGCACGTTTGCATATCAGGTGCATTATCAGAATTACAATAACTGCCATCAAGGTTGTACGTACGTAAATCTCCGCTTAATTCTTATTGTATTGGAATTTGGAATGGTTATTTGGAATTTGGTTGAAATTTTTAGCTAATGGCATCGGATATAGTAATGCTCGTGCGGATTATAAATAGGCAATACTCGTATATATATTTTTTATCCAAGCTGCGAAGGCATTGTATTGGAATTTAATATACAGCCCGTTCTCTGGAATCTGGCGACTGTGGTCGTAAAAAAGGGTCAGAGCTCAGTAATATTTGTTTTATCTCAAAACAATCTTTGTTGAGAAGTACTGGTGTAAATGTGCGTATACCAATATGAGCGAAGGATAGTCATAAATGTATGGGATGCAATTAGACGAACCACCAATGCCCTTTCTTCGAGGCAGACTGACCGTTTTACGACCGCAGCCGCCAGATTCCACCGAACAGACTATATTTGTGAGTCATGTGTTGCAGTTTATACTGCCTCGGCCACTTCCGTAGGTGTAATTTGTGCAATCGGATTTATGATAAATTTGAAATCATTTTTTTGGAATTACTATACATATTAACAGGAAAAACCATGTAAGTTTACCGACGAGAAGTTAACCATGAATTTCCCGGCGCCAAAATATTGCTACACATTTATGCAGTGTCTTTTGGAAGTATATTTAACGGAACTAAAGCTGGACACATGGAGCAGGGCAAAAAAAAGAATTAACAGCTACAAACTGTGAAAATGTTCCGAAATATTTTTTTTTTATATCGAACAGATCATTCATCCAATAAGAGCAATCATAAGTTTAACATTTTCACGCTCTTTTTGCACTATTTAAATATTAACCATTCTTCCAGAAACGCTCTACACTCAAAAACTAAAAAATGCGCTTTCTTACATTTTTTTTTAAATCAATATTCTCGATATTAAAAAAAATAGTTTATAGTTTGTAATTGTTAAATACACTTCTAGAAAGGCACTGCATAAATAAAATAAACAAATTTTTGCTCCCTTTTAAATTTATGATTTTTTTACTACCAACCTGCTCAATATTAAAAAATATATACAGCATGTTTTTTTTAATCGTGGGCCATAGGATTTTACATGATAAAAATTATACCTTGTGTTAATGTATATTTTATCATAAAATTTTGAAGGACATTTTAGTTAATAATAAATCAATTATTTTTCTACATGATTGAGCTGCATTATAATAACTTAAACATGTTTTATTCCATTAAAAAATGAAATTAATTCACTAATCAATCGGACATTTCAGAAATTCAAGGTACTTTGATTATTTTTGCTCAATTATTTATTTTAAATAATTTCATTTTTTAATGGAATAAAACATGTTTAAATGATTCTAATGCAGCGCATCATGTAGAAAAATAATTGATTTATTACTAACTAAAATTTCCTTTAAAATTTTACGATAAAATATACATTACGAGGTATAATTTTTAGCATGTAAAATCCTATGACCCACGATAAAAAAAATACCCTGTATATTTCTTAACATTTTCACGCCTTTTTGACAGTTTGTAATTGTTAGAAACACTTTTAGAGAAGCACTGCGTAAACAAAACAACAATATTTTAGCGCCCGTTTGAACTTATGATTTTTTTTAATGCCAGCCACGGATCAATGATTTGTTAAAAATTAAAAAAAAAATATTTCTTAACATTTTCACGCTTTTTTCACAATGTGTAATTGTTAGAAACACTTTTAGAGAAGCACTGCATAAATGAAACAACAACATTTTAGCGCCTTTTTGAACGTATATTTTTTTTTTAATGCCAGCCACGTATCAATGATTTGCTAGAAATTAAAAAAAATATATTTCTTAACATTTTACGTTTTTTAACAGATTGTAATTATTAGAAACACTTTTAGAGAAGCACTGCATAAATAAAACAACAACATTTTAGCGCTCTTTTGAACTTATGATTTTTTTTAATGCCATGATTTGTTAGAAATTGAAGAAAATATATTTCTTAACATTTTCACGCTTTTTTCACAGTTTGTAATTGTTATAAACACTTTTAGAGAAGCACTGCATAAACAAAACAACAACATTTTAGCGCCTTTTTGAACGTATGATTTTTTTTAAATTCCAGCCACGGATCAATGATTTGTTAGAAATTAAAAAAAAATATTTCTTAACATTTTCACGCTTTTTTCACAATGTGTAATTGTTAGAAACACTTTTAGAGAAGCACTGCATAAATAAAACAACAACATTTTAGCGCCCTTTTGAACGTATGATTTTTTTTAATGCCAGCCACGGATCAGTGATTTGTTAGAAATTTAAAAAAATATATTTCTTAACATTTTCACGCTTCTTTCACAGTTTGTAATTATTAGAAACACTTTTAGAGAAGCACTGCATAAATAAAACAACAACATTTTAGCGCCCTTTTGAACTTATGATTTTTTTTAATGCCATGATTTGTTAGAAATTTAAAAAAATATATTTCTTAACATTTTCACGCTTCTTTCACAGTTTGTAATTATTAGAAACACTTTTAGAGAAGCACTGCATAAATAAAACAACAACATTTTAGCGCCCTTTTGAACTTATGATTTTTTTTAATGCCATGATTTGTTAGAAATTTAAAAAAATATATTTCTTAACATTTTCACGCTTTTTTCACAGTTTGCAATTGTTAAATACACTTCTAGAAAGGCATTGCATCAATAAAACAAACAAAAATTTAGCGCCCTTTTGGACTTTTTTTAATGCCAATTTTAATTCAATATTTAAAAAATATATTTCCCAACATTTTCACGCTTTTTTGACAGTTTAAATATGTTAAATATACTTCTAGAAAGGCACCTCATAAAAATAAAAACATTTTAGCGCCCTTTTGAACTTTTGGATTTTTTAATGCCAGCCACGGATCAATGATCTGTTCGATATTTAAAGAAAAATATTTCTCAACACTTTCACCTCTTTTTGACAGTTTGTATCTGTTAAATACATGTCTAGAAAGGCGCTCCATAAATAAAATAAAATATTTTTAGCGCCCTTTTGGACATATGTGCCAGCCAAGGATCAATGAGCTGCTCGATATTTAAGAAAAAATATTTCTGAACGTTTTCACGCTTTTTTGATACACTTCTGGAAAAAGCACTGCATAAATAAAAAAGAAAAATTTAGCGCCCTTTTGTACATAACAAGATGAGTCATACCCAGCTCTCGTTGGTATTACGATGGATATTAAAAATGTAATTCCTTGTTGTTTCACAGGAAAATTTCCACACTACATTGGAAACGCGAAATGAGGTGGATTGTCTAATTTTGGCGACCTTCAACCTTTTGAAACTCCTTCAGGAAGTAGTTATTTCAATAAGTTATTTGTTTATAGTCTTAGTAAGACTTAAAAATTCGTAAGAGACATCAAATGAAGAGGGGAGCTAGTTCCACAAAACTCTATGAAATTCGGAGTCGTGGCCGTAAGGGGAAGCGCGCCCTTTTTTCCAGAAGCGTCCGAAATGTGATTTTTTAGAAAAACGCTTGAGGGGTTGCAACGGATTTTTTTTACGAGAACGTGCGACAGCAAACGTTATGTCCCGATGCATTGGGGATTTTTTGAGCCATATTTCAATCCTCCAACTCAAAAATTCTGGGAGGAGATACGTTTGGCGCGAACCTCTGCATCGCGAAAAATCGATTTTCAAAAATATATCCCCGAGTCTAGGGGTGAGTTGGAAAATCGCGGTTTTCACTGGCCCCTAGAGGACGTTTGCGGCTTTCGGGAAAGAAATAAAATTTATTGTTTTTATTTTTCTTAAGGGGTTAGCAACCCTTTCTTAAAGGGGTGGTTCTAAAGGGTTGAAATTTTAATGGTATATTTCTTGAATTATTTGTGATTTTTCGTAAAAATTTAAAATCGCCATCTGTAAGCTTTCTCGAAAAATCTCAAAAAAACGTGATTTTGGCTTTACGCGTTTAGTATATGTATATTAATATTAATTTTGCTTGCAGAGTTACGAACAGGTTGAATATTCATATATTTTTTATCGAATTCCTTCAGGAGCGTGTTAAAGCTGCAAATTTTCCAAAATGTTTCTAATGAATTAGATTGTTTATAGATTTTGGTATAATTACTTTCGGAAAATGTGGAAAACTAAACAAATAATCCTCCTATTATTGTTACTACTCGTTATCTTTTTTATTCGCTCAGGAAATTCGACCAACTTAATTATCCTAATTGAAAATTGCGTTACTCCGTTTCGAAGGTTGCTCGACGTAAATAAGCCCCTCAGGGTCGGGGTGAATCCGGCGAGACGTAATTTATCCGCTCCTCGCTCTGATTTTATGTTAATGCCCAGAAATAAGAAACGCGCCACCACAATGGAGTTTGTTATTTATTTCGACTCGCAAATACATTTTCCGTGTGTTGGTACACACAAAGGGGAGGGCGAGAGGGAAACGCGAAAAGAACAATTGCACTTTTGATCTTGAAGCTGAAGTGTCGCGCAATGCGATAGGATTTAGGTCTCGAGGGGCTAAGGATGTGGAGTATCGAACGGACTTATATGGGGGTGGTGAATTAAAATACGTACATTTCTCCCCGTATTTATTGTACACGCCACAGGTCGATGTTAAATATTAAAATCAGCCAATATAAATTCCAATTGTGCCGTGTCTAAAACACAACGTCGAATTTTACACGCCAATACTTCAATTAATATATATGGAAATTATTTTTGGCCAACGGTGCCGAAACGGTGCGCAATTGTTTGGTTATTATTATTATTATTATTATTCCTTCGCAATTGTGCAGCTTCAATTTTAAGGAAGAAAATTGCAATGAAATTCTCACGTTATACAGAGCAGGAGCTTTGCATTCAACCATTTCCTGAAGAAATTTATTTATTTCTCAACAGACAAAAATGGTTGCGTTATCAAGATTATTAGCATCTTGGCCAAACCACTCTATCAGTTCTTGGATGAAATGGAGAGTGAGTACGTATATTTACTTCTGCACCATAAGATTCGCAGGCCAGAGGAAACTTTCTTAAGTGCTTTGATTCATGTTTAGGTGAAAAAAAATAAGATTGTTAAAATTACTCCACATCTTAATTTACTCTTATAAGGGAAAGAAAAAGTGGCATATACATAATTGGAGGATTTTGTCGACTTTGAACGTGGAAAACTTTGAAGTTTTCTTTGTGATTTTTACCAAATTCGATGCATTCCACGTTTCAGTCATCAAAATCCAAAAAAATGAATTCGATATCGAAGCAAACCCAAAAAACGCGATTTTGTTGATTTTTAATTTGTAAAACTTTCGATTTTGGCAATTTTAGTAGACGCGACATAAACATTTCTTTATACTTTAAAATTCTTTAAAACAATAGCTCGTCTGGAATTATCTTCAAAATCTCCAAATACACTCAGAATTAATGCATTTTAGCTACGATACAAAAAAAAAACAACCGTCGCTCCCTAGCTGGAAACAAAATGGCAAGACTCCACAAAACAATTTCAGTAAAAAAAATTGCATCTCGCGTTTTAAAAAATTCTTAAAAAAATAGCACGTTAGGAATTACTTTTAAAATCTCCGAATACACTCAGAATTAATGAATTTTTGCTATAATGAAAAAACAATCTTCGTACCTCAGATGGAAACAAAATGGCAAGACTCCAAAAAATAATTGCTGTAAAAAAATTACATTTCACGTTTTAAAAACTTCTTAAAAAATTAGGAATTAGCTTTAAAATCTCCAAATACACTCATAATTGATGCATTTTTGCTATAATAAAAAAACAACCGTCGCACCTCAGCTGGAAACAAAATGGCAAGACTTCAAAAAAAAATTGCATCTCACGTTTTAAAAAATTCTTAAAAAAATAGCACTTTAGGAATTGGCTTCAAAATCTCCAAATACACTCATAATTGATGCATTTTTGCTATAATAAAAAAACAACCGTCGCACATCAGCTGGAAACAAAATGGCAAGACTTACAAAAAAAATTGCATCTCACGTTTTAAAAAATTCTTTAAAAAAAAGCACGTTAGGAATTAGCTTCAAAATCTCCAAATACACTCAGAATTGATGCATTTTTGCTATAAAAAAAAACAACCGTCGCACCTCAGCTGGAAACAAAATGGCAACACTCCAAAAAAAGAATTGCGGTGAAAAAAATTGCATTTCACGTTTTAAAAAATTCTTAAAAAAATAGTACTTTAGGAATTGGCTTCAAAATCTCCAAATACACTCATAATTGATGCATTTTTGCTATAAAAAAAACAACCGTCGCACCTCAGCTGGAAACAAAATGGCAACACTCCAAAAAAAGAATTGCGGTGAAAAAAATTACATTTCACGTTTTAAAAAATTCTTAAAAAAATAGTACTTTAGGAATTGGCTTCAAAATCTCCAAATACACTCATAATTGATGCATTTTTGCTATAAAAAAAACAACCGTCGCACCTCAGCTGGAAACAAAATGGCAACACTCCAAAAAAAGAATTGCGGTGAAAAAAATTGCATTTCACGTTTTAAAAAATTCTTAAAAAAATAGTACTTTAGGAATTGGCTTCAAAATCTCCAAATACACTCAGAATTGATGCATTTTTGCTATAATAAAAAAACAACCGTCGCACATCAGCTGGAAACAAGACTTACAAAAAAAATTGCATCTCACGTTTTAAAAAATTCTTTAAAAAAAAGCACGTTAGGAATTAGCTTCAAAATCTCGAAATACACTCAGAATTGATGCATTTTTGCTATAAAAAAAAACAACCGTCGCACCTCAGCTGGAAACAAAATGGCAACACTCCAAAAAAAGAATTGCGGTGAAAAAAATTGCATTTCACGTTTTAAAAAATTCTTAAAAAAATAGTACTTTAGGAATTGGCTTCAAAATCTCCAAATACACTCAGAATTGATGCATTTTTGCTATAATAAAGAAACAACCGTCGCACCTCAGCTGGAAATAAAATGGCAAGACTCCAAAAAAGAATTGCAGTAAAAAAAAATGCATCTCGCGTTTTAAAAAATTAATTTGTAACATATATATTTATATCCCTGTAATGGTCTTCCCGTAGGGCAATAAACGAGTATTATTATTATTATTATTACATTTTAACGTATAAATAATAAAAATCAAAAAAACGCAATTTTTAAAACCCAATTTTGCAATTTTGTTACCAGTTGGAAAAATTCCGATTTTGGCAATTTTAGTAGGCGCGACATAAATGTTTCTTGATACTTTTTTTAAATACACAAAAATCGCATTCAATGCGTAAGTCATTTTTTAAAACCAAAAACGCAATTTTCTTGACTTTGAACTTGGAAAAATTCTAATTTAGGGAATTTTAATAGACTCAATATGAATATTTCTTCATACTTTTTCAAAATACATTACATTGTCTACATTTTAACGTATAAATCATCAAAATCAAAAATCGCGTTCAATACGGAAGCAATTTTTAAAATCCAACAACGCAATTTTGCTGACTGAGCTTATAAAACTTCCAATTTTGGCAATTTTAGTAAACGCGACATACAATTTTTTTTGTACTTTTTTTTAATACATTAAATTATCTACATTTTAACGTATAAATCATCAAAATCAAAAATCGCCTTCAATACGTAAACAATTTTTAAAACCCAATTTTGCAATTTTGTTAGCATTTGGAAAACAACTTCCGATTTTGGCAATTTTAGTAGGCGTGACATAAATATTTCTTGGTACTTTTTTAAATTATACAAAAATTGCATTCAATACGTAAGTAATTTTTTTAAAACCAAAAACGCAATTTTCTTGACTTTGAACTTGGAAAATTTCCAATTTTGGGAATTTTAATAGACTCAATATAAATATTTCTTCATACTTTTTTAAAATACATTACATTATCAACATTTTAACGTATAAATCATCAAAATCAAAAATCGCGTTCCATACGGAAGCAATTTTTAAAGCCCAAAACTCGATTTCGTTGTCTTTGTTTTTCAGGCGCGATTATCTCAGAATTTGAAGAAAGAATGTTTTCGAATTGTTATAGTCTTACATAGTAGCATCAATTCTGAAAGTTTTATGCTTGCAGCAATTGTTTTTCTATTTTTAACCGAATAAAAAAAAAATAACTGCAGAAAGAAATAACAGGCTTTCAGTTGCGATTTTCTCAGAATTTGAAGGAGGAATATTTCAGAATTGTTATAGTATTACATAGACGCGTCTATTCTGAATAACTTCTGAAAGTTTTATGCTTGCAGCAGTTGTTTTTCTATTTTTAACCGAATTAAAAAAAATTACTTCAGAAAGAAATAACAGGCTTTCAGTTGCGATTATCTCAGAATTTAAAGAAAGAATTTTTTAGAATTATAGTATTGCGTAGTAGCATCTATTCTGAATATCTCCTGAAAGTTTTATGCTTGCAGCAATTGTTTTTCTATTTTTAACCGAATTTAAAAAAAAAATACTGCAGAAAGAAAAAACAGGTTTTCAGGTGCGATTATCTCAGAATTTGAAGAAGGGATGTTTTAGAATTATTATAGTATTACACTGTAGCATCTATTCTGAATAACTTCTGAAAGTTTTATGCTTGCAGAAATTGTTTTTCTATTTTTAACCGAATTAAAAAAAAATAACTGCAGAAAAAACAGGCTTTCCGCTGTATCTCAAAAACTAATAGAGCAATTGATATGAAACTTTGAACATCCGTTTTATTTGATAATCTGATGAACTGAAAAGCTTTTGGTAAAATTTCGTACACCGGAAGTGGGTGTTTACCTTAACTGTTTTTTTTGTTTCTTGCCAATATTTTCTTAAATATGAAAAATATCACAAAAAAATTTAAACAAACATGAAGACAACAAAGAAATGAACATCTTTTGCTTGAAAACATTTTTCATAAAATCATTTTTATTCGAGAAAAAAAATTATTTATTTTTTTAATTTTTGGTTTATAATTATGAAACGTTAATAGTTACAGCAAATTTATGCTAATAATAATTGTAGAGAATGTTAAAATGAACAACTTATAAAGAATAGGTTTTTTTCGAAATCCCTTTGTTTTTGAGTAAACTAAGTTTTTAAATTTGAAGTATAATTTTTCCATCTTTCATAATTTTGACGTTTTAAACGTCAGTTTCATCCGAGTTTACACAACGCTCGATGTACATTTAAAATTTGATTTCAACTGACTAGTTAAAAAATTGCCAACATTAAAGAAGAGAATAGCTCGAGTTAGGACACGTTTAAAAAAAAGGAAATGTATTATTTCTCAAAATGATTATTCTTTCGATCGTGGCATCACGTAAACGCAATACTTCGAAACTCATGCAACAAAAAGCGTATTCATATTCCAATAAATTCTCAGAGGTTTACGACGATAGACAAATTGGAAACCAGCAGAGATTTATTATATTTAGAATAAATTGGAATATTTCTAGTCGCAGCTGGATATCACTACATATAAAAATGTAATCAGTTTTACTGCCGACATTAAAATTCCAACGTTTCCTCAAAATAATCCAGTCGCGAAATCGGCCTTAATAAATGTTGACCGAACATAAATAATGCATCAGAAGTAAATTAATACTTTTCTCGGAAATATTATCAGTTTTCGATTTCCTTTTGCCGTTCGCAAAAAAAACAAAACGGTTATTGTTATTGTTTGGGGAACGGCGAGATATCGGGGGATATTTTCCGCCTCAGAATGTTTTTATAATAAAATTTTATTTTCCGTTTCGATGCATGAATTGTGAGGTATATGATGGTTTGGAATTTTCTATTTCTGACTGCGGTGGTGGATCGTGAAATACAGACACAGAAATCAATTTTTCTTTTTCTAACTGCTGTAGATCATGAAATACAGAAACAAATTAGAAACAACCTTACAATGAATTTAAATACAGAAACATTTTTCTTTTGCTTGGATTCTCATTTAGCACTTGCTGAAACATACTGTACTAACAGTAATAAAACGTAGTTTTAAATACGGATTGTTTATTGTATTTTTGAGTAGCTTTTCATCCCCAAAAATAATTGTTTATTGTATTTTTGAGTAGCTTTTCATCCCCAAAACTAATTGTTTATTGTATTTTTGAGTAGCTTTTCATCCCCAAAACTAATTGTTTGCTATAGGAGTTTTTTTTCTAAATTGAAGAGTAGGCTGGGTCCCCGATTACCGAATCACTTTTACCGATAAATTGCGTTTCCTCTACCTTTATCCTCCATTTCCGGACGTTAGAATGATAAATTATTCATTGTATCTGAAGGTTGAATTGTGTTATACGGGATAGTAAACCTTCGCGTCTTTGGTAAATTCAATTCAAATTTCCTCTATCCGGTCATTCCCAAACTATAGAATATTCGTTTCTACCGTAAGAAAGACAATTGAGTGGCTCCTTTAGAATTTCCCTTTATTTACAAATAAACGGGAAGTCCTGGAGTGAATGCATAAAACTCTGAAAGCTCGATCCTGTAACGTTCTTGAATGCACTCTAAGTGAGGCAAATTTATCCCAATTGTGTATCATTTAAGTTTATGCTTTTACGTATACAAATACAAATTTGAATGCGTTCATATTATAAAGGAAAAGATTTATTCGAAAGGGTGTTGGATAATAATATGATTATACTCTTATGAACCAATCATTCTGTATTGTTTTTGTTTTTTTTTTTATTTAGGATTAAGGACACACAGATGTTTAGTAAAATTCATGGCCGATTTTTGTAAATTTTAATTCACATTTTAATGGATTTGAAAACGCTACACATTTACGGACCAGATTTACGGCATTTACGGCAATTTCTCGCCATGCAATAGAACCACCAATAAATAAATTAATAAACAAATTCATAGGCATTCATTCATAACCAATTTTTTGTAAATTTTAACTCACGTATTAAACGCTACACATGTACGTACCTAAGTGGCAATTTCTCGCAATGCAATAGAACTACCAATAAATAAATTAATAATAAAATAAGTCGCATTTATGCAGAGGATACATTTTACTATTATTATTATGGCGGAGGTGTCAGATTTATGACTTTCGATCGCTTTATAAATTAACCAAAAATTCGTTGTATGGATATCACCACCAACGAGTAATTTTCTTTTTTCATTATGAATTGAGCCTCTAATCCGCCCAAAATCTGCCTCCAGTCATCAACGCTGCAAAACAATAATTAATACATTTCCCTCCCCCAAATATGCAATGTATCATCTGACCTACATCAAGGATGACAGCCTTGAAAACGTCATACGAATCCACATCTCGCACTCCTCATCACTTTTGGCTAATTGGATTGAAGTGATGAAAACACCACCCGTCTGAATGGACCGCCAGGAAACGCTCCACAAAGGCAAACTGATTCGACTTAATGGCCAATACAAATTCATCGAATCGATGTAATTTATGGGCGGTCAATTCCAGACGGGATATCGTCAAATTATTTAGTAATCCGATTAATATCATAATCCTTGATTAATGTGCTCATTGCCGATTAAACTAGTTAAAGTTAGTTTGTGTAACTGCGAGTTAACGGGGACAATGGTCGTTTTGTACGGGACGCATCCTTGTTTGTTAATTAGCGATGGTCGCGTTGCAATTCCGAACTTTCTTGATAACATTATGATCTCGGGAGTTGCATTACGAATAATTAGCTGGGAATATATGGATGTAATAAAGCGCGGTACGAAATTATGTCAGTGTGAGAAATGAGTAATTTTGATCTGTACTAATATAATTCCATATTCATGTATCCCCCGTCAAAAGTAATCCAACTCAATTTGTTTTAAATTAAAATTGTTGATGAAAGAAGCTAAATAACTAAGGAATATTGAAAAATCGTCACTCGCTCGAAAAACTTCCTAAATGATTGTAACGTATGCAACCATATATACGCACCTGTATGCCAGTCAAATAATAATAATAGTTCTTTTGGTATGTATATGATAAATTAAACAAATATTGTTTTTACTTTCTCCGCCAAGTACGAGATCGTGAAATGTTTTTCGAAAAATTAGGAATTTGTGGTAAACCAGAGAAATCTTCGGATTTCATCTAAATTTTCCTTTTGACCCCCTCTTACTGTAACGATCTTTTTTGTAACCTGTAAATTTTGCTATTGTAAATTTGAGTGGTCAATAAATATAATTATTATTAATTATTATTATTAAAAATTTTCTTCATGAAAATATCCCTATAGACGATTTCAACTATTTTTGAAAAAAAAAATTGTGTCTGTGTGTGTCTGTTTGCGATGTATCTCAAAGACTACCACAGAAATTAACATATGAATTTTTGAACGGGTGTGAAGTTAGTAGATTTAAAAAATTATTATCTCTGAGAAAAAGAAAGCTAATCGAAAAAAAAGTAACCCATACCATTAAGAGAGATCGTCCAAATTAATACCACAAAAAGAATCAACCCTTGGTTTTAACCCTTTATATTTTTCACCCCTTTCAAAAAAGTCTTTTGTTTTTTTTTTAAGTTTGCAATCAGCCATAACTAAACAAGTATTCTTATTATCATCACTAATATACGTACTTTCATAATCAAGAGTCAAAAAACGTTACGGGTACTCTTTATACCCCAAAAAAATAATTTCTAATCATCCATACCTCGCGATATAAATCTCGATTTTTGACAAAATTTTCAATCAGCCATAACTAAATAAAAATTCTTATTCTCATCACTAATACAATTACTTTAATAATCAAGACTCAAAGAAACGTTGCAGGCAGCCCTTTAACCCAGAAAAAAAAATTCTCCCGTCAGTCGCATTCTGTTCCTCGCAATATAAATCTCGATTTTTGACAAAGTTTGCAATCAGTCATAACTAAATAAAAATTCTTATTCTTATCACTAATATACGTACTTTCATAGTCAGAGTCGAAAAAACGTCATGGGCGCCCCTTTAACAAAAGAAAAAAACAAAAAATTCCGTCATTCGCATCAAAAACATAACATTTTTTTTGAAAGGGGTGAAAAAATTTAAAGGGTTAAAACTAAGGGTTGACTCGTTGTGTGGTCTCAATTGAGACCTTTCCTAATGGTATGGCTTACTTTTTTTCCGATTCGCTATTATTTTCTCGGATATATTAATTTTTAAAATATTTTGCTGGATCTATTGCTAACTTCACACCCGTCAAAATATTTCGGTTTGTTGATCTGCAACTAGGCACGCATCAAAATTGGTCATGCCTTAGATTGTTACAATTACGAGACTAGGTCCCCCTTCAGAAGGCACGGCTCATTTTAATATAATATTTTGGGTTGACTATTTTGTGTATATTGGATTGTATATTTTGTGTGTATTAGGTTGTCTATCGTGTATATATGGATTGCATATTTTGTGTCTATATGATTGCAAATTTTCTGTATAATAGGTTGTCTATCGTGTGTATTTGGTTGCCTATTTTGCGTATATATGGTCGTATATTTTGTGTAAATTAGATTGTATATTTTGTCTATATTGGGTTGTCTATCGTGTGTATATGTGGGTTGCCTATTTGGTTGCGGCTTGTTATATAGAGCCAAGGAGCCACGGCACTACCTGTAGTTTCAAGCTTAGTAATTTAATTCATTTATAAAACACTTTTTCGCCAGTAACTTTTTTTAATTGCGTTCAAAATTGAGCATTTTCTAAAATAAATGAAAAATAGTGGATATTGTTAAAAAATTCTGAAATAATTCCATGCACCTCTCAAATTACTATATTTTGAGAATATATTCAACTTCCTAAATTCCAATCATTTTTTGCTGGGTTATAACTGTTCGTTGTTAAACATGCATTTTTTAATTGCGTTCAAAATTGAGTATTTTTTAAAATAAATAAAAAATAGTAGAAATCGTTTAAAAATTCTGAAATAATTCTAAACAACTCCTTAATTACTACATTTTGAGAACATAATCAACTTCCTAAATTCCATTCATTTTTTGCTGGGTTATAACTGTTCGTTGTTAAACATGCATTTTTTAATTGCGTTCAAAATTGAGCATTTTTTTAAATAAATAAAAAATAGTAGAAATTGTTTAAAAATTCTGAAATAATTCCATGCACCTCTCAAATTCCTATATTTTGAGAATATAATCAACTTCCTAAATTCCATTCATTTTTTGCTGGGTTATAACTGTTCGTTGTTAAACATGCATTTTTTAATTGCGTTCAAAATTGAGCATTTTTTTTAAATAAATAAAAAATAGTAGAAATATTGTAAAAGTGGCTCTACCATCATGTTCCACGAGCCGCCACTGTCTATAAGGTTGGAAATTTTATGTATAATAGGTTGTCTATCGTATGTATTGGGTTGCCTATTTTGTGTATATATGGTAGTATATTTTGTGTAAATTAGGTTGTATATTTTGTGTGTATTAGGTTATCTATCTTGTGTATATTGGGTTGTATATTTTGTGTATATAGGGTTGTATATTTTATGTATATTAAGTTGTCCTCTTTTTTTCTTCTTCTTAGCCGTTTTCAATCTTTCCGATATAAGCCTCCTTCAATGTATGCCACTTTCTCTTTCTTGTGCTCTTTGCATCACTTTTAAGCCCGCCACTCTCTTCGTGTCGTCATACCAGCACACTTCTGGTCTGCCGTGTGGGCCCTTTACATGGTCTCCACTCGACTACTATTGCAGGTTGTTTAATTGATGTATATTGGGTTGTCCATTTTGTGTATATTTTGTGTATATTAGGTTATATATTTTGTGTATATTAGGTGGTCTATCTTGTGTATATTGGGTTGTCTATATCGTGTTTATAGGGTTGTGTATTTCGAAAATACGCCGAGTTATAGCGGTTTGAAAATGGTCGAAATTTCACGAATTTCAATTGAAATATTTTTGATTATACAGGGTGTTTATAAATGTCTACAAAAAAATTTCATTACTAATTACAGTCAGCGTTACTTGCTAAATTTATAAATTGATACAAAATGTTGTTTTTTTTTAATTATTTTAACCACTCTCGCGTATATTTTCTAGACTTACACCGTACACTTATTCGTGTGTCAGCTTGACGTTGGTCGTGCACTTTACATACTCGAGAAAACAGCTTTCATTTCCTGACCTGATGCGATCGCGTCGCAATCCTGTGCATCCTCCGTCTTAGATAAGAAGAAAAAGTTGCCAATAATTCCCAGACGGGAAATTGGAATTTTCTTTCGTTTAATAAAAGTCGCGGAATGGCTCTCTCTTCTAAATTTGCATGAGAACTTTAAATGCAATTAAAGACTTTACTAGAATTATATCATCCGTCTACGATCCTACTAAAATGTCATCGGATATTAAACGTATTGTTAGTTTGTAATTAGTTTAGTTAGAATTGTTTTATTTTTAGATATATTTAATTTTAATGTTTCCCTGTAAATGGATCATGTTCTGTTTGGAGATAAATAAATAAATAAATCAATTGCAAGTTTTAATATGATTCAACGATTGCAATTGCAAGAAGAAAATGTATACGTATTGTGATAGTTAGTTAGATTATACCGGGAGACTATAATTGATTGAGAGTTTTTTTTTTTTTTATGTAAGAGATTGGCAGTACTTTGATGTAAGACATGGACGCACAGTGTCGTAGAATTAATTTTAAAAAAGATTGTGGTTATTTCACGATAAAAAACGTCACCCAGCAATCGCAAGAAGAAAATGTTTAAATGGTGCTAGTTAGTTAGATGATACCGGGTGACTATAATTGATTGATTATGAAGTCGGCATCATAAAGATTGACAGTGCTTTGACGTAAGACATGGTCCATCTTACATAAAAAAAAATTCGAATAAATGACAACATTTTTTTACTTGCAGTTCGACAATGAAAAAATGTCTCAAAATCAAGAACAAAAATGACGTCATTACTCAAAAACAAATGACGACTGAAAAATCAGTTAACTATTAAAAATGAACACATCGTGTTCGAAATGTACATTTAGTGTTATAAATAAACGAGTGAAGTAAGGAATATAACTGTGTTTAATTATTTAATTACGCAACTTCACATAACTCACAAATACATAATGACTGAAAAATGTGTATTTTTATCAAAGAAAATCGACCTGTTCGAGGATTTATTCCAAAAATATCTTGTTTCGGTTTTACTGAATATATTTATTGTTACATCTTAAATACAAACTTTTCTCTATCGACCTGATGAGGGTATGGTTTCTTAGGTCACCATTAATTATCCACCCCCATCAATAATTGATTTAATTCAGGGGATATTTTCGTACACACAATTACACACAGAATTTGAATTTGCGTCGCTAGAGAAATTGGAATCGCTGCCGGCGGTGGTAAAGCGTATTGTTCCGTAATTCAGAAGCACTATCAAACTAAAATTAATGACGTGCTCGAGGAATTGCCGTACAGAAAATAATTAGAAAGAAAGCTCCTCCGCCGCCCGGGGGATTAAATTTTTCATCACTTTTATATTGGAAGATCCACTCGCCGACTATCACGCTTGTTTTTTTTCTCAAGACTCGTCCTTTCATTCTCCTCTTGTAGTAACAAACTCACTAATTTTTTCCGGTAATTAATTTTCAATTATGCCATCAAATAAAAATCACTTAATAAGCTGAGTGTAATAGTTCATGAGAACTTAAATTTGTTAATTAATTATCGCATATTTTTATTGCTTGTGTAGACTTGTGTAAGCCAACTGGTAATCGCACTAATAAAGCATTATTATTATTATTATATTTAAAAATTAGATGAAAAATAAATTGTTGAATTTGAATTTGAATTTGACCAACGATTCAAAATGAGTCATGAACGTTTGCAAAAGTCTTTGTTAGCGTGTTAAAATATAAATGTTTGTAGGTGAGGACATTTTATCTTATGCAAGTAACAGCAGGTAAAATATACATTTTTTGCTCATCATTTCTTTCCATTCAGACTTTTTACTTCTTGCAAAGTCAAGAGTGGATAGAAAAGAGTCATTTCGCCCATCGCTAAAGTGTAGATTTTTTTTCAATCTTAAGTATCTTGTCGCGTTTAACAATATAACTTTAGTACTACTTTAATAAACAGTAATATCTTCTTTTACAGGAATTCGCAACGTTAACGAAGGAACTAAACTGCGCTAGGGAGCATCTACTGGAAAGGGAGGAAGAGATTGCTGAACTCAAAGCGGAGCGTAATAACACTCGGGTAAGTTCCCTTCTCGCTTTTTATTTAATTTGTGCCTCCCAGTCGACACGTTAAGACTTGAAACACACATGTAATATTTGTATTATTAGTTTTACTATGAGGATGCAACTTCGCAACACGCGATTTTTCATACTAATATTGCAGGAATTAAACAAAATTTTACAAGCCAACATATAAAATTTAATTTTAAATCATCTTCAAATTAGTCCTTTCTTTTTCTTCTGAATACTTTTTGGATTCTGTTTTCGCAGCTCTAGCTTCATTTACTTTTCTTAAGAGCAGATATCTAGGAGCCGGAAAAAATGTATTTTTTTTAAGGGAAACTATTTAAAATATCGGATCTGGATTTTCTCTATATAAAAGTATACGCATTCAGGAATACTTTCAATTTTTTTTTCATTAAAAAATTCTCAAATTGTCGGTATTATGGTATTTTTTCAGAGCGCCGTAAAAAAACAATAAAAATGGTACTCATGGCGTTTCTTCAAAAATCATTTGAAACAAAAAACCAAAAGGATTATTAAACTAGATACTATAATGTAGTCTTTGTCGTAGCCGATTTTGAAAAATATATTAAAAATTATATTAAATTTTCAAAAATTTGTACCTCGTTTGAAAATTGTTGGATTTTCAAAAACAAAACTTGCTTAGAAAGAGTGATATTTGTGCAATTGCAGAATATATTCCTTGCAGTTCATATTTTTTTTTTGGATCTGCACAAATCTTAAATTTTCAAAAAATCGCAACTCGCTTGAAAATTGGTGAAAGTAGCTTTAAAAAAGTGATAATTCAGTAATTGAATATATTATTTTTGTAGAATGAATTCCTTGCGGGTAATACCTTTTTCGAAATTTTTCATCGAGATGCGGCTCAAATATTCGACAACATGAAAAATAAAATTTTCAAAAATCCGCACCTCGCTTGAAAATTGTCGGATTTTCGAAAACAAAACTGGATTTTTAAGAATGATATTTTAGAACGTTTGTAGAATGTATTCTCTGCGTTTCATTCATTCCTCCATTTTTTTTCACTTTTTCGATTCTTTAGAAATGTTAAATTTTCAAAAATTCGTACCTCGTTTGAAAATGGTTGGATTTTCAAAAACAAAACTTGCTTAGAAAGAGTGATATTTGTGCAATTGCAGAATATATTCCTTGCAGTTCATATTTTTTTTGGATCTACACAAATCTTAAATTTTCAAAAAATCGCAACACGCTTGAAAATTGGTGAAAGTAGCTTTAAAAAAGTGATAATTCAGTAATTGAATATATTATTTTTGTAGAATGAATTCCCTGCGGGTAATACCTTTTTCGAAATTTTTCATCGAGATGCGACTCAAATATTCGAAGGCGAAAAATAAAATTTTCAAAAATTCACACTTCGCTTGAAAATTGTCGGATTTTCGAAAATAAAACTGGATTTTTAAGAATGATATTTTAGAACGTTTGTAGAATGCATTCTCTGCGTTTCATTCATTCCTCCAATTTTTTTTTTCACTTTTTCGATTCTTTACAAATGTTAAATTTTCAAAAATTCGTACCTCGTTTGAAAATGGTTGGATTTTCAAAAACGAAACTTGCTTAGAAAGAGTGATATTTGTGCAATTGCAGAATATATTCCTTGCAGTTCATATTTTTTTTGGATCTACACAAATCTTAAATTTTCAAAAAATCGCAACTCGCTTGAAAATTAGTGAAAGTAGCTTTAAAAAATGATAATTCGGTAATTGAATATATTATTTTTGTAGAATGAATTCCTTGCGGGTAATACCTTTTTCGTAATTTTTCATCGAGATGCGACTCGAATATTCGACAACACGAAAAATAAAATTTTCAAAAATCCGCACCTCGCTTGAAAATTGTCGGATTTTCGAAAACAAAACTGGATTTTTAAGAATGATATTTTAGAACGTTTGTAGAATGTATTCTCTGCGTTTCATTCATTCCTCCAATTTTTTTCACTTTTTCGATTCTTTACAAATGTTGAATTTTCAAAAATTCATACCTCGTTTGAAAATGGTTGGATTTTCAAAAACAAAATTTGCTTAGAAAGAGTGATATTTGGGCAATTGCAGAATATATTCCTTGCAGTTCATATTTTTTTTGGATCTACACAAATCTTAAATTTTCAAAAAATCGCAACTCGCTTGAAAATTGGTAAAAGTTGCTTTAAAAAAGTGATAATTCAGTAATTGAATATATTATTTTTGTAGAATGAATTCCCTGCGGGTAATACCTTTTTCGAAATTTTTCATCGAGATGCGGCTCAAATATTCGACAACACGAAAAATAAAATTTTCAAAAATTCATACCTCGCTTGAAAATTGTCGGATTTTCGAAAACAAAACTGGATTTTTAAGAATGATATTTTAGAACGTTTGTAGAATGTATTCTCTGCGTTTTATTCATTTCTCCATTTTTTTTTCACTTTTTCGATTCTTTACAAATGTTAAATTTTCAAAAATTCGTAGCTCGCTTGAAAATTGTCGGATTTCCGAAAACAAAACTGGATTTTTAAGAATGATATTTTAGAACGTTTGTAGAATGTATTCTCTGCGTTTCATTCATTCCTCCAATTTTTTTTCACTTTTTCGATTCTTTACAAATGTTGAATTTTCAAAAATTCATACCTCGTTTGAAAATGGTTGGATTTTCAAAAACAAAATTTGCTTAGAAAGAGTGATATTTGGGCAATTGCAGAATATATTCCTTGCAGTTCATATTTTTTTTAGATCTACACAAATCTTAAATTTTCAAAAAATCGCAACTCGCTTGAAAATTGGTGAAAGTAGTTTTAAAAAAAAGTGATAATTTAGTAATTGAATATATTATTTTTGTAGAATGAATTCCCTGCGGATAATACCTTTTTCGAAATTTTTCATCGAGATGCGACTCAAATATTCGAAGGCGAAAAATAAAATTTTCAAAAATTCACACTTCGCTTGAAAATTGTCGGATTTTCGAAAATAAAACTGGATTTTTAAGAATGATATTTTAGAACGTTTGTAGAATGCATTCTCTGCGTTTCATTCATTCCTCCAATTTTTTTTTTCACTTTTTCGATTCTTTACAAATGTTAAATTTTCAAAAATTCGTACCTCGTTTGAAAATGGTTGGATTTTCAAAAACGAAACTTGCTTAGAAAGAGTGATATTTGTGCAATTGCAGAATATATTCCTTGCAGTTCATATTTTTTTTGGATCTACACAAATCTTAAATTTTCAAAAAATCGCAACTCGCTTGAAAATTAGTGAAAGTAGCTTTAAAAAATGATAATTCGGTAATTGAATATATTATTTTTGTAGAATGAATTTTCTGCGGGTAATACCTTTTTCGAAATTTTTCATCGAGATGCGACTAAAATATTCGACAACACGAAAAATTAAATTTTCAAAAATTCATACCTGGTTTAGTAAACTCTCCATATTTACTAAGTTTACTTTGTATTCATGTGCCCAGTAGAGAGTTGCGTTCTTTTCGCTTTTTTGAAGAGAAATGTTTTAGAACTGATTATGCTGGGCACTTTGGCATTGCAAGAATTGCTCGTAATTGCAATCGATTTAATGCTGACTTTTGCAATTTAAGCATTAATAAACTACGCTTACTACTGCGCAATTACGAGTAATCTGTTCATTTTGATACTTATATCTGTGATTTTTAGTTTTAATTAGTGATAGGTTTAGTTGTACACGTGCTTTTAAAATGTTTTAAATTTTTTTATTTCATTTTTATCATTTTAACTATATATATATTTTTGTATTTTAATTTGTAATGGCCTTCCGTAAATAAGTAAATAAATAAATAAATAAATAAATAAATAAATAAATACCTCGCTTGAAAATTGTCGGATTTTCGAAAACAAAACTGGATTTTTAAGAATGATATTTTAGAACGTTTGTAGAATGTATTCTCTGCGTTTTATTCGTTTCTCCATGTTTTTTTAACTTTTTCGATTCTTTACAAATGTTAAATTTTCAAAAATTCGTACCTCGTTTGAGAATGGTTGGATCTTCAAAAACAAAACTTGCTTAGAAAGGGTGATATTTGTGCAATTGTAGAATATATTCCTTGCAGTTCATATTTTATTTGATCTACACAAATCTTAAATTTTCAAAAATTCGCAACTCGCTTGAAAATTGGTGAAAGTGGCTTTAAAAAAATGATAATTTGGTAATTGAATATATTATTTTTGTAGAATGAATTCCCTGCGGGTAATACCTTTTTCGAAATTGTTCATCGAGATGCGGCTCAAATATTCGACAACACGAAAAATAAAATTTTCAAAAATCCGCACCTCGCTTGAAAATTGTCGGATTTTCGAAAACAAAACTGGATTTTTAAGAATGATATTTTAGAACGTTTGTAGAATGTATTCTCTGCGTTTTATTCGTTTCTCCATGTTTTTTTAACTTTTTCGATTCTTTACAAATGTTAAATTTTCAAAAATTCGTACCTCGTTTGAGAATGGTTGGATTTTCAAAAACAAAACTTGCTTAGAAAGGGTGATATTTGTGCAATTGTAGAATATATTCCTTGCAGTTCATATTTTATTTGGATCTGCACAAATCTTAAATTTTCAAAAAATCGCAACTCGCTTGAAAATTGGTGAAAGTATCTTTAAAAAAGTGATAATTCGGTAATTGAATATATTATGTTTGTAGAATGAATTCCCTGCGGGTAATACCTTTTTCGCAATTTTTCATCGAAATGCGGTTCAAATATGCGACAACACGAAAAATAAAATTTTCAAAAATTCGTACCTCGCTTGAAAATTGTCGGATTTTCGAAAACAAAACTGGATTTTTAGGAATGATATTTTGGTAGTGAAATATAACATTTTTAGAATTTCATTCGATTTTCGATTTTTTTTTCTTCTACAGCGATGTATGTGAATAAAGTTTGGTATTCCGGTCGAGTTATCAGATTGCAACTAAACTTCTGTTTTTATTATGCAATTCCAGTCATAACTTTACATCCGAATAAAATGCATTACCGTCGTGTACAAGCAGCGACACACATTTTAAACGGAATAATTTTACGTGTCCGCCGCTGCACATTTTAAAACAGCACTTTCGGATTTAAATATGGCGTATTTATGTTGAACGCCGGCGTGCGGCGACCATACGTGCACAATAAAATAGTCAAACGTGTACGATAGTATGAAATAATAATATTTCAAAAAGCTAAAATAAGTCACAGCCGGAGCTTCCGGCGCTTATCAAAATTTATGGCCGCGAAACAATGCCGAGGCTCCCGGAAAACTGCAGCGGCCCGGCGCATCCACCAAAACGATCATACCGCTGAGTTAATAAGTTACGTCGTCCTAACAATATTAATTTCAACTTTTATTGTTTCTATTTATAGTTGCGATTAATGTGCTTTGGGGTGAATCAAGAAGAATTGTGCAAATATTACCTAATCTCTTCTTTTAAATCAAAAACTACATTTTGTCATGAATTCAATTTAATTAGTTTCCGCGCGTCGAGGGAGTGCTTTACAGTTACACAACTTCACACGTAACTCCCAATTCCCATAATCCCAATATTGTTATAGAATTGCGACGGGGGAACTTTAAAAGTAACGCCATCTGCGGAACGGCCGTCTGAAGTGTCGGAGAAGTGATAACTCATCTCTCGGCTTGATTATTAAATCTATTGACACAACAAGGACTAACTTCTTCCACCGATAAAAGTTTGCTCGCGCATAAATTCGGTTCCGGTGGGGCTTTTATAGGGATTAAACACGTGTCCGCGGGGGGATTATTATTATTCGTCGTTTAAAAATTGAAAAATCAGTCTCAAATTTTTCCCATTTAAGCGGATTTTTGCTGGCCAGCTCCCAGCGATAATATTGCCTCGGTAGTTGGGGAAAATCGTTTTTTTTTATGTTTTATTGTGTCTGCACGATGTCGAGATATAACTATCTGTGCTTGGGTCTGCAGATTTTTTCTCGCTCATTATCGCTCGGACGTCGAGGGTGTTGACAGTTTCTTTTTTAATTAACACTACACACGTAATCGTTCTCGGAGAGGAGAAAAAACTCACACGGTTGATGGCTACTATTATATTTTTAATCAATGGTGGAAAACATCTTTAAAAAATGCAGCGCAGTTCGCTTAAATTAATGCCACAAATTTTTGTTAATAATATCAAATATCATTTTTTATAAAATTTTAAAAAAATCAAAAATCAGCGTTGGCCGTGTTCTAACGGGCTTTGTTAATAATATTAAGTAATAAAAAGAAGCCACATATTTTTCATTTTCCTTTAAATAATTTTTTCACGCCTGCGAATTGATTACAATTTCTTCAAGTTTACACTCCGTTTGCATGAAAAAAATCCAAAATTTAGGAATTAGTGATTTGTAATTTTTACAATAATGTAATGTTACATGCATTGCAAGTAATTTTGGAAAATTTCAAGCCGATGGCAATTGTTTTTATATTTTTTTCACGCCTTCGAATTTCTTACAATTTCATCAAGTTCACACTCCGTTCGCATTAAAAAAAATCAAAAATTTGGGAACGAGTGATTTGTAATTTTTACAATAATGCAATGTTACATGCATTGCAAGTAATTTTGGAAAATTTCAAGCCGATGGCAATTGTTTTTAAATTTTTTTCACGCCTGCGAATTTATTGCAATTTCATCAAGTTCGCACTCCATTCGTATGAAAAAAAATCCAAAATTTAGGAATGAGTGATTGTAATTTTTACAATAATGCAATGTTACATGCATTGCAAGTAATTTTGAAAAATTTCAAGCCGATGGCAATTGTTTTTATATTTTTTTCACGCCGGCGAATTTATTACAATTTCATCAAGTTCACACTCCGTTCGCGTTAAAAAAAATCCAAAATTAAGGAATGAGTGATTTGTAATTTTTACAATAATGTAATGTTACATGCATTGCAAGTAATTTTGGAAAATTTCAAGCCGATGGCAATTGTTTTTATATTTTTTTCACGCCGGCGAATTTATTACAATTTCAACAAGTTCACACTCCGTTCGCGTTAAAAAAAATCCAAAATTTAGGAATGAGTGATTTGTAATTTTTACAATAATGCAATGTTACATGCATTGCAAGCAATTTTGGAAAATTTCAAGCCGATGGCAATTGTTTTTATATTTTTTTCACGCCTACGAATTTATTACAATTTCATCAAGTTCACACTCCGTTCGTATCAAAAAAAATCAAAAATTTAGGAATGAGTGATTTGTAATTTTTACAATAATGTAATGTTACATGCGTTGCAAGTAATTTTGGAAAATTTCAAGCCGATGGCAATTGTTTTTATATTTTTTTCACGCCGGCGAATTTATTACAATTTCAACAAGTTCACACTCCGTTCGCATTAAAAAAAATCAAAAATTTAGGAATGAGTGATTTGTAATTTTTACAATAATGCAATGTTACATGCATTGCAAGTAATTTTGAAAAATTTCAAGCCGATGGCAATTGTTTTTATATTTTTTTCACGCCTGCGAATTTATTGCAATTTCATCAAGTTCACACTCCGTGCGCATTAAAAAAAATCAAAAATTTAGGAATGAGTGATTTGTAATTTTTACAATAATGTAATGTCACAAGCATTGCAAGTAATTTTGGAAAATTTCAAGCCGATGGCAATTGTTTTTATATTTTTTTCACGCCTGCGAATTTGTTACAATTTCATCAAGTTCACACTCCGTTCGCATTAAAAAAAATCAAAAATTTAGGAATGAGTGATTTGTAATTTTTACAATAATGTAATCTCACATGCATTGCAAGTAATTTTGGAAAATTTCAAGCCGATGGCAATTGTTTTTATATTTTTTTCACGCCGGTGAATTTATTACAATTTCAACAAGTTCACACTCCGTTCGCGTTAAAAAAAATCAAAAATTTAGGAATGAGTGATTTGTAATTTTTACAATAATGTAATGTCACATGCATTGCAAGTAATTTTGGAAAATTTCAAGCCGATGGCAATTGTTTTTATATTTTTTTCACGCCTGCGAATTTGTTACAATTTCATCAAGTTCACACTCCGTTCGCATTAAAAAAAATCAAAAATTTAGGAATGAGTGATTTGTAATTTTTACAATAATGTAATCTCACATGCATTGCAAGTAATTTTGGAAAATTTCAAGCCGATGGCAATTGTTTTTATATTTTTTTCACGCCTGCGAATTTATTAAAATTTCATCTAGTTCACACTCCGTTCGGATTTAAAAAAATCCAAAATTTAGGAATGAGTGATTTGTAATTTTTACAATAATGCAATGTTACATGCATTGCAAGTAATTTTGGAAAATTTCAAGCCGATGGCAATTGTTTTTATATTTTTTTCACGCCTGCGAATTTATTGCAATTTCATCAAGTTCACACTCCGTTCGTATAAAAAAAAACAAAATTGAGGAAAGAGTGATTTGTAATTATTACAGAAGTGTCATCCTTAGGCCTAGTTTAAAAATTAGTTGGAAATTTAGTAAATGCAAAAATGGTGGAGGCGCCGGATTCGTGGCTGAAACTTCCAATCGGTGAAAATTTGTCGATCCATACAAAAGGGAAGAAAGAAAGATTATTATTTATTTCCTTAATGTAATTTATTTCGTTAAGTTTTGCCTAATAGTAGACGTTGAAATTTTCAACGTTGAAATCGAAATATTTAGTAATTTAAATCTATTTGCATCCCGGATTCTAATTAATTAAAAATACTTCTTCCACCTTTAACACCCAAACCCAACCCTCGAGGTAATTAACTAATCGAACAATTACATTAAACCGAATTTTTCAGGTTGTCCGAACGACCACATAAATCGTCTCCGCCTTAGTTGAAACACAAAGCCCTCTCGGATTTTCCGGGGTAAACCCTTTGTTCATCTCCTCCCCCCCCAGCAAAAAACGCCTTAATGAAATGTTAATATTTCCAAGTAGGAACAATGGATTTTAACCGCAAACTATGAAGTATTTAAAGTGCCATTGTCTGTACTTCGGGGTTTCTCTCATCGTTATTATTATTATTCACCGAAATAATTTTTCGATATAAGTTGAAATCCGGAACAATGGCGCGCGTTTCGTGGACTGGTAATGACTTTTAAAAGCCTTAAAAAGCGGCGGCATTAAATAGAATTTAGAAGAATTTACCGCCCCAAGGCGGCAATAAAGTAATAATAACGGTTTTTGGAAAATGTGCGCGGGGCATCCCGTAACGTCTCGACGCTCAAAAGTTCCTTTTTTTTTATTAGAATCGAGTTCTGTTTCTCGACTGTGCTGGTGTGCTTTTAAATTATTTATTAGTGCTATATAGTAGAGAGGATTAGCGGCAAAATCTTGGGGGGGATTTAGTGGCGGGAAGTTTAAATTTTGGGGAATTTATTGGCGGGAAATTTATGCTTAAAATTGCTGCCTTACTAAAAACATCTTGAGAGATTTAGTGGCGGGAAGTTTAAATCCGCGGGAATTTATTGGCGCAAAATTGCTGCCAACCTAAAAATCTGTGGGAAATTTAGTGGCGGGAAATTCAAATCTGGGGGGGGGGGGTTTAACGCCCGACGCCGTGATTAAAAAGTAGAACCAATGATTATAACACACTTATTATTGTCAATTCCTATTCCTCACTGATGAGCATCAACAGTCTGTAGGTTTTCGCTGATGTCGAATGAAAATTTAAAACTGAAACACGATCAAATTGCACCGAGAATTCGCGTCATCCATCGGATAACGCAGCACCGTAAGTAAAAATGAAAAACACATTTTGTGCATCCCCCGAAATGCATCGTGTATATCAAGCGCATTTCATGCATGACGTGCGCCATATTGAATTCTATTTACCGTTCCCTCTATTATATTTCACATTTCACGGCGTAAGTAATTCAAATTTCCGCTCGGCATCAATTCTTTTGCACTTTATTCCGCCCGAGTTTCCTCCGTCATCCGTGCGTGTGTATCAATTCCCACCTGTCCTTCTTCTTCTTCTTCTTCTCGTATTTGCAATAGTAATTCCGCAAAACGCGATATGCAAATTCCGATCCGTAAAATACTCCCCCCTTATCGCGCATTACCGCCACTTTTTAAGCGATTAATCATTTGCGGTGTATGTGTTTGAGTTTCGGGGTTGCGCCACCCCCTCAGCCGGAGGGCAGACGTTTCCCGGATGACAAATTGTCATGGTCGCACTGATATTAAGGTGGCGGAGGAATTCCGGTGTGTGTGTGTGTGCTCTATTCTAGAATATCGACCTGAATTTTAAGGTGGAGGTTTTAATTAAAAGGCTTTTACCGGGGGGGCGGGGGGAGTTTCGTTAATTTTTAATTGTAGTGCCTGCGGTGTTCTTGCCATGGAGCTGTAAAACTAGTCAAGAAACGAAAAATACGTTATTGCAAATTTTTCCGAAATTTTCGTTTGAAAATATTTGAAATTCATAAAATAATCGCTTCCACGGATTTTTATTATTTCCAAAGAAACCGGTCAACCGATTTTCATGACATTTCAGGATAACATTCCTGAAATATGGAGCTGTAAAACTAGTCAAGAAACGAAAAATACGTTATTGCAAATTTTTCCGGAATTTTCGTTTGAAAATATTTTAAATTCATAAAATAATCGCTTCCACGGATTTTTAATATTTTCAAAGAAACCGGTCAACCGATTTTCATGAAATTTCAGGATAACATTCCTGAAATATGGAACTGTAAAACTAGCCAAGAAACGAAAAATACGTTATTGCAAATTTTTCCAGAATTTTCGTTTGAAAATATTTTAAATTCATAAAATAATCGCTTCCACGGATTTTTAATATTTTCAAAGAAACCGGTCAACCGATTTTCATGAAATTTCAGGATAACATTCCTGAAATATGGAGCTGTAAAACTAGTCAAGAAACGAAAAATACGTTATTGCAAATTTTTCCGAAATTTTCGTTTGAAAATATTTGAAATTCATAAAATAATCGCTTCCACGGATTTTTATTATTTCCAAAGAAACCGGTCAACCGATTTTCATGACATTTCAGGATAACATTCCTGAAATATGGAGCTGTAAAACTAGTCAAGAAACGAAAAATACGTTATTGCAAATTTTTCCGGAATTTTCGTTTGAAAATATTTTAAATTCATAAAATAATCGCTTCCACGGATTTTTAATATTTTCAAAGAAACCGGTCAACCGATTTTCATGAAATTTCAGGATAACATTCCTGAAATATGGAACTGTAAAACTAGCCAAGAAACGAAAAATACGTTATTGCAAATTTTTCCGGAATTTTCGTTTGAAAATATTTTAAATTCATAAAATAATCGCTTCCACGGATTTTTAATATTTTCAAAGAAACCGGTCAACCGATTTTCATGAAATTTCAGGATAACATTCCTGAAATATGGAGCTGTAAAACTAGTCAAGAAACGAAAAATACGTTATTGCAAATTTTTCCAGAATTTTCGTTTGAAAATATTTTAAATTCATAAAATAATCGCTTCCACGGATTTTTAATATTTTCAAAGAAACCGGTCAACCGATTTTCATGAAATTTCAGGATAACATTCCTGAAATATGGAACTGTAAAACTAGCCAAGAAACGAAAAATACGTTATTGCAAATTTTTCCGGAATTTTCGTTTGAAAATATTTTAAATTCATAAAATAATCGCTTCCACGGATTTTTAATATTTTCAAAGAAACCGGTCAACCGATTTTCATGAAATTTCAGGATAACATTCCTGAAATATGGAGCTGTAAAACTAGTCAAGAAACGAAAAATACGTTATTGCAAAATTTTCCGGAATTTTCGTTTGAAAATATTTGCAATTCATAAAATAATCGCTTCCACGAATTTTTTAAATTTTCAAATAAACCGGTCAACCGATTTTAATGAAATTTCAGGATAACATTCCTAAAATGTAGAGCTGTAAAACTAGTCAAGAAACGAAAAATACGTTAGTGCAAATTTTTCCGGAATTTTCGTTTGAAAATATTTTAAATTCATAAAATAATCGCTTCCGCGGATTTTTAATATTTTCAAAGAAACCGGTCAACTGATTTTAATGAAATTTCAGGATAACATTCCTGAAATATGGAAATGTAAAACTAGTCAAGAAACGAAAAATACGTTATTGCAAATTTTTCCGGAATTTTCGTTTGAAAATATTTGAAATTCATAAAATAATCGCTTCCACGGATTTTTAATAATTTCAAAGAAACCGGTCAACCGATTTTCATGAAATTTCAGGATAACATTCCTGAAATATGGAGCTGTAAAACTAGTCAAGAAACGAAAAATACGTTATTGCAAATTTTTCCGGAATCTTCGTTTAAAAATATTTGAAAAAATCATAAAATAATCGCTTCCACGGATTTTTAATATTTTCAAAAAAAACGGTCAACCGATTTTCCTGAAATTTCAGGATAACATTCTTAAAATATGGAGCTGTAAAACAAGTCAAGAAACGAAAAATACGTTATTGCAAATTTTTCCGGAATTTCCGTTTGAAAATATTTTAAATTCATAAAATAATCGCTTCCGCGGATTTTTTAAATTTTCAAAGAAACCGGTCAACCGATTTTCATGAAATTTCAGGATAACATTCCCAAAATGTGGAGCTGTAAAACTAGTGAAGAAACGAAAAATACGTTATTGCAAACTTTTCCGGAATTTTCGTTTGAAAATATTTGAAATTCAAAAAATAATCGCTTCCGCGGATTTTTAATATTTTCAAAGAAATCGGTCAACCGATTTTCGTGAAATTTCAGTATAACATTCCTTAAATAGTGAGCTGTAAAACTAGTCAAGAAACGAAAAATACGTTATCGTAAATTTTTCCGGAATTTTCGTTTGAAATTATTTGAAATTCATGAAATAATCGCTTCCACGGATTTTTAATATTTTCAAAGAAACCGGTCAACCGATTTTAATGAAATTGTAGGATAACATTCCTAAAATATGGAGCTGTAAAACTAGTCCAGAAACGACAAATACGTTATTGCAAATTTTTCCGGAATTTTCGTTTGAAAATATTGTAAATTCATAAAATAATCGCTTCCGCGGATTTTTTAAATTTTCAAAGAAACCGGTCAACCAATTTTAATGAAATTTCAGGATAACATTCCTAAAATATGGAGCTGTAAAACTAGTCCAGAAACGACAAATACGTTATTGCAATTTTTTCCGGAATTTTCGTTTGAAAATATTGTAAATTCATAAAATAATCGCTTCCGCGGATTTTTTAAATTTTCAAAGAAACCGGTCAACCAATTTTAATGAAATTTCAGGATAACATTCCTAAAATATGGAGCTGTAAAAATAGTCCAGAAACGAAAAATACGTTATTGCAAATTTTTCTGGAATTTTCGTTTGAACATATTTGAAATTCATAAAATAATCGCTTCCACGGATTTTTAATATTTTCAAAGAAACCGGTTAACCGATTTTAATGAAATTTCAGGATAACATTCCTAACATATGGAGCTGTAAAACTAGTCAAGAAACGAAAAATACGTTATTGCAAATTTTTCCGGAATTTTCTTTTGAAAATATTTGAAATTCATAAAATAATCGCTTCCGTGGATTTTTAATATTTTCAAAGAAACCTGTCAACCGATTTTCATGAAATTTCAGGATAACATTCCTGAAATATGGAGCTGTAAAACTAGTCAAGAAACGAAAAATACGTTATTGCAATTTTTTCCGGAATTTTAGTTTGAAAATATTTGAAATTCATAAAATAATCGTTTCCAGGGATTTTTAATATTTTCAAAGAAACCGGTCAACCTATTTTACCGATTATTTACGGAAATATCCGTTTTGAGGTCCCTAGCTGCCATTTCAACAATTTCTGGAAAAAAAAAATTGTGTGTGTGTGTCTGTCTGTGCGCGCTGTATCTTAAAAACTAATAGAGCAATTGATATGAAACTTTAAACATACGTCTTATTTGATAATCCGAAGAACTAGAAAGCTTTTGGTAACATTTCGTACACCGGAAGTGGGCGTTTACCTTAACTGGTTTTTGTTTTTTGCCATTATTTTCTTAAATATGAAAAATATTACAAAAACATTTAAACAAATATTGAAGACAACAAATAAATGAACATCTTTTGCTTGAAAACATTTTTCATAAAATCATTTTTATTCGAGAAAAAATTTTTTATTTTTTTTTATTTTTGGTTTATAATTATAAAACGATAATAGTTACAGCAAATTTATGTTAATAATATTTGTAGAGAATGCTAAAATGAACGACTTATAAAGAATAAGTTTTTTTCGAAATCCCTTTAGTTTTTGAGTAAACTGAGTTTTAGAATTCAAAGTATAATTTTTCCATCTTTCATAATTTTGACGTTTTAAACGTCAGTTTCATCGCTCGATGTACATTTAAAATATGATTTTAATTAAAAATAATCCACGAAAGCGTAAATATAAATGATACCATCAAGTCTGAGAAAGTAACATGATGGCCACATCACCATTTTTTAATAAGTTATAAACAGTTTAGAAACCGATATTAATACTTATGGATTCCTGGTGGATGCGCCGGGAAATCCGCGGCTGGAAAATCCAAGGCTATCTTCACATCAATAGAAAGTTGTATGTTCTTACTTTACTTCAGGAAACGGATACAAAAGACAATGAATTAACGACCAAACTTAGTAAATAGATTTATTTCGTAACTACAGCCATAAATAACTTTGTATATACGAGAAATAAGAGCACCCACAAAATCTCCACCGTAAAAAACTGCGATTAGCAATTTCCCCGCTGCTGCGGCCCTTAAAATCGATGGTCGCGGAAGAGTTCTTCATTACACACGACCAATTTGCTACGTGAACTGTGCGCAACATTATCGGGAACATGCACCACACCTGGCTGCCCCTTCTAATAATCCACCCCCGCGACTACACGAGTGCGGCAGGGGGGTGGGTGGTTCGTGGTTAGTCGAGTCCCCGGTGCATACAATGTAGCGATTTTAAAGGGATGAGACTGTACGCGTTCCCTTACTTAACGCCCCCGCACCACCGATGTGTCGAGGGCTGAAATTAAATCGCGCGCCATTAACGCCCTTTATGTACACCTGCACGGCCGGAACTCAATCCCGGGCACATCCGAAATTGAAGTTTCTGCCGAGATTAATCTTAATCCGTCCGTTAGCAAGTCTAAGGTCGTGACGGGACGGATGTATTGTTACGATTCAGAGAATCTATACGGGAGGAACAATGTGTTTAATCCGGTTCGAAGGACCAGATTCGTGTTCTTAAATTCAATACATTACCTACAATTACTGAAGATTAAAATATTGTTACGATTTAGACGTCCTGTGCGAGGAACAACATGTTAGGACCAGATTCGAGTCGTCGGTTTGCTCTCGTTGTTAAATTCGATACGTCAGTCTTATCTAGAATTACCAAAGATTAAAATTGAGAGTAAATGGCGTGAAGTAAGCATATTTTCAGCCGTAATACGAGCTGAAGATTCAACGAGTGGCGTAGCACGAGCTGCAGATTTCATTCAAAGTCTGAAAAAATCGACGTTTAGTACATGGCCAACTTTTTTGCAATTTTTTCTAGATGAATTTTTTTAACGCCAATCGATTTATCTCGTTCTTCTGATGAAAAAAAGAGGTATAACATAAAGGTCTGCGATGATTATTAAAAAAGTTCATCTTTACGATTTTTTCCATTTTAGAGTTTTCCTTGTGAACGCGTTACGGGCTTAAAAATTATATTTGTAGTTACGCAAGTACATTTTCTAAAGGGTCTTGAATGGATCTTTCCAGTGACGTATAGAAACCCGGAATCGAACCAGTAGTTTCTTCAGGAAATTATTTTAAACCCAAATTTTGAGCAAAAGTAAGGGTAGTTTTTCAAGTTTTCGTCAAAAATTAAAAATCGCCAGTTTTAATCCGACTAATTTGCACCCAAGGAACACAGATTTGAAAACTACGTTGGGTTTAGAGTTTTCGTTTAGCCGCTGCGGCCGGTCAAAGTCTGAAAATTTCGACTTTTTTCAAAATCTTCTAAAATTTTCAAACTGACTTGCCAAATTTTTTAACCATTTAATTTTTTAACGCCAATCAATATTTCCACCTAGATCTGCTCATTCCTCCAATACTCAGCGAGTTTCCCGTTTCCATGCGCGGTAATCTTTCTGTTAGTAACTCTCAAAAGTGAATTAATAAAGAAGCAGTAAAGTACGAGAGGAACAATATATCTCCATAATTTTCGCAATCTAGTGCAGGCATTCATTAATGCACACGTTCTGCAAATGATGTTTCACTGATTAGGGGGCGGCGAAATTTGAATAAAACTCGTCAGCAAAATATAATCCGAAACCCAACTCCTGGCGCGCCTTCAAAAGCAAACGCACAAAAGGACCATTCAGACACACTCCATGGAGGAAATTATTCCGCTCTTGAGCTTAAATGTGTAATTTATGCCAATTAAACACTCGAACCCAAATTGGATCGGCGGCAGTCGTTCCTTTCAGCTTTCGGGCAACTTTATTTATTTAAGATTTGAACGACGGCTGCGAGTAATTAATGGGCGAACGCATTCGCATCGCGAATTGAACACCTGCCCGTAAATTCCTCCCCTGTCATCGTGGAAGGAAATTAAGTTTGACATTAACCCGATACATCCTTATCCGCAGAACTGCATGCGCGCACCCCCTCTAGCGATACTTCCCCGAATATTTTATGCCGGAGTTAACTTCGCGTAATCACGATTACGGGTGTCGAAATATCAGCGGGTTGCAGACTCTTTATTGAATACTTGAGGCTTGTTTATACAGCGGAGGGATTTAAGGCTTACATCGGTTTCCATTTTGTTCTTGATATTCCATATATAAAGGGTGAATTTTAATTCCTGGCCGGATCCATGTAATACAATATGGTTTCAGCAAGATGGGGCACCCCCACACTATTGTTTGTGTTTTTTGACAATCGCGAATACGTCTGTTGAAATACGATTATTTTTAAATCTTACGTAGGGGTGATTACAGATTTGTATAGAATCATAAAGTTAAATCTATTCTTAGTAAATTTTTAAAGTCAGTTGAAAATTGTTATTTTTGGCAGTTGGAAATTGTCATTTTTGGCAGTTGGAAATTGTCATTTTTGGCAGTTGTAAATTGTCTTTTTTGCAGTTGGAAATAGTCATTTTTGGCACTTGGAAATGGTGATTTTTGGCAGTTAAAAATTGTGATTTTTGGCAGTTGAAAATTGTCATTTTTGGCAGTTGGAAATTGTCATTTTTGGCAGTTGGAAATTGTCATTTTTGGCAGTTGGAAATTGTCTTTTTGGCAGTTGGAAATTGTCTTTTTGGCAGTTGGAAATAGTCATTTTTGGCAGTTGGAAATTGTCGTTTTTGGCAGTTGGAAATTGTCTTTTTGGCAGTTGGAAATTGTCATTTTTGGCAGTTGGAAATTGTCTTTTGGCAGTTGGAAATAGTCATTTTTGGCAGTTGGAAATTGTTATTTTTGACAGTTGGAAATTGTCATTTTTGGCAGTTGGAAATTGTCATTTTTGGCAGTTGGAAATTGTTATTTTTGGCAGTTGGAAATAGTCATTTTTGGCAGTTGGAAATTATGATTTTTGGCAGTTGGAAATTGTGATTTTTGGCAGTTGAAAATTGTCATTTTTGGCAGTTGGAAATTGTTATTTTTGGCAGTTGGAAATAGTCATTTTTGGCAGTTGGAAATTGTGATTTTTGGCAGTTGGAAATTGTTATTTTTGACAGTTGGAAATTGTCATTTTTGGCAGTTGAAAATTGTGATTTTTGGCAGTTGAAAATTGTCTTTTTTGGCAGTTGGAAATAGTCATTTTTGGCAGTTGGAAATTGTGATTTTTGGCAGTTGAAAATTGTCATTTTTGGCAGTTGGAAATTGTGATTTTAGGCAGTTGAAAATTGTCTTTTTTGGCAGTTGGAAATAGTCATTTTTGGCAGTTGGAAATTGTCATTTTTAGCAGTTGGAAATCATCATTTTTGGCAGTTGGAAATAATCATTTTTGGCAGTAGAAAATTGTCATTTTTGGACAGTTAAAAATTGTCATTTTTGGCAGTTTAAAATTGTTATTTTTGTCAGTTGGAAATTGTTATTTTTGGCAGTTGAAAATTGTCTTTTTTGGCAGTTAGAAATAGTCATTTTTGGCAGTTGGAAATTGTCATTTTTGGCAGTTGGAAATTGTCATTTTTGGCAGTTGGAAATTGTCTTTTTTGGCAGTTGGAAATTGTCTTTTTGGCAGTTGGAAATAGTCATTTTTGGCAGTTGGAAATTGTTATTTTTGACAGTTGGAAATTGTCATTTTTAGCAGTTGGAAATTGTCATTTTTGGCAGTTGGAAATTGTGATTTTTGGCAGTTGAAAATTGTCATTTTTGGCAGTTGGAAATAGTCATTTTTGGCAGTTGGAAATTGTGGTTTGGCAGTTGAAAATTGTCTTTTTTGGCAGTTGGAAATAGTCATTTTTGGCAGTTGGAAATTGTGATTTGGCAGTTGGAAATAGTCATATTTTTGGCAGTTGGAAATTGTGATTTTTGGCAGTTGAAAATTGTCTTTTTTGGCAGTTGGAAATATTCATTTTTGGCAGTTGGAAATTGTTATTTTTGACAGTTGGAAATTGTCATTTTGGCAGTTGGAAATAGTCATTTTTGTCAGTTGAAAATTGTCATTTTTGGCAGTTGGAAATTGTGATTTTTGGCAGTTGAAAATTGTCATTTTTGGCAGTTGGAAATAGTCATTTTTGGCAGTTGGAAATTGTGGTTTGGCAGTTGAAAATTGTCTTTTTTGGCAGTTGGAAATAGTCATTTTTGGCAGTTGGAAATTGTGATTTGGCAGTTGGAAATAGTCAAATTTTTGGCAGTTGGAAATTGTGATTTTTGGCAGTTGAAAATTGTCTTTTTTGGCAGTTGAAAATTGTTATTTTTGACAGTTGAAAATTTTCATTTTTGGCAGTTGGAAATTATCATTTTTGGCGGTTGGAAATTGTCTTTTTGGCAGTTGGAAATAGTCAATTTTGGCAGTTGGAAATTGTCATTTTTGGCAGTTGAAAATTGTTATTTTTGTCAGTTGGAAATTGTTATTTTTGGCAGTTGAAAATTGTCTTTTTTGGCAGTTAGAAATAGTCATTTTTGGCAGTTGGAAATTGTCATGTTTGGCAGTTGGAAATTGTTATTTTTGGCAGTTGAAAATTGTCTTTTTTGGCAGTTAGAAATAGTCATTTTTGGCAGTTGGAAATTGTCATTTTTGGCAGTTGGAAATTGTCATTTTTGGCAGTTGGAAATTGTGATTTTTGGCAGTTGAAAATTGTCATTTTTGGCAGTTGAAAATTGTTATTTTTGACAGTTGAAAATTTTCATTTTTGGCAGTTGGAAATTATCATTTTTGGCGGTTGGAAATTGTCTTTTTGGCAGTTGGAAATAGTCAATTTTGGCAGTTGGAAATTGTCATTTTTGGCAGTTGAAAATTGTTATTTTTGTCAGTTGGAAATTGTTATTTTTGGCGGTTGAAAATTGTCTTTTTTGGCAGTTAGAAATAGTCATTTTTGGCAGTTGGAAATTGTCATGTTTGGCAGTTGGAAATCGTTATTTTTGGCAGTTGAAAATTGTCTTTTTTGGCAGTTAGAAATAGTCATTTTTGGCAGTTGGAAATTGTCATTTTTGGCAGTTGGAAATTGTCATTTTTGGCAGTTGGAAATTGTCTTTTTGGCAGTTGGAAATAGTCATTTTTGGCAGTTGGAAATTGTTATTTTTGACAGTTGGAAATTGTCATTTTTAGCAGTTGGAAATTGTCATTTTTGGCAGTTGGAAAATGTCTTTTTGGCAGTTGGAAATAGTCATTTTTGGCAGTTGGAAATTGTGTTTTTTGGCAGTTGGAAATTGTCACTTTTGGCAGTTGGAAATTATCATTTTTAGCAGTTGGAAATTGTCATTTTTGGCAGTTGGAAATTGTCATTTTTGGCAGTTGGAAATTGTGATTTTTGGCAGTTGAAAATTGTCATTTTTGGCAGTTGGAAATAGTCATTTTTGGCAGTTGGAAATTGTGGTTTGGCAGTTGAAAATTGTCTTTTTTGGCAGTTGGAAATAGTCATTTTTGGCAGTTGGAAATTGTGATTTGGCAGTTGGAAATAGTCATATTTTTGGCAGTTGGAAATTGTGATTTTTGGCAGTTGAAAATTGTCTTTTTTGGCAGTTGGAAATATTCATTTTTGGCAGTTGGAAATTGTTATTTTTGACAGTTGGAAATTGTCATTTTGGCAGTTGGAAATAGTCATTTTTGTCAGTTGAAAATTGTCATTTTTGGCAGTTGGAAATTGTGATTTTTGGCAGTTGAAAATTGTCATTTTTGGCAGTTGAAAATTGTTATTTTTGACAGTTGAAAATTTTCATTTTTTGCAGTTGGAAATTATCATTTTTGGCGGTTGGAAATTGTCTTTTTGGCAGTTGGAAATTGTTTTTTGGCATTTGGAAATTGTCATTTTTGGCAGTTGGAAATTTTCATTTTTGGCAGTTGAAAATTGTCATTTTTGGCAGTTGGAAATAGTTATTTTTGGACAGTTGAAAATTAGCATTTTTGGCAGTTGGAAATTATCATTTCTAGCACTCGAAAATAGTCCTTTTGGCCAGTTGAAAATTGTCATTTTTGGTAGTTGGAAATTGTCGTTTCTAGTACTTGAAAATGGTCCTTTTTGACAGTTGAAAATTTTCATTTTGGGCCAGTTGAAATCCATCAGTTTTGAGACTTGAAAATGATCATTTTTGGCACTTGAAAATTGCCATTTTTTGCAATATGGATAATTTTGACAGTTAAGATCCATAATTTTTGAGACTTGAAAATGATCATTTTTGGCACTTGAAAATAGTCCTTTTTGGCACTTGAAAATTGTCAAATTAAGACAGTTAAGATCCATTATTTTTGAGACTTGAAAATGATCATTTTTGGCACTTGAAAATAGTCATTTGTGGCACTTGAAAACTGTCAAGTTAAGACAGTTAAGATCCATTATTTTTGGGACTTGAAAATGATCGTTTTTGGAACTTGAAAATTGTCAGTTTTGACAGTCTTCGTTCACTTGTCATTTTTGGCAGTTGAATATTGTCATTTTTAGCAGTTAAAAATCGTCGTTTTTGTTACTTAGTTCGTCGTTTTAATTTTTTTGAACGAGTGCATTCAAATGCGATTATTTTAAAATTTAAAGAAAAGATACTTACAGTTTTTTGTAGAAACATAAAGTAGAATTTATTCAGAGTTTTAATTTTGTGTTAGTTGTTATTAATTTTATTCGATTAACTTGAAAATTTCGCGACACTGGATTCATAATTTTGCACGCAACGCAATTTTGTAAATGTGTTTCACACCTAAATCGACTGAATATGGCGCCGTTCTTAAGATTTAATGGGAATCGAGAAAGTTCGGTGCGACAATCTCATCGGTGTGGTAATTTGAAATAAAAGATGTTAGATAAATCACGCGAGGTTAAATGATCCGTTAAAATATTATCCCTTACAGAAATGTCACATTTGAGACTTTATCCCGACCGAAACAGACCGACGGTCATCAATCACTCCCCTTGTTCGTTCGTACGACTTCCTCCGTGCGTTATTTGATTTACGTTCACGATTAAAGCAGAAGTCTTCATTTTGTGGAGTTCGAACGTAAATTGATATTACCTGTTGGCTCCGACCTAACAAAAATTATCAATCGTATTCTAAACAGTGAATATCTATTTAATGTTAAATTTGCCGCCGTAGGGATTCAGTAGTACAACAATCGGGCAATAGATTCCGCCACTTTGACGTTTCTCTCTTATTCTAATTTAGTTGAGAATACAACTCATGGCGTACTAGAATGTATTTTGAGCCAATCAGATGCAAGGAAATGCATAGCGCATTTGTATCACCCTGGTAATAAAAATAACAAAAGTATCGGTGATGATTTGTTGTGGTTTAAACGTCAAAATCGTTGGGATGCAGTTTCTAACAGTGAAAAAATACGAGGCCAAGAAACACCGCGAGTCATAAAGAGTTTTTGTGCGGCAAGAAACTACACGACGAATTAAAACATTGCAATATGTGAGTTATCAAGATTATAAAATTTAATTCGTCATCCTCTCACTGAATATAACTCGTGGCAGGGGCGGCTCGTTATGTAGAGCCATGGCACTACCACTAATTTCAAACTCGGCAAGGATTTTTAAATCATTCTAAGCACTTTTCGTCTTCTGTAAATTTTTTCAATTTCAATTTTTGTTCCTCAAAAAGAAAGCATGTGGTCTAAGTGGCTCTACCATCAAAATTTTCCACCAGCTGCAACTGACTCGTGGTACGATTAATAACCGATGATATTTTGTCGTTGAAAGCGAAGCCGTAGCGGCTAAACGAAGAATCCGAATCAAACGCGGTTTTCAAATATGTGCTCCTTGGGTGCAAATTAGTCGGATTCAATTAAAATTGGCGATTTTAAATTTTTGATGAAAACCTGAGAAACTACCCAAGGGTCTTATAAAAATCAACTTTTTACTTTCTTGGTTACGAAGTATGGCCATTTTTTTTCTTTAACACTTTGACTCTCTTTTACAGTTACTATTGGAACATCTAGAATGCCTGGTATCAAGGCACGAACGTTCCTTAAGGATGACGGTGGTGAAGAGGCAGGCGGCAGCACAATCCGGAGTCTCCAGCGAGGTAGAAGTCCTGAAGGCACTCAAGAGCCTTTTCGAACATCACAAGGCTTTGGATGAAAAAGTAAGCTTGGTATTAAATCACTTTATATTGCAAGATTAAGTTGCATCCTAACCAGCTATCGCCCCCTGGTGGGCATCCGATAACCTGCATTTAGGACGCGATGGTCATTTTGCGTGGGCGAATGCATTTTGAAATTGATGGCTTATATTATAAAAAAACTAATGTTTCGAATTAGAGGAAGACGTTTTCACTATGTACCATGGTGCAAAGATTACATAATGTGCCTATAACTCTCGTACCACGCCCCTTTTTGAATATTTTTAATGCTGCAATTACCAAACTATAAAAATCCACACTATTTTCATTTCTGCAATTTAAGTTTCGAGTCTCGTGATTTTCTTTCCAGCTCTAATATATATCTGGTTTTAGTGATAAATCAAAAATACGTTCATCCTTGATGGATTTTGAAATTTTGAAGCGAATTCCAGCAGAAATGATTTTTTTGCAATTTTTCAAATTACCGAATGCAATTTTCATTTTTGCAATTTAAGTTTCGAGTCTCGTGATTTTCTTTCCAGCTCTGATATATCACTAGTTTTAGTGATAAATCAAAAATACGTTCATCCTTGATGGATTTTGAAATTTTGAAGCGAATTCCAGCAGAAATGATTTTTTGCAATTTTTCGAATCACCGAATGTAATTTTAATTTCTGCAATTTGAGTTTCGAGTCTCGTCATTTTCTTTCCAGCTCTGATATATCACTTGTTTTAGTGATAAATCAAAAATACGTTCATCCTGGATGGATTTTGAAATTTTGAAGCGAATTCCAGCAGAAATGATTTTTTTTGCAATTTTTCAAATCACCGAATGCAATTTTCATTTTTGCAATTTAAGTTTCGAGTCTCGTGATTTTGTTTCCAGCTGTTTTAGTGAAAAATCAAAAATACATTCATCCTGGATGGATTTTGGAAAGTTGAACGAGTATAAATTGCAAAACACGTTAAAATTCGATTTCGACATAAAAACACGATAAAACATTTAGTTGACACTTCTTAATGATATATGTAATCTTTGCACCGACTCTGGAGTGCTCGAAACATAAGAAACCAAAAAATTTTTCCACAGTGAGAAAGCAGCAAGACATACATAATATTTTCTCTCTCCAAGATAGTGTACGTCCCTTTTAACATATTGCCGAGAATTCTCGGTTTTATAAAACTGGAAACGAAAATTCTCGTTTTGCCAATTACTTAGATACTTAGATGAAATTGTCATTATAAGTTCTGTGTGGAAATTTTTAATGTCAAATTTCTTGCATTTAGGTCAGGGAACGACTGAGGGTAGCTTTAGAAAGAAACTCAACTTTAGAAGAAGAATTAGCATTAACCAAAGATGAAGTAAGTAGAGCCACTAATAACAAACCAGACGGCTATTTCTATCAATGGTGCATTTTTCCAGTTGCAACAATACAAACTTGGAGGCACTCCCTCCGGCGTACCTGCTATAGAAGATAAACCAAAAGAGAACGGCCAGATCGAAACTGGGGACCAAGTCACAAACAATTCCACATCACTCAAGGTAACGTCGCGACCCATAACCACACATTACCCGACAAATCATGTTAAGACAAAAAAAAAAGAAAACATCCGATAGTACCACAACATTCATAACAAGCATGTCAAACAAAACAGCTTTCCTTCTTGTCTTCATACGCTAAATAAATTGATTGATTGATGAGAGTGGAAACTATTTTGTGAACCGAGTTCATCCCATCAGCCATCGAATAATTTGCTTCTTTTTGCGTTATTAAATTAAAAAAAAAAAAACAGAAAAAAAAATGTGTGCATGTTCCATTTTTTGATTTGATGTTGTGATGTGGCATGTTTATGTGGATTAATAGGCTGCCGGAAAACCACGACTGACGAATGGTGGTGTCGAGTCTGAGACCGATAGCGCGGCTCGAATCGCCGACCTCCAGGCGGCCCTTGAAAGCCAGGTAAAAAACACACACGAGTTTTGCACACCACACAGAAAAAAACAACTGCGGCACGGGTGATTGGGTAAATATTTTGTACCACTTGACGTTTGTGTGTAGACTGCAGAAATTAGCACGTGGCAGCGTCGGGTCGCCGACATGACGAACCGCGTCGGGGAGCTGGAGGAGAACCTGGCCAAGACCCAGAAGGAACTGCTCAAGGCGCAGGATGCCAATTCCAAGCTGCAGAGGGATCTCAGGGAGAACGTGGCTCAAAAGGAGGACCAAGAGGAGAGGATCGCCACGCTGGAGAAGAGATACCTGAGCGCGCAGAGGGAGTCGACGTCCCTGCACGATCTCAACGAGAAGCTCGAGCAGGAGCTGCAACACAAGGAGGCGCAGCTTAAGGTGTGTGTGGATATTCGAGGGTGTGCTGGTGTGCGTTTTCTGATTGCGTGTTTTTTTTTTTATTAGTTGCAAGAGGAGAAGATATCTGCGATACAGGAGAAGCTCGAGCTGGCCGAGCAGAAATTGGCCCAGTATTCCAAGTTACCAGAGATGGAGGAGCAGCTTAAGCAGCGCATGGAGGCGTTGACGCAGGTGAGAAATCAGGTACGCGCTCAAAGCTCACTTTCTATTTTATATTATTCTATTCTTCTCAACTAGCACCATTGAATAAATAGTGTGTACCACTCTCGTGTTTAATGCTAACTAAATGTTACTTGTTATAATATGCAATATGCTTGTAGATGTCCCTCTAATCGTAAGCTAGTTCAGGGGCTGTATTTATTTGGAATAAAATAACGAATTATTTCTATTGAGTAATACAAGTATAAAACCACAAGTTGTTTTTGAATCCAAAAATGACCCCAACCTTTGCTCAAAAACTGTGTTTTTCGTCTCCTGACCAATTATACAGAGACACGTATTATTACGTGAGTTATACTCTCTTTATTAGACTTCACTAGAGGCGAAAAGTTCAGCCAATCAGAACGTCAGGAGAAATCTGTTGACGTTGATACGACGCGACGTTCTGATTAGCCGAGCAAGTTACGTCCGATAGGTTGCGCTGCTTTTTCCCGCCAAATGTGAACGCGGGCCCATACAAGAACAATCTATAATTTACAGTGTAGTGTTATATTATTTAAAAATATACCCAAGTTTAGTATTTCGTTTATATTATCGTCATTGAATATATGAATACAAATTTGTTCCTATTTTCACATTTTTTTATTTACAACTGCCGAACGCGTTGTCCGATTTTGATCATTCAAACGTCAAAATGTGGCGAATTTAATGTTCATTTAAAGCTGATTACAAAATTTTCTCATGAAATTAAGACAAAATGCAAAAATTACATTTTGTTCAAGTTCGGAGGTTTTAAAATCTCAATTTTAATTTTTGAAATTGCAGAACTGCCGAACGTGTTGTCCGATTTTGATCATTCAAACGTCACAATGTGGCGAATTTAATGTTCATTTAAAGCTAATTACAAAATTTTCTCATGAAATCAAGACAAAATGCAAAAATTACATTTTGTTCGAGTTCGAGGGTTTTAAAATCTCAATTTTAATTTTTGAAATTGCCCAATTGCCGAACGCGTTGTCCGATTTTCATCATTCTAACGTCAAAATGTGGCGAATTTAAAGTTCATTTAAAGCTCATTACAAAATTTTCTCACGAAATTAACACAAAATGCAAAAATTACCTTTTGTTCAAATTCGGAGATTTTAAAGTCTCAATTTCAATTTTTGAAATTGCAAAACTGTCGCACGCGTTTTCCGATTTTGATCATTCCAACGTCAAAATGTGGCGAATTTAATGTTCGTTTAAAGCTGATTACAAAATTGTCTCACGAAATTAAGACAAGATGCAAAAATTACATTTTGTTCAAGTTCGGAGGTTTTACAATCTCAATTTTAATTTTTGAAATTGCAAAACTGCCGAGCGCGTTTTCCGATTTTGATCATTCAAACGTCAAAATGTGGCGAATTTAAAGTTCATTTAAAGCTCATTACAAAATGTTCTCACGAAATTAACACAAAATGCAAAAATTACATTTTGTTCGAGTTCGGAGGTTTTAAAATCTGAATTTTAATTTTTGAAATTGCAGAACTGCCGAACGCGTTGTCCGATTTTGATTATTAAAACGTCAAAATGTGGCAAATTTAATGTTCATTTACAGCTGATTACAAGATTTTCTCACGAAATTAACACAAAATGCAAAAGCTACATTTTGTTCAAGTTCGGAGGTTTTAAAATCTCAATTTTAATTTTTGAAATTGCAGAACTGCCGAACGCGTTGTCCGATTTTGATCATTCAAACGTCAAAATGTGGCGAATTTAATGTTCATTTAAAGCTGATCACAAAATGTTCTCACGAAATTAACACAAAATGCAAAAATTACATTTTGTTCAAGTTCGGAGGTTTTAAAATCTCAATTTTAGTTTTTGAAATTGCCAAACTGCCGAACGCGTTGTCCGATTTTGATCATTCAAACGTCAAAATGTGGCGAATTTAATGTTCATTTAAAGCTGATCACAAAATGTTCTCACGAAATTAACACAAGATGCAAAAATTACATTTTGTTCAAGTTCGGAGATTTTAATTTTTGAAATTGCAAAACTGCCGAACGCGTTGTCCGATTTTCATCATTTAAACGTCAAAATGTGCCGAATTTAATGTTCATTTAAAATTGATTACAAAATTTTCTCACGAAATTAACACAAAATGCAAAAATTACATTTTGTTCAAGTTCGGAGGTTCCAAAATCACAATTTTAATTTTTGAAATTGCAGAACTGCCGAACGCGTTGTCCGATTTTGATCATTCAAACGTCAAAATGTGGCGAATTTAAAGTTTATTTAAAGCTCATTACAAAATTTTCTCACGAAATTAACACAAAATGCAAAAATTACATTTTGTTCAAGTTCGGAGGTTTTACAATCTCAATTTTAATTTTTGAAATTGCAGAACTGCCGAACGCGTTGTCCGATTTTGATCATTCAAACATCAAAATGTGGCGAATTTAATGTTCATTTAAAGCTGATCACAAAATTTTTTCACGAAATTAACACAAAATGCAAAAATTACATTTTGTTCAAGTTCGGAGGTTTTAAAATCTCAATTTTAATTTTTGAAATTGTAGAACTGCCGAACGCGTTGTCCGATTTTGATCATTAGAACGTCAAAATGTGGCAAATTTAATGTTCATTTAAAGCTGATTACAAAATTTTCTCACGAAATTAAGACAAAATGCAAAAATTACATTTTGTTCAAATTCGGAGGTTTTAAAATCTCAATTTTAATTTTTGAAATTGTAGAACTGCCGAACGCGTTGTCGGATTTTGATCATTCAAACGTCAAACTGTGGGGAATTTAATGTTTTCAAAGTAGCGAAACAAAAAAAAATAAAAAACAGTTGGTACTATTTGCAAACTTCAAAATTTAGTGAAAACATATAATGCTTTAATATTCCGTAAAAATCTGCGAACACTTTTCCCCTTAAGCCGGGTTTACACGATGCCAATCGAAGAGACAATTGCCGGAGCCAGTTGTCTTGGGCCAGTTGCGTGAATGTCTGAGGCCAGTCCAATTGAATGAGAACTTGTTCACACGGCGAAACTATAGCCACGGCAGTTGGTGACGAAAAATGGTGGAGTGCTCATCGTCTGTTGTGTCTCGTGATGTAAAAATAAAAATAAAATGTAAAAATACAAATACTATATAATAATAAAAAATAAACAATTAAAAAGATACATGTAGCAGTCTCGACTGACAAAGGCACACTGGCCAAAAACGAGAGATCTACTGCCCTACAACGTTCACACGGTGCCAATTGTCTAGGCAACTGTCTTGATAGAGTAGTGGGGGACGTCATTGCGCCCAGTCAATTGTCCTCTGTATACTCCTGAAGACAATCGAATTTCAGGACAACTGGCAGGGCAGTTGGCACGCCAATTGTAGCCAATAATTTTATGCCAGTAAATTGTCCTCTGATTGTTGTCTCCTCAATTGGCATCGTGTAAACCCGGCATTAGAGTTGATATATTTCAGGGTAAATCAAGCCAAGTTTTAGTAAGAATTTTAACACTTTTGTAATGGCCAAATAAATAGAGAAACAGTTGATATTATGATTGATTTTTGAAGCCATTACTTTGTAATACATGTTGAATTATGAAGGAGGTTGAAATAAAACACTTTGCTGGTACCACGATTTTTTCACTTCATTGTGACTAGTTTCGTCCTATTCGGACATTATCAAACAATATTGTTAGCAGAGGCCCAATCTGTTTAGGTGCTTTCTTAGGTTACAGTGTCCAGTCAAGAGTCCCATGATTTTTCGAGCGAGTTGTGCGTGTGTGCGTTGTCATGGTGCATTAACCAGTTTGCGCCGAACATTTTCCTTAAGTCACCTCAAAACCTCACCCGTTGACAGTCTGATCAGATGGAACAAACTCCTCATGCACAATTCTCCGGATGTCGAAAAAATGATCAGCATTGACTGGATGTTGCTGCGAACTTATCGCTCTTTTTTCGGCCTTGGAGAAGATGGCGTCTTCCATTGTGATGATTATTTTCACATTTCCATTGTAACGTGATGATAATACTGGGCTGCTTCGTTTCAAGGTCATAACCATAGACCCAAGATTCATCCGTCATCTGTTATGACACTGTATAAGAGGTTTGGACACTCTCGAACTGTTTGTTGCAGCCCAGTGCGCGTCAGAATCCTGAGGTTTCTTTGGTCGATAACGAGAAGGTTCTTCTTCGCTGCACTTCGTCTCATGTTCAGTTTATCGGCTAGAACTCGTTGATATGTACCGTATGACGGTCGAAGTGTTACAAACATCGTTCTGTCTTCGTCCATCACGTCAAGCACTTTCATGATCGTTTCCGGTGTTGTGCATGTTGACGGTCGACCAGGATGTTTGTCATCTTCCACAGATTCTCGGCCTTCCGAAAGCCCCTCAAATGTTCTTGCTTGACTCAGTGCACTCTTACCAGATGCCTCTGTCAGCATGTGTTGGGTTTCAGCTGCAGTTTTCTTCAACTTGAAACAGAGTTTGATGCATGTTATCTATGGTTTGGACACTCTCGAACTGTTTGTTGCAGCTCACTGCACGTCGGAATCCTGAGGTTGATTGGTCGATGCTTGAAAAGGTGAGGGACAAACTGCAATTCGTCTCATGTTCAGTTTATCGGCTAGAACTCGTTGACACGTACCGTATGACAGTCCAAGTGTTACAAACATTGTTCTGTCTTCGTCCATCACGTCAAGCACTTTCATGATCGTTTCCGGTGTTGTGCATGTTGACGGTCGACCAGGATGATTGTCATCTTCCACAGATTCTCGGCCTTCCGAAAGCCCCGCAAATGTTCTTGCTTTACTCAGTGCACTCTCACCAGATGCCTCTGTCAGCATGTGTTCGGTTTCAGCTGCAGTTTTCTTCAACTTGAAACAGAGTTTGATGCACGTTATCCATTTGACAATTCACTGAAGCACCGAAACCTGTACCGAAGTAGCTAAGACGTGTACCTCGAGAAATCTAGCGGCGGAATGTCGTACTGCTACTGATTTGGCCGATACAAAGAAATTCCCGGATATTTTGGGTAAACCCTCGTATATGGAAATCACAATTTATTTTGAACATTCCTTGGATATGAGCCATTGTCTCCCCAAGACCGATAACTTGAAAGCTACTCAGGGATAAGTTTTTTTTATTCTTTTTTTTGCCTCGGATGCAAGTCCATATGGCCAGCTCAGGGGGTATGGGCGGGGATAAGTTATTTACGTCAAAGGACACCAGTCGGGTATATCTTTAAAAGTTTAATTCGGAAATTGTATTAATAATAATAATAATAAAGACAATAACAATAATATATATACAATATAAAACAATTGAACAATACAGTAGTACATTGAAATTTCAAGGCAACATCACTATAAGTGATCAAAAAAAATTTCGTCATAGTGAGTCATCGCATTCCGACACACAACCTGAACTGGTGCTCGCCGTAGACAATTGGTACGGGCTCTTGGAATGTAGAAAGTGCTGATATGCCTTGAGCTTGACCTAGGGACGTGGAAGTCTAGTTTCGACAATAGAAATGGAGCATCCACTCTATTGTGAATGATCTTCCAAAGAAACTTGGCAGTGAGCTCTTTTCTTCTAGCGGCTAGTGAAGTCATACCATGTCTTTCTAGTAGCAAATCTTGATCAACACCTCGTTCGGGATAGACGCCATCCACTTTATATGATAAATACTTTAAAAATCGACGATGAACACGGTCTGATTCATATAAAATGGATATCAAATAAGACACCCATACTTAAATTTGCTGATGACGTACGCATAATATAGAAATTTTATTGGGTCAATGTCACTGAAAGGCGCACAAATACGCATAATAAACCCTAACATTCTCGACGCCGATATTGCAGTGTTACTTATTAGTTAGATCACGGGAGTTTTTAATTGACAATTTCTTCGAGACCGTAGAAAGTGTTGTTTTTTGGTTTTACCAAAAATCTACATTCCAAGAACTATTTGACTAAAGCATTCCCTCGTAGGACTTACGGGCAACGGAGAAAAATGGAAATAGTATCTGAAGCCGAGACCGCAGAACTTGCTTATTTTATTAAACGTATATTAATTTTTGTGCATTATTAATTCGACAATCCGAACACAACTATTTATTCAATGCTAGCACCTTTTAACCCAGTATATCCCCACTTAGCTGTTATTTTAATTACCGCCGAAAGACAAACCACCGTTCAAAACCTTTTGGCCCCCCGACAACCACTATTGACTATTCATTGATGGAACGCTTTCAATGTATAGCCGACGAAACAATCTTAGTAAAATAGAAGTGAGCCTGTGAGCTGTGCCTAATAAGATTAAGTTTGCATGCTTTCTTTATACGATCAAAATCTCTGTACGCATGTAACGGACCCATCCAAGTTATCTAGGCTAATCCGTAGAACATCCCCTATACTTTATATTGCTCATGATTTCTCTCAGGCGCAAGAGCGGCACGGCTCGGCGGAGGACAGGATACAGAGGCTGGAGGCGAACCTGGACGAGAAGAACGCCGAGCTCGTGCGTTTGAACCAAAGATTAAAGATGAACGAGGATCACAACGCGAGGCTGTCGGCGACGGTGGACAAGCTGCTGTCGGAGTCGAACGACCGGCTGCAGGTGCACCTGAAGGAGCGGATGCACGCCCTCGAGGAGAAGAACAACCTAACTCAGGAATTAGATAAGACGCGCAAGATGAAGGAGGAGATGGAGATGCAGAAGAACGAGATCATGAAGGAGCTGGCCAAGTCGCGGCTGGAGATCGACAACGTGAAGAGGCAGATGCTGCAGCAGGAGATCGCGTACAACATCCAGCAGACGGACGCGCTGACGAGGAGCCTCTCGCCGAGCGCCGTCGACCCGAACAGCTTCTCGAGGAGCGCCAGCCATTCCAGCTTCGACACCCACTCGCTGCCGCGGAGGTCGAACAAGACGAGGACCCCGATCGAGGAGGATCCGAACAAGATCCCGTTCGCCGCCAGGTCGATGGCGGAGCAGGAGTGGGAGAAGCTGCAGCAGGCCCACGTGCTGGCGAACGTACAGCAGGCGTTCGACGTGTCCAGCGACGCGGAATGCGACGACAACGAGAGCCTGTTCAGCACGGCGGACATACTCTCGCCCTCGGGGCACACGGACGCGCAGACGCTGGCGATGATGCTGCAGGAGCAGCTGGACGCCATCAATAACGAAATCCGGCTGATACAGGAGGAGAAGCAGAGCACCGAGGCGAGGGCGGAGGAGCTGGAGTCTCGGGTCGGGAGTATGGAGCACATGAATCTCTTAGCTAGGGGTAGGAGCCTTGAAAGACAGAGTCCTCCGGTTAGCGGAAGGTCGACGCCGAAATCGCACCACTCTCCGCAGAGGGATTACATGCACAAATACCACACGGTAAGGTTTTTTCTCTCTTTTTTTGAATTTTCATCATCTCTCTTTCTCTTTCTGCATGCGAGTGATTTTTTTTTTAATTGTGTAGCCATCATATTCTAAAGAACATGTAAATTATCAATACAGTTCTTCTTATCATAATCACCTTCAGATAAAGATTAATTTGTCTTAGACTTCAAGGGAGCAGCGTCACGCCATCTCCAGGAATTTTACTGAACCCTACCTATCTCAAATTCGACGTTAAACTTTCTCGAATAACTAGAAATACATTCCTGAAAATCCCTTCACTGGATTTTAAAATATTTTCATTTGATCAGACGGTGAAGTTGTAAAATTTTCTAATAATTTCGGTGACTCGAAAAAAATAGAAAAACAATTATCATCGACGTTAAACTTTCTCGAATAACTGGAAATGCATTCGAGATTATGATTTCCTGAAAATCCATTTACACCCCTCCACTGGATTTTGAAATATTTTCATTTGTTCAAACGGCGAAGTTGTGAAACTTTTAAATAATTTCGGTGACTCGAAAAAAATACTCGAAAAAAATTGTCATCGACATTAAACTTTCTCGAATAACTAAAAATGCATTCGAGATTATGATTTCCTGAAAATCCATTTACCCCCTTCACTGGATTTTGAAATATTTTCATTTGATCAGACGGCGAAGTTGTGAAAATTTCTTATAATTTCGGTGACTCGAAAAAAATAGAAAAACAATTGTCATCTACGTTAAACTTCCTCGAATAACTAAAAATACATTCGAGATTATGATTTCGTGAAAATCCATTTACACCCCTTCACTGGATTTTGAAATATTTTCATTTGTTCAGACGGTGAAGTTGTGAAAATTTCTTATAATTTCGGTGACTCGAAAAAAATAGAAAAACAATTGTCATCGACGTTAAACTTTCTCGAATAACTAAAAATGCATTCGAGATTATGATTTCATGAAAATCCATTTACACCCCTTCACTGGATTTTGAAATATTTTCATTTGATCAGACGGTGAAGTTGTGGAAATTTCTAATAATTTCGGTGACTCGAAAAAAATAGAAAAACAATTGTCATCGACGTTAAACTTTCTCGAATAACTAAAAATACATTCGAGATTATGATTTCGTGAAAATCCATTTACACCCCTTCACTGGATTTTGAAATATTTCCATTTGATCAGACGGCAAAGTTGTGAAAATTTCTTATAATTTCGGTGACTCGAAAAAAATAGAAAACAATTGTCATCGACGTTAAACTTTCTCGAATAACTAAAAATACATTCGAGATTATGATTTCCTAAAAATCTATTTACACCCCGTCACTGGATTTTGAAATATTTTCATTCGATCAGACGGTGAAGTTGTGGAAATTTCTTATAATTTCGGTGACTCGAAAAAAATAAAAAAACAATTATCATCGACGTTAAACTTTCTCGAATAACTAAAAATGCATTCGAGATTATGATTTCATGAAAATCCATTTACACCCCTCCACTGGATTTTGAAATATTTTCATTTGTTCAGACGGCGAAGTTGTGAAACTTTTAAATAATTTCGGTGACTCGAAAAAAATAGAAGAACAATTGTCATCGACGTTAAACTTTCTCGAATAACTAAAAATGCATTCGAGATTATGATTTCCTGAAAATCCATTTACACCCCGTCACTGGATTTTGAAATATTTTCATTCGATCAGACGGTGAAGTTGTGGAAATTTCTTATAATTTCGGTGACTCGAAAAAAATAAAAAAACAATTATCATCGACGTTAAACTTTCTCGAATAACTAAAAATGCATTCGAGATTATGATTTCCTGAAAATCCATTTACACCCCTCCACTGGATTTTGAAATATTTTCATTTGATCAGACGGTGAAGTTGTAGAAATTTCTAATAATTTCGGTGACTCGAAAAAAATAGAAAAACAATTGTCATCGACGTTAAACTTTCTCGAATAACTAAAAATACATTCGAGATTATGATTTCCTGAAAATCCATTTACACCCCTCCACTGGATTTTGAAATATTTTCATTTAATCAGACGGTGAAGTTGTGAAAATTTCTTATAATTTCGGTGACTTGAAAAAAATAGAAAAACAATTGTCATCGACGTTAAACTTTCTCGAATAACTGGAAATTCATTCGAGATTATGATTTCCTAAAAATCCATTTACACCCCTTCACTGGATTTTGAAATATTTTCATTTGTTCAAACGGCGAAGTTGTGAAACTTTTAAATAATTTCGATGACTCGAAAAAAATAGAAAAACAATTGTCATCGACGTTAAACTTTCTCGAATAACTAAAAATACATTCGAGATTATGATTTCCTGAAAATCCATTTACACCCCTCCACTGGATTTTGAAATATTTTCATTTGATCAGACGGTGAAGTTGTGAAAATTTCTAATAATTTCGGTGACTCGAAAAAAATAGAAAAACAATTGTCATCGACGTTAAACTTTCTCGAATAACTAAAAATACATTCGAGATTATGATTTCCTGAAAATCCATTTACACCCCTCCACTGGATTTTGAAATATTTTCATTTGTTCAGACGGCGAAGTCGTGAAAATTTCTTATAATTTCGGTGACTCGAAAAAAATAGAAAAACAATTGTCATCGACGTTAAACTTTCTCGAATAACTAAAAATGCATTCGAGATTATGATTTCCTGAAAATCCATTTACACCCCTCCACTGGATTTTGAAATATTTTCATTTGATCAGACGGTGAAGTTGTAGAAATTTCTAATAATTTCGGTGACTCGAAAAAAATAGAAAAACAATTGTCATCGACGTTAAACTTTCTCGAATAACTAAAAATGCATTCGAGATTATGATTTCCTGAAAATCCATTTACACCCCTCCACTGGATTTTGAAATATTTTCATTTGATCAGACGGCGAAGTTATGAAAATTTCTAATAATTTCGGTGACTCGAAAAAAATAGAAAAACAATTGTCATCGACGTTAAACTTTCTCGAATAACTAAAAATACATTCGAGATTATGATTTCCTGAAAATCCATTTACACCCCTTCACTAGATTTTGAAATATTTTCATTCGATCAAACGGTGAAGTTGTGGAAATTTCTTATAATTTCGGTGACTTGAAAAAAATAGAAAAACAATTGTCATCGACGTTAAACTTTCTCGAATAACTAAAAATGCATTCGAGATTATGATTTCCTAAAAATCCATTTACACCCCTTCACTGGATTTTGAAATATTTTCATTTGATTAGACGGCGAAGTTGTAGAAATTTCTAATAATTTCGGTGACTTCAAAAAAAATAGAAAAACAATTGTCATCGACGTTAAACTTTCTCGAATAACTGGAAATGCATTCGAGATTATGATTTCCTGAAAATCCATTTACACCCCTTCACTGGATTTTGAAATATTTTCATTTGATCAGACGGTGGTTGTGGAAATTTCTTATAATTTCGGTGATTTGAAAAAAATAGAAAAACCAATTGCCGTCGAGTCAGGTTGGGAAATGGAGTGTGTGTGGTTGCACAGTCCTGTTGAAACCACATCCGTATTCTCGATAGGTGTTTTGAAAAATGTCAAAAAAGTGGCTTGGTAACACCTTGGATACGCCGTAGTCATATGAGCGGTATGGGCGGTTGCACTGTCCTGTTAAAACCACATCTGTATTGTCGATGGGTGTTTTGAAAAATGTCAAAAAAATGACTTGGTAACACCTGGGATACGCCGTAGTCATATGAGCGGTATGGGCGGTTGCACTGACCTGTTGAAACCACATCTGTATTGTCGATAGGTGTTTTGAAAAATGTCAAAAAAGTGACTTGGTAACACCTGGGATACGCCGTAGTCATACAAGCGGTATGGGCGGTTGCACTCTCCTGTTAAAACCACATCTGTATTGTCGATAGGTGTTTAGTAAAATGTCGTCAAAAACGAGTTTCAGACAAATTAAAAAAATTATCAACGGGTGACTATTTTAAGAAACACCTTCAAACTCGCCGTGTATATGATGTGTATATAATATAACTTTTTTTTTATTGTTTTCGTTAACAATTCATGCATGCTTTCATTGCACACGAACTCATTGTGTTTATGTTGGATATTGAAACGGCGGGTGCCACGTGTGGTGTTATAGGCGCCGGCCTCAATGTCTCCGGCTCATTTACAACAGTATCACGGAATTATGAGCCCCAGCGCCTTGTCTGAGTCTCTGCCGAACAGTCAGGTTTGTCACAAATACACGTCTAAAAAAAAAAAAAAGGTTACGCACCTGATAATGGCTTTTTGAGTACATCCCAGTATACATTTTATATATATATATTATACAATTGCAACCCGTTGGCAAACACGTAAAAAGTTGGTCTGTTTTTTTTAGTGTATTTAGTGGTAACTTAACCTAACTAATTCTAGGGTGATAGGTAAACGCTTAGATTGGGGTATCCGATGCTGTGGAGGTAAACGGTTGTGATTTTATGTTCATGAGCGGCCGCTGCATACAATCGATGACGAAGTTCTCGAGTCATGTCAAACGCGTTAAATGCTGGGTGACATGTCACACAGCAGCGGCTTGTGGATTTCCGTAGGGGGGGGGCTAAGACAAAGATGTCGCTCGTGCTGCAGTACTTACTAATAGAGGAAGCAAATATTTCGTTGCTGTTTCGGTCAAATTTTCTTCCGTTGCCCCTCCGCCGAACATCCACGAGCCACCGCTGATGTCTGATATTATATTTTTAGGTTATTAACATCTGACATGTCTTAGCTCAGACATGACTTGATTTCCAGCGCTAATTTCGTCGTCGATTTTTACAACAAAAAACGATGACGAAGTTGTTGAAAATCTCGAGTCATGTCATGCGCGTTAGATGCTGGTTGACATGTCAGACAGCGGCGGCTCGTGGATTTCCATAGGGAGGGCAAAGACAAAGATGTCGCTCGTGCTGCACTACTTACTTTTATAAAGGAGAGGAAGCAAATATTCCGTTGCTGTTTCGGTCAAATTTTCTTCCGTTGCCCCACCGTCGAACATCCACGAGCCGCCGCTAATGTCAGATATATTTTTAGGTTATTAACATCTATGATCTTAGCTCAGACATGACTTTAGATTTCCAGCGCCAACTTCGTCGACGATTTTAATTGTAGGCTCGATATTAAAGAGTGACAGCTTGGTATAGCCGTTCCGGATCAACCGTAGCATAACCTGAGCCTACTTAACCTCTACGCACCACTAACACTGTATCTATTGTTTTAACAAATGATTTTTTTTTTAATGACAACCGTTTACCTCCGCACCGTACAGGAGTATTACAATTTTAATTTTATTTCGTGCCGTTGCAGTATGACAGCATCAAGGTATATTCAATGTTAATCTCGTAGATATAGCGTTCTGCTAATATGCCATTATCTGGTAGTAATTTTATTTGCTTCAGAAACAGAAACATCACTTGCACATGAAACATCAGAATCACTAGCTGCATGCTCACTTTTCTTGGAGTTGGATGTTTACGCTTCCGTACAAAAAAAAAAAACGGATTTTGCGCGCGCCGTTTGCCTAAAGTTTCTCTGTTCTCAAAAAAAAATGCAGCTCCAGCTGGCGCCGATGTCCTCGGAGATGTCGCGCGAGGAGATGCTGATGGCGGACAACTCGAGCGGCGGCGGGGCCTCCCCCCTGACGGCCAGGTCGCTCAGGCTGGAACGCGTCGCGCAGGCCTTGGTCAATAGTCAGGAAGAATTGCGAAGGTGAGAATTTGTATGTCTTGAACGTCTTTACTAATTTTAAATTGAATGCTTGGTGTTCTTATTATACTACATCTGCCCATAGATTAGACTTTTTTGACAGCTTGAGTGACAGAAGTCCAACTAGGTTGCCGAACAACTCTTGCCATTAAAAGTAGTTCTTACGAATCTTTGCGGGAAATGTAATAGTAATTTACGATACAAGTAACGTTATGAAGGTTTTTACATTACGAGAGAAAAGTTTGAAAGCACGAGCGACGTAGGAGCACGGTTTATTTTATCCTATTTCTATTTTTTTTTAATAAGAAAAATGTTTAATGAAAAACGCCATAGGCGAAATAATGTTTGTATGCCAAGATCTCCATAGCAACGAGTTGCGTTAAGATAAAGTTAAGGTACCCAAACGTAACTCGTTGCTAAGGAGTTATTGGCATGATAACATTATAGGATAAAATAAAAATTGTAATTGTAATTTATTACTAAAATCGCACTCGCATCGTTTAGTACGATCTCCATGGTGGAAATTCGAAAAATAGTTAAAACTCAAGAACAATAACCAGCGGCGGCTCATAGATTTCCGTAGGTGAGGAAAAGACAAAGATGTCGCTTGTGCTGCACTACTTACTCTAATAGAGGAAGCAAATACTCCATTGTTTAGTCAAATTTTCTTCCATTGCCTCACCACCGAACATCCACGAGCCACTGCTGACAATAACAACCTGTTGGTGACTTCGCGTATGAATATATTGGAAGTATACCGGTACCAACCTAACCTAATTTTTCTCATAGCTGTGTTGGTACTTTTCACTTTCTACTGTTTGTCACTAAAGATGTCAAAAAAGTCTGATCTATCGGTGGATATGGTATACAACTGTACAAAGGGTTGCAGTGACGACTCGCGGAGTGTTTCATGGTACGGCAGAGGTAGTAATACAGATTCTGTATTACCACATCTGCTACCTCAGCCGTACCATAAGTCACCCCGCGGGCCGTCACTGAAGAGTTGTAAAGAATACAATAATATATCTTTCGTTTCAATTAAACATTAACTATCATATAGTAATACTTTCACCGATCCAATTTGTGTTTACTAATTTTTTCCTGTGCTGCGCACATCAGGAGAACTGGTGCAAGTGGTTTACCAACTGGAGTAGCAACATACAGGTTATTTTACGTTGGCTAATTTACTTTTTGCACCGCACTTTTTCCTAGGCACTAGCGGTTTTGTTTCGACTTTTTGTTTTGGTCTTTGTTCGTTCGCATTTTTCCATCTTCAATAATTTCGTGTAAATAGTACATGTGCACATGAAATCGGCAAAATTTAGGGAATTTAGTCGAATGCAGTCGAAGTTACTCACAGTGATGTGTCAATGACACGTGAAAATCAATTTGTTTCATTAAATTTCGTTGTTTTCGCAGTAGATAATGCTCGTACTCCGCCGAAAATTAGAGAAATCACAGAGAATGCCCTGTTCAATATAATTATCGATTAAAAGTTATCGTTCGTTACGTTCAACAAGTGCGGTACCACTCCATAGGATTTTTTGGTGCCATATCTCAGTACTACGATAAAACGTATGGTGGCGCTGTTTTCAGTTTCTAACAGTTGCCTGCATTTTATGGTTTGCATATTGGCTTTGCTTTGTAAACATAACAACATAACTTTTAATCCATTCGTTTATCTATGGCACCACCACTTTCATCACTATTTCATGTACACATTAGTGATGTAGAAAAAGTAACTATTCGTTACTAAAGTACTCGGTACACGACGAGACCCGAAGTAACAAATATCAAGATTGAAAAGTATTCGTGATTAGTTACTATGGTTTAGTGATGTAGAAAAAGTAACTATTCGTTACTGGAGTACTCGGCACACGACGAGATCTGAAGTGATCCGAAGTAACGAATATCAAGATTATTCGTGATTGTTAGTTCATTTCGTTTTAGTCATGCGGAGCGCCAATCGCCACATGTAGACACATATTGTAGATATCTACCTATTTCGATTCCACATGCGAGCAGGTATTTTAACAAGTATTTTATAGATGGTATCCCTTTTCTTTAAGTAAATATAGGTATGAAAAATATCTGTTAACAATGAATTACTGCTATACTAAGCAATTTATATTTGAATTACTTGCATTAAAATGTGTTATTCCCTAAAATAGTTATTCCCCGAAAATAAAATTGACACCCGAGGCTATAAAAGGAAACTCGAGTATTATATAGTTGTTCCAATAAGTATAAAAAAGGTGATCACTCGAGTACAAACTTCGAAGGAATACTGTAACGATGTACCTACAGCTACCTCTAAAGATATCCGTACGGATTCAGACGTCTATAAGTACTCAGTAACGAGTAATGTACCTAAAAGTAACGATTAGTTACAAGTACCGAAAAGTAACGGAAATCTGCATCACTAGTACACATCAATCTTTAGCTTGGATAAACTAGTTAATCAATGATAATTTAAACACGATGGAAAAATGTGAACGGTTTTTATATGTACAAATTGATCTAATTGCTATTTTAGTGCTAGCAATTTTAGAAAAACAAATCATGTTTCATGATTCATTCAAAAAATAAATTGATCATTAACATCATCATTTTTTTTTTATAAAATGTAAATAGGTATTAAGGTGTAAGTTAATTTATGACTACATTTGCAAGTTATTTCATCATTCGTCGTAATTCTTTAAATACTTCTGTATTTTTTTAAATAAAACAGCCCCGACCGTAGAGGTCACTCAAGGTCGTCCAAGGTGCCGCGCTTTGTACTCGTACTAAAGGGTTTTTACAAATAAACTAATTTTCGGGAAAAAGTACATAAATTATATCAGGAGAGTTCAGTGAATCAAATTTAATACTTCTTCATCAGAAGAGTGAAATTTTCATTATTATAAATCGAACTGAAATCATTGTAGCCTAACCTCAAAACCAGAAATGTCAAGTTAAATTGCCATTAAAATTGTTAAATGGAGAAATTTCGACATTTAACGCTAACGGGCATTTGTCGGCTAAACGACATTTAAATGGTTGGTAGTACTGCATATTCACTACTAAACCTCGTTTAGGCTTAACTGTCCTTTAAAATGCGTTAACCCTTTCAGCCCTGGATTTTTAAATTTGAAAAAAAAAATGTTTTTGTTAATTATTATTGATGGGGAGCTTCTTAAGACCATAAATACCAAATTTTAACTCATTTGATTAATTAGTATAGGAATTAATTAGTGAGGCTTTGTTGAAGTGACATCTAGTGATAAACAGCAAAAATATGGATTGTCATAGTAAGTAGAGACATGTAAATGTTGCGGTGGCAATTGCCATCACCAGGGCCGAAAGGGTTAACAATACTGGACGTTAACGTATGTACTATGGTATCAAGCCATTAAACAAACAAACAAATAATGATATAAAAAAAATGATGATGATGGTGTTCAATCAAAACAGGCATCGAATCATAGTTTGTGCTCGTGTTTTATGCATTTTTTGATAAATAGACTTGCCGATTTGGATTACTCCAGAAGTTTTTTCTTCGTTTTGTAAATATTTATGCGACCTTTATTAAATGTAGTGTTTTAGGTCACTGTTTGGGATATTTGTACATATATTTTGGGATACCCACTTTTATAAATTTGAGATTTGCGTTTTATATTACTAATAAATTAATGCGTAAATTTTTCGGTCTTCAGCCTGAACGAGTTAAGCACTGAGAGCTGTCTTAATTAGTCTATCTGAAAATACCATTTATCTGTTAGGTAGAGTACGTTTGAATATAATAATAATAATAATAATTTATTTTCGTGTCATTACATTCGTGTACACTTGTCGAGTTAGAATAGAGAAGAGCCCAAGGTTGCGCGAGATTTCAACGGTCGCTTGTGCCAGTGGCGTGCGCAATTCAAGTAAATATATTTGAGGGCAGAAAATAATCCGTTAAATTCCAATACAGGTGCCGCCTTCAAAAACATTTATATTGCTTCGAATTCAATAAACTCTGTACAGATAATGTCACGAGATTGAGAGTGAATTTCTTGTCCACGTTTCCCCAACAAACACTTCCTTTAGGCGGCCATCGGAATGATTTAATCAAAAATGAAACAATTAATATAAACCACTATCGTACAGTTTATCAACTAATAAGTTCTAAAAAGAACTGATTTTTATGAACACAGGAAAAACGAATCGTAGCAAAACAACGAACAATAAAAAGCAGAATGACACTCGGTACTCGGAAGCAACTACGCCAATGAAACACTGCCGCACCCTATTCTGCATAATAGACTCGACTAACGGCTAAAAACCAGTTTTCGTTTGTGCGCAAGGTTCTTCTCTATTCAACGACCATAATTAATTCGTAAAACTTTCGTCTGGAACCGGTAACCGTTTCATGCCTAACATCCTGATAGTGAGAGGGCGTATACGCCCGCTGTGGTCTCGCTGGGATGTTTAGCAGCGAGCTTATACGCCCGCCGTGGTCGTTAAAGTGTCAAATCAGTATTTGATGGTCCCGCGCTGGCCGCCAGAATTTACATCTTGCTAACTTTAGTCGTAATGTGATCTCGGATCAAACACTAAATGAATCGTGTTGGTGAAAGCTTCCAAAATCACATTTGCTTTAACTTGAGAAAACGTTACTTGTTGCAAATGCTTTAAATAAATGTAATAAAGACGAAATACAGTCTGAATGTTTGAATAGTCTAAGTAAGGCTTAATTTTACAGAGTCACGAACAGGTTGAATATTCAAATAATAATAATAATAAATATCGTACGTTCATTAAAAAAAACCTCAAGTGTGACATGATTTTTTAATTTAAAAAATTTAAGTTGGCACACATGTTAGGAATTGACATACAAAATGTCAGATCGTTCTAAAAGTCACAATTATTCCGTGACCACAATGGTTTACAGCAGTGATTCCCAAAGTGGGCATTGCAGCGATTCAGGGGGGCGCTGATGGCCACATGTGCATTTAGGAGGCGATGAATAACTGTAAGGGAGTGGTGATAGTATAAAAGAAATAAGAGAAGATTTAGTGGAACGTGGGTTCAGTACGGTAATCAATTTATTTAAAAAAAAAACGAATTGCAAATAGTCAATCTTGGTGATTTAAGATTACCGCTGACGAAAATAGAGCCGAGGATTACTAAATTGGTAGCAGCATACCCAGTTCATTTTGCTATTAAAATTTAAAAAAATAATAATTTCCAGGGGGCGCTAAGTAATATTTTTTCTGAAAAGGGGGCGGTAGGACAAAAAAGTTTGGGAACCACTGGTTTACTGCAACCAGCAAAAAAGTTTCTAGTTGAAAGTTATTTCCGAAATGGGACTAAAGTGGACGGAAATTGGGTGTATTCATTCCACGCACCTATGACAGAGTTTCGGGAACGTTCTCATTATTTATGAATTTAAAAATACCTTATCATCATCTGTTGTATTATTTCATGAAACGGGTAGTATTCTCCGTAAACCAGTAAGTGGTAGACCAGTCAAAAGTACTTAGGATGCTATTAACACAGCCCAAGGAATTTTGGAAGGTTAACCTACGTCTTCTCTGCGTCGTTTATCACAGCAAATTAATTTATCGGTAGGAACATGCCGCAAGTAACATAACCTCAATATGTGTTACCAACTTAAATTTAAAAAAATAAAAAGTCATGGCGCACTTGAGGTTTGTTTTTAATGAACATACTTTACAACTTCAACACATAAGAACTACAAATGGCCATCGACCGAAGTCTTTCAGCCTTCTTCAAATATTTAGTCTATATCTCGTCTTTATTACGCTTGTTTTACTTTATGTCAAACTAGATCATTATGTGGGTATCCTAAAACTGCATGCTAATCATGAAAAAAAAAAAACATTAATCACCCTCTCGTCCCGATCATCCGCTTGTGGTTTTCTTTATTGCTTGTCTAGACATAGTTTAGAGTAGATGAGTGTGTTTAGGCCCGGACAGACACCTCCATCACCTCTGTCCTCTCGTCATAGTAGCCAGGAGAGCCTACACAAAAACGCCATGGGCAGCATGCCGAGGGACGTCTCAGCGGCGGCAGTGGCGGCGGCGGCAGCCGCCCAGAAGAAAAAGGGCATCAAATCCTCACTAGGTAGATTTTTCAGCAAGAAAGAAAAGGTTAGTTCTAACACATAATAACGTAAAGCCCCTCCAACCAAACCCTTCATGACACCCCATAAAAAAAGTAGTGACTATTTGTTGATCTTCTCAATCCATCGTTAAATTTAAATAAAAATCTAAATATGCCCCTCCTGGATCCGCCAATGCTAAAGTGACAATCAAAGTATCGTAGAATAAAAAATATATATCCTTGTCTTAATTGAAGCCAAATTTCGTAATTTCTTCTCAATCCGTCATTAAATTTTTAACAAAAATCTAAATTTGTCTGCAGATTCTGTGAAAACTACTAGATTTGTGCATTTTTGCAGGTGAAAGGAAAAGACGTGGGCGACAGTAATTTGAGCTTGAGCCAGGCGAGCATCGGATTAGCAGACGGTGAATTAAGTGATACGATGAGCATATCAGGAAAGCTGGGGCAGAAGGGAGACTTCGACCGAAGGCAGAAGAAGAAGTGGGTGTATGAACTTTTTGCTATCAACTACTCTAGAAGTCTTAAATGTCAAGAGCCATTGATTATAAGTGCATACGATTTCCTGCACGGATTATAATCTTCATGTTTAAGGCGGTGGTCTCAAACTCGAAATGTTGGTGTGGTTCAATAAATAGAGCGAAAACGAAAAATTGCACTACAGAAAAATGTTGACATTTTTTCTATGTGAATTTTTCTACGACAGTGGGTTTGTTTTGAAACATTTCATAATGTATAAGTCTAAAAACTTATTTAATAGTCAAAATTTATATTTTAATAACTTTAGTCACAATGTGATCTTGGATCAAACGCTCCTGATTTCGAGAGGGCATATCCGCCCGCTGTGGTCCCTCTGAAATGTTTAGTAGTCGGCGGATACGCTCACCTTGGTCGTAAGAGTGTTAAATTAATATTTGTTAGTCCCAAGTTGGGCGGCAAAATTTGCTAACTTTAGTTGCAATATGATCTTGGATCAAACACACCTGATTGCGAGAGGGCATATCCGCCCACTATGGTCCCGCTGGAATGTTAAGTAGCGGGCGGATACGCTCACCATGGTCGTAAGAGTGTTAGATTAATATTTGTTAGTCCCGCGTTGGGCGCCAAAACTCGCATTTTGCTAACTTTAGCTGCAATGTGATCTCGGATCGAACACTATTTAACAAAAAAATTGTATGCTATATCATCAAATGCTAATCATTGAAAACAGTTTGAGGCCACTATATTTTTTTTTTAAACCAAATTTTCGAGCTCTCAAATTTCTTATTTAATTTTCACACACACACCGATCCGTGATATTAATCTCTAATTTCGATCCTGTAAGGGAGCGTGATTACAGACACGAGCTGCTGGCGGAAGCGATGAAGGCGGGTACACCGTTTGCCTTATGGAATGGCCCGACAATAGTGGCGTGGCTGGAGCTGTGGGTGGGCATGCCGGCGTGGTACGTGGCCGCGTGCCGGGCGAACGTCAAGTCCGGCGCCATAATGAGCGCCCTGAGCGACACCGAGATCCAGAGGGAGATCGGCATCAGCAACCCGCTGCACCGGCTCAAGCTGCGCCTCGCGATACAGGAGATGGTGTCGCTGACGTCGCCGAGCGCGCCGAAGACGTCGCGGACGACGCTCGCGTTCGGCGACATGAATCACGAGTGGATCGGCAATTCGTGGCTTCCAGCTCTCGGGCTTCCCCAATACAGGACCACCTTCATGGAATGCCTCGTCGACGCCCGCATGCTGGACCACCTGACGAAGAAGGATCTACGGGGGCAGCTTAAAATGGTCGACAGTTTTCACAGGTGAGGAACAATATTTGGTGGCGTTTGTACCAAAATAGATGTTGCATTTCACTAATGTGATATTAACTAAGTAAAAGTGTGTTTTATTTAATTAAAAATGTATCATGAAGTAAGTGCCGCCAACCTCAATCAGTTATGCATTTCTTTTTATGTTCACAGAACCAGCCTACAATTTGGTATACAATGTTTAAAACGGTTAAATTACGACAGACACTTATTAGAGGAAAGAAGGAAAAATTCGGAAAACGCCATCGTGGACATATTGGTATGGAGCAATGAAAGATTAATTAGATGGGTTTCCTGTATTGGTTTAAAGGTGTGTATTTATGAAGGATTCATTAACGTGAAAATTGGGGGATGTTACGAAAAGTTTCACATTAAATTTATTATATAAATTGTAAACTCGTCAAGAATTTTAAATATTTGCGCTTCAAACTTAACTTATTTCGCATTTTTGTTTAAAAATTTCGCTCAAAATTTTTCGGATTTCGTATTAGGATTACGAAAAGAGTAATTTAATTTATTATATAAATTGTAAACTCGTCAAGAATTTTAAATATTTGCACTTCAAACTTGACTTATAATGTGACGTTACAGTAAGTAAGTATCAAAACTGACTTGTTTTTGCAATTGAATTTCAGGACTATGGCAATAACTTATTGGAATCTGGAGTACACGGAGCATTGGTGGCGTTGGATGAAAACTTCGATGCGAACAGTATGGCCCTAGCACTACAAATTCCAACACAAAACACCCAAGTAAGTAAATAATTTTTTGTGCCTTCAACACAAGTTGTTTTTTTTTATCTAAAGCGGGGTGGTGTTGGATTCGCCGGAATCGCGCCTACCAACTCTTTTAGCTCGGTGCTAGTGTTAGTCATAGACCAAGGTCCTTTCTGGTTTGTCATTGGGAAGTGACTCGTAAAGTAAAGAACAGCAACCGGCAGTCCCAACCCCCGGCCCTCAGGGAAACAGGGCATCGGGTGGTCGAAAGGTGTGTCGCTATGGATGGCGATTATTTAATATGTCTTCATGTCTTAAGACTGAGCGGGGCCACCTTAAGGGATGGATGCTTGTGGGGTGCCAATCTGTCGCTTTGTGGAAAGATGATTCCCGGCGGAGGGTCGTTGTCCATCTTGTCGAAAAAGTTACTTGATAACTCTAACTTTGATGTGCTCTATGACACTTTTCGTGTCACGGTGTAACGCGTATAATAATAATAATAATAGCTTTATTTCTCCACTATCACTTAAACTATAACAAAAAACTGATAATTATTTTATGTAATACAAATGAAAAACAAAATAAAAAATAATGCAGGGAGAAACCACATGGCGCCAATTCAAATTAGTAGAAACTACCCTTGTTCTTCCATAAAATAACACATATAAAATGTAAATTAGATGATTACCACATTTATAACGATATACCTAACAATTACAAATGTTACAGTATCCACAAATTCAAAAAATGTATAACTACTTAAAACTAGGATTAAATGAGCAGTGCATTGAAAAAAAATATATAACATACTTTTTCTGCAGCCGTCCCGAAAATAAAACTTTCGGTAAGATTTATTCAATCGAAAGTACCACTTTACATAAATCGTACCGAAAGTTGTTATTTTCGGTACAATTTTGTTTCACTTTCGGAACGATTTCTATACTTTCGGGACGCTTTTTGTTACTTTCGGGACGATTTTGCGTATATATGTAGGCGGCCTTGATAAAAACATCAACTTTGTATTTAATTATGACAGTGCTTGTCATATAACATTCCTATATGTTTTTGCTGTTTTAACATAAAAAAACGGCTGCAGAAAAAATATTGTACGTAACTCGTTCCAAAAGTGATTTAACGGGATTCGCAGGATTCCTACTCATCCCGTAAAATATTACTTTCGGAACTTGTTACGTAAATTACTATTACGCATAGATGAGAATTTATGATGTATTTGTACAAAAATTATTAAACTTAAAATGAGAATGATGACGATTCATAGATTTTGCGAGTCAAGTAAGAGTTTGTACATACATTTTTTGAATTTGTGGATACTGTAACATTTGTAATTGTTAGGTATATCGTTATAAATGTGGTAAGCCTGGAAGGTAAACGAGCGTTCAAACCGTGCAGTTTTGTGATAAGGCGGGCTTATGCGTCCTTTAGATCTCAAGTTTAGGCTATGTATATCTGTTCCGAATTTTATCTTATTATACAAGTAAGCTCGTTTTTTATGTAATATTATTTTATGGCATAGAATCGCAAACTGTAATTTCCACCTATTACGCATGTTTAACCATCTTAAATCAACTAATTTGTGAGAAATATGATCATACTTTCTTATACCGAAGACTAAACGCAAACAACTATTTTGAACTCTTTGAATTCTTCGGGCTGTATCTTCAGTAATAGATGGACCGTACATCTCACAACGGTAAGAAAAATGAGATAAAACAAGAGAATTGCATAACATAGACTTAGTGTTAATAGATAAATAATTTCTATGTGGGTAAATTAGTTTTAAGTTTGCGAAACTTTTTCTTATGTAACTATTAACCTGAGTAGAATATCTAAAGGTATTATCAAGCATCAGGCCTAGATTTTTTTGCTTCTTTTAATATTGGAATGGGCATAGAGTTTACTGAAATAACAATTTGATTCGACAAATAATTTATATTCTTCTTGTTCCCAAACAAGACAACTATGGACTTATTCGGATTTATAGTTAAACAATGCTTATTTGATATTTTATACATATTATCTAAATCCGTATTAATATTTGCAATTGCAGATGCATGGTCTTCCAATGTAAATGTGTGTAATAATTGTGAATCGTCCGCGAACATTTTTAACGTACAAGTTTTTACTTGCTTATTAAAGTTTGAAGTGTATATTGGAAAAAGTAACGGACCTAGTATGGAACCTTGTGGAATACCTTTAGTAATACATTTTGCTGCTGATATTTTGTTATAAACTTTAACACTTTGAGTTCTATTTAAAAGGTAACTTTTAAAAAATGAGACAGTTGAAGGAGTCAGGCCTATACTTTCCAGAATTGCCAAGAGAATAGAATGATTGATCGTATCGAAAGCTTTGCTATAGTCTAGCAATTTTGTTTACATCGATGGCGGACAAGATTTCGTCCGTAATAAATAGTAATGCCGTTGTACAACTTCGATTGGGCCTGAAACCTGATTGAGTATCGGGTATGATGTCTTTGCTATGAATATACTGTCTTAACTGGATATCAAAAATTTTAGATAATGCAGGTAAGATGCTAACCGGTCTCAAATCTTTATATTCCAACGGGTTCACAATTTTTGGTAAAGGAACTACTATTGCCTTTTTCCAACTATCCGGAAATGTATTAGTATATAGAGCAGAGTTTATTATATGTGAAATATATGGTAGTAATAAAGGGCAACAATATTTAATAACATCGATATTTAAATTATCATTACCAGACGCTTTACTTTTTATACTCAAAATTATTTTATAAATATCCTCACTGTCTACCTGACTGAATTTAAACTTATCACTGTTATGCGGCAGTATATTATTTTTATAAAATTGTATCATTTCATCGCAGTTATTATTATTGGCAGTCTAAAAAATAATCATTTATTTCATCAGCTTCTTGCATGTGTTTGGGTACTTCAGTATGTACCTTATTATTAATGTTCAAAGATTTGAGCTTATTCCAAATTTCTTTAGAATTCGCATTATTCTGGGTATACTGGAAATACGCCTGTTTTTCCTGCTTAATCATCAGAGTAACTTAGTTTCGCAAAGATTTATAATAATTCCACTGGCTAATTAATTTAGATTTTTTGTATTTGTGAAATGCTTTATCTCTTAAGCGCGTGGCAAATTTAACATTATTAGTCGGCCTCTTTGACAATTTAATATTTTTAATAGGTGCATGAAAGTCAAGTATTTTCATAATATTGTAATTAAAAAAATCGATTTTTTGGTCAATACTATTCATATGGAAAATTAATTGCCAAGGTATACGGTTTAAATCTTCTTGAAAAGTTTCTGAATCAAAATTTTTGAAGTTACTTATTGACTTGTAAATAGGAATATTATTCGATTCAGTTTCTAATTGGCAATAGATTAGCTCGTGATCGGCGAATTTGTGACCACCTACACCTGCTCCTGTAATAAAATTAGTATTATTAACAATAATAACATCAATCAGTGAGTCTTTATTTTCAGAAATTCGAGTAGGTTCAGTTGTAATTTGTTGGAAACCAATTGAATTAAAATAATAAGTATCAGGCTGTGTTGGTTTTACTAAATTTATATTTATATCACAAACAGCATATTTTATTAGCGTTGGTGAAAGTAGAAACTAAAGTTTGCTCTAACTCGTCACAAAATAACTTATAATTTAAAGATGGAGACCTATAAACACAACCGAAGGCAATTGTGTCTTTATTTGTTTTTGCTAGTACCCATAACTGTTCGATATTATTATTAGTGTCAATTAATTTGCATTTAAAAGTATTTTTAATGTATATACAAACTCCGCCCGCTCTCCTTTCATGATCATTACGAAATAAATTATACCCTCTTACACTAATAATATCGCTATACACACTATCACAAAGCCACGTTTCACTTATAGCTAATGCATCATAATCATTCGCGCTGAAAAATGTCTTCGGTTCGTTGATTTTCGGCACTAAAGACCTTATATTTATATGAGCTATTTTAAGACATTTTATCATATATAAAGTCTGATAAATATATTGATGTCTCAAGGGTATATACTCGCAAATACACTATACAAATTAAGAAAAAAAAAAACAAAAAATAGGAGATGAAAATTAAATCAATGGGATATAAAAGTAAAGGTAAATTAATTGCACTTACGGCTGTGATATATAAACTAATTATCATTTAAATCATCTAGTACACGAATATGTCTTATGGATTGATTGCCATTCTTTGCAAACACTCTACACTCACCAGTCCATACATTCTTTAAGCCATATTTCTTCACAGCTGCCTGAAGAAGTTGCAGTTAGGTCTCCTCGGATCACAATTTTTGATCCTTTTAACCGTCTTTTGTTGTTGTAAATTAAATTTTTGGATTCTCCTTCTGGTGAATTTTACTATTATTGGACGTGAAATTCCCTCTTTTCCTTTCAATCTGTGACTGTAGTCGATATGTTCCGATGAAATCTTGATTTTCAGTGTATCCTTACAAGTCGCTTATGAGTTTATCTGTATCTTCGTTCTTCGTTTCCGGTACTCCAAATATTCTAAGACTGCTCCTTCTAGAGTACTGTTCACTCTCATCCTTATATTTTTGCAACTCTTCTTTCGTCTGTGCTAATTTGTTTTCGAGTGATTCTACCTTACGCTCATATTGCTTGAGCTGGATTTTAAATTCGTCGGCAATACATTCACGAATTCTTTTGACTAAATTATCAACGAGTGTTGTTGAACTAATTACCTCTATATAGCGAGAGGGATCAAGCTGCCATTGTTAACAAATTACATGCAGCAGGTTTGAAAACACACAAGAAAGACCTGTAAGAGGCACCAGCTGCAAATCCAGCACCCACACACACTCACACTTGTTTTCCGCCACCCAACCCCCCCTCCCGCACATACTGCGATCTCGCCGCCTTGTCTAGGCCCTGGACCCCAGGCGGTCATGATGCTTTCTCCGTATCTACTCCATCGCCATGCCAATCCCTGTCTGAAGAGGCTAAGCCTATAACAGACGTAAAACCCCGCTGTTGTTGTTGTTGTTGTTGTTGTAGAGCATCTGCAGATATGTATGTACGTCTCAGCGTCTCGATCTTGGATACGACTACCTACTACACTACAACAACTTCAACACAAGACTTATCGACTTCAGTTTATACATTGGAACATAGAATGTAGAAACGTGATAGTGGAGCCATCTAGCGTAACTCACAAACTATAACATGTTTCAACATCATTCTACGCAGTATCGACTTGTACCGTGAATCACGGTCGGGCCAGGATAGTAGAGGTGACAATAAAGATAGTTGCTTATCAATTGACTCTTACACTCAGTGAGTCGAATTCTATTGGATCGATAGATACTATTCCGAGCAATCTTTACTTTCCTTGGCCCCACCATGAATCACACCACCAGCCGCCACTGATAAGACAACTTAATGGTGTGGAAACTCATTTGTGAGATGGCACTTCTGTCATTTGATTTATCCAATTTGAATAATTTCAAAAAATGTGATAACATCTGTTTAATGTTTCAGGCAAGACAAATACTGACATCTGTTTAATGTTTCAGGCGAGACAAATACTGGACGTGGAGTTCAACAATTTATTACGTATAGCAAGGGACCGTCACCCGGACGAAATGAGCCGCTCTTGATATGGAGCGTCGGCGAATCAGTAGTGCTACCTCCCTCTCGTCGCCACTCTGTCCGACAAGAGCTTTAACCTGTATCGTAATAGTATTATCCTGTACATTCAAGTTGTTGTTCTTTGTTGGGTTGTTCCGGCAGCGCCAGTCAGTATTAAACACGCGTGTGCCTGCTGCCAGCTTGTAGACACTATTATGTTTGCCGATTAGTTAGTACAAATCCAGTCTCGAGCTTCTGGATGTGTGTGTGTGTGCGCGGCGGTCCGTCAACCACCCTCCCCCCCCACTGAATATATTGAGAACACACGAGAGAGGGCGCGCGCGCGAAGCGAACATCCGATATGACAGTTATTTCCGTTATTCCATACCATTACAGTAATTAGCTCCATTCTGTATATATTATACAGACGACGTAATTTTTTATTACTTTAATAAGTTTTATACAATATTTGTAATATATTTTTACTTGTTATTTATTTTTCACCTAATATATATATGAATATATATATTGTGCTTATATCTTGTTATTAACATGCGGAGTCTTATGCTCCGGGAATGATTGTCATTACTCGTAATTGATCTAATAATAGTGTTAATTTATGTACATTGTATTATACATAAATATAACGAAAATCGATAATTATTATGAAGTTCTTATATTTTATTTTATTCTTTCCCCCAATGTTCCTTAAGATTTCCGGTATTACAATCGGGTCTTTTGTGTGCATATTTACCTACTATTATGTTTTCGTCACTTTCAACAAGTTTTCCACAGCCATTGGAAAAACTTGCACTTCATACAAGTGGTGTAAGAGAGGTAGGTATAGTCTAGATAAGAAGACAAAAAAATTGCTGCGCCATCTACCGGACGATGGCTAAACTAAGTGGTGATTGGCATTAGCGCCAAAAATAATTTCGCATTTTTGTTCAAAATTTTCACTCGAAATTTTTCGGATTTCGTATCAGGATAGCAGAAACGAAAAGAGTAATTTGGCACGGAAATAATTTCGCATTTTTGTTCAAAATTTTCGCTCGAAATTTTTCGGATTTCGTATCAGGATAGCAGAAACGAAAAGAGTAATTTGGCAGGAAAATAATTTCGCATTTTTGTTCAAAATTTTGATTCGAAATTTTTCGGATTTAGTATCAGGAGAGCAGAAACGAAAAGAGTAATTTGGCTCGAAAATAAATTCGCATTTTTGTTCAAAATTTTGACTCGAAATTTTTCGGATTTCGTATCAGGAGAGCAGAAACGAAAAGAGTAATTTGGCAGGAAAATAATTTCGCATTTTTGTTCAAAATTTTCGCTCGAAATTTTTCGGATTTAGTATCAGGATAGCAGAAACGAAAAGAGTAATTTGGCAGGAAAATAAATTCGCATTTTTGTTCAAAATTTTGACTCGAAATTTTTCGGATTTCGTATCAGGAGAGCAGAAACGAAAAGAGTAATTTGGCAGGAAAATAATTTCGCATTTTTGTTCAAAATTTTCGCTCGAAATTTTTCGGATTTAGTATCAGGATAGCAGAAACGAAAAGAGTAATTTGGCAGGAAAATAATTTCGCATTTTTGTTCAAAATTTTGACTCGAAATTTTTCGGATTTCGTATCAGGAGAGCAGAAACGAAAAGAGTAATTTGGCAGGAAAATAATTTCGCATTTTTGTTCAAAATTTTCGCTCGAAATTTTTCGGATTTCGTATCAGGAGAGCAGAAACGAAAAGAGTAATTTGGCAGGAAAATAATTTCGCATTTTTGTTCAAAATTTTTGCTCGAAATTTTTCGGATTTAGTATCAGGAGAGCAGAAACGAAAAGAGTAATTTGGCCCGAAAATAAATTCGCAATTTTGTTCAAAATTTTGACTCGAAATTTTTCGGATTTCGGATCAGGAGAGCAGAAACGAAAAGAGTAATTTGGCAGGAAAATAATTTCGCATTTTTGTTCAAAATTTTCGCTCGAAATTTTTCGGATTTAGTATCAGGAGAGCAGAAACGAAAAGAGTAATTTGGCCCGAAAATAAATTCGCAATTTTGTTCAAAATTTTGGCTCGAAATTTTTCGGATTTAGTATCAGGATAGCAGAAACGAAAAGAGTAATTTGGCAGAGAAATAATTTCGCATTTTTATTCAAAATTTTCGCTCGAAATTTTTCGGATTTCGTATCAGGATAGCAGAAACGAAAAGAGTAATTTGGCAGGAAAATAATTTCGCATTTTTGTTCAAAATTTTGATTCGAAATTTTTCGGATTTAGTATCAGGAGAGCAGAAACGAAAAGAGTAATTTGGCCCGAAAATAAATTCGCAATTTTGTTCAAAATTTTGCCTCGAAATTTTTCGGATTTCGGATCAGGAGAGCAGAAACGAAAAGAGTAATTTGGCAGGAAAATAATTTCGCATTTTTGTTCAAAATTTTCGCTCGAAATTTTTCGGATTTCGTATCAGGATAGCAGAAATGAAAAGAGTAATTTGGCACGAAAATAATTTCGCATTTTTGTTCAAAATTTTGGCTCGAAATTTTTCGGATTTCGTATCAGGATAGCAGAAACGAAAAGAGTAATTTGGCAGGAAAATAATTTCGCATTTTTGTTCAAAATTTTGATTCGAAATTTTTCGGATTTAGTATCAGGAGAGCAGAAACGAAAAGAGTAATTTGGCCCGAAAATAAATTCGCAATTTTGTTCAAAATTTTGACTCGAAATTTTTCGGATTTCGGATCAGGAGAGCAGAAACGAAAAGAGTAATTTGGCAGGAAAATAATTTCGCATTTTTGTTCAAAATTTTCGCTCGAAATTTTTCGGATTTCGTATCAGGAGAGCAGAAACGAAAAGAGTAATTTGGCAGGAAAATAATTTCGCATTTTTGTTCAAAATTTTGATTCGAAATTTTTCGGATTTAGTATCAGGAGAGCAGAAACGAAAAGAGTAATTTGGCTCGAAAATAAATTCGCAATTTTGTTCAAAATTTTGACTCGAAATTTTTCGGATTTCGGATCAGGATAGCAGAAACGAAAAGAGTAATTTGGCAGGAAAATAATTTCGCATTTTTGTTCAAAATTTTGATTCGAAATTTTTCGGATTTAGTATCAGGAGAGCAGAAACGAAAAGAGTAATTTGGCCCGAAAATAAATTCGCAATTTTGTTCAAAATTTTGACTCGAAATTTTTCGGATTTCGGATCAGGAGAGCAGAAACGAAAAGAGTAATTTGGCAGGAAAATAATTTCGCATTTTTGTTCAAAATTTTCGCTCGAAATTTTTCGGATTTCGTATCAGGATAGCAGAAATGAAAAGAGTAATTTGGCACGAAAATAATTTCGCATTTTTGTTCAAAATTTTGGCTCGAAATTTTTCGGATTTCGTATCAGGATAGCAGAAACGAAAAGAGTAATTTGGCAGGAAAATAATTTCGCATTTTTGTTCAAAATTTTGATTCGAAATTTTTCGGATTTAGTATCAGGAGAGCAGAAACGAAAAGAGTAATTTGGCCCGAAAATAAATTCGCAATTTTGTTCAAAATTTTGACTCGAAATTTTTCGGATTTCGGATCAGGAGAGCAGAAACGAAAAGAGTAATTTGGCAGGAAAATAATTTCGCATTTTTGTTCAAAATTTTCGCTCGAAATTTTTCGGATTTAGTATCAGGATAGCAGAAACGAAAAGAGTAATTTGGCAGGAAAATAATTTCGCATTTTTGTTCAAAATTTTGATTCGAAATTTTTCGGATTTAGTATCAGGAGAGCAGAAACGAAAAGAGTAATTTGGCTCGAAAATAAATTCGCATTTTTGTTCAAAATTTTGATTCGAAATTTTTCGGATTTAGTATCAGGAGAGCAGAAACGAAAAGAGTAATTTGGCTCGAAAATAAATTCGCATTTTTGTTCAAAATTTTGACTCGAAATTTTTCGGATTTCGTATCAGGAGAGCAGAAACGAAAAGAGTAATTTGGCAGGAAAATAATTTCGCATTTTTGTTCAAAATTTTCGCTCGAAATTTTTCGGATTTAGTATCAGGATAGCAGAAACGAAAAGAGTAATTTGGCAGGAAAATAATTTCGCATTTTTGTTCAAAATTTTGACTCGAAATTTTTCGGATTTCGTATCAGGAGAGCAGAAACGAAAAGAGTAATTTGGCAGGAAAATAATTTCGCATTTTTGTTCAAAATTTTCGCTCGAAATTTTTCGGATTTCGTATCAGGAGAGCAGAAACGAAAAGAGTAATTTGGCAGGAAAATAATTTCGCATTTTTGTTCAAAATTTTTGCTCGAAATTTTTCGGATTTAGTATCAGGAGAGCAGAAACGAAAAGAGTAATTTGGCCCGAAAATAAATTCGCAATTTTGTTCAAAATTTTGACTCGAAATTTTTCGGATTTCGGATCAGGGGAGCAGAAACGAAAAGAGTAATTTGGCAGGAAAATAATTTCGCATTTTTGTTCAAAATTTTCGCTCGAAATTTTTCGGATTTAGTATCAGGAGAGCAGAAACGAAAAGAGTAATTTGGCCCGAAAATAAATTCGCAATTTTGTTCAAAATTTTGGCTCGAAATTTTTCGGATTTAGTATCAGGATAGCAGAAACGAAAAGAGTAATTTGGCAGAGAAATAATTTCGCATTTTTATTCAAAATTTTCGCTCGAAATTTTTCGGATTTCGTATCAGGATAGCAGAAATGAAAAGAGTAATTTGGCACGAAAATAATTTCGCATTTTTGTTCAAAATTTTGGCTCGAAATTTTTCGGATTTCGTATCAGGATAGCAGAAACGAAAAGAGTAATTTGGCAGGAAAATAATTTCGCATTTTTGTTCAAAATTTTGATTCGAAATTTTTCGGATTTAGTATCAGGAGAGCAGAAACGAAAAGAGTAATTTGGCCCGAAAATAAATTCGCAATTTTGTTCAAAATTTTGACTCGAAATTTTTCGGATTTCGGATCAGGAGAGCAGAAACGAAAAGAGTAATTTGGCAGGAAAATAATTTCGCATTTTTGTTCAAAATTTTCGCTCGAAATTTTTCGGATTTAGTATCAGGATAGCAGAAACGAAAAGAGTAATTTGGCAGGAAAATAATTTCGCATTTTTGTTCAAAATTTTGATTCGAAATTTTTCGGATTCAGTATCAGGAGAGCAGAAACGAAAAGAGTAATTTGGCTCGAAAATAAATTCGCATTTTTGTTCAAAATTTTGATTCGAAATTTTTCGGATTTAGTATCAGGAGAGCAGAAACGAAAAGAGTAATTTGGCTCGAAAATAAATTCGCATTTTTGTTCAAAATTTTGACTCGAAATTTTTCGGATTTCGTATCAGGAGAGCAGAAACGAAAAGAGTAATTTGGCAGGAAAATAATTTCGCATTTTTGTTCAAAATTTTCGCTCGAAATTTTTCGGATTTAGTATCAGGAGAGCAGAAACGAAAAGAGTAATTTGGCTCGAAAATAAATTCGCATTTTTGTTCAAAATTTTGACTCGAAATTTTTCGGATTTCGTATCAGGAGAGCAGAAACGAAAAGAGTAATTTGGCAGGAAAATAATTTCGCATTTTTGTTCAAAATTTTGACTCGAAATTTTTCGGATTTCGTATCAGGAGAGCAGAAACGAAAAGAGTAATTTGGCAGGAAAATAATTTCGCATTTTTGTTCAAAATTTTGACTCGAAATTTTTCGGATTTCGTATCAGGAGAGCAGAAACGAAAAGAGTAATTTGGCAGGAAAATAATTTCGCATTTTTGTTCAAAATTTTCGCTCGAAATTTTTCGGATTTCGTATCAGGAGAGCAGAAACGAAAAGAGTAATTTGGCAGGAAAATAATTTCGCATTTTTGTTCAAAATTTTGACTCGAAATTTTTCGGATTTCGTATCAGGATAGCAGAAACGAAAAGAGTAATTTGGCACGGAAATAATTTCGCATTTTTGTTCAAAATTTTGACTCGAAATTTTTCGGATTTCGTATCAGGATAGCAGAAACGAAAAGAGTAATTTAGCAGGAAAATAATTTCGAATTTTTGTTCAAAATTTTCGCTCGAAATTTTTCGGATTTCGTATCAGGATAGCAGAAACGAAAAGAGTAATTTGGCACGGAAATAATTTCGCATTTTTGTTCAAAATTTTCGCTCGAAATTTTTCGGATTTCGTATCAGGATAGCAGAAACGAAAAGAGTAATTTGGCACGGAAATAATTTCGCATTTTTGTTCAAAATTTTCGCTCGAAATTTTTCGGATTTCGTATCAGGATAGCAGAAACGAAAAGAGTAATTTGGCACGGAAATAATTTCGCATTTTTGTTCAAAATTTTCGCTCGAAATTTTTCGGATTTCGTATCAGGATAGCAGAAACGAAAAGAGTAATTTGGCACGGAAATAATTTCGCATTTTTGTTCAAAATTTTCGCTCGAAATTTTTCGGATTTCGTATCAGGAGAGCAGAAACGAAAAGAGTAATTTGGCAGGAAAATAATTTCGCATTTTTGTTCAAAATTTTCGCTCGAAATTTTTCGGATTTCGTATCAGGATAGCAGAAACGAAAAGAGTAATTTGGCACGGAAATAATTTCGCATTTTTGTTCAAAATTTTCGCTCGAAATTTTTCGGATTTCGTATCAGGAGAGCAGAAACGAAAAGAGTAATTTGGCAGGAAAATAATTTCGCATTTTTGTTCAAAATTTTGACTCGAAATTTTTCGGATTTCGTATCAGGAGAGCAGAAACGAAAAGAGTAATTTGGCAGGAAAATAATTTCGCATTTTTGTTCAAAATTTTGACTCGAAATTTTTCGGATTTCGTATCAGGAGAGCAGAAACGAAAAGAGTAATTTGGCAGGAAAATAATTTCGCATTTTTGTTCAAAATTTTCGCTCGAAATTTTTCGGATTTCGTATCAGGAGAGCAGAAACGAAAAGAGTAATTTGGCAGGAAAATAATTTCGCATTTTTGTTCAAAATTTTGACTCGAAATTTTTCGGATTTCGTATCAGGATAGCAGAAACGAAAAGAGTAATTTGGCACGGAAATAATTTCGCATTTTTGTTAAAAATTTTCGCTCGAAATTTTTCGGATTTCGTATCAGGATAGCAGAAACGAAAAGAGTAATTTGGCAGGAAAATAATTTCGCATTTTTGTTCAAAATTTTGACTCGAAATTTTTCGGATTTCGTATCAGGAGAGCAGAAACGAAAAGAGTAATTTGGCAGGAAAATAATTTCGCATTTTTGTTCAAAATTTTGACTCGAAATTTTTCGGATTTCGTATCAGGAGAGCAGAAACGAAAAGAGTAATTTGGCAGGAAAATAATTTCGCATTTTTGTTCAAAATTTTGACTCGAAATTTTTCGGATTTCGTATCAGGAGAGCAGAAACGAAAAGAGTAATTTGGCAGGAAAATAATTTCGCATTTTTGTTCAAAATTTTCGCTCGAAATTTTTCGGATTTCGTATCAGGAGAGCAGAAACGAAAAGAGTAATTTGGCAGGAAAATAATTTCGCATTTTTGTTCAAAATTTTCGCTCGAAATTTTTCGGATTTCGTATCAGGAGAGCAGAAACGAAAAGAGTAATTTGGCAGGAAAATAATTTCGCATTTTTGTTCAAAATTTTGACTCGAAATTTTTCGGATTTCGTATCAGGATAGCAGAAACGAAAAGAGTAATTTAGCAGGAAAATAATTTCGAATTTTTGTTCAAAATTTTCGCTCGAAATTTTTCGGATTTCGTATCAGGATAGCAGAAACGAAAAGAGTAATTTGGCACGGAAATAATTTCGCATTTTTGTTCAAAATTTTCGCTCGAAATTTTTCGGATTTCGTATCAGGATAGCAGAAACGAAAAGAGTAATTTGGCACGGAAATAATTTCGCATTTTTGTTCAAAATTTTCGCTCGAAATTTTTCGGATTTCGTATCAGGATAGCAGAAACGAAAAGAGTAATTTGGCACGGAAATAATTTCGCATTTTTGTTCAAAATTTTCGCTCGAAATTTTTCGGATTTCGTATCAGGATAGCAGAAACGAAAAGAGTAATTTGGCACGGAAATAATTTCGCATTTTTGTTCAAAATTTTCGCTCGAAATTTTTCGGATTTCGTATCAGGATAGCAGAAACGAAAAGAGTAATTTGGCAGGAAAATAATTTCGCATTTTTGTTCAAAATTTTGACTCGAAATTTTTCGGATTTCGTATCAGGATAGCAGAAACGAAAAGAGTAATTTAGCAGGAAAATAATTTCGAATTTTTGTTCAAAATTTTCGCTCGAAATTTTTCGGATTTCGTATCAGGATAGCAGAAACGAAAAGAGTAATTTGGCACGGAAATAATTTCGCATTTTTGTTCAAAATTTTCGCTCGAAATTTTTCGGATTTCGTATCAGGATAGCAGAAACGAAAAGAGTAATTTAGCAGGAAAATAATTTCGCATTTTTGTTCAAAATTTTCGCTCGAAATTTTTCGGATTTCGTATCAGGATAGCAGAAACGAAAAGAGTAATTTGGCACGGAAATAATTTCGCATTTTTGTTCAAAATTTTCGCTCGAAATTTTTCGGATATCGCATCAGGATAGCAGAAACGAAAAGAGTAATTTGCCAGGAAAATAATTTCGCATTTTTGTTAAAAATTTTGGCTCGAAATTTTTCGGATTTCGTATCAGGATAGCAGAAACGAAAAGAGTAATTTAGCAGGAAAATAATTTCGCATTTTTGTTCAAAATTTTGACTCGAAATTTTTCGGATTTCGTATCAGGATAGCAGAAATGAAAAGAGTAATTTGGCACTAAAATAATTTCGCATTTTTGTTCAAAATTTTGGCTCGAAATTTTTCGGATTTCGTATCAGGATAGCAGAAACGAAAAGAGTAATTTGGCAGGGAAATAATTTCGCATTTTTGTTCAGAATTTTGGCTCGAAATTTTTCGGATTTCGTATCAGGATAGCAGAAATGAAAAGAGTAATTTGGCACTAAAATAATTTCGCATTTTTGTTCAAAATTTTGGCTCGAAATTTTTCGGATTTCGTATCAGGATAGCAGAAACGAAAAGAGTAATTTGGCAGGGAAATAATTTCGCATTTTTGTTCAGAATTTTGGCTCGAAATTTTTCGGATTTCGTATCAGGATAGCAGAAACGAAAAGAGTAATTTGGCACGAAATTAATTTCGCATTTTTGTTCAAAATTTTGGCTCGAAATTTTTCGGATTTCGTATCAGGATAGCAGAAACGAAAAGAGTAATTTGCCAGGAAAATAATTTCGCATTTTTGTTAAAAATTTTGACTCGAAATTTTTCGGATTTCGTATCAGGATAGCAGAAACGAAAAGAGTAATTTAGCAGGAAAATAATTTCGCATTTTTGTTCAAAATTTTCGCTCGAAATTTTTCGGATTTCGTATCAGGAAAGCAGAAACGAAAAGAGTAATTTGGCACCGAAATAATTTCGCATTTTTGTTCAAAATTTTGACTCGAAATTTTTCGGATTTCGTATCAGGATAGCAGAAATGAAAAGAGTAATTTGGCACTAAAATAATTTCGCATTTTTGTTCAAAATTTTGGCTCGAAATTTTTCGGATTTCGTATCAGGATAGCAGAAACGAAAAGAGTAATTTGGCAGGGAAATAATTTCGCATTTTTGTTCAGAATTTTGGCTCGAAATTTTTCGGATTTCGTATCAGGATAGCAGAAACGAAAAGAGTAATTTGGCAGGGAAATAATTTCGCATTTTTGTTCAGAATTTTGGCTCGAAATTTTTCGGATTTCGTATCAGGATAGCAGAAATGAAAAGAGTAATTTGGCACTAAAATAATTTCGCATTTTTGTTCAAAATTTTGGCTCGAAATTTTTCGGATTTCGTATCAGGATAGCAGAAACGAAAAGAGTAATTTGGCAGGGAAATAATTTCGCATTTTTGTTCAGAATTTTGGCTCGAAATTTTTCGGATTTCGTATCAGGATAGCAGAAACGAAAAGAGTAATTTGGCACGAAATTAATTTCGCATTTTTGTTCAAAATTTTGGCTCGAAATTTTTCGGATTTCGTATCAGGATAGCAGAAACGAAAAGAGTAATTTGCCAGGAAAATAATTTCGCATTTTTGTTAAAAATTTTGACTCGAAATTTTTCGGATTTCGTATCAGGATAGCAGAAACTAAAAGAGTAATTTGGCAGGAAAATAATTTCGCATTTTTGTTCAAAATTTTGGCTCAAAATTTTTCGGATTTCGTATAAGGATAGCAGAAACGAAAAGAGTAATTTGCCAGGAAAATAATTTCGCATTTTTGTTCAAAATTTTGGCTCGAAAATTTTCGGATTTCGTATCAGGATAGCAGAAATGAAAAGAGTAATTTGGCACTAAAATAATTTCGCATTTTTGTTCAAAATTTTGGCTCGAAATTTTTCGGATTTCGTATCAGGATAGCAGAAACGAAAAGAGTAATTTGGCAGGGAAATAATTTCGCATTTTTGTTCAGAATTTTGGCTCGAAATTTTTCGGATTTCGTATCAGGATAGCAGAAACGAAAAGAGTAATTTGGCAGGGAAATAATTTCGCATTTTTGTTCAAAATTTTGGCTCGAAATTTTTCGGATTTCGTATCAGGATAGCAGAAATGAAAAGAGTAATTTGGCACTAAAATAATTTCGCATTTTTGTTCAAAATTTTGGCTCGAAATTTTTCGGATTTCGTATCAGGATAGCAGAAACGAAAAGAGTAATTTGGCAGGGAAATAATTTCGCATTTTTGTTCAGAATTTTGGCTCGAAATTTTTCGGATTTCGTATCAGGATAGCAGAAACGAAAAGAGTAATTTGGCAGGGAAATAATTTCGCATTTTTGTTCAGAATTTTGGCTCGAAATTTTTCGGATTTCGTATCAGGATAGCAGAAATGAAAAGAGTAATTTGGCACTAAAATAATTTCGCATTTTTGTTCAAAATTTTGGCTCGAAATTTTTCGGATTTCGTATCAGGATAGCAGAAACGAAAAGAGTAATTTGGCAGGGAAATAATTTCGCATTTTTGTTCAGAATTTTGGCTCGAAATTTTTCGGATTTCGTATCAGGATAGCAGAAACGAAAAGAGTAATTTGGCACGAAATTAATTTCGCATTTTTGTTCAAAATTTTGGCTCGAAATTTTTCGGATTTCGTATCAGGATAGCAGAAACGAAAAGAGTAATTTGCCAGGAAAATAATTTCGCATTTTTGTTAAAAATTTTGACTCGAAATTTTTCGGATTTCGTATCAGGATAGCAGAAACTAAAAGAGTAATTTGGCAGGAAAATAATTTCGCATTTTTGTTCAAAATTTTGGCTCAAAATTTTTCGGATTTCGTATAAGGATAGCAGAAACGAAAAGAGTAATTTGCCAGGAAAATAATTTCGCATTTTTGTTCAAAATTTTGGCTCGAAAATTTTCGGATTTCGTATCAGGATAGCAGAAATGAAAAGAGTAATTTGGCACTAAAATAATTTCGCATTTTTGTTCAAAATTTTGGCTCGAAATTTTTCGGATTTCGTATCAGGATAGCAGAAACGAAAAGAGTAATTTGGCAGGGAAATAATTTCGCATTTTTGTTCAGAATTTTGGCTCGAAATTTTTCGGATTTCGTATCAGGATAGCAGAAACGAAAAGAGTAATTTGGCAGGGAAATAATTTCGCATTTTTGTTCAGAATTTTGGCTCGAAATTTTTCGGATTTCGTATCAGGATAGCAGAAACTAAAAGAGTAATTTGGCAGGAAAATAATTTCGCATTTTTGTTCAAAATTTTGGCTCAAAATTTTTCGGATTTCGTATAAGGATAGCAGAAACGAAAAGAGTAATTTGCCAGGAAAATAATTTCGCATTTTTGTTCAAAATTTTGGCTCGAAAATTTTCGGATTTCGTATCAGGATAGCAGAAACGAAAAGAGTAATTTGCCAGGAAAATAATTTCGCATTTTTGTTAAAAATTTTGACTCGAAATTTTTCGGATTTCGTATCAGGATAGCAGAAACGAAAAGAGTAATTTGGCAGGAAATTAATTTCGCATTTTTGATGAATATTTTCACTTCAGCAATAAGTCTGCTGCAGATTTATAGGTTAGGTTTCACGCCTCCCACAATGAACCACATATTCCCTCAATTAAAGCAAAACATTCGGAATGTCAGCTACCATAAGGTGAAAAACTGGTACGGCAACCTGGTGAAGCCGAGGCAAAAGAAACCCCCTTACAACCACATCGTACAAATTGGCGATCCGATCTTGCGTGCACCGACTGAAAATGTAGCCCAAACAGACATCAAATCTAAGAGGGTGAAGGAGGTAATCAAGACGATGAAGGAGGTGTTCAATTCTTACGGCTGCGTGGGTTTGGCAGCACCTCAAGTTGGCGTCGCCCTGAGGATCGTCCTCTTCGGAATCAACAAAGCCAGCCTTAAGAGTTACACGAAGGAGGAACTGGAGATCAAGGAAATGTCCCTGCATCCGTTTACAGTAGGTATAAGCATTGTGAAATAAAAAAAGTGGCTCGTGAAAATTTGCAGGTTTAACATAGCAAAGTGCTAATAGTAATTTATGATACAAGTAGCGTTATGAAGGTTTTTACATTACCAGAGAAGAGTTTGAAAACACGAGCGACGTAGGATCGAGTGCTTTTAAATTCTCGAGTAATGTAAAAGCAAATAACGTTACGTGTGTCGTAACACGGTTTATTTTAACCTATTTCTATTTTTTTTAATTTGAAAAATGTTTAATGAAAACCGTCAAAAAGCGAAGTCATGTTTGTTTACCAATACCTCCATAGCAACGAGTTGCGTTAAGATAATATAGCAACACTAGTGTTGTTAAGAATTTCTTAACAACACTAGTGTTGTTAAAGGTACCTTAACGTTATTCGTTGCTAAGGAATTATTGACATGATAATAGTATAGGATAAAATAAATATAGTTATTGTTATTTGCTTCCTTAATATTAAATAGTATATCTGGAGTGTTGTTATGGAGACGTATTTACATCTCTGTAATATGAAAGTTTACAAACCACAACAGGTAAAACAGTACCGTGAGATCTGAAAGTCGAAAATAGTTGGCAGCACATTTTCTGGAAACAGGGATAATAATTCAAGTAATATTATGTTGGCTGTCTGGAATTCTCCAGTGCAGTGCATTTTGTTTATTTTAACAGCTTGTGGTTTTTCTGAGGTTACTATTAAAAATAGACAAAATTGGCAGAAACACAAAACACTTTTAGAACAAGTAACCTCAAAAACCACAAGATGTCAAAATAAACGGGAGAATTCCAGACAGCCAACATAATATCACTTGAATTATTATCCAAATTTTCAGAAAATGTGCTGCTATTTTCTACTTTCCACTTTTTGATCTCACAGTATTCTCGTCTAGGGAAAATATTTACATAAAAAGGGCAGCATATTAACTAATCCAAGACTCATGATTGACTTCTTTAAAGAATGCATTCCTTTACCTATTTTCAGGTGGTTATTAATCCCACAATTAATATCACCGATTATTCGAAGATAATCTATCCAGAGTCTTGTGAGAGTGTTAAAGGATTTTGGGCGGACGTTACGAGGTACAGAGCTCTAGAAATGAAAGGTATTTATTGTGGCACACTGTACGAGGGTAATCGTATAAAATTTATTCAACAGGTTTAGATGAAAACGGTGATGCCATTGCCGTCCCTGCAAAAGGATGGCTGGCGAGGGTCATTCAACACGAAATGGACCATTTGAACGGGAAGGTGTACACCGATTCCATGGACAGGAAAACCCTGACCTGCGGGTGCTGGCAGGTGATAAATGAAAGGAACGGGAAAGTGAACCTGCCGTTCGGACCTGATTGAGTGTAAACGTTTTATTAGATGTTTTAATAAAATTGTTTATATGTTTATTTTGTTTCATTTGAAGCTTGAAGTGACCAAAAAATTTTTTTTTTGGAAACATAATTACTCCATTTTTTTCCATAGTATCACTCGGGAAAAAATGTTTTGTGTGGTGTGTGTGTGTTTATGTGTGGTGTGTGTGTGTTAATGTGTTTAACTTGATATGATATGATTCTAAAAATTGGACTTTATTGCATTTAGTTATTTGCAACTTATAGTATAAGTTAAAATTATTTTGTCTTTACGACTAAAACTCCTGTCAACGTTTTTTAACCATTTTCAAGTGGATATTTTTGGAAGCCTTGGTGAAATATATAAATAAAACCTAATACCGTAATCATTTCCTACCTAAATACTTGTGACCCAATAAAATAGTTGAAAACGCATCCAAGAATCGCACAAAGATTGACGGGATAAGAAGAAGCAAGAGATATTTGTGACCGTCACGAGAAACCGGCTCCCTAGAGAAGATTGTCGACACCACCTACATCTTCTAGAGATATGACAACGGTAAATTTTGGGCACCCCACCCCCGAAAACAACGGCCCTTTTAAGGGCCATCAAAACTAACTAATTCTAAAGATTCTTCTTTGTCAATGAATGAATGCATGTATTTAAACAATGAAAGATCAAAGTGATCACATAATAAAATATTGGCCAAGATTATCAGAAGAGTTATTTTTCACTTCAAAAATCAATCAAAAATTTTCTGTTCAGAATGTGTACCCTAAAATAATTCCGAAAAAAATTCACGATTTGTGTAACAGGAGACCAGGAACGAAAAGAGGTATTTTGCACTACAAAATTTGTGGTTCAGAATGAAAGATTTGTATCAAGTGAAAAATCATCCAATAAATAAAATTTAAAAAAAATGGTGATGTGGCCATCATGTTACTTTCTCCAACTTGATAGTAACATTTACATATACGCTCTCGTGGTTTATTTTCGATTTAAATCGTATTTTAAATGCACTAAACTCGGATGAAACTGACGTTTAAAACGTCAAAATTATGAAAGATGGAAAAATTATACTTCAAATTCAAAAACTCAGTTTACTCAAAAACTGAAGGGATTTCGAAAAAAACTTATTCTTTACAAGTTGTTCATTTTGGCGTTCTCTACAATTATTATTAACATGAATTTACTGTAACTATTTTCGTTTCGTAATTATAAACGAAAATTAAAAAAAAAAAAAAAATTCTCTAATAAAAATGTTTTCAAGCAAAAGATGTTCATTTCTTTGTTGTCTTCAAAGTTTATTTAAATGTTTTTGTGAAATTTTTCATATTTAAGAAAATATTGGCAAAAAACAAAAAACTGTTAAGGTAAACGCCCACTTCCGGTGTACGAAATTTTACCAAAAGCTTTTCAGTTCTTCGGATTATCAAATAAGACTTATGTTCAAAGTTTCATAACAATTGCTCTAATAGTTTTTGAGATACAGCGCGCACAGACACATACACAGACACAAAAAAAAAATTCCAGAAATTGTTGAAATGGTATCTAGGGACCCCAAAACGGATATTTCCGTGATAAAAATTTTTGAAAAAAAAATCACGATCACAATACTTTCTCGTACTTCGTAACGGAGAAAGTAAAAATATTACATTGTTTGAAAAAATCTTATCTATCTAGACTTACAGAAATCGCGACTATTGATGATGGATTAAACTAATCTAATCTAATTTAAAACATTATCGGGGAAATATGTCAGTCGAACGCAATTGATTAAAACAAACACAGCAATTATGGAAAACGGAACGACGAGTTTCGTCGAAGCGCACAAACGAGAAGAGGAAGAAACCCCGCTGTACAACCCCAAGGACATCCCTTTATACAAAAGGATACTAAGGAACAAAGTCGTCCAAGGTATTTTCTTCGTAGTATTATTCACGGCCGGAGTCGTACCGTTGATTTTTTGGGCGACGCACGATAACCGAAAATTCGACGGCGAAAAGGATTACATCTGCGTGATCGACTCCGGTTACCGCGTTCCCTGCGGTCCGGTAAACATCACCGACGGACCATGCAAAAAGATCGAGTGTTGTTACGATGAATTATCTTTCGAGTGTTACCATTCAGTTCCTTCGAGATATTCGTACAGATTGGGCGACGGAGGAACGTTTACGCCGAGCTTGACAAAGACCCCGTTTAATCGATCAACGGCTGCAGAATTAAAGATCAGTTGCAAGAAAGAGGTCGATAAGTTTCAGGTGATTTTACACGATGCCAGCGTGGTTATACCGGAGGTGGAGAGTAGAGAGTACACCGTGAAGAAGTACGACGAAAAACTGGCCATAGATGTGTTCAGGAAGACGGGCGAGAGGATTCTTACCACCGCGTTTGGGCCGTTAATCGCTTCGGATGATTACTGGGAGTGGACCATACACCTCACGACGGAGTACTTGTTTGGTTTGGGAGAACTGCACATAGACTCTGATCGTGTGGTGAGTAAGGTTTTTTACAACAACGAGGATGATCAGCACACGATACCAGCATTACTGGCGTACAATAACAGTGCGTTCCATGGTGTTGTTATCGAGCACGATGGTCCTTTAGAAGTGACGATATTGCCTTCGAAATTGATTATTTTGAAGAGTTTGGTCGGTGGGCAGATTAAGCTGAATTTGTTTCCCGGACCCACTCCGAAAGATGTCATGTTGCAACAGAGGAATTACGTGTTTAGTCAACCTCCTGATTGGATTTACGATGCTCAGATATGCAGGTATTTTTTTTTATATTATACCGTACGCTTTTTATAATTTTTGATAAGGAAAATACAATTTTAAAAACTCACGTCAGATAATTAGCGGAAATCCTAAGTATATTTGGTTGCCTACGGTTCTTGTTCACTTATGACAGTAATGACATTTATCGTGTGAATCAATTTAGGCGTTACGTTTTCAAAATTGTATCCAGCGGCGCCTCGTAAAATTTTAGCAGAGGCAATGAAAGAAAACTTCCTTCCTTTTAGTCTCCTCTACGATAATTCACAGCCACTAGCAAGTTGATTGCTACATTAAAAACTTTGCTTTATACATTACTAAATGTTATTTTTAGAGGTGGTAAGATGTCGTTATCGGAAGCCATCGACGACTACAAGAAAGCCGTTGCCAAAGAGAGCGGAATTCATTACGGCATCGATTGCTTGCACGAGAATCTGATGATGTTGGTTATAAAGGAGCAAAGCCAGACCGTTCTTGACGATTTGAAGGCGTTAATTGTTGAAATCAAGTTGACCAGGAAATTTGTTATGCCTCTAACACCACATGTGAGTATCTAAATTTTTATCAACAATGGATGCCATGGGTTCAATTCGTAATTTAAATTAGTACAATTGATAATTTTCTTCGAAACTTTTTCAAATAAATTTTAGCCAAATGTTTTAAATTTTTGACGAAACCCCGAAAAACTACCCAAGGGTTTCCCCTTCTGAATTTTGCTCCAAAATTCCATCTGAAACGATTTCCTGAGGAAAGCACTGGTTCGATTCCGGGTTTCTATACGTCACTGGCTAGATCATTTCAAGACCCTTCAGAAAATGTTCTTGCGCGGCACAAATGTCAACACACAAATCGTGAATATTCGCTATCGTGACGGCCACCACGAAAACTCCCTGTCTAATTCCCCAAGCAATGTCTAAATCGCTTTTATTTGATAATCGAAACTGATCAGAGTTGATCATGCAAGTGATCCAGATCATGCATGTTATAAAAAAATTAAAAAAAAATCTGAGACCCAACACTTTTTGCATGTATTTTTGTCCCGACCAAAAAATTTTTTTTGCGGAAAAATAATTACTTCACACGCTTTTACCCATCATTAAAAACCGTCATGATTTTTTTCAAATTTTTCTGATACAAATGAAAATTTTTCGTATGATCGATGATCAACATCACCATTTTTTTAGGTTCCTGTTGGCGATTTCTTACTCTACAACAGAGCTCTGAAATTAAACGTCTTGTACAAATCCTCCAGCAACAGTGTCTACATCGGAAAATATAAAAATCAAGACGTGGCTTACCTGGATTTTTCATCTCCGAGCATCGACGTTTGGATGGGCGAGTTGCTACAACTGATCGAAACCGTTGATCCGAATCTTGGAGACGGAATCGCCTTGCTGGATAATTGGCCGGCGGAGGAAAAATACAAAATGGTAGATGGCGCATCGTTTTCGTACATGAACGAGGTATGTATTTGTTACTGTGGGTGTTGGTAATTGCTCGAAATGCAATCGTTTCAAATTTGTGGCGCAGTGAGCTCTCAACCAAGTTTCGAAATGTTTTACGTTTGCCACCGTGAATTTTAACACTTTGCTTAGCTTTGCGGTAGTGGCGGCTCGCGGGGTGACTCATGACCAAAGGTGGTAATACAGATCTCTGCAACCGACCCTACCTATCTGCATTGCCACCTCTGCTACCTCGGCCGTACCGCGAGTCGTCACTGCTTTGCGGGTTGAGACCCACCAGATCACCAATTTCACGCCTGCGCGTTTGAGGGTGGTTTTACAAGTTGTCGGTAAAGCCGGGCCCACACGATGCTACGAACGTTTGCTTCCAAGTGATGAGTCAAACGTTGGACGAACGTCTTGACACATGCGCTCCCACACGATAGACAAACGTTGGCTCCAAATGCAGTTGGTTCCAACGTTTGTCCGAAGGAGGTTCACCCCCTTATTAGTTCTCAGAGTCACCGCTAGAGTGACAGTACATATAGTAGAGGTTATTATTCATTTATGTTATGATAATTACTTAATTGTTTTTACTTTTTTTAATCATTTAATTAAGTATTAAACCCTTAAGTTCAGTTAAAAAATATTAAAAAGACACGGTTATCATTCGTACAAATGTTTGTGCATGTCGTGTGGGAATGTATCCAATGCCACCAAGTATACCAACCAATGACAGAGAAAACCCTTTGAAGCAGACTAAAAGACCGACAGCCGGCCGAACACCTTCCAACACGAACGTTTGACGCTGGAAGCTGGCCACTCGTAGTTCGTGGATCTCCCACATGATGCTCCCAACCATCCAGCGTCCAACGTTGGAAGGTGTTCGTAGCATCGTGTGGGCCCGGCTTTAGCTTGCGATAGTGACGGCTCGCGGGATGACTCATAGTATGGCAAAGGTGATAATACAGATCTCTGCAACCTACCCTACCTATCTGCATTGCCACCTCTGTTACCTCGGCCGTACCGCGAGTCGTCACTGCTTCACCAGGTTCGGTTGAGACCCACCAGATCACCAATTTTACGCCTGCGCGTTTGAGGGTGGTATTTACAATGTAATGGACTGATTTTGGATCCAGTTTTAGAACCGAGCCTCTAGTTTCCGGATTCGGTACTAACCAAGAACAGAGAGGGAAGGATTGATAGTAATTCCATGTCTGTCGCTCCGACTGTTATTGGTGGACTAATTTCATATTTGTCTTACGTCCACGGGAGGGGATGGTTTCACTGCCGATCATCAGCGGGGTGTTATCTCTCCCATTATTTTGCCAGCGACGGAGAAGAACGATTGAAACAGATATATCATCGGATCGAAAACTCTGTTTTATATTCAGTCCATTACATTGCCACTCTTTATATAATCCTCTTTGGTAAAACCTACAAAATTTTAGAACATCACCGCAGCAATGTCGCACACTCTACCCTGGAATTTAAAAGACTCCAACTCATCAAAACACTTCCTCGCCCACAACAAATACGGCGGCAATCACGTGAAGGCGATCGAAAAACTCGTACGAGACAAACCCGTGATGACTTCGGCCTACCACTACGGCTTGAACAACCCGGTGGTGACAAGGAACACCAACAGTACATGGACCGCTTTCAGGCAAACCTTGATCACCAACCTCTACCACAGCTTCTTCGCGCATCCCCTGATCGCGAGTCCGGTGTGCGGACTCAACCACTTCCGAACGCTACCCGAGGAACAGGTGTGCATACAGTGGTACTTCATGGCCGCGGCCATGCCCCTGTTCTTCGCCGGAAAAGATTGGCCCAAGGAGAAGTCCGGTTTTGGCGCGGCCTTTGCGAAGAGCGCCGTGGATAGGCGGAGACAATTGGTGCATTACTACAAGCACTTTATTAGAAGCGAGGAACCGATTTCAAGGCCGATGTTTTATGATTTTCACGCGGATAAGGAAACGCTTGTGCTGGACGAACAGTATATGATCGGTGATGGTTTGTTGGTTGGGCATCCTGTGTATCCGACTAATTCGCTGAGGGTGTACCTTCCGCCGTCGCACGATTGGTACGAGTTTTGGGGAGGGGTTTACTACGAAGGTAAGGGATGGATGATGTTGACTGTTATCGAAACCGATTGGACTGTCTTTATCAAATCTGGAATCATTGTACCTTTAAGAATGGTAAGTATTGAACACCAATTCTGGGGCAGCTTCCATAAACGTCAAAATTGAACATTTTTGATTTTTGCCCGATTTGGATGGTTGTAACCAGTGGCGGCTCGTGGATTTCCGCAGGGAGGGCTAAGACAAAGATGTCGCTCGTGCCGCACTATTTACTCTTATAGAGGAAGATAATCTTCCAGTTACTGATACTAATGAATGGACTGAAGTAGACGCAACAACTTCAGACCAATATTTGCGACATTGCCGGATTTCTTGTCTAACTATAATTAAAAAAATGGTGATGTGGCCATCATGTTACTTTCTCCGATGGTATCATCATTCATATTTACACTTTCATGGTTTATTTTCTATTGAAATTATATTTTAAATGTACATCGAGCGTTGTGTAAACTCGGACGAAACCGACGTTTAAAACGTCAAAATTATGAAAGACGGATAAATTATACTCCATATTCAAAAACTCAGTTTACTCAATAACTAACGAGATTTCGAAAAAAACTTATTCTTTAGAAGTTGTTTATTTTGGCATTCTCTACAATTATTATTCATATAAATTTGCTGTAACTATTATCGTTTCATAACTATAAACCAAAAATAAAAAAATTAATAATATAATTTTTCTCGAATAGCAATGATTTTATGAAAAATATTTTCAAGCAAAAGATGTGCATTTCTTTATTGTCTTCAATGTTTGTTTAAATATTTCTGTGATATTTTTCATATTTAAGAAAATATTGGCAAAAAACAAAAAACAGTTAAGGTAAACACCCACTTCCGGTGTACGAAATTTTACCAAAAGCTTTTCAGTTCTTCGGATTGTCAAATAAGACGTATGTTCAAAGTTTCATATCAATTGCTCTATTAGTTTTTAAGATACAGCGCACACAGGCAGACACACACACACACACACAAAAATTTTTTTTCCAGAAATTATTGAAATGGCATCTAGGGACCCCAAAACGGATATTTACGTAAAAAAAATTTTTGAAAAAAAAATCACGATCACAATACTTTCTCGTACTTCGTAACGGAGAAAGTAATAAAATAAAACATAATTAAACTACTGGTGGTTAAACTACCAGTAGGTGTGGGGGGGGGGGAGACTTAAACCAACCCTAACCTAAGCATAAGCACCTACCATTTGCAACCATTAACTTGCATATAGTATAAAGCACCAATAGTTGCAAATTATTGTAAATGAAAATACCCAGATTAAAATAAGGAGACCTGACAACATACCATACCGTCCGTATGATTTTCGCGCATGCGTATTGTTTAATATCAGTAACTGGAAAATTACCGGAAGCAAATATTTGTTGCTGTTTCGGTCAAATTTTCTTCCGTTGCCCTACCGCCGAACATCCACGAGCCGCCGCTGGTTGTAACGTCAAATATGGAGAATTTAGTGGCGGGAAATTCAAATCTGTGCAATTTATGGTGTTATTCTGAACAAATGTTATTAACAGCGATGTTATTAACATCGATGTTATTAACATTGCAATGTTATGTAACATTGAACAGCGCTGTTAAAAACTGTATTCTGAACAGCCCGATGTACACAAATTGGCAACAGTGCAACGTCTACAAAGCGACCAACTTCATGTATATTATAGTAGATGAATAATAATACGTTTTTGAGGATATTTTTAGAAATAAAATTAGTGTTTCATAAAGCATGCACATAAATATTGGAATACTACTATCCATTTGAGTTTTTTGTTGAAGAAAAACACAAACTACAAAATAACCTCAAAATATCACCATTAACAATCTCGTAATGTCGACCGTTTTGACAAGTGTTGTTTAACATCGAAAATGTTAATTTACATCGATGTTAGTTGACAGACAGTGTACAGAATAGTATATTCATAACATCTGACGATGTTAGCAAATAACACCGCTGTTAACGCTAACATTTTTGTTCAGAATAACACCATTAAACTCAAAATGGCGGCTGTCAAAATCTAAAAGGCGGTAAATTTAAATCTGGGGATTCAAAATGGCGAGTTATTTTTAGACCTTTCAAAATAACAGATGCTATCAAACTGGCAGCAAAAAATGTAAATGCGGATTGCTTATCATATGACTGTAGGTACGAGTATTCGATCAATTGATACCTTTCTCGTATGTTTTAAAAATATTAGATAGATTTGTGCTAAAAGATTTATCTTCGGCTTTAATTAGAACGGTAGTGAACCAACCTAATTATTGTCAGTGACGTTCGCGGGGTTTTTCTGGTACGGCCGAGGAACAAGAGGTGGTAATACAGATAGGTAGGGTCAGTTGCAGAGACGGCTGGCTGCGTGACCGCACCTGTCTGTATTACCACCTCTTGTTCCTCGGCCGTACCAGAAAAAACCCCGCGAACCGCCACTGATAATTGTAATGAGTTAATGCCACTACAAGCAATATATTAAATGCAAATAAAATATTCGATAAATTATTTGAGGCTTACTTATTAAAATCAATTTCACAATTAATATTTCAGCCGCAGAAAGGATCCACTCAAGAAGAGTTTATTTTAGTCGCTGCACTCAACTGTTCTAAAACCTGTTCTTCCGAAGGGGTCTTACGATACGAGGATTCAGTCTTGACCATCGGCCTGAATGAAGGAATTTTGAAAATCGCCAACATACTGAAAGTTCAAGAGGAAATCAAGTGTGACAATCCGACAGCGCCGCAACTAATAAAAAATATTAAAGTGTACACCAAAGAGGGCCCACAGAGTTACGACCTTGATCTTGATTTATGTGTGGAAGGTGATGAATACGAGAAAGATTTGTTAGCAATAGAATAAGCAATGTGTAATAAATATATTTATATGTTTGTAAGATGTTTTAAAAGATGCATTTTTTTTTTTAATGAAAAACCCGTGACGTTATTTATGGTAGCCATCCAAGCTATTATTTATTTAGGAATTAATGGAATTTTGAAAATCGCCAGGAGGATATCAAGTGTGACAAACCGACAGCGCCGCAGCTAATGAAAAATATTAAAGTGTACACCAAAGAGGGCCCACAGAGTTACGACCTTGATCTTGATTTATGTGTGGAAGGTGATGAATATGAGAAAGATTTGTCAGCAATAGAATAAGCAATGTGTAATGTGTTTATATGTTTGTAAGATGTTTTAAAAGATGCGTTTGTTTTTTTTTTTTTAATGAAAAACCCGTGACGTTTATGGTAGCCATCCAAGCTATTATTTATTTAGGGATTAATTTTGCATGGACGATTATAGTGGCAATAATAGTGCTAAAACATATCCAAAACTGACAGGCGGGGCTTAAATTGGGATGTATCTGTGGCTTGGTGCTAAAAGGGCCAAAGTTACTTTTTTACTGTTTGAGTTAAGGAGTACATTAGATTATTTTTCTCAATATCTTTAATAATATCTTGAATGCTGAAAGGGCCAGTGTCTAGTTTAACCAATAGCAGATTTAAAAAAAACTTATATTTTACAAAATCAGCAAATAAAATCATTTTCAATAAAACTTTTATCTCGATTATCTCAATTGTAAAATATTTGACTTTGGCCCTTTTAGCACCAAGCCACAGATTTATGGTAGCCATCCAAGCTATTATTTATTTGGGAATTTATTTTGCATGGATAATTATAGTGGCACCAACAATAGTGCTACAATATACCCAAAACTCGCCCATGCGGGGCTTAAATTGGGATACATATTCTACAATTCACGGCCACCTATTAATTATAATTGGTGATGGCTCGTGGGGTAACTCATGCTACGGCCGAGGTTGCAATACAGGTGCGGTCTGTATTGCTACTTCTGCTTTACCCCGCGAGCCGTCACTGATCCAAAATCGAACACTGCATTCGGTTGTCCAGCAATTCCCAAAAAAACACGGTATTATGGGTTTTGTAAGTGTAAAACGTGCGATTTTTTAGTTACTTTCAAATGTAGACTTCTCGATGTGCAAAATTAGCTACCAACTCTACCCATCTGTATTGTTACCTCCGCTGTACCACCCCGCGAGCCGTCGATTTATTCTTAGTTGAATAAAAATTATTTTCGAACTAATAAAAAGAAACAGAATTAATGAAAGGAAGGTAAAAAATTGTAGACAAAGCGGAAATCGTTTTTATTGCATTCACAATGAACCACAGCAGCGTTTACATCGAAGGGAACAATCAAAAATAAATAATAATAAATGTTTATAGACCATTTTATTTGACTAAATGGCGATGACATAATCTTTTTCGTTTATTATTTTATAAAACCACATATTTAACATCGAGTTCTGCAATTTATTGAACTTCTGTAGGTACGAAATGAATTAAAAAAAATTGCACATCTTAGAAAGATAATAAACCGAACGGGCGGCGGCCATTTCCATAGTCTTTGCTTTGAGTATTAATTAGGGGTGGGTGGGGGGATGGTTATGTTATGAGGATGGCCGCGCGTATCCATCTCGATTCCGCAACGCCGTCTAGGAACCGTCGTATTTCATTTTTTCTTTTAAATAAAATAAAAAGTATATAACAAATAAAATTTCACTATTATTAAAATAACGTATCTATATAAATATTAAAAGTAAATATTATATCTGCACCTTACAAAAATTACACAAAAATATTTATAAAAAAAGAAACGGTGAAATGATAAAGTAACGAAAATTCTATGCGCGTAGTAATACGTTTTTATGGAGGTCACCTCGCGTTTATGATAACTTTCTCTATGTTCAGTAACCGCTTCACTTTCTCCGTGTATTTCACTAAAAAAATCTTGTTGGAGCGCGTGTTCAGTTTCTCGTTCGCGTTCAGGAACTGGCAGCACCTGGCCTGGTCCAGAAAATCCACCGTCTTCAGTTCCTTCACTATATCACTTTTATTCGTATTGGACGACATCACGTTTAACTGTCGCAGCAGCGTCTCTTTCGACTTTATCTTGAGGATGTTGGAGAGGTCCTGCAGCAGCATCCACCGGTCCGTCTCCGAGTCGGGCAGCGAGTACAGGTTGGGCAGCAGCTGCTCGCTCACCTCCAGCTCCACGTCGTCCTCTTCGGGGAGGCTGTCCTGCTCCGGCATGTCCGCCACCGGATCGAACCCTTGCTCTGGCGGATCTGTAAATCATCACTAAATTTACACACGATTGTACAAGGCGTTATGTTTGTTTGGAGAAATTGCAGATTCTTATAAATAGTAGGTATTTTAGTGTAAAAAGTGACTTTTTAAATGTCATCCCATGAGGTGAAACTTTTGGGTTTAAGCAAATTTGTGCATCAAAATTTCTTCTTCTTCTACTGAACCCTGTGTTACCCTTTAGAGCGTCGGGTAGCATTAAAATTTCAAGATATAAAAATGTTGGTACTGAGTTTCTTTTTTTAATTTTATTCAAATGTAGATATACAGGGTGCCCGGATTTCGTAGGGGTGACATGGACAACTTCTGCATTAGAAAAGATAGAGAGATGGTCAAATTAGCAAAAAGGTGCAGGTTCGATTGCTCATTGGGAATCCACCCTGAAATCCCACTTGTCATGGCTCACTTGTTCAAAATTAAAATTAAAACAAAATCTCCCAATTTCTTCAATTTTAGATTTTCTATTAATTTTTATTGTGGAGGCCATGGCAAGTGGGATTTGGGGGTGGATTCTCAATGAGCCCTCGAACCTGCATCTTTTTGCTAATTTGACCATCTCTCTATCTCTTCAAATGCAGAAGTTGCTCATGTTGTCCCTACGAAATCCGGGCACCCTGTATACATGGCAAATTATAACAAAGTACATCATAACAAAATCAAATTCTACAGCTAATTATATGTCCATAAAAAATTACCAAACTAATTTTAAAAATACTGGAGACAACTTTTATAAAAAGATGATATTTCAGATGATGAGAAACAAATATCCCAAAGATTAGTTCTAAAACTTATTTTTTGGTATTTATTGGTTGAAATATTTATCTTTACTTACCGAAACATCTAGCAGGTCCAGGAAAACACCATGGAGTTGTACTTTTACCCTGTAGCTCTTCCAAATGCTGCTGCAGGAGTTTCATGGTGTGTTCGTCACCCGCCAATTGCATCGGAGTAATACCTGAATACGTTGCCAGTGTGGGATCAGCACCGTACGCAAGTAGCAACCGAACAATTTCCACGTATCCATTTTCGGCTGCTTCGTGCAACGGCCTATAGAATAAATACATTATATATTTATTCAGAATGCAAAACAATTAATGTCACACAGTAATAAATATAACTCTGGCTTAAATTGACATAACACTGGTATTATATTTTCGCCACTTTCCGCAATTCAAGTTTCGAGTGTTGCCATTTTGTTTCCAGCTTAGGGATGTCAATTATTTTCCAGTATGTCAAAAATACATTACTTGTTAGTGGATTTGCACATTTTGAAAACAATTCCGCGAGTGATAATTTTTTTAGAATTTTTTTAATCGCGAGCTGCATATTTCATAATTTCTGCAATTCAAGTTTCGGGTGTTGCCATTTTGTTTCCAGCTTAGGGATGTCGCGTGTCCAAGTCCAACTGAGGTTAAGAGTTGAGATTGTAAAAATGAATAAAATTGAAAACATCATGAAAATTGTTAATATTATAAACATAGTGCCGCTATTTTAGGTCGAATGTCCCGCGGTCACCAGGTTATGTTACTTGCACAAACAACTGTTTTTTTTTTCGTCGTTGGCAGTACCGAACTTGGGCCAATATCGAACGAAAAATAGGACCGGCTACATATTTCCATTCAAGAAACTTGAACGGAAATTGGATGGAATTTTCTGAATTACATTAATACTAGATTGTCTCGAAGCAAAATCTTGAATATTCAGGCTACATTTCGTTTTCTTGTATTTATCTATTGCTTTCTGCAACAAGTAAAGTTGTTTCTATTTTGTTTAAACTTTATTTATTATTATTATAAAAAAATAACGGCCTCCTGATTTTTGAGATTGAGATTTTTTTTTAAATACATTGCGGCACTCAATAGTATGTCAAAAATACATTATTTGTAAGTGGATTTGCAAATTTTGAAGACAATTCCGCGAGTGATAATTTTTTTTTGAATTTTTTTAATCGCGAGCTGCATATTTCACATTTTCTGCAATTCAAGTTTCGGGTGTTGCCATTTTGTTTCCAGCTTAAGGATGTCAATTATTTTCTAGTATGTCAAAAATACATTATTTGTAAGTGGATATGGAAATTTTGAAGACAATTCCGCGAGAGATAATTTTTTTAGAATTTTTTTAATCGCGAGCTGCATATTTCACAATTTCTGCAATTCAAGTTTCGGGTGTTGCCATTTTGTTTCCAGCTTAGGGATGTCAATTATTTTCCAGTATGTCAAAAATACATTATTAGTAAGTGGATTTGCAAATTTTGAAGACAATTCCGCGAGTGATAATTTTTTTAGAATTTTTTTAATCGCGAGATGCATATTTCACAATTTCTGCAATTCAAGTTTCGGGTGTTGCCATTTTGTTTCCAGCTTACGGATGTCAATTATTTTCCAGTATGTCAAAAATACATTATTTGTAAGCGGATATGGAAATTTTGAAGACAATTCCGCGAGTGATAATTTTTTTAGAATTTTTTTAATCGCGAGCTGCGTATTTTACAATTTCTGCAATTCAAGTTTCGGGTGTTGCCATTTTGTTTCCAGCTTATGGATGTCAATTATTTTCTAGTATGTCAAAAATACATTATTTGTAAGTGGATATGGAAATTTTGAAGACAATTCCGCAAATGATAATTTTTTTAGAATTTTTTTTAATCGCGAGATGCATATTTCACAATTTCGGGTGTTGCCATTTTGTTTCCAGCTTATGGATGTCAATTATTTTCTAGTATGTCAAAAATACATTATTTGTAAGTGAATTTGCAAATTTTGAAGACAATTCCGCGAGTGATAATTTTTTTAGAATTTTTTTAATCGCGAGCTGCATATTTCACATTTTCTGCAATTCAAGTTTCGGGTGTCGCCATTTTGTTTCTAGCTTAGGGATGTCAATTATTTTCTAGTATGTCAAAACTACATTATTTATAACTGGATGTGCAAATTTTGAAGACAATTACGCGAGTGATAATTTTTTTAGAATTTTTTTAATCGCGAGATGCATATTTCACAATTTCTGCAATTCAAGTTTCGGGTGTCGCCATTTTGTTTCTAGCTCAGGGATGTCAATTATTTTCTAGTATGTCAAAAATACATTATTTGTAAGTGAATTTGCAAATTTTGAAGACAATTCCGCGAGTGATAATTTTTTTAGAATTTTTTTAATCGCGAGCTGCATATTTCACATTTTCTGCAATTCAAGTTTCGGGTGTTGCCATTTTGATTCCAGCTTATGGATGTCAATTATTTTCCAGTATGTCAAAAATACATTATTTATAAGTGGATGTGCAAATTTTGAAGACAATTCCGCGAGTGATAATTTTTTTAGAATTTTTTTAATCGCGAGATGCATATTTCACAATTTCTGCAATTCAAGTTTCGGGTGTCGCCATTTTGTTTCTAGCTTAGGGATCTCAATTATTTTCTAGTATGTCAAAAATACATTATTTATAAGTGGATGTGCAAATTTTGAAGACAATTCCGCGAGTGATAATTTTTTTAGAATTTTTTTAATCGCGAGATGCATATTTCACAATTTCTGCAATTCAAGTTTCGGGTGTCGCCATTTTGTTTCTAGCTTAGGGATCTCAATTATTTTCTAGTATGTCAAAAATACATTATTTATAAGTGGATGTGCAAATTTTGAAGACAATTCCGCGAGTGATAATTTTTTTAGAATTTTTTTAATCGCGAGCTGCATATTTCACATTTTCTGCAATTCAAGTTTCGGGTGTCGCCATTTTGTTTCTAGCTTAGGGATGTCAATTATTTTCTAGTATGTCAAAACTACATTATTTATAACTGGATGTGCAAATTTTGAAGACAATTCCGCGAGTGATAATTTTTTTAGAATTTTTTTAATCGCGAGATGCATATTTCACAATTTCTGCAATTCAAGTTTCGGGTGTCGCCATTTTGTTTCTAGCTTAGGGATCTCAATTATTTTCTAGTATGTCAAAAATACATTATTTATAAGTGGATGTGCAAATTTTGAAGACAATTCCGCGAGTGATAATTTTTTTAGAATTTTTTTAATCGCGAGATGCATATTTCACAATTTCTGCAATTCAAGTTTCGGGTGTCGCCATTTTGTTTCTAGCTTAGGGATCTCAATTATTTTCTAGTATGTCAAAAATACATTATTTATAAGTGGATGTGCAAATTTTGAAGACAATTCCGCGAGTGATAATTTTTTTAGAATTTTTTTAATCGCGAGATGCATATTTCACAATTTCTGCAATTCAAGTTTCGGGTGTCGCCATTTTGTTTCTAGCTTAGGGATCTCAATTATTTTCTAGTATGTCAAAAATACATTATTTATAAGTGGATGTGCAAATTTTGAAGACAATTCCGCGAGTGATAATTTTTTTAGAATTTTTTTAATCGCGAGATGCATATTTCACAATTTCTGCAATTCAAGTTTCGGGTGTCGCCATTTTGTTTCTAGCTTAGGGATCTCAATTATTTTCTAGTATGTCAAAAATACATTATTTATAAGTGGATGTGCAAATTTTGAAGACAATTCCGCGAGTGATAATTTTTTTAGAATTTTTTTAATCGCGAGATGCATATTTCACAATTTCTGCAATTCAAGTTTCGGGTGTCGCCATTTTGTTTCTAGCTTAGGGATCTCAATTATTTTCTAGTATGTCAAAAATACATTATTTATAAGTGGATGTGCAAATTTTGAAGACAATTCCGCGAGTGATAATTTTTTTAGAATTTTTTTAATCGCGAGATGCATATTTCACAATTTCTGCAATTCAAGTTTCGGGTGTCGCCATTTTGTTTCTAGCTTAGGGATCTCAATTATTTTCTAGTATGTCAAAAATACATTATTTATAAGTGGATGTGCAAATTTTGAAGACAATTCCGCGAGTGATAATTTTTTTAGAATTTTTTTAATCGCGAGATGCATATTTCACAATTTCTGCAATTCAAGTTTCGGGTGTCGCCATTTTGTTTCTAGCTTAGGGATCTCAATTATTTTCTAGTATGTCAAAAATACATTATTTATAAGTGGATGTGCAAATTTTGAAGACAATTCCGCGAGTGATAATTTTTTTAGAATTTTTTTAATCGCGAGATGCATATTTCACAATTTCTGCAATTCAAGTTTCGGGTGTCGCCATTTTGTTTCTAGCTTAGGGATCTCAATTATTTTCTAGTATGTCAAAAATACATTATTTATAAGTGGATGTGCAAATTTTGAAGACAATTCCGCGAGTGATAATTTTTTTAGAATTTTTTTAATCGCGAGATGCATATTTCACAATTTCTGCAATTCAAGTTTCGGGTGTCGCCATTTTGTTTCTAGCTTAGGGATCTCAATTATTTTCTAGTATGTCAAAAATACATTATTTATAAGTGGATGTGCAAATTTTGAAGACAATTCCGCGAGTGATAATTTTTTTAGAATTTTTTTAATCGCGAGATGCATATTTCACAATTTCTGCAATTCAAGTTTCGGGTGTCGCCATTTTGTTTCTAGCTTAGGGATCTCAATTATTTTCTAGTATGTCAAAACTACATTATTTATAACTGGATGTGCAAATTTTGAAGACAATTCCGCGAGTGATAATTTTTTTAGAATTTTTTTAATCGCGAGATGCATATTTCACAATTTCTGCAATTCAAGTTTCGGGTGTCGCCATTTTGTTTCTAGCTTAGGGATGTCAATTATTTTCTAGTATGTCAAAAATACATTATTTATAAGTGGATGTGCAAATTTTGAAGACAATTCCGCGAGTGATAATTTTTTTAGAATTTTTTTAATCGCGAGATGCATATTTCACAATTTCTGCAATTCAAGTTTCGGGTGTCGCCATTTTGTTTCTAGCTTAGGGATCTCAATTATTTTCTAGTATGTCAAAAATACATTATTTATAAGTGGATGTGCAAATTTTGAAGACAATTCCGCGAGTGATAATTTTTTTAGAATTTTTTTAATCGCGAGATGCATATTTCACAATTTCTGCAATTCAAGTTTCGGGTGTCGCCATTTTGTTTCTAGCTTAGGGATCTCAATTATTTTCTAGTATGTCAAAAATACATTATTTATAAGTGGATGTGCAAATTTTGAAGACAATTCCGCGAGTGATAATTTTTTTAGAATTTTTTTAATCGCGAGATGCATATTTCACAATTTCTGCAATTCAAGTTTCGGGTGTCGCCATTTTGTTTCTAGCTTAGGGATCTCAATTATTTTCTAGTATGTCAAAAATACATTATTTATAAGTGGATGTGCAAATTTTGAAGACAATTCCGCGAGTGATAATTTTTTTAGAATTTTTTTAATCGCGAGCTGCATATTTCACATTTTCTGCAATTCAAGTTTCGGGTGTCGCCATTTTGTTTCTAGCTTAGGGATGTCAATTATTTTCTAGTATGTCAAAACTACATTATTTATAACTGGATGTGCAAATTTTGAAGACAATTCCGCGAGTGATAATTTTTTTAGAATTTTTTTAATCGCGAGATGCATATTTCACAATTTCTGCAATTCAAGTTTCGGGTGTTGCCATTTTGTTTCCTGCTTAGGGATGTCAATTATTTTCTAGTATGTCAAAAATACATTATTTGTAAGTGGATATGGAAATTTTGAAGACAATTCCGCGAGTGATAATTTTTTTAGAATTTTTTTAATCGCGAGATGCATATTTCACAATTTCTGCAATTCAAGTTTCGGGTGTCGCCATTTTGTTTCCAGCTTAGGGATGTCAATTATTTTCTAGTATGTCAAAAATACATTATTTGTAAGTGGATTTGCAAATTTTGAAGACAATTCCGCGAGTGATAATTTTTTTAGAATTTTTTTAATCGCGAGATGCATATTTCACAATTTCTGCAATTCAAGTTTCGGGTGTCGCCATTTTGTTTCTAGCTTAGGGATGTCAATTATTTTCTAGTATGTCAAAAATACATTATTTATAAGTGGATGTGCAAATTTTGAAGACAATTCCGCGAGTGATAATTTTTTTAGAATTTTTTTAATCGCGAGATGCATATTTCACAATTTCTGCAATTCAAGTTTCGGGTGTCGCCATTTTGTTTCTAGCTTAGGGATGTCAATTATTTTCTAGTATGTCAAAACTACATTATTTATAACTGGATGTGCAAATTTTGAAGACAATTCCGCGAGTGATAATTTTTTTAGAATTTTTTTAATCGCGAGATGCATATTTCACAATTTCTGCAATTCAAGTTTCGGGTGTTGCCATTTTGTTTCCTGCTTAGGGATGTCAATTATTTTCTAGTATGTCAAAAATACATTATTTGTAAGTGGATATGGAAATTTTGAAGACAATTCCGCGAGTGATAATTTTTTTAGAATTTTTTTAATCGCGAGATGCATATTTCACAATTTCTGCAATTCAAGTTTCGGGTGTTGCCATTTTGTTTCCTGCTTAGGGATGTCAATTATTTTCTAGTATGTCAAAAATACATTATTTGTAAGTGGATATGGAAATTTTGAAGACAATTCCGCGAGTGATAATTTTTTTAGAATTTTTTTAATCGCGAGCTGCGTATTTTACAATTTCTGCAATTCAAGTTTCGGGTGTTGCCTTTTTGTTTCCAGCTTATGGAAGTCAATTATTTTCTAGTATGTCAAAAATACATTATTTGTAAGTGGATTTGCAAATTTTGAAGACAATTCCGCGAGTGATAATTTTTTTAGAATTTTCTTTAATCGCGAGATGCATATTTCACAATTTCGGGTGTTGCCATTTTGTTTCCAGCTTATGGATGTCAATTATTTTCTAGTATGTCAAAAATACATTATTTGTAAGTGAATTTGCAAATTTTGAAGACAATTCCGCGAGTGATAATTTTTTTAGAATTTTTTTAATCGCGAGATGCATATTTCACAATTTCTGCAATTCAAGTTTCGGGTGTTGCCATTTTGTTTCTAGCTTAGGGATGTCAATTATTTTCTAGTATGTCAAAAATACATTATTTGTAAGTGGATATGGAAATTTTGAAGACAATTCCGCGAGTGATAATTTTTTTAGAATTTTTTTAATCGCGAGATGCATATTTCACAATTTCTGCAATTCAAGTTTCGGGTGTTGCCATTTTGTTTCCTGCTTAGGGATGTCAATTATTTTCTAGTATGTCAAAAATACATTATTTGTAAGTGGATATGGAAATTTTGAAGACAATTCCGCGAGTGATAATTTTTTTAGAATTTTTTTAATCGCGAGATGCATATTTCACAATTTCTGCAATTCAAGTTTCGGGTGTTGCCATTTTGTTTCCTGCTTAGGGATGTCAATTATTTTCTAGTATGTCAAAAATACATTATTTGTAAGTGGATATGGAAATTTTAAAGACAATTCCGCGAGTGATAATTTTTTAATTGCGAGATGTATATTTTACTTCCCGCAATTCAAGTTCTGGCGTCTGACAAATTTGTGCCAAATTTTTTTAGTGTAGAGTGCTGTTTGAAAATAATGAAAATTACCTGATCCCACCTTGTGCCGACTCACTCACATGAGCACCGTATTGCAACAACAACCGCGCAATATCCAAATGGCCCCTCGAGCAGGCTTCGTGAAGTGGTGTATAACCCGCGTTGTCCCTCGGGGATGGATTACAGGCCATTATTTCCAAACAGTAAGCGGTGATGTCCTTGAAAATAAAATTGCAATTTAGTCCGGATTGAAGAATTGATGCACAAAAACACTTACCGTGTATCCTGCCCTTGACGCTCTATGCAGATGACTCTCCCCGACGCCTTTATTCAACACCCACATCTTAACCTCCTTTTGAATGTCCTCGACCGATTCCGGCGTCGCCTTCGCGGCGACCGGCCTCTTCTTCGACTTGACTTTGATTTCGCTCTCGACATCCTCCTTCTTCACCTGCTTCTTCTTCTTCCTTATGTAATCGAATCCCGAACTGAACTTGCGCCGGATGTTCCTCAGCTTGCTGCGCTTCTTCGTCGCCTCCCCGTCGTTCGACGGGGCGTCCTCCTCCTTCTTAATCTCGACCTCCGCCTCGTCGACCACCTCCGCCTTGATCACCTTGTTCGTCAGCGCCCTGAAGAACGTCTCGTTGCGATTGAAGAGCTTCGTGAGTTTGTCGTTCGATTTGCTGATTAAGTTCTCCTTGCCCTTCTGCTTCTCCTTGTCCTCGTCCTCGTCGTCCGGTTTGATCTCTTGCAGGCAGGTGACGGGCGGCGCGGACGCGGGCCGGTCTTCCCCGAACACCTCGCGGATCGTCGCCTTCTCCTTCAGAACCCTCGTCTCGGTCCGCGTGCGCGACTTCATCACCACCGTGGTGAACTCGTGGACCCCGACAATCGTGTTCGTGTTGTTGATGAACGCGCCCTTGAAGTTGTCGACGGTTTTCTTCCTGAAGCCCAGCAGGACGGAATCCGTCTTGACGATCGGATTCTTCTTCGCGAGCACCTCCAGACTGGGCGTGGGTAGGAGCTCGAGCGGGTTGTCGGATTTCGGAATGACTTTCGGCCCCTCCTCGGGTTTCTTGATGCGCTTCCGCTTCCTCCCCCCGTACCGTTCCATCAGCTTATCCAAGATCGAGTTTTTCGTGCTCAGGCTCTTCACCGACGAGCTGCCCTCCTCGGAATCGTAATTCGTTTTCAGCATCGAGAAGCTGAAGCTGCAGTTGGAGTCCAGGTCGCTGTCCAGGCTGTCGTTTTTGGTCTTGCGTTTCTCCTCGAAGTCCATGGTGGAGGAGTGCGACGGGGAGACCGGGCACGGGTCGAGGTCGGGAAGCGAGGTGGACAACCGCTGGCAGTTAGGCGGGCGGGTCACCTGTATCAGCATCCGGGGCATCCGCAAGGACTTCTTGTAGCGGTAGAGCTCGTCCTCCCAGCCGGGATGGAAATCGGAGCCGTCGCCGAAGACGGGCTTTTTCCCCGGCTTGACGATGTTGATGGTGCCGACGACTTCTTTGAGATCAAAAAGGGTGGATTTCAGGAGTTTCTTCTTGCGGTTGCGGATGTTCTTCGAGATGCCTTCGAGCTCGCTGTCGCTGCTGATCTCGTTCGAGATGTCTTGCGGCGGGGGGTTCGACTCGCTGATGACTTTTTTCTTTATCTTGTTCTTGCAGATGATCAGCGGTGTGTCGGAATCCGAATCGTCCTTGACATCCTCTAGTTTCGGCGTCTCGGGTTTCGGGGGAGTTTGAATTTCTTCCTTCACCGTCACAACCTCGGTGATTTCGGGATTCTCCTTCGGGGTATCACACGGTTCCTCTGGTTCGACCTTAATACTGATGCTGGGGTCGAGTTTGATTTCGTCTTCGGCGGATTCCTGTTTGATATCGTCGGCGTCGCTGAGTTCCCCGTCTCTGCCTTTAGACTTTTTCCTCCGTCCGCGTTTCTTCCCGGAGCCGCTCTTCAGCTGCTCCATGAAGGTATCGCAGGTTTGGTTGAAGAGCATGTCGAAGGGACTCAGCGGCCTGATCTCCTCCTCCTCCTCGGGTTCTTCGATTTTCCCGGTGAACTGCGTGGGCACGGTTTTCCTGTCCTTGCGCATCTCCACCAGGCTCTGCCTTTCCAGGACCGGCATCTCGCCCTCGTTGTCGCTGTCGGGGAAATCGAAGACGCTGGTTTCGGAAGAGGAGCGCACGTCGGAGCGCTTGTTCGATTTTTGGCTGGGATCGCCGTCGCTGCGGTTGAACAGTTTTTTAGGCGTGGGTTCCTTCTTGAGTTTCGGCGGCGCGTTCGTAATGTTGAAGGTGTTGTTGTTGCCGATTTGCTCCGAAGGCCCGACCTGTTTGAGCTCGGCTTTGGTGCGGATCCGCGCCGCCAGGAACGCGGCTAGTCCGTCCAGATCCGTGGTGGGCGTCGTGCGGTTGCCCATGGAAGCCTGCTGGTCCTGCTGCTCCTTCTCCGCATCGGAGAATATCACCGAGTCGATGGCCTTGGGTAGGTGGAATTTATAAGCGGGGGGAGTGTTTGAGTTGCGCTCTAGACTAGCCGCGGTGAAGGGGGAGACGTTCCTCCTGCCGACGATTCCGGGTTTGGGTTGCAGCGGAGCCATCACGTCCGTGGAGGGTTGCTGGATCGCCCTGTAGTTCTGCATCAGCTGCTCCTGCTCCATTTTCTTCTGCGCCTCCTTCGCCCCCTTGATCTGCAGGCTGTTCCTCAGGAGACTCAGCACTTTCTTATTCGCGGTCTGCTGCTTGTTCGGCTGCGGCGGCGCCTGAGGTTTCGGTTTCATCTGATACTGCTGCGCGGTGTAGTTATGCTGGTAAGCGTTAGGAAATTGCGGGTAGTGGTAAGCGCCACCCGCGCTGGAATGTACTTTGTAGTTGCTAATGTCGGCGGGGTTGTATCTCTGCTGGAGATCGGTATACGCGTTCATCTTATTCTGAGGTATCTGAGTATGCATGTTGCCGTTGATGGGTTTGTTGCCAACACCAACACCAACACCAACGGGCGGCTTTTGCTCCTGTTCTAACCGCGATTTCGTGTACGAACTCAGCCTCTGCTCGATCTGTTTGTCTATGGTCTGCCTCCAGGTGTCCACTCTGGGCATCTTCTCCGGAATACTGGACGGAACGTGCTCCGACGACCGCTTCCTCTGCATTTCCGCCGTGGACATGTTTTTATGCAGCGAGGGAAAATCTATCCGCGGCAGCGTTTCCCTCGGCACGGCGTTACCGGAGGTGGATAACGCGTAGTTGTAATACGGTTTGTTCAACTTCCTGCTCGCGTCGTCTTTACTAGCTTGAGGCATGTTGAAATTAGGAAGGAAGTCCACTTTGGGAGCCCTGGGGGATTGGTACTTCATGAGCTGCTGCGCGATCCGATTGCGTTCGTCGTATTCCGAAAGCGTGGAATCCGCGGACGTCTTCACGGTCTTCACCGAGAGATCGAGCGGCGATTCGCGCTTCTGTTTCGACATCTGCACCAGCTTCTGCGCGCTCGGAATCAACTGTTTCGCTTCGACGTGCGTCACGTATTTGGAAGAATTGGAAGTTTGCGCCTGCGGCAGCTGTCTTTGTATGATCGCCCTGGAGTTGATGTAATTTTGATTGTTCACGTATTGATTGGAGTAGGTGGTGGTTGTTGTTGTCGTACTGTACGTTGACGGCGTGTACTTTGCGGCTGGTTGTTGTTGCTGTTGCTGTTGTTGTTGGTAGTACTTGTACTGGTCTGGATACGTCACACCGTTGGGGATTGCTATTCGTTGCTCGTTTTGATTTGTTGGCACCTTGTTTACGTAGTTGGGCGCGTTCGTGGTGGTCGGAAGGTGCTGGACCGGCTTCGCGCTGCTCCGGTTGTGGTAGATGTCCGTGGGCACCACCGGCAGCTGATGCGTGGACCTCGGCTGCTGGGGTATCGAAGTTGCCGGCTGATAGTAGCTAGTTTGATACGACGGCTGCGATCTACTAACCGGCTGGTTATACATTTTATAATTATAATGCATCTCCTGCGCTTGACTAGATGAAGAGGTGGTTTGATTCTGCGCGTAATTCGTGTACGACTGCGCGGCATTCTGCCCCGCGTAACCGTACGAACTGGAAGTGTTCGCGTGATGCACCTGCTGCTGCGTTTGCGCCTGCGCCTGCGCCTGAGACGAGTTCACGGCGTTGACGTACGAACTCCTCGGCTGCTGCACCTCGTAATACGTACTGCTAGACGGGATATGCGGTTGATATACTTGCGACATTTGCGAGGTCGCCGGGTAGTTGCCGTAACCCTGCCCCTTCTCGTAGTGGTAGCTGACGGGGGGGTTGTTCTGGTGGCCCCCCTGCCCGCCCCTGTTGCCCTGCGCCGGATTCATTACGTCCCTGTTCGGGAGATTCGTGCCCTGCCCCTCATTCTGATGATCCCAGTATGGCACGGCGGAGTGCTGCTCCGAATGGACAGAACCGTCATTCTCCCTCTGACCGATCTGAGTAGCAGGGCTACCCGTCGAACTCGAGGCCGCAGGTAGCCCCTGGAAATATTGTCGCGCCCCCTCCAATACGTTGGTGTAGGAAATGTCCATGTCATGCAGGCTGCTACCCTGCTATCGGTCGTTCTGAAACAATACAAAAACTTATTAATCATTTTTTTAGAAGCTGTAGGTGTATATAATATTGTGTCCAAACGGCAAGTTGATATTTAAAATGGAAATGCTTAAAAAATACCGAAAATCACCTTTTTTCAGGCCTGCAAAGTACCCTTAAGATCAGTGGCAGTATAATCGGACTAACAGATAAGAAAAATTCGGGAATGCAAGGAATTCCCTTTTGTGGCCACAACGAGTGTGTCAAGTTAGCACCCCAATGACGAGTTCTCAATTCCTTTTGGTGTATCTAGAAGTACTATCAACTTTTTAATTTAAAAAAAGAGTTCTGTAAAATTGGGCTGTCAGGAATTTTTTGAAAAATGGGTTGCCAACTTGACCACGCACCCCAATAGTTCTGTACTAGTTTTAAGACGTGTTTGGATTAGTACTAGGGATGGACGATATTTCACGTACCTGTGATTTTTCACTAGTATTAAAAAATCACAGGTCGTTACTGTTACTAATAGGCGAATTTTACTGCTACTTAAAATCACTGCTACTTAAAATCACAGCTATTTAAACTGTGACTTAAACTGTGATTGCTCCTTAAAATTACAACTGTTACCTAAAAACGTGATTGTAAGAAGACAAGAGAGAATAGCATTTCTACATTTTGAAATAATACCACGAAACCAATTTTTAAATTTCAAACTTCATTAACTGGATATTAAAAATAAAAACAATTCACCAAACTGCTCCTCCTTGTTCAGGTGCTCAAAAAATTAGAACAAAAATTTTCAAAAATCCATATCTCTATTTAAAATTATTGAATTTACAAAAACCAAATTTATTTTGAATAAGAGATACTTCGGCCATTGAGAATGATTTTTTATGGAATTTTTCCTGCGTTCTTTATATTTTTTTCTGCGATGTTATTGTTCAGGTGCTCAGAAAATTAAAACAAAAATTTTCAAAAATCCATATCTCTATTGAAAATTATTGAATTTACAAAAACCAAATTTATTTTGTATAAGAGACACTTCGGCCATTGAGGATGATTTTTTATGGAATTTTTCCTGCGTTCTTTATATTTTTTTCTGGGATGTTTTTGTTCAGGTGCTCAGAAAATTAAATCAAAAATTTTCAAAAATCCATATCTCTATTGAAAGTTATTGAATTTAGAAAAACCAAATTTATTTTGAATAAGAGATACTTCGGCCATTGAGGGTGATTTTTTATGGAATTTTTCCTGCGTTCTTTATATTTTTTTTCTGCGATGTTTTTGTTCAGGTGCTCAGAAAATTAAAACAAACATTTTCAAAAATCCATATCTCTATTGAAAATTATTGAATTTACAAAAACCAAATTTATTTTGAATAAGAGATACTTCGGCCATTGGGGATGATTTTTTATGGAATTTTTCCTGCGTTCTTTATATTTTTTTCTCCGATGTTTTTGTTCAGGTGCTCAGAAAATTAAAACAAAAATTTTCAAAAATCCATATCTCTATTGAAAATTATTGAATTTACAAAAACCAAATTTATTTTGTATAAGAGACACTTCGGCCATTGAGGATGATTTTTTATGGAATTTTTCCTGCGTTCTTTATATTTTTTTCTGGGATGTTTTTGTTCAGGTGCTCAGAAAATTAAATCAAAAATTTTCAAAAATCCATATCTCTATTGAAAGTTATTGAATTTAGAAAAACCAAATTTATTTTGAATAAGAGATACTTCGGCCATTGAGGGTGATTTTTTATGGAATTTTTCCTGCGTTCTTTATATTTTTTTATGCGATGTTTTTGTGATCATAGTCACAGTTTAAAATCACTGATATTAAAAAGTAGCAATCACAGATAGCAACGTGATTCAAAAGTAGCAGTTTTGCCCATCTCTAATTAGTACCATAGTTCCTGATACGTTAAAAAAAGAGTTCTGTTGAATTTCCAGAGATAAAAATTTGCGAAATATTTAAATACATATTACTAACTTAATATTGGTTGAATCTAAATATTTCATAACAACTATGGATAGAACTCATAAAGAACTACGGGAAATGCCAATCAGAACAATCTGAAACTATAAAAAATATTTTTTTGAAAAAAGTCGCAAAGCCAAAAAATATTTGAGTGTTCTATGAGTTCTGAGTTAATTTTCTATTTCTACTTATTGAGTACAATAATTCTTTCTTATAAACAAATTCGATACAAACACGATTTATAGCATTTTTTTAATAAAGTTGAAAATAGAGAATTTAATTTCCTGTCATTTAACCGCAATGTGCCATTAGAGTTTTCGTTAGAACTCCTTGAGTACAACCCATAAGTCAAATCACAACTTAAAGATTTATTACTTTGCCACCAGTAAAACTTTCAATTTCTGATAGTTGCATAACCAGATAAAATACTAAAGGAAGTACTCAAAATAACTTCCCCAACACACCGTTAAAGCTTAGTACATCAAGCCAACAAAATAGAGTAATAAATAAGCGGGCAACACAAACTCTTGTTTCCATAGTAAATAAGGCCCTAACAGGTACGTACGAGTAAATATTTACACGGCCTTATTCGCGAGTCCGGCTTCAAGAAAAGTTGCGGTTTATCTTGGGAATGTGTGTCAGATATAACTTTCTCCGCGTTCGAGCAAGTAACGGTATTCCGAGAAGCGTCGATAATCGCGTTACGTTTATAAACAAATCGTAATTATTGTTTCATAGGCTTCGTCTACCTTTCAATAATTGACGGAATTTCTGGACAACAAGTGACGATTCTGTATACATTTCCAAGTCCTTGAACCTTTCAACCCGGCGATAATATTTGTGTTATTGAAACGGATTCCTTGGCTTAAAATATTTCAAGTGAATCAATTCCAGAAAAAAAATCAATTTTTTCAGACTTTAACCGGCCGTAGCGGCTAAACGAAGAATCCAAATTGAACGCGGTTTTCAAATCTGTGCTCCTTGAGTGCCAATTATTCGGATTCAATTAAAATTGGCGATTTTTAATTTTTGACGAAAACTTGAAAAACTACCCAAGGGTCCCCCCCCCCTTCTTACTTATGCTCAAAAATTGCATTTAAAATGATTTTCTGAAGAAACCACTGGTTAGATTCCGGGTTTCTATACGTCACTGGAAAGATCCTTTCAAGACCCTTGAGAAAATGCACTTACGCAACCACAAATGTCAATTTTAAGCGCGTGACGCGTTTGCAAAGACAACTCGAAAATGGAAAAAATCGTAAAAATCAACTTTTTTAATAATCATCGTAGAACTTTATGTCATACCTTGTTTCATCAGAAGAACGAGACAAATCGATTGGCGTTAAAAAATTTCATCTAGAAAAAATTCTAAAAAAGTTGGCAAGTAAATTTTTGAAAAAGTCGATTTTTACAAACTTTGAATGGCCGTAGCGGCTAAACGAAAACTCCAAACCGAACGCAGTTTTCAAAACTGCGCAATTATAATTCCTTTTTTGAAACACGTTGTACAAACTAATCGCCTGCATTGTTGCAACAATTTCTCCAAGAAAACTATTAACCATTACCGACCTTCGCTTACAAAAGCAATTCATTAATATCCACCTTGGACTTCATCCAGAAACCATTGACACATTCCATAGGTAAACATTGTATATCATTTCGCGAATAATAAAAACATAAATATGAATGAGCGACCCGTGGGCAGTGAAAACCCAACAAATCCGATTCACGGCTTGGGGAAAATTGTGTGGGCGGGAAAATGCGGCGATAGGTCATGAACGGAATTCTGTTTGATATTAAAATATTCATTGATGTTTTAAAATGGACATTAGCTTTGCAAATTGGAGACTCCGGGCGAAGCGCGCGCGCGCGCGCTCCGAGTATCACCGCCTCAAGATTAGTTATTTATGGAAGATCCGGGACGGAGGGAGCCGGTTAAAGTTTAACGCGGAGTTTGCGATGAAAGAGTGGATGCTTTTAATTAAAGTATTCCGGATAATGCGCTCCTTTGAACGCAATTACAGGCCGGCGTGTTCCAGCTGTGCGCTTCGAGTATTTATTACACTTTGTAGCGCGCGGATGAGGTCTTTGTCCACCTGGGTTTACGTTTAAATCTCTTTTGGTAAATAAGAGTTGAAATATGGAAATGCTTTCATGTTTTAATCAAGTAGTATATTTTGAAGACAATTCCGCGAGTGATAATTTTTTTAGAATTTTTTTAATTCCGAGATGCATATTTCACAATTTCTGCAGATTCAAGTTTCGAGTGTTGCCATTTTGTTTCCAGCTTAGTGATGTCAATTATTTTCCAGTATGTCAAAAATACATTATTTGTTAGTGGATTTACAAATTTTGAAGACAATTCCGCGAGTGATAATTTTTTTAGAATTTTTTTAATCCCGAGATGCATATTTCACAATTTCTGCAATTCAAGTTTCGGCTGTCGCCATTTTGTTTCTAGCTTAGGGATGTCAATTATTTTCCAGTATGTCAAAAATACATTACTTGTAAGTGGATTTGGAAATTTTGAAGACAATTCAGCGAGTGATAATTTTTTTAGAATTTTTTTAATCCCGAGATGCATATTTCACAATTTCCACAATTCAAGTTTAGAGTGTTGCCATTTTGTTTCCAGTTCAGGGATGTCAATTATTTTCTAGTATGTCAAAAATACATTATTTGTTAGTGGATTTGCAAATTTTGAAGACATTCCGCGAGTGATAATTTTTTTAGAATTTTTTTAATCGCGAGATGCATATTTCACAATTTCTGCAATTCAAGTTTCGGCTGTCGCCATTTTGTTTCCAGCTTAGGGATGTCAATTGTTTTCCAGTATGTCAAGAATACATTATTTGTTAGTGGATTTGCAAATTTTGAAGACAATTCCGCGAGTGATAATTTTTTTAGAATTTTTTTAATCGCGAGATGCATATTTCACAATTTCTGCAATTCAAGTTTCGGGTGTTGCCATTTTGTTTCCAGCTTAGGGATGTCAATTATTTTCTAGAATGTCAAAAATAGTGAATATGGAAATTTTGAAGATAATTCCGCAAGTGATAATTTTTTTAGTATTTTTTTAATCCCGGGATGCATATTTCACAATTTTCGCAATTCAAGTTTCGGCTGTCGCCATTTTGTTTACAGCTTAGGGATGTCAATTATTTTCTAGTATGTCAAAAATACATTATTTGTAAGTGGATTTGTAAATTTTGAAGACAATCCCGCGAGTGATAATCTTTTTAGATTTTTTTTAATCGCGAGATGCATATTTCACAATTTCTGCAATTCAAGTTTCGGCTGTTGCCATTTTGTTTCCAGCTTAGGGATGTCAATTATTTTCCAGTATGTCAAAAATACATTACTTGTTAGTGGATTTGCAAATTTTGAAGACAATTCAGCGAGTGATAATTTTTTTAGAATTTTTTTAATCGCGAGATGCATATTTCACAATTTCTGCAATTCAAGTTTCGGCTGTTGCCATTTTGTTTCCAGCTTAGGGATGTTAATTATTTTCTAGTATGTCAAAAATACATTATTTGTTAGTGGATTTGCAAATTTTGAAGACAATTCCGCGAGTGATAATTTTTTTAGAATTTTTTTAATCGCGAGATGCATATTTCCCAATTTCTGCAATTCAAGTTTCGGCTGTTGCCATTTTGTTTCCAGCTTAGGGATGTCAATTATTTTCTAGTATGTCAAAAATACATTATTTGTTAGTGGATTTGTAAATTTTGAAGACAATTCCGCGAGTGATAATTTTTTTAGAATTTTTTTAATCGCGAGATGCATATTTCACAATTTCTGCAATTCAAGTTTCGGCTGTCGCCATTTTGTTTACAGCTTAGGGATGTCAATTATTTTCTAGTATGTCAAAAATACATTATTTGTAAGTGGATTTGCATACTTTGAAGACAATTCCGCGAGTGATAATTTTTTTAGAATTTTTTTAATCGCGAGATGCATATTTCACAATTTCTGCAATTCAAGTTTCGGCTGTTGCCATTTTGTTTCCAGCTTAGGGATGTTAATTATTTTCTAGTATGTCAAAAATACATTATTTGTTAGTGGATTTGCAAATTTTGAAGACAATTCCGCGAGTGATAATTTTTTTAGAATTTTTTTAATCGCGAGATGCATATTTCCCAATTTCTGCAATTCAAGTTTCGGCTGTTGCCATTTTGTTTCCAGCTTAGGGATGTCAATTATTTTCTAGTATGTCAAAAATACATTATTTGTTAGTGGATTTGTAAATTTTGAAGACAATTCCGCGAGTGATAATTTTTTTAGAATTTTTTTAATCGCGAGATGCATATTTCACAATTTCTGCAATTCAAGTTTCGGCTGTCGCCATTTTGTTTACAGCTTAGGGATGTCAATTATTTTCTAGTATGTCAAAAATACATTATTTGTAAGTGGATTTGCATACTTTGAAGACAATTCCGCGAGTGATAATTTTTTTAGAATTTTTTTAATCGCGAGATGCATATTTCACAATTTCTGCAATTCAAGTTTCGGCTGTCGCCATTTTGTTTACAGCTTAGGGATGTCAATCATTTTCTAGTATGTCAAAAATACATTATTTGTAAGTGGATTTGCATACTTTGAAGACAATTCCGCGAGTGATAATTTTTTTAGAATTTTTTTAATCGCGAGATGCATATTTCACAATTTCTGCAATTCAAGTTTCGGCTGTCGCCATTTTGTTTACAGCTTAGGGATGTCAATTATTTTCCAGTATGTCAAAAATACATTATTTGTAAGTGGATTTGTAAATTTTGAAGACAATTCCGCGAGTGATAATCTTTTTAGAATTTTTTTAATCGCGAGATGCATATTTCACAATTTCTGCAATTCAAGTTTCGGGTGTTGCCATTTTGTTTCCAGCGTTGGGATGTCAATTATTTTCCAGTATGTCAAAAATACATTATTTGTAAGTGTATTTGCAAATTTTGAAGACAATTCCGTGGGTGACAATTTTTTAAGAATTTTTTTAATCCCGAGATGCATATTTCACAATTTCTGCAATTCAAGTTTCGGCTGTCGCCATTTTGTTTACAGCTTAGGGATGTCAATTATTTTCTAGTATGTCAAAAATACATTATTTGTAAGTGGATTTGCAAATTTTGAAGACAATTCCGTGGGTGACAATTTTTTTAGAATTTTTTTAATCCCGAGATGCATATTTCACAATTTCTGCAATTCAAGTTTCGGCTGTCGCCATTTTGTTTCCAGCTTAGGGATGTCAATTATTTTGAGGTAGCAGAAGTGGTAATACAGATATCTGTATTGCAGAGGTGGTAATACAGATATCTGTATTGCAGAGGTGGTAATACAGATATCTGTATCCTGCGAGCCGTCACTGGTAAAAACTTTTAAGATCTTCACTAATTATTGGATTTGAAGAAAATACGGCCGACGGAAAAGTAATACTCCTATCAATTACCAAAGAGAGAGTAATTTTCTATGGAAAAAATCTCGCGATTATATTCCGCCGAGAAACACTCCATTAGCGGGCTTAATTTCAGATAATGGCAAATGGAAAACGAGCGTTTCGCTGGGAAGCCAAGCAACCGGAAAGCAACTGTAAATGTAGCGGCGCGGTTAACGGCACAGCCTACTGCCGGTGTTTCGGATCCGCAATTCTTAAAACACAAACAAACAATATTGCAACATCTATAAGAAAAAAAAATCAGTGCGCGCGGACTGACGTCGCAAGATGTCCAAATATAATTGAGTCATTACTCACCAACAGGGGCGGCTCGTTATATAGAGCCAGGGAGCCATGGCACTACTTGTAGTAGTTTCAAGCTAAGCATAGCCTGGACACCCTGTATATCGTCCGAACCCTGGTTATTGTATAAACTATTTATCCATGACCTATTCAAACTCTCCGTTCCTCGGATATAATCCAATTTTAACGTTCTTTGTTTTCCCGGTTTCATAAATATTAAATCGCGATCGCACCGTCGAGAATAATTGATGCGAACGCTCTCTGGCGCCGGAAGGAAGTTATCGCGGAGAAGGCTTTCATCTTTTACGCTCCGCTAAAAATGATTCGTTTTAAGGAAAAAAAAAAACTGATTTACCTTCCTCTCTATCGCGAGTTTTGAAGAAATCCACATGGTGAGGATGTGCTCTGCATAAGTTCCTCGCGTCGTCACATCTCAGGGTGCCTGGAACAAATCAAAATAAATACATCAGATTAATTAATCGCAACTGTTGTAGTTGGTAAGATACAGTGTGATTAATAATAGTTGGCCGACACGAGATATACGAGGTTTGGCTATTTATATAACTCGTCTAGCGAGCCATGACAAAGTGAAGGTGATGCGACCACGCGAAGATTTATTATCTCGTTCTCTTCTAATACTTTCTCACTCTGCGCAAACTTTACCCCCACCTGCTACGGCTCGCTGGACCACCTGTACACTTAGTCATGAATTAAAACCAAAAGTAACGCCGGCCTATAATGAACTGATTGATACAGCAGACGTTTATTTCGTGATACATTTTGAAACGTAAATTAAAAAACTTCAATAATCACGAAACTTAAACAGTTTCGAATTTACTTACACCCGTGTTCTAGGCCACGAAACTAATTATATATTCCTGTTAGATACCGCGCATACTAATCGAAGAGAAATTTAAATATTTTTGTTTGAAAAATAAGAGTTACAAAAATACCTGTCATTTAAAACGATATAAACACCTGCAATGGTGACAATCTAAGGGCGTGCATCAATTCGAAAAACTGAAAACGCGAAGCGTCTGATGAATATTGAGTTAAAAATGTGACACGTGACGCACTAAAATTCCCGAAAAGGGTAAATATAGCTCGTGGCGTAAATCAGGTTTAAAAAATTGCCACAAACTAGAAAGTTCGCAAATTTCTGCGGATGATTAAAAAAATATAAAAACAATTGCCACGAATTTGAAAGTTTCCAAAAGTACTCAAAATCGATCGCACTTTACGCAGCAGTAAAATTCTGAAAACAATTATTCATTAGATTTCAAGATAATCACCCCTAAATAGCGCCCATTGAAATTAAGAGGTCGCGAATTTCTGTGATTGAAAAAAAAATATAAAAACAATTGCCACTAATTTGAAAGTTTCCAAAAGTACTCAAAATCGATAGCACTTTACGCAGGAGTAAAAATCTGAAAACAATTATTCATTAGATTTCCAGATAATCACCCCTAAATAGCGCCTATTGTAATTTAAAGGTCGCGAATTTCTGCGGATGATGAAAAAAATATAAAAACAATTGCCACGAATTTGAAAGTTTCCAAAAGTACTCAAAATCGATAGCACTTTACGCAAGAGTAAAAATCTGAAAACAATTATTCATTAGATTTCCAGATAATCACCCCTAAATAGCGCCTATTGTAATTTAAAGGTCGCGAATTTCTGCGGATGATGAAAAAAATATAAAAACAATTGCCACGTATTTGAAATTTTCCAAAACTACTCAAAATCGATAGCACTTTACGCAAGAGTAAAAATCTAAAAACAATTATTCATTAGATTTCCAGATAATCACCCCTAAATAGCGCCCATTGAAATAAAGAGGTCGCGAATTTCTGTGATTGAAAAAAAAAATATAAAAACAATTGCCACTAATTTGAAAGTTTCCAAAAGTACTCAAAATCGATAGCACTTTACGCAGGAGTAAAAATCTGAAAACAATTATTCATTAGATTTCCAGATAATCACCCCTAAATAGCGCCTATTGTAATTTAAAGGTCGCGAATTTCTGCGGATGATGAAAAAAATATAAAAACAATTGCCACGTATTTGAAATTTTCCAAAACTACTCAAAATCGATAGCACTTTACGCAAGAGTAAAAATCTAAAAACAATTATTCATTAGATTTCCAGATAATCACCCCTAAATAGCGCCCATTGAAATAAAGAGGTCGCGAATTTCTGTGATTGAAAAAAAAATATAAAAACAATTGCCACTAATTTGAAAGTTTCCAAAAGTACTCAAAATCGATAGCACTTTACGCAGGAGTAAAAATCTGAAAACAATTATTCATTAGATTTCCAGATAATCACCCCTAAATAGCGCCTATTGTAATTTAAAGGTCGCGAATTTCTGCGGATGATGAAAAAAATATAAAAACAATTGCCACGTATTTGAAATTTTCCAAAACTACTCAAAATCGATAGCACTTTACGCTGGAGTAAAAATCTGAAAACAATTATTCATTAGATTTCCAGATAATCACCCCAAACAGCGCCTATTGTAATTAAGAGGTCGCGAATTTCTGCGGATGATAAAAAAATATAAAAACAATTGCCACGAATTTGAAAGTTTCCAAAAGTACTCAAAATCGATTGCACTTTACGCAAGAGTAAAAATCTAAAAACAATTATTCATTAGATTTCCAGATAATCACCCCTAAATAGCGCCTATTGTAATTTAGAGGTCGCGAATTTCTGCGGATGATAAAAAAAATATAAAAACAATTGCTACGAATTTGAAAGTTTCCAAAAGTACTCAAAATCCATCGCACTTTACGCAGGAGTAAAAATCTGAAAACAATTATTCATTAGATTTCGAGATAATCACCCCCAAATACTCAAGTATTACACAATTCGAAAACTATAATTTAAAAAAATTCACAACTCGCGAAGTAATCGGTGGATTTTCAAAAACTCCATTTAAATTGATAAAAGGATAATTTGCATATCTAATTTAATTTTTGTAGAATTTCGTCGACACGTTTTATATTTTTTTTAGAATTTTTCACTCGAGTATTACACAATTCGAAAACTAAAATTTTCAAAAATTCACAACTCGCGAAATAACTGTCGGATTTTCAAAAACTCAATTTAATTTGATGAAAGGATGATTTGCAAATCTAATTGAATTTTTGTAGAATTTTGTCAACGCGTTTTATATTTTTTTTTCGAATTTTTCACTCGAGTATTACACAATTCGAAAACTAAATTTTTTAAAAATTCACAACTCGCGAAGTAATCGGTGGATTTTCAAAAACTCCATTTAAATTGATAAAAGGATAATTTGCATATCTAATTTAATTTTTGTAGAATTTCGTCGACACGTTTTATATTTTTTTTAGAATTTTTCACTCGAGTATTACACAATTCGAAAACTAAAATTTTCAAAAATTCACAACTCGCGAAATAACTGTCGGATTTTCAAAAACTCAATTTAATTTGATGAAAGGATGATTTGCAAATCTAATTGAATTTTTGTAGAATTTTGTCAACGCGTTTTATATTTTTTTTTCGAATTTTTCACTCGAGTATTACACAATTCGAAAACTAAAATTTTCAAAAATTCACAACTCGCGAAATAATCGGCGATTTAAAAAAACTGCACTTAATTTGATAAAACGATGATTTGAAAGTATAATTTAATTTTTGTAGAATTTCGTCAACACGTTTTATATTTTTTTTAGAATTATTCGCTCGAGTATTACACAATTCGAAAATTAAAATTTTCCAAAATTCACAACTCGCGAAATAATCGGTGGATTTTTAAAAACTGCATTTAATTTGATGAAAGGATAATTTGCAAGTATAATTTAATTTTTGTAGAATTTCGTCAACACGTTTTATATTTTTTTTAGAATTATTCGCTCGAGTATTACACAATTCGAAAATTAAAATTTTCCAAAATTCACAACTCGCGAAATAATCGGTGGATTTTTAAAAACTGCATTTAATTTGATGAAAGGATGATTTGCAAGTATAATTTAATTTTTGTAGAATTTCGTTGACACGTTTTATATTTTTTTTATTTTTTTTGCTCGCGTTTTACACAATTTGAAAACAAAAATTTTCAAAAATTCACAACTCGCGAAATAATTGGCGGATTTTCAAAAACTGCACTTAATTTGATGAAACGATGATTTGCAAGTATAATTTAATTTTTGTAGAATTTCGTCGACACGTTTTATATTTTTATAAAAATTTTCACTCGAGTATTACACAATTCGAAAACTAAAATTTTCCAAAATTCACAACTCGCGAAATAATCGGTGGATTTTTAAAAACTGCATTTAATTTGATGAAAGGATGATTTGCAAGTATAATTTAATTTTTGTAGAATTTCGTCGACACGTTTTATATTTTTATAAAAATTTTCACTCGAGTATTACACAATTGGAAAACTAAAATTTTCAAAAATTCACAACTCGCGAAATAATCGGTGGATTTTCTTGCCCCCAAACAGTGCCTATAGTAATTAATTGGTCACGAATTTCTGTGGATGATAAAAAAAATTGCCACAATTCCTATGAAAAGAAAGTAATGAAATGGAAAGTGTTTCGCCATAAAACCGTGGGATTATTATTATCCGTCGTCGGCAACAGCTTCGTTATAAAAGCTGTTTTTGTGGTGATAATTATGTGCATACTTTGCACTAATAATAAAATAGTAAGGCATTATACTTGGCCCAGTTTCTCTCCGTTGAGTTGGTGCAACACCGTATAGGGTCAAGGTGTTAAAAATAATAATTTACGACACTTGTTTCTTTTTTCTGCAGACGGATAAATAATAAACGTAATGGCAGAAAGACCGCTGGTGGTTAGCCTTTGAAAATAAAAAAAAAAACTATTTGTATATATTATGTATATACGATATTAATGTAGTAAGAACGTATAAAGATCATTTAGTAGTAATAAACGTGTTATAATTTACAACGTAATAGAATCGTAAATGACTATTATTTAAGACTATAAAAGAAAAAAAAAAGAAAACTTTTATTATTTCCAGTTTCCTGACTCCTTGATTTCAAAAAAAAAATAAGACAATTGCAAGCAATTTTGTCTGTTTAATAAATTTTGATATTGTCGCGTGGGGGTCGTCGCGACTTTAAGGTCAGAGACAATAGGTAACCACTATATAAACATTAAATCATATTAAATAAAAATAAAAACGTCAGCATACCAATAGAAGTTGTACACGCAGTGAAGGCGTAAATTGCAAAAGAAAGCCTGCACGGTGAAAACGTACTCGACGGCCTTTAAAAGCCATTGGCGTAGCTTCACCGGAGCGGCTTTGTGAGGTTAGGTAAGCGTAATTAGGAGACTTACCACAAGTGTTGAGGTATTAAAATAAACATCCTTTAACGTAATCCTCACGATTATTATTAATATTGCACGCACGTTCGCCAATCACCGAGCACGAACTCATTCCACTTTTTTGGGAAGCAACAACACAGAATCACCGAGAGCAGCAGCAGAATTGGACCGAGAGCAGCAGCAGCAGCACACCTCGTTGCGTCTTTATAGGTAACTATACGGGTTTCCTGGCGGAGAGCAAACCTACGTCTAACCCCCGAAGAAGCAATAAATCAATTTAACACAATGTGCCCAGAAATCCCTCTCCGAGTTCGGAGCACACATTTTACCATTTTTATTCGAGCCAGTGTGCTCTGGCAACAAAGGGCGCACGGAGTATTTCTGAAAAACCTCGAATGGCCGTCCCCACCTTATCTACACACATACACACACACACAAACCCCAATTAGACAAGGACCTTTTTGGTGCGCGGTCAGTTTGTCTTCGGACAATTGCATTTCGATTACTTGGTTTTGGGTAGATTTAATCTGCACGAGGGTACGGGTATGGTACGATGATTTGTCAAAACAGGATTATCGCTTTGGTAATTAAGGCACGGGCATTAAAAATAATGAGTCATTTAAATGCAATGAATTTCACGCATACCTGGATATTAAAGCAGTCGCATTTGGTGTTTATACAAAGTACAATAATTTTTTTTTCAATAGAATTTAAACTCGAGGGGAAAGAAAGGGACGGCAATAAATCATTATTTGTACGTAGTGCATTCAAATTTAGAAAGTTAAGAGTTTCAAGGTTTTGATAATAATGTTAGAACTAAATAATTTGAAACAAAAATAATTTGAAAACCCTTACACACGGCACCGAATCGGTCGTTTTACAGATTCGGTCATTTTGCAGTTTTCTATAGGGGCGAATATTTTCATTTTGTACTTTCAATGTGTCAATAAATGATTTATTATTATTATTATTTTAAAATTTCTATTAGTTTTTGAGATACAGCGTCCACAGGTGAACACACGGACATTTTTCAAGAATGGTCGGAATCGCCTCCGAGGACCTCAAAATGGATATTTTCGAATTCGAAAATAATACTCTCTCGTACATTGTGCGGAGAAAAGTAAACAAACAAAAAAGTTGGACTCGATTCTGGCAACCTCAAAATGACGATTTTCGTTGGTATTTCGTATTCGAAAACAAGAAAGATAGAGAAAGTTAAAAAATAAATTGGCCACGGCAACAAAGCCGCTTTTTAGCCATTAAAAAATATATATTAAACGGGTTACGGCCCGTTCACACGGCACCGAATCGATCGTTTTACCGATTCGGTTATTTTGCAATAAGAATAATAATAATAATGAAAACGATGCCGCAAGCAAACATTTTTAGTTCAATTTTCAGCTTTGCAATTCTTTCGTTTCTTGCCGTGGCACACAAAATCTGCCCAACGGCACCGAATCGGTCGTTTTACCGATTCGGTTATTTTGCCGTCTTTTATAGTGGCGCATATATTTAAATGTGCGTGTTCACACGATACCGTATACGGTCGACGGCAGTATCGTGTGAACACGCATATTGAAATATATGCACCACTATAGAAGACGGCAAAATAACCGAATCAGCAAAACGACCGATTCGGTGCCGTTAGACAGATTTTGTGTGCCACGGCAAGAAACAAAAGAATTGCAAAGCTGAAAATTGAACAAAAAATGTTTGCTTGCGGCATCGTTTTCATTATTATTATTATTCTTATTGTTTACTAATATACAGTGCGCGCCTAAAGTATGGAACATGGTCAGTAAAATCGAAATGAAATATTTTTGGAAAAAATCCTCGAACACGTCGATTTTCTTTTATGAAAGTCGATTTTCAGTCGTCATTTGTTTTTGAGTAATGACGTCAGCCATTTTGTTTTTAAATGGCAACCCCCTATTTTTGTTTTTGATTTTAAGAGATCTTTTCATTGTCGAACTGGCAGTATAAAAATATTGCCATCTCACATAAGGCATTTTTCGAGTAAATGACAATTGAAGGTTAGAACCCGATATTTAGATGTTTTTCAAAATTACCTTGTTCCAGCACTTGTAGCAATTTTTCCAAACAACAATGATCTTGACCTTTTATATAATACAATATGGTTTCAGCAAAACGGCGCATTCCCGCACTAGGCGCGTTTTTTAAATTTTTTTTTATAATTTTTTTTTTTTTGATCGATGATGTAGAAATTCTTCTTGAACATTTTGAATATTTTCTAGGCTAATTCTGCGCATTTATCTCTTTCGCGGGCTATTCTATTGGTCCTCACCTGCCAATCCATCTATTCGTAATGCAATTGTCCAAAAAACGCGCATAGTGCGGGGTTGCGCTATCTTGCTGAAACCATATTGTATGCATTGAAGGTTAAGATCATTTTTGTTTGGAAAAAAGCGCTGGAACAAGATCATTTTGCAAAAACTCTAGATGTCAAGTTCTCACCTTCAATTGTCATTTACTCGAAAAATTTCTTATGTAAGATGGCAATATTTTTATACTGCCAGTTCGACAATGAAAAGATCTCTCAAAATCAAGAACAAAAATAGGGGGTTGTCATTTAAAAACAAAATGGATGACGTCATTACTAAAAAAACAAATGACGACTGAAAAACGACTTTCATGCAAAAATGTGTATTTTTAAAAAACAAAATCGACGTGTTTCCAAAAATATTTTATTTCGGTTTTAATGAATATATTCCATACTTTAGGCGCACACTGTATAATGAGAGAGAGCTGAAATATGGAGAAGAAACTGTAATTGATTATTAAAAAAAGTTAAATAACCCTAAATCTAAACCCAAATCCCAATCTATAAAATTAATGAAAAAGCAACCTTGTATACACCACGACGCAACCCAATATACTCAGTAATGTTATTTTTGATGGCGGTAGTATCTGTACGGTTGATATTCTTTAACCGATAATGGTTCACTGAGATCTCGCAAAATCATAGAGCCAAATAAAGATGGCTCCTTTCAATCACGAAATCATAGAGAACTATATAAAGATGGTTTATTTTTATAAGCAACCAAGTATACAGCACGACGCAACCCAATATACGCGGTAACGTTATTTTTGTCCGGAAGAAGGCGGTACTATCTGTACGCTTGATATTCTTTAACCAATCATGGTTAACAGGGTTTTCGCAAAATCATAGAGAGCGAAATAGAGATGGTAATGTTATTTTTGTCCGGAAGATGGCGGTAGTATCTGTACGGTTGATATTCTTTAACCGATCATGGTTAACAGGGTTTTCGCAAAATCATAGAGAGCGAAATAGAGATGGTAATGTTATTTTGGTCCGGAAGATGGCGGTAGTATCTGAACGGTTGATATTCTTTAACCGATCATGGTTAACAGGGATCTTGCAAAATCATAGAGAACGAAATAGAGATGGTAATGTTATTTTTGTCCGGAAGATGGCGGTAGTATCTGTACGATTGATATTCTTCTATAACCCAGCATGGATCTAGCAAAATCATAGGGAGCGAAATAGAGATGTTTTTTTCAAGCACGAAATCATAGAGCTATATAAAGATGGTTTATTTTTATAGGCAACCGAGTATACACCACAACAAAACCCAATACATGCGGTAATGTTATTTTATCCGGAAGATGGCAGTACTATTTGTACGGTCGATATTTTTTAACCGATCATGGTTAACTGGGATCTCGCAAAATCAAAGAGAGCCAAATAGAGATGGTTCATTTCAATTACGAAATCAGAGCTATACAGGGTGTCCCATTTTAAATCGCCACCCGAAATATCTCGAAACCTGAGCAACATGCAAAAATGGGATTTTGCACTTCACTGGCCCTGAAAAAGGTTTCAGTGGCTGGAGGTTCGATCTCGTTCTTAGATCAAATGCTCGATCAAGTGTCCATCCCCGTCAATGCACTTCTGTACCCGCTAGCGAAAGATTACTTGAACATTTCGAAGGGTTTGGATGGAAATTGCTCGAAATGCAGCCCTAATCCTCTCTTCCATGTTCTGCACTGTTGTCGGAGCTTCAGCAAATATTTTCTCGTTGACTGTCCCCAGAGCAAAAAGTCAGGTCATTTTCAAGGTCACAAGCATAAGTCCCCCTCCGAACCCTTCAAATTTTATCGGAAACATTTTTTGACATATTGCTCGGTAATGTTATTTTTGTCTGGAAGATGGCAGCAGTATTCTGTACGGTCGATATTCTTTAACCGATCATGGTTAATTGGGATCACGCAAAATCATAGAGAGCGAAATAAAGATGGTTAATTGCAATCACGAAATCATAGAGAGCTATATAAAGATGGTTTATTTTATAGGCAACCTAGTATACACCACGACTAAACCCAATACACGCGGTGTTATTTTTGTCTGGAAGATGGCGGTAGTATCTGTACGGTTGATAATTTTTAACCGGTCATGGTTAACATGGTTCATCTCTTAGAGATATATATAAAGATGTTTTTATAGGCAACCTAGTATACACCACGACGCAACCCAATATACGCGGTAATGTTAGGCTAGGGTAAATCTAATCTAGGGTAAATCTAAGTCCTAAGCCCAAACCCTAAATATAATCCCCATGAAACCAATGAAAAAGTTTGTATACTTTAGTGGTCTAAGATTAATGGACCCTAAACTAAAACTAGGCTAAATCTACACTACACTAAACCCAAACCGTTGGTGTAGTGGGTACAGGCGAGCGCTTGTGCCGGTTGCACCTCGTGCCGCGTGGGTTCGAATCCCAGCCCGGGCGAAAGATTTTTCGGTTTCGAGAAGTATTCGTTCGGGTCAGTGGTTGTTGTATACGTCTTTAATGATTTATTTGTTTATTTAATTTCTGATTATATATACAACGGTGGTGACAGGTGGCCTAGTAGCCGACGCCAAAAACTCCCTAATCATTCACTCTCCTTAACCCGCAGTTCCATTCCACGTCCTTCCTTTAAAAAAAAAAATATTTCAAAAATAATGACGTTGTCAGGACTTTATTGGTTTTGCATGAAACGAAGTATCTTTAAGCCAGTATGCTGCCTTAAAAATTGATGACTGACCCAAACTTAAAGCAAAATCTTTATCCAAAAAATGTTGGTCTTTTTATATACATACCACTAGCGAAAGTACGCATCGCCATCATTATCATCGATTGTATTATTAGTCGACGACGTCCAGTTACGCAATTATGCCATAATACATGTCGGTCGATGCCGGTGTCATTAACCTTTCGACGTCAAGGACGAACAGTTGTCACACGTTGGCATATTTCTGGGAACCTAAATAGAAGCCCATCCGTTTATGGAAAGTGTTATGATCGATGGGGTTCCGTGGTAGGCCATGTTTGTGTCACATTAATTCACCATAACGTGTAAGCGAATGTATATTCAGATTTCTAAATATTAATTATGCATTTGCAACAAAATTTGCGAAAGGTTGATTGATCCTGACAAGTCGGTATCAATACAAACCAAGGCAGTTTTCATAAATGCCGACACATTTTTAACCCTTTCAGCCCTGGATTTTTAAATTTGAAAAAAAAAAAAATTTGTTAGTTATTATTCATGGGGAGCTTCTTAAGACCATAAATACCAAATTTTAACTCATTTGATTAATTAGTATAGGAATTAGTGAGGCTTTCTTGAAGTGACATCTAGTGACAAACAGCAAAAATATGGATTGTCATAGTAAGTAGAGACATGTAAATGTTGCGGTGGCAATTGCCGCCACCAGGGCCGAAAGAGTTAAGGCGTTTTCCTAAAATTAAATTGTGACATGGGTGGGAGGGGGGTGTTATAATTATAATTTAACAAAAAAAACCTGAGACATCATTTATGCAAGCCGCCCTGGTCGATATTAGCCTACAGTTCTATATGTAGGACGACTATTTTAAAGTTCCCCTTAAAATTATACCTAGAATATCATCAGCGCCATCTATAATTTATTCCAATAAGTACGTTCATTGATTATTCATTGAGTTTTGACAGGAAGCGAAAAATAAACTCTTGTGTGTTTTTAAATCTTAATTATTCGATTTATAGAAACGTTATGTTATGTTCCTACTAACCGCGGCTACACAGGTAAGGGGGCGGCGTAACTTAAGATCTCCTTTATTCTTGTACCCAAAAACTGCACATCCATTCCAATAGCTCGGTAATAACGTACTGACCATAGATAGTGTTAAATGTTTGGCGATACTTACGCCATCCCGTGTTTCCAGTGTGAGGCTCCAATGCGAACAATTTATTTCGCATGCGCAGCGCATGATACTGACTCTGCATATTTTGCGGTGTTGCCAAAATTCCGCGCATGGTCTCTTTTACTGGCGCGAAATACATTACAGTATCATTTACTTTCCTTTAATTTAAATCTCGGGCAAATGTGGGTTAACGTTAAGATCTTTAAAAATCAAAATCAGGGCAATTAAAAATTCTCAATCAATTAAAGATATTGCTTATTTGAGATACAAATTACAATGGCAAGATTGACAAGTCGAAATTATGGCAACCTAAGATACAAACAAATGTAAATTAGGTCAACTAAAAATTCCGACGAAGATGCTTGAAATGCACAAACGATCGCGCACGGATTGTAAATTTGAGATTCATCCGGAACGATCGTTAAAATTTGTCCTGAAGCGCAGAACTTCGAAGTTATTAGAAACCAAAGCTTCGGATATCAAAAGATGAATATTTGCCGCACGCGGAACTTTTCCAGTACATAAAATCCACGTCGTCACAATAATACGGAAACTGTAATTTACTTTGAGTCTCGCCCGGAACAAAGGGCATAACGCAATTGCTCGCGAATATAAAACACGCTCTTCGACTCGATCCGGCGTTTCCGGTTAAGGAATCCCTGCGAAAGTGTTTGGAATCCTTTCAACTTGTTAACGCTGTTTAAGGTAAGGTGCAGGCGAAAAAAAATAAGAGAGGAAACGCTTATCAAAGGGGAAGACCCTTTAATTTAAGTTTATTACTTTAAGTATATTACTACATTTCTCTGTAATTAGATTTTAAATCTGTTGAGAAATAAATATTATTATTACTATTATTCAAGACTTTTCGCGTTTGTAATGTGCGTTTCGCGGATGATTAATTGAAATATGGCGGAGGGCCACGTGAAACTCTAATTTCCTCCTAATGTTGGCAATTGTGCTTTGCCGGCTTAGTTGAATGTGCTCGGGCTGAACGTGGATTATTTTAATAGTTAAAGTTAAAATCACCAAGTAATTAAAACGAGATAAGTAATTAAATAACAGCAAATGGAACTACGTTATATAGGAACACTCCGAACGTGGTGTGAGGTGTTAGGGGAAATCCCTGTTTATTGCAAATCGAACTAGAGACGGAGTAACATATGAATTAGCTTAGTGGGGGTAAAAATCGGACTACTGAAAATTTCTGTAGATGGCGTAGAATTTCAGTGCACTAGATAACAGTTATATAAAAAAGTATTTATTTGTATTCATTAATGATTTTCTAAAGAACAAAGAATACGAGTGTAAACCTCGAAACGCCATGCAACCATAAATAACTCGATCCTTTGTCAAATGGCAAACAAAAGAAAACAGCACCAGACGAAACCGCGGCTTAAACTCGAACACCTTGCGAAGTTCCCGCTACAAAGCGATTCCGACGAAATTAATCCACTCACCCCGATTATAACTGGAAGCGGGCGTCTACCTGTGATCGATCCGAAAACCGCTGAAATGTTACAAAGGACTTGCATTCCCAGAAGACACACTAATCCGCTTCTAATTATCTGCCGGTTTTTTTAAACTATTATTGAATAACTACACTCGGCGTCAAAAAAAAAGCGCCACTCGAAAAATCGCGAAAATACTTGGTTCAATTTGGTCGAAAATCGATGAATCTTTCAGTTTAGGAAAGATTCAAGTTTTATCTTTAAGAATGTGGAGTTGATTTTGACCCCAAGTGCAACCCACCCCCGTAACAACGCGATGGAAAAAAAATGTTTTTTTTTCGTAAAAAAGTTGTAGCGTGCGCAAAAAAAATCGGCGGGAAATTTCACCACAATGGCAGAAAAATTTCATCAATTTCCTTCAAATGCCTTAAAAATCCGAGTGGTTTCGATGATTTAGAGCAAAGTTATGAATTTTTGAAAAAAAAATGACATTTTTCACTTTTTTGGCCATAACTTGAGTAATTCTGCACCAAAATCGATGAACTTTTACAGTCTGAACAGTTTCAAATTTTCTCTTCAACGTCATGTGAATTGTTTTGTTGCTAAAACGATTTCATCCCCTGCCACCCCATAAAGGAAAAAAAATGTTTTTGAAGTTTAAATGTGCAAATTTGGTTTCTTAAACTCAATTAACTTTGTTTTATTTTTGGAAACTATATTTTTGGAAAAACTCCGACTTTATCAAAAATTATTCAAATGTTTGTCATCATTAATTTTTACCGTTTCATTAGTACCGCTTGAGATTATGGATTACTCATCTTAAAATCAGATGTACGTGTTTTAAAAATAATACCACAAAAAACAACAAATAGAAATCAATTCGTCGTCCCTCACAGCGCCAGCTCGAATGCTTTTAAACGTCACCTGTCGCTCAATCTCATTGGAAGGGTTGAAAGAAAAAGCGGAGCGAACAGGGGGGAACAAATTGCACGCCCCATCAACATCGTACAATGAAAATCCCAAACTTGGAAACCTTTAACTACCCATCGCGACATTGATCCTTACATTCCTGAATACCTAAAACTTCATAATCATCATAATAAATGTGCGATGTCTATTGATGAAATAAAATATTAAAGTAATAATATAAACATTAAATATTGTTTCCCTATCAGAACACCTACAAACCGGTTTTGACCTTTCAGGTCTCATCGGTGTACTTAGTTACTGAGGGGGAACGGAAATTATAAGTATTCCAAACACCGTTAAAGGTAGAAACGCCAAAGTGGCGGAATCTATTGCCTGAATGCTGTACTGAACCATTGTTATATTTGCCGACGCTGGCATTTCCGTATCTTGTCGGTGGTAAGCCTCTAAGCCTCTAGAATTAGTTCCGAGTAAATTTGTACAATTTCAGGTTTGTGGCAATTGTTTTTAAATTTTTTCGATCGCTTGAAACATAAACAACTTGAGATTAACACCAAACTCTGTTCTCGTGCGATAATTTCGGAGATTAGTGGAGGGATGTTTACAGATTTTTACTGAATCATAAAGTGGAATTAGTTTCGAGTAAATTTGTACAATTTCAGGTTTGTGGCAATTGTTTTTATATTTTTTCGATCACTTGAAAAAATAAAAAAATCTTGAGATTAACACCAAACTGTTCTCGTGCGATTATTTCGGAGATTAGTGAAGGGATGTTTACAGATTTTTACTGAATCATAAAGTAGAATTAATTCCGAGTAAATTTGTACAATTTTAGGTTTATGGCAATTGTTTTTATATTTTTTCGATCACTTGAAAAAATAAAAAAATCTTGAGATTAACTCCAAACTGTTCTCATGCGAATATTTCGGAGATTAGTAAAGGGATGTTTCCAGATTATTACTGAATCATAAAGTAGAATTAGTTTCGAGTAAATTTGTACAATTTAAGGTTTGTGGCAATTGTTTTCATATTTTTTCGATCACTTGAAAAACTAAAAAAATCTTGAGATTAACACCAAACTGTTCTCGTGCGATTATTTCGGAGATTAGTGAAGGGATGTTTCCAGATTTTTATTGAATCATAAAGCAGAATTAATTTCGAGTAAATTTGTACAATTTCAGGTTTGTGGCAATTGTTTTTATATTTTTTCGATCACTTGAAAAAATAAAAAAATCTTGAGATTAACACCAAACTGTTCTCATGCGAATATTTCGGAGATTAGTAAAGGGATGTTTCCAGATTATTACTGAATCATAAAGTAGAATTAGTTTCGAGTAAATTTGTACAATTTAAGGTTTGTGGCAATTGTTTTCATATTTTTTCGATCACTTGAAAAACTAAAAAAATCTTGAGATTAACACCAAACTGTTCTCGTGCGATTATTTCGGAGATTAGTGAAGGGATGTTTCCAGATTTTTATTGAATCATAAAGCAGAATTAATTTCGAGTAAATTTGTACAATTTCAGGTTTGTGGCAATTGTTTTTATATTTTTTCGATCGCTTGAAAAAATAAAGAAATCTTGACATTAACACCAAACTGTTCTCGTGCGAATATTTCGGAGATTAGTGAAGGGATGTTTACAGATTTTTACTGAATCATAAAGTACAATTAATTCCGAGTAAATTTGTGCAATTTCAGGTTTGTGGCAATTGTTTTTATATTTTTTCGATAACTTGAAAAAATAAAAAAATCTTGAGATTAACACCAAACTGTTCTCGTGTGATTATTTCGGAGATTAGTGAAGGGATGTTTACAGATTTTTACTGAATCATAAAGTAGAATTAGTTTTGAGTAAATTTGTACAATTTCAGGTTTGTGGCAATTGTTTTTATATTTTTTCGATCGCTTGAAAAAATAAAGAAATCTTGACATTAACACCAAACTGTTCTCGTGCGAATATTTCGGAGATTAGTGAAGGGATGTTTACAGATTTTTACTGAATCATAAAGTACAATTAATTCCGAGTAAATTTGTGCAATTTCAGGTTTGTGGCAATTGTTTTTATATTTTTTCGATAACTTGAAAAAATAAAAAAATCTTGAGATTAACACCAAACTGTTCTCGTGCGATTATTTCGGAGATTAGTGAAGGGATGTTTACAGATTTTTACTGAATCATAAAGTAGAATTATTTACGAGTAAATTTGTACAATTTCAGGTTTGTGGCAATTGTTTTTATATTTTTTCGATAACTTGAAAAAATAAAAAAATCTTGAGATTAACACCAAACTGTTCTCGTGCGATTATTTCGGAGATTAGTGAAGGGATGTTTCCAGATTTTTATTGAATCATAAAGCAGAATTAATTTCGAGTAAATTTGTACAATTTAAGGTTTGTGGCAATTGTTTTCATATTTTTTCGATCACTTGAAAAAATAAAAAAATCTTGAAATTAACACCAAACTGTTCTCGTGCGATTATTTCGGAGATTAGTGAAGGGATGTTTACAGATTTTTACTGAATCATAAAGTAGAATTAATTCCGAGTAAATTTGTACAATTTTAGGTTTATGGCAATTGTTTTTATATTTTTTCGATCACTTGAAAAAATAAAAAAATCTTGAGATTAACTCCAAACTGTTCTCATGCGAATATTTCGGAGATTAGTAAAGGGATGTTTCCAGATTATTACTGAATCATAAAGTAGAATTAGTTTCGAGTAAATTTGTACAATTTAAGGTTTGTGGCAATTGTTTTCATATTTTTTCGATCACTTGAAAAACTAAAAAAATCTTGAGATCAACACCAAACTGTTCTCGTGCGATTATTTCGGAGATTAGTGAAGGGAAGTTTGCAGATTTTTACTGAATCATAAAGTAGAATTAATTCCGAGTAAATTTGCACAATTTCAGGTTTGTGGCAATTGTTTTTAGATTTTTTCGATCACTTGAAAAAATAAAAAAATCTTGAGATTAACACCAAACTGTTCTCGTGCGATTATTTCGGAGATTAGTAAAGGGATGTTTCCAGATTATTACTGAATCATAAAGTAGAATTAGTTTCGAGTAAATTTGTACAATTTAAGGTTTGTGGCAATTGTTTTCATATTTTTTCGATCACTTGAAAAACTAAAAAAATCTTGAGATCAACACCAAACTGTTCTCGTGCGATTATTTCGGAGATTAGTGAAGGGATGTTTCCAGATTTTTACTGAATCATAAAGCAGAATTAATTTCGAGTAAATTTGTACAATTTCAGGTTTGTGGCAATTGTTTTTATATTTTTTCGATCGCTTGAAAAAATAAAGAAATCTTGAGATTAACACCAAACTGTTCTCGTGCGATTATTGCGGAGATTAGTGAAGGGATGTTTGCAGATTTTTACTGAATCATAAAGTAGAATTAATTCCGAGTAAATTTGCACAATTTCAGGTTTGTGGCAATTGTTTTTAGATTTTTTCGATCGCTTGAAAACATAAAAAAATCTTGAGATTAACACCAAACTGTTCTCGTGCGATTATTTCGGAGATTAGTGAAGGGATGTTTCCAGATTTTTACTGAATCATAAAGTAGAATTAATTCCGAGTAAATTTGTGCAATTTCAAGTGTGAGTGGCAATTGTTTTTAGATTTTTTCGATCGCTTGAAAAATAATTCGAACAGGAATTTAATTCACATTTTATCACATACTGTCATAAAACGAAAGCAGCAGCAGTGTATTAATTAATATTCACCCCGATATAGGCAATTCCGCTTCATTAACATCCAACCCCGCGGACGCCCTCTGCCAGATGCTCGAATTCACAACAAATTTAGCCGGAAAGCGGCATTTCCCGACATTTGCACGTTTCTCGTATAATTTTAATGAGGCATCGTTTCGATACAAAGTACATTTTTGTATTTTAACAACTGGAAAATATTTTATTTGTTTCCGTCGATTTACGTTTGCTTGTTAATAATAATAATATTAGTAGAATTCAATTATTATTAAAATAGTCGAAATCGTGATTAAAAAATCCACTGGAATAAAACGTGGGTTTATTCCCGTCAATCAATTTTAACAATCCAACAAAAACTGCGAGGTGCGAACGGCACTCTTTAAATTTTTAACTAAAAGCCCAATTTTTCGCCGGTGTTGCAGAACTGAAATGGCCGCGTGTTATTACCCTCGCAAAAAAAAACAACGAGCGGGCTTCGCTTAAAACCTTCAATTACTGAATGCGTCTCGTAATTATTAATGGAAAATCGACTTGGCAATGAGGAAAAAAACAAGTTTTAATTAAATATTTCACGCGGATAATCAGTAATGAATCTGTGGATGTCTTTGTGGCAGCACGAAGAGTTCTTGTAATTAGTCAATTAGTTTCACCAAGGAGTGTTCTTGTATAAAAAAAAAATTTCGTTTCTAGGATGTAGGATGGTATTGATGAACCGGATTTTTCAAAATAATTTTTCAACAGAAATCTTTTACAACAGCAACAGGGACTACAGTACCAACTAAAACACATCTTAAAACTAGTTTAGAACTATTGGATTAAACTGTTGGGGTTCGGTGTCAAGTTGGTACCCCATTAAAAAAAATCCCGACGGCTCAATTTTACAAAAAATCTTTTTAAAAATTAATAGTATTTCTAGATACATACTACACTCTAACTTGACAAACGCACTTGAGGGCAAGTGATAAAAAAAAATCACCAAGGCCCTACGTGAGATAAAATACCGAGTTTCCAATTGTAAACGTTGAAAGGGTATTAAACCCAATTTAAAATTACATACTGGATTACAAAAATTGCCGCCGTCAGCTGAGAATATTGAGCAAGCAAGCGTAAATAATGACCCGTGACTCATTTTCACTTTCCGTTGCGCGCAGCAGTAGTGAGATTATGTTATCGTAATAAGTCTGGCGTGAAATGATGAATGACACGAAATTATAGGTGCGTGGGGGGGGGGGGATCGTAGGAACTGTCAGAACTAAGCACAGTCAGATGTCGTATCAGGTGGATGATCGTCGTCGGTCGTCCCCTATCGTGACCGTCTATGACCCGACCCGAAATGGAATCCTTGAAACTTTCCCTTTCACCACGTATAACTCTAATTCTCCCTTCGAAACCCGCCCTTCTCTTCCATAAAACCTGTAAGCAAATATTTAAGCCGGATGGAAGAAGGGTGTACATCAATCGGGTCATCAACTTGTTGCTCCTCTAAGATTTGCTTGAAGTGATATAAAAAAATATGGATGCTCATGATGAAATACTTATCCGAAAGTTGATCTATAGTTTGATCAATGGATCTTTGCGTGTGCGTCATTACCGAAGACCGAGTTTTGGACGACATACGTACACACATGATTGCGCATAATTCAACTTACCATCGTATGGAAATGTTGTCGGAGCTAGATTCAGCTATCGATGACGTGCACGCAAAGATCCATTGATCAAAGTATACCAGAAATTAAGACTTATGTACTGGAATATCAACTCGTTTAATTTTAATTTTAATTTTGTTGGAGAGATGGAGACACTTCATTTATTAAAACACTTTTACAAATGACCTCAACAGGCCTATTTTATTGGATTTTATTTGATAATCATAAAAAAAATGTAAATTATAAAAATACGCTATTGATTCTCTAAAACTGTGAAATCGAGATTTTTGTGGAGTTTCGAATTAGATCGCTGTATTCGTTTTGTGTTGGAGAGCTTTTAAGCGGAGCGAGCGAAGGAAAATACAAAATACGTCTTTCTTTATTGTGCGAGGAAGGCGGACGTTAGTCAGGGTCTATGACCCGACCCTGGGTCTTCCACTCTCGGAGGAGTCCAGACTTTTTGTCGGTCCCTTTTGTACGTGAGCGCGCACGCTTTTATTTAGTTAAACGGAGATCTAATTATAATCTCCAAGCTGTGCACTTTTCTTCTTCGCGAATTGCGGACAATTAAAGTTAAAATAAATTTAAAACTTATTTAGTAGATTGACAAATTCTGAAGATAATTTTTAGAATTTTTCTAATCGCAACATTCAATTCAAGTTTCGAGTGCTGTAATTTTATTTCCAGCCGAGTGCCATCAATTGTTTTCTAGTAAATCAAAAATACATTATTTCTAAGAGGATTTGGAAATTTTGAAGACAATTCAGCGAGAGATAAATTTTTTAGAACTTTTCCAATCGCGAGATGTAAATTTCGCAATCTACAATTCAAGTTTCGAGTGCCGTAATTTTATTTCCAGCCGAGTGCCATCAATTGTTTTCCAGTAAATCAAAAATTCATTATTTCTAAGACGATTTGGAAATTTTGAAGACAATTCAGCAAGAGATAAATTTTTTAGAACTTTTCCAATCGCGAGATGTAAATTTCGCAATCTTCAATTGAAGTTTCGAGTACCGTAATTTTATTTCCAGCCGAGTGCCATCAATTGTTTTCTAGTAAATCAAAAATACATCATTTCTAAGACGATTTGGAAATTTTGAAGACAATTCCGCGAGAGATAAATTTTCTAGAATTTTTCTAATCGCGAGATGTAAATTTCACAAGTTTCGAAATTTTGAGGACAATTCAGCGAGAGATAAATTTTTTAGAACTTTTCCAATCGCGAGATGTAAATTTCGCAATCTTCAATTCAAGTTTCGAGTGCCGTAATGTTATTTCCAGCCGAGTGTCATCAATTGTTTTCCGGTAAATCAAAAATACATTATTTCTAAGAGGATTTGAAAATTTTGAAGACAATTCCGCAAGAGATAATTTTTTTAGAATTTTTCTAATCGCGAGATGTAAATTTCGCAGTAAATCAAAAATACATTATTTCTAAGAGAATTTGAAAATTTTGAAGACAATTGAGCAAGAGGTAAATTTTTTAGAACTTTTCCAATCGCGAGATGTAAATTTCGCAATCTTCAATTCAAGTTTCGAGTGCCGTAATTTTATTTCCAGCCGAGTGTCATCAATTGTTTTCTAGTAAATCAAAAATACATTATTTCTAAGAGGATTTGGAAATTTTGAAGACAATTCAGCGAGAGATAAATTTTTTAGAACTTTTCCAATCGCGAGATGTAAATTTCGCAATCTACAATTCAAGTTTCGAGTGCCGTAATTTTATTTCCAGCCGAGTGCCATCAATTGTTTTCCAGTAAATCAAAAATTCATTATTTCTAAGACGATTTGGAAATTTTGAAGACAATTCAGCAAGAGATAAATTTTTTAGAACTTTTCCAATCGCGAGATGTAAATTTCGCAATCTTCAATTGAAGTTTCGAGTGCCGTAATTTTATTTCCAGCCGAGTGTCATCAATTGTTTTCTAGTAAATCAAAAATACATTATTTCTAAGAGGATTTGGAAATTTTAAAGACAATTCCGCGAGAGATAATTTTTTTAGAATTTTTCTAATCGCGAGATGTAAATTTCGCAATCTTCAATTCAAGTTTCGAGTGCCGTAATTTTATTTCCAGCCGAGTGCCATCAATTGTTTTCCGGTAAATCAAAAATACATTATTTCTAATAAGATTTGGAAATTTTGAAGACAATTCCGCGAGAGATAATTTCTTTAGAATTTTTTAATAAATTTTGCAATCTTCAATTCAAGTTTCGAGTGCCGTAATTTTATTTCCAGCCGAGTGCCATTAATTGTTTTCCGGTAAATCAAAAATACATTATTTCTAATAAGATTTGGAAATTTTGAAGACAATTCCGCGAGAGATAATTTCTTTAGAATTTTTTAATAAATTTTGCAATCTTCAATTCAAGTTTCGAGTGCCGTAATTTTATTTCCAGCCGAGTGCCATCAATTGTTTTCCAGTAAATCAAAAATTCATTATTTCTAAGACGATTTGGAAATTTTGAAGACAATTCAGCAAGAGATAAATTTTTTAGAACTTTTCCAATCGCGAGATGTAAATTTCGCAATCTTCAATTGAAGTTTCGAGTGCCGTAATTTTATTTCCAGCCGAGTGCCATCAATTGTTTTCCAGTAAATCAAAAATTCATTATTTCTAAGACGATTTGGAAATTTTGAAGACAATTCAGCAAGAGATAAATTTTTTAGAACTTTTCCAATCGCGAGATGTAAATTTCGCAATCTTCAATTGAAGTTTCGAGTGCCGTAATTTTATTTCCAGCCGAGTGTCATCAATTGTTTTCTAGTAAATCAAAAATTCATTATTTCTAAGACGATTTGGAAATTTTGAAGACAATTCAGCAAGAGATAAATTTTTTAGAACTTTTCCAATCGCGAGATGTAAATTTCGCAATCTTCAATTGAAGTTTCGAGTGCCGTAATTTTATTTCCAGCCGAGTGCCATCAATTGTTTTCTAGTAAATCAAAAATACATTATTTCTAAGAAGATTTGAAAATTTTGAAAACAATTCAGCGAGAGATAATTTTTTAGAACTTTTCCAATCGCGAGATGTAAATTTCGCAATCTTCAATTGAAGTTTCGAGTGCCGTAATTTTATTTCCAGCCGAGTGTCATCAATTGTTTTCTAGTAAATCAAAAATACATTATTTCTAAGAGGATTTGGAAATTTTAAAGACAATTCCGCGAGAGATAATTTTTTTAGAATTTTTCTAATCGCGAGATGTAAATTTCGCAATCTTCAATTCAAGTTTCGAGTGCCGTAATTTTATTTCCAGCCGAGTGCCATCAATTGTTTTCCGGTAAATCAAAAATACATTATTTCTAATAAGATTTGGAAATTTTGAAGACAATTCCGCGAGAGATAATTTCTTTAGAATTTTTTAATAAATTTTGCAATCTTCAATTCAAGTTTCGAGTGCCGTAATTTTATTTCCAGCCGAGTGCCATCAATTGTTCTCCGGTAAATCAAAAATACATTATTTCTAAGACGATTTGGAAATTTTGAAGACAATTGAGAAAGAGATAATTTTTTTAGAACTTTTCCAATCGCGAGATGTAAATTTCGCAATCTTCAATTCAAGTTTCGAGTGCCGTAATTTTATTTCCAGCCGAGTGCCATCAATTGTTTTCCAGTAAATCAAAAATACATTATTTCTAAGAGGATTTGGAAATTTTGAAGACAATTCCGCGAGAGATAATTTTTTTTAGAACTTTTCCAATCGCGAGATGTAAATTTCGCAATCTTCAATTCAAGTTTCGGGTGCCGTAATTTTATTTCCAGCCGAGTGCCATCAATTGTTTTCTAGTAAATCAAAAATACATTATTTCTAAGACGATTTGGAAATTTTGAAGACAATTCAGCGAGAGATAACTTTTTTAGAATTTTTCTAATCGCGAGATGTAAATTTCGTTTCCTTCAAGTTTCTGTTTAATATTTTCATTCAATATTGCAATTTACGTTTTAGTGTTGTAATTTTGAACTCACCATGGTAATTACATTGGGTAATATCATCCTCTCCCCGATGCGGTCAGAAAACTGGAAATAAAAAAAAGAACAATTAAGCCATTAGAATACCACGCACAAGGAAAATAAAAGGTAAGCCGAGTAAAAATATTTAAATTAAATTAACTCGACTGTTGTCGTTACATTAAGCCGTTCCCGCTTTTAATTTACTATGCGCACTTTCCCCGCCGAAGGGCGGGAGAGAGTTTTAATTACTTTTTAATTTAATCCCGTGCCGGAGACTAAACCTGACAAAAAAAACGTGGTATGCACCTTTATATAAACTAAAGCATTCATAATATACGACCACGGCACTAACATGACTAAATAAATATAAGCAAGCGTGTGCGCATACGGGAAGGGCGTAATGGGGAAATGGGAAGGTGCTCCGTCCTGTTGAAGCCAAAGTCTGATATGTGAATTTAAGTATTTATAATATATGACTACGATATTAATATGACTAAAAAATTATAAGCAAGTATGTGCGAACGGAACGAGCGTAATGGGGAGGTGCTCCATCCTGTTGAAACCAAAGTCTGATATATAAACTTAAGTATTTATAATATGTGACTACGATGCTAATATTACTAAATAAATGTAACCAAGTACGTGCGAACAGGAAGAGCGTAATGGGGAAGTGCACCGTCTTGTTGAAACCAAAATCTGATATATAAACTTACGATACTAATATGACTAAATAAATATAACCAAGTATGTGCGAATGGAAAGAGCGTAATGGGGAGGTGCTCCGTCCAAAATCTGATACGTGCATTTCAATAATTGAATAATAATATTAATACAAATTATTCCTATAAGCTACTGCGATTGATTTCTTTTTGTAACACACTGTATATCGGATAGGAAAAATCTGGATGGTGTAAAATTTTACTGTAACAAAAAAATGAGGAATTTATTTGCACAAACTGTATTGACCTAAGATAAAATGGATTCTGATAAGAAATTTACTTGGGACACACTGTATTATTGCTCGACGGTGTTTATTGTTGCGCCGTGCACGAGGGGTTGATTAACCGAGGGTTCGAATTCAGTGCATTCCCGAAGGAATATCGCTGAACTTCTGTCGTATATCTTCATGTGCTCTGCGTGAAACTTAAGACACCTTTATCAGGATCTGGTGTGGTAATAAATATTTATTGTGCAACTGGCAGGGACATACAGTGGCGCACTCATGATTGAATTTTAATAAAATATTTACGACTGAAAAGAGTATAATAAAATATGTGCAAATTCGTCAGATGAAGATAAACATTTATTTAAAGAATAAAAAAAAATATTGTCAATTGTTTTAGTAGAATATTAGAAATTCTAAAGCCAATTCCACAATGGATTAATTTTTAAAATCACCGAATGCAATTTTTCTCCTCCATTTAAGTTTTTGAGTGACGACATTTTGTTTCCAGCGGTGATATGTCAATTGTTTTAGTCGAATGTCACAGGTAGGTTAATTCTGGATGGATTTTGAAAATTTTAAGCCAATTCCAGCGTAGATTAATTTTTTACAATTTTTCTAATCGCCGATTGCAAGATTTTTTTCTTTACAGTTCAAGTTTTGAGTGTCAATATTTTGTTTTCAGGTAACGTATGTCAATTGTTTTAGTGGGATAATGAAAACAGGTTAGTTCCGGATGGATTCTAAAATTTTGAAACTAATTCCACCGTAGATTATTTTTTTACAATTTTTCTAACCGCCGATTGCAATATTTCTTCCTTACAGTTCAAGTTTTGACTGTCGATATTTTGTTTTCAGGTAATGTGTGTCAATTGTTTTAGAGGGATAATGAAAACAGGTTAGTTCTGGATGGATTCTAAAATTTTGAAACTAATTCCACCGGAGATTAATTTTTTGCAATTTTTCAAATCGCTGATTGCAATATTTCTTCTTTACAGTTCAAGTTTTGAGTGTCGATGTTTTGTTTTCAGGTAGTGCATGTCAATTGTTTTAGTGGGATAATGAAAACAGGTTAGTTCCGGATAGATTCTGAAATTTTGAAACTAATTCCACCGGAGATTAATTTTTTGCAATTTTTCAAATCGCCGATTGCAAGATTTCTTCTTTACAGTTCAAGTTTTGAGTGTCGATGTTTTGTTTCCAGGTAGTGCATGTCAATTGTTTTAGTGGGATAATGAAAACAGGTTAGTTCCGGATGGATTCTGAAATTTTGAAACTAATTCCACCGTAGATTATTTGTTTGCAATTTTTCAAATCGCCAATAACCAGCCGGAAAAATTTTGGCGACATGTTCAAAAGCTGAAGAAAGAGGAAGGTTTTCCAAGTGTTATGTTGTCTGGTAATGTGACTTTGGACAATTCAGTTGATATAGTTAATTCCTTCGCGGACAGTTTTGCTTCTAATTATAAAATATGTGAAATAGATTCAAACAGACTATCCGAACATTTATTGATGTGTAATGAAAAGGCGAGTTGTGAAAAATTTATTGTTAATGTAAGTGATATATATATAGTGAATTATCATCCTTGTCTAATAACTTCAGTAGTGGTCCGGATGGCATTCCAGGAGACTTTTTAAGTAAATGCGTCTGTACTCTTAGTAATCCTATTTATTTATTATTTCGTGCATCAATATCGCAGAGTATATTTCCTGATTTGTGGAAACATAGTTTTATAGCACCTATTCATAAAGCTGGTAAGAAGAACATAATAGATCACTATAGAGGAGTTGCTCTTCAGTCAGCGATTCCGAAAGCACTGGACAAGTTAATTTCTGGCCAACTGATATGGATGTCAAAAAATATAATTATTCAGGAGCAACATGGATTTTGTACAGGACGCTCTACAGTAACAAACTTGTTAATTTACCAATCTTATATCTTAAATGCCTTGGAGAAAGGTCATCAAGTTGATGCCATATACACGGATTTCTCCAAGGCATTTGACAGAGTGAACCATGTGTTGCTAATGAATAAGTTAAAATGTTTCGAATTTCACACCGATGTTGTAAACTGGATCCAATCGTTCTTGAGCAATCGAACTCAAACGGTTAGAATAGGAAATATTACATCAGAGTACATACACATACCCTCAGGTGTCCCACAGGGAACACATTGTGGACCAATTCTCTTTCTATTGTTCATAAATGATCTCAGTAAGTCATCTCTTATAAACTAGGGATTGCCTCAATAAATTTTAATGTAAACACTACGCTGAACAATTTAAACCTTAGTTCGTTAAAGTCTAGGAGAATCGAACTTGATGTCTCTTTTTTTCACAGATTAATATCGGGTAATATTCAATGTTTTCAATTACTGAGTATGTTAAATTTTAACACAAACTCCTATTCAAGGAAATGTAGGAATAATATGTTGTTTCATGTTGGAATTTCTAGGAATAATTATTCATATCATGGTCCATTTAATCGAATTATGAGATCTATAAATGCCTACAATCAAATTAACCACTTTGATATTTTTGGGAGCGAACTTGGCAATTTTAAGCGTAAGTTAAAACATATTGTTTGATTTGAAATTTATTGGAATAGGTACATGTTATTTATAGTTTTCTTTAGGTTATAGCTTATACGCAGTTATGTTTACAAATATTATAGTTTAGTAATAGTATTACGTTGCGCAAGTATATACGTGCTGTTGTGTCATTATGACAATTTTATTTGTAATTTATCTGTAAACAGGTGTTTTCCGTATAATAAATATTATTATTATTATTATTATTATTAATTGCAAGATTTCTTCTTTACTGCTCAAGTTTTGAGTGTCGATATTTTGTTTTAAGGTAATGAATGTCAATTGTTTTAGTGGGATAATGAAAACAGGTTAGTTCCGGATAGATTCTGAAATTTTGAAACTAATTCCATCGTAGATTATTTTTTTACAATTTTTCTAATCGCCGATTGCAAGATTTCTTCTTTACAGTTCAAGTTTTGAGTGCCGATATTTTGTTTTCAGGTAACGTATGTCAATTGTTTTAGTGGGATAATGAAAACAAATTAGTTGCGGATGTATTCTGAAATTTTGAAACTAATTCCACCGTAAATTAATTTTTTGCAATTTTTCTAATCGTCGATTGCAAGATTTTTTCTTTACTGTTCAAGTTTTGAGTGTCGATATTTTGTTTTCAGGTAATGTATGTCAATTGTTTTAGTGGGATATTAAAAACAGGTTAGTTCCGGGTGGATTCTGAAATTTTTAAACTAATTCCACCGTAGATTAATTTTTTGCAATTTTTCTAATCGCCGATTGCAATATTTCTTCTTTACAGTTCAAGTTTTGAGTGTCGCTATTTTGTTTTCAGGTAATCCATGTCAATTGTTTTAGTGGGATATTGAAAACAGGTTAGTTCCGGATGTAATCTGAAATTTTGAAACCAATGCCATCGTAGATTAATTTTTTTGCAATTTTTCTAATCGCCAATTGCAAGATTTCCTCTTTACAGTTCAAGTTTTGAGTGTCGAAATTTTGTTTTCAGGTAATGTATGTCAATTGTTTTAGTGGGATAAAGAAAACAGATTAGTTCCGGATGTATTCTGAAATTTTGAAACTAATTCCACCGTAGATTATTTTTTTACAATTTTTCTAATCGCCGATTGCAAGATTTCTTCTTTACAGTTCAAGTTTTGATTGTCAATATTTTGTTTTCAGGTAATGCATGTCAATTGTTTTAGTGGGATAATGAAAACAAATTAGTTGCGGATGTATTCTGAAATTTTGAAACTAATTCCACCGTAGATTAATTTTTTGCAATTTTTCTAATCGCCGATTGCAATATTTCTTCTTTACTGCTCAAGTTTTGAGTGTCGATATTTTGTTTTCAGGTAATGTATGTCAATTTTTTTAGTGGGATGATGAAAACAGGTTAGTTACGGATGTATTCTGAAATTTTGAAACAAATTCCAACGTAGATTATTTTTTTGCAATTTTTCAAATCGCCGATTGCAATATTTCTTCATTACAGTTCAAGTTTTGACTGTCGATGTTTTGTTGTCAGGTAATGTATGTCAATTGTTTTAGTGGGATAATGAAAACAAATTAGTTGCGGATGTATTCTGAAATTTTGAAACAAATTCCAACGTAGATTAATTTTTTTGCAATTTTTCTAATCGCCGATTGCAATATTTCTTCTTTACTGCTCAAGTTTTGAGTGTCGATATTTTGTTTTCAGGTAATGTATGTCAATTTTTTTAGTGGGATGATGAAAACAGGTTAGTTACGGATGTATTCTGAAATTTTGAAACAAATTCCAACGTAGATTATTTTTTTGCAATTTTTCAAATCGCCGATTGCAATATTTCTTCATTACAGTTCAAGTTTTGACTGTCGATGTTTTGTTGTCAGGTAATGTATGTCAATTGTTTTAGTGGGATAATGAAAACAGGTTAGTTCCGGATGGATTCTGAAATTTTGAAACTAATTCCACCGTAGATTATTTTTTTGCAATTTTTCAAATCGCCGATTGCAAGATTTCTTCTTTACAGTTCAAGTTTTGAGTGTCGCCATTTTGTATCTACGAACGGCTTGTCTATTGTTTTAGTAGAATATTTGAAATAGGTTCATTCCGGATGGATTTTGAAATTCAAAAGCCGATAGATTAATTTCTTACAATTGTTTTTTTTCGGCAGGTGCAATTTTTCTTTTTCATTAAAGTTCCAAGTGACGGGTTTTTGTTTCCAGCAGTGATATGTCATTTGTTTTGCTAGGATTTCACAAGCAGGTTAATTTTAGATGCAGGTAAATAATTGAAAAAGAAAACCCTTTACTAGTTACAGACGCATTAAATAAATTTCATAACAACAAAATATTCATATAATTTGAAATGAAACAACTTTCGATATTTTACCACTATTATTTGAATAATACACACAATCACAATGTTTAATTGGCACTCACACATTACGAAAAATCTGCAAACACCCATTTAAGAGATGCGCAGATATTCACAGACAAGCAGCATTGATTGTATTGCGATATCGCACATCTGACAAATGAAATGTAAAAGGCTACTTCGGTATGCCTAGATGAGGTAGTGGTCACGACGCTGGATGGTTGGGTGTGTGGAGCTTTAACACGTTCGCAGCCACCGACGCGATGGTGCGCCCGACTCATATTTACGCATGCGCCCTCGACGCACCAGCACGTTAAAAAAAAACAACTATTGGTATGCATCGCTACAAAATTTGGTCCGATGTGCCACTTGCGCCCAAAAAAAAAACTTTGATTCAGGTGAGTAAATTTTCATTTCTGACGCAATCCCAATTTCAGTGGCAGCGAACGTGTTAAATAAATAAATTAGTATTACAAATCTTTACACTCTCTTAACACGTTGGCTGCTAACTCGTCGATGTTTAATGCTGCTCGCAATCAATTAAAATGTATTTTACTTTATGGTAAAAATAAACTAATCGCACCAATTAATTAAATCCACTGTATAAATCGATAGTACCGATTAAATTAAGCGAATAGTAATGTTTCTTGCTCGGTTTGCATTACATGTGCATCTGATTAATTACGGATAGCCTCCTGAATGCATTACGGCTCGTATAAATTGTTAACAAAGTATCCTAATTAATAATAATCGGTGCTGATGATGTAAGCGCCTCGGATGAGATCGATTTTGAAACGGCTCTCCATCGATTCTCGGTCCAATTAGCTCACAGAATTTAATATTTACACGCGTAATGGACACCCGAGCACAATGGGATTTGTGTACACTGTAAATCAATGTAGCGTTTTGTCGGCAATTAATGATGTGGCGGATGCTTGCAAGATATATAAGCTTTTTTGTTGTGCTAAAATATATATTGAACGTTCATTTAAGTTATTGAAATGATTGATGAATATTCTGTTCTGTTTAAATAATAGTCATCTACTTCTGCAACAATTTTTAATCGTCTGTTAGCCCTCTATTGCATACTGTTTGCATAATTTTTGTTAGACAAGTGCTGCTATCTTACGAAATAAATAATTACTAAAATAAATAAAAAAGATTGGAAAACTGTGAGAGATCCTCAACAAAATATTTTTGAGGAAATCTTTCAGAAGACTTTATTTTTTTTCTTTATTTCTCAACTGGTAGAGCAGACGCGTTCGTACAGCGCACAGAAAAAAAAAACTAAACAAACCAATTACAAATAACTCTTAATGAAATAAAGCAATTCATATGAATATTGATTTGGATGTCTCTCACCAGACAACTTTCCTCAAGCAAGTATTGGACCGCTAAAACCAGAATAGTTCAAATTACGGATGTTATGTCTCTTAAAAAAAATTGAAGAACTCAAAAGCTTTCTTCATTTCTTTGAAAATTGTGTTGCTGCAAAAAAATACTGATAAAATTACGTCAGTACTAAACCAAATAAAAGATTAACACATTTTATAAAAAAAATAGAATTTTGCCTTATTGCCTTAACCATTTAATGTAAAAAACTTATATTTTATGTTTAAATAAATCATGCAATGGAGGGTGAGGTTTTATTATTATTGGGTCAAATCAAACTCATACTGTAACAGGTCAGTGACGTAAATAATATTCCATCGTAGACAATTTCCACGATTTCCTTTAGTCCTACATAACGAGTTTGACGGCTCGCGGGGTGACTCATGGTACGGCCGTGGTACCAGAGGTCAGCCGTCTCTACAACCGACCCTACCTACCTGTACCTCTTCCGTACCATGAGTCACCCCGCGAGCCGTCACTGCTTCCAAGTTTAAATTTGGATTATTAAAATGAGGAATAATTATGAAATTTGTTTTATAATATAACGAACGATATTAGTATGTACATTAATGGCATGATAATTATCACACATGGCCATGACATAGTTATCGGCACATTTCAACCGCATTCGTGACGAGAACTGAGAATCATCTTCGTTTTCCACAGTGTTCATATTTCAATTGCTTTCGTGTTGCGCTGGAAGAGGAATCTTCTTTTTCCCATTTTAAAATTTAATTAATCGAAACGTGTATCAGGCGGCGGCCGCGAAGGTCGCGCTCCATCAGCTGAACGCGCCACAAGGCCGATTTTATTATGGCCGCCATAAAAGGCCGTAAAAACGGCGGATCGGATTCCATAAAGCCTCATTATAATAATTTTACATTTACGCTTTTCACTGAGAGAGCCCACCTGGGAATAGGCGTCGAGGGGCCTTAAATTAATGTAATTTTTTTTGTTTATGATGATGATGGCGGGTCATTATCATGGGCATCGGACGGTCCCCTCAAGTGCCGTCCCACGTTTTCCTGAATTTAAAGGTTACAGTTGTTTTTTTCGAACCAAATGCCAAAATCGCAAAATAGAAAATTTTTGAAATTGCACACCTGCCGAACGCGTCGTCCGATTTTGATGATTTACACATCAAAATATGGCAAATTTAGTGAAATGTTAAAACTGATTACAAAATATTTTTGTGAAATTAACGCAAAATGCGAAAATCTCACTTTTTTAAGTTCGAAGATTTTAAAATCGTAAATTTGATTTTTGAAATTGCACAACTGCCGAACGCGTCGTCCGATTTTGATGATTTACACGTCAAAATATGGAAAATTTAGTGTAATGTTAAAACTGATTACAAAACATTTTCGTGAAATTAACGCAAAATGCAAAAATCTCACTTTTTTAAGTTCGAAGATTTTAAAATCGTAAATTTGATTTTTGAAATGGCACACCTGCCGAATGCATCGTTCGATTTTGATGATTTAAACATCAAAATATGGAAAATTTTGTGAAATGTTAAAACGGATTAGAAAACATTTTCGTGAAATTAACGCAAAATTCAAAAATCTCACTTTTTTTAAGTTCGAAGATTTTAAAATCGTAATTTTGATTTTTGAAATTGCACAACTGCCGAACGCGTCGTCCGATTTTGGTGATTTACACGTCAAAATATGGAAAATTTAGTGTAATGTTAAAACGGATTACAAAACATTTTCGTGAAATTAACGCAAAATGCAAAAATCTCACTTTTTTAAGTTCGAAGATTTTAAAATCGTAATTTTGATTTTTGAAATTGCACAACTGCCGAACGCGTCGTCCGATTTTGATGATTTACACGTCAAAATATGGAAAATTTAGTGTAATGTTAAAACTGATTACAAAATATTTTCGTGAAATTAACACAAAATGCAAAAATCTCACTTTTTTAAGTTCGAAGATTTTAATTAAAATCGTAATTTTGATTTTTGAAATTGCACACCTGCCGAACGCTTTGTCCGATTTTGATGATTTACACATCAAAACATGGCAAATTTAGTGAAATTTTAAAACTGATTACAAAACATTTTCGAGAAATTAACGCAAAATGCAAAAATCTCACTTTTTTAATTTCGAAGATTTTAATTAAAATCGTAATTTTGATTTTTGAAATTGCACACCTGCCGAACGCGTTATCCGATTATGATGATTAAAACATCAAAATATGGAAAATTTAGTGAAATGTTAAAACGGATTACAAAACATTTTCGTGAAGTTAACGCAAAATGTAAAAATCTCACTTTTTTAAGTTCGAAGATTTTAATTAAAATCGTAATTTTGATTTTTGAAATTGCACACCTGCCGAACGCTTTGTCCGATTTTGATGATTTACACATCAAAACATGGCAAATTTAGTGAAATTTTAAAACTGATTACAAAACATTTTCGAGAAATTAACGCAAAATGCAAAAATCTCACTTTTTTAATTTCGAAGATTTTAATTAAAATCGTAATTTTGATTTTTGAAATTGCACACCTGCCGAACGCGTTATCCGATTATGATGATTAAAACATCAAAATATGGAAAATTTAGTGAAATGTTAAAACGGATTACAAAACATTTTCGTGAAGTTAACGCAAAATGTAAAAATCTCACTTTTTTAAGTTCGAAGATTTTAAAATCGTAATTTTGATTTTTGAAATTACATAACTGCCGAATGCATCGTTCGATTTTGATGATTTAAACATCAAAACATGGCAAATTTAGTGTAATGTTAAAACTGATTACAAAACATTTTCGTGAAATTAACACAAAATGCAAAAATCTCACTTTTTTAAGTTCGAAGATTTTAAAATCGTAATTTTTTATTTTTGAAGTTGCAAAACTGCCGAACGCGTTGTCCGATTATAATGATTTAAACATCAAAACATGGCAAATTTAGTGAAATGTTAAAACGGATTACAAAACATTTTCGTGAAATTAACGCAAAATGTAAAAATCTCACTTTTTTAAGTTCGAAGATTTTAAAATCGTAATTTTGATTTTTGAAATTGCACAACTGCCGAATGCGTCGTCCGATTTTGATGATTTAAACGTCAAAATATGGCGAATTTAGTATTTTAAAACGGATTAATATATTTAAAAAAATTGATATTTTTAAATTTCCAAAATTTTAAAAACGCAATTTTATAATAATAATAATAAAGTTTATTTACGGTAACCACCTTTGTATACATAAAATACAAAATATATAATAACAAAATAAAGTATGTGAAACATTTCAACTTAATGAGTACATCCATTACAAAGAAACAACATATAAATGGTAGAGATCAAAATTGACATAAAAGTTATACAATGCTTAAGTTATATAATATTAAAATCGTGAAAGTAAAGAATACCAAAAATAAATACAAATTTCATTATCTTTAATTTTTGAAATTGTACAACTGCCGAACGCGTTGTCCGATTTAAATTAATTAAACGTCAAAATAAGGCGAATTTAGTGTCACTTTAAAACGGATTGCAATATTTTTTCGTGTAATGAACACGAAATGCAAAACTGCAGTTTTTAAATTTCCAGGATTTTTTTTTTAAATTGCATAACTGCTGTACGCATTGTTCGATTTTGATGATTCAAACGTCGAAATATGGCAAATTTTATGTAATTTTAAAACGGGCTGAGAAATTTTCTCTCGACATTAAGACAAAATGCAAAAATTGCATTTTTTAAATTTCCAATTTCTCGACGACGAGATTTGTAAAATTCCTTCGGCAAAGTCTTATATTCATCCGAAAGATAGTTAAAAGTAGTTAGAACCTAAAAAAATAAATTGGTTGTTCAATTGATTTTCGAGTTTCAGAGGATAATTAACTCTTCAACGGATGAACAAATTTGACAAATTCTTCCAGCAAAGTGCTGTACTCGCAGGTAAGACCAAAAAATTGAATTTGCCGTATAATTGTTTTTTTGTCTTTGGGGATAACTCCTGAACGCATAAACAGATATTGAAAATTCCTCCACCGTCTGTATACAGGGTGTTTCAAAATCGAAGCTCACCATGGGGATCTCGCTTATTAGAAGAGATAGAGAGCATGTTTAAATTTGGCACTTTTGCAGAATTTTATGCTGATTAATAATCCACTGAAAAAAATTACTTAAATTCTTTTGTTTTCGAGTAAAGTCCAAAAAAACTGATTTTCGTTTTTTCTTTATATCTCCGTTATTTGAGCAGATATTTAAAAATGGTAAAGACGTTCTGATGGCACCTTTTTATTATCTAATAGATGGCGTAATATTTTTAGTTGTAACATGTTTCGTTTCTTTTGAACCATCATCAACTTTCTTATTTCTTATGGACGCCATATTTATTTTTTATCGCATGTTAATGCTCATTTTTTTGCGATGACAACAATGTAACACAATATACTTTTAATTTCATAAATGAATTATAGGCAGTCTATTTAGCGCTTACTAAAAATCATCCGTGCCATGGAATTATAATCAATTAAAAATCTGAAAAACTCAAACGAAACATGTTACAACTAAAAATCTTATGCCATCTATTAGATAATAAAAAAGAATGTCTTTACCGTTTTGAAATATCATCTCAAATAACGATGATATAAAGAAAAATCGAAAATATTTTTTTTTCGGTTTTTTTGAAAACTCGAAAACAAAACAATTTAAGTAATTTTTTTCAGTGGATTATTAATTGGCATAAAATTCCTGAAAAGTGCCAAATTTAAACATACCCTCTATCTCTTCTAATAAGCGAGATCCCCATGGTGTGCCTCGAATTTGAAACACGCTATATAGAAAAAATAATTGTTTAATGCGGTTTATTGAACAAAAAGTTCTATTGAATTTTCAGAGATAAAAATTTTCAAAGTTAGAAATTCGAAATATTCATTTACATATTACTTAGTTGATATTGGTTGAATCTAAATATTTTATAACAACATGGATAGAACTCACAGAGAACTACGGGAAACACCAATCAGAACTATTCGGAATTATAAAAAATACTTTTTGAAAAAGTCGCAAAGCCCCAAAAGAGTTAATTTTCTATTTCTAATTATTGAGTACAATAACATAGGTGTGTCTTCTGATCATTGATCATTGGATGAGCAATACATTTATTCTATAATTTCAATTAAACTAAAATTTGCAATCGGTTCCAGCAAGATGGTGCAATAACTCACGTTGAAAAATTGTCATATCTACGCAATAATTATTTTCTTATAGTAAAACAGTTATTTGTTTAAATACGCAGCGTCAACTTGCTCTGCCTACGTGGGTCTTATAATAATAATTATTAATGATACTCCTCTGTGTAACAAAAAAAATGTATTACATATGCAGATTTACCTCTTACATCACTAAATTTTCCGATTATTGTACGTTGTTCGTGTAATGTTTTCCTAATGATTCATAAATGTCAAGAACAGCTGGAACCGACGATGATTGGTAATTTGCCGTGCGTTTAACGTCAAGTCGGCGGATTGAAATATATAGAGATGGATCGCACAATGCATTGATTTTTCGAGGCCCGGGGTCGTTTGATGTCTTTGACGCCGCCGGATTATTTGTCCCTCTGATGTGTGGGAGGGATTATTGGGGCTCAATTCGTCGGCAGTTGATGCGAAGCGATGCGGCGTTTGATCTCCGCGTCCCCTCCTAATCAACACACCGAATGTATCCCCCCCCCTCACCCTCGATTTTTCATATAAAATAGCGAATGATAATTAATTAATTAATTACACAATTAGCGTATTAGAAGTTGAAATTTTTATGATCAGCAATATTAATTATACAAAACGAGTCTGATACTTCTAAAATCCTATCGCTCCAACAGAAAAAAACAGTTGGCGTACTTCAGATATCATCTTATTCTGTTAGATTACAAACTTGTTTTTAAAATGTTTGTGATTTTTTTTTAATTTTTAATTTTTTTAATTGTAACAATGTGTTTTTGTATTTTTAATAATTGTATTTTTTATTGTGTATTTATATTTACTTTACGTGACTTGTCTAACGTTGTAAATCTGCAATGTGATGGACCAATAAAAAATTCTATTCTATTCTATACAATTTGGGGGTACCTCAAGGCTTTATCCTGGCTGTGGCGGCTCGTGGAACATGTCGATGACAGAGCCACTTATACAATACACCCACCCATCCCTTTTTAAAGAAAGAAAGAACGATTTGTCTTCCTAGATCAAAGTAACTGGCGAAAAAGTGTTTTGAGAATTAATCAAAAATTTTTGTTGAGATTAAAACTACTAATAGTGCCGCCCCTGGTTATAACTCATTAAAAAAATATTGGAATTTAAGAAGTTATTTATATTCTTAAAATATAATTATTTTGGAGTTGTATAGAATTATTTTAGAATTTTTAAACAACTTCTACCATTTTTGATTTATTTCAGAAAATGCTTAATTTTAAACAAAACTAAAAAATGCAAGTTTAACTACGAACAGTTATAACCCATTAAAAAAAATATTGGAATGTAAGAAGTTGATTATATTCTTAAAATATAATAGTTTGAGAGTTGTATAGAATGATTTCAGAATTTTTAAACAATTTCTACTATTTTTTATTTATTTTAGAAAATGCTCAATTTAGAATGCAATTAAAAAAATGCATGTTTAACAACGAACAGTTATAGCACATTAAAAAATTATTAGAATTTAAGAAGATAATTATTTTCTTAAAACATAATAATTTGGGAGTTGTATAGAATTATTTCAGAATTTTCGAACAATCTCTACTATTTTTTATTTAATTTAGAAAATGCTTGATTTTGAACGCAATTAGAAAATTTAAGTTTAACAACGAACGGTTATAACACATTAAAAAATGATTGGAATTTAAGAAGTTAATTATATTCTTAAAATATAATAATTTGGGAGTTGTTTAGAATTATTTCAGAATTTTCAAACAATTTCTACTATTTTTTATTTATTATAGAAAATACTCAATTTTGAACGTAATTAAAAAATTCATGTTTGAGAACGAAGTTATAACACATTTTTTTTTTTTAATTTAAGAAGTTGATTATATTCTTAAAATATAATAATTTGGGAATTGTATAGAATTATTTTAGAATTTTTAAACAATTTTGACTATTTTTTTAAATTTATTTAAAAAAATGCAAATAAAACTATGAATGTTTTAACTATGAATAATCATAACCTATTGAAAAATTGTTGGAATTTAAGAAGTTGATTATATTCTCAAAACATAGTAGTTTGGGAGTTGTATGGAATTTTTAAACAATTTCTACAGTTTTTTATTTATTTTAGAAAATTCTCAATTTTAAACGTAATTGAAAAAAAGCTATTGCCAGACAATTGAAATTTCCTAAAGTTACTGAAACAATACTTTATTTCACTTTCGGTGAAAGAAATAAATGCAAAAAAATAAAAACTTACAAAAATGGAAAATCCTTTCGAGGCGTTTTGGCGGTTGGGATGTTGCCTAGATGATGATTCCTTGCTTCCCTCAAATTGATGGAAAAACACAAACACCAACACACACACACACACAAATCCTGAAGATGTACCACAACACGTTTTCGAAAAATAAATATTCCGAACCAGAACACACACATTCTTCGCGATGGCGAACTGCAGACTGAATTGTTATCAACAGGTACGCCGCGAATTGGCGATAGGAATTTAATCTTGTTCCGGGCGAGAGAAAAAAAAACAGTATTTTGATTATCTTCAATCGTCTGGGGCAGATTAAAAACTGGTCGAATTTTAACACGGAGGTCAAGATAAGATGTAGAACGTTAGAAACATTGCTAATTATATACTTCACGAGGATCTTAAGAAGATGATTATATTCTTCAAATATAATAATTTGGGAGTTGTGTAGAATTATTTCAGAATTTTTAAACAATTTCTACTATTTTTTTTAATTTTTTTTATTTATTTTAGAAAATACTGTATTTTGAACGCAATTAAAAAATGAATTTCCTAGAGCTGGCCACATGGACATGCATCCCAGGCAAAAAAAAAAATGAATGTTTAACAACGAACAGTTATAAATAACCCATTAAATATTGTTGGAATTTAAGAAGTTGACTTTATTCTCAAAATACGATAATTAAGGAGTTGTATAAAATTATTTCAGAACTTTCGAACAATTTCTACTATTTTTTATTTAATTTAGAAAATGCTTAATTTTGAACGCAATTAAAAAAATTAAGTTTAACAATGAACAGTTAGAACACATTAAAAAATGATTGGAATTTAAGAAGTTAATTATATTCTTAAAATATGATAATTTTCAATTTTTAGCCAGAATTTTCAAACAATTTCTACTATTTTTTATTTTTATTTTAGAAAATACTCAATTTTGAACGCAATTAAAAAAATAGTGTTTAACAACAAACAGTAATAACCCATTAAAACATTCTTGGAATTTAAGAAGTTGACTATATTCTCAAAATACGATAATTAAGGAGTTGTATAGAATTATTTCAGAATTTTTAAACAATTTTAAATATTTTTTATTTATTTTAGAAAATGGTCAATTTTGAACGCAATTAAAAAATGCAGGTTTAACAACGAATAGTTATAACCAGTGGCGGCTCATGGAACGTGTTGCTGGTAGAGTCACTTATACAATATACCCCTCCCCCCCCCTTCTTTTTGAAAAAAAAGAAAGAACGATTTATATTCCTAGGCCAAGACAATTGGTGAAAAAGTGTTTTAAGAATTAATTAAAAATTCTTGCTGAACTTGAAACTACAGGTAGTGCCATGGCTTCTTGGCTCTATATAACGAGCCGCCCCTGTCTAGTTTAATAATCTTTTTGGTTTTTTGTTTCAGATAATTTTCAAGAAACGCCGATGGGTACCATATTTTACGTTTCTTACGGCCATTTTACCAATTTTTTACCGACAATTTGGAAATTAAAAAAAAATTGAAAGTATTTTTGAATGTGTATACTTTTAGATAAAAAAAACTCCAGATCCTTTTTAATAACCTTTTTTTCCGGCTCCTAGATGTATATCTCCCCTTAAGCATATTCTGAGCATTATTTTTATTTTAATTGTGTAATAATACCATTAAACACCAGTCTGGTAGTCAAGTCTAGATAAATTTTTCTCAAGACATTTTTCTCTTAAAAATTATATTAAGTAAATATCAAGTATAATTAAATAAAAAATTAAATTCAAAATTTATCGAGGCAATGGGGGCGATTGCCTCCCCCCGGACAGTCGGATATCAGTGGTGACATTTCGAAAATAAAAAATTGCTTTCTGTTATTCAATTTGTTATTAAATTCTATTGAATTTTTGCTTCGAGTTTCCTCCCCCCTCTACAAGCCTTCTGGATCCGCCTTATAAGCAACTGCTTTCACAAATAAACGAATAAAGAAAACAATTTATAATGTTTTATGATTTTTGAAGAAGAAGAATTAAAGGCTGGTAACGGGATATTCAAGGCTGGTTAACAGGATCCTCGTGGCTGTTACGACCAGATTAAGGTATATTTGTATATTTGTAAAGGTTGGAATGTAGTGTGTAGATTGAGTGGATTGAATTGGGATTGAACCTTCGTCATATCTTCAATGATTAATCCACTAACACATAATTCCTTTAAACCGTTTCATTTACCCCCCTCCCCAACACAAACAAGATGCGATCGTCGTCAGCGCAATCTGCTAATAAAATCAACCACTCAACTTCGCGTTTTATTTTCGATACTCGTTTATAATTGAACCGGCGGTGGTGTGAGAAAGTGGGCGCTGTAATGGACTCTCCGGTGGATGTTGGATGTTGCGAACCGATACAGATCTTCCCATTAACGAGCTAATTTATGTGTTACGCAAGCAAGCAACCGGCAACCGGAGTATATGTGTCGGCTGGCGCAGTTATTAACCGCGTCTCATGCATTGGCAATTTCACGATCACGACGGTTTCATTAAAGGCCATTTCAGGGTTACTCGAATCGAACAATTTCCCCGACCTATGAGCCAGAGAGAATCAATCTGTTGCGCAAGTACTTTCGGTCTGTAAACAGGAAATTGTTGCTACTTCTCTCGCGTGCACGGATTTAGTGCGTCGATTAATCCTATAACTGCAATTAATACGTTTAGGGATTTGACAATTGACAAAAAAACACTAATGGTGATCCTACTGGTCTGTGAGACCGGGTGTGTCGAATAACTTTATTCTCCGTTATTGTTTTTACTTTCTCCGTTACGAAGTACGAGAAAGTATTGTAATCGTGATTTTTTTTCAAATTTTTTTTTACCCCGTTTTGCGGTCCCTAGATTCCATTTCAACAATTTCTGGAAAAAAAAATGTGTCTGTGTGTGTATGTCTGTCTGTGTGCGCTGCAGTGTTGCCAGATTGGGGTTTTTTCCCCAAAATGGGGTAAATTATTGTTTTGGGGTGTATTTTGGGGAACTTCAATCAATTGTGTATTTTTTGGGGTGGGTATTTTATACGAGGGATATTTTTGGGGAAATTAAGGAACACGTTATTACATTTGCTAGAAATCATCATTACCATAAAGAAGTCAGTCATTTTCCGCAGCGATGAGGAAAAACCTGTGATATCATTTATGGAAGTTGTCATAGGGATTCTGTTATTGCCGTTTTCGTAATTTTGTTACCCCCAATGAGATGCTGCACTTTCATTTAAAAAATATGTATGTGTTCCGAAAAGAAGATGAAAATATTGAGGATGAAGAGGAATAATACATTTTATAATTATAATGCTTTAATTTTGTATATTTTCCAATAAATCCAATGTATTTACGTTTTATTTTCAAAATTAATTATTTTGAAGAGGGGCAGAGGCGTAATTTTAGGGGAGTTTTATTAAATATTTTAAACACTCGTTGCCCGTAAATAAATTATTATCACTATATTAAATATTCAATCTTTTTGTTTGCATTTTTTATCGTTAGGCCTGGATTTTAATGTTTTGACCAATATTTTAGATTTTTGACCTGCAGTTTCTGGATAACTGAATAATTTTTCTTCATTTTGGCTGAAATTGTCGATTTGTTAAAATTTTCGATTTTTTGGTCGACATTTTTTTTATTTTTATGCCCGAATTTTTGATTTTCTACCCTTTATTTCAACCTGAAATATTCACTTTTATGGCTGATTTTTTTTGCCCGTATTTTCGAGTTTTGGATTTTTTGTCCTTCTTCTTTTTTTGAACATTTTCGCGTTTCTGGTTGGCAATTTATTTCGAGCCAGAGTTATTTTTGGTGTCGAAATTGACAAATTATATTTCTTGTACTTGAATTAGTAATTTTTTTGTCTGCATATTTTTATTTTTTAGACCAGGGGTCTTATTTTCTTTTGCTTATATTTTACATATTTGGTCTGTATTTTTGATTTCTTTGTTTGTTGAAATTTTCTACATTTTTAATTTTTCGATTTTTTTAACCTGAATTATTGTTTTTATGGCCGAATTTTTTTAATTACTTTCGAGTTTAGAGTTTCGAATTATTATTTTGGGATAAAGTTTCAATTTTTTAGTCTGCATTTTTTATTTTTTACATCAGGGTATTTGGTTGTTTGCCTATATTTCAGATGTTTGGTCTGTGTTTTTCATTAGAGTTTTTGGCCTATAAACCAAAATTTTCGAATATTTAGTTAAAATTTTTGTGTTTTTTTCTGGTCTGCATTTTTTTATTTTTGCCGAGAGTTTACGATTTTTGGTCTAAATTTTCGATTTTTTGCCTATATTCTTAGTTTTTTTTTAACTTGATTATAAATTTTAACGAGCGAATTTTTGATTGGTCTGTACTTCAGATTTTTAACCTGAATTGTTGATTTTTGTGTACGAACTTTTGGCCTGTATTTTCGAGTTTCTTTGACCAATTTTTTTAATTTTTGCCCTTCATTTTATTTTATGGGCGAATTATTATTGAGTTTAGAATTTCGGCAATTTACTTTGAGGTAAAGAGTTTTGGGGCTGAAAACGGCAAATTGCTTGAATTTTCAATTTTTAGCCTGCATTTTTATTTTTTAGACCAGGGTTTTTGATTTTTTTGACCTATATTTTAGATGTTTTTGGGACCTAAACCAAAATTTTCGATTTAGTTGAAATGTTTTGAATTGTTTTTTTGACTGCATTTTTATTTTTCAATTTTTCACCAATATTTTAGTTCTGTTACCCTAATTATTAATTTTAATGTTGTTTGTAGTAGGTTTTTTCAACATTTTTCAACATTCAACAGACTTAACCCCAAAAATAAAACCGCATGCACATGTATCCACAAAAAAAAAGTTTTTATAAATTGACGTTATACTGCTGAAGATGACTACACAAGTGAGTCGAAACTAGTACAGTAAATAAAATAAAAATAGATATCAGGAAGTACTACAGTCTATTTCTCATATTAATTTTAATGTTGTTTAATTATTTATTTTAATGAGCGAATTTTTGGTCGATATTTTCGAGTTTTTTGGTCCATGTTTTTTATTTTTTTGCCCTATAGTTTAGATTTTGCAGACTGAATTTTATATATTTTTGGCTTGTACTTGGTTTTTGTATTAATTTTAGGTTATTTATTTAAATTGAATTTTTTTGTTTTAGTGGTTGTTTTAAGATAAAACTAATGTACTTTGATATTTAGATAGAAAATACAGACTGCGCGATTTGTGTTTAAGGAATTACTTAACTTTAAAATATTTCGATTCGATTCTCGATTTTTTTTCGAAAATTTTTAAATCAAAAAAATAATTTTTGCAGACAATTTAGTTTTTTTTGTAATTGTTAAATATAATACTTTGTCCCGGAATGAAACTGATTACCCGGTATAACAAAAATTGTTTAATTATTTTAATTATTTGGAGGATACCACAGCACAATGAAATATATACAAACATCTTTATTTAAGAATTGATACAAATATATATACATACATATAAAAATTTATGGTTTTCCGCAATTCTTAATTGGCTATCGACCGGAGGTCTTTACAATGAAATATTTTTCTAATTTTGGCATTTTTGTACTACGTACATATTTTCTGAAAAACGTTCTTCAATCCATGGGGTATTTTTTGGGGTGGGTATTTTACGCGAGGGGTATTCTGGGGGGTTTTTATGAAATATTTGGGGAAAATTAAAAATTACGCCTGGCAACACTGGCGCGCTTTATCTGAAAAACTAATAGAGTAATTGATATGAAACTTTGAATATACGTCTTATTTGATAATCCGAAGAACTGAAAAGCTTTTGGTAAAATTTTGTTCACCGGAAGTGGGTGTTTACATTAACTATTTTTTTTTGTTTTTTGCCAATATTTTCTTAAATATAAAAAATATCACAAAAACATTGAAACAAACATTGAATACAACAAATAAATAAACATTTTTTGCTTGAAAACATTTTCCATAAAATCATTTTTATTCGAGAAAAAAAAAAAAAATTTTTTAATTTTTGGTTTATAATTATAAAACGATAATAGTTACAGCAAATTTATGTGAATAATAATTGCAGAGAATGCTAAAATGAACAACTTATAAAGAATACGTTTTTTCGAAATCTCTTTAATTTTTGAGTTTTTGAATTTGAAGTATAATTTTTCCATCTTTTATAATTTTGACGTTTTAAACGTCAGTTTCATCCGATTCTACAAAACGTTCGATGTATATTTAAAATATGATTTAAATAGAAAATAAACCATGAAAGCGTATATATAAATGATACCATCAAGTCGGAGGAAGTAACATCATGGCCGCATCACCATTTTTTTTATAAAAGTTTCATTTTTTCGATTTTTCTCAACTAAAATTTTTAAAAATTCATAACTCTTGTTAAAATTGTCGGGTTTTCAAAAATTAAACTTTATTTGAAAGAATTTTTTTTTTTCAGTTTTCCTAATTTTTGTGGTTTTTTTTATGAACGCTTAATATTTTTTGAATTATTTTTATCAATTCGTCATCAAAGATTTTCAAAAAATCTGCAGAATTTTCACAGAATAAACATTGTTTTTAAAAAGGTGTTTTGTAAGTTGACTTCAATTTTTTTTGTTTTTTTTTTCATAAGCGTTTCTTATAATAACTCGAAACAAAACATTTTCAAAAATTCATAACTATTGTAAAAATTGTCGGATTTTCAAAAACCAAACTTTATTTGAAAGATTGGCGTTTCCTGAGTTTTTTTAATTTTTGTGATGCTTATTTTTTATTCCAAAAATTCATAACTCTGGTGAAAATTATTGAATTTTCACAAACTAAATTTGTTTTGATAAGTAGGTATCTTGTGAGTAGGATTAATTTTTTAAAAATTTTTAATAAACATTTCCAGTTGATTTTCGAAAAAAACAAAAATTAAAAAAAAAATCATAATTCTTGTAAAAATTGTCGAATTTTCAAAAACTAAACTTGATTTGAAATAATGTGCGTTTTTTTGTGTTTTATTTCATTTTTGTAATTTTTTTAACAAACGTTTCTTATTTTTTAAATTTTTATCCTCGACTATTTCAAATTTGTTTAAAAATTCATGACTTTTGCGAAAATTGTTGGATTTTTACAAACTAAACTTGTTTTGATAAATAGGCATTTTCCAAGTTGAATTTAATGTTTGGGGTTTTTTCTTCAAACTCGAAAACAAAAATTTTCAAAATTCCTTACCCCTATAAAAATTGACTGATTTTCAAAAACTAAACTTGATTTAAAAGAATAGCGTTTCGTGAGTTTTGTGAATCTTTTTATCAAACATTTCATTTTATTTTTGGATTTCTCTCGTAAACTCGAAACCAAAAATGTTTACAAAAATTCGCAACTCTTGTAAAAATTGTGGGATTTTTACAAACTAAACTTGATTTGAAATAATAATGGTATTTCGTGTGTTTTATTTAGTTTTGGTAATTTTTTTTATTAAACATTTCATATTATTTCTGGATTTCTCTGAGAAACTTGAAATCAAAAAGTTTTCAAAAATTCGCAAGTCTTGTAAAAATTGTGGGATTTTTACAAACTAAACTTGATTTGAAATAATAATGGTTTTTCGTGTGTTTTATTTAGTTTTGGTAATTTTTTTTATTAAACATTTCATATTATTTCAGGATTTCTCTCAGAAACTTGAAATCAAAAAGTTTTCAAAAATTCGCAACTCTTGTAAAAATTGTGGGATTTTCACAAACTAAACTTGATTTGAAATAATAATGGTTTTTCGTGTGTTTTATTTAGTTTTGGTAATTTTTTTTATTAAACATTTCATATTATTTTAGGATTTCTCTCAGAAACTTGAAATCAAAAAGTTTTCAAAAATTCGCAAGTCTTGTAAAAATTGTGGGATTTTTACAAACTAAACTTGATTTGAAATAATAATGGTATTTCGTGTGTTTTATTTAGTTTTGGTAATTTTTTTTATTAAACATTTCATGTTATTTTAGGATTTCTCTCAGAAACTTGAAATCAAAAAGTTTTCAAAAATTCGCAACTCTTGTAAAAATTGTGGGATTTTCACAAACTAAACAATGAGTTTCATGAGTTTTATTTAATATTTGTGAATTTTTTTAACAAGCATTTTCAATTGTTTTCGATGTTTCTCCCGAACTCTAAAACAAAAATTTTTATAAATTCATAACTTTTGCAGAAATTGTCGGATTTTCAAAAACTTAATTGAAAATAATGGTGTTTCGTGAGTTTTATTTAATTGTGAATTTTTTTATTAAACATTTCATATTAGTTTTGCATTTCTCTCGCAAACTCGAACAAAAAAATTTTCAAAAATTCGTAACTCTTGTAAAAAATGTGGGATTTTCAAAAACCAAACTGGCATTTCGTGAGTTTTATTTAATTTTTGTAAATTATTTTATTAAAAATTTCATATTATTTTTGGGTTTTTCTCGCAAATTCGAAACTGACATTTTTTAAAAAATTCTTGAAAACATTGTGAGATTGTCACAAACTAAACATAATTATGGTGTAATAACGGTTAGATCAAATCTATGTTAACACAAACTGTAAATAATGCAAATGTGAACAATCCTACAAAAAATTGATACAATATATTAGAAAAATCAAATCGGGGAAAGTTGCATGATGGCCACATCAACATTTTTTGTTTTTAATTTATGCTCTTTGACAACAAAACAAAGATATTTAATCAATTTAAGCTCTGCAATGCGGCAGCTACTCGAAATTGCAACAAAAACCAATAACTGAGAATAAAGTTATTCGAATTTTTTAACACATCCGGTCTCACAGACCAGCAGGTCACCATTGGCGGGTTAAATTTATTTAAATTTAAGAAACTTAAGTAATTTTGGAGAAACTAAAAATGCAGTATTTGACGGTGGAGGCTGCACTACGCTCCGTAAGATTAAAGATAATTTGAATGTATCAACGTCTTTCCTTTGGTAAAAAGATCTCCGGCGTCTGGAAAATTGCTGCTTTATTCCATGGCTGAAGTTGCAACTTCGGGGAACAGATTATTTTATGGTGTAATCTTTGTGCCGCTTTTCGCGTGTTTGCGCTTCAAAGGATCAATGGAATACTCCGCGAGCGTGCATTTCTGACGTGTGTCTTATCTTTCCATTGTGTCTGTATTTTTCCTGAAAGCAAAGTCTATCATGAAACCGTGTAACGTTTTAATATTTTTGTATAGAAAGAATGTATAAAATACAAAACTGCGCAAACATGTAAAGTTTTTTTTTTACTTTCTCCACTACCGTCGTGAAAATTTTTCCAAATTGAAATGTCCAAATTTTTGTGCAGGTTTTTTTTTAAGCCCAGAGGACCCCAGCACTTTTTTTGCGGGCGTTTTGGTGACCTTTAAGTATCGAAAATCCCACAGGTGTCGTTATACGGTGTTAGTAAAACTATCGAACTATACGACTGCACACATTAGAATATACGGCGTGCTTCAGTCGGTTTCTGGCGATCACCCAGTTACACCTCCAATTTTTAGAGATGCAGCCAAGGGTTAATTGTATCTTACGAGAATATCTTTATTGTCGCGAATACGGCAAAATTCCATCTTACGAGAATATTTTTATTGTCGCGAATACGGTAGAATTCCATCGTACGAGAATATTTTTATTGTCGCGAATACGGAAGAATTCCATCGTACGAGAATATTTTTATTGTCGCGAATACGGCAAAATTCCATCTTACGAGAAAATTTTTATTGTCGCGAATAGGGTAGAATTCCATCGTAGGAGAAAATTTTTTGTAGTCGCGAAACGAATTTAAATAAATGATTAAAATTAATACCATAACCTCACACTATTTCAATTTGTATCTAATCGTTACGGCACCTTGTAATAAATAATTTTTTGATTTAATTTGATTATATCGGTGACAGTGACATGATCAATACAATTGAATAAAATATTCGCGTTCTTATCCTTGACACGATTTACTCTGATCGTACCAGACTGAGCTAATTCAATGCAATTGAAAATTTCTCCTGCGTTGTTTATTTAACGAAATGCGCAACTCGAACGCAATGTGCGAGAATTTTATAAGAAAAAAGAAACTTAATGAAGCGCGAAGTGCACTTAATGTAAGTATTAGGACTTAATGATGCGGAAGATCACTTCACGGGAGACCTTTGTACGAAGTCGTTCCATAATGTATGAAGTTTATAATTGCGAAAATAAGGGCGCACACGAAAGCTGAATAGGTAGGGAGGATTATAATTCGGCGAACTTGGGTAATTGATAAACTACGATCGACACTTAATAACATCGTATGAATAAGGTAAATAAATCACTTTCATCCATGAAATAATTGAGTGCCTGAGAGAGAAGGGGCTATGCCACATAACCTATTTTTTTTTTTATATAGCTGCAGTTCCTGTAGGTGCTGCTATTTATGAGTGAAATTGTCCTGTTTATAGCTGAGAGCAAATAAGCCATTTCCCAGTTAAATGAAATACATTTTATATATTTTGTACTTAGTCTAATAAAACTTAAAAGTCCAGATATAGCCCGTTCTCCGGAATATGGCGGCTGTGGTCGTAAAAGAGGGTCGGAGTTCGGTAAGTAGAGGACGTAATATTTTTTATATCAAACCAATCTTTGTTGAGAAGTACTGGTGTAAAAGTATTTATACCAATCGAAGCGAAGGACTGTAATAAATGTATAGGATGCAATTAGACGAACCACCAATACCTTTTCTTCGAGGGTGCGTCGATCCTCAGGGCGGACCGACCGTTTTTCGACCTCGTCCGCCATATTCCACCGAATAGGCTATACTTTTAAACTGCAGTCTCGGTGGGACACTCTGTATAACATATTCGATTTATACCATTTTTACAGAAGATAGCTGGGTCGTGCACATTTGCATAACTTTAACGTTACAGGAAGACGTATCCAATTTCTGGGCGGGACGCGGCGATCGAAAAGCCGTGGGTTGTGTGCATAAACACGCCTACGCGGATATTTTAATTGAATTCGCAATTTTTAGTAAATCTGCAATATTGCGAAATATCCGACCAAAAGTTGTGTCATCATCGTTGGGCATTGCTCAATCATATTTTATCATGTGGGTATTTACATATAAACTGAATTGAAAATTTCAAAAAAGTCCAACCAGGTTACTCAAACGTTTTTGGTTATATTCAAAAGTGCACTTAGTGTTTCCTTCCCCATCCTGTTAAAACGTTCATAACGTTCTAACAAACTATTAAACAATATTTCTATAACAGTAATCTTTATGTGCTGTTTATGTTCTCTTAAATTGTTTCATAGTTTAAGATAAAAAAAAATGATACCATTGCGAAATATTTTAATTGGTTATTATTATTATTATAACATAGCTTTAAACAACACCTCAATCATCCAAACTTAAATTGTGATGATGGAAAATGCGTTAAACGCTTAGAAAAATTGTTGAAAATTAATCCTCGAAGGAATTTCCTTCGAAAGCTCAAAATTAATTAAAAACGATACATTTTCTTTTACAAAAATAATCGCCATATCACAGCTTTAAACAAAACGGTGGCAATCCAAACTTAAACTGTCACAACGAAAAATGCATTCAACGCTTTGAAAATTTGTACAAAATTAATCCTTAGAGGAATTTGCTTCAAAAGCTCAAAATCTGTTAGAAACGATACATTTTTGATTTTCCATAAAAATAATCGCGATATCATGGCTTTAAACAAAACATCAACAATCCAAACTTAAACTGTGATAATGGAAAATGCATTCAACGCTTTGAAAAATTGTAGAAAATTAATCTTGCTTTGAAAGCTCAAAATCTATTAAAAACGATACGTTTTTGATTTTCCAGAAAAATAATCGCTTTAAATAAAACACATGCATCGGGATGACAATCGTGAAAATGTTTCCTTTCGGAAGCGTGTCAGAAACGGTTTTTAATTATATTTCACCGCAGAGGTATTCAGTACTGACACGAACTGTTGCTGTTCAACTGAAGTTGGCTGTTTACTAAAATTGTTAATATAAATTGTGAAGGTAAATATATTTTTATCCACTTGCAAATTTTTTTGTCCGCCGTTTTAAATACACATTTTTATACTTAAGTTAATATACTCTCCAGAATAGCTAGTGTTAGCAGAACGTTACCAAATAATATAAATAAATGAACTAATGATGATTAAAGTTTTTTAATGGTAAAAGAACTGTTTGCTGTAGACTAACAAATTTATTTACGAGTGGAACTTCAAGTCAATATTATTCGATAATCCTGTGGATCTCTCAGAATTTAATTGCACGAACCCTAAAGTACAAGTTTATTCACCCCCAGACATGTGACGGTGCACCTTGCGTAACAAACGATGTATTGTAGTGGGGGAGGGGAGAGTTTTAATGCCTTTTTCAATTAACCATCCACCGTGTTAGTTTCACAAACGCCTCCATTAGACCCTAACCCGCTTACGTTGGCCCTTATCCCCCGTGCAGCGCGCTTTTCTTCCAGTTTTTCCGCTTCGTAGACATTTCCCGAGCGCAGCAGCAGCGCACCACGCCGCCGGAGCTGCTGCTATTTTGGGCGCCGGATCGATACGCCCTTATCGAAGCTAAATGTCTCGTGGCAACGTCTCCGGGTTCCTTTCTTCACCTTACGTAGACTATACAGGCATTATACAGGGCGAGGAAAAATTGATGCAATTTAGAAAGTGTGTGTGGGATGCAGGTGTATTTATTTTTATTATTAAATTTAGAGAAAATTGGAGAAAACAAAAGTTGAAAATCGAAATCCTTGCTTATTGCAGGTGCATTCATTTTTTACTTTATCTGTGACGAAGTAATGGTATCGTGAAATTTTTTTTTAACGGAAAAACGACGACGTATCTTTTCTAATGGTTCGTACACACTTGCGGCGAAAGCCGCGCCGAGAGCGCGGAAATACGCGCTGCGACGTTGCACTGGTTTGAATGGTGGCAGAGCTGACGACACATAAATGGATTAAATGGAACACCCTGTAAATTTTTATGCCATTGAATGGAAATTTAAATCAAAATTCAACGTTCAAATTCACGTTTTTAAGGTTCCTAGAGGCGATTTCAACGATTTCCGGAAGAAAAAAATGTGTATGTCTGTCTGTCTCTGCGTGTCTGCAAGTGTGTGTCTCTCTGTGTGTGTCTGGCTGTGTGAGTGTCTGCATGTGTCTGTGTGTGTGTGTGTGTCTGTATGTCTGTGTTGTGTTGTCTGTGTCTGTGTGTGTCTGTCTGTGTTGTGTCTGTCTGTCTGTCTGTGTTGTGTCTGTCTGTCTGTCTGTGTTGTGTCTGTCTGTCTGTGTTGTGTCTGTCTCTGTTGTGTCTGTCTGTGTTGTGCGCCGAGAGCGCGGAAATATGCGCTGCGACGTTGCACTGGTTTGGATTGTGGCAGAGCTAACGACGCATAAATGGATTAAATGGAACACCCTGTAAATTTTTATGCCATTGAATGGAACTTTAAATCAAAATTCAACGTTCAAATTCACGTTTTTAAGGTTCCTAGAGGCTATTTCAACGATTTCCGGAAGAAAAAAAATGTGTGTGTGTGTCCGTCTCTGCATGTCTGCAAGTGTGTCTGTCCCTCTGTGTGTGTCTGGCTTTGTGAGTGTCTGCATGTGTCTGTGTGTGTGTGTCTGTGTGTCTGTATGTCTGTGTTGTGTTGTGTGTGTCTGTATGTGTTGTGTGTGTCTGTCTGTCTGTCTGTGTTGTGTGTCTAGCTGTGTTGTGTGTGTCTGTCTGTCTGTCTGTCTGTCTGTGTTGTGTGTCTGTCTGTCTGTGTTGTGTGTGTTTGTGTGTTGTCTGAACGCGCTTTATCTCAAAAACTAATAAAGCAATTAACATGAAACTTTGAACATAAATTTTATTTAACAATACAAAGAATTGAAAAGCTTTTGGTAAAATTTTGTATACCGGAAGTAGGTGTTTATCTTAACCTTTTTTTGTTTTTGTTTTCCAATAATTGTTTAAATATGTACACAAATATCAAAGGCAACGAAGAAATGAACATCTTTTATTTGAATATAAATTTCATAAAATCATTGTTTAAAAAAAAATTATTGTAAATGTTTGTCATTTTGGTATATTATCATGAAACATCAAATTTATTTAATATTAATTATATGAGCCATGGCACTACCACTGATTTTTTTTTGCAGTGGCAATAAATGGTAATTTTTAACAATAAATGACTGAAAAGATACATCATTCGAGATTAACCTGTCAAATTTTTACTCATCTGTTTAAAAAAATTAAAAGTTACAGAATTTTTTTTGAAAAAAATCCATTTTTGGTGATCAGACATTTTTGTAATGGAGAAAGTGAGGTTATTTCAATTAGTGATTTCTAAAGATACATCATTCGAGATTACCCCGTCAAATTTTTACTCATCTGTCTAAAAAAATTTAAAAGTTAGATTTTTTTTCTGAAAAAAAATCCATTTTTGATGAACATACATTTTTGTAATGGAGAAAGTGAGGTTATTTCAATTAGTGCTTTCTAAAGATACATCATTCGAGATTAACCTATCAAATTTTTACTCATCTGTCTAAAAAAATTTAAAAGTTACAGATTTTTTTCTGAAAAAAAAAATCCATTTTTGGTGATCAGACATTTTTGTTATGGAGAAAGTGAGGTTATTTCAATTAGTGATTTCTAAAGATACATCATTCGAGATTAACCTGTCAAATTTTTACTCATCTGTCTAAAAAAAAATTAAAAGTTACAGATTTTTTTTCTGAAAAAAAAACAATTTTTGGTGATCAGACATTTTTGTTATGGAGAAAGTGAGGTTATTTCAATTAGTGATTTCTAAAGATACATCATTCGAGATTACCCCGTCAAATTTTTACTCATCTGTCTAAAAAAATTTAAAAGTTACAGATTTTTTTCTGAAAAAAATCAATTTTTGATGAACAGACATTTTTGTTATGGAGAAAGTGAGGTTATTTCAATTAGTGATTTCTAAAGATACATCATTCGAGATTACCCCGTCAAATTTTTACTCATCTGTCTAAAAAAATTTAAGTTACATTTTTTTTCTGAAAAAAAAATACATTTTTGATGAACAGACATTTTTGTTATGGAGAAATTGAGGTTATTTCACATAGTGCTTTCTAAAGATACATCATTCGAGATTACCCCGTCAAATTTTTACTCATCTGTCTAAAAAAATTTAAAGTTACAGATTTTTTTCTCAAAAAAAAATCAATTTTTGGTGATCAGACATTGTTGTTATGGAGAAAATGAGGTTATTTCAATTAGTGATTTCTAAAAATACATGATTCGAGATAACCCCGTCAAATTTTTACTCATCTGTCTACAAAAAATTAAAAGTTACAGAATTTTTTCTGAAAAAAAAAAACAATTTTTGATGAACAGACATTTTTGTTATGGAGAAAGTGAGGTTATTTCAATTAGTGATTTCTAAAGATACATCATTCGAGATTACCCCGTCAAATTTTTACTCATCTGTCTAAAAAAATTTAAAAGTTACAGATTTTTTTCTGAAAAAAAATCCATTTTTGGTGATCAGACATTTTTGTTATGAAGAAAGTGAGGTTATTTCAATTAGTGATTTCTAAAGATACATCATTCGAGATTAACCTGTCAAATTTTTACTCATCTGTCTAAAAAAATTTAGAAGTTAAAGAATTTTTTCTGAAAAAAAATCCATTTTTGGTGATCAGATATTTTTGTAATGGAGAAAGTGAAGTTATTTCAATTAGTGATTTCTAAAGATACATCATTCGAGATTAACCTGTCAAATTTTTACTCATCTGTCTAAAAAAATTTAAAAGTTACAGAATTATTTCTGAAAAAAAAAATCAATTTTTGGCGATCAGACATTTTTGTTATGGAGAAAGTGAGGTTATTTCAATTAGTACTTTCTAAAGATACATCATTCGAGATCAGTTTAAAAATGTTATATTTTCCTAAAATCCCCATTTTGTTGCTTACGTTACAACGTTTTCCAGGTGACCCATCCAATTGTAGAGAATGCCGAAATGGACAACTTTTAAAGAATAAAATTTTTGAATTCAAAACGTTTGACGCACTTTTGGCTTTGCAGCTTTTTTCAAAAAATATTTTTGATAGTTCCAGATAGTTCTGATTGGTGTTTCCTGTAGTTCTTTGTGAGTTCTATCCATAGTTGTTATGAAATATTTAGATTCAACCAATATTAAGTGAGTAATATGAATTTGAATATTTAAAAATTTCTATCTCTGGAAAATCAACAGAACCCTTTTTTAAAAGTATCAGGAAATATAGTACTAACCCAAACACATCTTAAAACTAGTACAGAACTATTCGATTACAATGTTGGGGCGCGGTGTCAAGTAGGCACCCCATTTAAAAAAAAAATTCCGACAGCCCAATTTTACAGAACTCTTTTTTAAAAGTTGATAGTACTTCTAGATACATCAAAAGGAATTGTGAACTCTATTCAGAACTATCAGAACTCTTCATTGGGGTGACAACTTGACACACCCCCGGTGACAACTGTTTCAACCGGAGGCGCAATAAGGGTAATAATAATTATTATCATTAGTAACGATATGTTTGAGCGTTACAATTATGTACTTTCGGAGATTAAATTAATTTAATTGTAACTTTAATATCGATTAGATGGAGTGGCGGTCAACCATAAACCATCCAATTCCGAGCGTAGGATCGTGCCATAATGATCCGCAATTTCAGTTTAATTACCGCATCTATTAGTTTACCATTGTTTAATTTAAGTTAGACGTATTTAATTAAGTGCGGCTGTTATCAATACGAATTTATCCTAATTGCAGATATTTTTGTTTAATTCAAAAACACTACCACAACTAATTAGTTGCGGTTTTAAAACGTGATGAATTATCCAATTCAGTTATTTTCTTTTTTTTAAAATAGAGGAAACATTGCTACTCTAAATGAAAGGGATACTTTTTATGCAATACTGTGAAGAAACGATTAGTTTTTTTTTTAAATAAAACACACTTTTACTTAGTTAATATCACAGTGTGATATTAACTAAGTAAAAGTGTGTTTTATTTAATTAAAAATGTATCACGAAGTAAGTGCCGCCAACCTCAATCAGTTGATTAGTTTTTTTCTTCTTCGATTTTTGATCAAATATTCAGGCGATGAAGGAAAACGTAAAACGCGAATATCCCTTAACCGTGCTAATCACTACATCGTTAATTTAACAGTAATTGGATCGGTGAGGCTGTTACTTGTTGAAACTCCATGGTATCATTTAATAAAAAAACGTTGACGCAGTGTAGAGCTACGCGTACACTTGTCGGAATCGGACGGATGGCACGCATCGGATAAAATTGCTTAACACAGTTGTAAACGAGTCAACGCACATTTATCCGATAAATGTGCGTTGACTCGTTTACAACTGTGTTAAGCAATTTTTGCCGATGCGTGCCGTCCGTCCGATTCCGACAAGTGTGCGCGTAGCTTAAGGCTTCAAACCTTACACTGCATCAGCAGAATTTAAGAGTGGGCATAAACAGCTTTTTTTAGCTAATAACATTTATAAATTTAACTCGATGATTTCATTAGACGACCGCGGTGCTAGATTTAATCAGCAAAGTGCAATTTTAATGAGAGTGCGTCGGAATTGCAGCATCAAACGCAACTGACGGATTAAATTGAAAGCGTTTCCGTGCGGCACATAATCTGCGCACTTGAAATTACGCAACCGTAAATGATTGACGAGAGCCGTTGAGTTTTTTTTTTCGTCCTGAGCGTTTTGCCGTCCGAGTGATTTTCACGTGGCCGCGAAATATTATTCCCCGATGATGAATACCTGATATTTTGATCCGTCACATCAAAATTATCCATAAATAGATTTCCCCACGAATTATCGTAATAATGATCAAAAAATACCTATCTACAACTGCTATGGCGTGAATGTTGCTGCCATTGTCAATTCGATGTAATTGATTTGTTCTTCAAATTGACAAAGTTTTAAAGAGCCCTTATGTACATGAAGAAACATTTTGCTTCATTAACGCATCCAAAAATTGTGAAATTTGCAGCATTTGGAGTTTCCGAAGCAACTTCGGGAAATATGAAGAAACATTTTGCTTCACTACCAAAAATTGTGAAATTGTAGACGCGTCATTATCCTTGAATGAATCTGTCAAAATTTGGAGCATTTGGAGGAACTTCAGGAAAGAGGTCATCAAATTGTGTCATTTGTCTGCAAAGCTAGGATAGTTATCCCGTACAGGCAATTAAGATTATTTTTTCAAAATGGGAGAATCTGTTGAAACAAAGGTAGAATTTCCAGGCCGATACTAGAAAAAAGTTCATTTGGTTTTTATACGTCGGAATTTTGGATCGTTATCTTTGGGATGTTGTATCTTAAAAATTTCGACCTGTTAAATGTAGAATGTGGAAACGTAGAAATTTTAAAATTTGAAATTTCCGAAGCAATTATTTAAGAACAATCTCTCGAAATAATTCTAAACAATTTTTGGATAAAGTTAATTTTTGGTTATCAAATGTAGCTTGCAAAACAATTTACTCTTTTGTAGATCACTGCGGTTAACCGGTTTGTATACTTCTACACTCAATCACAGAAGGGAAACACAACATTCTCAAGATTGCGAGCAAAGGTCAGTTATTTTTAAATCGCACAGGCTTAATGGCCGATTTAGAGCAATCACATCGAATTTATTATAACGTTAACGACGCCTGAAATTGCCCAATGTTTACATCTACTGTCGCCGCCGAAGTTCCAAGGTGAAGGGCTCCCAGTGTATATATGACACTTCCGGAAAACTTTTTACTCCCTTTTTACTCGACGACGAAGATTTAACGATTAAAACTTAATTAAATTACGCTTTCGCGAAATAAATTCTCGTCCATTGTTTTTCAGCATCGCCGCTATTGAGGTCACGGCGAGATTCGAGAGTTGCGATTAAGTTTTTTTTTTTCGTTTTGTTTCAAAGTGTCATCGGGGATTTGTGGTTCTACGAGTAGACAAATTGCGCTGGAGATTATTTTTTAATTTACCTAAAGAGAAATTAAAAACGTAAGAAAGCTTAAGTAAGTACATCAATTATTATTTCGACGTTGATCTTCGTGTGCATTTTCATCATTATAAATTACCTTATAAATTCCTTTTTTTTTTTTAATATTGAAATTTAAAAAAACTTGACTTAATTTTATTTTCCAGAAAATTATGGCCAATCGGTACTATAATAGTACTATAAGTTGGGCTAGTTTTAGTTTCCATATACATAAAACATATATACATATAACTATATATATAAACTATACTGTGCGCGCCTAAAGTACGGAATATATTCCGAAATAAAATATTTTTAGAAAAAAATCCTCGAGCAGGTGGATTTTCTTTATTAAAAAAACACATTTTTGCAAAGTCGATTTTCAATCGTTATTTGTTTTTGAGTAATGCCAATCCACCTATTCGTAAGGCAATTATATAAAAAAACGCGCCTAGTGCGGGGATGCGCCGTCTTGCTGAAACCATAATGTATTATGTGGATGGTCAAGATCATTGTTGTTTGGAAAATTTCTACAAGCATTTTGCAAAAACTGTAAATATCGAGTTCTAACCTTCAATTATCCTTTACTCGAAAAATTTCTTATGTAAGATGGCAATATTTTTATACTGCCAGTTCGACAATGAAAAGATCTCTCAAAATCAAAAATAGGGGGTTACCATTTAAAAACAAAATGGATGACGTCATTACTCAAAAACAAATGACGACTGAAAATTGAATCTCGTGCAAAAATGAGTATTTTTATAAAAGAAAATCGATTTTATCCAAAAATATTTTATTTCGGTTTTACTGAATATATTCCACACTTTACATTATACAGTGTCATTTATCCTGGACACCAAAAATATTATGGAAACGAAGATTCGGAGAAAAAATGTTTTAAATAAAATGTATTTGACATGAAAGGGCCAATATAGCAGGCATATATGTATGTCATCAATTATAAGTAGGTTTTCAAGGTCATTTAAAGGTCAACTTGTTATTTTTAAACGGAAACCTGTAATTTGGATTAAGGAATATGAATCTACGAATTAGAATAAATAACTTTAATCTAAAACATTTTTCTTTTCAGCGCTTACTGTTGTTTTTTTTTACTTTTTTTTAGTATGAAGAAAATAGTGGTATCTCTCACCGACGAGAAGTTGGCCACAACTTTCCAGCCACGAATTTTGACACCTCCGCCGTCATCCGAATTATGACCATTCTCAACAAAATGTTTAGTCCAGCATTTAATTTACACAAAAAAACGCGTATTAAGGGATATCCAATAAACATTTTATAACTATTTGATTGTAATTTTAATCAAAATTGGCGGCGAATTAATTTTTACGGTCTGCCAGGGATCCCCGCGGGATAAAAAAAATCCTAAGTGGCGTTTGGCGCTAATTGTACTTGACTTCATTATACAGGTGTGTTCAGAAACACCCAATAAACAATTTAAAATCATTTATTTGCTGTAGTCTTCATAAATTGCGATGGAAATAATTTTTGAAATCAGCCACAATTTTCTTTAAAAATTAAATATTGTGTAGATTGTGACGCCCTAATAAAAATTATAGGTTTCCATTTAAAAATGACAAGTTGACCTTGAGATGACCTTGAAAACCTACTTATAATTGATGACATATATACCTGCTGCATTAGCCAAACACATTTTATTTGAAACATTTTTTTCTCGGAATCTTCGTTGCCATAATATTTCAGATGTCCAGGATAAATGCCGCACCCTGTATACACAAATGTTTGATAGTACCAGCCAGTACCGTATGAATGCCAAAATATAAATAAATAATAATCGCAAATTAAAAAATAAAAATCGCAGTTTAAAAAAAATGACCAATTTTTATTTTCCAGAAAACTATGACCGTTTTATAAAAAAAAAACACAAAATTAGGTCAATCGGTGCTATAGTAGTACTCCAAGTTAGGCTAATTTTAGTTCCAATATACATAAAAATATAGATTTTTATGCATATTGGAATTATGGAATCTCCGTTTCCATAAAATTTCAGGTGTCCAGGATAAATGCCGTATCCTGTATACAAAAAATTTTGATAGTACCAGCCAGTACCGTATAAATGCCAAACAAAAAACAAAATATCGCAGTTAAAAAAAAATACCAATTTATTTTCAAGAAAACTATGACCGTCTTATAAAGAAACACAAAATTAGGTCAATCGGTGCTATAGTAGTACTATAAGTTAGGCTAATTTTAGTTCCAATATGCATAAAAATATAGATTTTTATGCATATTAGAATTATGGAATCTTCGTTTCCATAAAATTTCAGGTGTCCAGGATAAATGTCGCATCCTGTATACAAAATGTTTGATAGTACCAGCCAGTACCGTATAAATGCCAAACAAAGAACAAAATATCGCAGTTTAAAAAAAATTACCAATTTTTATTTTCCTGAAAACCATAACCGTTTTATATAAAAAAAAACATAAAGTTAGGACAATCGGTGCTATAGTAGTACTATAAGTAAGGCTAATTTTAGTTCCCATATGCATAAAAATATAGATTTTTATGCATATGGGAATTATGGAATCTTCGTTTGCTTAATATTTTAGGTATCCAGGATAAATGCCGCATCCTGTATACAAAAATGTTTGATAGTACCAGCCAGTACCGTATAAATGCCAAACCAAAAACCAATATCGCAGTTTAAAAAAAATACTAATTTGTATTTTCCAGAAAACTATGACCGTTTTATACTTTATATTTATATAAAAAAAACACAAAATTCGGTCAATCGGTGCTATAGTAGTACTATAAGAGGCTAATTTTAGTATTCCAATATTTTTCTGTTAAATTATTTGATTTATACAAAAACTTTTGATAGTACTAGCCAGTACCGTACAAATTGCAAACACTGTTTTTTTAATATTGCAGTTTAAAAAAAACTTGAAGTATTTTTATTTTCCAGAAAACTAAAAAAAAAACGAAACACAAAATTCGGTCAATCTACACTACTATAAGTTATGATATTTTTAGTTTCAATATGCAAAAAACTATTAATTTTTAAATTTGATTTTTTTTTCTGTTAAACTATGTACTATATACAAACATTTTTGATAGTACCAGCGAGCACCGTATAAATGCGAAACTCTGGGTGTTTTTTTTAATATCGCAGTTTAAAAAAATTGACCGATTTTTATTTTCCAGAAAACACAAAATTGGGTCAATTTGTGCTGTAGTAGTACCATGCGTTAGGCTAGTCTAGTTTATTTTGCTACTTACATCACTGCTACTTAAAACGTAATTGTTACTTAAAATCACAACTAGTAGTGACTGCTACTTAAACTGTGATTGCTACTTAAAACGTGATTGCTACTTAAACTGTGACTGTTACTTAATTAAACGTAATTGTAAGAAGACAATACAAGGTGGTATATATAACATATGTTTACCAGCCGTGATCACAGTCACAGTTTAAAATCACAGGTATTAAAAAGTAGCAATAACAAGTAGCAACGTGATTCAAAAGTAGCAGTTTTGCGATTTTTTGGTGACGCCCATAAAGTAGGCAGATGTAGTCATTTTTTTGCCATCCCTTTAAATTACCGATGCACGAAATTGTGAATTTCCTCAACGAGAATAGTAAGTTAATTAATGAGTCAGGTGCCAAACCACAAACGAAAATCATAACAATGGGGGTGCAAATTATGCGCAAATATCTATTAATCCGATCGTGTATAAATTCCAAACTACATGACACCATACGTTACGTGTTTAAATAATGCGGGGCTTCCCGCCGTACGCGTAAGCACCATGGCCATCTCGATAATTCAACTCTTCGTCCAATTAAGCGATCAATACGGGCCACGGCTGACCGCGACCTTAATACTATTAATGCACCTCCTCTCCTTGCCATTTTACCTCGTGTTGCTGTAAACATGGAGCCAGCGCGCCACATTCGCACTCTAATTGCCAATTAAATTCGTAATATTGGGACCGAGTCGAGAGAGAGAGAGAGAGAGAGAGAGAGTGTGTGTGTGTGTGTGTGTGTGTGTATTAAATTCCAGCTATTGTTAGGAATTATATTGCGATCAATCAGTGGCTGGGAAACACCCGTTCCGGCCGTTAACTGAATATGATTGCCGGGGCGATAACGAACGCGATGAGTGATATTAATCACTCGCGAAGAACTGAGCGGATTTTAATGTTGAAATATTGATTTTGTGAGAAGTAAGAGTGTGTGTGTTCAAATTTGTTAAATTTGTTAAATCGGTAGGAGTTTCATTGTAGAGCCATCCCAAAATGTCGTGACACCTGGGGGTAAAGTTTGTTCGGCGGTGGGACAACGATCGAAACAGCAACGAAATATTTACTTCCTCTACAAGAGTAAGCAGTGCGGCACGAGCGACATCTTTGTCTTTGGCCTCCCTACGGAAATCCACGTGCCGCCGCTGGTTGAGATAGTATTCGGAGAGAACGCGATCACAAACCTACGCGTGGTCGCATCACCGATTCAAGATGAATCATCACTGTGTCTATATTTACATTGTGTTCAATGTTTTCCGGCGTCCCCTCTCTTGAAATTTAAGAGAGGGGACGCCTCACCGCGCAATGTGACACCAGATTTTGGCATGGCTCTACTTACGAAAATAATTTATTTGTTTCCTCAGAAATCGATTCATTTTCATTTTTAATCGCTTTTATAATATTAATATTTTAGAAATTAATTTCGAAAAATTATTAGAGTGCTACAGAATTAGGCAAGCCCAACGATAATAATGCTTCAGACTTTATTCATGTAAACAGCTCGTAGACATGTCATCATCTTTATTTGCTTGCGAAATGTACTTTACAACAAACATTTACATGTCACGAGCGACATTGTCTTGAAAAGATAAAGTGGGTCACCGCAGGTCCCCCCGAGTTGCAGACAGCGAGGCGGTCGCTTATAAAGTTGTCACATAAAAATAAATCGAAATCAATCGCGAATCCCGAACCGCACAATGATTTCCCGCAAACATCGCAGTATTATAAATAAATAAATATAAAGCTCGAGCCGTTGATGACCCAGAAAACCGGAGCGCACCGTCGTCGAGGCTCTCTGAAACGGTTCTCGTTTTCTCGAAACCACCTTAACATTGACACAATTCCGCGGGAGCGAAACGTTTCTCTTGTATTTTCTGCGATCCGTTCTCCGTTTATTTCACGATTGTTTGCGCCTTTAGACCCGACGTTTTCTTTCCGCCTCGAACACGCAATCGAGTGTTACGTGTTGTTACTTCTTTGCGAGAGAGAAGTGTGTATCGCCGAAAATTGCAGCTCGTTTTACGATTCCCAACCAAATATGTAATCAAGAACGCCGTGATGAGTCTTCATGTATAGATGATTATTTTTGTATCTCTAGTATGACGTGACTCAGAGCTACAGCTCTGTTATGTTACGTTACTTCTGGCATTTAGTCCAATTAATCCGTGCATCGAATCGGGTAGTTCTGTTTTTTTTTAAATGTTTTATATGGTTGAGGCCTAATGACGAATCGTAAGTTTTCGACTTCGCCAGAGTGTCAAATTTGTGGCAATTGTTTTTCAATATTTTTTTTTTCAATTGCGGGACGAACGATCGCGGCATTACATTCAACATTGTTTAGGTGTGATTATCTCAAAAACGAGTGAAGGGGTGTGGCAGATTTTTAGTAGATTATCAAGAAGAATCGATTTTGTGTAATTTTTGAAAGTTTCAAATTTATGGCAATTTTTACTTCCTCCGTTACGAAGTACGAGAAAGTATTGTGATCGTGATTTTTTTTTCAAATTTTTTTTTACGGAAATATCCGTCCCTAGATGCCATTTTAACAATTTCTGGAAAAAAAATATTTTGTGTCTGTATGTGTGTCTGTCTGTGGGCGCTGTGTCTCAAAAACTAATAGAGCAATTGATATGAAACTTTGAACATCCGTCTTATTTGATAATCTGAAGAACTGAAAAGCTTTTGGTAAAATTTCGTACACCGGAAGTGGGCGTTTACCTTAACTGTTTTTTGTTTTTTGCCAATATTTTCTTAAGTATTAAAAATATCAGAAAAACATTTAAACAATCTTTGAAGACAACAGAGAAATGAACATCTTTCGATTGAAAACATTTTTCATTAAATAATTTTTATTAGAGATTTTTTTTTTATCATTGTGGAGTTGAACTGCAAAACTCAACAAATCCACTTTTATAATTTGTTCAGAAACCGCGAAAAACGTTTAGGAAGTCTATTTGTTGCTTAAAAAAATGAATGTTAGCCGCATTTTTAAATATGATTTGTTGCGCTTTGAAAAGTAATTCACACATATTCGGATTTATCTATGTTTGGACAGTAAGAATCGATACCAAGCTCATTTTGGCCCAAAATTGGATTAGTTGAGTTTTGCAGTTCAACTCCTCAATTATAAAACGATAATAGTCAGTGGCGGCTCGTGGAACAAGTTGATGATAGAGCCACTTATACAATACATCCCACCCCACTTTCTGAAGCAACAAAGAACCATTTATCTTCCTAGACCAATCGAATATTTTGGCCAAAAAATCAAAAATTTGGAACAAAACAGCCCAAGATCTAAAATATCGGCCAAAAAAATAAAAAAATCCTGGTTTAAAAATAAAAATGCAGATCAAAAAAATTGCCATTTTCAGCCCCAAATATAACTCTTTTTAACTTAAAATAAGTTCCAACGAGAAATTCGAAAATAATACCAAAATAAAAAATTTAAAAAAAAAATTGCACAATAAAATCAATAATTCAAAAATTAAAAATTAAGACCAAAAATCTCAAATTCGTACCCAAAGTACGTGTAAAGTGGTAGTCCAAAAAAATCTAAATTTTTAACAAACGAATCAAAAATATTTAATAATTTCGGCCGAAAGACCTAAAATCGAAACCAAACAATCGAAAATACAAAATATAGGCCAAAAAGTAGGGCATAAAAAGGTGAAAATTTAGACAAAACATCGAAAACGGGCGTAAAGATAAAAATTGCAGACAAAAAAAAATCGAAAATTTCTACAAACCAATCGAATATTTTGGTCAAAATAAAGAAAAATAAAAAGAATTGGGCTGAAAGACCGCGGGTCGATGGCCGTTTAGAAGAAATAATTTTGTAAATTTTAAATGTATTATATTTGTTTAATATTGTACTGTCTGCAAATAAAGATATTGTATATATAAAAAGAATTGGAACGATTATAATTATCGATAATACAGAAATCTAAAATATGGGCCAAAGAATCAAGAATTCTGATCTAAAAATTAAAAAACGCAGACAAAACATTAAAAACTTGGGTAGAAGCAAAATAATTTGCCAAAAATAAGTTTCTGATCAGAAATTCGAAAATAATAGCCAAAAAATAAAAAAACTCACGAAATGAAATCAATAATCCAAGTTAAAAAATCCAAAATATTGGATAAAAAATAGACTAAAAATCTAAAATATCCGATACAAAATTTAGGCATAAAAATAAAAATGGTGGACCAAGGAAAGAAAAATTTTAACAAAATTTTAGGGCAAAAAAATCTACAATGTTCTACAAAATCGAAAATTTTGACAATAAATTCGAAAAGTTTGGTAGGATTAAATAAATGAAATGATATAAAATGAAAAATAAAGAAAAATTTAGGTCAAAAGATTAAAAAATAAAAAATAATAATAAACATTTGTAATGTTGGCCAGAAAGTCGAAAATTTAAACATTGCATAGAAAATTCGGTCCTAAAGATAATAAATGCAGGTTGAAAAATGGAAAATTTCAACAAACAAAACTCGAAAATACCGGAAAAAAAAAATCTCGCACATAAATCAATAATTCAGGTTATAGATATTAAAATTTGAAACTAGAATTAAAATTTCGGCCCGAAAAATACAAAATGCCGACCAAAGAATAAATTTTTTTAACAATTCGAAAATGTAGGTCAAAATAAAGATTAATTAGAGATTTATTTATTTACGGGATTTTCCCTTATAAAATATCTCTAAAAAAATATAACAAATCTGAGAAAATCGTACTAAAAATCAAAACTTTAGACAAAAAAAAAATCGAAAATACAAAGATAAAATATTTTGACCAAAAATATCGAAAATACAGGTCAAAAATTTAAAAATTTAAAATTCGTCGGGAAAAATAAAAAAATGCAGACCAAGCAGTCGAAAATTTTACCAATTAAATCGAAAATTTAGGTCAAAATAAATAATTTTTGGGCCAAATAATCAAAAATTAAGACAAAAAAAATCGAATAGACAGGTAAAAAATCAAAAATACGGACCAAAGAAATCGAAAATTTTAACAATTAAATCGAAAATTGATGTCAAAATAAAGAATATTTAGGACAAAAGATCAAAATTTTAGATCCAAAAGAATAGAAAATACAGGTCAAAAATCTAAAACACAAAAATTCGGCGAAAATTGAGACAATTAAATCGCAAATTTAGGTCAAATTGAAGGATATTTAGGACAAAAGATAAAATATTGTGACCGAAAATATCGAAAATGATCAAAAATTCAAAAATCGTCGGGAAAAATAAAAATGCGGACCAAACAGTCGAAAATTTTACCAATTAAATCGAAAATTTAGGTCAAAATAAATAATGTTTGGGCCAAATAATCAAAAATTTAAAAAAAAATCGAAAATACAGGCTTAATAATAAAAAATGCATAGATTTGTTATCTCATTCTCTCCAAGTACCGTCACTACATTTTGGGAAGGCTCTAGATGCGGAGGTTACGCATTCCTCTCTTCAATAATTTTCAGTGCTGAATACAATTCGACGTGTAATTTTTTTTTTATATCGGGAAGAATTTTCAGTGCTGAATACCATTCAACGTGTATGTTTCTTATATCGGGAACAATTAATGTGCGCGGACGTTTCATCAAAAATTAATAAAAACCGCGACGCTGCCGACTCCGTGAAATTTTAAAAGGGGGGACGCGCGCGCACCTTTACTCCCCTCGCACAACGCCGCCCCTGTTCTAAGAGGGGCGTCTCCACCCGCTTTAATTATTTTCTAATTTGCGGAATGCACCAGACTCCGTCTCGGGGAAATGTAGGAGCGCAATACTTACGTGGAATTACTGGGCTGAATGTGATTTGAATAATAATTTACGAATTATTTTATTTCCATTTACTACATAACCGGATTAGTAATTATATTTCAATTATTTCGTTTGCCGTTTCATCGAACGGCATAATTTCATTATATCGAGTGGATGCTATTGTTTATTTTTGTTTCAGTCCTGTTAAAAAAATTAAACCTAGTTATACTCTGGCCGCGCTATGAAGGCATCTGAGGTGACCCTTCGTTGGTCGGAAGGGCCGCCCTCATCAGAAGTGATTGGATATTTTGTTACTTTACACTCGCAGATGTTTAAAATTCACTTGCTATTGGTACGATTTAACACAAATTAACGAAAACTGTTTTCGAATGATCATCACTAATATTACATGGGACGTGTCCTGATGAGTGAATAAAACTGACGGCACGAACGTCCTTGAATACAGAAATAATTATGAAATGGTGCGATAGGAAAGATCTTATCAGCGATCTCTCCGAAACCGGGAAATAAGATAAACGTAGATAAACAATTATATTTATAAAATCAAAAACACAACTTGACTTTTACTTGATTTTCTAGAAATCCTCGAAAATTATGTAACTGATTAGAGGTGGGTAACTCAAAAGGTTGCCAATTTCCGTAATAAAATGAACACCCTGTATATTAAAAATATATTTAAACAATATTTAATATACTGTATTAAGTAATTTTAAGTTTCCCTGTTATTGGTTATATGTATATCTGTTGGGAAATAAACTTATTATTATTATTATTATTATTATTATTATTATTATTATTATTATTATTATCTTATTAATATCAGACTTTTGTTTGATTTTTTTGTATTATCTTATTTAATATCAGACTTTTGTTTGAATTTTTTTTTTTTGTTTGGAGCATAATTTAGGTGTTACGGTAATTTTGACTAGCCCTGTATACGAGTACAGCAATTTTATCATGAGTAAAAAATTGCGTCTATAATATGATTTTTTTTTGTTCCAGGTATGTACTTTTGAAATCATCCATTTTTGAGTTCCGAGCCGCCGCCGTCGAAAATCTGTAGTAAGTTTTAAAATCCTTAAATTATTACTATAAATAGAAGACATTTTAAACGTTAATATTATATTTGCAAATTTAATAATAACAATAATCATAGAATTATTTACTCCCCCAAAATTATATACGCTATAAAAAGTTTTAAAGTTCGCCAATTCCTATAAAACAACGGCCGGAAAACCGGCAATAATTAGGGGGTGCGCTCGGTTTCTTTTCAAAGTCAACAAACGGAAGGAAAGGGGTGCTCGCGAGAGGAGGGCCGTCTCCCTTTGACCCAATTCCAAAATCATCGATATAACGGGGTTTAAGGGCGAACGCGACCCTCTCCTCCCCCGCGCGATGAATTTAAACTAAGTTTGCGTCGTCGCGTACAAAGCGCGGAGTTTATTCGCGCAAATCAAATCAAAGCAAATATTTATTCTGACGATACGTTCGGATATATACAGTACACGTTTTCATACCGTAAATCCCGATTTATATAGAAAACTTTCGAATCTTTTCCGCCTTGGATGTCATCTTAAATTATTATTATCTAAAATCGGATTTGAGTGTTTTTGACACTTTGTTGGCTTATCAAATATTTATAATAATAATTATATTTATTGATCACTAAAAATTACAATAACAAAATTTACCGATTGCAAAAAAAAGACCGTCAAAAAATTTTAAACGATAAAAAATTAATAACAATGAACTTTTCATACTTTTTCATATACATATACAAAATATTGAATAATGACAAACTGTTTATTTAACGATGGGTGTTTACCGCATCTTGACGACGGGTGCGTACCGTATCTTGACGACGGGTGCTTACCGCATTTTGACGATGGGTGCTTACGGCATCTTGACAACAGGTGTTTACGGCATATTGACAACAGGTGCTTACGGCATCTTGATTACCGGTGGTTACCGCATCTTGACGATGGGAGCTTTCCAGTTCAATCAACTGAAACGATATGTGTTCGTTTGAGTCGATTAGCCAAATAAATTCGTAATTTTTTTAATCCGTTCGTTCCGATCGGTGGAATTACATCTCGAGCGGGGGGGTAACGATTAGGGGGTACATTATGTTTATTGTAATTCCGAAATAGAAATTATGCCGAAATTACCGAATACACCTCGTTCCGTGATAAATCCTTATAATTTTGATTAAAAAAAAAACATCCTCAAATTCCAGAATTTTTATCAAAATTATCGCATAGTTATTGCCCTTGATGCATTATAGCTGATTATTGTTCACTTACCTTACACTACACTTGCGCTTGTTTTTAAAGTTTAATCGTGGATCAAGACAGTGCCCAAACAATATTATAATTTTAAATGTTTATTCATCGAATGAATGCATTAATAGAACAGGTAGTACTACTCTGTGGCGGCTTGTAGAACATGTTGACGGTAGAGTCACTTAAACAATATACCCCCCCCCCCTTTTTTTTAAAGAAAGAAAGAAAGAACGATTTTTCTTTCCAGGCCAAAGTAACTGCCGAAAAAGTGTGCTCGAAACTATTGTGGTTCCGTGGCTACTTGGCTACCGCCACCGGTACTACCTACACTTGTAGTAGTACTTCGGATAGACAGAATCCAACCGTTGCGTGTTCCCTGTATTTACATTTATGCAATCTCCGCAACGGTTTTTGTTTCTCCTCGTTGCGGGATTTCGTATCGAAGACCGTGAGATCGTAATACTTTCGTGGCTGTGCCTGCAATTACACTGTCGATCGAACATCAACATTCATCTTCGTAAGTAACAGTACAGCTCATGAAATATTAATGTCTTCTCTAACATTGTTGCTACTGGTACATAATACATGAAGATTACATTACGACTTTATGGTAAAATCTTTGGTTGTAGGAAAAAAGTGCAAAAAAAAGTCCATCGGAAACAAGCGCACTTACAATTGATAAAAAAAATGGTGATGTGATCATCATGTTACTTTCTCCGACTTCATGGTCTCATTTATATTTATATTTACGTTTTCATGGTTTATTTTCAATTGAAATCGTATTTTAAATGTACATCGAGCGGATGAAACTGACGTTTAAAACGTTAAAATTATGAAAGGTGGAAAAGTTATACTTCAAATTCAAAAACTCAGTTTTCTCAAAAACTAAAGGGATTTCGAAAAAAACGTGTTCTTTATAAGTTGTTCATTTTAGCATTCTCTACAATTATTATTCACATAAATTTGCTGTAACTGTTATCGTTTTATAATTATAAACCAAAAATTAAAAAAATAATAATAAATTTTTTTCTCGAATAAAAATGATTTTATAAAAAATATTTTCAAGCAAAAGATGTTCATTTCTTTGTTGTCTTCAAAGTTTGTTTAAATGTTTTTGTGATACTTATCACATTTAAGAAAATATTGGCAAAAAACAAAAAACAGTTAAGGTAAACGCCCACTTCCGGTGTACGAAATTTTACCAAAAGCTTTTCAGTTCTTCAGATTATCAAATAAGGCGGATGTTCAAAGTTCCATATCAATTGCTCTATTAGTTTTTAAGATACAGCGCGCAGACAGACACACACACAGACACACACACAGACACACACACAGACAAAAAAAAATCCAGAAATTGTTGAAATGACATCTAGGGACCCCAAAACGGATATTTCCGTAAAAAAAATTTTTTTTTTTAATCACGATCACTATACTTTCTCGTACTTCGTAACGGAGAAAGTAAAAAAAGAAGCTCTGGTCAATTGCCTGTTGAGGTCATTTGTAAAAGTGTCTCAATAAATGTATTATCCCCCTCTAATTATTGAGTTTCCGGCATCTCCTCTAGCGATATGAATTTAAGATATTTACTGCTCAATGTGTCACGACATTTTGGGACGGCTATACTAATTTTTTTTTTTTTTGCTGAATTTGGTGGTGAAACATTTTTAATATTCTTCAACATTTATGAAAAAAAAAATCAAAATGTTACCAACAGCTTTTCAGATCAATACAATACGAATAAAATAAATCCACGAGAGCAAATGTCGTTTTATATAAAGAAATAAAGCACATTTTTCTCAAAATTGGTCACGTACACATTACATTACGTCGCCTCGAACTTTTCGATTCCTGGACGACATCTGACGGATGGCCGAGATTCTTCTTCGCCATACACTGCAGGAAAAGCGTTTGCATTCTGTTTGAATTTAATTTAAATGTCGCGTGAATTGAATAACGTTTTAATAAACGTCTCGGTGTGAAAAGTTTACTTTTTTTTTGTCTCGCCCGCCATCAACACACATTCGGCCTTCTCATCAGGGGCGCGTATAATTAAGGGAAACAATAGCGTTCCGGGGGTGATTAATTGTTGCGCATCGTGTTCGAGGGGGGCGTTCTCTGTCTTAATAAATTCTGAATTTATTAAGACTCCGCCAGCCGGGGCAGAAATGATTTATTAAATTTGTTACTCGGTGTTCGATAATTTCCATCAATGGGAGAATTAATTAGCAGATGTGGAGTTTGTAATTATTTAAATTAGTCATTAGTATCGATAGAAAGTTGGAGGGTTACAAGAATAATTTATTTTTGAATATTGGCGGCGTTTAGTTGGTGGTGCATTTTGATATTTATTTCGAAATAAAACACTTAAAACAAAGCTCAAACGCCCGGTATTATCAACTTTTTTTAAACAGGCATTTAGTTAAATGATGTTTAGGATAAAGATACATTTAAAATAATTGGGTATTATGAATCTTTTTAAAGGAGTTTTAAGTAAATGTCATTTTAAGATCTCTGATTTTTGGTGAATTTTATATTCGCAGGTAGGCAACACTGAATTTTAACCTTTAAAAGCCGTTGATCCGCTGACGCGACTGATCCGCCATCGCCGCCGATCAGCTGAACATTGAGTGAAGTGTCTGACTTTTATTTTCTCCCGTCACTGAAACATTTTTGTCATCCTGCGTGAATACTAGCGATAGTTATCCCGCCAATCTGCACTTCTCTGCCTCTCATCCCTCTTCTTTTGTGGTGTAGCAATTCTTATCGTGACATCGATTCCATGAGCTAGTCGGAGGTCAACCAGGTGGGGATCGCCCCCTTTCTTTAGAACTCTTTCGGATATTACTGCACATTCACTCTTAAATCTCGTTTAGCCTTAACTGTCCTTTAAAATGTGTTGATAATACCGGGCGTAAGTGTTTTATTTCTAAATCTAAATAAGAGTAAATTAATTTTTAAAAGCAAAAATTTGCTAATCCTTCTTATTCACGTTATACGATTAGAGAGTTTGTTTCAAAAACTTAATATTCTGCTTTGCCTCCCCCTTCAAGCACCGGTTGTTAACCACCTCAAGGGCAGCCCTCGACCCCGAAGCGCCATCAAGTAGATTGCGCCGTGTTGTACGTTCCCTCGATGGGTGTGTTTATTGGTGCACTTTGCTGCAAACGGGTATTTTGGCGTGATAACATTTAAAGTTAATGAATGTGATTATCTTTAAATGGAGGCGATCATACGGAACAGGACATAATTGAATTTTAATACTCAATGTTTACTTTTTTTTTTACTAAAATAATGAATTCTGGTTTTAAGCTTTCAATTTAAAAAAATAATGAAAGTAATACAGACGAAAAATGGCGTGAATATGTGAATATTTAATCTGTTCGTGACTATAACATAACTATCACTAAGACTACAAAAAAAAAATTGAAACAACTACTTCCCTGGCTAGTGCTAAATCGATTTTGAGTAAATTTTGAATTTAAAACATTGATTTTTAAATTTTTTTCAGCGACATTCGAAATACGCAATTTTACGATTGAAAAACTGTGTTAACGTGTGATTATTTCGGATATTAGGGAAAGTTTCAAATTTGTAGCATTAATTTAAAAAAAAAATTTCGTCGACATTCCAAATCCACATTTTTACAATTGATTTTGTTTAAGTGTAATTATTTCAAAAACTAGGGATGACCTGTTATGATATTTTTATAGAAACATGAAGCTCAATGGTGTTTGAGGAAATTTTGAAAGTTTCAAATTTGTAGCATTTGTTTTTTTAATTTTTTCATCGACATTCAAAACACGCAATTTTACGATTGAAAAACTGTGTTTACGTGTAATTATTTCAAAAACTAGGGATGACCTGTTATGATATTTTTTGTATGGGAACATGAAGCTCAATGGGGTTTGAGTAAATTTTGAAAGTTTCAAGTTTGTAGCATGTGTTTTTTAATTTTTTTCATCAACTTGAAAAAAAAACGCAATTTTATGATTGAAAAACTTTGTTTGCATGTAATTATTTCAAAAACTAGGGATGGCCTGTTATGATATTTTTATAGAAACATGAAGCTCAATGGGGTTTGAGAAAATTTTGAGTTTAAAGTTTGTAGCATTTGTTTTTATTTTTTTTCATCGACTCGAAAATTGCGTAATTATTCGATTGAAAAATTGTACTTACGTGCGATTATTTCCAAGATTGGTGATAAGTTGTCATCAAATGTTCGTTGAAGAATAAAGCTGAATCGTTTTTAAGTAAATTTTGAAAGTTTCAAATTTGTAGCATTCATTTAAAAAAAAAAATTAATCGACATTCCAAATCCGCATTTTTACAATTGATTTTTTTTTAAGGTGTAATTATTTCAAAGAGTGGGGATAACCTGCCATCATATTTTTATAGAGAGATAAAGCTCAATTGGGTTTGAGTAAATTTTGAAAGTTTCAAGTTTGTAGCATGTGTTTTTTAATTTTTTTCATCGACTTGAAAAATGCGTGATTATTAGATTGAAAAACTGTGCTTACGTGCGATTATTTCAAAGATTGATGATAAGTTGCTGTCAAATGTTCCTTGAATCATAAAGCTAAATAGATTTTGAGTAAATTTTGAAAGTTTCAGTTTCAGTTTTCAACTGAAATAATTTCCTGAAGAAACTACTGGTTCGATTCCGCGTTTCTACACATCACTGGAAAGATCCCTCCAAGACGCCTCAAAAATGTACTTTTGCAGGAACAAATGTTAATTTGAAGCCCGTGACGCGTCAGCAAAGAAATCTCGAAAATGGAAAAAATCGAAAAAATCATTTTTTTTAATAATTATCGTAGACCATTTAGGTACACCTACATTTTTCATCAGAAGAACGAGAGAAATTGATTGGCTATCTTCAATAGCAAAAAAATTAGTCAGTCACAGTGAACATTTTAGAAAATTTACAAAAATAATTGATTTTTTAGACTTTGATCGGCCGTAGCGGCCAAACGAAAACTCCAAATTAAACGCGGTTTGCAAATCTGAGCTCCTCGTACGTCAATTAGCCGGATTAGAGATTTTTAATTTTTGACGAAAACACGAAAAAAAGACATGAGTAAACCCCTGGGACATTTGTTAAAAAATGCAACTTTCTTAAAAATCATCGTAGACTATTGAATTTAACTTTATTTTCATCAGAAAGACGAGAGAAATTGATTGCCGTTAAAAAATTTCAGCTATCTTCAATAGCAAAAAAAATAGTCAGTCACCATGAACATTTTAGGAAATTTTAGAAAATAATTGATTTTTCAAACTTTGATCGGCCGTAACGGCCAAACGAAAACTCCAAATTGAACGCGGTTTGCAAATCTGAGCTCCTCGTACGTCAATTAATCGGATTGGAGATTTTTAATTTTTGATGAAATCGTGAAAAAATACATGACTAACCCTTGGAAATTTTGTTAAAAAATGCAACTTTCTTAAAAATCATCATAGACTATTGAATTTAACTTTATTTTCATCAGAAAGACGAGAGAAATTGATTGCCGTTAAAAAATTTCAGCTATCTTCAATAGCAAAAAAAATAGTCAGTCACCATGAACATTTTAGGAAATTTTAGAAAATAATTGATTTTTCAAACTTTGATCGACCGTAACGGCCAAACGAAAACTCCAAATTGAACGCGGTTTGCAAATCTGAGCTCCTCGTACGTCAATTAATCGGATTGGAGATTTTTAATTTTTGATGAAATCGTGAAAAAATACATGACTAACCCTTGGAAATTTTGTTAAAAAATGCAACTTTCTTAAAAATCATCGTAGACTATTGAATTTAACTTTATTTTCATCAGAAAGACGAGAGAAATTGATTGCCGTTAAAAAATTTCAGCTATCTTCAATAGCAAAAAAAATAGTCAGTCACCATGAACATTTTAGGAAATTTTAGAAAATAATTGATTTTTCAAACTTTGATCGGCCGTAACGGCCAAACGAAAACTCCAAATTGAACGCGGTTTGCAAATCTGAGCTCCTCGTACGTCAATTAATCGGATTGGAGATTTTTAATTTTTGATGAAATCGTGAAAAAATACATGACTAACCCCCTTGGAAATTTTGTTAAAAAATGCAATTTTCTTAAAAATCATCGTAGACTATTGAATTTAACTTTAATTTCATCAGAAAGACGAGAGAAATTGATTGCCGTTAAAAAATTTCAGCTATCTTCAATAGCAAAAAAAATAGTCAGTCACCATGAACATTTTAGGAAATTTTAGAAAATAATTGATTTTTCAAACTTTGATCGGCCGTAACGGCCAAACGAAAACTCCAAATTGAACGCGGTTTGCAAATCTGAGCTCCTCGTACGTCAATTAATCGGATTGGAGATTTTTAATTTTTGATGAAATCGTGAAAAAATACATGACTAACCCTTGGAAATTTTGTTAAAAAATGCAACTTTCTTAAAAATCATCATAGACTATTGAATTTAACTTTATTTTCATCAGAAAGACGAGAGAAATTGATTGCCGTTAAAAAATTTCAGCTATCTTCAATAGCAAAAAAAATAGTCAGTCACCATGAACATTTTAGGAAATTTTAGAAAATAATTGATTTTTCAAACTTTGATCGGCCATAACGGCCAAACGAAAACTCCAAATTGAACGCGGTTTGCAAATCTGAGCTCCTCGTACGTCAATTAATCGGATTGGAGATTTTTAATTTTTGATGAAAACACGAAAAAAAGACATGAGTAAACCCCTGGGACATTTGTTAAAAAATGCAACTTTCTTAAAAATCATCGTAGACTATTGAATTTAACTTTATTTTCATCAGAAAGACGAGAGAAATTGATTGCCGTTAAAAAATTTCAGCTATCTTCAATAGCAAAAAAAATAGTCAGTCACCATGAACATTTTAGGAAATTTTAGAAAATAATTGATTTTTCAAACTTTGATCGACCGTAACGGCCAAACGAAAACTCCAAATTGAACGCGGTTTGCAAATCTGAGCTCCTCGTACGTCAATTAATCGGATTGGAGATTTTTAATTTTTGATGAAAACACGAAAAAAAGACATGAGTAAACCCCTGGGACATTTGTTAAAAAATGCAACTTTCTTAAAAATCATCGTAGACTATTGAATTTAACTTTATTTTCATCAGAAAGACGAGAGAAATTGATTGCCGTTAAAAAATTTCAGCTATCTTCAATAGCAAAAAAAATAGTCAGTCACCATGAACATTTTAGGAAATTTTAGAAAATAATTGATTTTTCAAACTTTGATCGGCCGTAACGGCCAAACGAAAACTCCAAATTGAACGCGGTTTGCAAATCTGAGCTCCTCGTACGTCAATTAATCGGATTGGAGATTTTTAATTTTTGATGAAATCGTGAAAAAATACATGACTAACCCTTGGAAATTTTGTTAAAAAATGCAACTTTCTTAAAAATCATCATAGACTATTGAATTTAACTTTATTTTCATCAGAAAGACGAGAGAAATTGATTGCCGTTAAAAAATTTCAGCTATCTTCAATAGCAAAAAAAATAGTCAGTCACCATGAACATTTTAGGAAATTTTAGAAAATAATTGATTTTTCAAACTTTGATCGGCCGTAACGGCCAAACGAAAACTCCAAATTGAACGCGGTTTGCAAATCTGAGCTCCTCGTACGTCAATTAATCGGATTGGAGATTTTTAATTTTTGATGAAATCGTGAAAAAATACATGACTAACCCTTGGAAATTTTGTTAAAAAATGCAACTTTCTTAAAAATCATCATAGACTATTGAATTTAACTTTATTTTCATCAGAAAGACGAGAGAAATTGATTGCCGTTAAAAAATTTCAGCTATCTTCAATAGCAAAAAAAATAGTCAGTCACCATGAACATTTTAGGAAATTTTAGAAAATAATTGATTTTTCAAACTTTGATCGGCCGTAACGGCCAAACGAAAACTCCAAATTGAACGCGGTTTGCAAATCTGAGCTCCTCGTACGTCAATTAATCGGATTGGAGATTTTTAATTTTTGATGAAATCGTGAAAAAATACATGACTAACCCTTGGAAATTTTGTTAAAAAATGCAACTTTCTTAAAAATCATCGTAGACTATTGAATTTAACTTTATTTTCATCAGAAAGACGAGAGAAATTGATTGCCGTTAAAAAATTTCAGCTATCTTCAATAGCAAAAAAAATAGTCAGTCACCATGAACATTTTAGGAAATTTTAGAAAATAATTGATTTTTCAAACTTTGATCGGCCGTAACGGCCAAACGAAAACTCCAAATTGAACGCGGTTTGCAAATCTGAGCTCCTCGTACGTCAATTAATCGGATTGGAGATTTTTAATTTTTGATGAAATCGTGAAAAAATACATGACTAACCCTTGGAAATTTTGTTAAAAAATGCAACTTTCTTAAAAATCATCGTAGACTATTGAATTTAACTTTATTTTCATCAGAAAGACGAGAGAAATTGATTGCCGTTAAAAAATTTCAGCTATCTTCAATAGCAAAAAAAATAGTCAGTCACCATGAACATTTTAGGAAATTTTAGAAAATAATTGATTTTTCAAACTTTGATCGGCCGTAACGGCCAAACGAAAACTCCAAATTGAACGCGGTTTGCAAATCTGAGCTCCTCGTACGTCAATTAATCGGATTGGAGATTTTTAATTTTTGATGAAATCGTGAAAAAATACATGACTAACCCCCTTGGAAATTTTGTTAAAAAATGCAACTTTCTTAAAAATCATCGTAGACTATTGAATTTAACTTTATTTTCATCAGAAAGACGAGAGAAATTGATTGCCGTTAAAAAATTTCAGCTATCTTCAATAGCAAAAAAAATAGTCAGTCACCATGAACATTTTAGGAAATTTTAGAAAATAATTGATTTTTCAAACTTTGATCGGCCGTAACGGCCAAACGAAAACTCCAAATTGAACGCGGTTTGCAAATCTGAGCTCCTCGTACGTCAATTAATCGGATTGGAGATTTTTAATTTTTGATGAAATCGTGAAAAAATACATGACTAACCCCCTTGGAAATTTTGTTAAAAAATGCAACTTTCTTAAAAATCATCGTAGACTATTGAATTTAACTTTATTTTCATCAGAAAGACGAGAGAAATTGATTGCCGTTAAAAAATTTCAGCTATCTTCAATAGCAAAAAAAATAGTCAGTCACCATGAACATTTTAGGAAATTTTAGAAAATAATTGATTTTTCAAACTTTGATCGGCCGTAACGGCCAAACGAAAACTCCAAATTGAACGCGGTTTGCAAATCTGAGCTCCTCGTACGTCAATTAATCGGATTGGAGATTTTTAATTTTTGATGAAATCGTGAAAAAATACATGACTAACCCCCTTGGAAATTTTGTTAAAAAATGCAACTTTCTTAAAAATCATCGTAGACTATTGAATTTAACTTTATTTTCATCAGAAAGACGAGAGAAATTGATTGCCGTTAAAAAATTTCAGCTATCTTCAATAGCAAAAAAAATAGTCAGTCACCATGAACATTTTAGGAAATTTTAGAAAATAATTGATTTTTCAAACTTTGATCGGCCGTAACGGCCAAACGAAAACTCCAAATTGAACGCGGTTTGCAAATCTGAGCTCCTCGTACGTCAATTAATCGGATTAGAGATTTTTAATTTTTGATGAAATCGTGAAAAAATACATGACTAACCCCCTTGGTAATTTTGTTAAAAAATGCAACTTTCTTAAAAATCATCGTAGACTATTGAATTTAACTTTATTTTCATCAGAAAGACGAGAGAAATTGATTGCCGTTAAAAAATTTCAGCTATCTTCAATAGCAAAAAAAATAGTCAGTCACCATGAACATTTTAAGAAATTTTAGAAAATAATTGATTTTTCAAACTTTGATCGGCCGTAACGGCCAAACGAAAACTCCAAATTGAACGCGGTTTGCAAATCTGAGCTCCTCGTACGTCAATTAATCGGATTAGAGATTTTTAATTTTTGATGAAATCGTGAAAAAATACATGACTAACCCCCTTGGAAATTTTGTTAAAAAATGCAACTTTCTTAAAAATCATCGTAGACTATTGAATTTAACTTTATTTTCATCAGAAAGACGAGAGAAATTGATTGCCGTTAAAAAATTTCAGCTATCTTCAATAGCAAAAAAAATAGTCAGTCACCATGAACATTTTAGGAAATTTTAGAAAATAATTGATTTTTCAAACTTTGATCGGCCGTAACGGCCAAACGAAAACTCCAAATTGAACGCGGTTTGCAAATCTGAGCTCCTCGTACGTCAATTAATCGGATTGGAGATTTTTAATTTTTGATGAAATCGTGAAAAAATACATGACTAACCCCCTTGGAAATTTTGTTAAAAAATGCAACTTTCTTAAAAATCATCGTAGACTATTGAATTTAACTTTATTTTCATCAGAAAGACGAGAGAAATTGATTGCCGTTAAAAAATTTCAGCTATCTTCAATAGCAAAAAAAATAGTCAGTCACCATGAACATTTTAGGAAATTTTAGAAAATAATTGATTTTTCAAACTTTGATCGGCCGTAACGGCCAAACGAAAACTCCAAATTGAACGCGGTTTGCAAATCTGAGCTCCTCGTACGTCAATTAATCGGATTAGAGATTTTTAATTTTTGATGAAATCGTGAAAAAATACATGACTAACCCCCTTGGTAATTTTGTTAAAAAATGCAACTTTCTTAAAAATCATCGTAGACTATTGAATTTAACTTTATTTTCATCAGAAAGACGAGAGAAATTGATTGCCGTTAAAAAATTTCAGCTATCTTCAATAGCAAAAAAAATAGTCAGTCACCATGAACATTTTAAGAAATTTTAGAAAATAATTGATTTTTCAAACTTTGATCGGCCGTAACGGCCAAACGAAAACTCCAAATTGAACGCGGTTTGCAAATCTGAGCTCCTCGTACGTCAATTAATCGGATTAGAGATTTTTAATTTTTGATGAAATCGTGAAAAAATACATGACTAACCCCCTTGGAAATTTTGTTAAAAAATGCAACTTTCTTAAAAATCATCGTAGACTATTGAATTTAACTTTATTTTCATCAGAAAGACGAGAGAAATTGATTGCCGTTAAAAAATTTCAGCTATCTTCAATAGCAAAAAAAATAGTCAGTCACCATGAACATTTTAGGAAATTTTAGAAAATAATTGATTTTTCAAACTTTGATCGGCCGTAACGGCCAAACGAAAACTCCAAATTGAACGCGGTTTGCAAATCTGAGCTCCTCGTACGTCAATTAATCGGATTGGAGATTTTTAATTTTTGATGAAATCGTGAAAAAATACATGACTAACCCCCTTGGAAATTTTGTTAAAAAATGCAACTTTCTTAAAAATCATCGTAGACTATTGAATTTAACTTTATTTTCATCAGAAAGACGAGAGAAATTGATTGCCGTTAAAAAATTTCAGCTATCTTCAATAGCAAAAAAAATAGTCAGTCACCATGAACATTTTAGGAAATTTTAGAAAATAATTGATTTTTCAAACTTTGATCGGCCGTAACGGCCAAACGAAAACTCCAAATTGAACGCGGTTTGCAAATCTGAGCTCCTCGTACGTCAATTAATCGGATTAGAGATTTTTAATTTTTGATGAAATCGTGAAAAAATACATGACTAACCCCCTTGGAAATTTTGTTAAAAAATGCAACTTTCTTAAAAATCATCGTAGACTATTGAATTTAACTTTATTTTCATCAGAAAGACGAGAGAAATTGATTGCCGTTAAAAAATTTCAGCTATCTTCAATAGCAAAAAAAATAGTCAGTCACCATGAACATTTTAGGAAATTTTAGAAAATAATTGATTTTTCAAACTTTGATCGGCCGTAACGGCCAAACGAAAACTCCAAATTGAACGCGGTTTGCAAATCTGAGCTCCTCGTACGTCAATTAATCGGATTAGAGATTTTTAATTTTTGATGAAATCGTGAAAAAATACATGACTAACCCCCTTGGTAATTTTGTTAAAAAATGCAACTTTCTTAAAAATCATCGTAGACTATTGAATTTAACTTTATTTTCATCAGAAAGACGAGAGAAATTGATTGCCGTTAAAAAATTTCAGCTATCTTCAATAGCAAAAAAAATAGTCAGTCACCATGAACATTTTAGGAAATTTTAGAAAATAATTGATTTTTCAAACTTTGATCGGCCGTAACGGCCAAACGAAAACTCCAAATTGAACGCGGTTTGCAAATCTGAGCTCCTCGTACGTCAATTAATCGGATTAGAGATTTTTAATTTTTGATGAAATCGTGAAAAAATACATGACTAACCCACTTGGAAATTTTGTTAAAAAATGCAACTTTCTTAAAAATCATCGTAGACTATTGAATTTAACTTTATTTTCATCAGAAAGACGAGAGAAATTGATTGCCGTTAAAAAATTTCAGCTATCTTCAATAGCAAAAAAAATAGTCAGTCACCATGAACATTTTAGGAAATTTTAGAAAATAATTGATTTTTCAAACTTTGATCGGCCGTAACGGCCAAACGAAAACTCCAAATTGAACGCGGTTTGCAAATCTGAGCTCCTCGTACGTCAATTAATCGGATTGGAGATTTTTAATTTTTGATGAAATCGTGAAAAAATACATGACTAACCCCCTTGGAAATTTTGTTAAAAAATGCAACTTTCTTAAAAATCATCGTAGACTATTGAATTTAACTTTATTTTCATCAGAAAGACGAGAGAAATTGATTGCCGTTAAAAAATTTCAGCTATCTTCAATAGCAAAAAAAATAGTCAGTCACCATGAACATTTTAGGAAATTTTAGAAAATAATTGATTTTTCAAACTTTGATCGGCCGTAACGGCCAAACGAAAACTCCAAATTGAACGCGGTTTGCAAATCTGAGCTCCTCGTACGTCAATTAATCGGATTAGAGATTTTTAATTTTTGATGAAATCGTGAAAAAATACATGACTAACCCCCTTGGAAATTTTGTTAAAAAATGCAACTTTCTTAAAAATCATCGTAGACTATTGAATTTAACTTTATTTTCATCAGAAAGACGAGAGAAATTGATTGCCGTTAAAAAATTTCAGCTATCTTCAATAGCAAAAAAAATAGTCAGTCACCATGAACATTTTAGGAAATTTTAGAAAATAATTGATTTTTCAAACTTTGATCGGCCGTAACGGCCAAACGAAAACTCCAAATTGAACGCGGTTTGCAAATCTGAGCTCCTCGTACGTCAATTAATCGGATTAGAGATTTTTAATTTTTGATGAAATCGTGAAAAAATACATGACTAACCCCCTTGGTAATTTTGTTAAAAAATGCAACTTTCTTAAAAATCATCGTAGACTATTGAATTTAACTTTATTTTCATCAGAAAGACGAGAGAAATTGATTGCCGTTAAAAAATTTCAGCTATCTTCAATAGCAAAAAAAATAGTCAGTCACCATGAACATTTTAGGAAATTTTAGAAAATAATTGATTTTTCAAACTTTGATCGGCCGTAACGGCCAAACGAAAACTCCAAATTGAACGCGGTTTGCAAATCTGAGCTCCTCGTACGTCAATTAATCGGATTAGAGATTTTTAATTTTTGATGAAATCGTGAAAAAATACATGACTAACCCACTTGGAAATTTTGTTAAAAAATGCAACTTTCTTAAAAATCATCGTAGACTATTGAATTTAACTTTATTTTCATCAGAAAGACGAGAGAAATTGATTGCCGTTAAAAAATTTCAGCTATCTTCAATAGCAAAAAAAATAGTCAGTCACCATGAACATTTTAGGAAATTTTAGAAAATAATTGATTTTTCAAACTTTGATCGGCCGTAACGGCCAAACGAAAACTCCAAATTGAACGCGGTTTGCAAATCTGAGCTCCTCGTACGTCAATTAATCGGATTGGAGATTTTTAATTTTTGATGAAATCGTGAAAAAATACATGACTAACCCCCTTGGAAATTTTGTTAAAAAATGCAACTTTCTTAAAAATCATCGTAGACTATTGAATTTAACTTTATTTTCATCAGAAAGACGAGAGAAATTGATTGCCGTTAAAAAATTTCAGCTATCTTCAATAGCAAAAAAAATAGTCAGTCACCATGAACATTTTAGGAAATTTTAGAAAATAATTGATTTTTCAAACTTTGATCGGCCGTAACGGCCAAACGAAAACTCCAAATTGAACGCGGTTTGCAAATCTGAGCTCCTCGTACGTCAATTAATCGGATTAGAGATTTTTCATTTTTGATGAAATCGTGAAAAAATACATGACTAAAAATTTTGTTAAAAAATGCAATTTTCTTAAAAATCATCGTAGACTATTGAATTTAACTTTATTTTCATCAGAAAGACGAGAGAAATTGATTGCCGTTAAAAAATTTCAGCTATCTTCAATAGCAAAAAAAATAGTCAGTCACCATGAACATTTTAGGAAATTTTAGAAAATAATTGATTTTTCAAACTTTGATCGGCCGTAACGGCCAAACGAAAACTCCAAATTGAACGCGGTTTGCAAATCTGAGCTCCTCGTACGTCAATTAATCGGATTGGAGAATTTAAATTTTTGATGAAATCGTGAAAAAATACATGACTAAAAATTTTGTTAAAAAATGCAATTTTCTTAAAAATCATCGTAGACTATTGAATTTAACTTTATTTTCATCAGAAAGACGAGAGAAATTGATTGCCGTTAAAAAATTTCAGCTATCTTCAATAGCAAAAAAAATAGTCAGTCACCATGAACATTTTAGGAAATTTTAGAAAATAATTGATTTTTCAAACTTTGATCGGCCGTAACGGCCAAACGAAAACTCCAAATTGAACGCGGTTTGCAAATCTGAGCTCCTCGTACGTCAATTAATCGGATTGGAGATTTTTAATTTTTGATGAAATCGTGAAAAAATACATGACTAACCCCCTTGGAAATTTTGTTAAAAAATGCAACTTTCTTAAAAATCATCGTAGACTATTGAATTTAACTTTATTTTCATCAGAAAGACGAGAGAAATTGATTGCCGTTAAAAAATTTCAGCTATCTTCAATAGCAAAAAAAATAGTCAGTCACCATGAACATTTTAGGAAATTTTAGAAAATAATTGATTTTTCAAACTTTGATCGGCCGTAACGGCCAAACGAAAACTCCAAATTGAACGCGGTTTGCAAATCTGAGCTCCTCGTACGTCAATTAATCGGATTGGAGATTTTTAATTTTTGATGAAATCGTGAAAAAATACATGACTAACCCCCTTGGAAATTTTGTTAAAAAATGCAACTTTCTTAAAAATCATCGTAGACTATTGAATTTAACTTTATTTTCATCAGAAAGACGAGAGAAATTGATTGCCGTTAAAAAATTTCAGCTATCTTCAATAGCAAAAAAAATAGTCAGTCACCATGAACATTTTAGGAAATTTTAGAAAATAATTGATTTTTCAAACTTTGATCGGCCGTAACGGCCAAACGAAAACTCCAAATTGAACGCGGTTTGCAAATCTGAGCTCCTCGTACGTCAATTAATCGGATTAGAGATTTTTCATTTTTGATGAAATCGTGAAAAAATACATGACTAACCCCCTTGGAAATTTTGTTAAAAAATGCAATTTTCTTAAAAATCATCGTAGACTATTGAATTTAACTTTATTTTCATCAGAAAGACGAGAGAAATTGATTGCCGTTAAAAAATTTCAGCTATCTTCAATAGCAAAAAAAATAGTCAGTCACCATGAACATTTTAGGAAATTTTAGAAAATAATTGATTTTTCAAACTTTGATCGGCCGCAACGGCCAAACGAAAACTCCAAATTGAACGCGGTTTGCAAATCTGAGCTCCTCGTACGTCAATTAATCGGATTGGAGATTTTAAATTTTTGATGAAATCGTGAAAAAATACATGACTAAAAATTTTGTTAAAAAATGCAATTTTCTTAAAAATCATCGTAGACTATTGAATTTAACTTTATTTTCATCAGAAAGACGAGAGAAATTGATTGCCGTTAAAAAATTTCAGCTATCTTCAATAGCAAAAAAAATAGTCAGTCACCATGAACATTTTAGGAAATTTTAGAAAATAATTGATTTTTCAAACTTTGATCGGCCGTAACGGCCAAACGAAAACTCCAAATTGAACGCGGTTTGCAAATCTGAGCTCCTCGTACGTCAATTAGTCGGATTGGAGATTTTTAATTTTTGATGAAATCGTGAAAAAATACATGACTAACCCCCTTGGAAATTTTGTTAAAAAATGCAACTTTCTTAAAAATCATCGTAGACTATTGAATTTAACTTTATTTTCATCAGAAAGACGAGAGAAATTGATTGCCGTTAAAAAATTTCAGCTATCTTCAATAGCAAAAAAAATAGTCAGTCACCATGAACATTTTAGGAAATTTTAGAAAATAATTGATTTTTCAAACTTTGATCGGCCGTAACGGCCAAACGAAAACTCCAAATTGAACGCGGTTTGCAAATCTGAGCTCCTCGTACGTCAATTAATCGGATTGGAGATTTTAAATTTTTGATGAAATCGTGAAAAAATACATGACTAAAAATTTTGTTAAAAAATGCAATTTTCTTAAAAATCATCGTAGACTATTGAATTTAACTTTATTTTCATCAGAAAGACGAGAGAAATTGATTGCCGTTAAAAAATTTCAGCTATCTTCAATAGCAAAAAAAATAGTCAGTCACCATGAACATTTTAGGAAATTTTAGAAAATAATTGATTTTTCAAACTTTGATCGGCCGTAACGGCCAAACGAAAACTCCAAATTGAACGCGGTTTGCAAATCTGAGCTCCTCGTACGTCAATTAATCGGATTAGAGATTTTTAATTTTTGATGAAATCGTGAAAAAATACATGACTAACCCCCTTAAAAATTTTGTTAAAAAATGCAATTTTCTTAAAAACAATCGTAGACTATTGAATTTAACTTTATTTTCATCAGAAAGACGAGAGAAATTGATTGCCGTTAAAAAATTTCAGCTATCTTCAATAGCAAAAAAAATAGTCAGTCACCATGAACATTTTAGGAAATTTTAGAAAATAATTGATTTTTCAAACTTTGATCGGCCGTAACGGCCAAACGAAAACTCCAAATTGAACGCGGTTTGCAAATCTGAGCTCCTCGTACGTCAATTAGTCGGATTGGAGATTTTTAATTTTTGATGAAATCGTGAAAAAATACATGACTAACCCCCTTGGAAATTTTGTTAAAAAATGCAACTTTCTTAAAAATCATCGTAGACTATTGAATTTAACTTTATTTTCATCAGAAAGACGAGAGAAATTGATTGCCGTTAAAAAATTTCAGCTATCTTCAATAGCAAAAAAAATAGTCAGTCACCATGAACATTTTAGGAAATTTTAGAAAATAATTGATTTTTCAAACTTTGATCGGCCGTAACGGCCAAACGAAAACTCCAAATTGAACGCGGTTTGCAAATCTGAGCTCCTCGTACGTCAATTAATCGGATAGGAGATTTTTAATTTTTGATGAAATCGTGAAAAAATACATGACTAACCCCCTTGGAAATTTTGTTAAAAAATGCAACTTTCTTAAAAATCATCGTAGACTATTGAATTTAACTTTATTTTCATCAGAAAGACGAGAGAAATTGATTGCCGTTAAAAAATTTCAGCTATCTTCAATAGCAAAAAAAATAGTCAGTCACCATGAACATTTTAGGAAATTTTAGAAAATAATTGATTTTTCAAACTTTGATCGGCCGTAACGGCCAAACGAAAACTCCAAATTGAACGCGGTTTGCAAATCTGAGCTCCTCGTACGTCAATTAATCGGATTAGAGATTTTTCATTTTTGATGAAATCGTGAAAAAATACATGACTAACCCCCTTGGAAATTTTGTTAAAAAATGCAATTTTCTTAAAAATCATCGTAGACTATTGAATTTAACTTTATTTTCATCAGAAAGACGAGAGAAATTGATTGCCGTTAAAAAATTTCAGCTATCTTCAATAGCAAAAAAAATAGTCAGTCACCATGAACATTTTAGGAAATTTTAGAAAATAATTGATTTTTCAAACTTTGATCGGCCGTAACGGCCAAACGAAAACTCCAAATTGAACGCGGTTTGCAAATCTGAGCTCCTCGTACGTCAATTAATCGGATTAGAGATTTTTAATTTTTGATGAAATCGTGAAAAAATACATGACTAACCCCCTTAAAAATTTTGTTAAAAAATGCAATTTTCTTAAAAACAATCGTAGACTATTGAATTTAACTTTATTTTCATCAGAAAGACGAGAGAAATTGATTGCCGTTAAAAAATTTCAGCTATCTTCAATAGCAAAAAAAATAGTCAGTCACCATGAACATTTTAGGAAATTTTAGAAAATAATTGATTTTTCAGAATTTGATCGGCCGTAGCGGCCAAACGAAAACTCCAAATTGAACGCGGTTTGCAAATCTGAGCTCCTCGTACGTCAATTAGTCGGATTAGATATTTTTATTTTTTTGACAAAAATGTAAAAAAAGACATGAGTAAACCCCTTGGAAATTTGTTAAAAAATGCAACTTTCTTAAAAATCATCGTAGACTATTGAATTTTACTTTTTTTTCATCAGAAAAACGAGAGAAATTGATTGCCGTTAAAAAATTTCAGCTAACTTCAATAGCAAAAAAGTTAGCTAGTCACCATGAACATTTTAGAAAATTTAAAAAAATAATTGATTTTTCAGACTTTGATCGGCCGTAGCGGCCAAACGAAATCTCCAAATTGAACGCGGTTTGCAAATCTGTGCTCCTCGTACGTCAATTAGTCGGATTCAATTAAAATTGGCGATTTTTATTTTTTGACGAAAACTTGAAAATCTACCCAAGGGTACCCCCTTCTAACTTTTTCTCAAAAATTGGCTTTGGAATAATTTCCTGAAGAAACCACTGGTTCGATTCCGGGTTTCTACACACCACTGGAAAGATCCCTTCGAGACGCTTCGGAAAATGTACTTTTGCAATAGTAAATCTTAAATTGAGGCCCGCGAGGCCTCAGCAAAGAAAACTCGAAAATGGAAAAAATCGAAAAAATCAACTTTTTTAATAATTATCGTAGACCGTTGAAGTATACCTTCTTTTTCATTAGAAGAACGAGAGAAATTGATTGGCGTTAAAAAAAATTCAACTATCTTCAATAGTAAAAAAAATAGCGTGTCACCATGAAATTGTCAGAAAATTTAAAAAAAAAATCGATTTTTCAGACTTTGAACGGCCGTAGCGGCCAAACGAAAATTCCAAATTGAACGCGGTTTTCAAATCTGTGCGATCGATCGATTTACATTTAAAATAAATCATAAATATCAATGATTCTATCAAATCGGATAAAAAAAGTAACATGATGGCCACGTCACCATTTTTTTTTTCATTTAAACTTCTGCAGTTGCATCCGCCTGCAAATGTGACCCGCTTCTCTGAGTCCTCCCCCTCTTTCCCCCGCCCAAGCGAACCGTGACCCATTTTTCCAAAGCGTAAATATTTATAGCGACGCAGCGGTCAGTGCCGTTACGTACACCTGATTCAAGGCAAAACTCAAATTTCCATCGTTATGCAAATTCGCCGGCGCGACGAAAATCGATGGGGGAAATTATACGCGAGCCGTTCACGTGGAAAGCGGCGCGTTCCGTGCACTTTCCCAACTTTTACGAGCCGTCATTACGGAGGAATTAAGGCGGTAAGAATGGATTTTAAAGAGGCGGGGCTGCTCCGTGTTCTCTTGTCGTTTGAATTTAACAATTTAACAGTCGGTGGTTTTGAAATAAGTGAGATATTTATTATGCTTCATTCATGAAGTACACATTGATATTTTATTTACCATTAGTCGAATAAAAATAAATCCTGCAAGCCGTTTAAAGTACAATGGTTCAATCTCAAATTGGCCAGTTGCGGCGTGGGAAAAGTGGGGGAAGGCCATCGGTATATTAAGGAGTGCGTTCGTTCGGGACATTCAATGGCGAAAATTATCATAATCTGTTGAAAACGGTGAGCATTCACACACGTGACTGGCGGTAAACGAACGAGCCGAAACTCCACTTTCTCTACATTGGTAATAAACCACCCGACTTTTGTCTACTAATATTAAATAAATAAATAAATAGATTGTACTCGGGCAACTGTATGTTCCTCTCGCTTGAATTGTTGGTGCGTGGCCCGCCTCCCCCCACCCCCCCATCAGCCAGTTTGACTTTGAAGATCTGTACATTAATCAATTTATATTGGTGCGTGGACCGCACCACCCCCCCCCCCCCCCCCATCAACCAGTTTGACTTTGAAGATCTGTACTTTAATCAATTTATCTTGGTGCGTGGCCCGCCTCCCCATCAGCCAGTTTGACTTTGAAGATCTGTACTTCAATCAATTTAGTAAAATGGAAATATAGCCTGAATGTATGAATATTCGACCTGTTTGTAAATTCACAAAATTAAGTCTTATAATAGATCCATGCATTACAGGAATATTCCTGAAAAATGTGCGTCATTTTACAGAATACTTTTTTACCGACTTATTATTTGATTGAAATCACATCACAAATTGCAGGGATACCCTGCCCTTGAGTCGAGTCGTGTCAAGGGAGTCAAACACTGATTAAAAATTGGATTATACCGAACGAATGGTGCAATTTTAAACCCCTTACTTAATAAACACCCTTTTCAGAAAACTACTTTGACCCAATTAAATTAAACGCACACCGACTGCAGTGCACTCTAATAAAATTCTAGAACGTGCTTCATCGATTAAACTTCCTGGCAGCAACACCATCATCGAACACATTCCAGCGGCAACGCAAATCATTAACGTTGCACAAATGCATTTAATTTAGTAAAGAACGTTTCGGTGTTAACTGTATAACTTCAAAGACTCGAACCGTTCACGAAGGGCATCGCCGCTGGGACGAATTTATAATTCAATCCTCGAGCGAGATTTATAAATCTGGAAACTGTTAAATTTAAAAATGTATTTCTATTTGCACTAAACATCAGCACTTGTTTAAATTTAATACGCGAGGATAATCCCCGTGATTTGCCTCGGGTATTTTTATGTTTTCCGCATTTTCAGGGCGCAAATATGGGGCGAGAAGAATGAGGGCGGAGGTAAAGATGAAAAAAAACCCTGCTGAAATATTCAGGCCCGCCGCCCTCGGCACAATTTATTTATGGTTTAGCTCGCTTTTATGTTTAATGCAATACAGCATGTTTCCGCCACAAAAACATACATTGAAAAATAAGGTCTTTAATATAAATTCGATTAATTTAACGCATAGAAAAAAAAAACCACAAACCATTTCTTGAACAAAATGTGAGTCTACAATAAAGCATCCGAAACTGTAACGCAACAGCTCATTTTAGTACAGTACGAGTGCTCTAATGACATTTAAAAAATAGCCGAGAAACCTATTTTGTAAATTAAATGGTAGATAAAAATTTGCACGTGGATAAATTTTCGATTCAATGACTCATGTAAAATTAATTAACCAATTAAAATAATTCAGATATCCATTTAAAAAAAAATATCCGTTCATAATTTTCTTACATATGCACTTAATTTTAATTTATGTAAATTTAATGTACATCTATAAAAAATAAATATTATTATTATTATTATTAAAGGCACGGCCTGTGATACATCAATATCCGTGATTATACTTTACACCGCCGACCTTCGCCCAATTAATCCAATTAACGTTCCAACTATAATTATTTACACGATCTATTGGATTATCCTCGTTATCTATTTATGCGCCAGTGATTAACATGCAGCTCCTCTTGAGCTCGAAACGCCAAATTTCATTCCGGATTAATTGGGGAAGTTTCAAACACCACCTATTGGTAGATGGAAAAGTTTCGTTTGGTTATTGTGGAGTCGTAATTTAATCCCGAAGGGCAGGGTGGAAAGAAAACAAAAAACAAACGTGCTGAAAATTAAAGCGCGCCGGAGGAGGCTCTGTAACCTTTTTCTGGCAATGCCGGAGGTTCTTTTTTTAATTCACCTATATTTAAAGTGTGCGGAGTCACTCTAATTATAGAGGCGATCCAGCTGAGCGCTCGAAAAATACTATAGGACGTTGACTTTACGTTTAAGAGAATTTTTTTTTATAATCACGGCTAAATGTGACCGACGAAAACAACGTTGGCTGTGGTCTGAAGTTTCAGTACCATTTGCCATTGGGATATAAATCAAGGCGCTAAATAACTAACGAAAAAATGGCCTTTTAACTTTTCCGCGGATGTGTCTTCTCACTTTTAGGCAAAACGCAGAGGTGGCACTGGTCAGCGGAATTTCGTAATTCTCACCGACAGAAACTCATTGTACCATACTTGTGGCGCCATCTATACAATGCCTGAAGTCGCTTTCATTAGTAGATCGACATACTGCCGGCGTAGACCCAAGATTCCCGGATGTAAAGGCGCGCGCGAAATGCTGTTTTTCGGCCGATACAGCCTTAACCGTGCAATGAGTTCGAATGGGAATTCGAATCGGTGGAATTTCATTACTCGTAACGCCATCTATACAATGTCCGTCGCTTTCATTCGTAGATGAACATACTCCCGACGTAGACCCAATATATACCCGAATGTAAAGGCGCGCGCGAAATGCTGTTTTTCGGCCGGTGCGGCGTTAACCGTAAAATAAGTTAATTAAAGAGTGGGAATTCGATTGAACCCCTTTAAGGAGAAATTTTACACATCTGAAGGATTGAAAATATGCAATAGACAAAAAAAAATCGATCATTTAGACAATGAAAAATAAGTTGAGTGAAAATCCTACACACTTGAAGGACTGTAAATATGCAATAATGATATGAAGATGATGGTTGCGACCGTTAGTATGTGGTAGTCCATTGCCATGTAACTTTGAATTAAACAACTTTCGACGTTTTCTTTTTTTATAGTGGTAAAAAAACGTCGAAAGTTGTTTAATTCAAAGTTACATGCAATAATGAAAAAATCGATTTTTTTTACCCACGATAAATACACGGGGGAACCCCCGCGACAACTTTATTTCCCGAAAAGAAAGTAATCGTGATTGTTGCAGTTATCCCCGGAGCATATAAAACCATCCGTTATCTGCGCTGGACTAGACGGTTTCCACCAGGGGCGGCTCGTTATATAGAGCCACGAAGCCATGGCACTACCTGTAGTTTCAAACTAAAAAATGTTTTGCAATTAAAAAAATTGGAAAATAATTTAAAGCAATATAGTGATTTTTGAGACTAATTTACAATTTTCTTACTAAAATATTCTGCATTTTTCTATTATTAAGCCTGTATTTTCGATTTTTTTTGATGTAAATTTTTGATCATTTCTTTATTTTGACCTAAATTTTCGATTTAATTGTTTTCGACGTTTTGGTCCGCATTTCTGATTTTTCCCGCCGAATTTTTAATTTTTAGATTTTCGACCTGCGTTTTAAATTTCTTGATCTTTTGCCCCAACTATTCTTTATTTTCACCTAATTTTTCGAATTAATTCTTAATTTTTTTTTGATTTTTTGGTCTGCATTTTTGATTTTGCGGGCCGAATTTTTAATTCCGGTTCCAAATTTTTGAATTGATTTTGGTCAAAATATATAAAATGATGTATATAATGCAAAAATGTCGTGACTGAATGGGTAATACCTAAGCCAAAAAAAAAAAAATAGGTTAAAATATCAATCCTGAATTATTGATTTATGTGCGAGATTTCTTTTTTTTTTATTTCCGGTATTTTCGAGTTTTGTTTATTGAAATTTTCGATTTTTAAGTCTGCATTTATTATCTTTACGCCCGAGTTTTCATGTACTGTCTAAATTTTCCGACTTTCTGACCAACATGACAGATATTTATAATTTCTTTTAAATCTTTTGACCTACATTTTCGATTTAATTGTTAAAATTTTCGACGTTTTGGTCGACATTTCTGATTTTTCCCGCCGAATTTTTAATTTTTAGATTTTCAACCTGCGTTTTAAATTTTTTGATCCTTTGCCCTAACAATTCTTTATTACCACCTAGTTTTTCGAATTAAATCTTTAAAAAAATTTGATTTTTTGGTCCGCATTTTTGATTTTGCGGGCCGAATTTTTAGTTCCAGTTCCAAATTTTTGAATTGATTTAGGTTAAAATATCTATAACCTGAATTACTGATATATGTGCGAGATTTGTTTTAAAAAATTTCCATTATTTTCAAGTTTTGTTTTTTGAAATTTTCGATTTTTTTTGCATTTATTATCTTTAGGCCCGAGTTTTCATGTACTGTCTAAATTTTCCGTCGTTCTGACCAACATGACAGATTTTTATAATTTTTTTTTTAATCTTTTGACCTACATTTTCGATTTAATTGTTAAAATTTTCGACATTTTGGTCCGTATTTCTGATTTTTCCCGCCGAATTTTTAATTTTTAGATTTTCGACCTGCGTTTTAAATCTTTTGATCTTTTACCCAAACTATTCTTTATTTTCACCTAATTTTTCGAATTAATTCTTAATTTTTTTTGATTTTTTGGTCCGCATTTTTGATTTTGCAGGCCGAATTTTTAATTCCAGTTCCAAATTTTTGAATTGATTTAGGTTAACCTGAATTATTGATTTATGTGCGAGATTTAAAAAAAAAAAAATTTCCGGTATTTTCGAGTTTTGTTTGTTGAAATTTTCCATTTTTCAGTCCGCATTTATTATCTTTACGGCCGAGTTTTCATGTACTGTCTAAATTTTCCGACTTTCTGACCAACATGACAGATTTTTATAATTTTTTTTTAAATCTTTTAACCTACATTTTCGATTTAATTGTTAAAAATTTCGAAATTTTGGTCCGCATTTCTGATTTTTCCCGCCGAATTTTTAATTTTTAGATTTTTGACCTGCGTTTTAAATTTTTTGATCCTTTGCCCTTACTATTCTTTATTTTCACCTAATTTTTCGAATTAATTCTTAAATTTTTTTGAATTTTCAATTCCAGTTCCAAATTTTTGAATTGATTTAGGTTAAAATATCTATAACCTGAATATTGACTTATGTGCGAGATTAAAAAAAAAAAAAAATCGGTATTTTCGAGTTTTCGATTTTTTAGTCTGCATTTATTATCTTTAGGCCCGAGTTTTCATGTACGGTCTAAATTTTACGACTTTCTGACCAACATGACAGATTTTTATAATTTTTTTTTTTTACCTTTTGACCTAAATTTTTCTTTATTTTGACCCGACTTTTCCATTTTAATATTAAAATTTTTGATTTTTTGGTTCGCATTTTTGATTTTTCGTTTAGTCTACATTTATTATCTTTAGACTGTCTAAATTTTCCGACTGTCTGACCAACATGACAGATTTTTATAATTTTTTTTAATCTTTTGTCCTAAATTTTTCTTTATTTTGACCTAACTTTTCCATTTTATTATTAAAATTTTCGATTTCTTGGTCGGCATTCTTGATTTTTCGTTTAGTCTACATTTATTATCTTTAGGCTGTCTAAATTTTCCGACTGTCTGACCAACATGACAAATTTTTATATATTTTTTTAAATCTTTTGACCTAAATTTATCTTTATTTTGACCCGACTTTTCCATTTTAATATTAAAATTTTTGATTTTTTGGTTCGCATTCTTGATTTTTCGTTTAGTCTACATTTATTATCTTTAGGCTGTCTAAATTTTCCGACTGTCTGACCAACATGACAAATTTTTATATATTTTTTTAAATCTTTTGACCTAAATTTATCTTTATTTTGACCCGACTTTTCCATTTTAATATTAAAATTTTTGATTTTTTGGTCCGCATTTTTGATTTTTAGTTTAGTCTACATTTATTATCTTTAGACTGTCTAAATTTTCCGACTGTCTGACCAACATGACAAATTTTTATATATTTTTTTAAATCTTTTGACCTAAATTTTTCTTTATTTTGACCTAACTTTTCCATTTTATTATTAAAATTTTTGATTTTTTGGTCCGCATTTTTGATTTTTCGTTTAGTCTACATTTATTATCTTTAGGCTGACTAAATTTTCCGATTTTCTGACCAACATGACAGATTTTTATAAATTTTTGGCCAACATTGTGGATTTTTATTCTTTTTTTATCTTTTGCCCTAAATTTTTATGAATTTTCTTTTAATTGATTGACACTGGAGGCGTTTACTTTGTGATACATTTTGAATTATAAATAAAACACTTTCTTTGTTAAATCGTGTGATATTATTTTATTAACTTGACATTGTAGTAATTTTTACGAAATTGACATTGTAATATTTAATTTTAATTTTTAATGTAACTTTTAATTGACAAACACATCCGCAACAAAATTTTTGCATCTTATGTATGATTTGTATATTGTGGCAGACGTGAAATAAATGAAATAAAATGATGAAATGAAATTAACAAAGAAAGTGTTTTATTTATAATTTTCTTTTATTTGTCTGTTAAAATTTTTCTTTTCTTGGTCCACCATTTTTATTTTTAGGCCAGAATTTTAGATTTTTGGTCTAAATTTTTTCTTCGATTTTTCTTATCCTGCATTTTAGTTTTTTTAACTTGAATTATTGATTTAATGATTTAATAATTTCGTATTTTCTTTTTTATTTTTTGGCTATTATTCCGGTCTGAAACTTATTTTTGGCGGCTGAAAGTGGCAAGTTATTTTTCTTTTGCTTGTATTTTCAATTTTTTGGTCTGCATTTTTATTTTTAGATTAAGTTTTTTATCTCTTTTCTACCGATATTTTAGATTTGATACATTGATTAGATTTTTGGCCAAATTTCTCGGTCTGCATTTTTTATTTTTAGACCCGAGTTTTTGACCTTTTGTCCTAAATTTAGACAAAATATCGAAAACTCGGGCCTAAGATGAAAAATGCAGACAAAAAAAATCGAAAATTTCAACAAACATAACTCGAAAATACCGGAAAAAAAATCCCGCATATAAATCAATAAATCTTTATTTTGGTCTACGTTTTGAATTGGTTTGTTGAAATTTTCGATATTTCCGCATTTTCGGTTTTCCGTTTTGGTCAAAATTTTTCGATTTTTTGTCCTTCATTTTAGATTTTTTAACCTGAATTATTTATTTTTACGCGGAAATTTTTGATTTTTGCGGATTTTTTTTTGGGGTCAAAGTTTGTAATTTTTGTCCTTTATTTTAGATTTTGCCACCTACATTTTTTGATTGTATTTTTAAGGGTTTTGTATTCATTCATTTCAGGTTATTTATTTAATTTTATATTCTTAGTTTTTGTGGGTTTTCATTTAAAAATTGGGTTTATTTTTAGATAAAATTAATTTACTTTGATATTTATCTGGAAAATATAATCTTCGGAATTTATGTTAAAGAATTATTCAAATAAGGAGACGATTTTTGTGGATTGAAATAACTTCACAGACTGTGTTTTTTAAGGTTAAAACTTTCTAGGCTTTTGTACTTAATTACAAGAACTGATCTTTTCGAAGAATTCTCAACATTACCGTAAACATCAATCCCCGCCCACGTAGACGCAAAAGCGCACCAATTCCAGAAATTACGTTAGCATTCCATCCTCGTAAGGAATTAGGCCGGTAATCAATGGACCGGTTTCTCACACACACACAAACACGGTATCGCGCTTTTGCCATTAAAACAGAAACGGCAACAACAAGACCAGTGAAGAGAACGACCTCCGGCACGCCAGTAATGGCAAGAAAGAGAAAACGTAATCTCTTCAACATGTTAATTAATGCACGCAACGTGCCTCTTTGCGTTTGTACCGTTACCACCGAGAGATTCTCCTCCCGAACGCAAATAATTTATTTCCGACACGGTCCGAATTCCCGTTTTTCCTCCCCTCCCCCTCCCCACAACGTTCGAATTGCGAAGTTTCACGTTTACGTTTCCTTTTTGCTTCAGGAATTCCGTTTGATGTGTATCACCTCGATGCTGTTTTAACATTAATTAAATTTTATTGGAACGGCTTTAATTTTTTTTTTTTAATTTATCAGACACTCGTGGAGAGGATTGCAATAAAAATTGGTTATGAAAGAAACACCGATATAAAGGTGTAACACGCATAAAATTGTAAAAACTAAAACGAGCTCATTTATTAATTGCTCTTATGGTGGATGCGCCGGGAACTTATTTCCACCTTGATGGAATATTTTTTGTTAACGCGAATGTGACAAAAGTTAATTTATATAGTTTCACCACTTACAGAAGGTGAATCATATTGCATTCACCTTCTGCAAGTGGTTAAACTGTATGAGGCAAATATAAATTAACTTTTGTCACATTCACGTTAACAAAAAATATTCCAGCAAGGTGGAAATTTTAAGTTCCCGGCGCATCCACCATAAGAGCAATTAATAAATGAGCTCATTTTAGTTTTTACGATTTTATGCGCGTTACAACTTTATATCTGTGTTTTTCGCGACACAAAAAAAAAATTGAAAATACAGTTTTTTATAAAAATTTTAATGACCCAGCAAATATAAAACCATTATTCCACAAAGTACTCACGAAGTGTACAGTATTAAATCCGACATCCAAATATAGCAGTAATTACGTTTAATGCATTCGCCTTAAACGAACAACAACAACAACAACAGAAGAGCTCCTCCAGCGGGCGCAGGAAAGTTTTATACACAAAGTCGAAGTTTTAATGAGGAAACTGAAGGTCGCGATCGATGCAGCCGAAAAGGGAAAAGCTCGTTCCGTAACGTGTTCGGATTGAATAAATTGCACTTGAAGGAGTTTAAAATAGCGGCCATCAATCCCCCGGTCTGGTATAGTGAAGGATTAGTTGACAATTTTCCGCAGTTTGTTCGAGACCGATTAATTTTCCTCGGCTTGTCGCCTTCATCGGTTCATAAAACGCGACCTGCGTAAATTTTTGATGTGTTACTTGAGAAGTTTTTAATTGCTTGATTACAATCAATTTTTCACTAATAAATTAAATTGAAAAAAATTGAAGTCTAAAGCACGTCTAATGTTCGAAAATGGTTGACATAATTAGAAATGATACACAAAATTATGGCTTTTATTTGGAGGACGTCAAAATTCGTCTATCGATGATTGTTGACGTTTGACGTGATTTAGCTACAATCAATTTTTTTTTTTCAATTCTACACATTCGTGACAATATCTGTAGAGGCGTACACTAGTCAAATATACACATATAATATATAAAAAACTTCAGAATCTTCAGAATTGATCGAGCATTAACCAATTTTGAATACGCCCCTGAAACAAATGGCAATCCATCCCTCGAATATACTCAAAACTTGAACTGCAGGAAAAAATGCATTTGGTGATTACGAAAATTGTAAAAAATTAATCTGCCGTGGAATTGACTTCAGAATTTCAGAATTCGTCAAGAATTGACGTGTTTTTAATACGCCCCTGAAACAAATGGCAATCCATCCCTAGAATATACTCAAAAGTTGAACTACAGGAAAAAATGCATTTGGCGATTTCAAAAATTGTAAAAAATTAATCTGCCGTGGAATTGACTTCAGAATTTCAGAATTCGTCAAGAATTGACGTGTTTTTAATACGCCCCTGAAACAATTAGCAATCCATCCCTCGAATATACTCAAAACTTGAACTGCAGGAAAAAATTCATTTGGCGATTACAAAAATTGTAAAAAATTAATCTGCCGTGGAATTGACTTCAGAATTTCAGAATTCGTCAAGAATTGACGTGTTTTTAATACGCCCCTGAAACAATTAGCAATCCATCCCTCGAATATACTCAAAACTTGAACTGCAGGAAAAAATGCATTTGGCGATTACAAAAATTGTAAAAAATTAATCTGCCGTGGAATTGACTTCAGAATTTCAGAATTCGTCAAGAATTGACGTGTTTTTAATACGCCCCTGAAACAATTGGCAATCCATCCCTAGAATATACTCAAAAGTTGAACTACAGGAAAAAATGCATTTGGCGATTTCAAAAATTGTAAAAAATTAATCTGCCGTGGAATTGACTTCAGAATTTCAGAATTCGTCAAGAATTGACGTGTTTTTAATACGCCCCTGAAACAATTAGCAATCCATCCCTCGAATATACTCAAAACTTGAACTGCAGGAAAAAATTCATTTGGCGATTACAAAAATTGTAAAAAATTAATCTGCCGTGGAATTGACTTCAGAATTTCAGAATTCGTCAAGAATTGACGTGTTTTTAATACGCCCCTGAAACAATTAGCAATCCATCCCTCGAATATACTCAAAACTTGAACTGCAGGAAAAAATGCATTTGGCGATTACAAAAATTGTAAAAAATTAATCTGCCGTGGAATTGACTTCAGAATTTCAGAATTCGTCAAGAATTGACGTGTTTTTAATACGCCCCTGAAACAAATGGCAATCCATCCCTAGAATATACTCAAAAGTTGAACTACAGGAAAAAATGCATTTGGCGATTTCAAAAATTGTAAAAAATTAATCTGCCGTGGAATTGACTTCAGAATTTCAGAATTCGTCAAGAATTGACGTGTTTTTAATACGCCCCTGAAACAATTAGCAATCCATCCCTCGAATATACTCAAAACTTGAACTGCAGGAAAAAATTCATTTGGCGATTACAAAAATTGTAAAAAATTAATCTGCCGTGGAATTGACTTCAGAATTTCAGAATTCGTCAAGAATTGACGTGTTTTTAATACGCCCCTGAAACAATTAGCAATCCATCCCTCGAATATACTCAAAACTTGAACTGCAGGAAAAAATGCATTTGGCGATTACAAAAATTGTAAAAAATTAATCTGCCGTGGAATTGACTTCAGAATTTCAGAATTCGTCAAGAATTGACGTGTTTTTAATACGCCCCTGAAACAATTGGCAATCCATCCCTAGAATATACTCAAAAGTTGAACTACAGGAAAAAATGCATTTGGCGATTACAAAAATTGTAAAAAATTAATCTGCCGTGGAATTGACTTCAGAATTTCAGAATTCGTCAAGAATTGACGTGTTTTTAATACGCCCCTGAAACAATTGGCAATCCATCCCTGGAATATACTCAAAACTTGAACTGCAGGAAAAAATGCATTTGGTGATTACGAAAATTGTAAAAAATTAATCTGCCGTGGAATTGACTTCAGAATTTCAGAATTCGTCAAGAATTGACGTGTTTTTAATACGCCCCTGAAACAATTAGTAATCCATCCTTCGAATATACTCAAAACTTGAACTGCAGGAAAAAATGCATTTGGTGATTACGAAAATTGTAAAAAATTAATCTGCCGTGGAATTGACTTCAGAATTTCAGAATTCGTCAAGAATTGACGTGTTTTTAATACGCCCCTGAAACAATTGGCAATCCATCCCTGGAATATACTCAAAACTTGAACTGCAGGAAAAAATGCATTTGGTGATTACGAAAATTGTAAAAAATTAATCTGCCGTGGAATTGACTTCAGAATTTCAGAATTCGTCAAGAATTGACGTGTTTTTAATACGCCCCTGAAACAATTGGCAATCCATCCCTGGAATATACTCAAAACTTGAACTGCAGGAAAAAATGCATTTGGTGATTACGAAAATTGTAAAAAATTAATCTGCCGTGGAATTGACTTCAGAATTTCAGAATTCGTCAAGAATTGACGTGTTTTTAATACGCCCCTGAAACAAATGGCAATCCATCCCTCGAATATACTCAAAACTTGAACTGCAGGAAAAAATGCATTTGGTGATTACGAAAATTGTAAAAAATTAATCTGCCGTGGAATTGACTTCAGAATTTCAGAATTCGTCAAGAATTGACGTGTTTTTAATACGCCCCTGAAACAAATGGCAATCCATCCCTCGAATATACTCAAAACTTGAACTGCAGGAAAAAATGCATTTGGTGATTACGAAAATTGTAAAAAATTAATCTGCCGTGGAATTGACTTCAGAATTTCAGAATTCGTCAAGAATTGACGTGTTTTTAATACGCCCCTGAAACAATTAGTAATCCATCCTTCGAATATACTCAAAACTTGAACTGCAGGAAAAAATGCATTTGGTGATTACGAAAATTGTAAAAAATTAATCTGCCGTGGAATTGACTTCAGAATTTCAGAATTCGTCAAGAATTGACGTGTTTTTAATACGCCCCTGAAACAAATGGCAATCCATCCCTAGAATATACTCAAAACTTGAACTACAGGAAAAAATGCATTTGGTGATTACGAAAATTGTAAAAAATTAATCTGCCGTGGAATTGACTTCAGAATTTCAGAATTCGTCAAGAATTGACGTGTTTTTAATACGCCCCTGAAACAATTGGCAATCCATCCCTGGAATATACTCAAAACTTGAACTGCAGGAAAAAATGCATTTGGTGATTACGAAAATTGTAAAAAATTAATCTGCCGTGGAATTGACTTCAGAATTTCAGAATTCGTCAAGAATTGACGTGTTTTTAATACGCCCCTGAAACAAATGGCAATCCATCCCTCGAATATACTCAAAACTTGAACTGCAGGAAAAAATGCATTTGGTGATTACGAAAATTGTAAAAAATTAATCTGCCGTGGAATTGACTTCAGAATTTCAGAATTCGTCAAGAATTGACGTGTTTTTAATACGCCCCTGAAACAAATGGCAATCCATCCCTCGAATATACTCAAAACTTGAACTGCAGGAAAAAATGCATTTGGTGATTACGAAAATTGTAAAAAATTAATCTGCCGTGGAATTGACTTCAGAATTTCAGAATTCGTCAAGAATTGACGTGTTTTTAATACGCCCCTGAAACAATTAGTAATCCATCCTTCGAATATACTCAAAACTTGAACTGCAGGAAAAAATGCATTTGGTGATTACGAAAATTGTAAAAAATTAATCTGCCGTGGAATTGACTTCAGAATTTCAGAATTCGTCAAGAATTGACGTGTTTTTAATACGCCCCTGAAACAAATGGCAATCCATCCCTAGAATATACTCAAAACTTGAACTGCAGGAAAAAATGCATTTGGTGATTACGAAAATTGTAAAAAATTAATCTGCCGTGGAATTGACTTCAGAATTTCAGAATTCGTCAAGAATTGACGTGTTTTTAATACGCCCCTGAAACAATTAGTAATCCATCCTTCGAATATACTCAAAACTTGAACTGCAGGAAAAAATGCATTTGGTGATTACGAAAATTGTAAAAAATTAATCTGCCGTGGAATTGACTTCAGAATTTCAGAATTCGTCAAGAATTGACGTGTTTTTAATACGCCCCTGAAACAAATGGCAATCCATCCCTCGAATATACTCAAAACTTGAACTGCAGGAAAAAATGCATTTGGTGATTACGAAAATTGTAAAAAATTAATCTGCCGTGGAATTGACTTCAGAATTTCAGAATTCGTCAAGAATTGACGTGTTTTTAATACGCCCCTGAAACAATTAGTAATCCATCCTTCGAATATACTCAAAACTTGAACTGCAGGAAAAAATGCATTTGGTGATTACGAAAATTGTAAAAAATTAATCTGCCGTGGAATTGACTTCAGAATTTCAGAATTCGTCAAGAATTGACGTGTTTTTAATACGCCCCTGAAACAAATGGCAATCCATCCCTCGAATATACTCAAAACTTGAACTGCAGGAAAAAATGCATTTGGTGATTACGAAAATTGTAAAAAATTAATCTGCCGTGGAATTGACTTCAGAATTTCAGAATTCGTCAAGAATTGACGTGTTTTTAATACGCCCCTGAAACAATTAGTAATCCATCCTTCGAATATACTCAAAACTTGAACTGCAGGAAAAAATGCATTTGGTGATTACGAAAATTGTAAAAAATTAATCTGCCGTGGAATTGACTTCAGAATTTCAGAATTCGTCAAGAATTGACGTGTTTTTAATACGCCCCTGAAACAATTAGTAATCCATCCTTCGAATATACTCAAAACTTGAACTGCAGGAAAAAATGCATTTGGTGATTACGAAAATTGTAAAAAATTAATCTGCCGTGGAATTGACTTCAGAATTTCAGAATTCGTCAAGAATTGACGTGTTTTTAATACGCCCCTGAAACAAATGGCAATCCATCCCTCGAATATACTCAAAACTTGAACTGCAGGAAAAAATGCATTTGGTGATTACGAAAATTGTAAAAAATTAATCTGCCGTGGAATTGACTTCAGAATTTCAGAATTCGTCAAGAATTGACGTGTTTTTAATACGCCCCTGAAACAATTGGTAATCCATCCTTCGAATATACTCAAAACTTGAACTGCAGGAAAAAATGCATTTGGTGATTACGAAAATTGTAAAAAATTAATCTGCCGTGGAATTGACTTCAGAATTTCAGAATTCGTCAAGAATTGACGTGTTTTTAATACGCCCCTGAAACAATTGGTAATCCATCCTTCGAATATACTCAAAACTTGAACTGCAGGAAAAAATGCATTTGGTGATTACGAAAATTGTAAAAAAATAATCTGCCGTGGAATTGACTTCAGAATTTCAGAATTCGTCAAGAATTGACGTGTTTTTAATACGCCCCTGAAACAAATGGCAATCCATCCCTCGAATATACTCAAAACTTGAACTGCAAGAAAAAATGCATTTGGCGATTACAAAAATTGTAAAAAAATTAATCTGCAGTGGAATTAATTTCATGATTTCAGAATCCATCATGACTTAACCTAGTTGTGAAATCCCACTGAAACAAATGTCATATCACTGCCGGAAACAAAATGCCGTTACTCGACTATTACTACCCCATCAGACGATAAACTATAGACCGGTTTCGAACTATATCAGTGCAACAGAATCATCGCTGGTGGGGAAACCCATTCTGTTACCGAACAGAGATTAGATGAATCGATCAAATTGTATTTTTAAATTTTGGTAATTTTGTTATAAATGACTCATCAATATTACATATGTAAAGTCCCACTCAAATTAGTAATTTTGCAACACCAGTTCCGACAGAGGCTTTTAATGAAATCGATAGATCGTGGATTCGTAAGTGGGACACCGGGCGACTAAAAATAGCAGCATTTTACACACACAAGCTCGAAGCATTCATAAAGTCGGAGCTATTTTGGAAAACTATTTTCGTCGGCCCTATAAATAGTCGTAATAACGGCTTTTTGTCATTGCAATTTCGGATACGATCGCACAATGGAAGCGCGCACCGGATGCCCATTACGATTAATCACTGGACTCAAAGGATCTCCACCTCTTTGCCGAAATAGGGTTTGGCAACGATACTTTCTCGACGAGAGGTTTCAATGAGAATTTATTTGAACGTCGGAAAGTTTTTTTAAATTATTTACGAATTGTATTAACCCTAGGGAGAGTGTTATATATCTTAGTCCAATTTCATTGTTTGTAACTTATTTCTATTTAGCTTTAGATATTTTAATTATACATTGTAATGTTAACTTTTTATTTTTTTAAGATTTTGACAGCTGTAATACATATATTTATGTCGTACTACACATCAATAAAATCATTTTAACTTTCCGACGTCCAATAAATTGCCATTAAAATCTCTCGTCCGGAAAGTATCGCTGTGCAATTAATTAAAATCTTGTTTGAAAAAAACGGGTTTTTCAAATTGAGCTGGCGCGAACGATCTCTAATCAAAAATTTACGCAATAACGAGCAATTTGTTGCTAATCAAACCTAAAATTTACGCCGCCGTGCCGCAGCAAAATGTGCGCGCCGCAGTAACGGACGTTACGCATGGTGCGTGCGCAATCTTACACCAAGTAATCGCAGTTGATTTGCTTTAAAATCGCGCACAGTTTCCGTCACGGGTACCCAGATGTCCGCGCCCTAATAATAATAATAGACATGGGGGCGTTTGATGTTCGATCATTAGGACAATTCATATTTTAAAACCTTCGTAATTTCCACGGCATGTATGCGTTTTAATTATAAACCCCGGCATTTTCACCGCGGTCAGTAATTATTAAACAAAACACATTAAACGCCCTCTCCCCCTCTCGCATATCATAAACAATAACACACGAGGCGCAAATGTTTGTTTACACCGCGTCCAGATCAACGATCTCTCGTAAAACAGGCAGGCCTCATATATTGATTTTCTAAGCGCGCGCGACGCAACCCTCGATACACAACAATCCTCCCTTTTCCCCATTGAAAAAAAGGGTCCGCGCAAACGCCTAACAATAACAAACGCCTTTTCCTAAGTAACCAATAATAATAATAATAACAAACGCCTTTTCGTAAGTAACTAATAATAATAACAAAGGCCTTTTCATAAGTAACTAATAATAATAACAAAGGCCTTTTCATAAGTAACTAATAATAATAATAATAATAATGATAATAATAATAATGATAATAATAATAATAATGATAATAATAATAATAATAACAAACGCCTTTTCGTAAGTAACTAATAATAATCACAAAGGCCTTTTCATAAGTAACTAATAATAATAATAATAATAACAATGCGGTCGTAAATATTGAGCGGACGATAAAAACGCGTCGTGTCGATCAATTACCGGCCCCGGTTCGATTTTTATAACGTTTTTATTCGCGCCGTAAAAGCCCCGCCGCGCGCTCTCGGGTTTTTCGTACAACAATAAAAATGCCGGGAATTATTGGGTCACGATGTAACAGATTATAAATGGCCCTAACCGGTGCTCTCGGGTGTAAATCAAAAGCGTTCGGGATTATATCCTGCCGCTGCTGCTCGTAAAATGAATCGGCAGTAGGTACTATCCAAATACCGCGAATGCATCAATTTTTATTAATCCACTTTTTTGCAAATATTTATCAAATACGTACGTACATGTCAAATCATTCCTTTTGTGCTTGAATTAGCGATGAGATCTGTAATAACAGTTACTGTTACTACAAAATTTCTAATTATTTAAACGGTTATTTAGTAACCGTTATTTAAATTAACCTCAGAAAACTTTACTCAGTAAGAGTTTTCAACCAAGAAGATTAGTGATGAGATAAACGGTTATTTTCCATTAACAGTTAATGCAAAATAACTAGTTATTTAAACGGTTATTTAGTAACCGTTATTTAAATTAACCTCAGAAAACTTTACTCAGTAAGAGTTTTCGACCGAGTGGATTAGTGATGAGATAAAGGTTATTTTCCATTAACAGTCACTGCTACCTTTTTTCTTCTAATTCTCCCTTACACCAGATGTTAAGTAGTTACCATGGCATTCAATGTTTTGTTGATATATTTTGTCCAAGTTTATCTATGTTTTCGTCAAATATTAAGCGTATTGTTATGTTTAGTAGTAGTTTTTAATTAGAATAGTATTATTTTCATATGTACCTAAATTTTATTTTTTCCCAGTAACTGGATATTATTCTGTTGGGAAATGTACAAATAAATAAATAAAATAACTAGTTATTTAAACGCTTATTTAGTAACCGTTATTTAAAGTAACCTCAGAAACTCTACTCTGTAAGAGTTCAAGCAAGCGAATTAGAGATAAGATAAACAATTAATTTTCCATTAACAGTTATAACAGTTACTTATTACTACAAAATAACTAATTATTTAAACGGTTATTAATAACGGTTTTTTTTTACTTAGGCTGAGCCATTCAGTCACACACGGCTGTTATTTTGTATTATATATTTGTATGAATAATGGGAATAAATGAACAAATGAATAATGTAAGGTATATACAACAACCACGGACCCGAGCGAATACTTCTCGATCCCCGAAAAATCTTTCGGCCGGGATGGGAATCGAACCTACACGGCCGCGGTGCAGCCGGCACAATTAATAACCGTTATTTAAAGTAACCTCAGAAAACTTGTCTCAGTAAGAGTTTTCAACCAAGCGAATTAGAGATGAGATAAACGGTTAATTTTTCAACAGTTATAACAGTTACTATTACTACAAAATAACTAATGATTTAAACGGTTATTAATAACCGTTTTTTTTTTTACTTAGGCTGAGCCATTCAGTCACACACGGCTATTATTTTTGTATTATATATTTTGTATAAATAATGAAAATAAATGAAGCGAGCGAATACTTCTCGATCCCCGAAAAATCTTCCGCCCAGGATGGGAATCGAAACTACACGGCCGCGGTGCAGCCGGCACAATTAATAACCGTTATTTAAAATAACCTCAGAAAACTTTACTCAGTAAGAGTTCAACCAAGCGAATTAGAGATGAGATAAACGGTTAATTTTCCATTACCAGTTATAACAGTTACTATTACTACAAAATAACTAATCATTTAAACGGTTATTTATAACCGTTATTTAAAGTAACCTCAGAAAACTCTACTCAGTTTTTCAACCAAGTGGATTAGTGATGAGATAAACGGTTATTTTCCAATAACAGTTACTGCAAAATAACTAGTTATTTAGTAACCGTTATTTAAAGTAACCTCAGAATATGTTTTCATATCGCACTGAGGATGTTTTATTCCCATCAAAAATTGCACAGAAGATGATACACACACGCGGGATTGATTAACATTTTGTTGTGTTCCAAGAATAGATAAGACATCGCGGAATGCATTTATCAACACCATTAACATCTATTTGATGTTTCGCCAAGGCAATTTTAAACGCTGATAATCTTTCGAAATGGCGCCCACACGTCTTTGCCTCTCCTTTCAATTTTAGGCGAATCCGCGTTTTAGTGGTAAACATGTTTTCAAATTAAATATTAACGAATTCAAATTACTGCCTTCGCATATTAATATCCAGTAACAACATTTGCATCGATAGCTTACCGCAACCAGTGGCGTATCCCTAACCATCCGGGAAGGGGGCCGATCTCAGAGTTTCAACATAATAGAGAAAAGTTAAATCGTTAAGTCTAGATAATTTTATATAGTTTATTGTACTTTAGTACTTACACAGTTTATGTTTTGTTAAATTTTGTTAATGGTAGTCTATGGTACACTTGAATTTATTTATGTTTGTATTTATATTTATACTTGTTACCGTTTTGCTTTTTTATTGTAAATTGGTGAATCTGTTATCAATAAATAATAATAATAATAATGTATTTATGAAGAAAAAAAAATAATAATAATGTTTATTAATGCCGGAACTATAAAGTTTTACATACGTCCGTGAAAAAAAAATACCCTTAACTATTTATCTTGATTAATTTGATGTCAAGTCATCATTAAATATACAGGGTGTCCCAAAAATGTATACATAACTTAAATAATTATACCGTGGATGTTTATTAACCGTTACCGACGACAACAATCGAACGCCGCACGATGTGTTATTTCGAGCTCGTGTCCACAGGTACTAGGGGGAAGCTAAATTAAAAATTGAAAATTTGAAAAATTAACATATGCCATTCTACTGATTTCAAACATAATCATTTTTATGCATACCCAAAGGCACAGTTCACCCTCTAAGTTCGAATATATTAGCGATGGACGATATTTCACGTACTTGTGATTTTCACTGTTACTGAAAAATCACTGGTCGTTAGTGTTACTAATTGGTGAATTTCACTGCTACTTAAAATCAATGTTACTTAAAATCACTGCTACTTAAAACGCGATTGCTACTTAAAATCACTGCTACTAAATAAATTCAATAAAACGAAATATAGCCTGAATATATGAATATTCAACCTTCGTAACTCTGCAAAATTAAGTCTTACTAAGACTTCTTAATAGGCAGCTACTTACAATCACTGCTACTTAAAACATGATTGCTACTTAAAATCACTACTACTTACAATAACTGCTAGTTTAAATCACTGCTATTTAAAACGTGATTGCTACTTAAAATCACAACTAGTAGTGACTGCTACTTAAACTAGGATTGCTATTTAAAACGTGATAGCAACTGCTACCTAAACAGTTATCGCTACTTAAACTGTGGCTCTTGTGTAAAACGTGATTTTAACAAGACAGTACAAGGTGGCATTTTTAAATGTTATTTTATATTCATTACCTTATTCTTCCATTCATATTGAATAAAAATAACAAATATTTATTATACAAATGCCATATAAAATTAAATAAATTATTACAACTTTTTTACTAACAATTATTAATTAATGATTTTATAAGAACGAAAAAACGATTTTGTCCGGCATGGAATCGAACCACAAACTCGCTGTGAAGCAAAAAAAAAAGTTAAAATAAGTTGAAATTTAGACATAAAAGTTTTATCAGCATAGTTTCGCCAGCTGTCACTACAGTCACAGTTTAAAATCACAGTTATTAAAAAATAGCAATCACAAGTAGCAACGTGATTTAAAAACGGGTGTGAAGTTAGCAATAGATTTTAAATTACGTTTTCTCATTAAAACGGGCTACATAACTAAATGTTTCTATGATTATTATGAAACACATGAACATTGTAAACCCAAAAAAATTAACCCCTAATTGTCCTCTTTGGAAACGACCACCACTTCCCCTCAAAAATACCTTCCGCTTTTATAACAAGAAGACAAATTCCAATATGAAAACAAAAAATACAGCTGTATTCTGTGGAAACCCTAGAATCATAATCATAAAAAACCGCAGGCACCCTCCCCCCATTTTTTCGAGAAAAAAAAAATAATTTGCGTACCGCTGCACGACATTCAGATATTTTCGCAAAAAAAAACATACTCCCATAGAAAAAATAAAATCAGATAAACATTCCTCACATTCTGCTAACTAATAATCATACAAAAACCGCAGGCACCCCCCCCCCCCATTTTCGAGAATTTTTTGTCGAAAAATGGGGGGGGCGGTGCCTACGGTTTTTGTATGATTTTGTATTGCTGGAATCTATTACTAACTTCACACCCGTTATTCCGATGAGGTTTAAAAATTTTCAAGGTAATTCCTTCAGAGGTTTTTTTTACGAATTTTTTAAACTATTTGTTTCTTTAAATTCATGTTTTCGCGTGTTACTATTTTGTTACTTGCTGCGGTATGTTAATTGTTTTTTTTCTACGTCCGTTAAAAAATGCACATTTTTTTTTCATTAATTTGCGTTCATAAAATATGTGTTTTCTGAAGCCTTTTGGAAGCTTGAAAAAAAGTGCCATAACGGTTAATTTTTTCACCATTTTGCGTGAAAAAAAGTGCCGTAGCGCTTCATTTTTTAACGCAACTAAAAAATCGTTTGCGCAAAGTGTGTCATGAACGCTTCGCAACACGCCGCGAGTTCTGCCGATAAATGTCAAACATTCGTTTCCGATCAAGTAAACTTTATTTTCTTCACTAAAAAGTATTATTACTTATAAAAATTGATTAAGGTTTTATCGAATTTATTTAAAGTTACGAACGTAGAAAAAATTTTGTATGAAACTCGAGAGTAAAGCAACTTTTTTCACTTGTAGGAAATTGCTGCACTCGCCTGCGGCTCGTGCGGCAATCTTTCCTACTCGTGAAAAAAAGTATTACTTTACTCACTTGTTGCATAAATAACTATTGCGGTATCCAATTTAATATTTAAATGTTTCCCATAGAAAAAAAAATCGGATTTTTATATAGGATTTTTTGTAGGAAATTGCTGCACTCTCCTGCGGCTCGTGCGGCAATCTTTCCTACTCGTGAAAAAAAGTTTTACTTTACTCACTTGTTGCATAAATAACTATTGCGGTATCCAATTTAATATTTAAATGTTTCTCATAGAAAAAAAATCGGATTTTTTAGTATTAATCCTTACCGACGCAACTTTTTTTTTGTTAATAAATCTCATCAGTTAGTTTTCTCGGCGCGAAAAAAATGGAAACGAAATGAAAACAAATGTAAACGCACGATCCGATTTTCCGCCCGCGCTGTTTACTTTTCCGCACCCTTCGGGAAAATTTTCCACGTGCACATTTCCTCGCCCGAGGACGTGTGAATTATGAGCGGCGATTTATCCCGACCCCGTTGCCATTTTAAACCCTCTTTACTTAAACAACCATTCCGTACACATGAGAAAAGAAAAAATAAACTCTTCGACTTTATATCACGTGATGTTTCATATATTGGGCGAGTTTTTTTTTTAAGTCTAAGAGCTAATTCTGAAGGAGAAGTTACGATTCCAACAAATACATTTTCAGCGAGATTTTAAACAGAAACGTAAATGCACGTTTTTTTTTAAGTGAATGAAAAACAGGAAAACCAACCCCCATCTCGTCGGAATTAAGTGGGTTTTCCAGTAAACTCGAGTACGCGTGGGAAAATTACGAAGATTTGTGTGCGAGCGAAAGGGTCGATAAGGAGATTGGATCGTTTTGATTTATATAAATATAAAAAATGTTTTTCGCCATTCGATACATTTGCATTCATCCCGAGTAACCTTTTACGTTTCCACATTTTATATACGTTGAAAGCGCATTTAGAAATAATTGGTTTTTCTAGTCGGTCGGATCGGGAAATGTGCGCACTTCACGTTTGAAGCCAATCAATTAATTACACAGGAATTTAATATGATGTTAATTAATTATGAAACGAGTTGACGTTAATTATAGTGCAGCTCGAATAATAATTAAATATATGTGCGTGCTGTTAAAATTGAAAACTGTTTCGGTGTTAAATTTCAAATTCTTCCGTTTTAATAAACGAGGCTTCAAAATGTACAGTGGATTTCCTCTAGGAATTCGAATAAGCGCCTGGAACTGGAACTGGACAACCCGTGATTTTTCTGGATACCTTCCAGAAAAGTGCCAAAATTTTTGCCTCTATACAAATTTACCACTTTCACCACTTCAAGCAAATTGCCTATGAACTAGTGAATTAAGAAAAAAAAAATCCACCCTCCCAGCGCGCAAAATTTAAATTAACTCTCTCTCCTCCAAAAAAAAAAGAAAAGCCTAGAGGTTCATTGTTAACAATGAGCAAGAACGGTAATTATCGTTCCCACACACAGAGAAACACCAAGAATACAACCGTCGCTGTTTGTTTTCACGGTCGAGCCGTGTTTCATGTGTTTACGTTTGATTTTATAAGCAAACCGCAAAACCGGCAAACCAGAAATAGCACAGCCTCAGAAATAGACGACTCAATTCGTAATGAAGTCGTTCTTAGTTTGTTGCGGTACGTGTGTTATTATTTGAATTGGGTAACGAGGTTTAATGATTATTTGATATTCCGGCTCGGGTTTGTGGACTCGCAATTAAAATAACGTAACTCTGGATGATGGCATAATATGTTTGAATGTTACTGTATAATCAGAATGAATATTAAATCTAATGGATTTATGTTAATTATCTGCATATCGTTATGGAAGTATATAAATGTGTCGTTATTCTTATAGTGCTGTTTTTCGGTGATCGCTATAAAAAAGTTAAAAATTTATAAACAATCTACAAATACAAGCCTAACAATAGGAGAAATGAAAAAAACCTGCTGGGCCCTAGATCACTTTGAAAAAAAAAATAAACAATCCGCCACTCCCTTCGAAAATGTATGCGCCGTCACATTAACTGAAGTTTTTTTCAAAGTTCGGTGACCGCCATAAAAAAGTTAAAAATTTATAAACAATCTACAAATACAGGCCTAACAATAGGAGGAATAATAAAAACCTGCCGGGCCCTGGCTCACTTTGAAAAAAAAATAAACAATCCGCCACACTCTCTGAAAATGTATGCGCCATCACATTAACTGAAGTTTTTTTCAAAGTTCGGTGAGCGCCATAAAAAAGTTAAAAATTTATAAACAATCTACAAATACAGGCCTAACAATAGGAGAAATGAAAAAAAGCCTGCTGGGCCCTGGATCACTTTGAAAAAAAATAAACTATCCGCCACTCTCTTCGAAAATGTACGCGCCGTCACATCAACTGAAGTTTTTTTCAAAGTTCTGTGAGCACCATAAAAAAGTTAAAAATTTATAAACAATCTACAAATACAGGCCTAACAATAGGAGGAATAATAAAAACCTGCCGGGCCCTGGCTCACTTTGAAAAAAAAATAAACAATCCGCCACACTCTCTGAAAATGTATGCGCCGTCACATTAACTGAAGTTTTTTTCAAAGTTCGGTGAGCGCCATAAAAAAGTTAAAAATTTATAAACAATCTACAAATACAGGCCTAACAATAGGAGAAATGAAAAAAAGCCTGCTGGGCCCTGGATCACTTTGAAAAAAAATAAACAATCCGCCACACTCTCTGAAAATGTATGCGCCGTCACATTAACTGAAGTTTTTTTCAAAGTTCGGTGAGCGCCATAAAAAAGTTAAAAATTTATAAACAATCTACAAATACAGGCCTAACAATAGGAGGAATAATAAAAACCTGCCGGGCCCTGGCTCACTTTGAAAAAAAAATAAACAATCCGCCACACTCTCTGAAAATGTATGCGCCGTCACATTAACTGAAGTTTTTTTCAAAGTTCGGTGAGCGCCATAAAAAAGTTAAAAATTTATAAACAATCTACAAATACAGGCCTAACAATAGGAGGAATAATAAAAACCTGCCGGGCCCTGGCTCACTTTGAAAAAAAAATAAACAATCCGCCACACTCTCTGAAAATGTATGCGCCATCACATTAACTGAAGTTTTTTTCAAAGTTCGGTGAGCGCCATAAAAAAGTTAAAACTTTATAAACAATCTACAAATACAGGCCTAACAATAGGAGAAATGAAAAAAAGCCTGCTGGGCCCTGGATCACTTTGAAAAAAAATAAACTATCCGCCACTCTCTTCGAAAATGTACGCGCCGTCACATCAACTGAAGTTTTTTTCAAAGTTCTGTGAGCACCATAAAAAAGTTAAAAATTTATAAACAATCTACAAATACAGGCCTAACAATAGGAGGAATAATAAAAACCTGCCGGGCCCTGGCTCACTTTGAAAAAAAAATAAACAATCCGCCACACTCTCTGAAAATGTATGCGCCGTCACATTAACTGAAGTTTTTTTCAAAGTTCGGTGAGCGCCATAAAAAAGTTAAAAATTTATAAACAATCTACAAATACAGGCCTAACAATAGGAGGAATAATAAAAACCTGCCGGGCCCTGGCTCACTTTGAAAAAAAAATAAACAATCCGCCACACTCTCTGAAAATGTATGCGCCATCACATTAACTGAAGTTTTTTTCAAAGTTCGGTGAGCGCCATAAAAAAGTTAAAACTTTATAAACAATCTACAAATACAGGCCTAACAATAGGAGAAATGAAAAAAAGCCTGCTGGGCCCTGGATCACTTTGAAAAAAAATAAACTATCCGCCACTCTCTTCGAAAATGTACGCGCCGTCACATCAACTGAAGTTTTTTTCAAAGTTCTGTGAGCACCATAAAAAAGTTAAAAATTTATAAACAATCTACAAATACAGGCCTAACAATAGGAGGAATAATAAAAACCTGCCGGGCCCTGGCTCACTTTGAAAAAAAAATAAACAATCCGCCACACTCTCTGAAAATGTATGCGCCGTCACATTAACTGAAGTTTTTTTCAAAGTTCGGTGAGCGCCATAAAAAAGTTAAAAATTTATAAACAATCTACAAATACAGGCCTAACAATAGGAGAAATGAAAAAAAGCCTGCTGGGCCCTGGATCACTTTGAAAAAAAATAAACAATCCGCCACACTCTCTGAAAATGTATGCGCCGTCACATTAACTGAAGTTTTTTTCAAAGTTCGGTGAGCGCCATAAAAAAGTTAAAAATTTATAAACAATCTACAAATACAGGCCTAACAATAGGAGGAATAATAAAAACCTGCCGGGCCCTGGCTCACTTTGAAAAAAAAATAAACAATCCGCCACACTCTCTGAAAATGTATGCGCCGTCACATTAACTGAAGTTTTTTTCAAAGTTCGGTGACCGCCATAAAAAGGTTAAAAATTTATAAACAATCTACAAATACAGGGCTAACAATAGGAGAAATGAAAAAAACCTGCTGAGCCCTGGATCACTTTGAAAAAAAATAAACAATCCGCCACTCTCTTCGAAAATGTATGCGCCGTCACATTAACTGAAGTTTTTTCAAAGTTCTGTGAGCGCCATAAAAAAGTTAAAAATTTATAAACAATCTACAAATATAGGCCTAACAATAGGAGGAATAATAAAAACCTGCTGAGCCCTGGAACACTTTGGAAAAAAAAACAATCTTCAAAAATGTATGCGCCGTCACACCAAAGTTTTTTTCAAAGTTCGGTGACCGCCACAAAAAAGTTAAAAGAATATAAACTGATTCACGCGTTCTATACATTATTCTTTAAATGATTTATACTGTGAAAGGCTTAATTAAAATAGAAAGAAAATGCATTTTCGGAGAGTGGCGGATAATTTTTTTTTTTTTTTTAATTTTAAGTGATCCAGGGCTCGACACGTTTTTTTTATTTATCCTCTTGTTAGGCCTGTATATCTAGATTTTGTATTTTTTACTTTTTCGAGACGGACATCGAACATTGTAAAAAAAAACTAGTAAGTGTGGCCGCGCACCTCTTCACGGTGCATAGGGCGGATAAGTTTTTAATTTTTTTTAGGTGATCTAGGCGTCGGAACGTTTTTTTAATTTTTTGTATTAGTAGGTCTAAGTATTTAGAATAATTACGCGTTTTCAGCATTTTCTTATCGGTCATCGAAGTTTGCGAAAAAGGAGATTTTATTTTTATATAGTGTGAAAAATTGTAGGGTTTGAAATTTTGGGGCGGGGGAGGTTCATGTGTATTTTTTAGTGGTAACCCCACCCTGCTTATAGAAGATTTTGGAAATTGTACATTTTTATAACAAAAAAATGAATTTTAAAATCTATTGCTGAAATCTATTGCTAACTTCACACCCGTATCGGAATAAACCTATTTTTACAACCTTAAAAAAATAATTTAACTCGCCATAGCGGGAAACAAAATAATAACACTCAAAACAAGAATTTCAAAAAAAACTAAATCGGCTTTCAGAGTTTAAAAAATTATTCACTCATTGAATAAACCTCAAAATTTGCATAACTAATGAGAATAAACCAAGTTTTTACATTCCGTAAAAACAATTAGCGTAACACAGCAGGGAATAAAATGGCAGCACGCAAAAACATAAATAGAAAAAAACAAATATTGCATTCGAAGGTTAAAAAATACGCAAAAAAATAATCTCTGAAGGAATTACAGTGAAAATTTTTAAACCTCATCAGAATTAACCTATTTTTACATCCTTAAAAAAACCATTTAAATTTCCGTAGCAGGAAACAAAATTGTTACACTCGAAACAAGAATTTTGAAAAAAACGAAATCGGCTTTCAGTTTTAAAAAATTGTAAAAAATTATTCACTCATTGAATTAACTTCAAAATTTTCATAATTAATGAGAATAAACCCAGTTTTTACATTCCGCAAAAACAATTAGCACAACACAGCAGGGAACAAAATGGCAGCACGCAAAAACATAAATTTGAAAAAACAAATATTGCACTCGAAGGTTAAAAAATACGCAAAAAATTAATCTCTGAAGGAATTACAGTGAAAATTTTTAAACCTCATCAGAATTAACCTATTTTTACATCCTTAAAAAAACCATTTAAATTTCCGTAGCAGGAAACAAAATAGTAAGACTCAAAACAAGAATTTCGAAAAAAACGAAATCGGCTTTCAGAGTTTGAAAAAATTGTATAAAATTATTCACTGATTGAATTAACCTCAAAATTTTCACAACTAATGAGAATAAACCCTGTTTTTACATTCCGTAAAAACAATTAGCATATCATAACAGGGAACAAAATGGCAGCACGCAAAACATACATTTGAAAAAACAAATATTGCATTCGAAGGTTAAAAAATACTCAAAAAATTCATCTCTGAAGGAATTACAATGAAAATTTTTAAATCTCATCGGAATAAACCTATTTTTACATTCTTAAAAAACCATTTAAATTTCCGTAGCAGGAAAAAAAATAGTAACACTTAAAACAAGAATTTCGAAAAAAGCAAAATTGGCTTTCAGTTTTAAAAAATTGTAAAAAATGATTCACTCATTGAATTAACCCCAAAAGTTTCATTTCTAATCAGAATAAACCCAATTTTTACATTCCGTAAAAATAATTAGCATATCATAGCAGGAAACAAAATGGCAGGACGCAAAACATAAATTTAAAAAAACAAATATTGCATTTGAAAGTTAAAAAATTCGTAAAAAATTAACCTACGAAGGAATTATCCTCAAAATTTTCAAACCTCGTTGGAATAAAGCTATTTTTACATCCTTAAAAACAATTTGAATTTCAGTGGCGGCAAACAAAATGGGAACGCTCAAAGCAAGATTTTGGAAAAAAAACGAAATCGGCTTTCGGCGGTTTAAAAAACCTCAAAATTTTTTAATTTAATCAAAATAAACCCAGTTTTTATATTTCGTAAGAAAATAACATACCACAACAGGGAACAAAATGTTAATACGCAAAAATCTGAATTTAAAGAGAAAATTGCACCGCGTAATTAAACAATTTCCAAAAAATTTATCGCCAAATAAATAAATAAATAGCGTCAAAAATTCCAAATTTACTCAAAAATAACATATTGTTAACATATCAAACAACAATCGACGTACCTGGATTGTAATAAAAATGGCAGCACTGTGAACTTGAATTTGAGAAAGAGAAATGTGCACCGTGAAATTAAACCATTTCCAAAAAATTTATCGACCGCGGAAATGGCGTCAAAATTTCCAAATTTACTCAAAAATAACATACTGTTAACATATCAAACAACGATCGACGTACCTGGATTGTAATAAAAATGGCAGCACTGTGAACTTGAATTTGAGAAAATGAAATATGCACCGCGTAATTAAACCATTTCCAAAAAATTTCTCGCCCGCGGAAATAGCGTCAAAATTTCCAAATTTACTCAAAAATAGCATATTGTTAACATATCAAACAACAATCGACGTACCTGGATTGTAATAAAAATGGCAGCACTGTGAACTTGAATTTGAGAAAGGGAAATGTGCACCGCGTAATTAAACCATTTCCAAAAAATTTCTCGCCCGCGGAAATAGCGTCAAAATTTCCAAATTTACTCAAAAATAACATATTGTTAACATATCAAACAACGATCGACGTACCTGGATTGTAATAAAAATGGCAGCACTGTGAACTTGAATTTGAGAAAATGAAATATGCACCGCGTAATTAAACCATTTCCAAAAAATTTCTCGCCCGCGGAAATAGCGTCAAAATTTCCAAATTTACTCAAAAATAGCATATTGTTAACATATCAAACAACAATCGACGTACCTGGATTGTAATAAAAATGGCAGCACTGTGAACTTGAATTTGAGAAAATGAAATATGCACCGCGTAATTAAACCATTTCCAAAAAATTTCTCGCCCGCGGAAATAGCGTCAAAATTTCCAAATTTACTCAAAAATAACATATTGTTAACATATCAAACAACGATCGACGTACCTGGATTGTAATAAAAATGGCAGCACTGTGAACTTGAATTTGAGAAAATGAAATATGCACCGCGTAATTAAACCATTTCCAAAAAATTTCTCGCCCGCGGAAATAGCGTCAAAATTTCCAAATTTACTCAAAAATAGCATATTGTTAACATATCAAACAACAATCGACGTACCTGGATTGTAATAAAAATGGCAGCACTGTGAACTTGAATTTGAGAAAGGGAAATGTGCACCGCGTGATTAAACCATTTCCAAAAATTTTATCGCCCGCGGAAATAGCCTCAAAATTTCCAAATTTACTCAAAAATAACATATTGTTAACATATCAAACAACAACCGACGTACCTGGATTGTAATAAAAATGGCAGTACTGTGAACTTGAATTTGAGAAAGGGAAATGTGCACCGCGTGATTAAACCATTTCCAAAAAATTTATCGCCCGCGGAAATAGCGTCAAAATTTCCAAATTTACTCAAAAATAACATACTGTTAACATATCAAACAGCAATCAACGTACCTGGATTGTAATAAAAATGGCAGCACTGTGAACTTGAATTTGAGAAAGAGAAATGTGCACCGCGCAATAGCGTCAAAATTTCCAAACCGAGGGTGAAATGAGAAACTAATTTATTGTATTAAAATAAGTGTTTTATTGCGAATATTATTGAGGGCAAAGGAATCGAGCAAAAAAACAAATGATCTACACGACCGTGAGACAATCTCCAAAATTCCAACAATCACTAGGGTCGATGAACTTCGAGCAAAGGCGAACCACACAAATCGATTTTATGGGATTAATTGCGAGCAGGGATGTATATTGCCGATTTGTTTAAAACAGTTGCACATTAATGCGATCAGGCTTGCTTGATAATGCGCTCAATTTTTTTACCGAAAAAAAAAATCCGTTTAGAAGTTGGAATTCGCGTTTCCAACCTGAATCAGAATTCCAACTCGATTTGAACACCCGCATATTTCACGCAAATTTGAGGCGTATTACAAACAAGCCCGCCGATACAAAACGGAGAAGGCGGTGCGACAAGCGCGATAAAAAAAAGTGACGGGCACTGATAACAGACCCGCGGTGCGACACATCCATCCAACAATGCGTTTCGAATTAACCTAATTACGCTTTAAACAAAAAAAAAAGGCAGACTTACCAAGGTCCCTTTCGGCTAGACTTATATAAGTGACTCTCTCGCATATAATCAAACTGGAATCGAGTTTCCACATCTGTTTCGTCGTACAAGAACCGTTACAAAACGTCTCCGGCTCTCGTGACCAGGTTTTAACAACTCCACAAGGCACATTCACTGGATTATTATTTAAAACACAGAACACTTATTCCTTTTTTTGTGGTACGGATCAGGTCGACACAAAGAACACTGGCACAGACACGTTTTCACACGTAAAAACCCGCGGACACACTGAGTCGTACGCGAACGTTCTCGGGCTCGAAATAAAATCGGGGTCAAGTGCAGATAGTGGAGTTGGAGTTACACACGTCGCTGTGAGGGCGACAGAATTTAACACGGCCACGACACAGGCACAAACACGATACGCACGCACAGATGCACAGAAGGACTGAAGAACAGAAATGGTTGTTTGGTCACGTGCGGGCAGACGCACTGCCGCTCGGTTGCGCGATTAGCGCGGAACTGGATTGATTCCTCCGCTTGGTCCGTACTCGACTCGCCGTCGTCGAAACCCGTTTCGAACTCGGGCGACACGAAAAAAAAAACCGGCGGCGGTTGCGTTTTAAATATATACACTTTATCGCCGAATTAAGGTCAAGAATAAGAGAGGCAGATAAGAGCGGTAATGTTAAGTACGCTTTGAACACGCTTGTGTTTTATTTTTTTCACTTAAACCAGGCGGTATTTTTAAAGTTCGCGTTGTACGCGGTTCTGCTGAATCACCTCCACGGGGGTCAGGGCCGGTCCGAGGCAGGATACAAAGGATGCAAAACATCAGGGAGGGTCCAAGGTGGGATACATAGCATCAGGGAAGGTCCAAGGAAGGATATATAGCATCAGGGATGGAGAGGATGCAAAGGACACAGCGCATTAGGGTGCCACGTACCAGGGAGGTACGTATGATTATTTCAAAATCTAGTGAAGGGATATTTCCAGATTTTTAATGAATTAGGTTTTCGTATGTGCAGCAATTTTCAGTCAAGTTATGAATTTTTGAAAATATTTTTTTTTTTCAATGACGAACACTCGAGCGCAAAAAATTCAAAATTAATATGAAACGCCGGAAAAAAATTCTACAAAAATTAAAATCACTTCACAAGACCTCGATCTTTCAAAATAATTTTGGTTTTTCAATGTGCAGCAATTTTCAGTCGAGTTATGATTTTTTGAAAATGTATTTTTTTCAATGACGAACACTCGAGCGCAAAAAATTCAAAATTAATATGAAACGCTGGAAAAAAATTCTACAAAAATTCAAATCACTTCACAAGACGTCGATCTTTCAAAATAATTTTGGTTTCTGAATGTGCAGAAATTTTCAGTCAAGTTATGAATTTTTGAAACTCGAGCGCAAAAAATTAAAAATTAATATGAAACGCCGAAAAAAAATTCTACAAAAATTAAAATCACTTCACAAGACCTCGATCTTTCAAAATAATTTTGGTTTTTCAATGTGCCGCAATTTTCAATCGAGTTATGAATTTTTGAAAATGTATTTTTTTCAATGACGAACATTCGAGTGCAAAAAATTAAAAATTAATATGAAACGCCGGAAAAAAAAATCTACAAAAATTAAAATCACTTCACAAGACGTCGATCTTTCGAAATTATTTTGGTTTTTGAATGTGCAGCAATTTTTAGTCGAGTTATGAATTTTTGAAAATGTATTTTTTTTTTCAATGAACATTCGAGCGCAAAAAATTCAAAATTAATATGAAACGCCTGAAAAAAATTCTACAAAAATTAAAATCACTTCACAAGACGTCGATCTTTCAAAATAATTTTGGTTTTTGAATGTGCAGCAATTTTCAGTCGAGTTATGAATTATTGAAAATGTATTTTTTCAATTACAAACATTCGAGTGCAAAAAATTAAAAATTAATATGAAACGCGGGAAAAAAATTCTATAAAAATTAAAATCACTTCACAAGACATCGATCTTTCAAAATAATTTTGGTTTTTGAATGTGCAGCAATTTTCAGTCAAGTTATAAATTTTTGAAAATGTATTTTTTTCAATGACGAACACTCAAGCGCAAAAAATTCAAAATTAATGTGAAACGCCGGAAAAAAAATCTACAAAAATTAAAATCACTTCACAAGACGTCGATCTTTCAAAATAATTTTGGTTTTTGAATGTGCAGCAATTTTCAGTCGAGTTATGAATTTATGAAAATGTATTTTTTTTCAATTAGAAACACTCGAGCGCAAAAAATTAAAAATTAATATGAAACGCCGGAAAAAAAAATCTACAAAAATTAAAATCACTTCACAAGACATCGATCTTTCAAAATAATTTTGGTTTTTCAATGTGCAGCAATTTTCAGTCAAATTATGAATTTTTGAAAATTAATTTTTTTTTAATGAACACTCGAACGCAAAAAATTCAAAATTAATAAGAAACGCCGGAAAAAAATTCTACAAAAATTCAAATCACTTCACAACACATCGATCTTTCAAAATACTTTTGGTTTCTCAATGTGCAGAAATTTTCAGTCGAGTTATGAATTTTTGAAAATGTTTTTTTTTAATGACGAACACTCGAGCGCAAAAAATTCAAAATTAATGTGAAACGCCGGAAAAAAAATCTACAAAAATTAAAATCACTTCACAAGACGTCGATCTTTCAAAATAATTTTGGTTTTTGAATGTGCAGCAATTTTCAGTCGAGTTATGAATTTATGAAAATGTATTTTTTTCAATGACGAACACTCGAGCGCAAAAAATTCAAAATTAATATGAAACGCCGGAAAAAAATTCCACAAAAATTAAAATCACTTACCAAGATGTCGATCTTTCAAAATCATTTTGGTTTTTCAATGTGCAGCAATTTTCAGTCGAGTTATGAATTTTTGAAAATATATTTTTTTCAATTAGAAACACTCGAGCGCAAAAAATTAAAAATTAATATGAAACGCCGGAAAAAAAAATCTACAAAAATTAAAATCACTTCACAAGACGTCGATCTTTCAAAATAATTTTGGTTTTTGAATGTGCAGCAATTGTCAGTCGAGTTGTCAATTTTTGAAATTGTATTTTTTTTAATGACGAACACTCGAGCGCAAAAAATTCAAAATTAATATGAAACGCGGGAAAAAAATTCTACAAAAATTAAAATCACTTCACAAGACTTCGATCTTTCAAAATAATTTTGGTTTTTCAATGTGCAGCAATTTTCAGTTGAGTTATGAATTTTTGAAAATGTATTTTTTCAATGACGAACACTCGAGTGCAAAAAATTTAAAATTAATATGAAACGCCGGAAAAAAATTCTACAAAAATTAAAATCACTTCACAAGACGTCGATCTTTCAAAATAATTTTGGTTTTTGAATGTGCAGCAATTTTCAGTCGAGTTATGAATTTTTGAAAATGTATTTTTTTCAATGAACACTCGAGCGTAAAAAATTCAAAATTAATATGAAACGCGGGAAAAAAATTCTACAAAAATGCAAATCACTTCACACGACGTCGATCTTTCAAAATAATTTAGGTTTTTGAATGTGCAGCAATTTTCAGTCGAGTTATCAATTTTTAAAATTGGGCCACTTCAGCCTGACCATAAACTCTGTTTTAGTGTGATTATTTCAAAATCTAGTGAAGGGATGTTTCTAGATTTTTACTGAATTATAAAGCTGAATCTATTTTTAGTAAATTGTGATCATTTCAGGGCACGAATAAATTACATATTGATACGTTTCAGCACGCCACGTACACGCCGAACCCTCAATTAATATTTAATCCAAGATCAACTTGTTATTTTATAAGTAATATTACGGTCAGGCGTCTGAATGGAATCGAGTTTAATTTTAACGATCCCTCGTGGAACTCAAAGCAAACCCTCGCCGCCCACGCCGTTGTAAACTCCGACTGCGTTTATTTAGGTTAATTGAAATTCCATGAAAATCCGAACGGACCACAAACAAACAAACAACGCGCGAATATGCGCGAATTCGCTCATTAACTGCATTATTCAAAATCGAATTGATTATGACGATTGCCCGGGAAAACACGTAGAAAATAAAATAAAAAAGTTTTGGGAGTAAAACCCTTTCGACCCTTTGAACTCATTATAAGACAAGTGGCATAACAAACAAAAAATGCCTTCGCAACAAATATTGGAAATGTCTTTATTTAGAAGGGGAATAAGAAATATGTAAATATTTGTGGGCAATACTCGTAGTGTCTTCTTGCTTTCTTGGTAAAAAAAACTACAACAGTAAGAGGGATTGTAGGCAGGAGCGGCTCGTTTAAAAGAGCCATGGCACTACCTGTAGTTTCAAGCTAAGCAAGACTTTTTAATTAATTCTTAATACACTTTTTAAATGTTAAACAACGCCTGCATAACTTCCCAACGCAACGCCGCGGTAACCTTTGACGGTGCGCCCGCTTCCATCTGGCACGGCATTTCGTTAGGATATGGGCGACCGCGGGAAGGTGCGGGGTGCAGGAGTGGTTGTTTACTGAACGTACATTTCGTGCCAAATATATTCTGGCTCATCTCGTCCGCACGAATCAGGCGCGAAACCGTTGAGAACGAATATTTTGTATACCATCAACATGTTCCACGAGCCGCCACTAGTTGTAGGTGAAGTAATTTAATAATTAGAAGAACTTTTCCTAATTACTTCAAACCTTCCTCGCAGAGGCATTTCGCAGTTATCAACACATGTCAATAATCGTTTCGCCATGAATTTATCCAGTCACATTGTTGGCGCAATGATGAATAAAATAACTGTAAAATTTAATTGGAACGAACACGATTCGTCCAAATGCCGTCGTATTGCGGAAATTGAAGGAGATACAAAGCCAATCATTTCAGATAATTTCGCCCGGTGGCATGTCGACTTTTATCGATTTGTCGAACAATAAAACGCCAGCTGATTATATTATACGAGGGCAGCACTCGGAATGTCATTATTAACCGGAGGAGCGTTGCGGTTATTAACACGCGGCAATCATTTTCCACGGATTAATTCAAGTTTGCGATTCCATGGGGCACGATCAAGGACATTCTCGTATTATCGAGTTATTGTCGTCCGATTCGTAATGTACGATGAAATTCAAATCGTTCGGTCAGTTATGCCAACTTACCTAGCCTACTACACTTGGTGTTGCAGCGGGCCAAACCTTGAATAAATAAAAATTAAACTCAATCGTTTGTAAAATTTAATTCACTCAATTTCTGTTGTTTTAAACGTTGCGCTCTCAATTAAAGAAACTTGCGCGACATTTGGGTCAATAGATGTCGCCGCAGCGGTAGTACAATTGTCATAACCTGGCTGAAAACAAAGTAAATGAAAAATTTATAAGTTGAAAAAATCCATCAAGGAAATCCCTTCAAAAATTCAATATTCATGGTAAAATAATGTATTTATGTCATAACCCAGCTGAAAACAGAACGGCAACAATCTCAACCGAAAGAAAATGAAAAACCGGATCGCTGATCGTCCCGAAACATGTCCGGCCCACCGGGAAAATACCCGGTTGGCCTGTGGCCGTATCCACCACTGGTCACAGTAATTGACACAATCAAACAAAATCAAACTTTTACAAAAAAAAAATACGGGTGTGAAGTTAGCAATAGATTTTAAAATAAGTTATTTCCTCTAAATTTACTTTAGAAAAATTATTCATGTGCTTATATTTTTTATGCGCGAGGGGGGAAATTAATTATTTCATAATGTTCGAGGGGCGGGGATCCGAATTTTATTTTTTTATATGTTAGCATGGCTAATGTGCAAACTATTCATGTGCTTATATTTTTTATGGCGACATGCGAATTTATAGAAATTTTCCATTTGTTGGGACTCCGCGCGAATTCATGGCGCGAGGGAGGAAACTAATTATTTTTATAATGTTCGGGGGGCGGGGATCCGAATTTTATTTTTTTATATGTTAGCATGGTTAATGTGCAAACTATCCATGTGCTTGTATTTTTTATGGCGACATGCGAATTTATAGAAATTTTCCATTTGTTGGGACTCCGCGCGAATTCGTGGCGCGAGGGAGGAAATTAATTATTTTCATAATGTTCGGGGGGCGGTGATCCGAATTTTATTTTTTTATATGTTAGCATGGTTAATGAGGAAACTATTCATGTGCTTATATTTTTTATGGCGACATGCGAATTTATAGAAATTTTCCATTTGTTGGGACTCCGCGCGAATTCATGGCGCGAGGGAGGAAATTAATTATTTTCATAATGTTCGGGGGGCGGTGATCCGAATTTTATTTTTTTATATGTTAGCATGGTTAATGTGCAAACTATTCATGTGCTTATATTTTTTATGGCGACATGCGAATTTATAGAAATTTTCCATTTGTTGGGACTCCGCGCGAATTCGTGGCGCGAGGGAGGAAATTAATTATTTTCATAATGTTCGGGGGGCGGTGATCCGAATTTTATTTTTTTATATGTTAGCATGGTTAATGTGCAAACTATTCATGTGCTTATATTTTTTATGGCGACATGCGAACTTATAGAAATTTTCCATTTGTTGGGACTCTGCGCGAATTCGTGGCGCGAGGGAGGAAATTAATTATTTTTATAATGTTCGGGGGGCGGTGATCCGAATTTTATTTTTTTATATGTTAGCATGGTTAATGAGGAAACTATTCATGTGCTTATATTTTTTATGGCGACATGCGAACTTATAGAAATTTTCCATTTGTTGGGACTCTGCGCGAATTCGTGGCGCGAGGGAGGAAATTAATTATTTTTATAATGTTCGGGGGGCGGTGATCCGAATTTTATTTTTTTATATGTTAGCATGGTTAATGTGCAAACTATTCATGTGCTTATATTTTTTATGGCGACATGCGAACTTATAGAAATTTTCCATTTGTTGGGACTCTGCGCGAATTCGTGGCGCGAGGGAGGAAATTAATTATTTTTATAATGTTCGGGGGGCGGTGATCCGAATTTTATTTTTTTATATGTTAGCATGGTTAATGAGGAAACTATTCATGTGCTTATATTTTTTATGGCGACATGCGAATTTATAGAAATTTTCCATTTGTTGGGACTCCGCGCGAATTCGTGGCGCGAGGGAGGAAATTAATTATTTTCATAATGTTCGGGGGGCGGTGATCCGAATTTTATTTTTTTATATGTTAGCATGGTTAATGTGCAAACTATTCATGTGCTTATATTTTTTATGGCGACATGCGAACTTATAGAAATTTTCCATTTGTTGGGACTCTGCGCGAATTCGTGGCGCGAGGGAGGAAATTAATTATTTTTATAATGTTCGGGGGGCGGTGATCCGAATTTTATTTTTTTATATGTTAGCATGGTTAATGAGGAAACTATTCATGTGCTTATATTTTTTATGGCGACATGCGAACTTATAGAAATTTTCCATTTGTTGGGACTCTGCGCGAATTCGTGGCGCGAGGGAGGAAATTAATTATTTTTATAATGTTCGGGGGGCGGTGATCCGAATTTTATTTTTTTATATGTTAGCATGGTTAATGAGGAAACTATTCATGTGCTTATATTTTTTATGGCGACATGCGAATTTATAGAAATTTTCCATTTGTTGGGACTCCGCGCGAATTCATGGCGCGAGGGAGGAAATTAATTATTTTCATAATGTTCGGGGGGCGGTGATCCGAATTTTATTTTTTTATATGTTAGCATGGTTAATGTGCAAACTATTCATGTGCTTATATTTTTTATGGCGACATGCGAACTTATAGAAATTTTCCATTTGTTGGGACTCTGCGCGAATTCGTGGCGCGAGGGAGGAAATTAATTATTTTTATAATGTTCGGGGGGCGGTGATCCGAATTTTATTTTTTTATATGTTAGCATGGTTAATGAGGAAACTATTCATGTGCTTATATTTTTTATGGCGACATGCGAATTTATAGAAATTTTCCATTTGTTGGGACTCCGCGCGAATTCGTGGCGCGAGGGAGGAAATTAATTATTTTCATAATGTTCGGGGGGCGGTGATCCGAATTTTATTTTTTTATATGTTAGCATGGTTAATGTGCAAACTATTCATGTGCTTATATTTTTTATGGCGACATGCGAACTTATAGAAATTTTCCATTTGTTGGGACTCTGCGCGAATTCGTGGCGCGAGGGAGGAAATTAATTATTTTTATAATGTTCGGGGGGCGGTGATCCGAATTTTATTTTTTTATATGTTAGCATGGTTAATGAGGAAACTATTCATGTGCTTATATTTTTTATGGCGACATGCGAATTTATAGAAATTTTCCATTTGTTGGGACTCCGCGCGAATTCGTGGCGCGAGGGAGGAAATTAATTATTTTCATAATGTTCGGGGGGCGGTGATCCGAATTTTATTTTTTTATATGTTAGCATGGTTAATGTGCAAACTATTCATGTGCTTATATTTTTTATGGCGACATGCGAACTTATAGAAATTTTCCATTTGTTGGGACTCTGCGCGAATTCGTGGCGCGAGGGAGGAAATTAATTATTTTTATAATGTTCGGGGGGCGGTGATCCGAATTTTATTTTTTTATATGTTAGCATGGTTAATGAGGAAACTATTCATGTGCTTATATTTTTTATGGCGACATGCGAATTTATAGAAATTTTCCATTTGTTGGGACTCCGCGCGAATTCATGGCGCGAGGGAGGAAATTAATTATTTTCATAATGTTCGGGGGGCGGTGATCCGAATTTTATTTTTTTATATGTTAGCATGGTTAATGTGCAAACTATTCATGTGCTTATATTTTTTATGGCGACATGCGAACTTATAGAAATTTTCCATTTGTTGGGACTCTGCGCGAATTCGTGGCGCGAGGGAGGAAATTAATTATTTTTATAATGTTCGGGGGGCGGTGATCCGAATTTTATTTTTTTATATGTTAGCATGGTTAATGAGGAAACTATTCATGTGCTTATATTTTTTATGGCGACATGCGAATTTATAGAAATTTTCCATTTGTTGGGACTCCGCGCGAATTCATGGCGCGAGGGAGGAAATTAATTATTTTCATAATGTTCGGGGGGCGGTGATCCGAATTTTATTTTTTTATATGTTAGCATGGTTAATGTGCAAACTATTCATGTGCTTATATTTTTTATGGCGACATGCGAACTTATAGAAATTTTCCATTTGTTGGGACTCTGCGCGAATTCGTGGCGCGAGGGAGGAAATTAATTATTTTTATAATGTTCGGGGGGCGGTGATCCGAATTTTATTTTTTTATATGTTAGCATGGTTAATGAGGAAACTATTCATGTGCTTATATTTTTTATGGCGACATGCGAATTTATAGAAATTTTCCATTTGTTGGGACTCCGCGCGAATTCATGGCGCGAGGGAGGAAATTAATTATTTTCATAATGTTCGGGGGGCGGTGATCCGAATTTTATTTTTTTATATGTTAGCATGGTTAATGTGCAAACTATTCATGTGCTTATATTTTTTATGGCGACATGCGAACTTATAGAAATTTTCCATTTGTTGGGACTCTGCGCGAATTCGTGGCGCGAGGGAGGAAATTAATTATTTTTATAATGTTCGGGGGGCGGTGATCCGAATTTAATTTTTTTATATGTTAGCATGGTTAATGAGGAAACTATTCATGTGCTTATATTTTTTATGGCGACATGCGAACTTATAGAAATTTTCCATTTGTTGGGACTCTGCGCGAATTCGTGGCGCGAGGGAGGAAATTAATTATTTTTATAATGTTCGGGGGGCGGTGATCCGAATTTTATTTTTTTATATGTTAGCATGGTTAATGATGAAACTATTCATGTGCTTATATTTTTTATGGCGACATGCGAATTTATAGAAATTTTCCATTTGTTGGGACTCCGCGCGAATTCATGGCGCGAGGGAGGAAATTAATTATTTTCATAATGTTCGGGGGGCGGTGATCCGAATTTTATTTTTTTATATGTTAGCATGGTTAATGTGCAAACTATTCATGTGCTTATATTTTTTATGGCGACATGCGAACTTATAGAAATTTTCCATTTGTTGGGACTCTGCGCGAATTCGTGGCGCGAGGGAGGAAATTAATTATTTTTATAATGTTCGGGGGGCGGTGATCCGAATTTTATTTTTTTATATGTTAGCATGGTTAATGTGCAAACTATTCATGTGCTTATATTTTTTATGGCGACATGCGAACTTATAGAAATTTTCCATTTGTTGGGACTCTGCGCGAATTCGTGGCGCGAGGGAGGAAATTAATTATTTTCATAATGTTCGGGGGGCGGTGATCCGAATTTTATTTTTTTATATGTTAGCATGGTTAATGTGCAAACTATTCATGTGCTTTTTATAAGTTGGTAAGGTTAATGTGGAAACTAACTATGTTAAGTAGATTTAGAGGAAATAAGTTATTTTAAAATCTATTGCTAACTTCACACCCGTAAAAAAAATCGCTATGCTTTAGAGGAGCAACTCAAGACTTTGGCATTAGTTTTCCTGTTATTACTTTAATCACGGTTCGTCCTGGTGGTAAATAAATAATTACACACGTTACAATTTATTGATCGCGCAGTTCAACACGAGAAACTGCAGTGTGTCTTGTGTCGTAAATATAGTCACCCAAGAAATTATAATATTTACGTATTATCTCCGAGAAGAACTTCTTTGCGTGGCGGTATTTTCTTTTTATCACACTTTTTATAGTTACATGCGAAATAATACGTTTCCCTTTTGTTTTATACGGCGAAATTATGACTTATTTTACGTCGTAGCAGTCGAGCCGGCGCGAATAAAACGCACTTTGTATTCGCGAACTTTTACACGATGAATAAAACATCTTTCTTTTCGTTTAAACGCGCGGAAAATAACCGTACGAGAAGTATTCTTCCCACATCGGAGAGAGAGAGAGAGAGCGCGCAAAAGTCCCTATATATCATTTAAATCTGTCATGTGTGAAATCGTTGCACCCACGCGAAAAGGTCGCACGCCGAGAGGCGAACATGAACATGGGCATAAAATGACGGTGTGTTCAGATTGCGCGCTGCAATTTGCACCCACTAAAAATTTCAACGGAAGTTCAACAAACTTTTCGTTCACTCTTACACTAATTACTAGGTCTTGTCATCAGTGTATTGTTTGGTGATAATTGGAGCACGGTCGTTTGGATATAGAGTCAGCGACGGCTCACACATCGTCACGCCGTACCGCAGCAAAATGTGCGCGCCGTTGAATCGGCCGATAAGCATGGTGCGTGCGTTATCTTATGGTGAAATCGATTTAAAAGTTTTCTGATCATTATTTTAGAATCATCCTGCAGATCAATCAAATTGTATAAATTTTCCTCAACTCGTTTCAGGTGCGGACCTCTCGAAGCTGCTGCAGCGATTTAAAAGTTTTCTGATCATTATTTCAGAATCATCCTGCAGATCAATCAAATTGTATAAATTTCCTCGTTAAGCCATCGTTGCAGTCTTCAACAGTCAATCTTCAAAATAACAAATCCAGAAAATTCACACTTTTCTTTAGGGCCATAAAAATAACAAATCCAGAAAATTCAAGCTTTCCTTTAGGAACATCTAAGAAATTCTACAACACACTACACTACCTCCTCTACAAGGGCACGGTTATCAAACGCCGGCAATAAATCTTCGCCCGAACCGTCCGACGACCACAAGCTGTTTACATGTCTTTACATATAAAGAAACTGGTTTCGGAGGGTTATTTTCATAGTCATCAGACGATTTACCATAAACGTCCATCGGGCGACGTGATGGAGGTCACTGTTTCTCGTCCGAACAATAACCTTTAACGATGCGCTTCGTTCAATGATTTTCTGTCTTCTGACATTCTATTCCGAATCAATCACATACTGTAACGTAAATCCACATCGCCTGGTTATTTCGAGAATGCTAAATTGCTCAATGTATGGTAACTTGGCCCTCGAACGTAATTAACTCAATAAGCTGAGCGCAATGTGTCGTCGGGTTTCGGATTTCCGCATAAACTCGATTACGACGTGAACAATTTGTAGTTTGAAGTTATGTTCAAAATATCGGCACGTCGTATATTTTCATTTGCTAATTTTGTTATTCTTTTCTTATCATGTTATTATTCTTATTTTTACAATTGGATGACGTAATTTTCGTGAACTTCTAAGGACAACAAAAAAGTTTAATTAGATTTTTGTTTATAATTATAAAATAACAAAATTTACAACAAATTAATGAGAATAACTAGATTGAGAACGTCTGTTCTGGGTAATTAGATTCCTCTTTGAGATTTTTCCAGGCTATGTTTTTTTTGCATTTTCGGTCTTCAAAATTTGTCTTTAAGCGCTGCCATTTTTGTCACAGCAAAGTTCGGATAATTTTTTGTTAGGCGATACTGAAGATATGTTATTTAGGATGTACCTGAAAAAAAATCAAGCATCTGTCAACAAAAGTCTGGAATTTACAGGACGATTTCTGGAGAAAGTGCAATTTTTGTCTTCAAAATTTGTTTTCTAGCGCAGCCATTTTTGTTAGAGCAAGGTTTAGGTAATTTTCTTTAAGCAGGTCTAAAGATATGCTATTTAGGATGTATCTGTCAAAATTTCAAGTATCTGTCGACAATAGTCTGGAATATACAGGACGATTTCTGGAAAAAGTGCAATTTTTGTCTTCAAAATTTGTTTTCTAGAGCAGCCATTTTTGTTAGAACAAGGTTTGGGTAATTTTCTTCAAGCAGGTCTAAAGATATGTTATTTAGGATGTATCTGTCAAAATTTCAAGTATCTGTCGACAATAGTCAGGAATTTACAGGACGATTTCTGGAAAAAGTGCAATTTTTGTCTTCTAAATTTGTTTTCTAGAGCAGCCATTTTTGTTAGAACAAGGTTTGGGTAATTTTCTTTAAGCAGGTCTAAAGATATGTTATTTAGGGTATCTCTGTGAAAACTTCAAGTATCTGTCGACAATAGTCTGGAATTTACAGGACGATTTCTGGAAAAAGTGCAATTTTTGTCTTCAAAATTTGTTTTCTAGCGCAGTCATTTTTGTCAGAACAAGGTTTGAGTAATTTTCTTCAACTAGGTCTAAAGATATGTTATTTAGGATGTATCTGTCAAAATTTCAAGTATCAGTCGACAACAGTCTGGAATATACAGGACGATTTCTGGAAAGAGAGCATTTTTGGTCGTCAACATTTGTCTTTAAGCGCTGCCATTTTTGTCACAGCAAAGTTCGGATAATTTTTTTAGGCGATACTGAAGATATGTTATTTAGGATGTACCTGAAAAAATTTCAAGCATCTGTCAACAAAAGTCTGGAATTTACAGGACGATTTCTGGAAAAAGTGCAATTTTTGTCTTCAAAATTTGTTTTCTAGCGCAGCCATTTTTATTAGAACAAGGTTTGGGTAATTTTCTTTAAGTATGTCTAAAGATATGTTATTTAGGATGTATCTGTCAAAATGACAATTATCTGTCGACAATAGTCTGGAAAATACAGGACGATTTCTGGAAAAAGAGCATTTTTGGTCTTCAAAATTTGTCTTTAAGCGCTGCCATTTTTGTCACAGCAAAGTTCGGATAATTTTTTTTAAGCGATACTGAAGATAAGTTATTTAGGATATACCTGAAAAAATTTCAAGCATCTGTCAACAAAAGTCTGGAATTTACAGGACGATTTCTGGAAAAAGTGCAATTTTTGTCTTCAAAATTTGTTTTCTAGCGCAGCCATTTTTGTTAGAACAAGGTTTGGGTAATTTTCTTTAAGTGGGTATAAAGATATGTTATTTAGGATGTATCTGTCAAAATTTCAAGCATCTGTCAACAAAAGTCTGGAATTTACAGGACGATGTCTGGAAAAAGTGCAATTTTTGTCTTCAAAATTTGTTTTCTAGCGCAGCCATTTTTATTAGAACAAGGTTTGGGTAATTTTCTTTAAATATGTCTAAAGATATGTTATTTAGGATGTATCTGTCAAAATGTCAAGTATCTGTCGACAATAGTCTGGAATATACAGGACGATTTCTGGAAAAAGTGCATTTTCGGTCTTCAAAATTTGTCTTTCAGCGCTGCCATTTTTGTCACAGCAAAGTTTGGATAATTTTCTTTAAGTGGGTCTAAAGATATGTTATTTAGGATGTATCTTTAAAAATTTCAAGTATCTGTCGACAATAGTCTGGAATATACAGGACGATTTCTGGAAAAAGCATTTTTGGTCTTCAAAATTTGTCTTTAAGCGCTGCCATTTTTGTCACGGCAAAGTTCGGATAATTTTTTTAGGCGATTCTAAAGATAGGTTATTTAGGATGTACCTGTAAAAATTTCAAGCATCTGTCAACAAAAGTCTGGAATTTACAGGACGATTTCTGAAAAAAGTGCAATTTTTGTCTTCAAAATTTGTTTTCTAGCGCAGCCATTTTTGTTAGAACAAGGTTTGGGTAATTTTCTTTAAGTAGGTCTAAAGATATGTTATTTAGGATGTATCTGTCAAAATTTCAAGTAACTGTCGACATTATTCTGGAATATACAGGACGATTTCTGGAAAAAGAGCATTTTGTCTTTAAGCACTGTAATTTTTCCAATAACTCACAGTGGATTTATATGCCCTTGGCCCTAACAAGTCTGCGTTTGTATCTTCAATTTCCTGCTTTGCTCGATCGCTCCATTGAATTTTGTATGTTTTTTTTTGGTATAGATTTATAGTTTTCTTTTATGAATCGTATAAACGTTCAATAGATGATGACCACCGGTACGGAACCAGGTAATGACCTTGACACCGGAAGTGACTATAACCTTGACACTGGAACTGACTACGACCTTGACACCGGAAGTGACTATATCCTCGACGTCGGAAGTAACTATGACCGTGGCACTGAAAGTGACTATAACCTTGACACCGGAAGTGGCTATGACCTCAACATCGGAAGTGACTATGACCTTGGCACCGGAAGTGACTATAACCTTGATACCGGAAATGACATTGTGCTCGCGCAAATAGGGTGTCTACCTACAAAACCTAGGGGAATTTAGCGGCGGTAAATTGAAATCTGGGAAAATTTAATGTATTAGTATATTCTGTAACAAGGTTAGAATGGAAATTCGATGCGAGTGGAATATTTCGAGCGCGAGCCGTTAGGCGAGCGCGAGGAACCACGAGCATCTGAATTTCCATTCTTACCGAGTATCAGACTATACTTTCTCCTCGACCAGATAAAATAGACTAATAAAATAATGAACAGGAAGAACTTACGTTTTATCACGTTTGTGGTTATGTTTATAGTATTTTGACAATTGTGATATCCAAGGCTAATTGTTTTATTCGGAACGATGTGAGAATATTCATTCTATCCCTTGTTATGGAATGAATTACATGCAAAACGCATAAGCGCATAGTGTTTTGTTCCATAACAAGAGTGAGAATGTGTACGTTCTATAATCAAAATTGATTTCAGAATGCTTAAATTCTATGGGGGTCGTGGAGAAAAGTATATTCTATGACACCGGAAGTGTCTATAACCTTGACACTGGAACTGATTACGACCTTGACACCGGAAGTGACTATGACGTCGACGTCGGAAATAACTATGACTTTGCACCGAAAGTGACTATAACCTTGACACCGGAAGTGATTATGACCTCGACATCGGAAATGACTATGACCTGACCTTGGCACCGAAAGCGACTATAACCTTGGCAGCGGAAATGACATTGTCCTCGCGCAAAAAGGGTGTCTACCTACAAAACCTAGGGGTATTTAGCGGCGGTAAATTCAAATCTGGGGAAATTTAATGTATAAGTATATTCTATGACCTTGACACCGGAAATGACTAGAACCTTGACACTGGAACTGGCTACGACATAGACACCGGAAGTAACAATGACCTCGACATCGGAAGTGACTATGACCTTAGCACCGGAAGTGACTATAATCTTGACACCGGAAATGACATTGTCCTCGCGCAAAAAGGGTATCTACCTACAAAACCTACGGGAATTTAGCGGCGGTAAATTCAAATCAGGGGAAATTTAATGTGTAAGTATATTCTATGACCTTGACACCGGAAGTGACTATAACCTTATCACTGGAACTGGCTACGACCTAGACACCGGAAGTGACTATGACCTTAACACTGGAAGTGACTACGACCTTTACACCGGAGGAGACTATGATCTTGGCACCGGAAGTGACTATAATCTTGACACCGGACGTGACATGACACTGTCCTCGCGCAAAAAGGGTGTCTACCAACAAAACCTACGGACATTTTGCGGCGGTAAATTGAAATCTGACGAAATTTAATGTATAAGTATATTCTATGACCTTGACACCGGAAGTGACTATAACCTTGACACTGGAACTGGCTACGACCTAGACACCGGAAGTGACTACGACCTTTACACCGGAAGAGACAATGACCTTGGCACCGGGAGTGACTATAACCTTGACACTTGACACCGGACGTGACATTGCCCTTAACACCGGAAGTGACTTTGCCCCGGGAATGACACTGTCCTCGCGCAAAAAGGATGTCCACCTACAAAACCTAGGAACATTTAGCGGCGGTAAATTTAAATCTGGGAAAATTTAATGTATAAGTATTTTCTCCTAAAGTTGGCAGCGATTTTGAGTTAAAATTTTCCCAGATTCCGTTCCGGGGGGGATTCAATAAAATGATAACAAGTTTTTCTTTACCGTCTTGCGGTCGTGCAATAAATTTCTGGACAATCAATTCGCCGCCGGGTAATAATTTTCCCCGGGACATATATCGGGGCGCGACGTTCCCCCGAGGGCGCGCGGGGGGGCCGGCCGCCTCCGCGACCCTATCATTTCGGTCACGTGGATCGATCCTAAATACGACCCTGGCGTGCAGAAATCCCGTACGCCATTTGAATATGAATCAAGCGGGAGTTTTATAATGGAAATCCGGGGGAGGTATTCTCACATTTGCACCGACTGTAAAATAAGAGGAAAACATTTTTATGAGAGCTCTCTTCCGCCTGTTGTGGAATTGTTATCCGGACATCGGCGGTGAATTTTAATTATGTATATCAAACTTTCGAATTACTCCGCAGGTAAGGGATAAGTTTTGTCCTTAAGGGGGAGTTGTAGTTTATGGATGCTGGGTATGGATTTGCAGTCGAATATTTCATAAAAAAACTTTTCAAGGTCGAGATATTTCATCGTTAATTAATGCTTTTGCATCAAGTGGGTTTGTCTCAAATTGATTCAAAATGGTATGATTAAAATTTGTTCATGTTTTTATCAACTGAAAGCTTGTAAAATACGCTAAAAAAATGGCGTTGGCTCATTTCTTTCTTAAGTAATCGTACATTTTGTGAAAATTGTGTTTTTGAGACATTTCCTTAAGTAGTTATACATTAGTGGAATATGTTTTCACATTAGGTTTTTTTTTTTTGAGAAATTCAAGGTCAAAAATAGTATGGCATGACTTTGACATTAAAAATTTTCCAACTAAAGATCATATAAAACAAGTATTGATTATTTTTCGAGTGATAAACAAACAACCGATTAATCTATTGATCGATTATTTATCGATTAATCAATTGATCGATTATTTATCGATTAATCGATTATTTTGCACAGCCCTACTCGTAATAATCATTGGATGAGTCAAATATGAACGAAAGCCAAATTCGCTTGACATGGAACGACCCTTAAGATGTTTACCATGGAATTTCACCTAATAATTTTATGTTTATCGATTTGGTAATTCACTTTGAAACGGAGCCCTCGAGCTATTAAATAATCGGGGGCCGTCGGTGCGCCACGAAACTCATAAATAGGTAATTAAAGATAACATTAAAGGAAAAGTCGGTCGTTAATTGGCAGTAAAATGGGACGAGCGAATAATTCAATTAGGTTGGACAGCCTGGAACGTGCAGGACACGATGGTCCCGGTCGTGTTCGGCAAGGTCCACAAATCATCCTGTCCGGACGTAAAATGCAACGGGAACCCCACGATAACAATAAAAAACAAATTCGGCGAAGGGACGAGAAAAAAGGGCAAAGTGGGGGATGAAGGGAACAAGAGCTACTTTGAAAGAATCCGTTCTAATAGTAATTGTATCGCTAGGTTTCGCCTAACCGGACGTCGAACTGAGCTTGTTATTTCAGAAAAACAAAATCAACGAGAAGCCTTTTTCAAAAATATCGAATTTATTATTTTCTGCTCAAGTCGATCGATACAAAAAATCCGGCGTACACGAAACCCAGTGCTCTGCAATTGTGTGTATGTAGGCCAGACCGGACGAAGTGTATCAATCATTTTTGAAATTTAAAAAAGACCTTCTTCAAATACGTTGTGGTATTAACTAATTTCAAAGAGCTCTCAAATTTTATTTATTTTTTTTTTTTAAAGGAAGGATGGTTGATGGGATTTCGGGTTAAGGAGAGTGAATGATATTAGGTAAATTGGCGTAAGCTACTTGGATATTCTGCCACAACCGATTATTTGTAATAAATTCATATATTGATATGAAAGGACAACCACTAGACATCCATGGACCCGTGCAGCCATTTTTCATTCAGAAAAGGTGACCGCCCGGATGGGATTCGAACCCACGACCACGAGGCCCAGAAGCAGGAGCGCTACCCACTAGGCCACCGCGGCCCCGCCTCTCAAAATTTGATTTCCAAATTTTTTAATGAAAATCTTATGATCGCTCTTGAACTTTTTGAAATTCTATTTATGGCAAATGAATATTTTTATTTCATCATTTTTCGCAAGCAAATTTTTCATTCAATATTTATTTTTCAAAGCCAATATTTAAATTGCGTTCTCGTGACAAAAAAATTATAGGATTTTTAAAAATTATATTTCATAATAATATTCATTGCGAAAATAATTTCTTGTTCTTAAAACGGAGCAGTTTTTCTAAATTCTTAATTTGATTTTAATTTTTCAAAGCCAATAATTAATTCTCGTTCTCGTGAGGAAAAATTTATAGAATTTTTGAAAATCATATTTCGTTGCGAAAATAATTTCTTTTTTTTAAAGCGAAGCAGTTTTTTAAATTCACAATTGAATTATATTTTTTCAAATACAATATTTACGTTGACAAAAAATTTATGGAATTTTTGAAAATTATATTCATTACGAAAATAAATTATTTTTCTTAAAGCGGAACAGTTTTTTTTAAATTTTCAATTCAATTTGTATATTTCAAAGCCAATATTTATTTAATTTCGGCTCTTTTAAAACGAAATTTTATAGATTTTTTGAAAATCACATTTTGTAATGGAGCCCCGTTTTTCAAATTCTTTGCGGAAATAATTTCTTTTCCTTAAAGCAGAGCATTACTTTAAATTCTTGATTAAATTTTCAAAGCCAATATTTAATTTGCATTCTCGTGACAAAAAAATTATAGAATTTGTGAAAATTTTATATAATTTTTCTTTTTTTGTTCGAATAAAAAAATATTACTCCTACAAAAATTAGCGAAAGTTACACCATAACTGTATCAACATTTTCTGAATAACACGAAACAATGGATTTTTTGAGCTTAACAGCGCGAGCGTTTTTTTTTAGACATCCTGTATACGGCTTCGAACGTATTTCATTTTCTAAATAAGACCTATATTTTCTTTTAAAACGAAAACTAATTGGCAGTATTACTTACTATTACTGGAATGTAGATTGCAAATCTGGATAGTTACCTGAAAAGGAAATATTATATTAGTAAAACAAGTAAAACAGTTCCAAAATTTTGATTACAATAAATAAAATAGAAACGACATTCTTGTGATCACCAAATTTTCATTGTAATAAATCGAATATCAATTCAATCATTTATTTAATGCTTCTGCAACAAATTTTCAATTTTCAAAAAAACTTGTTTTTAACATTTTTCTAAAATCGTTTTTTTTGAAAACGCTAGATTTTTTTTTACAGGTTGTGTATCGTGCTGTTTAATTAGGTAATGAGGATGAGTATGAATTCTGAATGTGATGTTAATTGGTGACGAGGATCCGATTCGAGTGGTGCGGCTCGGGCAAACTTTGTAAGTCCGTCGAGGGCATTTCTTCGTAATCCAGTTTGCCTATCGATTGTTCTGGTCACGCTCCGGCGCTCTACCAACTTTAATTTTGTTGACACAGAAATAGCCGAGTATCGCTAGAAGGACAATCCGTTTTAATTTCATCGTAGAAAAAAAAAAACTTTGATTAACAAAAATAGCACCGTTTTTGTTAACTTGTTATCTAAATTAGATTAGTTATTATTATTATTATTCAATTTGTATTTTTTATCTGTCCTAATTTTTAGACCATCATGTCATACTGCAAATAAATCTAATCTACTTTTTTTTATTGTAATCGCTTCCAGAATACAATTATATTCAAAACGATTCCTTGATCAGATTTGAAATAATTTTGGGCTGTCGGAATTTTATTTTTTATTGACGGTTTTGTGGCGTTGTCGAATTTACCAGTAATAAATTGCTAAATGCTGAATCCCGTTTTGAGCAATTTGCATAATCGCATTTTCCAAATTTTATGCTTACGTTTTACGACGAGAGCTAATTTTATTGTCCGGACTTTTTATTGCCAGAATAACACCCGTTTGCAATAAAATTGCGATTCGTGTCGTGAATTTTGAAACGTGAAATAGCTCAAATCTTTGAAAACAACATACATCCTATTGCTATACATATTCATTATCTTTATTACGTAAAACAATCTTTTTTTAACTTAATTATAATACAATCAATCACCCAGGCTATCGACCTAAAGGTCTACTCGTTTGTTAGTTTATGGACTTCTTCAAACAATACTTTTTTCAGTAACATTTTGACATAAATCGTATTTATAGACATTTAACGATATATCTTTAAAATTATTTTGCATTTTGGGTGGGCAATCCTTGAGACACTAAGAAAAACAATTATGAAATTATGAAGAAAAAATGTCCCTTTAAAATCAAATTAAAATTCCTCTATTCTCGAGTAAGGTGTTCCCCAAGGCTTCCTCTCTCACCCATTCTATATAACATCTTCTGTGTAGACTTGTATAATCAAGACTCAAGTGATTTAAACCTCGCTTACAAATCCCACAATGCAGATGACATCCCACTAAAACAAATGATATATCATGGCTTGAATCAAAATATCCACCCTCGAAAGTTGAACTGTGGAAAATAAAATTGCATTCGGTGATTAGAAAAATTGTAAAAAATACATTTCTGCAGGAATTCCCTTGAAAACTTCAAAATATATCCAGAATGAAACTATTTATGACATTCCACTAAAACAAACGACATAACACTGCTTGAATCAAAATAGCCACCCTCGAAAGTTGAACTGTGGAAAATAAAATTGCATTCGGTGATTAGAAAAATTGTAAAAAATACATTTCTGCAGGAATTCGCTTGAAAACTTCAAAATATATCTAGAATGAACCTATTTATGACATCCCACTAAAACAAACGACATAACACTGCTTGAATCAAAATAGCCACCCTCGAAAGTTGAAATGTGGAAAATAAAATTGCATTCGGTGATTAGAAAAATTGTAAAAAATACATTTCTGCAGGAATTCCCTTGAAAACTTCAAAATATACCTAGAATGAACCTTTTTATGACATCCCACTAAAACAAACGACATAACACTGCTTGAATCAAAATAGCCACCCTCGAAAGTTGAACTGTGGAAAATAAAATTGCATTCGGTGATTAGAAAAATTGTAAAAAATACATTTCTGCAGGAATTTGCTTGAAAACTTCAAAATATATCTAGAATGAACCTATTTGTGACATCCCACTAAAACAAACGACATAACACTGCTTGAATCAAAATAGCCACCCTCGAAAGTTGAACTGTGGAAAATAAAATTGCATTCGGTGATTAGAAAAATTGTAAAAAATACATTTCTGCAGGAATTCGCTTGAAAACTTCAAAATATATCCAGAATGAAACTATTTATGACATCCCACTAAAACAAACGACATAACACTGCTTGAATCAAAATAGCCACCCTCGAAAGTTGAACTGTGGAAAATAAAATTGCATTCGGTGATTAGAAAAATTGTAAAAAATACATTTCTGCAGGAATTCGCTTGAAAACTTCAAAATATATCCAGAATGAAACTATTTATGACATCCCACTAAAACAAACGACATAACACTGCTTGAATCAAAATATCCACCCTCGAAAGTTGAATTGTGGAAAATAAAATTGCATTCGGTGATTAGAAAAATTGTAAAAAATACATTTCTGCAGGACTTCGCTTGAAAACTTCAAAATATATCTATAATGAACCTATTTGTGACATCCCACTAAAACAAACGACATAACACTGCTTGAATCAAAATAGCCACCCTCGAAAGTTGAATTGTGGAAAATAAAATTGCATTCGGTGATTAGAAAAATTGTAAAAAATACATTTCTGCAGGAATTCGCTTGAAAACTTCAAAATATATCTATAATGAACCTATTTGTGACATCCCACTAAAACAAACGACATAACACGGCTTGAATCAAAATAGCCACCCTCGAAAGTTGAACTGTGGAAAATAAAATTGCATTCGGTGATTAGAAAAATTGTAAAAAATACATTTCTGCAGGAATTTGCTTGAAAACTTCAAAATATATCTAGAATGAACCTATTTGTGACATCCCACTAAAACAAACGACATAACACTGCTTGAATCAAAATAGCCACCCTCGAAAGTTGAACTGTGGAAAATAAAATTGCATTCGGTGATTAGAAAAATTGTAAAAAATACATTTCTGCAGGAATTCGCTTGAAAACTTCAAAATATATCTATAATGAACCTATTTGTGACATCCCACTAAAACAAACGACATAACACTGCTTGAATCAAAATAGCCACCCTCGAAAGTTGAATTGTGGAAAATAAAATTGCATTCGGTGATTAGAAAAATTGTAAAAAATACATTTCTGCAGGAATTCGCTTGAAAACTTCAAAATATATCTAGAATGAACCTATTTGTGACATCCCACTAAAACAAACGACATAACACTGCTTGAATCAAAATAGCCACCCTCGAAAGTTGAACTGTGGAAAATAAAATTGCATTCGGTGATTAGAAAAATTGTAAAAAATACATTTCTGCAGGAATTTGCTTGAAAACTTCAAAATATATCTAGAATGAACCTATTTGTGACATCCCACTAAAACAAACGACATAACACTGCTTGAATCAAAATAGCCACCCTCGAAAGTTGAACTGTGGAAAATAAAATTGCATTCGGTGATTAGAAAAATTGTAAAAAATACATTTCTGCAGGAATTCGCTTGAAAACTTCAAAATATATCCAGAATGAAACTATTTATGACATCCCACTAAAACAAACGACATAACACTGCTTGAATCAAAATATCCACCCTCGAAAGTTGAATTGTGGAAAATAAAATTGCATTCGGTGATTAGAAAAATTGTAAAAAATACATTTCTGCAGGAATTCGCTTGAAAACTTCAAAATATATCTATAATGAACCTATTTGTGACATCCCACTAAAACAAACGACATAACACTGCTTGAATCAAAATAGCCACCCTCGAAAGTTGAACTGTGGAAAATAAAATTGCATTCGGTGATTAGAAAAATTGTAAAAAATACATTTCTGCAGGAATTCGCTTGAAAACTTCAAAATATATCCAGAATGAAACTATTTATGACATCCCACTAAAACAAACGACATAACACGGCTTGAATCAAAATAGCCACCCTCGAAAGTTGAACTGTGGAAAATAAAATTGCATTCGGTGATTAGAAAAATTGTAAAAAATACATTTCTGCAGGAATTCGCTTGAAAACTTCAAAATATATCCAGAATGAAACTATTTATGACATCCCACTAAAACAAACGACATAACACTGCTTGAATCAAAATATCCACCCTCGAAAGTTGAATTGTGGAAAATAAAATTGCATTCGGTGATTAGAAAAATTGTAAAAAATACATTTCTGCAGGAATTCGCTTGAAAACTTCAAAATATATCTATAATGAACCTATTTGTGACATCCCACTAAAACAAACGACATAACACTGCTTGAATCAAAATAGCCACCCTCGAAAGTTGAACTGTGGAAAACAAAATTGCATTCGGTGATTAGAAAAATTGTAAAAAATACATTTCTGCAGGAATTCGCTTGAAAACTTCAAAATATATCTATAATGAACCTATTTGTGACATCCCACTAAAACAAACGACATAACACGGCTTGAATCAAAATAGCCACCCTCGAAAGTTGAACTGTGGAAAATAAAATTGCATTCGGTGATTAGAAAAATTGTAAAAAATACATTTCTGCAGGAATTCGCTTGAAAACTTCAAAATATATCCAGAATGAAACTATTTATGACATCCCACTAAAACAAACGACATAACACTGCTTGAATCAAAATATCCACCCTCGAAAGTTGAATTGTGGAAAATAAAATTGCATTCGGTGATTAGAAAAATTGTAAAAAATACATTTCTGCAGGAATTCGCTTGAAAACTTCAAAATATATCTATAATGAACCTATTTGTGACATCCCACTAAAACAAACGACATAACACGGCTTGAATCAAAATAGCCACCCTCGAAAGTTGAACTGTGGAAAATAAAATTGCATTCGGTGATTAGAAAAATTGTAAAAAATACATTTCTGCAGGAATTCGCTTGAAAACTTCAAAATATATCCAGAATGAAACTATTTATGACATCCCACTAAAACAAACGACATAACACTGCTTGAATCAAAATATCCACCCTCGAAAGTTGAATTGTGGAAAATAAAATTGCATTCGGTGATTAGAAAAATTGTAAAAAATACATTTCTGCAGGAATTCGCTTGAAAACTTCAAAATATATCTATAATGAACCTATTTGTGACATCCCACTAAAACAAACGACATAACACTGCTTGAATCAAAATAGCCACCCTCGAAAGTTGAACTGTGGAAAATAAAATTGCATTCGGTGATTAGAAAAATTGTAAAAAATACATTTCTGCAGGAATTCGCTTGAAAACTTCAAAATATATCCAGAATGAAACTATTTATGACATCCCACTAAAACAAACGACATAACACGGCTTGAATCAAAATAGCCACCCTCGAAAGTTGAACTGTGGAAAATAAAATTGCATTCGGTGATTAGAAAAATTGTAAAAAATACATTTCTGCAGGAATTCGCTTGAAAACTTCAAAATATATCTATAGTGAACCTTTTTATGACATCCCACTAAAACAAACGACATAACACTGCTTGAATCAAAATATCCACCCTCGAAAGTTGAATTGTGGAAAATAAAATTGCATTCGGTGATTAGAAAAATTGTAAAAAATACATTTCTGCAGGAATTCGCTTGAAAACTTCAAAATATATCTATAATGAACCTATTTGTGACATCCCACTAAAACAAACGACATAACACTGCTTGAATCAAAATAGCCACCCTCGAAAGTTGAACTGTGGAAAATAAAATTGCATTCGGTGATTAGAAAAATTGTAAAAAATACATTTCTGCAGGAATTCGCTTGAAAACTTCAAAATATATCCAGAATGAAACTATTTATGACATCCCACTAAAACAAACGACATAACACTGCTTGAATCAAAATAGCCACCCTCGAAAGTTGAACTGTGGAAAATAAAATTGCATTCGGTGATTAGAAAAATTGTAAAAAATACATTTCTGCAGGAATTCGCTTGAAAACTTCAAAATATATCCATAATGAACCTATTTATGACATCCCACTAAAACAAACGATATAACACTGCTTGAATCAAAATAGCCACCCTCGAAAGTTGAACTGTGGAAAATAAAATTGCATTCGGTGATTAGAAAAATTGTAAAAAATACATTTCTGCAGGAATTTGCTTGAAAACTTCAAAATATATCCAGAATGAAACTATTTATGACATCCCACTAAAACAAACGACATAACACTGCTTGAATCAAAATATCCACCCTCGAAAGTTGAACTGTGGAAAATAAAATTTCAGTCGATTATCGTGATGATGCATTAAAGATTTTCCAATTCCATATAAATATAAATTGTGCATTCTATTTACCATTTGAAAGATCGTTTACACATCCGAAAATATAATACCAGTGTTATGTCAATTTATGTCGGTGTTATATTCATTACCATCTTTGTGAAATAATGTGTAATGTATAACAAAATAGAAGCTTCTAGTATAAACAATTATTTTGAACATTTTACAATAATATATAAAAAAAACACTCGAATTTATGTCAGTTTTTTTTTTAGTTTAGTTTATAAAGGTTAATAACCAAGGGAATAAAACAAACACTAGTTGTAAACAAATTTTATGATGCACACTTGATGTAAATTCGTGCACGAAGCGGTGTGTATATTAAGTCCCCGGGTGGAATTTCGGCGAAAACCGACATAAACAAGTGAGCACGTCGAGAACACGTATAAACACAGACGAAGGCGTTGGAAACTTTCTCGGCCTTACGAAATCTCTGAACCGCTGAACTAGAATTAATGGGGCCACAAGGATCTATATTAACGTTTCGGTATTTATACCTCGCGCATTCCGCCGTTCTTCGTACAGCAGGTACACCGGCCACTCGACAAGAAAACACCGACTGCAAGTGACTAGATTGAAAATATCCACTCTGTCTATTCACATTTTCAAAATTACTTTATTTACTTCCTTAAAGACATAAATTACCGGCAAGAAAATATTGACTATGATTAGATTAAAAAATTCCTCTCTATGTTTACATTTTCAGCATTACATTATTTATTAAATAAATTAGAAACAACCTTACTGATTTTATTGAATTTATTGAGTTTACATTATTTATTACTTAACAAAGTTTTGTTCGTTTGCAACAATCTGCTTGTTTCACTGATTAAGTCTCAAGTAAGAGTAAAAATCTTGTTATGAATACTTATCTTGGAGATCTTTATTTCGATTACAGTACCATACAGAATGCATAAATTTCGGATGCAGGCCATGGTTACGAAAGTTTTAGAAACAATATATTGCCTCGTTGTGCAAATTTTATACGCGAAATATAAGCCTTAACCAACGAGCTAGTTTATAAAAAGGCGCAAACATCGCTTTAGAGACAACTGAAACGAGCTCATGTTTGAATTGATAGTTTGGTGGATGGGCCGGGAAGTTGAAATTTGTCATGCTTGCGCCTCCATCTTACAAGAATATTTTTATTGTCGCGAATACGGCAGGCTACGATCTCACGGGAATATTATTTATATTCGATGATTTCCCGAATTACGGAGTATTCATACAATTAAATAAATAATAAACGAAGTTTCTCCGTATATAGCTGAATCAAAAGTGTGAACATGCCTCCGACAGGGATCGAACCTGCAAGCTCCAATTATTTATTGTTGCGAATACGGCGTCATTCCATATTATTATCCCATTATTTTATTTATTCCCGCTCATATCGTTTTTAATATTTTTCATTACATCCAAAAATACAGCTGTGAAACGCCTACAAATTATATTTTCGTTTCATTGCCTCGATCACAAAGTGGAAAAAGTTCGTACTGACAAATAAGTTTGGAATGTTACGGATTTAAACCTTTTTCAAAGTGACAGAAATACTCGCGCTACAACTGGTGTTTGTGAGATTGACTGAAATAATTTTTTAACCTTAAAATGGGCCAGGAGGCGGCGTGCCAAAAAATCATCGTGCATTTGTAATAGAAATTCTAAATATAACATCAAAACACGGTTTATTTTTATTTATATCTGTTGAAAATAAAGAAAACACTCGAAATTGATTTTTATTCAACAATGTTTTAATTGTGGTGTCACCCCAAAAGTGTGATAAAATAAGTTATCTTCATAATATCATATTGTGAAAAAATAGTCAGTATCAATGTTGTAGAAGAGAAAATTTCCTACAAAGCATGTGAATAGTTTGTTCTCGTATCTCCGTCAATTTTCGCGCCACGACGTTGAGCAGTTTTTCGAAATTCGAACAGATAAATTTGGAAACTTTCAAGTCGAAATTGTTTATATAATTTTTTCGAGCCACCAAAATGTTTCCAATTTTCTGGAAATTAATACAGAGTTTACGTTGGATTATCTCGAAATATACAGCACGTGTATATTGTAAATTTTTGAAAAAAAAAATTGTGTCGAAATTATTATTATTATTAAACATTCTTGAAGGATTAAGAAAGATTTTATTTTATTTATGAAGTTACGACCGTTACTACATTTTTTTCAACCACAGAAAAGTTTTTTATTTTTTCTATTTCAATTGCAATTTCCTGTGAAATAACAACTCACAAACACCTGCCCTCTACCGGCAATTACCTGCACTTTACCTCGTTGCCACACCAGGCCGTACAGACCTTGACCTCCATTCGACCAACAATCCCAATTCAAAGTGAACATTCGCACCACGATGAAGTATTGCAATTCCGACCATCGACGGTCTCGAGATGACTGTACGCACGTATTTGCTCTTTATTAACGTGCGACGCCATCGATGGGTGTAATTCGTTAATCGTGCGAGCAACGAATTGAGAGAGTCATTATCGGACCACATCCAGATTATGTGGAGGTACACAACCCTACACAAATTTTTGCCCGATAGGTCGTTAACAAGACATGCTCAACTGCTTAAGAGCTTACGACACGTGGGAACTGGTCTCAAACGATGATTGTATTCAGAATCATCGCATATTTCCAAACTGAAATAAATTTCTAGCCTCAGACACTTGAAGCATTCGATAGTGTTTTAAGTTTACATGACTAGAATAAGCAGTATTGTGACGGAATTGTCTATTTTCTGCTCATCTAGTGTGCTATGGCAATTTAATCTTAACACACTTTGAGCGGGAGCGTCTATTCGTAGACACTGCTATTTTTAGATGCAAACATGCAGAATGGGTTGCATACATTTCATCATACACGTCGGCGCGCGCATTATTTTTGCTTGCGTTGTAAATCCAACCCGCTACACTTGGTCATAGCACCCGCTCAAAAAATGTTAATAAGCATTGTCTATTTTTCAACTATAGCTAGATAACAAATTTGGGTATAATTTAACCGTATCTTGATGGAATTGTCTATTTTCTGAAATCTGCATTTAATGCTACTTAACAATTTACTCTTAATGTACCACTAATTCTTCGGTCAATTTTTTTACCCGAGCATCACATACCGGTGAGCAGCTTTTGTTTCGTCACCAGACCAGATGACAATTTGCCATATACCAATCAATACTCTAATTCTTCAATCGATTTTTGCAGAACGTGTTTTTTTATTTTATTTACCGGTGAGCTTTTGTTCGGTCACCAGACACGACTGTGTTACAATAAACAGGTAAGGTGGACAACAATCTAGCAGCAGGTACGTCATAAACCCTCCGTTCCGGAAATACTTTACCTCGACCTCGCCACGCCGCAGCGCAGGTACTATTTCCAAAGTTGGCCTACCTGTTAGAGAATAGAGGGAGGTCAAAAGTGGAAAAAAAGGAGCACCTGACAAAGAGCACACCACATATATATATTTACCTTGAACCGCGGGTGAATAACCGAACGTCCTGCAACCGCTATTTTGCAGAATGAGATTGAGTTCCTCTGGCGGACGACTCGATTTCAGCGGATTTATTTTGTAAAGTGATTCCGAAACGTTTTTAATTTCATTTTAACGGAATGTGCATATCGGATACAATTCATCATTCTATTGTATTGCTGCAGGGCACTCACTATAATGTCTTTAAAATAATGGTTTCTTTAAATCAAGTTTTTATTTTTCCTTCATAAAGTAGCAATGTTTATTCATAAAAATTAAGTGTACATTTTATAGCTGGGTGTGTTGCGCTCTGAAGTCATCGTCATCACCAATGAAATAACCGTAGATCAACCAGAGATTAGTCGATTAAAAGAGTCGACTCTTAGACTCCAGTGACTCCTGAGTAAATTTCCTGACTCATTTTAAGTCATTTCAGAAGTGAGGACCTTTTTTTTGCTCATCACTTTTTTCCAGACTTACTTTTTCAATAGAGTCATGGGTCGTGTAAAGAGCCACTCTTTACAATAAGTCGACTCACAAAAAGAGTAATTTTGGCCATCTCTAATATCAACTTTCCGCGGTTAAAACTTTTCAAGAAATTCCTCGAGTGATCACTTTTTTTAATTGTTGAACGCAGTTTTACAAAATTGCAAAATTACATTTCTTTAATGGATCTTGAGCATTTAATAGTATATTCTGTAACAAGGTTAGAATGGAAATTCGATGCGAGTGGAATATTTCGAGCGCGAGCCGTGAGGCGAGCGCGAGGAACCACGAGCATCTGAATTTCCATTCTTACAGAGTATCAGACTATACTTTCTCCTCGACCAGATAAAATAGACTAATAAAATAATTAACACAAAGAACTTACGTTTTATTATCACGTTTGTGGTTATGTTTATAGTATTTTGACAATTGTGATATCCAAGGCTAATTGTTTTATTCGAGACGGTGTGAGAATATTCATTCCATTACTTGTTATGAAAAGAATTACATGCAAAATGCATAAGCGCACAGTGTTTTATTCCACAACAAGAGTGAGAATGTGTTCGTTCTATAATCAAAATTGATTTCAGAATGCTTAAATTCTATAGTGGTCGTGGAGAAAATAAATTCCAGCATAGATTTTTTTTTTTTTAATTTTTTCAAATCATTGAATGCATTTTTCATTTCCCCCGTTTAAGTTCAGATTGTTGTCATTTTGTTTTTACCAAAGATAAGGCAATTGTTTTTACGGGAAATTCAAAATACATTGTTTTTTCATTGATCTTGAGCTTTTGAAGAAATTTCATTCATAGATTAATTTTTTACATTTTTTTTAAATCGTTGAATGCATTTTTTCATTTTCCCCAGTTCAAGTTTGGATTGTTGTCATTTTGTTTTTACCTAAGATAAGGCAATTGTTTTTATGGGAAATTCAAAATACATTGTTGTTTTATTGATCTTGAGCTTTTGAAGTAAATTACTCCATAGATTAATTTTTTTAAATTTTTTTAAATCGTTGAATGCATTTTTTTCATTTTCCCCAGTTCAAGTTTGGATTGTTGTCATTTTGTTTTTACCTAAGATAAGGCAATTGTTTTTATGGGAAATTCAAAATACATTGTTTTTTCATTGATCTTGAGCTTTTGAAGTAAAATTTCTTCATAGATTAATTTTTTACATTTTTTTTTTAATCGTTGAATGCATTTTTTTTCATTTTCCCCAGTTCAAGTTTGGATTGTTGTCATTTTGTTTTCACCTAAGATAAGTCAATTGTTTTTATGGAAAATTCAAAATACATTGTTTTTTCATTGATCTTGAGCTTTTCAAGAAAATTAATTCATAGATTAAACTTTTACAATTTTTTTATATCATTGAATGCATTTTTCATTTCCCCCGTTCAAGTTTGGATTGTTGTCATTTTATTTTTACCTAAGATAAGTCAATTGTTTTTATGGAAAATTCAAAATGCATTGTTTTTTCATTGATCTTGAGCTTTTCAAGAAAATTCATTCATAGATTAATTTTTTACAATTTTTTTAAATCGTTGAATGCATTTTTCATTTTCTCCAGTTCAAGTTTGGATTGTTGTCATTTTATTTTTACCTAAGATAAGTCAATTGTTTTTATGGGAAATTCAAAATGCATTGTTTTTTCATTGATCTTGAGCTTTTCAAGAAAATTCATTCATAGATTAATTTTTTACAATTTTTTTAAATCGTTGAATGCATTTTTCATTTTCTCCAGTTCAAGTTTGGATTGTTGTCATTTTATTTTTACCTAAGATAAGGCAATTGTTTTTATGGGAAATTCAAAATGCATTGTTTTTTTATTGATGTTGAGCTTTTGAAGAAAATTCATTCATAGATTAATTTTTTACAATTTTTTTAAATTGTTGAATACATTTTTTCATTTTCCCCAGTTCAAGTTTGGATTGTTGTCATTTTATTTTTACCTAAGATAAGGCAATTGTTTTTATGGGAAATTCAAAATGCATTGGTTTTTCATTGATCTTGAGCTTTTCAAGAAAATTCATTCATAGATTAATTTTTTACAATTTTTTTAAATCGTTGAATACATTTTTTCATTTTCCCCAGTTCAAGTTTGGATTGTTGTCATTTTGTTTTCACCTAAGATAAGTCAATTGTTTTTAAGGAAAATTCAAAATACATTGTTTTTTCATTGATCTTGAGCTTTTGAAGAAAATTCATTCATAGATTAATTTTTTACAATTTTTTTAAATCGTTGAATGCATTTTTTCATTTTCCCCAGTTCAAGTTTGGATTGTTGTCATTTTATTTTTACCTAAGATAAGGCAATTGTTTTTATGGGAAATTCAAAATGCATTGTTTTTTTTATTGATGTTGAGCTTTTGAAGAAAATTCATTCATAGATTAATTTTTTACAATTTTTTTAAATCGTTGAATGCATTTTTCATTTTCTCCAGTTCAAGTTTGGATTGTTGTCATTTTATTTTTACCTAAGATAAGGCAATTGTTTTTATGGGAAATTCAAAATGCATTGTTTTTTTATTGATGTTGAGCTTTTGAAGAAAATTCATTCATAGATTAATTTTTTACAATTTTTTTAAATCGTTGAATGCATTTTTCATTTTCTCCAGTTCAAGTTTGGATTGTTGTCATTTTATTTTTACCTAAGATAAGGCAATTGTTTTTATGGGAAATTCAAAATGCATTGTTTTTTTATTGATGTTGAGCTTTTGAAGAAAATTCATTCATAGATTAATTTTTTACAAGTTTTTTAAATCGTTGAATGCATTTTTCATTTTCTCCAGTTCAAGTTTGGATTGTTGTCATTTTATTTTTACCTAAGATAAGGCAATTGTTTTTATGGGAAATTCAAAATGCATTGTTTTTTTATTGATGTTGAGCTTTTGAAGAAAATTCATTCATAGATTAATTTTTTACAATTTTTTTAAATCGTTGAATGCATTTTTTTCATTTTCTCCAGTTCAAGTTTGGATTGTTGTCATTTTATTTTTACCTAAGATAAGGCAATTGTTTTTATGGGAAATTCAAAATGCATTGTTTTTTTATTGATGTTGAGCTTTTGAAGAAAATTCATTCATAGATTAATTTTTTACAATTTTTTTAAATCGTTGAATACATTTTTTCATTTTCCCCAGTTCAAGTTTGGATTGTTGTCATTTTATTTTTACCTAAGATAAGGCAATTGTTTTTATGGGAAATTCAAAATGCATTGTTTTTTATTGATGTTGAGCTTTTGAAGAAAATTCATTCATAGATTAATTTTTTACAATTTTTTTAAATCGTTGAATGCATTTTTCATTTTCTCCAGTTCAAGTTTGGATTGTTGTCATTTTATTTTTACCTAAGATAAGGCAATTGTTTTTATGGGAAATTCAAAATGCATTGTTTTTTTATTGATGTTGAGCTTTTGAAGAAAATTCATTCATAGATTAATTTTTTACAATTTTTTTAAATCGTTGAATACATTTTTTCATTTTCCCCAGTTCAAGTTTGGATTGTTGTCATTTTATTTTTACCTAAGATAAGTCAATTGTTTTTATGGGAAATTCAAAATGCATTGTTTTTTCATTGATCTTGAGCTTTTGAAGTAAATTCATTCATAGATTAATTTTTTACAATTTTTTTAAATCGTTGAATGCATTTTTCATTTTCTCCAGTTCAAGTTTGGATTGTTGTCATTTTATTTTTACCTAAGATAAGGCAATTGTTTTTATGGGAAATTCAAAATGCATTGTTTTTTTATTGATGTTGAGCTTTTGAAGAAAATTCATTCATAGATTAATTTTTTACAATTTTTTTAAATCGTTGAATACATTTTTTCATTTTCCCCAGTTCAAGTTTGGATTGTTGTCATTTTATTTTTACCTAAGATAAGGCAATTGTTTTTATGGGAAATTCAAAATGCATTGTTTTTTTATTGATGTTGAGCTTTTGAAGAAAATTCATTCATAGATTAATTTTTTACAAGTTTTTTAAATCGTTGAATGCATTTTTCATTTTCTCCAGTTCAAGTTTGGATTGTTGTCATTTTGTTTTTACCTAAGATAAGGCAATTGTTTTTATGGGAAATTCAAAATGCATTGTTTTTTTATTGATGTTGAGCTTTTGAAGAAAATTCATTCATAGATTAATTTTTTACAATTTTTTTAAATCGTTGAATACATTTTTTCATTTTCCCCAGTTCAAGTTTCGATTGTTGTCATTTTATTTTTACCTAAGATAAGTCAATTGTTTTTATGGGAAATTCAAAATGCATTGTTTTTTCATTGATCTTGAGCTTTTGAAGTAAATTCATTCATAGATTAATTTTTTACAATTTTTTTAAATCGTTGAATGCATTTTTCATTTTCTCCAGTTCAAGTTTGGATTGTTGTCATTTTATTTTTACCTAAGATAAGGCAATTGTTTTTATGGGAAATTCAAAATGCATTGTTTTTTTATTGATGTTGAGCTTTTGAAGAAAATTCATTCATAGATTAATTTTTTACAATTTTTTTAAATCGTTGAATGCATTTTTTTCATTTTCTCCAGTTCAAGTTTGGATTGTTGTCATTTTATTTTTACCTAAGATAAGGCAATTGTTTTTATGGGAAATTCAAAATGCATTGTTTTTTTATTGATGTTGAGCTTTTGAAGAAAATTCATTCATAGATTAATTTTTTACAATTTTTTTAAATCGTTGAATGCATTTTTCATTTTCTCCAGTTCAAGTTTGGATTGTTGTCATTTTATTTTTACCTAAGATAAGGCAATTGTTTTTATGGGAAATTCAAAATGCATTGTTTTTTTATTGATGTTGAGCTTTTGAAGAAAATTCATTCATAGATTAATTTTTTACAATTTTTTTAAATCGTTGAATGCATTTTTCATTTTCTCCAGTTCAAGTTTGGATTGTTGTCATTTTATTTTTACCTAAGATAAGGCAATTGTTTTTATGGGAAATTCAAAATGCATTGTTTTTTTATTGATGTTGAGCTTTTGAAGAAAATTCATTCATAGATTAATTTTTTACAATTTTTTTAAATCGTTGAATACATTTTTTCATTTTCCCCAGTTCAAGTTTGGATTGTTGTCATTTTATTTTTACCTAAGATAAGGCAATTGTTTTTATGGGAAATTCAAAATGCATTGTTTTTTTATTGATGTTGAGCTTTTGAAGAAAATTCATTCATAGATTAATTTTTTACAAGTTTTTTAAATCGTTGAATGCATTTTTCATTTTCTCCAGTTCAAGTTTGGATTGTTGTCATTTTGTTTTTACCTAAGATAAGGCAATTGTTTTTATGGGAAATTCAAAATGCATTGTTTTTTTTATTGATGTTGAGCTTTTGAAGAAAATTCATTCATAGATTAATTTTTTACAATTTTTTTAAATCGTTGAATACATTTTTTCATTTTCCCCAGTTCAAGTTTGGATTGTTGTCATTTTATTTTTACCTAAGATAAGGCAATTGTTTTTATGGGAAATTCAAAATGCATTGTTTTTTTATTGATGTTGAGCTTTTGAAGAAAATTCATTCATAGATTAATTTTTTACAATTTTTTTAAATCGTTGAATGCATTTTTCATTTTCTCCAGTTCAAGTTTGGATTGTTGTCATTTTATTTTTACCTAAGATAAGGCAATTGTTTTTATGGGAAATTCAAAATGCATTGTTTTTTTTATTGATGTTGAGCTTTTGAAGAAAATTCATTCATAGATTAATTTTTTACAATTTTTTTAAATCGTTGAATGCATTTTTCATTTTCTCCAGTTCAAGTTTGGATTGTTGTCATTTTATTTTTACCTAAGATAAGTCAATTGTTTTTATGGGAAATTCAAAATGCATTGTTTTTTTATTGATGTTGAGCTTTTGAAGAAAATTCATTCATAGATTAATTTTTTACAATTTTTTTAAATCGTTGAATGCATTTTTCATTTTCTCCAGTTCAAGTTTGGATTGTTGTCATTTTATTTTTACCTAAGATAAGGCAATTGTTTTTATGGGAAATTCAAAATGCATTGTTTTTTTATTGATGTTGAGCTTTTGAAGAAAATTCATTCATAGATTAATTTTTTACAAGTTTTTTAAATCGTTGAATGCATTTTTCATTTTCTCCAGTTCAAGTTTGGATTGTTGTCATTTTATATTTACCTAAGATAAGGCAATTGTTTTTATGGGAAATTCAAAATGCATTGTTTTTTTATTGATGTTGAGCTTTTGAAGAAAATTCATTCATAGATTAATTTTTTACAATTTTTTGAAATCGTTGAATACATTTTTTCATTTTCCCCAGTGCAAGTTTCGATTGTTGTCATTTTGTTTTTACCTAAGATAAGGAAATTGTTTTTATGGGAAATTCAAAATGCATTGTTTTTTCATCAATCTTGAGCTTTTGGAGTAAATTCATTCATTGATTAATTTTTTACATTTTTTGAAATCGTTGAATGCATTTCTTCGTTTTCCCCCGTTCAAGTTTGGATTGTTGTCATCTTGTTTTTACCCAAGATAATGCAATTGTTTTTATGGGAAATTCAAAATACATTGTTTTTTCATTGATCTTGAGCTTTTGAAGAAAATTCATTCATAGATTAATTTTTTACAATTTTTTTAAATCGTTGAATGCATTTTTTCATTTTCCCCAGTTCAAGTTTGGATTGTTGTCATTTTGTTTTTACCAAAGATAAGGCAATTGTTTTTATGGGAAATTCAAAATACATTGTTTTTTTCATTGATCTTGAGTTTTTGAAGAAAATTCATTCATAGATTAATTTTTTACAATTTTTTTAAATCGTTGAATGCATTTTTTCATTTTCCCCAGTTCAAGTTTGACTATAATTTTTTTGTGGGACTTTTAGGAACCGATTTACACAAAATGACTTAAAAAGTAAATAGTGCCCAAATCGACAGGAAATGTCCGAAAACCGACTAAAAAAAATGTTCTTCAAATTTTTATTTGTTCTTTTTTCATGTCTACGAGCTCATTCTGAACACTATTTGTCTATAAAAAAATTGTGGGGCTTACAGGAACGGAAGAGATACACAAAATGACGTTTTTTGTAAATAGTGCCCAAATCGACTGGAAACGCCTAAAAAACGATTAAATTTTTTTTTCTTCAAAACATTTTTCTGTTTATTTCGAAGTCAAAAATCCCATTCTGAACACTATTTGTCTATAAAAAAAATTTGTAGGAATTCCAGGAACGGAGATACGGAATTTTTCTTCAAAAATGTTTTTGTATTTTTTTTTTCTAATAACCTTACTATACCGGGTGTGCTTATTACGAGATGTTGGAAATTATATAGCCCATTGCATCGGGAAACAAATCCTTATAGTAAAAGTTTTTTGTTGATATTATTACGTAATTTAAAAGACCTCCGTTTTCTTCATTGCCTTCAAGATTTTTGGCCAGAATCCGCGTCCTTCTGTTCCCAGCGTCATTTTTTGTTTTTGTATAAATAATTTCATTAGAAACTTCTGAACCGCACTTAACCTTGCAAATCGAGACAATAATTGAAATGCCGGTGACAAGAAACGCGCCGCAACACACAACCGTTACACACAATTACGATTTACATAAAAGATTACGCAACACAAACGGATTACGTACATTGATTTTCTAATGGGAATAAATCTCTTTATTGTAAAATAATTAACAACTGTTTGTCATTTTATTATCGAGGAAGTCGTTAAAACACTATTAAGAATGTGCTCGGGCCGACGATGGAATGGAAAATCCAATTGAAAATTGAATTCCGCACGAATCATCAAATTAGATATACGAGGAGATTGTCCTTGAACTTTTAAAAATTTACGATTCATTTTTTTTACACCGCGTCGACGTAATGGGTAAGAGCGCGAGCGTCTGCCTGCTAGATCGCAAGTCGTATGGGTTCGATTCCCCGTCCGAGCGGAACAAAAAAAAAACTTTTTACTTTATTCGTATAACATTTGTTATAAAGTATGTTCATTTAAAAAAACCTCAAGTGTGCCATGGTTTTTTATTTTAAAAAATTTAAGTTTGTAACACAAATAAATGGAGGTTATGTTACTTGTGGCATGTTGACCACGGAATAATTGTGACTTTTAGAACGATCTGATGTTTTGTTTCTCAATTCCAAACATGTGAGCCAACTTAATTTTTTTTAAATAAAAAATCATGGCACACTTGAGGTTTTTTTTGATGAACATACGATACAAACAAAGTATAAAAAAGCATGTATAACGAAGTACAAGTTTCCTTCACAACAAATAAAAAAAGCTTAAGTTAGCTACAAGATTATTATTTATTTTAACGATTGTCATCATTATACAATTAAATTATATACTATTGTCTATTTTTTTTTTTTCGATGCATCACCATTTTTGTGGGTGTCCATTAAAATTGCAAAATTGGCGTTTTCTTCCGATTTCATTAATTCTGACCAGCACAGTGTATCGCAGTTAATTATTATGTCTACAACGTCTCGTAGACGTACACGCATTACACACATAATGCAGAATTTGCAGAACCGAAATGGCTTTTGACGTGGCAATGATTCACGCGCGAGCACCAAGTTATTCTATATTCGTCCTACTTGCACGACCTATTTACTCTGGCTCATAATAAACATTCTTCGGATTAAATAGGCTTATCTGCACGATTTATTTACAGTCGCGGCTAATAGTAACATATTTCCTGTGCGTGGCGATTGCGGGTTAAGTCTGCTTGATAGCGTTCGTAATCCGTTTCAAAACGTGGTATCTTCGACTTATGTAAGAGTTATAGTTGGATTTATGACTCGAGCCGATCCATTATCTTATTATGCATTTAAGGAAAGCGCGTAATTCTGTTTTTACTCTCTACTGAGAGTTAAAAATTGGATGCTCTCACTCACAAGACTTTTTAGTTGGTACGGAGAAAGTAAAAAAAACCCATTGGATCACGCGGATTCGATTTTTGAAAAGGTGATTTCAGACTTAAGAATTATACCAATTTATTGATCACGATTATCAACATGTGTGCCCCGTTACAAATTAATTTCTCATTTCGACTGAAGTCAGGCCATGATTGAATGGCGCTCAATTAAAAGAATATAACAATAATACATAGACTGCAGACGTATTCAAGTTGGACATCTTCAGTGAGTCTTGCAGATTACAAACATTTGAGAAAATTTTCAAGTCATCCGCATATGCTAATACGTGGCAAGACACGATAATCCGTCCGAGGTTTGGCGAGGAATCGAAGATCGAAGATAACTTACCAAACAATTGAAGAATAAAACAAAGATTCAACATCTGATTCTTCAAAAAATAAAACATGCGATTCTTCGGAAGAGAAAACACCTGATTCTACGAAAGATAAAACATCTTATTCTTCGAGAGATTATTGGCAAGAGAACGATAATCTGTCCGAGATTTTGCAAGAAATCGAAGTTCGTAGATAACTCACCAATTTAAGAATAAAACAAAGATTCAACATCTGATTCTTCAAAAATAAAACATGCGATTCTTCGGAAGAGAAAACATCTTATTCTTTGAGAGAGAAAACATCTAATTCTTCGAAAGATAAAACGTGAACCTTCGAAAAAGAAAACATCTGATTCTTCGAAAGATAAAACATCTTATTCTTCGAGAGAGAAATCATCTGATCCTTCGAAAGATAAAACGTGATCTTCGGAAGAGAAAACATCTTATTCTTCGAAAGATAAAACATTTTATTCTTCGAAAGATAAAACATCTTATTCTTCGAGAGAGAAAACATCTGATTCTTCGAAAGATAAAACGTAAATCTTCGAAAGAGAAAACATCCTATTCTTTGAAAAAAAAAACATCTTATTCATCGAAAGATAAATATACTCAGATTCTTCAAAAAAAAAAGATGACCAAGATATACCGCCCGAAATTGAAAATACCCCAAGAATAACAAATGTCGACGATAAGCCGTCGTTAGAGAATGAAGATGACTCGAATACTAAAGATAATATCGAAAAATCGAAAATACGAAGATAACTCATCAAAACAATTGAAGAATAAAACAAAGTATTTTAAGATAACATTATAAGGCGGGAGAAAATGCAAATGAAGATAACACGAGGAAACATTTGAAGAATAAAAATAACACATTGAGCCTGTCGAAGATCACCAACAGAAATGAAGAGTGAAAATATCATAAAGAAAGATACCCCGGCGAAAGGAGACCATTCAAACCCTTGATAGGTTATATATTTCTTAAAAAAAGTGACAAAGATGTACAGTTAACAATGCTGTCGGGAATTGAAAATGCCTCAGGAATGATAATTGTCGATGATAATTCGTCGTTAGAGAATGAAGATGACTTCAAACGTAAAGATAACATCTGTCTAAGATTTGGGGAGAAATCTAAATAAGAAGATAAGTCATCAAAATAATTGAAGAATAAAACAAAGTATCTCAAGAAAACATTATAAGGCGGGAGAAAACGCAAATGAAGATAACACGAGGAAACATTTGAAGAACAAAGATAATACATTGAGCCCGTCGAAGACCAATGATGAAAGATCACCAACAGAAATGAAGTGTAAAAATATCATGAAGAAAGATGACCGTTCAAACCTGTGAAAGGAGATACTGCAGATTAAGATAATATCGAAGACAAATTAACGAATAAGATGACACGGATAAATCGAAGAATCTTTGAAGGTACATTAACGAATGACAAAAAATGGAATGAGGATTTATATCGCGGCGAAAGATGACCCTTCAAATCCGTAAAAGCTGACGCTGCAGATCAAGGTAATATCGAAAACAAATTCAAGAATGAAGATACAAAAGGTAAATCGAAGAATCTTTGAAGAATCATTGAAGAATGAAATAAATTGGTATGAGGATTTATATCAAGGTAATATTGAAGACGAATTAAAGAATGAAGATGACACAAAGGTTACATCGAAGAATCTTTGAAGGTATATTGAAGAATGAAATGATTTGGATTGAGGATTTATATCCCTGCGAAAAAATGAGCCTTCAAATTTGTTAAAGTAGATACTGCAAATCATGATAATATCGAAGAGAAATTGAAGAATGAAGATGACACAAAGGGTAAATCGAAGAATCTTTGAAGTCATACTGAAAAATAAAATAAATTGGAATGAGAATTTATATCCTGGCGAAAGATGACCCTTTAAACCTGTAAAATCTGATACTGCAGATCAAGGTAATATTGAAGACAAATAAAGATTGAAGATGACACAAAGGATACATCGAAGAATGTTTAAAGGTACATTGAAGAATGAAATAAATTGGAATGAGGATTTATATCCCTGCAAAAAAATGACCCTTTGAATCTGTAAAAAACAGATACAGCAGATCAAGGTAATATTAGAGACAAATTAAAGAATAAAGATGACACAGACGATAAATAGAAGAATGCAATAAATTGAAATGAGGATTTACATCCCGGCGAAAGATGACCCTTCAAACCTGTAAAAACAGATACAGCAGATCAAGGTAATATTGAAGACAAATTGAAGAATGAAGATGGCACAGAGGGTAAATCGAAGAATCTTTGAAGGTATATTGCAGAATGAAATAAATTGGAATGAGGATTTATATCCCGACGAAATATGACCCTTCAAACCTGTGAAAGCAGAATACAGCAGATCAAGGATAAATCGAAAAATCTGGAAAGATACATTGAAGAATAAAATAAATTGGAATGGGGATTTATATCCCTACGAAATATGTCCCTTCAATTCTGTAAAAACAGATACAGCAGATCAAGGTAACATTGAAGACAAATTAAAGAATGAAGATGGCACAGAGAGTAAATCGAAGAACCTTTGAAGGTATATTGAAGAATGCAATAAATTGGAATGAGGATTTATATCCCGGCGAAAGATGACCCTTTAAACCTGTAAAAGCTGATACTGCAGATCAAAGTAATATTGAAGAAAAATGAAAGAATGAAGATAACACAAATCGAAGAATCTGAAGTTATACTGAAAAATAAAATAAATTGTAATGAGAATTTATATCCCGGTGAAAGATGACCTTTTAAACCTTTAAAATATGAAACTGCAGATCAAGGTAATATCGAAGACAAATAAAGAATGAAGATGACACAAAGGATACATCAAACCTGTAAAAGCAGACACTGCAGATCAAGGTAACTTTTGAAGAAAAATTCAAGAATAATCTTTGAAGGTTCATTGAAGAATTAAATAAATTGGAATGACAATTGAAGAAACGACCTTTCAAGCCTATCAAAAAAGGAAATTGAAGAAAACACCTCAGAGCGATTGAAGAAGGAACATAAAACATCTAAAAGTATCGAAGATACTGCACCATACAAAGTAAATACGATTGACGGTGGAAGCCATTACTTTGTACATTTGATACATTTTTGGATTCAGGAACTTTTCAATAAAATATATTTTGTTGGTATCACAGTCGTTGTGAGACCAACAAAGTGAATTTCTGAATCAAAGTAAATACCTAAAAACCTCAAAACGGTTGAAGAGTGAAAATAAAATAACAGAAGGCAAAACAAATATTGACGTTCGACGGCTCGAGCCGTAAAATAAGAAATAGCGGTAGACACTGCTGTAAGATAATTGAAGAACAAAGATGCTACAGCAAGGTATCCAAGGCACGAAGAAGACTCAACCAGACATCTAAAGACAGAAGTATTGGATACGAAAAAAGAAGACATCACTTGACGTTTTTCGCGAATATTGAAGAATGAAGAAATCGTTTCGGGTAAATTGAAAAGTGAAGATATCGCATCGGGGAAATTGCAAAATGAAGAAATGGCTTCAAGACAATTGAAGAATGAAGATGTTGCTTCAGGTGAGTTAACTAACGACGAAAGCCCGTTCAGATTGGATGAGAGCAATCCAAAGAAAATACAGACAATACCTCCGATGAACTATCAATTGGCGAAGATACTGCCGGAAGATAATTGAAGAACAGAGATGCTATAGCAGGGCATTCACGGCGCGAAGAAGACTCCACCAGACATCTAAAGACAGAAGTATTGGATACGAAGAAAAAGACATCACTTGACGTATTTCGCGAATATTGAAGAATGAAGACATCACTTGACATTTTTCGCGAATATTGAAGAATGAAGAAATCGTTTCGGGTAAATTGAAAAGTGAAGATATCGCATCCAGGAAATAGCAAAATGAAGAAATGGCTTTAAGACAATTGAAGAATGAAGATGTTGCTTCAGGCGAGTTAACCAAGGACGAAGGCATGTTCAGATTTGATCGGAACAATCCAAAGAGCATACATCCGATAAACTATAATTGGTGATGATACTGCTGTAAGACAATTGAAGAACGGGGATGCTTTGGCGTGGCATTCGAGGAGCGAAGAAGACACAACCAGACTTCTAAAAACAGACGAAATATATGATATGAAGAACGAAGGTATCACTTCAATGAAGATGACTTTTCTCGAAAATTGAAGAATAAAGATGACTTTTCGCGAATATTGAAGAATGGGGATATTGCAAAATGAAGAAATGGTTTCAAGGCAATTGAAGAACGAAGACATCGCTTTAGGCGAGTTGACTAACGACGAAGGCATGTTCAGATTGGATGGGAGCAATCCAAACAAAATACAGACCATACCTCCGATAAACTATGAATTAGCGAAGATACTGCCGCAAGACAATTGAAGAATGGAAATGCTATGGCAGGGCATTCAATGCGCGAAGGATACTCAACGAAACTTCTAAAGAAAGACGAAATATTGGATATGAAGAAAGAAAGAAGACATCACTTGACTTTTTCGCGAATATTGAAGAATGAAGAAATCCAATTGAAGAACAAAGATATCGCTTCAGGCGAGTTGACTAACGACGAATGCATGTTCAGGTTGGATGGGGGGAATCAAAAAAAAAATACAGACCATATCTTCAATGAACTATCAATTGGTGAAGATATTGCTGCAAGACAATTGAAGAATGGAGATGTTATGGCAGGGCATTCAATGCGCGAAGGATACTCAACGAAACTTCTAAAGAAAGACGAAATATTGGATACGAAGAAAGAAAGAAGACATCACTTGACTTTTTTGCGAATATTGAAGAATGAAGAAATCCAATTGAAGAACAAAGACATCGCTTCAGGCGAGTTGACTAACGACGAAGGCATGTTCAGGTTGGATGGGGGGAATCAAAAAAAAAATACAGACCATACCTTCGATGGATTAGCAATTGGCGAAGATATTGCTGCAAGACAATTGAAGAATGGATATGTTATGGCAGGGCATTCAATGCGCGAAGGATAGTCAACGAAACTTCTAAAGAAAGACGAAATACTGGATATGAAGAAAGAAAGAAGACATCACTTGACTTTTTCGCGAATATTGAAGAATGAAGAAATCACTTCAGGTAAATTGAAGAGTGAAGATATCGCATCGGGGATATTGCAAAATGAAGAAATGGCTTCAAGGCTATTGAAGAATAAAGATATCGCTTCAGGCGAGTAAACTGACGACGAAGGCATGTTCAGATTGGATGGGAGCAAACAAAATACAGAGTTTTTATGTTTGCTTTCCTTTCTCACAAAATTGACAAATTGTAAAATTTGTTTTTTTGTTCAAACGTAGATTATTGTATACAGTCCACATTTGTCATTTTGCGTATCTCCGTTCCCGGAAGTCCCACAAAGAAAGTTTTCAGACAAATAGTTCTCAGAATGAGTGTAACCTTGAAATAAAATTAATTGAAAAAAACCCACTATAGATCTTAAAATTTTAAATAGTAACGAATTCGGGAAGCCAGTAATTAAATCAAATAAACAAAAAAATAATTATTTGCATTTTTTTTTTCTTCGCGAGTTCATAATTAATTTAATCCATTTCCTTTGTTCCAGGTTGATATCCGATGACACGAACGAGGTGAGCGCGCTCCCAGAAAAGTCCATTAAAAACTTTCGAATCCAACTTTACGAGCGCGACAGAGCTTCCCGTCGTCGTCCTCTTTTTTTTTTCGTACTTTATCTCTCCGAGTGAATTAAGTACATATTTACTTTTGCAAATTCATGCAAAACTTTCCTTTCCGGAATACCGCATCGCTACTACTCTACGCCCATTTGCCGGCGGAGTTAACCTTTGCTCGGTTCATTACACAATCAATTATTTGAAAATGGAGGGAAAGATGAAAGCAACTAGATTTACTCTAGGATTATAAGGACGCTCTATCATATCTTTTATCTAGATTTCAACAATATTAATACCGAATTGGAAAATTTTCTAATGTTATGCTTCGTACACACTTGCGCGGAAAACCGCGCCGCGTGAAAATGCGCAAGTGTGTACGATGCATTATAAAGTGTTATTTTTTTTTTAGAGGCGAAGACTGTGCATTACACACAGTGAAGTTTAGGTAATTTTCTTTTGGCAATCGTAATGCGTTATAAACACATTAAATAAGCTAATTTTCTTCTGGAAATCGTAAAGATAAGCTCAATCTGTTGAAATTAAATAAACGCGGAATTCGGAGATCAATTTTTCTGATAATACAATTTTTCACCATTTCGTATTCCCGCTCGGGGCGTGTAATATTTGCACTGAACCCGCCCTTGTAAAATCGCAAATTAAAATTTGCATACAGGAACGAATGCTATTCTTTGTTACGTTACAGGTGTTGGACCGATAGCGAATTTGAAAGTCAAATCGTTTTCAAACCGTCCTCGTTGGCACATATGTACTGTGGAGCTTTAAAAAAAAATCGCGCATTACCATACAATAATCCAGGCGAAAATTTTAACATTTAATATTTCAATTCGAAACAACAACAACGCGAAACGAACATGAAAGGCGTAATTCAACACAACTGAATATTTTGCAGTGAGCGTTTTTTCGTCCGTAAGGATTTGTATTGTGTTTTTGAGAGAAGTTTTGGCGAATTTATCCTTTTGGCAAGCATTGGATGATTCACTAAATTGCAAGATTAGTTGAAGAATGATTTCACTTCAATTTTTCGTTTTTGATCCAGTTTGATACGAAGATGGTTCAACATTATTTACTTGCAAATAATAATCATTTAATTTCAATAGATGATTATTTACAAAATCTTACAAAAATGTAAGTATTTTCTATGCCAACGACGCTTAATACCAGTGAAGTATTAAGCGTCGTTGGCATAGAAAATACTTACATTTTTGTTTCCAAATCGTCTAAAAGGTAAATTACACCATCGGTGTTGGCAGATGACAGTGCCATCTAGGGACGCTTCTATAGTACTTCTTCCACAAGCTAACGGCAATTAAAGCAAGCAGAGCTGCGCGCTTGAAAATTTTAAGAACTCTCCATTACAATTTGTTGCGTTTGTGCGAAATTTCTTTTTTCACGCCGCAATTTTTTTAGTTTTACGTTTTAGATTATTAATCACAATTTGAGGTTGATGATTAATTGGTGGGTATTATCGTCATAATCAGAGGCGGCCCTAGGTATCGGGGGGTGGGAATCAATCTCGCTACGCAACGGCGTCGCCATGGCGACGGCGGCGGTGTGCGCGCCGGCGACGAAAGGGCAAGGAAAGGAAGAGAAGAGGGACACGCGCGACGAGCGTCCCTCTGCTCTTTCTCATTGCGCGAAGGGCCCGGCGCCCCCTCCTTTAATTAATCTGCATGTTGGGCTTCAAAGGGCCGCACGAAGAAGAAAAAAGCGAGTGCCCCACTTTTCGCGAGGAGGACAATCCAGTTTTAAAAGGGCCGCAGCGGAATTTATTGTTTCCTCGTCGACGGCGCGATGGTGATCGTTAAGGCGTTTAGTCGTAACTCTGTAAACACTGCATTCCGCCACGAGGGGGATGAACGCGAATCGAATGTTTTATACATAATTTGAAAAGGATAATCTTTTAAATATGTTATACAGAGGGATCAAAAATATGTATATGTGCCGCTCTATAATCAGTAGAGTCCATGCTTGCATGTATAATAAGTTGCCTAACCTTCGCTTGCAAATTTTTTCAAAGTTCGCGCACCGCCAATTTTTTTTAATGGCGGGGTGTTTTAAGATTTTTATTGATTCGTGAAGCACAACTGATTTTGAGTAGTTTTTGAAAGTTTCAATTTCCTGGCGTTGGTTTTCATATTTTTTTCATCAACTAGAGTAGAGCGCAACCTTGGAATTTCAATTCACGCTGTTTGGGGGTGATTATTTCGAAATCTAATGGAGGGGTGTTTTAAGATTTTTGTTGATTCGTGAAGCACAATCGATTTTGAGTTATTTTGGAAAGTTTCAAATTCCTGACGTTGGTTTTCATATTTTTTTCATCAACTTGAGTAGAGCGCAACCTTGGAATTCCAATACACGCTGTTTGGGGGTGATTATTTCGAAATCTAATGAAGGGGTGTTTTAAGATTTTTGCTGATTCGTGAAGCACAATCGATTTTGAGTTATTTTGGAAAGTTTCAAATTCCTGACGTTGGTTTTCATATTTTTTTCATCAACTAGAGTCGAGCGCAACCTTGGAATTTCAATTCACGCTGTTTGGGGGTGATTATTTCGAAATCTAATGGAGGGGTGTTTTAAGATTTTTGCTAATTCGTGAAGCACAATCGATTTTGAGTTATTTTGGAAAGTTTCACGTTCGTGGCGTTGGTTTTCATATTTTTTTCATCAACTAGAGTCGAGCGCAACCTTGGAATTTCAATACACGCTGTTTGGGGGTGATTATTTCTAAATCTAATGAAGGGGTGTTTTAGGATTTTTGGTGATTCGTGAAGCACAATCGATTTTGAGTAATTTTGGAAAGTTTCAAGTTCCTGGCGTTGGTTTTCATATTTTTTTCATCAACTAGAGTAAAGCGCAACCTTGGAATTTCAATACACGCTGTTTGGGGGTGATTATTTCGAATGGAGGGGTGTTTTAAGATTTTTGTTGATTCGTGAAGCACAATCGATTTTGAGTTATTTTGGAAAGTTTCAAGTTCGTGGCGTTGGTTTTCATATTTTTTTCATCAACTAGAGTAGAGCGCAACCTTGGAATTCCAATACACGCTGTTTGGGGGTGATTATTTCGAAATCTAATGAAGGGGTGTTTTAAGATTTTTGCTGATTCGTGAAGCACAATCGATTTTGAGTCATTTTGGAAAGTTTCAAGTTCGTGGCGTTGGTTTTCATATTTTTTTCATCAACTAGAGTAGAGCGCAACCTTGGAATTCCAATACACGCTGTTTGGGGGTGATTATTTCGAAATCTAATGAAGGGGTGTTTTAAGATTTTTGCTGATTCGTGAAGCACAATCGATTTTGAGTTATTTTGGAAAGTTTCAAATTCCTGACGTTGGTTTTCATATTTTTTTCATCAACTTGAGTAGAGCGCAACCTTGGAATTCCAATACACGCTGTTTGGGGGTGATTATTTCGAAATCTAATGAAGGGGTGTTTTAAGATTTTTGCTGATTCGTGAAGCACAATCGATTTTGAGTAATTTTGGAAAGTTTCAAGTTCCTGGCGTTGGTTTTCATATTTTTTTCATCAACTAGAGTAAAGCGCAACCTTGGAATTTCAATACACGCTGTTTGGGGGTGATTATTTCTAAATCTAATGAAGGGGTGTTTTAGGATTTTTGGTGATTCGTGAAGCACAATCGATTTTGAGTAATTTTGGAAAGTTTCAAGTTCCTGGCGTTGGTTTTCATATTTTTTTCATCAACTAGAGTAGAGCGCAACCTTGGAATTTCAATACACGCTGTTTGGGGGTGATTATTTCGAAATCTAATGAAGGGGTGTTTTAAGATTTTTGCTGATTCGTGAAGCACAATCGATTTTGAGTCATTTTGGAAAGTTTCAAGTTCGTGGCGTTGGTTTTCATATTTTTTTCATCAACTTGAGTAGAGCGCAACCTTGGAATTTCAATACACGCTGTTTGGGGGTGATTATTTCGAAATCTAATGGAGGGGTGTTTTAAGATTTTTGCTGATTCGTGAAGCACAATCGATTTTGAGTAATTTTGGAAAGTTTCAACTTCCTGGCGTTGGTTTTCATATTTTTTTCATCAACTAGAGTAGAGCGCAACCTTGTAATTTCAATCCACGCTGTTTGGGGGTGATTATTTCGAAATCTAATGAAGGAGTGTTTTAAGATTTTTGGTGATTCGTGAAGCACAATCGATTTTGAGTTATTTTGGAAGGTTTCAAGTTCCTGGCGTTGGTTTTCATATTTTTTTCATCAACTAGAGAAGAGCGCAACCTTGGAATTTCAATACACGCTGTTTGGGGGTGATTATTTCGAAATCTAATGAAGGGGTGTTTTAAGATTTTTGCTGATCCGTGAAGCACAATCGATTTTGAGTCATTTTTGAAAGTTTCAAGTTCGTAACGTTGGTTCTCATATTTTTTTCATCAACTAGAGTGGAGCGCAACCTTGGAATTTCAATACGCGCTGTTTGGGGGTGATTATTTCGAAATCTAATGAAGGGGTGTTTTAAGATTTTTGCTAATTCGTGAAGCACAATCGATTTTGAGTAATTTTGGAAATTTTCAAGTTCCTGGCGTTGGTTTTCATATTTTTTTCATCAACTAGAGTAGAGCGCAACCTTGGAATTTCAATCCACGCTGTTTGGGGGTGATTATTTCGAAATCTAATGAAGGGGTGTGTTAAGATTTTTGCTGATTCGTGAAGCACAATCGATTTTGAGTAATTTTGGAAAAATTCAAGTTCGTGGCGTTAGTTTTCATATTTTTTTCATCAACTAGAGTGGAGCGCAACCTTGGAATTTCAATAAACGCTGTTTTGGGGTGATTTTTTCGGAATCTAATGGGGGAGGGGTGTTAAGGTTTTTAGTGCATAATTAATAGATTCTAGGTTAAAAAAATAAAATTCACACCACTGCACCCAGAACACAAGGAAAATCATTCATTTCCACTTTCAAGCAATTTTTTTTTCAAAAATCGCAAATCGCCATAAAAATATAAGCAATTTATTACCTTCTAGATTAACCATACTAACTAATAAAAATATTAAACTCGTATCAATGCTCCCGGAACAAAGGGAAAATAATTAATTTCCACCCTCAAGCAAACGAATACACGCAGTATCCTAATAATTGCAAATTTTCTCAAAGTTCGCACATAGCCATAAAAAATATATGCAGATTAATAGATTCTACATTAACCATACCAACTAATAAAACAATAAAATTAGTATCACCGCACCCGGAACATAAGAAAAATAATTAATCTCCACTCTCAAGCAACGAATACACGCAGTATCCTGATAATTGCAAATTTTTTCAAAGTTCGCACATTGCCATAAAAAATATATGCAGATTTTTTAATTGTACATTAACCATACTAACTAACAAAAAAATAAAAATCGTATCAACGCTCCCGGAACACAGGGAAAATAATTAATTTCAACCCTCGAACAATTTTTTTTAAAGTTCGCACAATGTCATAAAAATTATAAGCACATTAGGAGATTCTACATTAACCATACTAAATAATAAAAAATAAATAAAAAATGTATCACGGCACCTGGAACATAAGGGAAATAATTAAGCTACACCCTCAAGCAACGAATACGCGCAATGTCCTAATAATTGCAAATTTTCTCAAAATTCGCACATCGCCATAAAAAATATAAGCAGATTATTACATTCTACATTAACTACACTAACTAATAAAAAATTATATTCGTATCACGGCTTCCGAAACACCGGGAAAATAATTAATTTCCACCCCCGAACAAATTTTTCCAAAATTCGCACATCGCCATAAAAAAAACATTTGCACATTAATAAATTCTACATTAAACAAATTTAACAACAACATAAACAAATTGTTTTCCACACTCGGTATTTATTATTTTCGAGTTCAAGAACGATTCGGGTATATAAAATATTAAGACCCGGCGCTACCCGACCGAAAATTTGAACGTAAACAAACCAACTCCTTTCCGAATAGTATTTTTCGCTTACCATACGCAACGTAGCCTGTGCTGCGTTCAATCTAAGGGCGGCTTAACTCCGCACCACTTGTTTTAAGCCAAGCCGCTTGGTGGCGCCGTATGCTGGGTCCAAATTTCGAACTTACATTTTATTAGATATATCAATTAATACCCAAAAATAAGCAAAACGTTACTAATATAATAAATACCAGAACATACCGTCTAGATTTTCTCAATTATTTTTTCTAAATTTTCTTTGTTATTATTATGAATTCGTCAGAAATCTTCACGGTAAGCCTTAGACAATTGGAGATAATGGAGAACTAATGCAGAGATTTTTTTTAAATATTAAATAGTTTAAGAGATATCGAAAAAAAGTAATTTAATGGGTGTAGTGCCTCCAATTGATTTTACAGATTAGGAATGTCGAGTAGCAATAAACAATATTACTGTGCTTGTAATTACCATACACCCAGGGTCATTACCTTCGAAGGTAAACACACTTCCAACGAGATAAGATAAAAATGTAAGTTAATAACCCTAATGGCTTCAATGACTCTGAGGTGTTGTTCACAGTCCTCGCGATAATTTATTGTGCGTTGTTCCGATACGCGGCAAAAATGACCGTTTCTACGACCGATAACAAAAAAAAGTAGACTTTTCTGCATTCAGCTAATGTTCTCATACGCGGCAAATTACAAAATCTATAAGAAAAATTGTGTTTTCCGTATTCAGTTGATATTTACGACGGTGTGGTTTACCGCACGTTACCCATAATAACGGGCGGCAAAGTGCGCGCTTTAAACAACTACAATTAATTCCATTCAATATTTTTTTGTAAGAAATCGTAACCGTAGAGGTTTGTAGAAAACAAATCTGATATGTAAAATATTATTGTCAATTTCGATGGATTTTAATTTTCCATTTTTTGTGGTCAGGAAAAAATGAGGAAAAATTTTGGGTCCCAGAAAAATTTTCTTAATGATGAGAAAAAGCGTGTAGAGTAATTATTTTCCCGAGAAAAAAATTTGTTCTACCAATTTTCACCAAACGAAAATTAGCATTGAGCCTTATGGGAATCGAATTGTGAGACCCTGCAGATTGCCGTTATCGAACACCGACCAATTCGAACGAAAAAATCTCGGTTCGTGAATACTGCAGATAGTTACGAATGGAAACATTGAATTCTAGAAGAATGTAGCTACAAACTTGTGTAATATCATCGAAATCTGTTTTGTGAGACCGCGCCAAAAAAAATCCCAAAATCGACCGAAATTTCTGGCCAACTTACGAGTGCCAAATCTGAGAGCCCGAAACGAAAAAACTGCAAGTACGATTTGGCTAAAAAATTAACCACGTATTCCCCGTTCTTTTGTGAACATTTTGGTGTACATTACAAGTCATTTGACCATTTCATGATTTTCGACCATTTTTCCGTATTAGTCAGGAAAAAATGGGAAAAATGTTAGGTCTTAGAAAAATCTGAAAAAATTCATGACGGTTCTTAATGATGAGAAAAAGCGTGTAGAGTAATTATTTCCCCGAGAAAAAAATTTGTTCTACCATTTTTCACCAAACGAAAATTAGCATGGGGCCTTATGGGAAGCGAATACCGAGACCCTGCAGATTGACGTTATCAGATACCGACTAATTCGAACGAAAAAATCTCGGTTCATGAATACGGCAGATAGTTACGAATGGAAACATTGAATTACAGAAGAATGTAGCTACAAACTTGTGTAATATGATCCATATCTGTTTTGTGAGACCGCGCTAAAAAAATCCCAAAATTGAACGAAATTTCTGGCCAACTTACGAGTGCCCATTTTGAGAGCGCAAAACTAGAAAACTGCCAGTACGATTTGGTTGAAAATTTAACCACGTATTGCCCGTTCTTTTGTGAGCATTTTGATGTACATTACAAGTCATTTGGCTACTTCATGATTTTCGCTCATTTTTCCAGAAAAAAAGGGGAAAAATGTTGGGTTTTAGAAAAATCTGAAAAAATTCATGACGGTTCTTAATGATGAGAAAAAGCGTGTAGAGTAATTATTTTCCCGAGAAAAAAATTTTTCCTACCATTTTTCACCGAACGAAAATTAGCACGGGGCCTTATGGGAAGCAAATAATGAGACCCTGCAGATTGACGCTATCGGACATCGACCAATTCGAACGAAAAAATCTCAGTTCGTGAATACGGCAGATAGTTACGAATGGAAACATTGAATTCTAGAAGAATGTAGCTACAAACTTGTGTAATATCATCCATATCGGTTTTGTGAGACCGCGCCAAAAAAATTCCAAAATCAACCGAAATTTCTGGTGAAATTACGAGTGCCAAATCTGAGAGCGCGAAACGAGAAAACTGCAAGTACGATTTGGCTAAAAATGTAACCACGTATTCCCCGTTCTTTTGTGAACATTTTGATGTATATTACAAGTCATTTGATCATTTCATGATTTTCGACAATTTTTCCGTACTATTATTGGTCAGGAAAAAATGAGGTAAAAATTTGGGTCTCAGAAAATTCTGAAAAAAATCATAGCGATTTTTATTGATGGGAAAAGGAGTGTAGAGTAATTATTTTCCCGAAAGAAAAAAAAATTATACCATTTTTCACCAACCGAAAATTATTCCAATTTATTAAACTATAAACTTAAACGCGGTTTATATGTTTAGAAAGATCAAATCTGCTACAAATGTACAAATTTCTGTTCGTCTATTTTTATCATCTATGTAGATATGATTGATTTTATGTAATTTATGTAAAATATTTTTTTATTGCTGGAAAATAACCCTCAAAATGAGCGTTTTCAAACATTACAATATATCCGTTATTGTTAATAGTATTTTTTTTTCTTTTGCGAGAGTCGAAAGGATAAGTGCGATAAAAAAATCCATTGTTTAGTATTTGCGCCTAATTTTAGTATTGATTTCGTAAACGTAATAAATTTCGTCGAGATGAAAATCGCGACGCCGTAAATTTCCAATTAAGACGACAAAAAAATAATTTGTATAATTGGGCGGTTTCTTGTATTCAGTTGGCGGGAAAAAAGTGTTATTTATATTCATCCGCTTCTCGTTCGACGACAGGAAAGTTTTCATTCATTCATTATGCGCGAAAATGCAAATTAACCCCGAAGATCTGCAGTGGGAGTTTTTCTCGCCCCTTGTGCGTCGGGGGAATGAAAGGAAAACGGATATTAAAATGAACGGATGAATTTGTTTAATTAATTCTCGTAAAATTAATAATATTAAAAACAACTTTATCGCAAGCATGTTTCACGGAATTAGAAACGGCCATCAGTTACGACATTTAATTTTATTCGAGAGTAGAACCGTCCCAAAATGTCGTGACACCTGAGGGTAAAGTTTGCGCAGAGAGTAGAACCGTCTCAAAATATCGTGACACCTGAGGGTAAAGTTTGCGCAGAGTGAGAGAACGCGATAACGAATCTACGCGATTTTATTCGAGAGTAGATCCGTCCCAAAATATCGTGACACCTGAGGGTAAAGTTTGCGCAGAGTGAGAGAACGCGATAACGAATCTACGCGATTTTATTCGAGAGTAGAACCGTCCCAAAATGTCGTGACACCTGAGGGTAAAGTTTGCGCAGGGTGAGAGAACGCTATAACGAATCTACGCGATTCTATTCGAGAGTAGAACCGTCCCAAAATATCGTGACACCTGAGGGTAAAGTTTGCGCAGAGTGAGAGAACGCGATAACGAATCTACGCGATTTTACTTGAGAGTAGAACCGTCCTAAAATGTCGTGACACCTGGGGGTGAAGTTTGCGCAGGGTGAGAGAACGCGATAATGAATCTACGCGATTCTATTCGAGAGTAAAACCGTCCCAAAGTATCGTGACACCTGGGGGTAAAGTATGTGCATCGCGAGAGAACGCGATAACGAATCTACGCGTGGCGACATCACCGAATTGTTCGTCTTCAATTGGACCCCCGAAATAATGTCCTCCTCAATTAAGACCAACGTAATTGAAAGCGTGCAACTGATTTTTGGCTTTGATTGGAGTAGAGCCATCTTAAAATGTCGTGACACCTGGGAGTAAAGTTTGCGCAGAGTGAGAATCCACGCGTGAAAGCGTGATTGAAGATGAATCATCGCTGTGTCTATATTTACATTATCTTCACTGAATAAGTGTTTCCGGCGTCCCCTCTCTTGAAATTTAAGATGCTAGAGAACATACGCAATGTGTCACGATATTTTGGGACGACTATAATATTATATTTGGTTCGCGATACCTTTTTTAATTATAACAACGGAATTATTGCCTTCAACTATATCCCTCGATCACTTAAATCAGATCCCGCGTGTAAACGTAATCGTTACTCGGTGAACCATAACGTTTACAAAATCCTTTACATGCACCTCCCAACATCCATTCCGGAATCACGTAATCCGAAGACTCGTTACGGAGATCACTCGCGGCGATTAAAGTCTCGAAGAATTGGCCGGATACGTGCAGTCTCTCAGGATAATTCAGACTTAAAGCGCTGCGATTATCATCCGAAGAAAAGCTGCTACTGCTGCAGACCAGAGACCGCGCGCGCTTTCATTGAATTGTGACGGGCTCGTTTGTCTTCCGCGCCGTAATTCCCCTTATTTACCACCGCTACAAATTAAGATCATTAGGTATCCCCTGATTGATAAATGATTGTGACCGGCGAGTGTGAATAATTGATTTTTTTTCTGTGTGGCTGTTCCAGTTCCAGAGATTAATTGATTAATACGAATGTAATTGCACGCGTCGCGGCCGCTTATTGCCGCTAATTGGAGATTGCAGTTAAGGGTAAATAAATAAATGTATGTTGTGTGATATTTATGAAATACATTTGGCTAAAGTGAAAAATTCAATTTATCGCTCCACATTAGCAAAACATACGTCAGGGCAAGAGGGGTATGTATCCGCAGCAAAATGTGCGCGCCGGTAACGCAGCAAAACGTGCGCACCGGTAACGCAGTAAAATGTACGCGCCGGTAACGCAGCAAAATGTACGCGCCGGTAACGCAGCAAAATGTACGCGCCAGTAACGCAGCAAAATGTACGCGCCGCTAACGCAGCAAAATGCACGCGCCGGTAACGCAGCAAAATGTGCAGACCCCGGCCAACGTTGCTCGACTTTCTATGGCTGTGATTTTTCGAAAATGCATTTTTTATATCCTCAATCAAACCAATAAAATCTTATGGTTCGGGTATCGACACAGATAACACTTTATTGCACCGCATTAAATCCCCGCGGGGTACGTAAAGCTTATGCAACATCAAAAATACTGTTTAAATCAGCGGCCAAATTATGGAAACTGACGGAATACACGATTCAATTAATTAACCATTAACTCCGTGAATTTCGACGGCGGTCCGCTTATCCGAAAACAGTTTCCCATTATCAAGTTCGCGCGTCTGGAAAATAAACATTAATTTAAATTGGACAACTTTAACACTGATGCGGTGCAATAACAATAAAATGTTGCTCGCTGCATGTGTGTGTGTGACCTTTGCAGGATAATAAACTCGTTTCGACGATTCAACGACCTCCACTTGTTTTCGCAAAACGTTAATAAAGCCTTCTATGGATTTTTATACACTTTATTAATTTACGTTGGTAATACGGACACGCCGTGTACGAATTTGCATATACAATGTAAAATCTTGACCTTATGCCGATATAATGTTATTTCGTATTGTAGGTCAATGAAAACGTTGGGGTATAAACACACAACAAATGATATGTTTTTTTTTTATTGTTTACTATCTTAGAACTCAAACTCAGCGGTGTCATGTAGCACCAGCATAACCAGCTCTGGTGGGCCCAGGTGAAGTAATGGTCATTTAGATAAAAGCAGATAGCCGATTAGGACATATACCCTAGAATAAGCTCTGGTGGGCCCAGGTGAAGTAATGGTCGTTTAGATAAAAGCCGATAGCCGATTAGGACATATACCCTAGAATAAGCTCTGGTGAGCCCAGGTGAAGTAATGGTCGTTTAAACAAAGGCTAACAACCTACGCCGTTTTATTTGCGTTATATGAGATGCTTGCATATAACGCATGGTCGCTGGTATACGAGCCAGCGTAGGTTGGTAGACTTCATCTAAACGACCTTTACTTCACCTGGGCCCACCAGAGCTTACTCTAAACTATGTCCCGATCGGCTTGCACAACTTAGGGACCTATTGAGAAACCCTTACCGTGTACAATTTTTACAGCACCATCACTACCCTACCAGGGTGGGTATCGGTAACGTGTGGCCGTTGGTATAAAACTACCATTCGAAAATGCATTATTTTCTACGGAGAAACCAACAATTAACAAAACAAATGTTCCGAATATTGCAATTTGCAATGCGAAGATTAAGCTGTACTTGCATAATGCCCTCGTGAGCATCATAAATTGCCCATCAGCCCGGGTTATTATTAATTAGTACAGCACTGAAACCGATGAATATTTAGTGGAAGCACGTGAAAGTAGACTCCGAGAAGCAGAAAATACGACATTCCCCGCGATAACTCGCTGCCGAGCGAGCGAAACCAGGAAATTGCAATTTGCGTAACTGTCCCGAAAAAGAAAGCAACGACCTTTTGCTCGGGTCCGTTTTTTCAGACCTGAACGGCTATATTCTCGTACATTAAAATATCTCCATTGTTTCTTCACTAATACTAATTTATTTACTAGTATGCACTTGCAAGTCGTTTGACCATGGCTAAGAATTAATACATTTTAAGTGAAATACTATTCAAACGCTGACTGCCATGGGGGTCACCGGTGACCGGCGAAACCAAGATTACTAGAAACCCATACATCGAGTCAATTTAGTTTCCCCATCAGCACACCTATAGACCGGTTTCGGCCTTTCCGGTCTCATCAATGTGGTTGGTTGCTGATGGGGAAACGGAGATTGTTTCGTTGCTATGGCAACGCACTTTTTTCACGATGACAATACTTGCCCGTACTTTGTAACGGAGAAAGTATTGTGATCGTGAAAATGTTTTCAAAAATTTTTGTAACGGAAATATCCGTTTAATGCGATTTCAACGATTTCTGGATAAAAATATTGTGTCTGTGACAACATATTATAAGTCTTATTTGACAATCCAAAAGAACTGAAAAGCTTTTAGTGAAATATCTTATACTGGAAGTAAGTATTAATCTTAAACCTATTTGGTTTTTTTTTTCGATATATTTCATATGAAAAATATTACAAAAACAAATATTAAAAAAAACAAAAAAATTTAAATCTTTCTTTTTTAAATTTTACAGTACTTTTTCATGCCGTTTTTTTTTCAGAACAATTTCCGGACTATTTTGGGATTTTTTCAGGATTTTTTCAGGCTATTTTCCGGACTATTCTTTCAAAACTTTTCTCAAGACTTTTTCTTTCGGATTTTTTTTCAAAACTTTTTGCGACGTTTTTCGGGATTTTTCCAGATTATTTTTTTTTACTTTTTAGGATTCTTTCTTCATTAAAGATAATATTTTTTTTAGTTTTACAATACTTTTTTCATGCCGTTTTTTTCTGGACATTTTCCGGACTCTTTCGGGGATTTTTTCAAGACGTTTCAGGCTGTTTTTTCAGAATATTTTCCGGACTATGTTTTCAAAACTTTTCTCAAGACTTTATTTTCAGAAATTTTTCTTTCGGATTTTTTTTTTAAAGTCTTTGCGACTTTTTTCGGGACTTTTCAAGATTCTTTTTTGGACTTTTTAGGATTCTTTCTTCATTAAAGATAATAAAAAATTAAATCTTTTGTTTATTTTTTTTTTAAATTTTGCAGTACTTTTTTCATGCCGTTTTTTCAAAACTTTTCTCAAAACATTATTTTCAGGACTTTTTCTTTCGGAATTTTTTTCAAAACTTTTTGCGCGACTTTTTTTGAACTTTTCAAGTTTTTTTTTTTACTTTTCAGGATTCTTTCTTCATTAAAGATTTGCAATACTTTTTCATGTCGTTTTTTTCTGGATATTTTCCGGACTCTTTTTGGGATTTTCTTAAGACTTTTCAGGCTGTTTTTTCAGAATATTTTCCGAACAATTTTTTCAAAACTTTTCTGAAGACTTTATTTTCAGGACTTTTTCTTTCGGAATTTCTTTTCAAAACTTTTTGCGACTTTTTTCGGGACTTTTCAAGATTTTTTTTTTTTACTTTTTAGGATTCTTTTTTCAGGACTTCTTTCTTCAGAACGTTTTTCAAGACTTCTAAGGCCTTTTTCAGTACTTTTTCACTCTGTTTTTTTTCCGAACTTTTTTTGAAGACTCTTTTTGGCACTATTTTTTCAGAACTTTTTTTGGTACAATTTTTTTCAGAACTTTTTTTCAAGACCATTTTCAGGGCTTTTTTTCATGACTTCATTTTCAGAACTTTTTCTTTCAGAAATTTTTTGGGACCTTTTAACGGTTTTATTTCATGACTTTTTTTGTAAGAAGGGGGTTAAAGTTATGAAGGTGCAAGTGTCATCAAAAGTTGTCCCCCCTCGATACAAAAATCGACGTCTCAGGCGATTTTTGCAAAAATGCCGCATAACTCAGCAAAGTCGCTTGTTACCTCCGAGATGGACCACCCTGTACAATGTATGCGTTAAAAGTATTTTATTTCGAGACTCCTAAAGTTTTTTCAAGACTTTCCTCAAGGATTTATTTTCTGGGCTTTCTCTTTCGGAAATTTTTTCAAAACTTTTTGCGACTTTTTTCGGGACTTTTCAAGTTTTTTTTTTACTTTTTAGGATTCTGTCTTCAGGACTTTTTCAGGACTTCTTTCTTTATGACTTTGGACTTTTTTTGAGACTTTTAAAGGAGTTTTTTCGGGACTTCTTTTTTCATAGACTTCTAAGTCCTCTCTCAGTACTTTTTCACGCAGTTTTCTTTTTCAGAACATTTTCCGAACTTTTTTGAAGACTCTTTTTGGGACTATTTTTTTCAGAACTTTTTTTCAAGATCATTTCCAGGGCTTTTTTTTCAAGACTTCATTTTCAGAACATTTTCTTTCGGAAATTTTTAGGGACTTTTTTCGTGACTTTTGCAGGATTCTTCTTTAGGACTTTTTCACGGTTTTGTTTCATGACTTCTTTCCTCAGAACATTTTCCGGACTATTTTTTTAAAACTTTTCCCAAGACTTTATTTTCAAGACTTTTTCTTTCAGAACTTTTTGCGACGTTTTTCGGGACTTTTCAAGATGTTTTTTGGACTTTTTAGGATTCTTTCCTCAGGACTTCTTTCTTCAGAAAGTATTTAAGAACTTTTTTCAGGACTTCTTTCTTCACGACTTTGGACTTTTTTTCGAGACTTTTAAAGGAGTTTTTTCGGGACTTCTTTTTTCAGAACGTTTTTCAAAGACTTCTAAGTCCTCTCTCAGTACTTTTTCACGCAGTTTTCTTTTTCAGAACATTTTCCGAACTTTTTTGAAGACTCTTTTTGGGACTATTTTTTCAGAACTTTTTTTCAAGATCATTTCCAGGGCTTTTTTTTCAAGACTTCATTTTCAGAACATTTTCTTTCGGAAATTTTTAGGGACTTTTTTCGTGACTTTTGCAGGATTCTTCTTTAGGACTTTTTCACGGTTTTGTTTCATGACTTCTTTCCTCAGAACATTTTCCGGACTATTTTTTTAAAACTTTTCCCAAGACTTTATTTTCAAGACTTTTTCTTTCAGAACTTTTTGCGACGTTTTTCGGGACTTTTCAAGATGTTTTTTGGACTTTTTAGGATTCTTTCCTCAGGACTTCTTTCTTCAGAAAGTATTTAAGAACTTTTTTCAGGACTTCTTTCTTCACGACTTTGGACTTTTTTTCGAGACTTTTAAAGGAGTTTTTTCGGGACTTCTTTTTTCAGAACGTTTTTCAAAGACTTCTAAGTCCTCTTTCAGTACTTTTTCACGCAGTTTTCTTTTTCAGAACATTTTCCGAACTTTTTTGAAGACTCTTTTTGGGACTATTTTTTCAGAACTTTTTTTCAAGATCATTTCCAGGGCTTTTTTTTCAAGACTTCATTTTCAGAACTTTTTCTTTCGGAAAGTTTTTTAGATCCCTTTTCAGACATTTCACGCTATTTTCTTCAGAATATTTTTCGGACTTTTCTTGAAGAGATTTTCCTTCGGACTATTCTTTTCAGAACTTTTTTTCGAGACCATTTTCAGGGCTTTTTTTCATGACTTTATTTTCAGAACTGTTTCTTTTCGTAACTTTTTGGGACGTTTTCGCGACTTTTTCAGGATTCTTTATTCAGGACTTTTTTCACGGATTTGTTTCAGGACTACTTTCATCAGAATATTTTTAAGGGCTCTTTTGGGACTTATTTCTTCGGGACTTTTTGTATGAACTTTTTTCGAGACTTTTGAAGGGGTTTTTTCATGACTCTTTTTGAACTATTTTTCAGGAGTTTTTCAAATTTTTTTAAAAGATTATTCAATGATTAAAATATAATGTACTGTCCTGTGAAGCATTCTTTCATGACGCGCTTAAATTTTTTTTTTCTGAAAAAGCAATTTACAAAGGCTAAAATTTAAGGGTTGGTACATTAATTATGAACCTTGTAGGTATCCAAAATGCAGCACACATCGTCTAAATACATAACAACGTTAATGATTCGTGTGTAGTAACGTGCTGATTAATTATGCAAATGCCCCAGAAGCGTTTGTCCGTCAGTTCAACGCCATGACTTACATTATTTAGCAGTCCTTGCCAAGGAAAATTAAGTCCTTATTAATTAATCACATGTCCATTACCGTTGCCGGCGATTGAATACGTTAAGTGGAAACGCGAAAACGAAAAGACGCAGAGAGTAAGAAGTATTTGCTTCTGGCTCGCGCCCAATTCGCCATTCTTCTCGTTTTAATTAATTTTATTTTTAAGGCCGCGAAACGCCAAGTTGCGCCAACTTTTGTGTTAAATTGATTGCCTCTTTATTTTCGTTGTAGTCTAGAAACTGTGTGCTAAGAACGTCGCGTTATTGGTTAATTTCCATCGCCGATATTTATTCATCAGATAAGCGGTACTTAGTAAGTAAGTAATTTTATTAATGAGAATGCCAAACAGCATACATAGGTAAAAAAAAAAATAATTAGTAGTGATAATACTTGGGGGTTAAACAAAATTGCAGTACCCTGATATAGTGGTACCACTACGCCAGGTTGTTAGAGCCCTGCCAAAATCTCGCGGCACCTCGCGGCTAATTTGCGCATTCGGAGAGAATACTTTCTCTCACTCACCGAATTCAATAGGCGCCGCCTCTCTGGAAAGTTGAGATGGTCACTGCGCAAAGTGCCGCGAGATTTTGGTGCGGCTCTACCTTATGTTACGAAATATTTTTTCACAATAAAAACTTTGACTTTCACAATAATCTAAGTGTATTAGGTGTAGGCCGATATTTGATAGAAATAGTAGTGTTTCATGTAATCGACAAAATAACCACACGCAACGGTTATTTCACGTAATAGGTTAAATTAATGGACACGCACGTCTGTACAAATTAGTAGCAGCTGGACCATTTGATATATATTTTCGTCAAACGTGTTGCCCGTTATTGCTTGAATTTAGTTGACAGCGTTTCCACGGGGAAATGGATTGCGCGTTAATATTTACATTGAATTGAACTTGAATTTTCTCATGTATAATTTGATGCCGGGACATAATACCAAATTATTATGATAAAACTAATTCAGATAAATTCAATATTCAAAAGAAAAATCGACAAAGCGCCAATGATTTATGATTATTTAATTGGACATCTTGATGTCTGGTGGATAATAAAGCCCATTATTATTATTATTATTATTATTATTATTAAAAACAACCTAAAGGTGGACTCAGATGGATCATTACGTTGATAACCAGCAAAACCATGTATTTATTGAAGCGATAATAACGTCTAAACTGAAGCTGTGATTTCTTGTTTAGATCTTCTCAAGTTCTTCGTGTCTACACACTAAATTTTTTTAACTTACATGAGGTCACAATTTTGAACGTATTCAATAGAGGTCGTTAAACCACACTTTAAATGTGTAATTATTTTTTAAATCATTATCATTATTACAGCTTTAATCTGCACCCATTTAAAGTTTACAAACAATCCCAACTATTTAATGTTGTTTATTTAACACGTGTTATTGTTTCAAGTGTATTGTTTGCACGAATCAGTTGGCACGTTTATCGGTGAGCGCATGAATTTATAACATCCTCCCGAATATTTTATATTTTCTGTCAATAAATGTGTGTGTTTACATTCGCAACTGAATAGATTACTTTGATTTGCCATATATTGCGATGTTCAAGTTAAAACTGCACGCCATCTGTTTTATATTGCGTGGAGGAATCGATCGAGAATGGGAAATGGGAAGTCATAAATACATAGTGCATAAATAATATATTCGTTACCGATGTTTATTTGCTGAAATAAATTGAAACAATATGTATATAATTTTCTCCGATAAAAACGCAATCAGAATTGCCGTTAAAAAAATTCAGCTATCTTTAATAGCAACAAAATTAGTCAGTCACAGTGAACATTTTAGAAAATTTACAAAAATAATTGATTTTTCAGACTTTGATCGGCCGTAGCGGCCAAACGAAAACTCCACATTGAACGCGGTTTGCAAATCTGAGCTCCTCGTATGTCAATTAGTCGGATTAGAGATTTTCAATTTTTGACAAAAACACGAAAAAAAGACATGAGTAAACCCCTTGGAAATTTGTTAAAAAATGCAACTTTCTTAATAATCATCGTAAACTATTGAATTTAACTTTTTTTTCATCAGAAAGACGAGAGAAATTGATTGCCGTTAAAAAATTTAAGCAATCTTCAATAGCAAAAAAATTAGTCAGTCACAGTGAACATTTTAGAAAATTTACAAAAATAATTGATTTTTCAGACTTTGATCGGCCGTAGCGGCCAAACGAAAACTCCAAATTGAACGCGGTTTGCAAATCTGAGCTCCTCGTACGTCAATTAGTCGGATTAGCGATTTTTAATTTTTGATGCAATCGTGAAAAAATACATGACTAACCCCCTTGGAAATTTTGTTAAAAAATGCAACTTTCTTAAAAATCATCGTAGACTATTGAATTTAACTTTATTTTCATCAGAAAGACGAGAGAAATTGATTGCCGTTAAAAAATTTAAGCTATCTTCAATAGCAAAAAAATTAGTCAGTCACAGTGAACATTTTAGAAAATATACAAAAATAATTGATTTTTCAGACTTTGATCGGCCGTAGCGGCCAAACGAAAACTCCAAATTGAACGCGGTTTGCAAATCTGAGCTCCTCGTATGTCAATTAGTCGGATTAGAGATTTTCAATTTTTGACAAAAACACGAAAAAAAGACATGAGTAAACCCCTTGGAAATTTGTTAAAAAATGCAACTTTCTTAATAATCATCGTAGACTATTGAATATACCGTTTTTTTCATCAGAAAGACGAGAGAAATTGATTGCCATTAAAAAATTTAAACTATCTTCAATAGCAAAAAAAATAGTCAGTCACAGTGAACATTTTAGAAAATTTACAAAAATAATTGATTTTTCAGACTTTGATCGGCCGTAGCGGCCAAACGAAAACTCCAAATTGAACGCGGTTTGCAAATCTGAGCTCCTCGTACGTCAATTAGTCGGATTAGAGATTTTCAATTTTTGACAAAAACACGAAAAAAAGACATGAGTAAACCCCTTGGAAATTTGTTAAAAAATGCAACTTTCTTAATAATCATCGTAGACTATTGAATATACCGTTTTTTTCATCAGAAAGACGAGAGAAATTGATTGCCATTAAAAAATTTAAACTATCTTCAATAGCAAAAAAAATAGTCAGTCACAGTGAACATTTTAGAAAATTTACAAAAATAATTGATTTTTCAGACTTTGATCGGCCGTAGCGGCCAAACGAAAACTCCAAATTGAACGCGGTTTGCAAATCTGAGCTCCTCGTACGTCAATTAGTCGGATTAGCGATTTTTAATTTTTGATGCAATCGTGAAAAAATACATGACTAACCCCCTTGGAAATTTTGTTAAAAAATGCAACTTTCTTAAAAATCATCGTAGACTATTGAATTTAACTTTATTTTCATCAGAAAGACGAGAGAAATTGATTGCCGTTAAAAAATTTAAGCTATCTTCAATAGCAAAAAAATTAGTCAGTCACAGTGAACATTTTAGAAAATATACAAAAATAATTGATTTTTCAGACTTTGATCGGCCGTAGCGGCCAAACGAAAACTCCAAATTGAACGCGGTTTGCAAATCTGAGCTCCTCGTACGTCAATTAGTCGGATTAGAGATTTTTAATTTTTGATGAAAACACGAAAAAAAGACATGAGTAAACCCCTTGGAAATTTGTTAAAAAATGCAACTTTCTTAATAATCATCGTAGACTATTGAATTTAACTTTTTTTTCATCAGAAAGACGAGAGAAATTGATTGCCGTTAAAAAATTTAAGCTATCTTCAAGAGCAAAAAAATTAGTCAGTCACAGTGAACATTTTAGAAAATTTACAAAAATAATTGATTTTTCAGACTTTGATCGGCCGTAGCGGCCAAACGAAAACTCCAAATTGAACGCGGGTTGCAAATCTGAGCTCCTCGTACGTCAATTAGTCGGATTAGAGATTTTTAATTTTTGATGAAAACACGAAAAAAAGACATGAGTAAACCCCTTGGAAATTTGTTAAAAAATGCAACTTTCTTAATAATCATCGTAGACTATTGAATTTAACTTTTTTTTCATCAGAAAGACGAGAGAAATTGATTGCCGTTAAAAAATTTAAGCTATCTTCAATGGCAAAAAAATAAGTCAGTCACAGTGAAGATTTTAGAAAATTAACAAAAATAATTGATTTTTCAGAATTTTGATCGGCCGTAGCGGCCAAACGAAAACTGCAAATTGAACGCGGTTTGCAAATCTGAGCTCCTCGTCCGTCAATTAGTCGGATAAGAGATTTTCAATTTTTGACAAAAACACGAAAAAAAGACATGAGTAAACCCCTTGGAAATTTTGTTAAAAAATGCAACTTTCTTAAAAATCATCGTAGACTATAAATTATACCTTTATTTTCATCAGAAAGAGGAGAGAAATTGATTGCCGTTAAAAAATTTAAGCTATCTTCAATAGCAAAAAAATTAGTCAGTCACAGTGAACATTTTAGAAAATTTACAAAAATAATTGATTTTTCAGACTTTGATCGGCCGTAGCGGCCAAACGAAAACTCCAAATTGAACGCGGGTTGCAAATCTGAGCTCCTCGTACGTCAATTAGTCGGATTAGAGATTTTTAATTTTTTATGAAATCGTGAAAAAAGACATGACTAACCCCCTTGGAAATTTTGTTAAAAAATGCAACTTTCTTAAAAATCATCGTAGACTATAAATTATACCTTTATTTTCATCAGAAAGACGAGAGAAATTGATTGCCGTTAAAAAAATTCAGCTATCTTCAATAGCAACAAAATTAGTCAGTCACAGTGAACATTTTAGAAAATTTAAAAAAATTATTGATTTTTCAGACTTTGATCGGCCGTAGCGGCCAAACGAAAACTCCAAATTGAACGCGGTTTGCAAATCTGAGCTCCTCGTACGTCAATTAGTCGGATTAGAGATTTTCAATTTTTGACAAAAACACGAAAAAAAGACATGAGTAAACCCCTTGGAAATTTTGTTAAAAAATGCAACTTTCTTAAAAATCATCGTAGACTATAAATTATACCTTTATTTTCATCAGAAAGAGGAGAGAAATTGATTGCCGTTAAAAAATTTAAGCTATCTTCAATAGCAAAAAAATTAGTCAGTCACAGTGAACATTTTAGAAAATTTACAAAAATAATTGATTTTTCAGACTTTGATCGGCCGTAGCGGCCAAACGAAAACTCCAAATTGAACGCGGGTTGCAAATCTGAGCTCCTCGTACGTCAATTAGTCGGATTAGAGATTTTTAATTTTTTATGAAATCGTGAAAAAAGACATGACTAACCCCCTTGGAAATTTTGTTAAAAAATGCAACTTTCTTAAAAATCATCGTAGACTATAAATTATACCTTTATTTTCATCAGAAAGACGAGAGAAATTGATTGCCGTTAAAAAAATTCAGCTATCTTCAATAGCAACAAAATTAGTCAGTCACAGTGAACATTTTAGAAAATTTAAAAAAATTATTGATTTTTCAGACTTTGATCGGCCGTAGCGGCCAAACGAAAACTCCAAATTGAACGCGGTTTGCAAATCTGAGCTCCTCGTACGTCAATTAGTCGGATTAGAGATTTTCAATTTTTGACAAAAACACGAAAAAAAGACATGAGTAAACCCCTTGGAAATTTGTTAAAAAATGCAACTTTCTTAATAATCATCGTAGACTATTGAATTTAACTTTATTTTCATCAGAAAGACGAGAGAAATTGATTGCCGTTAAAAAATTTAAGCTATCTTCAATAGCAAAAAAATTAGTCAGTCACAGTGAACATTTTAGAAAATTTACAAAAATAATTTATTTTTCAGACTTTGATCGGCCGTAGCGGCCAAAAGAAAACTCCAAATTGAACGCGGTTTGCAAATCTGAGCTCCTCGTACGTCAATTAGTCGGATTAGAGATTTTTAATTTTTGATGAAATCGTGAAAAAGACATGACTAACCCCCTTGGAAATTTTGTTAAAAAATGCAACTTTCTTTAAAATCATCGTAGACTATGAATTATACCTTTATTTTCATCAGAAAGACGAGAGAAATTGATTGCCGTTAAAAAATTTAAGCTATCTTCAATAGCAAAAAAATTAGTCAGTCACCATGAGCATTTTAGAAAATTAAAAAAAATAATTGATTTTTCAGACTTTGATCGGCCGTAGCGGCTAAACGAAAACTCCAAATTGAACGCGGTTTTCAAATCTGTGCTCCTCGTGTGCTAATTAGTCGGATTCAATTAAAATTGGTGATTTTTAATTTTTGACGAAAACCTGAAAATCTACCCAATGGTACCCCCTTCTTACTTTTTCTCAAAAATTGTCTTTGAAATAATTTCCTGCAGAAACCACTGGTTCGATTAAGGATTTCTATACGTCACTGGAAAGATCCTTTGAAGACCCTTCAGAAAATGTACTTTCGCAACCACAAATGTCTACTTTAAGCCCGTGACGCGTTCGCAAAGAAAACTCGAAAATAAAAAAAAAAACGAAAAAATCCAACTTTTTTAATAATCATCATTACCTTTATGTTATATATTTTTTTTTTCATCAGAAGAACGAGAAAAATCGATTACCGTACTAATAAAACAAATCTTTTTCATGCAACTGAATTGCTCCAGGGCGCACGATATAAAGTTACGCCTCTGAATGATGGAAATTAGATTGTTGAAATGTTAAGCAAATAACACACAAACGGAACGAAAATATAATTGCACAGTTTCTGAATATTACAAGGGCGTGTAATTAATTTATTCAGTTAATCCATAAATGCTAATTCGCGCATAATTGCAGGAGTTGAAGCCGTTTTAATGAAGGAATTAATGCCAGATTGTAATTTAGCAAAGTGTTATCGCTCGTAAAAGAAGTGAACATGTTTCCGTTTCGTAAAAACACGGCAAAATTGTGGAGCTATTAAGGATACTATTGCAATAATTGAAATGATTTTGCAGTTTACACTCCACTCTCGGATGTTCAAGGCGTTTTACTCAAATTAAATGGAAACAGTTTAACATAAAAAATAAAATAAAAGTACAATTGATTATAATACATCATTTTTTTTTAATATTTTTTTTATAATAATATTTCCTTGTAATTTACCTTATATTATGATTTAAAAAAAATGACATTAATTGTTTTTTTTTCATATTTTTTTTTTATAGTAATCGTCCCTTATAATATACCTTCCTTTTAATCAGAAAAACAGATAAATCAATTGCTGTTTCTAAATCGCATCTAGCTTTAAAATTTTCTATAAAATCATTGTTACAAAAAAATGAAAATTTCTACAATTTTTGTAAATATGAAATTATAACAAATTTACATACTGATTGTAGAGAATACCGAAATGAACGACTTATAAAGAATACATTTCTACCATTATTACGTGTCCTTCAAATGTTGCGTTTTCCCAAGAGCGGGACAACATTTCCTGCCATTGGATGTCTCGTCTCCAAGATCAATCCCCGTCGCTTTTGGGATTGCGAACTTCGCAGACTTATAAATGAATTAAGTGAAAATTGTGTGAGTAGTCAAATAAAGGGAAAACTAATGAAATCCCACGAACGCTTTGTAGTCGACGGAAATCTTCCTTTCTCCGACAGACGAGACGTCCCCACGAGACTCGTCCGTAAAAATACGGAAACTGTTCACGGAAATTTTATTCAGACAATATAAATGTCATTCTCGTTTAATTTAGTAAAGTTTACCAATAAATTCAGGTAAATTAAACGTTTTTTTATTAGTAACAAACAAAAGAAAATTGCCCCTCCTTTGGGTGCGCCAATGATTTCAAATGAAATTCGTCATATTTTGACGTTTAAATCATCAAAATCGGACCGCGCATTTGGAAGTTGTGCAATTTAAAAAAATCAAAATTGCGATTTTAAAATCTTGGAAATTTAAAAACTGCAAAATCTGCATTTTGTGTTAATTTCAAGAGGAAATTTATAACGCGTTTTAAAATTACACTAAATTTGCCATATTTCAACGTTTGAATACTCAAAATCGAACCACGCATTCAGGAGTTGTTCAATTGCAAAAATCAAAATCGCAATTTAAAAATCTTGAAAATTTAAAAACTGCAATTTTTGCAATTTAGTGTTAATTTCTCAAGTAACCCGTTTTAAAATTACACAGAATTTGCCATATTTTGACGTTTGAATCATCAAAATCGGACCCCGCTTTCGGCAGTTGTGCAATTTCAAAAATCAAAATCGCGATTTTAAAATCTTGGAAATTTAAAAAAAGAGAGTTTTGCATTTTGTGTTAATTTTGTATTACGCCAACTTTGCCATATTTTACCAAAATCGAAAGGCAGCGGTGTAATTTCAAAAATCAATATCGTAATATTTCGGTTTGAGAACTTTGAAAACGTGCAATTTTGGTAATTTGCGTTGATTTCGTGAAAAAAAAAACAAAATATTAAATTGCACCAAATTTGCCACATTTTTAACCAGAAAGAATTCATCAAAATCGGACGTGTTTGACTTGTGCAATTAAAAAAAAAACAAAATCGAAATTTTAAATTTTCGTACTTCGCAATTTTGACGTTTTATGTTAATTTCGCAAAAAAAAATATTAACCAGTTTTTTAATTGAACTAAATTCTTCACATTTTGATGTTAGAATAATAAATTTCGGACAGCGCATTTGGCAGTTGCGCAATTTCAAAAATCAAAAATCGCAATTTAAATTTTCTGACTTTGAAATCGCGCAATTTTGACGTTTTTTGTTAATTTCACAAAAACATGACTATGCAGTTTTTAAATTGAACTAAATTCCTCACATTTTGATGTTAAAATCATAAATTTCGGACAACGCGTTTGGCAGTTGTGCAATTTCAAAAATCAAAATCGTGATTTAAATTTTCTGACTTTGAAATCGCGCAATTTTGACGTTTTTTGTTAATTTCACAAAAACATGACTATGCAGTTTTTAAATTAAACTAAATTCCTCACATTTTGGTGTTAGAGTCATAAATTTCGGACAACGCGTTTGGCAGTTGTGTAATTTCAAAAATCAAAATCGCGATTTAAATTTTCTGACTTTGAAATAGCGCAATTTTAAAGTTTTGTGTGAATTTAACAAAAAAATAATAAGCAGTTTTTGAATGGTTTTGGTAGTGGTGGTGGTTTTGGTGCTGGTGATAGTGGTTTTGGTGGCGGTGGTTTTGGTGGTGGTGGCTTTGGTGGTGGTGATGGTAGTTTTGGTTGTGGGTTTGGTGGTGGTTTTGTTGGTGATGGTTTTGGTGGTAGTAGTGAAGGTGGTTTTGGTGGTGGTGGTGATGATGGTGGTTTTGGTGGTGGTGGTGATGATGGTGGTTTTGGTAGTGGTGATGGTTTTGTTGGTGGTGATGGTGGTTTTGGCAGTTGTGGAAATTAATAACCAGTTTCTAAATTAAACAAAATTCCTCACATTTTAAAGTTAGAACCATAAATTTCGGACAACGCGTTTGGCAGTTGTGCAATTTCAAAAATCAAAAATCGCAATTTAAATTTTCTGACCTTGAAATCGCGCAATTTTGACGTTTTATGTTAATTTCACAAAAAAATGATTATGCGGTTTTAAAATTGAACTAAAATACTCACATTTTGATGTTCGAGTCATAAATTTCAGACAACGCGTTTGGCAATTGTGCAATTTCAAAAATCAAAAATCTCGATTTAAATTTTCTGACTTTGAAATCGCGCAATTTTGACGTTTTTTGTTAGTTTCACAAAACAAAGATTATGCGGTTTGCAAATTGAACTAAAGTACTTACATTTTGATGTTAGAATCATAAATTTCGGACAACGCGTTTGGCAGTTGTGCAATTTCAAAAATCAAAAATCGCGATTTAAATTTTCGAACTTTGAAATCACGCAATTTTGACGTTTTGAGTTAATTTCACAAACAAAAATGATTATGCGGTTTTCAAATTGAACTAAATTCCTCACATTTTAAAGTTAGAACCATAAATTTCGGACAACGCGTTTGGCAGTTGTGAAATTTAAAAAATAAAAAATCGCGATTTAAATTTTCCTACTATGAAATCGCGCAATTTTGACGTTTTTTTGTTAATTTCACAAAAAAATTATTATGCAGTTTTCAAATTGATCTAAATTCCTCAAATTTTGATGTTAGAACCATAAATTTCGGACAACTCGTTTGGCAGTTGTGCAATTTCAAAAATGAAAATCGCAATTTAAATTTTCTGACTTTGAAATTTTGGTGGTGGTGATGGTGGTTTTGGTAGTGTTTATGGTGGTTTTGGTGGTGGTGGTGGTGACAGTAGTTTTGGTGGTGGTGACAGTAGTTTTGGTGTTGGTGATAGTGGTTTTGCTGGTGGTGATGATGGTGGTTCTGGTGGTGGTTTTGTTAGTGGTGATGGTGGTTTTGGTGGTTGTTATGGTGGTTTAGGTGGTGATGGTGGTTTTGGTGGTTGTTATGGTGGTTTTGGTGGTGATGGTGGTGGTTTTGGTGACGGTGATGATGGTTTTGGTGGTGGTGGTTTTGACAGTGGTGGTGGTTTTGGTGGTAGCGGTAGTGTTGGTGGTGGTACTGGTGGTTTTAGTGGTGGTGGTAGTGTTTTTGGTGGTGATGGTGGAACGCCTAGTTCCATGTAAATACGAAAGAGTACCAAATTTATTCAGTTTTTACTATTATCAAAGGTGGTGATGATGGTGGTTTTGGTGGTGGTGATGGTGGTTTTGGTGGTGATGGTGGTTGTTATGGTGGTTTCGGTGGTAGTGGTTTTGATGATGGTGACAGTGGTTTTGGTGGTGATGATAGTGGTTTTGCTGGTGGTGGTGACAGTAGTTTTGGTGGTGGTGATAGTGGTTTTTCTGGTGGTGGTGGTGATGATGGTGGTTCTGGTGGTGGTTTTGTTGGTGGTTTTGGTGGTTGTTAAGGTGGTGATGGTGGTTTTGGTGGCGGTGCTGGTGGTTTTGGTGGCGGTGCTGGTGGTTTTGGTGGTGGTAGTGGTGATTTTGGTGGTTTTGGCGGTGGTGGTGGTTTTGGTGGTGGTGATGGTAGTGGTTTTAGTGGTGGTTTTGGTGGTAGCGGTGGTGTTGATGGTGGTACTGGTGGTTTTAGTGGTGGTGGTGGTGTTTTTGGTGGTGATGGTGGAACACCTAATTCCATGTAAATACGAAAGAATACCAAATTTATTCAGTATTTATTATTAGCAAAGGTGGTGATGATGGTGGTTTTGGTGGTGGTGATGGTGGTTGTTATGGTGGTTTTGGTGGTGATGGTGGCTTTGGTGGTGGTGATGGTGGCTTTGGTGGCGGTGATGGTGGTTTTGGTAATGGTGGTGGTGGTGATGGTGGTGGTTTTGGTGGTGGTGGTTTTGGTGGTAGTGGTGATGGAGGTTTTGGTGGTGGTGGTTTTGGTGGTAGTGGTGGTGTTGGTGGAGGTACTGGTGGTGGTGTTTTTGGTGGTGATGGTGGAACGCCTAGTTCCACGTAAATACGCCATCTCCGCGTCCGGCGAAGAATTTGCAGTAAGTTACCTGTGATGATGGGTCGACCTTATTGTTTCATAATCAACAATTCCTGGTACACCACGGAAGTACCAACATATTCAATATCACGACAAGGATATAAACAGTTAGGTATTCCACGGTGACCGATTTCTCGTGCACAATAAAATCGCAGCGCTGTAATCTAAAATCTCTTATTATTTTCAAAGCGCGCGCGCCGCTCCACAATGACAAGTTCAAGCCTTATCGACTTCTGGCGACTTGATCTAATTATAATTAACGACGCCAATTAGGCGGAAGTGGAACGCGGCCTAATCCGAATCCTCCGATCGCGGATGATTAGAACGAAATATTGAGTTGCACATTTATTTATACGAGCGCGAAAAAAGTTTTCCTCGCCGGCTAGACGGGTCGTCGCCCTCGATTTTCCGCGCTAAAAAAAATGGCATTTTTCGAAAGTTGAAAACAAGACTAGCGTAACATTATGGGTCATCATCGGATGTCGCTTTGCCCGGCGGTGTGTGAAGTTGGAATGCGAAAAAAAAGGGCCCCTCTTTTAATAAGTTCGCGAGCCCTTTCGCGGCGCTCCCGACCGACCAATTAGATCCAATCTTGCGGGCACGTGAGCTCGGCGGCCGTTTAATGGCCCAATAAAATTTCGACGAAACGGCAAATGGCAGAGGTCATTGAAACTCGACATGCGGAAAAATAAACACGATGTAAATCCGATTTGCACGATTTTAATTTCAATATGTTGACACCCGTCAAACTATTAAACGCTCCTTCTCATCATTGAAATCGTGGAAAGTTATAAATGCCAGGCCAGAAACGATTCATTAAAATGGGAAAGTCGAAGGTCAATGCTCAGCGTTTCATTCATAGATTATTCAATCAAACGACGATGTTTTACATTATTGTTAACCAATTAAGATTAACAATGTAAATTAAAAGGGAATCATTGTGCGGAATTGAGTGGCGCAGTAATCGCAGGTAAGCGAAATCCGCAGAATGAAGAGTTGTTTTAATATTTTTACAGATTCGTGAAGCATAATTTATTTTGAGTCATTTTGGAAAGTTTCAAGTTCGTGGCGTTGGTTTTCATATTTTTTTCATCAACTAGAGTAGAGCGCAACCTTGGAATTTCAATACACGCTGTTTGGGGGTGATTATTTCGAAATCTAATGAAGGGGTGTTTTAGGATTTTTGGTGATTCGTGAAGCACAATCGATTTTGAGTTATTTTGGAAAGTTTCAAGTTCGTGGCGCTGGTTTTCATATTTTTTTCATCAACTAGAGTAGAGCGCAACCTTGGAATTTCAATACACGCTGTTTAGGGGTGATTATTTCGAAATCTAATGGAGGGGTGTTTTAAGATTTTTGCTGATTCGGGAAGCACAATCGATTTTGAGTCATTTTGGAAAGTTTCAAATTCCTGGTGTTGGTTTTCATATTTTTTTCATCAACTTGAGTAGAGAGCAACCTTGGAATTTCAATACACGCTGTTTGGGGGTGATTATTTCGAAATCTAATGAAGGGGTGTTTTAAGATTTTTGCTGATTCGCGAAGCACAATCGATTTTGAGTCATTTTGGAAAGTTCGTGGCGTTATTGGTTTTCATAATGAACGATACCGATAACCAGAAACATAAACTCCGACTTTCCGCATGGACGCGTTTTGAATTATTCAAACTTCGATACCATAAACTCCATTCTGCACAGATCCAAGGAAACATGTTAAACTTTAATGCCAGTTGTATAATAATATCCGGTAGACTTGGCATCGGCCGCGGAGCACACTGTTACACAACGTCATCGCGCAAAAATCAATGCTGGCTGTGCATCCCGTCAAGGTCCGCAGACCCGACACGTATTTGTGTCAGTTTTCTAACTTGTGAAGAGAAGGAGGAGAGCGATTCGTCGTCTGGTGGGCAAGAAGTTTTCAAGGTTCCGCGCTTAAAATCATATAACGAAAACACACACCGTGCGAGGTCGAATGCTAATTAAAATTTTATGGTTCACGAAAACTTGCAGACAACAAGAACAGCGCACCGGTTTCGCAATTTGTTTTTATTGTTCGCAAGACTGATTTGTAATCTGAAATAACTAGTTTTTATTATTAACAAAATTGCCAGGGAAGTTCTTTGCAAGCATTAATTTTGCAGAATTAGGAATAAATTGCGTATTCATATATCAGGCTATATTTCGCCTTAATTTAACAAAATATGCCTTTAGAGAGCGAAAGAACTATTTGGCTTTACAAGGAACACCATAGTTTAATTTTGTATTAATTATATGTAACATTTATCTGCTAAATAAATATGTGTATGCCTTAAGAAAATGCACTCGTTTGCTCCGCGGCAAACCAGCCCATGTCTGAAATTGGATGAGTGATGCCATTTGCAACCGGAATACAATTAATTACGCTACAGGGTGGAAATTCAAAAGTTTTTTTTTTATAAACATAATTTGAAAAAAATGCCCGACTTACTCTAGAATGTGCTTATGTATTTCTTTTGAATCGGCTCTAGAAAGTTCGTTGCTGTGTACCGAAATTCTTGAGCCGTTCTTGCTAAGAACCGATGCACTTGAACGGCTCCTGAACCGTCGCCGCGGTATACTGGATCTCACTAGAGTACGTTATGTATTATTGAGCCGATGAACGACGGTTAATTTCCTTTGAACCGGCTCCAAAACGTCTCTTGCTGAGAACCGATACATTTGAGCTGTTCTTGCTGAGAACCGAAGCACTTGAGCGGCTCCTGAACCGTCTGCACATCTCTACTTTAAAGTGACTTGAAAATTAAACACACAAACATACACGGTGGAAGTTTCTCATATAGAACTACTACTGCTATACAATAAGAAATCAACTTCAACATTGATTACTATTACTATATAATAAAAAATCGAATATTTCTATAATATTCAACATTGTATCACGGTAATAATCGATTATAAACAGGTGCAGCAAAAAAAAAATCAATTCATCAAAATTAACCCTGGTCACGTTACACTCGAGCCTTATCGCGTAACAAACATTTTGTGTATTAAATCTATAAAAGATAACTTATCGAAACCTGATTGCGATTATCAGGGACGGCTCTCGGCTTTCCGCTAAGCGACGACTAAATGAATCCATTTATAACCGTAAAGACGGAGTCACGTTTGGTGTTGCACTGATGGATGTTTAACATGTTCATCGTTTACGGTTACTAAACATTTGAAACAATCAACATAAAGTAACAAAGTTTACGGACTCCAATGGTTCTATTAATGTCTTACAGATCGTGATTTATTCGTAGCGAAATTGCGCAAATGACCAAAGTTGTCGTTACAAAACTCAAAGCTTCAGCTACCTGCAGCAAAATTGAACAAATATTAACATAAGTAATACTAGTAAAATATGAAAAAAATATTCCATAGATGGCGCTAAAGGTGCAATTTTTTTTTTCTAAAATATTTTTGTTTTCATTTTTTTGTTTGCCGCCACATGTGGCGACCTGGGCGTGAAGAGGTTAAGGGGACTTTCTCATCGTCAACTATTTTTTCGATAAAAAGTTGCCTCTAGGTGTCTACAACACCCTTCCAAATTTTGAAGAAAAAAAACCGTTCAAACTATCGTTTTTCAAACAAAAATCAAGAAAAAGACCTTTTTTTTTTTTCTTTAAGCGCTTTTTTCTCAAAACTACTTTTTTCAATCGGCGGGAGAGATACTTCTTTAACGGATGATCCGATTTTGATGCTTTTGTTCGTTTTTTAAATTTTAGATTTTGCAAATTTTAAAACTAATTCCAGAGGATATGAATTTTATATTTTTTTTTAATTTCTGTTCTTTAGTTTTGGTTTTAATTGCCGCCATTTTGTTTCCAACTCTGATTTATCAATGGATTTAGTGGGATGTCAAAAAATAGGTTTAGTTTTGAATGGATTTTGCAAAATTTTGAAACTAATTCCAGAGGAGATGAATTTGATAATTTTTTTAAATTGCTGAATGCAATTTTCTGTTCTCTAGTTTCGCTTTTAATGGTCGCCATTTTGTTTCCAGCTCGGGCATATCAATTGTTTTAGTGGGATGTCAAAAAATAGGTTTAGTTTTGAATGGATTTTGCAAAATTTTGAAACTAATTCCAGAGGAGATGAATTTGATAATTTTTTAAATTGCTGAATGCAATTTTCTGTTCTTCAGTTTCGCTTATAATTGTCACCATTTTGTTTCCAGCTCTGGCATATCAATTGTTTTAAGGAGATATCAAAAAATAGGTTTAGTTTTGAATGGATTTTGCAAATTTTGAAACTAATTCCAGAGGAGAGGAATTTTCTATTCTTTCGTTACGCTTTTAATTGTCGCCATTTTGTTTCCAGCGCTGATTTAACAATTGTTTTAATGGGATGTCAAAAATAGCTTAAACTATTTTGAATGGATACTGCAAATTTTGAAACTAATTCAAGAGGAGATGAATTTTGTAATTTTTTTAAATTGCTGAATGCAATTTTCTGTTCTTTAGTTTCGGTTTTAATTGTCGCCATTTTGTTTCCAGCTCTGATTTATGAATTGTTTTTGTGGGATGTCAAAAAATAGATTTAATTTTGAATTGATTTTTGGAAATTTTGAAACTAATTCCAGAGGAGATGAATTTTGTAATTTTTTAAATTACTGAATGCAATTTTCTGTTCTTTAGTTTCGCTTATAATTGTCGCCATTTTGTTTCCAGCTCTGGTATATCAATTGTTTTAGCTAGATGTCAAAAAGTAGGCAAATTTTGAAACTAATTCGAGAAGAAATGAATTTTATAATTTTTTTTTAATTCTAGAATGTAATTTTTTGTACTTTAGTTTAGGTTTTAAGCGCTACCCTTTTGTTTCCAGCTGTGTTATGTCAATTTTATCATTATTAACAGTATCTCGAAAAAAATATTCATTTAGGATGTATTTTCAAATTTTGAAGGTAATTCCTGCAGAATTGTTGTTGTTACAATGTTTTTAATTGACTGCAATTTTCATTTGGCACAACATGTAAGAGTTAAAGCCAAATTATCTTTTATTACGCCGTAGGTTTGCTGATTGGTCTGTTGAACAACTGAAAAATTACCCACAGTTTTATAAAAAAAAAAAAAATTCTTGAGTGATGAAGCACATTTTTGATTAAATAGTTACGTCGATAAGATAAACAAAATCATTCAACAGAGTCCGTTGCACCCTTAGAAGGTAACATTTTGGTGTGCGTTTTTTGCTGGTGGTGTCAACGCTCCTCATCTGCACGTTACAGATCAATGATTATTATATTAAGTGATGTCTCAAATTAATTTAATGATTATTTCTTTCAAAATTTGGATAACATTGACCTCAGTGAAACGTTACAGATCAATTATTATTTCTGTCAAAATTGATAACACTGACCTCGGTAAAATGTTGTTCCAGCAAGACGGAGCAACTCATCGATTTATTAAAATCAACATTTAACATTCGATTAGTGCCTTAGATCATGTGACATCACTGCGTTAGACTATTGACACGTCGCCTGTTTAAGCTGATAATATGGTTCCCGCATGATGGAGCAACTCATCGATTTATTAAAACCAACATTCAAAATATTAATTTTTAATCAAGACAAACTTTTTAATACGTTGTATCTGGCTTAGTGTTAAGATGCGTCTTTTTTTAAATTTTCTAATTATAAAGTAATTTTTAGCCTATTATGTATTTATGTTACCTGACAAGTGTAGAAATATTTACTTATATATTATTGTAACAGTTTATTTATTTTTTTACACAAATATATTCTATTCTATTCTATTCAACATTCGATTGGTGGCTTAGATCATGTGATATCACTGCGTTAGACCATTGAAAAGTCGCTCGTTTAAGCTGATAGTGTGGTTCCAGCAGGATGGAGCAACTCATCGATTTATTAAAACCAACATTCAACCTTCGTTTGGTGGCTTAGATCACGTGATATCACTGCGTTAATTGAAAAGTCGCTTGTTTAAGCTGATAATGTGGTTTCAGCAGGATGGAGCAACTCATTGATTTATTAAAACCAACATTCAACATTCCATTGGTGGCTTAGATCATGTGACATCACTGCGTTAGACTATTGTTTCAGCTGATAAACCGACAACAATTTACCAATTAAAACAGCCCGTGTCATTGGTGAAATTGCAACATACTGGGGTAAAAATCGGATCCGAAGAGTGTCAAATCTAGGTGGCCGTGGTAATTGATAAAACTAACAATGCACGGTTACCCAGAGATTTATTACACGTAATTGTGAGCACCAGATAAAATCAGGACCGCCGCAGATTTTCGGTTAAAATTTGTTTAAAAAATTTAATGCCACTTACGTTTAAATTATTAACGATCCTTATGGAACCATGAAGTATCCTTACCCTGAAACAAAATAAAAATATACAATTAGTCGTGCTTTAAAAATAAATACAAATATTCAAATTATTTTTTCCATGACAAAATATTATTCTTGAGTATAAAGAACTTTTTTCCGCTACCGACAACGTAAATACGCATTGCATGCATGGTTACAGGTACCGTAAGTGGCTGATAACATTCGTGGTGTTTGTTGTCTTTGACGACGGAACTTAATTTTTACTTACGGACCTAGGAAAATAATAAACAGAAACGTAACGCTCCAACATATAGGCGAGCAACACATTTTCGTCTATACCTACAGAATCGGCATCCGTTTTACATGACCACTGCTTAAAAAGAGTCGTAACAGGACACATACCTTTTTAGATTTTGTCGGCAACACATTCTAACACGCAATATTCGCAGCTTCGTTTGCATCCGTGCCCGCAAAAACTGTCACTGGATTGACACAAACAAACAAAATTCGACATTGTTTTCTCCGTTGCTGGGTTGCCATAGGACGCATAGAACGCATAGGTGACTATAAAAATTTGAATCCCAAAAGTTACAAGCCGTATTTTAGAATATTTTCTGATCATTTTTAAGTATTATATTTCCGGTAGCGGAAAAAAATTAATAAGCAACACGGAACGTAATGACAATTAACATTTTTGGCAGGCGACGAGCCTCGGCTCCGCCTCGGTTCGTATTCGCCTACCTCAAATGTTAATACGTCCTTACGTTCCTTGTTGCTTAAATAACTATTAAACGTTTACATTACTAAAGTCAAAATAGTCCCTTTTTTAAATTTTAATGTCAATAAATTGTTTTTCAAAGCCACCTTCGATTTGCCACCTTATTTAGTTGATAAAACGAGTTTTCTGCAAATAACTTTTAGTGATGTCAATGGCCATTTGTAGCTCTTTTGTAAACTGAGTTTCAATAAATTGTATTACTACTACTTTTAATGCGTTAGGAATTGGGACAGGGTTGTTATGAGGAAAAATGTTTGTTTTTTTAATTCTGCATGGAATGACATAAAAATATACAGGGGCTCACATTTAAAGTAAGTAAAAAAAATAAAGTGCTTTAAAGTTTGAAAAGTTTGACACTAAATTTTGGACACCCTGTATAATTCATATCGATCAAACTTGGTTAACGGGACTATCAGACCTTATTTAATAAGTATCTTGTATGATTTTAATAACACGGCACTATTTTTATTTTTTATTATTTTTTTTAAAACAATAGTGCAAAACTGATTTTTTTTTAGTTTTAATTTTTTTTTGCTAATATCCCTGAATCGATTCCAATAAAATTATAGGAGTATGTGGGCCTTGTATGATTTTATTAACACGGCACTATTTTTATTTTTTATTCATTTTTTTTAAACAATAGTGCAAAACTGATTTTTTTTTAGTTTTAATTTTTTTTTGCTGGTATCCCTGAATCGATTCCAATAAAATTATAGGAGTGTGTGGGCCTTGTATGATTTTATTAACACGGCACTATTTTTATTTTTTATTCATTTTTTAAAACAATAGTGCAAAACTGATTTTTTTTAGTTTTGATTTTTTTTTTGATATCCCTGAATCGATTCCAATAAAATTATAGGAGTGTGTGGGCCTTGTATGATTTTATTAACACGGCACTATTTTTATTTTTTATTAATTTTTTTAAAACAATAGTGCAAAACTGATTTTTTTTTAGTTTTAATTTTTTTTTTTGCTGATATCCCTGAATCGATTCCAATAAAATTATAGGAGTATGTGGGCCTTGTATGATTTTATTAACACGGCACTATTTTTATTTTTTATTCATTTTTTAAAACAATAGTGCAAAACTGATTTTTTTTAGTTTTGATTTTTTTTTTTATATCCCTGAATCGATTCCAATAAAATTATAGGAGTGTGTGGGCCTTGTATGATTTTATTAACACGGCACTATTTTTATTTTTTATTCATTTTTTAAAACAATAGTGCAAAACTGATTTTTTTTAGTTTTGATTTTTTTTTTGCTGATATCCCTGAATCGATTCCAATAAAATTATAGGAGTATGTGGGCCTTGTATGATTTTATTAACACGGCACTATTTTTATTTTTTATTCATTTTTTAAAACAATAGTGCAAAAGTGATTTTTTTAGTTTTAATTTTTTTTTTGCTAATATCCCTGAATCGATTCCAATAAAATTATATTAGTATGTGGGCCTTGTATGATTTTATTAACACGGCACTATTTTTATTTTTTATTCATTTTTTAAAACAATAGTGCAAAAGTGATTTTTTTTAGTTTTAATTTTTTTTTTGCTAATATCCCTGAATCGATTCCAATAAAATTATATTAGTATGTGGGCCTTGTATGATTTTATTAACACGGCACTATTTTTATTTTTTATTAATTTTTTTAAAACAATAGTGCAAAACTGATTTTTTTTTAGTTTTAATTTTTTTTTTGCTAATATCCCTGAATCGATTCCAATAAAATTATAGGAGTATGTGGGCCTTATATGATTTTATTAACACGGCACTATTTTCATTTTTTATTCATTTTTTAAAACAACAGTGCAAAACTGATTTTTTTTTAGTTTTGATTTTTTTTTTATATCCCTGAATCGATTCCAATAAAATTATAGGAGTGTGTGGGCCTTGTATGATTTTATTAACACGGCACTATTTTTATTTTTTATTCATTTTTTAAAATAATAAAACTGATTTTTTTTTTTTTTTTTTTTGCTGATATCCCTAAATCGATTCCAATAAAATTATAGGAGTATATAGGCAACTATAAAAGTTACCTAAATTAGTAATAAAATACATAGCATGGTATTTAAAAAAATATATCATCATGACGTCACGCTTTTTTGGGGCACCCTGTATAATCAAAAATATTTTCCTGAAATGCATCATGGGATACAAATATATTCTACAAAATATCGAAATCCTAACTTGATTAGTAACTGAGCTATAGCAAACGGGAGGTGAGATGCAGGACCCAGTATAATACCATTTAAATTTTTCAAGCAGGCTAATGTTTGCAGTTTCTCATATTTGGAAAATTTATCTGTTTGGAATTAAGTAAATTAAAAAAAAAAAACGAAATATAGCCTGAATATAATTTTTTTTTAAATTTATTTTCGTTTTTTTGAATTTATTTAATGCTTTCTGCAACATGTAAGGTTGTTTCTAATTTATTGGAATTAAGGTTTAATAAAATGATTAGCAGTGATTATAATATTATTAGAGATTATTAATGGTACTGCGGTGGTGCTCTTAAGCTCCACCGCGAAATAAATTCCGCGGCAGAATAAAAGAGTGTCCCTCAACTCATTTTTACAGACGGATCCGGATTGTGGATATCGGAGGGAAAATAAGCGGACCCGGCGAACGGTTCAATTACGGGTAAATAAGAGCGGGCCCGAAGGGCGTAATTTAGGGCCGCTCGGAATTCCTCCCAGGCCCTTTCTCCGACGAGGGACAATCCAGGCGAGCGGCTTTTATCGACGCGTCCGTGTCCAATCTCTGCAATAGTAATAACTCCACGGGCGCGGGAGGAGGAGGAGGAGGAGGAGGAGGGGGGGATCTCTCTCGCTCCTCCCGCTTCCTTCGCCCTTTGTTTGTAGATGGTGTTAGTAATTCGAATACGCTTTCGACCGAATCGCCCGGTAGGTATCAGACGGTTGGATTCGATTTCGATCTGTGATGACGCTGAATAAAAATGTCTGTTCCTTCTCGTTACAAAGGTACTTTATACGAATGTTACTATTTGCTTATGGAAGAGCACGCTTGAACACAGAAGAACCCCAGGCTGCGCAAGAGCGTAACGGTCGCTTGTCGTTAAATAATAAGGGCGAGATTCAAATCCACCGAAAGCAAACGCGATCCGCTCTGTATTTTCCTAATTAAAATAAAGCCACCTTTGATATTCTTATCGCCTTTTTATCTTTACACCTGTTTTGCAATTTCCATCCTGGGATTGGATTGAAAAGTAGTTGTTACAATAAGTAAAAATTTCTTTAGCAGATTTTAAGATAATCTTTTCGTACCTTTAAAGCTCACTTTGGTTTAATGTTGAAAATTTTCTACACATCCAATATTTGCATATCTATACACGAATTACGCAAACGAATATAAAAAAGGAAAATCCATTTAACATCCTGCCATTCGCAGGCGGACTTTAATAGCGACGACTACTCCTAACGTTGCCGTTATATGCCGTATCGCTGCGATACATCCGTCGCGTTCATGACCTACAAAACATCGTTTTCTCTCTTCCGCAACGTTTAATTCCGCGATTAAGTCGGCTCAGATATTCCGTTCGCCGGCACCGGAAACAGACGACCGTCCATCAATTGTTGCCGGCGAATCCGAAATATCCTCTCTGGCATTATCTTTTAAGGGCCGGGCAATTAGGCAAATTTCCCCAAAAGGGCTCCCCGGAATGATTTCCGCATAATCGTAAATGCTCGCCCGGCACGTCCCAAAACTTTTAAGGGCGCCCGTCGTTTCGTACAACCGCACAAACTGGAGATAAGGAACGACCATCGGTGGTCCGGTTCCTGCCCCGAAGCGAAAGCGGTGTATAATTGTGTAAAACATTTTGCATCATCACCGATGCATAATTTGGTTTGCATTTGACACAATTCTGCATTAACTTTAATTAGTACGTACTGGGTTTAAATTTTGCAATTGTGTAAAAAACAATGCAACGCCCTTATTTATAGCTTGTGTGTATAAATCAGTTTTACTGCAGGACATTCGTCCGATTAGGATGATTAAAATTACGCACGCACCACGCGTATCGTCTGTTACAACGGCGCGCGCATTTTGCTAACTCATGTAGCAAACAATTTAGTGACATTCGTCCGATTAGGATGATTAAGATTACGCACGCACCACGCTTATCGTCTGTTACAACGGCGCGAGCATTTTGCTAACTCATGTGGCAAACAACTTAGTGACAAGTGCCATTAGTTTTGGGAGGTGAAAATCGACTCAAATATTAAATAAAAAAAATCAGGTCCGTATTTAAAAAAATTAAGTTGATAACGAAACGTCGCAGAGTTTGACGAACTGTAGAAATTAATGGACAAAAAATATAAGTGCGCTAGATAAAAAATGTTTCAAATAAAAGTTGTAGGGCTTAAAATTAGTTCTGGGAGGTAAAAATCGACTCAAATATTAAATAAAAAAATTCAGGTCCGTATTTAAAAAAAATTAAGTTGATAACGAAACGTCGCAGAGTGGGACGAACTGTAGAAATTAGTGGACAAAAAATATAAGTGCTAGATAAAAATATTTCAAATAAAAGTTGTAGGGTTTAAAAAGATCTATTTACTGATTTTATTAGTCTGACCTTGAGTGGTGTCGCCAAGGTCAAAGCGAGGTCACCTTGAATTTTTTAAACGAAATGCCCCAAGTCAAAGTTTTTTTTTTACAATTTCACGTTCGGTTGTTCGAATTATCTCGAAATTTAGGGAAAGGGTGTTTACAGATTTATGCAGAAACGTAATCCCAAATTAATTTTGAATAGATTTGTGTAATTTCAAGTCGATGGCAATTGTTTTACCGACGAGAAGTTAGCCATAAAAATTCCAGCCATAGATTTCCCGGCGCATCCACCATTTCGGTGCGATTTTTAATTTTTATTTGTGTAGTGTCTTTCTGTGGGTGTATTTATCAACTATAAACTGTCAAAAGGCCATGAAAATTAAAACGAAAAAACAAAAAATTATCTGACAGTCATTAATTCATGGGTGGCGTTTAAAAAAATCGTAACTCAAAAAGGGCATTGCAAAAAAAAAAATTTTATTTTCGCAATGCCTTTCTGCAAGTACAGTAAACAATTACAAATCGTCAAAAAACCGTGACGAATATTATTTATATTTTTTATTTAACATTAACAGAAAATCGTGGATGGCCCATAAAACAAAAAGGGCATTGCAAAAAAAATTATTTTATTTTCGCAATGCCTTTCTGCAAGTACAGTTAACAATTACAAATCGTCAAAAAACCGTGACGAACATTATTTATATTTTTTATTTAACATTAACAGAAAATCGTGGATGGCCCATAAAACAAAAAGGGCATTGCGAAAAAAATTATTTTATTACCGCAATGCCTTTCTGCAAGTACAGTAAACAATTACAAATCGTCAAAAAACCGTGACGAATATTATTTATATTTTTTATTTAACATTAACAGAAAATCGTGGATGGCCCATAAAACAAAAAGGGCATTGCAAAAAAAATTATTTTATTTTCGCAATGCCTTTCTGCAAGTACAGTTAACAATTACAAATCGTCAAAAAACCGTGACGAATATTATTTATATTTTTTATTTAACATTGACAGAAAATCGTGGATGGCCCATAAAACAAAAAGGGCATTGCAAAAAAAATTATTTTATTTTCGCAATGCCTTTCTGCAAGTACAGTAAACAATTACAAATCGTCAAAAAACCGTGACGAATATTATTTATATTTTTTATTTAACATTAACAGAAAATCGTGGATGGCCCATAAAACAAAAAGGGCATTGCAAAAAAAATTATTTTATTTTTGCAATGCCTTTCTGCAAGTACAGTTAACAATTACAAATCGTCAAAAAACCGTGATGAATATTATTTATATTTTTTATTTAACATTAACAGAAAATCGTGGATGGCCCATAAAACAAAAAGGGCATTGCAAAAAAAATTATTTTATTTTCGCAATGCCTTTCTGCAAGTACAGTAAACAATTACAAATCGTCAAAAAACCGTGACGAATATTATTTATATTTTTTATTTAACATTAACAGAAAATCGTGGATGGCCCATAAAACAAAAAGGGCATTGCAAAAAAAATTATTTTATTTTCGCAATGCCTTTCTGCAAGTACAGTAAACAATTACAAATCGTCAAAAAACCGTGACGAATATTATTTATATTTTTTATTTAACATTAACAGAAAATCGTGGATGGCTCATAAAACAAAAAGGGCATTGCAAAAAAAATTATTTTATTTTCGCAATGCCTTTCTGCAAGTACAGTTAACAATTACAAATCGTCAAAAAACAGTGACGAATATTATTTATATTTTTTATTTAACATTAACAGAAAATCGTGGATGGCCCATAAAACAAAAAGGGCATTGCAAAAAAAATTATTTTATTTTCGCAATGCCTTTCTGCAAGTACAGTAAACAATTACAAATCGTCAAAAAACCGTGACGAATATTATTTATATATTTTATTTAACATTAACAGAAAATCGTGGATGGCCCATAAAACAAAAAGGGCATTGCAAAAAAAATTATTTTATTACCGCAATGCCTTTCTGCAAGTACAGTAAACAATTACAAATCGTCAAAAAACCGTGACGAATATTATTTATATTTTTTATTTAACATTAACAGAAAATCGTGGATGGCCCATAAAACAAAAAGGGCATTGCAAAAAAAATTATTTTATTTTCGCAATGCCTTTCTGCAAGTACAGTTAACAATTACAAATCGTCAAAAAACCGTGACGAATATTATTTATATTTTTTATTTAACATTAACAGAAAATCGTGGATGGCCCATAAAACAAAAAGGGCATTGCAAAAAAAATTATTTTATTTTCGCAATGCCTTTCTGCAAGTACAGTTAATAATTACAAATCGTCAAAAAACCGTGACGAATATTATTTATATTTTTTATTTAACATTAACAGAAAATCGTGGATGGCCCATAAAACAAAAAGGGCATTGCAAAAAAAATTATTTTATTACCGCAATGCCTTTCTGCAAGTACAGTAAACAATTACAAATCGTCAAAAAACCGTGACGAATATTATTTATATTTTTTATTTAACATTAACAGAAAATCGTGGATGGCCCATAAAACAAAAAGGGCATTGCAAAAAAAATTATTTTATTACCGCAATGCCTTTCTGCAAGTACAGTAAACAATTACAAATCGTCAAAAAACCGTGACGAATATTATTTATATTTTTTATTTAACATTAACAGAAAATCGTGGATGGCCCATAAAACAAAAAGGGCATTGCAAAAAAAATTATTTTATTTTCGCAATGCCTTTCTGCAAGTACAGTTAATAATTACAAATCGTCAAAAAACCGTGACGAATATTATTTATATTTTTTATTTAACATTAACAGAAAATCGTGGATGGCCCATAAAACAAAAAGGGCATTGCAAAAAAAATTATTTTATTTTCGCAATGCCTTTCTGCAAGTACAGTAAACAATTACAAATCGTCAAAAAACCGTGACGAATATTATTTATATTTTTTATTTAACATTAACAGAAAATCGTGGATGGCCCATAAAACAAAAAGGGCATTGCAAAAAAAATTATTTTATTTTCGCAATGCCTTTCTGCAAGTACAGTTAACAATTACAAATCGTCAAAAAACCGTGACGAACATTATTTATATTTTTTATTTAACATTAACAGAAAATCGTGGATGGCCCATAAAACAAAAAGGGCATTGCAAAAAAAATTATTTTATTACCGCAATGCCTTTCTCCAAGTACAGTAAACAATTACAAATCGTCAAAAAACCGTGACGAATATTATTTATATTTTTTATTTAACATTAACAGAAAATCGTGGATGGCCCATAAAACAAAAAGGGCATTGCAAAAAAAATTATTTTATTACCGCAATGCCTTTCTGCAAGTACAGTTAACAATTACAAATCGTCAAAAAACCGTGACGAATATTATTTATATTTTTTATTTAACATTAACAGAAAATCGTGGATGGCCCATAAAACAAAAAGGGCATTGCAAAAAAAATTATTTTATTTTCGCAATGCCTTTCTGCAAGTACAGTTAACAATTACAAATCGTCAAAAAACCGTGATGAATATTATTTATATTTTTTATTTAACATTAACAGAAAATCGTGGATGGCCCATAAAACAAAAAGGGCATTGCAAAAAAAATTATTTTATTTTCGCAATGCCTTTCTGCAAGTACAGTAAACAATTACAAATCGTCAAAAAACCGTGACGAATATTATTTATATTTTTTATTTAACATTAACAGAAAATCGTGGATGGCCCATAAAACAAAAAGGGCATTGCAAAAAAAATTATTTTATTTTCGCAATGCCTTTCTGCAAGTACAGTAAACAATTACAAATCGTCAAAAAACCGTGACGAATATTATTTATATTTTTTATTTAACATTAACAGAAAATCGTGGATGGCCCATAAAACAAAAAGGGCATTGCAAAAAAAAATATTTTATTTTCGCAATGCCTTTCTGCAAGTACAGTTAACAATTACAAATCGTCAAAAAACCGTGACGAATATTATTTATATTTTTTATTTAACATTAACAGAAAATCGTGGATGGCCCATAAAACAAAAAGGGCATTGCAAAAAAAATTATTTTATTTTCGCAATGCCTTTCTGCAAGTACAGTAAACAATTACAAATCGTCAAAAAACCGTGACGAATATTATTTATATTTTTTATTTAACATTAACAGAAAATCGTGGATGGCCCATAAAACAAAAAGGGCATTGCAAAAAAAATTATTTTATTACCGCAATGCCTTTCTGCAAGTACAGTAAACAATTACAAATCGTCAAAAAACCGTGACGAATATTATTTATATTTTTTATTTAACATTAACAGAAAATCGTGGATGGCCCATAAAACAAAAAGGGCATTGCAAAAAAAATTATTTTATTACCGCAATGCCTTTCTGCAAGTACAGTAAACAATTACAAATCGTCAAAAAACCGTGACGAATATTATTTATATTTTTTATTTAACATTAACAGAAAATCGTGGATGGCCCATAAAACAAAAAGGGCATTGCAAAAAAAATTATTTTATTACCGCAATGCCTTTCTGCAAGTACAGTTAACAATTACAAATCGTCAAAAAACCGTGACGAATATTATTTATATTTTTTATTTAACATTAACAGAAAATCGTGGATGGCCCATAAAACAAAAAGGGCATTGCAAAAAAAATTATTTTATTACCGCAATGCCTTTCTGCAAGTACAGTAAACAATTACAAATCGTCAAAAAACCGTGACGAATATTATTTATATTTTTTATTTAACATTAACAGAAAATCGTGGATGGCCCATAAAACAAAAAGGGCATTGCAAAAAAAATTATTTTATTACCGCAATGCCTTTCTGCAAGTACAGTTAACAATTACAAATCGTCAAAAAACCGTGACGAATATTATTTATATTTTTTATTTAACATTAACAGAAAATCGTGGATGGCCCATAAAACAAAAAGGGCATTGCAAAAAAAATTATTTTATTACCGCAATGCCTTTCTGCAAGTACAGTAAACAATTACAAATCGTCAAAAAACCGTGACGAATATTATTTATATTTTTTATTTAACATTAACAGAAAATCGTGGATGGCCCATAAAACAAAAAGGGCATTGCAAAAAAAATTATTTTATTACCGCAATGCCTTTCTGCAAGTACAGTTAACAATTACAAATCGTCAAAAAACCGTGACGAATATTATTTATATTTTTTATTTAACATTAACAGAAAATCGTGGATGGCCCATAAAACAAAAAGGGCATTGCAAAAAAAATTATTTTATTACCGCAATGCCTTTCTGCAAGTACAGTAAACAATTACAAATCGTCAAAAAACCGTGACGAATATTATTTATATTTTTTATTTAACATTAACAGAAAATCGTGGATGGCCCATAAAACAAAAAGGGCATTGCAAAAAAAATTATTTTATTACCGCAATGCCTTTCTGCAAGTACAGTAAACAATTACAAACCGACAAAAAACCGTGACGAATATTATTTATATTTTTTATTTAACATTAACAGAAAATCGTGGATGGCCCATAAAACAAAAAGGGCATTGCAAAAAAAAATATTTTATTTTCGCAATGCCTTTCTGCAAGTACAGTTAACAATTACAAATCGTCAAAAAACCGTGACGAATATTATTTATATTTTTTATTTAACATTAACAGAAAATCGTGGATGGCCCATAAAACAAAAAGGGCATTGCAAAAAAAATTATTTTATTACCGCAATGCCTTTCTGCAAGTACAGTAAACAATTACAAATCGTCAAAAAACCGTGACGAATATTATTTATATTTTTTATTTAACATTAACAGAAAATCGTGGATGGCCCATAAAACAAAAAGGGCATTGCAAAAAAAATTATTTTATTTTCGCAATGCCTTTCTGCAAGTACAGTAAACAATTACAAATCGTCAAAAAACCGTGACGAATATTATTTATATTTTTTATTTAACATTAACAGAAAATCGTGGATGGCCCATAAAACAAAAAGGGCATTGCAAAAAAAATTATTTTATTACCGCAATGCCTTTCTGCAAGTACAGTAAACAATTACAAATCGTCAAAAAACCGTGACGAATATTATTTATATTTTTTATTTAACATTAACAGAAAATCGTGGATGGCCCATAAAACAAAAAGGGCATTGCAAAAAAAATTATTTTATTTTCGCAATGCCTTTCTGCAAGTACAGTAAACAATTACAAATCGTCAAAAAACCGTGACGAATATTATTTATATTTTTTATTTAACATTAACAGAAAATCGTGGATGGCCCATAAAACAAAAAGGGCATTGCAAAAAAAATTATTTTATTTTCGCAATGCCTTTCTGCAAGTACAGTTAACAATTACAAATCGTCAAAAAACCGTGACGAACATTATTTATATTTTTTATTTAACATTAACAGAAAATCGTGGATGGCCCATAAAACAAAAAGGGCATTGCAAAAAAAATTATTTTATTACCGCAATGCCTTTCTCGAAGTACAGTAAACAATTACAAATCGTCAAAAAACCGTGACGAATATTATTTATATTTTTTATTTAACATTAACAGAAAATCGTGGATGGCCCATAAAACAAAAAGGGCATTGCAAAAAAAATTATTTTATTTTCGCAATGCCTTTCTGCAAGTACAGTAAACAATTACAAATCGTCAAAAAACCGTGACGAATATTATTTATATTTTTTATTTAACATTAACAGAAAATCGTGGATGGCCCATAAAACAAAAAGGGCATTGCAAAAAATTAGGAAAATTAGGAACTATCTAGAACCTTTAAAAACCCAATATACCCATAAAACTTAATTTTACGAGCGGTACAAAGGAGACTCCGCGCCCTAGCCGCTAACCGTAAACATATTTCACACGCTCAAGGGAGGCCTTGAGCCTGTGAAATATTTCTGCTTGATTTTTATTACGTCTAATAAAATATAAAAAACAGGTTATTATTTCTTTTAGTTTAGTTTATTACATCCGGTGGTTGGAACGTGGTAAATGCGTCAGCAAGTGCACGTATACAATTTTCTAGGGCGGGTCACGTAGAGTTTACGAATTTTGCTTACTTATTCACAATAGGTAAAAAGAGCGAAAATATGCATTTTATGCACATAATGAAAAAAATATGCTCTAAATCAAGGGTCTTCAACCCGCGGCCCGCGGGCCGCTTGCGGCCCGCCGATATGTTTTCTGCGGCCCGCCAACAGCACTCTCAATGCTGAATACAGTGACATAACTTATTTCTGCGATGTTCGTTGGCTGAGCCGAGGTAAAATGTTAAAACATTGTTGAAATGGCATCTAAGGACCCTAAAACGGATATTTCCGTAAAAAAAAAATTAAAAATGTTTCACGATCACAATAGTTTCTCGTACTTCGTAACGGAGAAAGTAAAAAAGAATATTATTTGATTACAGAAATTCGCTACAATACATTCAAAAACTAATAAGTAAAAAAAACAGTTGAAGATAGGTACAGGACATGGTACATGAAATATATCTAGAATTTTCTGAACAATCCAAAAATTGAATAATATATAGGGTGTTGCATTTAAAATAGGAAAGTTGGTATTGGGCTCTGCTACATGACACACCCTGTATAAAAAGTTTTTGCTGAAAAAAATGCACAACTAAAAATACTAATCGACGTATCCGAGCGTTTTGTCGAACACGCCCCTATTTATTTATTATCGAATTTATTCCATTTGGCTGATACACACTGTATTTTAAAGTGCAACATATACAGAATATCCATTTATGTCCATTTTATGAACGTAATTTAAATCGTAAAAAGTCACTGAAGGAAGAAATGTAAATCTGGTATGAGAAAATAATATTTTTATCGATTAAATGTCTTTGCAAATAAAATAATTTATGAATTATATATTAAAATCTGTTTTGAATAACTGTATGAACTTTTTCCTGAGTATATAGGCGACAACTAATATTTTTTTAGCATTTATTGTTACAAAAAACATTTTTTCAACAAATCTATTAATTTGCAGTTACAATTCTAGCAAAATCTGTAAAACCCTGTCCCTAAGTTTCGAGGTAATCAAAATAGAGCTTGAAATTGAAGATAAAATCAATAATTTCTTATAAAAAATCTAAAAACAATTGCCGTCGACTTGAAGTTTCAGAAAATTTGCAACATGTGGGATTTTTTTTATTAATTAACGAAACAAAACTATTGTAAAAATTTCGCGCATCCCTTTCTATTTTATTCAATAATTAATACTATATTGTCCCATATATTGCATAGTTCTGGATATTTATTATTTTTATATAATATTCTTACCCCCAATATTGTTTTTAAAGCGAATAACTTTCTTGTCTCTTGTCTCTCATTAACACATATATAGTAGGGAAGGCCTAACAGCATTAAAAGAAATTATTTCAAGTACGGTTAATTTCATTATAATAAAAAAATAGTTTTTCAATGAGAAAATAAAAAAAATCACCATTTTTTCATGGACAATGTGTTCAGTAAATAACTGCATGGCATCTATCGAATTTGGCACCGACTTAAATGTTCCATCAACTGAAATGTTTATATTTTGGAAATATAAATCCACGATTTTCTGTTAATGTTAAATAAAAAATATAAATAATATTCGTCACGGTTTTTTGACGATTTGTAATTGTTAACTGTACTTGCAGAAAGGCATTGCGAAAATAAAATATTTTTTTTTGCAATGCCCTTTTTGTTTTATGGGCCATCCACGATTTTCTGTTAATGTTAAATAAAAAATATAAATAATATTCGTCACGGTTTTTTGACGATTTGTAATTATTAACTGTACTTGCAGAAAGGCATTGCGGTAATAAAATAATTTTTTTTGCAATGCCCTTTTTGTTTTATGGGCCATCCACGATTTTCTGTTAATGTTAAATAAAAAATATAAATAATATTCGTCACGGTTTTTTGACGATTTGTAATTATTAACTGTACTTGCAGAAAGGCATTGCGAAAATAAAATAATTTTTTTTGCAATGCCCTTTTTGTTTTATGGGCCATCCACGATTTTCTGTTAATGTTAAATAAAAAATATAAATAATATTCGTCACGGTTTTTTGACGATTTGTAATTGTTTACTGTACTTGCAGAAAGGCATTGCGGTAATAAAATAATTTTTTTTGCAATGCCCTTTTTGTTTTATGGGCCATCCACGATTTTCTGTTAATGTTAAATAAAAAATATAAATAATGTTCGTCACGGTTTTTTGACGATTTGTAATTGTTAACTGTACTTGCAGAAAGGCATTGCGAAAATAAAATATTTTTTTTTGCAATGCCCTTTTTGTTTTATGGGCCATCCACGATTTTCTGTTAATGTTAAATAAAAAATATAAATAATATTCGTCACGGTTTTTTGACGATTTGTAATTATTAACTGTACTTGCAGAAAGGCATTGCGGTAATAAAATAATTTTTTTTGCAATGCCCTTTTTGTTTTATGGGCCATCCACGATTTTCTGTTAATGTTAAATAAAAAATATAAATAATATTCGTCACGGTTTTTTGACGATTTGTAATTATTAACTGTACTTGCAGAAAGGCATTGCGGTAATAAAATAATTTTTTTTGCAATGCCCTTTTTGTTTTATGGGCCATCCACGATTTTCTGTTAATGTTAAATAAAAAATATAAATAATATTCGTCACGGTTTTTTGACGATTTGTAATTGTTTACTGTACTTGCAGAAAGGCATTGCGAAAATAAAATAATTTTTTTTGCAATGCCCTTTTTGTTTTATGGGCCATCCACGATTTTCTGTTAATGTTAAATAAAAAATATAAATAATGTTCGTCACGGTTTTTTGACGATTTGTAATTGTTAACTGTACTTGCAGAAAGGCATTGCGAAAATAAAATATTTTTTTTTGCAATGCCCTTTTTGTTTTATGGGCCATCCACGATTTTCTGTTAATGTTAAATAAAAAATATAAATAATATTCGTCACGGTTTTTTGACGATTTGTAATTATTAACTGTACTTGCAGAAAGGCATTGCGGTAATAAAATAATTTTTTTTGCAATGCCCTTTTTGTTTTATGGGCCATCCACGATTTTCTGTTAATGTTAAATAAAAAATATAAATAATATTCGTCACGGTTTTTTGACGATTTGTAATTGTTTACTGTACTTGCAGAAAGGCATTGCGAAAATAAAATAATTTTTTTTGCAATGCCCTTTTTGTTTTATGGGCCATCCACGATTTTCAGTTAATGTTAAATAAAAAATATAAATAATGTTCGTCACGGTTTTTTGACGATTTGTAATTGTTTACTGTACTTGCAGAAAGGCATTGCGAAAATAAAATAATTTTTTTTGCAATGCCCTTTTTGTTTTATGGGCCATCCACGATTTTCTGTTAATGTTAAATAAAAAATATAAATAATGTTCGTCACGGTTTTTTGACGATTTTTAATTGTTAACTGTACTTGCAGAAAGGCATTGCGAAAATAAAATATTTTTTTTTGCAATGCCCTTTTTGTTTTATGGGCCATCCACGATTTTCTGTTAATGTTAAATAAAAAATATAAATAATATTCGTCACGGTTTTTTGACGATTTGTAATTATTAACTGTACTTGCAGAAAGGCATTGCGGTAATAAAATAATTTTTTTTGCAATGCCCTTTTTGTTTTATGGGCCATCCACGATTTTCTGTTAATGTTAAATAAAAAATATAAATAATATTCGTCACGGTTTTTTGACGATTTGTAATTATTTACTGTACTTGCAGAAAGGCATTGCGGTAATAAAATAATTTTTTTTGCAATGCCCTTTTTGTTTTATGGGCCATCCACGATTTTCTGTTAATGTTAAATAAAAAATATAAATAATATTCGTCACGGTTTTTTGACGATTTGTAATTGTTTACTGTACTTGCAGAAAGGCATTGCGAAAATAAAATAATTTTTTTTGCAATGCCCTTTTTGTTTTATGGGCCATCCACGATTTTCTGTTAATGTTAAATAAAAAATATAAATAATATTCGTCACGGTTTTTTGACGATTTGTAATTGTTAACTGTACTTGCAGAAAGGCATTGCGAAAATAAAATAATTTTTTTTGCAATGCCCTTTTTGTTTTATGAGCCATCCACGATTTTCTGTTAATGTTAAATAAAAAATATAAATAATATTCGTCACGGTTTTTTGACGATTTGTAATGGTTTACTGTACTTGCAGAAAGGCATTGCGAAAATAAAATAATTTTTTTTGCAATGCCCTTTTTGTTTTATGGGCCATCCACGATTTTCAGTTAATGTTAAATAAAAAATATAAATAATGTTCGTCACGGTTTTTTGACGATTTGTAATTGTTAACTGTACTTGCAGAAAGGCATTGCGAAAATAAAATAATTTTTTTTGCAATGCCCTTTTTGTTTTATGGGCCATCCACGATTTTCTGTTAATGTTAAATAAAAAATATAAATAATATTCGTCACGGTTTTTTGACGATTTGTAATTGTTAACTGTACTTGCAGAAAGGCATTGCGAAAATAAAATAATTTTTTTTGCAATGCCCTTTTTGTTTTATGGGCCATCCACGATTTTCTGTTAATGTTAAATAAAAAATATAAATAATATTCGTCACGGTTTTTTGACGATTTGTAATTGTTAACTGTACTTGCAGAAAGGCATTGCGAAAATAAAATAATTTTTTTTGCAATGCCCTTTTTGTTTTATGGGCCATCCACGATTTTCAGTTAATGTTAAATAAAAAATATAAATAATGTTCGTCACGGTTTTTTGACGATTTGTAATTGTTAACTGTACTTGCAGAAAGGCATTGCGAAAATAAAATAATTTTTTTTGCAATGCCCTTTTTGTTTTATGGGCCATCCACGATTTTCTGTTAATGTTAAATAAAAAATATAAATAATATTCGTCACGGTTTTTTGACGATTTGTAATTGTTAACTGTACTTGCAGAAAGGCATTGCGAAAATAAAATAATTTTTTTTGCAATGCCCTTTTTGTTTTATGGGCCATCCACGATTTTCAGTTAATGTTAAATAAAAAATATAAATAATGTTCGTCACGGTTTTTTGACGATTTGTAATTGTTAACTGTACTTGCAGAAAGGCATTGCGAAAATAAAATAATTTTTTTTGCAATGCCCTTTTTGAGTTACGATTTTTTTAAACGCCACCCATGAATTAATGACTGTCAGATATTTTTTTGTTTTTTCGTTTTAATTTTCATGGCCTTTTGACAGTTTATAGTTGATAAATACACCCACAGAAAGACACTACACAAATAAAAATTAAAAATCGCACCGAAATGGTGGATGCGCCGGGAAATCTATGGCTGGAATTTTTATGGCTAACTTCTCGTCGGTAATTGTTTTTACATTTTTGTCAGGTTATTAAAATTGTTGTATTTTTCCAGAATTTCGCGCACTGTTCAAAAATAGAATTATCTCGAAATTTAGGGTGAAATTAAACGGATTTTTATAGAATCATAATCTCGAATTAATTTTGAATAGATTTGTGAAATTTCAAGACGAAGGCAATTGTTTTTATATTTTTTGCAAGTCGGCGAAATTATTGATTTTTTTTTCTACAATTTCGCGCTCTGTTCGAATAGAATTATCTCGAAATTTTGGAGGAGGTGCTTACAGATTTTTATGGAATCGTAATCTCGAATTATTTTTGAGTAGATTTGTGAAATTTCAAGACAATGTCAATTGTTTTTATATTTTTTGCAAGTCGGCGAAATGATTGATTTTTTCTACAATTTCGCGCTTTGTTCGAATGGGATTATCTCGAAATTTTGGATGAGGTGCTTACAGATTTTTATGGAATCGTAATCTCGAATTAATTTTGAATAGATTTGTGTAATTTCAAGTCGATGGCAATTGTTTTTATATTTTTTGCGAGTCGGTGAAATGATCGTTTTTTTCTACAATTTCGCGCTCTGTTCGAATGGGATTATCTCGAAATTTGGGGATTGGGCGTTTATGAATTTTTGAAGAATCGTAATCCCAAAGTAATTTTGAATAGATTTGTGTAATATTAAGTGGATTGCAATTGTTTTTATATTTTTTTCAAGTCGGCGAAATTATTGATTTTTTTCTACAATTTCGCGCTATGTTCGAATGGTTTTATCTCGAAATTTGGGGATTGGGCGTTTACAGATTTTTGCAGAATCGTAATCCCAAATTAATTTTGAATAGATTTGTGTAATTTCAAGTCGATGGCAATTGTTTTTATATTTTTTGCGAGTCGGTGAAATGATCGTTTTTTTTCTACAATTTCGCGCTCTGTTCGAATGGGATTATCTCGAAATTTGGGGATTGGGCGTTTACGGATTTTTGCAGAATCGTAATCCCAAATTAATTTTTAATAGATTTGTGAAATTTCAAGTCGATGGCAATTACTTTTATATTTTTTGCGAGTCGGTGAAATGATCTTTTTTTTCTACAATTTCGCGCTCTGTTCGAATGGGATTATCTCGAAATTTGGGGATTGGGCGTTTATGAATTTTTGAAGAATCGTAATCCCAAAGTAATTTTGAATAGATTTGTGTAATATTAAGTCGATTGCAATTGTTTTTATATTTTTTTCAAGTCGGCGAAATTATTGTTTTTTTTTTACAATTTCACGCTCTGTTCGAATGGGATTATCTCGAAATTTAGGGATTGGGCGTTTACAGATTTTTGCAGAATCGTAATCCCAAATTAATTTTGAATAGATTTGTGAAATTTCCAGACGATGGCAATTATTTTTATATTTTTTACAAGTCGGCGAAATTATTGAATTTTTCTACAATTTCGCGCTCTGTTCCAATGGGATTATCTCGAAATTTGGGGATTGGGCGTTTACGGATTTTTGCAGAATCGTAATCCCAAATTAATTTTTAATAGATTTGTGAAATTTCAAGTCGATGGCAATTACTTTTATATTTTTTGCGAGTCGGTGAAATGATCTTTTTTTTCTACAATTTCGCGCTCTGTTCGAATGGGATTATCTCGAAATTTGGGGATTGGGCGTTTATGAATTTTTGAAGAATCGTAATCCCAAAGTAATTTTGAATAGATTTGTGTAATATTAAGTCGATTGCAATTGTTTTTATATTTTTTTCAAGTCGGCGAAATTATTGTTTTTTTTTTACAATTTCACGCTCTGTTCGAATGGGATTATCTCGAAATTTAGGGATTGGGCGTTTACAGATTTTTGCAGAATCGTAATCCCAAATTAATTTTGAATAGATTTGTGAAATTTCCAGACGATGGCAATTATTTTTATATTTTTTACAAGTCGGCGAAATTATTGAATTTTTCTACAATTTCGCGCTCTGTTCCAATGGGATTATCTCGAAATTTGGGGATTGGGTGGGCGTTTACAGATTTTTGCAGAATCGTAATCCCAAAGTAATTTTGAATAGATTTGTGAAATTTCAAGACGATGGCAATTGTTTTTATATTTTTTGCAAGTCGGCGAAATTATTGATTTTTTCTACAATTTCACGCTCTGTTCAAATAGAATTATCTTGAAATTTAGGGTGGTGTGCTTACAGATTTTTATGGAATCGCAATCTCGAATAAATTTTGAATAGATTTGAGAAACTTTAAGCCGATGGCGATTATTTTTAATTAAATTTAAAGTTTCAATCCAACGGAAATTGTTTTCATATTTTTTTGCGACGCCAAAAATATGAAAATTTTAACAAATTTTGCGTTTTAGTTTCAAATTATCTCTAAAACTAGGATTTCAAAATTTGAAGTTTTTAAAGAATCGTAATGCATATATTGTCTGTATATTTAGAAAATTCTACCTCGATGGCAATTTTTTGTAGTCGCCAAAATGATTATAAACTTTTACAAGTTTAGTCTTCATTTACATGAAATTTTTCCAAAATCAATTGAAAGGATTTATGTGACTTTTCACGAAATTAAAGTTGAAAAGGTTTTTGGGTAAATTTGGAAAGTTTGACCTCGATGGCGATTGTTTTGGTATTTTTTTTTGTAGTCGCCAAAATGACTATAAATTTTTACAAGTTTTCATTGACATGAAATTTTTCCAAAATCAAGTGAAAGGATTTATGTAACTTTTCACGAAATAAAAGCTGAAAGAGTTTTTGGGTAAATTTGGAAAGTTTCACCTCGATAGCAATTGTTTTTATATTTTTTTTGTTGTCACCAAAATGATTATAAATTTTTACAAGTTTAGTCTTCATTGACATGAAATTTTTCCAAAATCAAGTGAAAGGATTTATGTCACTTTTCACGAAATGAAAGTACAAACGAGTTTTGGGTAAATTTTGAAAGTTTCACCTCGATGGCAATTGTTTTTATATTTTTTACAGTCGCCAAAATGACTATAAATTTTTACAAGTTTGTCTTCAGTGACATGAAATTTTTCCAAAATCAAGTGAAAGGATTTATGTGACTTTTCACGAAATGCAAGTTGAAAGAGTTTTTGGGTAAATTTCAAAGTTTGACGGCGATTGTTTTGGTATTTTTTTTTGTAGTCGCCAAAATGATTATAAATTTTTACAAGTTTAGTCTTCATTGACATGAAATTTTTCCAAAATCAAATGAAAGGATTTATTTAACTTTTCACGAAATGAAAGCTGAAAGAGTTTTGGGTAAAATTGAAAAGTTTCACCTCGATGGCAATTGTTTTGATATTTTTTTTATCGTCGCCAAAATGATAATAAATTTTTACAAGTTTAGTCTTCATTGACATAAATTTTTTCCAAAATCAAGTGAAAAGATTTATGTGATTTTCCACGAAATGAAAGTTGAAAGAGTTTTTTGGGTAAATTTCGAAAGTTTCACCTCGATGGCAATTGTTTTTATATTTTTTTACCGTCGCCAAAATGACTATAATTTTTTTTTCACAAGTTTCCCAAATTTTTGTGGAGGCATTTATGTAACTTTTCACGAAATGAAAGTTGAAATAATTTTGGGTAAATTTGGAAAATTTCATCTCGATGGTATTTTTTTTTACAGGCGCCGAAATGATTGTATTTTTTTACAAATTTACTCAATGTAAGCATGCGAATTTTCCAAAAATCTGGTGATAAGATTGTATGCAGCTTTTCACGAAATTAAACTTGAATGAATTTTGAGTAAATTTGGAAAGTTTCAATCCAATGGTAATTGTTTTCATATTTTTTTGGGGCGCCGAAACAATTGCAATTTCACGCTCGGTTCGAACGGGACAAATATTTAAATAATTAAAATTATTTTCTTGCCACAAACTTCAAATCACTCGCTAGAATCTTGACTATACGAGAATTTGACTTTGGGTACTTGCTTAGACCGTCAAAGTACTCTTTGGTAATCGTCGGAACTTTTAGAAATCCGCACTGCAACGGTAAAATTTTTAAATCGAAACGTCAAGATCTTGACTCGAAAAAATGGACACCCTGTATTTATCTGATGCACTCCAATGTTACAATTTTTTAATCGAAACGTTAGAATGTTGACTACGGTATTTCCACGTAAAAATATATCTTATGCACTCTGGCGTTGAAATTTTTAAATCGAAACGTCAAGATCTTGACTCGAGAAAACGGACACCCTGTATATATCTGATGCACTCCAACGTTAAAATTTTTAAATCGAAACGTCAGGATGTTGACTACGGTATTTGAACGTAAAAATATATCTTAGTCACTCTGACGTTGAAATTTTTAAACCGAAACGTCAAGATCTTGACTCGAAAAAACGGACACCCTGTATATATCCGATTACGACTGTTAATGTGATAGATCCATCGGACAAAACAAACCACGGCCGCCTCCTTTCACCCATTAATTGCTCGTTACATTTACTCCGATGAATAAATAATCGTAGAAAGTCCAGCAATAATCGGTTTCAATTTAACAACAAATCATCACTAGAACGCACGATAAATTGATATATTACAGCGCAATTAGTAATAAATAATAAACGGACTTGAATATACAAATTATATTTTTTTAGTAAATGAATCGTACAAACTCGTATAATATTTATAATGAATATTGATTTGCTGTGTTTTCTTTTTTTTTTTGTATTTAATTTTTCCGCTCGAATGCGAAATAATCCAACAGGTGTGCGGTGTTTCGAATAAACGCATTTATTTTTTATTTGTATTATTTTATTATTAATAATCGTATAAACAAATCGCCACGAATTTTGTTTTATTTAAAATATTGGCTTTACTAATTTATACGAAATAAATAAATAAATATTAAGTTAAGTTCTCCCAGATTCGGACATTCGCTAATTCAATGACACGTATCACTGTTTGAATTATGGGTAAAACGATTCATCTCCGTGAACTGTTTCGAACCGGTTCATCTCCATGTACGGTTCTGAATCGGTTCATCTCCATGTACGGTTCTGAATCGGTTCATCGCCGCGAATAGCTGCGAATTGGTTCATTCGGTTCGTTTGCATGAATTACTCCGAATCGGTTCTACGGCTCTGAATCGGATCGTTTGCGTGAATGACTCCGAATTGGTTCATCTCCGCGAATGGCTCTGAATCGGTTTATCGCCGCGAATAGCTGCGAATTAGTTCATTCGGTTCGTTTGCATGAATTACTCTGAATCAGGGTTCGGAAAATATCCGATATTTATATAAATATCAATATATCCGATATATATATCGGATATATATCCGATATATATCAACTTCTTGATATTTATTCTTGGTCATTAATTTTAATGTTTATATGACTTCTTAATTATATAATGCGCATACTTTATTTATATTATATTTATTTATTGCAAACAAACAAAGTTAACATTTAAAATAACATTTAAATTGTTAAAATATTTGACATCAAATTGAAATTTTTTTGAAATAAAGACTTTTTTGCTCTTCACTATGTTTTCAGGGATAAATTAAAGAATTTTCAAAGTGAGGAACTTTTTTTGTTTTTTTTTTGCTCACAATTACTTTTTCACTCCGACAAAATAGAGTCATTTCGCCCATCTCTAGGTAATATTAAAGCACATGCTTACTATTTATATTGCTGCAACTGGAAAATTTCGAGAAAAGGGGGAATTTTTTAGTATTCTGTGTTTCATAAATATCCATGATATATATCCGATGATATATATATCGTCCGAACCCTGCTCTGAATGAATCTACGCGAATGGCTGTGAATCGGTTCATTTGCGTGAAAGATTCCGAATCGGTTCGTTTGCATGAATTACTCCGAATCGGTTCTACGGCTCTGAATCGGATCGTTTGCGTGAATGACTTCGAATCGGTTCATCTCCGCGAATGGCTGTAAATCGGTTCAGTTGCATGACTGGCTCCGAATCGGTTCATGTCCGTCTACGGCTCTGAACCGGTTCATCTGCGCGATTGCCTGCGAATCGGTTCGTTTGCGTGAATGACTGCGAATCGGTTTATATTTCGTTGATCGGATTATTTCCGCAAACGGCTTCGAACCGATTCCCCAACTCATCGGCCATTACCACGGCTATATGAATATTTTCTGTGTATGCAAGCATTATTCTAATTTATAAATTACTCATAAAATAAATCAGTGGTGCAGCCAAGAATTATCACTAAAAATGTAATGTGAAATAAACCGAACTTGATATTATTAATGAGCGTTCGAGCCGAAATGTAGACATTTTATGCGTGATTTTTTTTTCTGATTTTTTAAATTATATTCAGAGGTCGTGGATTGACCTCAAAGTTAAAAAAAAAACTTTTTTTTCGTATGCTTCAAAATTAGTTTTCCGAGGTTTAGATAAATAAAAAACGCCGATTTTCTACAATTTTAATATTTACGCCGCAGCAAAATGTGCGCGCCGTTGTAACAGACGATAGGCGTGGTGCGTGCGTAATCGCAATCTGCTAATGTTCTCAACTTATCGTAATCCATACTGATTTATCTACACGAGATTCTATAATTGTCGTTACACAATCGGTAATTTTAAACAATATCATCGTTTCTAGAAACACTTTAATTGTTACGGCCGACGCAAGTGCAAAATCAAAGGTCTAATTACGCTGCGCGGTGAAAGGCTCTGTCGTAATCACCGTAATTTTATTTATGTAGGATGCGAACGAAGGTTTTAATTATTTGCAATTAGAAGGAAAAACGTTTGAGGGTAAGGATGTTGCGAACCCGACCCACGCATTCCCGTTTATTATTAAATCTCGAAAATCAAGGATACTCGATACTGCTCCCGGTGTGAACTAATTACAATGGGAACTCATTATGTGTGAAATTAATAATTCATGTTTATTATTATTCTCCGGTGTCGAGTTAATAACACTAATAATATACACCAACATGATGTATTATTTTTAAATACTTTTTCTTTTAATTTAGCCAACTACAAATAAATCAACTGATGTGACTGAACGGCACCTGTCAAAGTAAAAAAAAATGTTTAATTTATTATAAGCAGTGTACTTATTAATTAATTTAGCACCAATGAAAAATACAATTCGCGACATCGAAGGCTAACGCATTCGCAACAATAAAAATATTCGACTGAATTATAATTTTAAACTCCCGGCGAATGCACCATAAGTTTAATTCTCAAATGAGCTCAGTTCAGTTGTCTATAAATCAATGGTTACTATTTTTATAAACTAGCTCATCAGCTAAGGGTGAACACTTATGTGAATTGTATGTTGAATTCGGACTTCCATTATAAAACAATCACTGTTTGTTTCAATTTTTGTGTGCGGATACATTTTGCTCCAGCTGCGAGGCATTAAGTATTTCCCCGGAAACTTTCGATCGTTTCTTGCGGTCGTTGATTTTTACGGCAGCAATTAGATGAGGAGTTAAAAGTTTCATTGTTCGTTAATAATTAGGTAGTGAGTTTAAAAGAATCAGGAGTAAAAACGCCTCGGGCTGTCCGAGAAGAGAGTTATAAAGAAAGTTGGTCTGTCTATCGATCAAACGTTCATGAATGAAACGATATTTCATAATAAAACTATGTACGCTGTAATTAATTAATCTTACCCAATTAAACATTTATTGCAGTGGAAAAAAAATAATTTTAATTATTTAAATATTTGTCCCGTACGAACCGAGCGCGAAATTGCAATTATTTCGACGCCCCAAAAAAATATGAAAACAATTTACGTTGGATTGAAACTTTCTAAATTTACTCAAAATTCATTCAAGTGTAATTTTGTGAAAAGCTACATACAATCTTATCACCAGATTTTTGGAAAATTCGCATGTTTACAGTGAGTAAATTTGTAAAAAATTACAATCATTTTGGCGACTGCAAAAAAATATAAAAACAATTGCCATCGAGGTGAAACTTTCCAAATTTACTCAAAAACTCTTTCAGCTTTCATTTCGTGAAAAGTTACATAAATTGTTTCAATTGCTTTAGGAAAAATTTTATGTCAATAAAGACTAAACATGTAAAAAATTTTAATCATTTTGGCGACTACAAAAAAAAATATAAAAACAATTACCATCGAGGTCAAACTTTCCGAAATTACGCAAAAACTCTTTCAACTTTCATTTCGTGAAAAGTCACATAAATCCTTTCACTTGATTTTAGGAAAATTTGATGTCAATGAAGACTAAATTTGTAAAAGTTTCATTTTGGCGACTACAAAAAATTGCCATCGAGGTGGAATTTTCCAAATGTACACACAATATATGCAACATTACGATTCTTTAAAAACTTCAAATTTTGAAATCCTAGATTTAGAGATAATTTGAAACTAAAACGCAAAAAATTGTTAAAATTTTCATATTTTTGGCGATTCAAAAAAATATGAAAACAATTTCCGTTGGATTGAAACTTTAAATTTACTCAAAATTCATTCAAGTTTAACCCCGTAAAAAGCTAGACACACCCCCGTCACTTGATTTTGGAAAAATTATACGGTAACAAAAAAAAAATTATTTGGCGATTAAAAAGAAAAAAATTGCCATCGAGTTCAAACATTCCAAATTTATCCAAAACTCTCTCAAGTTTAATTTCGTGAAAAGTTGCATAAATCCTTTCATTTTATTTTAGGAAAATTTCATGTTTACACACGGTAAACTTCTGCAAAATTATAATCATTTTTGGCGACTTCAAAAAAAAATATAAAAACAATCGCCATCGCCTTAAAGTTTCTCAAATCTATTCAAAATTTATTCGAGATTGCGATTCCATAAAAATCTGTAAGCACCTCAGCCAAAATTTCGAGATAATTCTGTTTGGACAGAACGTGAAATTGTAGAAAAAAAATCAATAATTTCGCCGACTTGAAAAAAATATAAAAACAATTGCCATCGTCTTGAAATTTCACAAATCTACTCAAAAATAATTCGAGATTATGATTCCATAAAAATCTGTAAGCAGCTTATCCAAAATTTCGAGATAATTCTATTCAAAAATTTATTTCAGATTATGATTCCATAAAAATCTGTTTCATTTCACCCTAAATTTCGAGATAATTCTATTTGAACAGAGCGTGAAATTCTGGAAAAATACAACAATTTTAATAACTTGACAAAAATGTGAAAACAATTGCCATCGACTTGAAATTACACAAATGTATTCAAAATTAATTTGTTATTACGGTTCTACAAAAATCTGTACTCGCCCAATCCCCAAATTTCGAGATAATCCCATTCGAACAGAGCGCAAAATTGTAGAAAAAATTAATAATTTCGCCGACTTGTAAAAAATATAAAAACAATTGCCATTTTGACGATGAGTTAAGAATTTCTAAATCAAAAAGATCTAAAATTTAGAGCTATTGAACGTTTATTCCTTTAAGAAGTACAAATCCTCTTAAATATTCGAATAGTCAAGATTCTGACGAGTGATCAAACGACTAAATTTTGAAGTTTTCGGATTTTTAAAAGTCGTACTTGACCGTACTTATTTGATTACATTAAATATTCGAATAGTCAAGACTCTGACGAGTGACCAAACGACTAAATTTTGAAGTTTTCGGATTTTTAAAAGTCGTACTTGACCGTACTTATTTGATTTTTTTATCAACTTATAGATTATATATATATATATATATATATATATATATATATATATATATATCAAGTTCTAGCTAAAATACGAATATTAAAGCCGCCAGCTATAATAGCAGCATTTATGTAACGGCTTGATTGTATATAAATAAACAGCGTGCTGCAGCAAAATGTGCGCGCCGTTGTATTAGACGATACGCATGGTGCGTGCGCAATTTTACAGTGACGCGTGACACTGATCGTAGTCGATGCTTAGAATAAAAGTCAAAAGATGGCATTTATTTCGATTGTTTGATCATAAATTTATTATCAATTGTTTGCATTGGCATGATATCCCAACAATAAATATTAAAGCCAAACCAGATGATCTAAGATACGGTTTCCTTTGTGCTATTTGCTTTGGCATTTTTTCACCCTATGATGATTCATCAGTACACAACTAAGGGGAGGTGTTAATAAATTATGAACATGGCGCAAACATTTAAATTACCTTCGGCGGTATTTTGAGGAAACCCAAGGCCGGATAAGTAAATAAGTCGCCCGTCTGGAACACGTGTCAATAAAACGGACGATTAATTAAAGTATTATATACGGAATGGGTTCCGCTGAAGTTGGTAGGCTGGGAGACATATGGGGGGTGTGTTTTAAGGGCAAACAATTGTTTCCGAGTTCCCTGGAGCGCGAACGAGTCCACCGCCGACGCCGCCGCCGCCGTGTGGGTTATTGATTTTTGTCAACAGATCTCTCCTTCGCGCCATTGCCGGGGGGTGGTTAAATTTATGGAAACGCCGCAATGATAACGGGGCAAAAAGTGGCCGTAATGTCCCGATTAATTGAATCCGGGCGGGTCAAGCGCAATCGATTTTTGGAGTAAAATTAGCGCGGAATTAATAGGAAACGTGACTTTTTTTTTTGGAGAATGATTGGCCAAAAATAATTTCAATTATGCGGAACTAAAGGTATATGAAAAGTGTGACTCCGTGCGAAATTCTATTGAAGTTGGCACGCTGTGAATGAACTTAATCAAGTACGGGTCGCTCATAAAATTTTACGTTTATGGGAGACCCCGGAACGTGTGACGCATGATCGTATTTTAATTTTGAATGTGTTATGCCGACACGATGAATACGGAATTTGCATTAATTGGGGTTTATCTTAACATTTCGCGTTGATTTAGTGCAAAAGTTTCTCAATCGATTTTTCAAGTGCGCGAAAGTGCGCACACGTTGACGTTTAAGTGAACAAAATTAAGCAACGTGTTCGGCAACTGTGAATTTTCAAACTTCAAAATCGCATTTTGCCAAAAATTAAAAAAACGCGCGATTTTGACATTTCGCGTTGATTTCATGCAAAACTTTCTTGATCGATTTTTCAAGTGCGTGAAATTGCGCACGTGTTGACGTTTAAGTGATCAAAATTCAGCAGCGTGATTTTTCAAACATCAAAATCGCATTTTTCTAAAAATTAAAAAACACGCGATTTTGACATTTCGCGTTGATTTCATGCAAAACTTTCTTGATCGATTTTTGAAGTGCGCGAAAGTGCGCACATGTTGACGTTTAAGTATCTAATATCAAAATTGCATTTTCGCACTTTAGAATTGAAAAACGCTCAAGCTTAAAATCAAATATGAATAAAATTTTCCAGAACAATGTATCGATAGTTCACAGCTCTGAAACAACTAGGCCAGCCTTCGGCAGTTTTGTTTTTCCCCATAATTGCCATTAATTTATGCTTCCCCGATACAAAATTCAATTATAAATTTCCAGTTGCAAACTGCGCTTCCTCGTAAAAACCTCGCAAATGAAATCAATACCAATTTTTTTTTTCAACAATTATTCGCAAAATCCGCAGACAATTCATTTCGCACAAGGACCGCGTAAATCGGAATAGGACTAATTAACTATTAAAACTGAAATTTCCAGCTTGTTTGCCGGGACGTTAAGCCGCGTAATTTAATAACCGTCGAATCATTCAATCATAACGCGGGCTCAATTTTTAATTGCTCGTCACGTTACAGTATTTGTTTTCTACCTTGCGTCTATAATGCAGCGATTACAGCACTCAAAATTGTGTCGTAATAGCTTATTGGTTTTACGACACTAGTGCGGTAATAGGTTTGGTGCAATTTATTTTTGGAAGTTGGTAGGATTGTCAAATGCGCTCGGCGCTATTATTCCAAGAGTTTAAAAATAACTTTTAGTTCAGTTAATACAGCGTAGTTCAAAAATATTCTAAAAGCTGTTTTGCACTACACAATTTGTTGAACAAGAAATGAGTGAATTTTTTGTGCAATTTATATTGTCTAGTTTCAGGCAGTAAATTGTTCTAAAAATTGAGCAATTTTACAATTAGGAAAATTTACTGTATGAAACAAGACAAATTTATTGAACAAGAAATGAGTTAATTTCTAGTTTCAGAGAGTAAACTAGTTTTTTAAGCTAATGCTACTTTTAGGTAAAAAAAATTTTTTTCTCAATTGATTTTTAACGTTCAAAAATGACAATAATTCAAATATTCATATCTCGGTTAATAACCGGGCGGTTTTAAAAATTCAAAGTTTGCTTTACGTACACACAATACCGCAATGATAATCCGTCGTTGGATTCGTGTTTTAAAAAGGAATAGAAAAATTCATTTTAAAACGATCGAAAATATTTACCGGCAAAATAAAAAGTAGTTTAATGATTTTTTTAAATTAGAAGGATGGGTCGGATCAAGAAATTTTATTTGGATTTTCTGTTGGGCTTGAGAAGGGCTTTCCGGTGGTGTAATCAGATTTCCGATCGGACAAAAAAAATTTGTGCTCCGCTGCTCAATTTCGCTATCTCGAAAACTAAAAATCGAATCGAAAAACTTTATGGGGATCTTCGATACGGATTAAATCGACGACTGATTTGCCGTCATCAGATTTTTAATTTTCGAAAAAAAAAAAAAATCGCAAAATTCTTCGAAAAATTCCCGCAAAACATTCAAAAATCGGCCGTAGATCGTAAACGGTGCGCCCCACGAAAAATATAGCGCTTACCTTTTCGACGCAAAATGCAATTCAGGCAATTCCGAATGGCTTGCCGTTTAAATTTCTCGCGTGAGATGAAAAATGGCCGCTGTAGAATTTTTGTATTGAAATCGGTGGTGTTTTTTTTTAAATAACTCCTCGGGGGTTGGAGATATCAAAAATTAGTAAGAGACATAAAATGTAGATGGCAGTTAGTTCTACAAAACTCTATGAAATTCAGAGTCGTGGCTGTAAGGGGAAGCGCGCCCTTTTTTCCCGGAAGCGTCCGAAATGTGATTTTTTACAAAAACGCTAGAGGGTTTGCAACGGATTTTTTTACGGAAACATGCGACAGCAAACGTTGTGTCCCGATGCATTGGGGATTTTTTGGGCCATATTTGAATCTTCCAACTCAAAAATCCTGGGAGGAGATAGGTTTGGCGCGAACCTCGGCATCGCGAAAAATCGATTTTTAAAAATTCACCCCCGAGTCTAGGGGTGAGTTGGAAAATCGCGGTTTTCATGGGCCCCTTGAGGACGTTTCCAGCTTTCGGGAAAAAAATAAATTGTATCGTTTTTTTTGTTTTTTTGAGGGGTTGGCAACCCTTTTTTAAAAGGGTGGTTCTAGAGGGTTGAAATTTTAATGGTATATTTCTTGAATTATTTGTGATTTTTCATAAAAATTTCAAATCGCCATCTATAAGCGTTTTGAAAATATTGTAAAAAAACGTGATTTTGGGGCTTACGCGTTTAGTATATATTAAATAAATTAAATTAAATTAAATTAATAATAATAATTGTCCAAAAATTTGAGTCAATTTTACAATCTCACTCAATTTACTGTATGAAACTAAACAATTGTCCAATAAATTGTGCAGTGTAAAACAGCTTTAACACTCATTGTTGGTAATTCTAATAGTTAAAATAAATAATTAAAGCACAAATAAATCTCTACATTTTAATTAACCGCCGAAAAAATAAGTGTTAAATATTGTAGCACCAGCTAACAATGAATGAACTCATTAAATTTATTTTGTAGGTTGAATTAATTTTATATCGTGATACGGATTATCCGTATTATAATCGCGCGGTGAATAATTATATTTTCGTTTTTCGCTTAAAAATACATAAATTATAAGTAATTAAGATATTACTTTCGCGTTTTAAAAGCTCGGGGGCGTGCGAAAGAGCAATAAGGGCGCCGCGCCGCCGCCAGACATAATCTTTCCATCCCCCGAATAATTTAATTATATTTCATTTAAAATACGCGTTGCTTCGAATGCGAATAATGCGGGAAAAAGGGAAACGTAAACGGAATGTATTGTTCGTTTCAATTGCGCTGTTTATGGAGGTTAAAATCAGGAGATGTTTTTTAAACACAAAAATGCGTCAAATTCAGCTATTTACAGAAGTTAATGTGCTCTATCGATAAAAATAAATTGGCGTTTCTTCACAAACAAAACTGGTTGTATTCGAAAAATCAAAATTGTTTCCAATAAATTAAGCTTTCTCCGTTGTTTTCAATTTTTGCATAATTTTATTCAGGCGTTTCATATATTTCCTTTTATTTTCAAATCACCATAGCTTAAACATTTATAACATGAGTGAAATATTTTCAAAAACAAAAAATTATTTTGAAAAAAACAAAGTCGTCTCCGCTGTTTTAGCGTTTCATATTTTTTTATATATCTTCAATCCAAAATGATTTCGTAAAAATAACGCATTTTCGGTTGTGTTGGTGTTCCAGCAATATTATTTTCCAGATATTTTCAATCCTCGCCTCCACAACTCAAATAAAACATTGTTAACTCATTTAACGGATGTCTAGTGCTTGTCTCATTTTATTCGAATACGAATTATTAATATAAATTTGTTGCTATTCCCTAGCCCAAAGCAAGTGTAATCGTTACATCAAACGTTTACGCAACAGAAGTTAAATCGGAATTGCGAAGTATCCGTGATTCAGCATTCCCCCGCATTGTTTCGAAGTAAATAATACAGAGGCGACCTCGCGTTAAATATAAAATCCTGGCATTTGGTAGTTAGCGTCTCCGATTTAAATTTACCCGGGGCCCAACAAGTGTCCGATCCGAAACAAAGGATCGGCAGAATTGGATTCGAAATTCTCAGATTAAAACTTTTGGTCCCTTCGCGGGATTTCTTGCGACTTGCTGCACCACCCGAAAACGTCAACTGTGTGACAAACGACCCGACAGCCCGAACGGTTAGTTCTCTCTTCGGCCAGACCGAACGAACTTATTTACGATCGTCACAGATGTGAAGTTTCGTTGTGTTATGCAAGTACAAGTTTAGAATACCAAAGCGAATGCACAAAAACGGGACTATGTTTAGATTTTGATACCGTTAAGAATGTTTTTTTTTTATTTGAAGTGTTTGGCACATTTCGGCTTACTGTTATACTGATGTTATATAACTAAAGCATTATTTACGAAAGAAATAGAAATCTAGACAAAATGCTAAAAAGGACCTATGGTTTGATCAATGAATCTTTGCGTGTGTGTCATTACCGAAAACTGAATTTTCTCGTCTTGGACGACATACGTACACACGATTGCGTCTAATTTAACTTACTGTAGAGAAAGTAAACGCATGAAAATATTGTCGGAGCTAGTTCAGCTTTCTATGACGTGCATGCAAAGATTCAGTGATCAAAGTATATCTGTGGACATTTCCACCCCCTCGATAGGCTACTAAAGATATATAAAATATTGTCGGAGCTAGTTCAGCTTTCTATGACGTGCACGCAAAGATCCATTGATCAAAGTATATCTGTGGACTCCCCCCCCCCCTGGATAGGCTACTAAAGATATATTTGTAGTATATCTTAGCACTTTCATTTTGTAAAGCCAGAAACCCATCAAAATTACGAACAGGTGAATGTAAAGGTCGACCAGAGCACTCGATCGCAAATCCAAACTTGAAATGTGCCGAAGCCGAATGCGAGAAATACGGTCTCGCAGCATTGAAATCCCCGGCCTTGTCGACGCTTACGCAACGAATATTTTCCATTCCGTTTGGCCTCCATCTTGTCGGGCGATTATCGGCAAAACGGTGATAAATGGCCGTTAAAACAATCTCCGCACCATTAATTACCGTCGGATGGTTATTCTACAACAGAGGCATTTCGGTGACACACGATGAATCGGAGAAATTGAACGCCTTTATGCGCTAGCAAGGGAGCTTTAATGGTAATCGTCTATTAATTAGCTTAATTGGTTCGTGTGCGGGATTTGCTTAGTAATGCGTGGTATTAATTGTAAGTGCGATAGGTTTCAGTATTCATTATTTTAACATTTGTTTGCAGGGGCGGCTCATTATACAGGGTGTTTCAAAATTCATGCACCAAAAATTTTCTGCATACTTCTCGTAGATAGAAAGAAAAAAACCTTTATGACAAATCTCGATTTTCTAAAAAATAAAATTAATTTAACCCCTTCGCTGAAATATCAATGTAATCGGCACCATTTGTTTATCTAATACAAGCTCGAGAGACCCCAGACCAGGCGAGTGCGAACATGTACGTGGTGTTCTCGCCTGTTTCTACACGCGAACGTAGTATTCATTGATAGGGAGCAGTGGCGTCTCTTTAATATTTCTGCGAATATTTCTTCCATGTTATTTTGTGGAAAATCAAGGGTTTTTTTTTTTCTTTTTATTTACGAGGAGTACGCAGAAAACTTTTGGTGCATGAATTTTGAAACACCCTTTATAGAGCCAGGGAGCCATGGCACTACCTGTAGACTCAAGCTCAGCAAGAATTTTTACCTGATTCTTAAAAAAAACACCGCGTGGAAGTTCCACATTAATTTCAACAGATGGTTAAAATTTTGACAGACTAATTTTGAATAATGCGTCTTTGCAAATTTCCAAAGAAAATAATCGCAAATTTACCACAACAAAAATGGTTGCACTAAAAAGCAAATTTTGATGGCCAAAAAGGCGCATTTTTCAGAAATTTGCATGGAAATTCCACATTAATTGCAACAGATGGTGGAAATTTTGACAGACTAATTTTGAATAATGTGTCTTTACAAATTACCAAAGAAAATAATTTTCTTTTAAATTTTCGATTTTTTTTTGTTAAAATTTTCGAATTTTTTTTTAGGATGGAATTTTTTAATTTTTTATCCTATATTTTAGATTTTTTTAATCTAAATTATTAGTATTTATACGCAACTTTTTTATTTTTTTGCCGATGTTTGTACAGTTTCTGATATCTTGCCCTTAATTTTAGATTTTTTATCATGAATTATTATTTTTTATGGGCGATTTTTTTTACTTTATGGTTACTTTTTGACTACCGTTTTCGAGTTTCTGGTCGGCAACTAATATTTTGAGCTAGAGAGTTATTTTTGGAGCTGAAAATTGCAAATTATTTTTGTTTTCCTTTTTTTGTTTACATTTTTTATTTTTAGACCAGCATTTTTTTATCTATATTTTAGTTCTTCATTTCTTTTTTAAACTATTTCGAAATAATATATTTTTGACATCCTTCAAAACAATTGATATCCCCAAACTGGAAACAAAATGGCGACACTCTACACTTGAATTTACGAAACGAAAAATGCATCTCGCGATTATTCAAATTCTAAAAATATTATAACTTACGGAATTGCCTTCAAAATTTCTAAATCCACTTGAAAATAATATATTTTTGACATACTGCAAAAAAATTGAGATCCCCAAACTGGAAACAAAATGGCGACACTCTAAACTTGAATTGAAAAAAAAAACGAAAAATGCATCTCGCGATTACTAAAATTCTAAAAAAAATATTCACTTGCGGAATTGCTTTCAAAATTTCTAAACACACTTGGAAATAATATATTTTTGACATACAGTAAAAAAATTGACATCACCGAACTAGAAACAAAATGGCGACACTCTAAACTTGAATTGAAGGAAACGAAATTTGCATCTCGCGATTACTACAATTCTAAAAAATTATAACTTTGCGGAATTGCCTTTAAAATTTCTAAATGCACTTGGAAATAATATATTTTTGACATACTGTAAAAAAATGACATCCCTGAACTGGAAACAAAGTGGCGACACTTCAAACTAGAATTGAAAAAAAAACGAAATTTGCATCTCGCGATTACTAAAATTCTAAAAAAATTATAACTTGCGGAATTGCTTTAAAAATATCTAAACACACTTTGGAATAATATATTTTTTAACATACTACAAAACAATAGACATCCTAGAACTAGAAATATTCTTTATTTTGATTAAACTTTTTGATTTTTTTTGTTGTTGAAATTTTCGGATTTTTGGTCTACATTTTTTTAACCGCGAACTTTTGATATTTGCCTAAATTTTCGATTTTTTGTGCTTATCTTTTACTTTTTAAGAGTTATTTTGGGGGCCGAAAATGGCAAATTATTTTTGTTTTCCTTTTTTTTCAATTCTTTTGTTTACATTTTTTATTTTTAGACCAGCATTTTTAATTTTTTTTCACCTATATTTTAGATCTTTGACCCGTATTTTTCATTTCTTCGTTCCAAATTTTAGAGTTTGTGCCCGAAATATTCTTTATTTTGATTAAACTTTTTGATTTTTTTGTTGTTGAAATTTTCGGATTTTTGGTCTACATTTTTTTAACTGCAAACTTTTGATATTTGTCTAAATTTTAAATTTCTTTTATGCTTATCTTTTACTTTTTAAGAGTTATTTTGGGGGCCGAAAATGGCAAATTATTTTTGTTTTCCTTGATTTTTCAATTTTGTGGTTTGCATTTTTTATTTTTAGATTTTTTTGGCCTATATTTTCGATATTTGACCTGGATGTTTCATTTCTTCGTTCGTAATTTTAGAGCTTTTTCCCTAAATATTCTTTATTGTGGTTAAACTTTTTAAATTTTTTGGTTGTTGAAATTTTCAGATTTTTGGTCAGCATTTTTTTAACCGCGAATTTTCGAAATTTGTGTAAATTTTTGATTTGTTTTAGTTTTTTTATCTTAATTAAGAGCTAATTCTGCAAGTGATTCATTTTTTACAATTTTTTCAAAAGATTGAGTGCAATTTTCGTTCCCTCCGGTGCCGTTTTGAGTCCATTCCTGTTGTTTCCAGATGAAATATTACAATTGTTTTTTAATTATCAAAAATACACTGTTTCTGAATGGTTTCAGCAATTTTGAAACGAATTTTGCAAGTGATTAATTTGTTATAATTTTTGAAAACATTGAGTGCAATTTTCGTTCCTTCCAGTGCAGTTTTGAGTCAATTCCTGTTGTTTTTAGTAGCAATATTGCAATTATTTTTACAAGTAATTAAAGTACACTCTTTCTGCATAGTTTTAATAATTTTGGAGCTAATTCTACAAGTGATTAATTTTGTACAATATTTCAAAACATTGAGTGCAAATTTCCTTCACTACAGAGCAAGTTTTGAGTTTATTTTCTGCAGGAGCATGTCGTTGTTTTCAAGAAATTAAAATTTTAGATTTTTCGTACTTATATTTTTAGTTTTTTACCTTAATTAAGAGCGTATTTTTTATTAGTCTATATTTTAGATCTTTAACATGATTGATTTTTATTCGCAAATTTATGATTTTTTGGCCGGTATTTAATTTATATAATTTGTCATTTCCATCTTTCATAATTTTGACGTTTCAAATGTCAGTATCATCCGATCCAATAAATTGTAAAAGCGGCTCTACCATCAACGTGTTCCACGAGCCGCCACTGTTTGTTTGTAGTCCAATTTTCATATAAAATGTATATAGATTAATTTTAAAAATTAACAACTTTATTACAACATACATATATTAGAAAGTGCCATCGACTGGATCCTTCAGACCCGTATTAATTATTTATTCAATAATGTTTTAAAAGTTATTAACTTTAAAAATTGGTTTTTAAAATTTAGCAATGATTTATGTACAGATCTTCAAAGTCAAACTGGCTAATAGGGAGGCGGGCTACGCACCGAAAATCCAAGCGAGAGGAACATACAATTGCCGGAGGCAACGAAGGCAAAAATCGGGTGGTTTATTACCAGCGTAAAACAGTCAACGTTCGACTCGTACGCTTGCCTTGCCGTTTTCAACAGATTGTGATAATTTTTGTTTACACCGCCGCGCAACTGGCCAATTTAAGATTGAACCATTATAACTTTTCCAAACCCACCAAGTTTCTAATATAATTTCTTCAAAATCGGAAGAGCGGTAAAATCTAAATGCAACGAGTAACGTAATTTTCTAGCGTTTTCGATAAAGTTAAAAAGGAAATCAATTTTGTAGTCGCATTATATGGCGCAATATTAACTCTCCGAGCGTTTCCTCTCTCTAAATAATGTCATTTCGACGCGGACGTTGTACAACAATTCAATTACGAAATACCGAGTCATAATAATAATATCGGAGGAGGGAATTCGTGCGAAGCTGCCAAAATCACACGACGTAATTTACAATGTCGTCAAAGGTAAACACTCCGCAACAACAACAACAACAAATCGGGGCTGACTTTCAAACGCCATAAACTGTCGGTCGAACGTACAGAATTCCGTGGCGTAAATGTGTCGAAACTTTCTCTTGTACCCAGGGCCGGATTATGACTTGATTCGCCCATGGGCAACTATATTATACCGCCCCCTCCCACTGCAAATGTTTTAAAATGCGTTTAAAGCGAAATGTGTCTCATCGTTTCGAAAACACTATGTCAAATACCTTAAAAGCATTTTTTTTTCTTTTATTTTTTTTTTCCAAACAAATTCTGTTAAAATACAACATTTTTTCTTAAAATTCATAAAAGACATGAATAGAAAACACTCTCTTCCCCCTTTTCGAAAATCAGCATTTTTCTAAAAATATAGCCGAGATACGAACCAAATATCTCAAAGTTTTCTTTCAAAACAAATTAAGTTAAAATACAAAGATTCTCCTTAAAATTTACAAAAGACGAGAATAAAAAACTCTCCGTTATTTTCTTTTTCGTAAATTAACATTTTTCTAAAGAATAACCGATATACGAACCAAATATCCCAAAGTTTCGTTTTTAAAGAAACTCTAAACACAAAATTTCTGCTTGAAATTAACATTAGGCCAAGATAAAAAACAACACTCTTGTTTCTAGAACCGTCCAATAAAATACACTTTGTTGATATCACACGCGTTTTTTATTTTATTTTGCGAGATAGTTTCGATGCTTATTATCATTATCATGCTTTTTATCGAAAAATTCCTGAATCTAAAATGTATCACAAAGTTATGGCCAACTCTTGTTTCTTTTTTTAATTGTCTATTTTCTTGTCTCAGTAAATTAATTTTGCTCAGAACTTAAAAAAAAGTTTAAATTTAAAGATTTATATTTTTCTTCAAAATAAATAAATTTATCACAGAAATTCGAGTGTTTTGGTTAATATTTTTCTAGCCGAGATACGAACCTTTTTTTTTAACATAAACCATTCGACGAGCACTGATTGTTGAAATTGTGCTTTTCCGCACATTTCGGGTGCTGAAATATTTTCGAAGTTGACGGATACGCTATTAAAAAACAATTTATTTAGTTGGTGCGATGATCAGGCACGAGTTTCGAGGCAAGGTCGGACCTTGAAAAATGGCACAGCGCCATGTTACTGTACAAATTGCGCTCATTAATCAGGAGAAATATTTTTCTTTTTAGGGGGAGCCCGAGACTCTATTCCTAGTATATATTATACACTGTGACTATCGATCCGTATCCAGCCGAACACGAAGGGGCATTACTTACTTCCTTCCAAGTATCCTGCAAAATTTTTGTCCAAAAGTTTTTCAACTATGATGCAATAATTATCATTTCCCCACCACACCGACTTCGTGCTGGTAGGAAAAGCATTCACCATGAGGGATATAATCCATTCAGTCACCGGAATTGGTCGATTAATCGTTTTACCGCCATCTAACGTCAAGAATCGCCGCCGTTGTGCATTTGCATGTGACAGGCAAGATTGTTTTTAAAATAATAATATTACAAGCAATAATTCAATTCAATTCAATTTTTATTTGCCCATTTGGCCGTTACATATAACAGATTGGGTACGTCAAAGAACAATTATTATTATTATATCATATTATTTCCCTATTAGACCGGTTTTGGACTCTTAATCCTCATCAGTGCAGTAGAGTCGCTGATGGGGCAACGGATTCACTAAGAAGGATATAATCCGTTCAGTCAGTGGAATCAAATTATGTAAATAATTTGATTCCATTTTTCTTAAATTGCAACGGAAACTCGACAAGAAAATACAATCGCCCAGTATATCAGAACGGGAAATTGAATCGTACGTTGTTATTGTGCGCATATTTCTTAAGATATTTTCAATATCGTAGTAATAACTTGGGGATTTGCTTATTCCGGTTTCAAGGCTGGAGTGGGAGTCCATTTCTAAAGTAATCATTGATAAATATGCAAATATCGCGTATCGGGTACGGGTGGGGTTTGAAAAATTGGTTTCGGTGTATCTGCACTTTCGTGTAAACAGATCGATACAAACGTTATTGTTATTGCACGATAATAACATGCTAATTTAATTCAATCTCGAATAATAGAAAGTTATTTTTGGACAGACTATAATCTTGAATATCAAATATGAGTATCACTGGGTATATTTTTGAATAATTAGATTCCGTGCAAAAAAAAATAATTATCGCCGACGAACTTTTGATTGCAAAGTGAAATAATAAAGTTAAACGATCCAAAAAGTTGGTAGAGTACGGTGCAAACACGGCCCTATTTACTCTTGAATCTTTCATTGGCGTTCGTGTGTCGGAATATACATTTAGCGTTCGCATTTCTAGGTCGAAAAATTAAAAGCCATTGGATGAGCGCGTTTATTAATAGTCTGACATAGAAACTGGCTTCCAGCTGTCCTGATTGGACATTTCCGCCCGGAGAGCCATTCAGGCGAGGTAATTTATTGTTACGCCACGTAATTATTCATGCTAATTGCAATCTTACAATTTGAATCATTTGACGAGATTAATAAAAACGATAGATTTTTGTAGTTTTTGTAATAACGTTCAAAAGTAAGGTTAGAATCGAGAATTTAATAATCATAAAATTCGTTGCGTAGAAATGAATACGTTTATAAAATTTGTTGCGTAGAAAATTTAATTTCTATAAAATTCGCTGACCGCAAAATTTTCAAAATTATAAAATTCGTTTCATCGAGAATGTAATATTTATAAAATTCGTTCCATAGAATTTTCCCGAATTATAAAAAGTTCACTCATAAATTACCCACCTCTACTCCACACCCCTGGGCGTCGAGAATGTATTTTTTATTAAGATGGTGGCATTATTTATAACATTTGTTGCGTCGAGAATTTAATCTTTATAAAAGTTGTTGTGTATTTAATCCTTTTTAATTTTTTTTTGCGTAGAAATGTCCTTGTTTATAAAATTTGTTGTTTCCCATTTGTAAAATTTGTTGCGTCGAAAATTGAATACCTTTGAAATTCACTGCATGGAAATGCTCATATTTATAAAATTCGTTTTCGTAGTAAATTTAATATTAATAAAAATCGCTACATGGAAATTTATCAAATAATAAAAGTAGTTTCGACGTGAATGTAATATTTATAAAATTCGTTAAATAGATTTTTTCCCAATTATAAAATGCATTGAGTCGAGAATGTAAATTTTATCAAATTCGTTGCGTAGATTTTTTTTTTTATAAATTTGATGCGTAGGAATTCAATATTAATATAATTCGTTGCATAGATTTTTTTTTCAAATTCCTTGCATAGAAACGCCCCTGTTTATATGTATTTTTTTTAGTCGAAAATTTATTATTTATACAATTTGTTTCATACGATATTTCTTATTTATAAAATTTGTTGCGTCGAGAATTTAATATTAAAACAATTCGTTGCATAGAATTTTTCAAATTTATAAAAGTCGTTACATCGAATATTTAATCCCTTTGAAATTTTTTGCATAGAAATATCTCTGTTTATATCAGTTTGTTCTAAAATTTATTACATATAAAATTTCTTGTAAAGAATGTTTCCCATTTATAAAATTCCTTTCGGGGAAAATGTAATATTTATAAAATTCGTTCCATATACTTTTTTCTAATTAATGCATTGCGTCAAAAATGTATTTTTTGTAAATTTTGAGGCGTAGATTTTTTTATTCATAAAATTTGTTACGTCGGGAATTTAATATTCATATAATTTTCGGGTAATAAAAGTTGTTGCGTCGAAAGTTTCATACCTTGGAAATTCGTAGCATAGAAATTTTCCTGTTTATAAAATATGATATTTATAAAATTCGTTACATAGAATTTTTATCATTTATAAAACGTGTTGCCTCGAATATTTAACACCACTCCAGCCCGTTGCATAAAAATGTTATAAAATTAGTTTAGTCGAAAATTAAATATTCATAAAATTCGTTGCATAGAATATTTTAAATACTTTAAACACCTTAGAAATTCGTAGCATAGAAATTTTCCTGTTTATAAAATATGCTATTTATAAAATTCGTTGCATAGAATTTTTATCATTTATAAAACTTGTTGCCTCGAATATTTAATACCACAACAGTTCGTAGCATAAAAATGCTGTTTATAAAATTTGTTTAGTCGAAAATTTAATATTCATAAAATTCGTTGCATCTAATATTTTAAATTTATAAAAGTTGTTGTGACGAATGTTTAACACCTTAGAAATTCGTAGCATTAGACCTGTTTATAAAATTTAATATTTATAAAATGCGTTGCATAGAAAACTTGTTGCCGCGAATATTTAATACCTCTCCAGTTTATTGTATCAAAATGTTTTTATTGATAAAATTTGTTTAGTCGAAAATATAATATTTATAAAATTCGTTACATAGTATTTTTCTCATTTATAAAACTTGTTGCCGCGAATAGCGAATATTTAAAACTTCTGGAGCTCGTTGCATAAAAATGCTCGAAAATTTAATATTTATAAAATTCGTTGCATAAAATTGTTTCCATTTATAAAAGTTGTTGCTTAGAGAATATAATATCTTTGAAATTCGTTGCATAGAAATGCTCCCGTTTAGTAGAAAATTTAATATTCATAAAATTCGTTGCATAGAATTTTTCTTATTTATAAAACTTGTTGCCGCGAATATTTACTACCTCTCCAGTTCTTTGCATAAAAATGCTCTTATTTATAAAATTTGTTTGGTCGAAAATTTAATATTTATAAAATTCGTTGCATAGAATATTTAAATTTATAAAAGTTGTTGTGACGAATGTTTAATTAACACCTTAGAAATTCGTCGCATAGAAATGGACCTGTTTATAAAATTTAATATTTATAAAATTCGTTGCATAGAAAACTTGTCGCTGCGAATATTTAATACCTCTTCAGTTCATTGTATAAAATTTGTTTAGTCGACAATATAATATTTATAAAATTAGTTACATGCACTTTTTCTCATTTAAAAAACTTGTTGCCGTGAATATTTAATACCTCTGGAGCTCGTTGCATAAAAATACTCCTGTTTATAAAATTTCTTTGGTCAAACATTTAATATTTATAAAATTCGTTGCATTAAATTGTTTCCATTTATAAAAGTTGTTGCGTAGAAAATATAATACCTTTAAAATTCGTTGCATAGAAATGCTTCCGTTTAGTAGAAAATTTAATATTTATAAAATTCGTTGCATAGAATTTTTCTTATTTATAAAACTTGTTGCCGCGAATATTTACTACCTCTCCAGTTCGTTGCATAAAAATGCTCCTGTTTATAAAATTAGTTTAGTTTATATATATATATAATTTAATATTTATAAAATTCGTTGCATAGAATTTTTCTCATTTATAAAACTTGTTGACGTGAATATTTAATGCCTATGGAGTTCGTTGCGTAAAAATGCTCCTATTTATAAAATTTGTTCAATCAAAAATTTAATATTTATAAAATTCGTTGCATAGAATTTTTCTCATTTATAAAACCTATAGCCCCGAATATTTAATTCCTCGGGAGTTCGTTGCATAAAAATGCTCTTTTTCATAACATTTGTTTAGTCGAAAATTTAATATTTATAAAATTCATTGCATACAAATTTTTCCATTTATAAACAATAATGGGAAATACTGAAAATTGACTATTTTAAACTGTCAAAATTGATAATTTTAAAGTGTCAAAATCGATCATTTTAAACTGCCAAACTTTACAATTTTCAACTGCCAAAAATGTTTATTTTCAGCAACTGAAGATGACAATTTTCAATAAAAAAAACTACAATTTTCAGTTACCAAAAATTGACAATTTTAAACTGCCAACATTTACAATTTTCAACTGCCAAAAATATTTATTTGCAGCAACTAAAGATGACAATTTTCATTACATTTTTTATGTCAACGCAGTGTATTTTAAGTTCTGCGATAAAAATGTACAATTATTACACGATTATCGGATGTTAGCAGCTTGGGTTTCTAATAATTACACAAATTATATAATTAACGTTTTCAGGCGACTGCATGAAAACGTCTTAAACATTCCCGTCTAGATATTTTTAGAACAAACCAAAGCTCCCGCTTCAAGTTCCTTCCAAAAATAGACGCCGAATAGAGAAACCGCTACATTTGCATTAAGTTGTTTAAAGTTCGCGTCGAGTAATAACTCTGAACTATGTAAGGCATTCTTTTAAATTAAAAACGTACGAGTGAAAATACCTGCCATCCTTTAGCCATCATTAAATCATAAAATCTTAAGTCAAATGAACACCTGTTATCTCGTTCAGGATTTGGCTTGAATGCTGAAGAGAGGAATCACGATTTTAGTGTATAGCCTATTCGGTAGAATCTGGCGGCCGAGGTCGTCCCTGCGGATCGACGCACCATCGAAGGAAAGGTATTGGTTGTTCGTCTAATTGATATATTGGTATACGCACTTTTACGCCAATACTTCTCAACAAAGATTGGTTTGAGATAAAAAATATTACGTCCCCTACTTACCAAGCTCCGACCCTCTTTTACGACCACAGCCGCCAGATTCCGGAGAACGGGCTATACAACAGTTATCAATAGTAATAATAGTGGATCTGTTGAATCCTTATCAAGGATCTTATATTGTAGTTATCGAAGTGACATACCAACTTTTCAATTTCGTCGGAAATTAATTACTGTTGCCTTGTTGCTACATCCGGCCTCGCAGAAAATACATTAACCAATTGATCATGAAGAAATGGTAAAATGAGAAGTATCTACTCAATGTAACAAAAAATATTGCCAATTATTCATGACGAGTACACTAGTCAAACACAGCTAACTGGTTAAGGAATCTTCTGTGAGGCCGGATGTAACAAAGCTAACTGGTTAAAAGGTGAAAGTGCAAATATCTTCGAGACTGCAATAAACTTACTTACATTTATCAATTATTCAAATTATTCAACAGTATCACGATCTTAAAACCTATATTAACCCATTTTGTGTGCAACAATAATATATTTTTTTTTTTGTAGAACAACATTATCCAAGTTAACACGCTTCTATAATCAAGCACCACAGTTATTTGCATGGAAGTACCTCCTTCGGCTTTCCAAACAGGTTTCGGCATGATTAATCGTTACGTAACCCATAACGGAAATGAGCAAGTGGCACGAAACGGTTTGCTCGTTTGAGAGAGAGAGAGAGAAGAAAAAAGTGCGGGAGACAGGCGGAAGATCCGCGCGATGCCCAATATCGCCCGTTAAATTCCGATTGGAGACGCTCAGCTGGTAAGCGGCCATTGCGACCTGCAGCGCCGTTTCCGGTTTAGTTCGGGCCGCGCGCGCGAATCAATCGAATTGTGAAAATCTGTGCCGAATTTAATTATAATTTTACACGTGTTGGCGATGAATCAATTTCGGGTGGGATGAACCTGTTCGGGACACTAATTATTGAGTATCAATTGTAACAGGATGGCTTGGCCACTGACCCAGTTCCTCTCGAGACTTATGCGCGAGCACAAAAGTTACAATATTTAATTCTCAAGTTTATTACCTAGATTGGGGTTATTACCGCAAGAAGCCATAGTGAGTAATAATGGGAATCAGTAGGGGAGAAATACCTATGATCGATAGTCGAGACACTGAGAGAACAATACAAATAAATGAAATACTAAACTATGTAAAAGTTATTGAAATAAAGATGTTGTATATAAGGGAATCAATTTAAGCCTTTGGATAATTTACAAAGTCTATTTGATGTGGGCTGAATATAGCCGGCGAATGTTCGATTTGTAATTAGCAGAAAGTTCAACTCTTATATATATATATATATATTGCAATCAGTCTAATAGCCACGCAAAGTACACACTACCAATTAATTAGTGATATTCTCAAATTCCCGTTCAAAATTCATCAAATTGCGTTCATTATGCACGCATATTTATTTACACCGAAGAGTTTTCTTTTTATACAAATAAGTTATTCATCAAGGTCGCACGCAAGTTGTATAACAAAATTGATAAAATATCTGCTACCAACTGTTACGAAACAATATCTCGTACATCACGTTACGATGACTGAATAAGGTCGATGCAAGTGGAATTTATTAATTGCTCCAGATTTGCATAATAAAAGTAAACGAGGGGTGAATGTATAAAATTGTGGATTCTTACAATAAAAATCAGGTGAGGGAACATTGTCCAAAACAATCTGTTTCCTTTATGAGAATTACTGCAGTATGATCAGTTGTCTAATGTTACTATTTTTTGCTTTACTTTTAACATTCAGGCGAGAATAAAAAAAAAACTCATCCGGAATATATTTTTGTAGTTTTGCCTAATGATGGTTTAAAACCGAAACCGGTAGCAATATACCGTGTGTTCGTTAAAAAAAACGCCCAACGCCCATGATTTTGATTTTTAGTTCATTCATATCGGATAATAAATAACAGAGTTATGACGCTGGGCGTTTTTTTTTTATCGAATGAATTTATAACAAAAAAAAAGGAAGCACTTATTTAACCTTCACAAATCAGAATTTATCTATTTCATATTGCCATCCTTATTTATCAAAATTCACAAGCCACCATTGAAGAAAGTTCTAAAACATTATCGTTATTTTACCGAGAATTTTCTCAATGTCAACAAACTTGCGTTACTGTTATCTTTACGAGTGCGATAATGAGGTAGTGATAAACTTGTTTTGTTTGTACACAAATTCCCAATCTTAAGGACGCCTTATATTAGAAAAATAGGCAGGAATATTAAAATTTTATTCGAGCGGTGTGATCCAAGTTGAAAATTACTAAAATTAAATTTCGGAAATTTTTCAAATTTGTTTTGGAGATACAGGGCCAACTCGATTTTTTCAGGACTTCAAATTATTAAGAATAGTAATATGAAATGGGTTCGATTCCCATACGGGCGGTCACTTTTTCGGAATGAAGAAGTGGCCGTTCGGGTCCATGGATGTTCAGTGTATGCCCCCCCCCCCCCCCCCCCCCACCATTCTTTGTATAATTAATAATAATGATTATATATAAATAAATATAAGAAATCAATACAAAATAGTTAAATGGTACATATGGCGGAATGGACCAGCTTCCTAAGCAAAAAAAAAAATAATAAGAAATGGAAACTAACATAATTTAACTGTATCAAAACTTTTTAGCGACCCTGTATATACGGCAATGCAATCAACAACAAAAATTCATAATTTACGACTGTTAATTTAATAATAATGTACTAAATGTTCGGTCAACATTCCGATTTGTTTTTTTTTTCGGCAGTTTAATACAATGTTTCTGTTGCGGCAGAAAATTTGTATATAATCCTCGGTGCTGGTGATTTACGCCTCGGTAAATGTACACACAAAAGCCTACATATTTTATATACATGCACAAACATTTCAAGCACACATTTTAATTGTGCTTAATTGCTAGGAATATATTTACGCCGCAAACGGGCACTGAATAAAAACCGAAATTGAAAAAATCATCAAAATAATTCAAGCATCGAATGGATGACTATAAAGAAACAATTATTAAAAAAAAAATATGTGGTCATCATCCAACTTTCTCCGATTTGATAGTATAAAATGTAAATTTAAGAAAAATTTTAATCATTTTTTTGGTGACGCAAAAAAATATAAAAACAATTGCCATCTACTTGAAACTTCGCAAAATCACTTAATATTAATTCAAGAGTGATTTGGTAGAAAATTCCAATAAATTCCGTCGATTGCTTTGGCAATTTTTCATGTAAATTTATGAAAAATTTTAATCAAAAAAAATATAAAAACAATTACCATCCACTCGAAACTTCGCAAAATCACTCAATATTAATTCAAGAGTGATTTGGTAGAAAATGCCAATACATTCCGTCGATTGCTTTGGCAATTTTTCATGTAAATTTATGAAAAATTTTAATAATTTTTTGTTGACGCAAAAAAAAATATAAAAAACAATTGCCATCCACTTGAAACCTCACAAAATCACTCAATGTTAATTCAAGAGTGATTTTGTAGAAAATTCCAATACATTCCGTCGATTGCTTTAGCAATTTTCTATGTAAATTTATGAAAAATTTTAATCATTTTTTTTGTTGACGCAAAAAAAATATAAAAACAATTGCCATCCACTTGAAACCTCGCAAAATCACTCAATATTAATTCAAGAGTGATTTGGTGGAAAATTCCATTACATTCCGTCGATTGCTTTAGCAATTTTCCACGTAAATTTATTAAAAATTCTAATCATTTTTTTGTTGACGCAAAACAAATATAAAAACAATTGCCATCCACTTGAAACTTCGCAAAATCACTTAATATTAATTCAAGAGTGATTTGGTAGAAAATGCCAATACATTCCGTCGATTGCTTTGGCGATTTTTCATGTGAATTTATCAAAAATTTTAATCATTTTTTGTTGACGCGAAAAAAATATAAAAACAGCTGTAAAATACTTTAACCTTTCTAAATTTACTTAAAATACAATAATCTTAATAATCTTCCAAAAACTCAAAAAATCCATCATTGGTTTTCAAGATAACCGACCGAGAACAACCCTTAAAAATTTTTAAGTTTCACTTCTTCGGAGTGAAAAAAATATAAAAACAACTGCAACACACTTGAAATTTTCCAAATTTACTCAAAATACACTAATATTAACAATCCTCAAAAAAAAAACGTAAAAAACTCCATCACTGGTTTTCAAGATTTTAAGTTTAACTTCTTAAAAAAAAATACAAAAACAACTGTAACACACTTGAAACTTTTTAAATTTACTCAAAATACATTAATCTTAATAAACCTCAAAAAACTCAAAATACCCCATCACTGGTTTTCAAGATAACAACACAAAACACAATTCTGGAAGAATTTTTCAAAACTGCTAATTTGTTCAAATAAATGCATTGCCATTTTTCTCGTCTCGTGAAACTTTCGCAGGCATCGTTTAAAGATTAAAAATGACAAATCAGTGTTTTCAGAATTAATAAAAAAAAATCTTGTTTCGTTTGAAATTAGAGGTAGTGCGTGCCATGGCTCCTTTGCTCTACATAACGAGCCGCCCCTGTATTCAGGCTATATTTCGATTTATTAAATTTATTTTTTCAATATTTATGTGTGAACTGTCTGGAATTTTAGATTTTCATATCATACGTGACCTTCTTTTTGTTTAAATTTAATTTAAATTTTGAAAAAAATGGTAATCCGATTTTGATCGTATGATAATTATTTATATTTATAATATTCATATAAATGATATTTTAAATGTACATCACGCGTTTTGCAGGATTGGATAATACCGAAAATTATGAAAGAAGAAAATGGCAAATTATATTTCAAATTCCTATAATCCGAACCGTCAGTTTACTCAAAAACTAATAAGATTTCAAAAAAACTCCAACGGCAAAATTTTCCAAATTTAGTGCACTTTAAAAGTAGTAGAAAGAAATATGACGCAAAACGTCACGAATTTCGAAGTCACAGATTTTAAATTGCAATTTTTTTTTATTGTATTGATTTTGATTCAGACTCAAGTGTCAAAATATGGCAAATTTCATGTAATTTTAAAACGTATTATGAAACTTGCTCGTAAAATTAACACAAAATGTAAAAAAAAATAAAGTTTGAATATTAAATTAAGTCGCGATTGTGATTTTTTTAATTTGCATAACTGAAGTACGCGTTGTCCGATTTTGTCAAAATGTGGAAAATTTAGAGCAATTTAAAAACTGGTCAATAAATACTTTAATACGTTAAATGAACGCAAATCGTCAAAATTGCAAGTTTTCAAAATCCGAAGATTTGGCACAACTGCCAAACGCATTCTCGGATTTTGATAATTGAAACGTTAAAATATGTCGAATTTAATGTAATTTTACTGTTTAAAGACATTTTCTCGTGATATTATTTTAAATATACACCGAGTATTTTGAATGATCTTATGATAATGACGTTTGAAACGTTAAAAATTCTAATAATTTTTGACGTTAGTTTACTAGAAAACTAAAGATATTTTAGAAATAACTTATTCATCAAAAGTTGTTCATTAACATATTGTCTTTGATATTTGTTTATGTGATTCCTATAGGACTGCGCCGAAAAATTGACATCTGAGAAAACTGGCAGTGTATAAACATACTGTGATATTGGCATATCGATATCGATTGTTGAGGCCATCCAAAAACGATATTAGTAATTTGTAGTATTGCATAAATTTAAAAGTCTCTAGATTTTTTGGAATTTGTCCCTTGTCCTGCGAATTCAAGTTTTAAACCTGGAAACCCTAAGTTGGATGCTACATTTTTAGTAACTACGTTTCTATATCCAAAATATTTATTATATGAGCCGGAGCACGGAGAAATGTTGGTAAAGCCCGAAAGGATATCACACATCAACATTTTTCTAATAACAATTTTACTGCACCCCGTCGAAATTATGCAGAATTTTGCGTTTAAACGTAAATTATCATAGACCGACTAATTCGCCCATTATTGTCGGTATAAATAATTTCTTTATCTCCGTGAAATTCTCGCTCGGCTCCCCCGGTCCTGGGTAATTCGACCTCTCGGGAAATTACGACCCAATTTCCCGGCCGAGCGCGAACATGGGAAAACTCGGCGGAATCGTGCGCTCGTCCGAATTTCGAAACGGCGCTCCTCCGCGGAATTGAATTCTAAATAATAGAGAGAGAGAGAGAGAGAGAGAGAAGGAAAGAGAGTACGCTTGAAGGGGTAATTGATAGATCGTTTGCGATTTGCTCGAGGGTCGTTGAATTATTCGAGTTTCCATTGTAATCCGGCGCTAATTAGATTTTTGCAGTTTCTTCCTACATTAAGGCGACATACATTGTCGACAATTTTATATAATCTACCTAAACGATAGATTGGTAGACAATTTCTACTAAAACAATAAACATCCGAAATGATATAACTCACCTTCAGTTGCCCTTTAACATATTCAATCTCCGAAAGCTGTATGATTACTGTTAATGGAACAATGGAATAATTTAATTCACAAGTTTGCAACAACAATTAATTTGCTCCGTCGATAAAAGAGTGCGGGGCACGTATGTAATCAACTTATCAAAACACATCCCTCCACGCCGCTGCGAACTCGAAAACATTAAAGCCGGTGGAAACTTTTCTCGGAGTGGTGTAATATTAAACGAGTCTGGCGTAATAAGAAATTTACGAGGAAATTCGCGAGAGGCTGATAAAAGCGAACCGCTGCTTATTATTAATAGTGTGCGGAGATTTTTTTTTTTTTATTTAAAAAGGCAGTTGTAATAAATCAATTTTTAAAGATAACAATTTTAAACATTAAATATTGTTTCCCCATCAGAACACCTGCAGACCTTTCAGGTCTCATCAAGTTGCCGATGGGGAAACTGAAATTACTATTGGAATATAAGTATTTTCAAACACCGTTAAAGGTTACGCCACTCGGATTGGATTTAGTACAACATTCAGGCAATAGATGTCGCATCGTTGTTCAGGTTCGTACATACAGATTTGTTAGTGGTCTATTTTGTGGACCGATGTGTCACAACTTGCTAGACTTTGATGGTCCAAATTGCAAAGAGTTAAAAGCAGTTGCTGAATAACAGATTTACACCATTTCATTGGAAACAGCCCCTAAAACTTACTTGATAATACAATATTTGTAATTAAAACTTGGGAATTTCTTACAAAACCATACACGGTTATTAAACTACTATGCGCTCGCCTGCAGTGCAATAACTCAATTTACAGGGGGCGCCTCGGCCTCCCCCTACAGGTGTCCGTCTTCCGTTGCCAATAAAATGTTAAATCGTTGATTAGCCCTTAAATCCCCAGCCATAATAACATACGGTGATTACATAAAGGGAAGCTCGAACATCCTTATCACTTTGATCTCTCTCACAATGTCACGGCTTATGATTCAGAGCCACGGAATATCATCATTTCCCCGTGATTCAGGAACGGAATGATATCCTGGGCCGGTGCTCTCTCTGGTGGTGAATGGAACGCTCCGCAGCCAGCCCTAAATCGATCGGAGCTCGCCCGGCTGGCTTCGTAGTACGCGAAGGGTGAAATGAAAATAATGGGGGACGTCGCCTGAATGTACACTTCGCCCATGCACGATGAACCCCATGCGCCGGATCATTAATATTTATAGCGTTTCATAAAAAAAAAAAAACTTCTGATGAATGTTTAGTTTTCGCTTAGTTGTTCATTGATTTATTAAATATTTGCCATCTTCAAGCGAAGAAATGGTAAAGTATGTTCATTAAAAAAAAACCTCAAGTGTGCCATGATTTTATATTTTTAAAAATTTAAGTTGGTAGGTTATGTTGCGTGTGGCATGTTCTTATCGATAAATTCATTTTCTGTGACAAATGACGCAGAGAAATCGTAGGGAATAAAAAAAATAACTTTCAACTATAGACCTATTCATGAGTAAGAGCGGTTTACGAACTAAGTTCGGAACATTCAAATAATATTGGTATCCTTTTCTACTACCTGATAACCGAGCGGATATTCCCAAGACGTACGATTTCGTCGTCGGCCGTATCTAGAAAAGACACACGCGGCGGCCTGCGTAGCTCGGTCTTAGACCGAGCGGTAGAAGGAGAAAGAAATAGTTTACGGCGTCTCTTACTTACCGGTTATTTCATAGGCGCGCGCGATTTATATTAGTCGCAACGGACAAGACACTACTTGATTCGGACGGACAAGACACCCCGACCGCCATCTCCGCTGAATAGCTCTATAGTAACGTTTTTTGCTGGTTGCTGTTAACCATTGTGACCACGGAATAATTGTGACTTTTATAACGATCTGACGTTTTGTATGTCAATTCCTAACACGTGTGCCAACTTATATTTAAAACAATCATGGCACACTTGAGGTTTTTTTTTTTTAAATGAACATACGATACAGAGCACAGAGCATTTCCGGGTATCACTTTAGAAGAGGATGAAAGATTCTGCCTGAGAATATTCTCGGACAAAGAAAACCCGATAATAAAGTTACTTTATCGCAGACTCCGCAACTTCCGAGCGGAGGAAAGTTTTAATTTGTTCACGGGAATAACATTAAACGATTTACATTGTTATGGAAAAATTTAAGAGCTCGATCTTCTCATCCCATCGGCAATCTGTAATCTCGGGATCGGTCGGACGGCACGCAACGGATAAAATTGTTTAACACAACGCACATTTATCCGATAAATGTGCGTTGACTCGTTTACAACTGTGTTAAGCAATTTTTGCCGATGCGTGCCGTCCGTCCGATTCCGATAAGTGTGCGCGTAGCTTTACTATTAATTGACAGATTTCAAGGTCAATAGATTGACACACCACCTTATTTATCGGTGCAGACAGTTTCCTAAACATCCTAACCTCAATCTGGTCAATCTTCTGGTTATAATTGACAATGTCATTATGAATGAATAGTAATCATTTTCAAATATCTACAATTACAGTCTTTACGTAAATAACAATTCCTTTCCCCGATAAGCATTCCCGATAGGCAATGGGCATACAATAAACTCCGTGTCTCATTTCCGTTGTATAAATTACCATTATCGATCCCGGGACCCTCACGACAAAGACCGTAATAAACGTCTCGTTCGGCGGATAAGATCCCATTTTGATGATTAACGTTGAGTAAGAACACAATAAGGTATCAGTTTGGGTTTGTGAATTATCGGTTCTTATTATGATTTCTTTAATTATCAAATGCACATGCGTTCCAGTCTTCCATACGTTCCAGGGGTTACCCCACGAGTCCGGCGATCCCCTCTAGATCGTTGAATTGTAAATTATCATTTTGGGTTTTGCTTAATTGTAAATTATCGGTTCTCATTAATGTTTTCTTCAACTATCTGATGCACATGTGCTCCAGTGCGTAGAGGGGGTTCCCCCGCCCGAGGTGGGGGAATGCTCTTTCGATTGTTCCTTTAATTGTAACTTTTTTATCATTTTTTATAATTTATTCTTTAATTATCAAATCACTAATTTTATCTGACCATTATTAGCGCAGTGATAAAATTAGATCTTTTTGCAATTTTTAATATTCCGTAAAAATTGGTGCATCCAATAAAAAAATCATTTAATTGAAATATATACCGAATTTAATGATCTATAAAATAGTGCTGATTGTATAAATCCATCACATTATTTAACCGTTTTTATCGTTTGTTTGTTTGAGAATAGCTATTTTCGTAATTTTTTATTTTCGCAAGATTTACGATTGAAATAAAAAATACCTTAAATAGAAGATGCAGAATATTAAATAATCTATAACATTTCACGGATGATATAGATCTAGCTCATATCTGCACAAATTTATTCAATTGTTTTGTCGCTGCTCGTTATAAGTAGATGTTTTTGCGATTTTTAATATTTCCTAAAAAATTTTGAAAAAATTTTAAAAGGCAAAAAAGTTTAGAGTTGTATAAGTTGTGAGTAGTGATGGGATCATTCGAATGACGATAATCGATTCATTCGATTATCTCAAGAACCTATTTTTTAATTCGAATGATCGGTATTCGAGTGATCATTCGAATGATCATTCGAATGACCATTCGAATTATCTATACTCGAATGATTGTACTCGAATATATACTATTCAAAACTTTACTTAGCGTATTAATAGGATATCTTTACCACGAAACATTGCGGCAAAGTACTCTGATATGGAATTATTAGTGGAATTATTAGTCGAATTTTTATTCGAATGATCATCATTTAAATAAATAATGCATTTTCATATCATTCGAATGATCGTTCGAATAATCATTTGATTGATCACTCGAATAATCATTCGAATAATCATTCGAATGATCACTCGAATAATCATTCGAATGATCATTCGAATAAATAATCGATTTTTAGATCATTCGAATGATCACAATTATCAATCATATTATTATATATTCGAATGAATAATCGATTTTCAGATTAATTCGAATAGTAATAATTCGATTATGCCCATCACTAGTTGTAAGTACATTTTCTGGATCTAATCAATAAGCACAAATTTCAATTGTTTTGTCACTGCTCGATAAAAGTAGATGTTTTTGCGGTTTCTAACATTTCCTATATAATTGGTGCATCGACACGTCAACAAAAATATTCTCTTTTTAAGTCTCGAACACAAAAAAGTCTAGAGTTTTTTGAGTACATTCTTTTACATAAAAAAAAATCGAAAAATTGCGATTTATAGCGTTTTATTAAACGAGTTTTTTTTAATGCAATGAATCGTAATTTTATCGAATTTGTTTATATACAAAAATTGCTGAACTTATAAATTAGATCGAGAAAACTCATAAGGTGTGAGCCACAGAATTTTGTTTCTGAGTTGGCCATGCCTGAGAGAGAGAAACATAGCAGTCATGTCTGAGATTAATTCATTTTTTTAAATCTAAAAAACTTTTTGTTTTTGAGTAGTTTTGAGAATTCTGATGTGAGTTCTGTGTTGTACTCAAACAGTTCTAAAAAAAAAAAACTTTAAATAAATCGAAACATTTTCAAAATTAAATTGTCAATTTTGAAAAAAAAATTGTGAAAAAATTCGCAAAAACAAAATGTTTAGAGTTCTATGAGTTCTGAGTACATTTTTTGGATCTAATTATTAAGTTCAGTGATTCTCTTGTATAAACAAATTGCTATAAATCGAAATTTTATCGAATTTGTTTATAAGATAAAAAAATATTGAACATATTAATTAAATCCAGAAAATGTACTCGGGACTCGTAGAACTCTTAAATATTTTTTTTGCGAATTTTTTCAAAAAAATAAAATTATCAATTTTGAAAACGTTTCGATTTTCCCGCCATTTTATCTCAATTTTTTATCAAAGATTTTTTTAGACTCCCAATTTCTTTAAAAAAAATACTTTTTCATTTTTGTGCAGTTTTGAAAATTCTGATGCGAGTTCTGTGTTGTACTCAAAGAGTTCTAAAAAAAAAAGACTTTAAATAAATTGCGATTAAATCACAAGAAACTGATATTTCTGATTAATGAATTAACAATTTTATTAAAAAATGCTATAAATTGTGAATTTGTTTGTATAAAATAATTACAGAATTTAAAAATAAGATCCATGAAATGTAGGTATTCAGAATTCACAACACTTTAATCTGTTTTTTTTTGCGTTTTGAAATTAGATCCAGGAAACGCATTCAAAATTTAAAGAACTTAATTTTTTGCGTTTTGAAATTAGATCCAGGAAACGAACTCAGAACTTATAGAACTTAATTTTTTGCGTTTTGGAATTGGATCCAGAAAATTTATTCAAAACTCATAGAACATTATTTTTTAACTTTTAAAATATATTTTTACCTAGTTATATTGATTCTATTTTGAGTTCTGCACTGTATTTAAATAGTTTCAACAGAAAACATTTTTGTGTAGTTCTATAAATTCTGATGTAACAACTTCTGTGTTGTACTTAAGGAGTTCTAAAGAAGACTTTTATAATAAATGGTGTTTATTTTGAATTTAAGTTTTTTTTCAAAAATGTTATAATTCGTGTGTGTGAGAGAGAAAAAGAGTACTCTTTTTCAAGTTGGAGTGTGTCAAAAGTTCTGATAGTTCTGAATAGAGTTCCTTTTGATGTATCTAGAAGTACTATCAACTTTTAAAAAAGAGTTCTGTAAAATTGGGCTGTCAGGAATTTTTTGAAAAATGGGGTGCCAACTTGACACCGTACCCCACATTGTTATCGAATAGTCCTGAACTAGTTTTAAGAGTACTATAGTTCCTCATACTTTTAAAAAAGAGTTCTGTTGAATTTCCAGAGATAAAAATTTTCAAAGTTGGAAATTCGAGATATTCAAATTCATATTACTCACTTAATTTGGTTGAATCTAAATATTTCATAACAACTATAGATAGAACTCACAAAGAACTACAGGAAACAACAATCAGAACTATCCGGAACTATCAAAAATATATTTATAAGTCGAAAAGCAAAAAAAAAAATATTGAGACTTCTACGAGTTCTGAGTTAATTTTCTATGTCTACTTATAGAGTAAAATAATTCTTTATTATAAACAAATTCGATACAATCACGATTTTTAAATAAATTTAAAATTCGAAAATAGAAAATTTAATTTTGAAAATACCCATTTCCTGTCATTTAATCACAACTTGCCATTAGAGTTTTCATTAGAACTCCTTGAATACAACCCATAAGTCAACCAGAACTCCCAGAACTATTAATAAAAAACAATTGAAAAATGTTTTATGTCAGAAAGAAACACAAATATTGAAACTTTTTTTTAAATATTTCTTGGAGTTCTGATTTGGTTTATGGGTGTCATTAGAGTTTTCGTTAGAACTCCTTGAATACAACCTATAAGTCAAACCAGAACTCTCAGAACTATTAATAAAAAATATTTTGAAAAATGTTCTGTCCTAGAGAAAAAAAAAAATTGAAACTTTTTTGTAAATATTTCTTGGAGTTCTGATTTGACTTATGGGTTGTACTCAAGGAGTTCTAACGAAAACTCTAATGGCAAATTGCGATTAAATGACATGATTATGTACAGTTAGTAAGAAAACAAAAACAGACGCATGGCCCACTACGATCGCACCACTAGCACACCCATGAAGGCTTCCTTGATGGATTGATTTTTAAAGGAATATTAAGTACAAAACTCTATCGATTATCGCTAACAAAATGAAAATGAATGCGCCGCCCACAAACACGGCAATCTTATCGACGCAAAGATAAATGAATGCCATTCAACCATTTTATTTATAAATTCCCGATCTTCACATTCAAGATTCATGATCGGAAATCCATTTCAAAGTGGTGGACCTGTTTTCCCTTGGGGAGCGATACTATCTGCCTTCTAGAGTAATATTACATAACCCGGAATTATCGAGCAAATCAGATTTCAACGGATTTAATTAAACTGTTATGAAATCGAGATTTGAAATGAGTCGAAATATACATTTTGAAACTGAAGGTGTGAACTGAGTAATAATTGAAATCATTTTGTACGTAATTGATTGTAATGTATTTATTTAAAGCCTGTAAATAAATATGTGATTGCACAAACATTTATTTAAGCTAGGTTTTTCGTAAGCCAGCAGTTCTTTATTGACTGTCACTGTCAATCACGGAATACATTTTAATACAATTTATATTGAGAAGTTACAATTCTAAATTGTTTTATTGCAGCGTCAGCTCACCATACCAATTAGCATTTTTTAAGCAAAGGCCAAATTTAATAGAGAGAAGATTTTTCACTGTTTCTTTGCTTTGAGAGAGAGAGAGAGAGAGAACATCTTTATTCAGACAAAACATTGAATATTTACAAATATTAAAAAGAGAAACATTTAAGTGTGGGTGTTAGTATGTCCGTTTGGGCTATCGACCGTCGGTCTTTCTGCCCTTCTTTGCTTCGATTTTCCTCTCAAACAATTTTTTTGCCGCTTAATACATCTTTTATTTCATCTCTTCATCGCAAATTCCAGTAGATTTTCAGCAATAAGATCTAAACCTTTCTTATGTTTAATCAAAATGTGTTTTGCTTTTTCATAGCAAGAAATGATGTCAGAACCATGCACAGTTTGTTCACAATTGTAGACCTCATTCCTCAGTTTGTTACCATAGCACGTGATAAATCAGATGCTTGTTTTATGTTTAAATTAGAAATGTGAGCAACATAGAAAAGATGTGTTAATAAACATTGTGAAAGAGTAAATATCAATCATAATATGTGTAATGTAATCGTAGAACCTAACCTCAAATTATGCATTCTCTTTTACAATACGAAAGATCGTTTACACAGCCGAAAAATATAATACCAGTGTTAAGTCAATTTAAGCCAGATATATATTTATTACCAACTTATTGTAAGATAATTATAAATAACAAATCTTTATTTACAGAAATAGTTTTACAAATGAAGGGTACAGGGAATAAACCAACTTAGTCCAAAATATCCAGTTTTTGCGATTTTGCCCCATCTTGTAGTGCAAAATATACTCTACCAGGTGGTGTAGGTGCCAAAGGACAGAACCGTCAAGTCCGCTATAATAACAACTTAATAATTCACCGTACAGGGAAAGAAACAGCTAAGTCAAACTTTAAAAACGCATTATCTATGAAAATGTGACCAAGCCGGTTTATTCCCTGTACCCTTCAAATTGCAATACAACATATTAATGACACCGCATGGAAAACGAAGAAAACATTTCTGTGAACGGGCTATAGACCATAGGTCTTTCTGCCCTAAGATTATTATTGTAATGGATTATACAAATAATTCAAAAACTCCTTCCACCTGCTTCACCGATTATACATAAGAAACAGGATGGTGACCACTATATATTACTTCATTTTTCGCGATATTATATTTGAAAGATGTAAAATTTGAATTTAATTTATCCCTAAATTTATTGAGTATGTCCGCGAAATGTAACTAACAAAGAAAGTTGCTCGAAATTAATTTGAAGCTGAAACATAATTAAATGTTAATGTGATCGACTAAAAGCAATTTAAAAATTTCAAACATGGCTTCACCGCCGCGGCTCTAGGTATAGCCAATAGCGACCTCAACGTTCTAAGACATAGTAGTGTGCGGGTGGTTTTTGAGGGTCGTTCACACGTGCGGACGATATTGATTTTTTCCATCATCCGACATTATAGAGAACGCAATAAATCTATTTAACTCGCAATACTCACTTGAAATTCCGCCCGTCCTCGCAAATACAGAGAATAATCCAAAATATTGTTACGACACCAACAACAATAACAATGAAATCACACACTAATGACGCAAAAGAGCACATTCACTAGTTTTAATTCACCAGTTTTGGTTTTCTTATAAGAAACCGTGTGTATCCGTGGTGGAGAAAATGGTGTCGACGGCTGATGAGTGGAAACCGTTTAGTCTGTACAGTTCGGAAATAGCGTTCGTCGGGGACCTGATATTGTTTTCAATGATCGCGAAACGCACGGTCCGTATTAATAGCACAACAGCTACGTGGCACAAAGATGTTGTTAAGAATCGCACTCGCACACATGCACACACCGAGAACACACACTAAAATAGCAGGCGCTGAATGCAAACAACACAAAGACTTTATCGTTTAAGTAAACACTCGGTGCACCGGGACAGCTTCACCGCGCGCGCGGTGTCTTCGCCGCGCACTCCAACGCCCCGCGCATCGGATTTTCTGCGGAAACGCGCTCCGGACGCAATTTTTTCGGGTGAAATTCGTGACGAAGGCGCGGCTCAGGCGAAATTCGGGCTCAAAAACGCGGACGCGCACCTCAACGCGGCGCCTCGCTCAAACGGAATGAGTGGAGAGCGCTGGTGCGGGGTTGCCAGTCGTCGGCGCTCGGACGTCTCCGGCGCGGGTTCGATTCGCGCCGATCCGAGTTCAACTGGAACCGAAACGCGCGCGGCGATATCGAGGTTGGAAACGGTGGCGTCTTCAACGATCCTTTCACACGTTCGCGACATATTTTCTTTTTTTTCGCCTTTCCTTCTTTCGAAATTGCGCCGTGGCGAGCTGCAAATATACGAGGCGAAACGGAAGGATGGAAAATGTCACCGTTCCTCCGCAATTTTATTTATTTCACGTAAAAAAAATTCCGTGCGGTCAATGAGTTCACTTGAAACAGACAGACCTACAAAAACACAGACATTTTTTTTCTAAATAATCTTAAAATGGATAAGATAAGGAAAGCAAAAAAGCCGAAGGAATATCAATATATGCAATCGATGACTCATTTAAAATCCGAATTCCGTCGACATGATCAAAAAAATGGTGATGTGGCCACCATGTTACTTTCTCCGACTTGATGGTATCATTATATACAGGGTGTATTTGAAATAACGAACAGGCTCGTAACCACAAAGAGATTATATTATTTTTAAACAATATTCGCAATTATTTTGTTTATAACTGTAACAAAAAGCCCGCAATTAATTATTAAAGTTAATGAGTGAAAATACGCAACATGTTTGGGGGCAGTGGTAATGTGACCTCATTTTTAAACGGCATCAGCTTTAGATATCGAATTACAACAAGCGCGTAGGAAATATCTCAGTTCGGCTCTTTAAGCGTCAATGAACTTGAGGACTGTTTATCTTTAAAAAAAAAAACGTTGCGATAACACAAATTTCGGAGGCAAAAAATCGTATCTCGCGTTTTAAATAAACAAACACACATTCCATGCAGACCTAATTAAATGAGAAAAGCATCGGTTCTCACAAAACCTCGAAAAATTAGGAAAATTCAATTTCTTTTCTCGAATAAATTTTGACGGAATTGGGTTCACAAATATTTTGTGTATGTGCCCTAAAATGCCTGTTCGTTATTTCAAATACACCCTGTATACGCTTTCATGGTTTATTTTCTACGTTTTGTAGACTCGATTGTAACTGACGTTTAAAACGTCAAAATGATAAAAGATGGAAAAATTATACTGCAAATTTAAAAACTGAGTTTACTCAAAAACTAAAGGGATTTCGAAAAAAACTTATTCTTTATAAGTTGTTCATTTTGGCATTCTTTGCAATTATTATCGACATAAATAAGCTGTAACTATTATCGTTTCATTATTATAAACCAAAAATGAAAAAAATAATAATACATTTTTTCTCGAATAACAATGATTTTATTAAACATATTTTCAAACCAAAGTTATTCATTTCTTTGTTGTCTTCAATATTTATTTAAATGCTTTTGTGATATTTTTCATATTTAAAAAAACAAAAAACAGTAAACACCCAAATTTTACCAAAAGCTTTTCAGTTCTTCGGATTACGAAATAAGACTTATGTTCAAAGTTTTATATCAATTGCTCTATTAGTTTTTGAGATTCTGACACGCAGACACACACACAGACACAATTTTTTTTTCTAGAAATCGTTGAAATTGCATCTAGGGACCCTAAAACGGATATTTCCGTAGAAAAAAATTTTGAAAAAATTTTCAAGATCACAATACTTTCTCGTACTTCCTAACGGAGAAAGTAAAAAATGTATGAAGTAAATACTGAAGTTATCTAATTTTTTAAATCAACTAGTTCATCTCCAATTTAAGGGGAGGCGCTACACCCATTAAATTATTTTTTTTTTCGATATCTCCTAAACGATTTAATATTTAAAAAAAATCTCTGCATTAGTTCTCCATTATCACCAATTGTTTAAGGCTTACCGTGAAGATTTCTAACGAATTCATAATAATAACAAAGATAATTTAGAAAAAATAATAACATTGAGAAAATCTAAACGGTATGTTCTGGTATTTATTATTTTTAATTTATTATATTAGTAACGTTTTGGTAATTTTTGGGTATTAATTGATATATCTAATAAAATGTAACTTCGAAATTTGGACCCAGCATACAGCGCCACCAAGCGGCTTGGCTTAAAACAAGTGGTGCGGGCATATTTGGGCGAAGTCAAGCCGCCCTTAGATTGAACGAAGCATAGGCTACGTTGCGTAGGGTAAGCGAAAAGTACTATTCGTTGCTTGCGCGGGTTTTTTTCGGTCGGGTAGCGCCGGGTCTTAAGAAAATTAAGTGAAATTTGATGAAAATTTATTTATTTTAAAAAACAAAAAATCTTTATTTTTTTATTTTCTTTTTACATCCAATCCCATTTATTTTGCGTATAATACCGACTATAATAATTAATTAAGCCATGTAATTGATGACGAACGACGGCTCCGCTGCGCTGCTCCCACGATTTTTTCTTATTTTTGTTTTTTTTATTTTTTGTTTAAATTTTTTTATGTTTATTTTTTTAAGCTTGTTGTATCCTCTGCGATCCCTGGCAGTTTTATTTTTTGACTCAAAAAGAATAAAATACGTCCTTAAAACAAGAAAAACGGGTGCAAATGGCGCGTCGGGGTAGTTTAAAAAAATTTGAAAAAAATAGAAATGAAAGCTCGTTGTAACCTCTGCGAAAATTTTGGTTTTTTGACATTAAAAGAAATAAATACGTCCTTAAAAGAAATTTAACGAACCCAGGGGTACAAATAGCGCGTAGGGGTGGTTCCAAAACATTTGGAAAAAATTACAAATGAAAACCTGATTTATCCTCTGCGATCCCTGAAAGTTTAAAAGAAAAAATACGCCCTTGAAAGTTGTAAAACGAACCCAGGGTGTGGGGCAAAAAGACGCGGTCTGGAAAGCTAGGGGCTGTTTCAAAAATTTTGAAAAAATCACAAACTAAGGCCCGTCATCAACAGTACTAATCCTAAAAAGGAAGGCCCTCGGACGGCAAAACCAAAGCCGGGAGCGGCGAATAACGAACCACGGCGGCTCGTTTTTTTCCATTACACCGAAACCGGTCCCATTCTTTTTTATTTTTTCACCGTGGGTACTCGGGTAGGAGGGGGGAAGATTTTGTAAAAATTTGAAAACCCCAATCCAAATATTTCTTATGGTTAACCTGAAAATGCGCCATTTTGGCTAAGAGGGTGGAGCTTAATTGGGGCAAAAATCGAAAAATTTAATCCCAACGTTTATTGTAGTTTGTAATTAGAAACACAAAAATCCAAACTGCGCTTTTTATTTCGGAAAAACAAAAAAGTTATTGACTTTTTGATTCTCAAAAAAATTTATTTTCAATTTAAAATTCTTTACAATTTAAATCATATTTTAAATTTAAATCGATCGCTTTCTAGAATCGGATGAAACTAACGTTTAAAACGTCAAAATTATTAAAGATGAAAATGACCAATTATACTTCAAATCATAATAGTCGGTTTACTCAAAAACCAAAGAGATTTCAAAAAAACTTATTGTTTATAAGTTGTTCATTTTGGCATTCTCTACAATTATTATTTTACATAAATTTGCTGTAACTATTATCGGTTCATAACTATTAACCAAAAATGAAAAAAATCATAATTTTTTTTTAATAACATTGATTTTATGAAAAATATTTTCAAAGTAAAAAAAAAAATTGATGACCAAAAATTCACTTTTTGCAGTAATCGCTCCATAAATTCCAATTTGCGAAAGTTTGAAGTCTGTGGCAAATGTTTTAATATTTTTCTAAGCGCTCAAAAAATGCCGAAGCATAAAATTTACAAATTTACAATTTTTAAAATGCACTTTTTGCAATAATCCCTCCATGAATTCCGTATTTTTTTAGACAGATGCTTCAAAGTTTGACAGACTAACCTTTAATAACATGTATTTAACATTTTCGAAAGAAATATTTCCTAACCTCGCAGTGATAAAAATGGCTGCGCCAGAAAGCAAATTTTGATGTCTAAAATTGCAATTTTTGCAGTAATCGCTCCATAAATTCCACATTTCTTTAGACAGATGCTTCAAATTTTGACAGACTAACCTTTAATAACCTGTCTTTAAAATTACCGACAAAAAAAATTTTCAACCTTGCAATGACAAAAATGGCTGCGCTAGAAAGGAAATATTTTGATGACCAAAAATTCACTTTTTGCAGTAATCGCTCCACGAGTTCCACATTTCTTTACACAGATGCTTCACATTTTGACAGACTAACCTCTAATAACGAGTCTTTAAAATGACTCACAGAAAAAATTCCTAACCTAAAATGGCTGCGCTAAACAGCAAATTTTGATGGCCAAAAATGCACTTTTTGCAGTAATCGCTCCATAAAATCCACATTTCTTTACACAGATGCTTTAAATTTTAATAGCCTAACCTCTAATAACATGTCTTTTAAGTTACAAAAATAAATATTTCCTAACCACGCAGGGACAAAAATGGTTGCGCCAGAAAACAAATTTTGATGACGAAAAATGGACTTTTTGTAATAATCGCTCCAAAAAATCCACATTTCCTTACACAGATACTTCAAATTTTGACAGACTAACCTCTAATAACGTGTCTTTTAAATTACAAAAAGAAATATTGCCTAACCACGTAGCGACAAAAATGGCTGCGCCAGAAAACAAATTTTGATGACCAAAAATGCACTTTTTGCAGTAATAGCTCCATAAAATCCACATTTCTTTACACAGATGCTTTAAATTTTAATAGCCTAACCTCTAATAACATGTCTTTTAAGTTACAAAAATAAATATTTCCTAACCAAGCAGTGACAAAAATGGCTGCGCCAGAAAACAAATTTTGATGACCAAATGCACTTTTTGCAATAATCACTCCATAAAATCCACATTTCTTCACACAGTTGCTTCAAATTTTAACAGCCTAACCTCTAATAACATGTCTTCTAAATCACCAAAAAAAAAATCCTATCCACGCAGGGACAAAAATGGTTGCGCCAGAAAACAAATTTTAATAACCAAAAATGCACTTTTTGCAGTAATCGCTCCATAAAATTCACATTTCTTGAGACAAATGCTTCAAATTTGGACAGACTAATCTCTAAGAACGAACGTGTCTTTAAAATTACCGAAAGAAAAATTTACCAATCTTTCAGTGACAAAAATGGCTGCGCTAGAAAACAAATAGATATTTTCCGCGCCCAAAAAACGAAAATGCTCATTTTTTTTTAAATCCGAAACAATTGAAGACTTCCAATTATTACAAAATTGTACAAAAATGTTTGGGCTTTCATATTCCAGCAAAACCTAAGTTTGTTAATTACATAATTTTCCAAAAAATCACGATCAAATCGAAGGATTTGTATTTTCGGCGCACAAAAAAAAACGAAAATGCTCCATTTTTTCTAAATCCGAAACAATTGCAGACTTCCAACTATTACAAAATTGTGCAGAAATGTTTGCGCTTTCATATTCCAGAAAAAACTAAGCATGTTAATTACGTAGTTTTCCAAATAATCACCATCAAATCGAAGGATTGGTATTTTCCGCGTCCAAAAAAACAAAAATGTTCGATTTTTTTTCAATTCGGAACAATTGCAGACTTCCAACCATTACAAAATTGTGTAGAAATGTTTGGGCTTTCATATTCCAGCAAAACCTAAGCATGATAATTACGTAGTTTTCCAAAAAATCACCATCAAATCAAAGGATTGGTATTTTCCGCGTCCAAAAAAAACAAAAATGTTCGATTTTTTTTTAATTCGAAACAATTGCAGACTTCCAATTATTACAAAATAGTGCAGAAAAGTTTGGGCCTTCATATTCCAGCAAAACCTAAGCATGTTAATTACGCCGTTTTCCAAAAAATCGCAATCAAATCGAAGGATTGGTATTTTCCGCGTCCAAAAAAACAAAAATGTTCGATTTTTTTTTAATTCGAAACAATTGCAGACTTCCAACTATTACAAAATTGTGCAGAAATGTTTGTGCTTTCATATTCCAGAAAAACCCAAGCATGTTAATTACGTAGTTTTTCAAATAATCACCATCAAATCGAAGGATAGGTATTTTCCGCGTCAAAAAAAAACAAAAATGTTCGATTTTTTTTAATTTGAAACAATTGCAGACTTTCAACTATTACAAAATTGTGCAGAAATGTTCGGTCTTTCATATTCCAGCAAAACCTAAGCATGTTAATTACGTAGTTTTCCAAATAATCACTATCAAATCGAAGGATAGGTATTTTCGGCGCACAAAAAAACGAAAATTATCGATTTTTTCTAAATCTGAAACAATTGCAGACTTCCGATGATTACAAAATTGTGCAGAAATGTTTGTGCTTTCATATTCCAGCAAAACCTAAGCGAGTTAATTACAAGGTTTTTCAAATAATCACCATCAAATCCAAGGATGGGTATTTTCAGCTCGATTTTTTTGCAGACTTTATAACATTATCAAGGACTTCATAAAAACGAAAGCACGATGTGTATATGTTGGTTTTGGTATTGTTGATAGAGATAATAAAAGAAATAAAATTGAACAATTGTTAATGCGATTTCCTGCTAATTTCGTTTTGACCTTCCTTAATATTTATTGCGTCCATGAATCACGTAACAACTTCAAGGATCGTTTCGTCATTTTGAGGCTCCATCAATTCCCATTGATGTTCATTTCAGATCGATAATTTCCAGTATTCGTAGTTTATTCACAAATTACCAAATAATTACTCAGTAATGGGTTTTTAGAAACGTGATAAAAATAAAACGGTCTAAATAAAACTCCAGAATGCCAACCTCGTACCGTTCACCGTGTGTGGTAATTGTATACAATTAATGAGCCGACCAGATACAGGTAGGTAAATAAAAACAACTTTCTTGGGTTTCGTTCGTTTTTCTTTGCGCAAGTGCCAAACGAATTTTTTCAACGCCCGAGGAGTCCTTTCATTGAAATTTATTATTATTACTTGTGCACCTTGCAGTACCGTAAATAATCGTCGATTGTTGAAGTTATGACATAAACGCGTTCGTGGAAATTCTTGTTTTGAATTACTATTTGCTACTTATATTTCAATACAACAAAAATGTCTGAATAAATTAATACACGATTAAATAATAAATAAATTAGTAACAACCTTACTTGTTGCAGAAAGCAAAGAAATTAGGGGCGACCTCACTTGTTGCATATAAATTAAATATATTTAATGTCTGTTTAAAAATTATCTCCAGAAGATGATTGTAACGTGATCATTCTTCGTTATTTAATGTCTGTTTGAAAATTTTCAAAGACTCCAGAAGATAATTGTAACGTGATCATTCTCCGTAAATACATAATGTTCTGTGATTGAATACACAAATCGTAATCAATTATTTACCGAGAAAGTTACATAAACTAATTAAACACATAATAACACAAGAATGCCTCAATGGTTCAATCAACCTGCGCCTCGCATTCTTTTCACGGCGAGGGGTGTCCTCCAATTTGAGTCATACAATGCACACCCCCGCCTTTTGTGTAGTCGCAGTACGTAGTTATTCCTCACCCCAGGAGAAACCTGTCCCCCTCGGTTCGTGCTTATCCGACGGAGGGAGGGTGCCCTTTACACGTTCCGACCACCCGAAACTATAAATCCAACTGAGGGTGCACGAATGGATAGTTTCCAAATTTCGCCAGCTTAAATTACAACGTCCCCGCGTTTATATTACATCTCAAGCAACCGGAAAAGTGACTTTTAATTTTGATGGAAAATTCCGGAAAAACGAATGATAACCCATTTTCGGATTTCCCGCTTGTTTTATAGCTACATACGTCTGGAACATATCCTGAAAATTTTATTGAAATTCATCAAGGGATTTTCGGGAAAATTGCAAAAATCTAACCGAACGTGCAAATTTTGCAAAGCGCGATTTGCATACGAAATTCCGGAAAAACTAATGATAACCCATTTTCGGATTTTCCACTTGTTTTATAGCTACATACGTCTGGAACATATCCTGAAAATTTTATTGAAATCCATCAAGGGATTTTCGGGAAAATTGCAAAAATCTAACCGGACGTGCAAATTTTGCAAAGCGCGATTTGCATACGAAATTCCGGAAAAACTAATGATAACCCATTTTCGGATTTTCCGCTTGTTTTATAGCTACATACGTCTGGAACATATCCTGAAAATTTTATTGAAATCCATCAAGGGATTTTCGGGGAAATTGCAAAAATCTAACCGAACGTGCAAATTTTGCAAAGCGCGATTTGCATACGAAATTCCGGAAAAACTAATGATAACCCATTTTCGGATTTCCCGCTTGTTTTATAGCTACATACGTCTGGAACATATCCTGAAAATTTCATTGAAATTCATCAAGGGATTTTCGGAAAAATTGCGGAAATCTAACCGAACGTGCAAATTTTGCAAAGCGCGATTTGCATGCGAAATTCCGGAAAAACTAATGATAACCCATTTTCTGATTTTCCGCTTGTTTTATAGCTACTTACGTTTGGAACATATCCTGAAAATTTTATTGAAATTCATCAAGGGATTTTCGGGAAAATTGCAAAAATCTAACCGAACGTGCAAATTTTGCAAAGCGCGATTTGCATACGAAATTCCGGAAAAACTAATGATAACCCATTTTCGGATTTTCCGCTTGTTTTATAGCTACATACGTCTGGAACATATCGTTAAATTTTTATTGAAATTCATCGAGGGATTTTCGGGAAAATTGCAAAAATCTAACCGAACGTGCAAATTTTGCAAAACGCGATTTGCATGCGAAATTCCGGAAAAACTAATGATAACCCATTTTCGGATTTTCCGCTTGTTTTATAGCTACATTCGTCTGGAACATATCCTGAAAATTTTATTGAAATTCATCACGGGATTTTCGGGAAAATTGCGGAAATCTAACCGAACGTGCAAATTTTGCAAAGCGCGATTTGCATGCGAAATTCCGGAAAAACTAATGATAACCCATTTTCGGATTTCCCGCTTGTTTTATAGCTACATACGTCTGGAACATACCCTGAAAATTTCATTGAAATTCATCAAGGGATTTTCGGGAAAATTGCGGAAATCTAACCGAACGTGCAAATTTTGCAAAGCGCGATTTGCATACGAAATTCCGGAAAAACTAATGATAGCCCATTTTCGGATTTTCCGCTTGTTTTATAGCTACATACGTCTGGAACATATCCTTAAATTTTTATTGAAATTCATCGAGGGATTTTCGGGAAAATTGCAAAAATCTAACCGATCGTGCAAATTTTGCAAAACGCGATTTGCATACGAAATTCCGGAAAAACTAATGATAACCCATTTTCGGATTTTCCGCTTGTTTTATAGCTACATACGTCTGGAACATATCGTTAAATTTTTATTGAAATTCATCGAGGGATTTTCGGGAAAATTGCAAAAATCTAACCGATCGTGCAAATTTTGCAAAACGCGATTTGCATACGAAATTCCGGAAAAACTAATGATAACCCATTTTCGGATTTCCCGCTTGTTTTATAGCTACATACGTCTGGAACATACCCTGAAAATTTCATTGAAATTCATCAAGGGATTTTCGGGAAAATTGCGGAAATCTAACCGAACGTGCAAATTTTGCAAAGCGCGATTTGCATACGAAATTCCGGAAAAACTAATGATAACCCATTTTCGGATTTTCCGCTTGTTTTATAGCTACATACGTCTGGAACATATCCTGAAATTTTTATTGAAATTCATCGAGGGATTTTCGGGAAAATTGCAAAAATCTAACCGATCGTGCAAATTTTGCAAAACGCGATTTGCATACGAAATTCCGGAAAAACTAATGATAACCCATTTTCGGATTTTCCGCTTATTTTATAGCTACATACGTCTGGAACATACCCTGAAAATTTCATTGAAATTCATCAAGGGATTTTCGGGAAAATTGCGGAAATCTAACCGAACGTGCAAATTTTGCAAAGCGCGATTTGCATACGAAATTCCGGAAAAATTAATGATAACCCATTTTCGGATTTCCCGCTTGTTTTATAGATACGTCTGGAACATATCCTGAAAATTTTATTGAAATCCATCAAGGGATTTTCGGGAAAATTGCAAAAATCTAACCGAACGTGCAAATTTTGCAAAGCGTGATTTGCATACGAAATTCCGGAAAAATGAACGATAACCCATTTTCGTATTTCCCGCTTGTTTTATAGCTACATACGTCTGGAACATATCCTGAAAATTTTATTAAAATTCATCAAGGGATTTTCGGGAAAATTGCAAAAATCTAACCGAACGTGCAAATTTTGCAAAGCGCGATTTGCATACGAAATTCCGGAAAAACTAATGATAACCCATTTTCGGATTTTTCGCTTGTTTTATAGCTACATACATCTGGAACACATCCTGAAAATTTTATTTAAATTCATCAAGGGATTTTCGGGAAAATTGCAAAAATCTAACCGAAAGTGCAAATTTTGCAAAGCGCGATTTGCATACGAAATTCCGGAAAAAACTAATGATAACCCATTTTCGGATTTCCGCTTGTTTTATAGCTACATACGTCTGCAACATATCCTGAAAATTTTATTGAAATTCATCAAGGGATTTTTGGGAAAATTGCAAAAATCTAACAGAACGTGCAAATTTTGAAAAGCGCGATTTGCACACGAAATTCCGGAAAAACTAATGATAACCCATTTTCGGATTTCCCGCTTGTTTTATAGCTACATACGTCTGGAACATATCCTGAAAATTTCATTGAAATTCATCAAGGGATTTTCGGGAAAATTGCGAAAATCTAACCGAACGTGCAAATCTTGCATCTTTGACAGCGCAACAAGATTAAAAAAAAAATTATCTTAGCTTACCGTCGCTCTGGAGAGGATCAGGTTCTGGTGGACTGGGGGGGCAACAGCTGCAGCAAGCTTCATTCAAGGCCGATTGCATATTTTCATCTTGGTATATCCGTAGAGATCCTCAAAAAAAATGATTCCTAAAAAGAATAAGATTTAAATTAAATCAGTTTCACGCACATCAAAGTATGTCATATTCGGGTACAGTTAAATGTTTTTGTAATAAAAACTAGTTTTCTTAAAAAAAAAAAATCAGTCTTGCTGAGAGTTTCGTTGGATTTAGTTAGCACTGAACGCAAAAGTGTGAACATATGTCATTTTACAATTATCCCAAGTGTAGCTACGCTACTGTCAAAATTGTGAGATCTTATCCGTTATGTATCCCAGTCTAAATAGTTATATAAATAGTATTAAGGATAAAATGATGTATATAATGCAAAAATGTCATGACCGAATGGGTAATACCTAAGTCAAAAAAAAAAATTGTGAGATGATTTTATAGATGGTCAAGACATTTGATATCTTCTCTGGCTAATTTAAATGTTAACCCATCATTAACCCATCAATTGGGGCTGTTATTTCATCGATATATATATATATATTTATGTACCTATGTTTAATAATTCGGTAAATTATTCCGAACTAAATCGAACGGAGAACCAGTTGTAAAGTCGAAGGCCATCGACCCATAATCCTGTATTTTGTGCGAAATTTTAGCACCAATTACTGCATAATTACTGTGGAGTTTCTAGGAATATATTTGCGTAACACATATTTAGCAACGTTAATTAGTGTAGAGGTGTTTTACATTTCTCCCAGCTATGCGAACATCTTTTTAATATATGCAATACAACATACACGTTTGAGTTGAATCAATAATAATTTTAGCATACACACATAAGAGTACGCTTGTTGTATCTGTTTTATAAAAACAATTCACCAACATAAACTATAAATATTAAATAAATTGTTTTCAATCGCTTTTTTTAAGATCTAGCAGCACACTTGAGGAATTTTGCTGCAGTATGTATTTCATAATTTTAATAGTGTGAACCACCACCAATGCGTGAATATTAAGGTATTTTAAGAATTCATATGTTGTGTTACATTGTTGTGAATTTGGGTCTCCCGTAGAATGAATAAATAAAAAATTAGATCTAAAATATCTCCATTAGAAATTTAAAGATAAACGTTAATTTTCCAACATTAACAAACCTTACTTAATTAAATAAATTTAATAAAGACGAAAAATAGCTTGAAGATATACTGAAGGAAAAAAAATGAAATTTCGTCCATTTTCAAACCGCCATAACTTTTTTTTGACAGGGGTGCTAGAGGGGGGCGGAAGGGGTTACGCTTAATTTAGCGTGCATGACTTTAAAGAAGACATTTCAAAGTTTTTTGGCCCTTACAGATTTATCAAAATCGATTGAAAATACGCCGAGTTATGGCGGTTTGAAAATGGTCAAAATTTCACGAATTTCAAGTGTTTCATTTTTTTTCCTCCAGAGTATGAATATTCAACCTGTTCGTAACTGCAAAATTAAATCTTATCAAGACTATAAAGTAATAACTTATTGAAACAACTACTTTCCTGCCTAGCACCAGATATTGAATGATACAAAATAAATTTGCATTACTTACTTGATTATTTATTACTTATTCTTCTGTAAATTACCGTTTGGATCATTCAAATGAAGAATTGCGACGGTAATATTTATTATTTCGGGATTTTTACAGCACGTTTATTTGAATAACGGATCATAAGTTTGGCGGTGATTTAACGTTTCAATTATCAAAATCATCCCTTACTTAATTAATTGCGATTTAGAAGCTTTAAAAAAGTCAAACATACCACGTTCGTAATTTCGCCGCCTCCGCGCCATCTGTCGGGCGACAGCTGAACTGCCAAGTGATGATTGCGGTTGGCGCCAAAACACTCCAACTTTACACCTGCAACCAAAATGTAATATTTAGCAATGAGTTGTATATCAAATGATGGGATAATTCTGAATCGAATAGTGTGTAAATTGATTGAGTAAAATTAGCGGATTTCAAGTAATTTGTAAATGAAAATGAAGCACGAGCAACTGTCGGTAATTCAGTTTACTGTAAAGCTTAAAACTTTAATACAAAGCATTTTTCAAATAAATACGGTATTATACAGGTCATTTTAATGCAGTGACGGTTGGCGGGGTTTTTTTAGGTACGGCCGAGGAACAAGAGGTGGTAACACAGATAGGTAGGGTCAGTTGCAGAGACGGCTGGCTGCGTGACCGCACCTATCTGTATTACCACCTCTTGTTTCTCGGCCGTACCAGAAAAAAAACCCGCGAACCGTCACTGCAACTGACCTATCTGTATTACCACCTCTTGTTCCTCGGCGGTACCAGAAAAAAACCCGCGAACCGTCACTGTTTTAATGATTAAATTTTATTTGATATTTGAGCTTCATGTATTTTGCATTTAACCAAACATTATATAAATTTGAACTGACCGTTATAATACCAGCCCTTAAACTCTTAATTATTTTGTTATTGTTTAATTACCCAACTCTTTGTCATCTTAATGCATTACAATATCACAATACCAATCTTTACATAGGCGTACCCTCTGTTATCGTGGGGATAACCTAATAAATTATGTGTGGGTTTAATATATGTTTTAAAAATTATAGAATATTTAAAAAACTTAAGGAGAATTTTAACTGAGAATAAGTTTACTTGTAAATATTCAAATACACATTTGAATTGCAAAACAATGGTATAATATAAACGCCTCATTACAGGCAATCCAATATACGCGTAAAATAGTAGTTATGCGTATATTGCGTTGCCTGTAGTCTAATATTAAAAACTTACGATTTTCAGCTCAACATGGTTGAAACTCGCGGTATAGTACAATCGCGCAGAGGTGACAGTGACTCATCGCTCGATGTTGCCTGAATTAAATTTCTAGTAAACGTATGTCCATAAAATAATTCGATTCAGTCTAGGCGGGAAATTTAAAAATTCTCGTGCGTGCAAATATTTTCCCGACGAGACTTTGCGAGTGCATTTTTCGGCAATCGGTAAAGACAACTGGAAATTGGTCATTAAATTTAAAATTAACCTTTTTATTAATGAAATGGATACAATCAATTCTGCTCTTAACTAAATCGAAATCGGAGACGGTTGAAATCAGATACAAGCACGTGAATTTTGAGGTTAGAATAGATAAAATGAGAAAAGACATACGTTGCACTTGGCCCTTGAATTTACATATCGAGATACGTTTCGTATTTCATTTCGTTTTTCTTAAGCATGCGAACGAGTGTAGATATTTATCCAGACGCGATGATTAGATCGAAAAAGCATGAGTCACTGTCACCTCTGCGCGATTGTACTATAACAGAGGGTACATGTATATTTGAATTGCAAAAACAACGGTATAGTTTAAACAGGCAATCCAGTATACGCATAAAATAGTGGTTATGCGTATATAGGGTTGCCTATAATTTAATATTATAAACTTCCTACTTTAAGCATAACAGAGTTGAAGCTCGCGATAATAGAGGGTGCATGTACAGAGTGTTTCTAAATTGATGCGAAAGATTTTAACCCATTACTTCCCATTGTGCTCAAGCGAGTACAACAAACATAATTGACTTTAATGACAATTAGTGCCAATATTAGTTACTTTAGAGAAGTTATTTGTAAGAAAAAACGTTCTGTATTAGAGATATAATAATGACTATATTTGGTTTTACGATATTGAGTTTTAAAAGATATCTGAGAATTTGAAATTCTTTTGAATACACTTTTATGTCGTGGGCAGTAATGGGTTAAAGGGTGATTTTTCAGCAAAAATTAAGGGAGGTTTTTCATTTAGTTTTTTGTTCAAAACCCCTTCCTCTCCAAATTACAGCCCTCTAAAGTTAAGAGAAAAAAAATTCATAGGTATATCTACTAAGGAAGAATTTAGAAAAATTAAATTTGGCAAAGGAGGCTGACAAATATTTCGCTGATGGTTTGGTTAATTTTTCTCTTCCTCGCCGAACGTCCACGAGCCGCCGCTGCACTTGTGACATTGAGGAAATAAATAGTGGGGAAACTCAAGGGGCTCCTATTGAAAATTTAAAAAATGCACATGCGTGTAACAAATATAAATATAAAATTCGTGTGTTAAAATATTTCACAATATAATTTAACAGATTTGTTGTAAATAAAAATTGTAATGATTATTACGAATTAATTTTTAGTTTACACATTTCGAATATACCGTTCGCGTAGAAAGTAAAATAAATCAACGTAAAATAGAAAGTGTTTCATCTCGCGCATTTATTTTCTCTACGCTGCAGCTGCACGCATTCTATAAAATATTTACGTGAAACGCTGAATATATGTTAGTAAAACGCACTGTTGTTTGTTTACATCTCTTCGCCGAGTTGGGAAAGTTAATTTACAATTTTTGGGACGGTTTAAATGCGCTGGTAATTAAAAAATTGTCAGTCGGCCTTGAGTTCTGTCGCTAGTTCGGCGGCCGGACGTTTCGGAGACTGGTGGCGCTAATAAACGGTACGATCCTGTGTTTCCAACCTTTTCGCTGCAAGGGCCCCAAAACGTAAGTCAAATCCGAATAGAAACTGGGCAGCATAATTTTTTGGATTTATTAAAACCACCATAAATATAAATTCTCGCTATTTTCATATAAAATAATCCGTAATCATGTAGACAACATTTAATTTTGGATAGCGTAAAATTACTAAATTCGAAGAATGAATGAAGATGATGGCAAAATAAGACGCACGACGCTGCCCGTGTCAAATCCAGTTACGCTTTATTAATTTTTCTTTGGGATGAACTTGGAGCGATCAAATTGCCCAGATTTTTCGGCGGGAAATTTAAATTGTCTGCACACAGAATTTTCAACTGTCAACATGTTTATTTCGAGTAGTATAACAGTTTATTGTACTCGAGATACATCGATATACAACAGGCCATCGACCGAGGTCTTTCAGCCATTTATTTCGATTTACGCTGAATGTTACTATTTGGTGAACGCTACTTTTGTAACCTCCATTTCGGCGGCAACTTCAACACTTGATTCCACCAATCAGTCTAATTTGTACGATTGGTAAAATGGCGACCGCTGGACGAACTTGTTCACGATCAACAGTGCGTTCATCAGAAAATACCCCAACGGTTGGCAGCAGTGACGGTTCGCAGGGTTTTTTCTGGTATGGCCGAGGAACAAGAGGTGGTAATACAGATAGGTAGGGTCAGTTGCAGAGACCGCACCTATCTGTATTAACACCTCTTGTTCCTCGGCCGTACCAGAAAAAAACCCGCGAACCGTCACTGGTTGGCAGTAAACACCCAACTATTTAGTCTGACGAACGTGCCTATTCTCATTATAAAAACAAATAAAAGCAAAAAAAAAAATTTTTCCTTTTTTCTCTCGAACTCGTCATCACGCAAAAGCACCATTAATTAAAATTTTACAACAGTAAAAATTAGTTTAAATAGCGCCACTTTATTTCACATTTGTAGTCCGCCCACGAGAGGCGCTGACCCGAAGCAGTGAGCGACATCACCATCACTTTTATCCATCCACGTTCGCCAACTTCACTTTCCAAGTCGGTATTGTATTCCACTATGGAATGCAGTGAAGTAACATTATATCCACACAACCAACAACCTTATTTTCGTGACATTCCTGCGCTTTCTCCGCCCCGTTGTCCCCAGTGAAAAGTGCCCTCGGACCGTGTGCACCCCGCGACAGTCAGGCAAAGTGCGCTCACCCGTAAGTAAAACAAAGTCGCCAATTTTTCCCGAAATCATTCCGTCCAAAATTAGACGGCCGATAAATATTCCGCATTCTTTGCCCACCACTCACGCACCGCGGTGTTGGTGCGCCCTGTGCACAACGCGATCACTTATATAAGAACAAATAAAATGCCATTAATCACGCGAGAATGTCGCCACTGTAACATATGAACGGATTCTTTTGTTTATTTACGAGGAGGGTGCTTGATCGCACGGTGTCGTTTTTTATCACGTGCAGCAAGTTTTTGTTGTACTTTTGGTTAATTGGTGTCAATTTGGGTGGAAAAAATATTGTCATTGAGATGTTTCGTGTTTGTTTTGTATCGCATTCCTAAGCGGTGACACATATATTTATAGATGAGTTTAGAGGTAACCCTTTTTTACTTTCTTCGCGCAAAGTACTGGAATGGTGGCTATTTTTAATGCTTAATTTTTGGAAAACATTTTTCACGTGATTCGAAATTTCAACCAAAATATTCGTTTTGATAACCCCTCGTGTGGGCCTCAAAAACTATACTATAGGTATTGAAATTAAAGTTTGTATGAATCTGAAGAAGTGAAAAGTGATTTATTAATACGCAGATTACACACTGTTACTTCGTACACTTTCAGGCTTAACTTAATGTATTATATTCGAACTAAATAAATAAGTAAAATAATCACAACTTGGTTTTGGTAAACCGGAAGTGGGCGTTATTTGCTTTTTTTTTCAAAAATTTTTCACAAACGGGAGAGAAATTCGTATTCTCATCTGTCGAAATCTTGAAGGAAAAAACATTTCTCACCCAAGGGAGAGAAATGATTACTCTTTCCCTACGAGGCTCCATTATTTATTTTAACTGTCACGGCTGACACCGTTTTTTTCTAGGTTAGGTTTTAGAAGCGAACGTTTTACTCTTAACCCTTTCAGCCCTGGATTTTTCAATTTGAAAAAAAAAATTCTTCGAGCTCCTTAACACCATAAATACTAAATTTGAACTGATTTGATTAATTAGTATAGGAATTAATTACTGACGCTTTGTTGAAGTGACATCTAGTGATAAACACTTGTCATAGTAAGTAGAGACATGTAAATGTTGCGGTGGCAATTTCCACCACCAGGGCCGAAAGGGTTAAAATATCCCATTTGTGAAAAAAATAGTATATACACAGTGGGCCAAAAAAACCGGTACAAATTGGAAATGTTCAGATTTTCAATAATAACTAACGCATTAAATATTCCCTTGAAAAACAAATTGTAGCTAGTACGTCATCTTATCTATACAAATTTGGCTTTTCACTGTTACGTTAATTATTTAAAAATATTAATAACTCACGAAGATGTGTGACGTTACAAAACTACTTATACTGTTTTTTTTTTGGCCCGCTATGTATATCTCGGGAGAGAACTCTATTTTTTTTCAGGGAAAAATCACGCATCTCTTTCCTTCGATATATAATCTACCATTAGACTTGAGACTTGGATCTTTAATCGCACGACTCGCCCGTATTGACAAAAATTTGTAATCACCAGTGTCGTAATAATAGATAACAATAAATCCGAGCAAATAAATTATAATTAAGTTCGGACGTCAATGCGAGGAATGTTAATTTCATCTTGATTGCCACTGTTGGCTCGAAATTGTTTATTAAACGGGGTCTAAATAACATAAACAAAGTAAAGAATTTGTAAACACAATTTACAAGCACAACGGTTGGTCCACTAATTACGAGTAATATTACAGCAGAATTTAAATAATGATTTATTTCATATAATTTGCAATTTATCATCATCTATACTAGTGTTTCTCAACGTGGGCGATTGATGTCAACATTTGACGTTTATCTGACAATCAGCATTTGGGGGGCGATGGTCATTTTGTGGGGGCGAATGTATTTTGAATACCGGCCTGCAGAGATGGCACAAATCGCCTAAAAATTTGATCAAGATACTTTTTCAATACTTTCTTAAAATAAAATAATTGCTGTAAATTTCAATACGCAAATCTTCATAATCAAAAACACGTTCAATACTTCAGCATTTTTTAAAAATCAAGATCACGAAAAAGATCATTCCGAAAGGAAAGTAAATGATATGTTTCTCTAAATCAAGTAATTAAAATTTCAAAACCCAGAGAGGGTTTTTGCTCCCTGCCAAATATTGATGAATAATCACTGAACGTAGTAATTGGAATAAAAAAATGATAGATGGCACTGATGATATTGTAGATATAAGGGTCCCCCCGATTAAGATAAGCAAAATGCCCCCAGATTCGGAATTCCTAATTAACCAAATAATGTTGTATCTTGAGGTAATAATTATCGGCGGACATGGTTTATATGGTCCCCACCCCTCCCCTCACCCCCCTGGGGTTATTTTTTGTATTAATTTTTTCATGTGTTTAATTCAAAATTCTGAAAAAATTCATCCAAGGTCATTTGGTGTCTTAAAAAAATTAAAAAAACAAATTACTCATTTTTTGAGGTAGAAATCGTTGAGGTGCACGCCGTTTTTTTTCAATATTTCATAAAAGTTGATTAATGTTACCTCTGACAGGAACTTTTAATACATTTCGAGTGGTGCGTCATCCCTAAAAAAACAATTTTCCGCTATTTTTTTCGATTTTTTCAATTTTCCAGGTAAGGGTTGAGGTTTAGCCAAAACACTAACAAATACTTTTTTGTAGCATTTTGCAATACAAACATTTCGGTTTTATATATTTTTTTCTATCTTTAATAGTAAAAAAGTTATAACCAATTTAATTTTTTTTTCCTACTTGATTTTTCAATTTTTATTGATTAAAAATGTAGATTACATATATAGGGTGTTTCAGACCACCCGTTCACCCCAAATATCTCCTGAAATACTAATCGGATTGAGATTAAAAAAAATATATCCAAAAATGTTTTTTGAGCCCTATCATGTGGTTTGAAATGTGAACCGCCCCTCCCTCCCTCCCCCCTGTGTCGGGGAGGGGGGTAACTTTGAAATCTTAAATGGAAACCCCTATTTTTTATTGAAGATTTCGATTCTGTGCTAAAAGATATTAGGTTTTTATTCGAAAAAAAAATTTCGATGAGCGACAGATGGCGCTATATTCGGCAAAAACATTTATTGAATTATATTTATATCTCGCATCAAATGATAGATTACGACATTTTTTACGTAGTCATCTTTTAAATAAGGCGTTGATTGAAGTCATTCGTAATTTTATGTCAGAAATAAGCAAAAAAAAAAATCGTAGAAACGAATAAAAATCAATTTGATTATCAAATTCCATTCTATTCTTTTCTATTGTGGTAATGTATGAATGTTTGTAACGACAAACAGGATTTTAATAATAATAAAAAAAAAAATTTTTTTGCTAATCGAAAAAAATGTTTCGAATGAAAACCTAATATATTTTAGAGTAGAAGCCAAATCTGCTATAAAAAATAGGGGTACCTATTTAAGATTTCAAAGTTACCCGCCTCAGGGGGGAGGAGTGGTGGGTTAAATTTCACACCACATGATAGAGTTCAAAAAAAAAAAAAATTCTACAAAACATGTTTTATAAGTTTTTCTGCTAAATATCCACCTATGCGCTTATAATTGGTAAATATCGACAAAAATTGATCAAGTAGCAAAAACAATTAAATTAGTTATAACTTTTTTACTATTAGAGATAGAAAAAAAATGAAAAAACCAAAATTTCTGTCTTACAAAATGCTACAAAAAAGTTTTAATTCGTTTTTTGGTTAAACCTCAACCCTTACCTGTAAAATTGAAAAAATCGAAAAAAAGAGGAAAATCAGATTTTTAGAAATGACGCACCACTCGAAATGTGTTAAAAATTCCTGTCAGAGGTGAAATTAATCGACTTTTATAAAATAGTGAAAAAAAAAATGGCGTGCACCTCAACAATTTCTGCCTCAAAAAATGAAAAATTTGTTTTTTCAATTTTTTTGAGAAACCAAATGAACTTGGATGACTTTGAAAAAAATTGTATTGATAGGTCTCGTGGTAACCTATCTTGATGATTTTTTTCAGAATTTTGGTCAGATAAAAAATAACCCTCTTTGACCCCAGGGGGGCGAGGGGAGGGGTGGGGACCATATAAACCATGTCCGCCGATAATTATTACCTCAAGATATAACATTATTTGGTTAATTAGGAATTCCGAATCTGGGGGCATTTCACCTATTTTATCCTGTGGTAAAACTTTAAACACACATAGAACTGTAGGCATATTTGGGTTAAAATACATCTTAAATAAAATAGAAACAACCTTACTTGTTGCAGAAAGTATCAAATAAATTCAATTTGAATTTATTAAAATACATCTATTATATTGTTTACAATTCTATGTTGAGTGTTAATATCTTGTAGCACAATAAACTTCATTATTATCAAATACATTTTCTCTACTCCATTTTATATTTAGCACATGATATTTAATATTAATAACTCCTTTTTTTTCCTTTCGTAAATTCTCTGAGCAGGTATACATCTTGAAAGGAATGTTCCTTTTTTTTCCTTTAGGTAACCATATGCTCCATTACCCCTAGCAGATGTTCTATAAATAGTTTTACCTCCCTTTTACATTCCTCGCATTTTTATGGCCGTCAGACCATTTTTATCCTAAGAAAATACCTCAACCATTCCTGAATTATTGCTAGCATTATACTTCATGAAAAAGAAATTTTACGGATTTCTCCTATTGAACAATTCATAAATCATTAGATGTTTATTGTGTAAATTATGCGTGAGTAATTCAATAATTATTAGAATGACAGTTTTTTCATTATTAATTTCTATTCTTTTTTTTCCTGAAGAATAAAAGAAAGGTCACGCATTTGTTAATAAATAAAATGGGTGTTTTGGTAAACTTATTAATATTTGAATTTCAGATGAGTAACACAAAGTGAAAGAGGGGCCCATACACATTTCGTTCAAATGAGTTCACTCCGTTCGCCGGGCAAGTACAGAGGATACATGTCAAACGCGCAAGGAGTCTTCCCGCAGAGCTTGAGCGGCAGCGAGACAGATGTCTCCACCTCCAACGAGAACCTGTCCAATGAGGAGAAGTACGTCATCAGGCATACGGCGCGCCAGGAACCCCAGGGCCAGGAGAACCTGCAATCATCCTCCAATCGGAACTCGCTCAGGGACAGCCTGGCCTCGAACCGGAGTTCCCTGGACGTGTCGTCGTCGTCCTACAACACCCTGATCATTCATAGCATCGGGGAGGATTCCTGGACCGGTAAATATACCAGCTTTTAAATCTCTTTCAGTGTTCGGAACAAAATTTAAGATTGTTTTTAAGCGTAATAACTCCACACGGCCAACCACTTGACTTCACAAGAAGTTTAGGTTGGCTTGAGGAGTAGGGCTCAGGAGGTGGCACAAAGGAACAATGAATGGTCCCTCCACAAACCATCAAGTGTAATTTATAATTTTTAATTTACTGCAGGTAGAAATTCCGGACCAAAGGACAACATCGACGGCGGCCTGCCCAGTTATGTGAGCCACCAATCGAACATGTTGAAACAGTGCCCCTCGCCGTCCCCGTCCACATCGAGCGGAGGAAAGAACAACAACTACATGAGCTACGACCCGTCCAACGGAAAACACGACACGGGCGTGCACGAAATCACCGAAATCCCCGACGATTACCTGAACCAATCGTCCGTGCTGAAGCACCTCGCGAAAGAGGTGAAGGTCAACGAGCACGAGGAGATGACCTACATGAACCGACAGCCGCCCGAGTACACCTCCTACATGAAATCGCGCCTGCCGACCTTATCCCTGCGGGACAGGAGCAAGATGTTCAGCCTGTCCAAGTCGCAGCCGGACCTGTCCAAAATCGGTTTGGATAAGATCGCCGAGAACGAAAGGTTGCAGCGCGATGCTTCGGTGCCGAGACCGAAAACTAAGGGCAGGGAGGAGACCAGCGCCGAGAAGGAGGACGTTTGGCCTTCCGTGAAAATGGTCGAGGCTCTGATTAAGGAAAATAGTACCATGAAGTATAAACTGGAGCAGTTTTATCAAAAAGTTGCCAAGACTCAAAAAGTAATTATTAATTAATACACAACGTGTTAAAAAACGAAGTTATTTAACTTTAAAAGTTCGGTTTTTCTACCGCACTTTTTTTATCACCCAGTATAATTTTTTGTATGAAATCATGGTTGGCTCTATAGTTCGAACCTTCAAGCAAATAATTGAAATGATTTTAATCGTTCAACGTCAATCACTGGGGCAAAAATAAAATTTCATCCAGACCATGCATTTCAACAAATCTTCAAATATTTCGAAAACGGCAAACAATAGGTATAGGAAGTATTGAAGAAACTCACCTTTATTTGCTCCATATAATTCAAAAATGACAAAAAATACAGGGTGTTCCATTTAAAAAAACCTAAGTTTGGTCTGTAACTTTGTTATGAGACACCCTGTATAAATTTAAATATTTTTAGAGCGTGCAGCTCGCTATTATACGATTGACCGTATTATTATATTAACCATAACATCACATATACTTTTCAGTTGGAACAGGAAGTCCTGAAGATACACAAATCGCACGAGGAACTGGTCCAGTCCTGCGACAGGCGGGAGAGGCTGGAGCGGGCGGCCAGGTCGCGCCTCCAGAGCGACTGCAGGCGGCTGCAGGAGCTGAACAGGGCCCTGCACGAGCAGATCGACCTGCTCTCCAACGACACACTAAGGAGGGAGCTCAGCAAGCGGGAGATACTGATCGCGCAGCTGATCTCGCAGAGTAAGCTCCCATTTTCTTACTGCGGTGTCGGGGTAATTTTAAGGCGCGATATTTTTTGAGCCGGGAACTAACCGTTTCAGATAAAGAACTCGTCGCGGCCAAGGAGCGTCAGGAGATCGAGCTGGCGGCGCAACGTGCTACTTTGCAGGAGCAAAGGACCCACATTGACATCCTAGAGGCGGCCCTGACCAACGCGCAGAGTAACGTCGTACGGCTCGAGGAAGAGGTGGGTAAAAATGAGTAATCTCCAAATACAAATGAATTTTTGATGTTCGTGATAATTTAAATATTACTAAAAAAACATCACAAGTTGTATAGCTATTATTACAACTAGGGAAATATGAATAGTATACAGGGTGTCCTAAATAGAGTAGGATTGCATGGGTATCTTTCTTATTCTCAAAGCTAGAGATCTGGTTAAATGGGCAATGTTGTGCAGTTTTCTATGCTGATTCAGATTATGTTGAGAAATTTTCAAAATTCCGAGCAGTTTAGAGAATATTTAAAAAAACTGAAAATCGCGATTTTCAAAAAAATCAAATATCTCAATAATTATTAAAGATGCGAAAAAAAGTTTTAAATAAAAGTTACTTGGTTTAATTAGGCAAACATAGAAATCAAGTCAAAATAAAATTCAAGATGGCGGTTTCCGAGATATTAATACCAACTTTCTTATTTCAAATGGCCGCCATATTTGATTTTTACACGCATAAATAGACTTTTTTTAAACTTCCATACAATTCCATATTTTCATCCAATCTTTTAAATACCTTAATGTCCGGCTGCCTTCTTTCAGGAAAGTTTGCTTGGTATGTTTGTGCTGCAAGATGGGGGTTTTTGTAACACTTGATGTAATTACAAAACATATCGTATTGTTCAGATATTGAATAATTCGCCATTTCAAGTAATTAATATTTATCGATATTACAACAACTTAAGACAATACACATGTATGAATGATTAATACAACTGATAAACTACTGTAAGATGACAGTTAGTCGTTATAACAAATTTTGTTTTATTTTTATTTATACCTACTTGTTTTAAACTTACAACAATTCATATTTCCATTATTTTTTATTTTGACATAGGTTGTTGTACATCGTTGAAAAGAGAAAAAAAAAGTCTATTTATGCGTGTAAAAATCAAATATGGCGGCCATTTGAAATAAGAAAGTTGGTATTAATATCTCGGAAACCGCCATCTTGAATTTTATTTTGACTTGATTTCTATGTTAGCCCAATTAAACCAAGTAACTTTTATTTAAAACTTTTTTTCGCATCCTTAATAATTATTGAGATATTTGATTTTTTTGAAAATCGCGATTTTCAGTTTTTTTTAAATATTTTCTAAACTGCTCGGAATTTTGAAAATTTCTCAACATAATCTGAATCAGCATAGAAAACTGCACAACATTGCCCATTTAACCAGATCTCTAGCTTTAAGAATAAGAAAGATACCCATGCAATCCTACTCTATTTAGGACACCCTGTATATATATGAATGTATTCATATTTCCCGCGTTGTAAGCAATAGTTTTTTTCTGATTGAAAGAATATTGTTCTGTAAATGGGAAAATATTGGATTGTAAATTTTTGAATTTATCGGATTGGTAACGTTGCTAAGAGCCTTGTTTGTAAATATCATGGTTGACTTGTTTTGGTATTTGCGTTGTTTCATAAATTGGTGAAATGTCAAACTATGTGTTAACGCAAGCGATGAAAGACCGTGAATGTTTGGTCCCGGTAAAATTTAAAGCTGTAAAATCCATAAAGGATACCTTCCTAAGAAATCGGAGGTGTTGTCTCGAGAGCAATTAAAACAATTCTTGTGAGAAGCCCCTAATGACATTTTTTTGTTTATATTTCCCTAGGGTAGTATAAGTATGTTATGACATATTGTAACTAAGGCAATATCACTCAATATTGTTTCAATCAGAAAAAAAAGAGTTTTTAGAAGTTTTAATCACAGAGAAAACATTTTTCTCTTGTTATTTATATTCTGCATTCTGCTCATTTTTTTACTCTCGTGGCACATTTTGCAAAATATTGCGGCACCAACAAAAAAAATAATAACAATATTAATATTTTTATAGAGCCGTAAGAAACAAGTGTACGTCGATCGAGTTGTCCAGCTGCAGAGGGCTCTCTCATCACTACAGTTAGCTAGTGATAGAAGAGAGCAGACCGAGAGACAACTGCGTCAGCAACTCGAGATGGAGCTGGAGAGAACGAAGAGCGGCAATTTGGACGAGGGAAGTTCCGTCTGGGACACGCCGGTGAGTTCGTGCGGGGAGAACGCCGAGCTGAAGAAGAGGCTGCGGGAGAGAGAGGAAAAGATCATGAGGTTGGAGGGGGAGTGCTCGAAGTGGGAGCAGAGGTACCTGGAGGAGAGCGCCCTGAGACAAGCGGCCATCGATGCAGCTAGTATTCCCAAGTAAACGTATCGCACAATGTTTTGTTATTTTTACTCATCATCACTTTCAGGGACGCAAAGATAGCTGCACTGGAGAAAACGAGCCAAGAAACCGAAAAGATTATAGCCGAGGCTAGAAACGAAAAAATACGACACATGGACGAAGCCCACGCCGCACAGAAAAAAGTGGCAGACCTTGAATCGAGGTAATTGCGTTAATTCGATTTTTGTAGGTTAAACTAATGTGCCGCCCTATTTCCAGGTTAAAGGATCTAGAATCAAAGTTGGCGGAACGAGACGCGATGATCAGAGTATTACAGAAACACACGTACGACAAAGACGTTTCGAGCATGCTGAGCAGATCGCCGCACCACACGCCGCACGCCAGCCTCGCCGGATCCGAGCTCGATCACGTTTTAGGTGCGGGCGTTTCCAGAGAAGAATTAGGTATGGAACCGCGTTCGGTAAATTTTCAGCGTTGACACGGATTTTTTTTTTAGTGAGTAGCGTTCTGACGAGTTCCACGAGCTTCGGATCGGGCAATTCGTACGCCGGCAGCGATTCCTCGTACATGCCGTCTTACAAGTACGAAAGCAAGAGTTTCGACACGACGAAGAAAACTTTAGACAATCAAATAAAGGAGATCGACAATCAGCTCGACTCGCAGCTGCTCAGCAAGGTAGGAGAGACCGAGACCTTTTATTGATTGCCCCCCGGTCTCGACTCTTTCAAATTTAAAAATTTTCTTCTGTACGTTTGTTTCTCTTATCATCTTATTATTTTCGATATCCGTACAGAACGTGTTTACACCTTACTTTTCATAATAAGCGTTTCTTTTGCAGTCGAAATGTGAGTTACTGTGCTAGTTTATTTACTATTTAATTTATTTTTGTTTGACGACTGCGGTGGGTCTGAATATATTTCTTATCGGGGTCACCATTTTGGTAATGAAAAATTTGGTTTTGATTTTTCACCTGATTTCAAAGGATGATTCAATAACTTGACTGGGTGGTGAAAAAAATTATGTTTTAATGTTTTGACATGAAATATCTTTAAGATTTGTGTTTTTATTAACACGTTAACTGCCACGCTATAATTTTCATTTTATTTCCGAGGCCAATCAAACAATTACATTTCGAAATTTATGTTTCATTTTCCCATGGGATCAGCATGGCTGTCAACGTGTTACTAATGGAACTTCACAACTAACCGCTCCATAAATAATAAAGTTAGAATATTTGAAGTAAGACCTAACTTTAATCCAAAACGAAAGTATTATTTATTTATAGTAGTGCTTGTATAATCCTAATGGGTTATTGACTTTGTGGTCCTTCTGTGGTGTGATTTTTGTGTAGTTGAGGTTGTTTATACGGGGGATCGCCCGGTCACTCCCAATTCTGGATTGTACTTGGCACTGACAATCTTAAATATTAAGAATTTGAGTAAAGTTTAAACACTTAATTAACCTCTTCACGCCCAGGTTCGCCACATGTGGCAACAAGCGAAAAATGAAAACAACAACATTACATTTTTAGCGCCATCTATGGAATATTTTTCATATTTTTTTGCATAAATGGGAAAGTTTGTGACAGTGAAATCATATTTCGTAGAAAAAGTTAACAACAACAAAGAAGTAATTTTTATTCAAACCTGGGATTAAATCAAAGCAGCATGGGCGCGAAGTGGTTAATAGTATTGACAGCAGTTTTAATACAAAAAATGAGTTTTCAATTTTTGATGTAACGATACTGTATGGGCTCAGACTGAAATTTTTCACTACCTAAATATGACTTCTGATGGGGAATTTATTGACACGGCACTGCGATTGGTTGACTTGAAAAAAAAAATTGGGCTGATTTTTAGTTTTACTATTACGGCATGACACTGCTATATTGTTTTAAGTACAGTTATCATAGTTATACAATTGCTATTTTGAATAAATCATGAGCAAAATTGAAAAAGTTTTTTTTATGTAGACACACATACGTTTTTTTTTTTTTTGTAAGTAAGATCCAAAGTATTCTCTTCTCTTTCACATTTCTACTCCGACCTCTTCGACTTTTTTGCTTTCACTTTCTCGAGTATACAGTTTTGCATTGATTCAGTAACGGTAACTGTGCAGTAAACTTACCTATGATAACATGACTTAAAAATGTTAGCTGTCATAGTTACGTTCCGTCGGTTCGTGTTGAATCCAAAAGAAAATTATTTGCACAATTTATTTAGATATGTTTTCGCATTGCAGGGTCGTAAAACTTGTTTTTCGCCTGCCTCTACCGAGACCATTTATTTTGGCCGTAAAAATCGGGTCGAAACTACGATATAGCGTATCTAGGGCCGAAAAAATAATATGCATAATCTAGACCACCTTTCGTGGAATATGAGTAGGCTATGCAAAAATCTGACAGTGACAGTTCAATGGTGCGCGATGAAAAATTTCCTGAAACACTGTTTTTACTTAAGGCAGGCGAAAAAATATCGAGTGTAAATCATGCCAAAATGCTTTAGCAACCCTTCGCTCTTGTTGCTAAAAGCGGCGGGTTGCTAAAGCCTATTTTCGGCCCTTGATACACTATATACTATTTAGGGCCGGTATTATAAACGTCTTAAATTTATTCGAAGATTAAAATTTAAATGAAGTTTGGTTATGTCGTAAATACATGTCAATTAAATTTAAATAACCTTTATAATACCGGCCCTTAAGGTTTTTGTTTAATTAACCCCTTAACGCACACTTTTTTAGTGGTACCGTTTAGAATTATCTCGCCATTAAGGGGTTAACCAACTCATCTTTTGTTGGCGACAGAATCGAACACTCAGTGTTCGACTTAACACGTTCGCTGCCGCCAACGCTCCAGCGCATCCGACTTTACACTTGCGTAAATGCAATCCCAATTTCGGTGGCAGCGAATGTGTTAAGGGTGGGAATTGTCGTGGTGGAATGTGATGCGCATCTTTTTGCAATTATTTCTGACTTGAATGTTGATTGAGTAGTGCCAGGCAAACGTCACTATCGATGTACTGCCTGTGGCCATTTCTGTCTGAGATTCAGAGGAACCGAAGCTCCGGTGACGGGCTTATTTACTTATTTCTCTGAAGCAATCAGACGGTCTTGTTCATCCATCCAGTTAATTTAGACACCTTGCCGAGTTTTCTGAGGCGAGAGACGATCTGGCACTGGTCGACGTTGAAGTTCTCTTGGTGGTCAAACTTTTGACCTCTTCCACAGCTGCCGGAAGGGCTTGCTAGTCAATATCCGATGGCGGATCTCTTCCCAACTTATCCCCCAAGCTTGTATTGCCAGTTTTACAACGAACAAAATGACTTGCATTTATCGGTAATCGGGGTAATTCCCTCAAGAAACAAATTGTCTGAGGAACGACAAAGTCAATACTGACTTTGTGTTAATATTATGGACAAATTTAGTGCTGTTAATGTAGATATTGCTGATTTCCCTTCCCACCAGCCCATCAAAATATAATGCTACCGAATCATTCTGAAATAATTTTGGACTAAAAGCTCAAATTTTATTCATTGTTTCATACAGGGTGTAGTGGAACAAAACGGAACATAGGATTTTCAATGTTAATTCCTTTATACTGGAATATTATCTTCCCTGATCATTTTAGAGAAAACATGTAAATAAATGTTTTATACAGTAAAAATTCCTGCATGCAGTCATGCTATTATTTATTTTCTTTGCATTCATAAAAACCCTAAAAAATGATAAAATAAAAATAACATTTTCACGAAAGTAATGGTTGCCATGAAATTAAACAAAAACAGTGCACTGTTGATTTGTTGGCTTCTTTCAAATTTATTGAATGTCATAAGTTTTTTCATCAAAAATGTATTCTATTCAAGAAAAAGTGCAAATTGTGAAGTGGTGCTATGCTGGTAGCAGTTTTCGTTTGCCGTCAACTATCTCGACCCTCCAATGCAATGATCTAAAGGTTGACTCATAAATTTGAAACGACTGGCTCAATATTACGGAATTCTAAGAGGACATCAAATGCAGAGCAGAATAGTTTACCAATAAATGAGAAGAATGGCGAGTTTATGGTCTTAGCTTCTGTAGTAGAAGATCCAAACTTAAGCTTAAGACAAATTGCTGACAAGTGTGCAATTCACTGTACGACTGCCCAGAGGTATTTAAAGAAGCATCATTTTGATTCGTACAAATACCAGTACCACCAGGAAATATTACGTGATAACCCGCCCTTCACGAAAACTGCTACTAGCATAGCACCACTTCACAATTTGAACTTTTTCTTGAATAGAATACATTTTTAATGAAAAGACTTGTAAACGGTTATGAAGTGTTCAATACGTTTGACAGAAGCCAACAAATCAACAGCGCACCGTTTTTGTTTAATTTCATGGCAACCATTACTTTCGTGAAGAAAATGATCATTTTTATTTTATCATTTTTTAGGGTTTTTATGAATGCTAAAAAATAAATAATAGCATGACTGTATGCAGGAATTTTTACTCTACAAAACATTTATTTACATGTTTCTTCTAAAATGATCAGGGAAGATAATATTCCAGTATAAAGAAATTAACATTGAAAATCCTATGTTCCGTTTTATTCTACTACACCCTGTATACTCTATTCCTGTTTACCTGTAGAGTTTTAAACGGCACATTTAAATCTAGACTGTAAATTTCAAGACTTTTCAATAGTGAAGATTGTTTGGAGAATGTGAATAAACGAAATAATATACTGTACAAATAACAGCCTTTGGATTCAACACCGTGTTTGATTTATTTTTTTTTTATGCTTGCTTTGAATCTATGATTTTTGAGTCTGAATACTCCGCATGCCTGTATTATTATTGAGTTACCCCTAGATAATACGTAGTTTAGTTCCCGTCCCGAACACCCGCATGTAGTGCCTGTGCAGTGGAGTGGTGTGCCGTGAGACTAACCACTCTTCAAGGCAGATCCCGACATGTCCCAACTTTGTCTCTCTCTTCTCCATTTCAGCGGGCACTTTGCTGTTTTCCAGGATTCACTAATCCAGTCGCTGCGCAGAGAAAAGGAAAAATACCCAAACCATTACTGGCGAGTGTAAACAATAACGCTAGCACACTGTACGATCCGAGCCCGTTCGGCCTGTCGCAGTCGAGGCACGAGTCTGGCGAGATGCTGCTGCTGGAAAAGCAGGGTCGCAGCTCGCAGCAGCAGCGCATGCAGGAGACCATAGCCAGCAATCAGGAGAGCGGCGGGAACGGCTCGCATCCGGAGAACCTGCCGCCGAGCAGCCTTCCCAGGCCGCCCAGAACGTCGCACCGCGCGCCCAATCCCAGCAGGCGGCTGGGCGAGTACAACCGGCTGCCCGACTCCGAGATCCCCCGCAAAAAGTCCGACGGCGGGAACTCCCTGAGCTCGAACGCGAGCTCGCGGAACGGGTCGCCGGCCCGCTCGCTGATACCGTCCCCCCGGAAGCTGGGCGAGTACGGCCGGCTCTCGGAGAGCGGGGGCTCGAGCGTCTCCCTGCGCAAGCCGGCGGCCCGAATGCGGAACGGCGAGCGCGACTCCGCCTCCACGTTCAGCGACAACTCCGCCAGCTCGTTGCCACACCCTAACAAGGTCAGGTTTTACAGCGGCCCCACGCGCCGCGGCTCCAGCCTTACTAGAGATAGCAAAAGTAGTACAGATTCTACGTCGAGTAAATTTCGGATTCAATTCTAATAACCGTGCCTTGGGATATACATTTTTTTTTTATACGAGCAAAGCCAGAACTGTAAATAGGGAAATAAAAGAAACCAAAGAACTTCCAGTAAGTAAGAGAAACTCGGGCTTTGCCTTTGTTAATTTAGTATCGACAATCTTCCACTTTTTCAAAGCACCTATGTTCAGTCATTGGATATGCAGAAGTTCTAGTCGTCGATTTCAAATAGGTGCCAAAGATTTTTGTTTTCATTTCACATCTCAATCGTTTTTTATTTTTTAAACTATGAGTCTCATGTATTGTTTTTAATTTTATTTACATTGTGCTTGTTAAGTTTAGTTTTATTAAGGGAATAAATATTTATAAGTAAACCTTTTTTTTTAAACCCCTCACATCATTTATTAACTTGCGTTAATCGACTCTCCAATTCAATTTAAGATGGTCACTGCACAACAAGCCTCGAGTGCTTGGTAAAACTCGAGATGGGAGTTCTACCAAGCACTCAAGGCACGTTGCACAGTGACCTATCAATCTGCAGCCATTCTTGCTCACTCTGTATTATGGCCGCTTCACAACAACCCGAGAACAGGAACCAAATATTAAATGATATGATTCGCATGTTCACATTCACAACTAATTTCCGGTAACGGAAACGAGAAGCTTGGTATATTGTCATTACCGTTCGCGAGTTGTTAAGCGGCCATTATGGTATATGGCGCCTTTTGAAACTAAGCTGAAGCCGGTATTGTCTCTCTCTATACCTCATTTAATAACCAGGCGGACTAAAGCCGAGAGACACATTTACACTATAAAAAGTAACCAGAAATATTTTGGCGGTAAAATTCGTTTACCGATAACATTCATTCATTCATTTTAACAATACATAAATAAATTTCAGGCAAATTTTCTTTCTAATTTTGCGAAACACCGTGCTGGTAGCTTGTGCTAAATATTATACATGTTTATGATTTCATTACTTGCACTACCCTTACCTAATGAATCGACAATTTTGTGTTCAACGACAGTAGATTTTAAAGCCTCTTGTATTAAAAGTTTATATACGTTAATTTTGGTTTGTTTTTAAACGAGCGTTAATGCTCTCAAATCCAACCTTTTTCGTTTCTTGGGGGTAGAAAATAACTCCGAACTAGTGCTGGGCATCTATCCATAGTTAAAAATGAAATAACTATTTCCTAGAAGATCGCAGGATGAGTTTTTGATAGAACCGATTCTTACACTTTCGATGGGAGGAATAACTGGTTAAAAACACAAAAACTGACGCGAAATACGTGGAACCGGTGGGACACAAGTAAACGGTAACAGATCAGCTGATCATAACAGCGACCATTGCCGTTTTAGTAATTTTGGCCTGTGTAAAAACGGCGCCCGTTTAGCCAATCACAACAACGTATTTTCGCGGCTATAATTTGATTTACTCCGCCTGGTTATTAAATGAGGTATAGTAGGTGTGTGCCAGAAATAAGTACGCATGTGTTGATTCTATGGCGAACGACGGTGTTTAAACAATCGCGTTTGTTTTTGTAAAAGGTTGCATAAAATAATACAAATTGATCGAGAGCTAAATGATGGGTGAAAAAACATGGCCAAACCTTTTTCCGCCGATGTCGCGGCTCGGAAAATTTACAATTATTTATATGCGTTCGCAGTGGAGTCATGGAGTGTGATTTTTTGAAACACGATCGCAACAACAATTGGCTTGTAAATCCGCCGCCGAGGAATTTGCTTCCCGGCTTTAATCGAGCAAACAAAACCAAAAGCACTCACCCCATTTCAACGCTGCAACGCTCCGGATCCATGGCGATAAAAATTGGGGAGGCTACCAACGATAGGATCACCCGAATATCCATGCAGTTCCTTCCACATCGACGTCGAAAACTGTGGCAATCCGAGGGGCACAGCTTCTCTGCGGGGAAATCAACCATCAAATTTCGCACAACTAAACTTTTGCGAATGCACATTGTTCACAATTCGAAATGGCGACTGTCATTTTGTTGCGCTTTCGATACCACGTAGTTAGACCAAAAATATATAGAGGGCGACACCAAAATACGAACTTTTAAATCAAATAATTTAATAATTTGCTCCAACAATGTGTAATTATTTTATTAAACCAATAGGTATAATAGTTTCTAGATTTGGCTACATGATAGTGCACGGTAAACTTACAATTGTTTGTACCTATGTGTTGGCAGTGGGCTGTGATTTTTTAAAACACGATCGCAACAACAATCGACTTCTGAATCCGCCGACGAGCAAACAAAACCACAAACACTCACCCGATTTCAACTACGAATTACACAGTCCCTTGTGTAATTCGGGAGGATCATCCGAATAACCGGGTATGCAGCTTCTTTCAGATCGACGTCGAAAACAGTGGCAATCCGCGAGGCGCAGAGGGTTCAGAAATCAACCGAACTACGAAATCGTTTCCCGGTAAACAATCCGCCTTTCTCGACACTCGACGACCCGAGCCGTCTATCACAGAAACCGACGGAATTTCTAACAACATCGCACAACACGTTCCCTTTTGAAAAACGACGCTTTCACAATTGAAGATGGCGGCGACTAACTTTTTCGTCGCGCGTGCGCGCTGCCGATGCCGCGAAGTTACACTAGAAATTTATAGAGGGCGACACCAAACAAACTTTTTAAATCAAATAAATTAATATTGTGTACCTATTTTATTAAATCAATATGTACAATGGTTTCTTGATTTAATTTATTTGCGGCAATTTATTAATATAAAATAATATTGAACTAATTTTATATTTCAAATTTGTAACATAGACGCCAACTTTCTTATTTACCATTGTTTTGCAATTTAAAGATCTACAAGTAAACTTATTCCAAAATAAGTTTCTTCTTAAGTTTTTAATTATTAAAACAAATATTAAATCCACAAATAGTTTACTAGTTCATCTCCACGATAACAGAGGGTACGCCTACCTGAAGATTAGGATTTATAATATTGTAATGCAGTAAGCAGCAGTGACTGTTCGTGGGGTTTTTTTCTGGTACGGCCGAGGTAACAAGGGTGGCAATACAGATAGGTAGGGTCAGTTGCAGAGATGGCTGGTTGCGTGACCGCACCTATCTGTATTACCACGTCTTGTTCCTGGGCCGTATCAGAAAACAACCCGTGAACCGTCACTGGTAAGCAGATTAAAAGTTAATTCATTAATTTATTTACCTTCTTCTGTAATTGGTTTAACTTGAAAATGACTGTGAAACGTCGGAACTTAAGTCGTGTCATTGTATTTATATCAATGTAAAATTTTATATCTTACAATAAATAATTGTTTTTAAAACACAGCAAGTGTTTCATTCAGTGTTAATTATGAAGTACTTCATCTTATAGACCTTTTTTTGAAAAATTTTGCAAAATGCTCTATATTTAATTTTAAAGCATTACAGTAAACTGAATTACCGACAGTTGCTCGTGCTTAATTTCCATTAGCAAATTACCAAGAAGTCGATACGTTTCTTCGGCTATTTTATACATCATTCGATTTAGAATGAAATATTCTATCATTTGATACACAACTCGTTGTTTACACTTTGTTTGTAGGCACAGAATAGAAGATTATTAATCTGTGGATATAAAGTTCGAGCGTTTTGGCGCTGTCCACAATCATCACTTGGCAGTTCAACTATCATCTGGTAGATGGCGCGGAGGCAGCGAAAATACGAATTTTTAAAAGCTTTTAAATCGTAATTCTGAAGGATGATTTTGATAATTAAAATGTTAATTCACCGACAAACTTATAGACCTTTACTTTTTCAAATAAATGTACTATAAAAATTCGGGAATAATAAAAATTGCGACGGCAATTTTTATTATTCCGGAATTAATTTTAATGATTTACAAACGGTAATTTATAGATTGATAATAAACAATCAACCAAGGTTTGTTGATGTTGAAAAATTAATGTGAAAACTAAATAACTTACTAAGGTCTACTTGCACCGCAGGTACTGAATCGTGGTTAAAAAGTTAATCACGATTAAACGTCTGATTAAGTCAAAATTTGGGAATATAAAAGTGTTATGTGTTATAAATTCGAAAGATATCTCAAATATGTCTGTTCGATCAATACGTTATTGTGTAAACAATTTGCGAATAAAATTGTTGTGTTTTGAAGAAGTAATGACCGTTACTAACGACTGATTAAAGTTAATTGGATGTGGTGCAAATGGGCATTAATGTTCAATTATTATTTTTAAAATATTTTTCTTTTAATATTCACCTGTTGGTAGTTCACACTATTAAAAATATGAAATAGATACTGCAGCAAAATTTTCCCAAGTGCGCCGCGGAATCTTAAAAAACAGCTACAAATACAGCTGTAGATTATTATTATTAAACAAAAAAGAGTAATTAGATTGTTGGTGTTGTAATCCATGGTTACTGGGTAATATGTAATTGGTGTAATAAAATGACGTACGTCCCGGTATTTAGTTTAGTTTAGTACTAAATACTGGGATGTACGTCATTTTATTAGACCAATTACATATTACCCAGTAACCATGGATTACAACACCAAAAATCTAATTACTCTTATTTGTTTAATAATAATAATCTACAGCTGTATTTGTAGTTGTTTTTCAAGATTCCGCGGCACACTTGGAAAAATTTTGCTGCAGTATGTATTTTATTACACCAAAGAGTAATTAGGATTGATATCTAAACTTAAACATACACTCGGACACTAGTTCCGCACCCTTGACCACACAATTAGATGAGGAGATATATATATATATACGGACTGTATATAGTAGTGGAAATAAAAAAAAATCACATAATTAATTTGAATATAATAAGTACATAGAGATATAAAATAATAAAACAAAAGCTTAATACGATCAACAATATCACAGTATAAAAAAATGTTAAAAACAGATTTAACAGGATTGGGACTGAAAATACAAAATAATCATCACAGAAAGCTCATCCTTGGTCCACAATTGCCTGCTGGTACATGAACATGGCTAAGGGTTTGATTGTAAGGTTATCGCTGTAACGTAACATCCATACAACGCTAATCCTATTGGTGTTATTAAAGCTTTATGATTTAGTAGCAAGTGATATCGTGGAGTTTCAATAAGCCTTATCGATCCAATATGTAAAAACGTAATTTATGCATGCGCTGATATAGTCTGAGGTCGTAAAACGGTCGGTCCGCCCTGAGAATCGATGCACCCTCGAAGAAAAGGTATTAGTGGTTCGTCTATTTGCATCCCATACATTTATTACTGTCCTTTGCTCCTATTGGTAAACCCACTTTTACACCAGTACTTCAGTACAAAGATTGGATTGAGATAAAAAATATTACGTCCCCTACTTACCGAGCACCGATCCTCTTTTACGACCACAGCCGCCAGATTCCAGAGAACGGGTTATAACATAATTACTGATTAAAATGATTAAACAACCCTGTCTGTGATTCCTAGGATGGTGAAATACAAATACACACACTTTAAAAGTATACCTACACCTAAGAAGAATGAGGATACCAAAACGATTAACAATTTTTGTATGAAACGAAATGGGGAGTTTACTTAACATGTATATTGTTCTTTATCTGAGCGGAGCACAACAGTGACGGCTCGCGGGGTGACTCATGGTACGCCCTAGGTAATAATACAGATAAGTGCAGTCACGTTACTTATCTGTATTGCCAAATTAGAAAATTTTCGAAGCAGCAGAATTCACGGAAACCGAGGATAAATCTAATAAGGCGTGAGCCACATAATTTTGTTTCTGAGTTGGCCATGCCTGAGAGAGAGAAACATAGCGGTCATGTCTGAGATCAATTCATTTTTTTAAATGTAATTCATTTGAACTAATCTCACAGCCAACTCTGAAACAATTTTATGTGGCTCACACGATATAAATGCTGATATAAAATATAAATAAAAAATTACCTGCCAAAGTTTAGCAGATGGTCTTGTCTAGGGCTATTTTTTACTGCAGAGGGCAGAATTGACAAAGTCGAAAAAGATCAGTCAAAATTCTATTTTTGATTGCCACCCTTTGCAGTTAAAAAATTTCACCTAAACTTTTTTGGTTCAAATAAAAACCATGCTGAATCCAATAAAAACGTGCTATATAAAAATTGAAGATCACGGGGGAAGAACGGTTTATGTCCATTTCCCACCAAAATGGCGATTGGAACGCCATCTGTTGCATTTTTAGGATTACTAAACATTGACAAATCATTAACAGGGAAATCGGTTCTACCCGGGAGTTATTAGACTGTAAAGATGGACGTGTATACTTGCTCCTGAAAGTTCTCAAACCTTTAAATTCGTTTTTCTCAGAATCAGCTTTCTTGGACATGTACCGTTCTTCCCCCTACGTCTTCAATTAAGATTAGCTTGTTCACTATTACATTTTTTAGACATATATATATATAAAAACCGGCATTCCTCCAACATTATAAATACGGATAAAATTACGTACTAATACATACAAAATTCATTCGGCTATTACGTTACGAGTAGTTTGCTGCGTGGACGGATTGCACCTCTGCCTGGGCACCCTGATGTGAATTATCCTCTTCGGATCGGAGGGGTGAATCAGGTCGGCCTTGTGCCTCCAGTCGCGACGCTTGTACTCGTCCTTCCTGCGCTTCCTGTCGACGTAGCTTATCACGCAGCTCGCCGGGATCCATATCAGAGCGGTGACCAGGACCACGGTGCCGACTATATTGTCCCTCAGGAAGAGCAGCACTTTGTTTATGTTGATGTCCTCGATGATGTCCCAGAATCTTTCCACAACGTCTTGAATTGTTTTCTCACAATTACCCTAAAATATAATATATAAATTATCACTCCAATCTGTATAAATTCTCGATACCGTGTGAGTTAAATACAACGAACACCTTAAATTTAGTTCTGAGTACGACGTGGCCCCCGGACCTCTATTTTTTCTTTACTGTGGCAGTTAACGTGAGCAGAAATGCAATAGTCTAGAGCAGGGGTCTCCAAACTACGGCCCGCGGGCCAAATACGGCCCGCGACCTCATCGAGTTCGGCCCGCGGCAAGCGTTACATTTTCCGCAAATGTCACATTTTAAAATTCTACAACGATTTTTTGTTATAGATTTTGAAATTAGTTATCAAATTGATCATATCTTGGCCTAGTAGGTTATGAAGAATTGTATATATGACCCGCGATGGAAAAAGTTTGGAGACCTATGGTCTAGAGCAGTGTTTCTTTTTTTAACGTGGAACCCTCAGAATATATTTCAAAGTTCATGGAACCCTCTACAGTTTTTGATCAATAGACCCCTTTATCTTTTGCTTGCACAAGAATTTTACCTCACGATAGCCATCTAACACGTAAAAGTTAGGTGGTGTGAAAACTAATAAGTGATTGTAATGGTCGAGTTGACCATCGGACCATCTCGTGGAACCTCTAATTTTTTTGACGGAACACACTTTGGGAAACTCTGGTCTAGAGTAAATTTTTGGTATTTTGGTTGTTTACAAATTTGTAGGATAATGAAATAGTTTGGGCCGAAAGACCTTCGGTCGATGGCCAACAAAGAAGAAGAAGAGAGAAGAGTCGTAAATTATAATAACATGTATTCTTTATTCAATAAAGATGTTTTAGTAGTTAATTAATTTAGTTTGGGGTCAAAAAGACAAATGACTGCAAAATCCAGGTCAGTTTTTCTATGAGATCAAAGGGCGATCAAAATTTGCGCCCACCGCCTCCCGAAAAAAAAACTTCCCCCTCTGGAAATTGTTTCTTTTTTTCCTGTAAAAACTGAAGTTTGAGAATTGAGTCAAGAAATCAGATATATATATACAGATTCCTCCTTTTGTATACTCAGTTCAAATGAGAAGATCCTCTGAAGCTAGCAGATGTATCGAAACAATTATTAACGCAAAAAAGGGCAAAGTATTTTGTTTTACTGAGAAGGTAAATTGATTGGAAGACTTAAGAATCAAGACTGCGGCGAGAATAAAATGTGAACAGAGTATATAATTAAGTTAAGTTGAGTTAAGCGAATAATGGAAGAGTTGCCTGATAGGCCGAATAACCTTCAATTAATACCCCTTATGACACTCTTAAAGTTGACAGCCCTTATGACACTCATCCATCTTCTTGATAAGGGAACATTGGGATTGTTTCCAAGGCCCCATCGAGCCAGGGAGAAGCGATGTTATTCCTACCTTATTGCAAAATCCTTGGATGCAGGGAGTTCCGTCCGGGAGAATGTCGGCTGGCTCTACTGGGAAACAAGTTTCGTTCATGCTTGTGCGACAGCAACGCTTGCAGGCATTTTCAACTGGAACAATTGATCTATTATAACATTATATACAGGGTGTACTGGAACAAAACGGAACATTTCAATGTTAATTTCTTTATATTGGAATATTGTCGCGTGGGGGCCGTCGCGACTTTAAGGTCAGTAGGTAACAACTACTCCCTCTGTCCGGAAATATGGTATACATTTAAAAAAAAATCGTAGATTATCGTAAATATAGAAAACAAATGACAACATTAATTATATTATTTTAGTATATAGTCATAGTAACCTAACCTAATATAATTGACATGTGTCATGTTCTTCTTGGTTTAGAACTTAACGATCGAAGATCGTTTTTTTTAAGATATGTATGATTACGTTCATATTGATGAGAAATGATTTTACCTTACGAAAATTAAACGCTCTTATTACTTAATGCTAAACGAAGAAGAACTGCAGAGAAATTGCAAAAGTAAAAGATTTATCACGAAGGTAATGTTTATGGCTGCAGTGGCTCGACTACGCTATGATACACATCGAAAGCATTATTTTGATGGTAAAATTGGAATATGGCCATTCGTATAAAAAATATTTATGTTCCAAAGAAGCGTACAATAAGGCCAAATCATATTTTAATTAAAATTATTCTCATGTAATTATAGTTTTTCTAAAAAAGTTAATACAATATACTTTTCATGTTAATTTTTAGTTTTATTGTATTTTTTTTGCAAATGTATACTATATTTCCGGACAACAAAAATCGCGAAATGTATACCATATTTCTGGACGGAGGGAGTATATAAAATTTGGGGTACTTACCCAAGCTAAACGAGCCGGTGCATCAATTAAAAACAACGGTTTAACTTCAAACTGTGAATTATATTTTTAACTTGCCCTGATCGTGGCGGAACACCGACTGACCTCCCAGCAATTTTCCCGAACCCCCTCGACTTTTACTCATAAGCACAAAACTTATTCACAAGCAAATATCGAGGAAGTCGTTGAAACTCGCTGAATACGCTGCTGGAGTACCGGACATCCTGTATTATCTTCCCTGATCATTTTAGAGTAAACATGTACGTACATGTTTTGTAGAGTAAAAATTTCTGCACGCAGTCATGCTGTTATTAATTTTTTTGCATTCATAAAAACCCGAAAAAATAAGAAAATAAAAATGATAATTTTCACGAAAATAATGGTTGCCATGGAATTAAAAAAATGGTGCGCAGTTGATCTGTTTAGTTTTTATGAATGAAAATAGAAATAATAATAGCAGGAATCCGTGCAGAACATTTAACACGTACGCTGCCACTGACGCGCTAGTGCGCCCGACTTTATACTTGCATAAATGCAAACTTAATTGCGGTGGCAGCGAACGTGTTAATGGCAAACATATCCCGCACTTTGCAAAAACTGCCGCCACTTCACAATTTGCACTTTTTCTTGAATACAATACATTTTTAATGAAAAAACTTGCAACAGTTATGAAGTATTCAATCAATTTGACAGAAGCCAACAGATCAACAGCGCATCATTTTTTTTTCAATTTCATGGCAACCATTATTTTCGTGAGAATGATCATTTTTATTTTATTATTTTTTCGAGTTTTTATGAATGCAAAAAAATAAATAATAGCATGACTGCATGCAGAAATGTTTACTCTACAAAAAATGTATTTACATGCTTCCTCTAAAATGATTAGGGAAGATAATATTCATATATAAAAAAATTAACATTGAAAATCCTATGTTCCGTTTTGCTCATCTACACCCTGTATGTGTTATACACAGGTCATACGTATCTAAATTTATCTCATGACAAATTAGAATTAATGGATATTTTATTAATTATTATATTTAAAGTAAGAATCATGAAGGTTTTTACGGTAGATATACAAGACTTCAACTATTGTCGTAAAAGTGGACAATAAATTTGATTGAGTAATTGCCATCTATCTACACCTGCGCAAACCGGTCTCGACAAATCTATCTCCTGGGACCGTTGACCCAGTCTGAGCCTGTCTCGCCACCACCCACCTACAAGTACAAGGTTATTGACCTTGAACAACTGTTTCGATAAGTCTGAACCTGTTCCAATCGCACCCGGACTGCGCCTGTGTTCTAAAATCAGCTCACCTCAACTTTCCGGCTTGAATTAGTATTTTAGTCAATTGCTTATTCATCTTCTCATAAAATAATAAGACCAGATAAACAGATAGATAATTATACAAGACAGATAAATAGAAAGGATAGACAGTTAAACAGAACAACTAAACAACTGTTCGGAACTGCTAATAATAAGACCAGATAAACAGATAGATAATTACACAAGACAGATGAAACGGATAGACAGTTAAACAAAACAACTAAACAACTGTTCGGAACTGCTAATAATAAGACCAGATAAACAGATAGATAATTACACAAGACAGATGAAACGGATAGACAGTTAAACAGAACAACTAAACAAATGTTCGGAACTGCTGAACACAATAACAAAATGGTTGAACAGAACAGCTAAATAATCCTACTAAACAGATAAACAGTCAAAAGAACAACCAGACAGTTAAACAGAGCAAGTTAGTCGAAGCAAGTCCAGACATATTTGTCGATAGAGGTGATACAATCAATGACTTGTTAACACAGGTGGCGAGACAGTCTCAGTCTTATCGAGACTGGTTTCTCGAGGCAGACCCAGACAGGCTCTATCGAACTTACGGACTGAAAAATCCAAGTGCCCCGAAACCCCCTTCTATAGATGTTTGAAGTAAGCATTATGATGTAAACGAAAAAGAAAATACATCACTTACTTATATCGCACATGCAACTTTGGAGTCCTTGGGTCTCGCAGTACGGCGTGCACTTTCCGCTCCTGCACTTTCCCCTCTCCTGGCAATCTGTACCATCAGGCATAGGTGGGCTCCTGGGACATTCAGCCTGCGTACCTGTACATCTAGATTCCTGCTCGCACGTTGCGTACTGCGCCTCTCTGCACTTGAATCCCTTCTGCATGTACTGGCAATTTTGGCAACAAGGTGAATTTTTATCGCTGAAATTATGCGCTCGCAGTTATTACATTTAATAAAACACAATACACAAACGCATGTCTATAGACAGGGCTTGATTTCAGGCGGAACGCACCGGAACGGCCTTCCGGTACCTCTTTTGAGCCAATGTATAAACACATTTCCAGAAAAGCTCCGAAAATCTTAGAAAGATAAATATAATTCTGTGTTCTTCTTGTAATTATGTCACCCGTTCCGGTATCTATCCATAGATATGAAATTAAAAAAAATGGCTAAAAATTTCTAAAATTTCAATTCTGTTTAATATGGATTACCACGTGGTAATGGTTGCAACCATAATCCTCACATGTCTAAAGCATTTGCAGGGTTTGAAAGTAAAATCACATTTTGTTTAGCTTAACATATTAAAATTTTTCTCATTTTTTCTTTTAGATAATCCAGTAATAAGTACCGTGTGATATTTATTGTAATCTTTGTGAAAGTAGATTACAAAAAGTATCGTTATTATTATTAAAATTTTAAATCATCGACAGCTCAAAAACAATGTAGTTTTCATAAATATAAAATTTGCATCCAATTTTCATTCCACCATATGAAATATTTTACAAGAAATTATTTTTAAGTTATACCGGGTGACCCAGGGACCTGTAAAAGCCCCATAACTTATTTGCTATTTGAGATATCGACTTCTAGTTTTCTTGAACTGGTACCCACACCCATTCTACACATTTTAAAAATATGTATGTTTTTGTACAGGGTGTCCCAATATACATAACAGAACAAAGTTACGTTTTTTTAAATGGAACACCCTATATTTTATACTTTATTTTCAACCCTCTTGAGAAGCCGATAAAAATAATATAAGATAGTATGGGTCTATTATGGACGATTGGTTAGTTATGGGCAAATTTGTGGCAAAAACATGTACACATTGAAAAAATTGCAGAAGCGCTCCTAGCAATGCTAGCGTCGTTTTTTATACACTAAAGAATTTTCCACATCATGAAGAATAATACAAATCGGCTTTGGTTCCTTTTTGTTCATACTGCTATACAGGGTGTCAACATACGCAAAATAATGGATAACTATTTTTTTTTCAAATGGAACACCCTATATATCTTGCCACCAATGCATGGAATTTTTAATAAGCTTTCCAATGATGTACAATTTGTAAAATGAAATATTAAGGATTCTTGAGATTTATCCATAAAAACATTTTTCTTTTGTCACCTCCTGCTCATTTTTGGATTTTCAGCCAAAACTATGCATTTTCTGAAAAAATAATAAGAGACCAAAGTTGTAGATCGATATTGGTCTTTAGACTTTTCCAATAATGTGTGCATTGCCCGCCAGAGTGCACAAAATCGTGACCGTATATGCATTTTATCGTTTTTCTCAAATTTTTTGTTAATTAATTGCACTATACTTTATTTTCCACGTTCTCTAGCAGAAAAACGGGTAATTATAAAATTATTTAAATGACCTACGGCGATTGAAAATATTCCGCTCTACAACTCTTAAAAGAAGCAATTTTTGCCCAAAATGCATAGTTTTCGATAAAAATGCAAAAAACCGTTGAAAAACGCAAAAATTGATATATACACTTTCAATTTGCATTTTAAGGGAAAACTATGCATTTTTGACAAAAATTGCTTCTATTAAGAGTTGTAGAGCGGAACATTTTCAATCGATATGGACCATTTTAATTTACCTATAATTTCCCGTTTTTCCGCTAGAGGGTGCGGAAAATAAAGTATAGTGGAATTTATTAATAAAAAATTTGCAAAGAAAACGCTAAAATGTATATACGGTCACGATTTTGCGCGCTCTGGCGGGCAATGCACGCATTATCTTAAAAGTTGAAAGACCCATGTCGATCGGAAATTTTTCGCTGTACAACTTTAGTCTCTTATAATTTTTCCTGAAAATGCATAGTTTTGGCTGAAAATCCAAAAATTAGCAGAAGGTGGCAAAACAAATATGTTTTTATTGATAAATCTCAAGAATCCTTAATATTTTGTTATACAAACTGTATATCATTGGAAAACTTATTAAAAATGCCATAGATTGGTGGCAACTTATATAGGGTATTCCATTTGAAAAAAAAATAGTTATCCATTGTTTTGCGTATGTTGACACCCTGTATAGCAGTATGAATAAAAAAGAACCAAAGCCGATTTGTATTATTCTTCATGATGTGGAAAATTTTTTGGTGTATAAAAAATGATGCAAGTTTTGCTAGGAGCGCTTCTGCAATTTTTTCAATGTGTCCTTGTTTTTGCCACAAATTTGCCCATAACTAACCAACCGTCCATAATAGACCCATACTATCTTACACTATTTTTATCAGCTTCTCAAGAGGGTTGAAAATAAAGTATAAAATATAGGGTGTTCCATTTAAAAAAACATAACTTTGTTCTGTTATGTATATTGGGACACCCTGTACAAAAACATACATATTTTTAAAATATGTAGAATAAGTGTGGGTACCAGTTCAAGAAAACTAGAAGTCGATATCTCAAATAGCAATTAAGTTATGGGGCTTTTACAGATCCCTGTTAAATGATTAAAAACAAATAATAAGATGATTGAAGCACTTGATTGTTTTACGTATTAATCAATATGTAAAATAATCAAGCGCTTTCATCATTTCATTACTTAAAATGTTTTACCAGGTGTGCAATAAGAAATTAATAAAACATATATTAAAAGTGTGGCAGTTATAATAAATAACATAAATATTATTATTATTATTATTTACTCACCTGCAGACGGCGCCTTGCGACCGTCTAAGTTTACAATCCTTATCACAACACGCATCGTTGTCTTCCGTGCCCAGCAGTCCGGCGTCGCACTCCTCGTCGCCCTCCACCCTGAGATTGCCGCAGAAGCTCTCCTCTGGCTCTGAGAAGCAGCGGCCTGATTTGGCGAGCAGCACTTTCTTAATCGACCTTAAACTGCACGGGGAGAACCTCTGCAATTAATTAATTGGCCGAGTTAATTGCACTTTCAAGCATGCGACCAACAACGCATGACCGAGTACCTTGTTGTTGACGTCGTAGCCGCTCACGCTGTAGGTGTACATCAGGTAGGAGCCGCCCTGGCTGGCGCTGGGCGAGCACTCGGGTATGTCGGGGTCGTGCTCCGAGCCCCAGTTGTGCCCGAACTCGTGCGCCGTCACCAGGTCGGCCTCGCGCGTTATCACCCGCTGCCCGTAGTGGTTCCGGCTCGAGCTCAGTCCGGAGTTTAGGTAGAGCGTGTAGCCGTTCTTGAAATATTCTGTAAAAGGAGAGATTTGAATGGTTACGTTGTTATAATCGGTGAGAATAATGTCTCGTTCCTTAATTACTAACTCTGTCCCAAAATAAGTGTCGGAGACTTTGTTTATACTGGAGTTGAATGTGTGTGGGATCGAATATTCCCAAACATTTTCATTAATTTTGTGAATAATAACATTTAGTACACATATTTTTTTTTAATCGGATACTAATTCTGTGACAGAGAGAGTGCATGCAATACACAAAAACGTCGATTAAACACGAGAAGACAAGCAGTTATAGTCAATCACCTGGTGTGCAAATGCCACCGACGGAATTTCTGCGCGGGGAACCCACGTAAGCAAGCCCCAGAATGCCACCCTCAAACTTTAAGTCGGTGAACAGGTGCGCCAAGCAGAAATCTTTATGGCTGTACTCCCGACTAAAGACCTGTCGAAGCGGAACAAACAACAAATCACCGAGTTAGTAAAAAGCCGAACATTAAGCGAGAAGAAGGGGTGTAAAAAAAAAAAAAATAATAACCAGGGGTACAGACGCCTCCGTGAGACGAGCGCCGTGCGGATGCGATATAAGCTAAACCCAAGACTACGGAATCCTTCGGTCTGAAAGTTTGATGGGTGAACAAATGAGCCAGACAGTGATCCTTATTGCTCCGCTGGCGAGAAAATAACTACAGAGAAAATAACGAAAAAATAATATAACAGCAAACGGGGTCGACAAGGCGGCGTTTACCTCCAGGAGGTTCCTGACGTCCCATTTCTCCCGGACCATGTTGTAGTGCGCCTCGCCCGCTCTCACTCTCGTGGGCTCGCTGTGAACGACGATCTTTTTTATCACGAATCCCATACCTTTAAACCCGTCGACTTCCTGCCTATCCTGCCAGGTGGTGTCGTTGTAAATCTTATGGACGCGATCTATGAGGCTTATCTGCAAAATCGAGCATCAAGAAATCGGTTCCGATCGTCTTCGGACTTTTACCAAATAGTTGATCGTGGTTTTCGTATTGCTTCCGCCCATCTCCTGGAAGAACCTGTAATCCGCCACCAGCAGGAGCGGGCAACGGGTTTTCGTGGGCGTGTACTCGTACTGGTCGACTTGCCGTCTCTCCCTGTGGAGCTCCGACGTCCAGGGGCTGGGCTCCACGTCGTCGTACTCTTCGAGTTCGGGACCCTCCTTCACGTAGCCGCACGTTTTCGGACCGACTTGCTCGGGACCGTAATTCGCCGGGTCCCAGCTGAATTTTATGTCCGATTGTTTGTACGCGATCATTGTGCGGTTGTCTAAATGAGGCAAGTGCCGCCATGACGGCTGTAACAAATTTATTGATGAGAGTTTCGACGGTAGGGCAAACGGGAACGGAAGTGTGGGAGGTGATGGGTAAAGATTCGCAATCAGTTTCGAAATCTTTCGCCTGTTTAGTGCTGCCATGATGGCTATAAGAAATTAATTCTGAATTGAAAATCCATATTCATATTTTCCAGTGACGGTTCACGGGGTTTTTTCTGGTACGGCCGAGGAACAAGAGGTGGTAACTAGTATATTTACAAAAAGACTAAACATATACAAAATAGAAATTTCAAAGAAGTCATTTGTTCCTGTCTGAATATAGTGTACCTACCAATAAATAATCAAGTCACTCAAAAGTAACTAATCGAAACTCGCTGAATGTGTGCACCCGGGGCAGGAGAGTACAAACGTACAAAAACACACATTCAAATATTTATATTTACAAAGTAAAGTAATAAAGTAATACAGATAGGTGCGGTCACGCAGCCAGCCGTCTCTGCAACTGACCCTACCTACCTGTATTGCCACCCTTGTTAACTCACCAGAAAAAACCCCGCGAACCGTCACTGATATTTTCATGGTAGGGCAAAAAGGAACAGAGGCATACATGGGGTACACAATTTTTTAAATCTATCACCTGTTCACTTGAAACAGTGATTGAAACCTGTTGCTGTTGTTTTGTAAGAAGAAATACCGATTAACACGAGAAAGAAATGAGGACATCCGAAATTGAACTGAAAATCCAAAATATCTTGCTCAATTAAAAGGTAAGGTACAATTACGAGAAGAGTTCTCCTAGTAAGAAATAAAATAAATAATATAAGAAATATGTTCTTTTATGAAATTATGAATTAACTGCTGAGAATTCGAAAATAAAATAAAATTTGTTCTTTTATGAAATTATGAATTAAATGCTGAGAATTCGGAAATACCCACTGGTGTCATAATTCTGCATCTACATCCTAAATAGGTTTCATTTTTGCATATAAACGTAATTTTGCATATAAACGTTAATAATAATCATTACAGTGTTGGTTAAAATGTTTTAAAAATACCTCACAATTCTTGATTCATTAATTAAATTCTTTTTTTTTTTACATACCTCTATGTGGTACGTCTCTTCTGGTAAATGTATGCTACCCGTCATTACACCATCGTCCATATGTATGCTAGCATGGGAATCTACTTCTCCGAATACACGGCCATCAAAAAACTGGTCATGGTCTATAATAAATAAGAAAATTGTTTAATCTCATCCTTCAGAGTTCTCCTCGATTCAAAAGACATATGACGAATCATATACTCAAACTGATAATAAAACATTAAATTGTCAAATAATCACATTATTATTTATTAAATTCTCTACAATTATTGTTGGTGTAAATACCAAAATTAAGGAGCTTATGAAAAACATTTGTTCAATTGTTTATTATCTTCAAAACTTGTTTAACACGTTAAGCGCCGCGTGGTATAGGGCGTGTGCCACGCGTGTTTTGTTCCTGGGGTGTCGTGGTATACATAAAGTACCACACTGCAAACTATTTTACTTTGTGCTGTGGTATCGTATAGATGTCACCGAAGTTTCGTGAATATACATATATATGTCAGACATAAACGTCTTAAAAAAAAAAAAAAATTTGGGTTTTTGAGACCAGATTTTCTGATACCATGGTGGAGCTCAATGTGTTAAATATTTTGGTAATAATTTTCATATTTAATCCAGATATTCTAGGACGATTATTTTAAAGTTATATATCTAGCATATCAGCGCCATCTATTATTTTTTTATTCCAATAAACAAATTCAGTAATTATTTATTGACATTTGACAGGTAGCGAAAAATAACCTCTCCATGTTTTTAAATCTCAATTACTCTTACAATGAATTGATTTAGAGAAACATATCATTTATTTTCAAAAATTAAGGGCAAAAACAAAAAAAATATCCACATGGCCCATCTTACTAAAAGTTGATCATTTACAGATTTTAGCAAGGTAAAACTTAGCAACATGACCTCAGTGAACTATTATTTATAAAGTTTGGCACCAGCAATTGCTAAGTAAAACTACGAAAAAAAGCTTTTTCTATCCTCCATTTAATACAATAAGTAAAATTTTACCCAAATGCACCGTAGTTTCCTTCCCATCGCCGTCCACGGAATAAGCCTTGAACTTCGAGTGCAGAACGCCCCGTTTCGGTGTGAGGAACACGCGAAAGTTGCGTCCCAGCGTTGTAAACGACACCTCGTTGATCCTATTGTACGGGTGGCTGCTATCCTTCAGTCCGCGTTTCACCACCCTGTGTTCCAAATGGTCCGCGTGCAGCGTTTCGAAATATTTTAGATTTTTGTGGATCGAACCTTAAAAACAAAAGGAGTTTTGTAAACAATCATCGATGAATCACAATTAACCTAATTAAAAAAAAAACAATTATGCTCACCGTGTGAACTTATTGCGATGTTTAATAGGAACAGGGCGAATGAATAAAACCGCGACATTTTGGCCTATAATGGTATTTTGAAATTTTTAGTCATAGGATGTAAAGATAGACTGGCGTGAAGTTGGCCGTTTTGGTTACTTTGATGCATTGTAGCTTTCTATATTACCTACATTTCGATTCGTAATGAATTTGCGGCGTTGTCACGTTTACTTTTCTGTACTTAGCATAAAGATTTTATGCATTTCAAATCTGGAATTTTGTAAACAAACATTTCAAACATTTATAAATAGTCAAAATGTTCTTCTTAACTGAATTAGTGTTTATACAAAAGTTGCAGTATCAAAAAGTCAAAAGGGAAGATGGCATCAATCTTAACTCTTGGTACAGGAATTGTTCAAGAATGAAGTACGTCTGCAGCAGTTACTAATATACGAATTGCATGATGAGAGATATATCTCGAAACACGTATATAGATGGCCAATTGCTTTATTTGTATTCAAGCCTTTATTCCAGTGACGGTTCGCGGGTTTTTTTCTGGTACGGCCGAGGAACAAGAGGTGGTAATACAGATAGGTAGGGTCAGTTGCAGAGACGGCTGGCTGCGTGACCGCACCTATCTGTATTACCACCTCTTATTCCTCGGCCTAACCAGAAAAAAAACCCGCGAACTGTCACTGCTTTATTCAATATTTAGTTTCAAACTCAACTTATTCAGTATCTGTGTGCAGTAATCATTCTAATTTTGATATATTCGATAGTTGTGCCGGCTCGTAAACTTCCAGAGATTAAGAGAGAGAGAGAGAGAGAGAGAGAGAGAGAGAGAGAGAGAGAGGGAGAGACAGAGAGAGAGAGATGTTAATGCGTTTTTGCGTTTTCATAACAACCATCCACTTGTATAAAAATCTCCTCTGCCGACGCCGTCACACAGGCGTCGAATATTATCTTAATTTAGTTTATTTATCAAATCGACACAAAAAACATTCCTCGACGATTTTTCACTCGAATTTTTGTGCAGCTTAAAATAACACAGCATCGGTTTCTTCATTTATGTTTTTTGAAAACCAAATAAATATAACATTTAATTCAACTTTCAGGTGTACCACCATTACGTCACGAACGAGTTCAAGTCACAGAACACATACCTTTAGAAATGAAACCTGCATGTTAAATTTCGGAAACACGATTTTTGGCGCCGCCTGGTGTCGGGGTGGCAAACTACCACGATTTCCGCCAAAATTTAAAAATGTCATACTCGTCTACACGATATATTTCAATTTATTCAAGTAACCGGAGCTTTTCAATCATGAATCAGAGGAATGTATTTTTAATCCGCAATAATATTGAGTAGTCTGTAAAAAGGAAGAAAAGTTATCACATTTATCCGTTCAATATAATTAATTGAAGATCAAATTATTCCGAGCAAAATGCTGGTAGCCCCGTGTCACGTTCGTGCGTTTTCGGCAGAAGTTGGGATTCCCCGCCGGTGGTAGTAGTGTCGTTTCAGCGGTTTGTGCGCCATTGTAGTCATTTTCAGCGGTTTTACGGCTGCACGGTGTTGCGTTCAATTAAACCCAAATTTGATAAATTTAAAAAAAAAACAAAGATAATGGAATTGCACTACTTTTGGTTTCCGCCTTTTGTACAGGACTACTGGGATGATTTTAACCAATACTACGATGATGAATCCCAGTAAGTGATAATGATAAGTGATTAATAATGAAAGATGTGATCTATAAATATGGCCGAATACCACAAATCGGTGAAGTTCTTCGTATAAAACACTTTATTTGTATTTAAAATGTATTCAATGATACTTTATATGTTTTCAGGGTATTATAATTGATGCGTATGAAGATGATGGTTGCGACCGTTACTATGTGGTAGTCCATTGTCAGGTAACTTTGAATTAACTATTATAAATAGTGGTAAAAAAACGTCGAAAGTTGTTTAATTCAAAGTTACCTATAATTGATACGCACATACTGTAAGAGCCTGGAAATCAATGGCGTAACAGCAGGGCCCAAAATTATAATTTACCATTGTAAGGAGGTAAAAGTCCTTTTCGGGCTGACATCAAGCCACTACATTTATAATTTGTGACTATTTGACTATTTGGTAGACATTTTCAAAGTGAATTATAAATATAGTGGTATAACAATTTATGCAAAAATACAATCAAGGTGTAACGTTGCCTCCAACATTAAACATTTTATCGAACTGTTTTGGTAAAAACATCAATTAGGTTGCACACGAATGACCTTGGCTGTCAATATGTCTAAAGCCCATATTGGTTAGAGTTTCTCCAATTTTACCTCGGTATGCTAAATATTAGCATTTACAATAGCGGTGGGAAGCACATGAGTGACTCGACTCTAACAGTCAATTATTATAGAAGTGAGTCGCGGAGTGAAAGGTTGCACGACCTTGGCTGTCAATATGTCAAACGCAAAATAAATTCGTACCATTTAGGTTAGGTTAGAATTTCTCCAATTTAACCTCGGCATGCTAAATTAGCATTTACAATAGCGGTGGGAAGCTCATGAGTGACTCGACTCAAACAGTCAACTATTAAAATTGAGTCACGGAGTCAACCGACTCCCATGTAAATTTGCAGCTCAATTTGAATTTGACTCACTCGACTCGCAAAAAGAGTCATTTTGCTCACATCTAATTTACAAGCATTCTTAAATAATCGGATCCTAGCATTTACCAATTTTCGGGCTATTACAGTAACGTATATAACATTCACGATCAACTTTTAGTAAAGTTAGCCATGACATACAGGATGGCAAATGTAAGTTGGCCAGACGCGCAGAGAGGAAGTGAAAGCTCTCTCTCTCTCTACTGCCGGCCGAGTACAGTCTCTGTAATAAGCGGTCACATATTCTTCGCGTGTGCTATTCATTTAAAACTCAATCGGGCGCTCTCCTCCACATTGAAAATGAATGTGCCAGGCAGCGGAACTGTTCACGAAATCTATTGAGAGCGTCCGTCGAAGGTAACGCCCACAATTTTGCCACTGCGCAACGGCAAGTTATGTTTGCCGACCTGTAAGTTCATTATATTTGAAAGGGGGTGTTTCAAAATGAGGTTTGAAAGATGTATTTTAAAAAGATGAAATGGCGCAGCAGAACAAAGATAAATACAATTAATGCAAAAATTTTACAGGAAAGCATGGATAGCAACAGTGCATGACTGACCTTCGTAAATTATAACCTGTAAAGACTTGGGTAATAAACAAAAATGTCAACCTAACATGGCCTACCGTTACTAAAAGTTGATTGTTAATGAATTATACCGTGAGATCAGAGAATATTTTGTTAGCTGTCTGGAATCCTCTTGTGTAGTGCATGTGCGTTTTTGTTTATTTTGACATCTTGTGGTTTTTTGAGATTACTTGTCTTAAAAATAGACAAAATCGACAAAACTTAAACCTCAAAAAACCACAAGATGTCAAAATAAACAAAATGCACTGCAGGGGGATTCTAAACCTCCCAAACGATACGTACCGTATCGAGTCGGCCATTTTGTCCCTAGATTGCAATTCTAAAAGTATTCGACTCGAATTCGTCGATTTCCAGACGGTACCTAACGAGGTGTCGAGTAGCATGTCTCTTTGTCAATCTATATGACTATCTTTCTCTCCGACTGCTCTCGCACAAAGAAATCTACTATTATTGGCAGCGTGATTATCTAGATGAAGTAAATAAATTCATAAACATACAAATAACATTTTTATGCTCCTCGGTAATAATAAATAAAAGACAATCATTTTAGAAAGCTCAATTTTTCATGTTCAAATCTATGAGTCAATGGTTTACGGCCAATTATATAATTTTCAATTAGCACTATTCCTGGGCCTAAACAATTATTTCAGTACCTTTTAACTCTGGAATAGATTTGGCCGTTAATCAGGCGAATCATTAAAAAATTTCTTCCATATTTTATTCCCAAGATTTACTGCTAAATATTAATATTAAGAATATCAAATGTATTATAATTGTTTGTAAAGACTGCTTCTTATGATATACTTATTACGAATCCCGCATGCGCACTAGACAAAATGCAATGTTGTCACGTTGTGTCGAGTCGAAAGATGTTCAGAATCCCGATGTATGCCTTTTTCGAATGAACGTTCGAGCACGAGTCGTCAGTCGATACGTATCGAATGGACTTTTCAGAATCCCTGTGCTGCACTGGAGAATTCCAGACAGCCAACAAAATATTACTTGAGTTATTATCCCTAATTTTGGGGTTATTATATTTATATGTCAGACGTAATTTATTTATTTGATTTACATTGCATCAGCACCGTCGATGATACAATAATAGTTATTTATGCAACAAGTTAATAGATATGGTAGAAACTAAACTGTGTCTACGGCCAACTACTTGACTTCACAAGAAGTTTAGGTTGGCTTGAGGAGTAGGGCTCAGGAGGTGGCACAAGGGACCAACGAATGGTCTAAGTGCTGCTACCATTTGGTCGCCCTCCACAAACCATCACCATCGTGTCATGAATGCTTCGCAACACGCCGCAAGTTCCGCCAATAAACGTCAAACATTCGTTATCAATCAAGAAGACTTGATGATTATTATTTTCATAAAAAAAAAAAAAAATATTACTTATAAGAATTTATTAAGGTTTATCGAATTTATTCAAAGTTACGGACGTAGAAATTTTTTTGTATGAACCACAGTGCCCGTTACGTTATTATATCGAAGTGTGCCCGTTAAGGGTTAATAATCTTTTGACATCACAATTTGAGGTTAATTTGTTAAAATCTTTCCATTCGAGAATACAGCTTCGGTACAGAATCGAGCTATAATGATAGTTTGGTAACTGTGAATCAAATAAACGAAGCCAATTTTTGACTAACGTCGAAATAGATTTGATTTATCAATTTTTTTTGATGTAAACAGATTTCCTTTTGTATTACGTCTGGGCAACTATATTCTTACATTTAATATAATAATATAATATCTTTATTGATCGCATGAAAATATGTAATAACATTTATATAAACAAGTAATAATAACAAGATATAATTACACAGAAATAATAATAATAAAAAAATGAAATAAATCGATGCACACATCAAACGAACCAAGGCATCTGAAGCGCTTTAGACCATCGGACTTATCAACCAGATTAAATTAGTGCCAAACTGTAGTCCAGTGGAAAACTTCTTAATATGACTATCATCAAATTAAATACTTATTGTCTCCTTGACAGATTGTATAAAAAAGTGGTGTTATTGAAAAAAAACGAATCTTCAGGTTGAATAATTATTTATTCGGGCTACATTTTGTCTTCCAAGTGTGTTGTAACTGAACAACAATTTATATAGCCTGAAATAATCAACCAAAATATTCGTAGTACCGCAAAATTAAGTTTTACATAGACTAAAAACAATTAACTTCTCGAAACAACTACTAATGCCATGTCGATAGTAATTTGTATTTTATAAATGGTACTACTATTGATATAACATTGGTTTAAGATCGTTTTTTTATGTATAATTGAGGCCAAAAAATAATAGGATGCCTGTGTAATTTTGTCTAAAATTTATTAATGTAAATAGGGCTCCGACCTTATTAAATGTTAATGTCAATTTCTATAGGGAGTAAAAAAGGTAAAAAGCAGATGCCATCCATTCGTATTTTGCAACAGCGTGCATGCTTTCATATTATGAATAAAATTAATACACATTGTTGGGGCTATCTTCCGACTATTAAAATTGAAATCAAGATTGATTCACACTGGCCCAAAAAAAGGTATCGCCACAACAGAGCAAGAACTAATTTGAAAAACAAAATTAAGAACGCTTATTAGTAAGAAATACATTTTGAAGCCGTGCTAAATCCGTCTAGTGCTTCCAGATGATATACACATTTGTTAATTAAATGTAAAAATGAAAACCACAAAATAATACTAAAAAATTCTACAATTTGTCAATAATTTTTTCATTGAAACAACTACATTTCTATGGGCTAAAACACATTTTATTTCGTTTATTCGTTTGACTAAAGACTTTAGTTTTGATAATGCCAAGCTGAGTTGCCGAAACTGCAGTCAAACGAAGAAATGAAAGTGTTATACAAACAAAGTAAACATCATTAATTCATAATTCATTTTATTAGATCAATAAATCACTTTATTTTAAGAATAAATTTATATAATTTCAATACGTGCATGTTTTTCAACTTTATGATTTTGTATATATATCATGTATTTAAGTTAATTATTATTGTTAATTTCATGTAAAAGGTGTTTACCGTAATAAATATTATTATTATTATTATAAAAAGTAAATTCGATAAAGACGAAAGTAGCCTGAATATTCAACCAGTTCGTATTCATATATTCAGGCTACTTTCGTCTTTATTAAATTTATTTAATGCTTCTGCAACAATAATAATAGTTATTTCGCTAACATGCAGAAGCCTAATTACAAAGAAAAAATACAAAGTAAAGACGATGCCTACATTTAAAGTAAAAAGTGTTTTATTTCATATAAAAGCATGTATAACGAAGTAGAAACTTTCTATATTCCTGGCTAATGCCAAGTATTGGAATAAATAATAGTTTGCGCGTTTCGATTTTCCCGCGTAATAAACGGCAACGCCGCGCAATTGAAAGTGTTGCAATTTTCGCTTCTTCGGGCCGCCATCTGTTGTTCGGTAGCGGAAACGGAGGGAGGGTGTTGGATAAACAGCTATATTCACCTCCGTGACTGTTTACCGCTCCCCTCTTGGTATGTCATGACCGTGTATTCCTACTGTAGTTGTTAATTAGGATAGTTCTTAACGTTTAGATATAATATAATTTTAAGTTTAGTGTAAGGAATTTAAGTAGTTATGGAAGAATATGAATACGGGTATGTATATCGTTAGTTTTTAATAGATTAATATATAAATTTGGCATATGACAGTGGTGGCGCCTAAATCACTAGCATTTCTCGTAATCTGACGGAAGTCGGCAAGCTGCCATTGTAGTTTGGTAGCTTTTGTACGTCGTGTCTGTTGTCGGCAATAATAAATCGTGATTCCGGGCTGAAGGCCTATTATGCGAATGTTGCGAATCCCTCAACAAGAAATGGACGACGACGAGAAAGGGTATTTATGTATTTATTTCGGGTTTTTCGGTTGTTTTGCGTGTATTTTTTTTAGGTCACACATCGTGTTCAATTTTTTTCGTTACTCGTGAAAGCGGCAACGGTTTAACGTCACGGTTCTAATGAATTCGCGTATTTTTAACTTTTCCGCGGCCGTTAGGCGTTACGATCGTCCTGTGATTTTCCGAAATGCGAATTGACAGTGGAACCGGCTAGCGTTCACCGACCCCAAGCGGGTTAGCTGTGTTAGCGGTCAAGGAACAGAGAACCCGTACGCGCGCGGACTAATCTCCTCCGTCATTTCCGAGCCGTGGCTTTTCACTTTCGATTCACGCTTTTTCGCGGCCCCGAAATGGCCACGAAAAACTCGGCATCGCCGGTGCCATGCAAATTGACCCTCTCGAACACACTCGATCACACCGTTCTCGTTCGCTGCATTCCGAAAGATTTCAGGCGTTGCGGGGTTTGGAAATTTCATCATCCCGCCTGGCGGGGCACCGAATGTTTGTGGTGGTCGTAATGAAAATGCTCATCATGAATCAAAGGTTGCTCAAAATGTAATGCATTTTATGAATTCGTGCGAAGAAGGCATGGGTGCTTGTTTGTTTGTTTTTAAACAACGTTGTTTCGCCATATGGTATAAACGAATCGTGCTTATGGTTATCAAGATTTTTCAAATTCAAAATTTCAAGAAAAATATCCCCCCTCAAGACGATTCCGAACATTTTCGAAAGATGTTTGTCTGCAAATCTCAAAAACGTATGCAGATTTCTGTACAAAACTTTAAACTCGAGCTTTATTTGACAATCTGAAGAAACCTGAAGTGGGTGTATACATAAACAATTTTTTAATTCGTTCGACAACTCGTCATTACTTGCATCTCTTCGAATAGTCTGTAATAAATTTTTGAATAACAATAGGCAGCCACCTCTTGGAATGGTCCATAAATAACAATATAAATAGCAATACAGTTTTACCAACTTTGGCTGAATCCACGGGAAAAAAATTTGGGAAAAAGAAACCGGATAAGGTTTTTGATTATACAGGGTGTCCCAGACCACTCGTATCAGGGTCTTTTCGAGAAAACGGCTAGTCTGGGCCATATTGAAGAATTGAATGATGATATTGTTATTCCCAAAAATGGTTGGCACCCGTGAGAGCTTGTCAAGACCACGCGTATTATGCTCTTTTTGAGAAAACGGCTAGTCTGGGCCATATTGAAGAATTGAATGACCATATTGTTATTCCCAAAAATGGTTGGCACCCCTGAGAGCTTGTCAAGAACTCCAGATTTTTAAATGGCACGAGGGGTCGCAAATGGTTTCGTTTAACCTTCCGATGCCCTGGTGCGACCAAAGATGCAAAACGTTTTATGCGAACGCCATGCGGCCGTCAAAAGTAGTGTTGCCAGGAGTAATTTTTAATTTTCTTCAAATATTTTATAAAAAAAAACTCAAAATTACGCCTAAAAATACCCACCCCAAAAAATGCCCCATCGATTGTAATTCACCAAAATACACCCCGAAACCTCAATTTACCCCCATTTTGGGGAAAAAAAACCCCAATCTGGCAACACTGGTCGGAAGGTTGAGAGGCCTGTAAAAAACAAGCACAAGCTTTTGTTTAACAGTTTTTATCATGTCGCTCTGAATAAATTAATATGCACTACATAATTTCGGTTGCGCCGGTGTGTTTGATGGGGTCAACCAGGCAACGTCGGGGGCTCGCGGGCCGTCCGTTCATTCACACGTCTCCTCGCTTTGCAGAAAGCTGTTTGTTGGAGGCTTGTCCTGGGAGACGTCCCAAGATAACCTTAGCAGATACTTCCAGCGGTATGGGGAGGTGATCGACTGTGTGGTCATGAAAAATGCCGAGTCCGGTCGCTCCAGGGGCTTCGGATTCGTCACATTCGCCGATCCTTCAAACGTTAACGTGGTCCTGCAGAACGGCCCGCACACACTCGACGGAAGGTAAGTCCATACGAAAATTTTTATAGTGAAGGCTATTATGTATATTTTGTTCTGTTATTGTTAATTTTTATTGCCAAGAAAAATTTAATAATCGAATAAACCCTTGGGAATTTTTATAATTGAATTAACCAGTGGGTATTTTTATATCAAATAAACCCGTGGGTATTTTTATATCAGATAAACCCGTGGGTATTTTTACAATCAAATACACCCGTACGAAAATTTTTATAGTGAAGGCTATTATGTATATTTTGTTCTGTTATTGTTAATTTTTATTGCAAACAAAATTTTTATAATCGAATAAACCCTTAGGAATTTTTATAATCGAATTAACCAGTGGGTATTTTTATAATCAAATAAACCCGTGGGTAAACTTTTTCACAACGATTACAAAGCAACATGCGGCTCAATATATTAAGTTAAATAAAGTTACAGTTTGCCATTTCAGTTTTTTTTTCTTTGGTATTAAATATTGTGCAGCGGATTATTATTATTTAATATTCGAGGGATCAGTGACAATATTTTCTGGAAATGGTGCTAAACAGTACTTTTCAGCGTAAAGTGGAATAATTTCAGTTCTTTCAAGTAAATGAAATGTGCTTTTGAGGTTAGGTCTTACATTAAAAGCGATGTAAGCAAAGTGCTCGTGTACTTTGTAGGCTTGGGAATGTGATACACGTGTATAACTAAATAACTATATTTTTTTTTCTAAATATAAACGAAATTGCATCTTTACAATTTATAACAATCAATTATTTTACACTTTTAAAAAACGTTCGTCTCAAGACGAAAAAACAGTTGCAAATTGAGGTTCATGTTTTAACCTATACTCTACATTTTATTCTCGCCGTAGTCGGGGTGTATTTTTATTTATTAACGCGTCGGTCCCCTCACTATTACCCTCTACCGTTATAGGTAGACGACTGAAAATCGACTTTCATGTAAAAAATGTGTATTTTTTATAAAAGAAAATCGACCTGTTCGAGTATTTTTTTGCAAAAATATTTTATTTCGGTTTTACTGAATATGTTCCATTCTTTAGGTGCGCACTGTATAACTCGCCTGCACAATGACATTTTGAATGAAATAATGAAATTAAAATACAACCAATTTATTCATGCAAAAATTTGTGCCTAAATGAGAATTTATGAAAAAATTAAATGAACACGAAGGCTGAAAGACCTCTGGTCAATTGCCTGTTGAGGTCATTTGCAAGTGTCTCAATAAATGTATTGTCTCTCTCTTAAATGAATGAAATAATCGAATCAAACCAATTATTTGATTAATTAAAAAACTTGGTTTTGTTTCACTGATTTTATTTTTCTTAAGTGAAACAAAACCAAGTGTTTTAATTAATCAAATATATAATTATGTTTCACCACGGGTTAAGTGAGAAATTAATTAATCATACAAACCAATTATTTAATACAAAAATTATATTTGCACCTAAAAATTAAAATTTATGAAAGAATTAAATAAATAAACAATGCCCAAAGAATCAACTCGTGGTTGCTTATTTATTTTAAATGTATCACATAGCATCACTATTTTACATAAAAAGCAACTTTTTAACCTCGAAAAAACTAGTTACCAAAATCTAAAAACACAAACAACAATTATTCTACACTAAGTTAAATAAGCCAATCTAATCAGGTCATGGATTATTTATAATTTAAAGCCGAGCCTTTCAAGGTTCCCACGGTTCCAAACGAATTAAATTACTAATGTCCAATGCTGAGGCGCTTTTTTAACTGCGTAGTTCAGATAAATTCCCAAACAAATGAAATTATTAATGTCCAATGGTGAGGCGCTTTTTTAACTACACGTAGTTCAGATAATTCCGCAGAGATGTCATCGCCTTACAACGTAAATGGCAGAAAGGCGTAGGATTGAATTGAATTAAATAGGGGGCACGTCTTTGAATACGTGTCGAGGTTATTTCAGGCGTTTCGTTTTACCGAGACGAGGGAATAAAAACAAACACCTAGCTAGGTATGAGCTAATTTGAAGCGTAAACTTTCTGCGGAGTTTTGTATACAAACGAATGTGGTTTAGGTGAATACGCCAGCATTTTTGGGTGAGTTTATTTTTGCATATTCATGTCGTGTGAACTATTCCGGCTGTTTTATGTAACGTGTTCATTAAAAAAAAAAAAACCTCAAGATGATTTTTTATTTTTAAAAATTTAAGTTGGCTCACGTGTTAGGAATTGACATACAAAAAGTGAGATCTTTCTAAAAGTCACAATTATTCCGTGGTCACAATATGGTCACAGCAACCAGAAAAAAAAGTTTTTAGTTAAAAGGAGACTAAAGTGGACGGAAATTGGGTGTATTCATTCGACGCACCTTTGGCAGAGTTTCAGGAAGAATTTACTAACATTCCCAATATTAATGAAGAATTTATCCGAAGAAACCAGGTGTGTTCTTTGCTATGGGTCTAGCACCAACTCTTGGATTTCGGACGCATCATATGTCACTGAACAGACAAACATTTGAGAAATTTCCAATTCGACAACGCGTCCAGATGGCTAGCAGTAACTTCATTCGTGCATACGGGTGCGGTAAAATAAACATTGAAGTGCGTGTAGATGGAAGATGGTCATCCGCTTCCTTGAATGTCGTCTGGTACGTGCATGACATTCGCCATCAACTTTTATCTATCAGACAGGCCGTCAAGCATGGAAATGACCTAATCGTGATCTGTTATATCATTTCGATCAGTGGTAGACCACTCAGGATGCTATTAACACAGCCGAATAAATTTTTTAAGATGAATCTACGACTTCTCTGCACCGTTTATCACAGCAAATGAATTTATCGGTAGGAACATGCCGCAAGTAACATAACCTCAATATGTGTCACCAACTTAAATTTTTAAAAAGTCATGGCACTCGAGGTTTTTTTTTTAATGAACATAGGTTACAAATATTTTTGGTGAAAATTAAACTTTACGATTTGTAAAATCGAAAAAATTCGAATTTTGTTGCTAACAGTATAAAGTATAGGCTTGTACATAAAATATAACGTCCCCTCGGCGACTGTGTAATCCTATTCAATTAAAATTATATCAGTAAAGTAAGTAATTAATGTTTTAACATAAATGTCTTACGTGCATCAGCATTGTAAGGTGTGAGGCACTAAATTTTATAATAAAACACTTTCAACTCTGTTTTGTATAACTTATATATTTATTTTTGTGACTCAAGTTTCGGTAATACAATTACCGTTTTCAAATAAGAAGTGTTTTAGAAACCGATTTACAAAGGTATATATACAGGTAAGGTAAAAACTAATTATACAAGGGCAACATTTTGTTTCTGAGTTGGCCATGCCTGGGAGAGAGAGAAACATAGCAGTCATGTCTGAGATTAATTCCATCAGCATTGTAAGGTGTGTTTCACAAAATTTTGTTTTCGAGTTAGCCATGCCTGAGAGAGAGAGAGAGAGAGAGAGAAACACAGCAGTCATGTCTGAGATTAATTCATTTTTATTAAATCTAATTCAATTGAACTAATTTAGTCTCACGACGTACCTCATTTATCTCACAGCCAACTCTGAAACAAAATTTTGTGCCTCACACGATATAACATAATGCTAGATAAATCATCAGTCAAAGTCCGAGTGATTCGCTTCCAATTAGAAATAAGCAACTTGCTAGGCTTCTCGAGAAGCCCCATTAATTTCCAATAAACTCGCACGTTGACGAAAACAATTATATCATCCCGGTTAGACGCATTAGCGTGCAAACCTATTAAACAATGCACTTTGAAAGGGTTGCATCCTGATGGCGAGGGCACTCCTTAATCCTCAACAATTAAATTAAAAATCCATTAGGCAAATGGGCTCATAACGATCGGATTTTACAATACATTTCCCAAACAAGATGGCAATTAGGAGTTGTGTATCTCGAGGATCCGTTGTTTGTTATTATTAAACAGGAAACACCGGGGATAATGAAGTTATCTGCCACGGCACGTCTTTATACGAGATAAGCGCGGCTCTTATCATTTAACTGTTTTGGTTTATGTTTGTGAGCTGACATACTTACAAAGGCATATTTTGTTGGTGGGAAAAAAGTGTAAACAATAATTGCAAATATAAAATCATCGCTGAATAGATTAGTTTCATAAAATTAAAAAATATAACTTGTAATACTTTCGGATTCAAATATTTGAAAGTTTATTTTTAACTTTTTATAAATTTTTTTAATGAAAATTATTATTGGATTTTTCAGTTTTATAAAGTTTATTTTTAACTTTATAAAACTGAAAATCCCAATAATAATTTTCATTAACCACTTCGCGCCCATGTAGCTTTGATTGGTCTATAGGATAATCTTGAAAAATTACTTTTTTCTTGTTGTTACCTTTTTCTACGATCGCACTGCCACAAATTTACTCATTTATACAAAGTAATATGAAAAAAATGTTCCATAGATGGCGCTTTTTTTTTTGTAAAATATTTTTTTTTCATTTTTTTGTTTGTCGCCACATGTGGTGACCTAGGCGTGAAGAGGTTAATAGAGTCTATTTTTGTCAATATTTTTTTATTATTATTTGATCATTCTATAACACGGCCTTACGGAATTCCTAAAAATCTACTAGTATTCTCTTGGTTGGCTGTAACATTCACTTGGTGCGTTTTCACAAACGAGAAATTTTTTGCTGTTAAAATCGTGAGAAATAATATTCCTATTTATTTTAACTGTCACAGCCGACAGCCTTTTTTTTTCTAGGTTAGGTTTTAGAAACGAATGTTTTACTCTTAAAATATCCCGTTTGTGAAAATATTGGATGTACACAGTGGGCCAAAAAATCGGTACTAATTGGATATATTCATATTTTTAATAATAATTAACACATTAAATAGCTTTGAAAAACGAAATGTTTACACTTTGTAGATATCACTTAATCTATAAAAGTTTGGCTTTTCACTGTTTATTATTTAAAAATATCGATAACTCACACAGTTGTATAAAAGAGTACCATTTTTTTGGCCTATGTATATGCCATTTTTCTTCGGTGCGTTGTATCCCTCGGGCTTTCGCATTTCTCTCCCTTGATATACAGGGTGCCCGGATTTCGTAGGGACAACATGGTAAGTCTCACAAATAATTTTTATGAACAAATAGTGTCCAGAATGGGATTCTGGACTTGAAAAAATACAAAAATAAATTTTTGAAGAAAAATTAAATTTAATCGTTTTTCGGCATTTCCAGCAGTTGTGCGAACGATTTACGTCAAAAGAAATTTTGCTTGTCTCAGTTTCTGTAAGTCTCACAAATAATTTTTATGCACAAATAGTGTTCAGATTGGGATTCTAGACTCGAAAAAATACAAGAATACATTTTTCAAGAAAAATTAAATTTAATCGTTTTTCGGCATTTCCAGCAGTTGTACGAACGATTTACGTCAAAAGAAATTTTGCTTGTCTCAGTTTCTGTAAGTCTCACAAATAATTTTTATGAACAAATAGTGTTCAGAATGGGATTCTAGACTCAAAAAAATACAAAAATAAATTTTTGAAGAAAAATTTAATTTAATCGTTTTTCGGCATTTCCAGCAGCTGTACGAACGATTTACGTCAAAAAAATGTTGCTTGTCTCAGTTTCTGTAAGTCTCCCAAATAATTTTTCAATTTCAGATTTTCTTTTAATTTTTATTGTGGAGGCCATGACAAGTGGGATTTGGGAGTGGATTCTCAACGAGCCCTCAAACCTGCACCTTTTTGCTAATTTGACCATCTCTCAATCTCTTCAAGTTGGCCATGTTGTCCCTACAAAATCCGGTCGTCCTGTATAATTTTTTTTTTAAGTTCAATTTAATTATTGATGTAACGATCACGGCCATCGTTATTAACAGTAATTGTACTGCTTATTCTAATTTAACAGCAATAACAATGCTTACTGGTCCCTTACCTGATTACTAATTGGTCGTCGGATGTTGTTATCAATAATTAATGCACGCACTGCTGTTATTTTGTAAACAAGTCTGCATTTCGATTGTCAAAACAAAGGTTGTAAAAATGCATAACAAAGGTGCACAAACCAACGCAATCGTGACCTTTTTTAAACCGACTAAGCTCTGTTCATAATAATAAGTGGATGTGAAAAAAATAGGTCATGCCGTTTTTAATTTGTGGTTATGCTGTTTTTACTTTGACGTTACGCTGTTTCTAATTTGAGGTTATGCTGTTTTTAGTTTGAAGTTATGTAGTTTTCAATTTGAGGTTGGGCTGTTTTTAATTTGATGTTCGGCTGTTTTTAATTTGAGGTAATGCTGATATTAGTTTGACGTTACACTGTTGAAAGTGTGCTACGCAAGGCCTCTGCGAGCGCTCCGCTGAAATAACGTAACCTACAAAACGAAGCCAGAAACAATTTCATCAATACTGTAAAATTAATACAGTACCTATTTTTGTATAATTTTCATTAAAGAATGTACGTTTTGTTTATTTTGGGGCTCCGTAAAATATTTAATGCTTTAATTAGATGACTTTAATTAAACTGGTATTTTATAACTATTTTTTTGCACCGTCCCGAAAATAAAACTTTCGGTATGATTTATTAAAATGAAAGTACCACTTTACATAAATCGTACCGAACGTAGTTTTCTTCGGGACGATTTTGTTTCACTTTCGGAATGATTTCTATACTTTCGGGACGCTTTTTGTTATTTTCGGGACGATTTTGCATATATATCTAATATGACAAAAATATCAACTTCGTATTTAATTATGACAGCGCTTGTCATAACACTGTGTGTGTTTTTGCTTTTTTTAACACTTTCTGCCCTGGATTTTTAAATTTGAAAAAAAAAATTTTTGTTAATTATTGTTGATGGCGAGCTTCTTAACCCCTTGACCGGGAAATTAATCAAGCTAGGTAGTGCTAATAAAGACCATTCAAAAGTAAAACGGCGAACATGGGATGATTTCTTCTTAATGCGGGTTACTGCTTCGAAAATATTTGGAAGCGGCCGTCTACCAAAACGCCTACCTATCGCGAGTGCTACGCACGAGATTTGCCTGGCACGGCACATTTAATTCATCACGAGCAACACACGTTATTCCCGGCCAAGGGGTTAAGATCATAAATACCAAATTTTAACATATTTGATTAATTAGTATAGGAATTAATTAGTGAGGCTTTGTTGAAGTGACATCTAGTGATAAACAGCAAAAATATGGATTGTCATAGTAAGTAGAGACATGTAAATGTTGCCAGGGCCGAAAGGGTTAATATAAAAAAAAGGCTGCAGAAAAAATATTATATGTAACTCGTTCCAAAAGTGATTTTACGGGGCTTCTACTCATCCCGTAAAATATCACTTTCGGAACTTGTTACGTAAATTACTATTATGAGGAAATAAGACAATTATTATTATTAAAAGGGTTCCATCACCAAAAACGTTTGAGAACCGCTGTTCTAGTACAAGAAATTAGTCCCGAATCTTGCGCGGAAGTGAAAATTTTTAAATTGGCAGAAAACTTATCTCAAGTTTTCGTCGCCAATTGTAATTCGCATTTTGGTGTTTATTCACACTATTTTTCATCAAAATTAGTTTATTGGGTAAATTATAGCCAAAGTATATTATTTCATAACGAGGGCGGAAAGTGAAGTTTGACAGGTAATGCGAATGGTCGCCAATTCCTACGAGTGCCACTTCTTTATGCAGGATGTAACACTTTTACTGGAGCAACGTTTAGAGAGAAAAAAAAATGATGACTTTTACTTGGAATGTTCACTTTCAAACAAACAGTGAAAGGCAGTTGGAAAACTAGATTCTAAAATGTGGCAACATACACGCATATATTATTTGGTGTTTGGAAATGTAAGGCAATGCCGTTTCGATTAATTATTAATAGAATACAACTTTTATTTTTACATACTTCATATTTTCAATCAATTTGGCAGTTTGAAGATGTACGATTTCTTAACACTTGGCAATTGTTAATGTAAAGTATGTGAATATAAAAATATACCATGTAATAGTGGGTGTTTATTGTATGCAGCCTAAAGCTTGAATTACATTCTACTTTTTCCGATTCTCGTTCAAGTTTTGCTTTCGATTTCCGTTCGATTTATAGTTCATTGCATTCGATATAGAGAGCGCCGCTAGCGGACGACGTAATTACCAACTCGCTAAATAAAAAAGTATTTGTGTTCGCGTGTCCAAGTCCAACTGAGGTTAAGAGTTGAGATTGTAAAAATGAATAAAATTGAAAACATCATGAAAATTGTTAATATTATAAACATAGTGCCGCTATTTTAGGTCGAATGTCCCGCGGTCACCAGGTTATGTTACTTGCACAAACAACTGTTTTTTTTTTCGTCGTTGGCAGTACCGAACTTGGGCCAATATCGAACGAAAAATAGGACCGGCTACATATTTCCATTCAAGAAACTTGAACGGAAATTGGATGGAATTTTCTGAATTACATTCATACTAGATTGTCTCGAAGCAAAATCTTGAATATTCAGGCTACATTTCGTTTTCTTGTATTTATCTATTGCTTTCTGCAACAAGTAAAGTTGTTTCTATTTTGTTTAAACTTTATTTATTATTATTATAAAAAAATAACGGCCTCCTGATTTTTGAGATTGAGATTTTTTTTTTAAATACATTGCGGCACTCTACGTGTTAAAGTCACTCAATTATTAATAATAAATAATTCAATTATTCTCTCTCTTCTTGAATGCACATTCACAGCTGGGGCATGGTACACTCCCTCGGCTATTATTAGTCGAAATCTAATTCATTACTTTTAATTTCTTTCGGGGTCGACGAACCCAATCATCTTGCACGACATCCAGCCAGTCATCTGGTACATATTTTCACATCCGTGCAGACGCACGCGGCCCATTCAATTGTGTACACGATAAGAAAAAAATACATTTATTTCCATTTCGTTTCACCGAATTTACAGCAGCCTTTTCAAGGTCGGCCGTTCTTGAAATAGATTTAGTCGTGTCGGAGAGTTCAACAGCCTGTGAGCAACTGGAGTTTTCTTATGGAGTGTGATGTGAAATATCCAGAGATAAAACTTATGTTTTCAGCGTATTAATGATTGCCAAAATGCAGATTAATTCGATTTGAACCCTTAGCTAACCAGACTCCAGCGTGAACGTTGTATTTCACCCGTCGCTGTATTTTCAATTTGTAGCTGCTGTTTTAAGTACCTTCCTAAACATCGGTGTTCTCTGACATTGATCATTTATAAATAACAATTCGTTTGGAGTCTATGAAACTCCATGTCTGTGTTGGTGCACTAAAAAGGGTTAAGAAATTAATTATGTTACTTGGGAACCATCCGAGTGCAATAGCATAAGACCCACCTACCACGCTTTGATTTAACATCTGGAGTAAAGTTCAGCGCATTCATAAATAAATTTATTTTAATGTGGAGATGAAGAAACTATGAGAGAGTTATCATCCTGGGTATGAGTAGAAGTGAAGATTTTTTATGTGAAATTAAAGTTTCTTATTTACGTGTTTTATGGATTTTTTTTTGTAGGCGCAGTGAATAAAATAAATAACAATAAATATAAGGTTGTATTCGTCAGCAATTTTTTATGCCACTTTAAGTTTAGATTATATTATAAAGTTGCCTGCATAGATAATTTAATATTTATAAAGTTCAGTGCATCGATAATTTTTCATATTCATAAGTTCTCCGAATATTTTAGAATTTTTAAATCCTGCACATCGAAAACTTGACATTCAAAATTCATTATCCATAAAATTGTCAGCATAAATACTTTTGTTTTTATAAAATGCGGTGAATCAATCATTTTATTACCGTAAAGTACACAGTGTCAAAACATTTTAATTCGCTAACCACATCTAGAGCTAAGGTCACTCGCGCAAATTACGTCAAAACTGTTATACTTTCAGTAGAGACTCATTTTTGTGATCTAACTCAGTCAAGTCGACTTGGTGAGTCAGCTCTTTTGAGTTATGTCTCTTATATGAAAATGTCTCTTACATGAAGACTATTTAAAGGAAACGGTTTGCCCGCCGGGATTGCCAAACTAAAAGAGAATTTGTGTGAAAGCATTGAGAAATTTTGCGGAAAGAATGCCATGTCGGCGGAGTTGTTGGGGGAGCATTTGACTGACATATTTCAGAGTTGTGCCAAGCACTCGAGGCGTGTTGCACGGTGATTATCTTAAATTGGCTTCTTCTTGATTACTTTCTCACCCTGCGCAAACTTCACCCCCACACGTCTCGAGTGCTCGGTAATACTACACCTGCAAACTTTTTTATTCAGAGTTTACTTTGGATCGGCCTTTGTTAAACTTTTTTAAATTTTGTATAGTTCCGCTTCCTCGATTTTTTTTGGCCCACTGTGTATAAAAAAAACGTTAACTTTGTACGTATAATTCTGAATCTATATTTTTATCAGCTTGAATTGAAGAAAATGTTGATTATATAACTGCACGCTTCGCAGTTTTATATTGAAATGTTTATCTTACGTGTTTGTTTATCATGTTTGCTCAATGTTAGTTGATAAAATATGATAGAGAGAATAAATAACGTTATTTTAAATACCAAGCAACTTGCGCGACTTCTGTAAAATTGTCTTCAACTATCACTTCTGCTTCATTTGCAATTTTTCTATGTTAAAAATAATATAAATAGCATAACAACATACAAATATAATGTATAAACGGAAAATCAGAAACATTCTAAGTAAAACACTATTCGCAGTTTCTCCCCGTCTTGGTATCAATGAAACACTAATTATTAACTTCATTGACTAAACTTTATTTTTCTGTGCCCAAAAATCAACTGCCATTTTACATTGCTCATCGCCAACATCTGCCGCAAAAAACATTAACATAAAACTTAATACATTAATATATGCAACCCTATTTACATATTTATTTACAGTATTACAATATAAGTTTACAGTATAACTACTAAAATTAAATTAAAATTAATTATTACAACTGTAAACTTAGGAATTATACAATATAATTCCTAAGTTTACAGTATAACTACTAAAATTAAATTAAATTTTAATTTTAGTAGTTATACTGTAAACTTAGGAATTATATTGTAATACTGTAAATAAAAATTAATATATGCAACCCTATTTACATGTGTTTAAATAAATCTTAACACATTACACTCGCACGACTAATCCGCCTGTAAATAATACAAATAATTGTAAAATTGGTACAACTGCTTGCTTTTACACTCGACACGGGTTTTAGGAATAATAAGGTCCTCTTGGATTAAATAGGAATTAATTGCTGCCACTTTAAAATGAAAAGAAACGAGGGTAAAACTTGGGCAGACGATTTAGTCAGGGGGGAACTTTTAAGTGCAGAGGGCATCATCAACAATTAAAAAAAATTACTGGTAACTGATGATGATCGATGGCAAAGAGCGACTTGCAATTGTCTACAATTGTTTCGCCACACTAGGAATGATTTATATTTTGATAATTATTTCTTCTTAACATCAAATATTATTAATTTATATTAATTAACCCTTTAGCTACTAAAACGTTTTCAAGAAACGCAAAAAAACAAAGACTGAAAATTTGATAAATTTTATTCCATTTGAACCAACGTATCATGTTACTAGTGGTCGACAATAAGCGATTCACGGCATAAAAGAACGGCAAAAAATATGTGAATCGCTTATTGACGACAGCCGTAGTTACGGTAAAGTTTACCCGAGTCGCTTATTGACGACAGCCGCAGTTAAAGGGTTAAATGGAAGAATTCTTCGCTCCTCGGAAGACATGTCTCGAGAAAGCAATCAATACTCGTGTTTGAGAGATACTTGGGAATGAAAAATGTATAAACAATCCGTTTATTTTATTAGGACAATCGACCCGAAGCCGTGCAACCCCAGGACACTGCAGAAGCCGAAGAAGGGCGGCGGCTACCCCAAGGTGTTCCTGGGCGGACTTCCATCGAACGTCACCGAAACAGACCTGAGGACGTTCTTCACGAGGTTCGGGAAGGTGATGGAGGTGGTAATAATGTATGACCAAGAGAAGAAGAAATCGAGGGGTAACTATTTTCTGCCAAATTTACTTATGTCTCGTTAATAATTGGCTTTTCCAAAGGTTTCGGCTTTTTGTCGTTCGAAGATGAGGACGCAGTTGACAGATGTGTGGCAGAACACTTTGTAAATCTTAATGGGAAACAGGTATTTATTAAAATATTAATGCACGCTCCGACAACTTTGATCATACACAAAATAATAAATCGGAATTGTATTTGTTGGTGCATAAAGTGCAACTTTTTACCAAAAAAATTAACATTAAAACGTGAGTGTGTGTGTCATGCACCGACATCATCACGCACATTTACGAATTTACTTCATGCTAAATGTACCCGACCAAGATTTGCTGTGGCCAGTGGCAGTTTCAAGAGGGGGGGTAATCGGGTAATTACCCCCCTAAGAATTTTTCGCTTACAATTTTTATTATTAAAAATTACCGATAGTCCATATTCCAAACAAATAATATAACCGGTAAATTTTTCCAACATTTTGAAACATCGGAAAAGGATAGGGAGATTTCACAGAGCAGGTGTATGAGAGCGAAAGCACCAGTTTATTTATCTTTTTTTGTTAATTACCCCTCCTAAATTAGTTGGCTGTGGCTCAGTCTGGTTCTGTGTGTTTTATCTGAATTTTTCCGAAAAAAGTGACAGGACCAATATTTTTACCAATAGGTGTATTCGAATGCAACATTGTGTCAAAATTGCAAAGCAATCTGTGAAGAACTTTCGGAGATTTAATATTTTGAACAACAAAAAGTTAAATTTTGATATTAAACATAATATCGTGCGAGCCACAAAATTTTGTTTCAGAGTTGGCTGTGAAATAAATGAGGTATGTCACATATTATTATTAGTTCAATTGAATTAGATTTAAAAAAATGAATGAATCTCAGACGTGACTGCTATGTTTCTCTCTCTCAGGCATGGCCAACTCTGAAACAAAATTCTCTGACTGACACCTTACATATACTCTGTTCACATTCTCGCCGCAGTCGGGATGTTTTTTGTCCTTATATTGGCATGTTGTATTTTTGTTAGTAATGATTGTTAACCTATAATTTCAATAAAATCATTGTCAAACAATATTTTTACATGTGAATGAGAGATATAAAATGTAATGACATAAACAAATTGTTATTAACTTTTTTACTACCAACAAAAATGTTACCCTAACAAAACCTGTTGAGGCGAGAATAAAATGTGAACAGAGTATACATACGTACATTTATTAGACAATTATTTACAGTACATTATTTGATACTACTAGAAGCCAATTTAGTCTTTCGACCTCCTGAACATAATATTTATTTGGGACCATTCAACCACTATTTACTTGTTAATCTGTTTATTTTAATAGAAACACTGATCGTTAAACCGCCCGGTAGTGTTGCATGTAAAATTTTGTATTTGTGGTGTTTTGAAGGTGGAGATAAAGAAGGCGGAGCCGCGCGACGGGTCCGGAGGAGCGAAAATGACCGACCCGGGGTCGGCCTGGGGCCACCCGCAGGCGCCGCTCGGCATGATGCAGGGGCCGAACGGCCAGATGGGCGGCCCGCCCATGAACCTCGGCGCCCCCATGGGGCCGAACATGATGCAGAGCTACCAGGGCTGGGGAACGTCGCCCCAGCAGCAGAGCTACGCCGGCTACGGGACGCCCAGCGGCCCGGGATCATATCAGGGCTGGGGGGCGCCGCCCGCCCCCCAGGGCCCGCCGCCGCAGTGGGGCAACAACTACGCCGGCCCGCCGCAGCAGCAGGGCTACGGCTCGTACGGTAAGTTGGGATTGATGAGATGAACTAATTGCAGTAAATAAAGTGCTAGGGAATGGCATTGTTACAGGACCCGGGACGGGAAGCGGGGCGGCCAGCTGGAACAGTTGGAACATGCCGCAGAACAACCAGTCGACCGGGCCGTCAGGTACGTTCGATTGTTGGGTGAAAAATATATAAGAGTGGTAACTGGGATAGTTTGGAGTAAAACGTAGATGATTTGTGTGCTTTGTCCCCTTTTGAGTATTTTTTATTCCTTGAAATTTTCAAAAAATAAAGTGGGCATACTTTGATCAATTGATCTTTGCGTGCACGTCATAGAAAACCGAAACTAGTTCCGACATGACTTTCACGCGTTCACCCCCTTTACGATACGTATTTCGTATGTCGTCCAAAGTGAGAACACTCAGTTTTCGGTAATGATGCACACGCAAAGATCCGTTAATCGAACTATAATCAATATTCATTGATTCGTCATAGAAATATATTTATTTATCTAAAGAAACAGTGTGGTCTCTGGAAATCAATATTTTCCACTGTAAATCCTGTTACACAGTATTTTAAAATTGAAATTATTAAGAGGTTATAAAATTATTTGACATTTGTCGAATATTTATCGATCACCCAAAAGTCCTTGAATATTTTTTGGGTTGGTAAATAAGTCAATGTGGCCATCATATAACGATGATAAAAACTCATTATTTCCAAAAATTACGAAATAATTAACATTTTGTAGAAATTAAATAATTTTTTAAAGGTTATTTAAAAAAAAAATGCCGAAAGAGAATTATATAAAAATTAGAAGCATCTAAGAAGGCTGTATTCTATCAAAATTATTTTGGTTTTTGAAAATATTTCAATTTTCAAGAGAGTTAAGTTTGTTTAAAAATTGATTTGAGTTGTGGAAGCGTTTACAAATTTAAAAAAAAAAATATGAAAAGCCGAAATAAAATTATCTAAAAATGAGAAGGCTGCATTTTATCAAAATAATTTTAGTTTTTGAAAATATTCCAATTTTCAAAAGAGTTAAGATTGTTATCAATTTTCAAGAGAGTTAAGTTTGTTTCAAAATTGATTTGAATTGTGGAAGTGTTTAGAAATTTAAAAAAAAAATAGCCGAAATAAAATTGGAAGCAACTGACTGAGAAGGCTGCATTTTATCAAAATAATTTTAGTTTTTGAAAATATTCCAATTTTCAAAAGAGTTATGATGGTTTCAAAATTGATTTGAGTTATGGAAGCGTTTAGTAGAAATATTTTTTTTTTAATGTATAAAAAGCTGAAATAAAATTATACAAAAAATAAAAGCAACTGAGAAGGCTATAATATTCTATCTAAATAATTTTGTATTTTGAAAATGTTCCAATTTTCAAGAGTGTTGAAATTGTTTAAAAATTTATTTAAATAGTGGAAACGCTGAGTTGAAAAAAATATATGAAAAGCCGAAATAAAATTATAAGCAACCGAGAAGGCTGCATTTTATCAAAATAATTTTAGTTTTTGAAAATATTCCAATTTTCAAAAGAGTTAAGATTGTTTCAAAATTGATTTGAGTTATGGAAGCGTTTAGTAGAAATATTTTTTTTAACGTATAAAAAGTTGAAATAAAATTATACAAAAAATAAAAGCAACTGAGAAGGCTATTTTCTATCTAAATAATTTTGTATTTTGAAAATATTCCAATTTTCAAGAGAGTTGAAACTGTTTAAAAATTTATTTAAATAGTGGAAACGCCGAGTTGAAAAAAATATTTGAAAAGCCGAAATAAAATTATAAGCTACTGAGAAGGCTGCATTTTATCAAAATAATTTTAGTTTTTGAAAATATTCCAATTTTCAAAAGAGTTAAGATTGTTTAAAAATTTATTTGAGTTTTGGAAGCGTTGAGTAGAATTTTTTTTCAATATGAAAAGCTGAAATGAAATACAAAAAATAAAAGCAACGGAGAAGGCTATATTCTAACTAAATAATTTTGTATTTTGAAAATATTTCAATTTTCAAGAGAGTTAAGATCGTTCAAAAATTTATTTGAATAGTGGAAACGCTGAGTTGAAAAAATGTATGAAAAGCCGGAATAAAATTATACAAAAATTAGAAACAACTGTAGAGGCTACATTCTATCAGAATAATTTTAGTTTTTGAAAATATTTCAATTTTCGAGGGAGTTAAGATTGTTTAAAAATTTATTTGAGTTTTGGAAGCGTTGAGTAGAATTTTTTTTCAATATGAAAAGCTGAAATAAAATACAAAAAATAAAAGCAACGGAGAAGGCTATATTCTAACTAAATAATTTTGTATTTTGAAAATATTCCAATTTTCAAGAGAGTTAAAATTGTTTAAAAATTTATTTGAATAGTGGAAACGCTGAGTTGAAAAAATGTATGAAAAGCCGGAATAAAATTATGCAAAAATTAGAAACAACTGTAGAGGCTACATTCCATCAGAATAATTTTAGTTTTTGAAAATATTTCAATTTTCGAGGGAGTTAAGATTGTTTAAAAATTTATTTGAGTTTTGGAAGCGTTGAGTAGAATTTTTTTTTTCAATATGAAAACCTGAAATAAAATTATACAAAAAATAAGAGAAACTGAGAAGGCTATATTCTATCTAAATAATTTTGTATTTTGAAAATATTCCAATTTTCAAGAGAGTTAAGATCGTTCAAAAATTTATTTGAATAGTGGAAACGCTGAGTTGAAAAAATGTATGAAAAGCCGGAATAAAATTATGTAAAGGCTACATTTTATCAGAATAATTTTATTTTTTGAAAATATTTCAATTTTTGAGAGAGTTAAGATCGTTTAAAAATTTATTTAAATTGTGAAAATGTTGAGTGGAAATTTTTTTAAAAAATAATATGAAAAACCGAAATAAAATTATTCAGAAATTAGAAGCATCTAAGAAGGCTGTATTCTATTAAAATAATTTTGGTTTTTAAAAATATTCCAATTTTCAAGAGAGTTGCGGAAAGGACCCCGCAGTATTTCAATGTAAAATGGGTTTCATCGAAATTGTCTCATTTTTTTGCAGGGAGCTAGCTTTTGACATCCTGAACAAAAGTCTTTATGGGCGGAACAAAATCCTATGTAAGGATTTTGAATTATTCGCCGAAGAAAGTCTCATTTCATCGATAATCGTAAAAACGGGGTGAAGAACGCATACAACGATGTTAATATCAACATGTTTGGACAGCTTTGGACCAAGAAGTTCTTATACAATGCTCAGCAGTCATTGCTGGGGACACTGGGCAACTGTGCCCATTATTAGGCAACTCGTAGGGCGGCCATGAACATTTTCAGGGAAAAAAAAACGAACCTTCAATTGAGATTTGAAGAAAATGATTTATTGTTGCCCGCTCAAACTCAAAACAACCCTTGCCCAACGATGGGTATGGTCGTCGATGATGGGCATGGTCGTCCATGATGGGCATGGTCGTCCATGATGGGCAATATCGGTGAAATGAGACCTTCTTTGGCGGATAACTCAAAATCTTTACATAGGATTTTGTTCCGCCCATAAGGACTTTTGGTCAGGATGTCAAAAGCTAGCTCCCTGCAAAAAATGGGACAATTTCGATGAAACCCATTTTACATTGAAATACTGCGGGGTCCTTTATCGAAAATGGTCAAAATTTGCGTTACGTAATTTATGGACGGCCCCTTATAAGTGTACTACGTCTGCGCATAGATTAGACTTTTTTGACATCTTGAGTGACAGAACCCCACTAGGTTGCCGAACAATGAATATACTGGTACCAACCTTTTCCATTTTTTTTGATAGCCGTGTTGGTACTTTTCATTTTCTAGTGTTTGTCACTAAAGATGTCAAAAAAGTCTAATCTATGGGTAGATATTGTATATTCTGCATTTAAATTTCACAAATGAATAATTTGTGCAAACCTCAATTTGACTTAATTTAAAATTTCATAACCTCAAACAAAAGAAAAACCTATGACGTATCAGTTTATACTTTTTATGGAAATATAGCGGGTTAAACCACTATTTTTTTTCAAATTTTCAATGGATTAGAAAAAGATTTATCCGTATTAAAGAAATCTACCAATCGCCATCTGTAGTATTTCATTAAAATTACAAATTAAGCTTTCTGTTCAAAAGCCTAATTTTCGTGTTTCCTTAACACGTTCGCTGCCGCCGCAATTGGGATTGCATTTACGCAAGTTAAAGTCGAAGAACTAAAGGAAGAAAAAAAAGGGGGCAAAGTAGAAAACCTTGCAACAATTTTGATAGTTATTAACCCAGATATGCCTACAGTTCTATATGTAGGACGGAAATTATATCCGGAATGTTGTCGGCGCCATCTATCATTTTTTTATTCGAACAAGTACGTTCGGAATCATTCGTTAACGGGGAAACGAAAAATATGTGTTTTTAGGTGTTAATCGCTTGATCTAGAGAAACATCTCGGGCAAATGTGGGTTAATTATTTGTGGTAAAAAATAATGAAAGTGATTCCTAAACAATTTTTAAGTTTTTTTTTTTGTATGTAGATATTTCGTTATTGTGACTATTTGCAGTATATAATAATTTACAAAATATAATTAAAGTTGTACTGCCCTCTTAAGCACGTTATTATTGTTTTGATAAAATTGAGAATAACGTCACTTTGCTGTCAAACAGTATTTAGCTAGCGCAAGATTATTTTATACAGTAAAATGGAATATTTATATAAATTTTAGTCAAAAAGTAAACTAAATTAACTTGAGACAAAGTTTTTTGAGAAAATTCCGAAATTTCGTTCTTAATCAAAAACATGTGACAGTTATGTATGGACAAGGACATAAATGCCCTCCTCAGCTTTGCTTTTTTTTGACGAAATTCCCAATCACGGTTTGGCATAACTGTGGGCCAATTTGAGTGACACACACACCTAAAATATCCTCCTTCAAGGCTTTGGTAGTCACGAGATTGTTGACTGAAACATTTCACTTCAAAAAACCCCAGAGAAAGAAGTCGGCCAATTCAAACAAATGATGTGAGCCAAGTGGCAACTTCCTGTTGGAACCACACACCTTCAAGATCTAGACTGTCCATTTAAGACACAAAAAACTTCATTATCATTCTCCAGTACCGTCCGTCAAAGATGCAAAATCCACAACAAACAGTGACACGTTTGGGATGCATTTTCTTCTCATGAAACACATGCGGATTTTCATCACTTCCTTTATAAACCTAAACAAAATTCTAGTTTCTATGTTTTACTGTCATTATCAAGTTAAAGTTTCTTCATATAATAAAATAAAACACTTTCTTTGTTAATATCACTCGATTTATTAGTAGCAACTATAGTTTCGATCATGTTCTGATCATTATCAAACTAAAAGTAATTTAGCTAACGAGAAACACATACATTTATACAGCGAGAAACAGTGGGGAATATACTAGGTCGGTTTGTTCGTTAAGTAGGGAAATATCTTCATATAAATCGAGCCATGAACTTCTGTTCAGATGTCTTCCAGTGACGGTTTGCGTTTTTTTTTTTTTTTTACAGCGGAGGTGGCTATACAGATAGTGGTTACAGAGATCTGTATTACCACCTCTGCTACCTTGGCAGTACCAAAAAGAAAAACGCGAGCCGTCTTCCCACGTTATTTAATACAATAATTAGTTGTGATTAAAACAAAGTGATTTTTTTTTATTCATTGCTGCAACCATCTTTGGAAAATCTTCATTTTTTAAACGTTGACTGGACAATTTGTGCTAAGATAGCAAACATTTCAAATGTATGATGATGTGATGATCTTTGCTTTTGCTGTAATGAACTTTTTATAGAGTGTGCCTGGCCGATGTGCTCGAGCAAATAAAACGTTTTTAATTTCCATTCTGTAAACTGAAACGTAGTGCTTTTTTATTGCTGAATGTGTCTTGCCCTACCACAGCTATAACAGTTGGCGTTATAGTAGTAATCTTGCAGATATGCGGCGTTTTAAAATTTTTCAGAAATCGATTGACAACCGAGAGCGTTTTTTTTGTTTTAATTCCCTTGCACTAACAATTGTGGCCCCACCTTGACCCTTTTGCGCCAACGGTATATGCTAATTGGGCCTAGGCATAAACTCGTATATTGTTTCTCCATCAGAACACGTACAGACTGGTTTCGACCTTTCAGGTCTCATCAGTGTAATTACTTGCCGATGGGGAAACTAGGCCACTCGGATTGGGTTCAGTACAACATTCAGGCAATAGATTCCGCCACTTTGGCATTTCTACTATCACATATTATTCTTTAACCTCTTCAGGGACAGAAACACATTCGTGTACATTTAAAAAAATGACGAACGACTAAACAAATTTGATTTAGCTCAATACTGCCATCTCATGTCAAGCTCTGAAAGCTGCTACCGTTGCACATTTCCGTGCAGATACCTCCTGTCCGGTTCTACTGGCGAGATATCAATTGTTTCTTAAAGGATTTGAAACTTCAAAATTAATTTGTCCCTGAAGAGGTTAAGAATTCGCCGCTGGTCCTTGGGAGTAAGATGAAGAAATAGGGCGTGGCCTATCTCGATAATGAATTACAAATAAAAGTATTGCATTTATTTGTTAAATTCCTAGAAATGCTTGCGATTAATAATTTTCCATATGAATGTACTCACAAGGGTTATTTTTTTTTAACCCTTAGCTACGGACTCCGAGTCTACCCGACTCCAGCTTGAATATTTTGCGTTCCACCCATCGCTGTAGCTGCCGCTTTCTCTAACATAGCGTATCATCATTTTTAATTAACAATTAATTTACTGATTCACCTCTTCACGCCCAGGTTCGCCACATGTGGCAACAAGCAAAAAATGAAAACAAAAACATTGTACAAAAAAAAATACTTCTTTAGCGCCATCTATGGAATATTTTTTCATATTTTTTTGCATAAACGGGAAAGTTTGTGACAGTGAAATCATATTTCGTAGAAAAAGTTAACAACAACAAAGAAGTAATTTTTCATCAAACCTGGGATTAAATCAAAGCAGCATGGGCGCGAAGTGGTTAAGGTAGGCGGCACTTACTTCGTGATACATTTTTAATTAACCTCTTCAGGGACAGAAACACATTTGTGTACGTTTTAAAAAATGATGAACATTTCAAACAAATTTGATTTGGCTCAATACTGCCATCTCATGTCGAGCTCTAAAAGCTGCTGCAGTTGCACATTTCCATGCAGATACCTCCTGTCCAGTACTACCGGCGAGATATCAATTGTTTCTTAAAAGATTTGAAACTTCAAAATTAATTTGTCCCCGAAGAGGTTAAATAAAACACACTTTTATTTAACAATTAATTCATTTGGAGTCGTATGAAACTCCATGTCCTAAAATAATGCACTAAAATCAGGTGTCGGTGGTTAAGGGTTAAGAATACTGTAACTAAAAGGCTCATTTGCGTTTGACGAAATAATCGGTTGGTTGGTTTCAAAATTTTGCAGATTTTTTTGTAATTTTTTTATGCCAAGCTGAATGGTATATTAACGTAGATCCATTTTCATGGCTTGCACTTGAGAACAGATAATAAGTCAAGATAAATAATGTAAAATCTCAGTTGCCTTCTATAGATTGAGTACCGTGAGATCAAAAAGTCAAAAATAGTTGGCAGCACATTTTCTGAAAATCCCTAGAATAATTGGCTGTCTGGAATTCTTCAATACTAATCTTGACGTCTTGAGGTTTTTTAAGGTTACTTGTTTTAAAAATAGGTTTCGTGTGTTTTCATCTGCCGATTTTGGCTATTTTAAACATTATCACTATTAATAATTCATTTAAGATTCATTATCTCGCTGCTTTATGTCAAAATACTTATTCTCGGTGATGCCAGTGATCTTCCGTCAGTTACCGTATGCTTTAAGGGCTGCCAACTATTTTCGGCTTTTTGCTCTCACGGTGCAATTTAACGAAAACGAGCACATCAAATAAAACTGGGTCAGAAGAAGGGTAGTGTAGTGAATACAGTATTACCGCGCACTCGAAGCGTGTGGGGATAAAGTTAGCGCAGAGTGAGAAAGTATACGGAACCAATTGAATTTAACTCGGATATGCATACAGGGTGTTGACTTGGCGGTCGCAACATAGGAAATCGCATGTTGATTTTGAAAAAATATTGGCTCCCCTATTTATTTTAGAGACAAAATGTATTGAACTTTTTTGTTTTTTGAAGTGTTCAAATATTGGCTCCCCTATTTATTTTAGAGACAAAATGTATTGAACTTTTTTGTAGAGGGGGAAATTCTGATTTTATTAATGTTCACACTTAACACTTTACGTTTCTCCAAGTTGAAATAATTAAGAAAAAGTAATGTGATTTTATAAAAATAATGACATGCCATGGAATTGAAACAACAACTACGGATAACAAAATGGCACAATATATCGCTGTCATTTCGTTAAAGTAAATGTTTTTGAAATGATTTACACTACCCTCTCTTAATTCTTGATGGCACTCATACTTAAAAGAAATAAATTTGTGTTTCTTTAACACCTTGATGATGATATTCAACCGGACTCCTATTTTTCCCATACTACTCATATCCGCATTTTCTTCGACTGGCAGCAAAATATCTAATTACTTTTGATTTTGTCTTGCTGGATCTCGTTCTTGTATGTTCTCATCTTCACACTTGCAGTTATTCAAAAATGTTCCCCTATCTTCAAACTTGCTTACCTATCGTTGACTAGTGGTTTTATCAGGTATCGGTCTGTCTGGAAACTGGATAGAAAGAATATTGCAAAGATCCTGATAACTGTGGTCTGCATAATACCACTTGATTAGGATGATTTTTTCTTGTGTTGTGTAAATCATTCCGATAATGTTTACTGTACTCAAATGACAGCGATATGTTGTGCCATTTTGATATCCGCAATTGTTTTCCAATTTCATGGCATGCCATTATTTTTATAAAATCACATTACTTTTTCTTAATTATTTCAACTTGGAGAAAATGAAAGTGGCAAGCGTGAACATTAATAAAATCAGAATTTTTCCCTTTACAAAAAAGTTTAATGCATTTTGTCTCTAAAATAAATAGGGGAGCCAATATTTGAACACTTCAAAATTAACATGCTATTTCCAATGTTGCGTCCGCCAAGTCAACACCCGGTATAGTTCTATATGTAGGACAGAAATTTCCTCTTAAAATTATACCTGGAATTATGTCGGCGCCATCTATCATTTTTTTAATTTGAATAAGTACGTTTGGTGGTCATTCGTTAACATTTGATGGGAAAACGTAAAATTTTGTCCGTGCTTTTATATCTTAATCGCTTGATCTAGAGAAACATATCATTGAAATCTCCGGCAAATGTGGGTTAAGATGGTCACTGTGTGTCTTAAGTGCTTGGTTCAACTCTACCTACTTTTCTTGCGGGCCGAAATTCCTTCAAATATGTTACTTATAGCATAGCAGTTGCCACTCTTATAAATTTTCACTCGGCGGTTTAAGAAAAGAAAAAAAAAATGATTTTAATGTTAATTCGGAGTTAATCATAGTCCCATGTGTGCTGACAGGGTATATTGCAGGAGACATGTACTCTCGCCAGCAATCCGGGCCCGGAGGACCGGCCACGCCGAACGCGCCCCCTAACTCCAACACCAACTCGAAACCCGCCTCCGACTATTCCAACTACGGTGGCTACGGCTCGTACTCGGCGGACGCAGGCTACGGAGCGCCGCCACGCTCCTATGGAAGTGATGCAGGATCTCAAGTCGGAGGTTACTCGTCGCAACCACCCAACGCAGGTGCTAAACATTTCAATGATTTTAAAGAGTGGCCCAGTTCTTGACAACCTTTTGATAATACCGTCAGCAGTGTCGCTCCCACTCAGATCCCGCAGGAGAGCTGTGCTCCTCAGAGCGTGCGCGTTTACTTGAAGACGTTCTACGAGGAGCACGGCTGTCCGGCGGACGGGCCGGTGGGGATCACACTGAAGCATGTCGGTAATATAAGTAATGTGGGTGTATGTTGTAACAGTTGGAAACGTATTGGCTTGATAGACATGAAGAGAGGAGCCGGCCTGGTCACTACCAATTACTCTGATTAGACAGACATAATGGCGTCCCGTCTGTTGCTTTCCTGACAGTACCATAGTCTCTAGTCCGCTGTCCGCACCCATGGCACGGACGCACGACTTCACACATGTCATCAATTTTACAAACACTACAGACAGACAGAAGTGTTGACTATTTTTAAGCACCGCTCAACTTGTTAAGATATATAAAAATACAACCTAGTGTAAAGTAATTTGAAGAAATTTACCTCATAAATAACTTATTGAATTTCACCAGAGCATCTGCTCGGGGACAGTAGTTCACTTCCTACACGTTCACCCCCCCCCCACCCACCCTCACCACCAAAACCTAAACCTAACAACTTACTTTAATTTATATATTTATATATATTTACAAAATGTGATTCATAATTTTAGTTATGTAAGTATATGCATTTACATTTTACAATAATTAATTTAAACGACTTATGTAAGTTCATCCTGCTCTAGTCTAATATTTCCACTTACATTGTGAAATTTAAGTAATATAACGAAAAGCCTCCTTGTATATATAGATATCTATATAAGTGTTTTGTATTTTTATCTAAGTTATTTAAATTATGAACCATTTAACCGGCAGATGCTCTGTCCTCCTCTTTTTTTAAGGTTAACGAATGCAAATTTTTAAAGTACTTGTTTTTTTTTTTGTAAGTTGTAAGGCCACTATTTTTACTTATTTAGTGCACAAACACACACACATACACACGAACGAGTAAGTAGTTTGCTAGGGATTGAAAAGAACTGATTATACACTACCCGTCTGCTCTCGGTATCTTTTTTAACTGATTATTTTAAACTGATTATAATTAAGTTTTATATTTTTCACTAGTAACTGTTTATATGGATATAAATAAATTAATCGCAAGTGTTAGGTCAGATGAACGGACTGTGAGTTATACTGTTTTTAAAACTGATATTATTTTAAAGTAAACTATTTAATCGCATTCAGTTTAAGATGTACATGATTTTTTTTAAACGTAATTTTATTTATGCTTATTTTAAATTATTACTTTTTAGTTCCAGCTTAATTGACTTTCAGGATGTTATCTAGTGTAAGGTTACATAAATATAGTTATGTGGTTGTGATCGATAAGCAGCTAAATTTTTTAATATTAGACTTAACGTATTTGTAACGTGACCTAACACTAGTTCACTTAGCTAGTTACACTTAGGCTGGGGCGCAATACATTGGTAAATATAAGATATATAATTAGAGTAGTGACTTATTATAAATATGATATATGTCATGGTGATTTATATTAATTAGAAATATTCTGTCTGTCTGAACATCATGTGTCTATCTAATCAACGGGTAATTGGGGTTTTTGTTTGTTTCTTTCATTCTATTGTCATAATTATATAAATATATTTTAAAATTCTTGTCTGACAATCTACATTAAGCAATGTTTGATCATAGTACATTAAGATAACTTGTTTTCTAGTTTTAATTGTACAATATTCCTCGGTTACATAGACCAATTTTACTGGTTATTAAAGAAAACAAAACTTTCAAACACATACACAAACAAATTTGTGCTACTAGGGGTGTAAACATCAATTATACTCGTACTGTAAAAAAAATTAATCATTTATTCACCTGATTCTAAAAAAAAAAAAAGTTAAATCTGCACTGCGCTGTTGCAGTGTCGCCTTATTTCTATCCTAGAACTAGATATATATATATATAGTAAATTAGCTTTTTGCGAGATTGCCTCGTTATTTCAAGTAGTCGCACTCGTCCGTTGATACAATTCAACTTACAAATATCCTCACGTCGTTTGTACTCTCTAGAAAAAAAAAATAACACTTGCTACCTAAATATCCTCTATTTACTTTCATTTACTTTCGTTTCGATTTTTTTTTTATAAATACCAAATGGTTACAAGATGGGGAGAAAAATTGAATTAAAATTAAAAAATCGCGTCTTGTAGATATATTTCTCAATATTAATTAAAACGATTGTCCTTACACACGCATATATTTATATACATTTATATATAATTATTTAAAAGAAAAATAGTTGTAACTTAGACTTAATACACTAATAACAAAATAAAAACTACAAATTAATATAGATTATTTATAAACTGTATTTTCTATTACAATATTGCTGATATAGTTAATTGAATTGTTAGTATTATAATTAAATAGTGAAGTAAAATTTAGAACAATTTGACTGATGTACAGTAACATACAGGATAAGTTTTAAATTAAAGAAATTATACAATAATGAAGAACTACTTTATATGATTAGGGCCTTTAAACATAGTGCAATTCACTTGTGGTTTTTTAATAATAATAAAAAAGAAATGATGACGAAGAGAAAATAATAAGCTAGTTATCCGTTATGTAAGGAAGCACCCTGATAATATCAACTATATACATATATTTTTAAATTAATTAAAATTAGTGGACTATTTGTTGCTCAAAGATATTATGCTGTATTAAGTTAAGTATAAATGAAGTTGCTATGACTATAACAGTGCTAATTAAAACTGAATTTGTATATTTAATATATGAGTGTGATTTAGGTATTGTAAATTTGTTTTTAATTGTAAGTTAAATGAATAGTGGTATCCACTGATGAACATGTTAACTATTGGAATTTATGTCTAGTTAAGTAATCCGTTACTTAAATATAACTGTCCCCCCTCTAACTTCCTCGTAGCCTTACCACCTGTATTTATATAGCTTGTTAGTGGGTTGCCGTCGGGTGAGTTCGTTAGGTATAATTCTTAGGTATCGCCCGACCTGCCCTGCATACCATTTATATTATTACAGTACATTATAATAATAAAACATTAACACGTCTTTATAGTATTTGTCAAAGGTTCGAGGTCTACTTTAGCATAACTGTTATTAAAGTATATAAATAAATATATATGATTAATAATAATAAAATAAGAGACCTGGTTTTCAAAATAATGTTTTTTTAAGGAGTTTATAAATAGTGCATTTTTGGGGTAGTTAACTTAAATATATTTAGCGTGAATTATGATGTCTATTAATTAGTAATAACAAAATACTTACAAAACATGTACCTATCATTATCTTTAAAAAAAAAAAAAACGTTTCTGATAATGATTAAAGTATAATACGAAAAAACAAGTCTTGCTGTATTTGATATTTATTTCGTTTTTCATCTCCTGTAAAACGCACACGGATTCTCTCGCTTGATACTCCACACCACCGCCCCCGGTTACCTAATCGAGTCCTTTGATTCCACAGCGATTGGCAAGAGTTCCGATTCCGAACCCAATCCCGAGATCCCCTTGTATAGAACTGTGGTGACGGGTAAATGTTCAAATTTGAATAGTTCATCTCTCGTAGGTGATTACCCTGCGGCCGGTGGAGACTCGTACGCTGGAGGACCTCAGCGCGGTTCCAGTTATAACACAAACCAACAGCAATATCACCCATACAAACGATAGTCAAGAAAAAGCATTCCATACTAACCCAAAATTAACATTGAAAAACTATACTTTGCCATAATTTTTTTTGTAATAAATTTCAATGTGTACATTCATTCAAATATACCAAAGTTTCTTTTAGGGTATATTACGTAGATTTAATTGAATTTTGTTTTACTTTAAGATTATAATTTCATTCTGTTTTTTTTTTTTTGCTATACTTTACTCTCTGTAGCAATTTTAATTTATGTTTTTACTCATTAAACAAGTTGATTATATAATGTATTTAGTTGTCAATTGATACTAACAATAAAGTTCTTACGTATTAACCATGCAATATACACGATGAATTTGAGTGACGCTATGTTACGTATTACTTTTTAGGTATGGATTCGGTATATCCCGTCGAATGGTCCTATAGCCGGCAATAGGGTTTATCCACTTATATAGAGAACAATTACGAAGTAAGCAAAGCGGTTTAGAGTTAAGTTTTACCGATACGAGGAACGCTTGTATTCCATTCCTAACTGATACGATCTGTGTATATCTGTAAATGTATGCAATTTTGCTCTGGAGGATTGTTTTTACTGTTGTAATTCAATTTCATCTTGTTCTAATATATTGTAATTTAATAAAAAACATCTCGTTCGAATATTTTTAACGCACTTTGATTGGGACAGATAATTATTCAATAATGTGTTCTCACTTTCCAACTCTTTTTCTATTAAAAAAAAAATTCGTCGTTTATTCTATGTATTCATCCTCACATTTATAAATGAAACTTACTAACCGTACTGAAACTAATTTCATGTTATATTTGTGGTGAATGTTTTTATTAAAAATTGTGAATTTACGATATCGACAACTTCAAGGTACGTATTTATTTATTTACTAACAAGTTTTACAAAAATACTAATTACACATGTAAAATTTAACTATGACAATACAGTCGTCGGTACATAATTTATTCATTTAATGGCAAGCGCAGCATTTGCTGAAACTGGAGTCGAGTAATAAACGAATGCGTTATACAAAGTAAAATAGTGTTTTATTGATCATATAAAAATATTTATAGAGAAGTAGAAGCTTCCTACATAAATATTAATTTAATGAGGTCATGGCCAACTATGTTTTCCATTTAAAAAAATTTAAGTTTGCTTCATATCTCGGAAAATAATGGAGTTAAAAATTCTCTGAATTTATTTTATTAAGCTGCGTAAAATTATCTACAACTTTGTCCTTTGAATAATAGTTTACAGAGTGTGAACATTACCAGGCACGGCATCAAATATACGTATCCTCTTCACAAACTTGCTATATTTGAAAGGAGTCCTTACTATAGCTGCATAAAAATATATAATAAATTACCAAAGTCTATTACAATGTTAAGTACGTATTCATTAGTGAAAAAATACAGTTTTTTTTTCTATCTGTCATAATAACCGAGATATATTTATTTTAAAAAATTGATGCTACATTTTTCGAAATATACATAACTTGCTGCCAAATCGTCATAGGAATTTCGTTCTTCGAGTCCTACAAAGGGAATTGATCAAATTTTAATGCCTTAGCGGTGGATCCAGTCGACTAAACTTTTCCAACTCCATACACATCGTCAAAGTTGGACATGGTTTCCTGAAAAAAACATTTTTTCACAGGGGAGCGGAAAGGGTTACGCTTAAGTCCGCATGCATGACTTTAAAGAAGACACTTCAAAGTTTTTCGCCCTCAAAGATTCATCAAAATCGATTGAAAATATGCAGAGTTATAGCGGTTTGAAAATGGTTGAAATTTCAAGTGTTTAATTTTTTTTCCACCAGTAGAATAAATATTATACAACTCGCCTAACTAGTTTTGTCCACACTAACATTCTCGAAGGAGAATGTACGAAACTTGTGGAAGTATAATATTTAATTCATATAAATTGTAGAACCAAGTTGTGTGTGCGTGCGTCGATGTTAGTTCCCGCCGCTAATCATAGATGGCGCTTATCTATTCCAATTTATTATAATAAATTGGAATATAAACTTTATTTTGTATAACTTATATATTTATTTTAATCCGTGCTTCATGTGAATGGGTAGCATAGAAAAGATACGGTGAGATCAGATTTTCTGAAAATCCCCATAATAATACAAGTATAATTATATTGGCAGTCTGGAATTCTCCAATGCAGTGCAGTGTACATTTTGTTAATTTTGACATTTTAAGGTTACTCGTTTTAAAAATAGTTTTGTGTGCTTTTATCTGCTGATTTTAAACATGACCAGTTATTAAAAGACATTTAGGATTCATAATCCAGCCGTTTTATTTAAATTTCAGGGTTTTTCATGCCAAAATTCACATTCTTAGCGACGCCACTGAACTTCTGCTATAGTTATTATATATATTATAGTTAGATTATGTTTTAAGGACTGCCAACTATTTTCGATTTTCTGATCGCACGGTATATGTGATGAGTAGTGCATCTCGGGAGGATGTTGTCGAGACGCGTTAACATCTCTCTTTTGGCTTCCTTTACGAAAGTTCACAAACCATCGCTGCTATGACAAAGTATAAATTAAGCCTAGGGATAATTTTATATCAGAACAAAGTATAAATTAAGCCTAGAGATAATTTTATATCAGAACAAAGTATAAATTAATAATAGTGAACCTAATAACTGAAATACATCTAATGATTGATTGATTGATGGTTTGTGGAGGGCGACCAAATGGTCGCAGCGCTTAGACCATACGTTGGTCCTTTGTGCCGCCTCCTGGGCCCTACTCCTCAAGCCAACCTAAACTTCTTGTGAAGTCAGAAATACATCTAATACTATTGGCAATGAGCCGTTGAAAGAACCGGTTCACTTCAGCGAATAAACCGATTCGGAGTCGGTCGCGGAGAACACATAAGTACCTTTAGAAATGAAACCTGCATGTTAAATTTCGGAAACACGATTTTTGCGCCGCCTGGTGCCGGGGTGGCAAATTACTACGATTTCCGCCAAAATTTAAAAATGTTAAACCCGTCTACACGATATATTTCAATTTAATAACACTAAAAATATAATCAATTATGTTTTTTGAGCACATAATTGATTATACTTTTAGATAGTATATAAATGAAGAAGTTTCTGGTTTTGGTAAAAGAAAAATAAAAATAGGCCTAGGTGTATCCATCTCTACTTCACAACTTTCGAAAATTGCATTTTGTTCGAAGCTACATTCATACTAAATACTCTTGTATTGAGCTGAGATCTTTGACTATATAAACATTTATATATTCATATAGTCAAAGGCTGAGATCAATAAATGAGGAGTAGAACTGCAAAACTCAATAAATCCAATTTTATAATTTGTTGAGAAACCGCGAAAAACGTTCAGGAAGTCTATTTGTTGCTTGAAAAAAATGAATGTTTAGCCGCATTTTTAAATATGATTTGTTGCGTTTTGAAAGGTAATTCCCACATATTCGGATTTATCTATGTTTGGACAGTAAGAATCGATACCAAGATCATTTTGGCCCAAAATTGGTTTAGTTGAGTTTTGCAGTTCAACTCCTCAAATAACCTGGCTTGCAAAGTGCAAATTTTAAAATTCGAAATTTACCGCCATTTACATTCCTCGCAGCGCTGCCAACCCGAACGAAAAAGAGCCACATTGTCGAAGGAAAAACCTGACCACTTGTTCCGTACATGTTTTGCAATTTTTTGCCGCTGTAACGTCGTCGTTTTTTCACCACATCATGAATTAAAAAGACCCCACCGATCATCCACCTCCGGTAAAAAACAGCACTATCAATTCGACACGTACATCACTGATAATCAGTTGATCACAAGACAGCTGTCGAGCCGGCAAGCGCAGTGACTCGGGAAATATGAAATTTTTGAACGGCCTCCTCTTCTTCACCATCATCCTCTTCGAAATATCCACCTCCGAAGTGCCAAGGCCGCGCGGCGTCTCCCTATCCAGGGCCCCGCTGTACAACCCATCGAAAGACTTCACTTGTTTAGACCACAGCATCACCGTACCGTTCCATCAAGTCAATGATGATTACTGTGACTGCCCCGATGCCAGCGACGAGCCCGGCACGTCGGCCTGCCCCGACGGCATATTCCACTGCACCAACGCCGGCCACAAGCCCGTCAACGTGGCTTCGTCGAGGGTGAACGATGGCATCTGCGATTGCTGCGACGGCACCGATGAGTACGTGAGCGGAAAGTGCGCCAACAACTGCAAGGAATTGGGCAGGAGCGCCCGGGAGGAGGCGCAAAGAAAATCCGAACTGGTTAAGGCCGGGAAGGAGTTGAAGGCCGACCTCAGCGAGAAGGGAATACTGCTGAAGCAGGAGCACAAGGAGAAGCTGGCGCAGCTGCAGAAGCAGAAGGAGGAAGCCGAGCTGGTGCTTAAGGAGAAGGAGGATATTAAGAAGGAAATCGAGGCGTTGGAATCGTCCGCGCTCGAACGTTACAGGCAAATAGAGGAGGAGAATAAGAGGAGGCGCGAGGAGCTGGACGCCGCTAACGCCAAGGCCGAGGCCACGGAGACTTTCAATACGTTCGATGGCAATCAAGATGGGTTGATTGAAATTAATGAGTTGCAGACGCGTCAGTCGTTCGATAAGGATAGAAATGGGGAAGGTTGGTTTAAATTTGTATTATAAAACTTGTGTAATAAAACTTCATATTTTAGTTTCTGAGGATGAGGCCCGGTATTTCCTGAACGAAAGGGATTCGGTCGATTTCGATGGATTCATTGCCGAAGCCTGGCCCAGAATAAAACCATTTTTGATGTTGGATGCTAAAGTGTTCCAATCGCCTGCGGGTGAAGGTGAGGTGGAAGAAGTTGCGTTGGATGGGAAGGATGATGAAGAAGAAGATTACGATGAAGGTGAGTGTATAAATTAATATGCTTATTATACAGGGTGTTCCTAAATTGATGCGAAAGAAACAATTTTTTTCCTCAACTTTTGAGGACTGTAACAGCAGTCTTTTAAAACATTCAAGAGAGTTACGAATTTTTTTAATTTTTATGTTTCGGACAAGTAAAGTTTGAAAAAAAAAAATTTTTTTTTAAATATAAATCACAAGGAATAAATTCTAAAAAAACTACATTCAGTTGTTACCATATCATTCTTTTAAAACCACTTTAGTTTTTAAAAATACACCAATAAATTTTTTAATTTTAATTTTTCGGACAAAAATGTGGGCCTGGAGAAAAAAATCATAAGTAATGGGAACATTGGGAAATTCTTCCCGAAACTCTGCCAAAGGTGCGTTGAATAAATATACCCAATTTCCGTCCACTTTAGTCCCATTTCGGAAATATCTTTCAACTAAAAACGTTTTTTGCTGGTTGCTGTAAACCATTGTAACCATGAAATAATTGTGATGGTGGTATGACGTTTTGTATATCAATTACTAACATGTGTGCCATCTTAAATTTTCAAAAATAAAAAATGATTCACTCTTGAGATTTTAATGAACAAACTTTATAATGATTATACGGATTTTGAGAAAACGTGCTGCCAACTATTTTCGACTTTCTGATCTCACTGTATAAATTTCAATGACCACATTAGTTCACCTGTACTACATGAACAAACAGTTGATATATTATACAGAAGGGTTTTAAATATTTTCATTCCTACTATTTAATTTCATTTCAAACACGTTTGAACACAACTTTTATATGACGTGTCTTTATCAATGTATTTAATACTTGATAAGGTTGTTAATCCGAATATGTAATCTCTCGTTTTCTCATGTTTAGCATAATTTTACTTGTTTAACTTTTTTTTTCTCTAGGTTTAAATATTGTCATTTTATAAAAACTCGAAACTCAAAATGTAGTCCACTAAAAGGTGTTATCATAGATAAGAAAACCAAATAAATTAAAGTCAACTTTTGTGCTAAACCAATTATTTATTATTTGTTTTGTGAGTTACATAAAGAGAATTTAATTAAAATAAAAACACTTTTCTTTTAAGGTAGAAACGCCAAAGTGGCGGAATCTATTGCCTGAATGCTGTACTGAAGCAAATCCGGGTGGCTTTAACACCGACAAGATGTGGACAAATATAACAATATTAATTTGCCGCCGCTGGCAATGTCCATATCTTGTCGGTGTTAAAGCCACCCGGATTTGGTTCAGTACAGCATTTAGGCAATAGATTCCGCCACTTTGGCGTTTTTACATTTAACAGTGTTTGGAATAGTTTGGAATAATATTCCAATAGTAATCTCCGTTTCCTCATCAGCAACTAATTACACTGATGAGACCTGAAAGGTTGAAACCGGTCTGTAGGTGTTCTGATGGGGGAACAATATTTAATGTTCACTTTTTTTTAAATTTAATAAAGACGAAAATAGCCTGAACAGCTATTAAATTTATTTAATGCTTTATTATTTATTATTACAAATATTACATGTACAGACATAATTTTATGACTTAAGTTTCAACGTTTGACGGTAAAGCAAAGTTTCATTGTTACAGGTAATTTATTTAGCAAAATTCTAAATAAGTTATTATTATTATTATTACAGGTGCCGCAAATGGAGATGAAAACTTGGCGGAGGACGAAGAGCTAGAAGAAGAAGAAGAGCCCCAACAGGAAGGTGCCGAAACGCAAGAAGAACCGCCCGCCGAAGTGGTCTACGACGACGAAACGCAGAACCTGGTCGATAAGGCGACGCAGGCGCGCAAAGAGTTCACGGAATCGGAAAACTCGGTCCGCAACATCCAGACGGAAATCAAAAACATAGAGGAGTACATGCAGAAAGACTTCGGCCCCGACGAGTCGTTCGCCCCCCTGATGGGAACGTGCTACGATTACGTGGACTACGAATACATATACAAACTGTGTCCGTTCGATAAGGCGACCCAGCAGGCGAAGTCGGGATCCCTGGAGACGAGACTGGGAACGTGGGGCAAGTGGTATGGACCGGATTACAACAAGTACGAGTCCATGATGTACGACAGGGGACAGTCGTGCTGGAACGGCCCCACGCGCTCCACGGTGGTGAAAGTCATCTGCAGCAGCGAAAGCAAGCTGCTGTCCGTGTCGGAGCCGAATCGGTGCGAGTACATGTTCGAGTTCTCGACGCCGTCCGCGTGCTTCGACGTGCACGAGGAGCACGGCGAAGACAGGCACGACGAACTGTAATAATGAATAATTGCTCATCACTTGGAGTTTCTTTAAGGTTGGAAATTATACTTCAAAAATTCTCTGTTTAAATGTTTGTATGTGTAATTCGTGGGTCTATGATTTCGTTTCTTTCGGTACTTTTCCCGGTAGCTTACAAAGCATTGTGTGCATTGTGGTTAACTGCACAAATATACATACATTTAGTGTAAGGAAAAAAGAGTGTTCTGAAGATCGTATTTGATACTATTTAAGTGATTATTTGTTAGTAACTTTTATGAAGACATTAAATTTTCACTCTTTCTAAGGGTTTAATGTTTTTTTCTAATTTTTTTTTTACAAAATATATTAGGGAACTTACTGTATGTACTGTAAGTCGAAAATAGTGGACATCCCTTAAAACATCACCTAACAACAGAAGTTCAGTGGCGGCAGTAAGAATGGGAATTTTGGCATGGAAAACCCTGGAATTTAAATAAAACCGATCCTCAATATATTACTAATGGTGATCGCATTTGCATTCTCCACGTTGCTGATGAATACATCGAGAAATATTTTTTTTGCTCTCCGGTTTTTAAATTACGCTCCATTTTCGGCTCCGGGACGGGATTTATATCGGGCCCCAGCTCGTGGACAACTTTTGGAGCAGTGATCATATGGGAAATGGATTAGTATATAGTCAAAGATCCAGAATATATGAATATTCAACCTGTTCATGACTTTGCAAAATTAAGTCTTACATGGACTGCAAACAAATTACTTATTTAAATAACTACTTCCCTTGCTAGTGCCACTCGGCACGGATATTGAATGATATAAAAGAAATTTGCATGTTAAGTAAGACTTAATTTTGCAGAGTTGCAAACATTGAATATTCATACATATATTCAGGCTACTTTCGTCTTTATCTAATGTATTTAATACTTCTGCAACAAGTGAGGTCTCAAATTTATTTAAAAATTGAATTAATTAAATTCGTATTTCTGCGCCTTTTTGCCATCTAACGGACGATAGATCAACTGCTAAGTGCGTTTTTACGGCAGCGCCAAAATGCTCGAACTTTATACTTATAATCAAAGTGTTAAAATTCAGCAATGCGCCACACATAAAACGATAGACGATTTAATTCTGAATCGAATGATGTATAAAATAGCTGAGGAAATTAAGCGGTTTACCCGTAATTTGCGAATCAAAATTAAGCACGACACACTTACCGACATTTACAGTTCACTGTAACTTAAATACTAAATAAAGAACAATTGGGAATATTCTTCAATCAAATACGGGTCCCTATTCTTATTACTAATAATCGCTCAACTTTTTATTTTGTTAATGCATTACAATATGAGAAATACTAATCTCCATACCGGTGCACCCTCTCTTATCGTGGGCATAAACCACTAAACCTTTATTGGATTTAATATTTGATTTAATAATAAAAGCCTGTTTAAAAACTTAAGAAGAATGTTATCTTAGAATGAATTTACTTGTAAAGAATAAATATTTAAATAATTAAACTGCAGAAACAATAGTTTAAAATTAACGCTGAAAAGAGGCAACCCAATATACAGGTAACTGCAATTAATTTATTAATACTAAAAATTACCAATTTTAAGAGATTAAACTAAACTCAAAAATCAAATCTTATGTGAGGGAATTATTAATAATTTATTTAACCCAATATTGGCATAATTGACACACCAACATCTATTATTTTTCAATTTTAATGACACCTTCAACTAAATAAATTTAAACTATAATTAAACGTTTTAATGATGATGAAAATCAACAAATAAATTAAAAATGTAAAACATTTATATAATTCTGGTCATTACTGTGCCATCTGTCGGACAAGGTGTAAACTATTTAGCCAAAAGCCTCCAACTATAGTCAAAATGTAAAAATCCAGATCAAATAATACAGCATATCATTCTGAATCGAATTATGTGTAAAATGGCTCAGGAAACTATGCGGTTTTTCAGTTATTTGCAAACGAAAATTTACCCGGTAATTCAGTTCACTGTAAAGCTTCAGCATATATTGGGTTGCCTGAAATTAGACGTCTATATACCATTGTTCTTAATTTAAATATTTACAAGTAAACTCATTCTACCATTCTAAGATAAGATTCTTCTTAAGTTTTTAAATATTCTTAAAACATTAAAACAAATATTAAATCTACAAATGATTCACTATTTCATCCGTACAATAACAGGGGGCAACCTATATGAAGATTAGGATTTCTCATGAAGTAAGGCATTAACAAAATCATAAGTTAAGTAATTAATAAGTAATAAGTATTGGGACCCGTATTTGATTGAACAATATTGAAAATTGTTCTTGATTAAATTTTTAAGTTACAGGGAACTGTAATTGTCGGTAAAGGGGTTGTGCTTAATTTTCATTCGCAAATTACGGGTAAACCGCTTAATTTCCTCAGCTATTTTATACATCATTCGATTCAGAATTAAATCGTCTATCCTTTCATGTGTGGCGCATTGCTGCATTTTAATACTTAAATTATAGGTATAAAGTTCCAGCATTTCGGCGCTGCCGTAAAAACGCACTTAGCAGTTCATCTATCGTCCGGTAGATGGCGAAAACGCGCAAAAATGCGAATTTCTAGTGCAGAGGTTTAGATATTTACAAAAAAAAACAATTCTAAAGATAACAATACACTTTTATTAAAATACTAATTCAGAAGGGCGAATAATACAGATTATGTATACAATCCCTACAGGTTAGTACTCAGTAAACACAGCTACGATTATTAAACGTTGTTTTTTGGTGTTGATAAGTTTAATTGTTACGTTTATTATTCTTACATCGAGATATATCATAAATAGAAGACTTATTTTCAATCATAATTGATAATTTCAAATACTCGTAAAATTATAAAGATTAAAACAATCAACATGGATACATTTATGTTACGAGTGAAGGTTCGCGGGGTGACTCATGGTACAGCCGAGGTAGCAGAGGTGGCAATACAGATAGGAAGAGTCAGTTGCAAAGATCTGTATTACCACGTCTGCTACTCCACGAGCTATCACTGTATATTACTCAGGTCCGGTTGTTCAATAGCAGCTTAAACAAAGTTTAACCCTAAACTTTGTACATATTACTTTTGGCATTGTTTAATCAGAGTTTAAAGGTAATCTAAGGAAGAAAAACGGCATTTATAAACCTTAAAAGATTCTAAACTGAGTTTTAAGCTGCAATTGAACAACTGAACCCAAAAGTAAAAGACACACAATATATGCATTTTACACCATTATATAAGTTTAATAAACGTATTTCACCTAATCTTGTGTTTACTGGGTAAGATAAAGCACAGCCTTTAGTAATAATGTATATATGATATAAAAAATTGTTTCGGATCCTAATTAGTAAATAGCATAAAAAAAATGCAACATTTGTTAAATTAAATAAAAAAAAGTATGTATAAAAAAACATCCTATCCCATGCACCTTTTCCTCCCACTAAAAACGATATAAAAAAATATGTATACCTAAGACAGTTGAATCTTAGCGGGGTCTAAAATGACTCTCACCGCCCGATCGACGGTCATCCTCCCTTCAGGATCGTACCTGAACGGCTGCCTGATGATGAAGTTTTTCGGAAAACAAGCCTCCTTTCGGCAGGTGATGATGTTCAACACTAAATCCAGATAACATTCGCCTAATTTATCAGGAACGACGTTCACTATGACATCGAAGCTTTTCGTCACCGCTCCGCTGTTCGGGGTGCAGGACCAAATCGGATTGGGAATATCGGCGAACCAAAAATGCGGAGCGTCCGCGGCCAGATCCAGGCCGTTTTCGAAACACAAGTTTACCTTCAAGATGGCCTTGCCTCCCTTGGCACTCAACGTGATCGCTTTGCTCGTCAGCAATTCGAAGCTTTTCTTGTTGATTTTGGAATCGGCCGAATCGTGCTTGCCGGTCAACTCCAGTTTGCTTATGTTCTTTATTAGATTCTCGCCTTCTAATGTTAAAATTTTCACGCAGTGGTTGTTGGTGTCGGTCACGTATAATTTCGTTTTGTCCGAGGTGAAGCATAAGCCTGAGGGTTCGTTGAAGGTCCGCATGTCCTGGGGAATTGATTCCGATAGCGTTAATGTGGTCACGGTGTTTTTTGATATGTTGATTCTTTTTATTTTGTGGTTGTACGTGTCCGTTACGTAAACGGTGTTTTCGTCTGGTGAAACGACAACGCCTAGGGCGTGCTGCAGTTTCGCGTCGTAGAGCGATCCGTCGATGTCTCCAAAGGCAAATAAATTCTGTAAGAAATTAGTTTTCATTAATAATTTTCCAGAATTACAATTAAGGCTTTCGTCTTACTAGTTTTTGTTAGAATGCAATCACGGAAAGGTTGTATCTATTATTTTGACACTTCAAGCTTGCATTGACGTGATTTTATTAGTATTATTATTAAGAATACAAGTTGGAAACCCTAATGTGTTAATGTCATTATTATGTATTTATGAGTTATGTGAAGTTGCGTAATTAAATAATTAAACACAGTTAAATACGCCTGATCAGTTAACTATAGAAAATGAACACATCGTGTTCGAAATGTACATTTAGTATTATAAATAAACGAGTGAAGTAAGGAATTTAATTGTGTTAATGTCACATGAAGTTTTGAGGTCATGTAAATTAGAAGTTTATACTTTGAGATCAGAAAGTCGAAAATAGTTGGCAGCATATTTTCTGAAAATAGCAAAAGTTATATTATGTTGGCTGTCTGAAATTCTCCAGTACAGTGCATTTTGTTTATTTTGACATTTTGTGGACTTTGTGGTTATTTGTTTTAAAAATGGTTTTATGTATATCTGCCAATTTTGTTTATTTTTAAGATTAGTAACCTCAAAAAATCACAAGATGTCAAAATAAAAAAACCCTCGTACACTGCACTAGATTTTAGAGATTTTCAAAAAATGTGCTGCCAACTATTTTCGACTTTCTGATCTCACGGTATTTAGTAATACTAGTTTTTTTTATTTGAAAGTATAAAAATAATAAAAGAAAATTTTAACTTACATTTGGATTTAGATCACCTCCAACCACAGGACTGACCTTTCCTTTCACCATCGACAATTTCCTCACGGTGGAACTTTCGCTGTCGGCGATGAAAATCTCCTTGGTCCTGTTGCACACCGCCAAACCCGACGGCTGCGCGAATCCGGCGTTCATCGGATAATCATTATTACGATTTTCCTCCTTGGAAGACCCAGCGATACAGGCGACGACTCCGGCTTTATACGCCACCGATTTCCACCAAACGATGTCCTCCAAAAACAACGCCCAAATCTGATGAGTGCCGGCCATGGCTATAACCAAAACCTCCTTCAAATCCCCTTCGGGTTTTTCAAAATCACGAGCTTTGTAAATGCAAACGTCCCACGGCGAAGAGATCACCTGCTCCTTTCCAATTTTACCCCCGGCATCGTCCATCCCCTGCGTGCCGTCCCCAGCCACCGTGGTCACAATCTTCTCGCGCAGATCGATTCTGCGCACCGCGTGGTTTTCTGTATCGGCAACAAACAACACGTCCTTGCTTTGGAAGACCAACCCCTGCGGTTGGTTAAACTGGGCCTCCTCCAAATTCCCGTCCTTGAAACCGGTTTTTTTCCCGCCGATCTGCTTCTCGATGATACCATCAACGACGATCAGCACCCGGCTGTTGCCGGAGTCTGATATTGCCAGGGTGTCACCGAACGAAGCTATTTTTCCCGGGAACAGCAAAGGTCCCTTCAGTTCCGGCAGCAAGTAATACGCGGATTTGATCGGCAAGGCGTGCTTCGTGATCTGGTTTTTGTTCTTGTAGAACGTCAGCGCGGAGCCCACGAACTGTATGAGTTTGTCTTTGTGGCCCTCGCCCATCATCATGATCAGGGGGTTCGCGTTCGGGCCGAGGACCAGAAGCGTCGGCCAGCAGCGGACCTCGCACTTTTTCCACATGTCGCAGGTGGAATCGTTCACCACGGGATGGGCTATGTTGTAGCGCTGCACGGCCGAGAGGATGTTGTCGGATACTTTCTCGTTGGCGAATTTCGCGCTGTGTACACCTACCTGCAAAATAAATTACACTAGTTTGTAGTCTATTAATCGGTACTTATTATTTGTTATTTTCAGATCTAACAAATGCGTGATAATTATTGGCTGCTAAAAGCCGATTTCCCGATTGTAAGCTTCCTACTAAAAAAAAAAAGCCTGGTTATAGTTTAACCCTCTCAAGCTTCATGGTACCAGGACGAAACCACATTTGTGAAAATTAACTCTACGCTGCTTTAAGACACCATACCGCAGTAGTAGCGTCATCTAGCTTTGAAAACATCAAGTTATTAAAACGTATTCAAGTGTTTCGTTGACTTTTAACCTTCAAAAATGTTACTCTGAAATTGTAGCTTTGTGGTATCGGACGCAACCACATTTATGCTACTTTATGACATCATACCGCAGTAGTAGTTTGAAAAATCAAGTTATTCGAACGTATTCGAGTGTTTCGTTGACTTTTAACCTTCAAAAATCTTATTCTGAAATTGTAGTTTCATCAAGCTTTGAGGTATCACACGCAACCACATTTGTGAAAATTAAGTCCACGCTCCTTTATGACATCATAGACACCGCAGTGGTGCCATCTAGTTTTGAAAAAATCAAGTTTTTGTTCTTAACCTTCAAAAATGTTACTCTGAAAGGGTCGAGAGTTTTGTATTTTTAAATTGATTTTAGTAGAATATAATTGATGCGATTTTGAAATTAAAAGTACTGTACTTACCACGACCAATCCGTCTTCAATTGAAAACTTTGATTCCAGCTCTTTCAAATCGGGCAAAATGTGCATGCAATTTATGCAGCAGTAGGTGAAAAAATCCAAAACCACGATTTTGCCCTTTAGGTGCTTGGCGAATGATAGCGGTTCGGATACATTGAACCATTCCAAACCTGCAATAAGGATGATGCACAAACTAATTTTTATTCTCAAAAACAAAGCAACGTTTACCAAGAAGTTTATATCAGAGCCGCCTTAAAGCTTTCGATAACAGAAATTTGACCAAAAATCCTATGGGAATAATAAGATTATATAAAATACTAAATTATTAACACTTGTATCTTTCCCTATCGCGTACCACAACAATGATAATGAATCACTGAAAAGATAACAGAAACGAATCCATCGAAAACGTACCCTGCTTAAAATCTTCGACAGGCTCGTAGTTGACTTCCTTCAGGTACCTATCGATGGCCACCTCCGCTTTCATCCCCGTGTTCTCTATAAGGGTGTTCAGGTTATCCAAGGAATAGAATATATTCTCGTCTTCGCTGTCCATGACGCAAGTTTTAAAGATGGTCCTCAGGCTGATTTTATCCAGAGTGGCTGCAAAAACGACACCGGATTATTTTTAAAGTCCCGTAAATACGCGAGACGGCCCGTACCGAATTTTTTGTGCGAGCGCACCGACTTCAAGTTCAAAAATTTATTTTTGGGGTAGTGACACTAATGACGTAATGGACGTCAGGTATCAGTGCGGTGTGAAGTTGGCCGTAAATAAATCGGACGTGTAAAGTTTATAATCTATCAAAGCTCGTCGGGAATAATTATAAAAACATTTTCAGCGATTGATTGATCCGTGTGCGTTTCGTAATTTCAAATTGCGGGAGCGGTTATTTTTAAATTTCGGTGGGAAAGCGGCGCAGCGTCCGAGAACCGGCAACGTCGGAAATGCGAGAGGCCCGCGTCGCCATTATGGTTATTGATTGCTTAAAGTTGGGTGTCGACTGAAATTTTGGAAGAATTTTCGAAATTCCGAGGGATTGGTAAATTAGAAACGTGAGATTATGGCCACGGTTAAACAGGAGTACGTTTTGAACGGCGGAATCAACTCGGTGAGTCCTTGATTACTCTCGTAAGCACGCCGCCACTAGCAAGTGATGGCTTCTGTTTGGTCCTTTTAAAATTCATTTTAAGCGACTGCGGTTGTAATTGTTCGACTTGATTAAGTGGCCGTTGAGCCCGCGGGTGTTGTCGCCGCGCATTCACGTTTGCAATTCGCCGTTACTTCACAGCGTCGCCCCCGCATTCCGAAGATTTCTAATTTTTCGTTACTGCTACTTGATTATTTTTCGATGCATGTTTTAATTATTACTTGCACGTCCAAATTTGTACAGCTTGGTTTATGTAGGGAATAATTTTATTCGTATATTTCATCGTGTTGCATTATTTTAAACAATTACTATGGTTTAATCAATGGATCTTTGCGTGTGCGACTGGGTTTTCTCGCCTTGGACGACATACGTACACACATGATGCGTCTAATTTAACTTATCGTAGAGAGAGTAAACGCATGAAAATGTTGTTCAGCTATCTATGACGTGCACACAAAGATCCATTGATCAAAGTATACCTGCTATTCTGCGGTTGACTAAAAGGTAAAAGTTTAGCCGATTCAAAACTTATATTCACTTAATGTACGCCACTTTCTCACAAGGCACACACCTTCTGGATCTTTATCTGGATTATTGCGATGGAAGGGCAGAGAGGTCCATTGCACGTAGGCCTCAATGGGCCCTTTGTACGTCCTCCCATCTGAGTCCTCATTCCCCGGTGCCGTCCAGCCAACCCACGGCATTGGCAAATGCAATTTTATACATTTACATCCGTAATGTATTCATGAGAAAAAGTTTATAGTTTTAACCAGGGATGTGGAGTCGTGATAAAAATGTAGCGACTCCGACTCCTTATTTTTTTTTGTTTCGACTCCGGCTCTGATTCCTCAATTATTTTGCTCTGACTCCGATTCAGACCCCTTAAAATTGCCGACTCCGACTGCGACCCCCAAATATTCACCGACTTTACGTCTCACGACTCCGACCCCCAAATATTCAACGACTTGACGTCTCACGACACCGACCCCCAAATATTCACCGACTCCACCTCTCACGACTCCGACTCCACACCCCTGGTTTTAACCCACATTTGCTCGTGATTTAAATTAAAGGAAAGTAAATCGTATGTTTCTCTAAATCAAGTAATTAAGATTTAAAAACACAGAGAGGTTATTTTTCGCTTCCTGCCAAATGTCAATGAATAATCACTGTACTTATTGGAATAAAGAAACGATAGATGGCGCTGACGTTATTCTAGATATAATTTTAAGAGGAATTTTAAAATAGTCGTGTTCCATAAAGAACTGTGGGCATATTTGGGTTAGCGCACAACCGTAAAGAAGTCAGTAATTTTCCTTAACGACGAGGAATTCGTTTTACTACTTTAAACACTTTTGAAAAACCTGTGACATTTATTTATGGAAGTTGTCCTTTCGTTTAAAAAAATTAGTATGTGTGCCGAAAAGAAGATGAACATGAATAAAGAAGATTATTATAATAATTTTGGGGGTTTTTAATGAAATATTTGTGGAAAATTAAAAATTACTCCTGTCAACACTGTTTGACATCTTGTGGTTTTTTGAGGTTATTTATTTTAAAAATGGGGTAAACGCCAAGAATTAGGGCCTAATCGCCGATGACCTTCTAAATAGGTGCATTTGCATGTGGAACAACTATTTCCTTCGACAAAATAGGCTGTCTCCTCGCTGAATAAAATTATTAGCCGGTCCAAAAGATGGCTTAACTTTACTCTAACTTAAACATAAGCAACTAAATGTTGCTTGTATTTATCTAATGCTTTCTGCAACAAGTAAAGTTGTTTCTAATTTGTTTATAAGCAACTAACATTTACAACCACTAACTAATGAGTAATGATGATCGATTGCTCCGCCATCGAGCATGGCGAGCCTGTGAAACTTCGTCGTCACTTAACCCTTTGCACTCGAGTTTATATTCGAGAGCACAATGGTAAAACGTATTGTGGCGACTTACGAGTGCAAAGAGTTAAGCTAAGTACTAGTACGAATATTTTCTCCGTACTTGAAAATATCTTCGTTCGGCGAGGAGATTTTGCCAAAGGAAAAAGTTGTTCCCAGTGCGAAATCGTATAAAATGCACCTGTTTAGAAGGTCACCGGCGATTAGGCCCTAATTCTTGACATTAACCCTATTTTTAAAACAATTAACCTCAAAAAAACACTGCACTGGAGATTCCAGACAGCCAACATAATATTTCTTGAATTATTGGGCGCGTTCGTCAGATTAAACAGTTGCGTGTTTACTGCCAACCGTTGGGGTATTTTCTGACGAACGCACTGTTGATCGTGAACAAGTTCGTCCAGCGGTCGCCATTTTACCAGTCGTACAAATTAGACTGATTGCTGTTGGAATCAAGTGTTGAAGTTGCCGCCGAAATAGAGGTTACAAAAGTAGCGTTCATCAAACACCAACATTCAGCGTAAATCAAAATAAACACGTTGAATATTCATATATTCAGGCTATATTTCGTTTTATTGAATTTACAAAATAAACATGTTGACAGTTGAAAATTCTGACGAACGCGCCCATTATCCCAATTTTCAGAAATGGTGCTGCCAACTATCGTCGTTCCGCCTTGTCAGTTATATAACCTACAAATATATTCGAAAAAAAACTTCGCGATTTTTGATGGTAGTCTGTTGTAATACATCGAAAGGTTTTCATTTTCGGGTCTCCAAATTGTCGATAAAACTTTCATATTAAGGGTGAAATGGGGATGTTTCGAGTGAGGTAAATGTAGATGTTTTGAACTTTTCTGATAGGTGCTGTCTTCAGCAATGCGATTATAATAAAACATTAACGTTAAAAATTACCTTCGCATACAAAAAAAAAATCAGTTAAATTTTTTTTTGTTTTTTTTGCATAGGTTTGACCATTCAGCCACTAACGATGACAGTTAAATTAGACTGAACTTTTAAATTCAACTCGAAGTTTCTATGTGTTGCAATACCGAATATAATTGGTACATATTCGTAAAACTGTCCCGTGTATTTAGAGTCTGGTAAATAAACAGTTTAAGCTCTGGGTAATTGCAAAATTTCCGTGATTATCTTGCTCAGTGAGTTTCCACTTGTTTACACGTGAAATTACATAATAATATAATAATGCCTGTTCGAAGACAATGAAAAAACTAATAAATATGCAAATTGGGTAATTTATTGTTTAACCTCTTCAGGGACAGAAACACATTTGTGTACGTTTTAAAAAATGACGAACACATTTCAACAAATTTGATTTAGCTCAATACCGCCATCTCATGTCAAGCTCTGAAAGCTGCTACAGTTGCACATTTCCATTTGTTAGTATTTAAACTACCATTTATTTTATTTTTTAGTTCATTCAAATCGGTTAATAAATAACAGAGTTATGGCGTTGGGCGTTTTTTATCGAACACACGGTATTGTGGCCCATTTTAAATCTGGCGGTATCAACTAGAAATTCTTTTGGTAAAGTCTATAATTTTTTTTTCTAAAATTTGATGATATTTTGTGGCCTAGTTTAACACGTTCGCTGCCGACTCGGTCCATACGACCGAGACACTTTTTTGAAAATTCCTGCTCTATGAATATGAATTTTCAAAAATAGCTCACACGAGCCCTTACTACACGTATAAATATACCTTAGCGCACATTAGATTGGAGGGTAATTTTTTTGACCAATGTGAAAAACCATTTGGCCCGAACGTAATAAATTAATTCCAGCGCTCCGGCAGCGAATGTGTTAAATTAAATCAAACTTACTTCTGACTCCACTCCGTGCACAAACAAATCTGTGGAGGATTCACTGTTGGGAAATGAAGATGATTTTTCAAGGAGAGAGTTATTATCCCCTCTTGTGCAAACAATTAAATTTATGATTTCATGTTCAGCCCCGGGCAAATTTCAAATGGGATGTTATCACATTATTTATCACAAGACACGGGTATTTGTATAAATTACCGTCGGGCCCATAAATTCTTATGCTAATCAATGTCAAAGGTTATTGTGTGGATATTGTGAAATACCCGTAACATTCGGCTTCAGTAAAGGTTACGGATTTTATTGTGGTGCTAATTCAATTGAAAGGTTTCGTTTCTTAACAAAACAACATTAAAAATGCAATACAAGTTAATGAAATAGTGTCAGACATTAACAATAAAACAATATAATATTTAAAAATGAATAAAACCGTATCAGCAGATTCCACAAGGATGGTAATAACTCTGGCTCGAATGACATAACACCGGTATTATATTTTCAGCGGTGTAAACGATCTTTTAACACGTTCGCTGCCGCCGACGCGCTAGCACGTCCGACTTTACATTTGCTTAAATGCAATCCCAATTGACCCCCCGTTGACACAAGTTTTCTTTGACAATTAGATTAGCTTAACCTCACTTTTAACAACCGGTGGCGAAGACGTGATGCGACGAATCAAACCTGCAACGTACGTCCCGAAATACAAAGCCACCCTTTATCTAAATAATTTTTATACATACGGTATAAAGAATGTTTACACAGCTGAAAATATAATACCGGCTTATGAGAAACCTCTCTACGGTAAAGTAATTGCAGCGGTTTTATGACGACAGTTTCAATTATTCTTTTTTTTAAACAAATTGGGAATAACCTTACTTGTTGCAGAAATTTATTTATTCTTTTTTTTGTTTTAGGTGCCTGGTGAGGAAGCAATCGACGATGAGCCACCCGCACCGGGCACGGAGGAGCCTCCGATAAAAAAGGTGAAGACAGAAGGTAAGTGTTTGCAATTGGCACGCTCGATAGTGTTTAGAAAAAAATATTGTAAGGGGACCCTGACTAATGTGAGATGTTTCGGTCTGCTTGAGATGTTGCAGAGGTTGAACTCAGCTGGTTCGGTACTGTCTCCAGATGTGCTCGTGCTGTAACCGTATCCTCCACGGTTACATGGTAGGAATTTACAAACAGACATTTCAGTTGAAACATGTGCCAGTATATGTCTCTGATTGTGTGCCGATAACCGTTGTTGTTGTTTTGACGTTATTATTATTTTTTCCTTTGAGCTGGACACATATTGGGTCATGTTTTAATTTCCATTTTTTTTTTTTAATTAAAGAAAAAAAACCGGGTTGTTTAGACATCTCTATTTTCTTTGTGTTTCCAGATAACAGTTAGGTGCGAGCATTTATGAATTTTGCGTGAAACTCGGCAATAAAAACTACTCGACAATCCAGACCAGATCTACCCCCTAAACCTTTCCTTGTAATATAATCTAATTTTTAATAATGTGTCTGAAGAACTTGTTTCGTTTTGAAGTAAATTTAGTTTTTTTTTATGATTTCAGGTGTCCGTTTGGCATGGTTTAAAAAATATTTCGATCTGTACTTTTTGATCGCCATACAAAAAAAAAAACAAAAAACAAACACAAAAACTTGCCCCTTTAAGAATTTATTGTGCACAATCATGTTCTAAAATTGCTTAAATATTTCTCGGTCGGTCGTCGGAATTATTGGGTAAATTGTTTTTTTTTTCATTCGAACGCTTGCCCTGGAATTTTTTTTAATATTATTTAATTTTTTTACTACCCTACCAGTTATAAACAGCAACAAAGATTTATATAGATTAATGAATTTTAAAATAACGGTACAATTATTTATTTTTATTATATTTACTTCCTCGCGCCTATGAAACCGTCTGTTCAACTGATTGAGTTGTAAGATAGGGCCCACCCACTACCTTGGGGTGCAGGATAGGGCCCACCTCCCCACCAACCACGGGGTGCAGGATAGAGCCCGCCCACCACCTAGGGTTAATAATAATACCTCTTTACAAAAATAATTACAAAATACAGTAACATAAAACTAAAAATTAAGAAAAAAGAATAATTGTAGGGTAGGGCCCACCCACCACCTTGGGGTGTAGGATAGGGCCCGCCTACCCATTACCTTGGGGTGCAGGATAGGGCCCGCCCACCACCTAGGGTTAATAATAATACCTCTTTACAAAAATAATTACAAAATACAGTAACATAAAACTAAAAATTAAGAAAAAAGAATAATTGTAGGGTAGGGTCCACCCACCTCCTTAGGGTGTAGGATAGGGCCCGCCCACCACCTTGGGGTGTAGAATAGGGCCTGCCCACCACCTAGGGTTAATAATAATAATACCCCTTTACAAAAATAATCACAAAATACAGTAATATAAAACTAAAAATTAAGAAAAAAAATAATTGTAGGGTAGGGCCCACCCACCATCTTGGGGTGTAGGATAGGGCCCGCCCACCACTTTGGATCAATAATAATAATTATTATTTATACAGATAACCCCTTCACAAAAATAATCACAAAATACAGTAATATAAAACTAAAAATAAATTTACAAAATTAAGAAAAAATAATAATTGTAGGATGAGGCCTACCCACCACCCCCCTTTTACATTTTTCCTACAACTAACTAGAAGCGATTTGATTAAATAAATTTATGTTAATTTATTAGAATTAAAATAATTTTCATTTTTTCAAAAATGGCGTTTGTAGCTTGAGTGAAATAATACTTGTGAGTACTCTCCCATCGTCCAACCAAAAAGAGGGTTTCAATGGCGCAAGGAAGTGTATAAAAGTAGATTTTGTAAATTGCTTTTTGGAATTGTAAAAATTGTTAACCACTTCGCGCCCATGCTGCTTTCATTTAATCCCAGGTTTGATGAAAAATTACTTCTTTGTTGTTGTTAACTTTTTCTACGAAATATGATTTCACTGCCACAAACTTTCCCATTTATGCAAAAAAATATGAAAAAATATTCCATAGATGGTGCTAAAGAAGTAATTTTTTTTGTACAATGTTTTTGTTTCCATTTTTTGCTTGTTGCCACATGTGGCGAACCTGGGCGTGAAGAGGTTAATTATCAATTAAAAATTGAATTAAAAAAAAGCAAACCGTGAATATTCATGTAAAGGAAAAAACGAATTTAGTAAGCTGAACGTTTAACAGGCGGTTTTGTAGCTGCGGGTTACCAGGTAGAATTGTGCCAAGCACTCGAGACGTGTTGCGCAGCGACAATCTTAAATTCAATTGGATCCGGAGATTTATTGTCGCGTTCTCTGGATACTTTCTCACTCTGTGCAAACTCTACCCCCACACGCCTCGAGTGCTCGGTAAAGTTATATTTATATCCTACGTTTGATTTCTAGTGATCGTTCTTAACATTATCGATTGTTGCTCCAGACAAGACCGTCTGCTAAACTGTAGCCGAAATTATACAAATTGTTAATTTCTACAGAAGGCCGGAAAGAGTTTTGTACAGAAAGAAACTGAAATTATAGAAATTGCTCATTTCTGCAGAAGGCCAGAGAAAGTCTTGTCCAGAAAGAAACTGGAATTATACAAATCGCTCATTTTTGCAGAAGGCTGGAAAAAGTTTTGTACGGAAAGAAACTGAAATTATACAAATTGCTAATTTCTGCAGAAGGCCGGAGAAAGTTTTGTACAGAAAGAAACTGGAATTACACAAATCGCTCATTTCTGCAGAAGGCCGGAAAAAGTTTTGTACAGAAAGAAACTTAAATTTTCTTCTAAAGACATTTTGAAAATCTTAATTTACTGTACCCCTTTCCAGGGCAAGGGTTTCCTCAGATTTAACATCTCGAACAATAAAACACACATTTTAGATCATGATGCTGTTCAAGGGAATTGTAAACGATTATTTTATTTAACGTTTTGTTGTAGATATTTCGAACGGGGTGAATTATGTCTTCGATATTATACAAACAGGAGAGGTGATTCCAGGTAAAAATTATTGCTGTATTCGGCGGCGTATTGTTTTCATCCTTCCTTTTTTTTTCGCGCAGGTCCGGGCGCTCGGAGTAATACCATAGCGGGGATCCTGGGCGGCATCCTGCCCAAGCTGTCGACCGACCAAAACGAGTCCGTCAACAAGGCCAAGAAGTACGCGATGGAGCAGAGCATCAAGATGGTCCTGATGAAGCAGACGCTGGCGCACCAGCAACAGGTATATTTTTTGGGCGTTCCCGTGCGTGTGTTTTATGATCCGGTGATGAGGCTGTAAGATATTTAATACGGGTGCGGTTGAAAGGGTGTGCTTTTGAAGTGTTTGTTATTGTGATGTAAGAGTGCTCTAATGCCCACTTGCACCATTTTTTTGTTAAGTCTAACTTTGTAAAGTCGGACTTAAAAGGAAGCATCATGCACCATAGGAATTAATACAATTGATAATTTGATTAATTAAAACACAAATAAAAGCAGTGAAACAAAACCAAGTGTTTTAATTAATCAAATTATATAATTATGTTTCACCACGGGTTAAATAAGAAATTAATTAATCATATTAATACAATTGCTTTAGTAAGCAAGCTCAAAGTGTTGCAAAATCTTGCAATTTTCACTTTACAACGTTGGTGACATTGGTGTCTTTTTCTCAGCTATTTTTTTATGCGAACAGTGTTGCTTTACGAACAGGGAAAACTCGCCATAATTATTAAGAATTCAATGCTTCATTAAATATTTTAGGAGGCAAATGCACGCGTAAAGAAATCTCAATACTTAAAAAAAGAGGTTATGTCATCATCAGACAGTATTTCGAAAGACAGGCCAATTTAACACAGTTTACATGCGGACCTATTTAAAGTCTTGTTTAAACCGTGCTTAAAGTATGGTGCATGCAAAATAACCATTTAAGAGTATTGTATATTATGATAATTATAGGGGCGATTTTTTGCCAAGTTAACCCTTTGCACTAGAGGCATTTTTTGCTCGGCGAACCAGAAACTCTAGACGAGTTGCTGGTTCATCCGAGAAGAGTTACAGGTACTTCAAAATCATTGGGTTAAGTAGGGTTGGGTTAGGTGAGGTGAGGTTAGGATGCATCAGACCTCCTGAGCGCTGTAGCAGTGCCTCTCGAGTGGACGCATCAAACCGCTTGAGTGCAAAGGGTTAATAAAGTTAGTCTTAATCAAGATAAGCCTTCTATAATTTCAGGAAATCAAAAATGGAATGGTGCTGCTCCTATTTTTGTTAAAAGGACTGAATTGTGAATTAATAATATATTTCTTTTAATTTGGTTAACAAGTAAAATATTTTTTTGGTAAAAGAATAATGGGGAATAGAAGAATAGTTGAAGCTAAAGCCTGTTTATTAAAACTTAAATTTTAAGACTGCTTTAAGCATAGTTTAATTACAATAGTGTAAGTGGGCATAAGGTGTTTATACTTGGGATATGATTACGTTATCTCTGTGCTTACCATACATTTTGAAAGGTCGGCTTTTAAATCAATTTCAAAGTGTTGTAATTTTTAAGATTTCCCTTTGCCTTAGTTTATGAATGAAGAAAAGCGAGATGAGTGTGTGGCTTCACCTTTTCATCGTTTAGTGGTTCTAGCATCATTAACAATTTCTGTGGGTGTGCTAAGTCTTACTCAGACATCACAGTGAGTGGATTACTCTTTACTCAAACAAAGAAACATTTTTTCTTGTCGATGCTATAACAAAAGATCAGATCGAGGATGAAAGAGGGAGGTAGATCGATTACTCATCAGTATGACAGCAGATGGCGCAGTTATTGATATATAAAAATGTATAGTTACTCTCATGAATGACGTGTGTAATAAAAATCTGTGTTGTAAATTCTTCCAAATTTAAACTAGGACATCACAGTGAGTGGATTACTCTTTACTTGAACAAAGAAACATTTTTTCTTGTCAATGCTATAACAAAAGATCAGATCTGAAGGTGAAAGAGATACGTAGATCGGTTACTCATTAGTATGACAGCAGATGGCGCAGTTATTGATATATAAAAATGTATAGTTACTTTCATGAATGACGTGTGTATAAAAATCTGTGTTGTAAATTCCTCCAAATTTAATTTCAGGTCTATATATCGATGTTGTATTATACTTTGTGTTTGTGTTTAATGTGTATATGCTTCACAGAAAAATAAGACCTTCCAACGCCATCAAGTTCTGGTGTTGATGTGCAGGTTAGTGGGCACAATCGGTGATGGTGGCCCGCTCAGGGGGCGAGAGCTCGCCCCCCGTGTCGTGCCTTTCGATTGTCATTTGTCCTCTGTTGCAGCAAATGGCTAGTCAGAGGACGCAGGTCCAGCGGCAGCAGGCTCTCGCCCTCATGTGCAGGTTAGCACGAACCACAATTTTATTATTTCCTTCACTAATTTTTCACCAATCCTTATTAACCGATCATGAGATCCTCGAGTAACGTGCGCGGACACGATTACTCGAGGATTACCATCCGAGTGATGATTATAATATCCAATTGAAGTCGTCGAGGTCCGACGATCTCCGACTCGTGACATTCTAGCTGATAAGATCTGATTTATTAACAACTCATCCAAACACTAACACATATCAGTACCTTGAAAGAACAACTGGGTAAAACGTAATGGGTTTAGGGTGTACGTGGGGAGCATCAGTTTTGAGTTGAAGGAAGACACCATCCGGCAGTCGTTCCTGCCGTTCGGGCCGATAAAGTCCATCAACATGTCCTGGGACCCGGTGACGCAGAAGCACAAGGGGTTCGCGTTCGTCGAGTACGAGATACCCGAGGCGGCCCAGCTGGCCCTGGAGCAGATGAACGGCGTCATGATCGGGGGGAGGAACATCAAGGTCGTCGGTAGGCCCAGCAACATGCCCCAGGCGCAAACGGTCATCGACGAGATTCAGGAGGAGGCGAAGAATTACAACAGGATATACGTGGCGTCTATTCATCCGGATCTGACGGAAGATGATATTAAAAGGTGAGTTTTTTTTTTTGCGCAAGTTTTATGATTAAAAATACTTCTTCACTCGTTTCCAGCGTTTTTGAAGCGTTTGGTCCAATCATTTACTGTAAATTAGCGCAGGGTAGCTCGGCGCACAAGCACAAGGGCTACGGTTTCATTGAGTACGAAACGGCGCAGGCGGCTAACGAAGCCATCGCCAGCATGAATCTCTTCGACCTGGGTGGACAGTTCCTACGAGTGGGACGCGCCATAACGCCTCCGAACGCCCTAATGGGTCCGTCTTCAGGTTCCAGCATAATGCCCACCGCGGCCGCTGTAGCTGCCGCGGCTGCAACAGCCAAGATTCAGGCGATGGACGCTGTGGCGAGCAACGCGGTAGCGCTCGGCCTTTCAAAGTTAGCACAAACCACACCACAAATTCCAGTAGCTATTCCGACAATACCTCAAACCCTGCCCGGTTACATACCGCCGCCCGGCGTCGCGATCCCACAGTTAACACAACCGGTAACGGCAACACAATCGACCACAACTCCACCGTCAATCTCCACCCCGGTAGTTCAACCAACAATAGCAATACCACCGCCCGCAATCGTCACGCCCACCCTAACAACAATCAACAATTCACAACAGGAAGCGATGAAACGAGCTCAGGAAGCGCAGCTGAAGCAACAGGAGGAACTCCAGAAGAAACTGCTGGACCAAAACGAACCGCAAACGCTGCAGCAGCAAGAAAACATGTCGATAAAGGGCCAAAACGCCAGGCACCTGGTTATGCAAAAGCTCATGAGGAAAGTGGACTCCCGGGTGGTTATTTTAAGGAACATGGTCGGACCTGAAGACGTGGACGAAACCCTGCAAGAGGAGATCCAGGAGGAGTGCAGCAAATTCGGGGCGGTCGAACGGGTCATCATATACAACGAGAAGCAATCCGAAGAGGATGACGATAACGTGATAGTTAAAATTTTTGTTGAATTTGGTGTAACGAAAGGTAAGTCAATTCACTAATTTAAAATATTTGTTTTTTCACAAATGAGAGAAAAAGTTTCTGTCCCTAGCGAGAGAAGTAATCATTTTTCATCCTACAAGCTTCCATTACTTATTTTAACTGTCACGACTGACAGTGTATTTTTCTCTTAACCCGTAACTGCTGTTTTCCGGTCAATTTAACCGTTGCACTATTTGGAATTTAAATAACGCGGTGAATTTTGTAGTTCCGTATTCATCCGCTAATGTATTTTCTTACATACTGAATGTCAGTCGGCTGATATAGTTGTGGGTCGTATTATTTGTCAAGATATTATTCAATTCCGTTTCCTATCGGTCAAATTGACCGGAGAACAGCAGTTACGGGTTAAAATATCCCGTTTGTGAAAAAAATATGCTATTTTTCCTCCGTGCGTTGTATCCCTTTGACTTTAGCCCTCGGGATACAAATTTGCACCTAAGGAAAATTAATTAATTAATTATTATTTCAGAAGCTGAATGTGCACGTGACGCTTTGAACGGCAGGTACTTTGGTGGGCGCATGGTGAGGGCATCACTGTACGATCAAACGTTATTCGACCATAGTGATTTTTCAGGGTAAAGTAAGCGAATGTTGTTAAAATTTTCTACTGTGTAGGACTGTAATTATGTATTTTTAATGTAATTGTACATAGTTGGATTGATTAACGACCACTTTATTTTAATTAATTTAATTGTAGTATCAATGTTTCTCCCTAGTTACGATTTCTCCTCCAACTATTTACAAACGTATTCGAAATATGAGAAGTTTGTTTTTTATTGACATGTAAATAAAGTGTTTTTGTATATAAATTTTATTTCGTGAAGGTAAAAGAATACTTAACATTAAAAACCTTACTTTACCTGACCTGTCCGTACATTCTAAAAAATGTAACAACATTTGAAGAACTAACTAGCGCAGCGTAAGTAAGGCCCCTGCGCTGGAACCAATGCAGGGCTGACAATATAATTTGCGGAATATGCATGCTAACCACTCATTAAATGTGAGTTAAGTATCAAGCGGGTCTCTGAATTATATGGTTTATACAAACGGGTTGCGATTTGGAGCTTGAGGAACGCTGAACTATACTCCGTTTAGAAATAAGAGAGAGCAATGGAATTTGAAGAATGAAAATAGTATGCGCTTTTAAAATGATGAAATAGAAAATATAAATTTTTTAGTATGTTATTTTCAATGGGTTCGCCATGTGTTCGAGGGTATAATTTATGGATAAATAATTTTAACACATAACTGTACCACTCAACCAAAAGTTCTCACTCGCCTTTCAGTCTTTGGCGAAATTCTTGCCTTATCTCGCATCTCGAGGAATGAGTGGCGATTTCAAAGGGGGGGTAATAGGGTAATTACCCCCCTAAGAATTTTTCGCTTAGCAATTTTTATTTTTAAAAATTACCGATATTCCATAATCCAAATAAATAATATAACCAGTAAATTTTTCCAATGCTTTAAAACGTTGGAAAAGGATAGGGAGATTTCATGGAACATGTGTATGAGAGCGGAAGCACCAGTTTATTTATCTTTTTTTTAAATTACCCCTCCTTGACAAGTTCGCTGGAAACGCCCTTGCGAGGAATGATGTAGGTAGGTTTTGGATGTTGACTGTATTCCATGCATGCTTGATTAAAATCGAATTGCAAGTAAAAGCTGCTCCCATTTTTTTTAAACAGATTTAAGTATTTCAACGTTTCAATTGCCAAAATAGTAACTCTGTATGACGAACTGTGAGCTTTAAGCATTCAATTAAATCGTGTTCGTAATTACCGCCGCGTCAGCGCCACCTACCGGGCGGTATCCGAACTACCAAGTACATATTGACGGCAGCGCCAAAATGCTCGAACTTTATACCTATAACCAAAATATACAATTTAGCAACGAGTTGTACATCAAATGATGAAATATTTAATTCTGAATCGCATGATGTATAAAATAGCTAAGGAAATTAAGCGACTTTGCCGTAATTTGCAAATGAAAATTTACTACTATCCCTTGTCGGTAATTCAGTTCGCTGTAAAGGCGCTGCACAACCATGGGAACGAAAATATACCAAGCTTTTCGTTCCCGTTACCGGAAATTAGTTATTAGTTGTGGATGTCGACATGCGAATCATATCATTCAACTTTTTGTTCTCATTCCCGGGTTGTTGTTGCTGAAATACCGACAAGGGATAGCACAAGCTGCCTTTAAATTTGATTAATGATAAATGCACTAGAAAGACAAAAAGTGAAATAAACACGCGGTACTCATTAATTAAATCAGTATTTATTTAGAAATTACACTAAAAAGCTTTAAATATTAATATTAAGCTTTACAGGGAACTGAGTTACCGACAGGCATATCCGGTAAATTTTCATTTGTAAATTACAGCGAAATCGCTTAATTTCCTCAGCTATTTTATACATTATTCAATTCGGAAATAAATATTCTATCATTTTATATGCAGCTCGTTGCTAAATTCCTATTAATATAGTACAAATATATATTATAATTTTAAAATTTTAAGATTATTATATTATCGTTACAAAAATTGTTTTTTATATTTTATATATTGTACATATCTTTTAGTTTATATGTGTATTTAGATAGCATATTGCTAAATAAAGATTATTATTATTACATCTCGGCCATAAGTATAAAGTTCGAGCATTTTGGCGCTGCCGGCAATACGCACTTAGTAGTTCAGCTATCTTCCGGTAGGTGGCGCTGTCACGGCGAAGATTGCGAGCATAATTAATGAAATGTTTAAAAACTTACAACTCGTCATACGGAGTTACGATTTTGAAGTACTGATAACCTTGCAATCTTCAAATCTAATAATAAACCTGCTTCAAGCATTTAGGGGCTGCCGGCAATATGCACATAGTAGTTCAGTTATCGTCCGGTGGTAATTACGAACACGATTTAATAGAATTTTTAAACGTTCACAATTTTGGTAATTGAAACGTTGAAATACTGATATTGTTGTAATGTTTAAATCTGTTGTCGTTGTTGAGATCTTACCTTTTAGCTTCTTTCTTTTCGTCATTATTGTGTCCAGTTCGTTTTAGTAGGACTAGTTACCACAGTACTATTATTAGCCAAAACAACAGGGATAGTACTCGAGTTATCCAGGGCTGTTACAGAAACTGCTAGACTGATTCTATATTCAATTAATTTGAGACCTCACACAATCATTCAATATCCGGCGTGGCACTAGCCAGGGAAGTTATTTGTTTATAGTCAATAGGATTTAATTTTGTAGTTACGAACAGGTTGAATATTCATAGATTCAGGCTATTTTCGTCTTTATTGAATTTATTTTATTTTCATCTGAATTAAGAGAAAATAAACAATAGCCATGTAAACTAAAAAATTATTACAAAACTTACCAACAGTTGTCCATGCAACAAGGCATCCGTAAAACCTTGTTGCGTGACTGGAATCCTGCCGAGGTTGAGATTACTTATGTAAAAATAAAATAATATTAATTGCACTCGCATTAGCAAATATTTCAGTGGTCAAGTGAATGCTCATAAAAAAATCAGGTAGAAACAAAATGAGAGTACCATTTAGAATAAAATACAATTGTTACAGGAACTTTTCAATAAAATGCACTTTGTGATCCCAATAAAATGCATTTGATTGAAGAGTTCCTGTAACAATTGTATTTTATTCCAAATGGTACTCTCATTTTGTTTCTACCTGATTTTTTTTATGAGCACTCACTCGACCACTGAAATATTTGCTAATGCGAGTTTGCAATTAACATTTGTTTTATTTTTACATAAGTAATCTCAACCATGTAAAAGAATTTGCTTCATTTTTTTTTAAATACTTCTTGCTTTCTATTAAATGTTCAATCACTTCTATTCGGTTAAAAATATCACTGTAGAATTTTTTTCATCCCATCATAATTTGCATTCGTTCACAAAATTGACCAATGTTATTAAAACAGACGTATTAAATAAAAAAAGGATAGAAATGCTTTAAAATTATAGGGATAATAATAAACAGTTAATTTTCAGGGCAATAAAAAAATTTATTCGAAACGTAAAACAAATTTTTAAACTATTTTCTTTTCAATTATGCGTATTAACAAATAATACTTGTCAGGACATCACGTGAATTTTTAGATGCGGAGAGCCCGTCGTCAGCTTAATATTCCTCGCCTCCTTCTCCCTCGCCTTCTCCTGAGTCCATGCCAACCTCTTCGTAATCCTTCTCCAAAGCGGCCAAATCCTCACGGGCCTCGGAGAACTCGCCTTCCTCCATACCCTCGCCTACGTACCAGTGGACGAAGGCGCGCTTGGCGTACATAAGGTCGAACTTATGGTCAAGACGGGCCCAGGCCTCCGCGATGGCGGTGGTGTTGGACAACATGCAGACGGCACGCTGCACCTTGGCCAAATCTCCTCCTGGAACGACGGTGGGCGGCTGGTAGTTGATGCCCACTTTGAAACCTGTTGGACACCAATCGACGAACTGGATGGTCCTCTTGGTCTTGATGGTGGCAATCGCGGCGTTGACGTCCTTGGGGACTACATCACCACGGTACAACATGCAACAGGCCATGTACTTGCCGTGACGCGGGTCGCATTTCACCATCTGGTTGGCCGGTTCGAAACAGGCGTTGGTGATTTCGGCAACGGAGAGCTGTTCATGGTAGGCCTTCTCGGCGGAGATGACTGGGGCGTAGGTGACCAGAGGGAAATGGATACGCGGGTACGGTACCAAGTTAGTCTGGAATTCAGTCAAGTCTACGTTGAGGGCACCATCGAAACGAAGGGAGGCGGTGATCGAGGACACGATCTGACCAATAAGCCTGTTCAAGTTGGTGTAGGTCGGGCGTTCGATGTCCAAATTACGTCTGCAGATGTCGTAGATGGCTTCGTTGTCAACCATGAACGCGCAGTCGGAATGTTCCAAGGTGGTGTGGGTCGTCAAGATGGAGTTGTATGGCTCAACGACGGCGGTGGATACTTGTGGGGCCGGGTAGATGGCGAATTCCAGTTTGGATTTCTTTCCGTAATCAACGGACAAACGCTCCATCAACAAGGAGGTGAATCCGGATCCGGTGCCACCGCCGAAGGAGTGGAAGATCAGGAAACCTTGGAGTCCGGTGCATTGGTCGGCCAATTTACGGATCCTGTCCAATACCAAGTCGACGATCTCCTTTCCAATGGTGTAGTGGCCGCGGGCGTAGTTGTTGGCGGCATCTTCCTTACCGGTGATGAGTTGCTCGGGATGGAAGAGTTGCCTGTACGTGCCGGTACGGACCTCATCAACGACAGTCGGTTCCAGGTCGACGAACACGGCCCTGGGTACGTGCTTGCCGGCGCCGGTCTCGCTGAAGAAGGTGTTGAAACTGTCGTCTCCGCCTCCTACGGTCTTGTCAGACGGCATCTGGCCGTCGGGTTGGATGCCATGCTCAAGGCAGTACAACTCCCAGCAGGCATTGCCAATCTGTACACCGGCCTGGCCGACATGGACTGAGATACACTCACGCTGGAACAGAAAAGACGTTCATCATTAATAATATTCCACCGGTGCCGGTGTCTTCAATGAAGGTTGCGATGCTGAAGATGATGGAAGGCTTGAAACTAATGATCGGGCACCAAACAAAAATGTTCGCCGACATATACTACGCCCAGCGGGAGAACCGCAGTGTTAGCAGCACAAAGAAGGCTTGAAATGCTCAAGAGATGAATTGAAAAAAAAAAAAAAAACCAGCAGAGGGTCTCCTATACGGAACAGGAACAGCTGATTAGGTTAAAAATGCTGCATGTATTAAATTGTTCACAAAAAAACTTTACAACACGTTTCCTGAAGCCGTTTCAAAATCGACTCTTCCAGACGTGTATCTTCGCAAAAAAAATCAACTATAGTCGATGAACCTATAGGATTCATGAAAAACTGAAATTAAACTTCTTTTTGCATCAACAAACTGCTAACTTTAGGTCAATTTTGACTTTGAACTCCCGTAACTTTTAGGTCAATTTTACATTGAACTCCCGTAACTTTTTAATTCTTTTTTAGGTTTATTAACAGTCAAATCATGCTCCAGGCAATTTTTATATTTCGTTTTTAAGATATAATTGCAGCCTTAATTTTCCCGCAATCTCATAGCGCACGCTTTTTAAAGTAATGACGAGGCATAATTGATTTTTAAATTAAATCTATTATTATTCAAGTTATCAATTTATTATGCATGGGGTAATGAATAGATTTTAAATGATATTCTACTCACGTTATAACAATCAAAATAAACTACTAGTACAGCAAAGCCATATTTTTTTTTTATTATGTTTGAAGCAGACAACCTGCGCATGCACTTTTTAAAATTGAAAGGCAAGATTATCATTTTAACCCCTTAACGCACTTTTTTAGTGTTGCCGTTTAGCGCGCTCGAATTAACTCGAGCGTGTACGTAAAGGGGTTAATACACAAGGCATAATGAATATATTTTAAATGATATTCTACTTACGTTGTTATAACAATCAACTTTTAGTACAGCGAAGCCATATTTTTTTTATTATGTTTAAAGCAGGTCAAAACAAAGTTTGACAAATTTATCTTTAAAGCGTTGCCTACATTACTTAATAATTAAGATAAACACGAAAATATCTGGCTGATAAAACGACAATTATATCAGAAAATATTGCCGGCAACATCGCATGACTGACGTTAATAAATCACAACCTCAAAACGGAATGACTTGGTGCGTAGCTAAGTCGTGCCAACAAAAATGTCACCCTAGCGTGGCCTACCTTACTAAATCGGAAATACATTATAGATACAGTTGATTCTGCTTAATGGGGACGACAGCCACTTATTCGGGCCAAATCTTAAAAAACAGAAAGCAAATCAAAGAAATATCAGCATTTTACTTTTCGCTCGTTCGGGACAAAATGCCGTTAAAAAATCGGTACAAACATTGAATCAAATCGCAAAAAAATTAGAACTCTCACAGATATCAAAACACAAAACAATCAAAAATTAAGAGACGAACACGAAGGCAGGATATCAGTGCCGGCGTATTTTATGCAAGAAGGCAATGATAGAAGCCCTACGTCCTTACTAATGTCTGTGCTGAATTGTGAAATTGCAAAAACTTACAAATAAAAAATATGTAAAAACAAAACTTACTGTATCATTTTGAAATTAAGGATTGATCCCAATATAACGAGCATGCAACAAAAATCAACAACGACGTTGGTGCTGGAAATCTAATCGTGTCCGAGCTCGCGCACGTAAAGTACCGACACGGGCGAAGTTAGCGCTGGAAATCTAAAGTCGTGTGCGTGTAAAATACCGACAGGTCAGATGTTAATAACCTTTTCTGACATGTCACCGTTAAACCGCAACCAGCAATTCACGCTTGGTGCAGACATGACAATTATAACATCTGACATGTCACCTTTAAACCGCAACCAGCACTTCACGCTTGGTGCAGACATGACAATTATAACATCTGACATGTCACCGTTAAACCGCAACCAGCATTTCACGCTTGGTGCAGACATGACAATTATAACATCTGACATGTCACCGTTAAACCGCAACCAGCATTTCACGCTTGGTGCAGACACAACTCGAGATTTCCAATGGCAACTTCGTGGTAGATTTTTGTTGTACGCTCGATAGATGCCACCCTTCAACATGCAGTGATTCCCGTGGCTCTCGACCAGTTTTGAAATCTTTTATTACCAGTGTACTTCGCGATCGCCGCAAAATGTAAAAATTCACGACCGGTTGAGAGCCGCTGGAACTGCGAATTACGCTACCGCAGAGTGGCATCCGTGTTGGGATTTCCCGGAAATTTATTATTATCAAATTTAAAAATTATTCGCGTAAAATCATTTTCTCTTTAATTGGTTCATACGGTATATAAAAAAAACAGAAGACGTACTGCTGTTGTTATAACGACGCAAAAACAGTACGTCCGTTTGTAATTTTAAAGATTTCCAGAGGCGCTTTGAATTGGAAAGTACGCAGTACCCCGCGGATGAAAACGAGGTGAGAAATTGAATTACTAATAGCGTTCTTCCCCGAATTAATCAAAATTAAATGATGAGTGAAAACGGTACAAAGATGGCGACCGACGCCGACCGGCCGGTGCACGCCCAAAGCGATTTTCCCGTGACAACTCGTCCCCGAATACTTTCCGCCAATTCAAAACGCGATCCGAGTGCAGGAAGGCTACTTACCATCTTGTTGGGGTGGACTTAAAACGATTTTCACAGGAGATTTAGAGAAAGAGGCAACTTTGCCGTTCAGAACAAGCTTGTAATGCAGCCTTCTAAACGAACTGTGCCAGAAAATGTCGGCTCCTGGGTATATATACCCCCCGCTACGTCACGGCAACGCCTAAGCTCCCATTGGCCGGAACGCCAACGGACCGCGTCACGTTGGCGGTTCGCGGTGCCGCGTTGCCTTTTTCGTCAGGGGCGTTGGTAATTTGCATAATAGAATCGATCGGTTGTTACTAATTTTTGTAATTAAGGTGGTAAATTAAACACACACACCACGCGAAATTAATTCGTTTGAAATGTTAACACTGCGTATGTTCCCTTAAAAATAACAATGCGAATGTTAAAATGTTAAATGATGCTTACTTGATGATTTTCTCATCGAATAGTGTGGTGAAAATTACCAAGAAACGAATTGCAACAATTCTTTGGCAAATTCACGTAAAATTCATATGTATTTCTATACATTTAATAAATTATTATTATTGGAGATGGACATATACGCCATTCACACAAACAAGTTTATCAATAAAGGTATGATTTTGTTTACATTCAAATTATTATTTTCATTTCGACTATATTACAATTATGAAGCGATCGATTTTATCCTATTGACCCTTACGCTAGAAAACGTGACAACGTGGCAATCGCCAAGGGACGCCGGATGACTCATCAAACGTATTTACAGAGAATTCCATCGATTTTAATTCCCCTCCGCGTTTATTCATTGCGTTTTCATACATTTTATAAACCCTAGCGGTATTTTCAACGTGGATTAACGGAAAATTCGAGGTGTAAAGCCGCATGTGTTGGTCGTTGACTTACTTTCAGCGGTCACGAAAGCCGGCCTGCGATCGATGAGCACGAGAAAGTCACGCATGGCGGGTCTGGAACAATCTAGAAGGATGTTCGTTCGTAAAAATCTGGTTGAGACTGAAACGATTGTGATAAATTTCACTTGAAAAATGTTGATGATAAATATAACTTCGAACCGTTATCCGGCTGATTACGCTTATCATTGCATAGTTATATCGTAATCTCATAATTGCACGAATGTACGATGATTCATAATTAATTTAGGATTGTAATGGTATCAAGGGTGTGCGTTTGATTCGATTGTTTCGTATGCATTTGCTTGTTGCTGTTAACAGCCACTTATTTTTTTACAAAAATACTTGTGCATGTAGAAAATTAATCTCGGCTTTCAATTCTACGTCAGAATCAAATAAATTTTGATCTAAAACCACCGAACATTTTCTGTAACATTGTAGGGTAGAATTACACCTGCGTTTACTAAAAGTTTCAACCTTTTCAGAACGTGCAGCCCACTCGGTGCGCGTTTAATTTTAGCCTTCCAGGAATTTATTTTAGGGGTGCAGTGAACTATGCAGACGGATATAAATGCAGTAGTTCACAACGAAGTTAAAAACCTTGAGAGTGCTCAGGAAGCCGTGTAATATTCTTATAATTGCCGGCTGCAAATTAGAGCATACGAATCCACACAACCATAGCACGACTTTTACTATTTAAATAAAAGACGGGTATAATCATCACGACGAGAACTTTCTTAATCAGTTCTCCCTATACCTTTATTGGAAGACGAGGTTTCAAAATCCCATACTGCATTCAATATTTTTTAGTACTAAAACATTTAAAACGATTTCTTTTTCTGTCGTAGTTCCACGAGCCGCCGCTGGTAAATACTGAAAGTGATCTACGTTGTTGATGTAGATTAGTAAGCCACAGAATTTAATTTCTGAGTTGGCCATGCCTGAGAGCAGTGGCGGCTCGTGGAAAATTTTGATGGTAGAGCCACTTGGCATACACAAGATATCTCACCGCCTCCTTTTTGAGGAAAGAAAAATCGACCATTCAGAACGTTTAATTGTTGCAAAAGCACTAAAAGAATTAAATAAAGACGAAAAATAGTCCGCATTTAATCTGTAACATCGTTCTTCGTCCGCAAAAATCAATTAAACGACGTATTGTATTTTGTAACATTACCTCCTTTTTAATAATAATAATAATAATGCTTTATTAGTGCTATTACCAGTTGGCTTACACAAGTCTACACAAGCAAGAGAGTACAGATTAAAATTTCCATAGACATTAAAATTACAATTACAAATCACAAATTGAAACTACAGTTACAAATCACAAATTAAAACAACGATTACAATCACATATTAAAATTACAGCTACAAATTTCACATTAAAAATTACAACTACAATTACTGAAAGTTCTGATTGAAATTGCAATTAAAAACAATACAAGTAATAAAAAAAAATAAAAAATCCAAATAAAATCCAATAAAATGAATTTAGGTGCCAAACAAGACATTTTCAAGTGCCATAATTGACAATGACATTTTCCAATGCCAAAATAGTATATTCTGTAACAAGGTTAGAATGGAAATTCGATGCGAGTGGAATATTTCGAGCGCGAGCCGTGAGGCGAGCGCGAGGAACCACGAGCATCTGAATTTCCATTCTTACCGAGTAACAGACTATACTTTCTCCTCGACCAGATAAAATAGACTAATAAAATAATGAACACAAAGAACTTACGTTTTATCACGTTTGTGGTTATGTTTATAGTATTTTGACAATTGTGATATCCAAGGCTAATTGTTTTATTCGGAACGATGTGAGAATATTCATTCTATCCCTTGTTATGGAATGAATTACATGCAAAACGCATAAGCGCATAGTGTTTTGTTCCATAACAAGGGTGAGAATGTGTACGTTCTATAATCAAAATTGATTTCAGAATGCTTAAATTCTATGGGGGTCGTGGAGAAATGATCATTCTCGAATGGTTCAAAATATTACCATTGTCAACTGCGAAAAACGACAATTTTCAGGTGTCAAAAATGAAAAATTTTAATTGCCAAATTTCGCAATTTTCACCTGTTAAAAAAGATAATTACCAACGGTCTAAAATGAACATTTTTAAGTGTTAAAAATACAACTACAAACTGACCATTTTCAAGTGCCAAAAAAGACATTTTCAAGTACCAAAATTGACAATTTTCAAATGCAAAAAATTACATTTTCTAATTGCCAAAAACGATCATTTCAACTGTCAAAAATGATCATTTTTGAGTGACAAGTTTCAAGTTTTTAAAATGACCATTCTCAACTGCCAAAAACGACAATTTTCAAGTGCCAAAAATGACAATTTTTAACTGCCAAAAATGCCCATTTTCAAGTGTCAAAAAACAGTTTTTAATTGTCAAAAATGACCATTTTCAACTGTGCAAAATAATCATTTTCATGTGCAAAAAAAGTCAAAATTTACAATTTTCAAGCCCCAAAAATGGCATTTTCCAAGTGTCAAAAACGATGGTTGTCAACTGTCAAAAATTCTCATTTTTGAGTGCTATACATGACAATTTTCAAGGTTCAAAAATGACTATTTTTCAGCTGTTAAAAGACAAATTTTTCAAGTGTCAAAAATGACAATTTTCATGGGTGAAAAGTGCCGAAAAAGACATTTTGAAAAGACCAAACTTGACAATCACTAAGTGCCAAAATTGACGACATTTTCGAATACCATAAATGGTTCAAATATTACCATTGTCAACTGCTAAACACAACAATTTTCAGGTGCCAAAAATGAAAATTTAAATACGAAATGTCACAATTTTTAACTGTTAAAAAGGGCAATTACCGACAGTCTAAAATGATGAACGTTTTTAGGTGTCAAAAAGGCAATTTTTAACTGTACAAACCGACCATTTTCAAGTGCCAAAAAATACATTTTCAAGTACCAAAATTGACAATTTTCAAGTGCAAATAATGACATTTTCCAACTGTCAAAAACCATCATTTCAACTTTCAAAAATTATCATTTTCGAGTGCCAGAAATTCAAATTTTTAAGTTTCAAAAACGACCATTTTTAACTGTGCAAAATATCCATAACCAAGTCAAAATTCACAATTTTCAAGGGCCAGAAATTACATTTTCCAAGGTTCAAGAACGATAGTTTTAAACTGTCAAAAAATATCATTTACGAGTGCCATAAATGACAATTTTTAAGGTTCAAAATTGACCATTTTTAACTGTCATAAAAGACACTTTCAAGTGTCGAGAATGACAATTTTCAACTGCACAAAGTGCCAAAAAAGACATTTTCAAGTGCCAAACTTGACATTCATCAAGTGCAAAAAAATACATTTCAAGTGCCAAAATTGACAATCTTCAAGTGCCAAAAAATGACATTTTACAACTGTCAAAATTTATCAAGTGCCAAAAATTTAATTGCCAATTTTCAAGTGCCGAAAAAGACATTTTCAAGTACCAAAATTGACAATTTTAAGTGCAACAAATAATATTTTCCAACTGTCAAAATAGATCATTTTAACTGTCAAAAATTATCATTTTCGAGTGCCATAAATCAAAATTTCCAAGTTTGAAAAATAACCATTCTCAACTGTCAAGTGCCAAAAATGACAATTTTTTAACTGCCAAAAAATGGCAATTTTCAGCTGCCAACAAATATAATTACCATCTATCAAAAATGCCCATTTTCTAGTGTCAAAAAAAAACAGTTTTCAAATGTGCAAAATAACCATTTTCATGTGCAGAAAAGTATATTTTCCGAGTGTCAAAAACGAGTTTTTAACTATTAAAAATTATCATTTACGAGTGCCATAAAATGACAATTCTCAACGTTCAAAAATAACCATTTTCAACTGTCATAAAAGACAACTTTCAAGTGCCAAAAATGACAATTTTCAACTATGCAAAGTGCCGAAAAAGACATTTTCAAGTGCTAAAATTGACAATCTTCAAGTGCCCCCTATACTGCATCAGCAAAAAGGCGTATTCGGTAATGAACTAATTTCATTCATCGTGGATGGCCCGGAAATACGACTTGCCGACCTCGAAATTAGAGGTAGTGCCATGGCTCCTTGGCTCTACATAACGAGCCGCCCCTGCCTGAGAGAGAGAAACATAGCAGTCATGTCTGAGATTAATTACAATTCAACTAATCTAGTCTCATGACGTAATTATATACGACATACCTCATTTATCTCACTGCCAACTCTGAAACAAAATTTAGTGGCTCACACGATATAACGATTTTGTGATGAAAGATACTTCTTCATTGTTACTTGCCCATTCTTTAGAAAGATTTCACAAACAATTACAGAGCAGAATTTCACCAGTTCTCTTAAAATTGGATCAACGGATGTGAAAGGAAAGTATGTTTTCCATAGAAATTTTATGCGCTCGAAGAGAAAATGTAGTCCCGTTTACTTGTTACTGTCAAAATGTTTTATTTTTAATGTTTACGTTCGACAGTCGTGAATTTTAATAATAATAATAATAAACGGTCTTTATTAAAGAAAAAAAAGTTAATAGTACTTAATTTTCTTGTAGTTATTTGCATGGATGTTATTTTTAACAGTTGATAATTTTATGGTTAGGGTGTGAAGCCATAAGATAAGATTACCACAATGTTATTTATAATATAAATTTAACAAGGACGAAATGTAGCCTGAATATGTGAATATTCCAGCTGTTCGTGACTGCAAAATTAAGTCTTACTAATTGTACGACTATTTCTCTGGCTGGTGCCACGCATGAAACACATTATTTGTAAATGGATAACAAGAGTGAACAAGAGTTTGAGTACCAAATTACCGTTGATTAGTGTCTGCAGGGTCGTTAAAAAGTATGAAACGTTCCTTCGACATTTGGACTAGTGGCGGCCCTGAATTAAATACATTATTGATTACATTAACCGAAGTCTTTGAACCAAGATCAATTAATTACCTTTAAAGAATTACATCATCCAATTTTACATATTCGACCGTGATCAATAAACAAGCGTGATCTCATACGACCTTACGAAGGTCATCGTGCGTAGGTACATTCGACTCGGCTGTTGCAGCAAAGGGCGTTTTGAACTGTAATCAAGCAAATATTCCACAAACTCTGATTTACGGCAAAAAGTAATCAGGAAAATGTTGATTATCCTACATTAAAATTAACCGGGCTTTTGTAAATGAGAATGAATGGAAACGTGTGTGTGGGATTTCGTGACTTCATATAACCAAATATGGCGGTGACATCACGTAAAAGGAAAGGAGAACTACATTAGGGTATGGTGGGCCTGGTGGTATTGATCGTGTGACTCATGGCGTGGTGTGGGGTGTAGGTTTCGCTACTTTTGGGGATCATCTAATAATAATTATGTTCGTCCCCGACAAAGAATTATTTTTGGTACACTGTTATTTTATTGTTTATGCTGGAGGCTTCTACTTCGTTATACATTTTAAATATTATAATAAAACACTTCTTGTTTGAAAATGGTAATTGTATTACCGAAACTTAAGTCACAAAAATAAATATATAAGTTATACAAAACAAAGTTAAAAGTGTTTTATTATAACACTGTTATTTATTTTAAAATGTTCAAATACATTTAGTGCTTACAACTGTACTATTTAGTTGTATATTATGCTGTAATGGTGTAAAGGGTTATCGACCGAGGTCATTTCACCCTTGAATGTCACTCGTAAAAACGCGTATTTAAAAAAAATGGTAACCCTGGTACACATACGAATATCGGCAACATGAAAAATGTGGGCCACCCTACAACAGTGGGGCGAGGGGGTATGTGTTCTGTGAAGAACATTGGATAGGTTCTTAGAAAATGCAGTGTTTTGTAGTTGTAACAAGCTCATTTACACACAAATTTACACGGCCAAAACATCCCGAAATCAATAACACTACTGTATATACAATTTGACGCAGGAATTTTGGTTATTCCTTGCATGGTTACACAAATCAATCGCAAATAGCATTCAATCAATTCATCATTTATTAAACATTCATGTAATCAATTGTAATCGTTTTGTTTGTTCTATAAATAGATGCTGAGTCATATGAGTAACCAATGAATGAAGTTGTAGTATGTTGTAAAATTCCGCAGAATTGTTTATAACCGTACATTAAATTCGGTTGTTACTTCAACCAAATCATCAAAACGATGGGCAAACACAAAAGCCATAAGCCAGTTCCCATATAAAATTGCAGGTATGACCCAGGATGTACAGCACTATCAAAATTATTGCTTGTTTCCGAAAGCAACAAACAGTAAACACCTGCTGTATTGTAATGTATTCACTAATGCAGCATTGTAACGTAGGCAACCCAGCGTACATGTATGTCGATGTGAAGTGTATATACATTTATGAAGATGATGGTTGCGACCGTTACTATGTGGTAGTCCATTGTCATTAATTATTAATAATAAATAGTGGTAAAAAAAACGTCGAAAGTTGTTTAATTCAAAGTTACCTGTATATACATTTGTTTATCGTTAAACGAGGCAATAACGTAGGCAACCTAACATGCGTGTATGTTAGGTTGCCTACGTTACAACGGGAACATCCTTACATGAATACTTGTAGAGATGGGCAAAGCTGCTGCTTTCACAGCTGCTACATTCACAAGCTCTCGAACTCGTTACAGTATTACTGAGCAGAGGGAGAAAGTATTCGGAGAAGGCGACAACAAATATCTGGGAAAGTATTTAATAATATGGTCATTGCGCAACGCGCCTCCGTATAACTCCACTGCGGGAGTGCGTCCGACTTTATACTTGCGTAAATGCACTCCCAATTGCGGTGGCAGCGAACGTGTTAAATTTGATGACAATTTTGAGGTTGTCATTAATTATTAATAATAAATAGTGGTAAAAAAAACGTCGAAAGTTTTTTTTTTTGGACTGGGATGCATGTCCATGTGGCCAGCTCTAGGCTAACGTCGAAAGTTATTTAATTCAAAGTTACCTGTATATACATTTGTTTATCCTTAAACTAGCAGTTATAACGTAGGCAGCCTAACATGCATGTATGTTAGGTTGCCTACGTTACAACGGGAAAATCCTTACATGAATACTTGTAGAGATGGGCAAAGCTGCTACTTTTGAATCACGTTGCTACTTTTTAATATCAGTGATTTTAAACTGTGACTGTGATAACGGTTAGTGAATATGCCAGAACTTGTTTTATGTTTAAATTTTAACCGAGTGTTATAATATTATCATAATATAATTTAATTTGGAGGAACATGACCAAAATTTCCAACGCTCTTTGGAAATCAATAAAAAATAAAAAATATGGTTTTCCTAGTTTTAGAATTATTGTAATGAATCGTAAAAGTGTGATTATTTTACATCAAAAATTAACTTCGAGAGCGATTGCACCAAATTTCCTCATTGCTGAATTTGGCATGCAAATGGAGAATTTAATGTTCTTTGGGCGACGCGGTGGCTTAGTGGGTGCTTCTGGGCCTCGTGGTCGTGGGTTCGAATCCCATCCGTGCGGTCACTTTATCTAAATAATTGCTTGAAAATAGCATCAAATATACAAATGGACATCGCTGAAGAAAAACAGAAGTACCATCAATTGTCCACGTGAATTGGATCTGAGTGGAAGATCATTCTGTGAAGTGAACTCTGCCCGTGCTCCTTTCGTTTGAAATTTTGAGTATGTTTTTTGATCTTTAACATATTGTGAATTTTATTTTGTAAGAAAGGAGAACAAAGATATAGTAAATAAATAATAAATAAATATACATGAAAATTATTACAAACAATCGGTTGTGGCAGAATGCCATAGATGGCTACGCCAATTCCCACTATCATCCGCTCTTCCTTAACCCAAATTCCCATCAACCATCCTTCCTTTTTTTATTAAAAAAAAAATGTTCTTTGGAAATCCATAAAAATCAGTTATTTTGTGAAAGATTGATGATTTTACATCAAAAACTAATTATGGGAGCGATTGCTCGGTGGAACATCACCAAATTTGCACGCATATGAAAAATTGAACGTTCTTTGAAAATTAATCAAAATCTAGAAATACTTCTTTCCTAGTTTTCGCTTTATTTTGACTTAATCATTTGGATGAAATTTTTAGGATCGATTGGGAAAGTTCATCGTTTTTTCAATTCAGCTATGTTCATCATTTTTTCAATTCAGCTTAATTATGTAACGTTCGCAACCGTCCCCTTCGTTCTTTCTACACGTTACGCTCACAATCGTCAATATTCTTCATTCTTACACTCCGTATAAGAAAGTAAACCAAATTGTAATCAATAAACAAACAACAATTAAATCGAAGCATCAGTTTGTACACGATTTTAATATTAAATCAAATAAAGTAGGTACACCTATGACGATGCCGACGCATCGCACTGCTATTACACGTTAAATTTGTTTACGCCGAAAAAACGCAACGATCGAGGTCTACTTGTTGCCCATCATCGCTTCCAAATCCTTCATCTCCCTCACGCCGGCCGCCTTCTTCTCCTCGGCCAGCTTGGCGTCGCGTATCACCTTCTGTTTCGCCTCGACCTCCCTGATGCCCACCTCCCTCTTCGCCAGCCTGTTCTGGTGGAACATTCCGTAGAGGACGCCCGCGGTCAGGAAGCTCCATCGGCCGAACTGTGCAAAAAAGGGTAGTTTTTTAAAAGTGGATAATTTTCTGTGACGGTTCGCAGGGATTTTTCTGGAACGGCCACCGAGGTAACAAGGGTGGTAATACAGATAGGTAGGGTCAGTTGCAGAGACGGCTGGCTGCGTGACCGTACCTATCTGTATTACCACCTCTTGTTACTCGGCAGTACCAGAAAAAACCCCGCGAACCGTCACTGATAATTTTACCCTGATCAGAGGAGAGACGTTGAAATGTAGTTATGTAATGGTGTTTTTAAAACTGGATTTTGGGCTAGACAAGAGTTGTTTTTTTTAACCTGATCAGAGGGGAGACGTTGAAATGAAGTTATGTAATGGTGTTTTTTAAAAGTGGATTTTGGGCTAGACAAAAGTCGTTTTTTTTACCCTGATCAGAGGGGAGACGTTCACTGCTGCTGGGAGGGCCGCCATCGTGTGGATTTTGATTTTTTATTAGAATTTAACTGCGAACCCGAAAATCACACGGCCAGTGACAAGTGGTAGAAGTGGGGTTAAAGATTTTTGACGGAGCGTTGGTGCCAATTTTATAATACGAAATCCGCACTTTTTGAATTTGTTGAAAATAACTGTGTTTTCAGCTTATTGTGTTAAAAGAAAAATTGTAATATGAAAAAGCAGTTTTACGACCTCATAAAAAAGCAGTTTAGAGTCTAAAATTTGACATGTTAAGGCCACTTCACAACAACCCGGTAACGGTAACGTAAACGGGAACAAAAGGTAAATGATATGATTCGCATGATTACACAACTAATAACTAATTTCCGGTAACGGGAATGATAAGCTTGGTATATTTTCGTTCCCGTTACCGTTCTCGGATTGTTGTGAGCGTCCTTGAGTGACGTTCCAAAGCACGTATGTTGAGTTGTGTAAATTAAGTTGCATAAAATTTTATTAAAAACTTGAATTTTAGGAGAAAAATTATTTTCAAATTTATCACTAAATCTGTAGTATACTGTTAAGTAGAAAATTAGAATCCTTATTTCCATTAATAAACCGTTTTATTCAATTCGATTTTAAATTATCTGAACGGAAGTAATTATACGAGACCGTATTTAAAACTGGGTTTCCCCTTCATAATCCTACACTTCAGCCAACATTGCATATATTGAGAGTTTATTATTGACATTTTATTGATATTCTAACCTCACTTATCTAGTCGGGATTATAAACATGACCATTTACAATATATACATTTTCGATCAAAAAGGATCCCTATTATATTATAATGAATGGAACAGGATTAAACAATCCGGTATTACAAAAGAGGAGGCAAGTAATTTTCTGTTATAAACTTTCGCTAAAATGATGTGTTATTCGTTGTTAATTTAATAGTATATTATTAAACGAGTGAGAAAGTTGGCCATTGCCACGAGGGTGAAGTTTGCAACACGAGCCATAGGCGAGTGTTGCAATTCACCCGAGTGGCAATGGCAAACTTGTTCACGAGTTTAATGCCATACTTTTTCGCATCATATTAAATAATTACCTAAAGATTTTTCTGTTTGTATTACATTATAACGAATTTTTCTATTTGGAAATTGCGGTTGTTCGCTGACAAAAAACCAATTGTAACCATAGTAACAACTAAACTGTTGGGCAATGAAACCGCTATCATTTGATTGGACGCCACCTGTTAGGCAATGAAACCGCTATCATTTGATCAGACGCCACCTATGGAGAAAATTATTCGGCCGAATAATGGACAACTTTCTCAATCAAAAACGATTTAACAACGTTTATATTATTTAATAAGATGCGAAAAACAGTATTAATACACAAGTAACATTCATTGAATTATTGAAATTAAACAAATGATGGTTTCACTTATCATTAATTCTACTGGCGGCTTGGATCTTCGTAGGGGCAGCGAAGATTCTGCTCGTGCTGCATTACTTTTGATTTAAGTACTCATTTAGCGTATCTCAGTTCCCGGAATTCCCACAATTTTTTTTATACACAAATAGTGTTTAGAATGGTCTAAGGGCTTCAAGAGGAGGCAAATATTCCATTGCTGTTTCAGTCAAATTTTCTTCCATAGCACCGGCTCAGGTCCGTTATTGGTTTGATGTGTAGAATTCTGCTGTGGTTCGTGGATGTTCAGAGGACTTCCATCGAACAACGGACCTGAGCCTGTGCCGCTTTCTCAATCCTAGCAATGCGGCTAATCGTATCGGTTTCGATTGTTTGATTTTGTGTTTTCTATTTTAAATGCAGGAGGCTAAACTGATGTACGGAATGCTTTTCTCCATAAAATCGTTCGTAAACAAAATATCCCCGATCGATACGAAAGAAGGCTTCCTTTACTACAAAACTTCAAAGTACACCCTTCATTATTTGGAGACTCCTTCGAGCATCAAATTCGTCCTGAATACGGATAACAGTGTACAGGGTGTGAGGGATCTTCTGCAACAAATCTACAACCAGGTAAAACGACTAAAAAATTTATCTGGAGTTAAGTATGAAAAAATTCTTAAAACCTTCGTTTAAAAAATATTTTCCGTGTTTCTGTTCGGCTAAATGTTGTGTCGTTTTTGTTTTAGATTTATGTGGAATACGTGATAAAGAATCCTTTGAATAAGTTAAACGAACCCATCCAATCGGAATTATTTAAGGCAAAATTGGATGCATTTATTAAGCAGTCGCCGAGCTTCATGGCGAAAGCGATGTAATTTAGGATTTATTGCGGGTTAGGTTAGGTTAAGTGAATTTATATCTTTAAAGTGTAATTCAAATAAATTTGCATAACTATTTTATTTTAAAGTAAATATTTTAAATGTGTATAGCAAAACTTTTCCATTTCACGTGAATTAATTAACTGTAGCTGTAGCAGATGGGTCGATTAAATGTGCAGCCTTAAAGATCCTTATTTTCTTCCATGGCCTCCTCTGCACACTCGCAAGCTCTCGAACTTGTTACAGTATTACCATCCTTATTTTCTTCCACGGCGTCTCTACACGCTCACAAGCTCTCGAACTCGTTACAGTATTACAGCAGAGGGAGAAAGTATTCGGAGAAGGCGACAACAAATATCTGGGAATGAATTTAATAATATGGTCATTGCGCAACGCGCCTCCGTATAACTCCACTGCTGCCACCGAGGCGGGAGTGTGTCCGACTTTATACTTGCGTAAATGCACTCCCAATTGCGGTGGCAGCGAACGTGTTAAATTTGATGACAATTTTGAGGTTATCAACATACAAGAATACGAATAAAACAAAATCTTTATTTTAAGTTTTACGATCTAACAGTATTACAGTAATTAGAGAGACAGCAGCATCGTGTCGAAAGTTATCACTTAAGTCTTTATTCGAGTTTGATAATGTACACAATAAAAAAATAGGAAAATATTTTCCAAAAAAAAAAACATTCAAAATCCCTTATATAACTAAAACAAGATCACTTCAAACGAGTGGGTAACTGGCCTGCGTGGCGACACCGCAGTTGTTGTCCCTGTTGCGGGCCATCTTTATGTATCCCTGATCTCCCCAACTGTCGCCCCAGGAATTTTTCACCAGCCAGTAATCCTCTCCGTTTTCGCTGGTTCCGTATCCGACCAGCAAGACGCCGTGGTCCAATTGCTCGGAGCTGCACTGCGGATCGTAGTACACTCCCTCCGAGTACAGCTGGAAGGTCTCGTGGCTGGCATCGATGGCGATGGAGATGGGCCCGACCGTGGCCACGGCGGCCATCAGTTTGTCCTCGTCCCCGGACGGGATGTCGACGAAGCCGCGGTCGGTGGCGCCCGAGTTTCTCGGGTTGTAGCGGCACTTGTCGTCCTCGCCCTCGTACGGGTAGGTGTTTTCGGTGTCGAGGCCGCGGTTGTCCTTGATGTATTTGAAGGCGTTGTCCATCAGTCCGCCGTTGCATCCGTTGTTTCCGTATTTGGTCGAGCAGTCGATGAGGTTTTGCTCGCTGAGCGATACGAGCTTACCTAATTTACGGAAGTGCTGTCCTTCCAAAGCCCCAGTCTGGAAAAGAATATTATTATTAATATTTGTTATGTAGAAAGCTTCTACTTCGTTATACATGCTTTTATATAGAATTACTTTGTATAACACTTTGATTTATTTGTTTAACTGTAGTTTCGGCAACTTAGCTTTGCTTTGATAATGGCAAGCCGAGTTGCCAAAACTGCAGTCAAACAAATGAATCAAAGTGTTATGTATTTTATTCTATCTTTATTATTAATAGTCTCAACACCAGGAATTTTTTTATAGTGATGTTATTTTATTTAAGCAAGAAGTTGGTTAAACTGAATTTAGTTGTGGTTAAAACACAGTGAATTTTTGAATACAATTTAATTATGGATAAGCACGTAGTAACAGTCACAATTGTCATCTTTATTATTGTGTTGGTAATGTGCTAATCCAATGACCGCCGAACAACAAAAAATTAGGACAGCAATGATTTCATTAACACGTTCGCTGCCACTCACGCGTTGCTAGGTTGCGGATAGCCAGTGCCAGTGTTTTAACCACTCTGCCGTAGCATAACTCATAGTACAACTTGTACTACAGCAGAGTGGTTAAAACAAGGTACGAGTTAATCGCGAAATGCGGAGAAGGCAATGGCCATCTGCAACTGAGGCCGTGCGAATTTGTTAAAAGTGTAGAACAGTAATATAAAACATATCTACTCTAGATACAAAACGATTAGTTGGGGATATCTTACAGCACTGAAACTCCAGCAGGATCCGCAGTGTCCCTGATCCTTGACGTCGGTGACGGCTCCCTTGTCCCTCCAGTCCACGCTCTCCGGCAGTTTGACGTTGGCCGGGGCGATGAAAGTGACGGCCTCGTCGGCCATGTTCACGGAGTTGTCCAGGAGTCCCTCTTTGCCCGTCGTGCGGTTGAATCCGTTGACGGTGCGGACGAACTCGTGGTGGAGCATGTCGGCCCATTTGTTCACCTTGAGCTTGTAGGAGACGAGGCCGAGCTCGTACAGCTGATTGTGCTTGGCCACCTTGTGGGCGTTTTCCATGTAGATTTTCATGCGGAACCTTTCCTCGGTTTCGCTAGTGTAGTTCTTCTTGTGTGTCAACTGTAAATAATTATTTGCAGCAGTGAAATAATTGGTAAAACCTCTATTATTTAATTACTATCGGATTGGTTTGCTTTTGAAGTTTTATACCACTAATTATAGGATAATACACGCAAACACAACGTTAAATTTGTATTATAAATTACACTGACATAACAATAGTGTTGTATATAGTAATAAATTTTATAATTGTTCTGCGTGTTCTTGAATTAATATATTGCACTAATCCTAGCTATTTAAGTTCCAATGATCAATCTCTAATAGTGTACTACTATTATTATTAGCAATATTGTAAACTAATGACGATTTTCCAATTTAATGTCGGGTCATATACATGATTAAACAAATTAGAAACAACTTTACTTGTTGCAGAAAGCATTAGATAAATACAAGAAAACGAAATGTAGCCTGAATATATGAATATTCAACCTGTTCGTTAATCTTAATTTTTTGCTTGCAGATTAACGAACAGGTTGAATATTCATATATTCAGGCTACATTTCGTTTTCTTGTATTTATATACATGATTGTTGCAATTGTTTTAAATCAATGTAACACTATTTTTGAAAGAATAAATATTGTTATTAAATAGTGGTATAAAACGTCGATTTTAAATTACCTGAAAATGCCGTAACCATCATCTTTATACCATATGTTTACTACAATTTTTGATAAGCGAAAAATACAATTTTGAAAACGTATGTCTTGATAATCAACAGGAAGACCTAAGTATATTTGGTTGCCTATGGTTAATACATAATTTCCCTCAATAAAAAAAAATCTATTTATTCTTGTACAGCATGTTGGGCATGTTAAAATACACTTCTAATCAATTAGGATTTGCACTATCAGTGGTCACAAGTTTGACCTTTGCCACAGAAAAGATTGTTTGCTCTACATTTTACGGGTGACGCAATATATTTATATGCGAGGTTATTGTTTATTGATGTACACCAGAGTTTTATCAAGCGAGACTTCTGGTGTGCTAAATTGCACTACTAGGAAGTCGGATGAATAATTTTAATCCTAATCGATTAATAATAAGACGGACAAGCAGAAAACAGAATACACGAAGCGAGAGTACAGGGTGAAAATAAAGTAGGGTGAGCGATGTACAAATCGATGAATATCGATTGGTTCTCGATTGAATAATAATAATAAATGACTTTATTTCTTGTGTGCAATTTAATTGCAATACATGATTTATTATATATGCCATATAAAAAATTATTATATGTGATGCAAGCAAAAAATTCAACATTTCATTCGAGTATTGAATTCCTGCCGACGATGCGCGTGTATCGAAACAAACAAGATAACAATTTATTGCACAGCAACATGCCAATACTACTATGTTTACCATTTATCTTCAAAATGTGTGCACATGCAAAGGTCAACATGTACACGTTCAATGACGATTAATGTATTTTTGTAAAAATTGGCGAATCTGCTATTCAATAAATAATTCTTGATATCAAACGGGACAGAGTTTGTACACATTCTTATCTGCTAGATTTTTAAAAATATTTAGACTTGTGTTTCATTCATGTAGAATAATAGTTTATTTACATATGCTCAATGCTCAAGAATCAAATAATTTTCCGAAAGCATTCCAAACAATTTATAAAGTACACGTTGTTCTTTCTTCAAAACACCATTAGTAGTTTTTGAAAACAATAGAAGAATGATAAAATAGTATATTATGCAACAAGTGTTATAAACGGCACTTTAGTCACGAGTTAATTAGGCATGAGCGGAGCGTAACAATAACGAGTGTTTATTTAGAGAAGTTTATAACACGAATTGCATACTATACTTTTTCTACGACTTAATTGGCAAAATTTTTAAATTATTTTATTATCTTAAATGAACATGGTTATAGTACATTATTATTTAACACGTTCGCTGCCACCGCAATTGGGATTGCATTTACGCAAGTGTAAAGTCGGACGTCGGTAGCAGCGAACGTGTTAAATTAGTCTACTTGGGTAAATATACATTAACAGTTACGTTAGAGACATTATGGCAATTCCTAAAGGAAATCATGAATTCTCCTAAATTTCTTTGATGTTTTGTATTATTTATTTGATTTGAGTTGAAAGTTTTCCTTGTTCCATTTTTTTTTATTTTGACAGATTGTTGATAAGTGACAACTAACTTGATTTTGAATTTCAATTGATTTTAGCGATTTAAAGATCTACAGCTAATGCCCATGACTAAAATGCATAAAGTCACAGTTTGTCAAGGTGTATTTAAAGAATCACTTAGCGTCATGGAAACATGTGCGATAAATGACATTTTAGAGGTGGGAGTAGAATTTTTTTTAAAACATCAATGTTTGCGCTTTAATGCCAAGGATATGTGTTGCCTACATGTACCAACAGACAAGAGTGATCGAATTACGCTGAAATGAAATGAAAAAATATAATGACAAGACTTTTAAGTACTCTTGGGCACTAAAGGGTTAAATTAATAATAATTACTTGGTGTTAAATAATCAAATCATTTTTATAGGTGGCAATCTTCAAGTTTTACAGCTGATGAAAGCAAGAGTGACATGTCTATATTTCTCGTATTTGGAATTCATTTAACTAATGTGTTACGTTTACATATGACACGTCTATGTTAAATAGTGTATATTTGCAAATTTACTTTGTTTGCTTCCAATATGCTTAATGTTTTTATTGAATTGAACTTTATTTAGTATCTCTTTGCTATGTAATAACATACAATCAAGATACATATAAAAATCGTCATCAGTTTAACACGTTCACTGTGTTACGGGGAATATGTGTCCAGTCATGGACTTCTGTATTTGGCGGTATAATATTCTAACGAACTTCCCAACGGGCAGAGGTTACATCTTTGTCTTACTAAAAGAGATGTACCTACGTACACAATAGTGGTATTGACCACGGATGTTAAGGTTATGAAATCATTATATAATCATTTTCCATGAATTTTGTGGTAACTGTTTAACATGTGATTTAGAATGAGTCACTGCCTCATAAAAAGTATCGGAGATATTGTGTTCGCAAAATAATTAATTTTGACCTTGATAACAATGTTTTTCGCTTTGGTAATTGCTTGTTTGTTTTGGTGATTTTCGTAAAATTGTTTATGTGAAAATAATTCTTCTCAAAGCCTGAATTGATCTACAAAATTAAGTAAAAACTTCCCTGGCTGATGCCACCCCAAATATTGAATTATCCAAATAATTACTCTTTCATATAATTCATAAAGTTTTACAAAATGTTTATAACTCCCCAAATATTGAATTATGCGAATAATTATTCTTTCATATAATTCAATATTCGGCACGGCATAAAGTTTTACGAAATGTTTATAACTCACCAAATCATCAGTGACGGTTCGCGGGGTTTTTTTCTGGTACGGCCGAGGAACAAGAGGTCGTAATACAGATAGGTGCGGTCACGCAGCCAGCCCTCTCTACAACTGACCCTACCTATCTGTATTACCGCCTCTTGTTCCTCGGCCGTACCAGAAAAAACTCCGCGAACCGTCACTGGAACACATGACAATGAAATCAATGGAATGCACAATGAAACAAAAGTAGTTGACAAACGAGATGTCTTTATGTTGTCCAAAAAACACAAAACTAAACGAAACAGAAATATTTAAACCAAAAATAGTTGAACTGTTAACCACGGACACCCGATTTTAGCGCACTAACATAGACATGGAGATTCATGGTCTTCAAATAAATTAATTGTTATATAGAAATGATTACTTCATACATTATGTTAGAGAACACCGATGTTTAGGAAGGTACTGAAAGGCGGCAGCTATAAATTGAAAATACAGCGACGGGTGGAACGCAAAACTTTCACGCTAGAGTCTGGTAGACGTTGAGGTAGCTGAGAGTTAAGAATGCAGGAAAAACTGGTATTGTTCTATCTGACCAATACTCCTGTGAAATGGTATCGCCAAGTTTCAATGGAATTAATTTCCGGTATCGCTGTTGTAAATATCCATTATTGCATTCAAGAATTTTTGGTGGAGAATTAATCGGAAGTTGGTGATAATAATAAAAAAAACCCGAGACTAACAACTCATGGTAACATGAAAATGTCAACTAGTGAAATTGAAAAAAACAGAAATTAACCTATAAATCGGCATTAAATTTTGACGTCGTGAAGCCGACGAAGCAAGTGTAGCACCTCGAGTTAACTGTAACAATATTTTGACAAAACCACGATTAAATAATGTTTTTTTTTTGATTTTGGAATTAAGAACTTTTTTCTTTGACAAAATTTTAATCATTTATGAATGAAACTGAAACGCACTGTCGAGAAACAATTTATGGAATAAAACAGGTATTATGATTGATGGTGGAAGTCATTAATTTGTGATACATTTTGATTCAGGAACTTTTCAATAAAATGCATTTTGTTGGAAACACGCACAAAGTGCATTTTATTGAAAAGTTCCTAAAACAGGCGATTAATCTCAAAACCCAACCAAGTGATCTATTTTCTGATTGAGGTTGGCGGCACTTACTTCATTATACAGTTTTAATTAAATAAAACACACTTTTAGTTAATATCACACTAACAAGGGAACGTTCGGGGGAGAAATTTTTTCAACCAAAGTTTTGTAGTTTAAAATAATGTTGATTCGAGGGGTGGTAGGTTCCATTTTTATGAAGAATCATGGGTAGAAATTTGGCAGATGGAATTTTTTGAATTGCACAGAGCAAGAAAAATTGGTGGTAATCAATACTGATGATCAACAGCGAAACTACCCCGCCATACTTTTATACGTCTGCGAAGGCTGATTATTTTTGACCGGCAATTTCTAGCATAATTTGTGAAATGCATCTCATAACGATTTATTAAGTTGGTCATGAATAAATAAGTGCTGCATGAAACAAATGATCATTAATTGGGTTGAAGTTTAACACGGGGATGAGCAACCTTTTTCTATGTATGGGCCACATTTAAAACTTCAGAACCGCGCGGGTCGAACATAGGGAGCCGTGGAAAGAGCAGGCCTGGCTGTTTCATCAGCTTTCCCGGTACTCCGGTCAAGTCGGCGACACGTAGCTTGCATGTGTATCAGAGACGGTTCGCAGGTTTTTTTCTGGTACAGCCGAGGTAACAAGGGTGGCAATACAGATAGGTAGGGTCAGTTGCAGAGACGGCTGGCTGCGTGACCGCACCTATCTTGTTCCTCGGCCGTACCAGAAAAAACCCCGCGAACCGTCACTGATGTGTATAATTATGCAAAAAAAAAAGAAAACAAAAACATTTCACCCCTTTAGCGCCATCTATGGAATGTTTTTCATATTTTTTGCATGAGTAAGTTTGTGAGTGGAATAATTTTTCGTGAAAAAACGCTACAACAAAAAAGTAATTTTTCAATAAAAATGGGATTACGCTATGACCTAATCAAAGCAGCATGAACGCGAAGTGGTTACGGTCATGAATAAATAAATAAAGCATCATGAAACAAATCAATTAACATCTTGTGTAATAATAATTAAAATTACATCATACCTTGAAAGCCCCCCATTGTTCAGCAACCAAATCGAAGAAGGAAACCGCTTGGGCGGTGTAACAAACAGCTGCTAGGAGTAGTAGGATCTTCATCGTTCGGCCCTGAAAAAGTAAAATAAGTCTTTATCACGAGACAAAGGAAATCAATATCGTTCACAAACGTGCCAAAACAATTTTTTTTACAAAACGAAAACGGACAAAGGTCATCAGTGACGCTGATGAAATAATTGGTAGATTACCAGAAGGAAAACTGATGAAATAATTGGTGGATTACCAGAAGGAAACAAAGGATTTTTGTAATTAAATTACCAGTTGCTACTTACTATTTACGCAGCTGTAGGAACTATAAAACTGTACTTGTTGGCGTCGAATATCGAACTGATTTCGTGAACGAACGCGCGATTGCTTTTCGGTTCCTTGTTTGTTTTTCTTTCGCGTTCCGTGAATCATCTGATCATGTTATTCCCCCACTAGGACCGGGAGATACATCTGGCAACCGGGCTGCGCGTGACCGCGTGACCTGTGCGAGAAATGTGCGCGATTTTTGTACAGGAAGTGGGAAATGTTTTCCTTGTAAATTTACCAAGTCGATTCATTCGACTGATATGGTTTGGACATTGCTTTGTTTGCGCGTTTCCTCATTGAATTATTTTAGCATATCATTAAATCATGGGTTGAAACTAGAAATGAAATCACTGAAAAAGTAATTTTTGAAACGGCACAGGCAAAATCCTAGTTTGAAACTGATTTCGCTTTAAATTGAAATCATTGCAAATGTAATTTTGTAATTTTGAAACGGCAGTTTATATTATTTCGTCTTGTGTAAACCTTTGACTATATCTATAAATATGTAGTCAAATATATATTTATATAGTCAACATTTTTTTGAGCTTTACTATTCTTATTATTGAAAACTAATTGTTGTTTTCATTTTGAAACAAAATATCTGTATTAACAAAAAATGGTGATGTGGCTATCATATTACTTTCTCCGACTTGATGGTATCATTTATATTTACGCTTTCATGGTTTATTTTGAATTGAAATAATATTTTAAATGTACATCGAGCGTTGCGTAAACACGGATGAAACTGACGTTTAAAACGTCAAAATTATGAAAGATGGAAAAATTATACTTCAAATCCAAAAACTCGGTTTACTCAAAAACTAACGAGATTTCGAAAAAAACTTATTTTTTAGAAGTTGTTCTTTTTGGCATTCTCTACAATTAATTTTCACATAAATTTGCTGTAACTATTATCGTTTCATAATTATAAACCAAAAATTAATACATTTTTTTCTCGAATAGCAATGATTTTATGAAAAATATTTTCAAGCAAAAGATGTTCATTTCTTTGTTGTCTTCAATGTTTGTTTAAATATTTTTGTGATATTTTTCATATTTAAGAAAATATTGGCAAAAAACAAAAAAACAGTTAAGGTAAACACCCACTTCCGGTGTACGAAATTTTACCAAAAGCTTTTCATTTCTTCGGATTATCAAATAAGACGTATGTTCAAAGTTTCATATCAATACTTTCTCGTACTTCGTAACGGAGAAAGTAAAAAGTCATATGTTAAAGTTTTACTATAGTTTGATCAATGGATCTTTGCGTCTGCATCACTATCCAAGACTGAGTTTTCTCGCCTTGGTCGACATACGTTCACACATTAACGAGAGACAGTAAACCAGTGACGGTTCGCGGGTTTTTTTTCTGGTACTGCCAAGGAACAAGAGGTGGTAATACAGATAGGTGCGGTCATGTAGCCAGCCGTCTCTGCAACTGACCCTACCTATCTGTATTACCACCTCTTGTTCCTCGGCCGTACCAGAAAAAACCCCGCAAACCGTCACTGCAGTAAACGCATGAAAATGTTCAGCTATCTATAACGTGCACGCAAAGATCCATTGATCAAAGCATATTTTTATTGTCAAACTACTGTTTCGTGTTTTACAAAACAATAATTGTAAAAGATTAGTCCACCAGGTAGATTTTGTATACCTATATTTATTCCTCTCAGGAGTTTTTGACAGTATGGATTTTAATCAATAAGCAATCGTTACTTTAATTAGTCCGTTTAATGTTATTTTCCGTTTGCATTTACCACAAATATTCTTACAAATTGATTACAAAAGACTTATCTATACATAAACAACGAGCTGAAGTAATGATAATTTGAATACAAATATTTGCACTCGATAAACATCCAAACATTTCCAGTTAATTACTCCTTAAACAAGAAACCCTCCGTGCTGAAATCAATAGATAATTGCTTTGTTAGTTTACACGGGAAATTAAACGATGAACTCGAGCAATGAAAGAAATTCAATCGATGCATATTCTATTCGAGAGTAGATATTTGCTTTATTAGTTTACACGGGAAATGAAACAATGAACTCGAGCAATGAAAGAAATATTCTATTCGAGAACTGGATAACTGGCGAACGTGGCGATGCCGCAATGGTTGTTTTCCTCCCTGGCGAGCTTGAAGTAACCGTCGATTCCCCACTTGGTCCCGTAGGAGTTCTTCACGAGCCAGTACTTCTTGCCGTTCTCAACGCCGTAGCCCACGATGAGGACGGCGTGGTTCATGTTCGAGATCTTGTTCTTGCATTCCGGGTCGTTGAAGATGCCGTCGGCGTAGAACTGGAAGGACTTCGGGCTGGCGTCCATGGCCGCGGATATGGGGCCCACGGTCGCGACCGCCTCCTTCAGGGCTTTCTCGTCTCCGCTCGGAATTTTCACGAATCCTAAAATTATGCATCAAATCAATTCTTTATGTACCAATAATTATGCTCATGTTTTTATTTTGGTACTAAAACTCATTAAATTCTACTTTCGATGTTAAAGCTAAACTAAACACAAAATCGACATCTGGCATCAGTGTATGCCGTGAAGTTAGTTGGTACACACAAGAAATAAACATTAAACGTGGCATATTAATTAGGGTTACGTTTGTTCTCAATTTATGGTTATGGTTTTTGAAAGCTTGCATTGTTGCCAGTAATTATTTCAGGCATCTTATACATTTTTGCTGTACAAGAAAAACTTGATATTGCAACACTGTGCATAATCATATGTCATAAACTGACAACTTGTCAGATTTGACACAGCTGCTCTAACCTAACCAAAAAATCTTTCCCCAGAGATTATTGTTGACTATACCTCATTTAATAACCAGGCGGACTAAATCGAATTATTGCCGCCAAAATACGTTGTTATGATTGGCCAAAGGGACGCCGTTTTTACACAGGCCCAAATTGCATAAAACAGTAATGGCCGTTGTTATGATCAGCTGATCTCTCACCGTTACTTGTCTCTCGTGTTTCTACTCAGTTTTTGTGTTTTCAGCCGGTTATATCTCGCGTTGATAGTGTAAGAATCGATTCTTCTTATCCCGCTGTTTCTACCTGCGCCTTGTGTGTTTTTTGTGCTGTTCTTCATAGCTACACCAAGAGCTAGCTGGAGGTCGAGAGCAGTTTTCACACCCCACGCTGCGACCCCCCGTGACAAACATGAGCACAACTTGAGCTTTTCAGGGTGCCCCTAAATTCTTAAGAGGGTCTCATACTTATTTTAATGAATATTTTAATATTATATACTAAATCATTGACTAAATAAACAAGAAAGTTTGCTAAGAGTTAATTTATGCGTTGATATAATTGTATGGGTAACCGAATTCGAAATAATTTCATTTTTACCGCCAAAACTTTTCTGGTAACTTTTTATAGTGTAAAGTGACTTTCGCCATAAGTCCGCCTGGTTATTAAATGAGGTATAGCAACACTTTATAGGGCCGAGGGCCATAAACGGCACTTAATGTCAATAAACAAGATTATAATTGCAAAATTCAATAAAACATAGTATGGATCTATTAATCATTTTAATCTTAAGTATTCCAGTTTGTCACCTTTAGCTAAAAACAGGAATATCTGGAATTTCAATAGATGTTTCTTTCGACGTTTTTGAAAATTAATCAAGTATCACGTATTCAACAGTAATTGAATAAAAACACGATCATCTTTAATTTAACTTTAAAATCGTGTAGCACCGTATACTAATTTTGCTATCTTTGAATACATAACCGTTAGTGGTTGAATGGTTAACGCTAAAGCCAAAAAAAAAAAAAATGTTTCTTCTCTGATAAATTTCACTTTGATGTTATGAAAATTTATCAATTGTAATTTTTGCTGTTGAAGTATTGATCATTTGAGTGGATTCTAGTGTGTGCTCTTGAATTATATTTACTTGTAATTTTTGCTGTTGAAGTATTGATCATTTGAATGGATTCGAGTGTGCGCTCTTGAATTATATTTACCTGCGTTCTTGGTGACGGCATCTCCGCTGACGTATCTGCACTTTCCGTCCTTCGATTCGAAAGGATACTTATCGTCAGAGTTGACTCCGGAGTTTTCTTTGACGTATTGATAGGCGGGGTTCATCAATCCACCGACGCATCCGTTGTTTCCAAAGGTTTGGGAGCAATCGAGCAAGTTCTGCACGCTGATGTTCTTCAGGGTACCGGTCTTCTTGAAATATTGTCCCTCCAACGCACCAGCCTGAAAAAAAGACATTTAGTTTTAAACAACGGTAAAGTCTGCATTCCGTAAATACTTTTTGACGTTTGAATCATCAGTTGTGCAATTTTCAAAATTTGGAAGATTATTCATTGAAAATGTGCAATTTTAATGTTTTGCATTAATTTTACAAGAACATTTCTTAATCCTCCCTTAAATCACACTAAATTAGCTACATTTTGACGTTTGAATCATCGAAATCCAACAATAGATTCGACAGAAAAATTAAAAAATCAGAAACGTATTAATCTTTCGAAAACGTGCAATTTTGGCATTTTACATAAATTTTACAAGAACATATCTTAATCATTTTTTGAAGTACACTAAATTGGCTACCTTTTGACGTTTGAATCATCAAAATCCAATAATAGATTCGACAGAAAAATTAAAAAATCAGAAACGTATTAATCTTTCGAAAATGTGCAATTTTGACATTTTGCATAAATTTTACAAGAACATTTCTTAATCCTCTCTTAAATCACACTAAATTGGCTACATTTTGAAGTTTGAATCATCAAAATCCAACAATAGATTCGACAAAAAAATTAAAAAAATCAGAAATGTATTAATCTTTTGAAAATGTGCAATTTTGACATTTTGCATAAATTTTACAAGAACATATCTTAATCATTTTTTGAAGTACACTAAATTGGCTACCTTTAGACGTTAGAATCATCAAAATCCAACAATAGATTTGACAGAAAAATAAAAAAATCAGAAACGTATTAATCTTTCGAAAATGTGCAATTTTGACATTTTGCATAAATTTTACAAGAACATATCTTAATCATTTTTTGAAGTACACTAAATTAGCTACCTTTTGACGTTTGAATCATCCAAATCCAAGAATAGATTCGACAGAAAAATTAAAAAATCAGAAACGTATTAATCTTTTGAAAATGTGCAATTTTGACATTTTGCATAAATTTTACAAGAACATTTCTTAATCCTCTCTTAAATCACACTAAATTGGCTACATTTTGACGTTTGAATCATCAAAATCCAACAATAGATTCGACAGAAAAATTAAAAAATCAGAAACGTATTAATCTTTCGAAAACGTGCAATTTTGACATTTTACATAAATTTTACAAGAACATATCTTAATCATTTTTTGAAGTACACTAAATTGGCTACCTTTTGACGTTTGAATCATCAAAATCGAAGAATAGATTCGGCTGAAAAATTCAAAAATGAAAAACGCCAGTTTGGAAGTATTATCTTTCAAAAATGTGCAATTTTGACGTTTTGCACTAATTTTACAAGAACATTTCTTAATCGTTTCTTAAATTACACTAAAGTGGCTACGTTTTGAATCATAAAATCCAATTGAAAAAAAAAATCTTTAATTACACTAACTAAACAATTATTTTTTTTTTCTGAAACAATATTGAGTGATATTGCCTTAGTTGCGATATGTCATAACACACTTATATTTTCATAGGGAAATATGAAGTGCTCATATTTCTCTAGGGAAATATAAACATCAAAAAAATGTCATTAGGAGCTTCTCGCAAGAATTGTTTTAATTGCTCTCGGGACAACACCTCCGATTTCTTAGGAAGGTATCCTTTATGGATATTACAGCTTTGGATTTTACGGGAACCAAACATTCACGGTCTTTCGTCGCTTGCGTTAACACATAGTTTGACATTTCACCAATTTATGAAACAACGCAAATACCAAAACAAGTCAACCATGATATTTACAAACAAGGCCCTTAGCAACATTACCAATCCGATAAATTCAAAAATTTACAATCCAATATTTTCCCATTTACAGAACAATATTCTTCAATCAGAAAAAAACTATTGATTACAACACGGGAAATATGAATACATTTCCCTTGGTTGTCTATACATCCCTCGGGCTCCGCCCTCGGGATGTAACTAGCCAAGCTCGGGAAATATACTATTCATATTTCACTAGTTGTAATAATAGCTATAATTCATATTTATGGGTAACAATGAAAATATGTACTCACAGCACTGAAAGCGTAACATCCGGCGCAGTTGTTCTGGAACTTAACCGGAGTGACGGCGCCCTTCGTCCTCCAGTCGATGGACTCGGGAATCGGCTGGGCGGCGTCCTTCTTGAACTCCTTGGGGGGGTCGAGGGGGCGCACGTCCGCCCCGGTGCGCACCTTTCCGAAACCGTTGAAGCCCTTCTGGAACTCGTCGTAGACCAGGTCGGCGAAGTCGTTCAGCTTCTGCCCGAAGGGCAGCTTTCCGGTGAGATCCTTGACGACGTTGATGTTGTCGCTGAAGATGCCCTTGCGGAGCGTTTCCTCCTGGGGAGAGCTGTAGGTTTTTCCCACGGTGTTCTGAAATTTTCGGGAATCAAATGTTGGTAAATGTAAGTTTATGACTATATATTACTTTGAACGTGTCCCAGTTTTTGTCGAGGAGAGCCCCCGCGGCATCCTTAGCGGCGTTGGCGGCTGTTCCGGCCGCTTGGGCTGCGGCATTCAGGGGGTTGAACCCGAACTGGGCGTTTGCTGCCGCTAGACAGGTGAGCAGCGGGAGGAGTAGCTTCATCTTTCAACTGCAAAAAATGTGCTAGATATTTTGTGTTTCTTTATTGCAATTTTTAATATTATAATTTTTTATATTATAAAATGAGAAATACGATACTTTTCGTCTTCTACAATTTAAGTCTCTAGAGACTACAATTAACAAATCATCTACCGAAACAACTGCTTTCCTGGCTAGTACCACGACGAATATTGAATGATACAGTAGATGACTTGAGTTTTTTTTTTTTGGTCTGGGATACATGTCCACGTGGCTCTACTGTGATAAATCTTAATACAATCGAGAAAAACAAAGATCGATCTTTACTGGATATTTGAATCATTTTTTTTTATAGGAAAATACAACCATCATTTTTTTTAAATTCAGATAACAATAAAATAGATCAAGTTGCCAATCGACTGATATTCGTCCTATTAATGATGTTTATTTTGAAAAAATCCTCAAATTAACCTATAAATCCTCATCAAAACAATCGAGAAAAACAAGGTCTGTGCATTGTTGATGATTCAGAGTTCAAAACAAAAATAAAACAATAAATAATTGCAAGTGGTTCACACTTGACATGAAAGGACGTCCCTTTTATAATAACAGTTGTAAGATGATAATTACCATGAATTTATGCATAATTTTTATGACCATAATGATCGAAAGCTTGGTAAACATCTTAATTCCGCGTATGACTTCATTTGCGTTATTAAATCGTAATTAAAATTTCATTACTATGTATATAAAATTGTGTTTATTGCTCAAGAAAATTAGTGGTTTTCAAGGATGATCAATCGAGTGAAAAAAAAAATACAAGTTATGAAGGTGAACGTATGTGTTCTGTGGTGTTAATGAAGTTACAAGATTTATTACACATGTAAATTTTTGCATAATTTACGAAATGCAAACAGCACTGGTTTGTGTTTTGGTGTTAAAATATTAATTAACAAGTTGAAGCATCTCGTAATTGAAGGCCAGTTCGGCAAATCCTGACGAGTGCTATTATTTAAACATTGTGTATAAATACACTCATTGATGTCGACCTGTTTTTTACATCGGGTATCCTATTTTACCTGGAGGTAGTGGTATCTACAAAAATCCTTCTTTTATTTATTTATTATTATTTTATTATCAAAAGCTTTCTATTCCGTAGATGAGTATCTAGATTTTAAATTTTCAATTTTAGAGTAATTATAACTAATGTTATTTTAATGTGTTTAGCTTTTAAGTTTATTGTATTTTATACATTTTACAATTGTATTGACATATTTCACATGAATGTTTGTATTCATCACGAAATAAATTATTTGAATTTGAATTTGAATTTAATAATAATAATAACCCAACAGGCAGTTATTGCCCAGTTACAGGGAAAATATAAAAATACATAGCAAAAAACAATAAGTAATACAAAGTAAGTTTTGAATTGTAAGGAGTCAAGTTATTAAAAAAAAAACAATTACAACGATTTTGAGATCTAAAATTTGATGCTTGCAGGCCTCGTTGGCTTAAGCGAAAGAACGGCCTTGGATAATGATCAAGTCACTACGAAGATACATTTTCTAGAATATACTAATATAAATTAGAAATCACTTATACTATAAGCGGGTCTTAGATCATGGCCTTGTTGACCTAGGCAAGAAAATAGCACTGTTTATACCCTTTGCCGAATGGTTATCTTTCTTCATCCTAGCTATCTGTCATCTCCAGTAGTTAATATTATCAATGTCGATGCGCCTTAAACCCAAAATTCATTCATTCAGTACTGAAAAAAAGTATTTATTGGCATATCCAAACAAAAACTGTTTACAACCTCACAAACTCAAAATATAAAAAACATTCAGTGATATTAACACCCATTATACTAAATAAATTCAATAAAACGAAATGTAGCCTGAATATATGAATATTCATTAATTTGATTAATTAAAACACTTGATTTTATTTGTCTCTCCGACTAGTTTCGCCCTTAGGTCATTCTTAAGGAGATATGTACAAAATTAACATGGACTGGTATTTATACAGGAATTTAAAATCAGGTAATAAGGGCCGTCGAAATGGGGGAGTTCCAGATAACTTCGATGTTATTAAGCGTGGTTTTTCCACTTTTTATTGCCTTGTTAATTTCGAGGCCCTCTCGCAGATTCAAATCCAGTCCCTTATTACCTGAATACAAAATTCGGAAATTGTTGTCACTAAAAAAATGGTTACATTCAATACAATGTTGTGACAGACCTGTAGAAATTTTACAAAACCAAGTGTTTTAATTAATCAAATTATATAATTATGTTTCACCACGGGTTAAGTGAGAAATTAATTAATCATATGAATATAATAATAATAATCTTTATTTAGCAATAAGCTATCTAAATACACCTAAATACACACTTAAAATAAAAAATATGCACAATATATAAAATTTTAAAACAATTTTAGTAATGATAATGTAATATTCTTAAAATTATATATAATAATATAATCTTTATTTAGTAACATACACATATAAACTAAAAAATATGTACAATATATAAAATATAAAAAAACAATTTTTGTAACGATAATATAATAATCTTAAAATTTTAAAACTATAATATATATTTGTACTATATTAATAGGAACTTGTATATATATAAATATACACATATGCACACACATTTTCACACACACACACACACACATACATATACATACAAAAATATTCAACCTATTCGTAACTCTGCAAGCAAAATTAAGTCTTACTAAGGCTATAAACAAATAACTTATTACCATTATACTGGTAATCATTCCTCTTTTATTGTGAATCAAATCTGAAGCTGAAATTGGTGTATTACTTCAGAATTCTTCGTAACCAACAAACTCTTTAGCCTAATTAGCTAATGATGCCAAAAATCAACCAAATTTCTTCAAGACAACGACACACGAGTCATTGAAAACTTATTGTACAAAAATACGAATGTGCAAACAGTAGCACATCTTTTTACAAAGTTATGTCAGGGAAGGTCTTCGACAAGGTGTATCGCATGTGCGAACAGTAGCATATTTTACAAAGTTACGCCAGGGAAGGTCTTCGACAAGGTGTACTGCAATTGCACTGTCTACCCCAAATTAATTCGTCTGGGTAGCCATGTATTGTAATGTGTATTCAGAAGGGTGCCAAAATAAACGAAAACAAGGACTTGATAACCCTCGATTTATTTTTGTGAATGAAGCCTCTCTAAAAATCTAGTCTGCGCCTCGAAATTTGCTACAAATCTGAATTTTAGCTTCATTTTTCAAGAACGATGTGATCTTTCTACCTGTACTGATGATTTTATAGAACAGAATAGAGTTAGATGCATAAATACATAAAACACCATCTATCAGTTATATACAGTGCGTTTTTTTTTATAAATGCACCATAGGGATTTACATCATGGTGCAAAGAGTAATATTTGCACCATGATTTACATGTTAAAATTTGTATGCCTGTTAATGGTTTTTCTCTCGGGAGCTTCTGCATATTTTTTTGCAGGTTTTAGGTTTACTCCTCCCTAAACAACTAGTTTTTAAAATGAGAAAAGTCGAAAATATTAAAGAAATTAACGAAATTAATTGTGTGTGTATATTCGGTTGCCTAAAATGATCCTATAAACATTCGACATTTCATGGAAAATATTGGTTTCTGTTCTAGCCCACACTGGTAAATAAAGCACCAATCCGTTTAAAAATAGATTTTTAGAAAGAAAAAAGCCAAAAATAAAGAAATTAACGAAATTATTTGGGTGTGTATATATGGTTGCATAAAATTGTCGTGTGCCCTCTTCGGGCCATTATGCGTGAGTTTGTTGGAAAATATGTTTCTTTTCGAGTTCTCACTTTCAAAATAATCCAATTCGTTTCAAAGCAGGTTTTTAAAATGAACAAAGCCGAAAATATTAAAGAAATTCACGGAAATAATTTTGTGTGTAGTGTGTGTATGTTCGGTTGCCTAAAATGATCGTACAAACATTTGCGTATTCAGGCCATTTTGTGTGAGTTTGATGGAAAATATATGTTTTTTTCTACCCTACACTGTTAACAAAGTTTGGTTTCAAAGCACTCGAAATGGAAGAACTGTTTAAGAGCTACAAATTACGTAAATTCTGCTAGTAAGAGATTATTTTTTGGAATGTTGTAAACTTAATACTTTTTATTGACAAAAAAAAAACATTTACGCTGAACAGCGCTTCAAATATACAAAATACAGGCTTGTGGGATAGAGAAAATCCATACATTTTACATTAAACTCGCACACAATGGCGTGAAACGTTGAAGGTTTCCACGATAATTTTAGGCAACTATACATACATGTAGAATTGATTTCTTTAATTTTTTCGACTTTTCTCGTTATAAAAACTATTAGAAGTTGTTCAGAAAGATGTACACTTAAAGCCTGCAAGAGCTATAAATAACGTAAATGTTACTGGTATGAAATTATTCACCGCAAACGGAATTTTTGGAATGTTGGAAACCAGTGACGGTTCGCGGGGTTTTTTCTGGTGCGGACGAGGTAACAAGGGTGGCAATATAGATAGGTAGGATCAGTCGCAGAGACGGCCGCACCTATCTGTATCACCACCTCTTGTTCCTCGGCCGTACCAGAAAAAAACCCGCGAACTGTCACTGTTGGAAACTCTGTGTGCGACTTTTGATGATTTGTCAGACATTTTATCCAAAAACGATTTGATAGGAGCATAGTTAAGTCGCATGTTTGAGTTCGGATTTTTACAAAATCTTCAAGCGAAGACTCGATCTTTAATAAAACTCAATACGAAAAAATTTGTCATGCGAGGAGAACGAGGTGATCGACTTATTAAAAATATCTACTGAATTAGCAAGACCTTAAAATGATGTATGAAACAGCAAAATATCGTGTACTAACTTTCAACACGTGACATTGAGAGGCACCATTGGAAATCACGTTTTTTTTACCTGGTCACGAACACTTGCAAAAAGCAATTAGCAATTATATTTCGATATAAAGGAAAACACTTAAATTTTTTTATGCCACTTTTATTTAAATTTCGTGACTAAAATTGAACACGTACCGCGAAGTGAACGCCTCCAAGATTCAAGAATAATTATATTGTGGATTCTACAAAAAAATATTGTTGGTCCGAGCCAAAGGTACACACATTAAAATTTTATATTTAGTTTGAGTTTCAGGGGTTCAAAAACATTTTGTGTTGATTTTCTTTTCCCTTAAAACCGTTTGAAAATTAATTCTAAATATCACCTTCGTGTTGTACTCTCGCTAAAAATGCAAAATAAAATAAATATTTTTTTAAGATTCTTTCGGAATATTGAAGAATGATCATTTTTAAAGCAATTTTAACAGTTAGGGCTAGCTACAATTGAAGATGCATTATTTATTAGATTGCAAACTAATTTTGTAAAATTCGCAATTAAAAATTCTGACTTTCAACCGAGGCCATTTTGTTTTCACTTAATTTTTTTTGCGATTCTTTCGGAATATTGAAGAAGCATCACTTTTGAAGCAATTTTGACAGTTAGGGCTAGCTACAGTTGAGGATGCATTATTTATCAGATAGCAAACTAATTTTGAGATTGAAAAGTTCAAATTTGTGATCTTCGAAAAAGTATTCATTAATAATAAACCAAATATTTAACCACAGTTTCTCAAGAAACTAGCCGACCATCAGTTTAATAACCAGCTTGATTAAACCCAAAAACAGGATTTTCGGATCCTTTTGCTACGGCAATTAAAAAAAAACAAGTTGCGTAATACCCCGATATAAATAAACATTGTAAAACCGATACATCACACTCGCATAACTCGGAAGCCATTATGTAAATGCATTTGGGAGCGATTAATTTTTATCAATATTTGCTTTTTAAATATTATTTTCCATAGATAACACACAATTACCGAATCATACTCACATGTTTGGTGATTCACTGTTGGTATCACTATCCAAAATCGAATAACCGAACTTAATCTCTTCGTCGATCGGCCGCGAATGCTTTCATCGGACGCGCGATCTTCTTTTTCTAGGATTCGCCTATCCCCATTGAGTAGAAAATTTCAAGATTCAGGGCCACCTTCATGCAAATGTTAATTAGGATGTTTGTTTTTTTTTCTCTTTTCCATGAGCACACCACATAAACATGCACGGATTATGTAAAATTTTTTAATGATCAAAAGATCGGGTCTATAAATATTCACGTTAATTAATGTCTGGATGTGGACGTAGAATGTTGTTATTTTTGATTGTCACATGGCAACGGGATTTTAAATAATTTTGCAATAAATTGTCTCGTCTGTGAAATCGACTTTTTCTAATTTTGTAACAATAAAAGCCGATATTCTAAAGGCTTTTTAACAATTTAATCATGTAATAACCATCCACTACAAAAAAAACCATCTTATATTGTTGCAATATCAGCAATAAACAACGAAAAAATACGAATCTGTAACTAATCTGATGATGAAAGACATTTTATGAAGAATCTTTTTTTTTGTTTTTGTTGTTTGATTGTTGCCACGAGATGTGGCAATTGTTTTAATCGCCTTTTTATGAACCTTGAATTTTTGAAACTAATTTCTCTATCGATTTATTTCTTACAACCTTTCCAATCATTGAATGCATCTTCGTTTTCCAAGTTCAAGTTTGGATTGTTGCAGTCTCGTTTCCACCTGAGATACGGCAATTGTTTTTATGTAAAATCAAATCTGCATTATTTTTTTGTGAAACTTGAGCATTTGAAACCAATTCCTCCACTGATTATTTTTTTACAACCTTTTCTATCCGTGAAACCAATTTTCATTTTTCAAGCTTAAAATTTCCATTGCTGCCATTTTGTTTCCACCTAGGATACGGCAATTGTTTTTATGTAAAATCAAATCTGCATTATTTTTTATGAAACTTGAGCATTTGAAACCAATTCCTCCACTGATTATTTTTTTACAACCTTTTCAATCCATGAATGCAATTTTCATTTTTCAAGCTCAAAATTTCCATTGCTGCCATTTCGTTTCCACCTAGGATACGGCAATTGTTTTTATGTAAAATCAAATCTGCATTATCTTTTTATGAAACTTGAGCTTTTGAAACCAATTCCTCCACTGATTATTTTTTTACAACCTTTTCTATCCGTGAAACCAATTTTCATGTTTCAAGCTTAAAATTTCCATTGCTGCTATTTTGTTTCCACCTAGGTACGGCAATTGTTTTGATCAGAAATCTATCGTTTTTTTTATGAATCTTGAGTTTTTGAAACTAATTTCTCGATCGATTCATTTCTTACAACTTTTCCAATCGTCGAATGCATTTTTCGTCGTCCAAGTTCAAATTTGGATTGTTGCAATCGCGTTTCCACCTAAGATATGGCAATAGTTTTTATGTATCTTGAGTTTTTGAAACTAATTTCTCGGTCGATTCACTTCTTACAATGTTTCCAATCTGTGAATGCAGTTTTCGTCGCCCAAATTCAAATTTAGATTGTTGCAGTCTCGTTGCCAGCTAAGATATGGCAATTGTTTTTACGTAAAATCAAACCTGCATTATTTTTTTATGAAACCTGAGCTTTTAGAAACAATTCCTCCACTGATTATTTTTTTACAACCTTTTCAATCCGTGAAACAAATTTTCGTTTTTCAAGCTCAAAATTTGCATTGTTGCCATTTTGTTTCTACCTAGGATACGGCAATTGTTCCCATCAGAAATATTTTGTTTTTTATGAACCACGAGTTTCTAAAACAAAATTTTTGTCCGCCCTCTGGATAAATAAAAATTTCACACTGAATTTTATTAGTATTTATTTATTATTATTAAATTTCTTCAACACAAAAAAAAACTTTATTATTATTTATATTATCTTTATTACAAAATATTATGGCGATGATGAATTTATCGATAGATGGGAGCTCCGGCGTTCACGGCCTGGGCCAGGTCCGATTCGCTCTGCTGTTTCAGCCTCTCGCGGATGAGCTCGGCGATCGCCTTCTGCGTGCGTCTCTCCAGCTTGTCCAGCTTCTTGGCGACGTCCCTCTTCAGATCCCAGTCCGGCTTCCTCGGGGCTAAATTCGTAATGTCCAGTTCGTCCATTACGACCTTCGTTTTTGCGGCGTCCAGCTGATCCTTGATCTCTTCGATGATGTCGGCGGGCCGCGCTGCCGGCAGCGCACCTTCCTTGAGGTGATCGCTCTCCGGATTGTAACTTCTGAATTTCGGTCTAAAAAATATGATCGTATTTAAATTGCTATCTATTTTTGATTACAAAGAAAAAATTATATTCACGGACGTAAGAATTAAACACAGAATGTACAGTGACGTAAGAGTTAAGCCATAATGACTGAATGTACTCTTTAATGTAAATTCGAACAATAGTAACTAAATACATATCGAGAAGAGACATCGATAACACGATCTGTATCTTACTTTGGTAAAAGGATGGATTCCCCATTGTGAGGCTCATCTTTTTCACCATCCTTTTTCCTTTTCAGAGACTTAAGGCGTTCCTTCCTCTTCAAAGCTGCTTCCTCCAAATTACTCGTCTCTGCCATCAATATAACCATAACGTTAAAAAGTAAACATAAACATAACCTATTCTTGAGCGTAGTTAGCTAACATATGCAACTTAATATACAGCTAACCATCAACTACAAATAATGTACTTTAATCCATGTAAATGATTTATTTTTTAAAAAATAGTGTCCAATATGCCCTTACCTAATTTGATGTTATAAAAGGAAATCTTTCAAGCATATCCATGTTTTAAATATAACCTATTCTTGACCGTAGGAAACTAATATATGCAACTTAATATACAATGAAACCAAAGAACAATACTATCAATTACAACAAATATATTTGAATATAAAATTATTTCTTTCTTTAAACAAATTGTGGCCAACAAGCCTTTCTCTAATTTTATGTTATAAAAGGGAATCTTTCAAGCATATCCATGTTTTAAATTAACCTATTCTTGAGAGAAGGAAGCTAATATATGCAACTTAATATACATCGAACCAAAGAATTTCAAAAAATATATTTAAATCAATAAAAATGATTTATTTCTTAAAATAAATTGTGACCAACATGCCTTTCTCTAATTTGATCATATCCATTTTTTTAAACCTAACCGATTCTTGAGCGTAGAAAGCTAATATATGCAAATTAATGTACAGCTAATCAATTTCTCCATCTCCTATACTTGAGCGTAGAAGCTAATATATGCAATTTAATGTACAGGTAATCAATGAACGGTTTTAATTACAAAAAATGGTGATGTGGCCATTAAAAAAATGGCGAAAATCATAAAATGACTAAAAAATGTGCACATACTCTACAATCATTATTAATGTAAATTTGAGGTGAATATTATCATTTCATTTTAACATCTTTCGTAAATAATACAAATGCCTTCCATTTAAGTCTAGAGTAACAAAAACAACTTTCAAAAATAAACAAACATTTAATAAAGCAAAATACTACATAAACGCTTACACGCACGTCTTGCTTCGTTTACTTTTACAAACCTTGTTGAACACGACGAAAAAAATCGAAACCAAATGTCCCACAACGTAGCCCAGCAGGACGCCCACGCAACAAGGAATCGGCCACGCCTGCCACGGCCTCTCCCAATCCAAGGGAATATACAGCGCACTTCCCCAGGCCCCGATAATACTGAACTGCACATTACGTAGTGTCACATCCGAGAGGGAAATACCGGCGGAGAAACTCGACAATTCCCCGAAGGCGTGCAGGCTTCCCTTGACCCCCACGTGCATCAAACTGTGGCAAGTCGTGCAGGCGGTCATCAGCAGCGCAAACATCAGGGTTTCCTCGTGTTCGCTCAGCACTGGTGCTCCGTAACACACGGCGATCACGAAGTAGAATACGACTGTGGTGAACACCAATCCCAGTAGTTTCTTGACGTTGAATTTGGAGCGGTGCGCGGCGTGTGCTGAATATTTTGATTTTATTAAGTCGGCGGCTAGTAGGATCACGATCACGTAGATCGAGCTGAGCTTGCCTAGTTTAACAATCGAGTTGGTGGAGGATAGGATGGCCAGTAATATAAGGACGTAGGCTGTGGTGAATAGTCCATTGCGTACTATAAGTTTTGGACTAGTTTGATACTCCATTTCTAAAACAGATAAGTGTATTAATTAATTGATCGATGAAAATGTTGCACTCACATTATATTGTGATTTGGAATGAGTGGTTTTTTAATAGGGGGAGGGAACCTTAGCTTAACCCTAACATAAATATGAGCACCAATCGTAGCAAATTATTGTAAAAGAAATTGTAATCCGTACTGAAAATACCTCGATTAAAATAAGGAGACGTATCAACATAGCACACCGTCTCATGATTTTCGTGCATGCACATTGTTTAATATCATAAACTGGAAATTACCCGTGAATTATCTTATAGATATGCATTGATTGTAACATTGCGTTTATTTACTCTGTAAATATAATCTTTATTTTTATATTTATTTCTGCTGTCAGTTGGGATCTGTCAGATTGCATACATTATAAAAATAATCATAATTTTTTTGAGGTTTCTTATCCGTTAAGAGATGTCGCCAAAATGCGAAGTTTCTTATCTTGAATTATATTTTCTATGGCATTTTTCTCATAGATAAGTAATTGTGAAGGCTTTCACTTCGTGATACATTTTGAATAATTCAAATAAAATGAGCAGCTTCACAATAAAGTGACACCAACTCGTTTTATTTGAATTTATAGGAAGGATGAATACAGTTGCACGCGATTATTTTTTTACACCTATGAAAGTATCTGTTCTTGAATTGTATTTTCTATGGCGTTTTGTCATAGATGATGATCATTCATAGTGGAGAGTAAATACAGTGTCAAGTAATGGTTTGTGGAAGTTTCTTATGTTAAATTTTTAATACCTCTGTAAATTACAATTTGAATCATTAAAATCAATTTAACCATTAAAAAATTGCTGCGGCAATATTTATTATTGCAGGATTTGCACTTTTATTCCAAAAGATTAAAGGATTATATGTTTGGCGGTCATTTACTGCTTACATTATCAAAATCATCTCTTAGAATTGCTATTTAGAAGCTTTTAAACATTTTTCGTTCGGATTTCCGCCCGTCGTCGCCACCTATTAGACGGTGGCTGAACTGCTAAGTGATGTTTTTGAACAGCGCCAAAATGCTCGAACTTTACACCTATTGTCAAAGTGTTAATATTAAGCAATGGGCTGTGCATAAAACGGTAGACGATTTAATTCTGAATCGAATGGTGTATAAAATAGCTGAGGAAATTTAGCGGTTTTCCTGTAATTTGCGAATGAAAATTAAGCACGACACACTTACCGACATTTACAGTTCACTGTAACATAAAAATTCAATAAAGAAGAATTGGCTATATTCTTCAATCAAATACTGGTTACAATACTTATTTCTGATTAATCATTTAACTATTTATATTGTTAATGCATTACAATAAGAGAAATATACGAGAAATCATAATCTAAGTAGAGGGCTCCACCTGTTATCGTGGGGATAAACTACTTCATAATTTGTGGATGTAATAATTGTTGTAATAATAAAAGAATATTTAAAAACTTAAAAAGAATGTTGTCTCATGATTAAATAAATTCACTTGTGTATATTTACGTACTTAAATTGCAGAAACAATATTTTATAATATACACGCCTAATCCCAAGCAACCCGATATACGCATAACTCGAATTAATTTATAATTAAAAACTTCTAATTTTATACGTAACAGGGACAAAACCATAAGTGTAATCCTGAGTAAAGCTTAAAAAATAGTGGAAATATTTAAGTATTTAAATTGCGGAAATAATGGTATTATATAAACGCCTACTTGTAGGCAACCCAATATACTATAACTTAAATTTTTTATTAAAAACTTCTAATTTTAAATATAATAGGGACACAAGCATGAGTGTAATCCTTAGCAACGCTTTACAAATATTACACTTATGGCTTTGTCCCTGTTACGATTAAAATTTGAAGTTTTAAATAATAAATCATTTAGTTATACGTGTATTGGGTTGCCTGTAAGCAGGCGTTTATATAATATAATTATTTCTGCAATTTATATACTTTAATATTCACATTATTTTTTAAGCTTTGTGAAGGATTACACTTATGGTTTTGTCCTTGTCACGTTTAAAATTGGAAGTTTTTAGTAATAAATTAATATTATGTATGCGTGTATTGCATTGTCTGTAAGTAGGCGTTTATGTAATATAATTATTTCTGCAATTTAAATACTTAAATATTCGCACTATTTTTGAAGATTTACTGAGGATTACACTTATGGTTTTGTCACTGTCACCTTTAAAATTGGAAGTTTTTTATAGTAGTTATGCGTTTATCGGGTTTCCTGTGATTAGGCGGATATATTATAATGTATTGTTTCTGCAATTTAAATACGACAATATCTACAAGTAAATTTATTTTATTATTAGATAACAGTCTTCTTAAGTTTTTAAATATTCTTTCATTATTAAAACAATTATTAAATCCACAAATGAAAACGTAGTTTATCCCCACGATAACAGAGGGTACCCTCTGTGAAGATTAGGATTCCTTATATATTTCTCTTATTGTAATGCATTAATAATATAAAAAGTTAATTGAATAATCAGTAATAAGCATTGGGACCCGTATTTCATTGAAGAATATAGCAAATTGTTGTGCATTTAATTTTTAAGTTACAGTGAACTGTAAATGTCGGTAAGTGTGCCGTGCTTAATTTTCATTTGCAATTTACGAGAAAACCGCTAAATTGACTCAGCGATTTTATACACCATTCGATTTGGAATTAAATCGTCTATCGTTTCGTGTGTAGCGCATTGCTGAATATTAACACTTTGATTATAAGGATAAAGTTCGAGCATTTTGGCGCTGTTCAAAAACATCACTTAGTAGTTCGACCATCGTCGAATAGATGGCGATAGATGAATAGATGGTTGAAAAATAAAAAGGCATTTTTCATTTTCGATAGTTTGCAATTGGATCGACGATATATTGTAAGCTGTGTATCAATAAGATAATTACTGCTAAATCACCGGGATCTATTAAAGTAAAAAGCAATATGCTAAGATGCACATGCACAAATACAGTTATAAGGACATTGGGTATTTGATAACCAGAATGACAAAAACACAACTTATTTAATGTTATTTATTAACTAAACAGTGGAAATAATATTTTAAATTTTATCAGTAAAACATAAAGGAGAATTTCTTTTTCTAAAGTAACTAACGGAATGCATAATGACCCTAGTCTATGATTATCTGCACCCTTACAATTAAAACATTAGAAACGGAAACATGCAGTTGATGATGTTCGAAACAGGAATAACATTAAATTGCTCAACATTTATATTACACAACAATATATATATATATATAGCGGCTAATCTCTATTTTACATTATGTATGATGTATACCTATATAACTCTGAATAGTCGTCCCCGTCATCAGTCTTAAATATATAATTTCTTTTGTAATGTTATTCAAAATAAAATCGTCAGCTGGAGGCATCTCGTCGACCTCAGTCTTATATTACACAATACGTAAAATATTTTGAAAACTTCAACCATACAATCAACGAGGATATGTCATTTATGTACAGAAATATATATCTATTATTATTTGCTCGTTTGACTTTGTTCCCATATTATATCTTCGTAGAAGCGTGGATCACAAATTCTCATCGCCGCCCTTTTGTAGACATAATAGTAGAATGGTGATACTGAAAGTGAACATTGTATTAATTGCAGATTAACGAACAGGTTGCATATTCATATATTCAGGCTACATTTCGTTTTATTGTATTTATCTAATGCTTTCTGCAACAAGTAAGGTTTTTCCCAATTTGTTTAATTGAATAAAAAACAAACTTAGGCGTTAGTGGGTTAAACCGTAAATGGTAGAAATGTTACTTACCGAGTCGCTGTATAATGAAGAACCCTAAAAATGGCGACGACCAGAATTTGTCAAGATCCCGAGACTGCGTGCACAGAATCCATATGTACAGCACGGTGGTCAGCAGAAAGTAGAAAATGCATATGCATATCGTCACACGGAATCTGTCGTATAATAGCTCCACTAAGCCGGCCTGAAATGGTAATGAACTTTATTTAGCACTGCCGCTACAGAATAAAATTGTTATAAGCAAAGAAAAACCCGGCTTTGGTTTCTAACTAGGATTGGTGTCGGTTTGTGAGGCTTTTTTTTTTCATTTTTGCATTCGGAGATTCTATGATGAAATACAATTGTTATAAGCAAAGGAAAACCTGGCTGTAGGTTTTGTGAAGCTTTTTCAATTCTGCATTTGGAGATTCTATGCAAACTGTTGTTATTTCTCGTCTAACAAACATACTCACCTGGAAGACGTAAGTGGAGAAGAAGGAGAGGAGTAGAAGTGCTAGTGCGAAGATTAAACAAACATCTTGAACTCTGAAACATAAAACACGCATCCGAATTAATTTTGGTTTGTAATATACCGTGAGATCGAAAAGTTAAAAATGGTAGGTGGCACGATTTTTAAAAATTCCTATAATAATTAAAATGTAGTTATATCGGCTGCATGGAATTAGTCGGTGCGGTTCATGATCATTTTGTTGGGTGGTGGGTGTGCCGTATCCTACAATCCAACCAGTTGCACGTGAAGCTAGTGAAAGAATGATAATGAACAAAGTTTTTGTACTTGAAAATTGACGATTTGTAAAACTGTTTCGCGAGTGCGGTGCATGATCATTTTGTTGGGTGGTGGGTGTTCCATATCCTACAATCCAACCAATTGCACCTGAAGTTAGTGAAGATTTAGAAAATCAAAAGAAAATTATGGCTTGTGAATGATTAACACCACCCATCGCTTTGTGATACAAAGTTGGTTTATTATCACATTCCGCACATTAAGTAAAGCAAGTTTAGTAAAGAATAAACAGGTGTAAATAAAATTTATTCAATTGAGATTACAAAAAGTAATCTTCCTTACTAAATACAAAATGATTTCACCTTCCGGTGTGAACTCACAATGTTTCATCTTGTACGGATTTGAAGCAAAAAATCAATTTATGTTTCTGCCGAGAGAACAAATTATTTTACATTTAAAAAAAAAGTGTTAATTATTTTACACACACACAATTTGTTTAAATTATACACAAACACAAGCAGGAAAAGATTAACATCAGCATAGATTAAGTAAACATCATTTATGAAAGTGCTTGACATTTAACCTTTCCAAGCCAATTTCAAAAGAATTACACAAAACAAACAACATGAACTGCTATTGATTGCTGCACGTTAAAAACCATGAGTAAAGGTCATTCGTCAGCCCTAATCACCATTTAAAAACCTATTTACCTTTTGACCATGACTTATGTCACATCTCAGTTAATGTTTTTTATTTAATTAAAAACTGCAACGGGGTGCTTGAAATTTTTAATAATAATCCTGTTACACTGCCTTTACTTATTGAATAAAGAAAACACCTTTAAAGTATATGTATATATTAAATAGCAATATTGGTAAATAATTTACATTTTGACCGTGACTCACGTCACATCTCAGTTAATGTTTTTTATTTAATTACTAAAAACTGCAATAGCGTGCTTGAAATTTTTAATAATAATACAATTATACTGCCTTTATTTATTGAATAAAGAAAACACCTCTAAACCTTTAATTTATCAGATAGCAACATTGCTAACAAATGTTATTGTCAAGTTAAAAATATGTCATCATCGTGGAATAAGTTGTTCTATTATTAGAAACGCACACAATAAACAAGCGGCACTTACATGAAGAATATGAGCAGCACGGAGTGGTGCTTCCTGTAGGTGATGGAGAAGGTGTTGATCAGCACGTCGAGCAGAATCAGCAGTGTTTGTATTGTGAAAATGAACTTAAATTTTTTAGGGTTAATCTTCATCATACTTCTTTTCGCACTAACTCATGGCTCACACTGGGGGATATCGATCCGCGGATTGGCATTTAACGCAAACAATGAGGACCTGTGGATATTGAATTTTCAGCGCCCTACATACGGGGGCGGGATGTTCGCGCTGGCGCCATCTCTCGGCGCGCCCACGTCCCGACATCGATCGGCGAAAATTCGCTAAATTTTCGATTTCGGGGCTCGCACTGTTCGATTTGATTCGCTCGGATGTTCACCGTGCGTCTGTTTAAATGAGGAGTTTTAGGTATAGAAAAAAAAGATCTGTAATTATCTATCACATAATAATTACAGCAGTGACGGTTTGCGGGTTTTTTTTCTGGTACGGCCGAGGAACAAGAGGTGGTAATACAGATAGGTAAGGTCACGCAGCCAGCCGTCTCTGCAACTGACCCTACCTATCTGTATTACCACCTCTTGTTCCTCGGCCGTACTAGAAAAAACCCCGCGAACCGTCATTGAATTACAGATCTTTTTTTTTTTTGTTATGTAAAAACGTAAGAAGGTTCTACTTCGTTGTACATGCTTTTATATGGCATAAAACACTTTTTACTTTGTATAACACTTTGATTTATTCGTTTGACTTAAATCAAAGTGTTGAACAAAGCAAAAAGTATAAGATAAACTGTGTGGCTTCCAGTGACGGTTCGCGGGGTTTTTTCTGGTATGGCCGAGGAACAAGAGGTGGTAATACAGATAGGTAGGGTCAGTTGCAGAGACGGCAGGCTGCGTGACCGCACCTATCTGTATTACCACCTCTTGTTCCTCGGCCGTACCAGAAAAAACCCCGCGAACCGTCACTGGTGGCTTCTGTGGCACAAATGGCGGAGTTTTGGTGGTTGCAGGTTCGATCCCTGTCGGAGGCATGTTCACACTTTTGATCCAGTTTAATACGAAGAATTTCAAAAATTATTTGCAACTAAATCATAATCATTTCATTATAAAAGTAAAGTGTTTTATTCCAATTGCAGATCTCTTTTATATCGGTGTGGAATCATTCGATTTTTGTGCTTTAGTAAGGGAGAAATTAAACTGAATTCAAAAGAGTTAAGTCTCTTACTAACGTTAACAATTATTCTCTTTATAAATGGCGAAATTATTAATTCTAAAATTCTTCTTGATTGTTATTTATTCTTTGCTAAAATACCTACAAATCAATGACAGTTTGCGGGGTTTTTTCTGGTATGGCCTTGTTCCCCAGCCGTACCAGAAAAAACCCCGCGAACCGTCACTGCTACAAATGAAAAATCAAAAATTTCACGTCGTGTTTTCTTTACTGCCCTTTAAAAACTTGACTAAATGTAATAAAAAATGCATCGGCAACAAGCAATGCCTCAAGTTTAAAAACACTATTTCTTAGAATTTAGCTCTTTCTTACATTAGTATTTAGATTACATATAATTTAACACTTAGCACTCGTATATCACCTTATAATCGCCACAATACGTTTTACCATTGTGCTCTCAAATATAAACACGAATATCGGCATCTTATAGTCGCCACAATACGTTTTACCATTGTGCTCTTAAATGTAAACACGAGTGCAAAGGGTTATCTATCTAATCTAATATCTACTAAAATGTATTAATCGATTTACTTTTGATGTTTCTTCAGTCTAGATTCAATTTACTTACCGTCACACCAACGTAGATCATTATTACGTAGAACGAATATTAAATAAAACAACGTTTAAGAATAACATGGTGGTAATTTGTTAATGGCTAAAATTATCTCATACAAAAATACATTTGTAACAAATTCTATACACAATAAATAATACAGGGATTTATAACGGTTCAACTTAAGATTATAAGGGAGTCTTCCTGGAATTGTGGATCATATCTAGGAACTTGTCCACGTCGATCTTCCTCAAGAGCTTCTTCGGGAATTTATTGCTCCCGTCGTCTTCATCGCGGTCGGCCTTTCTTTTCTTACCTTCACTACAAATAATAACACTACTTTAAACTCGAGACAAAATAATTCAACAAATTAGAAACAACTTTACTTGTTGCAGAAAGCATTAGATAAATACAAGAAAACGAAATGTAGCCTGAATATATGAATATTTAAAATAATTCAAATTGAGATATTTGATTTATTTTATTTATTGAACATATCACATGTTCATTAAAAAAAACCTGAAGTGTGCCATGATTTTGTATTTAAAAAAATGTAAGTTGGCACACATGTTAGGAATTGACATACAAAATGTCAGATCGTTCTAAAAGTCACAATTATTCCGTGGTCATAATGGTTTACAGCAACCAGCAAAAACGTTTCCAGTTGAAAGTTATTTCCGAAATGGGACTAAAGTGGACGAAAATTAGGTGTATTCATTCGACGCACCTTTGGCTGAGTTTTAGGAAGAATTTCCTAACGTTCCCATTATTTATGATGAATTTAAAAATACCTTATCACGATCTGTTGTATTGTTTCATGAACGGGTAGTATTCTCCGTAAACCAATAAGTGGTAGACCAGTCAAACGTACCTAGAATGCAATTAACACAGCCCAAGGAATTTTGGAACGTGAACCTACGTCTTCTCTGCGTCGTTAATCACAGCAAATTAATTATTAATTTATCGGTCGGAACATGCCGCAAGTCACATAACCTCAATATGTGTTACCAACTTAAATTTTTAAAAATAAAAAATCATGGCACACTTGAGGTTTTTTTTAATGAACATTATGTAGTCAAAAATGGTTGGCAACACGTTTTCTGAAAATCCCTAAAATTATATTGGCTGTCTGGAATTCTCCAATGCAGTGTTAATTTTGACATCTTGTGATTTTTTAAGGTTACTTGAAAATAGTTTTAATCTGCCGATTTTAAACATCAGTTATTTCTAGAACCGACCATCACTATTAATAATGCATTTAGGATTCATAATCCAGCTGTTTTATTTAAATTTCAGGGTTTTTCAAGCCAAAATTCTCATTTTTCTCATTCTCATGATATGCGACATACATCATTTATCTCTGAAGGTAATTTTCCAGTTACTGATACTAAACAATACGCATGCGCGAAAATCATGCGGACGGTATGGTATGTTGTCAGGTCTCCTTATTTTAATCTGGGTATTTTCATTTACAATAATTTGCAACTATTGGTGCTCATACTGTATGCAAGTTAATGGTTGCAAATGGTAGGTGCTTATGCTTAGGTTAGGGTTAGTTTAAGCCCCCCCCTCTTTAGACCGACTGGTAGTTTAACCCCCAGTAGTTTAATTATTTTATACTTTATTTTACGTCAGTAATAGTGAGACAATAAATCCGGCAATGTCGCAAATATTGGTCTGAAGTTGTTGCGTTTACTTCAGTCCATTCATTAGTATCAGTAACTGGAAGATTACCTTTCTGAAACAAAATTTCGTGGCTTACACGATATAACCAAATAACAACTTACCCTAACGTGAAGCAGTAATCCATCAGATCAAACTCGTTACGATTTTTATTAGCCGCCCGATCGCTCCCGCTGCTCGAGGGCTGGTTAATGGAATTATCACAGTTTACGTTCACAATGTTTTTCGCACTTAAAAGTTTCTTTTTGTCCTCGGAATCACCCTCGGTCCTCTTCCTCTTGTTCCGACTCCGCCTGCGCACCCTCTTCCCCCTCCTCTCCTGAAGGTCGTCCGGACGCGAGCCGTAAACGCCGGAATCCGATCTCGACGGAACGGAAATGATGTTGTCGTTCGCCTCCAGGGTAATCGGACGCGTGACGTTCTTCTCGAGCGCGTCTATATAAATCTCGACCATTCTCGTCCTCGACCTCAGCAAGTTCTTGTCCCACCTGATCCTCCTGTGCTCCGCCCGCGAATCGTGGACGCACTCGACGTGCTCGGTGAAGGTCTCCGTCTGGAAGCGCACCTGCTCGCCGAGCGTTATGTCGATCGGGTCGTACAGCATCTCGAACTTCTTCTTCACCTCTTCGGCCTTTCTCTTCTCCCGTTTCTTGGTCTTCTTCTTCAGCCTCTTCAGGTCGGATTTTATCTTCCGAGCGTCGGGACGTTCGACGATTTCCGCGTAATGGCGGTCGTGAGATTTCCTCCGCGTTTTATTCGATCTCCTCCTTTTTCGCGAGTTCGACGAAGATTCATCGATCACCAGCGTCGATTCGTCGCCGGAACTTGCGATCTCGCCTTCTTCTATTTCGATATCTGGCTTCCCTTCGGTGTCTTTGTCCGCGGCGTCTGGTTCCACGGGTTTTGAATAAACTAACGTGGCGGTGCCGTCAGCGGCGCACAAGCTTCTGTATTCTTTTATGTAATCTGCGACCGGGACCGTCGACGGTTTTGGAAATTCTTCGTCCAGCAACACCGTCACATTTTGGTTGCTATCTGGACTATTGCTCATATTCAATTCTTCTCGATCTCCAGATGTGTCGGCATTTTCTTGATTAGATTTTACATCCTCCTCTTCTAAAATGTTTGACACACTGTTCTCCGCTGTTTGATCCTTGAATTCATTTGGAAGTGGTATTGCATCTAAAGCATCACTTGAAAGTGGTATTGTATCTGAAGCATCACTCTGAAGAGGTATTGCATGTAAATCATCACTTGGGAGTGGTATTCCATCTAAAGCATCGCTTGGAAGTGGTATTATACCTGAAGCATCGCTCGGAAGAGGTATTGCAGCTAAAGCATCACTCAGAAGTGGTGTTCCATCACTCGGAAGTGGTATTCCATCTGAAGCATAACTCAGAAGTGGTGTTCCATCACTCGGAAGTGGTATTCCATCTAAAGCATCACTTGGAAGTAGTATTGTATCTGAAGCGTCACTCTGAAGTGGTATTCCATCTAAAGCATCACTTGGAAGTGGTATTGTATCTGAAGCATCACTCGGAAGAGGTATTGCAGCTAAAGTATCACTCAGAAGTGGTGTTCCATCACTCGGAAGTGGTATTCCATCTGAAGCATCACTTGGAAGTGGTATTGTATCTGAAGCATCACTCGGAAGTGGTATTGCAACATCACTTGGAATTAGTGCAAAATCAGAAGTATGACTTGTAATTAGTGATACATTCCAAGAATCAGTTGGAGTTAACGTTACATCTGAAGCAGCTTCAACAGGGTCAACTTCAACAGGGACACGAGCAGGCGAAGTCGTCCAAGCAACGCTGGAATTTAATTCGTCGTCGTAATTATTTGCACTCGACTCGAGAACGGAAGCGTCGTTGTCTTCATAATCACTGAATTCGCTTCCCTCAGCTTTACAAGAATTCGCTGGAACATCCTTCGGAACTTCGCTTGCATCCTCTAGCTCCAACTTCTGTTTCAGATCTTGCAAAATCTTTGCAGGTGATTCATTAGTTTCTTGTGGGATCTTCCTGGGCGCTTCGTTCGTTTCCCGCGGTTCGCACATCTTCGTAGGTGATTTTGTAACTTCCCGTGATTCGCTGCAAGTTTCCTCAACTCGTTTCAGGCGAGGACTTTTCGAAGCTGCTGCAGCCGAGGGTTCTTGATCGATGGGCGCTTTGTTCAAAAGCGTTTCCTCCTCATCCATTTCCAGTTCTTCCAAGATCTCGTCGTCGTCGTTCTGAAACTCGTTCAAAACTTTATCTTCGTCGATCTCGTCGGTTTGCGATTCGCTCAGAACGTTGGCTTCCTCGTCTACCTCCGAAATCCCGCCGGTTTCTTCATCTCTTAAAATCCTCTCGTTGACTTCGAATTCTCTTAAAATCCCCCCTGCATTGACCTTGGATCCTCCCAAAATCTCCTCATCATCCACTTCATCGTTTAGCGATTCTTCAATTACCACACGCCCTCTCACGGCCTCCTCCTTACTCTGTGATTCGTTCGAAATGCTGGTTTGCTTGTTAATCTCCAAACTCTCGCCATCTTCCGGCGATTTGCTAATTTCTTCGTTGGCCTCGGATCTCGTCAAAATATCTTCTTCGTTATTTCCAGTTTCTCTTGAAACTTCGTCACTCCTTTTGGTTTCTTTCGCATGCAAAATGTAAGTATCTTCTTCGTTACTTCCAGTTTCTTTTAAAACTTCGTCACTCCTGTTGGTTTCTTCCGTTGCATCCAAAATGTAAGTATCTTCTTCGTTACTTCCAGTTTCTTTCAAAACTTTGTCACTCCTTTTGGTTTCTTCCGTTGCATCCAAAATGTAAGTATCTTCTACGTTATTTCCAGTTTCTTTTAAAACTTCACTGGAAATCTCTTCATCTTTATCTTCCGCTGCGTCCAGTGGATGCCGTTGAGATTCTATTTCAAGAGCTTCTGATAAGCCCGGCAAAGCTTGATCATCAGCCACGGTTGAAGATTCCGTTACAACCATTGTGTCCTCCAATTCTCGATTGTCCGTTACGGATACGGATTCTGCCTTGACTCCATTAAGACGTGTCGGCGGGTTTTCAAATTCTTCGGCATCTGCTATGGGTGAAGATTCCGCTTCAACCTCTTCGAGAGGTGTTGGTGTGTTCGATAATTCTTCCACGTCTGTCACAGGTGGAGATTCTGTTACTGCGGTTTCAAGAGGTAATGCTCGTGTCGAAGATTCTGTTTCCAGCTTGTAACCTCGACGGGTGGAAAGTTCTGCTCCTGAAGTCTCGAGATTTTGAACGAGATCCGTCCTTACTTTGATGCTCCACCTTTTCCCGGATTTTCCAGAGCTTCGATTTAGCGAAAAATCTTCCTCAGGTTGTGTTACACCGTCCGATTCATCGATTCCCTTTAGCGAATGAGTTGCATCTTGTGGCAAACATTCTAAATCTGCATCTTCCATTTCTTCTGTATTCTCAAAGGTCTGCCCCAGATCTTTCCTCACCTTGATACTCCATCTCTTGCCGGGGCTTTCGTCAACTGGTCCATCGGCAATGGGATTTAATGGAGGTTCCGGAATTCCGCCCGACTGATCCGAGCTTCCCTCTAAACCCCCGAGATCTTTCCTGACTTTCAGATACTTCTTGCTCGCTTCCTCATTCAAAACTGCCTCATCGGTAACTGCACCGACCTCACCGACCTGTGGAGTGTTTGGGAACGTTCCAACTTCCTGAACGCAGAGGTTTAGAGGACTCGTGACCTCCAAATCTTCCATCGGCTGTTGCAGATCTTTTCTGACCTTAATGCTCCACCTCCCGCCGTCCTGCTGGTTTGAGGATCTCGACGTACCCGGCGCGTCCTCGGAGCGCTGCACGAGATCCTTCCTGACCTTTATCTTCGCCGGCGTTTCCCCAGGCAGGAGATCCCTTCTGACGGTTATCTGCCCTGAGATTTCGCACAAATGTTCACCAACGTTTCTCACCATCAACTCGCTCGGAGGTTGCACGAGGTCCCTCCTAACCTGTATCCTGCTCAAATCCTCGCCGGTCTGTATGAGGTCCCTCCTGACGTGTATCAGCCCGGGCGGTTCGGCTAGATCCTCACTCCTCTGCACCAGATCCCTTCGGACGTGGATGTTGTACCGCCTGGTGGGATCCTCGGGGTTTTCGCTGGGTTGCGTCGAACGGTTTAAATCCTCGACGGTCAGATCCCTCCTCACTTGAATATTGTATCTCCTGGGGGAATCGCTTTGGGCTGCCGGTTCCTGGATTGGAGTTTCTTCGCCAGGAGGAGTCGGCTCCGTGTTGTGCGGCGTACGGTAGGTCCAACAGTAAGGCCTGACGACCACCGGGGATCTCGAGGTGCTGGGCGCTGATTTTTCCCGGGGGCTGCACAGCGACGGCCTTTTGAAACGTGTGGTTACCGTAGCTATAGGTTTGGGATTGTTGGAAGAAGAAGAGGGTAAAGAAGTCTTTGCATTGTCTGCGATGCTTGAACGTTTTTTCTTATCGGGAGTATTCGGTGTTAAACTCGTCTCTAAAATGCTTAGTAAAGGAGGCGCCGTTTCGGTTGTATCATCTTGATTACACGTTGTGGGAAAGCTAGGACCAGCTGTAGTTTCTGCAATGGCCTCTTCACGGTGCGATACGGTACACTTTTGATCTTCCGGAGATGCGTTTTCTTGCCCTTCTCTTTCACCATCAGATTCTTCCGCTTCGGTCCTGATTTTGCATCCGGATTTAGCGTAGGTGCACAGCTGATCATCTCGGGACGAACTTTTGGCAATGCCTTCTTGATCCACCAGAGAAGTACGTGCGAGTTTCGATTTACTTTCTTGTTCGGTGCTATTGTTCGGAAGTTTAACGACTTGCAATAGGTTTATCTGGGTGGGTTGCGGAGATGCGGCAACTGATAACAACTCATCGCAACTTGAAACTCTCGACGCCGAGGAATCTTTCAGGACGCCCTTTTTCGTCTCCACATCTTTTCCTTGGATGGTCTCGGTGCTTGACGAAAACAAAGCCTTCTTTACGGATTGTTCCCTTCGCGAAGAATCAGCGTCGTCATCGGATATCGGAGAATACATGACGTTCTTATCTCCTGCTGCCACAACGCGTTTGCTGCATTTGTTATTCTCGGTGGTGGAACCTTTCGGCGAGTAAATAGAATTTTCGTCGGATTTTTTCAGAGCCATCTTTGAATCACGAGGATTATCCGTTTGTTCCGAATTCGTTTCATCTACCGTCATAACTCTTTCACCTTTCACTAAAGGATTATTTCCTCCGTCAACTCTATTACTCTCAACCAACACGGAAAGAGATATTTTGTTGTCTTCCCCGTCGTCTTTATTCAAGAAGCTCCTATCGTCGGATTCGATCTTTATTTCGTGATGAAGCGCGGAGACACTCTTAGAATCATCTTGCGTCGATTCCTCTTCCTTACATCGAATCGAGGAAAAAATTGTATCCGTGGATTGAATACTTGCAGGCGCTTCCGGCATGGTATCTTCATCCAATAAACGATCCTCTTCCTTCACCTGAGATTCACCGCCGCCCTCCTCCTCGCCGATCTCTTCGTTCACGTAGATCGAATCTTCGAAATTGTCGTCCGGATAGTCGGACGCGGCGTCGTCGTCGTTCACATTGTCCACGTGAATGTCCTCTCCGTCATCGAGGCCTTCCAAGCGATCGTCCTGCTCCTTCGCGTATTCCGTGTGGACCTGAATTCGAACATCCGAAGGCTTCCACTGATTGCAATCTTCTTCCAAATTCACCGAAGAAGTTTCTTCCTTAAAATCACTTCCATCGGATGACATTTTCACCGGATCATCTGCAGTAAAAGAATTTATTGAGTAACATTGCATAGCGGCGGCTCTCATTTTTTCCTTCTCCTCTTCGAAAAACTTCTTGGCCATCCTGATGTCGGCCGCGAGGTTATCTTTGAGCTTTCGGTTCTCCACCTCTCGATCTTCTTTCGTGTGTGGCAGTGTGTTCTTCATTTTCTTGGACGAAGTTACTTTGTTCTTCGGACTTTTTGTTAGGGCCTTCTTCGCGATTTGAGCCTTCTTTACGAAAAGGGTTTTTCTTGGCGGCTTATTTACAACAACGGTTTTTGCAGGAACCTTATTTACAACAGCAGTTTTTGCGAGAACCTTCTTTACAACAAGAATTTTTGCAGGAGTCTTATTCACAACAACAGGTTTCGTCGGAGTGCTGTTTATGATCTGAATTTTTAACGGGGTCTTATATTTGTCCTGGATTTTTTTTATTACTTCGTGCAGTCGGTCTCCGTTATTATTGATGTTTTCTTTTCTGATCGATTCTATCGATCTGAATTTGTGGTTTTTGGTTAAAGCAATTCCTTCCGCCTTCTTGTCATTTTGTTGAACCTCGATGGTTTTCTTCTGTTTAATACACGATTCAGCTTCAGTTCCCTTTTTGTTCTCCGCTGTATCTTGTTGTAGTGGTTGATCTGGTTGTTTCAATTTTGCTATACTGGGTGGAACGATTTCTTCAACTGCATTTTGATTAGATGAAATAGTTGCATTAGGATTTTGAACTGAATTGCTGTTTTCAGTCGTAATGGTTTCATTGCTCTTTATAATTTCTGAAGAATCTGAAGAACAGTTTCTTGGATTTTCTGCAATAATTCTCCTAGTTTCATCGGCGGTAGCTTCATTTACCTTTTGATGCTTTACATCCGACTTCTTGCATTGTACAAGAGAAACCTTGTTGGAATTGCCTATTGTAGAAGGAACACTTATTATTGCGGCTGTTTTTGTTAAATGCTGATCTTTCTCAGTCGGATTGCTTTCGATTGTATTATTATAAAGATATCCATCCGCAGATGATTTATAACCATCTCTCTGATGGTCTTTGTTGACTAGTTTTGTTCCATCTCTTACAGAAATAATTTGCTTTCTAACCGTTTTAATCTGCTCTGAATTTTTAGTCTCGTCTCTCTTCCTCTTATCGTGGGTGAACTCTTTATCTTTTACCTTCTCCGTTTCGTTCTGACGCAATTTATCTTTCATGGCTTTCCGACACTCATCTTTCTCCGCGACTTCAGGTGAACATTTCGAATCCGAAACTTTCTGAACACTCTCTGGTGGATCACGCGACAGAGATTTCTGATTTTCTGGAGGTTGGTTAATTGATGCGCTTGATGATTCCGAATTTACAGACTTTTCACTAGCGGTTAGCGGTATGGATTTATCACAGATAGGAAATGAATCAGTTGCCGGTGTCGCGGAAGAATTAATCGATTCCGAAACCACCCTTTTGGATTTAAACGGCAAAACGCGTTTCTTTTTCCTCCTAAAGATCGTGCGCTTGACGTCGTGACTATTTTTGAAAACGCGTTTTTTACATCCCGAGGATTTTCGCTTGCGTAAACTATTCCTAATCAAAACATTGCACTTGTCCGACGCGAGCGGTTTCCGCAAGCCATTCTTAACATCCGAATTCGATTCAGGATGCAATCTAGTACCAACCTCGGAATTGGCGCTCAACTCGACCGTTGCTGAATCATTATTTTGATTAATTAAACCAATTAGTGTTGCGTCATTTGTTGCATCATCCTGATTGTTAATATCGGATCCTAATAAACTTGCACACTGTTGGAACATTTCGGAAGAAATTAATTTCTGAAACAAGCTTACGGCGTTCCGCTCCGGCCGCTCCCTCCCGCTCTCCAAAAACGAAATCTTCTCGTGCAGCAACGCTCTGTTCTCCGTTAGAACTTCGCACTTATCGTCCATCGCCGTGACCAAACTCCTGACGAGCTCGTTCTGGGGAAAACTGGATTTTTCCAAGCTGACGACCCTCGCCTTCAGCAACTCCCTGTTCTCTCGCATCACCTCGCTCTTCTCGTCCATCTCCCGGATGATTTTCTTCCTGAGCTCGTTCTCCATCCTGTGGTTGGTCGCCTCCGTGCAACAGGTGATCCGCGCGTCGTTCGCCCGTAGTATGCCGCCCGCATTATTGAAACACTCGCGGTGATAAGCACCCCCGCAGTGCACGCAGACCACAACTCTCGTTTGTTTCTCGCAGCAGTTGAACTTGAAAGGCACTGTAGCAGGGTTTCTGGTAAAACTTACGTTACTAGACGTGCCGGGGGTGTTAACCTTGAACAATCTGGAGGCGTTAGTGTTCTCGTTGCTTTCCGGTGGCCTCCAGATACCACCGGCATTCCCCGCGCCGGGTCGTTCTGTCGGAAAACTGAATAGGTTATCGTTCGCTTCAACGGTTATGGGTCGAGTGATGAAACTTCCCAGGGCCTCCGAGTAAATATCCACGGACTGCGGCCCCTGAAGGGGCTTCCGATCGCTGACGATTTTTTTGCGCTCATTGTCCTCTTCGAAAACGCAGTGTATTTGTTCGGTGCACTCCTGCACCGCGAACGAAACGTGGTCCCCTAACGCGGTGTCCACTAAATCATAATTTTTCGGTTTCATTTCTAGACATTTCACTTTTACTTTCGTTACACAGTCTCACAACGTACTGTTTACTTTCAGCGGGCTTTTAGGTTAGGACTTTTATGGTGATCGGGTACTAAACGTACAACCCAAGAATATTTACCGATTCCTCATTATTATTCAACGTAACGCGCCTGATTAGTATTTGCTGCAACGGGTTGTAGTTTTTATTGAATTTTAACTTACGGATTTTGATTTTTCAGGCTTTAATATAGAAAGACGATCTTGTAGGTTTGGCAACGCAGCATTTAATGTCAAATTGTAAGTCGTAAAAGGCTAGTTTACACTGTAACATAACCATAGATAGTATTTATGAGAGACATGGGTTGCCTACTAATGCGCGGGGAAAATTTTATAATCTCGAATTGACGCATGACGACGACCGTTCAGTGAACGGTTTTTTAAGGGGTTGGAACAAACCTATGATATACATAAATTTAAGTGTACATGAATAAAAACAGCGTTAAAAAAGATTGTATGTCTTAAAATGCACTTTCAATGGATGTATTTAGTTACGGTGAACACAACTAGGTGGCGGGACCTATATTGCAATGCAACATCAATTTATTATTTTATTTGTGCTAGTTGTAAATATTGGAAGTTGTTGTCCTAATCTCGAATTGACGCATGACGACGACCGTACAGTGAACGGTTTTCTAAGGGGTTGGAACAAACCTATGATATACATAAATTTAAGTGTACATGAATAAAAACAGCCTTAAAAAAGATTGTATGTCTTGAATAGCACTTTCAATGGATTTCTTTAGTTACGGTGAACACAACTAGGTGGCGGCACCTATATTGCAATGCAACATCAATTTATTATTTTATTTGTGCTAGTTGTAAATATTGGAAGTTGTTGTCCTAGGTCTAAAGTAAATCTATATATTAATTTAAAGGGTACAAATGAAAATTTCATGAAATAATACGTCTTAATCTATACTACACACTCTACCAAAATTATTTTAATTTATATCTATAACAAATTTAAAAATTCTACAAATAAATTTAACCAATAATAAAAAACGACTCTCTAAAAATTTTGTCTACTGTATATTATTTATATAAGCTAAACCGATACTTCTCAACTCCTTATCTTCGGTCAGGAAATCTTCAATGAGACACTTTCGTAATCTTTCACGCCTGCCCTAAAAAAAAACGAGGAATTTTAGAAAAAGTTTCCGTTAGCTCAATCACTCATACTTCTAATGTGAGATTTTGCAAGTAATACAATTCCTTCCGCATCGTGATCAGAAGAGGGTTGATACCAATATGTAATTTAGGATTGCGGTCTAGTGGAACGTCAGCTACGGCCATAATGGAGTCGTTGCTTAAAGGAAAAAGAAAAACATTAATAGAGATTAGATCTTGCTTTGATGTATGTGGCAAATTTAATTGATAATTAGGATTATTCGGCTTAGCTTTAAGAATAATTTGGGAACTTACAGTCTCAAGACGGTTTTGTCTAGTCTGCTCATTTTGGTGGGATAAATTTAACCTGACAGATGAATTGATTGAATGTCGCAAATTGAGCAGTGGCGACTAGTTTCATGAGCGGAGTAGATTAGAATTAGAACATCAAATTTTAGTCCAAATTACTGAAGCTATCTGTCACTGAATGGACTAAATTATCGACCAATGTAGTGTTGTTTTTTTGTCGCAAATGAGGTGCAAATTACTGAAGCTATCCCTCACTGAATGGACTAAATTATCGCGTTGTTTCTTTATTGCTCACGCGGTTTTTTAAAGAAATGTACAGTAGGGTTCAAAGTTTATCAACTACGGATGATTTTATGTGATGATACAATTGCAGTACTCTACGTGCATAAACAATTTTTAGCGTCCGCTACAACTCGAGACTCAACCATACATCTAGATTACGTCGATTACATCGCATTACAAAAACCAAAACATTGAAGCAGTTTTAGTAAGTGAAACATTTCGAAAACATTACCAGCATTTTCCAAATTATATATTGTTTCTACCGAGTACTAATGTGTTGATTTGCATAGTACATATTTCGATTTTATCAATTAACCTTATAAAAGCGTAACTCTACAGAAATTGAAGAAGAAAGCATTTTTTTACGATTTGCTATAATCGATTTTTAAAAATGTGCTAGCAAGTAGGCCTTAGAAACAATTTTATCAAACGTGGCACTGACATTTTATCCACAAATATTGATCGCTTTTACACGCTGAGAATTCATGAAGAAAAGTTCATGAACCCAAGGAATGAAGATACATTTCATTATAATCCTCTATCTAAGTGGTAAGTCGAAGTACCTCCAATCTAATTTCGTTTAAAACCGATTTTTTCAGCTACTAATGGAAAGCATGTAGGCTCTAGCAAAAGAGACGCATTCCACGCCCCGCACGTGACATCGGATCCAGCAAATGCTTTAACTGTAGATAATCATTCAACACGTACCGCCGAAAATATCCCAGGGTTTAATCAGACAGAAGAAACAGTTAGTACTGATCAAATAGTTATTCGCAATTCTACAACTGGTTTCAACCGACCTATCGTTTCGGAATCCACGAATTCGTCACCCGCTTGGTACACCGCGAACAAAATTCACGACAGCAATTCACCCACAGATGGTGTTACTAATTTAAATACATCACCTAAAATAATTCAAACGCAATCATCACAAAATGGAGAAATACAAAATAATCAGTCGACACTACCGGGTGGCAATGTTTCTGATAATTCACAAATTGTCAGAAATGAATCATCAAAATCGATTTTCGAAGGCGGACCGCACAAGCCGAGGATTATAGTAACTTTCCTGAGCACCTCCAAACTTGAGAATAACCACACCGAACCCGTTTTCGTCGACCCATTCCAGAGGATCCTGCAGATCTTCCTGTCCACCTTCATCCGGGATTTGACCGAGCCGAAATTTCCTTTCGACAGGGACGAGCGTAGGGTTTCCCCGTGCGGACATAGGCACGGATTTTTGTGTCCAAGATGCATGACCTTGAAAAGGGAAACCAAGAACAATACCGTTCTGAATTTGCTGCCTAAAGGTACCGCATTGCAACCAGTTGCAGCGAAGGATTTGTTAAAGCAGGAGGATTTAAATAATTCGATGAAGGTGAAGAGGGCTTCTGAAGGTCTGTCACCTCAAGAAATACATATATTACAACCAGCACGAAATGATGTAAACTCGACGAGTGCAGACGTTAAAATTGCAAATTCGAATTTTACATCTCCAAACGCGGCTGGTAGTTTGGAAAATCTGATTATAAAAGACTCCAACCAAGAAACATCTAATTATTTACACCCGGGAAGATCTAACGCAGATACAGGACTACTAGAACTTGCAGACTCGAGAAAACAACAAGATGCAAACTTCACTTCATCAGATCATTCAAGAGATATAAATAACACGCAGAAAATTGTTATATGGCCGAGTTTGGATGATCAACAATTCACTCACGTATCGAATATAAACTCAAACTTTTCTCATGAAGAACTTCAAAGTAATCAAATCGAAGTCAAACCTGCAGTAATATTACGTCAAGACTCGAGAAAACCTAGAGAAGATTTTACTGCGGCAGACAGAAATAACACGTCAAATTTGGGCGCTAATTATACCAAAGATCAGGTATCTTCCGATGCCACAAATTTGCACTCTGTACCTCTGGCCTTACAAAAGCAATCGAATGAAACAAAACTTATCGTTTCGCGAGGCGTAAACCCAGAAAAACCAACAGGCGATACGAATGTTCTTATTCCAAGATACATAAACCAACAAAAATTAATAGAGGACGCCGGTAATAACATAACTTCAACAGGAGATGCTAATACTCTCGCTCCGAAAGATGTAAGCCTGGGGAAACTAATAGAAGTTGTAAATCTTCACCCCGCTAAAGATTTGAACCAACAGCAACTGCCAGAAGAAGCAATAGTTTCAAGAGAACAAAGACTAGAACGGGATGCAAGTATCGTACACATGGAAGATGCAGCTAAAAATGTAAAACCAGAATCAATCGTTTCACGAGATGCTAAAATTATCATTCCGAGAGACAATCAACGAACGCCTGTAGAAGTTGCAAAATTCAAAGATTCCGAAGAATCAACGAATTTAATCCCACAAAAACAAACGGTTTTCGTTAGAAGAAATTTGGACAGTCCAAATCTCTTGAACCAACAAATTATATACGCGGATGTTAAAGAAGGCGTGATTCCCGTTCACAACCCAAACCTGCGGAACCGAACCAGCAATTTGACCCGATCGAAATTTTCCATTGCGAGTGCGAAGAGGGCGACGCCTTTGATCGAAATTGTTCACTTGAGAACTGACGAGACGACAACAAGAATCAAAAGATTAGAACAGGAGTTGCCAAAAGGAGGTATCGAGGCAAATGTAGATCAAGGAGTTGAATCTGAGTACTTGTATTCAACGTCAGGTGATAGTGTTAAACGTCGTTCAAACGTGGAAGTCGCTGTGGTTCAGGATCAACTTAATCAAACTCTTTCGACAGCCAGTGAAAAGGTCGCAACAATTAAACCACCTAAGCATTTGAATCATTATTTTTTATCCATTAGCGGCGATGCTGAAAAAAGCGTCGCCGCTGCAAATAACTCGGATTCTGACGAGATCGTCAAAATGAACCAAGAAAAGACGACCTTTGATTCAAACAACGCCGATTTACATCCGCCTGATACCAAGAACGGCTTCGTTTACTTACAAGATACGATTGAAACAATAACAAGCATATTCAATGATACTGATTATGATAACACTACTGATTATGAAAACGAGTTACCCCCACCTTTAGAGGAGGAGCCGGAGAAGCCACCGACGCTATATTATTCAAAAAACTATTATTTGTTTACGGTAACGGTACCAGTTGTCGCAGGTAATTTTTTTACAATTCTAGAATACTTCAACTCTTGTTTTCTTTATTTCTATTGCTACCTGTCTTTTGTACTTTTTAATTTTGGTTTCCAAACTACCTTTTCTTTTATGCATTGATCACTTGCTTCAACTTTGCCAGTTTCTGTTACATTAATATGACTTTGTTACTTCTTACGGAACTGTTGTTATTATTAGTTATTAATCACGTGCATTACAACTTTGATCAGTTCCATTGTTCAGTTCTTTTAGTTCAAACTGAGATAAGTCGAAGCTTATCTCAATTTAAACTACTGATTTCGAAAAGAAAATCGAGCAATTTTTTTTTTTAATTCTAGCAGTTGGACTAATGATAGCAGGATTGTGCTTCTGCTTCCGTACGAGCGGCTTCTGTTGCCGCCTATTTTTGACGGATCCCACCATAGAAATTAAAAACTGATATATCTTATGTATTTTTAATTAAAACTTAAAAAAAAAAATAAAACCCCCATTCTATTTGATTCTAAACCGGTTCAGAGATGAACTTTTATTTTTATTGTATTATAGTTATAACATAAAACAATTAGTAATTTTAAGTAACATGCATGTCCACTCGATTGCCTTGAATGATACATTTTTTGGTTTTACTTACTATCTTGAATTGTATAAATTGTCACATTCGTTTTTCCATTCATTAAATGAAAGCCCTTTTGAAAGTGAGCTAATTTTAAATTAGGTTTTATAAAAACACCGTTGGATGTTCCAGAATTCTTTGTAAAATTTCATGCTGCTTGTTAATTACACTCCTCAAAGTTTGTGCAGGTCTTGCTATTTCTTTCACTTCCAATGCTGGAGAGCTGCTCAACATCTCGGTTTTGATGACTTGTGGACTCAATGAGTCTTGGACAACTTTTTCTAATTCAACCAACAGTTTGGCGAATATGTCAGTGACTCGTACACTCCTCAGTTTATCGACTGTGATTCTACACAGCAAAACGGTAATTTCTTCCAGTATTATTTTAATGAAGTCAGTTTGGTTAAGCTGTGGCTGTCTCATGCTTTTTATTACTTTTCTTACAGACTTTGAGGTAATTGGATTATCATCAAGTTGTTCCGTGTAATTATTATTGTGTAATGTTTTTTCACATTCAACTTTTCCACCGTTGTTTAATATTGCATTATTTTTTTCTAATGCTTTGGCAACTTCGGGTTGGATTACGGTAACATTATGTTCTTGATATGTGTTGTCTTTCAGAGAAAATTTAACAGCTAATGAATTTATAACACTGTTTCCTTTATTTTGATTTATTTGATGCTTGGAATTGTTCAATACCTTTATATTATGGTTATTTTGATCAATTTTTAAATACACACTCTCTTCATCTGTGGGCATATTTTTATCCTCAACATTTGCCATGTTACTTTCTTTAAATAAATATTTCACTTCTGCAACATATACACCGCAATTTTGAACACATTCAGAATCCCCAGTTAATTGTTGCAAGCGACAATTCTCTTCCCTATTATTTACATTTAAATTTAAATGCAGATCATTATCCTCATGTTCGTGTAAAATTTGAGTATCACAATTATTGTCTTTCATTGCAAAATCATCATTTGGATTTTGTTTGATTATCGTTTCAAAATTGAAACCCGTGGGAGCGGAAATTACTTGATGGAATGCAATGTTGCTTTTATTTGGGATTCTAACATCAATAGATCCATCTGTTTGGGTGCTTTGGGATTTTAAATTAGTTACATTCTTGTGCAGTTGATTGTCGTTCAATAGTTTCCGGCCCTGATCGATTTCCTCGATGATTCTATTTAGTAATCGATTTTCATTTCGCATGTGATCTTCAATTTGCTTCTTTAAATGTTCATTTTCTTCTAATAGTTTTCGGCTTTGGTCAATTTCCTCGATGATTCTATTTAGTAATCGATTTTCATTTCGATTGTGATCTTCAATTTGCTTCTTGAAATGTTCATTTTCTTCTGCTAATGCCATGTAAATAGTATCTGCTGACACCTGCGGATGATTATTTTCCTCTGGTAATGAACAACAGAACACACGAGCATCATCTTCTTTTATTGTACCTCCTTTCTTCGTAAAACAAAGTTTGTGATAACTTGCTCCGCATGTGTGACACACCACAATTGTTGTTTCCTTACAACATAGTTCCTCCATTTTCTGAGTGATTTTGGTTTGAAGAATTTTAAATATCTATTGTTTTCGTGTATTTTTTGGTTACATTTACTGTGGTGTTTATACACACAACTTTGTAAAAACCATTTTCTAATTTTCTGTATTCAACAATAAATTGTAGGTTACAATGTTCGGTATGGTATTAGTACCAGTCATCCAACTTTCAACTCGGTACAACATCCAACATTTACTATTAGCATAAATTAAATAATAAATTGATACTGCACTGCACTGTCATCTAGTTGTGTTCGCAGTAACTAGGGAAATCCATCGAAAGTGCATTTCAAGCCATACATCTTCATTTGAACTAAATGAATCCATAGAAAGTGCATTTCGAAGACAAACAACCTCATTTAAACTAAATGAATCCATCAAAAGTGCATTTCAAGACTACATTTAAACTAAATTAATCAATCGAAAGTGCATTTCAAGACAAATAACTTCATTTGAACTAAATCAATCCATCGAAAGAGCACTTCATGACAAATAACTTCATTTCAACTAAATGAATTAATCGAAAGTGCATTTCAAGATAAACAACCTCATTTAAACTAAATGAATCCATCAAAAGTGCATTTCAAGACTACATTTAAACTAAATTAATCAATCGAAAGTGCATTTCAAGACAAATAACTTAATTTGAACTAAATGAATCCATCAAAAGTGCATTTCAAGACATACAACTTCATTTGAACTAAATGAATCCATCGAAAGTGCATTTCGAGGACAAACTTCATTCAAACTAAATGAATCCATCGAAAGTGCATTTCAAAACAAGTAACTTCATTTAGACCTTTGACTACGAGTATATACTATTGGACTAAGAAATTTAAAAATAAACAATAACTTTCGAACATCAACAAACCTTACTTGATTATTTATTATTAAACGAATAATTCCCCATAAATTAACGTTTGAATCATTAAAGTGAATTCAACCATTAAATAATTGCGACGGCAGTATTTATTATTTCAGGATTTTCACAGCATGTTTATTTAAAAATATCAAATAATTATAAGTTTAGTGATGATTTAACGTTCCAATTATCAAAATTGTCCCTCAGAATTACGATATAATTTTGTTAAATTTAAGGCCTTGTTATTTATGCATAAAATTTGTAGGGGATTGATGCCATCTTATTTCAATAATTGTATAATCAACGCAACACAAATTCATAAACACAACACCAGAAATAGTGAAAATATATATCTAGGTCATAAAAACACAAAAAAAGGGCAAAATACATTATTTTTTAGAACAGCTGCAGAGTATAATAAACTACCTAGACATATAAAAGAAGGGAAAAGTGTCAATAAATTTAAAATATTATTAAAAGAATATTTGAAGAACTTGTAGAAGACTGATATACCAATTTTTATATGTATATGTATGTGTGTGTGTGTGTGTGTGAAAATGTGTGTGCATATGTGTATATTTATATATATACAAGTTCCTATTAATATAGTACAAATATATATTATAGTTTTAAAATTTTAAGATTATTATATTATCGTTACAAAAATTGTTTTTTTATATTTTATATATTGTACATATTTTTTAGTTTATATGTGTATGTTACTAAATAAAGATTATATTATTATATATAATTTTAAGATTATTACATTATCATTAATAAAATTGTTTTAAAATTTTATATATTGTGCATATTTTTTATTTTAAGTGTGTATTTAGATAGCTTATTGCTAAATAAAGATTATTATTATTATTATTATTATCTATAAGCTTAGAAAACCAAACAAATTAAATTCGCATTTTTGCGCGTTTTCGCCATCTACCGGACGATAGATGAACTGCTAAGTGCGTTATTACGGCAGCGCCAAAATGCTCGAACTTTATACCTATAATTTAAGTGTTAAGATTCAGCAATGCGCCACACATGAAAGGTTAGACGATTTAATTCTAAATCGAATGATGTATAAAATAGCTAAGGAAATTTAGCGGTTTTCTTGTAATTTGCGAATGAAAATTAAGCACGACCCCTTTACCGACAATTACAGTTCCCTGTAACTTAAAAATTTAATCAAGAACAATTTTCAATATTGTTCAATCAAATACGGGTCCCGGGTACTTATTAATTATTTAACTTTTGATTTTGTTAATGCCTTACTTCATGAGAAATCCTAATCTTCATGTAGGGTGCCCTCTGTTATTGTAGGGATGAAATAGTGAATCATTTGTAGATTTAATATTTGTTTTAATGTTTTAAAAACTTAAGAAGAATATTATCTTAGAATAGTAGAATGAGTTTACTTGTAAATATTCAAATATTTAAATTAAAAAACAATGGAAATAGACGTCTAATTTCAGGCAACCCAATATACCCGGAAGCTTTACAGTGAACTGAATTACCGGCAATTTTCGTTTGCAAATAAGCAAGGAATATGGAATATATTCCATATTCCTTGAAATAAGTGAAAAACCGCAAAGTTTCCTGAGCCATTTTACACATAATTTGATTCAGAATGATATGCTTTATTATTTGATGTACAGCTCATTGCGGGTTTTTTTACATTTTGACTATAGTTCGAGGCTTTTGGCTTAATAGTTTACACCTTGTCCGAAAGATGGCACAGTAATGACTAGAATTATATAAGTGTTATACATTTTTAAATGATTTGTTGATTTCAATCATCATTAAAACGTTTAATTATAGTTTAAATTTATTTAGTTGAAGGAGTCATTAAAATTGAAAAATAATAGATGTTGGTGTGTCAATTATGCCAGTGTTGGGTTAAATAAATTATTAATAATTCCCTCACCTAAGATTTGATTTTTGAGTTTAGTTTAATCCTTTAAATTGGTAATTTTTAGTATTAATAAATTAATTGCAGTTACCTATATATTGGGTTGCCTGTTTTTAGGCGTTCATTTTAAACTATTGTTTCTGCAGTTTAATTATTTAAATATTTATTCTTTACAAGTAAATTCATTCTAAGATAACATTCTTCTTAAGTTTTTAAACAGGCTTTTATTATTAAACCAAATATTAAATCTAATAATGGTTTAGTAGTTTATCCCCACGATAACAGAGGGTGCACCGGTACGGAGATTAGTATTTCTCAAATTGTAATGCATTAACAAAATAAAAAGTTGAGCGATTAATTAGTAATAAGAATAGGGACCCGTATTTGATTGAAGAATATTCCCAATTGTTCTTTATTTAGTATTTAAGTTACAGTGAACTGTAAATGTCGGTAAGTGTGTCGTGCTTAATTTTTATTCGCAAATTACGGGTAAACCGCTTAATTTCCTCAGCTATTTTATACATTATTCGATTCAGAATTAAATCGTCTATCGTTTCATGTGTGGCGCATTGCTGAATTTTAACACTTTGATTATAAGTATAAAGTTCGAGCATTTTGGCGCTGCCGTAAAAACGCACTTAGCAGTTCGTCTATCGTCCGTTAGATGGCGAAAAGGCGCAGAAATACGAATTTAATTAATTAATTCAATTTTTAATTAAATTTGAGACCTCACTTGTTGCAGAAGTATTAAATACATTAGATAAAGACGAAAGTAGCCTGAATATATGTATGCATATTCAATCTGTTTGCAACTCTGCAAAATTAAGTCTTATTAGGACTACTATACTTAACATTCAAATTTCTTTTGTATCATTCAATATCTTCAAATTGCCATTAAGAAATTGGCTGGAAAATTAAAAACTGGTGCGTTTTTCTAATTAAAGACGAAATTGCGTACTATTTCGATTTACGTGTAGAAAACAGAATAAATGAACATTCAACCACCTTTTTGTAAAATTGGAATCGTTTATATGATAAACAAAGTAATAGATTAATAGCTTTCTTACTGCATACAAATGCTAAGTAGTTACAGAAGCTACGGGAATAACATGCAATTTATTTCCACCTTGTAGCCTTTCTAAAACTCTCATTGTAGATGCTGAGAAAAGTATTCCTTTCACCTATAATCAGCTGAGAGTTTCTTATTGTAAATATTAACATAAAACCGGGCATTTCTTTTGATCTAATTTATTGTTACCGTTTACAACTTTAAGCTTTCTATTTGTTTAATCAAGTCCATGTGCTTGAATTTGTCGGGCGATTTGGTGAAGACGTCCATGATCGCAAGTTTATCGGGATCCTCTTGGTTGTAGTACAGCTGGAACTGGTTGGCCAAGCACTGGGCTTCCTTTGAATCCAAGACGCTTTTGTCGTATTCTCCGCGCATCAGAACTATCCCTTTGTCATCTTTGAATTCGGTGAAGTTTTTGATCGTGAGACATTCCGGAGCGTTTTCTTTGTGCACCTAAAATGATCAGTCATGGAATAATAATAAATGTCTACATTAACGGGTCTATTTGCTATAATAATAATACTGATAAATAAAAAATAAAAGCTTGCCATAAAACTAACTATACTCCATCTACTCATAGATTAGACTTTTTTGACATCTTGAGTGACAGAAATCCCGAACAACTCTTGCCACAAAAAGTAGTACATACAAAATTAATTTATTACGAATAATCGCACTCAAGGATCTTACTGCATAGGTGTGTAGTTGAATCGTCACATCATTTAGAACATTCTCCATGGCAAGAACAATAACAATAACAAAGCATCAATGTGTCTGCTGGCGATGTCACGTTTGAATACATTCGAAGTATACCAGTACCAAACCAACTTGCTGAAAATTACATTTTTCTCATAGCCCTGTTGGTACTTTTCATTTTCTAGTGTTTGTCACTAAAAATGTCAAAAAAGTCTAATCTATGAGTAGATGGAGTATAACAATAAAAATATGGATATTCGTAAATTTGAACATAATTGCTCTATTTTGCTAATAATTTTGCAACTTCTGTTGTTTGAGAAACACTGCTGCTGTAAAATAGAAGTAATAATGCATTTATGCTTAACTTCACCTGATAACAAATTAAAGGTGTAAAGTGTATAGAGTTGTTCTGAAACTGGGACATAATAAACTCGTAGCCTTGGCTCCTCGGCAGAGGGAATAAGAAGGCGGGAGTTTTCTTCGACTGCTGAATGATCCTCTCGTAAACGTCCGCGGGAATCACGGCGGCGAGCACTTCCTGCTGCAAATGATGCTTCAACCAAATCGCTTTGATCTCGTCGGCATCTTTACCCTTCACCAGCTCGACCTTCATGATCTTGTCCAGGGTCTCCTCTTGCAATTCCTCGGGGGTTTTTAAGGATTTCTTCGGCTGCAGAATCGACGTGAAATCCCTAAACAACGAAACCGGTCATCACGAATGAAATATAAAATGAACCGACAAAACGAAACCTTTCTTTGGCAGCTTGAGGCTTGCTTTCGGTCTTCTTCGTTTGTTCCTCGACTCGAGACAAAAATTCCTCGGGAGATGTTTTTTGCAAATGGGCAATTTTCTTTGCGTATTTTTCAAAATACGGATTGCTCTCTAGCTCCTCCACGTACTTCTGAGCTTTCGACGACGAAGTCATGATGGATCTCCTTAATGGCACTCTTTTCGTTCCTTGTAATAGAAGTCTAACAGCTATTTCCATAATACGGTTTCAAACACCTGCAAAAACTGTTAACGTTTAAACAGAAACATATTGTTTAGCGGAACTTTACTAGTGATTAATACTAATAACTATCAGTATTGTTATGTAAGCTTAAAACTCTTACAAAACACTACCTTCTGGTGATAGTTCTTGAACGAAAAAATATTATTAGCTGTTAAAGAATTCAGATGACATAACCTAACTTCCTCGGTGACATAACCTAAAAAAAATCGAGTGTGACTAATTTCAGTGTTATTTTATCAGCTGTGAGGTGTACTCGTAGTTTAACAATATTGCAATATTAAGAGCGGAAAAATGGGTGGGAAACAGAAACAGGCACAACGCACAAAGAACAATACCAGGGTAAGAGGGAGGCTCGTTTTGTAGACCTCGCAGGGCATAATGGTGTCGTTTAACCCGCAGCCATCAAACTCAGGAAGGAGTGCCGAACGTCTGGGGACGACGCTGCCCCAGTTCGCCAGCTTCGCTGGCATGAAAGAGGCGGGCTTTACCGCAGCCGGGTTCTCCCTGACACCGATCGATGATATTGACTCGTCCATCGACAGCAACTATCAGTTGGTTTTCAAGAAGATGAACAAAAAGGATGCCACCACAAAATTAAAGGTTTTTTCTTTAATACTAAAACTAGGAAAATGTACATTCGTTTGTAATAATGTTGGAGCGATGAAACCAAAAATTAAAGGCTTTTTCCTTTAATACTACAACTAGAAAAACGTACATTCATAATGTTGGAGTGATGAAACTCCGCAAAATTAAAGGTTTTTTCTTTAATACTAAAACTAGAAAAAATAATAATACCGTTGGAGTGATGAAACCAAAAAATAAAGGTTTTTCCTTTAATACTACAATTAGAAAAACATACATTTATTTGTAATAATGTTGGAGTGATGAAACTCCACAAAATTAAAGGTTTTTTCTTTAATACTAAAACTAGGATTTGTATATTAATTTGTAACACCGTTGGAGTTGTGAAACTTGGTGAAACTTTGGTTGATTAAATGTTGCATCACAACTAAAAACAAGCTAAATATTGGAAAATTCTACACGCAAATATGTTAAGCAATTTTAAATCTTGCACTTCTTTTAATTAATTCGTAGGCCCTCCAAGAGTTCACCGATCTGGTGAAAAACAGCGACACGGAGACGGTGAAGACGATACTGAAGTTCTGGCCCCGTCTGTACTGCGCCTTGTCGACCGACGCCGAGCACAAGGTGAGGGAGGCGTCGCACATCGCCCACAATCAGGTCGTCTTGAAGGCGAAGCGGAACATAGCGCCCTACCTGAAGCAACTGGTCGGCGCCTGGTTCACCTCGCAGTACGATACCTACCCGCCCGCTTCCAGTGCAGCAACTCAGGCCTTTAAAGTGAGTCCTTGCATCCTCTATCGATAACCGGAAGACTCTTCACGGAGTGTCTATAGGAACATCAAATTTTAGAAAAGGAATTAAAGGGCATTTTAGATTTTTTTTCTTAGGTTATTGCGAGAAATCTAATAAGACTTTGCTTTAAATTAAAGCTAAGCTTAAGTCCTGTGACTGTGAGATCAAAAAGTCGAAAATAGTTGGTACCTCTTAAAACATAACCTAACTAAGAGAGGTTCACTAAGAATGGGGATTTTGGCAAGAAAAACCCTGAAATTTAAATAAAACAACCAAATTATGAATAAATTTGAGGCAACCTCACCTTAATATTTCGTTTTATTAGATTATGAATCCTAAATTTATTATTAATGATGATCGGTTCTAGAAATAACTGAATGTTTGGTATAGGCAAAATCGACAGATAAAAACACACAAAACTATTTTTAAAACAAGTAACCTTAAAAAATCGCAAGATGTCACAATTAACAAAATGTACACTGCATTGGGGAATTCCAGACAGCCAACATATTACTTTAAATATTACAGGGATTTTCAGAAAATGTGCTGCCAACTATTTTCGACTTTCAGATCTCAGTGTAGATATTTTGTCACTCGAAACAACTTTAGCAATTTAGCAACTGGGGCCCTCTACACATAAAGTACAAGCATCACACCTTAAATAATTTGATCTTCAATTTTTTGCTCAATTTTGCGTCCCTTGTCTGAGGCATACGTCTCACTCAGTGACGGTTCGCGGGGTTTTTTCTGGTACGGCCGAGGAACAAGAGGTGGTAATACAGATAGGTATTATCTGCGTGACCGCACCTATCTCTATTGCCACCTCTTGTTCCTCGGCCGTACCAGAAAAAAACCCCGTGAACCGTCACTGGTCTCACTCTCAATCCGGTTCTACCTTAAGTAAAATGTAAAATTCTCAAATCCACCTGTAAATTACAAACCGTGAAATTTCAGGACGCCTTCCCGGCCAATAAAGTACAAGAAGCGATCATATTCTGCCAGGAGGAGATCCTCACGTACATCCACGACAACCTGACCACGCAGAGCGCCCCGCCCAAGAACCAGACCTCGGAGGAGTTCCAGGCGAAGTACGAACGGATACTGATATCCAGCCTGCAGGGGTACTCCCTGTACCTGGACAAGGTGCCCACCGAGGCCATACAGAAGGTCGAGGACCTGAACAGGAGGATCGTCTCGAACGGCAGGTTCTGGAAGCTCTCGAGGCACGAGCTGCCCCACATCAGGTCGGCCTGGTTCGGGGTGCTGACCACGCTCTGCCAGAAGGCGCCCTCGCTGCTCGAGGCCGAAACCGCGCAGGTGGCCAAGGCGGTGTTCGGCAATCTGGACGAGAGCGATCCCGTGGTGCAGCCGAACATTTGGGAGGCCGCGCTGCTCACGATTTCCACTATTAAGGTCTGGTAGAATTCAAATGTTTGCTTGATGTCAAATTCTAATAGTTTAGAGAGTCAAAGTTCGTTTTATTTCAATTACTTGATTTTTGCTCACAATTGCCCGAGATTTAAAGTAAAGGAAAGTAAATGATATGTAAAGTAATTACGATTTAAAAACGCAGAGGTTATTATATCTAGAATATCATCAGCGCCATCTATCATTTTTTTTATACCAATAAGTACGTTTAGTGATTATTCATTGACATCTGACAGGAAGCGAGTCAATCCTTTTGTTTTATTTAATTTCAGGAATGGTGGCTATATATAAGCGTTGAAGATTTGATATTACCAAAACTGTGGAAAGTACTTAGAGAAGCCGGACACGGAAATGCGACTGTGATTTACCCCAATTTGTTACTCCTATTATCCCATTTACCTCCGACTATTAAACCAGACGAGTTCTACCCAAAATTCTTTGATAACATGAGGCTAGGGTAAGTAGATTAAATTTATAAAAAGGCGGCATTTTTTTAAATTCCAATTTCAAGTCTTCAACAAAAGTCAACGAAAGCGAGCCAATCGGAATCCCGTGCCATATCGACCTCCCTAATAGAATGCCTTCAGTACACGATTCTGAAACACCAGGAAAACATGGACCTCTGCAAGCGGCTGATACAGCTGCAACTGATACCGGTGATCGAGTCCTGCTTAGACAACGCTCAATCCGCCTACAAGACCATGTTCAACCAGATAGCTGCGCTCGTCCAGTACTGGCACAAGAACCGCCTCAACAAAGACCTAATCAACTACAAATACTACCTGCAGATGTTCTGGAAGAACGTGGAGATACTCCTCGAGGACAAGCTGATATTTTACGCGGACACGCAGAAACCCGCCGCCGTCGGCGAGATGATCTCCAAACAGATGGAGCTGCTGGTGTGCCTGAAGCACCTGGTGAGGCCGAAGCCCCAGCTGAAGCTCAAGTTCACCGACGAGAGCAAGGGCAAAGTCGGCGAGGTTGCTAGTCAGAAGGACGCCGCCTCCAATCACGATCAGGTCTACTTGGCCTCGTTGAAGTGCCTCGTGCACAGCACCTGCATTTTGTACATCAGGATAGTTAACCTCAAAAAGATCCCCGAGCTCCTGGAGAACGTGTACGCTCTCGTCAAGGAGTTCGAGTGCGGCGATCTCTTCTGGGACATCAACAAGATCATCGGGGGAGGGGATCAGTCCGGCAGTCTGATGGACGTTTACAGCTATCTGCTGCTCGGGTGGATCAATAGCGGGACCCTGTGCACCAAACCCGTCGTCGATTTGCTGTTTCTGCTGCTGAAGTATTTGAAGCACGAGGAGAAGACGGAGATTTTTAATCAAGTTAGTAATGTAAGTATGAATTAATTAATATGGTATTGATACGAAAATTAATTAGGGCTGTGTAAGCATTCTTTGTGTGAATTGTCAGTCACCGAATACATTTTTGAATTGTTATTGAAATGGAACCTCGAAAAGAGGATTTGAGGTGGAAATATATCAAAATATAAAAGAATTAATTAACGACAATTAAGATATGTGTGATGTAATCGCAGAACCTAACCTCAAATTATGCATTCCGTTTGTAAAACCCACTGTTTTAGTGATTAAATTAGCATTTTAATATTTACGAATTGATAGTTCCTATTATTAACAATATGCAATATGCCCTGATAAGTCAAAAGTAGGGAAGCGTTCTTTTGATTCCATGGTATAGTTCATCCGTTGAGAGCTGACGGTGACTCATGCATTTTCGTACTAAGAATTGCTTTGCATTTTATATCTATCTTTTTCTATCATGTACGAAACAGTATGAAATAAAAGACGAAACGTGTGTCTGCGTGTTAAAGAATAGGGAAGCGTAAACGTAGGTCTAAGCTCACGCAGGACTCTTGCATCGCATTGGCACGCTTCATATAAACCAGAGATGCACAGACTTATTAAGACTAGGGGCCACTCGGGCAAATCATGAACTGATGGCGGGCCGCCAGAAGTGTAGGTAATTAAAGACAATAAATAATTGATAATAATGTATTAAAATTAAAAAGGAATTTATTAATTTGAAGCGTGGCACTGCATAGTGCTTACAATCTTTTTTATATTTGGCTCAAATTTACTTGTAGCAACACGTAAAACTGCTTCCAAACTTTCATTTGCAAGGCGGTTTCTATTTTTGGTTTTATTATTATTAAGTATTGAAAAAGTTTGTTCACATATATAGGTAGAACCAAATAAGCTGGCACATTTCAGAGCGTTTATGCGCAACTCTTTGTACATATTTTTATCAATGCAGCGGTAAAAGTTCAGCAAGTCTCCTTCGTTGAATTTGTTGCGTAAATCTTCGTCGTTTTGAATGTCGATAATTTCTAACTGCATTGACTCTGGCGCATTTTCAACTGAAATCGTGAAAGGATTGCTGAATATGTCCAACAGAGGTTTCACTTTTTTAAACTCCGAAAATCTGTCTTGAAAAGATTGAATCAAAATATCTAGCTTTTCTACATAACTGAAATTAATCGCAGTTTTGTTGAATTTTTCAGCCATTTTCTTATAATTCGGAAAATGATTGTAATTTCCAGAATTCAATTGCGATCTGAAAAGTGTCAGCTTGCATTGAAAGGATGATACATGAGCGTAGAGCTGGGATATCAGTTGATTTTTGCCTTGAAGCCGTGTGTTCAAGACATTCAAATGATTTGTAATGTCAACTAAAAAAGCCAAATCACACAACCAATCAGGATTTTTAAGTTCCGGGACATCCCTTTGCTTTTCCGCCAGAAATATTCCAATTTCTTCTATTAAATTTAGAAATCGTTCCAGTGTCAATCCACGACTTAGCCACCTTACTTCTGTATAATACAGTAAATCTCCATATTCGCTTTCGATGTCATCAAGGAATTGTTTGAATTGCCTGTGATTGAGTCCTCGTGATTTTATGAAATTTACAGTCGAAACTACCACTTTCATGACATTTTGAAATTCAATTTGTTTAGCACAGAGGGCTTCTTGGTGTATAATGCAGTGAAACTGCATGAGATCTTCAGCCTTTATGTTTTTTTCTTGCAGATGCTTTTTCAGCAAAGTAACTAGCCCGGAATTGACACCAATCATCGAAGGAGCACCGTCAGTCGCAACTCCCGATAATTTTGATAAGTCCAAATCAGTTTTTGAACGCTCATCCAAAAGTACATTGAGTATATCAACTCCTTTGGTTTGACCTTTCAATGAACACATTCCTAATAACTCTTCTACGACTTCAAAATCTTGAGTAACACCTCGTATGAATATTAGAAGTTGAGCTGTGGAACTAATATCAGTGGATTCGTCGAGTGCTAATGAAAAAAATTCAATGATCTTAGTTTTTTCAGTTAATTGTTCCGCAATATTACCTGACAAAGACATAATTCGTCTTTGGATGGTCATACGATTCAGTTGAATTTTCTCAAACTTTTTTGCTGCTTCTGGACACATTTTCTTAGCGGCAATTTCTATGCATTCTTTTACAAAATCCCCATCATTGAAGGGGCGACTTCGCTTTGCTATCATTCGAGAAATTTCATAACTAACTTCTGTAGCTGTTTCTGAATCTTCAATGGGTTTTCTAAACATAGCTTGCTGACCCGTAAGCTCCCGTTTTAAAGACAACATTTTTTGCTTTCTTAATTCGCCTGTAAACTTGGTAAAAGAAGGATGCTGCGTTTCATAGTGCCTTTTTACATTATATTCCTTTGCAATTGCAACAGAATTCTTGCAAATTAAACAAACGACTTTGTTATGCGACCATACAAAAAAGTATTTCTCAGTCCAAATTTCTTGAAATTGCCGATTTTCATCTTTAACCTTACGTTTTTTACTAGGTCCTGGCTTGTCCATGTTGCGTTCTAATCCTGGCTAGGATTAACACAGCACCTAAAAACAATTACAGTACCTACTTAAATTACCCATCCTTTTTAAATTATCAAAAATAATTGATTAAATAGGTAGGGAAACACTTATTAATAATAGAGTTTTACTTACGATTTCACAACACAATTATACACGGCACTTGACGGTTAACACTGCAACAGGAAATCTACGTTGAATGTGGATCAAAATATATGACACCGGCTAGTGGAGTACAACTATTGCCTTCCAAAACCTCTATTAAACTCACAGAACACTAATACACCTAGCGGCGATTAAACGTGGCTTTTATACCGCGCGTATAGAGTCGAAAACTGTCTGGAGAAATCTCGAAACCGACTCTGGAAGCTTCGAGTCGTGTACTATCTACGCGAGCGATCGTCATCGCGCCGCCGGCCGCCGCGCTTCTTCAAGCAAACGAATTTAACCGAGATCAGCACGAACATTACCGACCGCTGTTACCGACGACGCACGTACGGCGCACCGTAATAGCGCGCGCGCGAGATTCAAATTACTTTTCGAACATATTTTTTTTGGTTTTATTCTGGAATAGAATTCAATATTTTTAGAATGTACGAGAGTATTATTTTTGCTGTCGGCGGGCCACCGGTATTCGACCGGCGGGCCGCATGCGGCCCGCGGGCCGCGGTCTGTGCATCCATGATATAAACACACAAAACACGCGAGCGCTACGTCAAATAACATAACCGTAAAAAGTTTGCGCGGGAATTTTTAAATATCCCGCCAATGAAAATCAGCGCGGCACCAAATTTTCTTACGGACATACGTTTACTTAAATCTTGATTCATGCGATTTTAAGCGCAGCTCTCAACGGCCCGACTACTATTTCATATTATTCTTAAATCTTGAGCATTCTTTTGATTTGGTAATATTATACCTATATCTATTATTCGCGTATCTTTAAAGTGCTTATAAATTTTACGAGCAGCGTAAATGTATCTACAACTTGCTTGAATTGAAAATATATACGAAAAACGTATATTTATTGTACTTTTACCATGGCTTACAGTCCCATATTTTTTTTTTTACAGATCGATAATCCCGATTGTTTGGGTTGGTGCATTGCAAACGGTTTGTCGCATCCGCACAATTCGGATCAGGTCGTGCAGAAATGGTTGAGCACCGAAAAGGTGGGATGTTTCCTGGTGAAGATAATTAACGATGAGGTGAAGGACGAATGCCCCGCGAACCTGAGCTTGTTACTCAAGCAATCGTTTACGGAGAATAATAATGGAGGTAATGCAAGGAATTTTAAACGAGTTATGATTTTTTAAATTTCGGAAAGTGCAACTGCACACGTCAAACTTGAAAATTAAAAAAAAAATGTTAATCATTGTTCTAGAAAATTAAAAAAACAATATTTTACCACGGGAATATATCATCTTTAAGAATATTCAAGAAATTTTACTCCAACATGACTTTTAAACGAGTTATGATTTTTTTAAATTCGGAAAGTGCAAATGCACACGTCAAACTTGAAAATAAAAAAAAAAATGTTAATCACTGTTCCAGAAAATTAAAAAAAACTATTTTACCTCGGGAATGTATCATCTTTAAGAACATTCAAGAAATTTTACTCCGACATGAATTTTAAACGAGTTATGATTTTTTTAAATTCGGAAAGTGCAAATGCACACGTCAAACTTGAAAATTAAAAAAAAAATGTTAATCACTGTTCCAGAAAATTAAAAAAAACTATTTTACCTCGGGAATGTATCATCTTTAAGAACATTCAAGAAATTTTACTCCGACATGAATTTTAAACGAGTTATGATTTTTTTTAAGTTCGGAAAGTGCAAATGCACACGTCAAACTTGAAAATTAAAAAAAAAATGTTAATCACTGTTCCAGAAAATTAAAAAAAATTATTTTACCTCGGGAATGTATCATCTTTAAGAATATTCAAGAAATTTTACTCCAACATGAATTTTAAACGAGTTATGATTTTTTTAAATTCGAAAAGTGCAATTGCACACGTCAAACTTGAAAATTAAAAAAAAAATGTTAATCACCGTTCCAGAAAATAAAAAAAAATTATTTTAACTCGGGAATGTATCATCTTTAAGAATATTCAAGAAATTTTACTCCAACGTGAATTTTAAACGAGTTATGATTTTTTTTAAATTTGGAAAGTGCAATTGCACACGTCAAACTTGAGAATTAAAAAAAAAATGTTAATCACTGTTCCAGAAAATTAAAAAAAATTATTTTACTTCGGGAATGTATCATCTTTAAGAATATTCAAGAAATTTGACTCCAACATGAATTTTAAACGAGTTATGATTTTTTTAAATTCGGAAAGTGCAATTGCACACGTCAAACTTGAAAATTAAAAAAAAAATGTTAATCACTGTTCCAGAAAATTAAAAAAAATTATTTTAACTCGGGAATGTATCATCTTTAAGAACATTCAAGAAATTTTACTCCAACATGAATTTTAAACGAGTTATGATTTTTTTAAATTCGAAAAGTGCAATTGCACACGTCAAACTTGAAAATTAAAAAAAAATGTTAATCACTGTTCCAGAAAATTAAAAAAAAATATTTTACCCCGGGAATGTATCATCTTTAAGAACATTCAAGAAATTTTACTCCAACATGAATTTTAAACGAGTTATGATTTTTTTAAATTCGGAAAGTGCAATTGCACACGTCAAACTTGAAAATTAAAAAAAAAATGTTAATCACTGTTCCAGAAAATTAAAAAAAATTATTTTACCTCGGGAATGTATCATCTTTAAGAACATTCAAGAAATTTTACTCCAACGTGAATTTTAAACGAGTTATGATTTTTTTAAATTCGGAAAGTGCAAATGCACACGTCAAACTTGAAAATAAAAAAAAAATGTTAATCACTGTTCCAGAAAATTAAAAAAAATATATTTTAACTCGGGAATGTATCATCTTTAACAATATTCAAGAAATTTTACTCCAACGTGAATTTTAAACGAGTTATGATTTTTTTAAATTCGGAAAGTGCAAATGCACACGTCAAACTTGAAAATTAAAAAAAAAATGTTAATCACTGTTCCAGAAAATTAAAAAAAACTATTTTACCTCGGGAATGTATCATCTTTAAGAACATTCAAGAAATTTTACTCCGACAGGAATTTTAAACGAGTTATGATTTTTTTAAATTCGGAAAGTGCAATTGCACACGTCAAACTTGAAAATTAAAAAAAAAATGTTAATCACTGTTCCAGAAAATTAAAAAAAATTATTTTACTTCGGGAATGTATCATCTTTAAGAATATTCAAGAAATTTGACTCCAACATGAATTTTAAACGAGTTATGATTTTTTTAAATTCGGAAAGTGCAATTGCACACGTCAAACTTGAAAATTAAAAAAAAATGTTAATCACTGCTCCAGAAAATTAAAAAACAATTATTTTACCTCGGGAATGTATCATCTTTAAGAACATTCAGGAAATTTTACTCCAACATGACTTTTAAACGAGTTATGATTTTTTTAAATTCGGAAAGTGCAAATGCACACGTCAAACTTGAAAATTAAAAAAAAAATGTTAATCACTGTTCCAGAAAATTAAAAAAAATTATTTTACCTCGGAAATGTATCATCTTTAAGAATATTCAAGAAATTTTACTCCAACATGAATTTTAAACGAGTTATGATTTTTTTAAATTCGGAAAGTGCAATTGCATACGTCAAACTTCAAAATTAAAAAGAAAATGTTAATCACTGTTCCAGAAAATTAAAAAAAAATATTTTACCTCGGGAATGTATCATCTTCAAATTTTACTCCAACAACGATTTTTTATTCTTAAATTACAGATTTATTCATAAGCAAGAAATGCGTATTCGAGGTGATCTCGGTGTTAACAAATTGCCTACTCTCCCCGACCGACCACGCCCTAACCATAGACACCTGCGCCAGCCTCTCCTCGTACATCGCCTCCATAATCTACACCGACGTCCTCCTGCTCTCCTACACGGACAAACTCCTCCTGGCCCTGTTCTCCCTGGGCTGCAACAACAAAATAGACCCCGACTGCCTGTCCAAGGACACCATGTGGGAGGTGAACACGGGCTGGCAAGACGCGGTCGGCACCATCTCCGCCAGCCTGGACAAGACCGACCTCCGGCAGCTCACGGAGAAGTTCGCGAACATCCTGGAGAAGATCGTGCTGGACAACGAGTTCAACGGCATCAGCCAGGACGACATCACGGAGAAGGTGATCAGCTACAACAACTCGATAGTGAAGTGCAACACTCTGTACGTCGGCGAAATCCTGAACGTCTTCTTCAGGCGGACCTTCGTAGGCTGCTGGAAGAACGTTCTGCTGAACGTGACGAAACAGGCGGAGTACCTGAAGGGTTACCTGAGCTATCCGTACGAAAAGTTGATTTTCATCGATTGCAACATGAAGGACGAGAACATTGTCAAGTATTTCGTTTGGAAGAATATTATCGCGAACGTCATCGCGTCTTCCATATCGGAGGACGATTACGATGAGGGGGAGAAGGAGGAGGAGGAGGACGCGAATCTGTTCGTCAAGCTAATCAACCAACCAGAGGAGCAAATTTTGGATTTGCTGGAGGATCTGGCTATCAGTCGGTCCTTATTGAAGAATTATAAAAACGTACGTTTACGGCTTAATTAATTTAAAGAAAAGTGTTCTTATTAATATTTCTTAAATTTCTTATCAAAATACGAGACACTAACCAAACATTCTTTTTTACCACCAAATATTAGTTTTTTCACAACGGGAGAGAAAGTTGATTTCTCAGGTGTCGAAATAACATTTCTCGCCCAAGGGAAGGAAATGATTACTTCTCCACCCTATTAGGGAAGTAATAATTTCTCTCCCTACGAGGTTGCATTTTTTATTTTAACTGTCACGGCTGACAGCGTTTTTTTCTAGGTTAGGTTTTAGAAACGAACGTTTTACTCTTAAAATATCCCGTTTGTGAAAAAATAGTTTGATTATCTCCATCAGAGCATTGTATCCCAAGAGTGAAAGCCTGAGGGATACAAATTTGCACCTCTCCCTTCTCTTCCTTGATATACCAAAATTCTCATTCTTAGTGACGCCACTGGACTTCTGTCAGTTACCTTATATTTTAAGAGCTGCCAACTATTTTCGACTATTATTTTAAATTCTTTTGTAAACAAACTAATTTCGCCAAGGAAACCGAACATTTGCTGTATTTTAAACCTTTTTGTTTTTTTGTTTGTAACATTAATTTATTCACACATTTTCAGATCAAATACTACAGGAAGATCGAAGAACTACACATGCTGATCAAAGAAAAAGTGTGCAAGGTGTTGGAGTCGATAGACAGGGCGACGAAAAATCTACTGGAGGACACGCTGACCGTGAAGGTGTTCACCGACAACTGGCTGTGGGTGCACGTCGCCTACATTTACTACGTCGACATCAACAACGAGTCGCCCTCGAAAACCTACGACACCATCCTGAAGCTGAAGACCTCCGACAACAAGAACTTGGGCAGGCTGCACCTCACGCAGGCGTTCGCCGAGCACCTGACCTACGACAACATCGACACCAAGCTGGACAAAGTCGAGAGCATAATCACCCTGCGGTGTCTGATGCACTGCGACGGTATCGACGTGCAGATCGCCGAGGTCTACAATAAGATCGAGAAGTTACGGGACGAGGTTATGGAACGGTATTTTTACAACGTGTACGTATACATTATTATTTATTTATTGATAACGGATTCACCGATTTACAATAAAAAAGCAACACGGTAACAAAAGTATCGTATGTTCATTAACCTCAAAAAACAAGTGTGCCATGATTTTTTATTTTTTTAAATTTAAGTTGGCACACATGTTCGGAATTGTCAAAGAAAACGTCAGATCGTTCTAAAAGTCACAATTATTCCGTGCTCGCAATGGTTTACAGTAACCAGCAAAAACGTTTCTAATTGAAATTTATTTCCGAAATGGGACTAAATTGGACGGAAATTGAGTGTATTCATTCGACGCACCTATGGCAGAGTTTCAGGTAGAATTCCCTAAGGTTCTCATTATTTATGATGAATTTAAAAATACCTTATCACGATCTGTTGTATTATTTCATGAAACGGGTAGTATTCTCCGTAAAACAGGAAGTGGTAGACCAGTCTAACGTACTCATGATGGTATTAACACAGCCCAAGGAATTTTGAAAGGTGAACCTACGTTTTCTCTGCGTCGTTTATCCCAGCAAATTAATTTATCGGTAGGAACACGCTGCAAGTAACATAACCTCAATATGTGTTACCAACTTAAATTTGTAAAAATAAAAAATCATGGCACACTTGATGTTTTTTTTTAATGAACATACTTTATAAGTATAAGTATAATGTGTCATTCTTACAGAAACTAAATTAATGTTTGTTGTTATTTCAGCAATTTTGCAAACTGGCAGAAACTGTGAATTAACGTTTGTTCATTATTTCAGTAATTTTGCAAACTGGGAACAAACGCAGACCATAATTGAAATACTTCGATTGTGCGATGATATTATCGAAAGGAATAAAGTGGAGAAGCTTTCGAGAAGGCATTGGGACTTCATCGTCGTTTCTTTGGGTACTTGGTCGGCCAAGTTTATTGATATTAAAAGCAATTATCAAGATATTCAGGTATGTGTAACAATCCGTAATTATTGTTTTGTGTTTTAAGAGAAAAATAATGAAAAAAATCGCGTGTCTGAAGTACTCAAAGCGACTCTCTGATGTAACAAACTCATCTCCACACACAAACCTACGCGGCGATCGAAAGTCATTTAGGCAAAGACGAGCATAAAGTTGAATCAGTACATCAATCTGTCAAAATTATTAACCTAAGATTTGTGAGCAAAATTTGTTGCATCATTTAGCATTATTTAAATTTTGAATGTATAGTGAGATCAGAAAGTCTGAAACAGTTGGCAGCACATTTTCTGAAAGTCCCTAGAATAATTTAAGTAAAATTATGCTGGCTTTGAATGTACAGTGAGATCAGAAAGTCTAAAACACATTTTCTGAATATCCCTAGAATAATTCAAGTAAAATTATGTTGGCCGTTTGGAATTCTCCAATGCAGTGCAGTGCACATTTTGTTAATTTTGACGTCTTGTGATTTTTTAAGGTTACATGTTTTAAAAATTGTTTTGTGCGTTTTTATCTGCCGGTTTCGCCTATTTTAAACATTAGCAGTTATTTCTAGAAATCACTCATCACTATTAATAATACATTTAAGATCCGTTTTATTTAAATTTCAGGGTTTTCCATGCCAAAATTCCCATTCTTAGCGACGCCACTGAACTTCTGTTAGTTAGGTTATGTTTTAACGGCTGTCAACTATTTTCGACTTTTTAATCTCACGGTATTATTGTTTAGCACAGTGATTCCCAAAGTGCCACCGCCCCCTAGTGGGTGCTGCAGCGATTCAGGGGGGCGCTGATGGCCACAGGTGCATTTGGGGGCGATGAATAACTGTAAGGGGGCAGTGATAATATAAAAGAAAGAAGAGAAGATTTAGTGAAACGTGGGTTCAGTGCGGTAACCAATTTATTAACAAAAAAAAAGAAACCAATTGCAAATAGTCAATCTAGGTGATCCTATTAATTACTTTTAAAATAAAATAAAAATTCCAGGGGGCGCTAAGTAATATTTTTTCTGGAAAGGGGGCGGTACGACAAAAAAGTTTGGGAACCACTGGTTTAGCAGGACATGCAAAGCTTAATAAATAGTAAAGAGAGTCTTTCTTTAATATTTGTAGCTACTGATAATAAACAGACAACTGATAACAACATCTAAAATTTTTAGATTGCATCTTTTATGTCGGCAATAACCAAACTATTTTCAACGGTCGTGACCTACATCGAAAAGCTCTACTCCGAGCACCCCAACAACAGTTACGTCGACGAATGGAACAACGTTTTCGTCGACAGCATCACCACCGATATAATCCGAGCGTGGCTGTACATCGCAGGTAAATAAAGTCCTACGATTCAATCACAAAAAACAAATTCAGTTGTTCATCTTTTCCCTAGTCTCATTTGAATAACTCGGAAAGAAATAGGTAGGAGTTCACACTAAACTACATTAACTGTTCCTACAGCGCACTCCTTCTCAGCACGCGTTTTGTGTTTCGGCCGATAATCCGAGAATAGTTTCAATCGATCCATTTACAGAGAACTACCAGACGAAGAGCATGGCGAACGTCCCCTTCTTGCAAGAGTTCGGAGCCGTGATCAAGCACGTCGGCTCCGTCCAGATATTCAAGAAACGATCGGAGGGCATGCCCAAGTGGTCGAAGCTGCTCAAGCGGTGCTGCGCCCTGCTGCTCAGCCCCGAGCACACGATGCAGCTCTGGGGCTACCACATGCTGATCGCCATGACGCCGGGGCTCATCGAGGTGGACTCCATTTCGGTGGGCACGAACACCCCGCACGAGAAGGGTCTGATATTCGAGCAGTTCAAGGATCTGCTCGTTCAAACCCATAACATCGTGCAGACGATGCTGTTGGATTTTAAGTGGGTATTCGGCACGGATTTTTAATGTTTCGTAACGCGGGGGTGTTTGCAGGCTGGGGGAGGACAGTTGCAGGGTGGAGCCGTTCACGGATTCCTACACGTACACGTTTGCCTACCTGTTGATTTGGGACGTTCTCCTCGGGCTGTGCGAGAAGTCCTCGACGGAGTTGAGATATCAATATTCAGATTGGTTAAAGTGAGTACTTTTTTCAATTGAAATCTGTTAACACACTAACAGTTGTAATAAATATAACACCGGCATAACTGGTATTATATTTTCGGATGTGTAAACGATCTTTCAAATGGTGAACAGAATGCGTAAGGCATGTTGATAAATTGGAATCGATAAACGCCATCTATGAATAGCGGCGTGAACTAACACCAACACATGCACACAGCCGATACGTCTGTGTGTATTCTTTACACACATTTGACATTCTACGTTTCTTTCAAGTAACACGGCATGTAGATAAATTTTACCGGTAAAGCGCCGTCTAGTGTTAGCAACAAACATAATTTACAGAAATCCATCTAATTTTTAAGGTGGCGCCATCCAATATTAGCGGTGGAAAGCTCGATTTCTTATGCCCTGTTTCCCATATCTCTTGTCATACCCCTGGTTGAGGTTAGGTACTGCGATTATATTACACATATTTTAATTGATATTTACTCTATTACAATGTTTATTAACAAATTATTGTCTATTTCGATGTATTTTTATCTTAAATCCTTTTCTGAGGCTCCGTTTCTAATTTAAACAATAACGATTAAAAAATGTATTCGGTGACTGACAATGACACATAAGAACGTTTACACAGCTGAAAATATAATACCGGCTTACAAAAAGCCTGGTTTATGTAAATATTTGTGAAATCCACTGTAAGGGTTTTATTTCTTTGTTGCTGTCGACTTCAGAATCTTGAATCAGACAGTTTTGAGTTAGTTGCTGATAATTTAAATGATATTTGGAAGATTTATATTAATCTCTTCACGCCCAGGTCGCCACATATGGCGACAAGCAAAAAGAAAAATTTACAAATCTAAAAAAAATTTAGCACCATCTATGGAATATTTTTTTAAATATTTTTTGCATAAATGAGTTTATGATAGTGGAATAATATTTCGTAGAAAACCGTAACAACAAGAAAAAAGTATATTTTCAATAAACTTGTGAAGTGGTTAATATTTTAATGTTAATACAAACCTTAAATTGACATTCAATTCAGTCACTCTTTTTATCCATATTTCAAGATCTCTGACTAAATAAACACCTATGAAATGATGATACATACATAACAATTATCACAAACACGAAGTTATTTCGTTCGTTATGTTCCTCCATTGACACTAACTGTCGTTACAGAAAAGAAGACTTACTGAACAACCTGTTAAGCAGTATTTTCATGTTGATGCCGTCGGAGGTCCTCCATTATTTCGATGCGAAAGTCAAGCCCCTGTACGATTGGTTCATCGAGAAGGCCTCGCTGTCACTAGAAGGTCTATTTCGGACGCCGTTTTGCTCGAACCGAAAGTAACCGAAACCTTTGCAGATCCGATCACGAGCGAGAAGATCGAGCGCATCGTCTGCTGGGTGTACGCCTCCACGCTGTCGCAGCTCCCCGCGTCCGTGAGGCAGTGGTGGACGAGCGTGGAGGCCCGAACGTCGCAAATCGTCGACAGGGTCACCTCGGCCTACGTCTCCCCGCATCTGTGCCTGCAGGAGCTGGACGACGTGGCCGATCACGAAACGAAGTTCAAGAATATGTCGGTGAGTAGTGTTGGATGGATAATTAACGTAACCACACTCTATAAGTTTACGTACATTAAGTTGCATTAAGAATTAATTAATTTTTCTTTAGGTGAAAATACATCCGAGTGTACGAGAAGTGGTGGCTATTTATACAGTAGACGATGCCCAAATGGAGCTGGTGATAACGTTACCAATGAATTATCCTTTGGGTGGGCCTGACGTACAGTGCAACCGGCAGATTGGTGGCACTTCGCACAAACAATGGATTAAACAGTTGAAGATGTGCGTCTTACATCAGGTATGCATTTAACATTCTCTCCAATTCCTTCATCCTTCATTCTGCTCAAACCCCTTTCCCAAACAACATTAACAGTGGATTCAACAGTGCTAATAAATATAACACTGGCTTAAGTTGACATAACATAGGTATTATATTTTTGGCTGTGTAAACGATCTTTTAAATGGTAAACGGAATGCTAATTTGAAGCAGAACCTAACCTCAATACCTTAATTGACATTTACTGTCCCAATGATTATTAACAAATTATTTTCTGTTTCGATGTATTTTTTCCTTAAATCCTCTTTTGAGACTCCAATTTAAACAATAATGATTTAAAAATGTATTTGGTGACTGACTGTGGCAGTTTCTGCAAATTAATTGATTTGCAAAATTTTCATAGACTTATTATATAAATATTTACTTTGCCCTTTTAATATTTCCGAAACATAAAAATCAATATTTAGAAAATATTTTCAACACATATTGTGCTACTAGGGGCATAAAGAACGTTTACACAGCTGAAAATATAAACCTGACTTAAATAAATGTTTGTGAAATCCACCGCTCGTGTGCAATTCGGGGATGAATTCAACCCCATCTCTTCACTCATTAGAATTATGACATAATACTTTAGCAGAATATGTCACTACCGTATTTTAATTGTAGAATGGAAGAATCTGGGACGCACTCTCGTTATGGAACAACAATCTGGACAAGAAATTCGATGGCGTCGAAGAGTGCTACATCTGCTTCGCCGTTTTACACACCGGAACATATCAGCTGCCTAGACTGTCGTGTAAAACGTGCCGGAAGAAGTTCCACGCCGCGTGTCTGGTAAATTATTATACTCGCACGTTATTACTAACCATAATTACTACAAACAATTATTCTTCCAGTACAAGTGGTTCAGCACAAGCAATAAGAGTACCTGTCCCATATGCAGAAACCTCTTCTAGCAACAATTCATTATGAATACTTTTTTATTTCAATTATATAATAAAATGTAAATATTTTAATGAATAAAAATAATGTTGATAAGTTAAATTCAGTTAACCTTCACCTCCGATGCAACTAAACCCAAAATTCGGTAGGAAAATCATTTGAATTGAATTCAAAAATTAAAAACGGCAAATCATTTTTTTTTTTTCATTAATTTTAATTCAATCTTGCCCACTGTATTAAATAATTAAGAGTACACTCGAAGTTCTCATCAATAATGATCTATTGCATTTTTGATTGTTTTTTTTGCAAAAAAAGGCAATACAGTGAGATATAATCGTAATTTGAGAAAATAAAAAAAAGTTATAGACTTTGTTCTACAGCAAGATCAGAAAGTTGAAAATAGTTGGCAGCACATTTTCTGAAAATCCCTATAATTTAAGTAATTTGATATTGGCTGTTTAAATTATTGCTTTTTTTTTATTTTGACGTTACTTGTTTTAAAAACTATCTTTAAAACAAGTAACCTCAAAAAACGACAAGATGTCAAAATAGACAAAATTCTTACGTACTGCACTGATCAGTAAACAGTAATTCAATTATTACACCCGATTTTGGATAAGTCAATTACTTTTAATTTTCTCAAATTTCAATTATTTTAAACTCGAGTATTAAATTATTTAGATCGATGTGAATTCACCACCAAAAAAAAAAGTTCCATATGTGTAATAAAAAACATTTATTTATTGATTGAATTTACGAATAAATACAGTATGAACATGATTTCTTTAACATTAACAAAATTATTTGGACCCCGTCGAGAGTAAGGCCAACAGGCCGGCCGTCGATCCGACGGACAGCACGTAATTGACGGTCGGAGTGAAGCTGCGCAGGATGTAGAAGCTGGCGAAGATGATGATGGCGACGAACAGGGCGTTGTTGTAGAAGATCGAGAAGGTGGTCGCCTCGAAGTCGGCGACCTCGTTCTTCTGCCACAGGATCCGCTCGTCCTTCTCCTTCTTGCTCATCTTCTTGTCCTCAGCGAGCTTCTTGGTGAGCTCCCTGGTGACGGCCTCCTCGCGCTTGATCGCGATCTTGTGCTTCAGCAGGAACTTGGTGTTGCGGTAGGCCATGGAGATCAGGTACGTGGACAGGACGGTGACGACGAGGAAGGGGATCAGCGAGGAGTACAGGTCGATCATGTGTATCCTCCAGAACAGCCAGATCGGTATGGCGGAGACGATGAACGCGTTGCCGTAGAACAGCGCCGAGGATTTCGTCGACACGTTCCTGCTGAAGTCCTGCAGGAGGAGCTCCTCTTCTTTCGTGAAGCCCTTCGTGACGGTTTTCGCGGACATTTTTGTGAATTAAACTCTGGGGGAGACACCACGAACGGTAACTTATGGGACGAAACTTGGACACGCAATGAGGGGAAACTGGCGCTGGAGTTGTGTTTATGGAGATAACGAGGCGAGAGTTCTTGTAACGTTGGCAGTCGGTTGGCAAACTTTCCCCAAACAATCGCCAACGTGACGTTTTTCGCGTGTCGCCGCCGTTAGATGGCGCGGGTTTTTAGGTGGTTTACGAGGGAAGTGACGTACGAGCGAATGCGGGAATGTTCATGGGCGTAGGTAGCGGAGTTGATTGTTCTTCAAATTTATTTATTTCACTATTGAATCCACATTTTGGACACTATTAAGAATGCACTCTTAATATATTTCTACCAATAGTTGGATATTTTGCCAATATAGAGTATTAAAGTTAACAGCTAAGCTCGTGGATTTCCGTAGGGCAAAGACAAAGATGTCGCTCGTGCTGCACCATGGAATATCAGGAAGCGACAAGGCATGTTGATAAATTGGAATCGATAAGCGCCATCTGTGAATAGCGGCGTGAACTAACATCAACATGCACACAACCGATACGTGTTTCGTACTTACTACACTAAAATGAGTTAAATATTGGTAATCAAAAACACTTAGTTTTACTTGTTTTACAATTTATATTAATTAAACATTATACTTATTATACAAGTTTTGTGGACAAAACTTCGTGGGCAAGTTGTATAATATTTATTCTACTTAATATAAATAGTAAAACAGTGATTTTGTTTACAAATATTTACCTTGTTAATAACGTTCCATCGGGTGATGTACACATATATTTTGTACATATTGTTCTATGAGGCCAACACAAGAAATGATTGTTTTATTCGTCCTCGATTTCCGCACTGTTTGACATTCTACGTTTCAAGTAACAAGGGGAATTACACGGCATGTAGATAAATTTTACCGGAAAAGCGCTGTCTTGTGTTAGCAACAAACATAATTTACAGAAAGCCATCGATTTTTTATAGTGGCGCCATCCAATATTAGCGGCGTAAAGTAAAGCTCGATTGCTGCTTCGGTCAAATTTTCTTCCGTTGCCCCGCCGCCAGCGGTTGAAATTACACTGTAAAGGCAGCTTCACAACAAATCGTAACGAGAACGGGAACCAATAGTTAAATGATATGATTCGCACGTTGACATACACAACTAATAACTAATTTCCGGTAACGGGAAGCTTGGTATATTTTCATTCCCGGGTTGTGAAGCCGCCTTACCAGTCTGCTATGGTTTAAAAAAATGTACGCCACTGGATTCTTAAATACACCTATTCCACCGTAAGGAAATTCGCTGCTAAAACACGAAACCAACCAAAATACTTTATCAATATCCTGGAAAATACTTCCTCAAAACCACTAAAAACTAACCACATTCAAAAACTAAATCATCCCAACATCATTTCGTAACGCATTTCTGGGTAATTATACTGTCAAAAAGTGCTACTGACACAGTTCCAAGAATCGACCGCAATAACCTCTATTAGGTAGAAGTAATTCATTTTTCCAATTGCATAACTTCATCTAAATAATATTAGATAACATGTAATAAACACACATCTCTCATACGCTTATCACTTATTAACAATAAATTCATTCCTTAACGGTTTCGCGCTGATAAAACAAACCGCAAGAGAAAAACAAATGCCTTTTTGTCAGCAACAATTAAGTTGCTATTTTCCATCATTCAAGTAATGGCTTAGGCGTAGTTTAAATGTGCTTGTAATTGTTGTGCGTGCTTCAGGAGTAGATCAACACCCCGTACATTCGAGGTTTTCTAAAATTAGCAAATTGTTTACTAGGTACTTTGTGTTTACATTAAATTGCATTAAGTATTTTTAGTATTTCGTGTTTTGATTTTGTTACAGTTGCTTGTTGAATTTAAGGCCATCCGAAAGTGTGCAATTATTTTTGACATTTAACAATATAATTGCTTTTTAATTAAGTGTATATTTCGTAAGTAATGTGCAGTTATTGTTTATTTCATTTGGATAGAGCATTGCATTTCTTAAAAACGGAATAATTATTGATTTCATGTCATGAATACAAAAGAAATAAATTCGACCCTGGAATAGTTACAGTTATGTCTTGCATGTAAAACCAGACGTTAGTCAGGTAATTTATTTACTTCACTCTCTGTCATTTTAAAGTTGCTTGTTGTATTTACTTTATTCCAACAATGAATATACGGAGTTAGAAAATTACAATATCCTTCAGCCTGAATGTAGCTATAATTTACAACAAAATATTTCTTGCATGTAAAACCAGGCCTTAGTTGGGTAATTTACTTACTTCACTCTTTGCGGTGATAGTGATTATCATTTTAAATTTGATTGTATTTACTTTGTTCCAACTATGAATATATAGAGTTAAAAGATGACAATATCTGCAGCCTGAACGTAGCAATAATTTATAATAAAATAAATACAAGAGAACGAAATGTAGCCTGAATATATGAATATTCAACCTGTTCGTTAATCTGCAAGCAAAAAATTAAGTCTTACTAAGACTATAAACAAATAACTTATTGAAACAACTACTTCCCTGGTTTCAATAAGTTATTTGTTTATAGTCTTAGTAAGACTTAATTTTTTGCTTGCAGATTAACAAACAGGTTGAATATTCATATATTCAGGCTATATTTCGTTTTCTTGTATTTATCTAATGCTTTCTGCAACAAGTAAAGTTGTTTCTAATTTGTTTATTATAATAAAATATTTCTTGCATGTAAAACCAGGCCTTAGTTAAGTAATTTATTTACTTCACTCTCTTTGCAGTTATAGTAACTGTCACTTTAAATTTGATTGTTGTATTTACTTTGTTCGAACTATGAATATACAGAAGAAAATAACAATATCTGCGGCCTGAATATAGCTATAATTCATAATAAAATATTTCAGTGAAAATTATTCATTATAATAATATTAATATAGTAGTATGATCAATAGTTTTTTTTTATTAGAAAAATTCGTCAACAAATTGTATGTTTCTATTTCCAGAATGTCGCTGTTCAGAAAGCTAACGCCACTGCTCCAAATGGGCCTCGCCCGTTACAGCTCCAATATCACTCCCAACTTGCACAAAGTAAACAATTTGGAAAAACGAATGTTGGTTTGGACCGGAAAGTTTAAGACCATCGGGGAAGTACCTGCAATGGTTGCGTAAGTCGAGCTGGCAGTAAACGTTTCTAACAATCACGAATCCAATAAACTAATTGTTGTTACATTTGTGTTAAGAAATGTTTGAACTCGTTGATGGTACTGTTATTAACATTGCAATGTTATGTAAAATTGAACAGCGCTGTTAAAAATCGTATTCTGAACATCCCGATGTACAAGAATTGGCAACAGTGCAACGACTGCAGCGCAACTTCATGTATATTACAATATATGGTCAATAATATGTTTTTGGGGATATTTTTAGAAATAAAATGAGCGTTTCATAAAGCATGTATATGAATATTGGAATATTACTATACATTCGAGTTTTTTGTTGATGAAAAACACAAACCACGAAATAACATCAAAATATGTATATCAAAATTAACAATCTCGTAACGTTGACTGTTTTGACAAGCGTTGTTTAACATCGAAAATGTTAATATACATCGATGTTACTTGACAGACATTGTGTACATTCATAACATCTGTTGATCTAAGCAAATAACATTGCTGTTAACGCTAACATTTTGTTCAGAATAACACCATAAAATACACGTTCGAGTTATTTCTTCCCAAAAAATAATAATCCTTGGTCGGGGCCGCGGTGGTCTAGTGGATAGAGGTCCGGCCTCTAGACCCCGTTGGTGCGGGTTCGAGTCCCGTCCGTGCGGTCATTTTTTCAACATGAAAAATGGCCGTGCGGGTCCCTGGGTGTCTAGTGTTTGTCCCCATTTCATTTAAATATTAATTCTTACTATACATCGGTTGTGGCTGAATGCCCTAGCTGACTAAGCCAATTCCCTATCATCTTCGATTCCCTAACCCGAACTCCTGTCAATCATCTTAAAAAAAAAAAAACTAAAAAAAAAAAAAAATCCTTGGCAACTGCTCCATTGCTGCCTCCGATTTCCACTGGATTTATGCTTCAAGGTGCGGGTCCTTTATTTGACATACTTAATGTTGTTTTCTTCTTCTTCTAGCGGTGAAATGGTAGAAAAGGCGAGGAATAGAATGCGCATCCGCATTGCGAATATCATGATGGCCGTGACACTGTTGGCCTGCTTGGTCGTTTCGATCCAGGGAAAAAGGGCTCACGAGCGCGGCGAGTCCGTCACGAAGTCTAATCTGGCATGGCACGCAGCTTACAACGAGGAAAACAAGGATAACAAGGAAAAAGTCGAGTAAACTTCGCCCAACGTTTAGATTACTTTATTTTTATAAATTAGTTTAGGTGTTCATTGCAATATAACTTAATGTAGAGTGATTAAGGTTTGTTTTTACTTACCCCAAATTAAATGGTAATCTTGTGAAGTGGTTAAATTATTTTGGATATTAGTTTTGGTACAATTCTACCGACCCTAAACCTATGACAACATTTATGAAAGCTGTTTAACCCAGTACATCCCATGATATACAATTTTTTTCAATTTTATCATATCCTCCAATTCTTGGAACACAAACGTGGGGGTTTAACAATTGTTAATCGATGAGAGAAGAATCAAACGGTTTATCGTTGCTTCGACAAAAGAATTTGTTTGTAGAAACTTTGGGGCGTGTTTAAAGGGTTGGAGAGTAGGATAGGGCCCACCCACCACGTGGGGGTTTAACAATTGTTAATTGATAAGGGAAGAATCAAACGGTTCATCGTTGCTTCGACAAAAGAATTTGTTTGTAGAAACTTTGGAGCGTGTTTAAAGGGTTGGAGAGTAGGATAGGGCACACCCACTACCCGGGTTGGAGAGTAGGATAGGCCCCACCCACCACCCGGGTTGGAGAGTAGGATAGGGCCCACCCACCGCCCTTTGTTTCCACTTTAACTTAACCCAGAATCTTTTTATTGATGATTTTGCAACTTTTGACAGAAATTTCTTTAATCGAAGGGTTTCTTTTGGTTAGGTTTAAGTGGAAACAAGGGGGGCGGGTGGGCACTATCCTATCATCCAATTCTTGGAACACAAACGTGGGTTTTGCAATTGTTAATTCATGGTGTAAAGAAGTACAGAACAATTTTTAATATTTTGTTTCCTCGACAAATGAATTTGTTAATGGAAACTTTGGGGCGTGTTTAACGAATTGGAGAGTGGAATAGGGCCCACCCACCACCCCTCATTTCCACTTTGACTTAACCCAGCGACCCTCTTTATTGTTGGCTTGGCAACTGTTAAAGCTCCAATGATTTGACAAATTTCAAGTTGTGAGAGAATTTCAAATTCTCAAACATTTGTTAAAAATCAATCTGGAAAAACTGAATGGAATCACTGCTAAATATTAACCCTTTAACTGCGGCTATCGTCAATAAGCGACTCGGGTAAACTTTACCGTAACTACGGCTGTCGTCAATAAGCGATTCACATATTTTTTGCCGTTCTTTTATGCCATGAATCGCTTATTGACGACCACTAGTAACATGATACGTTGGTTCAAATGGAATAAAATTTATCAAATTTTCAGTCTTTGTTTTTTTGCGTTCAGGCAGCCAGTTTCTTGAAAACTTTTTAGTAGCTAAAGGGTTAATAAAGAAGAGTTTGTGAAGAGTTTATCGAAAGTAAATAACATTGCCACTAGGTGTCACTTTGTTGTACTCGCAATAATCTTCAATGAATTTTAAAAAGAATTATTAGTTAAAATTGAAGAATATGATATAATTTAAATAAACCTAAACAAGAACTTAAAATAAACCCAGTAGTTTTTCCTTCTAAACTCTTTGCGATGAAAATAATTCTGCTGGAGCCATCTAGAGAATAATAATCGGACCGAATAAATTGGACATGCGATGGATAAAAAAAACACAGTTAACAATTAATTCAATATACTATATTTATAAAATTGAGAGTGAATGTTCGGAAAACATCTTGGCTTAGTAAAAAAATCCTATAGCACTACAATCCACTAGCCCGGCTACTCCTTCACCCTACCCATTAATCTTTTAGGTATTTCCTACATCTTTCGTTGAAAACTTTAGCTGTTCTTTCTCTCACTAGTTCTTCAACACTCAATTCCACTTGTAACATCCTTAGCTGAAAACAAAATCCAGACACAAAGGCCTAAATTAAATATACAAACGTAACATTCACAGATATACACGATTATTCGACTCGCAACCTGAAATACCGCGGATGAAGAGAGGAGAAAAAAAGCCCCATTCTGACAGATGTCAGAATAGTGTTATAACCTACATTTATGATATCCGAGTAAAAGAAATTGTACAGTGAAATCAGAAAGTCGAAAATAGTTGGCAGCACATTCTGAAAATCCCTTTAATAATTAAAGTACATTGGAATTCTCCGATGCAGCGCAGTGTACATTTTGTTAATTTTGACATCTTGTGATTTTTTAAGGTTACTTGTTTTAAAAATAGTTTTGTCTTTTTATCTGTCGATTTTGCCCATTTTAAACATTAGCAGTAATTTCTAGGACTGATCACATCTAGGATTAATAATCTAGCTGTTTTATTTAAATTTCAGGGTTTTCCATGCCAAAATTCCCTTAGTGACGCCACTGAAGTACTGTTAGGTTATGTTTTAAAGGCTGCCAACTATTTTCGACTTTTTGATTTCACGGTATAGTGATGTGTTCCCAATTTAAATTTATCAAACAATTATCCAAATCCCACTTGGAGACAATTTTTTGGATTTATCTGCAAATTGTTGCAAAATTTTCACTCTACAAAAACTTGTTCAAGTGCCACAAGGCCAAAATATTAAATACATTTGCAGGGTCAGGGTAAGACCTAACATAATTTGGCTCAGTGAGTGAATAAATTGATTATCTCTACTGTTTGTAACCTTTACTAATTTAAATGAAATTGCCCAAAAATATTTCCTTCATTTCAGCAAGAATATATGTCCCTAGCAGATTCAATTAATAGATTGACTAACTTCATTCGGATGCTGAAGTAAAACCCAAAAATTCAAATAATTACGTCTTCTGTAAATATGAATCACCAAACACCATCAAGCAATTTCCACAATATTTCTTTCATTTCAGCATGAATGTACGTCCCTACAGGATTCACTAACTTCAATCTGATGCTAAAGTAAAACCCAATCATTCAAATAATTACGTCTTCTGTAAATGTGAACCACCAAACACCACCAAGCAATTTCCACAATATTTCCTTCGTTTCAGCATGAATGCACGTCCCTACAGGATTCACTAACTTCATTCCAATGCCGAAGCAAAACCCAATCATTCAAATAATTACGTGAAACACAAAACACCACTAAGCAATCACTTTCACATACTCAATAGCACAACAGTTATAAATACCTTAGTCTGTTCGGCCCTTAAATTTTTTGACACATGTATATCACTCAAATCACTCTCACGCTGCTCCCTGAGTTTCTTCACCCGTTCTGCCGAAATCACGATGCAGTTCTTGATGGCACTCTCTCGCTTGACGTTGCCCTCGCTTATCTGCCCCTGCAGCTCCTTGCACGCCACGGTTGAGTCCACGTGAAACGAATTGGTCGGGACCGCTGTGTTGATCGTACTCACAATTATATCGTCTATTCTACGCATGTTCTTTAAAGCCTCCTGTAACACAGAAACCAGCCTTATCACACAAGGATTAGCGAATCATCACGTTTTCATTCACAAGACATGGGAATTGAGGTTATGCGGTGAAATTTATGTAACCGTGTCTGGAAACGTGATGCTGGGGCGCCGATTAGACTGTAATTACTTGAAATTCGCTGAAGTCTCTGCACTCCATTATCGCAGTCGGCATTTTCTGTTTAAAAGAAGGTGAGGTTATTTAAAATCGTAGAGATGCGGGAGAGCGCTGATATCGGTACGAAATGGGACGTAAAAACTCGAAAGTACATTTTTATGTTTGTAGATAAAAATCGAATGATAATTGTTAGATTTACATCGTATTTGTATTTGATGTTTAAATCTTGCAATAAATAATGCAGTTGTACTACAATGATGCTTGTATTATACAGTGAGATCAGAAAGTAGAAAATAGTTGGCAGCACATTTTCTGAAAATCCCTATAATAATTTAAGTAATCTGATATTGGCTGCCTGAATTATTTCAGTTGCGTGTTTTAAAAACTATCTTTAAAACAAGTAACCTCAAAAAAAACACAAGACGTCAAAATAGACAAAATTCTTGTGCATTGCACTGGAGAATTCCGGACAGCCAACATAATATTACGCGAATTATTATCCCTATTTTCAGAAAATGTGCATCCAACTATTTTCGATTTTCTGATTTCACTGTATATGTATGCAAATATCTTCAATTCAGTGACGGTTCGCGGGTTTTTTTTTCTGGTACGGCCGAGGAACAAGAGGTGGTAATACAGATAGGTGCGGTCACGCAGCCAGCCGTCTCTACAACTGAGCCTACCTATCTGATCCTCGGCCGTACCAGAAAAAAACCCGCGAACCGTCACTGCTTCAATTAGCTTATATTTCAATTTTCTGATCTCACTGTATATGTATGCAAATATCTTCAATTCAGTGACGGTTCGCGGGTTTTTTTTTTCTGATACGGCCGAGGAACAAGAGGTGGTAATACAGATAGGTGCGGTCACGCAGCCAGCCGTCTCTGCAACTGAGCCTACCTATCTGTTCCTCGGCCGTACCAGAAAAAAAAACCCGCGAACCGTCACTGCTTCAATTAGCTTATACAAAGCTGCAGAATTGTTTTCTAGAGAAAGTCTAGACTGACTTGAAACAAATTGATAACCAACGGCTCGTTCCGCAAACCTCGTTCTCGTGATTAATAGCCATCATTATATTCCCGTTCTACAGTATACTATTATTGTTTATTATTAAACCATTAATACCTCTGTAAATTACAATTTGAATCATTAATAGTATATTACGTAACAAGAGTTGTAAATAGCAAATTACGCGCAAGTGAAAAAATTGCGTACGAGCCGCGTAGCGGCGAGTAACGCAATTTCACGAGCGCGTAATTGCTTTACAACTCGCGTTATGTAGTATACTTTATCTACGACCACTCTCACCTTAATTTATATAAGAGAATGTGCGGAATAGCGAAGTGACAGCTTCGGGGTGCGTGATGTGACGTTTAACAATCGCGGACTACTATATTTAATAAAAACGAACAAACGCGCAACTCTCAACCAATCAAAAGTTCGTAAACGAAACTCACTAGTACCTTTAATTTACAAGCGGGCTCTAACATACGTGGGTGTTTTGGTGTATTTACGCAGTACGCGCATTGTACGATAATGGGCATTTACAGTAGTGGTCGTAGATAAAATCAATTTAACCATTAAAAAATTTCTGCGGCAATATTTATTATTGCAGGATTTTTACAGCATTTTTATTCCAAAAGATTAAAGGATTATATGTTTGGCGGTCATTTAATGCTTACATTATCAAAATCATCCCTTAGAATTGCTATTTAGAAGCTTTTAAACATTTTCCGTTCGGATTTCCGCTCCTCGTCGCCATCTATTGGACGGTGGCTGAACTGCTAAGTGATGTATTTGAACAGCGCCAAAATGCTCGAACTTTATCCTTATAGTCAAAGTGTTAATATTCAGCAATGCGCTGTACACGAAACGATAGACTATTTAATTCCGAATCGAATGGTGTATAAAATAGCTGAGGCAATTTAGCGGTTTTTCTGTAATTTGCGAATGAAAATTAAGGACGACACACTTACCGACATTTACAGCTCACTGTAACATAAAAATTCAATAAAGAAGAATTGGCTATATTCTTCAATCAAATACTGGTTACAATACTTATTCCTGATTAATCATTCAACTATTTATATTGTTAATGCATTACAATAAGAGAAATATACTAGAAATCATAATTTAAGTAGATGGCTCTACCTGTTATCGTGGGGATAAACTACTTCATAATTTGTGGATGTAATAATTGTTGTAATAATAAAAGAATATTTAAAAACTTAAAAAGAATGTTGTCTTATGATTAAATAAATTCACTTGTGGATATTTACGTACTTAAATTGCAGAAACAATATTTTATAATATACACGCCTAAAACTAAGCAACCCGATATACGCATAACTCGAATTAATTTATTATTAAAAACTTCTAATTTTATACGTAACAGGGACAAAACCATAAGTGTAATCCTGAGTAAAGCTTCAAAAATAGTGGGAATATTTAAGTATTTAAATTGAGGAAACAATGGTATTATATAAACGCCTACTTGTAGGCAACCCAATATACTATAACTAATATTATTTTTTATTAAAAACTTCTAATTTTAAATATAATAGGGACACAAGCATGAGTGTAATCCTTAGCAACGCTGTAAAAATATTACACTTATGGGTTTGTCCCTGTTAGGATTAAAATTTAAAGTTTTAAATAATAAATCATTATTAGTTATACGTATATTGGGTTGCTGTAAGCAGGCGATTATATAATATAATTAATTCTGCAATTTAAATACTTTAATATTCACATTATTTTTTAAGCTTTACGGAGGATTACACTTATGGTTTTGTCCCTGTCACGTTTAAAATTGGAAGTTTTTAGTAATAAATTAATATTATGTATGCGTGTATTGCATTGTCTGTAAGTAGGCGTTTATGTAATATAATTATTTCTGCAATTTAAATACTTAAATATTCGCACTATTTTTGAAGATTTACTGAGGATTACACTTATGGTTTTGTCACTGTCACCTTTAAAATTGGAATTTTTTTATAGTAGTTATGCGTTTATCGGGTTGCCTGTGATTAGGCGGATACATTATAATGTATTGTTTCTGCAATTTAAATACGAAAATATCTACAAGTAAATTAATTTTATTATAAGATAACAGTCTTCTTAAGTTTTTAAATATTCTTTCATTATTAAAACAATTATTAAATCCACAAATGAAAACGTAGTTTATCCCCACGATAACAGAGGGTACCCTCAATGAAGATTAGGATTCCTCATATATTTCTCTTATTGTAATGCATTCATAATATAAAAAGTTAATTGAATAATCAGTAATAAGTATTGGGATCCGTATTTCATTGAAGAATATAGCAAATTGTTGTGCATTTAATTTTTAAGTTACAGTGAACTGTAAATGTCGGTAAGTGTGTCGTGCTTAATTTTCATTCGCAAATTACAAGAAAACCGCTAAATTGCCTCAGCTATTTTATACACCATTCGATTCGGAATTAAATAGTCTATCGTTTGGTGAACAGCGCATTGCTGAATATTAACACTTTGATTATAGGGATAAAGTTCGAGCATTTTGGCGCTGTTCAAAAACATCACTTAGTAGTTCGGCTACCGTCGAATAGATGGCGACGAGGCGTGGAAATACGAATGTAAAATGTTTAAAAGCTTTTGTTCAATAAATGTTATAATGTGCGCATTATTTAATTCTATGGGCAGCATTAATGGGGTACATTGAACACTCAATTTCTTAAACACGCATTTGCGTGTTAAATATGAAAGATGGAAAAATTATACTTCAAATTCAAAAACTAAAGGGATTTAGAAAAAAAAACTTATTCTTTATAAGTTGTTCCTTTTAGTATTCTCTACAATTATTATTAACATAAATTTGCTGTAACTATTATCGTTTCATAATTATAACAAAAATTAAAAAAATAATAATACATTTTTTTCTCAAATTACTTCGTAACGGAGAAAGTAAAAATAAGCAAGGTTTAGGTAATAAATAAGTAAAACAAAGTGACCAATTTAATCGTTTGAATAGTTGTTAAAAAAAAATTAATACTTTTAAAATAATTGCACATATTAAATATGAAAATCAATATTTATTATATATAAACTTAAAAAAACATCTTCTTTTTAAAGAAGGAAAATCAGTAAACACTCTAATTATTAAAGTTCTATAACATTATCAATAGCTTTATAAAAATATTCACATTCATTTAACAAAAATTAACACATTCGGAATGTAAATTCCAACAACTAAATGTCACTCTTGATTAATAACATAATTATATCATTCATCACAAAATAATCCCTTTGGCACGCTCAGTGCCAGCGAACACGAGGTCACGTATCTATTACCAATTCGTATATCACAAAATAAATCCAGGCACATTCAGTGCCTGAGCCGTTTAATGTTTTTTCATGTGGAACGCATAAAATCTCGTCGACAACAATTTCCCACATATGTCGCACACGAAAAACTTTTTCAGGTGAGGAATCACTTCCACTCCGCTCAGTGTCTCGGGTTTACCAGAAGAATCTGAATCCGGTGGACTGGGGCCTAAATTTAAGGACTGAGGGTCAATTATATCGTTCAAGATGGGGAAATGGCTCGATTCGTTGCCTTGAAAAGGTTCGGTTAAGCTCAGTTCTGAAGGAGGTAGTGTTTCCTCGATTGCATCCTTATTTTCAGTCAGTTCTGCCACAATGATTTCCTCAGAAGAAACATTGTTTATAATCTTTGATTCCGAGGTATCTGCACATAGGTTCAAATCATCATCATCATCTATAATTAGGACTTCGGCTTCTTCCAGTTTTCTTTTCTTGTAAATATAATGGTTCGGGATGTTTTCAAAAACCGGGTTTATCTGTAATAAATCCCTGTTGACGGTATTTCTTTCTATATTTTTCATAATCTTATCCATCGTTCCGTTATGGTAGCTGATTGGAACGGTAGTTTTCTGACAGGTTACGTGTTTCTGGATTTCGACTTTCCTGTTGCAAGTTGCATTTTCATTCTGGGCGTTTTGAAAGACGAGATTGATTTCTGACGAATTCGTGTCGTTGTATTGGTTTGGATACGGATTGGACAGGGTTTCTTTGCGAATGTTGTTATGGATTATATGAGATAATGGATACGAATTTGTAACACTGCTGCAAACGGTTTTGTTGTTCATGTTCGATAATCGCCTTCGGGTGTTATTGTTGGTCTTATTCTGAAGGAGTGCATAAAGAACGGATTCCTTGTAAACTTTGTCGTTATCGGGATACAACAGCTTATTTCTGGCCGGCACGACCTCCTCCTGATTGGAAAAGTAATTTCCCACCTCGTGACTTACTATTGTGATATTATCACTTTCGTCTTTGATCTCTAATCCACCGCTTAAATCTTCAAACTGATTAGAAGCTGATTGTTTATCAGCGCTTATCACATTCTTATCAGTCGTATCTTTTACGACTTCCTGTTCTACAATTACGCCGCACTCAAAAGCGACGGCTTTTAGGTCGAAATCTTCCAGGTTTATCACACACTTGGAGTCGACGTATTTTTTTATTATCTCCTCAGTTCGTAAACACTGTATTATAAATTTATACGCCGTTTGAAGAGACGTGTGACAGGACTCGCAAAAGAATATCTGGTTTGGAATGTTCAAATCCTGAAAAGTAATTATTCTATTAGGTCGGAAAAGTCGGAAAAGAAGTGCAGTTTCACGAGCCCAACACTTTCAAAGTTTTCAAAAAAATAGTGAAAGGTTTTCACTACCGAAGTAACAATTAAAAATCGATTAATCACTTTACATTCTGATTGTTTTCAATTATACACTTACCATTTCTGGAATCACAGTCTTAAATTGATCTCTCTCAATATTTGACAACGCTTTGCTATCAAACTGAAAGTACGGAGAGGTGACAACGTTCAGCGATTTTAAACAGGCTCGACAAGTTTCGAACATCTTTCATTCCTGAAAACATCGGGTAAATAATCCGAACACAGCAAGTGATTTTATTACCTGTTTATTGCAATCTTTTTAATATCTGTCTTTATTTCTCAGCTGCTTGCGTTTATGTGGTCCCAACATTGCTTTTATAATTTTAGTATTCTTCCTTAATTTAACATTAGTTACAACATAAATAATAACTCAACATATGTTTATTACTTAAAAAACTTTCTTGTTGGTATTAAAGGCAGGGACGATTGGTTTTAATACCGTGATTTTGTATGTTTATTCGTCTTATCTAAAATTACTCAGATTCTGTAAAAGATAAATGTTATCAGTAAGTTAACCTATAATTTTTTTTTTCGATATTCTTTAAAATGCTAGAAACGAAACGCACAATAATTGGAATTAAACATAGATGAACCTCTCTTACCCTTTAATTTTATTGTGTGAGTGTGTTCAAAATCAGTAAAGGGTGAATTTTATCAATAATAAAGCAAACCTTGCAATTAAACAGGCAACCAAATGTGCATAAAAAGTTCTCATAAATCTGCTCTAAACAAGATGGGATTTTCCACTAGTGTTGGTTTTCTTAAATCTGGATATTCTTTAAAATATTAAAAACTAAACGCATAATAATGAGCATTAATATACACGAATTTCTCTTACCGTTTAATTTCGGTGTGAGAGTGTATTTAAAAATAAAATAAATCTTGCAAGTAAATAGGCAACCAAACATACTTAAAATTACTCATTGATTACTCTAAACAAGATGAGATTTTGCACTAGTGGTTGTTTTCTTAAGAGTAAACTGGATTGTAAATCTGGATATTCTCAAAAATTTTAGAAACGAAAACTCATATTAATTAGCAATAATTTACACTGACTTCTCTTACCATTTAAATTAGGTGTGTCCAAAAATAAAATAAACCTTGCGAATAATTATTCAACAAAATATACTTAACATTACTCATAGATCTACTCTAAGCAAGATGGGATTTGCATTAGTGGTTCTCTTAAGAGTAAACTGGAGTGGAAATTTGGATATCCTTTAAAATTTTCGAATCGACACACATAATAAGTAGCATTAATACACACGAACTTCTTTTACCGTTTAATTTTGGTGTGCGGGTGGGTTGAAAAATAAAATAAACCTCGCAAATAACTAGGCAACCAAACATACGCTCAATTACTTATAGATCTACCCTAAACAAGATGGAGGTTTGCATTCAGTGTGACTAGTGGTTGTTTTCTTAAGTAGGGGAGCATAATTCACCTGAACGGAACAAAAAGAGGTATTTTTGATCAAATTTTTGTACATATATAAAATTTCGAAAAATTTACTAGATTATCGGGAGACTAGGAACGAAAAGAGGAATTTTGGTCCTAATATTTAATTTTAAAACACGATAAAAAATTTGCGGGTTTTTTCCACAGTATTACTCAGGCAAAAAATGTTGGGTCTCAGAAAAAATAAAAAAAATAATGACGGTTTATAATGACGGAAAAAAGCGTGTAAAGCAATTATTTTTCTGAAATTTTTTTTTTTGGGTATTTGATGATTTTCGCCATTTTTTTCCATGGAAAAAAAATGCGTTGGTTGACACAGAGACGTGTTTGCCTTGGTTTGTTGTTGTTTCGCCACACAGAGTTTTTGAAAATAACTTTTTCCTTACCAGATAAAAAAAATGTCCAACGATTTCTAACTGGAATGAAAGGTTATTATTAATATGAAATAGAAAAAAATAAGAAGATATAAAGATTAAAAATACTCGAAGTGGATTCATAGTTCACGTATTATCAGTGAAGAAAATTATTTATTTGATTACGCTAGTGCATTTGTATGAAAGAGTACTAAAAATTGCTAGTTATGTTAGGTGGAAAATATCACATATACAGGGCGTCTACTCTAAACCGTTCGTTAAAAGTTTAAAGGTTTTTTCTTTATACATTGGTGGAAAAAAATGAAACACTTGAAATTCGTGAAATTTCGACCATTTTCAAACCGCCATAACTCTGCGTATTTTCAACCGATTTTCATGAATCTTTGAGGGCAAACAACTTTGAAGTGTCTTCTTTAAAGTCATGCATGCGAACTTAAGCGTTACCCTTTCCGCCCCCATCTAGCACTCCTGTGTAAAAAAGTCTTTTCAGGAAACCATGTTCAACTTTGACGATGTGTAAGGAGTTGGAAAAAAATTGTCCACTCGATCCACCATAAAATTTGATCAATTCCCTATGCAGAACTCAAAGAACGAAGTTCCTATGACGATTTGGCACCAAGTTATGGGTGTTTGAAAAAAAGCGCATATAATTGTCTTTGTATAACAAATAGAATAATAAGATTTTTTTTATCGAATTGTATTTAACTATATGTTAATTAATATTGTAACTGGCGTATCAGTGTAATAATAATAAATAAAAAACATCGCTGATTTCACCAGCAAAACGGTGTTAACGAGAAGAAATGTTTCTTCGCATACACAAGCGGAATATTTTCATTTACAACATTACTAAATATATTTATTGGTTAGCACGTAGTAACTAATATTTTGTAGTGAATGCGTGAAGTAGGAATCCACTGATAGAGATAGAGGGTGTAAGTAATGAAGTGAGTAAAGTGAGTGAGAGAGTAGCAGTAGAAATAATTAAATGTGTAGGTGTTGTATTATTATAATTTATTTACGATTTTCATTAAAAAATGGGCTTTAAAGCGATGATAATATTATTAACACTAATGCAAAGTCTAACTGATATAGATAAATACATAAATATTTAATAACATAATTACGAAAAAGATGTATAAATTTATTTTATACACACTTTAACCAACTTCAAAAATGTTGCTGTCTTAAGTCTTAATAACTAGAGATAAATTATGCTCCTAATTATATATAACAAGATAATACTTCATTTTCTTTTATTAACAGATTTTTTACGCAGCATCATTCTTGAAATGTGGATGGGTCAGCATGTATCAACAGATATTTCTAGATTTAAAATATATTTACAGATGCTGAATTATAAAATTTGGACTTTGAACTCGTATTTGTAATAAAAGAGACGAGCTACAACTAGGGAACACAGCATCTCGGAAATGTCTGCGAATACAGATGGCCGCATGCCTTCTCTGCAAAGCCACACAGACACGAGACAACATGCACACGGTTAATAGACGCACACACTCTCGTTTTTTTTTCTAAGCTACGGTAGAGTAAGATGAATACAAGACCCGCATTTTGTTCAATTGGCAGAGATAGTAATTATACAATAATATTTATATTTATTGTGATGGATTTTTTTTGTTTTTATTTTGGAAGCCTCCAACCGAGGTTGAACGTAAGGGCTCCAGTTTTCGAGACAATACGCGTTTTTTTGTTTTTAAATTTATGTTTATTTCTGTCAATGGTGATAACCACGTGAATAGAATACTCTAACTAGCTTAAACAGAAATGTCCGTCTTCTATATGCACAATGCTGACTGCGAGAACGATGGCGAGCTTACTTAGTAGACTTAAGGAGAACAACCCTTTTCTTCATAATGTGTTTAATATACGCATATAGAATATCATATCAATAACTTCCGAACGTATATCATAGATAAATATTTTGGGGGTGATGGCTTTTAAATATGTACATTTAATTAGGTACAATATCTCTTTAAAATGTAATAATATAAATATAATATAATTACATAACAGTCATATGTGCATATGGAACACTATCATTTAGCTACCTTATGATATAATATTTACAGCCAAGGTAGTCGGTATTTAACATTGAAATGGTTTATATAAAAATGTATGTTTTAATTAGTTTATTATTTAAAGTAAGACCGAAATACACGCTAGATTGTGAATGTCGGAAACGTGAGTGCTTTACTTAAACTAAATGGTTCTCTCTGCGTAGACTTCGGTTTAGAGTTATAAGGCATCTCTTTGTTAATAAACTATACAACGCTGCTTCCCAGCCGTCATCCATACTTTTTAATCACTACGTTTAATTCATAATCATAGTAATAATAATAATAATAATATTTCCTCAAGTTTATTTATTTATTTATACTTAATTAATGCGATTTTTTTTTGTTTGGTTTGTCTTTACACCACAACACCGGATCGAGAACTGGCAAGCAGGGTCAGTAACAACACTTAACTTAAACTTTAAATAGGTCTAGAATAGTTCAATGTAATTCATCCAACGGAAAATAATGAACGGGTCACTAGGTGTGAGATCCTGCTCCACGACCAGACTGCCGTTGCCGTGCTCATATCACAGAAATAACCATAGTACCAAACGAATATATTTGTTTCATATATATATGTATAATATATGTATATACCACACAACTGATACAGACAAGAAAATTCAACAATCAAGTAAATCATGCTAGTTTTTTTTTCTCTTTTATATTGATGTAACAAGTATGGTTCGTAAATTTAGTGATTTTTAAAGCACTTTAGGGAAGAATTATAATTATTTATCAGATTAAAACGGTTGGTAAAAATGACATCCATGTAAATTTGAAACCTATTAATCAATTTACATTTATGTACACAGGTATACGAACTGCATCATTTCACCAGGTAACTTAATGGCAATAAATTCATTTCTTTTTTTTTTTTGGTATTGGCAGTAGTTTACAAAATTTGTTTAATGTTCGGGTAGGCTATGTGGCGGCTCTCAACCGGTTATTTTATTTATTTAATACGATTTTTGAGTATTTCACCGCACTTTAAGAGGTCCAGTTCACATCAAGCACAAATAAAACACAGTATTCAATTCCTTAAAGGCCTTATGCGAGTAAGTCATCACTGTGGTACTCATTTAACTGAGTATTCCCCTAGTGTTAGCACCAGTCGTCGTCGTCAGAGTCTGAGTGACGAGACCGCGTCGGCTTCGGCTTGTAGCCGTTCGGGACGGGACTGGGAAGCATGCGTCCGCCGCGGCCCAGCGCCACCGCCTGCTCGAAGCTGAGGGGCGCCTGCGAGGAGTCCCTCGAAGCCGCCACCATCTCCCGGAGGGGTTCCCTTTCCCTCACCAAGTTTACGTTAACGTTGTGTTGTATGCTGTGGGGAGTTGTATGCGCTGAATGTGACTGTATCTGAAAGGAAAACAACGATAAGTACTTCAGATCTAGGGCTTCATCATCTTCCTCAAGACTCGGGTATCCTGCAAAACAATAACACAAATGTTTCAGTGCATCCCTCCCAATGCGACATTTGAAGACATCTTCCCCCAGTGGTCCTTTCCTTCAATTAACAGCGGAAGAACAGGTGACTTACAATATTGCCACCTCTGATGATTCGCAGATACGAAATGAGTTGATCTTGTTTGCCGATGTCCGTGGTTTCATTGATTTTCAAATCCCATACGTTGCATACTTGAGGAGCTGGTCATCAATGCATCAGAATGAGTTCCTTTCCTTCCATGCTGATGTACAGCATGCCTTTGCTTGTTAACACCTCCCGGAGCTTCCCAGGTAACGGGAAGTGGAGTCTTAACGTTAGTACCTTGCTCGTTGCTATATCCATCCTCTAGTTCTCCAAGGATTTGTGACATATGCTCACTGTCAGATCGTTGACTTAACCAATTATTTCTATTCCCTCTTTGTAGAGTCTTAATGCTAACCGCTATATCCATCTTCTAGTTCTCCAAGGATTTGTGACATATGGTCACTGTCAGATCGTTGACTTAACCATTTTTTTCTACTATTGTGTCTACAACTTGATCATAGATAATATTCCATAACAACGATCCGAGGGCTGAGCCCTGTGGTATCATCATTGGAGCTGTATTATCCCCTTCATTTTCCTAATTTTGGAATGCCTTCTGGGTATTAGGTACACCTTTTTGTCTATCTAATAACGCTCTACGAAAGAAGTGAGAGCATTTCACCTCCCAAAATAAATTTGGAATTCACAGAGCAATTTCTGGCGAAAGTGCATTTTTGGTCATTCAAATTTGTCTTGCAGCGCAGCCATTTTTGTTACTGCAAAGTTCGGATAATTTCTTTTAAGGCAGATATAAAGACACATTATCCATAATTAATCTGTCAAAATTTCAAGCATCTGTCACAATAAATGTGGAATTCACGGAGCAATTTCTGGCCAAAGTGCATGTTTGGTCATTCAAATTTGTCTTCCAGCGCAGCCATTTTTGTTACTGGAAAGTTCCGATAATTTATTTTAAGGTAGCTATAAAGACACATGATCCATAATTAATCTGTCAAAATTTCAAGCATCTGTCACAATAAATGTGGAATTCACAGAGTAATTTCAGGCCAAAGTGCATTTTTGGTCATTCAAATTTGTCTTCCAGTGCAGCCATTTTAGTTACTGAAAAGTTTCAATAATTTCTTTTAAGGCAGTTATAAAGACACATGATCCATAATTAATCTGTCAAAATTTCAAGCATCTGTCACAATAAATATGGAATTTACGCCATAATTTCTGGCCAAAGTGCATTTTTGGTCATTCAAATTTGTCTTCCAGCGCAGCCATTTTTGTTACTGAAAAGTTTGGATAATTTCTTTTAAGGTAGCTATAAAGACACATGATATATAATTAATCTGTCAAAATTTCAAGCATCTGTCATAATAAATGTGGAATTCACGGAGCATTTTCAGGCCAAAGTGCATTTTTGGTCATTCAAATTTGTCTTCCAGCGCAGCCATTTTTGTTATTGAAACGTTCGGGAAATTTTTTTTAAGGCAGATGTAAAGACGCATTATCTGTCAAAATTTCAAGCATCTGTCACAATAAATGTGGAATTCACGGAGCAATTTCTGGCCAAAGTGCATTTTTGGTCATTCGAATTTGTTTTCCAGTGCAGCCATTTTTGTTACTGAAACGTTTGGGTAATTTCTTTTAAGGCAGATGTAAAGACGCATTATTTGTCAAAATTTCAAGCATCTGTCACAATAAATGTGGAATTCACAGAGTAATTTCTGGCCAAAGTGCATTTTTTGTCATTCAAATTTGTCTTCCAGCGCAGCCATTTTTGTTACTGAGAAATAGCGCCTCGTTACGGGGTGGTTATTAAATAAGGTCCGACGGTCCCGTTAACCAAGTTTGATTGATATGAATTATACAGGGTGTTCAAAATTTAGTGTAAAACTTTTCAAACTTTAAAGCACTGTATTTTTCTTATTTTCAATTGGAGCCCCTGTATATTTCTATTCCATGCAGACTTAAAAAACAAACACTTTTCCCTATCGCAATTAAAAGTTATTTGCAGAAAGTTCGTTTTATCAGCCATTTTAACGAATAAAAATCGAAGGTGGCTTTGAAAAACAATTTGTTGACATAACATATTTTGTAATTACAATTATTATTATACTTCCGAATAGTTATTAAAATAACCATGTGTTACCCTCTGCAGGATTACAGGTTTCTTTGGTTTGTTCATCTCGAGTTTCTAAGACATTCCCAAGGGATTTTCAACTAGCTCTTTGCCCAGCCTCTTCCAGCTCCATATTTAATAGCTTCATAGCTTTCTTTGTGGCCTCTTCTGACCCTTCACTTCCGGCCAGGAGGTTCCTGATGCACTTGGGAACAGGTGTATTAAAATCTCGCCCGGTACACCCAGGACTGCTATGCTCTGTAGTATTACAGGTTCCTACAGTTTTGCTCATCACCAGTTAGTAAGACATTCCCAAGGCATTTTCATAAACACTTGCTGTGTACACCCTAGAGGATCATGATTCAATAACCAAATCTTGGTGGAATATTTCTCATCACCAGTTTGTAAGACCGTTTGTAGCAAACGGCTCTAAAACCAAAACACTTGCTGTGCATTTGCTAAAGGAGCACGATTCAATAATTCCAAATCTGTACGGCCAAACCAAAACACTTGCTGTGTATTTGTTAACCCTTTCGGCACTGGTGGTGGCAATTGCCACCGCAACATTTACATGTGTCTACTTACTATGACAATCCATATTTTTGCTGTTTATCACTAGATGTCACTTCAACAAAGCCTCACTAATTAATTCCTATACTAATTAAGCAAATGAGTTCAAATTTGGTATTTATGGCCTTAAGAAGCTCCCCATCAATAATAATTTTTTTTTTTTCAAATTTAATAATCCAGGCTTGAAAGGGCTAAAGGAGCACGATTCAATAATTCCAAATCTCTACGTCCATTTTGATTTTAAATTCTCTCGAACAAATCTAACCAGATAAAGAAGCAAAGTCCGAATAGAGAAAACCTAGTAATAAATACGAACTGGAGGATCGAGGAAGTCCGGGGATGGAAAGAGTTCCCGCCGATAGTATTAGACTCACATGTGTCGGTGATGCGTTGAGCTTGGGGAAATTGATTGGACCGGGTCGAAGCTGAAGGGTGGAGGGTTTGCAGGGTGTGGGGGGTAGTCGCCTGCCCTGCCCCCGCCTGGAGCCGAGCATGGGGTGGCTGTGCTGCACGCTTCCCTGCAGCGCCGCGGAGTGGTGCATCGGCAAGCCTACTACCGCACATGCTAAAATCAAAAACAATTTATTCATATAAAATAAATATAATACAGCATAATACCGATTGTAGGAGGACCGTGTTGATGAGGCACAGGATGTGTGGGACTAGGGGATCTAGATCTCTGACAAAGACTTGTAGTACCATAAGCGGCACCTCGGCGCGACGATCTATGCGGTCCGTGTCTTGAACTGTAGGGCCTGCCGTCCGTCGTCGGCGATGGCGATCTGGCCGGACTCGTCGATGCGGACCACGACCCTAGGAAGTCACCTGCAACGGCAATACAATTGGTGACGTGTTCAAATATTTTTTTCTACGACCGATATAAAAAGCAGGCGTTTGCGCTTGCGTTTGTCAACGCAAAGTAGACGTTTCCCGAAGAGCGAGCGACAAAGTACTTTGCCAACAACTATCTAAACGTCACTTTGCACAATTTTTATTGACCCGTTACCATGGATACGACATTCCATGGCTGACCACGGTATAACAGACTGAAAATAAGCACACGCCACAGTCATGTATTATTGCTTTTTATATTTAATTATATTTATGTTTCTTTCTCAAAGCGGTCGTAGAAAATTTTTTATGTATAGTGCGAGCGCAAAGCTCATTGCCGCTTTCGAGAGGTTTCCGGAAATTTCCTCTCTCAAGCGGCAAATGTATCACTTTGCGCTCTTACCATACAAATAACTATTTTAGGTTAAGCTAAAGGTTAGAGTAAAAGATCGAGCGTACCTCGAACGAATCTATGTTTTTGGGATGTCCGATGATGCTCGTGTTTCACTATTTCTACTACATCAGTCACTGTGTCTGAGAAGCCTATATCGTGATGCAGATGGGAGGGGGGATATCTTCTTCTCGGCGACGGACTTCTTTGTAGTGAAGGCGAGTTACCACGCCTGAAATTAAAACAAAAAATTGCATTTGAAATGTTTTCCTGAAGAAAGTACTGGTACGATTCGGGGTTTCTATACGTCGCCGGAAAGACCCCTTCAAGACCATTCAGAAAATGTACTTGCGTAATCACAAATGTCAATTTGAAGCCTGTGACGCGACAACAAAGAAAACTTTCAAATCAACTTTCTTAATAATTCATTATGTAAAACCTTTCTTTCATCAGAAGAACGAGATAAATCGATTGGCGTTAAAAAATTTCATCAAGAAAAAATTGCAAAAAAGTTGGCAAGTCACCATGTACTTTATGAAAATTTTTGAAAAAAGTCGATTTTTTCAGAGTTTGAATGGTCGTAGCGGATGAACGAAGACTCCAATTTGAACGCGGTTTTCAAATATGTGTTCCCTATGTGTCAATTAGTCGGATTTAATCAGAATTGGCGATTTTTAATTTTTGACGAAAACTTGAAAAACTATACAAGGGTATACAAGGGTATATCTTACTTTTGCTCAAAAATTGCGTTTGAAATGGTTTCCTGAAGTAACCACCGGTTTGATTCGGGGTTTCTATACGTCACTGGAGAGATCCTTTCAAGACCCTTCAAAAAATGTTCTTGCGCAACCACGATTGTTAATTTGAAGCCCGTGACGCGTTCGCAAAGAAAACACGAAAATGGAAAAAATCGAAAAAATCAACTTTCTTAATAATCTATTATGTAAAACTTTTCTTTTTTATCAGAAGACCGAGATAAATCGATTGGAGTTAAAAAATTTCATCAAGAAAAAATTGCAAAAAAAGTTAGCAAGTCACCATGAACTTGATAGAAAATTTAAAAAAAAGTCGATTTTTTCAGACTTTGAACGGCCGTAGCGGATGAGCGAAGACTTCAATTTGAACGCGGTTTTCATATATGTGTTCCTTATGTGTCAATTAGTCGGATTTAATTAGCATTGGCGATTTTTAATTTTTGACGAAAACCTGAAAAACTATAGAAGGGTCCCCCCTTCTTACTTTTGCTCAAAAATTGCGTTTGAAATGATTTCCTGAAGTAACCACCGGTTCGATTCGGGGTTTCTATACGTCACTGGAGAGATCCTTTCAAGACCCTTCAGAAAAAGTTCTTGCGCAACCACAAATGTTAATTTGAAGCCCGTGACGCGTTCGCAAAGAAAACACGAAAATGGAAAAAATCGAAAAAATCAACTTTCTTTATAATCATCGCAGACCTTTATCTAATACCTTTTTTCATCGGAAGAACGAGATAAATCGATTGCCGTTAATAAATTTCATCTAGAAAAAATTGCAAAAAAGTTAGCAAGTCACCATGAACTTGATGGATAATTTTGAAAAAAAGGTCGTTTTTTCTCAGACTTTGAACGGTTGTAGCGGCTGAACGAAGGCTCCAATTTGAGCGCGGTTTTCAAATTTGTGTTCCTTATGTGTCAATTAGTCGGATTTAATTAGAATTGGCGATTTTTAATTTTTGACGAAAACGAAAAACTATAGAAGGGTCCCCCCTTTTTACTTTTGCTCAAAAATTGCGTTTGAAATGATTTCCTGAAGTAACCACTGGTTCGATTCGGAGTTTCTCTACGTCACTGGAGAGATCCTTTCGAGGCCCTTCAGAAAATGTACTTGCGCAACCAGAAATGTCAATTTAAAGCCCGTGACGCGTTCGCAAAGAAAACACGAAAATGGAAAAAAATCGAAAAAATCAACTTTCTTAATAATCTATTATGTAAAACTTTTCTTTTTCATCAGAAGAACGAGATAAATCGATTGGCGTTAAAAAATTTCATCTACAAAAAATTGCAAAAAAGTTAGCAAGTCACCATGAACTTTATGGATAATTTTGAAAAAAGGTCGTTTTTTTTCAGACTTTGAACGGTTGTAGCGGCTGAACGAAGACTCCAATTTAAACGCGGTTTTCAAATTTGTGTTCCTTGTGTGCAAATTAGTCGGATTTAATTAAAATTGGCGATTTTTATTTTTAACGAAAACCTGAAAAACTACCCAAGGGTCTCCCCTTCTTACTTTTGCTCAAAAATTGCGTTTGATATGATTTCCTGAAGTAACCACCGGTTCGATTCGGAGTTTCTGTACGTCACTGGAGAGATCCTTTCAAGACCCTTCAGAAAATGTTCTTGCGCAACCACAAATGTTAATTTGAAGCCCGTGACGCGTTCGCAAAGAAAACACGAAAATGGAAAAAATCGAAAAAATCAACTTTCTTTATAATCATCGTAGACCTTTATGTAATACCTTTTTTTCATCAGAAGAACGAGATAAATCAATTGGCGTTAAAAAATTTTATCAAGAAAAAATTGCAAAAAAGTTACCATGAAAATTGTATTATATTTACCTCAAACTAGGAGATCTACGATGCTGATTAGGATACGGAGCCGGATGGAGATGTTGGTCAGCTAAACTATCACAGGATTGCCTTCGAGAGCCTAAGACGTCTTGCAGCTCCATCACCTGCCACGGATTAACGTCATTGTAACAAAACCGAATTCGCAGACACACGCAAAAAGAACTTCTCTCTAAATTAACTTTAAGTATTTACAGATAAACATCTAGAACTGTATGCAATTTGCAATCCCATTCATACCATGTCCCGTTACCAATCAAGAAGAAAAGAAACATGCAGCGACATGCGAAAAAGGTGCTTTAAATTATACACAGTCACAGTGTTTGTTTTACCTACCAAGTATCACACGCATAAATCTATAGAATACCTCGAGTAAGCGTCCTAGAAAAAGCACATTTACATGCAACTGAAATATTCATCTTCATCTATGTCTATATCTGACTTCCTATGTTATACCTTCTATTCCTGACTCTATAAAATTATAATTTCTAGAAATCTCATGTGGATCTGTAAACATTATACATCCAACAATTATCTCGACTTCATTTCGTCATCAACCTAAACCTATGTCTGCCCTAACACATCAACATTATCACCTAGACGTCTTTTCACCTTTTTGTTCCTGCAACAAAGAAACGCGTGTTAGTGATGAGGTTTTTGTGTTTTATTTTGATTACAAACTCACCTCAGCGATCTCCGTTTAGTGTTTCGTCGGGCTAGCGAAGTCAGGGATTTTTCCTCCGGATGGACGCTATCGGAGTGCTCTTGTCCGCCCATGAGTGGGGCACCTTCCAGACTAATTGAGCCAGTGCGGCTGCCCAAATGTCCGGCCATATCCAACAAGCAGTCAAAAAACGTCGCCTTCTGCCATCCAACACAACTTTAGCTTATGAACTAATACTAGTACACTAAATATATACCTCAATAAACCTAAATTGCAACCTTTCACTGATTACTCGTTTATATATATAGAGTTCACACGCTATATTACTTGCACTCTAACGTATCTACCTTGTAAAGTTTTAAAGAAATGTGTCCCAAAAAACTGTACAGAACAAACTCTAAAGTAGCACATTAATCAGTTAAAGTCATGCAGAACTTCGAACGAGATTGAAAAGTTTATATTACAAGCGGCAGTGAGTTATGGTTTCTTAAACAACGCTTTACCAGTAAGTCACTGCCGCGAGCGGCGACCGCACGAACTACGGTCGTGCGGTCCTCGCTCGAAGATTATGTACACATGAAAAATGTTAAATTCATGCAAAGAGTTGCTACTTAGTAAATAGAGGGAAGAGACAAGAATACGTTAAAAAACACACAGTATATGTAAAAAAAGAACGGTTCAACGGTAGTGCAAGAACACACAGTAAGAGACGGCACGATCTAAAGTGTCTACTACAGGACTTTACTATGAATGAGAGTCGTATCGCATCGGCTAAATCTCTAAACTAAGATAAGAAAGTTTTAATAAAAGGGATAATTAATATACTACCGCGTGATTGGCTGAGGGGCTATTTCCAAAACCCTGAAATAGATATACATAGTTATAGGGCACTAATTGCGAGCTAATCTCTTTAACATTCGTGCGGTCCTTGCAATAGGAGTTTACTGTTTAACACGGTGGCGGGGCATTAACCATCAACCTCACGGGTTTCTAGGTACATTTAAGTGAGAGATAGAGAGAGGGGGGGGGGGGGGTCGTTTACTAAGACATATCTTCAGACTTCGACTACTTAACACCCACTATTAAGGATGTGATAGGGGGGCAGTACTATCTATTGCTTTCTTTAAAACCTTTTCTCTTATTTATGCCTCGTCTCGTTTATGTTTAGTTAAGTTACTCGTTTTCGTGTTGTTGTTGGTTATCGGTGGACTCACTTGGTTTCCTCCCGAAGCTTCGATCTGACCAAACCTAGTCGTCCTCCAGCTTTCCAGGATCAGCAGACCGGCGTATATCTTGCCCACCGACAATTTGCCGACGGTCAGTTGGCCGGGAGGCGGCACCAGCAGGTCGACCATGTTCTTCGCCTGCAGCGGCCAGATGATGTTTATCGTCGCCCGGAGTTCTTCGTCTGCCTGATCCATTTCATCGGCTATAATTGGAGAACCACGGTTTTATCGTAATTCAAAAATTAGCTAATTAATCGGTAGAAATATTTTAATAGTAAAATTTAGACAGCGGGTGCGATCACTATGAAAAATCCATCTATTGGCAATCTGTTGAACTGCTACAGTACAATCGCGCAGAGGTGACAGTGACTCATCGCGCCATGTTGTCTGAATTAAAAGGCGGGAAATTTAAAAATTCTCGAGCGTGCAAATATTTTCCCGACGAAACTTTGCGAGTGCATTCTTCGGCAATCGGTAAAGACAACTGGAAATTGATCATTAAATTTAACCTTTTTATTAATGAAATGGATACAATCAATTCTGCTCTTAACTAAATCGAAATCAGATACAAGCTCGTGAATTTTGAGGTTAGAATAGATATAATGAGAAAAGACATACGTTGCACTTAGCCCTTGAATTTACATATCGACATACGTTTCGTATTTCATTTCGTTTTTCTTAAGCATGCGAACGAGTATAGATATTTATCCAGACGCGATTGTTAAATCGAAAAGGCATGAGTCACTGTCACCTCCGCGCGTATATTTCTTTCCTGGTATCAAATTTATAAAAATAATGGAACTTTTCAATATGGCTTCCATTTAAAACAAACTTAAAATAGAACAAGAAATCCGCGATACAACGAAACAGTTTTCTTGCACCAAACAAACGATAACCAAAAATAATTACCGGGCCTCATTTTAATAGCTAAATTTTCCCGTATAAGTGCGAACAGCGTCGTCGTGAAGTTGACTTTCCCCTCGTCGTCCACCGGCATGTTCATCCGGATCAGTTTCTTGTAAGCCAACCGATTCGGGCACTTATTACCAAATCCCAAGGGAGGGTCCATGTTCTTCAACATGTCGTACATCTCTTGGTACAATATTTTCCCACTGAAAACAAATGGATTTATTGAAATAAATTAAATCGTACTGCAGTACGTCCGATAAATCGAATCAAGTGTAATGGCCTCGAGCATTCGAATGTTTACTTACGTTGCGTTTGGGTCATATTCCGCCCATATTCTAACGTACTCATCTAAATGATGGGCGCCCAAAATAGATGAGTCTCGTGTTAAGTAGTCAAAGTTGTCCATGATGACAGCAACGAATAAATTCAACATCTGGAATTTCAAGTAATTAAAAATCGTCGTCAAATTAAAAAGCGATCAAAAAATGAAAAACAATTCAAAACACTGATTCTAGATTATGAAATTTTGAAACATCCCATCAATACTTTTTGAAATAATTACACGAGAATTGCGCTTAAGTAATTTTTTTGAACGCGTAAATCACAAAGCGATAAAAAATAGAAAACCAATTGTGACAAACTGGAAAATTTCCTAAAACACTCAAAACTGATTTTAGATTATGTTTCTGAAAAAATTTTGAAACACCCCATCAATAATTTTTGAAATAATTACACGAGAATTGCGCTTAAGTATTTTTTTTGAACGCGTAAATCCCAAAGCGATAAAAAATAGAAAACCAATTGTGACAAACTGGAAAATTTCCTAAAACACTCAAAACTGATTTTGGACTATGTTTTTGAAAAAATCTTGAAACACCCCATCGATTATTTTTGAAATAATTACACGAGAATTGCGCTTAAGTAATTTTTTTGAACGCGTAAATCACAAAGCGATAAAAAATAGAAAACCAATTGTGAAAAACTGGAAAATTTCCTAAAACACTAAAAACTGATTCTAGATTATGTTTTTGAAAAAATCTTGAAACACCCCATCGATAATTTTTGAAATAATTACACGAGAATTGCGCTTAAGTAATTTTTTTCAACGCGTAAATCACAAAGCGATAAAAAATAGAAAACCAATTGTGACGAACTGGAAAATTTCCTAAAACACTCAAAACTGACTTTAGATTATGTTTCTAAAAAAATCTCGAAACACCCCATCGATAATTTTTGAAATAATTACACAAGAATTGCGCTTAAGTAATTTTTTTGAACGCGTAAATCAATCACAAAGCGATAAAAAATAGAAAACCAACAGTGACAAACTGGAAAATTACCTAAAACACTCAAACATGATTCTAGATTATGTTTTTGAAAAAATCTCGAAACACCCCATTATTAATTTTTGAAATAATTACACGAGAATTGCGCTTAAGTAATTTTTTTTAACGCGTAAATCACAAAGCGATAAAAAATAGAAAAACAACTGTGACAAACTGGAAAATTTCCTAAAACACTCAAAACTGATTTTAGATTATGTTTTTGAAAACATCTTGAACACCCCATCGATAATTTTTGAAATAATTACAAGAGAATTGCGCTTAAGTAATTTTTTTGAACGCGTAAATCACAAAGCGATAAAAAATAGAAAATCAATTGTGACAAACTGGAAAATTTCCTAAAACACTTAAAACTGATTCTAGATTATGTTTTTGAAAAAATCTTGAAACACCCCATCGATAATTTTTGAAATAATTACACGAGAGTTGCGCTTAAGTAATTTTTTTGAACGCAAAAATAATAAAGTGATAAAAAATAGGAAACCAATTGCGACAAACTGGAAAATTTCCTAAAACACTCAAAACTGAATCTAGATTATGTTTCTGAATAAATCTTGAAACACCCCATTGATAATTTTTAAAATAATTACACGAGAATTGCGCTTAAGTAATTTTTTTAAACGCGTAAATCACAAAGCGATAAAAAATAGAAAACCAATTGTGACAAACTGGAAAATTTCCTAAAACACTCAAAACTGATTTTAGATTATGTTTTTGAAAAAATCTTGAAACACCCCATCGATACTTTTTGAAATAATTACACGAGAATTGCGCTTAAGTAATTTTTTTGAACGCGTAAATCATAAAGTGATAAAAAATAGAAAACCAATTGTGACAAACTGGAAAATTTTCTAAAACACTCAAAACTGATTTTAGATTATGTTTCTAAAAAAATCTCGAAACACCCCATCGATAATTTTTGAAATAATTACACAAGAATTGCGCTTAAGTAATTTTTTTGAACGCGTAAATCACAAAGCGATAAAAAATAGAAAACCAATTGTGACGAACTGGAAAATTTCCTAAAACACTCAAAACTGATTTTAGATTATGTTTCTAAAAAAATCTCGAAACACCCCATCGATAATTTTTGAAATAATTACACAAGAATTGCGCTTAAGTAATTTTTTTGAACGCGTAAATCACAAAGCGATAAAAAATAGAAAACCAATTGTGACAAACTGGAAATTTTCCTAAAACACTCAAAATTGATTTTAGATTATGTTTTTGAAAAAATCTTAAAACACCCTATCAATAATTTTTGAAATAATCACACGAAAACTGCGCTTAAGACATTTTCTGAACGTCCAAATCACAAACCGATAAAAAAAAATGGAAAAACCATTCCCACAAAATGGAAATTTTCCTAAAACATTTAAAACTGATTCTAAATTATGTTTCTGAAAAAATCTTGAAACACCCCATCAATAATTTTTGAAATAATCACACGAGAACTGCGCTTAAGACATTTTTTAAACGTCCAAATCACAAACCGATAAAAAAAATGGAAAAACCATTCCCACAAAATGGAAATTTTCCTAAAATATTTAAAACTGATTCTAAATTATGTTTCTGAAAAAATCTTGAAACACCCCATCAATAATTTTTGAAATAATCACACGAGAACTGCGCTTAAGACATTTTTTAAACGTCCAAATCACAAACCGATAAAAAAAATGGAAAAACCATTCCCACAAAATGGAAATTTTCCTAAAATATTTAAAACTGATTCTAAATTATGTTTCTGAAAAAATCTTGAAACACCCCATCAATAATTTTTGAAATAATCACACGAGAACTGCGCTTAAGACATTTTTTAAACGTCCAAATCACAAACCGATAAAAAAAATGGAAAAACCATTCCCACAAAATGGAAATTTTCCTAAAATATTTAAAACTGATTCTAAATTATGTTTCTGAAAAAATCTTGAAACACCCCATGAATAATTTTTGAAATAATTACACGAGAACTGCGCTTAAGTCATTTTTTAAACGCGCAAATCACAAACCGATAAAAAAATGGAAAAACCATTCCCACAAAATGGAAATTTTCCTAAAACATTTAAAACTGATTCTAAATTATGTTTGTGAAAAAATCTTGAAATACTCCATCAATAATTTTTGAAATAACCGCACGAGAACAGCGCTTAAGTCATTTTATAATCGCGAAAATCACAAAGCGATAAAAAATTGAAAAACAATTGAGACAAACTAGAAAATTTGCTTAAATACTCAAAACTGATTCTAGATCAGGTTTTTGAAAAAATCTTGAAACATCCCATCAATAATTTTTGAAATAACCGCACGAGAACGCAAATCGCGAAGCGACAAAAACTGGTACTTACGAGGAATGAGCAGAAGAAAATAAACGATACGAAGTAACCGTATGCTAAATTGGAACCGCAGCTGTTTGTCTCCTTTTCTGACTTTTCATCACACGGCTGCCCCTTGATGCAGGAAAGCATTATGCTCGGCCAAGACTCTCCAGTGGCGCATCTGCAAAAAAAAACAAAATTAACCAAAAATCCAAAAGTACTTAACCCACGGGCCGTACCGAAAAAGTAACATGAGACCCTGGATAAAGTTGCGGAAGTTGTTATGCCTGTTGATGGATTCTATAGGATTTTCAGCTATATTTCCGAACACCTAAAAAAAAAAAAGAAACCCAAACATTAGAAAAAAATTGTCTAGATCAGAGGTTTTTAATATTCTTGAGATGTTGTAGTGTTGAGACAGTATGGAGGCGTAGCGGTAGGTACTAAAAAATATGGTGGCGAAGCGGTAAGTACTAGACAATATAGTGGCGTAGCGGGTAGGTAACATTTTTTGGAAAAAATATTTCATAAACTCATTTTTTCTCTCTTAAATATACTGTTTTATTATAATGTCATTCTCTTATCAACAGTGGTGGCTCGTGGATGTTCGGAAGCTATGGAAGAAAATTTGACCAAAATGGGAGTTATTTGCTTCCCCTATGAGAGTAAGCACTGCAGCATGAGCGGTATTTTTGTTTTAGCCTCCTCTGCGAAAATCCACGAGTCGCCGCTGCTTATCAAGTATCGGTAGCTCGACATACCACAGTTTGGGAAGGTCTGGTTTAGATATTTATACTCAACAGAGGTCTTACAGCCTAAGGTATTTGATTTGGTTTAGATATTTGAGAGAGAAATAATGCATTTATTGGGACACTTTTACAAATGACCTCAAGAGGTGTATTTGATGTTAATGGAATTCGTATATTTATTTTGTGACGTACTTGCATTCCGATGATGGCGTAGATGAAGAAAAGCATCGCGATAAGAAGACAGACGTATGGAAGAGCCTTGAAACTTTGGACGAACGTCCAGAGGAGGATGCGGATGGTGTAGCCCTGCCTCAGCAGCTTGATCAGCCTGGCGGCTCGGAAGAGTCGCAGGAAGCCGACGTTGATGAAGTTTTCCTAGAAAAGTACGCCGCAATTAGTACTCGCGGCCCGCCACCGGAAGAGGTCCGTCTTCGCGCGGCCACCGGACACACTATTTTTTTTTTCTGGATTTGTTCTTGTAGATAAATAGCGATTTGGATTCTGCCTGATTGAGTTAAGTGGTATTTTTGCTGGTTACCTTTTAAAAATTCAAGGACGCAAATAATGTCTTTAAAGTGGTAGAGATCGAGACCCGAGATCACAAGGTAGCAGAAGATGTTGAGCGAGAGAAAGAATATCGCGGTAGGCAATGAAGGTTGGGTCTTGCAAATTGTAATTAGGGGTCATAATAATTCGAAGCTTCGTCACTTCGAAACGTTGCAGTTTTGTAAGTTTGAAAATTCGCAACTTCGATGCTTCGTAACTTCGTAACTTCGAAGCTTCGTAAGTTCAAACCTTCGCAACTTCGAAGCTTCGCCACTTGGATGCTTCGTAAATTTGAAGCTTCGCAACTTCAAAGATTCGTAACTTCGATGCTTCGTAAGTACGAAGCTTCGCAACTTCGAAGCTTCGTCACTTGGATGCTCCGTAAATTTGAAGCTTCGCAACTTCAAAGATTCGTAACTTCGAAGCTTCGTAACTTCGAAATATTGTAACTTCGGAAAATCCAGAGAATCGAATCGAAGTTGCGAAGTTTCGACTCTTCAATTCAGCAAATTTCCAACGGTTTTCCTTAAAATTTAAAGGCAAATCCAAATCATCTATTTCTCCTGAAAAGAAATCCAGACATAAAGTGTACATTACATCATCATCTCATCCGCTAACTACTTGGCTTACTAGGTAGATGTGTAGTACAGAGAGATCTACCTTACGAGAAAATTATGGATCAGTTAGCCTATCTTTAGTGAAAAAAAATCTACAATATGTATATTCATCTGTAAACTAATTCCTCGTACTAAAACCACTAAAAAATCTAAATACATTAATACAGAAAGACAACACGCACGTACATATCCAAGGCAAGAGATTTATATCAAAATTTTTTTGCATGTCTCATTAGACCTACACATAAAGGTCAGTTATGTATTTACACTATTTCGAAAGAAAAACCTTAAGCACAGATTGGGGGACTATAAACTAAAAAAAAACTAAACTTCGGGTCTCTAAAGCTTATCACCATTTCGGAACATCATCATCATCATTATGATTATCTTTCCTCTCTCTTTTTCTACATGCTCTAAACATTTTGATTGATTCAGACGTACCCTCTCTTTGGAAACTTTTGCTGCTCTTTCCTTAAATGTTAAACAAAAGCGGTTTTCTTAGTTTTCTTTTTTCTCGCCTGCTTGATTTCGCATCATCGTCTTACGCGTTTTTTTAGATACTTACACCGAACTCCACGACCATGGCGTCCACGATACTCCCGATGACGGTGATGAAGTCGAACGTGTTCCACGGATCCTTGAAGAAGTTCTGCGGGGATAACGGGATTAGATCGTGTACCGAGTGCGATTTCGGTAGTATATAAGTGTGTGTGTGTGTGTGTGTGTGTGGGTGTGTGTGTGGTTTCTTACTAAAACATCGATTTAATTGAGCTCAACTGATGGAAACGTAAAGACGAATTTAATTTGAGTTTTAAATAAAGAACGGAGTTCATGGAATATTTTTGTACGGGATTCGCATGCTCGATTTCTTCTACTACTAAGCGTTAGTAACTAGCTTTCGGTCGTGGGGGAAGTAGTTACTAGGCTTTTTAGATGATGATTCTACTCTGATCAAAAAAAAAACGGTGCATACTAAACCTTGGTGCGCTACGGTTCTTTAAGTCAACTAGGTTTGTGCGTAGGTGACTTCAAGAACATGAATCACTAAATCTAAAACTAAATGTAGCGCTAAAAATATAATTTACCAACTGTAATATGATTTGGATTAACATAGGTAGCTTCAAGAACATCTAGTCTTGATGGTAGATAGCTTTAAGAACTAATTTTACTAAATGTAAAATGTTCAGTCAACGAAGATAGCTTCTAAATATAATTAGAACATGAGTCATTTTTTGGACATGATTCACTAAATCTAGTTTACGGAAGTTGCCTGAAGTTTCGCTAGCTTTAAGCAACTTCTTTAAGCTTTAAGAACATACCTGATTAAAAAAATGTCATCAACAAAAATACTTGCTGTCTTTATAGAGCTTCAAGAACATTCCTAAATAAAAAATGCAAAATTCTGTAAACGTAAATACTTCCAAAAGATAATTCTAACAAAGGTAGTTACTAGAACACAATTTACTAAATTTAGTTTAGTGTTTCGTACACTTTTCGTCATCCACCATTACCTTACATAGTTTTTAGAACATAAAAAATTGAACATGTTCCTAAAATTATGTTCTTAATCGTCTTCGTTTAGTCCTCGTTACCTTGAAAAACATTATTTTCTGATGCATTTTTAAAGTCATCCACCATTACCTTACATAGTTTTTAGAACATAAAAAATTGAACATGTTTCTAAAATTATGTTCTGAATCGTCTTCGTTTAGCCTTCGTTATCTTTAAGAACAGTATTTTCTGATGCTTTTCTAAAGTCTACTCTACTTTGATCTTCTTTTATAAACTTTTATTTTCTAGACTTTGATCTTAGAACATAATTTTTCTTGTCAATAGTTATTTTCAGTATAAACTTTTTAGGAAAATATTTTTTGCTGAATTCAAGAATTACTTATTACTTAACAAAACTTTAAGCCTAGGTTTGTTTGAATATTTTTACGATAATAAATTTTTAAGTTAAAGTTGTCTACATTTATATTCAAGTTGCCTACGCTTGTATTAGATGGCGTTGAAAGACTAGTTTTTTAAGTGTCAACTGCGTTAGTTAGTGTTGGTTAACTTTAGAAACATTATTTTCAACGATTGGCATTTGTGCAATTTCAAAAATCAAAATCGTGAATTTAATCTTCAAACATGAATTTTTTTTGTTAATTTTACGAAAAAAAAAATTGTAATTTTTGAAATTACCGTAAATTTTCCATATTTTGACGTTTGATTCATCAAAATCGAATAACCCGAACGCGTTGTTCAGTTTTGGCGACTCAAACGTCAAAATATGTCAATTGTGACCTTGAAAACGAAATTTTGACGTATTGCGTTGATTTCACGAAAATATTTTTAGTCATTTTTTAAAATTACACTAAACTAGCTACATTTTGACGTTAGAATCATTAACATCAGGCAACGCATTTGGCAGTTGTGCAATTTAAAAAATCAAAATCGCAATTTCAAATCTTAAAAAAAAAAAAAAAAAAAATTTGACGTTTTGAGTTGATGTCACAAAAATCTTTTTAGTCAGATTCAAATTACACTGACTTAGCTATATTTTTAATCAATATCGGACAACGCGTTTGACAGTTGCGCAATTTAGAAAAATCAAAATCACAATTTTAAATCTTCGGAAATTTAAAAAATTTGGCGTTTTGAGTTGATCTCAAAGACACAACAGTTTTAAATTACACTAAATTAGCCACATTTTGAGGTTAGAATCATCAATAAAAATCACAAATTACAATCTTAAAAAAAAAAAATTAATTTTGACGTTTGAGTTGATTCACAAAAATATTTTTAGTCAGATTTAAATTACAATGAACTAGCTATATTTTGATTAGAATCATCAACATCAGACAACGCGGTTGACAGTTGCGCAATTTCGAAAAATAAAAATAACAATTTCGAAGATTTAAACATTTTGACGTTTTGATTTGATTTCACAAACACATTCTTAGTCAATTTTAAATTGCACTAAACTAGCTATATTTTGACGTTAGAATTATCATCAGACAACGCTTTTGGCAGTTCTGCAATTTAAAAAAAAAATCAAAATCACAATTTTAAATCTTCGGAAATTTAAAATTTACAATTTTGACGTTTTGCCTTGATTTCACGGAAACATTTTTAGACAGTTTTAAATGATACTAAATTAGCCACATTTTGAGGTTAGAATCATCAATGTCAGATAACGCGTGTGGCAGTTGTGCAGTTTAATTTAAATCAAAATCTTCGGAAATTTAAAAAAAATGACGTTTCGAGTTGATTTCACAAAAATATTTCTAGTCCGTTTCAAATCACACTAAACTAGCTACATTTTGACGTTAGTATCATCAAAATAAGACAACGCGTTTAACAGTTGGAAAATGTCAATTTTTATTGTTTTGACTTTGAAAACGTGCAATTTTGACGTTTTGATTTAATTGAAGGAAAACATTCATTAACCAGTTTTTAAATTACACTAAATTTGCGACATTTTAACGTAAGAATCATCAAAATCAGACAATGCGTTTGACAGTTGCGCAAGTTTGAAAATGAAAATCGCAATTTAAATTTTTTGGACTTTGAAAACGTGCAGTTTTCACGTTTTGTTTTAACTGAAGAAAAAACATGAATTTACCAGTTTTTAAATTATACTAAATTTGCGACATTTTAACGTAAGAATCACCAAAATCAGACAATGAGTTTGACAGTTGCGCAAGTTTGAAAATGAAAATCGCAATTTAAATTTTTTGGACTTTGAAAACGTGCAATTTTGACGTTTTGTTTTAACCGAACAGAAACATGAATTTACCAGTTTTTAAATTACACTAAATTCGCAACATTTTACCGTAAGAATCATCAAAATCAGACAATGCGTTTGACAGTTGCGCAATTTCGAAAATGAAAATCGCAATTTAAATTTTTTGGACTTTGAAATCGTGCAATTTTGACGTTTTTTTAACTAAACAGAAACATGAATTTACAGACACTAAATTTGTGACATTTTAACGTTAAAATCATCAAAATCAGACAATGCGTTTGACAGTTGCGCAATTTTGAAAATGAAAATCGCAATTTAAATTTTTTGGACTTTGAAATCGTGCAATTTTGACGTTTTTTTTAACTAAACAGAAACATGAATTTACAGACACTAAATTTGTGACATTTTAACGTTAAAATCATCAAAATCAGACAATGCGTTTGACAGTTGCGCAAGTTTGAAAATTAAAATCGCAATTTAAATTGTTTGGACTTTGAAAACGTGCAATTTTGACGTTTTGTTTTAACTGAAGAGAAACATGAATTTACTAGTTTTAAAATTACACTAAATTCGCGATATGTTAACGTAAGAATCATCAAAATCAGACAATGCGTTTGACAGTTGCGCAATTTTGAAAATGAAAATAGCAATTTAAATTTTTTGGACTTTGAAAACGTGCAATTTTGACGTTTTGTTTTAACTGAAGAGAAACATGAATTTACTAGTTTTAAAATTACACTAAATTCGCGATATGTTAACGTAAGAATTATCAAAATCAGACAATGCGTTTGACAGTTGCGAATTTTTGAAAATGAAAATCGCAATTTTAATTTTTTGGACTTTGAAAACGTGCAATTTTGACGTTTTTCTTTAACTGAACAGCAACATAAATTTACAGACACTAAATTTTCGACATTTTAACGTTAAAATTATCAAAATCAGACAACGCGTTTGACAGTCTCGCAATTTCGAAAATGAAAATCGCAATTTAAATTTTTTGGACTTTGAAAACGTGCAATTTTGACGTTTTGTTTTAACTGAAGAGAAACATGAGTTTACCAGTTTTTAAATTACACTAAATTCGCGACATTTTAACGTAAAATTCATCAAAATCAGAAAATGCATTTGACAGTTACGCAATTTTGAAAATAAAAATCGCAATTTTAATTTTTTGGACTTTGAAAACGTGCAATTTTGACGTTTTGTTTTAACTGAAGAGAAACATGAATTTACCAGTTTTTAAATTACACCAAATTTGCGACATTTTAACGTAAGAATCATCAAAATCAGACAACGCGTTTGACAGTTGCACAATTTCGAAAATCAAAGTTGGAATTTTAATTTTTTGGACTTGATTTTACGTAAATGTTTCCGCGCCAGTTTTCGAATTACACTTTTCGCTACGATTTTTATAATGATTCTTTAAGTTAACTATGTTGGCATTGGTAGTCTAACTCAAGAGTCTTGAAAAACTTAATTTTAAAACTATTAATGAAGTTATCAACGTTGGTGCAAGGTAGCAAGGATCAAGTTACCTACGTTTATATTAGATAGTTTATTGTTTATAATTCTTTTAAGGACAATTAAAGTTGGCTATGAAAACATGATTCTTCTTCAAGTTATCTACGTTAGCATTTGTTAACTACAACAACTCTGCGAAGGTTTCTTTAAGTTAACTATGCAGGTATTGGTGGCATAACATATGTTTCTTAAAAAACGTGATTCTTGAACTATTGTTGATGTTGGTGTTAACTAGCTTTAGGAACTTCTTTAAGTTGCTTGGTTGTAACTTGCTAAATAAACAACATACATTTGAAACGTTTCTTGAAGTTACCTAAGTTGGTATTACAGATAAAATCTAAGGATCACTTTCTAAATGCAAACTGCTACTAAATGATCTGAAGTGCTGTTAAAACAAAACCAAAAAATAAGCTTTCTTTGTTTTTTTTTTTTGTGGTAAAAATAATGAGAAATGTGTAATTCAAATGTTACCTTTATTCCGAATGCGATGAGCTTGAGTATGGTTTCACAAAGGAAGAGGAAAGTAAACAGAATATTCATTGCCGCCAAGGTGTCGGAGAGCACGGGTGGAGAATCGTGGTACTACAACAACTTACAAATGTAGCTACTGCACTACAAGCAATCTGCCTACCTTAATATCATTTTCTTTTTTTTTTAAACACACTTTGGAAAAGTCGGCAGAGCAAATATTACATCTCGGTTTTCCCGTTATTGTGTGCAGGACAGAAAAAACGTAACATGTGTTCGAATTGGTGTCAAAGTGTTTTCTTTTTGTGTGTGCAGACGTCATGCCGCTGCCACTACTTCCAACAGCCATGCAACACGCCAGAAGCACAGTGATGAATCACGGATAGCGGGGATTCACGGATAGAAAGGTGGTTTAAAAAAAAATGATCCCTCTTTGGATAAGAAACGTTTTTTTTTTTCTTTTTTTTTCTGAGTCTATCTGGTCTGAATGTTTTTGTAAGTACAGGCAAGATGCTACAAAGTCTTACCCGAACGCCGAAGGCAAGTATCTTGAGGATGCACTCCACCGTGAACATGCTCGTAAACCCCCAGTTGAGGTACTTAAGTGTATTGGTGTAGATTTCGGTTTGCCCATCATGCTGTTAACACACACATTGTGGCCAATCTCGTAATTTTTTTTTTTTTAGCTACACATGTCAACACTCTCGATATATTTAAAATTAGTTGGTTTATTCAAAATTAGGATTCTGCTAAAACAACGGCACTACAAAAATCCTAATTCCAAACACGAAGCGCGCTCAACGGCGATCCGTGAGAGGTTTGCGGTTGAGCGCGCTTCGACTAGCACAAACTTATACTAAGAAGTTAGTTATTAGTTAGATTAGAGGTGCACGATGTAACTGTTGATTTTTTTGAAATAACTCATAGGCATTTTTAATCTTCTTTTGCTCAATAGTATGAATCTTAACCCTTTGCAACTCCGAGTCATTTGTACCAGAAGTATTTACGATGATAGGAGCACGCCTCTGCGAAAGAGCTTATATTAAAATGTCGCCGCAGCAGCAACAAAGGAGTACAAATAGTTAAATCGAGATTTGCTAACACTAAATTTTTAATAGTGGCGACTCGCGGGGTGGCTCATGCAGAGGTGGTAATACAGATCTCTGCAACCGACCCTATCTAACTGTATAGCCACCTCTTCTACCTAGGCTGTACCATGAGCCGTCACTAGTTGTTATTCACCAGCTGGGATATAGACTTTCCGGTCCACCCTCATCTCGATTAGGGTGTGCTCCGAATAATCAGCATTTCCGCTGCACCAGGTGCGTGGGTCCGAGTTTGCCTTCCCAATTTTCCTGAGGAGGCTCTCGAAGCACCCATTCCTGGTCGTCATTTGACAGAGGCAATAGTCCACAGCCCTATAGTGCTTGGCGTTCCAAATCGCGTCAGGTATGCGCATGCGTGTCCATGATCCTTTAACCCCATTGCTCCACTGCACCTTTCGCTTCGTGTCAAACCAAACTGCCAGTACTGTTAGAGTTGCTCTGGCCGCCACCTCCAATACCAGAGAGCTATGAAACTTATTAGCTTCAATGGTAACATCCACGTACATTACGTTACTCCACCATCTGACTCTATCCATGCTGCCACCTGTAGGGTGGTTACCCTATCGTCCTCCATAAGGTATTCTTCTTCCTCGCCACTATGAGGACGTCGTCTGCGAACTCGATGATGTGGTGGTTACCCTATCGTCCTCCATAAGGTCTTCTTCTTCCTCGCCACTATGAGGACGTCGTCCGCGAACTCGATGATGTCCGTCCAGTCCGTGTGTGGAAGACCTTGTCGTACGTCGGGTTCCAGAATCGCCACAGATAGCACCGACTCCTGATTAACTCCAGAGGCGTCCGCGAAAAAGAGACGTCTGTCCGACAGGTACCTCCGAATCAGAATCATTCTGATTCGGAGGTACCGCGGTGCTCCCTTCTTACTTAGCGCCTCAATTATGGTTGGCCAGGGCATGATTGAATGCATGACGGACTCCCAGAGACCTCATTTGCTTGGTTCGCAAGCCTCTGGACAATTCAACAGTGGATCTTGCCCTGCGAAAGTCAAACTACAACGGAGACACCCCGCCCTGCTCCTTGATCCGTGCCAGCCGTTCGAGGATCTTCCGTTCGCCATCCAGTAGGCCGGCACGATGACGCGGTGTTAAGAGCTTTGCCGCACCTTGGCAGGAGAATCAGATTGTCTCTTTTAAATCTCCCGTGGAAGATTCAGCCAGACAGTTATTGAGTACTGCAGGAGTGTTCACCACCGCTATCTCGATGGCCTCATTAGTCGTTCCTGTCGTTCCTGGGGCCTTCCTGTGTGGAAGGGTGCCTGCTGCCCTTGCCACCTCATCCGCTATGAAGAGCTTAGCCTCCAGAGGTCGCGCCTTCTGTTCATCTGCGATGACATGTCGCACGAACGGCCCGAGGGAAAAAGAACACGCAACACCTTCTTGACATCTCTCGGCACGTGGGTATCCAACCTTCTAGACTTCTTCCTGGATTTCATTCCATCTGCCCCTCTTGCAGGCACTGATAGCTAGTCGCAGCTGCTTTTTTTCCAGCGACACAGGCCGCCTTAGATCACTTAGATCTGTATCTGGCCCCATTGATTGTCTCTTTTAAATCTCCCGTGGAAGATCCATTCAGCCAGACAGTTATCGAGTACAGACGTGAGTACTGCTGGAGTGTTCACCACCGCTATCTCGATGACCTCATTAGGCGTTCCTGTCGTTCTTGAGGCCATTCTGTGTGGAAAGGTGCCTGCTGCCCTTGCCACCTCCTCCACTATGAAGAGCTTAGCCTCCAGAGGTAGCGCCTTCTGTTCATCACACGAACGGTCCGAGGGAAAAGAACACGCAACACCGTCTTGATATCTCCCGGCACGTGGGTACCAAACTTTCTCGACTTCTTCCTGGATGTCATTCCATCTACTCCTCTTGCTAGTCGCAGCTGCTTTTTTTCCAGCGACACAGGCCGCCTAGGTCCCCTCACTTAGATCTGCATCTGGCCCCATTGGCTTTTGTTTGGAAATTGCAGCCCTCAGCCTGGTCGTGAAGTTGGGCGCCTCTTACATCAAACTCGATCTCTTCCTGGAGCTTCTTCCACTTGTTCCTTTTGCTGGCACCGATAGCTAGTCGAAACTCCTATTTTACAGCGGTAGGTCCCCCCCACTTAGGTCTGCATTTGGCCCCATTGGCTTTTGCAGCCCTCAGCCTGGTCGCGAAGTTGGCGCCTCTTACATCACCCTCGATCTCTTCCTGGAGCTCCTTCCACTTGTTCCTTTTGCTGGCACCGATAGCTAGTCGCAACTAATATTTTGCAGCGGTAGGTCCCCCCCCCCACTTAGGTCTGCATCTGGCCCCATTGGCTTTTGTTTGGGAATTGCAGCCCTCAGCCTGGTCGTGAAGTTGGGCGCCTCTTACATCAAACTCGATCTCTTCCAGGAGCTCCTTCCACTTGTTCCTTTTGCTGGCACCGATAGCTAGTCGCAACTCCTCTTTTGCAGCCCCACTTAGGTCTGCATCTGGCCACGTACCTTCCGGCCCAATTAGCTTTTGTCCTTGCAGTTGCCATCAATAGACCGCCCTGTTCCCTCCCTGTTCCCTCCCTGTTTCAACTAAAGGCTGTAGCCGTGGGAGGTTAAGGGTCGCACAGATGGAGCCACCTCACAGAAAATGTATTTATGGTTGCTGCAACTCTCAACCTCGGACGATACCTGCCGGAGAGTAACCCTCTTGAGCAAGCTCGGCGAAGCCAGCATTAAGTACGGACGAACGTGAGGACCTTGGCAGTACCATCACCCCCTTCGATCCAGACGGCTCTCTCCCCACTACCGTTGAAATCATGCAAAAGATCCACTTCGCCACCATTTTGCCAAGGCACTTCTCGGTAAGCCAAGCCTGGAACACCAACTCTTCAAATCTCATTTTGTGGTTGTTATATTGGAATCATTAGAGGGATCCAACCGTTTTCAAGGTCATTTCTTTCTTAGGTTGTTCCCTCCCTGGGTAATTGCTGTTTTAACTAAAAGCTGCAGCCGTGGGAGGTTAAGCGTCGCACAAATGGAGCCACCTCACAGAAAATATATTTATGGTTGCTGTAACTCTCAATCTCGGACGATACCTGCCATCGTCTCGGCGAAGCCAGCATTAAGTACGGACGAACGTGAGGACCTTGGCAGTACCATCACCCCCTTCGATCCAGACGACTCTCTCCCCACTACCGTTGAAATCATGCAAACGATCCACTTCGCCACCATTTTGGCACTTCTCGGTAAGCCAAGCCCGGAATACCAACTCTTCAAATCTCATTTTGTGGTTGTTATATTGGAATCATCAGAGGGATCCAACCGTTTTCAAGGTCATTTCTTTCTTAGGTTGCCATATCGAATATCAAAATATTATTATTAATTCTCCTAAGTCATTAGACTGGAATAGATAGTTTTTGGACAGTTGGCCCACTTTTGAGTCAACGGCCCGCAACAGGCTTCTATTTACAGTTTCATCAATTAAAAAAAAATGGTGATGTGGCCATCATGTTACTTTCTCCGACTTATGGTATCACTTATATTTACGCTTTCATGGTTTATTTTCTATTTAAATCATATTTTAAATGTACATCGAGCGTTTTGTAGACTCGGATGAAACTGACGTTTAAAACGTCAAAATTATAAAAGATGGAAAACATTTTTAAACTCAGTTTACTTAAAAACTAAAGAGATTTCGACAAAAAATTATTCTTTATAAGTTGTTCATTTTGGCATTCTCTACAATAATTATTAACATAAATTTGCTGTAACTATTATCGTTTCATAATTATAAATCAAAAATAAAAAGATAATCATATTTTTTTTTCTCGAATAACAATGATTTTATGAAAAATGTTTTCAAACAAAATAAGCTCATTTTTTCATTGTATTCAATATTTGTTTAAATGTTTTTGTGATATTTTTCATATTTAAGAAAATATTGGCAAAAAACAAAAAAAACAGTTAAGGTAAACATCTACTTTCGGTGTACGAAATTTTACCAAAAGCTTTTCAGTTCTCCGGACTATCAAATAATACGTATGTTCAAAGTTTCATACCAATTACTCTATTAATTTTTGAAATACAGCGCGCACAGACACACACATACATACAGATACACTCACACACACACACACACAGACACAAATTTTATTTTCCAGAAATTGTTGAAATGGCATCTAGGGACCCCAAAACGGATATTTCCGTAAAAGAAAAATTTGAAAAAAAATCACGATCACAATACTTTCTCGTACTTCGTAACGGAGAAAGTAAAAACATTATCAGACAAATATTTTTCAACTTTAATAAATAAAATATACCACGTTACTATAAAAGAAATATACACCTTTGGCATTATATAAAACAAAAGTTGTTTGTGATATTGACATGCATTTTGCGTTGTCCGATTGAGGAACTGTAGAAGTTTCGATAGTACAGTTGGTAGTACTGCGCAAGCATAATAGTTACGATGGCTGCAAACTCTACTGAGAAAGCATATTGCGTGCTTGAATTTGCCAAAACGAACTCCGTAACTGTTGTCCAACGACATTTTCGAACACATTTGGGAAAATCACCGCCTACTAGACAGTCGATCTACGATTGGTAGAATAAATTTAAAACGATAGGGTGTTTATGTAATGGCAAAAGTCCGGGAAGACCTCGTGTATCAGAAGAAACAGTGGAACGTGTTTGTGCTGTTTACCAACGAAGTCCACAAAAGTCAACAACACGTGCAAGTTTGGAACTATAAATTCCGCAACCAACTGTGTGGAAAATTTTACGTAAACGACTAAAACTAACGCCCTACAGATTGCAGTTGGTACAGCATCCACGTGAAGATGACAAGCTTAAACGTAAAGATTTCTGCAATGAAATGCTGCAACATAATGAAGAAGATGAGTTTTGTGAGCGGATAATTTTCAGTGACGAGTCAACGTTCCACATAAGTGGCAAGGTGAATAAACACAACGTCCGAATATGGGGGACTGAACCTCCGAGAGTGTTGGTGGAGCATTTGCGCGATTCTCCAAAAGTGAATGTGTTCTGTGCTGTATCTCGCACAAAGATGTATGGCCCTTTTTTTTTGAAGAAAACACAGTAACGGGAGCTACATATCATCAGATGTTGATCAATTGGTTGATGCCTCAACTGCATGAGGACGGGGGGAACTTTATCTTCCAACAAGATGGAGCACCTCCTCACTGGCACCATGTCGTTAGAAATTATTTGGACGAAACACTTCCACAGCGCTGGATAGGCCGTGCAACAGCCGACAACCGCGTTCTTGTACGATGGCCACCAAGGAGCCCCGATCTTACACCGTGCGATTTTTTTCTATGGGGATTTGTGAAAGGCCTAGTTTACGTCCCTCCGCTTCCTAATGATTTAGATGAGTTAAAACAACGCATCACGAGAGCTGTGGAAAGTGTCAATGCAGATATGTTACAGCGGGTTTGGAATGAACTAGACTATCGCCTTGATGTGTGCCGTGTGACAGGAGGAGCCCATATTGAGCACCTATGAGTTCCCAAAGTAAACTTTAAGAATCACTGTATAAAATAGTTTAAACGAATTCATATTAACGTTATTGGTTAAGGATTAATAAAACATTAAAAGTGTCTATTTCTTTTGTAGTAACCCTGTATTCATAAGGACTTGCCATTAAGTAATCAAAAATCGAAATCCAGGTTCAAAAAATGAATTCAACATCACCCGCTAAATCAATTGCGAGGGACAGTTGCCACCTCTCGTCGAATCGCCTCCTCAGTTCTCGGCTTGTTGATGTAAACTTTTGCTTTGAGTATCCCCAGTAAAAATAATCGCATGGGGACCGAAGAGACTAGGCTAGTCGTTGAAGCTTTTGATGTGTGGCAGTCGCCCCATCCTGTTGGAACCATATTCTCTGCCTATTTACGGCATATATGCTCCACATTTTCTGGTGTACGCACAGAACGTTGAGCCCCTTGTGCTTTTTCTTTTTCATTTTGGGTCCGCTTGTCCTGAAGATACTGACTCATTTCAATATGGTAGGCCAAGGAAATTGAAGCGCATACGAACTCGTCTGTCAGCTACCATCGCAGAATCGCAATTTTTATAAAAACCTTTTCACTGCAAACGCACGTTTCTCATCACTCTACCCAATGGCAGGAGCAGAGAAACACAATCGGACCATCCCCACCCTTCTACTACTTTCCCTCTCAAAACAGTGCCCTCTTTAAACTGTAAATAAAACCCTGAAACACCCTGTACTTTGAGTGGATTATTTTGTAAACATTATTAGTATGTTTCCTGTTCTTCAACTTAAAAATATGTTCTAATGAAAAAAATGGTTGCGACCATTACCATGGTAGTAGAATTACCCAAAATTTGAATTTGTGGTTAAAACATTTAAATTAAGTTTAAAGCTTCTAATGACGTTTGGAATACACAGCTGTGTATTTTTTTTTAATTGAAATTTTGAAATTTGTTTTCTAGATATGATTTAGTACATTTATGTCAGAGGCAGCAATTGTATCTTGGAATGCCTATGAGTAAAAACAATTTACGTATAAAAACGAACAAATTACATCGTGCACCTTTAAGTTAAACGAAGGATAAGACGATTTAAACTAAAGGAACTACTTCGGTAAGAGGGGGAAGAGTGTGCACTGCAGCCACAATAGCTTCGCAGATCTGCAGTTGTTCAAAGAAAAACCTAAGAGACATTGTTTCGTACGGTGCAATCACTGGATATGCCCCTTTCGGACGAACCAACACTTACACATAGAGACATGCTTTTACAGTAACACAGTTTCCGGTCGATGTTTAAAATGGCCGCTCGTGATTTCCAAACATGCTGTTTACTGAAATTTACACGGGCACGGCTAGTTTACACATAGTGTTCGTTTTTTTTTTTTTAAAGCTACAAGCAGCAACAATCTGGACCGGATTGTTGCTGCTTGCTCAGGACGAGGAGACACTTAAGATGATTTCAATGACAAGATGCTCATCTGCAGACTGAATGATTCAACAAGTGCACTTTGCATTTGGGCATTCAGTAGTGGTGTATTCTGAACATTGATCTGGCGCCCGGGTCCAACGGAAATGGTAAATTTCGGTTGAACGCCGAGCCTATCTGTAGGTGTGTGTGCCGTCCATTTTTTTTTTGTGCTAACCAGTGTACTGTAGAGGCTGCCGACTTTTTAATTAGTTCACAATTACACATCATCATCATCATCATCGGTTTCCCATGAATACACCATCGAATCGACAGCGAACGTACCTTCATCATCAGCAACAGCGTGTTGAAGACGATCAGCATCATGATGAAGTACTCGAACGGCGTCGACACCACTATCCTCCATATCCTGTACTTGAAGCTGTTCTTTCTGTTCGGCATGTACCTTTCCAGCGGTCGTGCTTGTATCGTAAAGTCTATGCATGATTTCTAAAAGCAGACAAAAATACAAGTTTGACCATTAGCCATAGTCAAACAATTAACAAACACAGCATCGGGCATATGATCTGAATATGAAATTTAGGGTGAGAAGTAGCGGTCAGTAATGAGATGAAATGCGGGCGGAAATGAGGTTGGGAAGTAAGGGTCAGTAATGTGACACTTCCCAACTTTTGAAATCGGCATTAAGTATACGTATACGGTTGTGAATAAAAATCGTTCCATCGTCATCGGCAACGATCGATTACTTGTCAACGCAGCATATCTTTCGATCAAAATGTTTGTATGTATTTTAGAACATTATGAAGACCATTAAAACAGTATTTAGAAAGCAAGCTGTGCAATGAATGAATAATTTTTATTGTTATATTTCTCACCTGATTCTTATCAATTTCACCACTCTGCAGTTCGGCCTCACCCTGTTCTTGAAACGTGATGATAATCAAGGCAACGAATATATTTACAAAGAAAAATGGAAACACTACAAAATACACGATGTAAAAAATGGACATTTCTATACGAAAATTTTGTATAGGGCCTTGATCCTCGTATGTGGCAGCCATTGAATTTTGAAGAACCCTGGAAAGCGAAAATCGGTTAATGCCGGGCGGTCCTTTCGGAAGAGATTTTGACTTACTGTGGCCATCCTTCGCCCGTTTGTACCGCAAACAGTGTCAGCATCGCCATCGCTACGTCGTCGTAGTGAAAACTTTGCAGTTTCCAATCTCTGCTCTCAATGCGTGGCACATCATTATCTTCTTCATATACAAAGTACGTTCCCCTAAAAAAAAATTTAACACGAAGTTTTTTTATGGATGTTAGTAGCTGGTGATGTGTCGAAACAAAAAAAAAACATAACTGCCAAAAAAATTTGGTGGAATTTCAAAATGTCAAATTATTTCGAAAGAGTGATGTTTTATGAGGTAAATATAATTTTTGTAGAGTTTTATCACGGCGATTTGTATTTTTTTTTTCGCTTAACTGTTCAACTAAGAAGATCATAACTCGCAATTTAAAAATCCAAAACTATTTCGAAAGAGTAATGTTTTGTGAGCTAAACATAATTTTTGTAGAGTTCTATCATAGCGATTTATATTTATTTTTTATTTTTTCGCTCAATTGTTCAATGTGTCAAAACTAAAAAAAAAAACAAAAAATCATAACTCGCAAGAAAAATGTTGGAATTTCAAAATTCCAAATTATTTAAAAAGAGTAATGTTTTGTGAGGTAAACATAATTTTTGTAGGGTTCTATCACGGCGATTTGTATATATTTTTAATTTTTTTCGCTTGTGTCCAAACCAAAAAAAAGTATTACTCGCAAAAAAATCAAAAAAATTGGTGGAATTTCTAATTCCTAAATTATTTATAAAACGTGATGTTTTGTGAGCTAAACATAATTTTTGTAGAGTTCTATCGTAGCGATTTATATTTATTTTTAATTTGTTCGCTCAATTGTTCAATGTGTCTAAACTAAAAAAAAAAAACAAAAAATCATAACTCGCAAGAAAATTTGCGGAATTTCAAAATTCCCAAATATTTAGAAAGTGTAATGTTTTGTGAGCTAAATATAATTTTTGTACGGTTCTATCACGGCGATTTGTATTTATTTTAAATTTTTTTCGTTTGTGTCCAAACCAAAAAAAAGTATTACTGGCAAAAAAATCAAAAAAATTGGTGGAATTTCTGATTCCAAAATTATTTATAAAAAGTGATGTTTTGTGAGCTAAACATAATTTTTGTAGAGTTCTATCATAGCGATTTATATTTATTTTTAATTTTTTCGCTCAAGTGTTCAACGCGTCTATATTAAAAAAAAACACACAAAAAATCATAACTCGTAAGAAAATCGGTGGAATTTCAAAATTCCAAATTATTTAGAAAGAGTAATGTTTTGTGAGGTAAATATAATTTTCGTAGGGTTCTATCACGGCGATTTGTATTTATTTTAAATTTTTTTCGTTTGTGTCCAAACCAAAAAAAAGTATTACTGGCAAAAAAATCAAAAAAATTGGTGGAATTTCTAATTCCAAAATTATTTATAAAAAGTGATGTTTTGTGAGCTAAACATAATTTTCGTAGAGTTCTATCATAGCAATTTATATTTATTTTTAAGTGTTCAATGTGTTTAAACTAAAAAAAAAAACAAAAAAATCATAACTCGCAAGAAAATTGTTGGAATTTCAAAATTCCAAATTATTTAGAAAGTGTAATGTTTTGTGAGCTAAATATATTTTTTGTAGGGTTCTATCACGGGGATTTGTATTTATTTTTATTTTTTTTCGCTTGGGTCCAAACCAAAAAAAAGTATTACTCGCAAAAAATTAAAAAAATTGGTGGAATTTCTAATTCCAAAATTATTTATAAAAAGTGATGTTTTGTGAGCTAAACATAATTTCTGTAGAGTTCTATCATAGCGATTTATATTTATTTTTAATTTTTTCGCTCAATTGTTCAATGTGTCTAAACTAAAAAAAAAACAAAAAATCATAACTCGCAAGAAAATTGTCGGAATTTCAAAATTCCAAATTATTTAGAAAGAGTAATGTTTTGTGAGGTAAATATAATTTTTGTACGGTTCTATCACGGCGATTTGTATTTATTTTTTATTTTTTTCGCTCAACTATTCAACGTGTCTATAATAAAAAAAAAAACAAAAAATCATAACTTGCAAGAAAATTGTTGGAATTTAAAAATTCCAAATTATTTAGAAAGTGCAATGTTTTGTGAGGTAAATATAATTTTTGTAGGGTTCTATCACGGGGATTTGTATTTATTTTCATTTTTTTTCGCTCAACTATTTAACGTGTCTATACTAAAAAAATAACAAAAAATCATAACTTGCAAGAAAATCGGTGGGATTTCAAAATTACAAATTATTTCGAAAGAGTAATGTTTTCTGAGGTAAATACAATTTTTATAGGGTTCTAAAATGGCTATTTGAATTTATTTTTAATTTTATTCGCTTGTGTCCAAATCAAAAAAAAAGTATTACTCGCAAAAAAATCAAAAAAATTGGTGGAATTTCTAATTTCAAAATTATTTATAAAAAGTGATGTTTTGTGAGCTAAACATAATTTTTGTAGAGTCCTATCACAGCGATTTGTATTTATTTTTAATTTTTTTCGATCGCGTCTAAACCAAAAAAATATATTCGCAAAAAATAAAAAAAATCGGTGGAATTTCAAATTTAAATTTTTTTAATTATTGATTATAATTTTTGTAGAGTTCTATCACAGCGATTTACATTAATTTTTCATTTTTTTGCTCGTGACCAAACAAAAAAAATACTCGAAAAAAAACAAAAAAATCGGTGGAATTCCAAATTCTAAAATTATTCAGAAAAAGTGATGTTTTGTGAGCTAAACAATTTTTGTAGAGTTCTTTCACAGCGATTTGTATTTATTTTTCATTTTTTTCGCTCGTGTTCAAATAAAAAAAAAATTACTCGCAAAAAATCAAATTATCAGTGGAATTTGTAATTCCAAAATTATTTAGAAAAAGTGATGTTTTGTGAGCTAAACTTAAGTTTTGTAGAGTTCTATCACAGCGATTTGTATTTATTTTTAATTTTTTTCGCTCGTGTTCAAACCAAAAAAAAGTTACTCGCAAAAAAATCAAAATATCGGTGGAATTTCAAATTCCAAAATTATTAATTATTAATTATAATTTTTGTGGAGTTCTATCACAGCGATTTGCATTAGTTTTTAATTTTTTTCGCTCGTGTCCAAACCAAAGAAATTATTACCCGCAAAAAATAGAAAAAAATCGGTGGAATTTCTAATTCTAAAATTATTTAGAAAAAGTGATGTTTTGCGTGCTATAGATAATTTTTGTAGAGTTCCATTACAGCATTTTGTATTTATTTTTGATTTTTTTCGCTCGTGTCCAAACCAAAAAAAAAATATATACTCGTAATAAAATAAAAAAAAAATCGGTGGAATTTCAAATTTTTAAATTATTTAGAAAAAGTGATGTTTTGCAAGCTAAACATAATATTTGTAGAGTTGTATCACAGCGAGTTGTATTTATTTTTAATTTTTTTCGACCATTTCTTAACCAAAAAAAAAATATATATTCGCAAAAAAATAAAAAAAAATCGGTGGAATTTCAGATTCCAAAATTATTTAGAAAAAGTGATGTTTTGAGAGCTAAACATAATATTTGTAGAGTTGTATCACAGCGAATTGTATTTATTTTTAATTTTTTTCGATCATGTCTAACCGAAAAAAAAGTATATATTCGCAAAAAAATCAAAAAAAATCGGTGGAATTTCAAATTCCAAAATTATTTAGAAAAAGTGATGTTTTGAGAGCTAAACATAATATTTGTAGAGTTGTATCACAGCGAATTGTATTTATTTTAAATTTTTTTCGATCATGTCTAAACCAAAAAAAATATATATACTCGCAAAAAAATAAAAAAAAATCGGTGGAATTTCAAATTTTAAAATTATTTAGAAAAAGTTATGTTTTGTGAGCTAAAGATAATTTTTGTAGAGTTCCATTACAGCATTTTGTATTTATTTTTAATTTTTTTCGCTCGTGTCCAAACCAAAAAAAAAATTTACTCGCAAAAAAACAAAAAAAAAAAATCGGTGGAAATTCAAATTTTCAAATTATTTACAAAATGAGGATACTTACTGACATGTAGATTCTGTAAATTTACTAGCATCACTGCAGTGAAAAAATTTTCCGTTAAATAACTGAACGGCGATCACAGCAAATATAAACTGGAATAATATGTACACTATGAGAATGTTTATCACATTTTTTAAGGAGTTCACTAAACAGTCAAACACTGCTTTTAATTTGGGCACTCGCTTTATTGTTTTTAAAGGTCTAAGCACGCGGAGCACTCTCAGGGACTTGATCGTGGACAGGTTGTGGCTACCCTGAAGTTCCCTGCGTAAAAAAAAAATAAAAAAAATTGTAATTAGTGGAATGAAATAAAAAAGTTAATCAAGTAGTTTGTTTTTACGGCCAAGAAACGGACACATTTTCGCCAAAAATCGTTTAACAATAAGGCTCATTATTGAATAGTTTTTGATGTAACAATAAGGCTCATTATTGAATAGTTTTTGATGTAACTATAAGGTTCATTATTAAACTGTTTTTGATGTAACAATAAGGCTTATCAATAAACTGTTTTTGATGTAACAGTAAGGCTCATTGTTAAATTGTTTTTGATGTAACGATAAGGCTCATTATTCAACTTTTTTTGATGTAACAATAAGGCTCATTATTAAACTGTTTTTGATGTAACAATGAAGCTTATTATTAAACTGTTTTTGATGTAACAATAAGGCCCATTATTGAAGCGAAGTAGAAGAAAGATTTGTACTTACATAAAGTCAAATCCCATGGAAACGAGAGCACATATGACGACCAGGGCGTCCATAAGGTTCCAGAACTCCCTCAGGTAGGAGCCAGGATGCAGGATGATGCCCAGATCGACGATCTTGAGAAACATTTCGACGGCAAAGACGCCGGTGAACGCGTAGTCGAAATAATTTAGAAACTCGTTCATCCTGGAATCCTCTTCCACCGGATTCTCGCACGCTAACGCTATCGAACTCAGGCAGATGACTATCATGATAAAAAAATCGAAGTACCTTAAATTAACAACCCAATGTGCCCCTTTTCTAACTCTGAAAATAGAGAAAGCGTGAATGAAATAATTTTAAAAGTCGTTATTTGGGTTATTTACCCGAAAGAATATTTTTAAGAAACATTAAAATTCTTTAGTATAAAAAAAATAGATAGATATTAACTTACGGATTGGTGGGTGAAAGTATAAACATGCTAGAATATGGCAGCATAGGTTTGGGTCCAACTATTTCCTCTTCTTCATCCTGCGGCTTATCGTCTTTCTTTTTCCTGCCCCGCATTGGACTGGAAGGTGTTACTTCTAACCTAGGTGCACCTGTTGAAAAGAAGCTTTTGTTGATAATTTGAAAAGACACACTTTTTAGGTTTTATCTTTCATAGAATCATGTAATTCTCATATTAAATATGGAGTCTACAGTCATGTTTCTGCAAAAAAAGTCAGTTTTTGATCGTTTCAACTGACGCCATTTTCTGTTTTAGTGAAGTTGGAAAAGTTTTTGTTGGTAATTTGTAAAGGCACACTTTATAGGATTCATCTCTCAAAAATTAATGTAATTCTCATATTAAATATGGAGTCTACAGTCATATTTCTGCAAAAAGTCAGTTTTTTTATCGTTTCAACAGACGCCATTTTCTGTTTGGGTGAAGTTGAAAAAGTTTTTGTTGGTAATTTGTAAAGGCACACTTTATAGGATTCATCTCTCAAAAATTAATGAAATTCTCATATTAAATATGGAGTCTACAGTAATGTTTCTGCAAAAAGTCAGTTTTTGATGGTTTCAACCGACGCCATTTTCTGTTTTAGTGAAGTTGGAAAAGTTTTTGTTGGTAATTTGTGAAGACAGACTTTTTAGGATTCAGCTTTCATAGATTTATGTGATTCTTATATTAAATACGGAATCTACAGTCAGTTAAGGGCCGAAATTATTTTGAAAAAGCAACGTCCAGGAGAGTTATAAATAAAATAACTTGCCTTCCATTTGCAAGGCCTCCATTTCCTTTTCGAGTTCGAGAGCCTGCTTCTCCTTGTTCTCCTCAGCCTGTTCCTCTTCGGCAGCTGTTAGTTCCTGGGCGTTGGCTAAATTATCGACGGCGATAGCCAAGAACACATTGAGCAAAGTGTAGTTACCAAACAACATGAGAATTATAAAATATAAAGAGTACACCATCCCGGTCTTGTGTCCTCCCAGCGCTTCGATGCCGTAGTACATGACTTCGTTCCAATCTTCACCGGTCAATATCTAAAAAAAGAAACGGAGAGACAATAAGTTTGGTTTCACATTAAAATCTGGATAGCTTACCTGAAACACGGTGAGGAGAGCGATCGGGAAGGTGTTGAAGTTGGTGGGCGGAGTGCCGCCCTCAAAGTTGAACTGGCCGCCGAAGAGCTGCATGCCGAGCAGCGCGAAAATAAGTATGAACAGAAAGAGCAAGAAGAGCAGCGAAATGATGGATCTCATGGAGTTCAGCAGGGAAATGACGAGGTTCCTCAGCGACGACCAGTACTTGGTCACCTTGAAGATACGCAGCAGTCTTAAGGCTCTTAAAACGGACAGGCCGAAGGACCCGCCCTTCACCTCCGACCACACCACCTCGAAGATCGACCCCGAGATGACCACGCAGTCGAACCGGTTGAAGGCGGACTCGAAGTAGATGCGCGGTCCCAGCGCGTACATCTTCACGAACATCTCCAGCATGAACAGTCCCAGAAAAGCGTATTCGGCGTAATCTGCAAATTAAGGAAAACATCTTAGAAACTCCTCGACGGCAGCATCTTTGCACAACTTACAAAGAAAGTCCGTTAGCCATTCGGGTTGTCCGTGGAACTCCACAGCTACACAAACCGTGTTAAAAAATACGAGCACGATAACTGACCAATAAAAACACTGCGTTTTGACGGCGTGCCTTATTGCGAACCTGAACCGTTTTTCCGCCCTCCAGAAGGAAGCGCACCCTCCGGGCCCCTGGGCCCTTGTCTTCATGTAACCTGCGCGGCCGAAACCTGTCAACAAGGCTATCTTCAACATGCGAAAAACTTGAGTGTCACACAGAGCTTGATCCATATGTGGCATATAGATTACAAGTTCGTTTTCAAACAAACAGAACGAAAAAACGTGTTCTTCAATCATTCAAAAAAAAAATGATAAGCACAAACAAGTAATTAAGATTCGTAAACATTCGTCTTCGTTAACAGTGAAATTTTGTTGATATACCAGCAGGTAAAGGTAAATAATATTCCTTCTTCGTAAACGGCGAAACATTATTTTAATAGTCTTCCAAATAATCAAATAGTATTTTAATTGTAAGATGAAGAATTTTGTTTGTTGGAGGAAATCGAAAACCTTCACAAACTGGATTCGTAGAGTAGGCTAAGAGAGAGGTTATATCTTCTCGGTAACAACGGCTTCCCATGCACTATTTACAAGTAGCAAGTGTTTTTTTCGTAGCCTCCTCTACTTTCACGAGTTTCACACGCCAAAAACTCAGCGCCCTCTAATAGCGTAATCTTGAACTAATATTAAAAAGTTTAACGGAAGAAAAATGCTTGTAAATCGAGTTTAGACTTAAATTTATCATGGTATAGATTTAAAATATTTTTTTAACTCAACTGAGCTAATTTTCTAAAATTGATAGTAGTCAGATAGTTATCGGCATGAAGAATTAATAAGAAGACCAGAGCGGCGATGAATTAAACTTTACGTTGTTTCCGATTGGCTTAATTCACCACCGCCCTAATTTCCGCATTAACCGTCACACAGTGCTGACTTAAGTAAATTAAACAATCAGCAACGAAAATTAACTTTGTTGTCAGACGCCGGGACTCACCGTCCTGGCATTAGACAGGCAGATAGGGCTCTATCTCTATCCGCCTGCCTAATGCCAGGACGGTGAGTCCTGGCGTCTGCTTATTTTAAATTAATACCAAAAAAAATAGCAGACAATCCAAACTTGGTGTTTTATACGATCAACCATTATTTGTTTGTGCTTATAATAAATCACACAGTGGTATTTACAATATAAGTCCACCTGAATTCAACAATTCATTATAACATTAAATTATGCAGCGATCGTATTCCCCATTTCTATGACATATATACTGGGGGATGATAAATATTCACGCGTGAGTAGAGGGAGTTAGCCGATTCGGAGCCATGGGCCTTCCCATGTAAATCATTCCCATGTTAAAATCCCATAAGCTATCCACAAAATGGCGGCCGTAGGTTCTCCGCTAAGTGTGGAACATGAACCTGTTCGGACTTGTCCAAACCTGTTCAGACCTGTTCTGACTTTTCCAAACCTAAAGACGTAATTGTGGAGGCTTTCACCGTGCTACATTTTGAATCATTCAAATAAAAACGAATAACTCTGTTATTATCACTTCAGAGTTTGCGAATGACAAGCTAAAATTGTCTAAACTACAGTCACTACTAGTTAAGAAAGTGACCTACAAAGTTATTCGTTTTTATTGGAATAAACCTGTTCAGACCTGTTCGAACTTGTCCAAACCTGTTAGGACTTATCCAAACCTGTTCGGACTTATCCAAACCTGTTCAGCCTTCGAATTACGTAAACGTGCTTAATTTTTAATTACTCTCGCGAGTATTTTTAATTAGATCTGTTCGGACTTGTTCAAACCTGTTCAGACTTGTTCAGGCAAAACAGCAACGCCGCAAGATATAGAATTATGCAAACGTGCCTTATTTTGTATTACAGGGTTCAATCAATCATTCCTGTGACCTTCACACCTATTCGGACTTGTGCAAACCTGCTCAGACTTGTTCAGACAAAACTGCAACACCTCTCATAATTGAGCAATTTAAATAAGAGCACTAAAATTAAAATTATTCAGTTTATTTCAGGGTACTCAACATCCACTACTAAAAAAGTATCTAGTTGGCGAATCATCGAGTACTTTTACCACTTTAAAATTTTGTTTTCCGCTGCGCTTAACCATGCAAAGTCCCTATGCGGTAGTAATTGTGACATTACCTACCAATATAAATTATAGGCGTCCCAGTAAGTTAAATATGTTAATGGTTTCGTCGCGTGAAAGTCTTGCATATATTTATTATTCACTTTAGCACCCTGTGTACGATTTTTTATGACACATCCGGTATATTTTTTAATATTTTTGATGAAACACCCTGTATATTAAATTTTAAATTTATGATGAAACACCCTGAATATTGTATTTTAAATTTTTGATTACATATCCTGTATAATTTTCATTTTATATTTATTTTTTTAAATTTTGAATGAAAACAATAAATACAAATACAAATACAAATATTTTTTTATTAAGGACCCTGTAAATTAAATTTTCATTTTTTTGATGACATCCTGTATGATTTTTAATTTTTTTTACACCCTTTATATTTAAATTTTTGATGACGTCCCCTATAATTTTTAATATTATTTTAATGAAACATCCTGGATATTGAATTTTAAATGTTTTAATGACACATCTTGTATACTTTTTAATATTTTTTTGGATGAAACACCCTATATATTCAATTTTAAATTTTTGATGATACATCCTGTATAATTTTTAATATTTTTTTAAGAAACACCCTGCATATTAAAATTTAAAAAGTTTGATGAAATACCCTGTATATTATTTTTTATGGCAGAGCTTGTATAATTTTTAATATTTTTTTTAAGAAACACTTTGGATATTGAATTTTAATTTATGTAATGACACTGTATACTTTTTAATTTTTTTTTGAAGAAACATCCTGTATATTTTTTTTATGACACATTCTGTATAATTTTTAATATTTTTGATGAAACACTCTGTATATTTTAATATGTTTTAATATGATGAAACAGCAAATATATTTAATTTTTAATTGATGACACATCCTCTATAATTTTTAATATATTTTTGATAAAACATCCTGTATATCAATTTTTTTATAACGCATCCTGTATAGTTTTTAATATTTTTTATGAAACACCCTATACCGAGTGTAACTGCGTTCAGGTAGATCTCAAATATAATTTGCATTTTAACATAAATCACACACCCTGGATATTGAATTTTACATTTTTTAATGACATAATATTTTTTGAAGTAACATCCTGTATAATTTTTTATGACACATTCTGTATAATTTTTAATATTTTTGATGAAACACTGTATATTTTAAATTTTTGATGGCACATCCTATATAATTTTTAATATGTTTTTGATGAAACAGCAAACATATTAAAATTTTAATTTTTGATGACACATCCTCTATAATTTTTAATATATTTTTAATGAAACATCCTGTATATCAAATTTTTTATAACACATCCTGTATAGTTTTTAATATTTTTTATGAAACACTTTATACCGGATGCAACTGCGTTCCTTTAGACCCCAAATATATTTGCATTTTAACATAAATCAAACACCCTGGATATTGAATTTTAAATTTTTTAATGACATCCTCTATAATTTTTAATATATTTTTGATGAAACATCCTGTATATTAATTTTTTTATAACACATCCTGTATAGTTTTTAATATTTTTTTGATGAAACACCCTATATATTGAATTTTAAATTTTTTATAACACATCCTGTATAATTTTTAATATTTTTTTGAAGAAACACTATATATATTGAATTTTAAATTTTTGATAATACATCCTGTATAAGTTTTAATATTTCTTTGAAGAAACATCCTGTATATTATTTTCTTATGACACATTCTGTATAATTTTTAATATTTTTGATGAAACACCCCGTATATTTTAAATTATTGATGACACATCTAGTATAATTTTTAAAATGTTCTTGATTAATTTTTACTATTTCTTTGAAGATACATCCTGTATATTATTTTTTATGACACATTCTGTATAATTTTTAATATTTTTGATGAAACACCACGTATATTTTAAATTTTTTATGACACATCTAATATAATTTTTAATATGTTCTTGATGAAACACCCCATATATTTATTTTTTTGATGCCACATCCTGTATAATTTTTAATATACTTTTGATGCAACATCCTGTATATTAAATTTTTAATGACACATCCTGTATAATTTTTAATATCTATGTCATATTTCAAGCCTATTGCCGTAACAATGATGACATCATGTATGCTTATTAATATTTTGGATGAATTTTGAATTTTTGGTGACACATACTGCATAATTTTTATTATTTTTTTGATGAAACACCCTGTGTATTGATTTTTTTTTATTACACATCCTGTATAATTTTTAATATTTATGTCATGTTTCAAGCCTATTGCCGCAACAATGATGACATGTATAACTTTTAATATTTTGGATGAATTTTGAATTTTTGATGATACATAGTGCATAATTTTAATTATTTTTTTGATGAAACACCCCGTTTATTGATTTTTTTTGATGACACATCCTGTATAATTTTTTATATTTTTTTGATAAAACATCCTGTATGTAAAATTTTATATTTTTTGATGATACATCCTGTATAATTTTTAATATTCATGTCACGTTTCAAGCCTATTGCAGCTATAATGATGACATCCTGTATAATTTTCAATATTTTTGATGATACATCCTGTATAATTTTTTATTTTTTTTGATAAAACACCCTGTATGTAAAATTTTAAATTTTTTGATGATACATCCTGTATAATTTTTAATATTCATGTCACGTTTCAAGCCTATTGCAGCAACAATGATGACATCCTGTATAATTTTCAATATTTTTGATGACACATCCTGTATAATATTTTATATTTTTTTGATAAAACACCCTGTATGTAAAATTTTAAATTTTTTGATGATCCATCCTGTATAATTTTTAATATTCATGTCACGTTTTAAGACTATTGCAGCAACAATGATGACATCCTGTATAATTTTTAATATTTTTGATGACACATCCAGTATAATTTTTATACTTTTTTTTGATGAAACACTCTGTATACTAAATTTGAAATTTTTTGATGACACATCCTGTATAATTTTTAATATTTTTTTCACGGTTCAAGCGCCAGCTATTTATGCAACACAAATCCCTACTTCAGATTTCGCCCTGAATAGCGTCACCTATTGGCCGGAGGTGAGCAATAGGTACAGTTTCGGTCGCGTTTCAAGCGCCACCTATTGGCCGGAGGTGAGCAATAGGTACAGTTTCTGTCGCGTTCCAAGCGCCACCTATTGCCGCAACACTTATACAGATTTTGCTCTGACAAGCGCCACCTATTGGCCGAAGGTCCACACTTAGTCGAGATATGAATCTATGACCGATATTTCGTGGGTATGACGTCTTATGGGAATGATTTACATGGGAAGACCTTTGGCTCCGCATCGGACAACTCCCTCTACTCACGCGTGTACAACAAATTTTGACTACAAGCTTTCAGGAAGAATTCTACTGCAACTCTATAAAGATATTAACCTATACATACTATCGTAATTCTAGTACTAAACTACTGCATCTAAATCTATAAACTAATCCGGTATTCTATCGGGTAGTTCAAACTTACAAATCTACTACTATTAGTCTATAAGAGTTTCTCTCATCGGCTAAATCTAGTTACGGTTGCGAAATGTCAAGTAAGAGAGGTAGAGAGAGAAAAAAAAGTGTTCCAGCCAAAAGCCGACCTGTCAAGCCCGTTTGTTATTGTTTCGTTAATAATTTCGGGTACGTAAAAGGCTCCACAGGTCTTTCGGTGACGGAAAATGAGGGGTAAACCACTGCATAACTGAAACAATTACATAAATGCAGCAAAAAACGAACGGAAACACAATACAAGCAAAAATAGTATAGGAAAACCGAGGTTGATTATTCGCCAAATTAAAAAAAAAACATTTGGGTTAATTTTGCTATTGGAAATTTCTAAGCGACAATCACTGAAATTCTAAAATGATCAAAATTTATTAAAGAATGTTTAGATTTAGAGAAATTGGAGACATTTTTAACGTTTTTATATTGACAAATTTTTTCAGGTGCTTCGATGATGTTGAACTTTAAAAAGCTAAAAAGTGTCACGTGGTAGTTTTATTTCTTAAGAAAAATTTCTCTACAATACTTTTTGTATTTTGGCGAATTTTTCCTATACTACTAAAACTACAGTCACTAGAAAAAGTATGTACGCAAAGTAATCGTGAAAGTAACAAGTAACTAGTGCAAAGAAAATACATTTGGTGGTTTACCCCTCAAAAAAAAAATTAAATATCCGCAGTAGGCGCTACAGAGACTGTAATAGGTAACTAAACAAGTTCTAAATCTTATGTTACATAATAATGTAGTCCACCAGTTCCGCATACCTTTTAGTTTTTTCTTAGACTCTGTAAGAAATACTGTGGATTAAAACATGATATCAGTTAAGTGCACATTGAAAATAAACACACAAAAGACGAGAGGGTAGAGGGGGGGGGGAGGTCAAACAATTGCAAAATGAATCGGTGCAAAACACATAACTTAATCTCTTAATCTTTAAAAATCCCAATGCTCGAATTGAATTTTTTTACGTGTTGGAGAGAACGGGGTCTGGGTTAAAAATGTACAATCTTACCATCGTCTCCCAGGTCCTCCTCCTGTTCCTCCTCCTCCGTATCCGTACTCTTACTTTTACCCATCTTCTTCAGCTTTTTCTTCTTCGCCGCCCGCCGCCGCGCCTCCATTATGTGCATCTTCTCCTCCTCGGTCGTTCGTTCTTCAGCCAATATAACCTCCTCTACAACACCCCAAAAAATCAGTAAATTTGAATTTTTCGGACTTCACTCGGTGCACTTACCAGCTTTGCATATCCACTGCACGTAACCGTTCAGTTCTCTTTCTAATTGTGCGGCCCGCCGTAACTTTAAGAACTCTTGCCTATTCTCTACTTTCTCCCTTTCTTTTGCAAATTCGCTACGGGGAAAAGCATCAACTTACTAAACTAGCTTAACCATCATTTGTGTGAAGCTCTCGATTTTAACTGAAGAAGTGTATTTGGTAAGCATGGCATGGCCGATAGAGTTGAAACGTGGAGGATTTTAGCGCAACAAACTTATTTGAAAAAGTTGATGAGTGTATCCAGTGTTCATCCACTGTTTATATGAATTTGTTCTTTTTTTTAACCACGGCAATCTTAATTAGTTGTGCAATTTAGAAAACTTTATTTTGGAAGATTTGAACGACAAAAAAAATTAAACTCATTTATTGGTTCTTGCAAAATCACTCGAGAAAATGCAAATTTTCGCATCTTTCAGTAATTGCATAAAAAACTTTCTGAATACGTTTTCAAGGAAAATACATCGGCGCACATTTTGTAGTTTTGGTGATCAAAATCGCTCAAAAATCGATCAAGTTAGCAACTTTCAAAAAACAAAATTTCCGTGTGATATTTCAAAATTTGGAAAATGATGATTACACAACAAACTTTCTCAGTACGTTTTCAAGGTCAGTACATCAGCGCACATTTTGCTCAACGCGTTTTTGAGTTAGCAATTTTCAAAAATCCAAACTGTCGCCCGATTTGTCAACATTTACAAAATGCTAACTATTAGCATCTTCCGGTAATTGCACAAAAAACTTTCTTAATAAGTTTTCAAGGGAAATACATCAGCGCTTATTTTGAAGTTTTAATGATCAAAATCGCTCAATGCGTTTTTGAGTTAGCAGTTTTTAAAAAACAAAACTGCCGCCTGATATGTCAAAATTTAAAAAATGCTAATTATTAGCATCTTCCACTAATTGCAGAAAAAACTTTCTTAACAAGTTTTCAAGGGAAATACATCAGCGCTTATTTTAAAGTTTTAATTATCAAAATCGCTCAATGCGTTTTTGAGTTAGCAACTTTCAAAAACAAAACTGTCGCTTGATATGTCAAAATTAAAAAAAAAATGCTAATTATTAGCATCTTCCAGTAATTGCACAAAAAACTTTCTTTATAAGTTTTCAAGGAAAATACATCAGCGCTCATTTTGAAGTTTTAATGATCAAAATCGCTCAAAGCGTTTTTGAGTTAGCAATTTTCAAAAAACAAAACTGCCGCCTGATATGTCAAAATTAAAAAAAATGCGAATTATTAGCATCTTCCAGTAATTGCAGAAAATACTTTCTTAACAAGTTTTCAAGGGAAATATATCAGCGCTCATTTTGAAGTTTTAATGATCAAAATCGCTCAACGCGTTTTTGTGTTAGCAATTTTCAAAAAACTTCCGCCTGATATGTCAAAATTTTGAAAAATGCTAATTATTAGCATCTTCCAGTGATTGGACAAAAAACTTTCTTTATAAGTTTTCAAGGGAAATACATAAGCGCTCATTTTGAAGTTTTAATGATCAAAATCGCTCAAAGCGTTTTTGAGTTAGCAACTTTCAAAAACAAAACTGTCGCTTGATATGTCAAAATTTAAAAAAAAATGCTAATTATTAGCATCTTCCACTAATTGCAGAAAATACTTTCTTAACAAGTTTTCAAGGGAAATACATCAGTGCTTATTTTGGAGTTGTAATGATCAAAATCGCTCAACGCGTTTTTGAGTTAGCAATTTTCAAAAAACAAAACTGTCGCCTGATATGCCAAAATTTAAAAAATGTTAATTATTAGCATCTTCCAGTAATTGCACAAAAAACTTTCTTAATAAGTTTTCAAGGGAAATACATCAGCGCTTATTTTGAAGTTTTAATGATCAAAATCGCTCAACGCGTTTTTGACTTAGCAATTTTCAAAAAACATAACTGTCGCTTGATATGTCAAAATTTAAAAAAATGCTAATTATTAGCATCTTCCAGTAATTGCACAAAAAACTTAAGTTTTCAAGGGAAATACATCAGCGCTCATTTTAAAGTTTAAATGATCAAAATCGCTCAACACGTTTTTGAGTTAGAAATTTTCAAAAAACAAAACTGCCGCCTGATATGTCAAAATTAGAAAAATGCTAATTATTAGCATCTTCCAGTAATTGCAGAAAATATTTTCTTAATAAGTTTTCAAGGGAAATACATCAGTGCTCATGTTAAAGTTTTAATGATCAAAATCGCTGAACGCGTTTTTGAGTTAGCAACTTTCAAAAAACAAAACTGTCGCTTGATATGCCAAAATTTAAAAAATGCTAATTATTAGCATCTTCCAGTAATTGCACAAAAAACTTTCTCAATAAGTTTTCAAGGGAGATACATCAGCGCTCATTTTCTAATAATACAGGCGGTTGTATAGTATATACAGGGTGGTGAAAATCTAGCGATACTCTTTGTTCACCTGCTTGAGTGATCCAATCGAGGTACCGTTCGAACGTCTCCGTGAATTGCTGCTTCGAGCGCGTTTTATGAAAATTCGCCCTTCGCTCTACCCGAAGACGTTCGTTCGAAAATTCGCTGATGGTTCGGCCATGTAATTATCATTAAAAATAAAAAAAGGTACTTCTTGCCAGGCTGACGATCATTAGTAATGGTAATTGTCTGTTACATACCCGCTGAGTACACCGAGGACTAGATTGAGCATGAAGAACGAACCCAGCACGATCAACGGAACGAAGTACATCCAGTTGAAGTAGCTGCCGACAGCATCGTTCATCTAAAAAGAAAATTTTTAATGGAAATAATTTAAGTATTAAGCAAAAGATGTTGGTATACTAAGTTAAAACTTTGTGTAGCGGGATTTGCAATGCAAGCGAAAATATTGCGCGCGCCGCCGTGTATGATGAACTGTATGCAACCCATTCTGCATGTTTGCGTCTAAAAATAGACGACCCACCTATAGCACATAGTGTCTACCGCCAAAGTGTGTTAATACCGCAGTAAAATTGGACTTATTTTTGCCTTCAGGTACTCGTATGCAAAAGATAGAAATCTTTTTAACTAAATTCGTTAGGTTTTAACTCTTAACGAACGAGCTAGTTTATAGTAGTAGCAAGAACCACTTCACAGACAACTAAAAGGAGCTCATTTATAGGACTGCTTTAATGGTGGCTGCGCCGGGACTTAGAATTTACACTCGATCTTATGAAAATATTATTATTGTCGCGAATACGGCGCCATTCGATCTTATGATAACATGTTTTGTTGTCGCCGATACGGCGGCGTTTGTTCGCCAAGGGTTAATACATTTTATTCCGGACATCTTGAAACCTAGGTATTTCATTTAACCCAGACAAAACTACTTAGCATCAGACGGGTGACTCATGGTACGGCCGAGGTAGCAATACAGATTGTTGCAGCGTGACCGCACCTATCTGTAGTACCGCCTAGGCCGTACCATGAGTCATCACTAGTGCTCAGTATCCATACCCAGTATAGTATTGCAGTCCATCCTTCCATGGTGATGCACTGGAACACCGTAAGCATGGCGAATCCGATGTTGTCGAATGACGTGATACCATTGTTTGGACCCTGCCACCTCTCGAGACACACGGAATTCCCATCCCTGCACCAGTTGCTCCCCTGCAGCTCGGCCTGTTTTTGATTATCAGTATTGCAAGGCGCCGCCATGTCACCTTCTTTTACTATTTCATCTAGAAAAGAAAGCCGAACAATCTCGAGTTAAATCGAGTTAATGACCCTGCGGACGGATCGTGGAGGATATTAATGATGATGATGATGATGGGGGCCGCGGAGGCGCAACGTTCTGATTTATGCGGGACGGTGCGCGAAATGCATATGATTAGCTACACGATGATGGATGGATCTGGAGGAAGCGCGGAAGTGATTATGAAGTGTGCGGGGGCGGCGCGAACCATGATTTTGTGTTAATTAGTGCGATGGGTAATTGTATGTTCCTGTGGTAAAACTGCTTGAATTTTATTTTGGTTGTGAATTTTACAATTTCACGGAGTTAACTGTCGCAACAATTGTTTTTCAAGGCCACCTTGTTTTGCGCTATTAAAGATCGGAACGATAACAGTTAAACAGTGCGTCCAGTTCTACTACATGTAGAAGAAGGTATGCACGGACGAGTACAGAAGGTTGAAGCAGATGAGAGAGACAGAGGATTCTGGACCAAAGCAGGAATTTGGACTTCGAGGAAGAGAAGTCTTATCCCGGCACCAAACTACTAGGGGTGCGTAATTAAAAAAAAATAGAACAGAAAATAAGTATATAGTCTGGCCGCGCTATGATGGCATCTAAGGTGATTAACTTAGGCCACTCTCTTTTGCGTGTTGGGCGGGTGCTTTATATGTCTCGAATAATTTAGGTTCTCAATAAGCGAACATGAGGGATCAAACTTATCTGTAACCTTTCAAAAACCATTGATTTATAAATAGAAGCCGATACTGCACCATCGCGTTAGAAGCCACCGTAGCACGGCCAGATTATACATGAAGGGGGTTCAATATGTGTTAAATTCATTTAACAACATTTTTAAAGATTAAAAAGATTTTTCAAATATTTTTGTATTGGATTATAGTAGACTATATATCAACGGAGAGAAATTCGTGATTTTTCATCCAAAATTTAGGGGTGTAGTGTTTGCAGATTTTTACAGAATCCTCATTCGGAATGTATTTTGAGCAAATTTGGAAATTTTAAAGTCGATGGCAATTGTTTTAGTATTTTTATTTTAACGCCCGAAATGAATACAATTTTCACAACTTTACGCTCTATTCGTCTGAATTATCCCAAAATTTAGGGATGGAGTGTTTGCAATTTTTACGGAATCACAATTCGGAATGTATTTTGAACTAATTTGGAAATTTTCAAGTCGGTGGCAATTGTTTAAGTATTTTTATCTCAACGCCCGTAATGAATACAATTTCCACAACTTTACGCTCTATTAATCTGAATTATCCCAAAATTTAGGGGTGGGGTGTTTGAAGTTTTAACAGAATCGCCATTCGGAATGTATTTTGAGCAAATTTGGAAATTTTCAAGTCGGTGGCAATTGTTTTAGTATTTTTATTTCAACGCCCGAAATTAATAAAATTTCCACAACTTCACGCTCTATTAATCTAAATTATCCCAAAATTTAGGGGTGGGGTGTTTGCAATTTTTACAGAATCGCCATTCGGAATGTATTTTGAGCAAATTTGGAAATTTTCAAGTCGATGGCAATTGTCTAAGTATTTTTATTTCAACGCCCGAAATTAATAAAATTTCCACAACTTTGCCCTCTATTCATCTGAATTATCCCAAAATTTAGGGGTGGGGTGTTTGCAATTTTTTCAGAATCACCATTCGGAATGTATTTTCAGCAAATTTGGAAATTTTCAAGTCGATGGCAATTGTTTAAGTATTTTTATTTCAACGCCCGAAATGAAAACAATTTCCACAACTTTAAGCTCTATTCATCTGAATTATCCCAAAATTTAGGGGTGGGGTGTTTGCAATTTTTACAGAATCGCCATTCGGAATGTATTTTAAGCAAATTTGGAAATTTTCACGTTGGTGGCAATTGTTTAAGTATTTTTATTTTAACGCCCGAAATTAATAAAATTTCCACAACTTCACGCACTATTAATCTAAATTATCCCAAAATTTAGGGGTGGGGTGTTTGCAATTTTTACAGAATCCTTATTCGGAATGTATTTTGAGCAAACTTGAAGATTTTTAAGTCGATGGCTTAGGTATTTCTATTTCAATGCCCAAAATGAATACAATTTTCACAACTTCACAATTTGAGTTTGACACTAAATTTTGCACACCCTGTATAATTCATATTAATCAAACTTGGTTAACGCCACTGTCAGATCTTATTTAATAAGCATCCTGTATAATTTTACAAACGAGGTACTATTTTTATTTATTAATAATTTTTTAAATCAATGGCGCGAAACTGATTTTTTTCCAGACCGATTTCTAAACCGATTTCAATAAAATTTTAGGGGTATGTAGGTAATGATAAAAGGCACCCAAATAAGCAATAAAATACATAGCATGTAATTTAAAAAAATGTATCATCATGACGTCACACTTTTTTGGAACACCCTGTACAATCGAAAATATTTTTCTGTAACACGCCTTGGGATACAGGTATTGTCTGCAAAATAGCAAAATACTAACTTAATTAGTAACTGAGCTGTAGAAGATGGTAGGTGGTGTGCCCGGCGCATGCACCATAATTGCACGAAACCGGATTAGAAAAATAAATTGTTATCAAATTACGATTTTGGAGAAGAGTAGGATGGTGAGTTTGTGAAAAGATATTCACCATTCAGCTAATTTATAAAGCCATAATTACGAATTAATCTTCTGATTTTTTTCATCCATTTACGATTTTTAGAATTAACGCCGGGTTTCCTTCCCTTTCGCGTTCTCCATTGATCCGCGTTCACCTTTACCGTCTGCAAGTTTCTAAGGGCGGCGATTTTCAAGTCAATGCACTTTTTCGGGGTTAATTGGGGCGCGTTGACCCAACGAATTAATCGCCGCCGAAATATCTCTCCCTCTATATATATATATAAAAATAACGGTCTTGTTTGGAGGGGTATATATTTAGCCGAACGAATGCGATTTTTGCCATTTTATTTTTGGGGCATTGTATTGATTTTTGGCGGTAAATGTATTAAATAGTGTCACTGGACGAAGGTGTGAAGTGGGAGAATGCACGAGGAGGGTGGATGTTGTGCGGAATGCATTTGATATTTATAGATTTGGGTTTTGGCCTCGATCCGCTTTGATGGCGTAATTGGAGCGCGACGTGTTACATTTTTTTAATATGTAACCAAAATAAGATCATTATTAATTATTAACAGCATTTGTAGTACGTTATCCAAAAGATGCGTTTGCAGTAATTACACCGGTTTCGCACAATTGTGTCTAAATGCGATGATTACGACACAGATATTTATGATATGGGGTTTGCGTTCAATCCGGAATTTGAATCACAAAATCACAAATTTTAACCCTAAAATCCGAAATTCGTACGGTGTGTTAAATTGTATTGAACTTCGATCGACCTCCTGACGGTCTCAGCGCAATTGATTATTTATTATTCAGTTATTGTTTAATATAGAATGTATTAAAGATTAGAAGTATTAAAAGAAATAATTTTTATAAATATCCCCTTTAATTAACACAATTTTCCATTTTAAAATCCAAAATTACAAAACTTGAAATTTGAACGCGTGCAGATTTTTAATCTTGAGAGTTATTTTAATTATCTTTGCACACATTTAAAGACAATTTATTAATAAACAAATAACGTTAACAAATTTTTTCTATACGATAATCCGTTTAGAAATTACAAGCCAAAATTTGCCAATAAGCACCAAACAAAGTGAACTGGTGTAAGGTTGTTTTTAAAAACGCATAACTTTCATAATTCCGTTCCGATTTTCAAAAATCAAACTCCAACGCATAAAATATGAACCAATTAACGACATTCAATTGTTTCCCCTCCACGAACAAATTCGTACGGTGTGTTAAAATGTATTGAACTTCAATCGACCTCCTGACGGTCTCAATGCAATTGATTATTTATTATTTAGTTATTGTTTAGTATAGAATTTACGTAAATTAAATTGTAATGCAAAGATTAGAAGTATTAAAAGAAACAATTGTTATAAATTTCTCCTGTAATTAACACAATTTTCCATATTAAAATCCAAAATTACAAAACTTGAAATTTAAACGCGTGCAGATTTTTAACCTTGAGAGTTGTTTTAATTATTTTTGCACACATTTGAAGAAAATTTATTAATAAACAAATAACATTAACAATTTTTTTCTATACGATAATCCGTTTTGAAATTACAAGCCAAAATTTGCCAATACACACCAAACAAAGTGAACTGGTGTAAGGTTGTTTATAAAAAACGCGTAACTTTTATAATTCCTTTCCGATTTTCAAAAAACAAACTCCAACGTATAGAATATGAACTGATTAACGACATTCAATTGTTTCCTCTGCACGAACAAATTCGTACCGTGTGTTAAAATGTGTTGAACTTCAATCGACCTCCTGACGGTCTCAGCGCAATTGATTATTTATTATTCAGTTATTGTTTAGTATAGAATTTACGTAAATTAAATTGTAATGCAAAGATTAGAAGTATTAAAAGAAACAATTGTTATAAATTTCTCCTGTAATTAACACAATTTTCCATATTAAAATCCAAAATTACAAAACTTGAAATTTAAACGCGTGCAGATTTTTAACCTTGAGAGTTGTTTTAATTATTTTTGCACACATTTGAAGAAAATTTATTAATAAACAAATAACATTAACAATTTTTTTCTATACGATAATCCGTTTTGAAATTACAAGCCAAAATTTGCCAATACACACCAAACAAAGTGAACTGGTGTAAGGTTGTTTATAAAAAACGCGTAACTTTTATAATTCCTTTCCGATTTTCAAAAAACAAACTCCAACGTATAGAATATGAACTGATTAACGACATTCAATTGTTTCCTCTGCACGAACAAATTCGTACCGTGTGTTAAAATGTGTTGAACTTCAATCGACCTCCTGACGGTCTCAGCGCAATTGATTATTTATTATTCAGTTATTGTTTAGTATAGAATTTACGTAAATTAAATTGTAATGCAAAGATTAGAAGTATTAAAAGAAACAATTGTTATAAATTTCTCCTGTAATTAACACAATTTTCCATATTAAAATCCAAAATTACAAAACTTGAAATTTAAACGCGTGCAGATTTTTAACCTTGAGAGTTGTTTTAATTATTTTTGCACACATTTGAAGAAAATTTATTAATAAACAAATAACATTAACAATTTTTTTCTATACGATAATCCGTTTTGAAATTACAAGCCAAAATTTGCCAATACACACCAAACAAAGTGAACTGGTGTAAGGTTGTTTATAAAAAACGCGTAACTTTTATAATTCCTTTCCGATTTTCAAAAAACAAACTCCAACGCATAGAATATGAACTGATTAACGACATTCAATTGTTTCCTCTGCACGAACAAATTCGTACCGTGTGTTAAAATGTGTTGAACTTCAATCGACCTCCTGACGGTCTCAGCGCAATTGATTATTTATTATTCAGTTATTGTTTAGTATAGAATTTACGTAAATTAAATTGTAATGCAAAGATTAGAAGTATTAAAAGAAACAATTGTTATAAATTTCTCCTGTAATTAACACAATTTTCCATATTAAAATCCAAAATTACAAAACTTGAAATTTAAACGCGTGCAGATTTTTAACCTTGAGAGTTGTTTTAATTATTTTTGCACACATTTGAAGAAAATTTATTAATAAACAAATAACATTAACAATTTTTTTCTATACGATAATCCGTTTTGAAATTACAAGCCAAAATTTGCCAATAAGCACCAAGCAAAGTGAACTAGTGTAAGGTTGTTTTTAAAAACGGATAACTTTTATAATTCCGTTCCGATTTTCAAAAATCAAACTCCAACGCATAGAATATGAACCAATTAACGACATTCAATTGTTTCCTCTGCACGAACAAATTCGTACGGCGTGTTAAAATGTATTGAACTTCAATCGACCTCCTGACGGTCTCAGCGCAATTGATTATTTATTATTCAGTTATTGCTTAGTATGGAAGTTACGGAAACTAAATTGTTAGATGTAAAAACTTCTAATTAATCGTTAATAAAAATTGTTTATTTTCATAATCCTACTTCTGTAACTAAATCATGAATTAATATATAATATTTAGGAACATTTAATCCACGCGTAAATCAACCGCACAGCAGTAATGAGTGTGACACACCTGATGTACAACAATGTATTTGCAAAATGCGTGTTAGGAAATGTATGGAACATGAACGGAGTGCGGACGTCTGCGTACCGAGTGAGTGAGAACGTATCAAATGAAGTGGGGATACGTATTAATAACGATGTAGCAAATCGTGCGCGCCGTTGTATCACACGATATGCATGGTGCGTGCGCAATCAGACCAATTTGGCAGCAAGCCGTCCGCACTTTAATTACGAGTGATGACAATGTTAACACTAATAATAATAATAATAAAACACTTACCTATATCGTAAAGACTATAACAGGTCCTGTGTAGCGCACCCGAGTAGAACTCTAAACCGATGATGGCGAATATAACGATAGCAAACAACACTAACAAGCCAATCTGCAGCAAGGGGGCCATGGCTTTGATGATGGACTTCAACACCACCTGCAGACCTACAATCGGAACCTTATTACCGCGCACACGAATCGCAATGTGTAAAAGTAAAAAAAAAATAAAAAAAAGAACTCAATAGAGGAAAGTAGTCTAAATTTTCAAACGAGACTACACTGTATTTACAAGTAACTCAAAAAGTAAACACAAAGTAAAACTCTAGTGAGTGACTTTGTCTGTGTGTGAGAAATAGAGATGAGTAGAAGTATTTGCCTTTAATTAGATCTCTAGTTCGGTATAATAATAAAAAAGCGGAAAAATATGTGAAGCGCTAAATTCAAAAACTAATTAATTGCAATTTTCTACTTTTTTACATCGCTAATTAGGCTACGTTTCTCTGATTTGTCCAGCATAAGGTCAGTGCGACTCCCGCGTTTCGAACGAATCGAATTAACGACATCCGGGATTAATGGAATTTTAGCATTTTTTTTTTTTTGTTCTACGTACAATCAATTATCGGCTCTTATCTTTGAATGCCTCGCAAAAATTATATTAAGCGTTGCGAGGAACTTAATAAAAAATTAAAAAAATAAATCGTCCTGTATAATGCGAGGGACGGTCGTGAATATGGCGGAGCGGAGCGGCGATGGTGGACAAGTGCACTCCCCCAAGCGATCGCCGCTCTCGCTCGCGTTTCGAATGGGTGATGTTCCTCGCTGTATACATATGTTATAATCATGGTATCGGTGGATTTGGGGCGAGTGAGTGAGCGAGTGAAAGGGACAGGGGGTGCGTTTTGTTGTCGTAATAGTTGGTCCGCATAAAAGGGGACGCGATTATGCGGTTCACATTTACGGCAACAAAGAAATGAATCGGATCGTAATTAGACTTTATGTTGCGTTAAAATTTCCAATTTAATGCCTGAAGGTTGTAAACTAATTTTTATCCGTGTGTTAATTATATAAATGCATTATTACATGAATGTAGCAGAAAATGTTATATTCGACAACGATTGCTCACTCTTCTTAAGGCTAAAAGACGATTGCTCACTTTTCCGTAGAATATTATTCATCATAAAATATTATACACGTATTACTTATAAATAGTGCACGATGTCACATTTGATTAAGGGTGCTATCTAGCTAATAGGTTTTATGATTTTGACCTAAAAGCTTAGACGATTAATAAAAAAAAATGCGGGTCAAATACTAAATTTAATGAGCTACACAATCAGACACTTTTTGTGTAAAAAATTAAAAAAATTTAATTTTTTTATTTTCCAAAAATTTATTTTGCTAAGATAAACTTATCTAATTAACACGAAAAATATCTGATCTTGTGCGGAAATACTCTTATTTTATAAATCCGTTTGAATATTGCAAAAATAAACAAAAATCAACTAGTTCATCTCAAAATACGAATTAAATAAACAATCTGGTGAGTGTAAAAAGGGCGCCACTGTGATTTTCCATTGTTCTCGAGAAGAAAACAACTTGCGCATCAAATACTAAATTTAATGGACTACACAATCAGACACTTTTTGTGTAAAAAATTAAAAAAATTAAATTTTTTTATTTTCCAAAATTTTATTTTGATGAAATAAACTTATCTAGTTAACACGAAAAATATCTGATCTTGTGCGGAAATACTCTTATTTTATAAATCCGTTTGAATATTGCAAAAATAAACAAAAATCAACTAGTTCAGCTCAAAATACGAATTAAATAAACAATCTGGCGAGTGTAAAGAGGGCGCCACTGTGATTTTTCAATGTTCTCGCCGAAAATACAACTTGCGCATCAAATACTAAATTTAATGGACTATACAATCAGATACTTTTGGTGTAAAAACTTAAAGAAAAACATTCAAAAATTAATTTAGATAAGATAAACTTATCTAAGTAACACGAAAAATATCTGATTTTGTGTGGAAATACCTTCGCCTTATATATCTGTTTGAATATTATAAAAATAAACAAAAATCAACTAGTTCATCTCAAAATACGAATTAAATAAACCATCTGGTGAGTGCAAAGAGGGCGCCTTTGCGATTTTCCATTATTCTCGCCAAGAAAACAACTTGCAGATCAAATACCAAATTTAATGGGCTACTCAATCAGATACTTTTCCTGTAAGAAATATAAAAAACGGAATTTTTTTTTCAAAAATTAATTTAGATAAGATAAACTTATCTAATTAAAACGAAAAATATCTGATCTTGTGCGGAAATACTCTTGTTTTATAAATCCATTTGAATATTACAAAAATACGAATTAAATAAACAGTCTGGTGAGGGTAAAGAGGGCGCCACTGTGATTTTCCATTGTTCTCGGCAAAAAAGAACAACTTTCGGGTTGAATACTACATTTAATAGCCAACACAATCAAGTACTTTTCGTGTAAAAAATATAAAGAAAAATTTTTTTTTTCAAAAATTAATTTATATAAGATAAACTTATCTAAGTAACACAAAAAATATCTGATTTCGTGTGGAAATACCTTCGCCTTATATATCCGTTTGAATATTACAAAAATAAACAAAAATCAACTAGTTCAGCTCAAAATACGAATTAAATAAACAATCTGGTGAGTGTAAAGAGGGCGCCGCTGTGATTCGCCTCTTGGCAGTTCAGCAGATTGCCGATAGGTGGATACCCGTGATTTATCGTAGCGAATCAAAACTGAATAAGCATGAAATTCTTATATAATATGAAAAAATTGACACAAATTGCAGTTCAGGATGGAAAATTAAAAAAAAAATAACAACAATTTCATATAAAATTGCTTGTCGGTTTTGCACATAGTTTTAAAATCAATAATGAAATATCTGGTTTTGTACGGAAATACCTTCGTTTTATAAATTTTTTTTCAAAAAAATTATTTTGATAAGATAAACTTATCTAATTAACGCAAAAAATATCTGATCTTGTGCAGAAATACTCTTATTTTATAAATCCGTCTAAATATCGCAAAAATAAACAAAAATCAACCAGTTCAGCTCAAAATACGAATTAAATAAAGTGTAGAGAGGGCGCCACTGCGATTTTCTATTGTTTTCGCCACCTAGTAGATCAGCAGATTGCCGATAGATGGATACCCGTGAATAATAAAAACTGACTAAATATGAAATTCATATATGATATGAAAAAATTGACACAAAATGCAGTCCAGGATGGAAAATAAAAAATACAATAATTTAATCTAAATTTGCTTGTTGGTCTTGTTTGCACATAGTTTTAAAATTAACAATAATTTTAAATACATATTTTCGGCTTAAGAGAATTGTAAATTTTTTTCTTATATTCGTAAATATAAAGTGCAAATCTGCATCTAACGAATTTTAATAAAAATTAAAAAAAATGCGATCGAATTTGAACGATACTTCTTCAGGGTGATGGACTGATGTTCTGTCATATCAGCTGGAAAAATTACCATAAATAATGCACAAGTCATCGGTGGTGCAATAGGCTAAAATCCTTCATATCCGTCATTAAATTTAGTACTTGATGCGAAAGTTGTTTTCATGGCGAGAATAGTGAAAAATCACAGTGGCGTCCTCTTGACACTCACCGGATTGTTGATTTAATTCGTATTTTGAGCTGAACTAGTTGATTTTTGTTTATTTTTGCAGTATTTGAACATATATATATATATATATATATAACGAAGGGGTATAACAGCCGTTATAGTTAGAAAACCGAATTTAAGTAACGGGTGTGCGGCTTGGGTCTGGTAGGAAAACTCTTGTTATTTACTGCCAATATTTCGCCGTTTATTTTACAGCTTCATCAGGGCTCTAAGTGAAAACGATCAACACGTGGTATTAGTTAACATAACCTACAATATTTATGTTATACTTACTAAATAGTGAGTTTTTAGTAAAACTAGCAACCGTGAATATTGGAAACATCTTTAAAAAGTTACATAGAAACACAAGGGACAATGATGGATGATGAAAACATTACGCGTGAACAGATTAAAAAACTTGATTAATTAACATGGTAATTGAACCAAGATGGACGCCATATCAGAGATGGAATGTCGGTTTCGGAGAGCCGAAGGAGTTGAATATAGCAACGGAAAAATCGACGTGTCAACGTGCAGCCAACGTCGATGCAGCTACTCCAAAACCGGTACTCCACTCAACAGGGCAACCAACTAGGGAATTTAACAGTAAATTAATTGGTAATACGGAAGCGACATTTCGCAACCGGTGGAGCGAGTTAAAACTAATTAAAATTATGTTTTATCTGTAGATTCGATTTTCTGACAGATCAGCTGTATTTTGCAAAAAATAAAATATTTCGATGTATTGTTGATGGAGGGAATATTTCGAAGAAAGATTTTAACACTCTTAGATCTTCACCGCAGGTTGAGTTGTTAGGCACATACTTCATACTATGTTTAATGCAAATATACGATTTTCTGATGGATCAACAGTACAACCGCTATATTTTGGGAAGAAAAGAAAATATTTCGATATTTTGATGATGGAGGGAACATCAGAAAATCCATAATTCATATTATTTTTCTTGTTTGCTTCTCCCATCGAAGGAAATAATAATGGCAATTCTGACCTTATATTCTAAATAGCTCGAGTTGTAGCCAAACTATTTTCTGTAGGTTGAGTTGTAAGGCATGACAAAATCTCCATATTTCATATTATTTTTCTTGCTGTGTGTCGACATTAAAAATTTGTAAAAATTTCCGTTTGCTTCTCCTATCGAAGGAACAATTCTGTCCTTATTGACTGGCTTTTCTTAATAGCTTTGTCAATCCTCAGTCAAACCACCCTCTGAAGCTTGGGTTGTAAGGCAGCCGAACTTTGGCACGAAAGAATCTCCATAGAACGTATTCTCTTCCTTCTGGTTCTTTCTTCTATCGGAGGAAACGATCAAGGAAATTCTGGCCGTATTGGCCGGCTTTTCTAAATATTTTTGTTGAGCTGCGGCCAAACCATTCCTCGTTGGTTGAGTTGCACGGCAATGAACTTTGGCACGAAAGAATCTCCATAGTTCATACTCTTTCTCTTCTGGTTCCTTCTTCCATGGGAGGAAATAATCAAGCCTTTCCTAAAAAGTTGTGTGGAGCTGCAGCCATACCATTCTCTGAGGATTTTCAGTAAGGACATCTTTCGTCGTTCTGTGCTACCTTTCCATGCGTTATAGTTCATATTAAACAATTTAAAAAGCCCTACAATTTTCCTAGAATCGCTAGGAGCTGCCTCTATTTCCATAAAAAAAAAATTGCAAGTGAAAAAACACATCGTCTTTCTATGCTACCTTTCCCTGCGTTATAGTTCTTATTAAACTACTAAACAGGCCCTACAATTTTCCTAGAATCGCTAGGAACTACCTCTATTTCAATCAAAAAAAAATTGTCAGCTACCTTTCTCTGCGTTATAGTTCATATTATGTTACTATAAAGGCCTCAAAATTTTGGAATAATGTTCTCCAACAATCGCAGCCTCTATTTTGGTCCAAAAAATTGTAAGTGAAAAAGACGATGTACTGCAGATGAATGAAAACTTTCGAAGAAAAACGTCAATTCTTGCTTAAAACATTTTCGGCGTAGGTTGAGTTGTATGACGGTGGACACTTGGAAGAAATGAATCTTCATTGTTCACACCATACATATTATGCTACTATAAGGGCCCGGAAGTTGGTAAATTCTAGGTTTTACCAATTTTCGAATACGAAACCTAGGTCTAGAACCTGGTCGATATTTTAAAGAGAAAAATGTTGGTGGCGAATACGAAGCACTAATAGCAAGAGGAAATTTCAAGCAAAGATGTCATAATTTTACAATCTCTAGAACCCGGTCGATATTTTAGAGAGAAAAATGTTGGTGGTGAATACGACGCACTAATAGCAAGAGGAAATTTCAAGCAATGATGTCATAATTCCATTAGAGCCAATTTGTTCATTTTGTAGCAGCTGCTGCTTGGTACCTGTTGGCTTGAATAAATTATCGTTGGTAACTTGTCTGGCCTTGGCAACAGTAATGTAGTAACTTCTGTAGTTGGCCGCAGTTCACGAAAGTGGAGGGTTTGTTTCTGGATCGGATGTATTCTGCCCTCAAGTGTGCTCCTCCATCCTTGACATGGAATTCTTGGTTAGAAGAACTACGGCCTTAAGTGTGCTCCTGTATCTTTGACATGGAATTCTTGGTTAGGAGAACTACGCCCTTAAGTGTGCTCCTGCATCCTTGACATAGACTGGTTAGAAGAACTCCGGTTAAGTTGTAAGACGGGGGATATTTTGCATAAAATAATCTCTAGTTCTTGTTATGCTACCGTAGAGGTCTAAAAAATGGCTAATGCAAGCTTTTATCTATAAATCCTAGCATTTACCATCAGATTAGATTGGCTACGGAAAGACTTAAAGCACTGCGACCTGGGTGGGTATTTTGCTACTGCTAGTAGTAGCATCTACCATAGTGAGGTGTTAAAAGTGGAGAAATGCTTGTAAACGCCCACCAAAACCGTTTCGATAAGAACCAGCACCAACATCAAATAAGTTCGGTTTGGTTAGATCTTTGCTAAAGGTCGAGTTGTAAGTGCATCAAAAGAATTTCCATGAGCGGCGGTTCGTGGATGTTCGGCGAGGAGGCCACGGAAGAAAATTTGACCAAAACAGCAGCAGAATATTTTCTTCCTCTATAAGAGGAAGCATTGCAGCAGGAGCGGCATCTGTCTTAGCCTTCTCTGCGCCGCCGCTGATATCCATAGTTCATTGTATGCTGCTGTTAAGGTCCGAAAGTTGGTAAATCCTAGCATTTACCAAAGTAAGAGTGTAAGTGATTTTAGACTCCGACAAAATCATTTTCATGAAAGCAAACATTAACCATCATCAAATAACCTTGATATCTTCTAATGTTAGTGAAGCAATCACTTCTAAATAAACAAGTATACTTCCCAATTCCCAAAGAAAAGGGGAGGATACACCGAGAGTCAAACCTTGATATCTTCTAATATTGGTTTAGCACTTCTAAGAAAAGAGAAGGAAAATAATCTGTTCATCTAGAGCAGTATTGCTCAACGCCTTTGATGACCTCTAAAATCAAATAGGTTAGGCTTAGGTGAGGTCTTAGTAAGAAATAAACAAAGACCATTAAGAGAAAGCGTTGGGGAAACTCTGATTTAGATTAAGTAAGACATAGACAAAGATATCACCCACGCTAAGAAACACTGATTTAGAGGTATCAATCAGTGGCCTCAGAATTGCGCCAGGACACTTTTGCGAAACAAAGTTCTGCATTTCTAAAATCGAGTGTTGTAATTGCCTAGCCAAAAATTACACCCTGCTCTATCCATGGACTTCTAAATATAAATTTGTGAGTAGAAAAGTTTGGTTCTTAGAGAAAAATGGATTGCAAAATTGTGTCCACCTAGTGCCCTCGGAACGGCGCTAGCTCCATCGGGATTTAGATTCTGAAGACACCATACCTCAGGTAAATGCCTATTTGTCCAGAAAAAAAGTTAGTCAGTATTCTATACATGGAGCAGTAAACTTTAACAACAGTTTAGCGATCGATCACTTTGTATAAATATGTAAATAGCAAAATTCAGTTGATCCAGAGGAATCAATGATCGCCCTCAGATTTGCGTTAGCTTCGCCAGGAGCGTCGTCGATGCGTCTTAAACCACTTTTTTATTCCACCAAGAGCCAAGTTAGAAGTACTTTTATGGATTAAATTACAAACATCTTTAGAAACAAAGTTAGGCAGAATGAGCTCCCACAATTTGTGATGTTCTTGGTTGTGGCGGATGACCTTGATGCCGAGGTAAAAGAAATCCGTTCCACAATTCATTTCCATCCAACACAAAGGCGAGATGTATCTAACAAATGTTTTCTTTTTTTTCTTTAGAAATTGTTCATCTCCAGTACGTTCAATTGCTCTAACAGAAAGGCGTTCTATTGTTAGAGATGTATCTAAGAAATGTTTTCTTGTTTTTTTAGAAATTGCACGTTATCACATCATCAGTTTGTTCAGCTCATCGAAAAACAATTCAGCCGTGGGTTTCACACGTTGGTGGCAAGTGGGTCTGCAGGACCAAGTGCTCATCCTCTGAACATTAGAATGCTTGAAAATGTGCAAGGAATTTGAGCATTGACAAAACAATCACCGAAACGTTCTTGCTAGTTGGCAGATATCTGATATTCTTCGATCAATGGATCTTTGTATTCACGTCATATTTTCTCTTTACGATAAGTTAAATTAGACACAATCATCTGCTTAAGTTTTCGGTAATGACCTACAAGAAAATATCCGCAGATCAAATTTTACGACTCTAAGACGAATTCTACTCTTGGACATTACAATTCACCCTTGATGAAAAATGATGGTTGCACAGGAATTAAGTGAAAGTGTTTGGGAATCCCATAATGTCTGAGGGTATTCTTCAACACGTTCCTCCCAGAAATGTTTCGTGGTGCAGCGATAAAACGCTGTTAACTGTTAACAAGCAATATTTTTGGTATTCAGCGGCGGCTCCTGGTTAAGTGAAAGTGTTTGGGAATCCCATAATATCTGAGTATATTCCTCAACACGTTCCTCCCACAACTGTTTTGTGGTGCAGCGATAAAACGCAGTTAACTGTTGATAAGCAATATTTTTGGTATTCAGCGGCGGCTCGTGGATGTTCGGCGCTGATGCAACGGAAGCAAATTTGACCGAGGAAACAACGGAAGTAGTGCTGCACGAACGGCATTGTCTTTCCACGAGCCACCTCTGTTGATATTGGGCATAATCCTAGTAATCTTCCCAAAGATTTCTGCACTCACGTCGCTGACTGTAACGATGTGTTAACAAGCATCGAGCAACATTTTTGGTATTGGGCAAAGAATAATCCTGGTGACCTTCCCCAAAGATTTCTGCACTAGTGCGTTGTCTCGTTTAGGTGCAGCGAGACCTTACTATTTCGAGGAAGATGATCTAATCGGTGCTACGATTTGTAATGATTCAGAAGAATTTTGGCTTCAGCAAGACCGCAATCACCGTCCGTATGACATTTTGAGAAGGATATCCCAAGTCGGTGATATCAGGTGGCCGGCGCGTCTATCTCCCAACTTCTAGTGGTGTTACCTCAAGATGGAGGTTTATATATATATATATATATATATATATATATATATATATATATATATATATATCAACCTAAAACCCCTGTAGGCCCAGTAAAATGTTGGATAACGAATACCTCAAGATGTAGGTTTATATACATCAACCCAAAACGCTCGAAGCACTTAAGACTCGGTTCTGGGTAGACCTAGTAAAATTTTGGACAACAAACACCTCAAAATAGAGGTTTATATACATCAACCTAAAATCTCTGAAGAATTTAAGACTCGGTTCTGTGGTAAAATTTTAGACAACAAATACCTTAAAATGGAAGTTTATATACATCAAGCTAAAACCCTCGAAGCACTTAAGAGTCAGTTCTGGGTAGACCTAGTCAAATTTTGGACAACAAATACCTCAAAATGGAGGTTTATATACGTCAACCTGAAATCCCTGAAGAATTTAAGACGCGGTTCTGTAGTAAAATTTTAAACAACGAATGCCTTAAAATTGAAGTTTATATTCATCAAGCTAAAACCCTCGAAACACTTAAGACTCGATTTTGGGTAGACCTAGTAAACTTATGCACAACAAATACCTCAAAATGGAGGTTTACATACATCAACCTAAAATCCCTGAAGAATTTAAGACTCGGTTCTGTAGTAAAATTTTAAACAACGAATGCCTTAAAATTGAAATTTATATTCATCAAGCTAAAACCCTCGAAACACTTAAGACTCGATATTGGGTAGACCTAGTAAACTTATGGACAACAAATACCTCAAAATAGAGGTTTACATACATCAACCTAAAATCCCTGAAGAATTTAAGACTCGGTTCTGGGTAGACCTAGTGAAATTTTGGACAACAAATACCTCAAGGTATTTATATGTAAGCTAGTAAAATTTTAGACAACGAAAAACTAGCTGAACATTAATTATTACAAATTGTAGGAGAAACGGAAATATTTAAAATTACCGCCCAAAAAGTTGCATCAGCTCGATCAGCTGGTGCCGAGAGGTAATTTCTTCACTTATTGCAGCAGCAATATATTTTTTTTAATGGCTTTGGCTTATAAGCCATTCAGCCACTAACGGTTATAGTATTTGCAGGATCAAAGGAGGAAAAGATGAATAATTATAATGGGAAGAGCGTTAACAATATTTTTTTATTCAGATTTTTTGCAAGAACTTCTTTTGCTTCCACTTAGGGGAATTAAGAATGACCGAAAAGTATCGTATTCTAGGTTAAGTGGTAAGATCTGTTTTACCGCAACGAATAATACATTGGCAGGATTACCGTGTCAAAATTTGCAAAATTATTAATTACAAATTGCAGGAAAAATAGAAAAATTCAAAATTGACACCCTCAGAATTGTGGTGCCGAATGATTCTTTCTTCGTTTTTTGTAGCAACTCGGCTTTTTGGTAAGAACCTCTTCTTTTGCTCCCAAAACTCACAATAAAGTCTCGTAACATAGGAAAAGTGGAAAAATGTATCAAAATATTACTGTTTTATTGATATAAAAGTTACTCGCATAGAAATAATTCTAAGTCCAAAATTAACAGTTTAATAGCATCAAAAAATCTAGATGACAACCATTTTCTAGCACTACGGCGAGAAAAAATGAAGAGCATCGGCTTTGTCCCATTTGGGACGTTTATCAAAGTTAATCGAAGGAACAGAAAATTATATTTTCATTTGAAACTACTGTATCAAATATCAAAAGATGAGATTCTGCCCACTGATTAGAAAATTAGTGCTTTGTTCTTGATCAAGATGATCGATGAAGCAGCTTATCAATCGAGGATGTTCGTCAAAGCCAATCCAAAAAAATCATCCATACAAAACTAGTCTGGAAAATTTCCATTTCATTTGCAACTTCTGCATCAGATATCAAACAGGTGTTTGGTTGGTGAAGGAAGAGGCTCGCGATTTTGAAGATAATTTTGTATGTAGACTAACATAATTTGCGCTACTGGTCTTAGGAAATTCTCCCTGCAAAACCTGTGTTCAATCTTGAAGGAGAAACTAGACGGAAAAAAATATCTGGAATTTTTGGGCACACGATTGGTTCCACACCCACCGGAATGAAATTCGATGGATTTATATTATATGAGTATTTGATATGTCCCACCTCCACACCTGTGCCAAAATCGATCTGATATTTCATATCGGAATGTCCTACATTCAGATCCGTTTCAAAATCTTCGGCGGGTATATTGAGAAATACTGCGGTTTAACTAATTTGGACACCCTGTATCCACCTTCGCCCGAAAGACTCCCAAACTGTAAAATCAGCTTACCAACTAATCGTGAATTCATCATTGTTAATTTCAACTTTTCTTATAGCTGCGCGCTGTAAAATAATTATTATAAAACAATTTAAATATAATAAAGGACAACTGCAAATTTCGACCACTAAACTTTCAGAATTTACGTCTTGAACTTCAGAAAAAAAAAAAAATTGAAAACTTTTGGGACGGTATTCAAAATTTCAGCTATTTTTTAACATTTCTAAAAATTTTGGAAAAAAAAGTTTCATACAAAATTTTTGGAAATGTTTAAAGTAACCAAATTGGTTTTCAAATAAATTTTAATACCCTTCCAAAAGTTGCTAAGAAAAATTCTAAAATCTTAAGACGTTTAGTTGATTTGAAATTTTCGTTCTCAGTTTTTTCGCACTCAAATTTATTTGAAAACCAATTTGGTTACTTTGAACATTTCCAAAAAATTTTGTAAGAAACATCTTTTTTCCAAAATTTTTAGAAATGTTAAAAGAATAGCCGAAATTTTAATATCTTTCCAAAAATTGGTGAGAAAAATTTTAAAATCTCAAGACGTTTAGTTGATTTGAAATTTTCGTTCACAGTTTTTCATATGGATGTAATTTCAATTTAAATCTAAGTACTTGCAAAGTGTTTACTTATTGTTTATTTATTTATTAATTTTGTATATATACAAATATATAATATATAATAAATATCTAAATAATGTTAAATAAATAAACAATGGTTTTAGGGCATCGCCGAAAGCACTAAATATTTTTAATAATACACAATGAACTAGTTGATTTCGTATGCGTTTTTATTTGATCATTGTACTACGATAAGAATAAATATAAAATTACTTACAGTCTGAACTTCTTCATTTTACACGAGATTCGGATTCCTAGAACGTATTTTTCTCGGTACAAATGTATTAACTTTAATTCCTCTTGAAAAGTTTTTAAACTAAATTTAAAAATATTAAGAAAAGTGAGCAAATCGCTTACATTAAAATTGCGGTCGACTCGTACACTAGGAAAAATATTCGGTGGGCATGCTGCTCTCTCGTACTCTCCACCTCAATATTTACATCGTTTATTATTCAACTCAACCAAGCAATTCAAAAAATTTCGTACTACACTACAAATTTTCTCAAAAAAAAAAATAAAAAACTCAAGAAAAATCTAAGTACGAACCATCGGACATTACTGGGTGGAGGGGTGGTGGTGTCGGTGGTGGCGGGATTCATGAATGATTAAATAAATAAATAAACAACACTTGTCACATAATTAACAAGTTTCGTTGGACAATCGGGAGGTTTCACTACTCAAAAGTACATCTGTACATTTACATCTATGTTTATATTGTGCATCTAAGTTCAATCCAACTAAATCATTATGAAGAGTTCATTCTTGGACACAGAGAGATTATAAAATTATATAAAGAAATCAACACAGAAATTAAAATAATACGTTCACGTGTCGTTAAACAACCAACTAAATCATAATTATTGGTGTGAGAATTATTTATATTTTATACAATTTATTTTCTTTTTACGTTCATTTTTCGTGTGGGGCTAGTTTTGTCCATTGCATTGCGGAATAATTGATTGTACTCATTTTTCGCGGACCTTTTGTTATTTTATAATAAGTTGTGCGGATTGTTTTTTTTTTATTTTGGAGATTTTTTGGAGTAATTTGGCTGCTCTTGCACGAATCATTACTTGCTGCAATTCGTTAATGTTTACTTTGTAAACTGAATTTAAAAATACGTTATGTTTTAACCATTTTTTGATAATAATTTATGGTTAAAACATGTTGCATTTTTCAATTCAGTTTATGATTATCAAGTAGTAACGGTCGCAACATTGTATTTGCATTTTTCCATATAATCGCTATCATACGATAGTAGTCTAGTAATTTTTGATAGAATTGGCCAAAATTATATGTTATCTATTTTGCTCTTTCAGATGCTTCCACTAACACCAACATTTAGAACGACGAAAACCTCACTTGTTGAAGATGGTTTATTTAATGCATCTGCAACAAATGAGGTTGTTTCAAATTTATTCAGAACTTTGCTTATAATTCAACCAAGCTTACAGTTAAGTAACTGAAAAATACGCGAATTAATTTAAGAGTAAGTACGCCGCAAAAATCCAATCAATCAAAGGCAATCTTTATAGAAATTAGATCTTTATCAATGGCTGCTTATAACAAATCACTAACAATAAGTACGCATTTTGATAGCCTGAATGGGCTATTTATCAAGCTAAGGTCTTTCGGTCCTGAAATATACATTCGGCAGCAAAAGTGATTTTCGTGATCTAGTTCGCTTTGTTAACTAGCGAACTAGATTCTGAAAGATCAAGATCACGAAAATCGCGTTTGCTGCTGAATGCAATTTTCAGGACCGAAAAACCGCTAATTTGGCCACAGTACACTATTAAAATCTGTAATTTGTAATAAGTTTGTTTATTTTTTCCTGACAATATGCTCCTCGTTAATTTTATAAAGTTTACCTCAAATACCGGAATGATTCTCGACGCCATCTAGTGGCCAAAGATCGAACTATTACTGGCCACGAAACTCTGCCGTGAATGGCGAAAGGGACGGACTTCTATTTGCTTTTAAGAATAATAACTCAGGCAGAGCGTAAATTATTATTTCCCAATAATGACAACTGTAGACCGATTTCTGACCACTGGATCATCATCAGCTCAGTGCGTTATGGTTAACCAGGAGTATTAGGCAACGCAGCTTTTTAAAAATAGTAGAATTGACAACTAGATGGCGTAACAAACCATTTTAAATCCGCCGAGTTGCTCAAAACTCACAATAAAGCGTGTCCACATCGATGTACTGATGACGGCCAGAAGGTAGAAACCTGTCTACAGTTAACAATCATTTATGATTAATCTATGTTGTACAGGCACTTACTTTATAGTGAAAATTGAATTGAAATAAATTTCTGGTTTTGGCTATACTTAAAAAAAAATAAAGCAACGCATACGTGTAACTTTGTAAGCTTGATAGAACTATAGTTTCTTTATTGTTTATGATTTATTACATGATGATATTGACGATAAAACAAAATATACAAATATAGAAATGTTTAATTTTATTACAGAAATTGATTTCAGTGAAACATTGTCCTAATGATTTTCTGCTTCGAGAGTGCAAAACGAAATCAGGAAGTAGATAATGTTATTCTGAACAGAAAAGTTTGAATAAACATATGTCCGATTTCTTACCGTTATCGAGATAAATAATCTCAAAGATTTTTCGATCTTACAAATTTTCAGTATAAATTTATCAGACTGACATGAATTTAATTTAATGACTACCTTAATTTTTTCAAGCAATTTTAAATGATTTTTCGTTTGCATGTGGTTCTAACGCGATGGGGCACCTTCCCATTATGCAAGAAATATGAGAAATTAACCACACATTCAAATTCCTAATGGATTGTGCGAGCTGGGTCTTTCCTCTGGCCACCGCGATCTCAATATCTTACACCTATGGACTATTATTTCTGGGCAGGCATGAAAGAAATAGTTTATACCATCCCAATAAATACAAACGGACAATTTACAAGGGCTGAGGAAATTAGAAGTTATCCTGACATAATAGCAAGAACGTATCTTTCCTTTAACTGACGATGTGTTTGCTGCATTGGTGCAAATTTGAGCATTAATGTGGTTCCAACACGATGGGGCACCTTCCCATTATGCAAGAAATATCAGAAATTAGCAACATATTCAAATTCCTGATGAATTTGATGAGCTGGGCCTTTTCTCTGGCCACCGCGATTTCAATATCTTACGCATGTGGACTATAATTTCTGGGCAGGCATGAATGAAACAGTTTATACCGTCCCAATAAATACAAAGGGATAATTTACAAGAGCTGAGAAAATTAAAAATTATCCTGACATAATAGCAAGAACGCATCGTTCCTTTAACCGACGTTGTATTTGCTACATTGGTGCAAATTTGAACATTAATGTGGTTCCAACACGTTGGGGCACCTTCCCATTATGCAAGAAATATCAGAAATTAGCCACATATTAAAATTTCTGATGGATTTAATGAGCTGGGCCTTTTCTCTGGCCATCACGATTTTCATATCTTACACCTATGGACTATTATTTCTGGGCATGCATGAAAGAAACAGTTTATACCGTCAAAATAAATACAAAGGGACAATTTACAAGAGCTGAGGAAATTAGAAATTACCCTGATAATAGCAAGAACGTATCGTTTCTTTAACCGACGATGTGTTTGCTGCTTTGGTGCAAATTTAAACATTAATGTGGTTCCAACACGATGGAGCACCTTCCCATTATGCAAGAAATATCAGAAATTAGCCACAGATTCAAATTCCTGATGGATTTGATGAGCTGGGCCTTTTCTCTGGCCATCACGATCTTCATATCTTACACCCATGGACTGTTATTTCTGGGGAGGCACGAAACAAAAAAAATAAACCGTTCCAATAAATACAAAGAAACAAAAGAAATCAGAACTTATCCTGACAAACAGCAAGAACGTATCCGAGCAAAACTAGAATCTTGCGTTTGCGCTGAATTGATTTTTTTGTTTAACTCCAACGGTTTTATTTTTTTTAATTTGTACTTTTTAGGCTGTTAACATTTACTGGTGGGATTGTGGGGTAGGGCCCACCCTCCACCCTCCACCGTCCGATTTGATTGAATGGAAACTGCAATTGAATTTTTTGTTCAATTACGGGAAGAGATGAATTTGTTAAGAAAAACAAAATCAGTATTTTGCAGCCTAAATAAATTTACATGGCAGGTGATCAGTGGACTAGGGCCCACCCACCACTTTCCGATTATATTAACCCTAAACCACAATCCTACGCTAGTGTCGAATTTAATATTTTTTATACTTTATGGGAGGAGATGTATTGATGAAGGAAGACAAAAACAGTATTATGCAACGTATGTAAAATGAAACGGTAGGTGGTGGGTGGGTCCTATCTTATAAGGTGATCCTATATATACTGTATACAAGGCGAAATCCACGATTTAAGTTGGATTAGTAAGCAGTAAACGTATGTCAACTATCTTGGAGGAGTTTTGGACAAAAAATATTTACGTTACTTAAAACTGAATATAAAAAAGAAACACAGACAAAATTAATCTAATTATAATTCGGTTTATATAAAGAAAACTGTGTGTTACTTTAACCTAACTAAAATTCAGTTTAGGTAAAAAAAAATCATTTAAGATTATTTTTGTAAGTAGAATAACCAAAAACGTTGGTAACATTTATGCATCAAGTTCTCACCTTCAACTGTCATTTACTCGAAAAATTTCTAATGTAAGATGGCAACATTTTTATACTGCCAGTTCGACAATGAAAATATCTCTCAAAATCAAGAACAAAAATAGGGGGTTATCATTTAAAAACAAAATGGATGACGTCATTACGCAAAAACAAATGACGACTGAAAATCGACTTTAATGCAAAAACGTGTATTGTCATAAAAGAAAATCGACGTGTTCGAGGATTTTTTCCAAAAATATTTTATTTCGGTTTTACTGAATATATTCCATACTTTAAGCGCGCACTCCTCATGTTACTAAAAAAATTGGCAAATCCTGCATTTTACCTTAGAGGATAGTACCTACTAACCACCCACCATTTTATGTTACATACAGTTTTTGTCTTTCCCAATCTGTTAACAAAATTAACAAAAACACTGAGTTCTACACGAACGAAGGATTATAGCCTTGGAATTACAAAAAGGATGATGGGTCGGCGCATCTTACAATCTAACCAGTTGAACCGAATAGAGTTTCATTAGTATGATTATTTTAATTTAAAATTTTTTTATTGTGTAAATTAAATACCTGATATAAATATTTGTCTTTATATAAATAGTTTGATTGCAGGATAAATAAACACATCGCGAAGAAACTTCTACAGTTGGGTCGGTGAATTATGGCGCATGAGAGTTAGAGCAAAATGGACACATTGAACACATTCAGACACGTGGGAATGTTGAATTTAAATTTACTAGAAAAACACATAATTTTAATATTACAGCGGTTGCGACAGTCAAACTACACTGACGAAGGTCTGGAGTTGGATGGGTGTACCATTCACCATTGGGATGCATTTAATGACGGGGTAGTTGAAGTAACAAGTTACACACACACACACGTAAACACAGCCGAAGGATCTCTTGATCGATGGCCTACTGAAAACAATTACTACTACTTTTAAGGTAGTGGGGCAGGCAACAGCGCGACGGTTCTGGTTGGCGTAATTTATAAACTCGGCAACTGTCAGACGCCAGGACTCACCGACCCGACTTTAATTGCGATATTATTTTTAGCATGCATTTGCTGTTTGTTATATTTAAATTAAACACTGTTTGGAATCAAACCAAGCGAAGAAAGTGATTCTAGCTATGGTATTATTCGTTACCAACAGTTTTCATTTGATACGAAATTCCAATTAATTTAGTAGTCATCAAAAGTTTTCTTTTTATAACTGGCTTAAAAAATAAAGTAACGGAGGTTGCTTTAAAAGAGATGCTGCATAAAGCTCACGTTAAATCAGGAAAATAAAAACTGGTCAGAAATTTCTGAGGTGATCAGTTCAGAATTTTTTAAAAACAGGCTAAAACAGAAATAATAAAAAAAAAAACTATTGCTACCGATATTAAATCAAAAATCGTTGAAAGTATGAAATCGTACGAAATTATAGAAACATCTGGAATATTCTCCATCTAGATTTTTATATAATAGTATATTAAAAAACGAGTTCATTAAGCGTGCGTCCAAGTTTTCTAATGGACAAGTGCGAAAAAAGGCCTTATGAACGAGTTTTTCAAAGTATTTCTTCTATTTTGCTCCTTTTATTCCATTTCTAAATTAAAAAATCGCTCATAGATATTTAGAAAATTGTATGTTGGTAGGTAACACTGATAATTGAAATTTCAATTTGAAATTTGTTTGCGATTTTCACACATCACATAACCTCAAAATTATCTCGCCGAAAATTTAGCACAGGTTGACTGAATTTCAACGATGCCAACCTTGAAAAATTGATATTACCGCACTGAGCGAGCCCTTAACGAACCCAAATGAGTGCATTAATGACCTCCGTTTTAGACGCAAAATAGAAACATCTATGTATAAACTCTAATTATTGACAATTTAGAAAATTGCGCGATAGCTACCGATACCTAACTTCTAAGAATTATTCTGTACAAAACTAGAAAATCTATAGTATAAATTTTGATATAATTCAATTTGAACCGATCTAAGACGATTGGAAGTCCCAGTTGGGAATAAACAATTGAAAACTAACTGCTTTTGTTACCAAATTTTACGAACTTATTAAATTATCTTTCACAATTTTATAAAAAATTTGAAAATTCTATGACCACATTTTGATATTATCCTATGAACCAAGCTGCTTGAATTTTTGGGAATTTCGAAAAAGTAATGCACCGATATCAAATTTTACGAGGTGATTAAAGTATGTTGTTTCTTAGGAAGGTATTCAATTTTGAAAATTTACAAGCTGAAATTTGGATAAAATTCCATTTAAACTGAGCTTAAATAATATTGAAAGTTACGCATTTTCCTGCATGGCTAAAAAAAAAACACTGCCACCGGTTCTAAACTTTCCAACGTTTATTCATCTAGTAAATCGTGCATTTAGTTTTTGATATATTTCTATTTGAACCAAGTCGAGTTAATTTTCGAAAATTTGCATTTTTCCTCTAGTTTAAAAAGAAATGAAAAACAACTGCTATCGGTTTTAAACTGTCCAAAACTACGAAAGTTTATTCTTCTACAAACCCAAAAAAAAATAGCAAATCCTAAATTTAGTTTTTGATATAATTCTATTTGAACCAAGCCGAGTTAATTTTCGAAGATTTTCATTTTTCCTCTAGTTAAAAAAAATTAATGTAAAACAACTGCTACCGGTTTTAAACTGTCCAGAACTGTCGAAAGTTTATTCTTCTGCAGAACAGAAAAAAAAATAGCAAATCCTAAATTTAGTTTTTGATATAATTCTATTTGAACCAAGCCGAGTTTTGCATTTTTAAAAGTATATTCTTTTCCAGAACTCTAAAAAATTAGCAAATCCTGCAACTAGATTTTAAAATAATTCTATTTAAACGAAGACGAGTTTATTTTTGAAGTATTGCGTTGTCCCTTTCCAAAAAATAAAAATAAAAACAACTGCTATTGATTGAAAACTCTCCAAAATTATTGAAAGCATATTCTCCTTCAGAACTCTGAAAAATTTTCGCAAATCTTGCAACTATATTTCGATATAATTCAATTTTAATTAAGCTGAGTTAATTTTTGAAGTTTTGCATTTTCCCTCGTGACTAAAAAAAAAAAAAATTCAAAGCAAGTGCTACCGATTCTAAACTCTCCAAAATGATTGAAAGTATATTCTTCGTCAGAATTCTGGAAAAAAATTAGTAAAACCGGCATCTAGATTTTGATTTAATACTGTTTGAACCAAGTTGAGTTGATTTTCGAAATTTTGGGTTTTTGGGTAAAAAAAAAATAATTAAAAACAACTGCTATCGATTGTAAACTCTCTAAAATTATTGAAAGCATGTTTTCCTTTAGAACTCTGGAAAATTTTCGCAAATTTTGCAACTATTTTTTGATATAATTAAATTTTAATTAAGCTGAGTTAATTTTTGAAGTTTTGCATTTTCCCTCTTGCCTAAAAAAAATTAAAAGCAAGTGCTATCCATTCCAAACTCTCCAAAATGATTGAAAGTATATTCTTCGTCAGAATTCTGGAAAAAAATTAGTAAAACCGGCATCTCGATTTTGATTTAATACTGTTTGAACCAAGTTGAGTTGATTTTCGAAATTTTACGTTTTTGGTTAAAAAATAAAATAAAAACAACTGCTATCGATTGCAAACTCTCCAGAATTATTGAAAGCATATCCTTCTTCGGAACTCTGGAAAATTTTAGCAAATCCTGCAACTAGATTTTGATATAATTCCATTTGAACCAAGCCGAGTTAATTTACGAAGATTTGCATTTTCCCTCTCGGCCAAAAAAACAAAATAAAGACAACTGCTACCCATCCAAACAAAATTTTTGAAATCATATTCTTCTTCAGAACAAAAAAATTAGCAAATCCTGCAACTAGATTTTGATTAAATTCTATTTAAACCAAGCTGAGGTAATTTTTGAAGCTTTGAATTTTCTCTCTTGGCCAAACAAATTAAAAACAACTGCTACCGATTCTAAACTATACAAATTTTTTAAAAGTATATTTTTCTTCAGAACCCTAAAAAGAAAAGCAAATCCTGCAACTAGATTTTGAAATAATTTAATTTGATTGAAGACGAGTTTATTTTTGAAGTTTTGCGTTGTCCCTATTGGCAAAAAAATTAAAAACAACTGCTATCGATTTAAACTCTCCAAAATTATTGAAAGTATATTCTCCTTTAGAACTCTGAAAAATTTTCGCAAATCTTGCAACTATTAATTAAGCCGAGTTTATTTTTGAAGTTTTGCATTTTCCCTTTCGGCTAAAAAAATTAAAAGCAAGTGCTACCGATTTTAAACACTCCAAAATTATTGAAAGTACATTCTTCTTCAGAATTCTGGAAAAAGTTTAGCAAATCCTGCATCTAGATTTTGATATAATTCTATTCGTACAACGACGATTTTATTTTGAAAATTTTTCATTTTCTCTCGTTCCTGATTAAAAAAAAATTAAAAACAAATGCTACTATTTCAAAATTCTCTAAAATTTTTCAAAACATATTCACCTATTGAATTATATACAAATTTGAAAAATTTTACATGTAGATTTTGTTGCAATCCCATTTGAAGCGGGTTAAAATAATTTGGGAAGTTTTTCTAGTCGTGGAAAAGAATTAAAAAAACAACTGTTATCCATGTCGATCTTTTCAAAATTATCAACAGTATATTTTACTTTTGAAATTGTACTAAAAAGGTATCAAAAACGCGGATCTCGAATAATATCTATAAAACTATCATTAAAAAATAATAAAGTTTTTGGGTATTCCTTGTTTTTTTATAAATTTAAATTTTTAATATTTATTTATCAACAACCATGTATCCCTAGCCGTGTGTGACGGTATGGCTCAGGCCTATTAAAAAAAAACAACCATGTATTGTATTCGGAGATTCATATTTATATTCAGAGACGAAAGCGATGAATTAATATTCACGAGAAACCTTCGAAAATGAAAGTTGAATATTTTCGCGGTTTTGAATGCGTTCAATGTTGCAACGTCGCTCTGTCAGACGAATTCACCGACAGAACTATTATGGTATTATGTAATATTTAATTTTTTGCATAACTTTATTTATTTGACACAAAATTAGAGTTGAAACGAAAAATGCCAATTGAGTATCTACGATACGATTACTGAAAAAAAATATTCAGAAATCATATCTAAAGCTAAGATTTTTCAAGGCAAAAATTTTGCCACACTATGGTCTCTTCAAGCAAAGAAAAAATAACCGAAAAAAACATTCAGGATTTTCGGATAGGAATCATATCTGAAGCTAAGATTTTTCAAGGCAAAAATTTTTCCACACTGGTCTCTTCAAGCAAAGAAAAAAAAAACGAAAAAAATATTCAAGATTTTCGGATAGGAATCATATCTTAAGCTAAGATTTTTCAAGGCAAAAATTTTGCCACACTGGTCTCTACAAGCAAAGAAAAAAAAACGAAAGAAACATCCAGGATTTTCGGATAGGAATCATATCTGAAGTTAAGATTTTTCTAAGGCAAAAATTTTGCCACAGTATGTTTTTTTCAGGCAAAGAAAAAAAAACGATTTTTTTTTCTTTCCGCCTGAAGAAATCGGAGTATGGCGTCGAAGAAGCCACAGTGTGGCAAAATAATTGTTTTCGTTACAATTTCTTTGCCACAATACTTCTTCAAACAAAGAGAAATATAAGTAATTGTGGAGGCTTTTACTTCGTCATACATTTTGAATAATTCAAATAAAACGAAAAACTTTGTTGGTATCACTTTATTATAATAAAGTTATTCGTTTTATTTGAATTAAAAAAAAATATATGTTCTTTCTGATTGTGGCGAAGCAATTGAAGCGAAACAAAAAAAAATCAAATATTCCTTGTTATTTCAAATAATATTTGTATTTGTATTTATTAGTTTCATTCAAAGTGCTTACAAAAATAAAAATCTAAATACATACAAATTAATTATTCATTAAATTAATTAATAGATTTACTTCAGTTTATTTTAATTACATCAAACAATAATTAAGATAATGTTAATGTATGGTGGAAACAATTGATTGAGCCATTACTTTGTGATACATCTTTGGATAAAATGCATTGTGTGTGTGACACCAAGAAGTAGCAGTTCCTCCTCGTTCTATTTTTATTTTTTAAATCCAGTACACCGACACGTTTTTCGATTTTTGCAAACCAGGAAGAGCAGGGTACGATCTGCCCCGTGAAAATGGTTGGGGAAAACCGCAAACACTTTGGTTTACAACGTTATTACTTCCATCTAGCAATATTTGGCTAATGATGTCTTCTTTGTTTTATTTTAGGCTACGTGAATTTTAGATTTAATTTATGTGAAAAGAAAAACAGATGTGTACATTTTAGTTACGATTTAAAATAATTTCAATTCAAAGCCTGTCAAAGGTAGAAACGCCAAAGTGGCGGAATCTGTTGCCTGAATGCTGTACTGAACCAAATCCGTGGTGGCTATAACACCGACAAGATATGGACATTGCCAGCGGTGGCAAATATAACAATTCTGACGGGGGAACAATATTTAATGTTTAATAACATTATTATTTTTATATTTGCCGCCGCTGGTAATGTCCATATCTTGTCGGTATTAAGGCCACCCGGATTTGGTTCAGTACAGCATTCAGGCAATAGATTCCGCCACTTTGGCGTTTCTACCTTTAACGGTGTTTGGAATACTTATATTCCAACAGTAATCTCCGTTTCCCCATCAGCAACTAACTACACTGATGAGACCTGAAAGGTCGAAACCGGTCTGTAGGTGTTCTGATGGGGGAACAATATTGAATGTTCAAAGCTTTTCATTAATTTATTTCTATGTGGTGGAAATATTAACGGATTTTGTGAAAACACAGCGCTGAGATAAGTTCCCTTGGAAAACACCGCATTACCATCACAGCATCGCAATTTTGATTCCTAGTATCGAATGCATGCAGGGAACCAAAACTTTCAGCCAATAACGACTTTTAGGCGCACTCTCTTAAAAACGCGTAAAAGAGTGTGCGCCCACAAACCCTTAATGAATTAATACAGGAGTAATCTCATTTCGCACAATATCACGTTAAAATTCCACCACTGAACTTCAACATTTTCATTGGTACGATTATAACAGGAATATTTTGTTTGAAATATTTCCAGATTTGAATTTCAACATTTTCATTGGTACGATTATAATCGGAAGCCAAAATTTTGTTTGAAATATTTCCCGATTTGAATTAACCTTTCGTGTAAAGGAAAACCCCAATTCCTCCAAATTATCTTCCAAAAACAAACCATACAGGGATTTTTTCTTGTTTTTTTTTTGGCACCTTTAATAATCTATATTTTGTAATCTTTAATTATCGTGCAAGATAAAGGCCAAATTCTCCAAATAATCTTCTAAAAAAAATTCTTTAGTGTAACTCAAGATTTAACAAGGATTTCGTATAACCTTATGCTGAACGGGGGGAGGTGGTAATTTTTTTTTTAATTTCGGGTTTTTTTTTTTTGATCATCTACTTACTAGGGATGCCAGAGACTAGCTTGAGAGGTCTTAGCACTCGAATAGCGCGTAACGTGCGCAGGTCCACAGCTACGATTTCCTGAGGGAACATCGTTAGAAACCTGCAAAACACTAGCCTCTAGCTCTACTCCAATCACTAGGTACACTAAATAAACTATATAAAAAACAACTAACAGTATATAAGTAGTTATACGTATACGTATGGATATACTAAATAACCTGTAAACAACAGTAACAGCAAATAAACAATACATTTCAGTATATACTATAAGGGATTTCGTGCGCGCGCTTTTTTTTATATGTCAGGAGTGACCTTGAAATATTTTAATGATTTATTTTTGTTCGTATGTGTCGGGAGAAATTGTATTATAGACTTTCTTTTGACCGTTTCTTTGTTGTTGTTAATGGTTTTTGTTAATTTGTTGCGTTTCGTTTTGAACGCACCTGAAATTTTGGAGTGATAAACAATGCTCGATGCGAAGAGTACGGTGTCTGATTACATTACATGTATAGAGAAAACATATCAAACGGATTATGTTCCGTTATGGCTTGTTTATATCACTAACTGTTGATAGAGTATACAATTTTAAACAAACATATAATTCTTGGGAAACTAACAATTTCGAACAAGAGCGTTGGTTTGAGAACTTTCCTAACGGAATGACAGGTGTGGTGTCAAATGGACGCAGACAGAACGCACGATAATTAGACTGGCGACAGTTGATCGGGAGACATTTTGACGAGCAACAATTCAAGGCGCAACAATTACACGAGTGATGATTGGACGCACGAAAATGGACGCGGATTTGGACGCATGATAATTAGACACTCAAATGTCGGTAATATTTGGACGCGCGACAATTATACACGTAATGATTAGATGCAGATTTGGACGCATGATAATTAAACAGTCAAATGTCGGTAACATTTGAACGCGCGACAATTATACGCGTGGTGATTGGACGCACGGAATTGAACGCATGATAATTAGACTAGCGAATGTCGGTCTTGTGACATTTCGACGCGCGACAATTAAACGGATGATATTGGACCCACGAAAATGGACGCAGAAATGAACGCATGTTAATTAGACTCTCAATTATCGGTAACATTTGGACGCGCGACAATTATACGCGTGATGATTGGACGCACGGAAATGGATGCATGATAATTAGACTAGCGAATGTCGGTCTTGTGACATTTCAACGCGCGACAATTAAACAGCTGATATTGGACGCACGAAAATGGACACATTATAATTAGACTCTCAATTATCGGCAACATTTGGACGCGCGACAATTATACGCGTGATCATTGGACGCACAGAAATGGACGCATGATAATTAGACTAGCGAATGTCGGTCTTGCGACATTTCGACTCGCGTCTATTAAACGCATGATATTGGACGCACGAAAATGGACGCGGAATTGGACGCATGATAATTAGACTCTCAATTATCGGTAACATTTGGACGCGCAACAATTATACGCGTGATGATTGGACGCACGGAAATGGACGCAAGATAATTAAACTAGCGAATGTCGGATTTGTTGCATTTGGACGCGCGACAATTAAACGGATGATCATTAGACGCACGAAAATCAGACTTGGGTATTTGGACGCGCAATTTAAAAAGTGGTGGTTCTGCAATTCTCTTGTACTTAGCAATAACAATATTCATTTTCGCTTGTAATTAACAGTTTCACGCTCATCCGAACAGAACTGCCAAAGTGGCCCGTGTTATTAACTTTATAATCGACATTTTTCGAATTTTTTAAAAAGCTATCAAAAATTTTAATCAATTTAATCAAGCTGTTTGAGAATAGTAACATGAAATAAATGAAAATACTACCAAATTGAAAGAGAGTTTCAAGTCGTTTCTTGCGAATTTTAACACTTTATGTTAATTAGGAGACTGAACTTTTAAAATTCTCGACTAGTCTCGCCTTATTGGGGCATTTTTAAAACGAATCTATTGTTGCTATGTATTTTTGTATCACAAAATTAATTTTTATCACTTCAACTACAATACGACGACCGATTCACCATAAAAAAAACTGCAAATTGCACTCCGGCTTGTTGCAGATGAGTAAGTAAGAGCAGTTTAAAACGAGGCCAGAGTTTGTGTAATTTACGACGACCGGCCGTCGTATGCTAAAAAAAATTGCCACACAAAAATACATAGCAACAATAGATTAATTTTAAAAATCCGCTCGAAAACGCATTAATAAGAAGAGAATAATAAAAGTGCAGTCTCTGAACTGTCACACTATTTCGTAGTATTAGTATTATCAATATTAAAAAGCGTAAGGATCTGAGCGTTATTTTTTCAAATTTTTTTTAAACCCTTATAGACAGCGATTTGAAATTTTCATGAAAAATCATAAATAATTTTATATTACTGTTCTTAATAATAATGAACTACCAATACGTAAATATAAAACAATTGCTCGTGGTCAAACATTTACGAAAAAAAGGCCCGATATTTTTAAAACGCTACTGAGCCTTCAATAAAACTAATTGTGTCTGGATTTGTTCATTTTTTTAACATTTAGAAAAATCTCGCTCTAGGGCGGGAATTTGAAGTTAAAAATTTAGCTTTAAATATTTCAGTTTTTCTTGACTTTTTGATGAGGGTAAAATTTCCATAGCAACAATAACATTTATCTACCAGTTATTAATGCGCGCCTGCTAGTAGTCCTAATAATTAGAAGATTCGCAACTTCAAAACTTTGAAGAATCCAAAGAACAAATATCAATTTTTTATAGGTTTGAACCTTCGAAGTCCATAGAAAATCCTCGAAGATTGAAGTTTCGAAGCTTCGAAGATTCATGGAAAAATTTTGAAGATTGATGTTTTAAAGTTTCGAAATTTCGAGTTTTTAACTTTGGAATTTTTTTAAGTTTCGAATTTTTTAAGTTTGGAATTTTTCAAGCTTAGAATTTTTTAAGTTTTGAATTTTTTAAGTTGAGAATTTTTTAAGTTTTGAATTTTTCAAGTTTAAATTTTTTTTAGTTTAAAATTTTTTAAGTTTAGAATTTTTTAATTTAGAATTTTTTAAGTTTAGAATTTTTTAAGTTTAGAATTTTTTAAGTTTAGATTTTTTTAGGTTTATGATTTTTTAAGTTTAGAATTTTTTAAGTTTAGAATTTTTCAACTTCGAAGTTTCGAGTTTTTAACTTTGGAATTTTTTTAAGTTTTGAATTTTTTAAGTTTTTAATTTTTCTGTTTAGAATTTTTTAAGTTTAGAATTTTTCAAGTTTAGAATTTCTTAAGTTTAGAATTTTAAAGTTTTTTTTCGAAGTCTCTTTTCACGAATTTTGACAAATGAAAAAGTGAATTCATAGCCAATTATTTAAAAACTAATAAAAACGATTTATTTCGCAAGATATGTTATTGTTTTTTGTCTTACCAATAAATTAGTTTGATGTTAATTTATTATTTATTGAAACTTCACAACTGCGATTATTCGAAAAATTCGAAAACTTCGAATCTTCGCAACATCGATACATCGAATCATCAAAAAAAAAAACGATATTCGTTCTTTGGATTCTTCAAAGTTTCGTAGAACTAATAAAAACGATTTATTTCGCAAGATATGTTATTGTTTTTTGTCTTACCAATACATTAGTTTGATGTTAATATATTATTCATTGAAACTTCGCAACTGCGATTATTCGAAAACTTCGAATCTTCGCAACATCGATACATCGAATCTTCAAAAAAAAAACGATATTCGTTCTTTGCATTCTTCAAAGTTTCGAAGAACTAATAATAACGATTTATTTCGCAAGATATGTTATTGTTTTTTGTCTTACCAATAGTATGATGTTATTTATTATTTATTGAAACTTCACAACTGCGATTATTCGAAAAATTCGAAAACTTCGATACATCGAATCTTCAAAAGAAAAAAAAAACGATTTTCGTTCTTTGGATTCTTCAAAGTTTCGAAGAACTAATAAAAACGATTTATTTCGCAAGATATGTTTTTTGTCTTACCAATAAATTAGTTTGATGTTAATTTATTATTTATTGAAACTTCACAACTGCGATTATTCGAAAAATTCGAAAACTTCGATACATCGAATCATAAAAAAAAAATCATTATTCGTTCTTTGGATTCTTCAAAGTTTCGAAGTTGCGAAGCTTCAAATTATTAGGACATCTAGTAGGCGCACATTAAAAACTGGTAGATAAATGTTAATGTTGCAATCGAAATTTTAACTCGAGAAAAGTTGAAATATTTAAAGGTAGATTTTCAAGAGGATTCAGATTTTTTTTTTCTGAAAAGTTGCTGTAAATGGACCGGCACACATGCATTAGGAACTGGTAGCCTTGCCAATACATTAGTTTGATGTTAATTTATTATTCATTGAAACTTCACAACTGCGATTATTCGAAAAATTTGAAAACTTCGAATCTTCGCAAAATCGAACCTTCAAAAAAAAAAAACGATATTCGCTCTTTGGATTCTTCAAAGTTTTGCGAAGCTTCGAATTATTAGGACATCTAGTAGGCGCACATTAAAAACTGGTAGATAAATGTTAATGTTGCAATCGGAATTTTAACTCGAGAAAAATTGAAATATTTAAAGGTAGATTTACAAGATGATTCTGATTTTTTTCTTTCTGAAAAGTTGCTATAAATGGACTGGTACACATACATTAGGAACTGGTAGATAAATGTTAATGTAGCAATGGAAATTTTATGCTTAAGAAAATGTGAAGAAAAGCTAAAATATTTTAAAGTAACTTTTCGATAAAACTTTTCGATAACTCAGTTTAACGTGACAAATTCTTCAACTTGGAAATATCTGGCAAAAATATTAATTTATTTACAATAAATTGTGCAATCCTTGCTTCTTGTTTTACTAATTGGATTCTAGTATAGAGCCCACCCACCACTTCCTGAAATATGTTTTCCTAAATACTTAAATTAAAAATATTTTTTCTACGACACAATGACATGTTTGTAGAAGAGTTTAACAAAATTTACAAAAAGGAAAACACTGTTTATAGCTTGATTTGAAGTGATAACAGAGGGCGGTGGGTGGGCACTACCTCACAATGCAATTAGTTAAATACAAGCACTACAGAGGAAATAGTTAACTTAACAATTGATATCCATCATTTACATTTATTGGTTGGTTTTATTTGTCACGTTTTTGCAACTCTTGCTTCTTGTTCTACTAATTGGATTGCAGAACAGGGCCCACCCACCACCTTCTGTTTTCCTAAATACTTAAATTAAAAATATTTTTTCTACGACACAATGACATGTTTGTAGAAGAGTTTAACAAAATTTACAAAAAAGAAAACACTGTTTATAGCTTGACTTGAAGTGATAACAGAGGGCGGTGGGTGGGTACTACCTCACAATGCAATTAGTCGAATACAAGCACTGCAGAGGAAATAGTTAACTTAACAATTGATATGCATCAATTACATTTATCGGTTTGTTTTATTTGTTTACGTTTTTGCAACTCTTGCTTCTTGTTCTACTAATTGGATTGCAGAACAGGGCCCACCCACCACCCCTAACAGGGCCCACCCACCACCCCTGTTTTCCTAAATACTTAAATTAAAAATATTTTTTCTAAGATACAATGACATGTTTGTTAGAAGAGTTCGATTAATAAAATTTACAAAAATAACTATGTTTATAGCTCGATTTGAAGTGATAATAAAGGGTGGTGGGTGGTCACTATCTCACAATGCAATTAGTCGAATACAAGCACTACAAAGGAAATAGTTAACTTAACAAGTGATATGCATCAATTACATTTATCGGTTTGTTTTATTTGTTACCTTTTTGCAACTCTTGCTTCTTATTCTACTAATTGGATTGTAGAACAGGGCCCACCCACCATTCTCCGTTTTTCTAAATACTTAAATTAAAAATATTTTTTCCATGACACAATGATATGTTTGTTAAAAGAGTTCGATTAATAAAATTTACAAAAAAAAAACAATGTTTATATATTTATTTTTTACTTTGATTTTGGCATTTTTCATCATTCTTTCTTTTTCAATTTTTTGCGAGTATGACGTATTGACTTATTTTTATTTTATCGACCCGTATGACGCAGTTCGTGACTTTTTTTCGTTCATGTGTCGCTCGTCGCTTCTAAAATTATCACGGAATACACATGAATAGCTAAAGGGCGCGCATAGATTTCACAGCTGTTGCTTGTTAGTCGATATTTTTTAATTAAAAAACGAGCCGCAATATTTATACACCTAGGTGGCGGCTGCGTTTCCTCCCTTGGTCATTATCGAGCATTGTGACTGGTTATGTTTGCACGCAATGTTAAATTGGTTTGTGTCGTATTACTCATTTCGAGGCAACCTTCGAAAAGTTTGACAGTACTTATGCAGGTATGCCTCTTCTAGAGTTTACGATACAGTAAACCGTTGTAGTTGTGATAATAAATTGCTGCAGTGTAAACGGCAAATCTAATTCTAACTCTCTTTGTTTTCCGTCTTGAGAGAAGACCGAAAACTAAGAGAGTTCAACAATAGTATATTATTATACAAGTTTGTTGTGTTTGCAATCAATTTATTTTCGCAAGAAAAACCTTTACTTTTCTAATAAAAATTGCTGTAGTTTTGGCGGATGCGCCGGGCGCTGAATTACTCAACGGCCATTTATTTACTGACTACTAATTTATAATCAGTTAATTTATAATAATTGTATTCAAAATTAAATCACTTTAACACTTTATGGATCTCTAGAAGCATTAAATAAATTTAATAATGCTTCTGCAACAACTGAGATTGTCTTAACTATTATTCAAATATATTTTATAATAATAATAATAAAAAAATCGTTTATTCCCCTCCTTAGAGAAATACAATGGCCAGCGACCTAAGTCTTTTAGCCATATATTTTATGTTTTGATTAATTTTTAAATGTACAGGGTGACTCTCGTTAATGAAGGTATTATTGTTATTATTATTAAAATGTGAAAATTACTATTAATAAAGATATTTATGTATATGAAGCACACATAATTTTTTGAGTATGAAGACTTTTATCGTGCATATTTCCATCTTTGCGTTCGGAGAGAGGGGGGAGTCGGTGCTTGTGAGGGTGGGTAATCTCTTCCTCTTTTAAATGCCCATCACGTAGAGGCAGTTTCTTATTGGTATCCCACTTTACGCCCACGTCGTCGTCGGGGGCCGATATGTTGGGAACAATGTGGAAATATTAGTTTTAATCAAATTTCTCGGGGTCATATTTAAATTTGAGCCGCACGAGGGGGTGGCGGGTGGAGGGTGATTAGCGCTGTCGACGTGGATGAAACTTGCGGATTCCATTGAGGAATTTATAATGACCGTCGGTGTGTGTTCATTCATGAAAGGGTGAAAGTGAAAAAAGTGAAGAAAGGTAAGATGCTTGATCATCCCATAGAAGGCGTCCAGAAAAATACTCCCGAAAACGGTTGGGTAGATCATTATTGACGGGGGCACAATTTTTGTGTAAAAAATTTCTGGCGTGTGAAAAAAAATAAAATTTGCAAAATTGTTTTTGAAAATAATTGAAAATAACGTGGTACTGCTGATAGCCTAAGTCATACTGGTAGTACCGTTTTGTAGAAAATTAAATTCTCTGTCTCTTTCTTTTGTTGCAATTTTTGATTCCGAGTACCAATATTTTATAAATAATTGAAATTTACAAAAATCTCTATTTGTATGAAATTGGCAATAAAACAATTGAATAACTTGATGGTGATACAAGGTGGAACTACACCAGTAGTAGTAGATAATTAATGTCGGCATATCTTTTATCTAAAACAATTTTTTTTTATTTCATAAACTGTTTTCCAAAAGAATCTTAGAATTTGTAAAAATGCCAATTTGCTTGTAGTATTATTGAAAATAATTGAAAATAACTTGGTAATTGTGATGGATTAAGTCATACCGGTAGTATCGTTTTTTAGCGAATTTAATTCTTTGTCTTTTTCTTTTGTTGTAATTTTTTACCAATCTTTTAAAAATAGTTGAAGTTTGCAAAAAAATAATTATAAAACTTGGTGGTGGTATGAGCTAGAATTATACCAGCAGTACCATTTTATAAATAGTTAATGTTGGCATATATTTTATTTAAAAAAAAATTGATTTCACAAATTGTTTTCTAAAAAAAAATTTAAAATTTGTAAAAATGCCAATTTGCTTATAGTATTATTGAAAAAAATTGAAAATAACTTGGTAGTTGTGATAGATTAAGTCATACCGGTAGTACCGTTTTTAAGCGAATTTAATTTTCTTTTGTTGTAATTTTTTATTTCGAGTACCAATCTTTTAGAACGAATTGAAATTTACAAAAAATAATTATAAAACTTGGTGGTGGTATGAGCTAGAATTATACCAGTAGTACCATTTTGTAGATAATTAATGTCAGCACATCTTTTATTAAAAAAAAAATTGATATCACACTGTTTTCTGAAAAAATCTTAAAAATTGAAAAAAAATGCCAATTTGCTTGTTGTATTATTGAAAATAACTTGGTAGTTGTGATGGATTAAGTCATACCGGTAGTACTGTTTTTTAGCGAATTTAATTCTTTGTCTTTTTCTTTCGTTGAAATTTTTTATTTCGAAATAATTGAAATTTACAAAAAATAATTATAAAACTTGGTGGTGGTATGAGCTAAAATTATACCAGTAGTACCATTTTGTTGATAATTAATGTCGGCACATCTTTTATTTAAAAAAAAAATTGATATCACAAACTGTTTTCTGAAAAAAATCTTAAAAATTGAAAAAATGCCAATTTGCTTGTATTATTGAAAATAATTGAAAATAACTTGGTAGTTGTGATAGATTAAGTCATACCGGTAGTACCGTTTTTTAGCGAATTTAATTCTCTGCCTTTTTCTTTTGTTGAATTTTTTTATTTCGAGTACCAATCTTTTAGAAATAATTGAAATTTACAAAAAAATAATTAACTTGGTGGTGGTATGAGCTAGAATTATACCAGTAGTACTATTTTGCAGATAATTAATGTCGGAATATCTTTTATTTAAAAAAAAATTCGATATCACAAAATGTTTTTTGAAAAAATCTTAAAAATTGAAAAAATTGCCAATTTGCTTGTTGTATTATTGAAAATAATTGAAAATAACTTGGTAGTTGTGATGGATTCAGTCATACCGGTAGTACCGTTTTTTAGCGAATTTAATTCTCTGTCTTTTTCTTTTTTTGCATTTTTTTATTTCGAGTACCAATCTTTTAGAAATAATTGAAATTTACAAAAAATAATTATAAAACTTGGTGGTGTTATGAGCTAGAATTATACCAGTAGTACCATTTTGTTGAGAATTAATGTCGGCACATTTTTTATTAAAAAAAATTTGATATCACAAACTGTTTTCTGAAAAAATCTTAAAAATTGAAAAAAATGTCAATTTGCTTGTTGTATTATTGAAAATAATTTGGTAGTTGTGATAGATTGAGTCATACCGGTAGTACCGTTTTTTAGCGAATTTAATTCTCTATCTTTTTCTTTTGTTGCAATTTTTTTATTTGGAGTACCAATCTTTTAAAAATAATTGAAATTTACAAAAAATAATTATAAAACTTGGTGGTGGTATGAGCTAAAATTATACCAGTAGTACCATTTTGTAGATAATTAATGTCGGCATACCTTTTATCTAAAAAAAATTCATTTCATGAAGAGTATTCAAAAAAAAAATTGCAAAAAATGTCTATTTGAGTATTATTGAAAACAAGTGAAAGTAACTAGATAGTGATGATAGGTTAAGTAGTACCTCTTTGTAGTTAATTTAATTATCCGTTTCTTTCTTTTGCTGATTTTTTTTATTTCCAGTGCCAATCTTTTATAAATATGTAATTGAAATTTATTACTAAATTATTATTAGTTTTATTTATAAAACTTGATGGTGCTATGAAGCTAGAAATATACCAGTAGTACCATTTTGTAGATAATTAATGTCGGCATATCTTTTATCTGAAACATTTTCATTTCATAAAGTATTTTCCAAAAAAAAATAAATTTTGCAAAAAATGTCTATTTGAATGAAGTATTATTGAAAACAAGTGAAAATAACTAGGTGGTAGTGATAGCTTAAGTAGTACCGTTCTGTAGAAAATTTAATTCGTCTTTTTTTTTGCTGATTTTTTTATTTCCAGTAACAATCTTTGATAAATAATTGAAACTTACAAACATTATTTATAAAATCAGGTGGTGCTATGAAGCTAGAATTATACCAGTAGTACCATTTTGTAGGTAATTAATGTCGGCATATCTTTTATTTCAATCAATTTTTGATTGTACAAACTGTTAAAAAATTGTCTATTACAGTTGAACAGTGTTGATTGCTTAAGTCATACCGGTAGTACCGCTTTGCAGAAAACGCAATTCTCTGTTTTTTTCTTTTGTTACAATTTTTATTTTTATTCAAGTTCCAATCTTTTATAAATAAGTTAAATTTACAAACATTATTTATCAAACTTGGTGGTGGTATGAGCTAGAATTATACCAGTAGTACCATTTTGTGGATAATTATTGTCAGTATATCTCTTATTTAAAAAAAAAAAACTGATTTTACAAACTGTTTAAAAAATAAAAATAAAATTTGAGTAAAGTAGTAATGAAAACAATTGAAAATAACTTGGTAATGGTGAAAGCTTAAGTCATACCGGAGTACCGTTTTGTAGCAAATTGAATTCTTTGTCTGTTTTTTTGTTGCAATCTTTGATTCTGCGTACCAATCTTTTATAAATAATTGAAAATTACGAAAATGGCTATTTGTATGAAATCAGCTATTAAAGTAATTGATTAACTTATTCGTGGTATGAGCAGGAATTTCAGCGGTAGTACCATTTTGTAGGTAATTAATTTCTGCATATCTTTTATTAAAAACATTTTTTTAATTTACGAACCGTTTTTCAAGAAAATATTAAAATTTGAGAAAATGCCTACTTGCTTGTAGTGTTAATAATAATAATAATATTTACTGACGTAAAATACTTTTTAACACGAATACATTAAATATAAAATTTCAGTGAAGGTATTGAAAACAATTAAAAATAACTTGGTGGTGGTGACAGCTTAGGTCATACCGGTAGTACTGTTTTGTAGTAAATTTAATTCTCCATCTCTTTCTTTTTTTTAGCAATTTTTGATTCCTAGTACCAGTATTTTAAAAATAATTGACAATTTAAAAGTTTGCGATTAAAACAATTAAATAGCTTGATGGTGGTACCAGTAGTACCATTTTGTAGATGATTTTGAAAAAATGCCTATTTGCTTGAAGCATTATTAAAAAACATTTTTGATAATTTTACAATACCGGATGTCAAAATGACCGCATCCGCCTCCATGTGTGTGTGCGGAAAGTTATAATTAAATAAGTTTTAATGTTGCGGACGCGAAAAATATAAGGGGTGGAAAAAAAGGCCGCGAACTGCACCCTCGGCGAGGAGGGGGTGCGGGGGTGGTGGAACTTTCCGATACTTATCAGAGGGCCGTATTTTTTGTGTTGTCGGCCATTAAATGGGCATAGGCGTACATATGCGCGTTTAATTTTATTATTTCCCCCGGGTTACATGAATATAATCTGCGCAATGAAAGATTAATCTCTTTAATAAGTACTACACGTTTGTCCATAAATGATGGAATTAGTCTTAATGAGTGGCCGCGTGAATTTTTTATCGGCTGAAATAATTATAATTAATGTAATTTAGTGTTGGGGCTTGTTTTAGCTGATGAAATATTATTGGTGTCAGATGTTACAGCGATTGTGGGAATTGAAAATATATTGAAAATCTTAGTCTTAGTTTTAGCGATTGTGGAAAATCAATTCGAAAAAACTGTTGAAAATATGAGCATTCGTAATCTTAGTCTTAGTTTTAGTGATTGTGAAAATTTTTCAAATTGAAAAACTGTTGTTTAAAATACAATCATTCGTAATCTTAGTCTTAGTTTTAGCGATTGTGGAAAATCAATTCGAAAAGACTGCTGAAAATACAAGCAATCGTAATCTTAGTCCTAGTTTCAACGATAGTGGACATTTTTCAAATTGAAAAATTACTCAAAATACGATAATTCGTAATCTTAATCTTAGTTTCAGCGATTGTAAAATAAATTTGAAAAAAACTGCTGAAAATACGAGCATTAGAAATCTTAGTCTTTGTAAGTCTTAATTTTGTAAATGTACGAATAGTTCGATTATTCATATATTCAGGTTTTTAAATGCAAAATTGAATATATTTAATGAATCTCTAACAAGTCAGGGTTTCCATTCGTCATCTTTAATTAGAAAAATTGATCGAACTGCAAGAATATTTGTGTTGTGAGATATTTAGGATTAGCGTCTGATATTTCTTCAGTTCGGTTTGGTTACGTTTCAGACGTGACGACTTTGTTCGCCGCCGATATTGCCCTTTTACGACTATCGTAAAGGGCGAAACATAAGCGACGGAAAAGTGGAATTCAAAAGTTTAAATTTAACAGTTATGTTGTTTTTGTCCTCCATACATACAAAGAAAGAAAGAAAGAACGATGTATCTTCCTTGACCGAAGTAACTGGCGAAAAAGTGTTTTAAGAATTAATTAAAAATTCTTGCTGAGCTTGAAACTACATGGCTCCTTGGGGCTATATAACGAGCCGCCCCTGCTTAATTTGATAAAACGATGATTTGCGAATCAAATTTATTTTTTTTAGAATTTAGTAGACACGTTTTATATTTTAAAAAACATTTTTGCTCGAGTATTACACAATTCGAAAATTAAAATTTTTAAAAATTCACAACTAGCGAAATAATCGGTGGATTTTCAGATATTCCATTTAAACTCATAAAAGGATGATTTGCAAATCTAATTTAATTTTTGTAGAATTTAGTCGACACGTTTTATATTTAAAATTTTTTTTTTTGCTCGAGTATTACACAATTCGAAAACTAAAATTTTTAAAAATTCACAACTCGCGAAATAATTGACGGATTTTTAAAAAATCTATTTAATTTGATGAAAGGATAATTTGCAAATCTAATTTAATTTTTGTAGAATTTTGTCAACCCCTTTTATATATTTTTTAGAATTTTTCACTCCAGTATTACACAATTCGAAAACTAAAATTTTCAAAAATTCACAACTCGCGAAATAATAAGTGGATTTTCAAAAACTCCATTTAATTTGATAAAAGGATGATTTGCAAATCTAATTGAATTTTTATAGAATTTAGTCGACACGTTTTATATTTTTTTTTAATTTTTTTTGCTCGAGTATTACACAATTAGAAAACTAAAATTTTTAAAAATTCACAACTCGCGAAATAATCGGTGGATTTTCACAAACTCTATTTAATTTGATGAAAGGATGATTAGCAAATCTAATTTAATTTTTATAGAATTTCGTCAACACTTTTTATATTTTTTTGAAATTTTTCACTCGAGTATTACACAATTCGAAAACTAAAATTTTCAAAAATTCACAACTCGCGAAATAATAGGTGGATTTTCAAAAACTCTATTTAATTTGATGAAAGGATGGTTTACAAATCTAATTTAATTTTTATAGAATTTCGTCAACACTTTCTATATTTTTTTTAAATTTTTCACTCGAGTATTACACAATTCGAAAACTAAAATTTAAAAAAAATCACAACTCGCGAAATAATTGGCGGATTTTCAAAAACTGCACTTAATTTGATAAAACGATGATTTGCAAATCTAATTTAATTTTTTTATAATTTAGTTGACACATTTTATTTATTTTTTTTATGTTTTTGCTCCAGTATTTCACAATTCGAAAATTAAAATTTTCAATAATTCACAACTGGTGAATTTTCAAAAACTGTATTTAATTTCAGTGGCGGCTCGTGGAACATGTTGAAGGTAAAGTCATTTATACAATATACACCCCCCCCCCCAACCCCTCATTTTTTGAAGAAAGAACAATTTATCTTCGAAAAAGTGTTTTAAAAATCAATTATAATTACACCTTTTATATAACAAGAAACACCCGGTATATATGAATTAGCTCAAAATCCACAATCTTGAATACATTTGCTTCTCTTTGTTTTACTGCAACAAATGCATTCAAAAACACTCTTTTTTTGTATAACAAGAAACACCCTGTATATATGAATTAGCTCAAAATCCACAGACTTAAATACATTTGCTTCTCTTTGTTTTACTGCAACAAATGCATTCAAAAACACTCTTTTTTTTATATAACAAGAAACACCCTGTATATATGAATTAGCTCAAAATCCACAGACTTGAATACATTTGCTTCTGTTTGTTTTACTGCAACAAATGCATTCAACTTTAAGAGTTGTGTCGTCTGTAACAAGCAAAATACAATTTTAAAAATAAATATTTCCTTAAAATTCAAGACGTTCACTTGTTGCAGAAGCAATAAATAAATCAAATAAAGACTAAAATTAGTCTGAATATGTAAATATTCAACCTGTTCGTAATTCTGCAAATTAACACATTGGCTACCAACAAGTTGTTTTGTAAAATGTCAAAAAAAGTTTTCTTTGTTTGTAAGTTTTGACTAAGAATATGCTTATTTCATTCATTTTGACGAAATTACGCGGTTTTTATGTACTTACTGTCAGTCATCGGTGACTGACGCGGCCCCATTGGAATACTTCGGTGTCAGTCACCGTTGACTGACAAGGCGGTCAACGTGTTAAGATTAACTTTACAAATAACTTAATGAAATAATCACCGTTTACTGGCTAATGCCACGCCGGATATTGGATAATATAATCAATATCCTGCGTGGCATTAGCCAGGGAATTAGTTGTTTTAAAAAGTTATTTATTTATGACTCAAGGTGGGGCCAACGGAAGTAGAGATTGTCCAGGACTGCAAATTAAGACTAACTTAACAAATAACGTATTCCTGGCTAATGCCACGCCGAATATTGAATGATATCATCAATATTCTGCGTGGCATTAGCTAGGGAATTCCTCAAGGTTCTAGTCCTAATTTTGCAGAGTTACTAACAAGTTGAATATTCAGGATAATTTTCGTCTATATTTAATATAAACATTTCCCGATTTATTTTTTATCTTAACACGACCAAAGTTGCAGTTGCGGCTGGTGGCGTGACTCATGGTGGGGCCAAGGGAAGTAGTGATTGGCCAGGACTGTTCGTAACTGACCAAACTAAGACTAACTTAACAAATAACTTTTTCCTGGCTAATGCCACGCCGGATATTGAATGATATCAATAATATCCTGCGTGGCATTAGCCAGGGAATTTGTTGTTTCAAAAAGTTTTGTTTATAATCCTAATTTTGCAGAGTTAACAGGTTGAATATTAATATTTTCAGGATAACTTTCGTTTTTAATTCAAATATTTCCAGATTTATTAGCCGTTGCAGTGGCGGCTGGTGGCGTGACTCGTGGTGCGGCCAACGGAAGTAGAGATCGCCACTTCATTAGTATAATTTCGCTCACTAAGCGAATGAGTCAATCCCACTGTAAATATTTGTATTGCCATCTTTACTATCTTGGCCCCACCATGAGTCATTCCACCAGCCACCACAGTAGTGTTACAGTATACGCAAAGTATTGTATTTTTAATTGTACGAATGAGGTGGATATTCGATAAAAATCCCTCACACGTAAAAATAAATTAAATAACTATTTCCTGGATTGGAGGTTCAGAGGCGGCTCGCGTGGTGACTTATGGTACGGCCGAGGTAGCAGAGGTGGTAATACAGATAGGTCCCTACCCTGTATAATAAAATTCTCATAATGTGAACTTTTACGAAAATACAAAGTGAACATAAATTTTGAAAAACTTGAAAAATCGACCCAGAACGTCTAGTGATTTAACTCTTATACAGGTCACCCTGTATAATAAAATAATATCAATGTCACAGGAAACATATTTGATTGGAACATAAACTTAAAAATGTGTTAGTTTTTCTTTATTGCCACCTCTGCTACCTCGGCCGTACCTTGATTCACCTCACGAGCCGTCACTGATTATGTTCTAATTTAACTCTTGGTAAAGCATATTGTAATATGTAATAATATTAATAAGACACTAGTCGGAATAAAGTAGAACCTAGTGCCTTTCTATTATTATTATTATTATTATAACATTTTAAACTATTTTTATTGTTGAACACGCCAACGTGTTATTCGTTATTCTTCACCGGATAGATGAAGCTAATATGCTTTAATGTAAGGCGATTTGCCTAACTGACCGTTAATCACGAGATCCTTCAGCAGTATTGTTGTGCGTGTTTGTGTGCGTGTGTGTGTGTGCGTGTAACTGAGCTTGTTACTTCAGAGGTTCGCTCATGTCACTCTGAAGCGCCATAGATCGAATCCCAATGGCGAACGGTACCGGTCACCCATCCAATTTACCATTTATAATTTAATCACAAATAATACAAATTTTCAATTCAGTTTTAATTAATTTTAGAAAAAGTATTTTTACCTTTTATACCGAAAGTATTTCGTGATCGTGTTGTAGCGCTTGTTGAAATTGATGAATTATTCTGCAATGTATTTATTGTTGGTGCAATGTGAACAACAAATCGTAGAACTTGATGAAAACATTATTAACAATAAGGTAAATATTGGTAAGTCCACTCCTTGCTGTGCCCGGTGTTGCAATATTTATGTACAAAGATAAAGTAAATATTTAATTGGCTGTAGACACGTTTCTGATGCGAGGCTAAAAAATTAAAAAAATAACAAAAAAAAATAAATTACAGCGAAACAAGTAAAATTGACTTATACGATTTTCACACTTCAGTTTCAGTTTAAACTTTACCTTATTGTTAGTCTTAACATACTAGCCACTGACAAATGACATACATCTTTTTTTTTTCTAATAGTAAGAAATCTGCACGTACCTTTCAGGCCATAACTGTAATTCCTAAAGATAATTATAATTAGGTGAAATATATTTGCAATCTCTACAAATAAACACTTTTTTCAGGCTTGATTTGATTTTCCGTTAATTATTAAATGTCTTACCTATTCTTATTTTTCTTTGCTAATACTTTACGACCTATCGATTTCTAAATAAAAAGTCCTCGACTTTAAGATTCGTTAGAAATATATTTAGGATAAGTTGGAGTAAAGGAGAATATCAGTGTAGGATGTACAGTATGTATAAATTAATTTCTTCATCAGAGTCACAAAATTATATCGGAAAGTTTGTCAAAAACCTGTCGGAAACGTCCAACATCATACACTTTGAGTTACAAATGCAATGTCAAATTAATGATTATTTAGAGGATACGCTTAATTTTTTTTCGGCTTTGGCTTATCATTTTCTCTAAATTTTCTTCGTTTTTGCTTTAAAACTTTCGAGAATTTTACGAATTTCTTCTTTTTTATTTTCTGAATCTGAAAGATAAAAATAAATCATTTTCTCTAATTATTTTTCATTTTTGCTTTAAAACTTTTGACAATTTCTCTAACAAATCGCTTCATAAATTTCTTCTTCTTTATTTTCTGAATCGACAAGATTCAAGTAAATAATTTTCTCTAAATCTTCTTCGTTCAAAACTTAACCCTCTTTTTCCTTTTAACCTTTCGAGAATTTCTCTAGCAAATCATTTTATGAATTTCTTCTTCTTTATTTACTGAATCGGAGAGATAAAAGTAAATCATTTTCTTTAAATAATTTTCGTTTTTGCTTTAAAACTTTTGAGAATCTTACGAATTTCTTCTTCTTTATTTTCTGAATCGGCAAGTTTCAAATCATATCCTCTAAATCTTCTTCGTTCGAAACTAAACTGTGTTTCTGCTTTTAAAATTTTTGAGAATATCTCTAGCAAATCATTTTATTAATTTCTTCTTCTTTATCTTCTGAATCAGCAAGATGAAAATGAATAATTTTCTCTAAATACTCGTCGTTTTTGCTTTAAATCTTTTGAGAATTTCCGTAGCAAACCGCTTCATAAATTTCTTCTTCTTTATTTTCCGAATCGAAGTAACTGGTTTTCTCTAAATCTTCTTCGTTTTTGCTTTAAAACTTTTAAGAATTTCTCTAGCAAATTGCTTCATAAATGTATTTTTCTTTATTTTCCGAATCGAGATTCAAGTAAATAATTTTCTCTAAATCTTCTTCATTCAAAACTTAACCCTGTTTTTGCTTTAAAACATTTGAGAATTTCAAAAGAAGATTCAAGTAAATAATTTTCTCTAAATCTTCTTCGTTCAAAACTTAACCTTGTTTTTGCTTTAAAACATTTGAGAATTTCTAAAGAAGATAAAAGTAAATCATTTTCTCTAAATCTTCGTTTTTGCTTTAAAACTTTTGACAGTATCTCTAGCAAATCGCTTTATGAATTTCTTCTCCTTTATTTACTGAATCGGAGAGATAAAAGTAAATCATTTTCTTTAAATAATCTTCATTTTGCTTTAAAACTTTTGAGAATTTTACGAATTTCATCTTCTTTATTTTCTGAATCGAAAAGATAAAAATAAATCATTTTCTCTAAATATTCGTCGTTTTTGCTTTAAATATTTTGAGAATTTCTCTAGCAAATTGCTTTATAAATTTCTTCTTTATTTTCTGAAACAGCAAGATGAAAATAAATTATTTTCTCTAAATATTCTTCGTTTTTGCTTTAAATCTTTCGAGAATTTCTCTAGAAAATCGTTTTAAGAATTTCTTCTTTATTTTCTGAATCAGCAAAATAAAAGTAAATAATTTTCCTTAAATATTCTTCGTTTCTGATTTAAATATTTTGAGAATTTCTTTAGTAAATCGATTTATAAATTTCTTATTTTTTATTTCCTGAAACAGCAAGATGGAAATAAATCATTTTCTCTAAATATTATTCGTTTTTGCTTTAAATCTTTTGAGAATTTCTCTAGCAAATCGCTTTAAGAATTTCTTCTTCTTTATTTTCTGAATCGAAAAGATAAAAATAAATCATTTTCTATAATTATTCTTCATTTTTGCTTTAAAACTTTTGATAATTTCTCTAGCAAATCGCTTTATGAATTTTTTCTTCTTTATTTTCTGAATCGAAAATGAAAAAGTAAATAATTTTCTCTAAATATTTTTCGTTTTTGCTTTAAAACTTTTGACAATTTCTCTAGCAAATCGTTTTAAGAATTTTTTCTTCTTTATTTTCTGAATCGGCAAGATGAAAACAAATAATTTTCTTTAAATATTCTTCATTTTTGCTTTAAATCTTTTGAGATTTTCTTTAGCAAATCGTTTTAAGAATTTCTTCTTTATTTTCTGAATCGAAAAGATAAAAATAAATAATTTTCTCTAAATATTCGTCGTTTTTGCTTTAAATCTTTTGAGAATTTTTCTAGCAAATCGCTTTACGAATTCCTTCTTCTATATTTTCTGAATCGAAAAGATGAAAATAAATAATTTTCTCTAAATATTCTTCGTTTTTGCTTTAATTTTTTTGAGAATTTCTCTAGCAAATCGTTTTAAGAATTTCTTCTTCTTTATTTTCTGTATCGAAAAGATACAAAAACTCATTTTCTTTAAATATTTTTCGTTTTTGCTTTAAACCGTTTGAGAATTTCTCTACCAAATCGCTTTAGGAATTTTTTCTTCTTTATTTTCTGAATCGAAAAGATAAAAATAAATAATTTTCTCTAAATATTTTTCATTTTTGCTTTAAAACGATTTCTCTAGCAAATCGCTTTACAAATTTCTTCTTCTTTAGTGTTCTGTGAATCATCAAGAGGGATGCGTGATTTCTAAGTAAATGCTGATAATATTTTTTCGCTCAAAAGTAGCTTTAAAATTTTCGAGTATTTCTCTAGCTAATTGCAAATTAGTATATTTTCTCCTTCTTTATTTTCTGAATTAGCAAGATGAGAGTAAATAATTTCTTCTTATTTCTAAAATTTTTTAATTGAAAAATAGACTTTCTTTTTTTCTTTGTGATCGTATGAAGATATAATTTTTTGGCTTTGATAATAAATTAATTTAAACATACTGTAAACACAAACCGCATATCGACGATTTAATAAATACAGACACAACTTATTATATTCGCGTTGTAATATATTTATTCCTATTCCTTGAATTTTTCATTAAGTGGAATGTGAGGTAAAGATTGCACTTGTGTATTATGCCTAGAGTTATATCATTACAAAAAAAAGAATTCGATATATATATTGATGAGAATAATAATTTGGAAAGTGGATTTCGAAAATTATCGTGTGTACTTGAAAAGAAGCTGAAATAAACATGAACTATATCTACAAAATAAACTCCAGAAAAATAATCGTCAATATATGTTACACAATTGAAAAATTCTAAAAAAATTTGCGCACCAGTCAGAAGTCCTGGCACAAAACTCACTCATCATAATGATTTTTAATCAACACGTGCTTGATCTTAATCTATGAACTACAAAGAAATGCAATCGAGCACTGTCTATCTACAATAAAATAATAATCGAACGAAAAATTCAAATAAATAAATAACATGCACTGTTGACCCAATTGTTATTGGCTGTAAAAACTGACACCGACTAATAATCATAATAATAATAATAAAATTAGTAAATATAACACGTTCAAGTCTTGAAATTAAAAATTATATAATAGCCTACGTAAAATGTAAATAATACGTCCTAAAGTTCAAGTTTAATTCTAGGACTATGATAATAATCAATAATAATAATAATAATAATAATAATAAAAATAATCTAAGACGATATCTAGTTCTGCGATATCTACTGCGGGCCCACTGCAAGAGCTAGACAGAGAAAGATAATAGATAATAGTGTAGGGAGCGGAACCCTTACTTGGGATCCTGGACACCAGCTTCAACGGTCTCAACACCCGAAAGGACCTCAACATCCGTAGATCAACATCAACGCTCGCTTCGGCAAAAATTGTCATCGACCTGATAATTATAACTTTGTATAAAGGATCTCCAAACAACATCATTTTTAAAAAAATATTCGCTAAATTTACTAAGAAATTATACATATGTTCATTTCTGGCGTTTCACAAAAAAAAATATTGTTTTTCGCTGAAACCGACGCTGTTATCACTATCATTCACTTACTGAGGGCGTTGTCTAGTTTATTTAATGAATTAAATCTATTCATTTTACCGATACTAAAAAAAAATTATAGAACCTTTGCATTCCAATGAAACCAAAAATTGTAATTCACAGTAAAAAATATTTTAAATTACATTTGGGTAAAATTGCTTTATTTGCTTTCGATGCCGCGGTCCATAGTTCTGGGTACAGGAAAAGCAAACAAAACATTGGCGTTGTTGTTTCTTTCCCTAACTTCCTATAAAAATATGCATTCAAAGTTACAAATAGAAAAAATGTAAAAACAATTGCCACACACTTGAAAGTTTCCAAATTTACTAAAAATCAATTCTACTTTATAATTTAATCAAAATATAAAAACACCCCATCACTAGATTTCAAGATAATCACGCGAGAACACAACTTATGGTGATGCTGATTTTCCTCACTTTTCGATGGTTGAAAAAATTGTTAAAACAATTGCCACACACTTGAAAGTTTCCAAATTTACTCAAAATCAATTCTACTTTATAATTTAATCAAAATATAAAAACACCCCATCACTAGATTTCAAGATAATCACGCGAGAACACAACTTATGGTGATGCTGATTTTCCTCATTTTTCGATGGTTGAAAAAAAATATAAAAAACAATTGTCACACACTTGAAACTTTCCAAATTTACTCAAAATCGATTATACTTTATAATTCAATGAAAATATAAAAACACCCCATCACTAGATTTCAAGATAATCACGCGAGAACACAACTGATGGTGATGCTGAATTTCCTCACTTCTCTATGGTTGAAAAAAATGTAAAAACAATTGCCACACACTTGAAACTTTCCAAATTTACTCAAAATCAATTCTGCTTTATAATTCAATCAAAATATAAAAACACCCCATCACTAGATTTCAAGATAATCACGCGAGAACACAACTTATGGTGATGCTGATTTTCCTTACTTTTCGATGGTTGAAAAAAATGTAAAAACAATTGCCACACACTTGAAAGTTTCAAAATTTACTCAAAATCAATTCTGCTTTATAATCCAATCAAAATCTAAAAACACTCTATCACTAGATTTCAAGATAATCACGCGAGAACACAACTTATGGTGATGCTGATTTTCCTTACTTTTCGATGGTTGAAAAAATGTAAAAACAATTGCCACACACTTGAAAGTTTTCAAATTTACTCAAAATCAATTCTGCTTTATAATACAATCAAAATCTAAAAACACCCCATCACTAGATTTCAAGATAACCACACGAGAACACAACTTATTGTGATGCTGATTTTCCCCACTTTTCGATGGTTGAAAAAAAATATAAAAATAATTGCCACACACTTGAAAGTTTCCAAATTTACTCAAAATCAATTCTGCTTTATAATCCAATAAAAATCTAAAAACACCCCATCACTAGATTTTAAGATAATCACGCGAGAACACAACTTATGGTTATGCTGATTTTCCTTATTTTTCGATGGTTGAAAAAAAATATAAAAAACAATTGTCACACACTTGAAACTTTCCAAATTTACTCAAAATCGATTATACTTTATAATTCAATGAAAATATAAAAACACCCCATCACTAGATTTCAAGATAATCACGCGAGAACACAACTGATGGTGATGCTGAATTTCCTCACTTCTCGATGGTTGGAAAAAAAATGTAAAAACAATTGCCACACACTTGAAACTTTCCAAATTTACTCAAAATCAATTCTGCTTTATAATTCAATCAAAATCTAAAAACACCCCATCACTAGATTTCAAGATAACCACACGAGAACACAACTTATGGTGATGCTGATTTTCCTTACTTTTCGATGGTTGAAAAAAATGTAAAAACAATTGCCACACACTTGAAACTTTCCAAATTTACTCAAAATCAATTCTGCTTTATAATCCAATCAAAATCTAAAAACACTCTATCACTAGATTTCAAGATAATCACGCGAGAACACAACTTATGGTGATGCTGATTTTCCTTACTTTTCGATGGTTGAAAAAAATGTAAAAACAATTGCCACACACTTGAAAGTTTTCAAATTTACTCAAAATCAATTCTGCTTTATAATCCAATCAAAATCTAAAAACACCCCATCACTAGATTTCAAGATAACCACACGAGAACACAACTTATGGTAATGCTGAATTTCCTCACTTTTCGATGGTTGAAAAAAAATATAAAAATAATTGCCACACACTTGAAACTTTCCAAATTTACTCAAAATCAATTCTGCTTTATAATTCAATCAAAATCTAAAAACACCCCATCACTAGATTTCAAGATAATCACACGAGAACACAACTTATGGTGATGGTGATTTTCCTCACTTTTCGATGGTTAAAAAAAATTTAAAAACAATTGCCACACACTTGAAACTTTCCAAATTTACTCAAAATCGATTATACTTTATAATTCAATCAAAATATAAAAACACCCCCATCACTAGATTTCAAGATAATCACGCGAGAACACAACTGATGGTGATGCTGATTTTCCTCACTTTTCGATGGTTGAAAAAAAATGTAAAAACAATTGCCACACACTTGAAACTTTCCAAATTTACTCAAAATCAATTCTGCTTTATAATCCAATCAAAATCTAAAAACACGCCATCACTAGATTTCAAGATAATCACGCGAGAACACAACTTATGTTGATGCTGATTTTCCTCACTTTTCAATGGTTGAAAAAAAATGTAAAAACAATTGCCACACACTTGAAAGTTTCCAAATTTACTCAAAATAGATTCTGCTTTATAATCCAATCAAAATCTAAAAACACCCCATCACTAGATTTCAAGATAACTACACGAGAACACAACTTATGGTGATCCTGATTTTCCTCACTTTTCGATGGTTGAAAAAAAATATATAAAAACAATTGCCACACTTGAAACTTTCTAAATTTACTCAAAATCAATTCTACTTTATAATCCAATAAAAATCTAAAAACACCCCATCATTAGATTTCAAGATAACCACACGAGAACACAACTTATAGTGATGCTGATTTTCCTCACTTTTCGATGGTTGAAAGAAATGTAAAAACAATTGCCACACACTTGAAACTTTCCAAATTTACCCAAAATCAATTCTGCTTTATAATCCAATCAAAATCTAAAAACACCCCATCACTAGACCTCAAGATAACCAAACGAGAACACAGTTTATGGTGATGCTGATTTTCCTCACTTTTCGATGGTTGAAAAAAAATGTAAAAACAATTGCCACACACTTGAAACATTCCAAATTTACTCAAAATCAATTCAGCTTTATAATCCAATCAAAATCTAAAAACACCCCATCACTAGATTTCAAGATAACCACACGAGAACACAACTTATAGTGATGCTGATTTTCCTCACTTTTCGATGGTTGAAAGAAATGTAATAACAATTGCCACACACTTGAAACTTTCCAAATTTACCCAAAATCAATTCAGCTTTATAATCCAATCAAAATCTAAAAACACCCCATCACTAGACCTCAAGATAACCAAACGAGAACACAGTTTATGGTGATGCTGATTTTCCCCACTTTTCGATGGTAGAAAAAAATGTAAAAAAAATTGCCACACACTTGAAATTTTCCAAATTTTCTAAAAATCAATTCTGCTTTATAATCGAATCACTAGATTTTAAGATAATCACACGGGAACACAACTTACGTCATGCTGAATTTTCTCACTTTTCGATGGTTGGAAAAAAAAACAACAGACAAATTTGTTGTAAGTTTAATATATTTTTTTGTAAACGGAATTATAAAAGGATACATTGATCGTGATTTAGTGATTGGAGGGTAAGATGGGGACCACCCACCACCCTTCGATTTAATTTTAACTTTAAACGCAAACATAAATTTTTCGTCGGAACAGTTTTTTTTTTTTTTTTTTTAAATAATAGAAAGGAAGGATGGTTGTCGGGAATTCGGGTTAAGGAAGTGCGGATGATTTGGAATTGGCGTAAGCATCTAGCTATTCGGCCACTAACGATAATTTCTTGAGATTTCATTTTGATAATGAATGGGACATACACTAGACATCCATGGACCCGCACGGCCACTTCTTCGTTCCGAAAAAGTGACCGCACGGATGGGATTCGAACCCACGACCACGAGGCCCAGAAGCAGGAACGCTACCCACTAGGCCACCGCGGCCCCGTCGGAACAGTTGAATTGTCAAAAAACTGAATTAAATAAATTTATGTTTAATACGGTTTTATAGCTTAAATGAAAAATCGGAGGATGGTGGGTGGGCCCCATCCTACTTTTCAATCAGTTGGTAGACAGAAAAAAAAAGGTGCGCAAAAAATTATTAAAAATATTGATGTGACCGCCATGCAACTTTTTTCTGACGCAAATTTATCGATTGCTTTGAAAAACTAGATATATTATACTTTTTCCTTATAACTTGTTGATTATGGAGTTTTCTACAAATTTGATGTAACCATCATCATTTTATAATTATACACCAAAAACTTTTTTTAAATTTTTGTATTTCTTTTTTTGAAAATCGAATATCAACATTTCCATGTTAATGTTAATAATTTTACCCTGGTGAAACCCTTGCATAATAGGGTACTAAGGGTAATTTTACAATCTAACCAGTAAAATACTTCCCAGGGTTTCAACAAATAAAAAAATTTACGAACGAAAAAAAATTTAAATGTTGTATTCGTAGTTTTCCAGATTGTGAAACTTTCATGTACATTTTACTGTATGGCAAGGGTTTTTATTAAATGGTACATTGTTCAACTTATTTTTATTATTTCTAAGGTGGATTCTGGTAGAAACGTAAATTACAATTTTTAATTCTCTAAAAAAATTACTTTACGATTTTTCTCTAAAATAAATAGGGGAGCTAATAATTACGCATATTTAACTTTACTTGTTAAATTCCCATGTTCGTCCCTTATCCCAGACACTCGGTATAATTTATGACTAGAGTTTCGACAAATTGAGCTTGCCATTCTAAAGCGAAAAATGCTATTTGTCGAAACTAAAATCTTATTTTGTTTATACCACACAATTATTTATAATTAGTGACCATACTTTAAAAAAAATTAAGCCCTTCATTTACGAACTGAAAGTGTGAGTAATAAGCTTAATTTATAGAAACTACAGCCACTAATTGTAAAAAAATTTTGCTACGTTTAAGCGTTTTTGAAATTGAAATAAAATTTTACCATGCGTTCCTAAAACTATCTATTTTATAATCTCATTTAAATTCGGTTGTAGACTTTCCATCAGTATTAGATAGTGATAACAGTTCAGTTCAGTGCGCAACAAATCAAAAATATTTCAATCAAAAACAAAAACAAAACCGGCATGTCTATGCTCCGATCAGTTAATTTCAAAAAATCCCTTATTAAGTATATCCAAACCCCAAACAGTACTAATAAAACCAAACATGGAAAAGAACCAGAAAAACAGACGTAAAAAAATCACTAATTACGACGTGAAAGAAAGAGAACAGTAAACAGAAAGTAAAAACGAAACAAAAAATGAGCAGAGACATGCTTGAATCCACGTCACATACTTACACTGAAAATTAAGAAATTAAAAACACCCCTAGATTACAGACACATACATAGATATAATAATGTATATACGGATCGGCAGCCCCGGTCAGTAATTCTCCGAATACTGGCCTGTTATGTTTTGAGGATTTGAGGAGTTTTGAACTTACCCTGTGAGCACGACAAAGAAATCCATAATGTTCCAAATGTTCCTAAGGTATGATCCTCTATGTAAAACAAAACCTAACGCTAGAATCTTCAACGAAGCTTCAACACAGAATATTCCTAGAAAGTATGCCTCTGTTCTTTCCTAAAAATAAAAGAGAAAATTTTATATTAGTAAAATTTGTATATATCATTACAGGCTGTGATTAAGAACACAAAAATTAAAAATTAACATTACATATATTTTTTTTAAAATTAAATTTACAATGTGCCAAAAAATCATAAAAATTTTTAAACAAAATTTTATTTTTTAAATCGTTTATGTAGACCCTTATCTACACGTTGGTGTTAAAAAATTAAATTTTAAATTCGCTGTAAACTACTTTATTGAACTTTGAAAATCTCGAGAAAAAAAATTCATAAAAAAGTTATAAATAATTTTAAACAAAATTTTATTATTTAAATCACTTATGTAGACCTTTATCCACATTTTGGTGTTGAAAAATTAAATTTAAAAAGCGCCAAACACTGCTTTGAAATTTAGTCATTTTATAATACTAATTCAGGTCGACTTGAGAAAAAAAATCATGATAAAGGTATAAAAAATATTACCCAAAATTTTATCATTTAAATCGCCTAAGTAGACTCTTATCTACAGTTGGTGTTACTTTATTGAACTTTGAAATCTTATCATTTTACAACGGTAGTTCGGGTGGACAAAAAAAAAATCATAAAAAAGTTATAAACAATTTTATTCAAAATTGTAATGTTTAATTCACCGAGACAGACTCTTATCTATACGCTAGTATTAAAAAATTCAATTCAAAATGCGCCAGACACTACTTTATTGGACTTTAAAATCGTGACATTTTATGATTCGGATGGACTCGACAAAAAAAAAATATAAGCAATTTTACACGAAATTTTATTGTTTAATTCGCTAAAGTAGACTCTTATCTACACGCTGTTGTTAAAAAATTAAATTTAAAATGCGCCGAAAACCGCCTTGATTTTTTGTTTGAATGCAAACTTCTTATAGAAATAATTTAATTTTTCTTACTGCGAAAATAATAAAATAAACAGATGAAATATAATTCCGTATCCGGCGTAGCTCGCGGTTTCCTGTACAGTTTGCGGTTGATAGATTGAAATTTTAGTTTCTGGAGAATGTAGAAATAAATAAAGCGATACGAAGAAGTGCACAGAAAATTCGCGATGTTAGCAAAAAGTAATTTCAAACTTAAAGTTTATTCCCGCACTGGCCGGCCTGTTGTTGCATTGAAATCGATTCGGAAAACTTGCGAGGCCATTTGTATGTGCACCTTGGTGTGGAGCTAGATTAATTTTTGAAGAGGAATAATCCGATGCTGGTTGGTTCGAAAAAGAAATTATATATAACAATTAAAATAAATGCAACTTTAAGCAAATAATCTTGTTTCTACAACACTTCATTAAAGTGGGCAAAATTTTAATTAGTGATTTCGAAAGGCAGATATTTTGGCTTGAATCTGTCAAAATTTCATTTAATTGTCGCATTGGATGTCGAATTTATCAACATGTTTCTGAAAAAGGTCAGTTTTTGTTCATCAAATTTTGGTCTTAAACGGCGTCATTTTTATTTTTAATTAAAGTTGGTAAATTTTTAATTGGTTATCTGGAAAGACAGATGTTTTGGCTTTAATCTGTCAAAATTTCATTTAATTGTCGCAGTGGGTGTGGAATCTATAAACATGTTTCTGTAAAAAAGTCAATTTTGATTAATCAAATTTCAGTAATTAACGGCGCCATTTTTTTTTTCATTGAAGTTGGGAAAGTTTTACTTAGTGATTTGGAAAGGTTGATGTTTTGGCTTTAATCTGTCAAAGTTTCATGTAATTGTCGCATTGGATGTGGAATCTACAAACATGTTTCTACAAAATGTCAGTTTTTGTTCATCAAATTTTGGCCTTAAACGACGCCATTTTTATTTTCATTAAAGTTGGTAAATTTTTAACTGGTTATCTGGAAAAACAGATGTTTTGGCTTTAATCTGTCAAAATTTCATTTAATTGTCGCAGTGGGTGTGGAATCCACAAACATGTTTTTGCAAAAAGTAAATTTTTATTGAATCAAATTTCAGTCTTTAACGGCGCCATTTTTATTTTTATTAACGTTGGTAAAGTTTTAATTGCTGATTTGAAAAGGCAAATATTTTGGCTGTGAGCTGTCAAAATTTCATTAAACTGTCGCATCGGATGTGCCATCTACAAACTTGTTTCTGCAAAAAGTCAATTTTTGTTCATTAAATTTCAGTCTTTAACGGCGCCATTTTTGTTTTTCATTAAAGTTGGGAAAGTTTTATTTGGTGATTTGGAAAGGTTGATGTTTTGGCTTTAATCTGTCAAAATGTCATTTAATTGTCGTATTGGATGTGGAATCTGCAAACATGTTTCTACAAAATGTCAGTTTTTGTTCATCAAATTTTGGCCTTAAACGGCGCCATTTTTATTTTCATTAAAGTTGGTAAAATTTTAATTGGTTATCTTTAAAGACAAATGTTTAGGCTTTAATCTGCCAAAATTTCATTTAATTGCCGCAGTGGGTGTGGAATCTACAAACATGTTTCTGCAAAAAGACAATTTTTGTTCAATCAAATTTCAGTCTTTAACGGCGCCATTTTTTTTTCATTGAAGTGGGGAAAATTTTATTTGATGATTTAGAAAGGTTGATGTTTTGGCTTTAATCTGTCAAAGTTTCATTTAATTGTCGCATTGGATGTGGAATCTACAAACATGTTTCTACAAAATGTCAGTTCTTGTTCATCAAATTTTGGCCTTAAACGACGCCATTTTTATTTTCATTAAAGTTGGTAAATTTTTAACTGGTTATCTGGAAAAACAGATGTTTAGGCTTTAATCTATCAAAATTTCATTTAATTGTCGCAGTTGGTGTGGAATTTACAAACATGTTTCTGCAAAAAGTCAATTTTTATTGAATTAAATTTCAGTCTTTAACCGCGCCATTTTTATATTTATTAACGTTGGTAAAGTTTTAATTGCTGATTTGAAAAGGAAAATATTTTGGCTTTGAACTGTCAAAATTTCATTAAACTGTCGCATCGGATGTGACATCTACAAACATGTTTCGGCAAAAAGTCAATTTTTGTTCATTCAATTTCAGTCTTTAACGGCGCCATTTTTTTTTCATTGAAGTTGGGAAAGTTTTATTTGGTGATTTGGAAAGGTTGATGTTTTGGCTTTAATCTGTCAAAGTTTCATTTAATTGCCGCATTGGATGTAGAAGCTACAAACATGTTGCTACAAAATGTCAGTTTTTCATTAAATTTTGGTCTTAAACGGCGTCATTTTTATTTTCATTGAAGTTGGTAAAGTTTTGATTGGTGATTTGTAAAGGGAGATATTTTGTCTTTAGTCTGTCAAAATTTCATTTAATTGTCGCATTGGATGTGGAATCTACAAACATGTTTTTGAAAAAAAGTCAGTTCTTATTCATCAAATTTCAGTCTTCAACGGCGCCATTTTTTTTTCATAAAGGTTGGGAAAGTTGTAATTGGTGATTTGGAAAGGCGGATATTTTGGCTCTAATCTGTCAAAATTTCGTTAAATTGTCGCATTGATTGTGGAATCTACAAACATGGTTCTACAAAAAGTCAGCTTTTGTTCATCAAATTTCAGTCTTTAACGGCGCCAATTTTTTTTATTAAAGTTAGGAAAGTTTTAATTGGTGATTTGGAAAGGCAGATGTTTTGGCTCTAATCTGTCAAAATTTCATTTAATTGTCGTATTGGATGTGGAATCTACAAACATGGTTTTGCAAAAAGTCAGTTTTTGTTCATAAAATTTTGGTCTTAAACGCCGCCAATTTTATTTTCATTAAAGTTGCCAAAGTTTTCATTGGTGATTTGAAAAGACAGATGTTTTGGCTCTGATCTGTCAAAATTTCATTTAATTGTCGCATTGAATGTGGAATCTACAAACATGGTATTGCAAAAAGTCAGTTTTGTTCATCGAATTTTGGCTCCATTTTTATTTCCATTCAAGTTGGCAAAGTTTTAATTATTGATTTGGTAAGGAGGTTCTAAATCTAGAAAAAAAAAAGTTATACTTACTAATTTTTGTGCTAGCATAGTCTTATCATGATTGGGCAGGTGCTCCTCCAGCGCCAGCACCACACAGTTTGCTATGATTGTCAAAAGCACGGCATACTCAAATGGAGTGGATATCATTAAGGAAAATACTAATACTCCTTCATTTATTCTGATCAGTTTTTTTTAAACGGTTTGCACGTTCCAATTCGAGTCATATCTTTATTGAACACCCTGTATAATAGATTATGACTAAACACCAGACATGCTAAATTTGCTCGTGACATTCAGCAGTGATATGAAAATGAAAAGCCGGACGTGATGCATGTGCACTTAATAATGGGTGCACGTGTTCGGTGCAGAAGTTGAATTTACGGCCGTTTGATTTCGTATTTATTAATCGGGAATGATAAGGGCAGAAGCAGCAACTGTAAATCGGAGCAGATGCACTTGCAGCGGACGTTATCTGGAGACGCCCGAAACGCGCCCTTTTATAATGCGATCATTAAAATGCAGAAGGGCCTCCCGTTATTTAGTGCAGTTCAGTTATCTAGGGATATTGACCATTAATCAGGAATTTTGGACGTAAACCAGTATTCAGTCGCGGTGTGATTGTTTTAAAATCTAGGGAAGGGATATCGGCAGATTTTTATAATGTCATAAAGTGGAAGTTATTTTGAGTAAATTTTGAAAGTTTTAGATTTGTGGCGAATATTTTTTAATTTTTTTAGGACCGACTTGGAAGATGTGCAACTTGAGAATTCAGTCGCAGTGTGTTCAGGTGTGATTATTTTGAAACCTAGGCAAGGAATGTTAGCAGATTTTTACAGTGTCATGAAGCGGAATCTGTTTTGAGTAAATTTTGAAAGTTTTAGGTTTGTGGAGACTATTTTGCAATTTTTTTAGGGACCACTTGCAAAATGTTGAACTTGAGTATTCAGTCGTTGTGTGTTTAGGTGTAATAATTTTGAAACCTAGGCTGGGAATAGTGGCAGATTTCTATAGTATCATAGAGTGGAATCTATTTTGAGTAAATTTTGGAAATTTTAGATTTGTGGCTATTATTTTTCAATTTTTTTAGGGCCGAGTTGGAAAATGTGCAACTTGAGAATCAGTCGCGGTGTGTTTAGGTGCGATTATTTTGAAACCTAGGCAAGGAATGTTGGCAGATTTTTATAGAGTCATGAAGCGAAATCTGTTTTGAGTAAATTTTGAAAGTTTTAGTTTTGTGGCGACTATTTTTCAATTTTTTTAGGGCCGACTTGCAAAATGTTGAACGTGAGTATCCAGTCGTTGTGTGTTTAGGTGTAGTTATTTTGGAACCTAGGCTGGGAATAGTGGCAGATTTTTATAGTATCATAGACTGAAATCTATTTTGAGTAAATGTTGAAAGTTTGAGGTTTGTGACGACTATTTTTCAATTTTTTTAGGGCCGACTTGCAAAATGTTGAACTTGAGTATTCAGTCGTTGTGTGTTTAGGTGTAATAATTTTGAAACCTAGGCTGGGAATAGTGGCAGATTTCTATAGTATCATAGAGTGGAATCTATTTTGAGTAAATTTTGGAAATTTTAGATTTGTGGCTATTATTTTTCAATTTTTTTAGGGCCGAGTTGGAAAATGTGCAACTTGAGAATTCAGTCGCGGTGTGTTTAGGTGCGATTATTTTGAAACCTAGGCAAGGAATGTTGGCAGATTTTTATAGAGTCATGAAGCGAAATCTGTTTTGAGTAAATTTTGAAAGTTTTAGTTTTGTGGCGACTATTTTTCAATTTTTTTAGGGCCGACTTGCAAAATGTTGAACGTGAGTATCCAGTCGTTGTGTGTTTAGGTGTAGTTATTTTGGAACCTAGGCTGGGAATAGTGGCAGATTTTTATAGTATCATAGACTGAAATCTATTTTGAGTAAATGTTGAAAGTTTGAGGTTTGTGACGACTATTTTTCAATTTTTTTAGGGCCGACTTGCAAAATGTTGAACTTGAGTATTCAGTCGTTGTGTGTTTAGGTGTAATAATTTTGAAACCTAGGCTGGGAATAGTGGCAGATTTCTATAGTATCATAGAGTGGAATCTATTTTGAGTAAATTTTGAAAATTTTAGATTTGTGGCTATTATTTTTCAATTTTTTTAAGGCTGACTTGGAAAATGTTCAACTTGAGTTTTTAGTCGTGGTGTGTTTAGGTGCGATTATTTTGAAACCTAGGCAAGGAATGTTCGCAGATTTTTATAGTGTCATAAAGCGGAAGCTATTTTGAACAAATTTTGAAAGTTTTAGGTTTGTGGAGACTATTTTTCAATTTTTTTAAGACCGAAAATGGAAAAATGTGCAACTTGAGTTTTCAGTCGTTGTGTGTTTAGGTGTGATTATTTTGAAACCTAGGCAAGGAATGTTGGCAGATTTTTATAGTGCCATGAAGCGGAATCTATTTTGAGTAAATTTTGAAAGTTTAAGGTTTGTGCAGACTATTTTTCAATTTTTTTGGGGACCACTTGCAAAATGTTGAACTTGAGTATACAGTCGTTGTGTGTTTAGGTGTAATAATTTTGAAACCTAGGCTGGGAATAGTGGCAGATTTCTATAGTATCATAGAGTGGAATCTATTTTGAGTAAATTTTGAAAATTTTAGATTTGTGGCTATTATTTTTCAATTTTTTTAAGGCTGACTTGGAAAATGTTCAACTTGAGTTTTTAGTCGTGGTGTGTTTAGGTGCGATTATTTTGAAACCTAGGCAAGGAATGTTCGCAGATTTTTATAGTGTCATAAAGCGGAAGCTATTTTGAACAAATTTTGAAAGTTTTAGGTTTGTGGAGACTATTTTTCAATTTTTTTAAGACCGAAAATGGAAAAATGTGCAACTTGAGTTTTCAGTCGTTGTGTGTTTAGGTGTGATTATTTTGAAACCTAGGCAAGGAATGTTGGCAGATTTTTATAGTGCCATGAAGCGGAATCTATTTTGAGTAAATTTTGAAAGTTTAAGGTTTGTGCAGACTATTTTTCAATTTTTTTGGGGACCACTTGCAAAATGTTGAACTTGAGTATACAGTCGTTGTGTGTTTAGGTGTAATAATTTTGAAACCTAGGCTGGGAATAGTGGCAGATTTCTATAGTATCATAGAGTGGAATCTATTTTGAGTAAATTTTGAAAATTTTAGATTTGTGGCTATTATTTTTCAATTTTTTTAAGGCTGACTTGGAAAATGTTCAACTTGAGTTTTTAGTCGTGGTGTGTTTAGGTGCGATTATTTTGAAACCTAGGCAAGGAATGTTGACAGATTTTTATAGTGTCATGAAGCGGAATCTATTTTGAGTAAATTTTGAAAGTTTTAGATTTGTGGCGATTATTTTTCAATTTTTTTAAGACCGAAAATGGAAAAATGTGCAACTTGAGTTTTCAGTCGTTGTGTGTTTAGGTGTGATTATTTTGAAACCTAGGCAAGGAATGTTGGCAGATTTTTATAGTGCCATGAAGCGGAATCTATTTTGAGTAAATTTTGAAAGTTTTAGATTTGTGGCGATTATTTTTCAATTTTTTTAAGGCCGAAAATGGAAAAATGTGCAACTTGAGTTTTCAGTCGTTGTGTGTTTAGGTGTGATTATTTTGAAACCTAGGCAAGGAATGTTGGCAGATTTTTATAGTGTCATGAAGCAGAATCTATTTTGAGTAAATTTTGAAAGTTTTAGGTTTGTGGCAATTATTTTTCAATTTTTTTAAGGCCGAAAATGGAAAAATGTGCAACTTGAGTTTTCATTCGTTGTGTGTTTAGGTGTAATTATTTTGAAACCTAGGCCGGAAATAGTGGCAGATTTTTATAGTATCATGAAGTGGAATCTATTTTGAGTAAATTTTGATAGTTTGAGGTTTCTGGCGATTATTTTTCAATTTTTTAAGGCCGAAAATGGAAAAATATGCAACTTGAGTTTTTAGTCGTGGTGTGTTTAGGTGTGATTATTATGAAACCTAGGCAAAGAATGTTGGTAGATTTTTACAGTGTCTTAAAGCGGAATCTATTTTGAGTAAAGTTTGAAAGTTTTAGGTTTGTGGCGACTATTTTTCAATTTTTTAGGGCCGACGAAATGTTGAACTTGAGAATTCAGTCGCGGTGTGTTCAGGTGTGATTATTTTTAAACCTAGGCTGGGAATAGTGGCAGATTTTTATAGTATCATAGAGTGGAATCTATTTAGAGTAAATTTTGAAAGTTTTAGATTTGTGGCGATTGTTTGTCAATTTTTTAAGGCCGAAAATGGAAAAATGTGCAACTTGAGTTTTCAGTCGTGGTGTGTTTAGGTGTGATTATTTTGAAACCTTGGCTGAGAATAGTAGCAGATTTTTATAGTATCCTAGAGTGGAATCTATTTTGAGTAAATTTTGAAAGTTTTAGATTTGTGGCGATTATTTTTTAATTTTTTTAGGGCTGATTTGGATAATGTGTAACTTGAATTTTTAGTCGTGGTGTGTTTAGGTGTGATTATTTTGAAACCTAGGCAAGGAATGTTGGCAGATTTTTATAGTGTCATGAAGCGAAATCTATTTTGAGTAAATTTTGAAAGTTTTAGGTTTGTGACGATTATTTTTCAATTTTTTGGAAAATGTGCAACTTGAGAATTCAGTCGCGGTGTGTTTAGGTGTGACTATTTTGAAACCTAGGCAAGGAATGTTGGCAAATTTTTATAGTCATAAAGCGAAATCTGTTTTGAGTAAATTTTGAAAGTTTGAGGTTTGTGGCGACTATTTTTCAATTTTTTTAGGGCCGACTTGCAAAATGTTGAACTTGAGTTTTTAGTCGTGGTGTGTTTAGGTGTGATTATTTTGAAACCTAGGCAAGGAATGTTGGCAAATTTTTATAGAGTCATAAAGCTAAATCTATTTTGAGTAAATTTGAAAGTTTAAGGTTTGTGACGATTATTTTTCAATTTTTTGGAAAATGTGCAACTTGAGAATTCAATCGCGGTGTGGTTAGGTGCGATTATTTTGAAACCTAGGCAAGGAATGTTGGCAAATTTTTATAGAGTCATAAAGCTAAATCTGTTTTGAGTAAATTTTGAAAGTTTGAGGTTTGTGGCGACTATTTTTCATTTTTTTTAGGCCGACTTTCAGTCGTTGTGTGTTTAGGTGTAATTATTTTGAAACCTAGGCTGGGAATAGGGGCAGATTTTTACAGTATCATAGAGCGGAATCTATTTTGAGTAAATTTTGAAAGTTTTAGGTTTGTGACGATTGTTTGTCAATTTTTTTAAGGCCGAAAATGGAAAAATGTGCAACTTGAGTTTTCAGTCGTGGTGTGTTTAGGTGTTATAATTTTGAAACCTAGGCAGATTTTTGTAGTGTCTATGAACCGGAATCTATTTTGAGTAAATTTTGGGGGTTTTAGGATTTTGGCGACGGTTTGCAACGCAATTGTGTGTCACGATAACCAACAAACTAGCTAGGTAAGACCTAAGTATGACCTAGGTATGATCTAGGTATGATCTAGGTGTAATCTAGGTATGATCTAGGTATGACCTAGGTTTGACCTAGGTCATACCTAGGTATGACCTAGGTATGACCCAGGTTTAGCTCTATCTGGATAGTGTGTAGCTCAGTCTAAAAATGTTTTTAGACTTTTTTTTTTCGGTTACGATTGTGGTTGATGTTTGAAAAGGATATGGCCACTCAATGATGAAGCGTGTGTATCTACGGATGATGTTCTCCTCGGAGAGCAGGAAGAGCGAGCTGGGCCCGTGGCCGGCGGCGCCCGCTTCCCTCGCGCCGCCCATTCTATCAGCTGCGCCCGCCCCCGCCTGCTGCCGCTGATGCTGCTGCTGCACCGCCTGAGCCGCCGCCTCCTGCGCTGCGGCCAACCTGAAAAAACAAACAACATATTAGAAAAAATATATTTTTCAAAATTAACCGTGAGATATTGAAGGCGTTCTTCAAGATTCATATGCCACAAGAATATTTTGAGGACTTAAGACTCTAGTTTTGGTACTACATCTCTCATTATCAAACTAAAAGTCATAAAATCATGCTTAAAGCAATTATTTTTGGCAAAATCATAAGGATTTATCACTGCACGTGGTGTATTCGGTATTTTTTTTTATTTAGGCATGAGCCATTCAGTCACATCGAATATTTTTGTGTTATGTATTTTTAATTTTTGGATGAATAAATGAACAAATGAATAAATGAATAATGTCAGACGTATACACAACAACCACGGACCCGACCGAATACTTCTTGATCTCCGAAAATTTTTTCGGCCGGGCTGGGATTCGAACCCACACGGCACGCGGTGCAACCGGCACAAGCGCTTGCCTGTACCCACTATACCAATGGGCCGCCCGAGCATTCGGTATGATAATTTATATTTCAGAATTAAAATAAACACATGTTGATCGACTCGATGTTTTTTGTCTAGAAACGTGACTGTCAAACAGACACATATGTAGATATATTGTTTTGAATCAATTCAAATTGACTTGAATTGATTGAGCTGATAATCGTCGTCAGGATGCGATAAACTGCCGTCGCCATGACAAGATAAGTTCCCGTCGTCAGGATGCGATAAGCTCCCGTCGTCAGGATGCGATAAGCTCCCGTCGTCAGGATGAAATAAGCTCCCGTCGTTAAGTAAACAGTGTAAACAATTTTAACCCAACGTGGCGTAAAATTAACAAATTTTGTTGAGTAATAAAATATGATATTGATGAAATAGAAATTATCACCAAAACAAAGTGGTTTTACAATAGGTCTACCATGTGTTGATGCGATAACGGAAACAGGGCATAAAAAAAACACTGGTTTAGCCCACTCGCATCGATTTTTTTTTAAAATTCATTATTGGGTTATCAAAGTACATAACATAATCAAGATATCTTTGATTATTTTATATTACGTTTTTAGAGCATAATAAAAGTGGAGGGTGCAAATGAAAAAAAATCTGATTATTTCGTGTGGTAAACAGAAATGAAAACAATCATAAAAAAAGGGGGGGGCGACGAATAAATCCGAAATCCGATAACCACCCCCGCTTAATTCGACGAATGGATATAATCCGCGGGGGCATAAACAATAAAGAGCAGTTATTATGAAAACTATGCCAGCCGGAGTGAGGCGGTAACTACTTAGCGTAATAATGAGTTATGGCGGGATTATGGCTTCAAGTTGTTAATTACGTGCCTGCTCCTGTTAAAATAGGGCACCTGAATAATTGCCCTATTTATTTTATAGATATGTTTCTCATCTCTCATATTTTACAGTTACCTTTCCCATCATCTTTATCCATAATAATAAAGGTGAATATACGTTATTAAAAAAAAAATATTGATTGGCTTAAGCCTAAGTCAAAAAAAAAAAATTGTTTCAAGACACCGTACAGGCGACATCTATTGTCTGAACGTTGCGTAGAAGCCGAAACCGGTCCTCCGTTGCCGCACCGAGAAATATATTCAGTTGGCACATTTCTGACGTGCATCGGAATTTATATTACACAGACTGTAGTGTCATATTTAAGAATGCGTGTGATATATACGGCAAAAGGGGCATTATTTGGAGAACAAAGTAGAAAGCAAACATTTTCTAAGGGCTGGGATTACGTTGGCGACGAGTGGATGCGACTATGGGGAAAATGAGGCGTCGCGGCGCCTCCTCTCTCGAGTGCGTCAGTTCGTGGGTGGATGTGGAAACCGGACAAAAACTCAGTACATTTACAAGGGAGTTAATTTTGAAGGGTTTTATTGCTCATCTCATCTGATCTGATCACAGTCCTAGTTGTAAGACCGTCCTGCCTCTAACACAACAAATGATGGGTTAATGAAGAGGAGGATTGTAGCGATCGTTATAATTATACTGTATTGAAAAATTCATTGTGTTTCAAGCTTAAAACATGTCGAATTTTTCAATTCGGTTTAAATTGTATTACTTTGTCCTGTTGGGATTAAATAAATGAAGAAATAAATTATGGGTTATCCCTATGACTATTACAATCCTGTTATAATTTCTATATTGATCAATAGTGGTGAAACATCTTGTAACTACCCCTAATCATTCCGTGTTGATGTGGCCCGCGACAGAGGGGATAGAATGAGTGTTTTAAACACTTCGAATTATGAATAATAAAAATGGTCATGTGTTACTTTCTCCGACTTGATGGTATCATTTATATTTACGTTTTCGTGGTTTATTTTCAATTTAAATCATATTTTTACATCGAGCGGATGAATCTGACGTTTAAAACGTCAAAATTATGAAAGATGGAAAAATTATAATGCAAATTTAAAAGCTGTGTTTACTCAAAAACCAAAGAGATTTCGAAAAAAACTTATTCTTTATAAGTTGTTTCTTTTGGCATTCTCTGCAATTATTATTAACATTAATTTGCTGTAACTATTATCGTTTCATAATTATAAACCAAAAATGAAAAAAAAAATAATAAATTTTTCTCTCGAGTAACAATGATTTTATAAAAAATATTTCAAAGAAAAGATATTCATTTCTTTATTCTCTTCAATATTTATTTAAATGATTTTGTGATATTTTTCATATTTAAGAAAATATTGGAAAAAAACAAAAAAATAGTTAAGGTAAACACCCACTTCCGGTGTACAAAATTTTACCAAAAGCTCTTCAGTTCTTCGGATTATTAAATAAGACCTATGTTCAAAGTTTCGTATCAATTGCTCAATTAGTTTTTGAGATACAGCGCACACAGCACACGCACAGACACAAAAAAAAATTTCTGGAAATTGTTGAAATGGCATCCATGGACTCCAAAACGGATATTTCCGTGAAATTAATTTGTGACTACGATAATCCCGTTAGACTTTTTCAATTAATTATAGGGATGAAACCGTCTTGTAACTACCCCTAAACCACTGCTGATGTGGACGCAGAATTATTTAATTCGGGGAAAGAACGAGAGCTCTAGATGACGAATAATAAAAAATCTTGGATTAACCTGCGACTACTAAAATCTTGTTAAAATATCCCACCCTTACATGCTGACGTGGCCCACGATACACAATTGTTTAAATCGAGGACAGCGTGAGAGTTTCGGAGACACTTAACATTGGATTATGAAAAATTGCAAACCGACGCTCTTTTCCCCGCTAATCGATTCGGTGAACAATATCTTGAAAGACACTGCAAAATAATAAATTGCCGATTCATCCACTACCCACTTGGATTTTGATTAATTGTCAAAGCGTTGACTTCGCGATGCAACTCGAAAATTGAAATGAAGCACATGAGAGAGAGAGAGAACATATTTATTCAGTAAGTGTACATACATTGAAATTATTATAGTCTCTAGCTCTTAATTACTTTGTTCTTTTTAACAAATTTGTTTGTTAATGTTCTGTAGAATTATTTTTCAAGGATAATGTAGCATTTTTGTCTCTTGTCTGCATTATCACTTAAAGTGTGATTTGACGTGTGTAAACAATTATTGTAATAACACAAATAAACATATTATTATTATTATTATATAATCACTGAATAAAACAATACGTTTTAATTTTTTACCACAATTTTTAAATTGGACTATCAGAGTGTGTCAAGTTGGCACCCCAATGAAGAGTTCTGGTAGTTCTAAATAGAGTTCTCAATTCCTTTTGATTTGAATTCGACAATTTAATTTCGAAAATACCTATTGCTCGTCATTTAATCGGAATTTGTCATTAGAGTTTTCGTTAGAACTCCTTGAGTACAACCCATAAGTCAAATCGGAACTCCCAGAACTCAATTTTTTTTTTTTAATTCTAAGCCCGTAGAGAAAAAAAATGAGAGTTCTAGGAGCTCTGAGTTAATTTTCTATATCTACTCATTGAGTACAATAATTCTTTCTAATAAACAAATTCGATGCAATCATGATTTATGGCATTTTTAAATAAATTTAAAATTCGAAAATAAAAAATTTAATTTTGAAAATATCTATTTAATGATATTTAATCGCAATTTGCCATTAGGGTTTTCGTTGGAACTCCTTGAGTACAACCTGAATATCAAATCAGAACTCCGAGTACTATTAAAAAAAATCAATATTTAAAAAAAAATTCCAAGTCCGAAAAGAATTTATTTAAAAATGCCATAAATCGTGATTGTATCGAATTTGTTTATAAGAAAGAATTATTGTACTCAATGAGTAGATATAGAAAATTAACTCAGAACTGCTAGAGCTCTCTTTTCTTTTCTTTTCGGACTTGAAAAGAAAAAAAATCAACATTTTGAAAAAAATTCCGAAAAGAAAAAAAATGAGAGTTCTAGGAGTTCTGAGTTAATTTTCTATATCTACTCATTGAGTACAATAATTCTTTCTTATAAACAAATTCGATACAATCACGATTTATGGCATTTTTAAATAAAGTTAAAATTCAAAAATAGAAAATTTAATTTTGAAATAGTTCTGGGAGTTTTGATTGTACTTTATTGCTCGAAAAGTCGTCAAAATCAACTTTCCGACGCAATTTCAGAAAATAGCCCCAACTGCACTGAAAGTCAAATTTTGAGGACCAAAAATGAACTTTTTCTAGAAGTTGCTTTGGAAATTCCACGTTTATTTTAACAGTTACACGACATTTTCACAGATTAATCTTAAATAACCTTACAATTACCCAAACAAAATAGCCCCAACATTGCACCAACAAACAAAAAAAATGTTACTGTCAAGTTCGCATCTTTTTTTTAACAATTAAAATGACACATTATTCAAGATTGCTCTTCTAAAATTTGTAACATCTAACATATGAAGTGTAGAATTACTAGATTAATTCCCGCAGAAGATGCATTCTTTATCATCAAAAATTTATAGAATTCTCTACATTTCCTTATGCTATTTATAACCATTTTTGTTTAAAACTTTAAAATCCAAATACGAGGTTTTCTGTCAAACATACGAAATTTAGAAATTAAAATTTTAAAACCCGAGTTTATGGTCAAAAATGCAAAATCCAGAGCTCAAAATGTATAGGGTGAGATTGAGGTTAATTTTTGACTTAAATTTGATCGAAATTTATAAATTTTGAGCTCTAAATTTTGTATGTTTGATTCTTAACTAAGAATTTTTGGTTCGAGTTTTTATATTTTGTGTTTTAAATTTCGTATTCTTGACCTAAATTTGATCAAAATTTATGGATTTTGAGCTCTAAATTTTGCATGTTTGATCCTAAACTATAAATTTGTGGTTCGAGTTTTTAAATTTTGGGTTTTAAATTTCGTATTTTTGACCTAAATTTGATCGAAATTTATGGATTTTGAGCTCTAAATTTTGCATTTTTGATCCTAAAATAATGAATTTTTGGTTCGAGTTTTTAAATTTTGTGTTTTAAATTTCGTATTCTTGACCTAAATTTGATCAAAATTTATGGATTTTGAGCTCTAAATTTTGCATGTTTGATCCTAAACTATAAATTTGTGGTTCGAGTTTTGAAATTTTCGGTTTTAAATTTCGTATTTTTGACCTAAATTTGATCGAAATTTATGGATTTTGAGCTCTACATTCTGCACCTTTGATCCTAAACAATGGATTTTTGGTTCGAGTTTTTAAATTTTTGCTCTTAACTTTCGTATTTTTGTCTAAAATTTGGGCCCAAAAACCCAGAATTGAAAAATTGGGACAAAAATAAAATGTAAATTAGGGCAACATTCCATAATCGAGGCTTAAAATCCAAAAATGTAGGTCACATATATAAGAATTGGGGTCACAACCTGCAATATTGGAAACCATTCCCAAAATATTGGGCCCAACAACCCGAAAATTGAAAAATTAGGACAAAAAAATCTATGAAAATTGAAAAAAAAAATCTAGTTTAAAGTAGGGATTTGTTTGACGGAAACAGTATGTTGATAGAGAAGGATGAAACTATTGATTGGGTTGACTTAACTCAAATAAAAAATAAGATCAGCCAAGAGGGTCTCGCTAATTGCTTTAACAGCTTTTACTTTTGGCTTATTTAACTTTAGTTATGAGTTTGTTAGTAACTGCTTAAACAGCTTCTTTAGTTGTACCTTCATGTCCTTCAGATTCAATAGCTTCCTCGATTTTATCTTTAACTTTATCAACTCAGACATGAGTTTCTCGCTAACTGCTTCATCAGCTACTTCGGCTTTACTTTTAACTTCTTTAACTTTGGTTATGAGTTTGTTAGTAACTGATTTAACAGCTTCTTCTATTGTACCTTTATCTTCTTCAGATTTAATAGTTTCCTCGATTTGACCTGTAACTTCAACAACCCGGGTTTTAGTTTCTCGCTAAATACTTCAACAGCTTCTTCGGCTTTATTTCTTCATCTTTTGGTTATGAGTTTGTTGCTAACTGCTTCAACAGCTTCTTTGATTTTATCTTTAACATCATTACGTTCGAGCAGCTTAGCGAAAATATAACGATTAAGGGAATAAAGGGATAGGAAATCGCGTCTTCCCTAAATATCACCGACGAAACATAATAAAATTCCACGTGTGATGGACGTCAGATGAACTTTTACAAAATGCCAACAGACGGTGAATCGATTGATTTATTTACTTTTGGCCGCCTCCCCTTGTATGGAATGAACCCTTTAAGGGCGACAACCGTTCAATTAAAATTGTTGCATTTTCACCTTAAGAAAAGATCAACGATGGCAAAATCGCTTTTTAAAAATTCCTGAGGTGTTGAATGCAGTTTAGAGAGGGTTTATTGAATTTTAAGAAAGTGACGAAAAATTCTCTTGAATTTCCAAGTTGAACGTCAACAAAATGCATATTTGCGTTTTCGATTTTTAGAAATTGCGGAGGTGCTGAATGCGCCATTTAATTACAATGATTTATAAGTCAAAATATAGAGAATTTATTGTATTTAAAGAAAGTGACGAAAACTTCTCTTGCCAAACTTTTCCAAGTTGAAAGTTGACAAAATCGCGATTTTGATTTTCAAAAATTGCTTAACTTTAGGCTTTATTTGATTTTGATGATTTAAATGCCAAAACGTAGAGAATTTAATGTATTTTGCAAAAGTATAAAGGAATATGTATGTTAAGTAAACGAAAATTGTCAAAATTAGGATTTTTTTTAAGTTTTAAGACACAAAATTGCGTTTTCGATTTTTAGAAATTGCTGAGGATTGAACGCGTTTATTGATTTTGATAATTTGTTTGTTAAAGAGTAAAGTATTTATTGTGTTGTAGAAAATATTAATCCGTTGCTGGAAGTCCTACAATTTTTTTTATCAAATAGTGTTCAGAATGAGCTCTTAGACCTGAAAAAATTTGAAAAAAAAAATCTGATTTTTTTTTTAATCGTTACTTAGGCGTTTTCGGTCGATTTAACCACTATTTACGACAATTGTCATTTTGCATACTATATTTAGACAGTAGACGTCACCTCAAAATGTTTCTGTTCCAAATTACAATCAAGACGTACCTCCAACAATAAACACGCAATCGCCGATGTCTCGCAGCAAAATAATTATTGCGATATGTAAAACTGAACTAGTGGAAACCCAGACAAAAGAATTTGCATAGCGGCGATCCGTTTTGCACCAGATCCGCGTTTGCATTTAAATCGTTCCGTGTGTCGACAAGAATTTCATTTCACTCTTTTGTAATAATTGTTATTCATTTCTTGGCGTGTTCGTTCTGCGACGACGGTGCGTCCCCTATAAAATATTGCACAAAGAAGGCGTCAATCTAGCGGGCTGAAAGCCTCGCAGCTTTTTCAGGACATCAAACACGGCTGAACATTCCGGGCACGCTCCCGCTGCAGTCTTCCGGCGCGTGCAATAAAATATGCAGTGGAAATTAAAAAAATTCTTTCAAAAACAAAAAAGAAACTGCTTTGAAAGAATGTTCAATGGTGATGCCTCTGGTGATTGGTGGTCATCGTGGCTATCTTTTATGAGCGCGAGACTGTTTTTTAGCGTGTTAAAATTATATATATTTTTTTATTATTATTTATTAATATTAAAAATGTTTATTACCTCAAAACGAATAATTGAAATTTCGAATTAAAAAAAAAAAAACTCAGATGAAAAATTAGCCTTACATTTCCCGGCGCATGCACTATTTTTTATTTATTATTTATGCACTCCCTTTCTGCAGGTATATGTATATATGTATTTTAAAAAAATATACACCACAAAAGAAATATTTTTTGCGATGCCTTTCTGCAAGTATATTTAATAGTTTAAAACCGCCAAAAACACCGATTGGAAATTATCCATTAATTTCAGCCACGAATCCGGCGCCGCCACCATTTTGCATTTACTAAAAAAAATATTTTAAATAATTTTTTAACACTTTTATTTGGTAAATTTTCAAAAATCAAAAGTCATCGTCAGGCCTAGTTTAGGTTCGATATTTTCGGCTAAAAATGTTCTATAGGGCTTTATTAATCATATTCACTCATAAATAAATGACACATATTTTCCATTTTCTTTTAAAAAAAAATTTAACTTAACACTTTTATTTGGTAAATTTTCAAAAAATTAAAAGTCATTGTTATGCCTAGTTTAGGTTTAATATTTTCGGCCAAAAATGTTCTATAGGGCTTTATTAATCATATTCACTCATAAATAAATGACACATATTTTTAATTTTCTTCTAAATATTTTTTTAACTTAACACTTTTATTTAGAAAATTTTCAAAAAATCAAGAGTCATCGTCCGGCCTATATTTTCGGCCAAAAATGTTCTATAGGGCTTTATTAATCATATTCACTCATAAATAAATGACACATATTTTTTATTTTATTTTAAATAATTTTTTAACGTAACATTTCTATTTGGAAAATTTTCAAAAAATCAAAAGTCATCGTCGGGCCTATAGTTTCGGCCAAAAATGTTTTATAGGGCTTTGTTAATCATATTCACTTATAAATAAATGATACTTATTTTTAATTTTCTTTTAAATAATTTTTTAACTCAACACTTTAATTTGGAAAATTTTCAAAAAATCAAAAGTCATCGTCAGGCCTATTTTTTGGCCAAAAATGTTCTATAGGGCTTTATTAATCATATTCACTCATAAATAAATGAAACAGATTTTTTATTTTATTTTAAATAATTTTTTAGCTTAACACTTTTATTTGGAAAATTTTCAAAAAATCAAAAGTCATCGTCAGGCCTATATTTTTGGCCAAAAAAGTCCCATAGGGCTTCATTAAACATATTCACTCATAAATAAATGACACATTTTTTTAATTTTCTTTTAAATAATTTTTTAACTTAACACTTTTATTTGGAAAATTTTCAAAAAATTAAAAGTCATCGTCAGGCCTATATTTTCAGCCAAAAATGTTCAATAGGGCTTTATTAATCATATTCACATATAAATAAATGACACATATTTTTATTTTATTTTAAATAATTTTTTAACTTAACACTTTTATTTAGAAAATTTTCAAAAAATCAAAAGTCATCGTCAGGCCTATATTTTTGGCCGAAAATGTTCTATAGGGCTTTATTAATCATATTCACTCATAAATAAATGACACATATTTTTCATTTTCTTTTAATAAATTTTTTAACTCAACACTTTAATTTGGAAAATTTTCAAAAAATCAAAAGTTATCGCCAGGCCTATATTTTCGGCGAAAAATGTTCTATATGGCTTTATTAATCATATTAACTCATAAATAAATGACACATATTTTTTATTTTGCTTTAAATAATTTTTTAACTTAACACTTTTATTTAGTAAATTTTCAAAAAATCAAAAGTCATCGTCAGGCCTATATTTTCGGCCAAAAATGTTCTATAGGGCTTTATTAATCATATTCACTTATAAATAAATGACACATATTTTTCATTTTATTTTAAATAATTTTTTAACTCAACACTTTAATTTGGAAAATTTTCAAAAAATAAAAAGTCATCGTCAGGCCTATATTTTCGGCCAAAAATGTTCCATAGGGCTTTATTAATCATATTAGGTCATAAATAGATAACACATATTTTTCATTTTCTTTTAAATAATTTTTTAACTTAACACTTATTTGGTAAATTTTCAAAAAATCAAAAGTCATCGTCCGGCCTATATTTTCGGCCAAAAATGTTCTATAGGGCTTTATTAATCATATTCACTCATAAATAAACGACACATATTTTTCATTTTCTTTTAAATAATTTTTTAGCTTAACACTTTTATTTGGAAAATTTTCAAAAAATCAAAAGTTATCGCCAGGCCTATATTTTCGGCCAAAAATGTTCTTTAGGGTTTTAATAATCATTTTCACTCATAAATAAATGACACATATTTTTTATTTTCTTTTAAATAATTTTTTAACTTAACACTTTTATTTGGAAAATTTTCAAAAAATCAAAAGTCATCGTCAGGCCTATATTTTCGGCCAAAAATGTTCTTTAGGGCTTTATTAATCATATTCACTCATAAATAAACGACACATATTTTTCATTTTCTTTTAAATAATTTTTTAACTTAACACTTTTATTTGGAAAATTTTCAAAAAATCAAAAGTCGTCGCCAGGCCTATATTTTCGGCCAAAAATGTCCTTTAGGGCTTTATTAATCATATTTACTCATAAATAAATGACACATATTTTTCATTTTCTTTTAAATAATTTTTTAGCTTAACACTTTTATTTGGAAAATTTTCAAAAAATCAAAAGTTATCGCCAGGCCTATATTTTCGGCCAAAAATATTCTTTAGGGTTTTAATAATCATTTTCACTCATAAATAAATGACACATATTTTTTATTTTCTTTTAAATAATTTTTTAACTTAACACTTTTATTTGGAAAATTTTCAAAAAATCAAAAGTCATCGTCAGGCCTATATTTTCGGCCAAAAATGTTTTCTAGGGCTTTATTAATCATATTCACTCATAAATAAATGACACATATTTTTCATATTCTTTTAAATAATTTTTAACTAAACACTTTTATTTGGAAAATTTTCAAAAAATCAAAAGTCATCGTCAGGCCTATACTTTTGGACAAAAATGTTCTATAGGGCTTTATTAATCATATTCACTCATAAATAAATGACACATATTTTTTATTTTCTTCTAAATAATTTTTTAACTTAACACTTTTATTTGGTAAATTTTCAAAATATCAAAAGTCATCATTAAGCCTAATTTGGATTCGATATTTTCGGCCACAAACATTCTATTGGGCTTTGTTAATAATATTAAGTCATTAAAAATGACACAATCTTTATTTTTGTTTAAATAATTATTTAACTTAACACTTTTGCGATATTTCGTCTATTTTTAAAAATCAAGTCATCGTTAGGCCTGGTTTAGGTTCGATATTAATAATGGTGGAGGCGCCGGATTCGTGGTTGAAACTTCAAAAAACCGTAACCGATATTATTTATATTTTTTTTTAACATTGAACAGAAATCCATGACCGGCGCATTAGTCAAAAAGGGCATTGCAAAAAAATATTTTACTTTTGCAATGCCTTCCTGCAAGCATTACAAACCGTCAAAAAACCGTCAACGATATTACTTATATTTTTTTTTAACATTGAACAGAAATTGCATTGCAAAAAAATATTTTTACCATTTACAATACCTTCTTGTAATTCGTTTGGAGGCAGTAAAATTGTCGGATCTCAAAATGATCATTTCAGTTAAAAATTAAGAGTTTCACGATCACAATTCATTTCCGTACCTTCGTGAAGTATAGATTATACAGGCTGTTAATTGTTGATTAAATTCACCACTTTTAATCGATGATAGAAAGTGAATAGAATCCCATCAGTCCGGACGGCACTGGTTTAAATATCTCAAAACGGAGAAACAAAGAAAGGAAAAAGCGGACGAATCCTTTAGAAAAGTGCTCTGGGAAATATACGGTTGTAATACTGTTGGCAGAGAGTGCGCTTTATTTTTGCAAACAAATCCGGCGAAGAGAGAGAGAGCGAGAGAGGGTGAGCGGTGACGTGGCAGGAGGGGGCGGCGGCGGCGGGAGGATTGCGGAGGTTGTAATTCATATATTCCGGGGCGCGCCTGGACTCGTTCTGGATCACCCAGACGGCGCCCACTGTTTCCAGACGACGCCGACGACGTCCAGTTTTCTATATGGGTTATTCCCACAATTAATTCCCAGTTTTTTTTTCCTCTTCCAACGATACTAAAAATAATAGTGGAATTTTCCACTGGAAATAAACAGGAAATACGAATATAGCGATTACAACAAAGGATAAACTGTGCATAAATCAATAATATGAATTGAAATTAAGAATTCAAGAAGTCCTGCAATTTTTTTTAGACAAATTGTGTTCAGAATGAGTGGTTAGACTTGAGAAAAAATAAAAAAAAATTCGAAAGAAATTTTTTTAAATCTTTATTTAAGTGTTTACAATCGATTTAAGCAGTAATTTCGACAAAAGTTACTTTGCGTATATTCTTTCCGTGTAGTACCACAAATTTTTTTATCAGACAAATAGTGTTCAAAATGAGTTGAACTTGGAAAAAAAATTGTGTTTGAAATTTTTTTTTAATCGTTATTGAGGCGTTTCGAGTCGAATTAAGCACTATTTTCGATAAAAATCATTTTGTGTATCTCCGTTCCCAGAAGTTTCAAACAAATCGTGTTCAGAATGAACTCCTTAAAATCTTAACAGAATCATCTTTAACAATTGTCTACAGAAAATAATTCGAACGTTGCTGTAATGGCAAACTTTCTTGACCAAAAAAAATTGATCTAATTTCCAATCGTTTAATTTCACTCCAATAGCATTTTTTTTTAAATCACAACAGTAATATTTATTGTTCAAGAAATAAACTCAATTTGTGATTTTTTTTTTCTGCTCCCTTCCTTTGGGTGCACCGATCGATCGGCCTTCTTTCGTGCGCCCCGTAGTAAATTGTCGTAAATCTGTTTAAACTCACTACAGTGAGGCACTTTAGAATATGGCCAATAATGGCTGCAAATGGATCTTGTACGCCCGGCTTACAAGACTGCCAACACGGCCAATACGTACTTAGCGGGAATGTAAATTTCCTCCCTGGTTGTCGCCACGTGCGGTCGCCACACTTAAGCCCCCTAATTGTACGTAATTATGGTGCGTCTTAAAAGTGATTCCGCCCTTAAAATCGTAAAACGCCCGTCGTAAAGTTCACGTTTAACAGTCACGATCGGATTGGTCGCCCTTCGTGGAAAGGAAAGATTATTCCAAACGATATTGTTTTTTTTATTTTTTTTGTATTAACGCATCGACATTGTGTGGTGGAAACAGCTTCAAAATTTTTAAATCCGCTCAGAAATAATGTATTTTTAACATACTGTAAAAGAATTGGCTTATCTCAACTAGAAACAAAATGACAACACTCGAAACGTAAATTCGAGAAAAGGAAATTTGCATCTGGTAAATAGAAAATTTTTGAAACAAAAACCACGCTTGGAAACAGCTTCAAAATTTGTAAATCCGTTCAGAAATAATGTATTTTTAAAATACTGTAAAATAATTGGGTTATCTCAACTGGAAACAAAATGGCAACACTAGAAACGTAAATTCGAGAATACGAAATTTGCGTCCGGTGAATATAAAATTTCTGAAACAAAAACCACGCGTAGAAACAGCTTCAAAATTTGTAAATCCGCTGTAAAAGAATTGGCTTATCTCAACTGGAAACAAAATGACAACACTCGAAACGTAAATTCGAGAAAAGGAAATTTGCGTCCGGTGAATAGAAAATTTCTGAAACAAAAACCACGCGTAGAAACAGCTTCAAAATTTGTAAATCCATTCAGAAATAATGTATTTTTAACATACTGTAAAAGAATTGGCTTATCTCAACTGAAAACAAAATGACAACACTCGAAACGTAAATTCGAGAAAAGGAAATTTGCGTCTGGCGAATAGAAAATTTCTGAAACAAAAACTACGGGTGGAAATAGCTTCAAAATTTGTAAACCTGCTCGGAAATAATGTATTTTTAACATACTGTAAAAGAATTGGGTTATCTCAACTGGAAACAAAATGACAACACTCGAAACGTAAATTCGTAAAAAGGAAATTTGCGTCCGGTGAATAGAAAATTTCTAAAACAAAAACCACGCTTGGAAACACCTTCAAAATTTCCAAATCCGCTCAGAAATAATGTATTGTTAACATACTGTAAAATAATTGGCTTATCTCAACTGGAAACAAAATGACAACACTCTAAACGTAAATTCGAGAAAAGGAAATTTGCGTCCGGTGAATAGAAAATTTCTGAAACAAAAACCACGCGTGGAAACAGCTTCAAAATTTGTAAATCCGTTCAGAAATAATGTATTTTTAACATACTGTAAAAGAATTGGCTTATCTCCACTGAAAACAAAATGACAACACTCGAAACGTAAATTCGAGAAAAGGAAATTTGCGTTCGGTGAATAGAAAATTTCTGAAACGAAAACCACGCGTGGAAACAGCTTCCAAAATTGTAAATACGTTCAGAAATAATGTATTATTAACATACTATAAAAGAATTGGCTTATCTCAACTGGAAACAAAATGACAACACTCGAAACGTAAATTCGAGAAAAGGAAATTTGCGTCCGGTGAATAGAAAATTTCTGAAACAAAAACCACGCGTGGAAACTACTTCAAAATTTCCAAATTCGCTCGAAAATAATGTATTTTTAACATACTGTAAAAGAATTGCCTTATCTCAACTGGAAACAAAATGACAACACTCGAAACGTAAATTCGAGAACAGGAAATTTGCGCCCGGTGAATAGAAAATTTCTGAAACAAAAACCACGCGCGGAAATAGCTTCAAAAATTGTAAATACGTTCAGAAATCATGTATTTTTAACATACTGTAAAAGAATTGGCGTATCTCAACTGGAAACAAAATGACAACACTCGAAACGTAAATTCGAGAAAAGGAAATTTGCGCCCGGTGAATAGAAAATTTCTGAAACAAAAACCACGCGTGAAAAGAGCTTCAAAATATCTAAATCATCCACACGGAAATAATGTATTTTTAACATACTGTAAAAGAATTGGCTTATCTCAACTGAAAACAAAATGACAACACTCGAAACGTAAATTCGAGAAAAGGAAATTTGCGTCCGGTGAATAGAAAATTTCTGAAACAAAAACCACGCGTAGAAACAGCTTCAAAATTTGTAAATCCGCTGTAAAAGAATTGGCTTATCTCAACTGGAAACAAAATGACAACACTCGAAACGTAAATTCGAGAAAAGGAAATTTGCGTCTGGCGAATAGAAAATTTCTGAAACAAAAACCACGGGTGGAAATAGCTTCAAAATTTGTAAACCTGCTCGGAAATAATGTATTTTTAACATACTGTAAAAGAATTGGCTCATCTCAACTGGAAACAAGACGACAACATTCGAAACGTAAATTCGAGAAAAGGAAATTTGCGCCCGGCGAATAGAAAATTTCTGAAACAAAAACCACGCGTGGAAACAGTTTCAAAATTTGTAAATCCGTTCAGAAATAATATATTTTTAACATACTGTAAAAGAATTGGTACATCTCAACTGGAAACAAAATGACAACACTAGAAACGTAAATTCGAGAAAAGGAAATTTGCGTCTGGTGAGTAGAACATTTCTGAAACAAAAACCACGCGTGGAATTAGCTTCAAAATTTCTAAATCCGTTCAGAAATAATGTATTTTTAACGTACTGTAAAATAATTGGCTTATCTCAACTGGAAACAAAATGGCAACACTAGAAACGTAAATTCGAGAAAAGGAAATTTGCGCCCGGTGAATAGAAAATTTCTGAAACAAAAACCACGCGTGGAAACAGCTTCAAAATTTCTAAATCCGCTCAAAAATAATGTATTGTTACCATACTGTAAAAGAATCGGCTTATCTCAACTGGAAACAGAATGACAACACTCGAAACGTAAATTCGTGAAAAGGAAATTTGCGTCCGGTGAATAGAAAATTTCTGAAACAAGAACCACGCGTGGAAACAGCTTCAAAATTTCGAAATCCGTTCAGAAATAATATATTTTTAACATACTGTAAAAGAATTGGTACATCTCAACTGGAAACAAAATGACAACACTAGAAACGTAAATTCGAGAAAAGGAAATTTGCATCTGGTAAATAGAAAATTTTTGAAACAAAAACCACGCGTGGAAACAGTTTCAAAATTTGTAAATCCGTTCAGAAATAATATATTTTTAACATACTGTAAAAGAATTGGTACATCTCAACTGGAAACAAAATGACAACACTAGAAACGTAAATTCGAGAAAAGGAAATTTGCATCTGGTAAATAGAAAATTTTTGAAACAAAAACCACGCGTGGAAACAGCTTCAAAATTTCTAAATCCACTCGGAAATAATGTATTTTTAACATACTGTAAAAGAATTGGCTTATCTCAACTGGAAACAAAATGACAACACTCGAAACGTAAATTCGAGAAAAGGAAATTTGCATCTGGTAAATAGAAAATTTTTGAAACAAAAACCACGCGTGGAAACAGCTTCAAAATTTCTAAATCCGCTCAAAAATAATGTATTGTTACCATACTGTAAAAGAATCGGCTTATCTCAACTGGAAACAGAATGACAACACTCGAAACGTAAATTCGTGAAAAGGAAATTTGCGTCCGGTGAATAGAAAATTTCTGAAACAAGAACCACGCGTGGAAACAGCTTCAAAATTTCGAAATCCGTTCAGAAATAATATATTTTTAACATACTGTAAAAGAATTGGTACATCTCAACTGGAAACAAAATGACAACACTCGAAACGTAAATTCGAGAAAAGGAAATTTGCATCTGGTAAATAGAAAATTTCTGAAACAAAAACCACGCGTGGAAACAGCTTCAAAATTTCTAAATCCGCTCAAAAATAATGTATTGTTACCATACTGTAAAAGAATCGGCTTATCTCAACTGGAAACAGAATGACAACACTCGAAACGTAAATTCGTGAAAAGGAAATTTGCGTCCGGTGAATAGAAAATTTCTGAAACAAGAACCACGCGTGGAAACAGCTTCAAAATTTCGAAATCCGTTCAGAAATAATATATTTTTAACATACTGTAAAAGAATTGGTACATCTCAACTGGAAACAAAATGACAACACTAGAAACGTAAATTCGAGAAAAGGAAATTTGCATCTGGTAAATAGAAAATTTTTGAAACAAAAACCACGCGTGGAAACAGTTTCAAAATTTGTAAATCCGTTCAGAAATAATATATTTTTAACATACTGTAAAAGAATTGGTACATCTCAACTGGAAACAAAATGACAACACTAGAAACGTAAATTCGAGAAAAGGAAATTTGCATCTGGTAAATAGAAAATTTTTGAAACAAAAACCACGCGTGGAAACAGCTTCAAAATTTCTAAATCCGCTCAAAAATAATGTATTGTTACCATACTGTAAAAGAATCGGCTTATCTCAACTGGAAACAGAATGACAACACTCGAAACGTAAATTCGTGAAAAGGAAATTTGCGTCCGGTGAATAGAAAATTTCTGAAACAAAAACCACGCGTGGAAACAGTTTCAAAATTTGTAAATCCGTTCAGAAATAATATATTTTTAACATACTGTAAAAGAATTGGTACATCTCAACTGGAAACAAAATGACAACACTAGAAACGTAAATTCGAGAAAAGGAAATTTGCATCTGGTAAATAGAAAATTTTTGAAACAAAAACCACGCGTGGAAACAGCTTCAAAATTTCTAAATCCACTCGGAAATAATGTATTTTTAACATACTGTAAAAGAATTGGCTTATCTCAACTGGAAACAAAATGACAACACTCGAAACGTAAATTCGAGAAAAGGAAATTTTCGTCTGGTGAATAGAAAATTTCTGAAACAAGAACCACGCGTGGAAACAGCTTCAAAATTTCTAAATCCGCTCAAAAATAATGTATTGTTACCATACTGTAAAAGAATCGGCTTATCTCAACTGGAAATAGAATGACAACACTCGAAACGTAAATTCGTGAAAAGGAAATTTCCGTCTGGTGAATAGAAAATTTCTGAAACAAAAACCACGCATGGAAACAGCTTCAAAATTTGTAAATCCGTTCAGAAATAATATATTTTTAACATACTGTAAAAGAATTGGCTTATCTCAACTGGAAACAAAATGACAACACTCGAAACGTAAATTCGTGAAAACGAAATTTGCGTCTGGTGAATAGAAAAATTCTGAAACAAAAACCACGCGTGGAAACAGCTTCAAAATTTGTAAATCCGTTCAGAAATAATGTATTTTTAACGTACTGTAAAGGAATTGGCTTTTCTCAACTGGAAACAAAATGACAACACTCGAAACGTAAATTCGAGAAAAGGAAATTTAAACAATTATTGCAAGACTTGCAAGATTTGAATGAATACAAATCGAAAGTGGGTTTAAAAAACAGTTAACATAACATATTTTGCAATTACAATTGTTATTATTATTTATTATTATATTTCTGAGTAATTATTAAAATAACCACGTGTTACCCGGCGCATTCACCAGAATTGATAGGCAGGGTATTCGCTCCTGTCTTCTATAGCTCAGTTACTAATTCAGTTAGGGTGTTGATATTTTGCAGACTTTACTTGTACTCTAGGACGTATTTCAGGAAAATATTTTTGATTATACAGGGTGTCCCAAAAAAACGCGACGTCATGGTGATATATCTTTTTAATTCATATGCTGTATATTTTGTTGGTTATTTGGGAGCCTTTTATGGTTACCTACATACCCCTAAAATTTTATCAAAATCGGTTCAGTGATATCAGCACAAGAAAATAAAAATTAGAATAAATCAGTTTTACACAGTTGATTTAAAAAATTAATAAAAAATTAAAATAGTGCTTCGTTGATAAAATTATACAGGGTACTTATTGAATAAGGTTTGACACTTCCGTTATTCGAGTTTGATTGATATGAATTATACGAGGTGTTCAAAATTTAGTGTCAAACTTTTCAAACTTTACCAATAAATGATTATTATTGTACATTTTTTTAATCAATCAATCAGAACGCTGACACGTTTACTGGCTATTTTTACCATTTATATATAAAAAGAAAACAATTTGAAGTGTTTTTCTATTGCACGTAAATGATAGGTACGGGGGAGTAAGGACTCGAAATAGCACACGGTTCGACCATAAAAATAAATCGCCGGTTGTTCACTTATATTAAGCACCCACGATTTACTGATGTACTTGAAACACACACACACTTTTCATGTGTTCGTAATTTAATGGGCGTCCGTGCGCTTTATTAGGTCGCCGGTATTGTCCTTAACCTTCGGCGAGCTCACCTGGCCCTGCGGCCTACTCCCAAACCTATCATTGTTGTGTGCCCGAGTCCTTCGAAATTTTAAACTTCGTATGCGAAGAAATAACGTGTAATCAATTCGATTCAATCGCGGCGTGGAAGTGCGGAAAGGCATGATAAGGTGGGAAAAGAAAAATTATTGGAGAACAGTTTTAAAATGCTGTTTCAGTTAGCGGCTAAAAACGAAAACTCCAAATTGAACGCGGCTTTCAAATCTGTGCTCCTCGTGAGCAAGAGAAATTGACTGGCGGTAAAAAATTTCAGCTACCTTCAATAGTAAAAAAAATAGCGTGTCACCATGGACACGTTAGAAGATTTAAAAAAAAAAACGATTTTTCAGACTTTGATCGGCTGCAGCGGCTAAACGAAAACTCCAAATTGAACGCGGTTTTCAAATCTGAGCTCCTCGTGTGCTAATTAGTCGGATTCAATTAAAATTGGCGATTTAAAATTTTTGAAGAAAACCTGAAAAACTACCCAAGGGTCCCCCCTTCTTACTTTTTCTCAAAAATTGGCTTTGAAATAATTTCCTGAAGAAACCACTGGTTCGATTCCGGGTTTCTACACATCACTGGAAAGATCGCCTCAAGACGCCTCGGAAAATGTACTTTTGCAAGAAGAAATGTCGATTTGAAGCCAGTGACGCCTCAACAAAGAAAACTCGAAAATGGAAAAAATCGAAAAAATAAACTTTTTTAATAATCACCTTCTTTTTCACCAGAAGAACGAGAGAAATTGATTGGCGTTGAAAAATTTCAGCTACCTTCAATAGTAAAAAAAAAAATTGCGTGTCACCATGGATACGAGTTTTTAGCTGGGTTACTCTAAATCTTTTGAAAAGCCTGGACCATGATATTTCCGTTGTATCTTCCAATTAGAAAATTTTGATGAGAACAGTACTTTGTAGTTTTGCCACGTGGGCTAGTAGCGACTCTAATTAAAATAAGTTAGTTTTGACACAATGTTTTATAGTGTACAAAGAAACCGTGGTCCTGCGCCCTGGAAAAAGATTTCCAACCGAGCCGAGAAAATTGTTGTTCAAGTGTATTGACCCGCAATGAATAGTCGGAACCGTTTCACGCTGTGCGGGGGTGGCGGCGGCGGCAGCGGCGGCGTCGCCGGTCGACCTCGAAGGCGCTGCGAGGCCCTCGGAGGGCCGCCGCCACCGCCAGCGAGGCGCTCCGAGTTCCGCGTTCGCCGGTGCCCTTTTCGGGAGCGTCTTGAGCCGCGGCCAGAAGCCCCCGGCCGCCCCCGGCCGCCCCCGCCCGCCCCCGCCCGCCCCCTCAACCTTGTTATTGAAAATGAGCCGATCTCAATTAGCTCATCTCGCTCCCAGCACTGCAGTTATGTCTATCGATCCGAAGGGCTACGTCACGCGATAATATGGCCGCTGTGACGTCACCTTGCAGCCCTCTGCGTCACCCCGCGTACACGTGCTCTCGCGGCGGAGGTCCCCGGTTTTCCTCCGAGCGCCTGTGCCACATTCACCGGTTTCCCTTTTTAATTGTTACAGTCGCACAATCGCTTGATAAATCTGCGACTGTCTAAATTCTAATTCTGTTTTTAACGAGCAATCTTTGTAAGGCAATAAATGATCAATATTTTGAACAAAAAATTTTATTCAAATGCAATAAACTTGGAAAAGATTAATAAAAAAAAACGATTTTTTTCAAAAGTTCAACACAAAGCGTTTGTTTTGATGTCCCTTACCACCCCTAAAAATTTGTCGGTGTATTTATGGAACACCCTGTATACAACTGTTTGGGTATATTGATCGTAAATGTCCAAATTGAACCTCCAGTATCACCTGCACATCCTCAACTCGAATGACTTATAGTCATCCTTCTTTTCTTTTCTATAGAAAGTCAAAATTCGAATGAGGGAATTTAATAATTGGACGTAACATAAGATTTTCAAGTGAATGCAGATTTAGTTGTATCGGGTTACCAATTATACTGGAGCGAATAATGATATTTACAACGCATTCTCGGCGATGAAGAGGAACATTTTGCCGCAATGCAAAGTCTTGATTACTAGATAACACATATTTATATTAAACACTCAAAGGAAGTCTTTGGTGCTATAATTTTTTAAAGAATGACTTTTACTGGTTTCAAGTTTTTTAATTTATAAAAAGGAGTTTTTGAACTTCATTCTAACAATTGCACAAATTCTGACTATTAATTAAAATTGTTGCAGAAGCATCAAATAAATTAAAGACAGAATGTATAAATACGCACAGGTTGAATATTCATAAGGCGTGAGCCACAGAATTTTGTCTCTGAGTTGGCTGTGAGATAAAAGAGGTGCATCATGAGACTACTATCCGTTCCAAAAAGGGAGTCTCCTGTGTTTCAGCAAGTATATTTCAAAAACTAGTGCACTCTAAAATTATAAAAAATTGGTCACCATTCTTTGTAGTATTATCTACAATTTGCTATAGAATTAAGTGTTTACGTTTGTTGTTTGTCGAGATAATACTGAAAAAGTGTAAAAAAAGTACCCGAAATTAAGCAAATTTCAAGATGTATGAAATTCAACAGCTTGTAGAAAATAAGCTACTGCTTATAAAAATCTGAAAAAATTACATGAGATCAATTGTACCTTTACCTATTATGTGTGGTAATGTGAATATTGTTTTTTTTAGATAAGTAGATGTAGCGAATTTAGCGTGTTTTTTTTTATTAAAAGCTTTCATGCAAATTCAAATAATCCCCGCAAAATGACCATCGCAACCCAAATACGGATTGTCAGATAAACGCCCAATTTTGATGTCGATCGCCTACCAGCGCATATCGTCCACGTTGAGAAACACTACGCTAATGGAACAAGAAAATCATCCTGAGGAGTTTTTTCAAATCACCGTGTATCGTGTGAGCCACAAAATTTTGTTTCAGAGTTGGCTGTGAGATAAATGAGGTATGCCGCATATTATTACGTCATGAGACTACTAAGATTAGTTCAATTGAATTAGATTAAAAAAAAAAAAATTAATCTCAGACATGACAGCCATGTTTCCCTCCCAGGCATGGCCAACTCTGAAACAAAATTCTGCGGCTCACACCTAACAATTGACAACTTTCAATGTAAAGGTATTGCCGATACGTCCGTTTTCGGGAGCGGTCGTAGGAAGAAACTGTTTCAGGAGATTTCAACATGGAAGGATGCTCCTGGTTACAAGAGTGAAATTGAAAAACTCGAGAAGAACTAATATAATAACATTCTCACAAAATATACTGAGAAACAGTTTGTTTTACAGGCCGCAAAAAATCCTATCTTGGGAAAAAAAAATGGTGATGTGGCCATCATGTTACTTAGCCATTTATATTTACGCTCTCATGGTTTATTTTCAATTTAAATCATATTTTAAATGTACGTCGAGCGTTTTGTAGACTCGGATGAAACCGACGTTTAAAACGTCAAAATTATGAAAGACGGAAAGATTATACTTCAAATTCAAAAACTCAGTTTACTCAAAAACTAAAGAGATTTCGATAAAACTTATTCTTTATAAGTTGTTCATTTTCGTATTTTCTACAATTATTATTAAGATAAATTTGCTGTAACTATTTTTTTTTCATAATTATAAACCAAAAATGAAAATAAAATTAATAATTTTTTTTCTTGAATAACAATGATTTTATGAAAAATATTTTCAAATCAAAGATGTTCATTTCTTTATTGTCTTTAATATTCGTTTGAATGTTTTTGTGATATTTTTCATATTTAAGAAAATATTGTCAAAAAACAAAAAACAGTTAAGGTAAACACTCATTTCCGGTGTACGAAATTTTTCCAAAAGCTTTTCAGTTCTTCGAATTATCAAATAAGATGTATGTTCTAGGTTTCATATCAATTGCTTTGTTAGTTTTTGAGATACAGCGCGCATAGACACACAGACCCACAGACCCACAGACACACCGACACACAGACACACAGACAGACAGACACACAGACACACAGACACACAGACACACAGACACACAGACACACAGACACACAGACACACAGACACACAGACACACAGACACACAGACACACAGACACACAGACACACAGACACGCAGACACACAGACACGCAGACACACAGACACACAGACACACAGACACACAGACACACAGACACACAGACACACAGACACACAGACACACAGACACACAGACACACAGACACACAGACACACAGACACACAGACACACAGACACACAGACACACAGACACACAGACACACAGACACACAGACACACAGACACACAGACACACATACACACAGACACACAGACACACAGACACACAGACACACAGACACACAGACACACAGACACACAGACACACAGACACACAGACACAGACACACAGACACACAGACACACAGACACACAGACACACAGACACACACACACAGACACAATTTTATTTCTCCAGAAATTGTTGAAATGGCATCTAAGGACCCCAAAACGGATATTTCCGTAAAAAAAATTTCACGATCACAATACTTTCTCGTACTTCGTAACGGAGAAAGTAATAATGTTCGTTCACATTACGTTTTAATTCCATAGAAATTATTGCTGTCAAAAAATGCGTTTTTTTTCTTATAAAAGTTGTGCGCCATTTCAAAAAATTAATATTGTTAGTTTTGGAATTTTTGAATAAAATTTTGAAAAATTTAATTCGAAATATTTTTACACAATTTCTGGACTGCATCAATTTTTCTAAGGAGTAAACGAAAATGGTCGAAATGGGGAAGAGCTTGGTTCATCCGGTTTCATTTTCGGTAAGTATATTTTATTTTATATAATCGACAATTCTACGACCAAAATAATTAGGTGCTCAATGTTATATGCATACTCATAATAACGGTTTCAAACATTATATATAAATTAAATAAAGGCGAGACATGGCCTGAATATACAGGGTGTTTCGTAAATATACCAACAAACTTTTAGGGGTGGTAGGGGACATCAAAACAAACATAAACTTGCGTGCCTAGAAATCGGCCCACTATAAACTTTTGACTTTAACTAATTATTTTAGAAACTAGTATAAATGACAAGTACTCTTGATAAATGTTAACTCATATTTAAGTATTTCAAATGGCATATATATATTTTTTTTTTGATGTGATTGATAGATGCTAAAAAAAGTCAAAAGTTTACAGTGGGCCGATTTTTTTGCTTTATTTTGATTTATAAACATATGTCTGAAAACGCTTCGTTTTCGAGATTTCGAGAGTGTTAAAATTTGTAAAAAATCGTTTTTTTTTTAAGTATTATTAAGTTTTTTGTATTTTAATGAAATTATTGTTTCAACACAAAGATTGTACCGCCGCGCCGGATTTTTGATTCGCGCACTCTATTCCAGGGTGAAATTGATCAATTAAGGTATTTTTAGTTTATTGTTTAAATTTGTTTAATTTATTCTTTAATATTACACACAAATATATGTCGTAAATCTTAAATATCTCGTTTTTATGGCGGAGAAAAACTTCCGTTGAAATGGTTCACTGAATTTAATTTATCTATGTGTTAGCCCTACTTGGAGTGCGTCCAAGGGCAGTCGCCGACAAATACCAAAATTATTGGGACAATGTCTGGGTATGATCTGGAATGCAGGTCGAATGTAAATCGGGCAACGAATGTTCTAGTTAAACATTGCACAATATAAAAAGGAGAACAGTGAAGGCTCATGGTACGGCCGAGGTAGCATAGGTGCGGTTACGCCGGTCGGCCGTACTATGAGTCACCCCGCGAGCCGTCACAGGAGATGAATGTTCACTTATACACTCGGCGTCAAAAAAAAGCGCAACTCGAAAAAACTCGATTTTTCAAACCGTCGTAACTTGGTTCAATTTGGTCAAAAATCGATGAATTTTTCAGTTTGGGAAAGATTCAAGTTTTATCTTTAAGAATGTGTAGTTGATTTTGACCCCAAGTCCAACCCACCCCCCGTAACAACGCGATGGAAAAAAAATGTTTTCTATTTTTTATGTAAAAAATTGTCCTACTTTGACAAGCTTTACCGTGCGCAAAAAAAAATCGGCGGGAAATTTCACCACAACGGCAGAAAAATGTAATCAATTTTCTTTAAATGCCTTAAAAATTCGAGTCGTTTCGATGATTTGGAGCAAAGTTATGAATTTTTGAAAAAAATGACTCATTTTTTTAAATCAACTTCACGAGAATTTGAGAAAAGTTGTGCATTTTGAAGATTATTTACGAAATAACAAGAGCCGAAAACACAATACAATTCAAAAATGCATAAGTTATCACAAAATCATCTTGAGTTATTGTCTTTTGTTTGAAATTTCAATTAAAATGAACAAATTTTATCACCCTGTCGAAAACCTTTCTTTTCACTAAGGGTGACTTGAAAAATGAATGAAACTTATACTTTTCAGATCGCAAATCATCGAATCATCGGCTTCTGAGCAAAATTGACCGAGTTATGACCGAAATGGAATTTTTACAAGTTGCAAAAATTTAACATTTTTTGTCAATCCAAAACACTTTTTGTAGGGGTTTTCAGGGGGTCACGAAAGTCGAAAACTTCTTAGATCGCAAAATTTCGAGTTTCGTGCGAAATTCGCCTAGTTATGACCCAAAAGGCGCAAAATCAATTTTTTTTTCAAAACTGCATAACTTCGCGCCAAATCATCGCATCGACTTAATTTTTGGAGGAAATTGGAGGAAAATGATTGAACTTTATTGCCATGCTGACCGATAGACCGATTTTTTTTGCACGCGGTACAAGAAACCAAATTTGCACATTTAAACTTCAAAAACATTTTTTTTTCCTTTCGGGGGTGACAGGGGGTGGAATCGTTTTAGCGACAAAAAAATTCACATGACGTTGAAGAGAAAATTTGAAGCTGTTCAGACTGCAAAAGTTCATCGATTTTGGTGCAAAATTACAAAGTTATGGCCAAAAAAGTGAAAAATGTATTTTTTTTTTCAAAAATTCATAACTTTGCTCCAAATCATCGAAACGATTCGAATTTTCAAGGCATTTGAAGGAAATTGATTACATTTTTCTGCCATTATGGGGAAATTTCCCGCCGATTTTTTTTGCGCACGGTACAGCTTGTCAAATTTGGGCAATTTTTTACATACAAAAAAAAAATTTTTTCTCCATCGCGTTGTTACGGGGGGTGGGTTGGACTTGGGGTCAAAATCAACTACACATTCTTAAAGATAAAACTTGAATCTTTCCCAAACTGAACGATTCATCGATTTTCGACCGAATTGAACCGAAAGTTACGACGGTTTGAAAAATCGAGTTTTTTCGCGATTTTTCGAGTGGCGCTTTTTTTTTAACTGTAAGAAGTAGAAATTATGTTCACGTATTGCAATTAATGTTCTAGTTAACATTGCACGATACAAAAGAGAGATGAATGTTCAAGAAGTAGAAATGAAGGATACCGTATCACAATTGTCCTTCGTACATAAACAAAAGAATAGTAACATACAGTGAAACAGATTCATTTCTTACTTTCTCCGTTACGAAGTACGAGAAAGTATTGTGATCGTGAAAAATTTTTCAAATTTTTTTTGCGGAAATATCCGTTTTGTGGTGCCATTTGAACAATTTCTGGAAAAAAATGTGTCTGTGCGCGCTGTATCTCAAAAACTTATAGAGCAATTGATATTAAACTTTGAACATAAGTCTTATTTGATAATCCGAAGAACTAAAAATGTTTTGGTATAATTTCGTACACCGGAAGTGGGTGTTTACCTTAACTGTTTTTTGTTTTTTGCCAATATTTTCTTAAATATGAAAAATATCACAAAAACATTTAAACAAACTTTGAAGACAACAAAGAAATAAACATCGTTTGCTTAAAAACATTTTACATAAAATCATTTTTATTTCAGAAAAAGATTTATTTATTTTTTCAATTTTTGTTTTATAATTATGAAACGATAATAGTTACAGCAAATTTATAAAAATATATAATAATTGTAGAGAATGCTAAAATGAACAACTTATAAAGAATAAGCTTTTTTCGAAATCTCTTCGGTTTTTGAGTAAACTGAGTTTTTGAATTTGAAGTATAATTTTTCCATCTCTCATAATTTTGACGTTTTAAACGTCAGTTTTATCCGTGTCTACAAAAGGCTCGATGTACATGATTTAAATTGAAAATAAACCATGATAGCGTAAATATAAATAAATATGATCAAATCGGAGAAAGTAACATGATGGCCACATCACCAATTTTTTTATCGGTTTTCTTACAATAACTTCAATTCGGATGAGATTTTCGAAATTCTTTTACTAATGGATTACAACTATTGAATTCAGGTAAGGTAAACGGACATTGGATTTTTAGTTGTTTGTAGTATTTTTTACCATAACTGACGATCAGGTTTTTGAAATACTTATTCGTTGGTTATCTACAAAGGGCTTTTCTAAAATTTTCATTTCAATTGGGATAGCAGTTTTTTTTTGTTGGCGATAAATGTATTAGAAATGTTAATATCATTGTTTAAAAAATTGACTTGGAATTCGGGAGATGAAAAATATGTTAGTCGTTTCAAAAGGACCACGGCATGATCTGGGTTACTGGTAGTGATGCCACCGAAAAATAATTTCACCTTTAATTCAAAATTAGTACAATTTTAGATAATTCTACTTAATATTTTTGGTTTTTAAAAGAATAATTTTCTTTTTACTTTCTCCGTTACGCAGTACGAGAAAGTATTGTGATCGTGATTTTTTTTTCAAAATTTTGTTTTACGGAAATATTCGTTTTGGGGTCCCTAGATGCCATTTCAACAATTTCTGGAAAAAAAAATTGTGTCTGTGTGTGTGTGTGCGCGCGCTGTATCTCAAAAACTAATAGAGCAATTGATATGAAACTTTGAACATAAATCTTATTTGATAATCAGAAGAACTGAAAAGCTTTGGGTAAAATTTCGTACACCGGAAGTGGGCGTTTACCTTAACTGTTTTTTGTTTTTTGCCAATATTTTCTTAAATATGAAAAATATCACAAAAACATTCAAACAAACATTGAAGACAATAAAGAAATGAACATCTTTTGCTTGAAAATATTTTTCATAAAATCATTGCTATTTGAGAATTTTTTTTTTTTTTAATTTTTGGTTTATAATTATGAAACGATAAGAGTTACAGCAAATTTGTATGAATAATAATTGTAGAGAATGCTAAAATGAACAACTTATAAAGAATATGTTTTTTTTCAAAATCTCGTTAGTTTTTGAGTAAACCGAGTTTTTCAATTTGAAGTATAATTTTTCCATCTTTTATAATTTTGACGTTTTAAACGTCAGTTTCATCCGAGTTTACGCAACGCTCGATGTACATTTAAAATATGATTTCAATTGAAAATAAACCATGAAAACGTAAATATAAATGGCTATGATACCATCAAGTCGGAGAAAGTAACATGATGGCCACATCACCATTTTTTTAAATATCAGCATGAATCTTTAGCTAGTAAAACTTACATGTAGACTTTGTTATCGTTAATTATCCAAGTATTATCCATGAATAGATATCACTAATCAACAACTGACAAACGCCAGTCCACCACCGATCAATCATCCACATAGCCCGCACTAGTGTTCGCCCCATGGTCTCCGATGAGGATTTGATCCACGACTCTTCGTGAAGCTGCATACGCATCGAAAAAGAAGCAAAAATTTGGCACGTGTCCATTCCGCAACCCCCACTATTTAAACATATCGGAGACTACGGAACATTATCTATACGGAGTCTCGTAAATATCATTGTTGGACTGTGCCTCCTTCCCCCCCACCAGCAAAAGTCTTCGCGATTTTTCCCTCATAAATCACGAGATCGATCGGTTTATAACGAGTCTCATGGAAATTTCCCGGTAATGATTTATCGCCGCCAGTAACTCGAATTTATTTACTTTGGGCTTCAAGTACTTTTTAATCCGGCGTCTAATGCTGATAGCTCTTCGCTATGAAGTGTTCGTTAATAGATTTGAATTTCGTGGCAACGATTTGCGCAATAATAGGACTTTTATTCGCGTGATTTGAACGTGGTTTCACATAACTGATGAATTCTCGAAACCACCCAAAGTGTCTTTTATAATCCAGATCTGTTGCCTAGGAATGTTTGCGAGAGGATATCTTCAGCAATTCCTTGAAAGTGAAGATGTCATATTATCCATATGACAATTATTATTATTTTCCTTCCTGTTAACTTAAGAGTTAGTCCCAAGCAGCGCGAGATTTTTTGTCAAGCCTCTTCGCAATCGATAAAGACGAGCGCTATTGCGCTGTTTGGCTTTTTTGGACCAAGTGCTTCCAACGACTCCTGGGTCCCAGAGAGTTCAACACGAGCACACACCGATTAATCTAATATTTTCGAAACGTAATCTGACTCCGAGATTGGTCTGTTCGATTAGAAAAAAGGATATCGTCGGCGCAGCGAAAATACCGCCTCTCTCACATTTACCAAATTTGATAGGAGAGCTAGAAAAAAAAAATAGCTTTCTGGGAAAGGATTGACGTTAAAATCTCAATTTTGGTCCAAAGGGCGGTTAAGCGGCATTGCCGTTTCGTCGATCTAGTCGTTGGTATCGTCACGTCAAATTTTGAAGTTCAGCATTTCCGAGAACGTGAAGCCGTAAAAATTGCCGCCACCGTACGTTCGTGTACCAAATTGTGTTAGTTCGAGCAACCAAAATCGGTCATCATGGACCGCCGAAACGCGCGCTGGAGACACGCGATCAAAACGGAGGAGAGGGTGCGTCTGCATTGGTACATGAAGAACCGCGAGCTGCTCATTGCCACGGCGGATATTCCGACCAAAATGAAAGTGGATCCGGTGGAAATGGAGAAACAGATAATGGCCGCGCGGAAGGAGAACTACCAAGAATCACGCGCGCAAAACCATCCGATGATGGTGAGCAAAGAACCCACCCCTCCGGCCCCTGGTCCAATCAGTTTGAGTTTCATGAAAAGCGTTCCTCCAGAAATCACTGATCTTATCTACAAGAGTGAGTTACGCGGTTCACTAGTTCTAGTAATAAATTGCATCTAAGATCTTAGTCGTATACTTTGTTGGTATTACAATATTTATTTTGGTGCAATTTACGTTTGAAAGTTGGTAGCATTGATGTTATAACTGGCACCGTTGAAGATTGAGACATTACGTTTACAGAAAAACGTAAATATGGTGAATATAAAACAGTGTAGTAACTTACTACCCTGGCCTCTCCATGATTCACGTCACCAACCGTCACTGAATATATATTATATTTTGTTAGCTCCTGGTTGATTATTTTTCAGTCAAAGCATTGTTGGAGAGCTGTAACTTTTTGATTTTTTTTCGCATTGTAAAAATTTGCAATTTTATGAAGAATACCTTTCTAGATCCTAGTAATCAAGGCAGAGTAACCTATTTGGCGGCTCGTGTAAAATCCCTTCCGGAAGACAGATACTCGGTGCCGGTTTGCAACAGCTTCATATACGGATGGAACATGTGGGATTGTGCGAAAACATTGGGACGCACGAAGTTGGGCAAATCCGCCGTCGTCCGACAGACCTTCTACAGAAGGAGGGCGGGAGTTGAGAGGAATCCGGATTGGTATACAGCACCAGATAGGATGAGTCCAACTATATGCAATAGTTAGATATATTCGCGTAAAAAACTTTGATAATATTTTTTCACCAACCCGAAAGAGCTTTTTGTAAATGGCTCACTTTTAAAATGCTAGTGAAAATCTAGATGAGTTTTGATAAATTGTAATGAAGGTTCTGCCCGTAGGAAATAAATATTATTATTATTTAAGTACGTTTAGTTAAAATCTAGTTTTTCCCAGGCTAAAGTTTGATATATGTGAAATTGTGTTCTTTATGTGAAATTGTGAAATGTAAGAAAAGTAACCGGTGACGAACGACGGCTCCGCTGCGCTGCGCCGTCGTCCATGCGGGGCCTATCAAAATTAAGCGATTAAATTGGTGACGGACGACGGCTCCGCTGCGCTGCGCTGTCGTCCGTGCGTGGCCCGTTAAAATTGAGCACGATAACGGGTGACGAATAACGGCTCCGCTGCGCTGCGCCATCGTCCGTGCGGGGCCCATTATTTATTTATTTATTTATTAACTTTACATATCCTGTTACTATAATATGTGCAAGACAATATACATATAATCACCAAACAAATTTAGGACACAGGATTTGCAGGCAGAGTTCACAGTGTGTTCTTCCACTCAGAACTATTATTTTCTTCCACATGATGGTGTTCCCGATCAACTTCAGATTATTACCATTTAGGCATTATTTTGGCCATGCCTTGCTTATTTATAGCCATTTAATATGGAACTATTTTGTTGCGACATTTTATGTCAGCATGACAGAAAAAAAAATTAAAATTAAGCAATTAAATTGGTAACGGACGGCGGCACAGCGTGGCCCATTCAAATCACATTTTGGCCGCTTGAATTAGGCAAAGTAATTGGTAAAGATCGGCGACTCCGCTGCGCAGGGCCATCAATGAAAAACATATTTTTTTTCTAAATTAATTTTAATTTTTCGTTTTTTATTTTTCATTTTCATTTTTCATTTTTCATTTTTCATTTTTATTTTTTATTTTACGTTTTTTATTTTAAATGTTTTATTTTTTATTTTAAATGTTTTATTTTTTATTTTTATTTTTATTTATTTTTTTTATTCCAGTTATGGCGATCCCTGAAAATTTCGGCTTTCCGACGTTAAAAGAGAAAAAAATTGTCCTTAAAAGAAGGAAAACGAACCCAGGGTTCGTGGTTCAGGTGGTTCCAAAAATTTTGAAAAAATATCTTCTGCCATCCCTGAAAGTTTTAGCTTTTCGACTTAAAAGAAAAAAAAATTGTCCCTAGAAGAAGAAAAACGAACGCAGGGGGTGCAAATGAAGCGTAGGGTTAGTTCCAAAAATTTTGAAAAAATATCTTCTGCCATCCCTGAAAGTTTCAGCTTCTCGACTTTAAAAGAAAAAAATACGTCATTAAAAGAAGAAAAACGAACCCAGGGGGTGCAAATGGTGGTTCCAAAAATTTTGATAAAATTTCCAATGAAAGCCAGTCATCGCTCCTGTCATCCCTGAAAGTTTCAGCTTTTCGACTTTAAAAGAAAAAAATGCGTCCTTAAAAGAAGAAAAGCGAACCACCCCCTGGGTTGGTGGCGTTGGTTGGCGCGTAGGGGTGGATCCAAAATTTTTGAAAAAAATTCCCAATGTAAGCCAGTTATACCTTCTTCTGCCATCCCTGAAGGTTTCAGCTTTTCTACGTGAAAAGAAAAATATACGTCCTTAAAAAAAGAAAGAAATTTTTTTTTACCCGGTTTTTAAAAAATCATATCTCGGAAAAGGGGCAAAATTTAAAAAAGAGTGGCTCGATCAATTTTAGATATTTTCTCTAAGATTATTTTAAGACATACCGGGATCGTGCAGCTCCGGCGGTTACGAAAGAGTTATTTTTTTTTTTGAAACATGCAAAAATCTAAAATCTGCGTTTGAAAAATCCCACCCGGGGGTGGGGGTGAAACAAAACGACGGGACCGGTTTTAAATTTTATTTTAAATTTTTGAAAACGGAGAAAGTAAAAAACGGAAAGAAATGAATACCGAATTTTGTGTTTTCGTCTAATCTTTATCTGTTTGATAAGTGCAACTATTTGCTCGAAATATTTTCAAAAGCTGATCATTCCGTCAGCAGCTATTCTAAAAAAAAAACGAAACAATTAAGAATCATCTTTTATTTTTTATTTAACATCTATCTGTTTGATGAGTAGAACTGTTTGCTCGAAATATTTTCAAAATCTGGATATTCAGACAAGCAAAAAAAAAACAGTGTCTCAGCTTTTTACCTTATAAATGCCGAGGATAATGCACAAACAACAACAAACAACATAACGGACAAAATTCGTGAAAAAACTCTTTAAAAAAGCATTAAAAAAGAAACGTTTCCTACAAAAAGTTTGTATTTTTTCCCGTAGAACGATCCTGCAATAAAAAATAGGGGGTTCTAATTGAAAAAACAAAGTTGACCTTGAAAGTTAACGCCAAGGTCATTTTCAAGGTCACCAGCCGAAAACCTACAATTTTTATCTGAAACATTTTTCGATATGTTGTTCAAATTTCGAGATATTTGGGGGTGGCAATTTAAAATGGGACACCCTGTGTAGGGTGTTTAATTTAAAAAAGTTGAGAAAATGAATGTTTCTCGTTTTGCAACACCCTGTATAAATTGATCACAACATCGCTACAAAATGACAACCTGTTAAAAGCTGAAGAAGTAAAACATTTTCTTTCTAATCGATTAAAAGAGATGTTTTCTTTCAAAATCGTGGATTGTCGATATTTAATTTTTTCTCGAAATTCAAATTAAAATTTAAGATTTTCGTTATCTACAACATTTGTGTAAAGATTTTTGTTATTTGTATATATATTTTTTTAAATTGAACCGAATTAAACAAGGATATTCAAAAATTTATAACTCAAAAATTAATGTATTTTTAAAAACGAAAGTGATTTAACAAAAGTACATTTTATGCTTGAAATGTAATTTTTGTAACTTCATGTTTAATTCTTTTTAATTTTATTTTCATTTAATTCTTTAACTGTTCGAATTAAATTTTAATTGAAAAAAATGAAAAAAAAAATTAGGAATTTATAACTGGCTCCTAAATTTGAGAATTTTTATAAATAAATGTGACTTTAAAAATGCTTGGAATGAATTTTTTACAGAATTCATTTAATTTCTTTGAATTAAAAAAAATGGTGATGTGGCCAATATGTTACAAAAATGAATCATTTTGTAAAAATTTGTTTTTTTTTTAATTAAGCTTAGTTTAATAAAAAAGAAACAGAAATTTATAACTCACTCAAAAATTGGTATATTTTTATAATCAAAAGTGATTTTTAAAAATGTATTCTTTCAAAATGATCGATTGTCGATATTGAATTTTTTCTCAAAATTCAAATTCAAATTCATAAGATTTTCGTTATCTACTACAAAAATTAGTGTATTTTTAAAAACGAAAGTGATTTAACAAAAGTACATTTTATGCTTGAAATGTAATTTTTGTAACTTCGTGTTTAATTCTTTTTAATTTTTTTTTCATTTAATTATTTGACCGTTCGAAGGCAAAATTAAAAAAATATATCATAAATCATCTCCTAAAAACTTTTTAATTGAAAAAATGAAAAAAAGAAAATTAGGAATTTATAACTGGCTCCTAAATTCGAGAAACTTTATAAATAAATATGACTTTGAAAATGCTTGGAATGTAATTTTTACAGAATTCATTTAATTTCTTTGAATTAAAAAAAAATGGCGATGTGGCCAAAATGTTACAAAAATGAATCATTTTGTAAAAATTTGTTTATTTTTAATTAAGCTTAGTTTAATAAAAAAAAATCAGAAATTTATAACTCACTCGAAAATTGGTGTATTTTTTTAAATCAAAGGTGATTTTTAAAAATGTATTCTTTCAAAATGGTCGATTGTCGATTTTGAATTTTTTCTCAAATTTATAAGATTTTCGTTATCTACAACATTTGTGTAAAGATTTTTGTATTTATATTTTTTTTATAAATTAAACCGAATTAAACAAGGATTTAAAAAAATTTATAACTCAAAAATGAGTGTATTTTAAAAACGGAAGTGATTAACAAAAGTACATTTTATGCTTGAAATGTAATTTTTGTAACTTCGTGTTTAATTCTTTTTTAATTTTTTTTCATTTAATTCTTTAACTGTTCGAAGGCAAAATTTAAAAAAAATATCATAAATCATCTCCTAAAAACTTTTTAATTGAAAAAAAAAAAAATTAGGAATTTTTAACTGGCTCCTAAATTTGAGATTTTTTATAAATAAATGTGACTTTAGAAATGCTTGGAATGTATGTTTTACAGAATTTATTTAATTTATTTGAATTTAAAAAGAAATGGTGATGTGGCCAAAATGTTACAAAAATTAATCATCTTGTAAAAATTTGTTTTTTTTTAATTCAGCTTAGTTTAATAAAAAAAAATCAAAAATTTATAACTCACTTGAAAATTGGTGTATTTTTACTTTCAAAATGGTCGATTGTCGATTTTGAATTTTTTCTCAAAATTAAAATTAAAATTCATAATATTTTCGTCATCTACAAAAATTAGTGTATTTTTAAAAACGAAAGTGATTTAACAAAAGTACATTTTATGCTTGAGATGTAATTTGTAACTTTGTGTTTAATTCTTTTTAATTTTATTTTCATTTAATTCGAAGGCAAAATATTTCAAAAATTATCATAAATCATCTCCTGAAAACTTTTTAATTGAAAAAAAAATGAAAAAAAAAAATTAGGAATTTATAACTGGCTCCTAAATTTGAGAATTTTTATAAATAAATGTGACTTTAAAAATGCTTGTAATGTAATTTTTATAGAATTCATTTAATTTAGAAAAATGCTGGCCAAAATGTTACAAAAATTAATCATCTTGTAAAAATTTGTTTTTCTAAAATCAAGTTTAATTTAATAATAAGAACAGAAATTTATAACTCGCTCGAAAATTGGTGTATTTTTAAAAACGATTTATAGAATTATAACTTCGTGTTTAATTTCTTTGAATTTTATAATTCGCTCTAAAATTTGAAAATTTTTATAAACAAATGTCATTTTATGATTGGAATGTAATTGTTTTCACGTTTATTTAATTTCTTTATTAATTAAAAAAAAATGTAGTTCCTTTGCAGCTCGTAAGCAAAATGTTTTTTTTTGTAAAAATTTGTTTTTTTTTTATTTAAGCTTAGTTTAATAAGAAAAATCAGAAATTCATAACTCACTCAAAAAATGGAGTATTTTTCAAATCGAAAGCGATTTTGAAAAATGTACTTGGAATGTGTTTTTTTTGTAAAATTGTGTTGAACTTCTTGAATTTATTTTTAATTTTTTGTCTTTCAAAGCTCGAAAGCAAATTTATCATTCATGTCCTAAAAGCTTGTTTCATTTATTTTAATTCAGCCTAATGTACACACTTTATTTTTATCGCTCAAACGTTCGATGCGAAAACATTAACAAAAATTTGATTTTCGAGAAATAAAAATCTCAAGAGAATAATTTTAATTCAAATTAAATTAATAAAAAACATTCTTATTTAATTGTAAGCTGTGATTTCAAAATGTAATATTTTAAAACCCAAATTATTTTTTTATTAACTGAATTTAAATTTAAATTATTCTTTAAAAATAATTTTTTTTAATGTTTTCGCATCGAACGCTTGAGCGATAAAAATAAATTAGGATGAATTAAAATGAAATTATTGAATGATGGATTTTAAATATTTTCTTTCGAGCTGCGAAAGAAATAAAATTTAAAATAAATGCAAGAAAATTCAACACAATTTTAAAAAAAGTTCTAAAAATTACAATTTAGTGTTACCGTCAAATTGACAAACTTTCTTGTGTACAGGGCCCAATAAACATTCAAAACGACTTTGAAAATTAGTTAAATTTGGAAAATTCTTATTTACTCTTCAGCATTACATATAATGGAAAAGTGCAACATTTATTTTGTCTTGTAGTGTTATTTTAATCGATGAATATTAATGAATTTTTGTAAAATATGATATTCCGTTAAATAAAACAATTGAATTTGCAAACGTAGCTTAAAAGGGCATTGTTAATTGTTAGTGAAATAAATATTAGATTTAAGTTGGAATGAAAATTCTCGAATTTTTCAGTAATTGTTAATTCATTCACAATCAAACACGGAAATTTTAGTTTCATTTATTTTATTATTTACTGCATAGACATATTATTTTTTTGCAGGAAACATGTGTTTTTCGCCTGCAACAAGCAGGAATTCTTTGTTTGGAATTTGGCGTTTTGTACAGTCAAATTTAAGAAATTGATGTTTGATAATTTATTTAAAAATTATCCAAAAATAACATATTTTAAAAGTCGATTTTCTGCTGGTTGCAGATGAGGAAATCTAGTCGCGAACGAAAGAAATTGATGTTTGATAGTTCTGTTAATTTATTTTAAAAATTATCTAAAAGTAAAAATTTCTTAAAAACCGATTTTCTGCTGATTGCAGATGAGCAAATATAGTCACGAACGAAAGAAATTGATGTTTGATAATTCTTTTAATTTATTTCAAAAATTATCTACAAATAAAAATTTCTTAAAAACAGATTTTCTGCTGGTTGCAGATGAGCAAATATAACCAAGAAAGAGCACAAAATTTCTGCTGGTTGCAAGAGTGTAAATGCAGCCATGAATAACCTTTTCTGCTGATTGTAGATGAGTAAAAATAGAATTTCTGCTAATTGCAAGGGAGCAAATGCAGCAGGGCTCGTGCTGTTTGTAAGGGAATAAATGTAGCAGGGCTCCTGTTGGTCGTAATGGAGCAAATATAGAAAGACTCCTGCTGGTTTTAAGAGAGAAAACATAGCAGGACCCCTGTTGGTTGCAGGAAATCAAATTTAATAGATTACTCGAGAGAAAAACACCAAAGTATTAAACTCAAACCCTCACGCCCAATGCCCAAAAATGAAAAAAAAAAAACGTTACCTTTTGACCACGCAGGAATACTCCCAGTCCGTGCACACACTCACGACACTTCACACTCACACTCACAACTGATACGACTGGTGTCCGTGCCGACGCTAATTGATAGTGATAGAGAGGTCAAAAATTTTATCAAAAAAAATTGGCATTGAATCGAGTCCGCAGGTATATTTTCGAATCGTTCGCCGCGCCGGTTGTTTTCGGCAGTGTTTTGACGAGACTTTTAACGTGCGCACGTTTGCGGCATCAATTTAGTTTAAATTGTGTAATTGATTCGGTCCATTTGTTGCAATTGTGATGAGGGGCTAGTGACTAATGGATAAAGGGCATAAGAAAATATTCGAGACGGTTGTGACATGAAATTTCTGGTGAGTTCAATTTTATATTATAAAAAAATGAGAATTTCTTTATGATTAATTAATTTCTCACTTAACCCGTGGTGAAACATAATTATATAATTTGATTAATTAAAACACTTGGTTTTGTTTCACTGCTTTTATTTGTCTCTCCGACTAGTTTCGACCTTAGGTCATTCTCAAGGAGATATGTACAAAATTTCTTAGTAACGTTGCATTAATTACCATCTTAATTGATTAATTGTAATATATTTTTGTAAAATGGTTATTCCGTTAAATAAATAAATACATAAAATAAAAAAGAAATAAATAAATGCATTTACTTTGAATTATTTCTGGTAACTTAAAAAAATTCTTTATTCAGACTAATTTTAACATAAAGTAATTTTGTAATAAAAACACTTTTACTTTGTTGGTATAACACCAATTTGTATTGTTGTTTATTTTATTAAAAATTGATAATTAAACTCAAAAAAATCTTCATACAAAATGACACGAAATTTAATTTTCTACACTTCAGTACTATTAGTATAATTTCATCTGCCATCGCTTAGTTATTTAAGATTTTGAATCGCTTCTCCCAACAATTCGGCATTTTTAGGAATTTTATTTTTTTATGCCAAATTGGCGGTTGGAATAAAAGTTCTTTAAATAAAAGATATGTATAATTAAATTATCTACAAAACAGTACAATTTGTATAATTCTAGCCAATGCAATCACCCGGTTAATCAATTGTTTATATCGTTACCCGCATTTTCTGATTTTTCAAAAATAATATTATCGCAAGTGTAATTTGTGTATTGTAATATTTGTAAGATTTTGTGATTATAACCTGACATGTGTACATCATGTATTTTTAATCGAAGGCACTAATAATAACTAAATTTAAAATACACGAGTTTATGGAAAAATTTGGATTGAAATGAAAAAATTCTTCAAGCAAAAACGATCTATAAATCGATAATAATATTCTAATTTCAGCTCTTAAACCGCCCAGTTATTCAATTGTTTTATCGTTAAACGTTTTTCCCCAAACCAACATTTTCCGATTCTTCAAATTTTGAAAAATAATCATTCACCAGTTAAATGGCTTCGGTTTAAAATGTAAATTGATTTGTAGGACTGAAGCTAAGTCAGTAAAACTAAAATTTTAAATTACTTGTATGTTTTTTTCACACGTGTTTTCTCCAAATGTGTACAATTTATTTTTAAAATTTTGAAAAAAATGTTAATGTTTTTTAATTCTCAATTAATTGGCAAGACTAAAGTTTAGTAAGTAATTCTCTGGTTTTAAATTGCATTAAAATCATATTTTTCCACACGTGCATTTTTTATTTCTTAAAATTTTTAAAAATCGTTATTTATTTTTTCAATGATTTCGATCAAAAATTCTAATTGGAATGATAAGACTAAAGGTTACTAAGTTATTTTAGGGTTTAAAACTGTATCAAAATCAATTACTTATATCTTTTCCAAACGTATCTCCCCAGACCTGCATTTTCTCTTTGAATTATGAAAAATCGTTATTCATTTCTTTAATGTTTTTGATCAAAAATTCAAAATGAATTGGTAAGACTAAAGGTCAGCAAATAATTCTCGGGTTTTAAACCTAATCAAAATCAACTGTTAATATTTTTTTCCACATGTTTCTCCGCATTTCTTCAATCTTAAAATTTTTAAAAATCATTATTTATTTGTTAAATGTTCTTGATCAAAAATTCAACATAGATTTATAAGACTAAAGATTAGTCAGTAATTCTAAGGTTTTAAACAGCATCAAAATCAACTACTGGTATTTTTTCCATGCGTTTTCTCTAAATCTGCATTTTCTAATTCTTAAAATTTAAAATTCAAAATGGATTGATAAGACTGATGTTTAGCAAGTAATTCTCGTATTTTAAACCGCATCAAAATCAACTGCTTATTTTTTTCCACACGTTTCTCCCCAAACTTGCATTTTTTAATTCTTCGAAGTTTGAAAAATCGTTATTCTTTTATTAAATGCTTTTAATCAAAAATTCAAAATGTATTGGTAAGATTAAAGGTTATCCAGTCATTCTGGAACTTTAAAACGCTTAAAACCTAGCTGCTTGTATTTGTTCCACACATTTTTTTCATGCATCTTTTTATTGTTCAAATTTTTAAAAATTTGTTAAATATTTTTGATCAAAAATTCAAAATGGATTTGTAAGGCTAAAATTTAGCAAGTAATTCTCTATCAAAAATAACTGCTTATATTTTTTTTTCACACGCTTTTCTCCAAACATGGATTTTTTCATTCATCAAATTTTGAAAAACCGTTATTTTTTCATTATACGTTTTTGATTAAAAATTTAAAACGGATTTGTAAGACTACAGCTTAGCAAGTAATTCTCTACTTTTAAACCGTATCAAAATTAACTTCTTACATTTTTTTCACACCTTTTTCTCCAAACCTGAATTTTTTCATTCTTCCAATTTTGAAAAATCTTTATTCATTTGCTAAATGTTTTTGATCAAAAATTGATAATTAAAGTCTAGAAAGCAATTCTCTGGTTTTTAACGGTATCAAAATTAACTGCTTACATTTATTTCACACGTTATTCTCCAAACCTGCATTTTCATTCTTCAAATTTTCAAAAATCGCTATTTATTCAATATAGGTTTTTGATTAAAAACTCAAAACGGATTATTAAGACTTAAGTTAAGCAAGTATTTCTCTAGTTTTAAACCACGCCAAAATCAACTGCTTACATTTTTCCCACACGTTTTTCACCAAACCTGCATTTTCTGATTCTTCAAATTTTGAAAAATTATTATTCACTTGTTAAATGTTTTTGATCAAAAATTCAAAATGGATTGGTACGACTAAAGGTTAGCAAATAATTCTTGAATTTTAAACAGAATCAAAATCTAGTGGTTGTATTTCTTCCAAACGTTTTTCTCCAAACCAGCATTTGCTGGTTCTTCAAATTTTTAAATTATTCACTTGTTAAATGGTTTTGATCAAAAATTAAATTTGGATTGGCAAGACGAAAGGTTATCAAGTAATTCTGCGATTTTGAAACGCATTGAAACCAATTGCTTGTATTTTTTTTCACGAGTTTTTCTTGAAACATGAGCCTTTTTATTCTTAAAATTTTGAAAAATTTGTTAAATGTATTTGATTAAAAATTCAAAACCAAAGTTTAGCAAGTAGTTCTTGGGATTTAAACGGTATTAAAATCAAGTGCTTACGTTTTCTCCAAACCTGCATTTTTTTGAAAAATCGTTATTCATTTGTTAAATGGTTTCTTTTTCAAAATTCAGAATGGATTGGTAAGACTGAAGTTTAGAAAATCATTCTTTGGTTTCAAACCGCATCAAAATCAACTGCTTATATTTTTTCCATACGTTTGTCGCCAAACCTGCATTTTTTATTCTTCAAATTTTGAAAAATCGTTATTCATTTGTTAAATGTGTTTGATCAAAAATTCAAAATGGGTTTGTAAGACTGAGTTTAAGCAAGTAATTCTCAGCTTTTAAACCGCATCAAAATCAACTGCTTATATTTTTTCCATACGTTTGTCGCCAAACCTGCATTTTTTATTCTTCAAATTTTGAAAAATCGTTATTTATTTGTTAAATGTGTTTGATCAAAAATTCAAAATGGGTTTGTAAGACTGAGTTTAAGCAAGTAATTCTCAGCTCTTAAACCGTATCAAAATCAACTGCTTATATTTTTTCCATAGGTTTGTCACCAAACCTACATTTTTTATTCTTCAAATTTTGAAAAATCGTTATTTATTTGTTAAAGGTTTTTGATGAAAAATTCAAAATGGGTTTGTAAGACTGAGTTTAAGCAAGTCATTCTCAGCTTTTAAACCGCATCAAAATCAACTGCTTATATTTTTTCCATACGTTTATCGCCATACCTGCATTTTTTATTCTACAAATTTTGAAAAATCGTTATTCATTTGTTAAATGATTTCTATTTAAAATTCGAAATGTATTGGTAAGCCTGAAGTTTAGAAAATAATTCTCTGGTTTCAAGCCGCATCAAAATCAACTGCTTGTGTTTTTTCCATACGTTTGTCGCCAAACCTGCATTTTTTATTCTTCAAATTTTGAAAAATCGTTATTTATTTGTTAAATGTGTTTGATCAAAAATTCAAAATGGGTTTGTAAGACTGAGTTTAAGCAAGTAATTCTCAGCTCTTAAACCGTATCAAAATCAACTGGTTATATTTTTTCCACAGGTTTGTCACCAAACCTGCATTTTTTATTCTACAAATTTTGAAAAATCATTATTCATTTGTTAAAGGTTTTTGATGAAAAATTCAAAATGGATTGGTAAGGCAGTAATTAGTCATTAATTCTGGGATTGAATCGCATTAAAATCAACTTCTTGTATTTGTTCCAAGAGTTTTTGTAAATTGCATTTTCTGATTTTAAAAACTTTTTTTCAGACTGAAAGACCGCAGGTCAGTTGACTTTTTATTATGTATAAGGAATTATAATAGGTGTCTTAATGTTTCTCTCTCTTTCTCCGTATTTGTGTTTTTAGAATTTTGATTTTTTTAATGGAAAATTAAATGTATTCAATAATACACTTATTTCTAAATAAATTTGAGACAACCTCACTTGTTGCAGAAGCATTAAATATATTTTATAAAGACGAAATACAGCTAGAATATATTCAGGCTATATTTCGTCTTTACTAAATTTATACGTTTTTCTAATTAAAGACGTCTTGTATTTAAAAATGTTTATAATTATTTATACACTACGTTATCGATAGCATACGTCTATAATAACCTTTTTCTAATTAAATTCGTATTTGAAATTTTATACATGTTTTTTTAATTATTTAAACACAAAGTTATCGATGGCCGTCGTCTAATACATTTTTGGCTAATAATAAATATTTGGCCGAGGATGGAATCCAACAATATTGAAAAGTGCTCCCCTGGATATGATTGTTATTTTTGTAAAACGGAATAATATATCATCCCTTTATTCAATCTGCCCCCTCCCCACATATGTTTTCCAATCGATCACCTCCCACAAAAACTTCCGGGGCTAGTCAACAGAAAAATTTTCCACCTTAAATATTCAGATTATATACGAACTTTGTGCCTCTCCTCTGTGTTTATGGTAATTACAACATGAAAAATTGTGTACCTACCGACACCATTTCAAAAATTACACGGAACGACAAAGTAATCATTTTGGCAAAATTTTCATAATTTTTTTGAAAGTAGCTATTTATTCCCTATGATTTTATGTGCTAGGAAGCGAAAAAATTAAATCAAATAAAACGAGTACATTTATTATTATTATTATTAATAATAATAAAGTGAACAAAGCTACTCGTTCTATTTATTTATTAACTTTACATGTCCTGTTACTAAAACGGATATTTCCGTAAAAAAAAATGTTTGAACATTTTTTCACGATCACAAAACTTTCTCGTACTTCGTAACGGAGAAAGTAAAAGGTATATAAATATTTCGATACTTTTTCCTCACCCTGTACAATGGATACTTTTACCTTGCATAGAAATATAAAATTCATTGTTGGTATTTAATTTAACATTAAAAAGTTAGCCTTAAAAATATTTCTTAAAGTAATCCCAATATTTAAGTCTATCAATAGATATATTTATCGAAATGACTCGTTCGTCTAGACATGAAGCTACACAATAAACCAACCGCACTGTCTGTCGCATTATCTATCGTTTATGAGAGCCTAAGCCATAAATTATGCGCAATATAAACATGTAAAAAAAAAATGGGAAAACATCATCGGCCATGATAGAGTTATAATATCCATTACCGTTCACGTAGATTGGACGCTATCTAAATAATGCAAAATTTATGTCGGGGATCGATAAGCGGTAATAGCGGCGAGCCAATCAACCAATTCGACTTTGTAAATAAGGGTCCACCAAATTTTTACATTTTCATCGTGTAAACATGACGCGATGATAATGTCATTATTGGAAATCTATATATTTAGTATTAAAACAGGACGGGCTTACGCGAATTGTGCGGTCGCACTTGCCCTTGGACGTCGATGCACCCACGCGCTTCTGGAATTTGTATTTTATTAATTCTGGTTCAATTGAGCTAATGATTACCACTTTCAATCGCAATGTGACAGCGACTGTCACTTTTTACAGCAAAATGAAATATCCGCCATTATGATTTCATGGCAAGCCTTCGTTTTTAATTCGAAATAGTTGTAAAGTTTTTTGCAAATATCTCGGTACATACTCTGCAGAAAATATTGAGGAAGGTATCAAATTATTCAGCTTAAAAAGCTTTAAAAATAATATAAGAACACCTATACTCTCAAATAATTAGGGGAGCGAATATTAAAAAAATATTATTAATTTTCTAATTTTTGGTTTATAATTATGAAACGATAATAGTTACAGCAAATTTAAGTGAATAATAATTATAGAGAATGCCAAAATGAACAACTTCTAAAGAATAAGATTTTTTCGAAATCTTGTTAGTTTTTGAGTAAAATGAGTTTTTTAATTTAAAGTATAATTTTTCCATCCTTCATAATTTTGACGTTTTAAATGTCAGTTTCATCCAACTCGATGTACATTGAAAATATGATTTCAATTGAAAATAAACCATGAAAACGTAAATATAAATAGCTATGATACCATCAAGTCGGAGAAAGTAACATGATGGCCACATCACCATTTTTTTAACATAATTTAAGAATAAATTTATTATATTCATCAGATTGCCATGCTCTGTAAACAATTCCATTTACGAATCATCTTCTATAATATAATTCAGCGTTCTGTCAAATGCAGAACACCCAGACCCATCGATTTGGCCATATGCTGAACCTTATTGGTGCACGAAATGCATAAACTAAACTCAGATGACATCCTCCATTTTCTCCCCGGGTTTGCCGATGACTCCACCAGATAGAATGCAATGACCTCTTACTCCACATAACATGTGAGGCTTCATGAACTCCTTAACCCAATTCTACCAGTAAAAACACCATTTCCATATATCAGAATCAGGCATCTTTCTTAACTGTCTTTCAAATGCAAACGATGCGTTGAGGTGGATGGACAAACATGTATTCAGGTATCAATTCATGACAAGTAATAATAGAGAATGGCGAATGAAAATAATGGTGATGTGGTCATCATGTTACTTTCTCCGACTTTATTTGTATGTTTTTTTTGACGTTTTTACATGTACGAATTTTCATTTTCTTTTTGTAATTTGTCATTGTAAAATAGAATTCTATTCTATTCTATTCTATATTTACGTTTTCATGGGTTTATTTTCAATTGAAATCATATTTTAAATGTACATCGAGCGTTGTGTAAACTCGAATGAAACTGACGTTTCAAACGTCAAAATCATGAAAGATGGAAAAATTATACTTCAAATTCAAAAACTCGGTTTACTCAAAAACTAACGAGATTTCGAAAAAAACTTATTCTTTAGAAGTTGTTCTTTCTGCATTCTCTACAATTATTATTCGCATAAATTTGCTGTAACTATTATCGTTTCATAATTTTAAACCAAAAATTTAAAAAAAGTTATAATTTTTTTTCTCGAATAGCAATGATTTTCCAAAAAATATTTTCAAGCAAAAGATGTTCATTTCTTTATTGTCTTCGATGTTTGTTTAAATGTTTTTGTAATATATTTCATATTTAAGAAAATATTGACAAAAAACAAAAAACAGTTAAGGTAAACGCCCACTTCCGGTGTACGAAATTTTACCAAAAGCTTTTCAGTTCTTTGGATTATCAAATAAGACATATGTTCAAAGTTTCATATCAGTTTTTGAGATACAGCGCACGTTAAAACATGAAATTTTGTTTATTTTTAATTACGCTATAACTTGAAAACGAATAAAAATCGGATAACAATTGAGTTTTTTTACATTATTTTCACATGTACAGTACACTCCTGGAGTTTGGTCCGTTCCTCCCGACTCACCCTGTAATTTTTTTTTAAATATGGTTAAAATTAAAAAATAAAGTTAAAATATTGAGGCAATTTCACCGAGCAGAGATTATGTTAAAAGTTGAACATTTTCTTAAAAGCTAAAGAAATAAAAAAAAAACAATTGCTCGTTATTCTACGTTCTCAAAATTTAACCAAAATATGTTTTTTTTAAATCTTGTTAAAATTAAAAAAGAAAGTTAAAATATTGAGGGAATTTCACCGAGCAGAGATTATGGCAGTTGAACATTTTCTTAACGGCTAAACGAATAAAAAAAAAACAATTGCTCGTTATTCTACGTTCTCCAAATTTAACCAAAATATATGTTTTTTTTTTAATTTTGTTAAAATTAAAAAAGAAAGTTACAATATTGAGGCAATTCCACTGAGCAGAGATTATGTTGAAAGTTGAACAATTTCTTAAAGGCTAAAGAAATACAAAAAAAACAATTGCTCGTTATTCTACGTTCTCCAAATTTAACCAAAATATATGTTTTTTTTTTAATTTTGTTAAAATTAAAAAAGAAAGTTACAATATTGAGGCAATTCCACCGAGCAGAGATTATGTTGAAAGTTGAACAATTTCTTAAAGGCTAAAGAAATAAAAAAAAACAATTGCTCGTTATTCTACGTTCTCCAAATTTAACCAAAATATATGTTTTTTTTAAATTTTGTTAACATTAAAAAAGAAAGTTACAATATTGAGGCAATTCCACTGAGCAGAGATTATGTTGAAAGTTGAACAATTTCTTAAAGGCTAAAGAAATAAAAAAAACAATTGCTCGTTATTCTACGTTCTCCAAATTTAACCAAAATATATGTTTTTTTTTTAATTTTGTTAAAATTAAAAAAGAAAGTTACAATATTGAGGCAATTCCACCGAGCAGAGATTATGTTGAAAGTTGAACAATTTCTTAAAGGCTAAAGAAATAAAAAAAAACAATTGCTCGTTATTCTACGTTCTCCAAATTTAACCAAAATATATGTTTTTTTTTTAATTTTGTTAAAATTAAAAAAGAAAGTTACAATATTGAGGCAATTCCACCGAGCAGAGATTATGTTGAAAGTTGAACAATTTCTTAAAGGCTAAAGAAATAAAAAAAAACAATTGCTCGTTATTCTACGTTCTCCAAATTTAACCAAAATATATGTTTTTTTTAAATTTTGTTAACATTAAAAAAGAAAGTTACAATATTGAGGCAATTCCACCGAGCAGAGATTATGTTGAAAGTTGAACAATTTCTTAAAGGCTAAAGAAATAAAAAAAACAATTGCTTGTTGTTCTACGTTCTTCAAATTTAACCAAAATATATATTTAAAAAAAAAATGTTAAAATAAAAAAGACAAGTTATCATATTGAGGCAATTCCACCGAGCAGAGATTATGTTGGCAGTTGAACATTTTCTTAAAGGCTAAAGACATTAAAAAAACAATTGCTTGTTATTCTACGTTCTCCAAATTTAACCAAAATATATGTTTTTTAAAAATATTGTTAAAATTAAAAAAAGAAAGCTAAAATATTGAGGCAATTTCGCCGAGCAGAGATTATGTTAAAAGTTGAACATTTTTTTAAAGGCTAAACAAATTTAAAAAAAAAAACAATTGTTTGTTATACGTTCTTCAAATTTTACCAAAACATATTTTTTTTTAAATTTGTTAAAACAAAAAAAAGTTAAATAAAAAAACAATTGATTGTTGTACTGCATTCTCCAAATTTAACCAAAATATTTGTTTTTTAAAAATTCTGTTGAAATTAAAAAAAAATCATATTGAGGTAATTTGAAGTCGAATATGTTTCCAATGGTTTAATAAAACAATAGGAAAACAATCACTTATTCTAAACTTTTTTAAATTAACTCAAACTCGTTCTTCCTTCAAAATTTGGAAACCCACTCTAGACGTGAAGATTACTTCGCCCATACTGAAGTTTTTGTTTTTAAATCTGCCTTTGTTTTCATCTTCTGACTGAAAGGCAGTGGCGTGGAAATGTACACCTGCGGCGGTTTTTGAAACTTGAGATGAAATAGATGGATAGAACATTTATTTTACTGTGAAAATTTGTACACGTAAAAGCTTAAAAAAAATATTTCTAAATTAAAAGTAACAGCTGCATACAAACTAATTTAAATATAACAAACAATTAAAATGATGAATCGTTTCGTTTGTTTGCGGCATTTTTTTTAACCTACAAAAAAGTGCCTATATCTCTGAAGAAGTTAATCGATGGTTCAAGAATTGTCAAAGTCTTAATATTAAAGGTAGTGTAAACTATTCAAGCAGAAGTTGCAATTTGATTATGAAATTATTTCGTATTTATTAGTATTTTAAAGGCACGATTAAACAAAGTTGACTAAACAAAATACGCCATCGCCCGGCGAATCCACCAAAACCAACATCACGAATTTTTATTTAATGAATGTATCTATGTATGCAGTGAGATCAGAAAGTCGAAAATAGTTGGCAGCAAATTTCCTGAAAATTCAAGTAAAATGATATTGGTTGTCTGAAAATCTCTATTGCAGTGTAGTGCACATTTTGTTAATTTCTACATCTTGTGATTTTTTAAGGTTACTTTTTGTGTGTTTTGTCCACTTCAAAAATCCACAAGACGTATTTGATGTTTAGAAAATGTTGAAATAAATAATGCAGTTATTATACTACTATGATGATCGTGTTATACAGTGCGATCGGAAAGTCGAAAATAGTTGGCAGCACATTTTCCCAAAATCCCCATAGTAATTTAAGTAATCTGATGTGCTTTGCATGTGCATTTGATTTATTTTGACGTTACTTGTTTTAAAACAAGTAACCTCAAAAATTCACAAGACGTCAAAATAGACAAAATTCTTATGTACTGCACTGATCCAGGCAGCCAACATAATTATCGCTATTTTCAGAAAATGTGCCGCCCATTATTTTCCACTTTCTGATCTCACTGTAGAAGTAACATAATAAATAAAATTCTAATTCTAATTCCAATTCTGTCTCTACAAGCCTCATGTTATGTATGTTTTTTAATTATTACACTGTGATCTTGGATGAAGTGACAATAGTCTAACCTCTTCTACTGTCAGAATGTAACAGTTATTCGGATATTGAAATTGTTATGAAATTTAGGGTTGTCAGAATATAACAATTTCAACAAAGGGTAGAAAACATCGTCCTATCTGCATTGGAGGGTGATGTACGTGCACGCCGTCGTGCCGGTGACATTCCCGTCCGTTTCTTTTTTGTTTTTTTTTTGTTTAGCACTACCATTGTCAAAATTATCAATTTGAAAAGGGTCCGCGTGTCCATTGTGCAGAAACACCGAAACAAAATCAATGCAACAGCCCCCCCGAGTATCGCCCTTTTACCTGAGCAACGAAATCCATTACGCTATTTCCGAATTCGCGAATTGCGAGCCCTCCTGAAGATAGAGGATAGCCATGAAATATGCATCCCCTGGAAATTGTGTAACTGGTTTAACGTGTGCGTTTATTCGCCGAAAGCGACGAGAGATTTTGTTAATAATAATGGTTGATTATTATTATAACACCAGGGGGATGATGTGTTTTTTTTTCGGCGAGATTTCGATGTGGTGCGAAAGGTCATTGGTTTCTACGGTCCTGGGATCGTTTTATGGGTTTTTGTGTACCAACAAAGTTCACGTCCCGCATTGAGAAGGAATGTTCGGTTCGTGGGTACGATGGGCATTAGGACATTGGGGCGCCCCCGCGAGATTGTCCTTTATGTGGGTCACGGAGATCAATGTGCCAAACGGCTCCGATGGCGGAGGTGCGCTCCAGGTGGGGTGCACCTCCGAGTCCGGAGTTTCATGGGGGGCGAGAAATCCGCCGCAGTGATCGATGTGGCGGTTGTAAACTAACCTGATTTGTCAGAGTGGGCTTACAGCAGCATGCCTCCATTTTGTGTTACTGAGTTAGGGTGCAGAGGTGTTTTTCAAGCTGTCGCTGGTGTGTCCGGGCGTCATCCTTTGGCGGCCAACACCTCTCAACACATTTAGCACACCGATTACCGTACACAGCACTTCATTTTTGCGATATTTTGCCTTTTGCACGACGTCACTTGTGTCGGTCCGCACCCGTACTCTCAGGGTTGAAACACTTTCGGTTCGGCTCGGACTTCTTCGCACGCGGTATTGCGTGTGTTTCAGCGTGCGCGTTTCAGGAGGGCTCCCGGACTTGCGCCTTTTTCAGCTTTCGGCGCGTCCGTATGTAGGTGAAGCTATTCCGGCCGGAATCCGGACTCGGGACCCATTCATGACCGGCGATCACGTGCTCCCCGCGCGAAAACACCGCCCGAATAAAACGGCGATTATACACACCCCCGAAAAAGAAATGTGAATTTTTCAGTCCATTTTCACCGGCGGCACTATCGAACTGACGGCGTCTTTGCGCGGCGCCCAATTATTGCCATTCATCTCCGTGCACACAACATGCACGTGCCACCTCTTGGTAAAGCCCACAACTAAAGCTCGCATCCCTAATTCGATTAAATTTCATACGCTTTTCCGATACCACCTTAAAATAGAACGCTATTCAAACACGAACGTCAACAATACGTGAATATAACCGCGCAAATCAACGCATTGACAACAAAAATAATATACAGATAACGGCTATTCACGCAGCCAATCACCGATGACTTCGGTATACACGTGTACACGTAAACTAGAGCACGAGATCATCTACGGTATTCAATAATGTGCGTGTAAACCTTTCAGTCCATTTTCTCTAACACCATCTGTTTAATAAAATAAATAATCAGTATGGCTGTGACCATTATTATTTACTATGTTTTTAATTATTATTTAAGGTAAAAACATAGTAAGTATTTCATTATTATATAAGTAGATTAGAAAAAATTTAGGCCCTTAATATATCTTCTGTTCATCTCTGGATCCGTTTGTCTGATGAACAACCAAATATAATATTCCAACAATATTTTATCCCAAAATCCCGGCGCATTCACGGCGTTAGTAATTTTATAAGAATTGAGAAAATGTTAGGAAATAATTTTACACCATTGAAAAGTTGGCCATGAAATTACAGCCACGGTGCATTCACCAAAAGGGCGACACGAATTTTTAATTTTATTTGTGCAGTGCCTTTCTGGAAGTATATTTAACGAATACAAACTGTAAAGATGTTGGAAAATATTTGCTTCTAAATGTCGAGAAGGTCATTGATCTGTAGCTGGCACTTGAAAACACATTTTTTCGATGCCAGCCACTGACATTTATCTATTTGATAAACTAGAAATGTTCATGGTTTTTTGACACTTTGCATTCGTTAAACTTGCTTCGGGTACTCGAGCTGCTCGATATTTAAAATTGTAGATTATATATCAAGGGACAGAAATAGTTTGTTTATATCTAAGAAATTATTATTTGAAAGAATTTTTCAAAATGTGCGTGTGTGTGTGTGTCTACTGTGTGCGCTGTATCTCAAAAACTAATCCAGCAATTGATATGAAACTTTGAACATCCGTCTTATTTGATAATCTGAAGAACTGAAAAGCTTTTGGTAAAATTTCGTGTACCGGAAGTGGGCGTTTACCTTAACTGTTTTTTGTTTTTTGCCAATATTTTCTTAAATATGAAAAATCGTACAAAAACATTTAAACAAACTTTGAAGACAACAAAGAAATGAACATCTTTTGCTTGAAAAAATTAATCATAAAATCATTTTTATTCGAGAAAAAAATTTATTATTTTTTTTAATTCTTGGTTTATAATTATAAAACGATAATAGTTACATCAAATTTTTGTTAACAACAATTGTAGAGAATGTTGAAATGAAGAATTTATAAAGAATAAGTTTTTTTCGAAATCCCTTTAGTTTTTGAGTAAATTGAGTAAACTGAATTTAAAGTATAATTTTTCCATCTTTGATAATTTTGACGTTTTAAACGTCAGTTTCATACTAGTATACAAAACGCTCGATGTACATTTAAAATATGATTTAAATAGAAAGTAAACCATGAAAGTGTAAATATAAATGATGGTACCATCGGAGAAAGTAACACGATGGCCATTTTTTACAGATATTTTCATAAATAAGTACAATTTTTATTACTCCTATAATATTGCTTTGATAGCACAAATAATCAGTTGAATTATTTTTTAGATTACATAATTCAAAATTGACATATTTTTTGATATACCGGTAGAAAAAAAAAACTTGAAATTCGTGAAATTTCGACCATTTCCAAACCGCCATAACTCGGCGTATTTTCAATCGATTTTGATGAATCTTTGAGGGAAAAAAACTTTGAAGTGTCTTCTTTAAAGTCATGCATGCAAACTTAACCGTAACCCCTTACGCCCCTCTCTAGCACCCCTGTGAAAAAATGTTTTTTAGGAAACCATGTCCAACTTTGACGATGTGTACGGAGTTGGAAAATTTTTCTAGACTCGATCCACCATAAAGGCATTAAAATTTGATCAATTCCCTATGCAGGACTCAAAGAACAAAATTCCTACGACGATTTGGCACCAAGTTATGGGTGTTTGAAAAAAGTGCGGTTTGTAAATGGTCGAAATTTTACGAATTTCATTTTTTTTTTCACCAGTGTATAAACCTGTTCGGTAAGCAGTATAATTTTATACTTACACCACAACCCAATTTTAATCCTTCTTACAAGCGATAATAAATGCACAAAATATTATTCTTTATACAACATTTTAAATGTTTCTATAATATCTGCTTTGTTTAATCTTAAAAACAGATCTATAAGCACCAACTGAAAACGAAGTTTTAAAATACTGCAGACTAGAGCTGGCCACATGGATGTGCATCCCAGGCCAAACAAAAAAAATATATTACAGTCTTGGTTGCCGACTTAAAATGCCATACCCAAAAAAAGTGACCGAACTCAAACGATGCATTAATTAACATTAGAAATTCATTTAAGCATGTCAAAATATGTTATTTCAGTGCGGTTAATAAATTAATTTATAAAAATTCGAAGTCGCCCGGCGCATGCACCATTATCAACACCACGATTTTTTTAAATTTATTTGTGCAGGGCCTTTCTGAAAGTATATTTAACGACTACGAACTGTAAAAAGAAACCGTGAAAATGTTGGAAAATATTTCTTTTTAACTGTTGAGAAGCTCATTGATCTGTGGCTGGCAGTTAAAAAATCATTTTTTCGATGCCAGCCACTGACATTTATCTATTTGATAGAATAGAAATGTTCATGGTTTTTTGAAACATATTTATTTAATCAAACGAAATATAGCCTGAATATATAACTATTCAACCTGTTCGAAACTCTGCAAAATTAAGTCTTAGTAAGATGTTCATGTAATGTTTTGCAAAAGTTAAAAACGACAAATTATGTCCAATTTCTTATTGTTTACTTATAGATTGCATTTTTGCGAAAAAAATCCAACATTCGATTGAGTACTCTAAGTGTTATGGGCCAAAATATATGAGAAATGTCGATTTTTGGGCCAAAATAAAAATTGAAAATTCACTCTATTGCCGTGCAAAAATAAAAATAATCAAATTATGTCCATTTTCTTATTTTTTACTTATAGTTCGCATTTTTACAAAGATAACATAAAATTGTTTTCCAATCGGTTCATTAGTTTAAGTATTATGGTCCAAAATATACGAAAAAAGTCGTTTTTTTTGGCCAAAATAAAAATCTAAAATTCACTCTATTGCCGCGCAAAAATAGAAAAATCAAATTATGTCCATTTTCTTATTGTTTACTTATAGTTCGCATTTTTACGAAGATAACATAAAATTATTTTCCAATCGGTTCATTAGTTTAAGTGTTATGGTCCAAAATATACGAGAAAACTCGATTTTTTGGGCCAAAATAAAAATCGAAAATTCACTCTTCCGACATGCAAAAATGAAAAAAAAAAACGTTAAATAACATCCAGTTGCTTCTTGTTTTAAATTTTTACGAAGAAAACGAGGTATTTAAGAAGAAAGTTTGTGGATAAATTGAACACTTCAAATTTTACTCTGTTTTTTGTATTTTTCTTTTAATTGGTTACTAAACCTTTATTAAAGCCTGGTTTTATACGGGGTTTTAAAGGGCAATTAACTAAAGTCTTTCAGCCCTTTTTCTTCTATTTACATAGAAAATGTTTATTTTGTTCATTTCGTTCATTTTTAATGTTGAATTGCATTATTATATAAGTAGATTAGAAAAAAATTTAGGCCCTTAATATATCTTCTGTTCATCTCTGGATCCGTTTGTCTGATGAAGAACCAAATATAATATTCCAACAATATTTCATCCTAAAATCCCGACACATTTACCAAAATGGCGTTATTAATTTTATAAGAAATGAGAAAATGTTGGGAAATAATTCTACACCATTGAGAAGTTGGCCGTGAATTTCCAACCACGGGTTTTCCCGGCGCGTTATCTCTGGATCCGTTTGTCTGATGAAGAACCAAATATAATATTCCAACAATATTTCATCCCAAAATCCCGACGCATTCACCAAAATGGCGTTAGTAATTTTATAAGAAATGAGAAAATGCTAGGAAATAATTCTACACCATTGAGAAATTGGCCATGAATTTCCAGCGAAGGGTTTTCCCGGCGCATTCACCAATATAGCCACACGAATTTTTAATTTTATTTGTGCAGTGCCTTTCTGGAAGTATATTTAACGAATACAAACTGTAAAGATGTTAGAAAATATTTTTTTCTAAATGTTGAGAAGGTCATTGATCTGGGGCTGGCACTTAGAAAATCACTTTTTTGATGCCAGCCACTGACATTTATCTATTTGATAAAATAGAAATGTTTATGGTTTTTTGAAACTTTGTATATTAAACGTGCTTCGGGTACTCGAGCTGCTGCGAACACAGGGAACACAGAGACCAGGCCGAATGACGCGCTCTGGAAGGGTAGGAGGTGTTTTGAAAATTTTGAAAAAATTACAAATCAAGGCTCGTCGTACCATCTACCTACCCTTAAAGTTAGAACTCTTCCATTTCAATAGAAAAAAAATACGTCCTTGAAAGTTGAAATTGTAAAAAAAATTAAAAAAAAACAACAAAGAGTCTAACATTTTAACACTTTTGATCACGGGGGCTGATGAAAAACTACTCAAAAATGAAAAAAAAATCCAGGTTGGTATTTAAAAAGAATAAAGTTGATGTGTATATCTAGATAACGAAACGTATTTGAAAAATAAAATTATTTTCTGGAATAGCTTATAAAAGTGTCTTAAGAAAGTGCTCTTGATTTTTCAAAATAACCAAGTAAAAAAATAAAAACCAAAATTATTTTTTTCGAATACCTTTTAAATTTATTTTTAACAAATTATTCAGCATTAAAATGCCTCTATTTAACCAACTCTCCATCTCTGATAGTTGCAGATACAGCAATGTTAATGCATCAAATTTGTAACACCCTGCATACTCATACATTCTGCAATGGTTGCAGATCGATAGGTAGGCAACCAAATACGCATGTTGGTACAAAAAACGAAAAGAAAATCCCTTAGATTGCTTTTCTTTGGCGTAGCAAACATTTTTTCCCATAATACATTAAATATTTAATCCTAACTATATATTTAATTTTAACAATTTTCATTAAATATACAAAGTAAATTGAAGTAAGTTAAGGTTTTGTGTATTTGAAAATAGTAAACGTCGAGTTAGCATCCCTAATTTTATAACAAACGTTGAAATCCAGTTACTCTTTATTAATTTTTCCTTGGCATGAACTTGGAGCGATCAAATTCCCCAGATTTTTCGGCGGCAAATTTAACTTGTCTGGAAGCATTGTTGCTCACCCTGTATATAAATCTATTAGACATATTTGATCACTCGAAATGTGCCAAAATGCGGTGACTTGAAGGATTTTTAAATTTTTTCTTTGTACTTTTACAGAAATTGGTGTAATTAGATCTTTTCGTTATGGTCCTTGGCGTAAAGGTTTTCAGCACGTCGAAATGCACCAAAATTTATTATTGTGAAAAAATTGTAGAAAAACTTTTTTGTAAAGTCAAAAAAAACCCAAAAAAAAATCGAAAAATTCGTCAAATTAAATTTCTTGTATCTGGGTAGCTTCATGATTTAAAAAAAAAAAATTCAGCAATTGTTGAAATATTACATTTTTTGTTTGGTCCATTTGTCAAAACTAGAGACGGGTGAAATGATTCTTTTTTGTGAGTCGACCGAAAACGAAAAGAGTCGACTCCTGATTGTTTCAAAAATTATGTCTAAAACAGTGATGAGCAAAACTAATTTATAATTTACACCGAAAACGAATTGGAGAGCAAAAAAAAATTGTAAACTCTTCTCTCCTCAAAAATGTTGACAAACAAAAAAATGGTAATACGAGTTTACTTTTAATTAAAAAAATTTAAAAAAAATTAATTAAAAAATCGCGAATTAATCTTAACAGTTTCTACGTCTTAAATTTATTGATAACAAAAAAAGGGTAATACGAGTTTACCTTTAATTAAATTTTTTTTTTAAATAATTAATTAAAAAATCGCGAATTAATCTTAACGGATTCTACGTCTCAAATTTATTTATATAAAAAAATGGTAATACAAGTTTACCTTTAATTTAAAAAAAATGTAGAAATAATTAATTAAAAAATCGCGAACAATTTCTACGTCTCAAATTTAAATTAAAATAAATCGCATGTTTATTGAAATTAAGAAAAATGAGGGCAAAGTATTACGTTAAGATTTGGATCGCATTGAACACTTCCACTGAAATTTCCGCGCCGTTTCAGCACGCATACTCCCTCTAGCGGTGGAAAACTACGCGGCGGCTTTGCACAGACCGGAAACTTTACAACCGACGCCGATTCAACAACCCGCGTAGTGGACGGACGCGACGTCGCGACGCTCTCCCTCTGACGTTTTCCCGGCGCTCCGACAGGTGGCAGCCCATTCACCAATTCGTTCCATTCATGAGAGAAATGTGATTATATACAAAGTATTTACTTAAAATCGATTCAAATTGCCAAAAATTATTTAGTACATCTATTGAATGTTTTTTTTAAATATTTTTTTCTTTCCATATAACTAGATGACTGTAAAAAATTCTGTTGGAAAATGTACAGTTTTGATTGTGCTTCAGTAAAACAAATATTAATCTATATAAACTTACAGCTAGCAAAAGTATTCCTAAGGGCCCAAACAAAGTACTCCAGCACTGGAAATGATAAATAATTCAAATTCTTGTGAACAAAATCCAGTGACGGTTCGCCGTGTTTTTTCTGGTACGGCCAAGGAACAAGAGGTGGTAATACAGATAGGTAGGGTCAGTTGAGTGACCGCACCTATCTGTATTACCACCTCTTGTTCCTCGGCCGTACCAGAAAAAACCCGCGAACCGTCACTAAATTCCTTGACAAATTCCAATAATGGTCATGACGGCCCGTCCATTGATAAAACTCCCTCCACGTTCTTCTCTACATTAGCCCCTCGTCCCTCCACCTCGCTCAACAATTAAGCGACTCGGGGAGATGTTCTAATCGCCAATTAGAATTTTCAATTTCCCGGCTCGCTCAAAATGGCGCCGAATAAATTGCGGCCAAGGCAAATTGATTAAATTCCCATTCGAAGAAAAAAAAGAGAGAGGCCGCTCCGGAAAATACGAGAAGAAAAAAAGTCGGGGCAAACAAATCGACGCTGTGCAATTAATATCGAGTTTTCCTCTTCGCATGAAGCGATTTTTATTAGCCCTTACCGGTGGTGTTTGTATAAGGGCACGTTAGTTTCGCTCCGGGATTTTATTAACTCCGATAATTGGAGTTTGCAACAATTCTCGCGTGATGAGATTAACGAGTGACGGTTTGAAATTCATATTATTCGTTCATAAACAAATTACCAATGATGAAATAAGGTGTGAATCAATCTGTGGCGGCTCGTGGAACACGTTGATGGTAGGGCCACTTTTACAATTTATTGGATCGGATGATACTGACATTTGAAACGTCAAAATTATGAAAGATGGAAATGACAAATTAAAAAAATCAAAAATTTGCACATAAAAATCAATCATGTTAAAAATCTAAAGTTTAGACCAATAAAAAATATGCTCTTAATTAAGGTAAAAAACTAAAAATATAAGCACAAAAAATATCGAAAATTCGCGGTAAAAAAAATGCATGCCAAAAATCCGAAAATTTCAACAAAAGTTTAACCGAAACACAGAATATTTAGGGCAAAAACTCTAAAATTTGGAACGAAGAAACGAAAAAACAGGTCAAAAATCTAAAATATAGACCAAAAAAATCAAAAATGCTGATCTAAAAATAAAAAAGTCAAATAAAAAAAAAAAATTAAAAATTGAAATTTTTCAGCCCCCAAAATAACTCTTTAGCTCAAAATAAGTTGCCGACCAGAAACTCGAAAACCTCAGTTCCTGGAAGTCCCACAACAAAATTTAATGGACAAATAGTGTTCAGAATGGTCTCCGTCTTGAAAAAAATATATTTTTTTAAAATTAAATTTAATCGATTTTAGTTAAAAAGTAAAAAAAATCGTCTATAAAAAATAATAATTCAAGTTAAAAAATCTAAAATCAAGGGCAAGAAATCAAAAACTGTCAAAAAAGAAACTTGAAAATATCGACAAAAAAATACAAATAATCGCGCATAAAAATCAATCATTTTGGTGAAAACATCTAAAATATAGGATAAGAAATTCAAAAATTCGATCCTAAAAATCAAAATTGCGGACCAAAAAATCAAAAATTTTAACAAATCGAAAATTAAAAAAATTTAGGCTAAAAGATTAAAAATTTAGACCAAAATATCAAAATCCGGGCTTAACGATAAAAAATGAAAACAAGAAGATTGAAAAATTCAAGTCCGAAAATTGCCATTTTCGGCACTCGGGGTGATCAGTCCCAGAAAACATAGGAAAAAACTCAAAATTTGCTCTGTAGAGAAGGAAATTTGCACTCAATGTTTTGAAAAATTGTAAAAAATTAATCACTTGTAGAATTAGCTCCAAAATTACTAAAACTATGCAGAAAGAGTGTACTTTTCATTATTTGTAAAAAAAAATTGCAATATTGCTACTGAAAACAACAGAGATTGACTCAAAACTGCACTGGAAGGAACGAAAATTACACTCAATGTTTTTCAAAAATTATAACAAATTAATCATTTGCAGAATTCGTTTCAAAATTGCTAAAACCATTCAGAAACAGTGTATTTTTGATTATTTGAAAAAAAAACAATTGCAATATTGCATCTGGAAACAACAGGAATGGACTCAAAACTGCACTGGAGGGAACGAAAATTGCACTCAATGTTTTGAAAAATTGTAAAAAATTAATCGCTTGCAGAATTAGCTCTTAATTAAGATAAACAACTAAAGCAAATCGAAAATTTACGCAAATATCTAAAATTCGCGGTTAAAAAAATGCAGACCAAAAATCCGAAAAAATCCGAAAACAAAAAAAATCAAAAAGTTTAAAATTTGGAACGAAGAAATGAAGCACACAGGTCAAATATCTAAAATATAGGCAAAAAAAAATCAAAAATGCTGGTCTAAAAATAAAAAAAACAAACCACAAAATTGAAAAATCAAGAAAAACAAAAATAATTTTTAGCTCAAAATTAGTTGCCGACCAGAAATTCGAAAACGGTAGTCGAAAAGTAACCAAAAAGTAAAAGAATTTGCCCATAAAAAATAATTATTCAAGTTAAAAAATCTAAAATGAAGGGCAAGAAATCAGAAACTGTACTTGAAAATATCGGCAAAAAAAATAAAAAAGTTGCGTATAAAAACCAATTATTTAGGTTTAAAAAAATCTAAAACATAGGATAAAAAATTCAAAAAATCAAAATTGTGGACCAAAAACTCGAAAATTTTACCAAAAAAAATCGAAAATTTAGAAGAAAATTATTTAAGACACATTATTCAAAATTAGTCTGTCAAAATTTCAACCATCTGTTGCAATTAATGTGGAATTTCCATGCAAATTTCTGAAAAATGCGCCTTTTTGGTCATCAAAATTTGCTTTTTAATGCAACCATTTTTGTTGTGGTAAACTTGCGATTATTTTCTTTGGAAATTTGCAAAGACGCATTATTCAGAATTAGTCAGTCACGGTCTAAACCATCTGTTAAAATAAATGTGCAATCCCTACGTGAATTTTTGAAAAATGCGCCTTTTTGGTCATCAAAATTTTCTTTTTAGTGCAACCATTTTTATTGTGGTAAACTTGGGATTATTTTCTTTGGAAATTTGCAGAGACGCTTTATTCAGAATTAGTCAGTCACAGTCTAAACCATCTGTTAAAATAAATGTGCAATCCCTACGTGAATTTTTGAAAAATGCGCCTTTTTGGTCATCAAAATTTTCTTTTTAGTGCAACCATTTTTATTGTGGTAAACTTGCGATTATTTTCTTTGGAAATTTGCAAAGACGCATTATTCAGAATTAGTCAGTCACGGTCTAAACCAGCTGTTAAAATAAATGTGCAATCCCTACGTGAATTTTTGAAAAATGCTCCTTTTTGGTCATCAAAATTTTCTTTTTAGTGCAACCATTTTTGTTGTGGTAAACTTGCGATTGCTTTCTTTGGAAATTTGTAAAGACACATGATTCAGAAATAGTCTGTCAAAGTTTTAACCATCTGTTGAAATTAATGTGGAACTTCCACGCGGTGTTACAGGTGTTGTTTAACATTTAAAAAGTTTTTTTTTAAGAAAGTTAAAAATTCTTGCTGAGCTTAAGTCTAAAGGTAGTGGCTCTGTATAACGAGCCGCCCCTGGAGCCAATGAACTTTGCCGCTGAGAGAAAGTAAAAATTGGAAAATTTTTGCTCTACAACTTTTAATAGAAGTAATGCATAGTTTTCGCTAAAAATGCAAAAATTGATATATACCGGGTGGTTACTAGAAAACCACTCTTTTTTTCATGCATGTGCCAGGTGAAAATAGTCTTCAGACAGTCCAAATACACCTAAGTTTACAGGTCGCTAAGCTGTGGGTAAAACGTCGATTTTTTGCCTGATTTGAAGGGACTAAGTCGAGACAATTTGTATTATTCATGAACATGATGGGCATATAATTTTCTACTAACCCTTTTCTTCGTAGATATTAGTTCCAATAGCATGTAGGCATGTCCTAATTTTTAATTTTTAATATGCGACAGTCGTAATTTATCTCACAGCCAACTCTGAATAAAAATCTTGTGTCTCGCGCGTTATATTCTTCTTAAAACACAATCATGCGTCTTCATTATTCTCCTCCGCGTGACGTTTTGCGGGAAAATCATTTCCGGTGAATTGATTTTCGCGAGGGCTCGATGGGACGTGCCTTTATCTCCCTCTCTTCGATACATCTCGACGTCAATTTATATCCAAACCTAGGGCGCCATGAAACGCCGGCTGGCAGCACTCTCAAAGGGTAAATAGAATCAATGAGGGCCGATTGCGCGTCGCCGATCAGCCAGAGAAATCCGAAACAACGCTGCTGAGGTTGTTCACTGTTTGTCCTTCCTTCCTTCCTTCCATTACCCCTTATCGTACAAGACCAGAAATCCGATATTGCGAGCACAATGCAACCCTTTAACTGTTCTTACACAATTCGATCATGTTTTTACGAGAAGTTCCAACGCACAAATGCATCAGAATTCTACAAATTCTAGATTAAAGCAAATTCGATATTCGTTTACCTACATGTGAGTAAAACGGCTGAAAGTTATGTTAAAATAAGAGAGAGCTCAATGTATTCCAATGGGTAAAACAAGGATGTCAAATTTGAACGTTTTGTTTACGAAATGTCTGAATATCTAAGAAGATTTATTACATCTTCACACGGCTTCCAAGTACGTACAACATTGCGTAATGCATATTAATCCATCACAATTTTGAGTAATAGTTGAAAACTTTTCCCGATCCAACGAAGCCGTAATTTTCATTACTCTGTGTACGTCTCACAAACTTGTTGGAATGAAAGAATGATGGCGCAACTGAGTACGTGGCGCTTTCATTACTTTGTGTACGTTCCACAAACTTATTGCGATGACGTAACGTGATCAGGGGGTGGTGAAATAAAGTTTATAGGTGTGCGGATGAGAGTTCGAGGCACTTACATAATATCTCCGAGCTTGAGGCGGGTCTGTATAAGGGCACATGATTTATGGTCCGAGGTCGTGACGGCCCTTCGGCGACGAGTGTAACGGTTCGGCGGCATCTCATCGGCGACGCGAACCGCCGGTGACGAGCCGCGCCGCCGATTTGACATATGTCTTCCGGCAACACCACCCAACATCCTGTAACAATCAAGAATAACATTATTAGACAAATCTCACGACGTATGAAAATATTTGTGATTGTTTTTAAACAACAATCATTGTTTGCAGAGGTGGCTGTGGAATTAAACATGAACGTCGATTCTAATATGGCATCGTTGTCACTGAGGAGCAACGAATAAATTTTTGTATACGTGATATCATGGCAATTGTGCAATGTATTCGTGATGCTGGTCCCCGACAACACAGATAAGCTGCAGGTAGGCCTTTTGTATTTGCCTTATTCTTTCTTTGGAAGTGATTTAGATTTTACGAATTTATGGTTCAATAATTCTGCGTGAAAAATTGACGTTCATGTTTGATTCCACTGCCATCCGAGACTGCAATAATTATAGGACGCCCGTTAATTGGAGAAGTGTAAGAATGCACAGTTGCTGAGGACTAATGCTCATCAAATTCATCGTTGAATGCACACATCAGACAGAATAGTCGAGAGTTGTACCTTTGTTGAATTTTCTGATTAACGTGAATCGTACAAATTTGCCGATTGGTGTCGAAAGCAGTGGCGGCTCGTAGAACACGTTGATGGTAGAGCCGCTTATGCAATATACTCCTCCACCCACCTCTTTTTTTAGAAGAAAGAACGATTTATCTTCCTAGACCAAAGTAACTGGCGAAAAAGTGTTTTAAGAATTAATTATTAAAAATTCTTGCTGAGCTTGAAACTACAGGTAGTGCCGTGGCTCCTTGGCTCTATATAACGAGCCGCCCCTGACTCCGTGACATGTCAATCTCTCTATAGCAGTTTAGTTTTTTTTTTTGGAGTACCTCCATTTTTCAACGAGGTGCGAATTTTCTAAAAATATTTTGCTTTCTAGTTCCTGAACTTGACTTTTTTGAAATGTTTAAATTCTACAAAATATTCCATTTACTCCGTCGTTTAAAATCTCCGTGACTCCGTGACATGCCAATCTCTCAATAGCAGTTTAGTTTTTCTTTTTTTTTGGAGTACCTCCATTTTTCAACGAGGCGCCAATTTTCTAAAAATATTTTGCTTTCTAGTTCCTGAACTTGACTTTTCTGAAATGTTAAAATTCTACAAAATATTTTATTTACTCCGTCGTTTGAAATCTCCGTGACTCCGTGACATGTTAATCTCTCAATAGCAGTTTAGTTTTTCTTTTTTTTTTGGAGTACCTCCATTTTTCAACGAGGCGCGAATTTTCTAAAAATATTTTGCTTTCTAGTTCCCGAACTTGACTTTTTTGAAATGTTTAAATTCTACAAAATATTCTATTCACTCCGTCGTTTAAAATCTCCGTGACTCCGTGACATGTCAATCTCTCAATAGCAGTTTAGTTTTTCTTTTTTTTTTGGAGTACCTCCATTTTTCAACGAGGCGCGAATTTTCTAAAAATATTTTGCTTTCTAGTTCCTGAACTTGACTTTTTTGAAATGTTTAAATTCTACAAAATATTCTATTTACTCCGTCGTTTAAAATCTTTTAGGGTTTTAAAAATATTGTAAAAAATAAAAAGTAAAAACTTGTAACATTTTAGGTTGTAAAAGTATTCCTTGTAAATAAGACTTGTGCATAAAATTCAATTTTTAATCACTTCTCGAAACATTGATCATTCAAAATCCGTTTGGGTTTTGAAAATTTTTGATTGCTAAGCCGGCTGTGAATTTTTAAAATTTTGGTATTGGAAATATATATTTTTTTAATGTAAAAAGCAAGGAACATTTTTGCAAAATGTTTCAGTAGCTTATAATAATAATAATAATATATTTACGGGATTCACCCTGTACATTAAAGTATTAATTAGAATATAAAATATAAAAGAAAATATAAATATAAAATATAAAAATACAAAAATTAAAATTACAATTTAAAATTTAAAATTGCGACAACTTTGTGTGACAAACAAAAACAAGTTCAAAACAATATAATACAGTACGCTATACATTATTTATGAAAACTTAGCTTCATGAATTTTGGTAATATTTCCAGAACAATTTAGTTTTCCAAAATATTACTTTTTTACAATATGTTTCAGTTGCTTCATGAAATTTAGTTTTCAAAAATATTACTTTCACTTTAACGGTGAATTTTTGAAAATTTTGGTTTTTACGTTACAAAAATTGTTTTAAAAATACGAAACGCGGGGTTAAAGTTCTGCAAAAATTACATTCTTGCTATGAAACGTCATTTTTTTATTGATTGATTGTCAAGCTGGTTATGAATTTTTTTAGTTTTTGAATTTTTCGGTTTTTTAAAACATTAATTTTCAAACCGAAAAAATGGCACATTTTCAAAATTTCAAATTAATTTTAAAGGTAGAAATTTTGTAAATATATTAGCATTTTTGAGCAGTTTTATACATCAGTATTTATTTTTTTTTCATTTTTTTTTGTTCATGTGTTCGGCAACCTAAAACATTAATTTTCAAAAATGTATACCTCACCGAAAAAATGGCACATTTTCTAAATTCAAAATTAATTTTAAAGGTATAAATTTTGTAAATATATCAGCATTTTTGAGCAATTTTATACATCAGTATTTATTTTTTTTCAATTTTTTTTGTTCAAGTGTTCGGCAACTTAAAACATTAATTTTCAAAAATTCATAACTCACCGAAAAATGGCACATTTTCAAAATTCAAAATTAATTTTAAAGGTAGACATTTTGTAAATATGTATATTAGCATTTTTGAGCAATTTTATACATCAGTATTTATTTTTTTTCATTTTTTTTTGTTCAAGTGTTCGGCAACTAAAAACATTAATTTTCAAAAATTCATAACTCGGCGAAAAAATGGCACATTTTCAAAATTCAAAATTAATTTTAAAGGTAGACATTTTGTAAATATGTATATCAGCATTTTTGAACAATTTTATACATCAGTATTTATTTTTTTTCAATTTTTTTTTTGTTCAAGTGTTCGGCAACTTAAAACATTAATTTTCAAAAATTCATAACTCACCGAAAAAATGGTACATTTTCTAAATTCGAAATTAATTTTGAAGCTGGACATTTTGTAAATATATTAGCATTTTTAAGCAGTGGCGGCTCGTGGAACATGTTGATGGTAGAGCCACTTTTACAATTTATTGGATCGAATGAAATTGACGTTTAAAACGTCAAAATTATGAAAGATGGAAATGACAAATTATGCAATAAATTAAAAATTTGCACATAAAAATCAATCACGTTAACAACTAAAATATAAGCACGAAAAAACAAAAATTTTGACTAAAATCGAAAATTCGCGGTTAAAAAAAATGCAGACCAAAAATCCGAAAATTTTAACAAAAAAATAAATTATATTTAGGGCAAAAACTCTAAAATTCGGAACGAAGAAATGAAAAATACAGGCCAAAGATCTAAATTATAGGCCAAAAAAATAAAAAATGTTGGTCTAAAATTAAAATTAAAAAAACAAGGAAAACAAAAAATAATTTGCCATTTTCAGCCCCCAAAATAACTCTTTGGCTCAAAACAAGTTACCGACCAGAAACTTGAAAATGGTAGCCAAAAAGTAACCAAAAAGTAAAAAAATTCGCCCATAAAAAATAAAAATTCAAGTTAAAAATCTAAAATGAAAAACTGTCAAAAAAACTTGAATAAAATGAATACAGGTAAAAGATCTAAAATATAGGATAAAAAAATCAAAAATGCTGATCTAAATATAAAAAAAATGGAAACCAAAAAAATTGAAAAATCAAGGAAAACAAAAATAATTTGTCAGTTTCAACCCCCAAAATAACTCTTTGGTTCAAAACAAGTTACCGACCAGAAACTTGAAAATGGTAGCCAAAAAGTAACCAAAAAGTAACCAAAAAGTAAAAAAATTCGCCCATAAAAAATAATAATTCAAGTTATAAGTCTAAAATTAAAAACCTGTCAAAAAACTTGAATAAAATGAATACAGGTAAAATATCTAAAATATAGGATAAAAAATCAAAAATGCTGATCTAAATAAAAAAAAATGGAAATCAAAAAATTGAAAAAACGAGGAAAACAAAAAATAATTTGCCATTTTCAGCCCCCAAAATAACTCTTTGGCTCAAAACAATTTGCCGACCAGAAACTCAAAAACGTAGTCAAAACGTAACCAGAAAGTAAAAAAAAATTATAATTCAAGTTAAAAAATCTAAAATGGTGGGCAAGAAATCAAAAACTGTCATAAAAACTTGCGTATAAAAATCAATAAGTTAGGTTAAAAAATCTAAAATATAGGATATAAAATTAAAAACTTCGAGTAAAGATTCGATCCTAAATATCAAAATTGCGCACCAAAAAAATCGAAAATTTTAACAAACAAATCGAATATTTAAAAGAAAATGATTTTCTTTGGAAATTTGTAAAGACGAAACATCGAAACTAAAAAAATTCGAATCTTCGAAACATCGAAACTTCGAATCTTCAAAAGTGCGAATCTTCTAATCTTCGAATCTTCGAAACTTCGAAATTGGAAATCTTCGAACAAAAATTCCAACCCTACTTTCGACTACTCGCCAGACATTATTTAAATTATGTTTGGCTTAAAGCAAGGAGAGCTTGATCGATAACCGTTTTTGATACGTCCCAATCAATTTGTAGTATCCTGTTAAATTAATTAGCTCAGTGACGTAGATCCGATCCGATAAATACATTTGTAAAAAAATCCTGCTCAGTCGAGCCGAATTGTACTTGATGATTTATTATTATTTATTTAATCGCTTTGAAATAATCAAAGTTTAGATATGTAGGTTGCGTGTGCATCGAGCCTTTTAAGAATTAAGTTCGCGCCCCCGCGAAGTAATTCCCAGAGTGGCGCTCTAATCTCTACTTAAATTAAGTTCCGCACGAGAAACTTCTGTTATTAAAGGGAGGGGGGCGAGGGGGTGTGCTAAAATTGCTAATGTGCTCCAGACACTTATTGCAAGATTTACCTGTACGTGGATTAAATATAAACACGCAACAAAAATGTTTAACATGAAGTATATCTTCTAGTTTTATGCAAAAACATTTTAACTTTAACAACTTGCACTTTAAGAAAAGCGTTATTTTTTTACATTGCATCACTCATTCTGGTTTAAACGGACGGCTTTATTTATATCCCTACTCTAAGATCCATCCGGTAAGTCCGTGCGTTGATATTAGGGCTGGAATTTAAAAGATTTCAAATTTCGAAGCTTCGAAGATTCGTGTTATTTTCTAATCTTATGATCTCCGTATCGAGGAAGGACAAGCTGTTATTTTTCTTCCAAGAGCTTCGAAGATTCGTGTTATTTTCTAATCTTATGATCTTCGTATCGAGGAAGGACAAGCTGTTATTTTTCTTCGAAGATTTCCAATTTCGAAGCTTCGAAGATTTGTGTTATTTTCTAATCTTATGATCTCCGTATCGAGGAAGGGCAAGCTGTTATTTTCTAATCTTATGATCTTCGTATCGAGGAAGGGCAAACTGTTATTTTCTTCGAAGATTTCCAATTTCGAAGCTTCGAAGATTTGTGTTATTTTCTAATCTTATGATCTCCGTATCGAGGAAGGGCAAGCTGTTATTTTCTAATCTTATGATCTTCGTATCGAGGAAGGGCAAACTGTTATTTTCTTCGAAGATTTCCAATTTCGAAGCTTCGAAGATTTGTGTTATTTTCTAATCTTATGATCTCCGTATCGAGGAAGGGCAAGCTGTTATTTTCTAATCTTATGATCTTCGTATCGAGGAAGGGCAAACTGTTATTTTCTTCGAAGATTTCCAATTTCGAAGCTTCGAAGATTCGTGTTATTTTCTAATTTTATGATCTTCGTATCGAGGAAGGGCAAGCTGTTATTTTCTAATCTTATGATCTTCGTATCGAGGAAGGGCAAACTGTTATTTTCTTCGAAGATTTCCAATTTCGAAGCTTCGAAGATTCGTGTTATTTTCTAATTTTATGATCTCCGTATCGAGGAAGGGCAAGCTGTTATTTTCTAATCTTATGATCTTCGTATCGAGGAAGGGCAAACTGTTATTTTCTTCGAAGATTTCCAATTTCGAAGCTTCGAAGATTCGTGTTATTTTCTAATTTTATGATCTTCGTATCGAGGAAGCGTAAGCTGTTATTTTTTAATCTTATTTAAATAACTAACAATTTAAATGTTATATTAAAAACATATTAATTAAAAATGCCGTATATTCTGTTCCGGAATTTATTGAATTATTTGCTATCCAGCACACTTGACATGTTATTTTATTTTAGTTATATATTATATGTTCAATTTTAATTACTGTGTGTATCAACAAATGTTATATGTATTTTCAGTTTTGTTGATACTTTTAGGTTTAGTTAATATTTTATTGTTGACGAATGTATCTATAGTATGTATAGAAATAACATAATAAATGAAATTCAATTCAATTCAATTCAAATGAAATTCAATTATGATCGTCGTATCGAGGAAGGGCAAGCTGTTATTTTTCTTCGAAGATTTCCAATTTCGAAGCTTCGAAGATTTGTGTCATTTCCTAATTTTATGATCTTCGTACCGAACTTCCTGTTCAACTGTGAATTGAAACATCACATTTTACCGGTTGAAAATTGTTACTATGTCAAGATTTAAAGATTCATAGAAAACCAGCAATTCCGACATTATAGATAATAAAAACAAACGCACAAACATATTTGCCCACTTATGTAAACACGCATTGAATCCGATTCATTCATTTTCTGCCATTAACAATGTTTCCTTATTAACGATTATTTTTTACTATCGTTATTTTTCTTTAAAAACTTGAACCCTCGACGCTTCGAATCTTCGAAACTTCGCAGAAACTTCTAAACTCCGCGTCTTCGAAACATTGAAACTTCGAAACTTCGGATTCTCGGCAACTTCGCTACTTCGCAGCTTCGAAATTTCTAAACTTCCAAACTTTGCATTTTCGAGACTTCTAAACTCCGCATCTTCGAAACATTAAAATTTCGAAACTTCGCAACTAGGATTCTTCGAATCTTCAAAAAACTTCGACATTCTCTTCGTTACTTCGGATTCTTCGGCTACTTCGCTACTTCGCAGCTTGGAAATTCGAAACTTCTAAACTTTCTAATTTTGCATTTTCGAAACTTCGAAACTCCGCATCTTCCACAACATTAAAACTTGGAAACTTCGCAACTACGATTTTTCAAAAAAAAATCGAAAACTTCGACATTCTCTTCGTTACTTCGGATTCTTCGAAGTTTCGAAGTTGCGAAGCTTGGAATTATTAAGACCCCTAGTTGAAATAATTAATAAACTTCATTTAACAAGTAACCTGCGGCTACTAGATGTATTAAGACCAACAGTATGATAATTAGTTGAGTATTTTTTTACTTGAGTAATCAAACATTACAAACTTTTAATTTCTACTTAATTCTGAGTTTAAATAAATCATATAGTTAATTCATTACTTAATTTTTCAAGATTTAAAATTTAAGAAAGTCCCTAGTGGTTCGCTAATTTTTTTAGCAGTTTATCTAATAATTTCTCCTTTTTTTTTAAACTAAAACCAATTAATTTCAATCACTGCAACATAAATACAGCCATTAAACATTTATAACATTGCTCGCGATTGACATTAAATATTTATCTCATTTTAAGTTTGAGCTTTAATAATTCAGTTTGACCCATCATCGCGGGGAAAATAAATTATTAAACTCTCTCTCTCTCTCTCGGATGGCGTAAATTCGTTAATCGTAAAATGGAGAAATACATCGCCTCTGCTCCGGCGAAAACCTATAATAATCGTTCCTTCGGTCGCTTAGAAGTAATTAAAATGTCAGTGCGCTTTCTTTTTCTCCCACTTCCAGCGAAAATAAAATTTCAGTTTAATTTTCCTCGCGTAATCGCAGAGAATATTAATTGGAACCAGCGGCACGGAGATGATTTTAAGGGCGGAAGATCGTTTGCTTGGAAGTAAAAAAGAAAATGTACATTTCATAACGAGGGTTGATATCTGTAAAGTTTGATCCAGAGTGAGATAAAGGCACGACCAAGAACACCACATTTTTTCTGGATTTATTGCCAATAACCTGGACGTACAGTTTAGACTGAGTTTTATCATTATTTTTTTCCTAGGACACTAAAAAAACGATTTAATAGAATGCCACCTTAGAATGTTTTTAATCGTCGTTTGATCGTATTGACCACTCCAACTTTGTAGTTTTGAAGACGGTTCCATAAATATCTTCAATTTAACAATTGATGTATTAATAATATTTCCCCACATTTTTGTTAATTTTTTTAAATAATGGCAGTTCCTGTTGTAATTTCATGGTTTTCCAGAAGGGACACTTTTAATTATTTATTAGCGTGGTGTATTAATTCGATTAAGTGTCAACAATTATTCTGATCCAATCAATCTTTTGATGATCAGTGATTTTATAACCGATCCACAATGTGGAAGCACTAATGGGGCCTTTGGAAGCGACATCACCCCCACCCCCGTTCCCCGTTCCCCGTAAAAGTTCCGCGTGACGACCATTGCCTCGGATGGAACTTTCACGGATCGTTAGGTGTCCCAGAGGTGGCACTGCTGGCAGGCCCTGCGGCGGTGCCACCGCCAACCTCTATTACTATTCGGGTCGGATCCGGGAGCAACAGGTTCCGGGGCACCGCTCAACAAGTGCCCGAAGGATTATTCTGTTCGCCCCCAATCTAAATATGTCCGGGATCGCTATTAATGCAGAAACTGGGTTGTCCCTTATCTATGCAAGGATTTGCATAATTATTCTAATATGGAATGGTGGATTAATTTTGTTTACAATTAATTATACAGGGTGTTTCAGAGCTCAATCACGTGCTCATTTGTCAAAATTTTGAAAAATGTTTCATACAAAAGTTGTGCAGGATAGTGAGCTGCACGCCCTAAAAAGATTTAAATTTATACAGGCTGTCTCTTAACAAAGTTACAGACCAAACTTATGTTTTTTTTTAATGGAACACCCTGTATATTTTAGCATTTTTAGATTCCTTGTTACTTGGAGATCAAAATGACTTAGCTTTCGGCGACTGAAACCGGGCCGTTTTCGTGTTATTCAGTTGTTTATACAAAAATTTGAACAAAATTGTTAAAGTGCTCCCCTGAAACGAATAAAGATAATTCATTCTAATTTAGTGGTGAAGTTCAGTTGAACTTTAGTCTTCAAAATTACTCTATCAACCAAAACATAACTCAGCGTATTATACAGGGTGATAGCCATACGCAAACTGCACAATTTCTATTTTTTTGCAAATGACACAACCTATATATTATTTCATAATTTGAAAGTTTATTAAGTAAGCTTTCGTTTCATATAAGGTTTCATATATCTGAAGTTGATGGTTACTCTAATATTTCAAAATTCGTTGGTGATTTGCATGTTTTTATTATTAGTTTTAAAATCTAGGTACCAATCATTTTAAATAATAAAAAAAAACAGGTGACAATAATTACTACATTGAATACATATAAATCGCATAATATTCTCGTTATATTACTGGCTATAAAGACATTTTCATTAATCCCATAAAAGCGTAAGCAACGCAATCAATTTCCTTATCACTTCGAATTATGTTTTCTATACATACATTAACGCTAAGCGAAAATGTTCCGATTTTTTTTTGATGTTGCTGCGAACGTCAAGGGAAAAGTGATAATACGCAAAAATTTTCTTTACCTTAAACTGAATTTATAACGTAATATTTCCCCCCTTTAAACAAGATTTCCATGTGACAGTTTATTGATTTTTACACGCTGTTTACACATAAAAAAAATGCCGATGTTGCCACCATGAAGCTTCTTCCGATCGGCATCAGGAAAAGTTACATTAAATGTAAACAGTGTAAAAATCAATAAACTGTCACCTGAAAATCTTGGTTAAAGGGGGGGAGTATTATGTTATAGATTTATTTTTATTTTTGCGTGTTATCACTTTTCCACCAAAAAATTTTTCTCGCTTAGCGTTAATGCATGTATAGAAAACATAATTCGAAGGGGGTATATTACTTTATCCATCCAATTTTAGTGAAAGTTTCAATTCAGTTTAATTATGGATTACCATAAATGTAACAAAGACGGAATATAGACTTAAATTTATTTAATGCATCTGCAACAAAATTTTTGGATTACCACATAGTTTCCTGCATTTTATTGAAGATTCCTAATTCTACATTGTACAACAAAGTATTGGCTTTCAGCATTAATCGATATTCCACTTAAATTTCGTCCATTCGCTAACAATGGTATTCATAACATTAATTTCTCTCTCCCTCAGCCCTAAATTCCCTTAAAAGAACGGTGAGCGTTTGTTATTCCAACACGCTCACAAACTACATTTACTACCTTACACATCGCACGAATAACAACTTAATGTTCAATTTGAAGCCTATGACGCGTCAGCAAAGAAAACTAAAAAAAAATCAACTTTTTTAATACTCATCGTAGCCCATTGAGGTATACCTTCTTTTTCATCAGAAAAACGAAAGAAATTGATTGCCGTTAAAAAATTTCAGCTAACTTCAATAGCAAAAAAATTAATCAGTCACCATGAGCATTTTAGAAAATTAAAAAAAAAATGATTTTTCAGACTTTGATCGGCCGTAACGGCTAAACGGAAACTTCAAATTGAACGCGGTTTGCAAATCTGTGCTCCTCGGATGTCAATTAGTCGGATTCAATTAAAATTGGCGATTTTTAATTTTTGACGAAAACATGAAAATCTACGCAAGGGTACCCCCTTCTAATTTTTTCTCAAAAATTGGCTTTGGAATAATTTCCTGAAGAAACCACTGGTTCGATTCTGGGTTTCTACACACCACTGGAAAGATCCCTTCAAGACGCCTCGGAAAATGTACTTTCGCAAGAACAAATGTCAAATTGAGGCCCGTGACGCGTCAGCAAAGAAAACTCGAAAATGGAAAAAATCGAAAAAATCAACTTTTTTAATAATTATCGTAGACCATTGAAGTATACCTTCCTTTACATCAGAAAAACGAGTGAAATTGACTGGCGTTAAAAAATTTCAGCTAACTTCAATAGCAAAAAAATTAGTCAGTCACAGTGAACATTTTAGAAAATTTACAAAAATAATTGATTTTTCAGACTTTGATCGGCCGTAGCGGCCAAACGAAAACTCCAAATTGAACGCGGTTTTGAAATTTGTGCTCCTCGTACGTCAATTAGTAGGATTCAATTAAAATTAGAGATTTTTAATTTTTGACGAAAACTTGAAAATCTACCCAAGGGTACCCCCTTCTAACTTTTTCTCAAAAATTGGCTTTGGAATAATTTCCTGAAGAAACCACTGGTTCGATTCCGGGTTTCTACACACCACTGGAAAGATCCCTTCAAGACGCCTCGGAAAATGTACTTTCGCAATTGTAAATGTCAAATTGAGGCCCGCGACGCCTCAACAAAGAAAACTCGAAAATGGAAAAAATCGAAAAAATCAACTTTTTTAATAATTATCGTAGACCATTGAAATATACCTTTTTTCATCAGAAAGACGAAAGAAATTGACTGGCGTTAAAAAATTTCAGCCATCTTCAATAATAAAAAAATTAGCGTGTCACCATGAACATTTAAAAAAAAATTGATTTTTCAGACTTTGATCGGCTGTAGTGGCTAAACGAAAACTCCAAATTGAACGCGGTTTTCAAATCTGTGCTCCTCGTACGTCAATTAGTCGGATTCAATTAAAATTGGCGATTTTTAATTTTTGACGAAAACATGAAAATCTACCCAAGGGTACCCCCTTATAACTTTTTCTCAAAAATTGGCTTCGGAATAATTTCCTAAAGAAACCACTGGTTCGATGCCGGGTTTCTACACACCACTGGAAAGATTCTTTCAAAACGCCTCGGAAACTGTACTTTCGCAAGAACAAATGTCAATTTGAAGCCTGTGACGCGTCAGCAAAGAAAACTCGAAAATGGAAAAAATCGAAAAAATCAACTTTTTTAATAATTATCGTAGACCATTGAAGTATATCTTTTTTTCATCAGAAAGACGAGAGGAATTGACTGGCGTTAAAAATTTTTAGCTATCTTTAATCGCAAAAAAATTGGCATGTCACCATGAACATGTTAGAAAATTTTCAAAGAAAAATCGATTTTTCAGACTTTGATCGGCTGTGGCGGCTGAACGAAAACTCCAAATTGAACGCAGTTTTCAAATCTGTGCTCCTCGTGTGCTAATTGGTCGAATTCAATTAAAATTGGTGATTTTTAATTTTTGACGAAAACATGAAAATCTACCCAAGGGTACCCCCTTATAACTTTTTCTCAAAAATTAGCTTTGGTCGGATTCAATTAAAATTGGTGATTTTTAATTTTGGACGAAAACCTGAAAATCTACCCAATGGTACCCCCTTCTTACTTTTTCTCAAAAATTGGCTTTGAAATAATTTTCTGAAGAAACCACTGGTTCGATTGCGGGTTTCTAGACATCACTGGAAAGATCCCTTCAAGATGCCTCGGAAAATGTACTTTTGCAAGAACAAAAGTCAACTTGAAGCCCGTGACGTGTCAGCAAAGAAAACTCGAAAATGGAAAAAATCGAAAAAATCAACTTTTTTAACAATCATCGTAGACCATTCTTCTTCATCAGAAAAACGAGAGAAATTTATTGGCGTTAAAAAATTTAAGTCATCTTTAATAGCAAAAAAAATAGCGTGTCACCATGAACATTTTCAAAAAAAGTCGATTTTTCAGAATTTTGAACGGCCGTAGCGTCTAAACGAAAACTCCGAATTGATCGCGGGTTTCAAATCTGTGCTCCTAGTGTGTAAATTAGTCGGATTCAATTGAAATTGGCGATTTAAAAATTTTGTCAAAAACCTGAAAAACTGTCCAAGGGCCCCTCCTACTTTTGCCAATATCTCCACAGCAATGAGTTGCATTAAGATAATATAACAACACTAGTGTTGTTAAAGGTACCTTAACATTACTTGTTGCTAAGGAGTTATTGGCATGATAACATTTTTGGATAAAATAAAATTCATTAAACAGACCGAGCGACCCAATCAGGGAAATATTTGTCATGTTCATCCACTCAAAATCCAAAAGTCTAAACTATCGGCTACTGACAGCGGAATGCTTTTCGTGGTCAACTAATTTGAGATATTCAGAAGTGACGTAAACGGTGGTTTCATGCTCGAATTCCCGCAGGTTTATCTTTATCAAAGGGCATTACTGTAATTATTTCAAGAAGTTAGATTCGGAGGTATAATTTATTTATTTGATTTATTTATTTAGACGTTTCGACTTTTACAAGAATACATAATTAAAGGGATGATTAATGTCTTTATTGGCTTTATTTATTGGCTTGAACGTAAATTATACATTACGTATAATAATAATAATAGATATTGTATAAGATTTTGTAATTAGTAGCAAAGGTTTTGCAATCAAATCAATACGATTTGTTGGTTCCCGGCGCACCCACCATAACTGTAACTTTAATATAAGCCATATTTTTCTATCTTAAATATTTAAGGCCAAAAAGATTCTTTGCCGCTTTAGTGAGATACAATCAGCAACTCTGATTTAACATCCAATATAATAGCAATCCCACCCCTAACTATCAACTATGCCTTCTTCTTCTCAGGGGATGGTGGAATGAAAGCAGCTTATTAGATCAACTGGTGGCGGCGTCGGCGAGACACAAAAAGGGAGGTGTGGACGAGAGGTAGAAATCCCTTCCGCTCTCCATCACCAGCACCGGTGTCAATCAGTAACGATGCTTCGGGTACGGAGTCCCGGAGCGGAGGGCTCCGGGCCTCGAATCCCTCGCGGTCTCATCGATCCCCGCCCGGACCGGCTCCGCCGTATTTATAGCTGCAACCAAATACGCACCCTGATGTTCGAAATACGGACACCACCTGTTCGAGTATGAATCATTCGTTATTTTTTTGTTTTTTGCTAGTCCGCTTTGATCGCATGTTTACCCGGGAAATTGTAATTAATGGAAGTAGTTTTTAATTCACTTTGCTGATTTTTTTTTGACGTCGGCTTGAGACGTATAGACACATGGCTAGGTTTAATAATTGGCGTAAAAGAAATTTATTGAATAAAATGATTTGCTCTTTAGATTTCATGGAAAATAGTTCCTAAAATAGTTTTTAATTCTGCCTTGCTAAATGCATTTCGTGGCTGAATGGTCAAACCGATGCCAAAAAATAAAACAAAAACAAAAAATGCATTTCTTTTATTGATTGGAAGTTGGCGATAAATTTCAGCTACTAGACCGGCGCCTCCACCTAAATTTATAAATACTTGTAATTTCAACAGATTAAGTAACGTTGAATAAAAAATCATTTAGAATCAATTACCAGTGATATTACAGTAATAACAATAAGATTTTAACTTATGATTTACTTGGATTTTTCGATAAGACATATGCTGAAACATAGCTAATTAAAAAATAAATCATTTTTAGTCAAAGTTTAAAGTCTATATTTTCAGCTACAAATATTCTAACGGGTTTTGCTTACAATATTAAACAATAAAAAAAGGGGACATATTTTACTTTTTTTTTTTAATATAACACAAAAAAATTAGTAAATTGGAAATAACTAAAATTCAACGCTATTGTCCTATTTCGCGTATTGAAACTGATTTTGTATATTATTTTATATTGAGTGTAAACCTGATTACACATGTAGGTTGCATGAAAAATAAATTTCAGTGCATCATGAAAATTGCGAATCACGAAACCGGCATTGGACGTACGAGTGAATTCCATTTGCGTTCGATTTGTAATTTACTTTCCACAAAGGTGCACCCGCGCATAAATCCATCCACGTCGAAACGGAATCACATTACACGCCCAAACGATCGTAAATATACAAATTTCTCTCAATTGCGGTTGTTAAAATAAAAAACTAATTGAAAAATACATGCTGCATCATACAATAAAATTGTATGATGGGGAAATAAAATTACCATTTTTTTACCTTCGAATTTGCGCCAGGTTTCGGTATCTGGACCATTGCCGTTAACATTCGTGAATGTATACAGGGTGTTGCATGACGTACTGAATGCAAGGAGCATAATCCGAAGTGAAAAATGTTATATTAAGCATTAAATTTTGATGGTAGAGCCACTTATCATACACAATATATCTCACCGCCTCCTTTTCGAAGAAAAAAAATCGATCATTGAAAACCTTTACTTGTTGCAAAAGCACAAAAAAAAATAAAGACGAAAAATAGTCCGCATTCAATCTTCTTCGTCCACAGAACTCAATTAAATGACGAATTGTATTTTGTAACCGTATCTACATCACCTTAAATTAAGAATTTGAAACTTATTTTTGGTTAAAAAACGGAAAATATAATTTCGATCTTATCTAGTACCGAAAAAATTAGCAAAATCTGAAAAAAAAATTTTTTTTGTGTCTTATCTGCATCTATTCGGCGAGTACAACACTTTGCTGAAAGAATTTCCCAAATTTGGTCATCCGTGTACACGATATCCCAAAAAAAAAACAATTGAAGATAAATGTTTTTTTTTTTGGTCCTGTACATTTATTCGTACTTTTCAGGAGGAATTTTTAAAATCGGCCATTTTATTCAAGAGCTATCTTCTCAAAACCACAGAACAATTGAGCAATTTATTTTTTTTTATATGGCGAGTGTAATAATAATACTTTCCTGGAAGAATTTTAAATATCTGTTTATCCGTTCAAAGACCAGAAAACAATTATACGGCAAATTTATTTTTTTTGGTTCTAATTACATCTTTCGGATGAATATAAGACTTTGCCGAAAGAATTTTACAAATCTCGTCGTCAGTTCAAAAGTTAAAAGCAGTTTTTGCATTTTGTGTTTTTAAATTCTTAACCCGTATACATAAAATTTTCCATATTTTGACGTTTGAATCTTCAAAATCGAACAATGCGTGCAGCAGTTGTGCAATTAAAAAAAAATCAAAATCGCGTTTTTAAAATGTTGGAAATTTCAAAAATGCAATTTTTGCATTTTGTGTTAATGTCAAGAAAAAATTCTTAACCCGTTCTAAAATACATAAAATTTTCCATATTTTGACGTTTGAATCGTCAAAATCGAACAATGCGTGCGGCAGTTGTGCAATTTAAAAAATCAAAATCGCGTTTTTAAAATGTTGGAAATTTCAAAAATGCATTTTTGCATTTTGTGTTAATGTCAAGAAAAAAATTCTCAACCCGTTCTAAAATACATAAAATTTTCCATATTTTGACGTTTGAATCGTCAAAATCGAACAATGCGTGCAGCAGTTGTGCAATTAAAAAAAATCAAAATCGTGTTTTTAAAATGTTGGAAATTTAAAAAAAATGCAATTTTTGCATTTTGTGTTAATGTCAAGAAAAAAATTCTTAACCCGTTCTAAAATAAATAAAATTTTCCACATTTTGACGTTCGAATCGTCAAAATCGCACAATGCGTGCGGCAGTTGTGCAATTTAAAAAATCAAAATCGCGTTTTTAAAATGTTGGAAATTTAAAAAAATGCAATTTTTGCATTTTGTGTTAATGTCAAGAAAAAAATTCTTAACCCGTTCTAAAATACATAAAATTTTCCATATTTTGACGTTTGAATCGTCAAAATCTAACAATGCGTGCGGCAGTTGTGTAATTGTAAAAAAATCAAAATCGCGTTTTTAAAATGTTGGAAATTTAAAAAATGCAATTTTTGCATTTTGTGTTAATGTCAAGAAAAAAATTCTCAACCCGTTCTAAAATACATAAAATTTTCCATATTTTGACGGTTGAATCGTCAAAATCGAACAATTTTTTTTTCGGTAAGTACGCTTACCATTTTCGAACATGAAGTGAATATTAATGTAGTTGGAAAATTTCAGCAGACATTACAGCAAAACTGATATCGATTGTACAGCCTATTGTAAGTGCAATCTTTGAGTTCGTGCAGCGGCGCAGACCCGGCGCATCCACCGGAATGCAAATACTTTTGCAGCGCGAAAGTAACGGCAATTATTATGAAAGCCGAAATTATATAGCTGTTTGGCTTTGCGTTAATCCACGTCGGCATTATGCAAATCCGCTGAAGCGCATTAAATTACGACGGCGGCTAACGAACGGCCGCGTTTCGCTACATTTTAATAATTTCAATTCATTATGCGTCCGAATAATGCTTTGTTTGTTTTAGTGTCAATATGTAACGCCCGGAAAATTAATATACAGTGTGGTCAAAAAGTCCTGAAATATTTACGTACATATAAGTACGTATATTTTCTCTCTTTAGTCCTGAAATATTTTTTTGTGCCAAAAAGTACGTATATTTTCTCTCTTTCTCGCGAGAGACAAAGCAAGTTTTAATACCCGTTCGGTAAATATTATTTCGTTGTTGGGATTTCTTTGTTATCGCAACAGAGGGCAATTTTATTTTCCGGCCGCACGAGTGGAGAAACTTGAGAGCCGGGGGCGATACAACAAAGCCGGGCGTCGCGGCGCCGAAAGTCGCACCTGTTAGAGGCTCCAACTTAATGAAGAAATTGCAACGGTCTTGCGGTGCCCCTTTGATCCGGAAAGTTCTGTTTAAGGGGTCAGCGGTAAATACTGGAAGTTGGTCGAACTAATTTCCAACCGCAATAAAATGAGAATTAAATATTGTTTCTCCAGCAGAACACCTACAGACCGGTTTCTACCTTTCAGGTCCCATCAGCGCAGTTAGTTGGCAACGGAAATTACTTTTCACTTCAAAAATCCTAACAACCCATTTTTGGATTTTTTGTTTTTTTTATAGCTTCGTATATCTACTCATCCCGTAAAATATCACTTTCGGAACTTGTTACGTACAATATTTTTTCTGCAGCCATTTTTTGTATGTTAAAAAAATGGTGATGTAGCCATCATGTTACTTAGCCATTTATATTTACGCTTTCGTGGTTTATTTTCAATTTAAATCATATTTTAAATGTACATCGAACGTTTACAGACTTGGATGAATCTGACATGTAAAACGTGAAAATTATGAAAGATGGAAAAATTATACTGCAAATTTAAAAACTGACTTTACTCAAAAACTAAAGAGATTTTGGAAAAAACTTATTCTTTATAAGTTGTTCATATTAGCATTCTCTACAATTATTATTCACATAAATTTGCTGTAACTATTATCGTTTCATAATTATAAACCAAAAATGAAAAAATAAAAAAACGAATAACAATAATTTTATGAAAAATATTTTCAAACCAAAGATGTTTATTTCTTTGTTGTCTTCAAGTTTGTTTAAATGTTTTTGTGATATTTTTCATATTTACAAAAATATTGGAAAAAAAACAAAAAATAGTTAAGGTAAACACCCACTTTACCAAATTTAATAAAATTTTACCAAAAGCTTTTCAGTTCTTCGTATTATTAAATAAGATTTACGTTCAAAGTTTCACATTAATTGCTCTATTAGTTTTTATGATACAGCGCGCGCAGACAGACACACACACAGACACAATTTTTTTCCAGAAATTGCTGAAATGGCTTCTAGGGACCCGAAAACAGATATTTCCGTAAAAAAAAAAAAAATGAAAAAAACGATCACAATACTTTCTCGTACTTCGTAACGGAGAAAGTAAAAAGCAAAAACTTACACGAATGTTATATGACAAGAGCTGTCATAATTAAATACGAAGCTGATGTTTTTGTCAAGGCCGTCTATATATACACGCAAAATCGTCCAGAAAGTAAAGAAAAGCGTCCCGAAAGTAGTTATTTTATGTAAATTGGTACTTTCGAATTTTTTTTCGATTTTTTCGGCTGCAGAAAAAATATTTTCTGTAAAAATAGAGTACAGGAAATTAGTTAGAAGTTTTTATAAAGCAACCGCAGAAAATGTTTCATTGGTTTACAATAGCTTTATTTGTCTAAAAAATTTTGGAAAGTTAGTTTAAAGTGGAAATTTTGCCAATCGGCTTTTCGTCATGGAAAATTCCCGAAAAATTAATGATAACCCATCTTTGATTTTTTTTTTCTTATCTAGCCACGTGTCTAAATTTTTTTTTTAAACGAATTTCAAATTCATTGAGGGATTTTCGGAATAATTGAAAAAAACTGATCAAAAGTGTACTTGTTTAAAACAGATAGATTGCGGAAAAAAAACTGGTAATAACCCATTTCTGATTTTTTTTTTGTCTTACAGCAACACATATCTAAAATGTTTTCTGTAAATTTGATTCGGATTCATTCGAGGATTATCGAGAAAATGGAGGAAATCAATTCGAAAGTGGGCATCTTGCCAAGCAGCGATTTCTCATAGGAAATTCCAGACAAATTAGTGATAACCCATTTTTGAATTTATCTTTTGTTTTCTAGCCACGTGTGTCTAAAATGTTTATTTGAAAATAAGTTTCAAATTCATTGAGGGATTTTCGGAATAATTGAAAAAAAAATATTCAAAAATGTACTTGTTCAAAGCAAGATAATTTGAATATAAATTGCGGGAAAAACTAGTTATAAACCATTTCTGATTGTTTTACTTTCTCCGTTACAAAGAAATACGACAAATACAAAAAATACGAGAAATATTTTCCAAATTTTTTTTTTGCGGAAATATCCGTTTTGATGTCCCTAGACGCGAATTCAAAGATTTCTGGCAAAAAATGTGTCTGCGTGTGTGTGTATGCGACTGTGAGCGCTGTATCTTAAAAACTAATAGAGCAATTGATATGAAACTTTGAACATAAGTCTTATTTGATAATCTGAAGAACTGATAAGCTTTTGGTAAAATTTCGTAAATTTCGTGATTCAAACAGCGATTTCTCATAGAAAATTCAGGACAAACTGTTTTTTGGATGTTTCTTTTGTTCTATCTCCATGTGTCTGAATTTTTTTTTTAGATTTTGGAATAATTGAAAAAACTAGTCAAAATTGTACTTGTTCAAAGCAGAAAAATTTCAAGGTAAATTGTTTAAAAAAATTTGTAATAACCCTTTTAATTTTTTCTTTTATCTTATAGCTGTATGTGCCTAGAATGTTTCCTGAATGTTTTTTTTTTTAATTAATTTGAGGATGTTCGCAAAAATTATAGAAATCTCGTCGAAAGTGTACCTTTTTAAAGCAGCGATGTTTCATGAAAAAATATAGAAAATCTAGTGATATGTGGATTTTCCTTTATTTTGTACAATTTTGAACAATTATTGTAAATCCTACATTGTATATTTAAATTTTAAACATGTTGACGTTCACATCCACTATATGTAAAATATTTTGTTAAACTGTATGTACAGCATTTTATGTACCAAAGTGGCAATCGGTGAATAAAATTGAATTGAATTGTAGCAACATATGTCTTAAATGTTTTCTGAAAATAAAATTCGACACCATCGAGTAATTTTCAGATAAATTGAAGAAATCTATTCTAAACAGTTACGTTTAAAAAAAATATACGAAAAAACTTGTGCTAACTAAAATTGATTCAAATTCATCTAGAGGCTTTCGGAAAAATTAAGAAAATTTGCAAAGCATTTATCATGGAAAATTCTGAAAAAAAAGCTAGGGATTTTTGGATTTTTCTTTGACTACATATGTCTCACCCACATTTTTACTTTCTTACTGGGTGTTGCTTCCCTCAAAGCGAGGGAGCATGTGAATTGTTTGTGCAAAACGGGTTTACAGGATTTAAGACCTTAACTGTTTTTTGTTTTTTGCCAATATTTTCTTAAATATGAAAAATATCACAAAAACATTTAACAAATATTGAAAACAACAAAGAAATGAGCTTATTTTGTTTGAAAACATTTTTCATAAAATCATTTTTATTCGAGAAAAATTTTTTTTTTTTCATTTTTGGTTTATAATTATGAAACGATAATAGTTACAGCAAATTTATGTTAATAATAATTGTAGATAATGTTAAAATGAACAACTTATAAAAAATATGTTTTTTTCGAAATCCCTTTAGTTTTTGAGTAAACTAAGTTTTTGAATTTGAAGTATAATTTTTCCATCTTTCATAATTTTGACGTTTTAAACGTCAGTTTCATCCAAGTTTACACAACGCTCGATGTGCATTTAAAATATAAATAGCTTTGATGCCATCAAGTCGGAGAAAGTAACATGATGGACACATCACTATTTTTTTGGTTTGCAGGGTGTGCAGTGCTGGGATTTTCTATTCCTTTCCAGCAAACCCCAACGAGGTTGGAGATCTTCGCGGAAGCATCTTTAGCAAGTTGTAAGAAGAGGTAAAGGTAGGTCCGAGAGTAAGCAGTGGACGCCGTGAAGCTTTGGTGAACGACTTTTTGACTTTTCTTAAGTGCGTTATTTCGCGCGTCAACAAAATGTAATTTTTAAATTGATTATGCAACAATCAAAATTTCTTGCTTATAATGCCTTGCATTGATTCGTCAGCCCATCGCAATTTGATAACAAATCTAGAATTATTGGATTCTTCGGCAGTCGGTTACTTTTTTTACCTGAATTTACCAATAATTTTAAACCGCTGTAACTGGGTCAATTTTCTATTTTTTTCAAACAAAATTCAAAAAAATTGTTTTTTTTACCTACAAAATATATTCGGATGTATATATGAGCATTTCCACGTAAAATGGAGAAAACCATAAAAATTAAAAAAATGGAAATTCTTTAAAATTGGAGAAAAAAAAATGTTTTACGACTTACAAGTATACAAGTAACAAAGGGGGTATAAAAATAGTATATTATTAAACGAGTGAGAAAGTTGGCCATTGCCACGAGGGCGAAGTTTGCAACACGAGCCATAGACGAGTGTTGCAATTCACCCGAGTGGCAATAGCCAACTTTCTCACTCGTTTAATAATATACTTTTTCGCATCATATTAAATAATTACCTAAAGATTTTTCTGTTTATATTAAATTATAACTAATTTAGAAATTGCGGCAGTTCGCTGACAAAAAACAAATCGTAACCATAGTAACAACTAAACTGTTGAGAAAGTAAAATCGTCGTCATGCCATTGGCTGAAACGCTATCATTTGATTGGACGTCACGTGTGGAGAAAATGATTCGGTCGAATAATGGACAACTTTCTCAGTCAAAAACGATTTAACAACATGTATATTAGTTGATAAGATCCGAAAAAATTATATTTTTCAATTTTGCGATTTTTTTCCGCTTCAGGAGGGGAAAAACCGACTGTGTATACCTTATTTTTTTACCTTCAGTAACCAAAATATCGACATTTTTTTTTCAATTTTCCGCTAGGGACTTTTTTCCCCTCTTATCAGGGGATACCCTCTGTTTGTAAATTTGTTTTGCCGCACAAATACACAAGTATATAATATAATAATTTAAATCATATTTTTTAAATTTCAAAATTTACTCTGCAATAAATCGAATTGCTTATTACAAAACCACTACATTTAGGAAAATAATGTTTTTATCTTTGATCGAATCCCCCCGAGACGTGAAAAGTCTTTGTTTAAAGCAATCCATTTCCGATAACCGTCACGTCGCATTAAAGTGTTTCCTACCTCCGGGAATTATATTTCCACATTGCCTTATTGTATTGTCTATAGAAATTTTACGGCTCAGACATGATACGCTGTAAATCTCCGGTGTGTACTCCTTTATTCGATGCTTCTTCTGCAGCCGTCTGCCAGATCTTCTAAAACGTCAAGCGATTCTAGCATTCGGCATTTTAAATTCTATTATTTCCCACTTATGAAAACTGGTGCAGATATTATTTTTATCTAACCAATTATCATTCCCAATGTTGGCACTGATTTGCGAGAATAAAGTGGAACTTTCCGCCCTAGGGTGGAAAGTGGAACTTTACGCCCTTGGGTGGAAAAATAGTATATCGTTTTGTTAGGAGCAGAAGTGGCACTTTTTGTATTGTGCTACGAAATGTAATTTAAAAAAACGATGAATATAATGTTTGATAAACTCAATCCATGTCAATAATCAACTGCACCTTAACGTTTCAACAAACTTTAACAATAGTTAACGATCCGCATTCAAACATCCGCGCATTTGCGAGAGTAAATTGCTCCGTCTGCATATCGTCGCGATTGTTTGGCTCACAAATCAGTTTGCAAAGCCAAACTACAATTTGTAATGGCTTTCAATTTTCGCGCAGCAGCGGGAACGACATCAGTCGCCTCCTGTTGCATTCCTGCACTTCCTCGCGTAAATAATGCAGGATTCTCGTGCGTAATCATTTCTGCGATGGGAAGTTTCCCGCCAAGTAAGTCCTTTGTGTTATTTTATATAATCCTTACAAACAAATCGTTCCGCAACATAATTAACAGGAAACTCACGGGTAATGTCCTCGTTTCGTGTTTCGTGACGTTGCGTGTGTGTGTGTGTGTGTGTGTGTGATGCAATATGTATTATCTATTAGGTGAATTTGTTTTATTGCATAAAACATGTAACATGCTATATTTTTATAACATGCATCTTCGATATTAATATTAACCATTAACGAACGAGCGCATTTTTGATCGATGGAATACTAACAAATTAATTGCGACAGAGCACAATTAACCCTTAACTAACGAGCTAGTTTATAATAGTCACAACCATCGCTTCTCAGACAACTAAAATGAGCTCTTTTGCGAATCGATCTTATGGTGGATGCGCCGGTAACTTAATTGATAATGTACCAAATATGGTGGCGTTCATTCGCTAAGGGTCAATGCCTACTCTAACTCTTATTATACCAGGTAACTGTAATTGATTGAGACTTTATGTAGTGAGTTCTACTCACATGCAGTCGTGTTCTATTGTTAACGATTTTTAAAATAAGCAATTGTTAATTTTATATACATTTTATTTTATAAGTATATCTTTACTGACAAAAGTTAAACATAGGCGACCTCTTGGTTGAGATCGTATCTGTTGCGTGTCGCGCGAAAATCAGCTGGGGAAATCTAAATTTTTAATTTGTAAAGAGTTATATGCCTTGTGTTATATTTTTAGCAGCACTCCAAGAAAAATAAATCAATATTTTATCATTACTTTACTCAGCGTAATTGTCGTTATTTATTAATGAATAAAATAATTTAAACTGAAATTAAAATTTACCATATTTCAATCTATGAAGGCCGAAAGACCTCTGGTCAATTGCCTGTTGAGGTCATTTGTAAAAGTGTCTCAATAAATGTATTGTCTCTCTCTCTCTCAATCTATGGATTTATTAATGAATATAATAATTAGAATTTACTATGTTTTAATCTAAGGATTTATTAACGAATATAATAATTAAAATTTACTATATTTTAATCTACGGATTACCAAGTGTTAACAGCATCCTCGCGGACAAAATATTTTGTTATAAAAATAAATGAAATCCCTTGGGCTATGAAATTTTAATTCTCGGAGCTTAGCGCTAACGAGTTGCACTGTATTTTCACGTGCAATAACTGTGTTTGCGATAAAGCCCGCCGAGCTTTTATAAATATTTACATTCGCTGATAATTTGGACCGCCCCCGGACAAATAGCTTTATGTTTGTTCAGGTGTTCCCGTTAATTCCATACAAATCTCATTAGCGCCGATCGTGTGCGTAATTCTATCATCTACTTGCGTATATAAATAAATAAATAAATAGAGACGAAAATACAAGTACAATGGTATCACTACCAAAATATCGAGCTTTTATAAATCGTTCAGAAACTGTGCCATACTCGTACATATAAGACCACTCGCTATGCGATTTCTGGATTCTACTGTTTACATTTGTGTAGTTTAAAAGTAGCATTTTTAATAGCTATCTTTAATAGCAAACAAATGAACAGGTTAGAAAATTATCAAAAAAAGTCGATTTTTCAGAATTTGATCGGCTGTAGCGGCTGAACGAAAACTCCAAATTGAACGCGGTTTGCAAATCTGAGCTCCTCGTACGTCAATTAGTCGGAATCAATTAAAATTGGTGATTTTTAATTTTTGACGAAAACCTGAAAATCTATCCAAGGGTACCCCCTTCTAACTTTTCCTCAAAAATTGGCTTTGAAATAATTTTCTGAAGAAACCGCCGGTTCGATTCCGGGTTTCTATACACCACTGGAAAGATCCCTTCAAGACGCTTCGGAAAATGTACTTTCGCAAGAACAAATGTCAAATTAAGGGCCGTGACGCGTCAGCAAAGAAAACTAGAAAATGGAAAAAATCGAAAAAATCAATTTTTTTAATAATCATCGTAGACTATTGAAGTATACCTTTTTTTCATCAGAAAGACGAGAGAAATTGATTGCCGTTAAAAAATTTCAGCTATCTTCAATAGCAAAAAAATTAGTCAGTCACCATGAGCATTTTAGAAAATAAAAAAAAAATAATTGATTTTTCAGACTTTGATCGGCCGTAGCGGCTAAACGAAAACTCCAAATTGAACGCGGTTTGCAAATCTGAGCTCCTCGTACGTCAATTAGTCGGATTAGGGATTTTAAATTTTTGATGAAAACGTGAAAAAAGACACGAGTAACCCCCTTGGAAATTTGTTAAAAAATGGAACTTTCTTAATAATCATCGTAGACTATTGAAGTATACCTTTTTTTCACCAGAAAGACGAGAGAAATTGATTGCCGTTAAAAAATTTCAGCTATCTTCAATAGCAAAAAAATTAGTCAGTCACCATGAGCATTTTAGAACATTTAAAAAAATAATTGATTTTTCAGAATTTGATCGGCCGTAGCGGCTAAACGAAAACTCCAAATTGAACGCGGTTTGCAAATATGTCCTCCTCGTACGTCAATTAGTCGGAATCAATTAAAATTGGCGATTTTTAATTTTTGACGAAAACCTGAAAATCTACCCAAGGGTACCCCCTTCTAACTTTTTCTCAAAAATTGGCTTTGGAATAATTTCCTGAAGAAACCACTGGTTCGATTCCGGCTTTCTACACACCACTGGAAAGATCCCTTCAAGACGCTTCGGAAAATGTACTTTCGCAAGAACAAATGTCAAATTAAGGGCCGTGACGCGTCAGCAAAGAAAACTCGAAAATGGAAAAAATGGAAAAAATCAACTTTTTTAATAATCATCGTAGACTATTGAAGTATACCTTTTTTTCATCAGAAAGACGAGAGAAATTGATTGCCGTTAAAAAATTTCAGCTATCTTCAATAGCAAAAAAAATAGTCAGTCACCACTTATAAAGAACGTTCGATTTACATTTAAATTGGAAATAAATCATAAATAACAATGATTCTATCAAATCGGAGAAAGTAACATGATGGCCACATCACCATTTTTTTGTTATAAAAACATTGCAAGCAAAGTTAGCTATGGATGAAACAAATTTCAGACTAAAAAAATTGTTAAAACATGCAACGCGAATCATATTAACGGTAACGACGTCGACGGTAGATTATTCGTTGTTTAATTTTTTTTTTAAGTTTCACAAAAAAACACCAGATTCGATCCATCATCACGAACTGAAATTTTAAATCCGCTGTGCAACTATTTGCTATTTTAATTGGTGTTTGATTTAAAAATTGTCGTGCATAATCCACACGGATAGACGAAACGTGATTATATCCCACCAAGCTGGACAAGTATCGAGCTCATTTTTGTGTTTAGTGCGCACGGACACAGTATTTAAATGTATTTTAATTTCAAATTTATTAAGCATCCATTGTGTAATATTTACAGGCACAGTCTATTCTATACTTATATAATATATAATTGAAAATTCGTAAAAGTTGCTCTCAATTTTATATAATTGTACGTACGAGTTAGTAATAGGCAACTTGATATACACGAGCGTATGTTTATTGCATAACATGATAAATCTTTTTTTTATATTTTTTTGCATATTAAAACTTAAAAGTTGTGCTCTTATTGTACACCGTGTACCATATACTATATGTATAATAGCCAAAATATTATATTATGCAGGAAGTTTTATACGAAATATAAAACAAATTAGAAACAACTTTACTTGTTGCAGAAAGCATTAGATAAAAACAAGAAGGTTGAATATTCATATATTCAGGCTACATTTCGTTTTCTTGTATTTATCGAAATATAAAACGTACTACTTGTAACCACCGAAAATGAAATTACCATATTTATTTTTTCTGAATCAATTTAAACCTGATAAGAAGATGGATTTCAACCCCCGAATTATATTAATAATAATACAAACTCCATATAACAACAAAAATATTAGATCATACATAATTGAAACAATCGAATTTGTCGTCCTCTTCTGTGATTTCTCAAATATGTTTAGTTCGTGCGAAACAGCATAAGGCGTTCAATTTTTATGGTGCACACGCAATCTTTTATGTGCATCTCGAAGATTAATTCCCATCACGCCCAAAGTAATTCTATTTTTGATTTACGTTGAACTAGATTTATTGCTATTGGGCCCCTAGCGTTTTTTTTTCTTTCGGGGAATTAGGCTGGAACGCACGGCATTATCGTCAATCAAATTCAAGGAAAACAAAATAATGGCATTTGGTTTGCTGATTGTTGTGCTTTGTCGTATTAAAAATTAATTAAGTTATAAGCATCAAAAGTTAAACCTTAAACAAATATTACACCCAAATCTCTAGTTTCTATTTTAAGAGCCTCCAATGAGCGAGTCCTTGAGTTACTGCAAAAAAATATTTTTTCTACTTCCATCTCTAAAATGACAAATTGTGCACTGACAGATATTGCTATAAATGACGTTTTAAACATGACAGCAATTTAAATACGGCTTGATACCGATCAATGAATAATATCTCGAAAACGCTTAAATTTTTTTTCACAGAATTTTATGTAGAATTCAAATTTGCAATAAAAATATAGCCATCATTTATGCCAGTACCTTTAATTATCATCTTAAGAAAATTACAAGTATTTATTTCAACTGCAAATCCACGCAACTGAATTTTTAACAACAATTATGGAAATGGTGGCGGCGCCGGGAGACAAATTAATTGAACATGTTTTATTGCTTAACCCGATGTTTGGATTAAATTAATTAATTAAAACACACCGCGACAACAGTTGCTTAGAATGTAACGGAACGAGTTTTAATATTTAATGTTGCATGGCAAACGCCTGCTTGTTCGAATACTTGACGAGAATACTCGCGTGTCCCTGTTGTAAACGTTAAGTTGTTTGCCGCAATTAAAGGAGAAAATGTTTAAAACTAATATTTTTTTTATGGCTTTTCTTTAAATTATAAAAGCGATTAGCGAGCACAGTTTCAATATCTTTATTTTTGTTTTTTTGCTTCTCTTGATCTCCAACATGTTTGTTAAGTTAATGAATGAAATAATTTAATTTATCGTTTATAATAATAATAACAATAATATTCTTTATTGCCCAACAGACATCAAAGATGTTCAATAAAAGGATAACAAAAAATTAACAATAATACGTAAGTAGCACAATTTGCATTGTGTGATTTTAACGGAGATAATGTTATTGTTTTTTTTAAGCTAAAGTGAACGTAGGTCAAATTATTTTCTTTACCTAATTTTTAATTAAAAAAAAAAAATAATAATTTTTTCTTTAATTTTTTTAATTGGTGACGGACGACGGCACAGCGCAACGGAGTTTTCTTTAATTTTTTAATTTTTAATTTAAAAAAAATAAAAATAATTTTTAATTTTTTTTAATTTTTTTTTTTTAATTTTAAAAAAATAATTTTTTTAATTTTTTTAATTGGTGACGGATGACGGCGCAGCGCAGCTGGGGCCCCCAGAGATAAAATACTTGTCACTTTTCAACCCTTCGGGTAAGAGGTATCTTTGGTGAAAATTTCAGCCGAATCCACGTCATGCGATTTTCACTCAAATCGTGAAAAATGAAAAATATGTTGCCTTAACACATAAAAAAATTCATAACTCGGAAACGATTAAAAAAATCGAAAAAAATCAAAGATTAAATGTTATAGATCTGTCTTCAGTAATGAGGAAAAAGTGGTTTCAAATCATCCAGGATGTACAGGGAAGGCTTTACGAATTTTTATCTATAATTTTGAAAGAAGGCCCTGACCCCCTCAGGGTTGATTATTGAGACGATCAAATTCTCTCAATACATACCTCTTAATAGCTGTCATGTTGCCTAAACAGATCATCTCCATCGGTAGTACCGAAGAAGGTAAAAAAAAATAAAACATGATTTTTAATCGGTTTGGGCAGAAAAATTGGAGAAAATCAATTTTTTTAAAAATAAGAATTTTGTTTATGTTTTCGATTTGGTTTCAATAGTTATCGAAAAATTTGACATTTGAGTTGAGAAAAAAAATACGACCCAAAAAAAGATGGTGGAAACTTAAAAAAAAAAATTGGTCGCTTTTTGAAAAATCATATCTCGTTAAGGGAATAACAAATCAAAAAGTTTTTTGTTATGAATAATGTAGGCGGATGCTTTGAAAAGAGATCCCGCCACCAACGGATCCTTCAAGAGCAAAAATAAAGTCAGTAGCGGCGTTTTGGCACACGCCTGAAATTTTATTTATTTATTTATTGATTAACGGAAAACTCCTTTTATACATTAAATACATATATACAAACAAAAAAAAAACCAAATCTCAAATATAAGGCCACGGCTCCAAAACGGCTATAACGATTTTTGTTAAAATTGCCAGGGATGTTCTGTTTGCAGGGGGGAATACCTGGAAAAAATTTAATTGAAATCGGACTGTACGTTTCCGAGTTGTGACACTTGTTCTTTTTTTTCAATTTTTTTCGATTTTTTTTTCACGGGGGTCGGTGGGATAGAGTCAAAGGGGTGGCACCCGGGGGGAACGATAGAGATCTCGGGGGTGCATCGGATAGTGTCGGAAAAAGTCCAAAAAATTTGCCGCCGCCCTCAGGAGGTGATTTTTGCATCTCTTCAAATTACTCCGAAACCGGTCTACGTGCAACGGTGAAACTTGCTGGGGATGCGTCGGAGGGCGAGATCGTTGTCTATTGAAAAAATCAAAGCGTTTAAAAGTACGCTCGAATTTTTTTTTCAGCATTTTGTGGAGGATCGCTGATCGAGTCGATTTTCCGAGTTTTTTTCTTCATTTTTTTTCGTTTTTTCTTTCACGGGGGGTGGTGGGATAGAGTCAAAGGGGTGGCACCCATGGGGAACGACAGATCTCTCGGGGGTGCATCGGACAGTGTCGGAAAAATTTGCCGCAGCCCCAAGAGGGTGATTTTTGCGTCTCGTCCAATTACCCCGAAACCGGTCTACGTGCGCCGGTAAAACTTGCTGGGGATGCGTCGGAGGGCGAGATCATTGTCTATTGAAAAAATCAAAGCGTTTAAAAGTACGCTCGAATTTTTTTTCACCAAATTGTGGTGGATCGCCGATCGAGTCGATCCTGACCACTCCCGTCCCTCTGAAACTAGCACAACCCCCGTTGCCGGCGGAGGGGGAGGGCGTCCGAAAATATTTTTAGACCTTAATAAATATTTTAAAAAGACTCTCTGTCTCATTTTTTTGAATTTTTGAGTTTAACCCCTAAATTTTTACCACCCCCTTCGGTCAAAAATGGTTAATTTCGACAAATGAAGGCCGATCGCTTTGATTTATTTAACAAAGACTCTCCTCCCAATCCTGCGCATCCCCACCAACTTTCACTACTGTAATTTGACCGGTTTCGGAGTAATTGAGACTACCGTGAGAGAATGTAAAAATAACCCCCGGGGGGTGGAGGCAAATTTTTTTGAAAATTTGCCGGCACGCTTCGATGAACCATCGATGACTCTATCGATCCTTTTCAGTGCCGCCCCTCTGACTCCACCCCACCACCCCCCGGAATTAAAAAACCCGAAAAGAAAATAAGTGTTAAAACTCAAAAACGTACTGTCTGATTTCAACCAAATTTCTTTCAGATAATCCCCTCGGCTAACGGAACGTCCCTGCCAATTTTAACAAAAATCGTTAGAGGAGTTTTGGAGCAGCGGCCTTATATATGAAATTGAAGGCGTTCACCGAAACGCCGCCACTGACTTTATTTTTGTTCTTGAAGGATCCGTCGGTGGCGGGATCTCTTCACAAAGCATTCGCCTACATTATTTATATCGGCACAATTTTGATTTGGTGCCCCCTTAATGAGATATGATTTTTCAAAAAACAACCAAAATTTATTTCTCTCTCTGAGGTTTCTCTCGCGGACGTATTTTTTTCTATTTAAATCCAAAAGCTCAAACTTTCTCAAACTAGTATGAGAAGAGGGTGTAACGTGCTTTGATTTTTTATTTTTTCAAAATATTTAAAGCACCCCCTACCCTTCCAGAGCCGTCCCCGGGTTCGTTTTGCTTCCATGGAGGACGTATTTTTTACTTTCTCCGTTACGAAGTACGAGAAATTATTGTGATCGTAATTTTTTCAAAAAAAAATTCTACGGAAATATCCGTTTTGGGGTCCCTAGATGCAATTTCAACAATTTCTGAAAAAAAAAATTGTGTCTGTGTGTGTGTTTGTCTGAGCACGCTGTATCTCAAAAACTAATAGAGCAATTGATATGAAACTTTGAACATCCGTCTTATTTGATAATTTGAAGAACTGAAAAGCTTTTCGTAAAATTTCATACACCGGAAGTGGGTATTTACCTTAACTGTTTTTTGTTTTTTGCCAATATTTTCTTAAATTAACTGTTTTTTATTTTTTTACAATATTTTATTAAATATAAAAAATATCACAAAAATATTTAAACAAACATTGAAGACAACAAAGAAATGCACATCTTTCGCTTTAAAATATTTTTCATAAAATCATTGCTATTCGAGAAAACAATGTATTATTAATTTTTTAATTTTTGGTTTATAATTATGAAACGATAATAGTAACAGCAAATTTATGTGAATAAAAACTGTAGAGAATGCCAAAATGAACAACTTCTAAAGAATAAGTTTTTTTCGAAATCTCGTTAGTTTTTGAGTAAACCGAGTATAATTTTTCCATCTTTCATAATTTTGACGTGACGAGTTTGCGTAACGCTCGATGTACATTTAAAATATGATATAAATTGAAAATAAACCATGAAAACGTAAATATAAATGGCTATGATACCGGAGAAAGTAACATGATGGCCACATCACAATTTTTTCTATTTAAATCGAAGAATTGAAACTTTTAAAATAGGTAGGGGGTCGAACGAGCTTGAGGTGTAATTTTTTTATAACTTTTAAAACACCCCTCCGGAATCGGGGCGAATTTTTAAACGACGAAAAATACGCGACGGAGGAGAAGTTTTTTGACGGCCGAGGAGGAGCGTGGCGGCAATTTTTTTTAGACTTTAAAAATTATTTTAAAGAGACTCTCTGTCTTCTTTTTTCAATTTTTGTGTTTTTCCCCCGTCGGTCAAAAATTAAAACCTCAAAATGCACTTTTTTCAAACACCCATAACTTGGTGCCAAATCGTCGTAGGAACTTTGTTCTTCGAGTGCTGCATAGGGAATTGATCAAATTTTAATGCCTTTATGGTGGATCTACTCCGTAGACATCGTCAAAGTTGGACATTGTTTCCAGAAAAAAAACTGTTTTATTTCACAGGGGCGCTAGAGGGTGGCAGAAAGGGTTACGCTTAAGTTCGCATGCATGACTTTACAGAAGACACTTCAAAGTTTTTCGCCCTCGAAGATTCATCAAAATCGCTTGAAAATCCGCGGAGTTATGGCGGTTTGAAAATGGTCGAAATTTCACGAATTTCAAGTGTTTTATTTTTTTTTTCTCCACGAGTGTATATATTTGAATTATCTTAATAAAGATGTACTACTACTACTAATATGAATGTAAAATTTTCTATAATGGAGACTTGAAACGAAACTAATACAAAGTTTCCACATAAATTGTATTAAACCGCAGGATGTATTAACTTTGAAACATTTCCTTGATGGAACCAAAGTGCACAATAATTAAATTTGTCGTGCGTTTGTTATTAAATGTTTTAGCGAATAGTTTACGTGACTCGGGTTGACAAGGAGGAAAATTTTTGGGCTTTATAAACGAACACGTTAAATTTGTTAGATTTTTCCATGCGCTCTATCTAAAAAAAAAAACTTAATTCTCTAATCAAATCGACAGGTCGCAAAATGAAAATACATTGTGGCATTCAATCTTTAGAAGATTTAACAGCCAGCATCAAGAATCCTTGAGTCTAACGATTTTCAGCAAATCATTAAAATTTGATAGATTTTTCTAAGCGCGCTCTTTAAAAAAAAAATGCTCGACATGGCAGAAAAAAAATTACATTGTGACGTTGAATCTTTAGAGGATTTATGATTCATTAATTTCTCACTGGTGAAACATTATTGTATAATTTTGGTTTTGTTTCGCTAATTTAGAATCAAAAACGATTTTCAGTAAATAATTAAAATTTGATAGATTTTTCAATGCTCTCTCTCTCTCAAAAAAAAAACTAAACGTTCGAATTAATCGACAGGTTGCAAAAAAAAATTGCATCCTTAGAAGATTTAACATCGAGCATCAAAAATCCTTGAGCCTAACGATTTTCCAGTAAATCATCATTTTCCCAGCGCGTGATAAATTATGATTGTTTAGTCGATTTCGGCGATATCATTCCCGATAAATATAATTTGTGCCCATACGCACATCGATTACATCCGATACCAAATTTATCTTCATTTGCACTAATAAAATAATCAATAAATATAACACATGTTATCGCAATAATACGAGTGCCAATTGTGTTCTATCCATATTTCATAAAATATTCCTTTGTTTCGCACGCACAAACATGTAAAGATAATTTTACATTTGTATTAATAACAATAACATTTGTTGATTATTATAGCTATTTATATAACATAAGTAAGTCCATAACATAACTCTTTATTGGACGATACGTTTTTTCAATAATGGAGTGCTATTATGGACGATTTATATACAAAGCTTTATGTTCGGCTGCTTTTTACTTTCTCCGTTACGCAGTACGAGAAAGTATTGTGATCGTGATTTTTTTTTCAAAAATTTTTTTTTACGGAAATATCCGTTTTGGGGTCCCTAGATGCCATTTCAACAATTTCTAGAAATGTTTACTTTCTCCGTTACGAAGTACGAGAAAGTATTGTGATCGTGATTTTTTTTTCAAAATTTTTTTTTACGGAAATATCCGTTTTGGGGTCCCTAGATGCCAGTTCAACAATATCTGGAAAAAAAATTGTGTCTGTGTGTGTGTGTGTGTGTGTGTGTGTGTGTGTGTGTGTGTGTGTCAAAAACTAATAAAGCAATTTATATGAAACTTTGAACATACGTCTTATTTGATAATCTGAAGAACTGAAAAGCTTTTGGTAAAATTTTCTACACCGGAAGTGGGTGTTTACCTTAACTGTTTTTTGTTTTTTGCCAATATTTACTTAAATATGAAAAATATTACAAAAATATTTAAACAAACCTTGAAGACAACAAAGAAATGAACATCTTTTACTTGAAAACATTTTTCATAAAATCATTTTTATTCGAGAAAAAAATTTATGATTATTTTTTTGATTTTTGGTTTATAATTATAAAACAATAATAGTTATAGCAAATTTATGTTAATAATAATTGTAGAGAACGTTAAAATGAACAACTTATAAAAAATAAGTTTTTTTGAAATCCCTTTAGTTTTTGAGTAAACTGAGTTTTTGAATTTTAAGTATAATTTTTCCATCTTTCATAATTTTGACGTTTTAAACGTCAGTTTCATCCGAGTTTACGCAACGCTTGATGTACATTTAAAATATGATTTTAATTAACCATGAAAACGTAAATATAAATGCTACCTTCAAGTCGGAGAAAGTAACATGATGGCCACATCGCTATTTTTTAAAGTACTTTTTAAATAAAAAACTGAATTTGAAATGAAACTACTGTTTGATAAATCGAATAAAATTATAGTTTCCATTAACGCCCGAAAGTTTATTTCCATCGTCGTCCCAGGTAAAATAATTACAGATAACTCAAAGTTCGCAAACAGTTTGACACAAGCTTTCGCTAATGATAACCTCCGTTTTGAAGTTCTGACGGCTGCAAACGTTGCAGAAAATAGATTCAAACGATAACGAGGAAAGAGGAGGGAAGAGGAAGCCGTACCACGATCCCGCAGTTAATTAAACAGTTTCGGAAATTTTATTAAGTTGGTGAAAGTTGGATGTAAAACAAATTCATTCGAAAGTAATTTGGGAATTGTAAACAAATGTTATTTCAACTTTTCAATGAATATTATTAACGCCGCCATATTCGCGATATTATAAATTACGTTACCGGCGCATCCACCAAAAGACCAATTATGAAATGAGCTCATTTTAGTTGTCTGTAAAACGACGGTTGCGACTATTATAATCTAGCTCGTTAGGTAAGGGTTAATTACGCTCTAATAATGAAGCAATTAATTTGTTAAAATAAATTGTATAATTCTTAATATTTTAGATGAAACTCCATCTCAATTCTCTCTTAGTCTATTATTTACATCAAAGCGTATTTTATAAATCTTCTAACCTATACCCTTAACCGTATTAAATATTCATGAACAAAATAAATAACGCATTATACATCCACCCGGTGTAATTAGTCCAATTAGAGCAGCATCATTATATTTCCACTCGTTTGCAAATTAATGAAATCTTCAGGCGCTCAAATCGCCCGAACGTAACGACCCGGAGGTTGTTTGATATATATATATATATATATATATATATATATATATATATATATATATATATAAAGAATTTCATTTATATATATATATACATATATATATATATATATATATATATATATATATATATATATAAATGAAATTCTTTTCAACTCGATATTTTCACCTCCGGCTGCATTTTTCTAATTTCTGGGTCATAAAACGGAATGGAAGTAACCGTTGTTGAAGCTCGTGAAAAGGAGGTCATGTCAGTTGCTGTTAACGTAATTACTGTATTGAAAAATGTAATAAGGGTAAAGGCAGGTGATGAGTATTCGAGGGTTTCGAGAGTAAGAATTTTAATAATGCACGCGGGGAAGAATGCCGGAAATTCATCTCACGGTGAAGAGTCCGCGAATCGTACCGATCGAATTTATCATCTGACAAGGGTCTAAGGGTCTAATTACCGAGGATTGCCTGCGTCGAGATTTTTTCTACTTTAATTGATTGTTGAATTTCGAGAGAAATATTTCGAGGGTCATATGAAAAGATAATAATAATAATAATAATAATAATATTTATTTCCCAACAGAAATATCCAATTACAGGGAAATATTATCTCATAATTACAAAATTACAAAATAGCGCAATGTTGTATAAAAATCAATAATAAATGTACAAACAAAAACTAATATTAATACATTAGAAAAACTTAAAAATAACAGTCAGTAACAATAAATAAAATAGCAAATACGAGGTGCTCTATAATAAATTTACAGTAGATTCCGTAAATTGGCGTAAAGTAGTATTAAATATATCGACCAGATCTTGAATGCTATTATATGTTCGGACCATAGTGTTTAGCGGTGAATTAAAATAAAGATTTGTCTGACTACGATGTCGTATTATGCGATTTAATAAGAGCGTTTTAAATTGCTTGCGGGCATAATGTTAAATCATTAAAACGAAGTCGGAAATCCTTCATTACTTCTTAACACACACACACATTTTTTTTTCCAGAAAATGTTGAAATGGCATATAGGAACCCCAAAATGTATATTTCCACAAAATTTTTTTTTTTTAATTTTCACGATCACAATACTTCCTCGTACTTCGTAACGGAAAAATTAAAAATAATATTAAAAATCATCATTTCTTCTATTATTTTGACTTTACGTAATTTAAGAAATTTTTGACAGCAGAAAATCTAATTTTGTCCAATTTAGAATTCAAAAATTCTAATTCCCCCGACGCCATTTTGTCTTCGGCATAAAAATTTGAACGGTTAAATCCAAATATTGAAGAATGTTTATTTGAAAAGCAATTTTGATAGTTGAAACTGTGCGTATTGTCAGGATAAATTTTTGACAGCAGAAAATCTAATCTTGTGCCATTTCAAAAAATTTCCAGCCAATGTTTTTAACGTGGAAATTTAAATTAAATATTGAAAAATCATCATTTCTTCGATTATTTGGACTTTACGTAATTTAAGAAATTTTTTACAGCAAAAAATCTGATTTTGTTCACTTTAGAATTCAAAAATTCTAATTTAGACCGACGCCATTTTCTCTTGGGCATAGAAATTTGAATGATTTAATCCAAATATTGAAGAATGATTATTTAGAAAGCCATTTTCATAGTTGAAACTATGCGTGTTGCCAGGATACACGTTTGACGTCAGAAAATCTGATTTTGTTCACTTTAGAATTCAAAAATTATAATTTCAAAGGGCGCCATTTTGTCTTCGGCATAGAAATTTGAATGATTGAATCCAAATATTGAAGAATTATTATTTAGAAAGCAAAAAACTATGCGTATAGTCAGGATAAAGTTTTGACAGTAGAAATTCTGGTTTTGTTCACTTTAGAATTCAAAAATTATAATTTAAACGGGCGCCATTTTGTCTTCGACATAAAAATTTGAATGATTTAATCAAAATATTGAAGAATTATTACTTAGGAAGCAATTTTCATAGTTTAAACTATGCGTATAGTCATGATAAATTTTTGGCAGTAGAAAATCTGATTTTGTTCACTTTAGAATTCAAAAATTCTAATTTCGACCGACGCCATTTTGTCTTCAGCATAGAAATATGAATGATTTAATCTGAATATTGAAGAATGATTATTTAGAAAGCCATTTTCATAGTTGAAACTATGCGTATTGCCAGGATACACTTTTGACGTCAGAAAATCTGATTTTGTTCACTTTAAAATTCAAAAATTAAATTTTCAACGGGCACCATTTTGTCTTCGGCATAAAAATTTGAATGATTTAATCCAAATATTGAAGAATTATTATTTAGAAAACAAAAAACTATGCGTATAGTCAGGATAAATTTTTGACAGTAGAAATTCTGATTTTATTCACTTTAGAATTCAAACATTCTAATTTCGACCGACGCCATTTTGTCTTCAGCATAGAAATATAAATGATTTAATTTAAATATTGAAGTATGATTATTTAAAAAGCAATTTTGATAGTTGAAAATATGCGTATTGTCAGGATAAATTTTTGACAGTAGAAAATCTGATTTTGTGCGATTTTAAATGAATTTTCTGAAATAACGATAAATTGTAATTCCGAATGTAATTTTGGAATTTTGAGCTACACCTAATGCCACGGGTAACTTTGGTAGCAATTTGCAATTTAAAGAAAATCGAATTCGATCCAACGCCATTTTTCAAATAATTTTGTATTAGAGATATTTTTGACATCTGAAAACCGAATTTTGTTGAATGCGCGTAACAAAAATTTGATTTCTGATCGACGCCATTTTGTCTCCAACGTAGGCACTTGAATGATTCTTTCGACATTTTCAAAAATGGTTTTGATAAATTATGTGTAATGGTAGAATAAATTTCCAACAGCAGAAAATTCGACTTTAAATTAAATCTACAACTCAAAAATTTGTTTTCTCATCGAGCCATTTTGTTTCAAGCAGAGACAATGGTACTTTTCAGATGAGGAAGAATGATTATTTCTAAAGCTGTTTTGAAGGTCGGAACTACAGGTAGTACCAGTGGAAATTTTTAACCATGGAATATTTAATTTTTTTGAAAATGCAATTCAATAATTCGATTTTGTCTCTTTAATTATTATTTCAGAATATACTCGTAATATGGAAGGATGATCATTTCTAAAGCTATTTTTAAGGTTGGTACCGGTGGTAATTTTTAACCACCTTAATATTTAATTTTGTTGAAAATGCAATTCAAAAATTCGATTTTGTCTCTTTAATTATTATTTCAGAATATACTCGTAATATGGAAGGATGATCATTTCTAAAGCTATTTTTAAGGTTGGTACCGGTGGTAATTTTTAACCACCTTAATATTTAATTTTGTTGAAAATGCAATTCAAAAATTCGATTTTGTCTCTTTAATTATTCTTTCAGAATATACTCGTGATATGGAAGAATGGTAATTTCTAAAGCTATTTTTAAGGTTGGTACCAGTTGTAATTTTTAACCACCTTAATATTTAATTTTGTTGAAAATGCAATTCAAAAATTCGATTTTGTCTCTTTAATTATTCTTTCAGAATATACTCGTGATATGGAAGAATGGTAATTTCTAAAGCTATTTTTAAGGTTGGTACCAGTTGTAATTTTTAACCACCTTAATATTTAATTTTGTTGAAAATGCAATTCAAAAATTCGATTTTGTCTCTTTAATTATTCTTTCAGAATATGCTCGTAATATATACGAATGCTCATTTCTAAAGCTACTTTGAAGGTTGGTACCAGCGGTAATTTTAAATAATAGAATATTTAATTTGATTGAAAATGCTTTTCGTCTCTTTATTCAGGATGTTAAAGATTTTCAATTTCTAACGTTTTTTTGGAAGTTGAAACTACACGTAGCGATTTTTTTCTCGGCAGCAAATCTTTAATTTACAATTAAAAATTAGATCTACATAATATTGTCTGAGACAATTTGTCTCCTATAGCTTTTCCTAAATTTGATTGATTTTTTTATAACATGGAAAAATAATTAATTTTAAAGTAATTGCAATAGTTGTCGGAAGTTATTTTTAGCAACAGGAAATTAATTTCTGTATAGTTTACAAATCAAAAATTCACTAAGGAAAATTTATTGTGATTCAAGAATAATTAAATGTAATAGCACGTAAAAACAAACGACAGCACTTAAATATTGAATTATTTCTCCGTATTTTATAAAATACTAAGCCTCGCCGGTGGTGGGGCTTAAACCGTGCCGCTTTTAAGAACTTAAAAGCGCTTTCGTTTCCATTTGCACGTATGAAAACAAGGGCGGAGATTGAGGGGCAATTTTCGAGCCGCGCGTCTGCTTCGGAGGGGAAATGGAAAATTTTCCATCATCATCGATTCTAGGCAATCGGCCAACTCCACACGACGACGAGATCCATTCAAATCCGAACAAACGAGTTACAACAATCGGCAACAATCGGGTCGTACGACATGGTGCGACAATGTCGTCCGACTTTGTTGCATTATCGGCCACGCTGCTCGCCGGTAATAATAATCGTCAATTGTCTGATGTATAATTCTTTCGTATTATTACCAGTTGTCTTTTAAGTTCGACATCTGTTATCTGCGGCTTTCGGCGCAAGTGTGTACGAAGCATTAGATAAATTAGTTGCGCATTGAGTTAATCAACATTTTTCAAAAACGATTGCGATCGTCTCGTGGAATCTCAAAATGGATATTTTCGTTGAAATTTCGAATTCATACATTTTCACGAAAATAATACTCCTCTATTTATTTATTTTCTCATTTTTTTAAATATTTTTTCCATTTAAATTTTTTTTTATTTCTTTTATTTACTCTAACGTTTTGTTATGTTTTGACCAAAAAAATAAATAAAATGGAATACTGATTCATAAACCTAAAATGCTTGCATATAGTCATGAATTTTCTAATAATTCAATTATAAACTTAACTGTTATGTATCATCCTGCTCTATTAAATAACAGAAATAAATTTATGATCAAATAAACTCCTCCGCCGAAACGTATCGCCGCAATCGTAAGGGTTGAGGAAGCCACAAGTGGTTCTCCCTTTTGGGCGATTCGTCCTAATTTTACGGCCTGAAATTCTGAAGGGAGCGAGCGCTGAACTATTGCACCGAAGTTTTTTTATACGTTTTCACGGAAAAACAGCAACCGCATTGTGTTCCGAATGTTTAAAAATTGAATTTACACTCTGCGAGCTTAAAATAATACGACAGATAAGTCTTATCGTACTTTATCATTGAAAATGTAGTTAGACTTGTTAAAAAAAAAGTTTTGCTTATTGATTATTGGTGGAATATTAATTCATGATTGTGCTAAAAATAGGATTTTCAAAATGAATAGTTATTTTTCGGCTACGAATCCTAAAGTCCACATTCTCGCCCTAATTTACGGGCGTAAAGTAGGGCTTTACGCTCTAGGGAGAGAAAGTTCACGCGGTGTCATCACACGATCTAGGCGTCCCATTTCGTAAAATAAATGACCTGAAAATTATTTATTTTTGCAAACCTCCCAATTTTTGGGTTACATCATTTTTTTATTATTTGAAGAAGTACCGTCAATTTCTTCATCAGAACTTATAATGGCTGTTTTAACTTCTTCAATATTTAACGAAGTACCATCAATTTCTTCATTATTTAAAGAATTACGATCAATTTCTTCATTATTTAAATACGTACCATCAATTTCTTTATCAGAACTTTAAATGGTTGCTTTAATTTCTTCATTATTTAACGAAGTACCATCAATTACTTCATTACTATCAATTTCTTCATTATTTAAAGAAGTGCCGTCAATTTCTTCACCAGAACTTATAATGGCTGTTTCAATTTCTCCATTATTTAACGAAGTGCCATTAATTTCTTCATTATTTAAAGAAGTACCATCAATTTCTTCATTATTTGAAGAAGTACCGTTAATTTCTTCATCAGAACTTATAATGGCTGTTTCAACTTCCTCAACATTTAATGAAGTACCATTAATTTCTTTATTATTTAAAGAAATGCCATCAATTTCTTCATTATTTAAAGAATTACTATCCATTTCTTCAATATTTAAATAAGTACCGTCAATTTCTTCATCAGAACTTTTAATGATTGCTTTAATTTCTTTATTATTTAACGAAGTACCATCAATTCCTTCATTACTTAAAGAAGTACTATCAATTTCTTCATTATTTAAAGAAGTGCCGTCAATTTCTTCATCAGAACTTATATTGGCTGTTTCAATTTCTCCATTATTTAAGGAAGTACCATCAATTTCTTCATTATTTAAAGAACTACCGTCAATTTCTTCATCAGAACTTATGGCTGCTTTAATTTGTTCATTATTTAACGAAGTACCATCAATTTCTTTATTATTAAAAGAAGTACCAGAAATTTCTTTTTCAAAACTTATAATAGCTTCTTCAATTTATTCATTATTTAAAGAAGTACCATCAATTTCTCTATTATTGAAAGAAGTACCAACGAATTCTTCATTATTTAAAGATGTATAATCAATTTCTTTATCAGAACTTATAATGGCTTCTTCAATTTTTTCATTAGTTAAAGAAGTACCATCAATTTCTTCGTTATTTAAAGAAGTATCATCAATTACTTTATTAAAACTAATAATGGCTGCTTCAATTCCTTCATTATTTAAAGAGGTGCCATCAATTTCTTTATTATTTAAAGAAGTATCTTCATTGTTTAAAGAAGTACCTTCAATTTCTTCGTTATTTAAAGAAGTATCATCAATTTCTTTATCAAAACTTATAATGGCTGCTTTAATTTCTTCATTATTTAAAGAAGTACCACCAATTTCTTCATCAGTACTTATAATGGCTGCTTCAACTTCTTCATTATTTAACGAAGTACCATCAATTTCATTATTATTTAAAGAAGTGCTTTCATTCTTTAAAGAAGTACCTTCAATTTCTTCGTTATTTAAAGAAGTATCATCAATTTTTTTATCAAAACTTATAATGGCTGCTTCAGTTCCTTCATTATTTAAGGAAGTACCACCAATTTCTTCATCAGTACTTATGATTGCTGCTTCAATTTCTTCAATATTTAACAAGGTACCATCAATTTCTTTATTATTTAAAGAAGTATCTTCATTGTTTAAAGAAGTACCTTAAATTTCTTCGTTATTTAATGAAGTGTCATCAATTTCTTTATCAAAATTTATAATAGCTGCTTCAATTTCTTCATTATTTAAAGAAATACCATCAATTTTTTCATCAGTACCTCTAATAGCTGCTTCAATTCTTTCATTATTTAAAGAAGTACCATCAATTTCTTTATTATTTAAAAAAGTACCAACAATTTCTTCATTATTTAAAGAAGTATCATCAATTTCTTTAACAGAACTTATAATGGCTGCTTCAATTTCTTCAGTATTTAACGAAGTACCATTAATTTCTTGATAGGAAGTAATCATTTTTGAAAATTTCGACGGAATCACTCAAATCCCTACGGTGCAGACAAAATGGCGTCGGTTGGAATTTTTGAAGTGCATATTAAACAAAAATTATCTGTGTCATTAAGAGTAGTTAGAACTACCAAAATTACTTTATAAATCACAATTTTTCAACATTTAAAATAGTCACTCAAATGCTGAAGGCAAAATGGCCAAATTTTATATTGCAAATCTCAGAAAATTAGATTTTCTGCTCTAAAAAAATTCTACTGGTAATGCGCAAAATTCTGACAGTCAAAATAACTTTATTGGACGAACTTTTGTACTGTAGCGATATACTGCCAGTGGCGTAGCTTGAATGTAGTACAAAAGATCTAGCAAGGCTTTTCGCAGCCAATAATGGAAAATGAATTAAATGTAAAATTCGGTTCTCGGTGTTGAATTTTTGCCTTCTTTGCAATTATTTTTTGATAGTGAGGCTCTCCTACCAACAGTGTTAAATTTTTGCTCTCCCTACAATTATTTTTTCATTATTTAAAAAAAAAATGTGCATTAGCCTCTCACGGTGTTAAATTTCCTCCTTCGACCTACCTAGACATCGGATCATCCCCCTCCCCGCATCGCGGGGGCTTTGAATCCCCTAATTACGTCATCGTACAAAGCGCGAGCTTCCTCGTGCCGAGGAAGCCGTAATTGTGACCAACTTTCGGCGCGGAATTAATCCTCTTTACCGATGTCGATTCTATGTTTTCAGGATTTCCGGGATTCTAGATTTGCGCTCTTAATTAATAATTTCATAGATAACGACGACTGCTGCTTACAGCGAACTTGAATTTAATTCAAACGCACGGGGGAGAATGTTCGGTTCGATGAACGGATCATCAATCATCTCATCCAATATTCACGCGAAAACTGGAGAACCCATCCACATCACATCAAACAATCGTATCTGATTACAGTTTGTATCGCAAATCCGGAAAAATAAACTACATCTCTAATCGGAATTGAAATAAAACTTTTGCTTGGTTTCATGTTACAATTTTCATGTGTATCGGTTTATTGCAAAGGATATTACATTGACTATAATTATAATATATTATACAACCCGTCAAGAAAGAGGTTGGTAGAACCACACCAAAATATCGTGACACTTGGGGGGGGGGGGGGGGTAAAGTTTGCGCAGAGTGAGAAGGTTTTCGGAAAAAAACGCGATAATGCGTGGCCGCATCACCGAATTGAAGATGCATTCGCGACCGATTCTTTGTCTATAACAATATGTTCTCGCGGCGCTCGCTGAATAATTACGAGTTTTTGGCTTGCCCTCTCTTTAAATTTAAGATGGTCACTGCGCAATGTGACACCAGATTTTGGGAAGGCTCTAATCCATAATAAAACTTAATTGAAAAATTCACTACGTTTTAACTAATTAATTGTGAAAACGTAAAACCAAACAAGATTATATTGCGATTTGTTCATATCACGTTTGTTTCATTAAAATGTGTAATACCAAACATCACGTCCCTCTCTTATTACAATTTGCATTACAAATTTCGGAGAGGTAAACCGGATCGTGTAACTTGCGTGATTATAATTCGTATTAAAAATCCCGGCTCGTTCGTGTATAATTGAGTGAAACGTAAGATCCGGCGGTTTTCGGTGTTGGATTTAAATGCGTGCACGTAAAACCCTCGCAACACCCCTCTAATTGGATACACGAGAATATTTATCTCTTACCTAGGGAAATTAAATTGAATCCGAGCTCAACACCAACGCGCCCCGGGCTTATAAATTATTTCGTCGTGTGGTAAATTGCAACATCCGGATATCGATACACGAGTAAGAGTCGAATTTTTCGAATTGGCCTCATTAAAAGTTGATGTAACTATCCATTGCTTAGATATGAGAAGTTGCTGCTTGGCATGTTGAAGATGAAGAGGAAGTTAATGAAAAAAGTCACATCTCTGGTCTGGTAAGTGCTTGGATGGGTTCTCGAAAAACGGTGACCTTGGCACAGCTTCCGATGGGTGAACTTGTGTCGATGGTGATGTCAATGCGAGCAGAAACGTTTTCGCCGCAGCTAAGACTTTCACAAATAATTCACTCATCAATAAAATTAATCATGAATATCGATCGCCTACACGCAATCCATTACAAGAAATTTGTGTGCACAGTGTAAAATATTAATGGACCTTGATGGGCTCTCTCAAATTAACTGTGAAAATGAAAACGGGGGCCCATTCATGTCACCGCAACAGGCGAAGGAAATGTCAATCAAAATTGACGATTACGATCGGCGGAAATGTGCTTTAAAGCTCTAGCGGTCACCCGTCGACAAGAAAATGTTTAAATCGATTAAAAGAAAAGACGGTTTCCTCACACATAGTAATCAATAATCATAAGCAAAGTATAAAAAAATGGTGATGTGGCCATCATGTTACTTTCTCCGACTTGATGGTATCATTTATATTTACGCTTTCATGGTTTATTTTCAATTTAAATCATATTTTAAATGTACATCGAGCGTTGTGTAAACTCGGATGAAACTGACGTTTAAAACGTCAAAATTATAAAAGATGGAAAAATTATACTTCAAATTCAAAAACTGAGTTTACTCAAAAAGTAAAGGGATTTCTAAAAAGACTTATTCTGTATAAGTTGTTCATTTTAGCATTCTCTACAATTATTATTAACATAAATTTGCTGTAACTATGATCGTTTTATAATTATAAACCAAAAATTTAAAAAAAAATAATAAATTTCTTTCTCGAATAAAAATGATTTTATCAAAAATGTTTTCAAGCAAAAGATGTTCATTTATTTGTTGTCTTCAAAGTTTGTTTAAATGTTTTTGTGATATTTTTCATATTTAAGACAATATTGGCAAAAAGCAAAAAACAGTTAAGGTAAACGCCCACTTGTGTACGAAATTTTACCAAAAGCTTTTCAGTTCTTCAGATTATCAAATAAGACGGATGTTGAAAGTTTCATTTCAATTGCTCTATTAGTTTTTGAGATACAGCGCACGCAGCCAGACACACACACACACACAATTTTTTTTCCAGAAATTGTTGAAATGGCATCTAGGGACCCCAAAACGGATATTCCCGTAAAAAAAAATTTGAAAAAAAATCACGATCGCAATACTTTCTCGTACTTCGTAACGGAGAAAGTAATAACTGTAATTAAGACAACCATCATCATTTATCAACACTTTGCGTAATTCGATATCTTGCAGCGTTGCTATTTTATCGGTACTTGAACTTTAGACGGTTTGGTACAACTTGAAATGTAGCCCCACTTTCGCATTTTTTAAATTTCCCGCCACCGACCTAAAGTTAAAGCTATGCCACGTTTTTGTTTGAATTCCACAGATTTGAATTGTCCACCCTGAAAATCCCACCACTAAATTCTTTTAGAATTGCAGCCATTTTGAATTTAAATTCCCCCGGCTTTGAATTTCCCGCCTCTAAATTCCCTCAAATATAACTTCCACGCCACTAAATTTCCGCAGATTGTTTAGGTTAGCAGTCATTTCGATTGTAAATTCCACCAGATTTAAATTTCCCGCCACTTAATTCCCTAAGATTTAAATTTCCTGCCACTACATTCCCCCAATTTATTTAGGTTGGTAGCCATTTTGAGTTTATAAGGATGATGGAATTGTGAAAAATCACAATAAACAGTATTTTGTTTAACATTCATTTTGATTGTGAATTCCCCCAGATTTACATTTCCCGCCACTAGATTCTCTAAGATTTAAATTTCCCGCCGCTGCATTCCCCCAATTTGTTTACGTTGGCAGCCATTTTGAGTTTATAAAGATGATAAAATTGTGAAAAATCACAATAAACAGTATTTTGTTTAACAGTCATTTTGATTATAAATTCCCCCAGATTTGAATTTCCCGCCACTAAATTCTTTGAGATTTAAATTTCCTGCCACTGCATTCCCCCATTTGTTTAGGTTGGCAGCCATTTTGAGTTTATAAAGATGATGGAATTGTGAAAAATCACAATAAACAGTATTTTGTTTAACAGTCATTTTGATTGTGAATTCCCTCAGATTTAAATTTCCCGCCACTAAATTCTCTAAGATTTAAATTTCCTGCCACTGCATTCCCCCATATTGTTTAGGTTGGCAACCATTTTGAGTTTATAAAAATGATGTAATTGTGAAAAATCACAACAAACAGTATTTTGTTTAACAGTCATTTTGATTGTGAATTCCCTCAGATTTGAATTTCCCGCCACTAAATTCTCTGAGATTTAAATTTCCTGCCACTGCATTCCCCCAATTTCTTCAGTTTGGCAGCCATTTTGAGTTTATAAAGATGATGGAATTGTGAAAAATCACAACAAACAGTATTTTGTTTAACAGTCTTTTGATTGTGAATTCCCCCAGATTTAAATTTCCCGCCACTTAATTCTCTAAGATTTAAATTTCCCGCCACTGCATTTCCAATTTGTTTAGGTTGGCAGCCATTTTGAGTGTATAAAGATTATGGAATTGTGAAAAATCACAATAAACAGTATTTTGTTTAACAGTCATTTTGATTGTGAATTCCCTCAGATTTAAATTTACCGCCACTTAATTCTCTAAGATTTAAATTTCCCGCCACTGCATTCCCCCAATTTGTTTAGTTTGGCAGCCATTTTGAGTTTATAAAGATGATGGAATTGTGAAAAATCACAATAAACAGTATTTTGTTCAACAGTCATTTTGATTGTGAATTCCCTCAGATTTGAATTTCCCACCACTTAATTCTTTAAGATTTAAATTTCCTGCCACTGCATTCCCCCATATTGTTTAGGTTGGCAGCCATTTTGAGTTTATAAAGATGATGGTCATTTTGATTGTGAATTCCCTCAGATTTGAATTTCCCGCCACTAAATTCTCCAAGATTTAAATTTCCCGCCACTGCATTTATAAATAAAATTAAAAATAGCATTCCTTTTAATTTTTTCGCGTGGGATTAAAAATGGCCGCTCTAGAATTTTTTTATTGAAGTCGGGGGTGGTTTTCTTTGAATAACTCTTCAAGGGTTAGAGATATCCAAAATTCGTAAGAGACATAAAATATAGAGAAGCCTTTGTTTTATAAAAATCTATGAAAATCAAAGTCGCTACTTTAAAGGGGGCGTGGCCCCGCTCGCTGAAGCACGAAAAATGCGACCTCTGCAGAGAAAGTGTTGCAGCTCGCGAACAGAGAGGAGCACTTCCAACACAGAAGTGGCCGTTGTGCCCCCGTGTATTTGGGATTTTTTAAGCCGTATTCGAACCTTTCAACACGAAACCCCAAAAAGCCTTAGCATTTGGCGTAAACCTCTGCATCGCAAAAAAACGATTTTCAAAAATTCACCCCCGAGTCTAGGGGTGAGTTGGAAAATTACGGTTTTCACGGAACCCCAGAGGACGTTTTCGGCTTTCAGGAAAAAAATAAATACTGTAAAAAAAATTGTGGGGTTGGCAACACTTTTTTTGAGGTGGTAGTTCTAGGGGGTTTAAATTTTAATACTATTTGTCTTCAATTATTTTTGATTTTTCATAGAAATTTCAAATCGATATCTATAAGGGTTTAAAAAATATTTGAAAAAAACGTGATTTTGGCCTTACGCGTTTAGTATACATATTCTGAGTTGGCCTTGCCCGAAAGTCATGTCTGGGATTAATTTATTTTTTTAAATCTCATGACGTAATAATATGCGACATGCCTCATTTATCTCACAGCCAACTCTGAAACTAAATTTTCCGGCTCACACGATACAATGCAAATTGAGAAGTTTCGGGTGCAATTATGAATTATTATCAGTTGTATACAATTTGATCCGGACTTGAACGAAATTAAGGATGTGACGAGAAATCCCGACAGGAAGCGTCTGATAAACTGAATCGATGCGATTTTCGCAATTTTCCTGAAGGAAAATATCGGCCGAGCTTAGGCAGTTTGCATGCAAATTGGGTACGAAATGCATGCAAATTGAATAATGTGCGAGTTCGGGCCTGAAGGCGCCTTCGCGTCTTAATCCCCGACCTGTGTGAGGGCAGAATCGGAGGGCTGGAGTTTATCCGGTTTACTCGCATTTACTCGTTTTGGTTTTCAAAAAAAAAATAAGTTGTGAATGTCAAGTATTTACTTGATTATGAATTAACTAACGCATTTATAAATTTTTATCGTATCATCATCCATATGTTCATGTTATGCTAAACATTTAATTATTACGATTTTAGATACAAATAAACAAACATTAATAAGAACGTGTAAAATTTGGGGTTATTATTTTTTTATGTCAGACATAATGTATTTATTTTTTGTAAATAAAGCATGGGCACCCTCGATGATACGATAAAGCTTTGAATATAACTCGCGTTTTTAAACGATTATTATGAAACGTTATATTAATAGCTATAATTTATTTAGTGCTTCTGCAATTTTAATTAGAATTTTTTTTTAATATCAAATATATTTTTAATTTCAAGCTACAAACAGATTCCCATGGCGAAACTTTATTGTAATCCGACCAACTCTATAGATATCCAGCATATAGAATCTATTGGCACGGAGTCGGATTGCGGGGATGAAGCATCACGATAATCCCGGGGGCTGAACAATAATAACCGAACGAGGCATACTCGTCGGGCTCGCTCAAACCAACCCCTAATCAAATCCCCCTAATTAATTTCCTGATAATAACGCTCGAGCCTTAATGGTGAATACCAAATATCAGGAGACCGACCTTGTTAATGAGTTTTCACATTGCTGCAAACAGTTTAATACTGGATACAATTGACAGTCGCCACTTTATATATATATAACGTAATGTAGAAAGTTGAAATAACCCAACCCTTTGCTTTTCACATTGCTTGCTTATTTATTTCCAAAAGATAATTGTGTGTGTGGTCCATTCCGCCAACTATGTCTATTGATTTCTATATATTTATTTATATACAATCATTATTTATTATATAATGAATGGGGGGGGGGGGGCATACACTGGACATCCATGGATCCTAACGGCCACTTCTTCATTCCGAAAACGTGACCGCCTCGAACCCACGACCACGAGGCCCTCGAGCCGCTGCTCTACTCACTGGGCCACCGCGGCCCCTAATTGTAGTTGGTATTTTTTTCTTCTAAACACATTTCTAGAAAATACCAACGAGTCGTATAAATTTGGTCGATAATTAAAACCATCCTTGAGCCAATTCCAGTCGCTTCACTCAAAAAAAAAGAACAAAATGTATACAATCCAGACTACCTGAAGCTAATTAATTCCAACATTCCGCTTAACGTGGCCGCGGCGCGCATTAATTAATTAGCGCTAAAATCGCGGAAGTTACGTCCGGAATTAATTAGCAAAGTAAATCCCTCAAGTTTGTGTACGTGTGCGGGCACAACAATGTTTGTGAAAAATTTTCAAGGAGAAGAGGGAGAGAGTTTTTTTCCGGGACTGCTAAATGCAAATTCTCCCCTAGCCGTTATTAGCCGCACAATGAAAACTGAAGCCGTAAATAGTCCGTCCCTCATCAAAATACATTGTTGGGAGCTACCGAAAGCATAGAGCTTTCACGCGTACACTTATATCAGTAATCTTTTATCATTCCCTTATCGATTCCCCAGCTTGACAGGCTTCTATTTACGTGTGAATTCATTACTCGTAAATTTCCACCTTGCGGGAGGTAAATGGGTAGTGTGTGATTTGTAGAAATTTGGGCGTTGGTTTCATGTGCGTGGGGGATTTAAAGGAAGCTCTGACATAGTTTATTGTAAGGTGATTAAAGAAGAGGGTGGTATTTGTTAGCATGTCAAGTAATAAAGTATGTTCATTAAAAAAAAAACTCAAGAGAGCCATGATTTTTTATTTTTAAAAATTTAAGTTGATAACACATATTGAGGTTATTTTACTTGCGGCATGTTCCTACCGATAAATTAATTTGCTGTGATAAACGACCCAAAATTCCTTGGGCTGTATTATTATAAATGATATAAGATTTAAAAAAAATGGTGATGTGGCCATCATGTTACTTTCTCCGACTTGAAGGTAGCATTTATATTTACGTTTTCATGGTTAATTAAAATCATATTTTAAATGTACATCAAGCGTTGCGTAAACTCGGATGAAACTGACGTTTAAAACGTCAAAATTATGAAAGATGGAAAAATTATACTTCAAATTCAAAAACTCAGTTTACTCAAAAACTAAAGGGATTTCAAAAAAAAACGTATTCTTTATAAGTTCTTCATTTTAGCATTCTCTACAATTATTATTAACATAAATTTACTGTAACTATTATCGTTTCATAATTATAAACCAAAAATTAAAAAAAAATAATAATTTTTTTCTTGAATAACAATGATTTTATGAAAAATATTTTCAAGCAAAAGATGTTCATTTATTTGTTGTCTTAAATGTTTGTTTAAATGTTTTTGTGATATTTTTCATATTTAAGAAAATATTGGCAAAAAACAAAAAACAGTTAAGGTAAACACCCACTTCCGGTTTACGAAATTTCACCAAAAGCTTTACAGTTTTTCGGATTATCAAATAAGACTTATGGTCAAAGTATCGATTGTTAAATTAGTTTTTGAGATACAGCGCACACAGACACAATTTTTTTTTTCCATTTTTTCCAGAAATTATTGAAATGGCATCTAGGGACCCCAAAACGGATATTGCCGTAAAAAAAAATTGAAAAAAAAATCACAATCACAATACTTTCTCGTACTTCGTAACGGAGAAAGTAATAATCCACAATCGAGCGAAATCATTTAGAAAGTTGTTGATTATTGATAATACGATTGTCCTTCTATTAAATACAATGGATTTAAAATTTTGGCTCAAATGTAAAATTAAAACATAATATGTGATACATCATCGTAAACAGAAAAAAAATTGCATTAGAAAATGTAAAAAATCCAATATGGCGGCCATAAGAAAAACAAAAGTTGTCCATTGTTTCTCCGCCATCTTGAAAGCTATAATAAATCTATAGTTATTTATGCAACAAGTGAGTAAAGTAATACTTTTTTTCACGAGTAGGAAAGATTGCCGCATGAGCCAAAGGCGAGTGCGGCAATTCCTACAAGTGAAAAAAAGTTGCTTTACTCTCGAGTTTCATACAAAATTTTTTCTACGTCCGTAACTTTAAATACATTTATAAATTTGATAAAACCTTAATCAATTTTTATAAGTAATAATATTTGTTTTAAATAAAGAAAATAATAATAATCATCAAGTTGTCTTGATCGGAAACGAATGTTTGATATTTATCGGCGGAAGTCGCGGCGTGTTGTGAAGAGTTCATGACACACTTTGCGCAAACAATTTTATAGTAGCGTTAAAAAATGAACCGCTACGGCACTTTTTTTCACGCAAAAGAGTGAAAAAATGAACCGTTATGGCACTTTTTTTCACGCTACTTGAAGGGTTCAGGAATCACATATTTTATGAACGCAGATTAATGAAAAAAACTGTACATTTTATAACGGACGTAGAAAAATAACATATTTAGATCCTCCATTATAAAGTGCTTTAATAATGTCGCAATAGTAATAGTTTTCGAAAAAAAAGTAAAAGTGAAAATGATTTTTTTTAATTTTTTCGCGATTTTTTGAAAACAAAAAAGGTAACTCAGATTATTAATCAACGTTATAATACACAACTTCGCCCTAATTTAACCAACCTCGTATCTCAAGATAACTGAAATCCCTATGTTACCGCTCGATAAACGGGCACCCTATATATAAAAAAAAATAAGGGACGTCCGGTAACGGAAATACGCAAAATGACTTTTGTCGTAGATACTGCTTAAATCTACCGGGAACGCCTAAATAACGATTTAAAATTGTTTTTCTTCTAAAAAAATTTTTTTTTCAAATCCTAGAGCTAATTATGAACACTATTTGTTTATAAAAAAAAGGGACGTCCTGGAACGGAAATACGCAAAATTACTTTCGTCGCTTAAATCGACTGGAAACGACTAAATAACGATTTTAAATTGTTTTTCTTTTAAAAAACTTTCTTTTTTCAAGTCCAAGAGCTAATTCTGATTCCCATTTGTCTTAAAAAAAAATTGTGGGACTTAAAGTGACTCAAGCCGTGCTTAAAACGATAGAAAACGCCTGAATCACTATTAAAAACTTTTTTCTTCAAAAAATGTTTCTAATTTTTTTTGTTCAAGTCAAGAGATCGTTCTAAACGCTATTTGTTTATAAAAAAACAGTGCGACTTCTGAGAATGGAAATACGCAAACTGACTTCTATAAGATGCGGCTTAAGTTGACTGAAACGCACGCCTAAATAACGATTTTAAATTGTTTTTTTTTTCTAAAAAAATTCTTTTTTTTTTCAAGTCCAAAAGCTAATTCTGAATCCCATTTGTCTAAAAAAATGTGTGGGACTTGAAATGACTTAAGCCGTGCTTAAAACGATAGAAAACGCCTGAATCACGATTAAAAACTTTTTTCTTCAAAAAATCTTATTTTTTAGTCCAAAATGTCGTTCTAAACGCTATTTATTTATTAAAAAAAACAGTGCGACTTCTGAGAATGGAAATACGCAAACTGACTTCTGTAAGATGCGGCTTAAGTTGACCGGAAACGCACGCCTAAATAACGATTAAACATTTTTTCTTCAGAAAATTTTTCATATTTTTATTCGAGTCTCATTCTAAACGCTATTTGTCTATAAAAAAAATTGAGGGACTTTCGCAGACGGATATAGGCAAAATGACTTTTGTCATAAATAGTTCTTAAATCAATAGAAACGCCTAAATTACAATAAAAAAAAATTTTCCTAAAAAAATTTCTTATTTTTTTCTCAAGTCCGAGAGCTCATTCTAAACACTATTTGTTTATACAAAAAAAAACCAAGAGACGTCCGGGAACGGAAATACGCAAAATGACTTGTGTCGCAGATAGTGCTCTAATCGAGTGGAAACGCTTAAATAACGATTCAAAATTGTTTTTCTTCTAAAATTTTTTTTTTCTTTTTTTAAGTCCAAGAGCTAATTCTGAATCCCATTTGTGTAAAAAAAATGTGGGACTTAAAATGACTTAAGCCGTGCTTAAAACGATAGGAAACGCCTGAATCGCGATTAAAAACTTTTTTCCTCAAAAAATCTTATTTTTTCAGTCTAAGAGGTCGTTCTAAACGCTATTTATTTATAAAAGAAAAACAGTGCGACTTCTGAGAATGAAAATACGCAAACTGACTTCTGTAAGATGCGGCTTAAGTTGACTGGAAACGCACGCCTAAATAACGATTAAACATTTTTTCTTCAGAAAATTTTTCATATTTTTATTCGAGTCTCATTCTAAACGCTATTTGTCTATAAAAAAATTTGAGGGACTTTCGCAGACGGATATAGGCAAAATGACTTTTGTCATAAATAGTGCTTAAATCAATGGAAATGCCTAAATTACGATTAATTTTCTTTTTTTTTTAATTTTCTTATTTTTTTTTCAAGTCTGAGAGGTCATTTTAAACGCTATTTATCTATAAAAAATTTTGAGGGGCTTTCAGAAACGAATATAGGTAAAATTACTTTTGTCATAAATAGTGCTTAAATCAATGGAAACGCCTAAATTACGATCAAAAAAAAAATTCCTAAAAAAATTTTTCTTATTTTTTTCTCAAGTCTCAGAGCTCATTCTAAACACTATTTGTTTATTAAAAAAAAAAAACTAAGGGACGTCCGGGAACGGACTTTTGTCGCATATAGTGCTTAAATCGACCGGATACGCTGAAAAATTGTTTTTCTTCTAAAATTTTTCTTAATTTTTTTTTCAAGTCTAAGAGCTCGTTCTGAATCTCATTTGCCTATAAAACATTTTTGTGGGACTTTAAATGACTTAGGCCATAGATAGTGCCTAAAGCGATAGGAAACGCCTAAATAACGATTAAAAACTTTTTCTTCAAAAAGTCCAAAAGGTCATTCTGAACACTATTCTAGTAAATAAAAATAAATGTATGATTTGTGGGAACGAAGATACGCAAACTTACTTATGTGACATACTGCTTAAATTAACAGGAAACGCATAAATAACGATTAAACATTTTTTTCTTCAGAAAATTTTCCATATTTTTATTCGAGTCTCATTCTAAACACTATTTGATGGACTTGGAACAGATATAGGCAAAATGACTTTCATCATAAATGGGGTTTAAATAGTCTGGAAACGCTTAAATTACGATTAAAAAAAATTTTTCTTAAGAAAAAAATATTATTTTTTTCAAATCTGTAGGTCATGCATTAAAATTAAATAACAGATATAGGCAAAATGACTTTCGTCGTAAATCGTCTGGAAACGCTTAAATTACCATTTAAAAAAAAAATTCTTAAGAAAAAAAAATATTTTATTTAATAATTTATTTTTTTATTTATTATACATATAAGTCTGTAGGTCATGCATTAAAATTAAATAATCACCAGTGTTTTAATTTCACGATACAATTTCATGACGTCGGCATAAAGTAAGATCTTAGACTTTATATCGCACCCGATGTCATTACTAAAACAAATAAATATTAAGGGTCCAAGTGTGGACCCTTGCGGTACCCTACTTTTTGCAATAAAATCGGAATATTTGAAATCATTATATTCTACATATGAGATAGGGGAGCACAATATTGAGGAAATGCCAAAATTCGATATTTTCTCCGAAATAAGTTTATGGCTGAATGTTATCGAAAGCCTCTTTAAAATCTGAATAAATCGCGACCAAAATTTCAGAGGAATAATGTGTAAAATTTATAAAAACAATTTATTTAAAATCTGCACCCGTGAAAATATATTTTTTGCATTTTTTTACGCACACGACAAAATATTGTTTTTGTATTATTTTTCGAGTACGTCGAAACTTCTAAGAAAGTATGCTTTTTGAACTCCCCCGAGACGATCTCAATCATTTTTGAAAAAGTTACGCGTCTCTATCAAAAAATAAAAAATGGTGATGTGGCCATCATGTTACTTTCTCCGACAAACAAATTTAAGCAAAAGCTGAATCCACCATATTCACACCTTTTGATGTAATCATTTAAACATTACGCTCGCATCCTCCGCATTTATATTTTCCACGTCGGTTTAAACTGAATATCTTCCACGAAAGGAAACGGAATAGCACGTATACAGCATTCATCCCCTTTTCATACAGTTGACTCCTTTAAAAACCAGAGAGGACTCTGAATCAAAAATCCGCCGGATTGATGTCCTTTGCCGTCCAATTAAAGCCCCGCCGGAAGAGAGTAGTCTGGACCTGAATCGGGGGGACGCTTGGGGATGACAACCTGAAAAGGGAGACGAGCGGAGCTGCGATATCGATTCCTGTTTTCCCCCGGGGAAACTGCGTTTTCCTTGTTGCCAACAGGTGTCACATCAATAATTCCAGACATCGCGCACACGGCCCCCGTGAACGTCTTAATTATTGGGACCGATCAAAAATTCACGTGCGGACGGGGGGAACTCGATGCCCCACTGCTGGGGGTGACGAGACTTAAATTACTTCGTTTCTCCGTCCCGCGCACCTGTTGGTGGTTTTTGTTTATTTATTAAAGTGAGAATATTCGATAACTTACTTCAAAACTTTGCAACCGCAGCAAATCTCGTATCGTTTCTAATTAACGTAAATTGAAAGTTTGTTTCTTTACAAGACTTTAATTAAATTTTTTCGTATATAAAATTTTAGCAAATTTAGACAGATCTTTACATTCTTTAATACACGATGGTTTGATGGTAACTTTATCTTACAAAGAAACTTGACAGGAAACAACAAGTTTCAGGGTGGTGGGTTTGGAATTTCAAGTGCCCTCTTAAGCTACGCGCACACTTATCGGAACGGCACGGACGGCACGCATCAGAAAAAATTGTTTAACACAGTTGTAAACGAGTCAACGCACATTTATCGGTACGACATGGAATGGATTGACTCGTTTACAACCGTGTTAAGCAATTTTTGCCGATGCGTGCCGTCCGTGTCGTTCCGACAAGTGTGCGCGTAGCTTTATATTACATTATTTTAATTCTGATTCAGTGTAGTTTAATCATGGATTACCACGTAGTAACGGTCGCAACCATTCTCTTCATGATAATACCTTTTTGTGTTTCGCAGAGTTGTATAATTTCCATTATAAAATTCGCTCTGGAACGTCACCAGAACCTCCCCAGACATCTCCAAAGAATGTATTGTTTTTAGTTAAGAATCTAATTATAAAAATATTCATACATATTAGGCAATGAGAGGGAGGGGATTTAATCTTGGAAAATAAAGATTTTCAATCTTCGAAAATAAACTTAAAAAAAATACTTTTTTTCAATCTTCTGAAATAAAAAATTGTCAATCTTTAAAAATAAATATTTTTAATCTTAAAAATTCAAGAATATTTAATCTTGAAAAATGGGAATTTTTAATCTTCAAAAATAAAGATTCTTCAAATTTTAAAAATTATTTTTTTTCAATCTTCTGAAATAAGCAATTGTCAATCTTCAAAAATAAACATTTTTAATCTTAAAAATTCAAGAATATTTAATCTTGAAAAATGGGAATTTTTAATCTTCAAAAATAAAGATTCTTCAAATTTTAAAAATAAATTTTTTCAATCTTCTGAAGTAAAAAATTGTCAATCTTTAAAGATAAATATTTTTAATCTTAAAAATTCAAGAATATTTAATCTTGAAAAATGGCAATTTTTAATCTTCAAAAATAAAAATACTTCAAATAAAAATAAAAAAAATCAATCTTCTGAAATAATAAATTGTCAATCTTCAAAAATGAACATTTTTAATCTTAAAAATTCAAAAACATTTAATCTTGAAAAATGGGAATTTTTAATCTTCAAAAATAAAGATTCTTCAAATTTTAAAAATAAAATTTTTTCAATCTCCTGATATAAGAAATTGTCAATCTTCAAAAATAAACATTTTGAATCTTTGAAATATTTAATCTTGAAAAATGGGAATTTTAAATCTTCGAAAATAAAGATTCTTCAAATTTTAAAAATAAAATTTTTTCAATCTTCTGAAATAAGAAATTGTCAATCTTCAAAAATATCCATTTTTAATCTTAAAAATTCAAGAATATTTAATCTTGAAAAATGGGAATTTTTAATCTTCAAAAATAAAGATTCTTCAAATTTTAAAAATAATGTTTTTTTCAGTCTCCTGAAATAAGAAATTGTCAATCTTCAAAAATAAACATTTTTAATCTTAAAAATTCAAGAATATTTAATCTTGAAAAATGGGAATTTTTAATCTTCAAAAATAAAGATGCTTCAAATTTAAAAAAAAAAATTAATCTCTTGAAATAAGAAATTGTCAATGTTCAAAAATAAACATCAAAATTCAAAAATATTTTATCTTAAAAAATGGGAATTTTTAATTTTCAAAATTCAAAACTTCTTACTTAAAAAATGAGGATTTTTTAATCTTCAAAAATAAAGATTTATCAAACATTAACAATAAAAACAAATCAATCTTCTTAAATAAACAATTATCAATGATAATCATTTTTCAATCTTAAAAAATAAATATGTTTCAACTGTCAAAAATAAAGATTTTTCAAACATCAAAACTTCAAAATTCAATTTTCAAAAATAAAGATTTCGATCTTCAATCATTAAGATTTTTAATCATCAGAACAGATTTTTCTTTTAGTGTTTTTTTTTTGGCGTTGATATTTCATCGTGCGGTCACTAAGGAAATTTTAATATTAGATTTATCGATTTATCGACACCCACGTCCGAATCCGGATTTGAACTGGGGACCCCTGGCACCGTAATCTCTCAGCCATATATGTCGGCACAAAAAACAATCATTTATTTCAATCCACAAAAATAACGATTTTTCAATCTTCAAAACTAAAGATTTCTTAATTTTCTTTAAAACTAAAAAGATTTAATCTTTGAAATAAAGATTTGCCTGTCTATTAAGATAACTATTTTTAATCTTTAATTGATTAATTAAAAGATTTTAAATTTAAAAAAAAAAGAAATAATTTCTAATTTTCAAAAATATTTTTTTTCAATCATTAAGGATGAAGTTGTTCAATCTCCAAACGTAAAGTTTTTTGATCCTCAAAAATAAAGATTTTTTCAATCTTCAAAGACAAAGATGTCTCAACTGCCAAAATTAAAGATTTTTCAATATTCAAAAAAGAATAATTTATTTTAATCTTCAAAAATATCGATCTTTCAATCTGCAAAGCTGAAGATTTATTAATTCAAAAATGGGATTTGTCAGTCTTACGATAATCAAAATTAAAAGATTTTCAATCTTAAAAAATGAGGATTTTCTAATCATATTTTTTCGTCTTCCTTATGAAGCCGTTGTGCAGATGAAACTGTTTAGAATTATAGGATATTTTTCATCTACCTGAAGAAGCCACTGTTAAAATGGAAGATTTTAAGATTTTAGGATATTTTTCATCTACCCGTACCTACATACATTTTTTTTAGAATTTTAGGATATTTTTCATCTACCAATCTTCAAAAATAAAGATGCATCAACTGCCAAAATTAAAGATTTGTCAATGTTTAAAAAAGAATAATTTATTTTAATCAAAAATACAGATATTCCATTCATCAAAAATTTTAAATGATAAAAAATAAAAGATTTCTAATTTTCAAAAATAAAGATTTTTTAATCTTCAAAAATACAAATCCTCGATTCATCAAAAATTTTAAATGATAAAAAATTTCTAATTTTTAAAAATAAAGATTTTTCAATCATTAAGGATGAGGTTTTTTCAATCATCAAAAGTAAAGTTTTTTTAATCTTCAAAATAAAGATTTTCCAATCTTCAAAAATAAAGATGTTTCAACTTCCAAAATTAAGGATTTTTTAATGTTCCAAAAAGAATGATTTATTTTAATCTTCAAAAATAACGATGTTTCAATCTTCAAAGCTGAAGATTTCTCAATTTAAAAAAAAGGATTTGTCAGTGTTCAAAAATAAAGATTAATATTCAAAACTAAAAGATTTTCAATCTTAAAAAATGAGCATTTTCTAATCTTCAAAAATAAACACTTTTTAATCATCAAAAATACAGATTCTGTAATGTAGTTTATTCGTGTTCATACTTGTAATAAGTTTACACTCGTCAGTTACAAATGAATCTAATTCTCCAATTATCAAAAATTTTAAATGATAATAAATTAAAAATTTCTAATTTTTAAAAATAAGGATTTTTCAATCATCAAAAATACAGATTCTTCATTCATCAAAAATTTTAAATGATTAGAAATAAAAAAAATTATAATTTTCACAAATAAAGATTTTTCAATCATTAAGGATGAGGTTTTTTCAATCTTCAAAAGCAAAGTTTTTTTAATCTTCAAAATAAAGATTTTCCAATCTTCAAAAATAAAGATGTTTCAACTGCCAAAATTAAGGATTTTTTAATGTTCGAAAAAGAATGATTTATTTTAATCTTCAAAAATAACGATGTTTCAATCTTCAAAGCTGAAGATTTCTCAATTAAAAAAAAATAGGATTTGTCAGTGTTCAAAAATAAAGAATAATATTCAAAATTAAGGGATTTTTAATCTTAAAGAAATTAAGATTAATTAAGAAAAAATCAACTTTCTAAATAATCATCGTGGACCTTTGTGTAGTACCTTTTTTCCATCAGAAGAACGAGATAAATTGATTGGCGTTAAAAAATTTCATCCAGAAAAAAATGCAAAAAAGTTAGTCACCATGAACTTTATGGAAGATTTTGAGAAAAGTCGATTTTTTTCGAACTTCGAACGGCTGTAGCGGCCGAACGAAGAATCCAATTTGAACGCGGTTTTAAATTATGTGGTCCTTGAGCGCATATGAGTCGGACTAGACCAAAATTGGCGATTTTTTATTTTTGACGAAAACCTGTTCTATACCTTCTTACTTTTGCTCAAAAATTGCACTAAAAATGATTTTTCAATCTTCAAAAGTTTTTTATCTTCAAACAAAGATGTTTGAATCTTTAAAAATAAAGATGTTTCAACTGCCAAATTTAAAGATTTTTCAATCTTCAAAAAATAATAATTTAATTTATTTTAATCCTTAATCTTCAAAACTGAAGACTTGCCAGTCTTCAAAAATATAGATTAATATTAAAAATTGAAGAATTTTCAATGTTAAAAAATAAAGATTTTGTAATCATCGAAACTAAAGATTTTCCCATATTTAAAAATAAAGATGTTTCATTCAACTGCCAAATTTAAAGATTTTTCAATGTTCAAGAAAGAATAATAAGGGTCCTAGGTTGTCGCATGAGAGAAACAATATTTAAAGGTTTCATTGAAAGAGAGAGAGAGAGAGAGAGAGAGAATACATTTATTGAGAATATTAAAAGTGAATAGATAGGAGGAAAAAATAAAAAAAAATTGCCTTCAGTTAATATTAACGGAAAATGTTTAGGGAATTTCTCAAGACCATCCAGTAAACAAACGTCCCCAATGATTACTAAACTCATACCATTCTCACAAGTTAGCTGCAAATAACTAAACGAACGTTTCTTTCTTAAATAAATAATTACAATCATGAATCGTTTATGTTCGCGCGCTTACCGTGAAACAATCGGCATCCCGCGCATTTCCCCAATAACAAATAAGCACTTCTTCACTTCACCTCACTCCACCCCATCATTCCGGATTAGCACAATCAAAAGTAAATGACCACCCTCCTCCACACATCACAATCAAGACCGAAACGTATTTATAACTTTTTCAATTACTTTCTTCGTCGAGCTTTATTGGGAGTGCGAGCGCGTCGGGGTGTAAAGCTCGTCTGCATTTCTTAATGAAGTTTAGCAGACGTGAGAATAAATATTTACGTGTGTGTGTGTTTGTGTGTTTGTGACAGTACGCAATAAAGAGGGTTCGCCTGTGACGGCAAAGGGTTGCACGCAAGCAATCGTATTTAAAGCGATCGCGGGTTATCTTGATGAACATTTTATGTGTTGGCGAGCGTGTTCAGTTAAAGCCGCTTGCTTATTAGATCATTTTCGAATTTATATTACTTGGGGATTGGTGAAAACTGGAGTTTGTCATGAAGTTTTGAACTGTGAATATGACGAAATGATTGTCGCGTCGAAAGCGGCGCCGCGCAGATGTCTACGGCGTTCGCACGCTTGACTTGCGTTTGGCGAATTGTTGACACTCGATCTGTTGATAATTACCATAAGCGGGCGTTATAGAAATAACGCCCTAGAGCGTTATTTGTTATTTCCATCCCATTATGATTTCAATAATAAACAAGTATGACATAAAAATATACCATATAATAACCTTCCTTGTTTTCATGCTCTATCAATATATTTGTAGACAGATTGAAAATAAATTTTGTATTATTGCTATTATCATTATTTAAAATTAATTTGATCAAACAAAATTCACGCTTAAATTCACACTGAATATTGATTAAACTGCGATTTGGATGAAAAGCATGAATCGTATTTACTTAACGCATCTGCGCTGAAAGGGCCCCTGAAATAACATTTCCATGCCACGAAAAATATAAATAATTCAAATCCCTTCTCCGCGTCGTCGGTGTATTATTGTGCGCGGCTCAAACCTTCACATCCGGAGATATCGATATTTACAGGAAACGTATTCCGACATTACGGGGAGATGTGTATTTTTCATGGGGTCGTGATCCCTAAAAGCTCTTACTTATGTTTGGTCAAAGCCTGATCGATTCGAAACGTACAAATCAAGTCGGGGCGGCGGTGAAAGGGGGAGGGAATGGGCGAATTTGTGCATGCTCGGTCTATCTATGTGTGTGTGTGTGTATTTGCATTTCGTAGAAAATTCCCTTCTGCGGCTTCCAGCATTCCTCTCCAATATCCAGTCATTAATACTGGCTGTGCCGATACTACTATTTCCCAAGATAAATATGAAACTAGTCGAATGTATGTGTGTGTGTAATTTCTATTTATAAATATAAACGTAACAATATTATTAATCCAATTTCGAACATTTTTGATCCAATTTTGTTTTTGACTTGGAGCAATCAATTGCAACAAAAACTTATCCCTGAAGCTTAGCCCTTAATTTTTACCTCCGCTACGCTGCACCATCGTCCGTGCTTTACCGGTGACGAACGACGGCTCCGCTGCGCTGCGCCATCGTCTGTGCGGAGGCCATTAAAATATTTACCGGCAAAATAAATAAAACTTTAATTAATTTTTAAAATTAGAAGGAGGAGTCGGATCAAGAAATTTTATTTGGATTTACTGTTGGTCTCGAGACGGGTTTTCCGGTGGTATAATCAGATATCCGATCGGACAAAAAAAAATTGTGCCTCGCTGCCAAATTTCGCTTCCCCCTTCCGTATACAACGTCATATCTCGGAAAGTAAAAATCTGATCGAAAAACTTTATGGAGATGTTTGATACGGATTAAATGGACAACTGATATGCCGTCATCGGATTTTTAATTTTCGAAATTTTTTTTTTTATTTAAAAGAAATCTTTGCTATTGTAACCTTGTCTTACCATTAATCATCTGCCTGATGAAGCCACTGTGTGGCGAAACATATGTCGCAGTGTTTCGACATTAAAAATTTGTGAAAATTCTCAACACACGTGTTCTACTTACATTTAAAAAAATCCCCGGAAAACAATCGAAAATCGGCCGTAGATCGTAAACGGTGCACCCTAGAAAGAATATAGCCCTTACCTTTTCGACACAGAATGCAATTTCTTACGTCGGATTAAAAATGGCCGCTGTAAATTTTTTTTATTGAATTCGGGGCTGGTTTTCTTTGAATAACTCCTCGAGGGTTAGAGATTTCAAAAATTCGTAGGAGACGTAAAATGTAGAGGAGAGCTATTTCTACAAAACTCTGTAAAAAATTAAAGGCGTAATCGTAAGGGCAAGCGCGCCCTTTTTTTCGGAAGCGTCCGAAATGTGATTTTTTAGAAAAATGACTGAGGGGTTGCAACCGCAGGCCGCACCCCAATTTCCTATAGTAACCTTTGTGTCCCAACGCATTGGGGATTTTTTGAGCTTAGTCCCGGTTTTCCAGCTCGAAAATTCAGGGAGGAGATAGTTTCGGCGTGAACCTCTGCATAGTCATAAATCGAATTTCAAAAAATCACCCTGTAGTAATTGCGTGACTTAGAAAATCGCGGATTTCATGGGCCCCTAGAGAATATTTGCGGCTTTTGGAAAAAAAAATAAAAATTGTAAAAAAAAAATTTCGAGAGGTTGGTAACCTTTTTTTGAAGGGGTGGTCGGAGGGGGTTGAAATTTTAATAGTCTTGTTCTTGAATTATTTGTGATTTTTCATGAAAATTCCAACCCTCTACTTATTACCGTTTTTGAGATCTCGCACTTTGGGTCTCTTGCCTTTAGCCATATGTAGTAACAGTGTTTTCTAGGTTAGGTTTAAGTGGAAATTAAAGGCGATGGGTGGTCCATACCCTATACTTAAATCTTCAGAATATAGGCAAGGGTTCTGCGAGTGTAAATATTAATTGATAATTCAAATGAAAACGAATAACTTTGTTGGTATCACTTTATTAACTTGGAGTAGTTACTATAGTTTCGACAATTTCAGCTTGTCATTTTCAAACTATGAATATTTACATTACGATTGTACATTTATATATTTTTACAGAGCATTGAACAGGAGGGAGAATATTAGGTCGGTCTGGTCGTTGATGAGTGGAATGTTGGGATTACGCTTAACCTTGATAAGAAAATAATTTAACGATTTTCTAATCTTTTGACAAACGTGTTCGTTTATAGAAACCCTTTGTTTTATTTAAATTATTCCCACAAACGTTATTTTTTTGTGCTTTTGAATTATTACATCTCTCGTGATCCAAGAAATTGATTTTATAAAAAAGTCCTTTCTAGGATAGGTTTAAGTAAAAATTAAGGATGTGGGTGCCTCATCCTCCAATCTTTAGAGCACAAAAGAGAATTTTACAAGTGTAACGATTTTTTACCGTTTGAAAACGCTTGGTTTAAATCGTTAAGAAAAAGGCTGTTTGTAACCGTTGAAGTGACTGTTTCTAGCGGCTGAAGAAACTGTTTGAAGTGACTGTTTTTAGCCGTTGAAGAAACTGTTTTTTAGTCTTTAGAAAGGCTAGTTTAAGCTATTGACAAAAGGCTGTTTGTAACAGTTGAAGTTGTTTTTTCCCGTTGAAAATAACTGTTTTTGGTAATTATTTACCTATGGGGAGCATTTTCTAATGACCTTCCAAATAGGCTCATTCGACGCGTTTTTTGCAATTTGGACAAAATCGGCACTCGTTGTTTCTAAGTAAATAATCTAACGGTTTTCTGATCCTTTAACAAACGTTCTCATTTACAGAAAATCTGGGGCGTGTTCCAAAGGCTGGAGGGTGGAACAGGCAAGATGAAGTATTTAATTTTAAGGTTGTTTTTATAACGCCTTTTAAAAACACCGAGAATTTCTAAAGCATGGTTTCTTCCCTTTGTGGACAATATGCCAGAGAGGGGGGGCCTTAAAATTGAATTGCACCTGGGGCCTCTCAAGTGCTAAATCCGCCACTGTACGAGAGAAATTATTCAACATCAAGATAAAGGGGGAGAATTATTATTAAAAAAATGGTGCAATTAATGAAGGTCCCTTTGTGAAGTTGCGCACGATATTTACTGCTCAATTTGTTTCATTAAAACTTCCGGGCGGCCGTTGTTTCCGCACGAATTCCTCATACACGAGCCTCTCGTAATTTTGATTGTGCTTGATAAACGCTGACATAAATAACGACGCGACTCTTGTTTCGTGTCCGTCAGCACTTTAACCGTAAAAGTCTTGAATAGTTAAAAAAAAATAGAGTTTTTAACACTTGCTCGGAGCATTCACGGTAAGTACGAATTTGATTTTTATTGGATTGTAAATTGTTGTTAATAAACAATCCTTACAGAAATATAGATTAGACCTTTTCAGGTACAAATGATATTTTAATGAATGAATTTACACGTAATATTACTGGGTCTTAAATAGTTTAAAGTGTAACATACAAAAAATGGGAAAGTTTTTTACACGTGCCCGGCGCTTCCATCATTAGTTAGAATTTGATTTTTAGCGGAGATGCGAAATCGCAATGTCGAATAAACAATTATCACAGAAATTTAGATTAGGCTTTTTCGTGTATTTGATGATGGTATTTTAATGAATGAATTTATTCGTAATATTACTGGATTAGGGTGAAAAATCTTTGTTGTTTTGATGCAAAAAAAAACACCGAATTTAATCGGACGTGCACCCTGATGTTTATCCGTACTTAACCGTGTTTCGTTCGTGTTTCGAAACAACACCAGGGGGCTATTTTTGGGGCGCAATTACACAGCTGGCATTTACATTCCGGATTTTGCTCCCAGCGAACACTTTCAGCGTGAGGTCTAATTAATGCTAATTCCATTCGACTTTTACGTGTGGATTTATGGCAACGAGAAATTATTTGAGGTTTAGGGGTCAATCCTCAAAAAATAATTTTGAAGATGTTAGGTGAAAATAGTGCTATGATTAATCGAATAATCAAATAATCGATTCATGAAATTTTCAATTAATTGATTTTTCGAGTAATAATTAAATTTTGCACAACCCCAGTTGTGATATTGGGATGTATTAGTTTATTCGTGATGTAGGCAGTTTTATATGTATTTTGAATTTATGATAATCATGTATCAATAGGCTGCAAGGCCTTTAGCGCCACAATTTTAGAAGCTCCGGAAACAACTCCAGTTGCTCAACCAAATAAAGAGCGCATCTTCTGGAAAGTGTTTAAAGTAGCTGTGCTTTTCCCTAGTTGATAAGACGATTAGTTCGTCTACGTCTGAAAAATCGCGAGAAATTTCTTCCATTGGGATGCAGTAAGCACTTAATATCGAATAAATATTGGAACTTGCACTAAGTGGCAAGTTAAGGTATTGTTCGTGATTTTCGTGTACACATTCGAGATTTCTCGGAAACTTTCTTTTTATTTTCGAGCTCTCGGCGAGCGCAGATAAGAATTTAAATTGGAGCGAGTGAATCCGGTGTGTTTTATTAAATTCCACTTAGAGTACAATTCAATTTATTCCGGATTTGTATGAATAAGTCTGGAGCATTGATAGTCTTGACAATATTTCACATTTCCATTTTCAAAACAAAATTGAATATTCAAAGAAAAATTAATATTATAAGCAAGCTCAGTTGCCCACAGTTCAGTCTAAAAAATCTTGAGAATATTGTTTCCATTACCAAAACAAGACGTTTCAAGATTTTTTAAGAAATAACCTGAAATTAGTTTTAGAAAATTTTCCATTATTTTTATTTTTTATCGCTTTGTGATTTGCTCGATTATAAAAAAAACTTAATAAATAAATACATTTTACCCACAAATAATTATTGTAGAAAATGTTATATGTAATATAATACATTTTTCAACTCAATTAAATTATGGATTAACGATCGGACTCACCTTCTTAATTCTTTCGTATAAATTAACTGTAGTTGTTAAATACACTGGAGGAAAAAAATTAAACACTTTGAAATTCGTGAAATTTCGACCATTTTCAAACCGCCATAACTCGGCGTATTTTCAATAGATTTTGATGAATCTTTGAGGGAAAAAACTTTAAAGTGTCTTCTTAAAAGTCATGCATGCGAACTTAAGCGTAACCCCTTCCGCCCCACTCTAGCATCCCTGTGAAAAAAAAAAAAATTTCAGGAAACCATGTCCAACTTTGACGATGTCCATGGAGTTGGAAAAATTTTTTCGACTCGATCCACCATAAAGGCATTAAAATTTGATCAATTCCCTACGCAGGACTCGAAGAACGAAGTTTTTACGACAATTTGGCACCAAGTTGTTGGTGTTTGAAAAAAAAGTGCATTTTGAGATTTTTCGCACATAACTCGGCGACTTTTCAACCAAATCTGATGATTCTTAGGGGAAAAAATCTCATTTTGGCACTACTTTAAGGGGGTAAACTCAGATTGGAATGATCCCTTTTCGAACCCTTCAACCCCCGAACAAGAAAAACACGAGTTATGGCGGTTTGAAAATGGTCGAAATTTTACGAATTTAAAATGTTTCATTTTTTTTTCCTTCAGTATATTTTACAAACCGAGTACCAAGTAATGAAAATATAATGTAGATTATAAATTAATGATTAATATATATTATGAATAATACTGATTCACTTGCGTCTAATTTAAATAGCTTTAAATTTCAACAAATTCATCTTCATCACCGCCCAAGTAAATATATTCATGTCTTGTTTGCCTCATTTAAAATTTTAATTTCGGGCAGAAGGTGCGAGATACTTCCGGAAACTTTTAAATTAGCTCGGAGATTTTAGTTTGCGATTTGCATAAAATGATTGATCCGATGTGTTCGATTAAGTCGGCATCCGAACAATGACGAGCGAAACACGTTTCCATTAAGGATTTTAAATTAATTTCGTAATTGCATCGAGAACATATTTCATTATTACAAAATGTTTTGATGCATCAAATGAATTCATTATTTTTGGTGGTTAATTTGAAAACGTATTAAAATGTAATATAAATCGATATTTTTTTTTTTATTAATTATTTTCCACGTACGAAGAACAAATATTTTATTAGTGCAATTAACATTCGTTTATATAAATGGATATTTTTTTTAAATTTTCTACGCACGAAAAACAATAATTTTATTGGTGCAATTAACGTACGTTTAAATAAATGGTTATATATTTTTAAATAATTTTCTACGAATGGAAAAGAAATATTTCATTGGTGCAATTGGCATTCGTCATATTTAACAAAAATTAGGAATTAGATTCAAAATTTCGAACGAAAATTGTAATTCCTACGTGCAAGTAATTTGTGAGTTTTATACAATTTTGTAAGTAATTTAAAAAGGAATATCAAAATAATAATATAGAAAGTAGACTTTACCTTAAAGTTATCTGAAAATTAACTATTATTTATTTATTTATTTACGGCTACACCTTTTTCATACAAAATATAAACGAAAACAATTTCTGTAACTTGCAAACGAAGAATTACAACACTACATACTGCTAAACGCAAGAGCCCCAAAGTGCGAGATCTCAAAAACCGTAATAGGTAAAGGGTTGGAATTTTCATGAAAAATCACAAATAATTCAAGAACAAGACTATTAAAATTTCAACCCCCTCCGATTTTTCCAATTTTTTTTTCCGAAAGCCGCAAACGTTCTCTAGCGGCCCGTGAAATCCGCGATTTTCTAAGTTACCCAATTACTACAGGATGATTTTTTGAAAATCGATTTTTGACGATGCAGAGGTTCACGCCAAAACTATCTCCTCCCTGAATTTTTGAGCTGGAAAACCGGGACTAGGCCCAAAAAATCCCCAATGCATTGGGACACAAATGTTATTACAGGAAATTGAGGTGCAACCTGCGGTTGCAATTTTACTTACGCACGGACGACGGCGCAGCGCAGCGGAGCCGTCGTTCGTCACCAGTTAATATTTCACAATTTTACATACAGCAACTTAAGCTTAAAAAACGAGTGTACTACTAAACATAACAGTAATCACAAATACAAATTTACTGCCCATATAAAAACATTAAATGTATTCTTGACTATTATTATCATTATCTTATATTAAATATCATATATCACCTCCTACATTCTCTTTGACAATTATTACCCGTCCACCCAACTATCGAGAACACACCGTATATAACAACTTCCCTCACTAATTGAATTAATTAGCAAAAATTTCAACGCCGGCAACAATTTACCGCCATTATTGAATATCAATTTCTCGCCGATGTAAACATCCCCGGTGACCTAATTGAGTTACCCGGAGGAACATCAAAGACCCAGGCATGTCTCTTAGGACGTTCGCACTTTTCCTCCCTCCGTAAAAATTAATTACGAGCCCTGCGACCGGGGCGAGCAAAACATGATTTAATTTCGCAAGTCGAGGAATGATTACGTGCTATTAATGTTGCGGAGGAACTCGAGGGGATGTATTTCTGGAGATTTAGAAACGTATCAATACGAGTTGAAGTGATTGCAATCAAAACGGATCTTAATCTTGCAACCATCATCGCTTTACAAACAACTAAAACAATAAAATTATTTAAAGTTCCAAGATTTTAAAATTGCGATTTCTATATTTGAAAACGCACAACTGCCGAACGTATTATTCTATTTTGAAAAAACCCCATTTTCTAACGTTCGAAGATTTCAAAAACGTTATTTGGTTTTTGAAATTGTGCAGACGTCAAACGCGTTGTTATATCTTGATTAATCGGACGAAAAAAAATAGTAAATTTAGTGCCATTTTAAAATGGATTACTCGCGAAACTGAGACAAAATACGAAAATCTCACTTTTTTAAAGTTCAAAAATTTTAAAATCGCGATTTTGATAATTCTATTTTGAACTCAAATGTCGAAATGTGGTAAGTTTATTGTTATTTTACCGACTACAAAATGTTTTTATAAAATAAACCCAAAATGCAAAAATCGCAATTTTCGGTTGGTTTTTTGGTTTTTGAAATTGTACAACTGCCAAACGCGTTGTTCGATTTTTATTATTCAAATGTCAAAATATGGCGAATTTAGTACAAATTTAAAGTGGATTGCGAAATTTTCTCGAAAAATGTCAGTGGAGGTTTTAAAAAAAAGTTACATTTTGTACTATTCAATTTTGATGAAAAATATCCATAATTATCTTAATGTGCATAAATTTTACAGTCGAAAGACAGTACCTCCTACCTAACAGTTTGTTATCAAACTCTTGGGTTAAGGTGATGCGGAAAGCTGTCTAAACTGTTTAGATTTTAATCGAAAAATTTAAATTTAATTTGTATGTTAGTTTCTGTTTATAATTTTGTATTATTGGGATTACCCGTTTAATAATAAATAAATAAATAAATAAATCTGAAGAGTTGTGTTTATGCCATTTAAAACATTTTAATTTTATTTCTATAATTAAAATTATTTAAATTTGCGGAAATTAAAAAAATTTTAAACAGTTTTTTTTACGTTTTGAAGAAGGCGATATTTGTGGTTTGTGAGTTTTTTTTAATATCCGCGGTTAACTGATAAAGTTATTTACTAATGTGTTTTTGGTGGAGGCGCAGGGAACGCCGAGAATAAAATATAAAGTAATTTTTTTGAAACTACAGAAGTTACACAATATTTACTTATTTTATAAAATTCCAAAAACTTATGAAGAAGAATAAGTTTTTTTTCGAAATCCTGTGTTTTTGAAAAAATTTGTAAATACGAATTGAAGTGATTGCAATCAAAATGGATCTTAATCTTGCAACCATCATCGCTTTACAACAACTAAAATGAGTTATTTACGAATGTGTTCTGGTGGATGCGCCGGGAACTTCGAGAATAAAATATGTATAAAGTTTTTTCTTTTTAACTACAGAAGTTACATAATATTTACTTATTTTATAAAATACCAAAAACTTATGAAGAAGAATAAGTTTGTTTTCGAAATCCTACAAGTTTTTGAAAAAATTTGTAAATAATAAATAAATATTAAATTAAACTCAAAAATAGTAATTTAGGTTCCGAAAGTGATATTTTATTTACGAGTCCCGTAAAATCACTTTTGGAACGAGTTACGTACAATATTTTTTCTGCAGCCGTTTTTCTTACGTTAAAAAAGCAAAAACACACACGCATGTTATGACAAGCGCTGTCATAATTAAATACGAAGTTGTTGTTTTTGTCAAGGCCGCCTACATATACGCAAAATCGTCCCGAAAGTATAGAAATCGTTCCGAAAGTGAAACAAAATCGTCCCGAAAATAATTACTTTCGGTACGATTTGTGTAAAGTGGTACTTTCGATTTAATAAATCATACCGAAAGTTTTATTTTCGGGACGGCTGCAGAAAAAATCACTTTTCGAACGAGTTACGTACAATATTTTTTCTGCGGCCGTTTTGTATGTTAAAAAAGCAAAAACACACACGAATGTTATATGACAAGCGCTGTCATAATTCATTACAAAGTTGATGTTTTTGTCAAGGCCGTCTATATATACCCAAAATCTTCCCGAAAGTAACGGAAAGCGTCCCGAAAGTAAATAAATCGTTCCGAAAGTGAAACAAAATAGTGTCGAAAATAACTACTTTCGGTACGATTTATGTAAAGTGGTACTTTCGATTTAATAAATCCTAAATTTTATTTTCACGACGGCTGCAGAAAAAAGTTTGTAACATTTAACAATGTTATTATTTTTTCAATCGCAAAAATTATTTTTATAGCTTACGAATACGTTTTTCTTCAATAGTAAAAGATTGCATTTTTTTTTGTTATATTTCACAAATATAACATAACATACGAAACATGTTTCTTTAATAAGAAAAGATTCCAATTTTTGTTACATTTGACAAATGTTATAAAGACGAATACTTTTTTCTTTATCGCAAAAAATTATTTTTTATAGCATCGAACTCGTAGATGGTGGCATCTTCGGCATTTAACATAAAACATTTTTTGTTATATTAGACAAATTTTATAAAGACGAATACGTTTTTTTTTTAATTGCAAAAAAAATCGTAAAAAGTTGGATTTCGTCTTTCTTCGACATTCAACATAAAACATTGTTTTTGTTACATTAGACAAATGTTATAAAGACGATTACTATTTTTTTTTTTTTTTTTAGAAATTTGTCTTCGACATTTAACATAAAACTTACTTTGAGCGATGGTTTGGACTAGCTTATAGTAAAAAAACATGATAGCACCAAAGCATTTCACTAAGTGCCCGCAACGGACGAGCTCCTAAACACTACGTACAACGATCTAACGTCCAGGATCCGTGCAAGAGCGTCATGTTCTTGAGTTCGCGGCCGTCAGCCGACTGACGGTGCACTCGGAGCGTCGTCCGAAGAGCGTCGCTCAGCTGACGCCGGCGTCAGCCACCCTCCGGCGTCCAATCGCCGGAGGTACACACACACACACACACACACTCCACACCTCACCGATAAAATATTAAATCATTACATCTACAGTTTAATTTAATTTTCCATCGGTTACTTGTTGCACATCCGAGGATGATAATAATAATAGTTGTATAGCTCATTCGGTAAAGAAAAACTTAAGAAGATGAATTGCAAAGCGGGCCACAGAGATTTACATGTAAAATTTTTAATGTATTAATATTAGCTCCCCTAATTATTTGACATTATCGGTCTTCTTACATTATTTTTAAAGCTTTTTAAGCTGAATGATTCGGTACCTTACTCAATAATTTCTGCAGTTTTAACCGAGATATTTGCAAAAAACTTTACTACAACTATTTTGAATGAAAAACAAAGGTTTGCCATGAAATCATAATGGCGGATATTTCATTTTGTTCTAAAAAGTGACGTTTGTGGTGTCATTGCGATTTACACTTTCTACACAAGAAAGCAGATACTATTTAACAACTGTACGTGAATTTCCGGAGAAGGCAATAACCATTAAAGTACTATTCAATTAATAATTACTACTTTACCCTCTAAATTTGAAACGTGTTACAATTGGCTCCCTTAATTATTTTATAATATCGATATACTTACATTATATTTATACTCATTGAGTATTGCCTTCTCCGTAATTTCAACACTAAACAAATCACGTACACCTCTAAAATAGTACCTGAGTGAAACCATTTACTTACAAATACCTTTTCTTGTGTAGAATACACGGCCGATTGTAAATCGTAATGTGACATCTACCGTCACTTCTTAGAACAAAATTCAATATCCGCCATTATGTTTTCATGGCAAACCCTTGTTTTTAATTTTTTTCCTTAATCAAGCAACAATTTTCTCCTTGATTTACGCCTCAATCGACTAGAGTTAGAAGCCCTGAAATATACAACTAATCCCAACCCTTCGCTCCTACATCCAGTCACCCGCCGATGGCTGATTAAATATTAATGAGAAACAAATATCGTACACCCCGAGGGCGTTCACGCGGATCCATTAACGCCGCATTCTAATCAGCCGCCCCCCTATAATTTAATTATTCATTTCGACTTTGAATTAGGATATCATCGATTCAGCTTTATCCACTTAGCGCAGGTAAAGCTCGTTTGTGATTTAACATCCCCGTGTTGATACAACGAAATGTCAAAAGTTAGGCCGGATATAGTTATCAAAGTTTCGCAATTAATAATATTTTAATTAAGTGCGAGACGCCGACTGCTAACTTCACGTTAGTTCAAATATTTAAAACGGAGCAAATGAGTTTGTTTTTATCAAACTAAATGTGCGCAGTTGGTTTTAAGTTTAACGTGAAGTTTCCGAGTTTTCTAACTATAACGTTTACGTTGTTTAAGAAAACGAGAAATAATAATAATAATCATTTATTGACACAGTATAAATGCAAAATGAAGAATGAGTAAACCTACATAAATAATTACAAAAATTAAAAAAAAACGAAATATTTGTATGCAACGTCTGTTTAGTTCATTTATTACTAACAGAAACGCAATCAGTTGCGATTTTTTTTACTTTCTTCGTTACAAAGTACGAGAAAGTATTGTTGTTTTTTTCAAATTTTTTTTTTACGGAAATATCTATTTTGGGGTCCCTAGATGCCATTTCAACAATTTCTGGAAAAATATTTTTTTGTGTCTGTGCGTCTGTGTGTGTGTGTGTGTTTGTGCGCGCTGTATCCCAAAAAGTAATAGAGCAATTGATATGAAACTTTGAACATTATGGGTTTTTTGCCAATATTTTCTTAAATGTGAAAAATATCACAAAAACATTCAAACAAATTAGTTATTGAGATATAGTGTGCACAGACGAACAGACACACACACACACAGAGAGAGAGAGAGAGACATACACACAGCCACACACAGACACAAAAAAAAATTCCAGAAATTGTTGAAATGGCATCTAGGAACCCCAAAACGGATATTTCCGTAAAAAAACTTTGAAAAAATTTTCACGATCACAATACCGTCTCGTACTAAAATCTGAAGAGAATAGAAATCTTTTCACTAACGAACGAAAAGAGATAAATATAATGAAATGAAATATAAAATCAAGAGAACGTGCACAGTTTTGTAAATTATCAAAGCAGAAAACACAAAAGTGAAAAGAATCAAAATCTCTTCACAGATGACGGAATGCAATACAAAATCAAGAAAACGTCTATAGAAGATCAAGAAAACCTTATAAGTCAAGAGAAAATCTGAAAATAAGCGAAATTTATCCATAGAAATACGAAAAAAGAGAATAATGTCGAAATGGCAAAAATCTAGAAAAGTTCCATAGGAAATTTAAAAGAGTCAAGAGAGACGAAAAGAGAGAAAGTTGATGAAATGAAACCCAAAATCAAGAAAAAGTCCATATCTCGAAGACGAGAGAAAATCTGAAGATAAGAGAAATGTTTCAAAAAAGTACGAAAGAACGACTAAAATCTAACATTTTCGACGATAGATGTCGCCCTAATTTTCTATCCTAACGCTTACTTGATTGGTTTATAAGTGCTATCAGAACTCTTTATTTGATATTGATGATTTGAATGCCAAAATTCCAGAAATTGGTTAATGATGTGTTTAAAAAAAATATTAAGAAATATTCATCAGTGAAACAAAACCAAGTGTTTTAATTAATCAAATTATATAATTATGTTTCACCACGGGTTAAGTGAGAAATTAATTAATCATAAAGAAATATTCATGTCACGGCTGAAAGACCTCAGGTCGATAGCCTAATAAAGAACTGTCATTACATTGTAAATGAGTATTATATGTATATTTATTCTGTATGTAACTGTTCTTTAATAAAGATGTTTGTATATATATTCATGTCAAATTGATAAAATCTGAAATTAGTAAAAAATAAATGCTGAGGTAATGAACGTGTTTTTGATTATGATGATTTATTCGTTAAAATTAATTAATTTATTTTATTTTAAAAGGTATTAAAAAATATTCATAATGACAACAAAAACAAAAACTGCCAAAATTATTCAAATTCAAAGGCAACAAATTTGCGTTTTTGATTTTTAAAAATTGCCGAGGCGTTGAAAGCATTTCATGATTAATATACAGGGTGTAGTGGAACAAAACGAAACATAGGATTTTCAATGTTAATCTCTTTATACTGGAATATTTACTTCCCTGATCATTTTGGAGGAAACCTGTAAATAAATGTTTTGTAGAGTAAAAATTCCTGCAGGCAGTCATGCTATTATTTAATTTTAAGCATTCATAAAAAATTATAATTTTCACGAAAATAATACACTCGGCGTCAAAAAAAAAGCGCCACTCGAACAATTGCGAAAAAACTCGATTTTTCAAACCGTCGTAACTTGGTTCAATTTAGTCGAAAATCGATGAATCTTTCAGTTTGGGAAAGATTCAAGTTTTATCTTCAAGAATGTGTAGTTAATTTTGACCCAAAGTCCAACCCACCCCCGTAACAACGCGATGGAAAAAAAAAGTTTTTTATGTAAAAAATGGTCCAACTTTGACAAGCTGTACCGTGCGCAAAAAAAATCGTCGGGAAATTTCACCACAATAGCAGAAAAATTTAACCAATTTCCTTCAAATGCCTTAAAAATTCGAGTCGTTTCGATGATTTGGAGCAAAGTTATGAATTTTTGAAAAAAATTACATTTTTCACTTTTTTAGCCATAACTTGAGCGCAAAAAAATCTGCGGGAAATTTCACAACAATGGCAAAAAAATTTAATCAATTTCCTTCAAATGCCTTAAAAATTCGAGTCGTTTCGATGATTTGGAGCAAAGTTATGAATTTTTGAAAAAAAGACATTTTTCAGATTTTTGGCCATAACTTGAGCGGAAAAAAATCGGCGGGAAATTTCACCACAGTGGCAGAAAAATTTAATCAATTTCCTTCAAATGCCTTAAAAATTCGAGTCGTTTCGATAATTTGGAGCAAAGTTATGAATTTTTGAAAAAAAAAGATATTTTTCAGATTTTTGGCCATAACGAGCGCAAAAAAAATCGGCGGGAAATTTCACCACAATGGCAGAAATATTTAACCAATTTCCTTCAAATGCCTTAAAAATTCGAGTCGTTTCGATGATTTGGAGTAAAGTTATGAATTTTTGAAAAAAATTACATTTTTCACTTTTTTGGCCATAACTTAAGCGCAAAAAAAATCGACGGGAAATTTCACCACAATGGCAGAAAAATTTAATCAATTTCCTTCAAATGCCTTAAAAATTTGAGTCGTTTCGATGATTTGCTCCAAAGTTATGGATTTTTGAAAAAAAAATACATTTTTTTTTTCAATCGCGTTGTTACGGGGGGTGAGTTGGACTTGTGATCAAAATCAACTACACATTCTTAAAGATAAAACTTGAATCTTTCCCAAACTGAAAAATTCATCGATTTTCGACCAAATTGAACCAAGTTACGACGGTTTGAAAAATCGAGGTTTTTTCGCGATTTTTCGAGTGGCGCTTTTTTTAACGCCGAGTGCAGTTGCCTTGACATTAAACAAAAACGTTGCGCTGTTGATTTGTTGGTTTCTGTCAAATGTATTGAACGCATCATAACTGTTTACAAGTTTTTTTTATTAAAAATGTATTCTATTCAAGAAAAAGTCCAAATTGTGAAATGGTGCTATGCTGGTAGCAGTTTTCGTGAAGTGGGGGATATCTTTGTCGTCAACTATCCCGATCGACCTATTCCCAGTGGTGTATTGGAGGGGGAACGTGGAGGAACGACGTTCCGGCACCTTTTTTCAGAAACGGAACGCGTTTGTGTTTGTTAATATTTTTTATAGTAAGAATACAAAAAAATAAAAAAGCTTACAAGGAAAACAATAGTTTGCTTAAAATAAGATGATTTCTGAAAAACTTTCAGCAAGCTGCTTGTGGAAAGTCGTGGACTATTTTTTTGCTCTCACCATGCGTTCCCTTACTTCTTATTTTACCAATACACCACTGCCTATTCCCTCCAATGCAACGATCCAAAGGTTGATTTACAAATTACAAACGACTGGCTCACCAGGGGGCGACATCACCCACGTTGAGAAACACTACTGTAGGTTTTCAGTCGCGATGCGTAAATGGTGCAAGCGCTGGGCACATATTTTTGAATACATTTTTAATGCTTAAAATAATAATTTAGGTGAAATGACAACCTGTAACATAATTCCATGTGGTAAAAGCGTGTACATCGTGAGTGTTTCCCTGTGGCTGCTCCGACCTCACATTTGCTGTGGTCAAATTACAACGTTTTATGACTTAATTGACTCACACACGCAGATTCTATCCTAACAATATGGATGACATTGAAGAATAAATTCGTTTTAATTTTCTTTCAGCGTTTTGCCGTCGTGTTTTTATCGCAATTCTCGCATATTTCGCAGGCAACTGATGAAATTATATTTACCATACATTTACATATCTTGACTTCGCAAACCATTAATTATAATGCTTTCCCTATCTATTGATTTCTGAAGCAATTATTGTAACACACAAGCCTGACCTCTGCAAACATTTCCAGGAAATAATTTATAGTTTCACATTTACTTCTTTGTTTGCTAATATACAAAAGTGCTGGTTTATGCTATTATCATTACTCAGGCTTTTCCATTTAATGAGGATTAGAGAAAATTTCTCAAAATATCATATGAGGTTTCCGTTCGGTCCAATCCTTGATGTTTCACAGAATTGTTGTTTCTATCTGTATTATTATTAGTTCTGAGAGTATTTTTTTAATCTAATGAACGGATATTATAAATTCGTTTGGAGCACAATTTTCACGATACAAATTATGCTCACCCATTCATTAGATATGTGGTAAGTAAAACACGTGTGTTGAGAATTTTCACAAATTTTTAATGTCGAAACACTGCGACATATGTTTCGCCACACAGTGGCTTCATCAGGCATATGATTCATTAGAGATTTTTGTTGAGACTCTTTTACAAATGGCTCCAACAGGCAATCGACCAGAGATCTTTTAGCTTAGTTCCATTCATTAGATAATGCACAAGTAATCAAAACATTCTATGATGCTGATGGCCATTAATCAAAATTAATTTCAATTTCGAGTGCGCATTCAATCAACATTGTAAAGCTGGCAGAGGCTGTACGAAACGCGTTATTATGCCCTTTACAAATTTGATGGCGTCATAAAAGGGAATATGGTCGGGCCGTAACAACTTTTACATTTTATGGCCAATGAACGAACGACCCGACCGGCCCGTAATTCCGTTTGATTTCGTTAAAGGTGAATAATTTATTGCATGCAAAATGTGATACTTTATTTTTCATCCATATTTATTGAAATTGGCACTAAATTGAATTGCAGAATTGAAAACCTAATTCCCATACAAAAAGTTATTGAAAATTATTTTAAAATGTGGCAAATAAAACTACTTGATGTACTGATCAGTCACGGTTCGCGGGGTTTTTTCTGGTACGGCCGAGGTGGTAGGGTCAGTTGCAGAGACGGCTGTATTGCCACCTCTTGTTCCTCGGCCGTACCAGAAAGTAACCCGCGAACCGTCACTGGTACTGATGTAGAGAATGATAAGTATTAACAGTTACCATTATTAATTATCACATGTTACAATCAAGACGTAATTAAAACTCAAACTTCGATCGATTCTTTTGATGCGATAATTGCGCAATTAAAGTATTCCGGCGCAGAGTGTTGTTGTCTGCACAATTACTCGACAATTAATTACAAGGGGGGAATTTTAAGTGATCATGTCGGAATAATAAACGGGCAATCCAATTAACACCCATAGTTGACGCACCTTAATTAATACGTCTTACTAATGCCACTAATTAGGACTGGATAGCTTCACCCCCGACGCTCTGATTGCAGCAGTTATATTGCCGACATGAAACATGTATAATGTCGGAATACATCGTGAAGAGAAAGTGGTGTCGTACACAACAAATCCCAGCACATCCGTCATCTGACGCGGGAAATGTTTTATGCGAAAATTCTGATCGTAATACGGTGTGTTTAAAAAAGAAAGCGACTGCAATTAATTTGAAATGGCATCGACCTACTTTATTCCCAACAGGAATCAACTACGTCCTTTTATAGTTAAGCTATTAACAATGGGCGCTTAGTTTTGCGGAATGCACACTTGGCTGAATAAACAAATTTGTGATGTGTTTCATTTAAATTAGTATATTTGGTTGCCTAACCGCGAGCACCTTCAAGTCGCGAAAAGAAATTCACACAGATGCCGTCTACGGTTCGGCCTTAACACCTTAACTTGATTATAAAAATACGTAGGAGAGTCTTGTCAACCTTCACCTTACAAATTCTTAGCTATGTCCAGTGCCGGCAGAACGTACAGGCAGGACAGGCAGCCGTAAAGATTTGTTTTCATCTTTCAAACGTCAGAATCGTCCGCTCTCACAAAACGCTCGATGTACGTTTAAAATCACACAAATTGAAAACAAACCGTATAGATAACGAGTTTACCATCGAATCGGAGAAAGTAACACGATGGCCACATTGTATCAACCGCAAATCTTTAATTTGATCTCCGAGGCGTAATTGCGTCTCGGATCCAATAGTTAATTGGAAATTCCATCAATTTGCAAATGTCCTTCCACTAATGCAACACCAATAATCTCCCTAATAACGTCGGAGGAGTTAAACGAGGTTCGGGTATTAACTGCCTCTTGTGTTATTATAAAACTTGATTGAGATCGGCCATCTACCCAAACAAGGGGTAATTGTTACATTAACACACGAGCCCTTCTAAAACAAACAATATTCCCTTATCGTAGGTCTGTCGGAGTTTGCTTAGTGGTAAGTGGTATTTATCTATCCATTTTTTTTTCTACGCAATTCGTAACCTGGGTATATCTTTGAGCCGGTTTTACAGAGAAGCGTATACTTCAAGATAACGATCGCGAGTGTTCATGTCGCCCGGAGTTTATTGTACGAGCAACTTGCAAGTTTATTGCAATCTAGATTATCCAATTTATTCATGGATTCTATTTTTGTAAGCCGTTCCGATGTTTCACTAGTGGCGTAACCAGGGGATGCAGATTATGCTGGCAATAAAAATTTAGTTATATTTAGATGGTACATTATTTCTCTGTAAATATAGGAAATATCCTGATAATCCCCAGTGTCTTTCTGGAGCAGAAGGTCTCGCATCCCTTCATGCGCTAGATTTTTCACTTCCGTAGAGCCAAATTCAATTTTCAGCTTTCATAACACACGAGGCGTCATGCGAGCGGAAGGAGCGACCCTCAGGAGAAGGCATCACTACGGGATCCGGATTTTATTACGTGCTTTTAAAGTAAAGAATCCTATTATCTTCACGATTGTATTAATGAGTAAATAATAGTAACAATGAAATATTATAAGGTGTGAGCCACAGAATTTTTGAGAGAAATATAACACTCATGTCTGAGATTAACTAATTCTCATGACGTAATAATATACGACATACCTCATTTATTCCACAGCCAACTCTAAAACAAAGTTTTGTGGCTCACACGATATAATTTATCCAAATCACTCACAACTGTTTCTTAACATTTTAAAATTTGGAAAAATTGTCTGAATCAAATATTTTCATCAGAGCAATGCAATTAGTATTACCATTAACAGAAGCTGATAATGCGAACTTTTGTTACCGTTTTGCTTTTTTATTGTAAATTGGTGAATCCCTTATCAATAAATAAATAAATAATTGTACGTCGCTTTCACCATTTTCAAAGTAAATGCAAAACAATTAATATTAACCGGAAATTTATATATATGTGAACATTTTTAAGCTTTGAAAAACTAGACATCTCCAGAAGACAATGGATTATCCACCTTATTATAAACGCATTGAATATCATATTTTACATTCTAATTACAATTTAATTAGAAATGACAACGACAGCGACAGCGACATTTAAAATGTTTAAGGAAACATTGGGTATTCATCGAACACATTGCGATGACGTCTTTGCGTTTCTTGGAATTATATTCATGTAATCAATTAGACGCTCAATTGTATCACATTCAACATCTTCATAAAGTGTGGTTGATTATAACTTTACAGTAATAATACGCTTGATAAAAAAATCACGTCAATTAATATGTTTAAGGAAAAATTGAAGAGTTTTTTGCTGGAAAAATTGTATTATAATTTACATGATGTTATTACGTAATAAGGAATACTTTTTTATTTTGTTATGTATACATTTTTGACGCATCCAATACTGTAAATGTATATTGTGTACAATGTACAGTCTATGGAATAAAGAAATTAAATTATAGAATATTGACGTATTTTTATAAATACATTAATATCTTGAAAACCAAAAAAGATAGGTACCGGAATACCGGTATAGATCAATGCAGAATTTAATTCTGCTTCATATGTAAAAATATACAGCGTGTTCTATTAAAAACGATCGAAATTTTAGTAGTTTAAGGTTGTCTTAATGTGATATAGAATTTTAAACTTCGTAACGGAGAAAGTAAAAAAACTTACCAAAAAAAATGGTGATGAGGTCATCATGTTACTTTCTCCGATTTGATGGTACCATATTTTCCAAGGTTCTGCAGCAAGTGAGGTATTTCATTTCTAATGTTAAATTATGGGCAGTCTACGCGTATATCGGGTTGCCCGGAGATAAGGAGTTATTTGTTAAATTAGTTTATTTACAAGATCAGTGCATTTTATTTAAGACAACATGCATAACGTGCAATTTTTCAAAGATTTTGTAATTTTTTGCTTTAATAAAAAAGGCTAATCTCCGGCAACCCGTTATACAAGGTTGCATGAACAGTAGCCCGAACATAGTGATATTTAACTGTTCGTAACTCTGCAATGTTTTACTTTATTTAATGCGTCTGCAGCAAGTGAGGTTGCCCCAAAGTGATTTATTTATTTAATTAATCCCATGCTTCTTCAGTTTCACTTTGAATGTTAAATTATTGGCATTATAAGCGTATATTGGATTGCCCGGAGATTAAGAGTTATTTATTAACACTATACATACGTATGTATAGAATTCAGTGTTTATTAAATCATTTTAAAAGTAAGACAACATGCATAACATGCAATTAATCAAATATTTTGTAATTATTTAATTGATGTTGGAACAAATATTATAAAATTGTTTACCTTCGCGATAACAGAGGGTGCTTATAATTGGAATTTAAATTTTATTATAATTTAATGCATTAGAAAGATAAAAAGTGAAATAAACACACGGTACTCATTAATTTAACCAATATTTATTTAGAAACTACTGTACAATTCTCGAAAATTTCAATATTAAGCTTTACAGCGAACTGAATTACCGATCGTTTTCTCATTTGCAAATTACTGCAAAATCGCTCAATTTCCTTAGCTATTTTATACATCATTCGATTCAGAATTAAATATTCCATCATTTGGTAAACAACTAGTTGCTGAATTTGTATATTTTGGCCATAGGTATAAAGTGCGCGGGTTTTGGCGCTAAACGCAATCATCACTTGGTAGTCCAGCTATCGTCCGGTAGGTGGCGCGGAGGCGGCGGTAATTACGAACACGGATGGCCGCATTCAGGGAATTTGTAGCATTGCAGCATTGAACGAGCATTGAACTCGGCGCTTATAGTTTGACGTTTACAACATAATTCTTCAGCAAACAAACAGGTTAGATTTATTAACACGTGTTTCACTGCTGCCACCTCTTTCAATTTTTCAGTGCTTCCAACTGCTTTTTAGTTTGCTACAACGCCTGTAAAGCGGAATAATTATATGCTTTAACGCTTCATGAAGCGCTGCCATCGCTTTAGATAAAGCGGCACCATTTAGGACAAAATTTTAAGAAAGCGCCACAGCGCTACATTTCCCTGAATGCGGCCAATGTTTAACATGTTTACAGTTGACTCAAATAGGCATACATCTAGAGTTGTACCAAGCACTGGAGACGCAGAGACCATCTTAAATTCAATTGGCTCATGAGATTAGTTGTCGAGTTCTCCGAATACTTTCTCACACTGCACAAACTTTACGCAAGTGCTTGGTAAACCTGTACTGCCAAGCAGTATTGAATGTAAATGCTCATTCCACTCGACAGCATAATTGGTTGTAGATGCCGATCATGTTAAATAAATAAAAAGGAATCATGCATGGTTATTTTTTTTTTGTAGTTAACAAAATAAATGTGAAAACATGTTGAATTTCAATTTTATTTTGAATAAATTACGTATTTACAGAAACAACTAAATATTCTTAGGAAATTTTTTAATACCACTAAGTTACTTAATTGATAGCATCTACATTTTCCATATTGAAAATACAGTACCTGGTCGTGTGCCCTCACATTCGTAAGTAAATACAAATCAACTTATTTGATAGTTGCAGAAGAAAAATCATTTATTTTACAGTACAAGAACTATGAACAGAGAAAGAATTGATTCGTTTAAAGCTAGAATTTTACACTGTATACATAGTGGTTGTTCTTCGATCCAGTTAAACAAATCAAAGTGCACATAATCACCAATTGTCACAAAATAAAATATGTATATTACAATTTACACAAATAAACACTTCTTTTTACAATGTATCATTAACTCTAATGGTATACTAGTATAAAATTCGCTTACAAGTTATAATTCCTATTCAAGAAGTCTCACTTCACGGATCATGAGTAGAATAGTGACTAAAATTTTTCAACACTTAAATATGTGATTATTATTACGCGCGCTGGCAAGTTGCGAATTTTTTAATTTTTTAAATTTTTGTCAAGCTGGTGCCCAGTATTTTGGATTGATTAGTTTATGAAAAGCCGTACGATTAGTACCCGCCCCTTTTTTTGCCCCTCGCAGTCGTTACGGTTTCTCCGGGAGCGCGCGACACTTAGAACTGGAACCCGCCCATCGGCACCGACTGGTCCGTGCTGAAGTTGTACTGCTGCTGTTCCGCGTTCACCGAGGGCGCCACCCTGCCATCCTCGCCCTCCAGCCCGAAGAAGTGCTCGATGATGTCGTAGGCTTTCTGGTAGATCTCCATGTTTTCGTGCGCTTGTAGGAATTCTATCTTATCCAATCCTGCGGGAAGTAATTGTAATTGTTAATATACAATATTGTTCAAGATTTAGGCGGTAAATAGATGTTTGTAACCATTGCTACTTAACCTGTTAACCGAGCGGGACGTCAAATGTAAACAATACCGGGTCCTTAAAATATATTTCATAGTCTTAATTTATTTTAAAGCATAAATTAAAAAAATAATAATATAAAATTACGTCCTCCGGGCGTGACGTATTGACACGTCCCGGTGATAAAGTTCGCGCCCGTTATATGATGCGTAATTAAAAAGAGAATTCCCCGGTTAACAGGTTAAGTCTAAAATATCTATAATTGTTTTTAATTTTTAATTCTATTTTTATTAATTTTTTTTTAAAACACTTGTTTGAAAATGGTAATTGTATTACCGAAACTTGAGTCACAAAAATGAATATATAAGTTAAACAAAACAAAGTTAACCTCTTCAGGGACAAATTAATTTTGAAGTTTCAAATCTTTTAAGAAACAATTGATATCTCGCCAGTAGGACTAGACAGGAGGTATCTGCATGGAAATGTGCAACTGTAGCAGCTTTCAGAGCTTGACATGAGATGGCTAAATCAAATTTGTTTGAAATGTGTTCGTCATTTTTTAAAACGTACACATATGTGTTTCTGTCCCTGAAGAGGTTAAAAGTGTTTTATTATATTTTTTTTTATTCGTTAATTGTAAAATTTCCCTGTAATTCTGTTGGGAAATAAACCCATTATTATTATTAATGTAATAACTGCATGAAGATTTTTCAAAACCCAGACAATTTTTTTTGTGTATAGAATTTTTATCACTAACACATCTCATTGGATTAATTAAGATTAATGAATGAATTATAAAAATAAAAACATTAAATGAAAATATGTAATTACCATAACATTCCTCGACGAGCACGGCGTACTTATTGATCCCGCCGTGATTCTTCGCGTCCTGATCGCCCAGCCTGAGTATGTTTTCCAGGCCGTTCAGCGCCACCTGAATTATCTTGATGTCCATCACCGTCAACAGTTCGCATAGGGGTTTAATGCAACCTTCGTCGACGAGATAGCGAATTTGATCGGGCGTTCCTCCGCTGGTGGCGTTCGTTATGGCCCATGCCGCTTCTTTCCTCGTCTTGAAATCGGCTTTCGTCATCAGCTCAATTAATATAGGAAATATGTTTGCTTCTAATACAGTCTGCAAGAAAAAAATGTTATTTGCTCACTACATAATTATAAGTTTTTTGAAAAGGCTTAGGACAACTATGAACGCTTGAAGAAATATTACCTCGAGAGCGTCGGATAAAAATATTACAAAATAATTATCGTCAACAGGCTGCAACAATTGCTTCACTATTTAGTGCATGAATGTAAATGAACAATTTTTTGATTCGTTAAGATAGTTAAACCAGTAATGCATTTACCTGTATTTGCTGCCTGTTACCGGCAGTGATATTACTCAAGGTCCAACATGCCTCCTTCTTGACGGTTTCCTTGTGCGAACTCAAGAGGTGTAACAGGCAGGGTAAGGCGCTGCAATTTAGAATCACTTGCGTTTGTATGTCGTCCCCCGTCACTATATTACCTACGGCCCTAAGAGCAGCGGAGACTACATTCGATTGTTGATGCATTAATAATTCTACTAATCGCCTACAGACACCAGCATCAATTACAGCCTGTAAAAAATAAAAATAGGATCAAGGGGGCCTAAATACCACCGCAACACTACAATAAAACATTTAACACGGTGACTGTAGTTTCAGCTTATGCGCATCGTGTAAATACCTGAATTTTATCATTAGGTCCGTCTGAGAGGTAACTAAGAGCCCAACAAGCATCGGAGAGAACGTCCGCATCCGTGTGGAACAAGAGCCGGGCGAGCACCGGCAACGCCGGGCACACCTTCTGAAAATCGGGCGGAGGGATTTTGCCTCTGCAGAGGTTGGAGAGCGCCCAGACTGCGTTCCTCGTCATCGTCAAACGATTAAATTTACCTAACAACCTGAAAAGACCGACACCAATTAAAATTATGAAAAAATGCGAAGCAAAAAATCCTCACAAATTCCCGCATCACTAAAGTAAGATTATTGTCATCTACAGTAAGGTTATTTGTAATTTACCAAATTTAAGTGTAAAACTTATCGAAACGTACTGCAGTAATGGTACCAGGATTCCGGAATCCAGGACGTGATCCCGACACTCCGGGGAGTCACCGGCGATATTTCCTAGAGCCCACACGGCCTGTTCCTTCACGTCTTCGTATTCGCTGTTTAGTAAGGCGATGAAAATGGGCACGGCACCCGCTTCGATCACCATCCGTGTTTGTTGGGACGTACCCGAGGCTATGTTCGTTAAGGCCCAGGCAGCTTCAAACTAGTACATTAATTAATTAATATAAATTAGTGAAACAAACAAAAAAAAATTTTTAAAAATTTTTTTTGTTAAATTATAAACAACAAATATTTGACTGATAATCAAACCGATAGAGCAGGCATGTCAAACACGCGGCCCACGGGCCCGCTTACCAGTTGTCCACGGCCCGGCAAGGTTGGTATCAAGTATTTAAAAAAAAAATTATATACAAGGTAAAAATAATTATTTTTTGTTTGGTTTCAATTGTAGTTTTTTTTTGGTAATGCGGCCCGCGGCTTGTGTGTAATACTTGATGTGACGAGTTTGACATGCCTGCGATAGAGTATTATAAAAAAAAAATGTTATCGTTATTTTCTCATGTCTTGGAAGAAGCAAAGAAAAAAATTGTGGAAATAATAATACCTAAAACAACATAAAATATTTTTATTCAATAGCGTGAATGCTTGATGAAACGACTCACCTGCAAGGTTGAATTGGTGTCGTTCCGCAAGAACTCGACGAACCGCGGAACGATGCCGGTGCCTATGACTTCATCGATGGGCGGGTTCGGCTCTCTGCTCAGCAGCTTCCTGAACTTCTGTGTGGCGTTGAGCTGCTCCTGCACTATCGGGCTGTACAGGTCCTTCACCATCACCGGCGTTATCACTGCCAGATTCGGTGACATCATGTCACCCTCCAACTTTGAACAAAAAAACATTATCAATTCTGTCCGGTGCTAATATTTTCGAATGATTCAAAATTAAAGTGCAATAAAAAATCCTGCTGCAGAATAAAAGTTATATTTTGAATTGAATTAAAATGTCATGTAAAAAAAAAATTTGAACAAAAACATCATCAATTCTGTCCGGTGCTAATATTTTCGAATGATTCAAAATTAAGTGCAATAAAAAATCCTGCTGAAGAATAAAAATCATATTTTGAATTGAATTAAAATGTCATGTAAAAAAAAAACACTAACAATAACTTAAAATCCAGTAAAAATGGCTTGTCATATATATTTTTTTAATAACTATAACTATAGGAGCTTTTCATTGCACAGCTGCAGTATGATCAAATCCCCTTTAATGCCCTTTTTAGAAGAGACCATTTTCTTGTTCAAGAAAATATTATAGTTTTACAGCATAGTGTAAAAAGAAAAGCGGGATATGTTTTATTTTCATCCTATTTTTCATTGGATAACTGTTTTACACTTTATCAATAAGTGTCTTATATTAATTGTCCTGAGCATGTCTGGGTCATGTATGTAATCTATGTCTAGAGGAAAAACTTTATTAATTAACATGGTAGTTGTCCGGCTGAATGTCTGCAACCCAATGTGCATCAGAGATAAACAATAGATCAATCATATAACAATAACTACAATGGTGGTTTAAACCATTAAAATATGTCTTATATTAATTGTCCTGAGCATGTCTGGGTGATGTATGTAATCTATGTCTAGAGAAAAACCTTATTAATTAACATGGTAGTTGTCCGGTTGAACGTCTGCAACCCAATGTGCATCAGAGATAAACAATAGATCAATCATATAACAATAACTATAATGGTGGTCTAAACCATTAAAATATGTCTTATATTAATTGTCCTGAGCATGTCTGGGTGATATATGTAATTTATGTCTAGAGAAAAACTTTATTAATTAACATGGTAGTTGTCCGGCTGAACGTCTGCAACCCAATGTGCTTCAGAGATAAACAATAGATCAATCATATGACAATAACTATAATGGTGGTTTAAACCATTAAAATATGTCTTACATTAATTGTCCAGAGCATGTCTGCGTGATGTCTAGTGGAAAACTGGTTTATCACTAATTAACATGGTAGTTGAAACATCGGCAACCCAATATACATCAAGGATAACCAATAGATCAATGATATAACGATAACTACAACCCAAAGTGATGATCCTTTACAGTAGGCACGAATGGTTATTATAATTTTTACAAATCATTCACAATTTCAATAAAAAATTCTCACTAATACACAAATACGCAAAAAGTGTTTGAAGTAAAAGAGTTATTGTGTTGCATATTTTGACCATCAGTTCCCTGACTCGTGGCACTGTTAATTAAAAATGGAACACAAGTATACTATTTCAAATAAACCAATTACACATTCGTCACCAAGAGTGTAACTTGAGAAGCATTCATTTTATATTTGCAAAGTTGTAAGTAACAACCAGATTAATGCTCACAAATACAGTACATGAAGTTTTATTTGTTTTATATTCAATTTTTTTGCAAAGCAAGCCATGAAATTTTTTCCATTATGTTGGAAACGTCAAAACGAAGTTTGGCAAATTCATCTTTAAGAATTAAGATAAATACGCTCAACATTAATAAAAATAAAATCACAATCTTATTTGCTTCACGGGAAAGTGACAATATTGTTCACAGTAACGTCCATTTGCAATGCTTGCAGTCAAGAGGCGTTCTATAAATCGCATTAGAACCAATTGTTTAAACATGAAACCAATAACAAACAAAGCGATTCGCACTAACCTGCAGAGAGTCATCCTCGGGCAACAGAGCGACGTTCACATTCCTCCGCTTGTTGAGATGCTGTTCCCTCTTCTGTTTCCTCAGCTGCAGGCCCTCCTCCTCCCGTCTTCTCCTCAGCTCGGCTGAATCCAAAGTGGGGTTTTTGTAGCGGTGCTTATGCGCTGATCCAGACATCTGTGCACGGGACAACACTTAGCGATCAGCAAATGCAAACAACCTGGCGCCGATCGACAAAAATTGCGCCGGGAACGCGGAAAAGTGCTGGGAAACCCGTGGAAATGGGGAACATGGGAAGGAAAACCCGAGTGACAACGTCAACCTTAATGACTCCGCCGCGTGCGTCCCGGGGCGAATTTAATCCCCGCTCGTGGGCGGGCCGCGGCGCCGATCGGATTTCCGTCGGATTTTAACTTACTGTGATTTTGATGCCACCTGAGCCTCCAAATTCCAAACTGTTTCAACAATTTCAGCAAACCATCACCAATTTAATGTCTGAAGTTATACAAGCTTAGAATTTACAGGTGTGCCAGCCGTTAATTACGAAAATACCCCAAGTCATTGAATGCGTAGAAAATTTTCAACGATGCGGAAACATTTTCAAATTTAGATTTTTCCTGAATTAAATGATAAATAGTTCAAAGAATTACTACCGTAATGTATCCTGAATTAAAAAATACATAGTTGAAAGAATTACTACCGTAATGTATGAATCAATTATTTGAGAAATTTAATTAACAAATATACACCTTAACAGATATTTAGATTGTGAATAAATATACCAAAATAAATAAGGTCTGATAAGATTAAAACCCATCCCCTAAATTTAAACAACATTTAATTTTCTAATTAATAGATATAATGCCTGTGATGCGATTAGGGTTGCCTGTATCAAATTATTGTAGTACATTTCTGTACGTTTTTGATTGTTTTTAATCGTTTTATTTAGAAAATTCTAGTTCAATTCTTGGCGGAGTTTTACATTTTAGTTTTTAAATTAGAATGGGCTTCTCGTAACGTGGAGCTTCACCGTGGTTTTTATTTTCTCTATGGCCACTGAACTCAATACATACATATACGTATGTATAGAGTTCAATGTCTATGGCAGACGAAACGGGCAACTTAATATACACTCTATATTTGTAAATGTGACTTTTATTTATGAATAATATTCTACAATGATTTTAAATTTAATTTTTAGATATATATGTTATAGGCCTATTTGTATTTGTACTATTTATTATTATAAAGTATAGTATAAGCGCAAATTATTAAAATTTTTAAAGGCTTCGATCTTTGACTATATACTAATGGACTGCTATTCTCCCTCCATTTCCCATATAATCACTGCTCCAAAAGTTATCCACGAGCTGGAGCCCGATATGAGTCCCGCCCCGGAGCCGAAAATGGAGCATAATTTAAAAACCGGAAAGCAAAAAAAAATTTCTCGATGTATTCATCAGCAACGTGGAGAATGCAAATGCGGGCATATTTCGGAAACTCGGGTCCACTTCCCTGCCTGTTCTTTACAAGCAAAGCATCAACCCATAATTTGCGAAGTTCCGGATTTGAAGGAAATCTAATTCAAAATTTTAGGTGTGAATAAATTGCAGGGTATCACAATATACAATGTGAGTTCATAGAGTCATATGTCATAGACACAAAATAGCTACCAATTTAGTAACATACCGCAACCATTTAGGGTCCCACCGCGCCACCGTTGCTTGGAGACACACGTGAAGTGTCGCTAGCAGTCCAAAAGTATATAGTCAAAGGCTTCGATCTTTTACTAATGCACTTTTATTTATAACTAGATGTATCTAGAATAAGAGATCTCGTAAATATTATATATTAGCACCAATAAACTACATTACATTACTATTTTGAGGTAACCTGAAATGGCAATAATAACAATCTCTCTATATTTATTTTATCTATGGTAAAAAATGCAACCTAATATACATTATTTTGAAGGACTAATCGTATTAGAATTTTTTAACCACTGTTAATTAATTCATAGTTAATAAATTATCAATCAATTGGTTGTATTCTCTGAATGACAAAAATATATTTTTATTTCCGACCCTTATTTTTTAGATTGTCAAAAATTAAAACATAACCTCTACGTTATTAAATAAATTAACTGTTTCCAAAAATAATAACATGTCTTTAAAGAGAGAAGTAAGTGAATGAGAATTTTCCCCGGAGTCCACCTTAGCTGATAGAAACTGATATTTTTGTTCGTAGGTGCTGCAGAGTTTCAAGCGTTTGCACCGGACACGACTGTGCATTTTCCAAGACGATACACTCGCTTTAGAGGCAGGTAGGAAAGAGATCAACAAGGAGTACAGGAAGCATATGCATGTTAAAGAGAAACAAGTAATTTCCGAAGTAAGTAGAAATCTTGCTTATTTAAATCAAACGCAGTATGAATTTAAATTATGGATATTTTATATTCTTCGTTCCTTTATCTTTGCCTCGGAATTTTTTGTGCAACTTCACCAGGCAATTAATTAATTAATTTTATCGTTTTTTAGGAAATGGAATTTAAAATTCCCCATTTTTTAATCGCAACAATGAATGTGGTGATAATTTTTATGGATTGATTTTACTGTTTCAGTTGGTGGCTTATGCAAAAGATATAGAGAAGGAGTTACGCACTTCTATTATACAAGCGAAAGAAGTTGCTCCCGGAAAATACGGTACACTTCCGTATATAGGCGTCGAATAATTTTTAATTCGTATTGTTTTAGAGGCTAAAATAAGACCAGAAACGCTATTAAATAATGTACCATATAATGATGGCAAGGTCCCCAAGAAAAGTGAAGTGAAGGAGAAAACCCATTGAATTTATTTAGTTTCGTAGTAATTTATTGCCTTGTGTACAAATGCTAGAAAATGACAGTATGTTCATTTTGGACAATTAATAATAATAAACTTGGTAATTAGAGGTTAAATACATTTACAATAAGGATAAAAATAAAGATCGGCGCTTATCAAAAGATTAAACCAAAACTTGAAAACGGAAAGAATCAAAGATATTTATATAACTTGCAAATGACTCATATGACTGACAATGAGTGAAAAAATTTTGAATTTTTAAATGTAAAAATATAACCAGAATGTATTTCAAATTTAACCTAATTTGCACATGTTTTAAAAATAAATTTTTTGAAATATTTCTTGAGCGGCTAATTTAATGGCTACCCTACTCTTGAGAAGAAATGTGCAATTAACATGTGATGAACAATAGTTTACGTTTTCTCAAAAAAATCGGTCAAGTGCTTTGTTTTTTTTTTTCAAAACAACTCTTCTTTATTTGTGATGAACTTTTTTTAACATGAAAAAGTGCATCATGTTTCTTAGCCGATTGCCTTCCACTCTCACCAACAGATTATCGCGCTAAAAAGAAAAAAAAAAGGAAAGGAAGACCGCAGATAATCAATACTTTACTACATTAATTGCAACCCCCATTAATAAAACAGTAATGAAAATAAGTTTATTAGTTACATCACATAATTTGGTAAAATTAAAATACTCATTGATCATAAAGCCGGCGATTTATTTATCCTTAAAATCATGTTAGAAATCCTCGTCAATAGCGGATCGAAAATATCCTCATCCAACTCCGACCAGTTCCTCCTCAGCACTTCCTCCACAATCGTGTAATCCGGCACCTTATCCCTCAACACGTCCACCTTCATGGTAAACAAAAACAGCGACTTCTCCACCAACGGATTGATCTCGTCGCAGAAACTGTGAAAGACCTGCGCGACGACACCGGGCACCTGCTCCAAGTGTTTCACCACCATGACCTTCTTCAGCACCAGCTCATTTCTGTACTTTTCGAGGATGTGACCGTAGTTTGATTTCGCCCGCGAGCTTTTCAATTCCACGCTGGTCAACTCGATGGGATCGTCGGTTCCGTTCAGAGAGCAGCTCGCGTACTCCGATAGACTCTTAACGATCTCGTCGATGTAATCCTCGGGCGCGCTGTTGTATATGTACAAGAAAACCGAGGGTTTGTTCATGTTCTTGACTTCGTTGATGCCGGACTTTAAATTAATCCAAATTTCCGAATCGTCCTGCGTGTTGCACTGTTTGTTCTCGACTGGTGCCGTAATGAGGCCGTAACCACAAGCGCAGCCAGCAATTGCAATTGCGGCAAACAGGACGGCTCCAATCGGATAAAGAGGGACAACTTTTTTGTTACTTCTGTTGTCTGTTGCGGGAGTTGATTCATTTCTGTCGTCGCTCGTCACCAAAGGTATTATTCTTTTGGGTGACGGTGGCGGTGGGGTTTCTTCTACATCACATTCCGGTTTCTCCGGAGTCCACCTTAGAGGGCGGCCGCTTTCCGGTATTAATTCTTGGGATTGATCCGTCTTGAACGCATCTTCTTCTGAATAGCTGGAACGACTGGCAGTATCATCGTCGGTTTCCATTTCTGGCTCCACTTCAGTTCTGATTATTTTTATTGGTTCATAGAGGGGTCTAATTGAACGGCGACCACTCACCTTGGTATCCTGAAAAGTAATATCAAGCTTGATAGTATGTGAGTGGAAATTATCTTGTTTGTTCTAAAATTATGTATTTCTGAATAAATAAATAAATGCACACCGCTACCAAATTCAGCAGACGGTTCGCGGGGTTTTTTCTGGTACAGCCAAGGTAGCAATACAGATGGGTAGGGTTAGTTGCAGAGATGGGTGGCTGCGTGACCGCACCTATCTGTATTACCACCTCTGCTATCTCGGCCGTACCAGAAAAAACCCCGCAATCCAGTCGGCAGTGAATTGTGTTTTCTGTATTCAATCTTACCAATGTGTCTCTAATATTGCAATAAAACTGTAGGTTTCAATCAAACCAGACTGTTCGAGTGAGAAAATTTGGTAAATATATGCACCATTGGTTATGACGTAAGATGTAGAGAGTTGGTCTCTTGGAATTCACGAATCATTAGCTTCAATTATACGTTTTAGGATGAGTGAGCACTAATCAAAAAAATGTGCATATATGCATACATAAGATTAGATTGATAGATTAGATTACTTACCATTTTAATCGAGTTCCTCGTTAAACACAAGTTATCATAATTTTGTAGTGGATGTATGTGTAAACACCTAGAAAACAAATAATTCGGGTAATTTTGTTAATTCGTGCATTTTACCGTTTAATTTATAATCTGTACTGCTATCTCGAGAATTGTATTTTCCATAAATTCTAACCTATAAACATACCTGACAGGTGTGCATCCAATTAAAAGGCAGTAAACCAACGCGTTGTTGCGTAAATATTGTGGAATATTTAAACGGTCTGGTCACATTACAATTTAAAAATAATTTAGGCTTGCAAGTATTTCTGGTCTGCAGAAATCTGAACCATAAAATTTCGTTAGTTGTTATGAATCTGCACCAGTGAAAGTTTTTCGCATTGCTCAATTTTTGAGACAGCTGAATCATAAAACGTCATCGACCATAGACTTCTATTCATGTAATCACAACCACGTAATAGATTGATATTAAATTATCGTTTGCTTGTATGTGTTTGGGAAATCATAAAATTAATTTTGCGTCCAACCTATATAATGAAATTACCTAATTTTATTATAGGCAACCGAATGTAAGAAATCATAGAGAAAAAGAAAACAGTTTCCGTTACATTCGCGCTGCAGATAAGCATTTCAAAGAACGTTATTAAAAGGTTTTATTATAAGCAATCAAATGTGCAAAATCGGAGGAAAAGTACAAGAACAGTGCACGCACTTGTATTTAATTTCGTTATATTTGCTCAATGCTCAAAAGCATTATATTACTCTTACCTAATGGCAACCAAATGTACGAAATCATGGAAAAAGGACACGATGAGTGCAAACATTTGTTTAAAATTGTGTTACAGTGCACGCATTTGATTTCAATTTCGATACATCTGGGCAAAAGCATTGCAGTGCATCTATAGATTAGCATTCCAAAGCATTATACTAAAATTACCAAATTTTATTATAGGCAGCCAAGTGTACATCATATTATCAGAACAAGAAGAGTGGACGAATTTATTTTGAATTTTGTTAAAAGGCATTTGGTTTCAATTTCATTATATTTGCGCAATAATACTAGAGTGCATTCATAGATTAGCATTCCAAACCACTGTATTAAAAAACCTAATTTTACCAACCAATTGTGCATCACATGAAAAGGACTTGAAAAGTGCACGAATTTATTTTGAATTTTATTACAGTGCACACATTTGCTTCTAAATTTGTTATATTTGTGAGTGGATTCATAGATTAGTACCTCAAAGCATTTAATTGAAAATTACCCAATTTATTATAGGCAACCATTTATACGAAATCATAGAAAATGGATTAGAAGAGTGCACGTATTTATTACCGTTGTGCGTTTGCACTGCAGTTTATCTATTGACTAGCATTTCATTACAAAATTACCTAATTTCATTATAGGCAAGCAAACGTACGAAATCATTACTTAATTTATTGCAGGCAACCATATATACAAAATCATAGAAAAAGGATTGATTAGAAGTTCGTTACATTGTTCGCAATGGCACTGCAGAGCTTTCCAAAGACGTAATTTTAAAAGAGCCAACCAAATGTACAAAACATGGAAAATGAATTAGAAGAGTGCACGCATTTATTACGTTTGCGCGTTGCCGCTGCAGTTTATCTATAAGCATTCCAAAGTACTAATAACGAAATTACCTAATTTTATTATAGGCAACCAAATGTACAAATCATAGAAGTAGGACAAAGGGAGTGCACGTATTTATTTAGAAGTTCGTTACATTTCCACAATGGAGCTGCAATGTATCCACAGATAACTATTTCAAAGAGGGTAATCTAAATTTGCCCTGCGTAGTGTAAAGTCGGGCTAACAATTTATTACCACATTCGCGGCATTCATTAAAAACTATTATTAATTATTATCAAGTTTGTGCTTGTACATAGAATTTAACGATCTTAAACCAACGTTATTTCAATAGCAGTAATACAAATAGAATGCAAATTACTTTTGTATAATTATCTAATTTTATTATAGGCAACCAAATGTACAAATCATAGAAGTAGGACAGAGGGAGTGCATGCATTTATTCAGAAGTTCGTTACATTTCCACAATGACGCTGCAATGTATCCACAGATAACTATTTCAAAGAGGGTAATCTAAATTTGCCCTGCGTAGCGTAAATTCGGGCTAACCATTTATTACCACATTCGCGGCATTCACTAAAAACTAATAATAATTATTTTCAAGTGCTTTTACATAGTACTAAACGATCTTAAATCAACGTTATTCCAATAGCAGTACTACAAATAGAATGCAAATTACTTTTGTATAATTACCCAATTTTATTATAGGCAACCAAATGTACAAATCATAGAAGTAGGATAGAGGGAGTGCACGCATTTATTCAGAAGTTCGTTACATTTCCACAATGGCGCTGCAATGTATCCACAGATAAGTATTTCAAAGAGGGTAATCTAAATTTGCCCTGCGTAGAGTAAAGTCGGGCTAACAATTTATTACCACATTCGCGGCATTAATTAAAAACTATTATTAATTATTATCAAGTTAGTGCTTTTTCATAGAATTAAACGATCTTAAACCAACGTTATTCCAATAGCAGTACTACAAATAGAATTTTGTATAATTCAAACTTTTGCAAAACTAGTTCTTTGCCCTTAAAAAACAATCTACTTCAAATAATTTAAGATTTTAAAATATACAAACTTTATTGTCGGAAAACATTACAAAAAAATTACAATTTATAAATGCTGCGAACACTAGTTTGTGGTCTTCTTCAACTGGCTCAATTTCGTCAGGCACATGTCGCGCCAGTTGCGACGCTCTTGCAGATCTTCAATCGGCACCTTCTCCTCCAATTGCTTCGAAATGTCTTCGACGAGCGGTCCCGTAAACTTGGGCAGCGGCTTCATGGTCTTACTGACGGCATGAATCGTGTTCGCGTATCTGTCACAGTAATTGACAAACCCTTCGGCGTTCAGGTGCGCGGTCTCCAGTTGGCCCATGAAGGCGTACCTCGGTCCCAAACCGTCGGACATCACCTTGTCGATGTCTTTGACGTCGAGGATGCCGTCCTCGACCAAGTTCCAGGTTTCATTCAGAATAGCGTATCTGAAGAGAATTGAAATTACTTTCTACGTTTTATTGTACAATTTAGTTTCGGTCATTATCTACAGCACTTGATAATGACCTGTAAAAGGATATTGTACAATGTTTGAACAATGTTGACAACTGTAGCTTCGGTCATTATCTACAGAACTTGATAATGACCTGTAAAAGGATAGTTGTGTACGTGTTGTCTATAATACCGATTAAACATTGAGTTAATTGTGAGTGTTATTTAATAAATAGTGGTATAAAACATCTTGGGCTATTTCGTAGAAACGGTGGCGAGCATCAACTTTACTAAATAGAAACTACTTTGTAGGATCGTGTCCGAATTATATTCTGATAAGAATTTATGTTAAGTCGTGCTATAGTTGCTGAAATTAAAGAGTTCAGTTTGTACTTACTGTATCCTATTAAGAGCAAATCCATCGATTTCCCGGTTCAAACTAATCGGACTCTGTCCAATTTCCTCCATGATCGCGCGCGTCTTTTTCGCAACTTCCGGATCTGTCCACGGCGCCGGTACTATTTCCACCAACGGGACGTAGTACGGGGGATTTACGGGATGCGATACAAGAGCGTTTTTCCTAGAAATGTTCAATTAAATCCTGGAGAATTCTGGTGGAAGTTAGACTGCTTCACATACTTATTCTTAAGATGATGGGTAAACAGCGAAGGTATAAAAGTCGACGTGGAACTCGAGTAGATCGAATTCGGTCCGGCGACATCGTCGACGCTCTTCCAAACTTTCCTCTTCAGCTCTAAATTTTCGGGAACGCACTCTTGAATCAAAACCGCGTCTTTGACCGCTTCTTCCAAATTCGTGCTTCCTGCAATAAGCGTCAACGTTTTGAAACTAATGAATTGCCAACATTTATTGCTCAACAAGTTTGGAAAGATTCGTGCTTCCTGTAATAAGCGTCAACGTAAAATTGTAAACATTTGCTTCCCGATTTGAATGAGTTTGAAAATAAATACAGAAATTTTTAGTGGATGATTCTTGGGATTTGTTGTATGCTCCCTGAAACCAGTTATTAGTTTTGAAATGGCATTATTTTATAGCAAAAGAACAGTCTCAGTTCTATGACTATTTGAAGGAGAATGTCGAAGGGAATTGCGTTTAAAAAAGAACCGTTTACGACCATACGGGCCGGTTTTACATGCACAGAATACAGCAAGCAATAACTATTCTTGGAATAAATTTTCCAGGCCTTATGCGTCAGACTAAAATGAAAGAAATTTGACCCTGGAATAGTTATTCCGTGCTATTCCGCGCATGTAAAACCGGGCATAACATTTAAATCAAAGATATTTAAGTATCTACACCAATCAAGTGATTAGCCAAGTTTGCAAACTGTACTTAAAACCAGTTGTAAAACGTGCGGAACTTGACCTTGGACCGCAAAGAGTATTTACACGACTTCATTAAATTACAAAACGAATCAGTTTTTAATGAAAACTTAAATTACATAAAATAATCACAAAGTAATTATAAATCTAATCAGTTTCAACGAAAGTATTCATCTTATCTTTTAATTAAATTGAGTACTATCTCTCTGGTTGCATAATAACGGAAAGACAAACTGAATTATTTTTCTTTGAATTAAATTGTTTGCTGAGAATATTTCATAATCTACAATAAAAAGCTACAAATTAATTTATTCATTGTGCTTTGTAATATTTTTTACAGCAAACATACTGAATGTAATTATCGATTACACCATTGTGTATTTTCACACACAAGTTCGTTTTTTTCTTTTAAATTAAAGTTAAAAGTTAGAAGCCTTAAGGACTAGTTAGTTTCAGGTCAAACCTTTAATGCAAGAATACTGTTCCGAAGCGTTCAATTTCCCCCGGAGCAATCCTCCTTTCTCCAAAGTTTTCAATTGATTTTCAATGTCGACGAGGGCGGTTTCTATCTGCTTCGGGTCAATATCATGGATGGTTACTTGGTAGCCTACGCTTGCGAACAGCATCGCCCACGATCTCCCTATCAGTCCACTAAAATAAACACGTCAATTATTCCAATACCACGCAAAAGCTTAATAATTTCTTACCTTCCGACAATTCCAATCCGTTCCGTTTTCACCGACATGTTTAAAGGAAAGAAAAAACTGGTTGTGCGACCGTTGAACTCGGGCCCGCTCTATCGACTACTTAATAACTTGATGATTGCAGCTGCCGTCGTCGGCGGTATTTGCTCTAGATTTACTGTTTACACTTATCAATCCGATGTCAAGTACTGCAAATAGAGTTCTGATTATTTGCTGGAAATATACGTGTACTCGGGATAGCAATTACGTTGCTACTTATAGATTTTTTAAAAGTGGTATATCCAGTTGCATCATTATAGTTTTTTACAATATTAAATAACAATTACATAAGCAAGTCTGGTTGCGCTGTTGTAATGATTTCGTTCAAATTCCTCGTAAATTAAAAGTTGCGCCAGCACTTTTGTTGCATAAACTGGTTGTTGTGGTAAATTATGATGTAGCAGATATTACTTCCAGTGATCCTAGATTTTACCTAAACTCAGGCGAAGATGGACCCACCTGTCTCTTTGATTAAGTAATGAAATGAATACATTTACAAAAAAATCAATATTTAGTATCTCGAGATAAGAAAGTCCAGTGACGGTTCGCGGGGTTTTTTCTGGTACGGCCGAGGAACAAGAGGTGGTAATACAGACAGGTAAGGTCAGTTGCAGCGTGACCGCACCTATCTGTATTACCACCTCTTGTTCCTCGGCCGTACCAGAAAAAAACCCGCGAACCGTCACTGGAAGAAATAAGTAATTGTGGAGGCTTTTACTTCGTGATACATTTTAAATAATAAAATAAGTAAAAACTTCTTAAAACAGGGCCAAAACACAGATGCCGCTCGTGCTGCACTACTTACTCTATGGAGAAAGCTTTTTTGGCCAAATTTTCTTCCGTAAACTCCCCGTAGAACCACCAGGAGCCGCCGCTGATACTTTTTTTTATAGCACGAGGGGAAATTATTAGAGCGTTATATTTAGGTCATTTTAGAAAACGAATTTCAATCTCACGTTATTCTAAGAGTTACGAAAGTCACTTTTTAATAATAATAGTATTTATTAATTACAACAGTATTTATTCCCAACAGATTGATAAACTTAATCACAGGGAATACATTTTTTTTTTACTAAATCGAAATTTAAATTCTTATAGATAAAGTTTTGTTCCAAAGCAAACCAATTCTTTAACGACATAATACAGTTTATTATTTTGTTTAATAAGAGATGAAAAATACAATTTTACTTTGATTCAGAGATAATCAAGGTATATTTGGTTGCCTACGATTAATACATAATTTCTCCAGGATTTACTTATGACAGTGACGACATCTATTAAGTCAATCAATTTAGGCGTTGTGTTTTCACAATTGTATTTTTACACCCTTATCATTAATTAAAATAAATATAACATATTGCATAAATGTGTATCTATATCTGTGTAGGCAACACAACATACACCGAAAGGAATACCGAAGTATATTTGATTGATCAATTACTTTCTCACTTAACCCGTGGTAAAACTTCTGTAACATTTATTGATTAAAATACTTGGTTTAGTTTCACTGTTTTGTGAAAACAATGAAACTAAACCAAGCGCTTTAATCATTACAAAAGTATATTTGGTTGCCTACGGTTAACACATAATTTCTCTAGATTTTACGTATGACAGTGATGACACCTATCAAGTTAATCAATTTAAGCGCTACATTTTCAAAACTATATTTTTTCCACCCTTATCAAACATTTAAATAAATGTACATATATGGTATAAATTTGTATCTATATCTGTATAGGCAACACAATCTACACCAAAAGGAATACCTAATTATATTTGTGTGATTTATTAGTTTCCTAGTTAACCCGCTGTGAGTGAAACATGTACGTTTTATTTTAATTGATTAAAACATTTGGTTTAGTTTCACCGTTTTGTGAAAACAGTGAAACTAAACCAAGCGCATTAATCATTACAAAAGTATATTTGGTTGCCTACGGTTAATACATAATTTCTCTAGAATTTACTTATGACAGTGACGACACCTATCAAGTGAATCAATTTAGGTGCTACATTTTCAAAACTGTATTTTTTCCACCCTTATCAAACATTTAAATAAATGTACATATATGGTATACATTTGTATCTATATCAGTATAGGCAACACAACATACACCGAAAGGAATACCTAAGTATATTAGTGTGATTAATTAGTTTCCTAGTTAACCCGCTGTGAGTGAAACATGTATGTTTTATATTAATTGATTAAAACACTTGGTTTAGTTTCGCCGTTTTGTGAAAACAGTGAAACTAAACCAAGGGTTTTAATCATTCCATAAGTATATTTAAATACAATAAAACGAAATGTAGCCTGAATATATGAATATTCAACCATAAGTATATTTAGTTGCCTATAGTTATTAATACATAATTTTTCGAGATTTTGCTAATTTATCAAGTGAATCAATTTAGTCTCTACGTTTTCAAAATTGCAGTTTTTCCACAGGCACCCCTTATCAAAAATTATAATAAACTTACGTTATAAAAGTATAGGCAACACAATACACACGAATGCTAAACGGAGAAATAACTTCAAATCATAAGTTGCAAACATTTAAATGTACTCGGCTGAAGGACCTCGTGGTCGATGTTCAGGTAATTAATGCCCAAGGAAAACAATTACTATTTATAACGCAATTATTACTATTACACGTAATGTTTAATTCGTTTGCTGTTTCATTACCATTATGCAAATTGCAAATAAATTTCCAAATATGTTAATACATTGTTTTTATAAAAATCTTGTGTAATAATCATTATCAAAAATTAAAAGCACTGCAAACGAATTATAATCAGCAAACTACATAATCCCACCAATTATGCAACAGCATTGATAAGGCAGTGACGACCGTAACTACTCCAAGGTTTACCGACGACCTTCAACTGGAACAATAAACTAGCACAGATGGAACAGTTCAAATGGCAGGAATGTAATACATACAACTCAATTGCTTTATAAATATTTATATAAAAACCAGTTAATTCAATAATAAATACAAGGCTGCACATAAAAATATATACACGTTTTATTAAAAAATCAACAAAAATATATCTTCATCTGTAAAAACATTAGGTACACTAAATTGATCACAGAACCAGCACCGGGTTTCGTTTCTCTAAACTATTATAACTTACATAAATTAACAATTATCTAGGTGGACGGAGTCCGAGTGCATTATCATCATGCAGTGTTATCTGTAGCTTTTAAACTACGTTGGTATCTGTAAAAAATTTTTTTTAGTATCAGGCAAAATTGTACGAGTTGTGACTTACCTGACGGCTCTTGCGAGTTGATACAGCTGGGTAATTGCCACGAAACAGTTCACGCTGAATAAATTGTAGTTTCTCGGAAGGATAACTAAGGAATACCTCGACCAGATAACACCTGTTGCAGCTAAGGACAGCGTTTGAGGTATACTTAGTTTATCGGCAGGTCGTTGTAAATCGGTAATACTAGCAACAACTAGTCCCTACGTAAAATGAACTTAAATTAATTTGTGTTTAAGGCTCATCGGTTGGAAATTGTAACATTATCACCTCTTTTTTAAACGTTGATAATATAAAATTTGTTAAAGGGATTGTTTTGAGGGTCCTGTTTATTTGGTAATGGAAAATATTAATGTATTCGACGTTTACGAATAGGGAGATGAATCGGCATTATTTACCATGCGAACACTAGTTCAATTGGTAAAGCGAATGTTGCTGGATCAAAGATTTGCGCCAAAGCTGAATTTGAACCAGAAACCTTCAGGTTTGGCCACTACCAATTGAGCTAATGTTTACATGGTAAAGAAGGCTGATTTATCTTCAAATATATGAATATTTGAATGTATTTGACATTTAGGAATGGGGAGGCTAAAAAATAAAGATTATTATTATACATTTTTTTAAGTGAAGGCTTTTATCATTGAATTATGAAATTGTTGTGTTTCTAAAAAGAATCTGTCAAGTCATCATCATGGCCATCAGAGGCTGATGATAACCAAAGCAACTTTGTCTAATGCCACAAAACAGTTTCTTTTTAAAACGGCAACAATTGCACAATTTGAAGATAACAGCTGTAACTTGTCACAATGTACGGAGCACTCCGATCAACCAATCTGGACAAACATGTATTTTAATTTAGTAAGTTGTTCACTCTAGTGTATAAAAAATTCTAAAACGGATAGTGTTTATGACTGATTACATTCTTGGTGACACAACTAAAATTATAAGTGTATAATGGAGCTTTAACTCTTTTAACACACAATTGTGTTAAAAACAACATACATTATCTGTGCGCTGTGAATTATCTATAACTCCAAGTTATATTTGGTACTGAAGCATTAAAAAATGAAGGTCCCCATTTATTTTGCAAGGACGTTGCAGTTGAAGTGTTAGGGAAATGGAAATTTATGTAAGAATGTTGTTAATTCCACACCGCACTGAGAATGAATCGTGTAAATAAATTAATAACCGAAGTGAATAGCGTTCCGAACATGCAAACTGTACAATTAATTTAAATTACACTCACCCATTTGAAAAAGGGTGCCCAGAAGAACACAGTCTTGGGTCCTGAAAATTATTGATTATCATTTAAAATTCGGAGGTGCAACAAGTGGTTACCAGCTGGATGTTGCCAAAACGGTAGGAATTTGCTGGGAACCACCTTGTCCAAGGAAGCCATCGTTCGGTGGTATAGGTTGGACATCTTGAACGCTCGTCGTGGCACTGATCTTTTGCACTTAGATTTCCATTCAGGGTCATTTATTTTAATAAAGTTTGAAGGTGATTTCAAAACGCGCACCAGCTTGATTCAGTTCCAAATGGAGTAGTGGATGAATGGAATAGCTTTAAATAGCAATATAGGCAACTTAATTCGCCACTGCAGTGGTTTCCTGGTTATGTGACCTTAGTTGCTTAAATGAGATATAAGTGCCTAATGAGAATCCGGAAAGATGAAATATAGTCTGAATGTTTGAATGTATACAAATATCTTTATTAATAGTAATGTACACATTTTTAAGATCCATTAGTTCCAAATGGAGAAGTGGATGAATGAAAGTGCTTTAAATGCCGACGTAGGCAACTCAATTCGCGGTGCAGTGGTTTCCTCTTTTTGTGACTTTAATTGCTTGAGTGAGATATAAGTGCCTTATTCGAATTCAGAAAGATTTTTTATGAATTAAATATAGCCTGAATGTATGATTATATACAAATATCTTTATTAATAGTAATGTACACATTTTTAAAATACATTCAAAAGCCATTTTGGCATATCAATATTATTAACTTGCTATCGACCAAAGGTATTTCGGTCATGTATGAATATTAAACATGATTGTAGTTTTAAAAAATAAAAACGTTTTTCAGTTTAATATCCTTTACAATCCTTGAATTTTCGTTTGAATTCATAAAATCAAATTAGGAATAAAGGAATTATTCCAAATTTAACAACACAATAATGCCATATTTGCAAACCAACATCTAATCAACATTTATGTAAGCAGATTTAAACTGTAATTAAACGTTTCAATTATGTTTATAATCATCATATCCTAAATATAAAAATAAGTAAATTTATTATAAGATCACATTTTTCTTGAGCTTTTTCTTAGATGTACTAAGACAAGATTGATTTCCTGTATTACAAGATACGAGAAAAAGTTATACCATTTTCCGGTACAAGAAAATAACGTCGTCTAAAACGGGCTTAAAAGTTCGGGCATTTTGGCGCTGACCGCAACCATCACTTAGCGGTTCAGCCACCGTCCGCTAGATGGCGAGGATGTGCGGAAATACAAAGTTTTTTTAAAGTTTCCAAATTCTAATTCAGAGGCATAATTTTGATGTTCGGAACGCTAAATCACCGCCAAACTTATGATCCTTTAATATTTTTAAATAAACGTGCTGTAAAAGTTGCTGAATAAAAATATAGCCCTCGCAATTCTTTAACGGTTGAATTCATTTTATGTATAGAGGATTATTAAGAGTTTATTAAGAAACAATCAAGTTTTTTAATTGTCAAAAATTATATTAAATGCACGAACAATTTACCAGTTCATCCTCACAATATGTTTATACGATGATTAGGATTTTCGATATTGTAATTAGATGATTTCGCAGTGTTTTTGAAGCTTTACTAAGGATTACACTTATAGTTTCATGCCCTGTTGCGTTTGAAATTTAAAAAAAATTGTAATAAATTAATAGTTATGCGTATATTAGGTTGCCTGTATTCCGGCGTTTATGTTGTATCATTATTTCTACAATTTAAATATTTACAAGTTAATTTATTCTAAGATCACATTTTTGTTCAGGTTTTAAATGTTTTTTTTTTTAATTATCGAAACACGTATTAAATCCATAAATAATTTACTAGTTTATTTTAGTCTATATAGATTAAGATTAGGATTTCTAATATTGTAATGCATTACGAAGAAAGAAAGTTAATTAATTAAGCAGAAATAAATATTAAAACCAGTGACGGTTCGCGGGGTTTTTTCAGGTACGGCCGAGGAACAAGAGGTGGTAATACAGATAGGTAGGGTCAGTTGCAGAGACGGCTGGCTGCGTGACCGCACCTATCTCTTACCGTACCAGAAAAAACTCCGCGAACCGTCACTGATTAAAGGCCGTATTTATTCGAAAAAGATTGCAAAATGCGTATATTTAATTGTTTAGCTTTACAGTAAACTGAATTACCGACCTTAAGTTTCATAAGCAAATTACTGGATAGTCGCCAAGTTACCTTAGCTATTTTATACATCATTAGTTTTAGAATTGAATTCTTTATTGTTTGTGTACAATTCATCAGTGGATATTCACACTTTGTTTATAGGTATAAAGTTCGAGTGTTTTGGCGCTGTCCGCAATCATCACTTGGCAGTTCAGCCACCGTCCGCTAGATGGCGAGAAGGCGCGAAAATACGAAGGTAATGTTTGTTTCTTTTTTAAAAGCTTCTAAATCGTAATTCTGAGGGCTAATTTTGATGATTGGAACGATATATCGTTAAATCACCGCCAAACTTATAATCCTTTAGTTTTTTTTTAAACAAACGTGGTGTAAACATTGCGGTATAAAAAATATAGCCAGCGCAATCTCTTTAACGGTTGAATTCATTTTAATGATTCAAACGGTAATGTATAGAGGAATTTAGTTATTTATTTATTTATTTATTATCGTCAAAAGAAACGTGTTGAGTAATTATTTTTCCCAGAATTTTTTTTAAATTATAAAAAGTCTGAAAAATTGATTTTTTCTAAAATTTTCAAACTGACTTGCCAACTATGTTATTATTTTTAAAAAGTTGATTTTTCGATTAAACCAAGTAACATGATGGCCACATCACCATTTTTTTATTAAAAATTTAAGCAAATTGATTGAATAACTCAACATTATTACATGACTATTTATATAATATATTACATGGCATGATATAATTTAGCTCCATTTTTTAGTCAGACTTAGAACTACGAAACTATGCACGACAATATCACGTAACCTACATTCTTCCGATGCACCCTTTCGTGTATTAAAGTACATAATATGGGCATGCGAACAGTAATTTTCTTAATTCGAACAAATTACATTGATAATCAGTTTATACAAGTTATATATATATATATCGCCTTAATATAAATAGCAATAAACTTTATTCCGTTTCTAATTTCTCAACGAAATCACCATAATCCATATTTAAAAAAAAGTCGATTACTTTATTCTGGTCGTCTTTTCAGAATCTCCTTTCAATCGTAGAAAAGAATGAAGGCGGCTGCTGATATTTATTCAGCGTATTTTTTTCGTTGGAGATCATACCGACTACGGCAATTATATTCAGAGTGAGGTATTTGCTAAATCTCCTTTTAATCGTAGAAAAGATTGAAGGCGGCTGCTGGATATTCATCAAGCGGCTTTATTCTTTTTCAGATCCTACCGACTGCCCCAATTATATTTATAATGAACGTAGATTTGCAGCTTTATTCTTTTTCAGATCCTACCGACTGCGCCAATTATATTTATAACGAACGTAGATTTGCAGCTTTATTCTTTTTCAGATCCTACCGACTGCGCCAATTATATTTATAACGAACGTAGATTTTTTAAGTCACTTTATTTTCTTATGCGGAGCGTACAAGTACCGAAATCAGTTTTTAAATATTAATTATGTATCTATGCCCAGTTAGGATAAAGCCAAGCAAACTTTTAAAAGTGCAACACAGGCTTGTTGTGAACTCTCTAAACTCCGAAAGCACGAAATCTGCCCTTGCATATTGCCCATCATGACAGCTTCAAATATGAAGGGTATTAAAAAAGTTCGGCCAATGTAATCGATATGAACGTAATAAAGGAAAATGTAGTCTGTGCCTCTGTCGGTTCGCAGCAAACATTTGAAAATTCTCCGGCGGAATCTTGAAACATCTTTAGTCTATTGACCGAGTCGATTTTCCGTCTTAAAACCAGACATTGAAATACAGAACTATTGAAATATATACTGCGATGTAACGAAAGCGGGGTCCAAAAGTTCATACATATGAATTACTTATATCCGTTTCTGAGTCGGATCGAAGTAGGCATTTGCGAAAGAGGCCTGAGACGGTAGATTGAATCAGTTGGAGCTTGCGTTATACTATGTTGGAATGGTTGGAAATTAGCATGTAAAACCATATTTATGCAGTTTCCTCCTCCCTTGATTTACTCTACACAATACCTTGTAGGTTTTTCTGCGAACGATAAATAAAGTTATGCGCTTTTGCGCATTCATTTGAGAAACGCAAAGTAGATGTTTTCTGAACAGCTGCACTTATAGCTACGTGTGGGAAAGTACTTTCCTGCACGCTTGGAATAAACGTAGGTTTACTTGGCAACTTTTTGTTTCTTGCATCAAACGTGTAATGTTTCATGCTGCTTTATTCGAGAGTTTGTCCGCTGATTCTTTGTAGAAAACATTGGCTTATGTTCACCTGATTTAATTGTAGGATAGGGCCCACCCACCACCCTTCATATCCTTTTTAATTCGCGCCATTAACACTGTTTTTGATTATTTTTTTATTGATAAAAACTCTTCGAACAAACGAACAATTTTTTTTTCATAAACCGTGTTTTTAAGTAAAGTCCAAATGTACACGAGGGGTGGTGGGTGGGCACTATCCTACAATCCAATCAGTTGAACAATAAACGAGAATTGCATAAATGTAAAAAAATATATAAAACTGTAACAAACAGAAATGTAAGCTTCGTTTATCCGCTGTTTCTCTGTAAAGGAACCTTGGCTTATGTTCGCCTCATTGGATTGTAGGATAGGGCCCACCCACTATCATTCGTATCTATTATAATTCACGCCAATAACACTGTTTTTGATTATTTTTTTTTATTGATCAAAACTCTTCGAGCAAACAAACAAAATTTCGTTCGACATAAACCACGATTTTAACTAAAGTCCAAATGCACAAAGGGTGGTGGGTGGGCACTATCCAATAAACCAATCAGTTAAACAATAAACGTATTAATTTCTATAGATTTTGCTGAAAATTTTTGGTAAAAAATTGCAAAAACAAGTCACAAGCTTGAAATTTTTCAGATTTACTCAAAATCAATTCTACTTCATGATCTTGTAAAAATCCAAAAACATTCCTCCATCACAATTCTAAATAATCACACAGAAACTCAAGCAATTGTCATTTTGAAAATGCGTTTATTCTCGATGGCAAAAAAAAATACAAAAACAACTACCACAATCTTGAAATTTTCCAATTTTACTCAAAATCAATGCTGCTTCGCGATTGAGTAAAAATCCAAAACGAACAATTCAGCAGTTTTCAAAATAAATGCACGAATACTCACAAAATTGTCATTTTGAAAATGCGATTTTTCTCGATCGGTAAAAAAATACAAAAACTACTGCCACAAGCTTGAAATTTACCAGTTTTACTCAAAATAAATTCTGCCTTTCAATTAAGTAAAAATCAAAAACGAACCCTTCACCAGTTTTCAAAATAATTACACGAAAACTCACAAAATTGTTATTTTGAAAATGCGATTTTTCTCAATCGGTAAAAAAAAATACAAAAACAATTGCCACAAGCTTGAAATTCTCCAGTTTTATTCAAAATCAGTTCTGCTTCGCGATTAAGTAAAAATACAAAACGACGTCCTCACCAGTTTTCAAAATAATCGCACAAAAACTCATAAAATTGTCATTTTGAAAATGCGATTTTTCTTAATCGGTAAAAAAAAATACAACAACTACAGCCACGAGCTTGAAATTTACCAGTTTTACTCAAAATCAATTCTGCTTCGCGATTAAGTAAATATCCAAAATGACCCCTTCACCAGATTTCAAAATAATCGATCGAAAACTCACAAAATTGTCATTTTGAAAATGCGATTTTTCTCAATCGGTAAAAAAAATACAAAAACAATTGCTACAAGCTTGAAATTCTCCAGTTTTATTCAAAATCAGTTCTGCTTCGCGATTGAGTAAAAATCCAAAACGACCCCTTCACTAGTTTTCAAAATAATCGCACGAAAACGCACAAAATTGTCATTTTGAAAATGCGATTTTTCTCAATTGGTAAAAAAAAATATAAAAACAACTGCCACAAGCTTGAAATTCTCCAGTTTTACTCAAAATCAAATCTGCTTCGCGATTAAATAAACATTCAAAACGAACCCTTCAGCAGTTTTTACAATAATCGCACGAAAACTCACAAAATTGTCATTTTGAAAATGCGATTTTTCTCAATCGGTAAAAAAAAATACAAAAACAACTGCTACGAGCTTGAAATTTTCCAGTTTTACTCAAAATTTCTTCTGCTTCGCGATTAAGTGGAAATCCAAAATGACCTCTTCAACAGTTTTCAAAATAATCGCACGAAAACTCACAAAATTGTTGTTTTGAAAATGCGCTTTTTCTCCATCGGTAAAAAAAAAATACAAAAACAACTGCCACGAGCTAGAAATTTACCAGTTTTACTCAAAATCAATTGTGCTAAAATGCGTTTTTTGTCGATCGGTGAAAAAAAATTACAAAAACAACTGCAACGAGCTTGAAATTCTCCAGTTTTACTCAAAATCAATTTTGCTTCGCGACTGAGTGAAAATCCAAAACGAACCCTTCAGCAGTTTTCAAAATAATCGCACGAAAACTCACAAAATTGTCATTTTGAAAATGCGATTTTTCTCAATCGGTAAAAAAATACAAAAACAACTGCCACAAGCTTGAAATTTTCCAATTTTACTCAAAAACAATTCTGCTTTGCGATTAAGTAAAAATCCAAAATGACCTCTTCACCAGTTTTCAAAATAAACGCACGAAAACTCACAAAATTGTCATTTTGAAAATGCGATTTTTCTTTATCGGTACAAAAAAAAATACAAAAACAACTGCCACGAACTTGAAATTTACCAGTTTTACTCAAAATAAATTCTGCCTTGCAATTAAGTAAAAATCAAAAACGACCTCTTCACCAGTTTTCAAAATAATCACACGAAAACTCACAAAATTTTCATTCTGAAAATGCGCTTTTTGACGATCGGTGAAAAAAAAATACAAAAACAACTGCCACGAGCTTGAAATTCTCCAGTTTTACTCAAAATCAATTTTGCTTCGCGACTGAGTGAAAATCCAAAACGAACCCTTCAGCAGTTTTCAAAATAATCGCACGAAAACGCACAAAATTGTCATTTTGAAAATGCGATTTTCCTCAATCGGTAAAAAAAAATACAAAAACTACTGCCACGAGCTTGGAATTTTCCAGTTTTACTCAAAATCAATTCTGCTTCGCGATTAAGTAAAAATCCAAAACGACCCCTTCACCAGTTTTTAAAATAATCGCACGAAAACTCACAAAATTGTCATTTTGAAAATTTGATTTTTCTCAATCGGTAAAAAAAAATACAAAAACTACTGCCACAAGCTTGAAATTTACCAGTTTTACTCAAAATCAATTCTGCCTTGTAATTAAGTAAAAATCATAAACGAACCCTTCACCAGTTTTCAAAATAATTACACGAAAACTCACAAAATTGTCATTTTGAAAATGCGATTTTTCTCAATCGGTAAAAAAAATACAAAAACAACTGCCACGAGCTTGAAATTTACCAATTTTACTAAAAATCAATTCTTATTCGCGGTTAAGTAAAAATCCAAAATGACCCCTTCGCCAGTTTTCAAAATAATCGCACGAAAACTCACAAAATTGTCATTTTGAAAATGCGATTTTTCTCGATCTGTAAAAAAAATTCAAAAACAACTGCCACGAGTTAGAAATTTAGCAGTTTTACTCAAAATCAATTCTGCTTCGTGATTAAGTAAAAATCCAAAAAAACCCTATTCGAGTTTTCAAAATAATCACAAGAAATCGCACGAAATTGTTATTTTGAAAATGCGCTTTTTCTCGATCGGTAAAAAAAATACAAAAACAACTGCCTCGAGATTGAAATTTTTCAGATTTGCTCAAAATCAAATCTACTTCATGATTAACTAAAAATTCAAATAACCTACGTTCGAGTTTTCAAAATAATCACAAGAAATCGCACGAAATTGTTATTTTGAAAATGCGCTTTTTCTCGATTGGTAAAAAAAAATACAAAAACAACTGCCTCGAGCTTGAAATTTTTTAAATTTGCTCAAAATCAATTCTACTTCATGATTAACTAATAATCCAAAAAACCCTATTCGAGTTTTCAAAATAATCACAAGAAATCGCACGAAATTGTAATTTTGAAAATGCGCGATTTCTCGATCGGTAAAAAAAATACAAAAACAACTGCCTCGAGATTGAAATTTTTCAGATTTGCTCAAAATCAATTCTACTTCATGATTAACTAACAATAAAAAAAAAATCGATTCGAGTTTTTAAAATAATCACAAGAAATCGCATGAAATTGTAATTTTGAAAATGCGCTTTTTCTCGATCGGTAAAAAAAATACAGAAACAATTGCCTCGAGCATGATTTTTTTTTATTTGCTCAAAATCAATTCTACTTCATAATTAACTAAAAATAAAAAATAAACCCATTCGAGTTTTCAAAATAATCACAAGAAGTCGCACGAAATTGTTATTTTAAAAATGCGCTTTTTCTCGATCGTTAAAGAAAGTACGAAAATTTTCTCTAGTAATAATAGTATTGTATATTGTATCGAACTGACATCAAAAAATGCAAAAAGCTTGGGTTTCATCATCTGCCATCTTAGTTGCCGTAATAAACAAAATAATTTAAGGGGAGGTTTCTTTATAATTGTGCCAAACGTACCTGATGTTTGACAATTTTTTGAGGAGTATAGCGACGAAACTAATTCACGGATCGCAACATCATTTTACCCACATATTCTAGACACTTGCAGTATTTGATTCATGCAATAAAAAAAACGATTTTTTGAAAAAATTATTGAACAACCTCCCGTTAACCGCGTTTTTTCGTTTTCCCCATGCAACGGTTTAACTTTTAATCATCAGCTTATAAAATCAGTTTATTCATCTGGGATTTAGCTAAAAGTGTGGTTTTATAAAAAAAAAAAATAGTACCGACAAACAAACAGACATGAAATGAAATTGTATTGCGGCGAAAAGTATTCATTTTGGAAGTGTAATGTGAAATATTGCCAGAGAAAATTAGGAGCACCTACGAGTGGGCAACGTGTTTTGAAAACAGTAAGTAATCATTTTAAGGTTTGGGTATTGTTGGTGTGAGGAGATGACTTCGGGAAAGTGGTGTAAATGTCGAACAAAACGGCCATTGATTGAAAAGACTAATTTAGGCACTTCCATAATCTCCTTTTAATCGTAAAAAGTGAACGAAAGCGGCTGCTGATATTCATTAAACTCTTATCTTTGGAGATCCTACCGACTGCGCCAATTATATTTATAGCGCACGTAGATTTTTTAAACACTTTATCCGAAGCGTATAAAACGTAACAAGATGAGAAGAGCAGACAGACAAGTTTATGCTGGAGCGTGCAGAAAAAGTAGTGGTATTATTCTTACGACGTTTAATAATTTTTTGAAAAATGCATCGTTAAACACACGAGATGCATGTAAATAAGTAGTTACGACGAAGCTCGAAGCTGCATCCAAGACAAATAGCTGGTTAATTAAAACCGGGGTCGCGAAGTAGGGTGGAAAATCCAAATGAGCCTTTTCTAATAAACGGGAAACAATGGACGAGAACATAAAGTCTGTAAAAACAAGGAAAAACATTGAAGCTTTATAATCGATAGCAAACGCACCGGGCGCAATCTGGTCTTGAATAATGGATGGAAGTTAGTGATAATATTTCCAATAAATTTCTGAGGAGGAAATGCGATTGTCACGATGAATTTTTTAGTTGGTGCCACTGTATTTAACGAGTGGCTATAAATTTGATTCCGATGAAGCCTTGACAATCCAATCACTACCGTGAGAAACGATGATACTGATGAAAAAAATGGTGATGTGGCCATCATGTTACTTTATCCGATTTGATGGTCAAATAATTATTTACAATTTTTTTTCTCGCTGAATTAACTCGGAATGTAGGGAAGGGATGTTTGCAGATTTTGACTATCGTGGAGTAATATGTTGTTTGAGTGAATTTAGAAAATTTCAAGTGTCTGGCAATTGTTTTTATATTTTTTTAAGCGCTCGAGAAAAAGTGCAATTTTTGATAATTACAAATTTCGTTCTCGTGGAATTATCTGGAAATGTAGTGAAGGGTTGTTTGCTGATTTCGACTATCTTGGAGTAATATGTTGTTTGAGTAAATTTAGAAAATTTCAAGTGTCTAGCAATTGTTTTTATATTTTTTCAAGCGCTCGAGAAAAAGTGCAACTTTCGATAATTACAAATTTCGTTCTCGTGGAATTATCTGGAAATGTAGTGAAGGGATGTTTGCAGATTTCGACTATCTTGGAGTAATATGTTGTTTGAGTAAATTTAGAAAATTTCAAGTGTCTGGCAATTGTTTTTATATTTTTTAAGCGCTCGTGAAAAAGTGCAATTTTTGATAATTACAAATTTCGTTCTCGTGGAATTATCTGGAAATGTAGTGAAGGGTTGTTTGCTGATTTCGACTATCTTGGAGTAATATGTTGTTTGAGTAAATTTAGAAAATTTCAAGTGTCTAGCAATTGTTTTTATATTTTTTCAAGCGCTCGAGAAAAAGTGCAACTTTCGATAATTACAAATTTCGTTCTCGTGGAATTATCTGGAAATGTAGTGAAGGGATGTTTGCAGATTTCGACTATCTTGGAGTAATATGTTGTTTGAGTAAATTTAGAAAATTTCAAGTGTCTGGCAATTGTTTTTATATTTTTTAAGCACTCGAGAAAAAGTGCAATTTTTGATAATTACAAATTTCGTTCTCGTGGAATTATCTGGAAATGTAGTGAAGGGATGTTTGCAGATTTCGACTATCTTGGAGTAATATGTTGTTTGAGTAAATTTAGAAAATTTCAAGTGTCTGGCAATTGTTTTTATATTTTTTAAGCGCTCGTGAAAAAGTGCAATTTTTTATAATTACAAATTTCGTTCTCGTGGAATTATCTGGAAATGTAGTGAAGGGTTGTTTGCAGATTTCGACTATCTTGGAGTAATATGTTGTTTGAGTGAATTTAGAAAATTTCAAGTGTCTGGCAATTGTTTTCATATTTTTTTAAGCGCCCGAAAAAAGTGCAATTTTCGATAATTACAAATTTCGGAATTATCTGGAAATGTAGTGAAGGGATGTTTGCTGATTTCGACTATCTTGGAGTAATATGTTGTTTGAGTAAATTTAGAAAATTTCAAGTATCTGGCAATTGTTTTTATATTTTTTTAAGCGCTCGAGAAAATTACAAATTTTGTTCTCGTGTTATAGCTCGAAATGTTTGCAGATTTTGACAGTATCGTAGAGTAACGGATTATTTCAGTAGCTTTAGAAAATTTAGTTTTTCGCTCTAAATCATGGCTACTAGATGTTAGTCTTCAAAAAACTGGAACCCGAGTAAATAAGACAATTTTTCATAAAACTACATCAATTCTTTTAATAAAGCTTTCTTGCAAATCGTCCTGTTATTAATGAAGATTTATTATATGTACTCGTGCATTATTTATTTTGGAAAATTACCAACGTTACGATACGATTAATAATTCGATCGTGTTTTGCGGTAATTAATTTAATCCATGTCATTTGCAGTAAAAGATAAATCATCCTTCACAGTTGAGTTTAATGTATATAAACTAAGTTTTATCCTAAAGATGGACTTATATTTATTGGATCACGCAGTGCACCGATAGCAATTATTTTTATCGGTTTCGTCGAACCGGATTTTTAATGGCTTGCTTGAAAAAAAGAAGTAATTACCGAAAGCGCCTTCTCGTAATCCAGAGGGCGTTAAATATTAACACCGCCCATTAAAATGATCATTTAGTCTACCGGTCCTAGTGTCTCTCAAGTTCCTGAATGGTATGAGAAACATGTAGTGGTAGGTGTACTTCGAATTCACTGAAAAGTTTGTTCAAATCCCACTCGCGGAAAATATTTTGTGAGAAAATTTTTTACACGTTTTTTGACACGTCTTTGTATAGCAAAATCTTGACCTAAGAATTTCCATAAGCCCAAAACATTCTCAAGATTTTTTTTTTACATTTTCTATAGATTAGCCAAAAATATTTCACTTCTCTTGATTTTGCATTAGAGTACAAATTTTGTATTAATTTTAGATTTGACTCAAAAATTGTTCACTTCTCTTGATTTTGCCTTAGAGTACAAATTTTTCATTAATTTTAGATTTGACTCAAAAATTGTTCACTTCTCTTGATTTTGCCTTAGAGTACAAATTTTGTATTAATTTTAGATTTGACTCAAAAATTGTTCACTTCTCTTGATTTTGCCTTAGAGTACAAATTTTGTATAAATTTTAGATTTTACTAAAAATTTGTTCACTTCTCTTGATTTTGCCTTAGAGTACAAATTTTATATTAATTTTAGATTTTACTAAAAAATTGTTCACTTCTCTTGATTTTGCCTTAGAGTACAAATTTTGCATGAATTTTAGATTTGACTCAAAAATTGTTCACTTCTCTTGATTTTGCCTTAGAGTACAAATTTTGTATAAATTTTAGATTTGACTTAAAAATTGTTCACTTCTCTTGATTTTGCCTTAGAGTACAAATTTTGCATAAATTTTAGATTTTACTAAAAATTTGTTCACTTCTCTTGATTTTGCCTTAGAGTACAAATTTTATATTAATTTTAGATTTTACTAAAAAATTGTTCACTTCTCTTGATTTTGCCTTAGAGTACAAATTTTGCATGAATTTTAGATTTGACTCAAAAATTGTTCACTTCTCTTGATTTTGCCTTAGAGTACAAATTTTCCATAAATTTTAGATTTGACTCAAAAATTGTTCACTTCTCTTGATTTTGCCTTAGAGTACAAATTTTGCATAAATTTTAGATTTTACTAAAAAATTGTTCACTTCTCTTGATTTTGCCTTAGAGTACAAATTTTGCATAAATTTTAGATTTTACTAAAAATTTGTTCACTTCTCTTGATTTTGCCTTAGAGTACAAATTTTGCATAAATTTTAGATTTTACTAAAAAATTGTTCACTTCTCTTGATTTTGCCTTAGAGTACAAATTTTGCATAAATTTTAGATTTTACTAAAAATTTGTTCACTTCTCTTGATTTTGCCTTAGAGTACAAATTTTATATTAATTTTAGATTTTACTAAAAAATTGTTCACTTCTCTTGATTTTGCCTTAGAGTACAAATTTTGCATGAATTTTAGATTTGACTCAAAAATTGTTCACTTCTCTTGATTTTGCCTTAGAGTACAAATTTTCCATAAATTTTAGATTTGACTCAAACATTGTTCACTTCTCTTGATTTTGCCTTAGAGTACAAATTTTGCATGAATTTTAGATTTGACTCAAAAATTGTTCACTTCTCTTGATTTTGCCTTAGAGTACAAATTTTCCATAAATTTTAGATTTGACTCAAAAATTGTTCACTTCTCTTGATTTTGCCTTAGAGTACAAATTTTGCATAAATTTTAGATTTTACTAAAAAATTGTTCACTTCTCTTAATTTTGCCTTAGAGTACAAATTTTGTATAAATTTTAGATTTGACTTAAAAATTGTTCACTTCTCTTGATTTTGCCTTTGAGTACAAATTTTTCATTAATTTTAGATTTGACTCAAAAATTGTTCACTTCTCTTGATTTTGCCTTAGAGTACAAATTTTGCATTAATTTTAGATTTGACCGAAATTTCCCCCCAAAAAATCACATTTCACAAATTTCGCGTTAATTGCAGTTTTTCTCAAATAAATCGAAATTTTGTAAAAGTTACTCCAAATTGCAAAAAAATACACCTCCACAAAAATGTATAAAACATTCCAATTAAAAACGACTCCGTTTCCCTTTTCGGTCACAACTCCATATCAAGTAAAATCACGAATAGCCAGCAGTGCAGAAACAATAACGCAGAACTCATTTGCACATTTGTTGTTTTTTTTTTTTTTATTGGTACCATCGATATTCGCGCAACCGTGAGCACCGCTCGTTCTCATGAAAATAAAACGCAGCCACGTTTCCATTAGCGGTTTATATTAATAAAACGAAAGGACTCATTGAAGCATTTATTTATACGGAACACAGCGATGTGATTTGAAATTGCAATTTCGCAGCGAAAATAGACCGCGAACGTGTGTGCGCGTCGTGCTTCAAAACTTTGCCAAAAACTTTTGCGACGCGTCATCCCTAAACATTTTTGTGAACGATAATTATAATTGAAGAATGTGAATGTGAATGTGAATGATTTAAGACGTTTCGTGTTGTCAAGGTAATGATGATGCGGGAAATTAACATATCCGTTATTTAACTCAATCAATTCGCTCGAATTAGCGCAATTGGTCGTTTGCCATTTGTCTGTCGACTTCGATTACTTTCTGCATTGTTTTTCTTTTTAATCTAACAATAGCTTGCCATTTGTTAATTTCGATTAATTCTGCGTTTTTTTTTCTTCTCTTTTTAATCTAAATTGGGTAGGGGAGATTGAGGTTGAAGCAACCCAAAATTTGCCAAATTTGCCACGAAAGTAGTTCAAGTCAAAATTTGCCAAATTTTGCCAGGAAAGTAATTCAAGCCAAAATTTGTCAAATTTTGCCAGGAAAGTAATTCAAGCCAAAATTTGTCAAATTAGTCAGGAAAGTAGTTCAACCGAACATTTATCAATTATTTAAAAAAAAAAATTTATTCATTCACATACTTAGCTATCATTCATATAGTATTGTACAGATACATTTGATAGATGTACAAGTCAATTGTTAGCCACGAAAGTAGTTCAACCTAAAATTTGCCAAATTAGTCGGGAAAGTAGTTCATCTAAAAAAAGTTGCAAAAAAGTTGGCAAGTCATCATGAACATTATAGAAAATTTGGAAAAAAATCAACTCAAAATTTGCCAAAATGTCCAGGAAAGTAGTTCAACCCAAAATTTGCCAAATTAGTCGGGAAGGTAGTTCATCTAAAAAAAGTTGCAAAAAAGTTGGCAAGTCACCATGAACATTATAGAAAATTTGGAAAAAAATCAACTAAAAATTTGCCAAATTATCCAGGAAAGTAGTTCAACCCAAAATTTGCCAAATTAGTCGGGAAAGTAGTTCATCTAAAAAAAGTTGGCAAGTCACCATGAACATTATAGAACATTTGGAAAAAAACCAACTCAAAATTTGCCAAATCATCCAGGAAAGTAGTTCAACCAAAAATTTGTCATTTTTTTTAAATTTTTTATTCATTCACAAACTTAGCTATCATTCAGAATGCACAGTACAGTATTGTACAGATACATTTGATAGATGTACAAGTCAATTATTAGCCACGAAAGTAGTTCAACCTAACATTTGCCAAATTAGCCAGAAAAGTACTTCAACTCAAAATTTGCCAAATTATCCAGGAAAGTAGTTCAACCCAAAATTTGCCAAATTAGTCGGCAAAGTAGTTCATCTAAAAAAAGTTGCAAAAAAGTTGGCAAGTCACCATGAACATTATAGAAAATTTGGAAAAAAATTAACTCAAAATTTGCCAAATTATCCAGGAAAGTAGTTCAACAAAAATTTGCCAAATTAGTCGGGAAAGTAGTTTATCTAAAAAAAGTTGCAAAAAAGTTGCAAAAAAGTTGGCAAGTCATGAAAATTTGAAAAAAATCGATTTTTTCAGATTTTTAACGGCCGTAGCGGCTAAACGAAGAATCTAAATTGAACGCGGTTTTCAAATCCGTGTTCCTTGGGTGCAAATTAGTCGGATTCAATTATAATAGGTGATTTTTAATTTTTGTCAAAAACTACCCAAAACTTTTTTTGCCCAAAAATCGTAATTAAAATGATTTCCTGAAGAAGCCACTGGTTCGATTCGAGGTTTTTATACATCACCGGAAAGATCTCTTCAAGGCCCTTCAGAAAATGTACTTGCGCAAGAACAAATGTCAATTTGCAGCCCGTGACGCGTCAGCAAAGAAAACTCGAAAATGGAAAAAATTGAAAAAATCAACTTTTTTTAATAATCATTGTAGACTTTCATGTAATATCTTTTTTTTCGAAAATCGAACGCGGTTTTCAAATCTGTGCTCCTCGGGTGCAAATTAGTCGGATTCAATTAAAATTGGCGATTTTTAATTTTTGACCAAAACTTGAAAAACTACCAAAAAATTGCATTTAAAATTTTCTCCTGAAGAAACCACCGGTTCGATTCGGGGTTTCTATACATCACCGGAAAGATCTCTTAAAGGCCCTTCAGAAAATGTACTTGCGCAACCACAAATGTCTATTTGCAGCCCGTGACGCGTCAGCAAAGAAAACTCGAAAATTGAAAAATTGGAAAAAATCAACTATTTTAATAATCATCGTACACCTTTATTGTAATACCTTTCCTTTTCACCAGAAGAACGAGATAAATCGCTTGGAGCTAAAAAATTTCATCTAGAAAAAATTACAAACTCGAAAATGGAAAAATTCAACTTTTTTAATAATCATCGTAGACCTTCATGTAATACCCTTTTTTCATCAGAAGAACGAGCTAAATCGATTGCCGTTAAAAAATTTCATTTGGAAAAAGTTACAAAAAAGTTGGCAAGTCACCATGAACTTTATTTGAAATTTTGAAAAAAAATCGATTTTTTCAAACTTTGAACGGTCGTAGCGGCTAAACGAAGAATCCAAATTGAACGCGGTTTTCAAATCTGTGTTCCTCGAGTGCTTATTAGTCGGATTCAATTAAAATTGTCGATTTCGAATTTTTGACGAAAACTTGAAAAACCACGCAAGGGTCCCCCCTTCTTACTTTTGCTCAAAAATTGCATTCAAAATGATTTTCTGGAAAAACCACTGGTTCGATTCGGGGTTTCTATACATCACCGGAAAGATTTCTTCAATGCCCTTCAGAAAACGTTCTTGCGCAACCACAAATGTCTATTTGAAGCCCGTGACGCGTCAGCAAAGAAAACTCGAAAATGGAAAAAATCGAAAAAATCAACTTTTTTAATAATCACCGCAGAGCTTTATGTAATACCCTTTTGTCCATCAGAAGAACGAGCTAAATCGATTGGCGTTAAAAAATTTCATTTAGAAAAAATCACAAAAAAGTTGGCAAGTCACCATGGAAAATTTGGAAAAAATTCGATTTTTTCAAACTTTGAACGGTCATAGCGGCTAAACGAAGAATCCAAATCGAACGCGGTTTTCAAATCCGTGTTCCTTGGGTGGTTATTAGTCGGTTTCAATTAAAATTGGCAATTTTAAATTTTTGACGAAAACTTGAAAAACTACTCAAGGGTCCCCCCTTCTTATTTTTAGCCAAAAATTGCATTTAAAATTTTCTCCTGAAGAAACCACTGGTTCGATTTGAGGTTTCTATACATCACCGGAAAGATCTCTTCAAGGCCCTTCAGAAAATGCACTTGCGCAACCACAAATGTCTATTTGAAACCCGTGACGCGTCAGCAAAGAAAACTCGAAAATTGAAAAAATCGAAAAAATTCACTTTTTTGAAGAATCATCGTAGGCCTTCCTATAATACCTTTTTTTCATCAGAAGAACGAGCTAAATCGATTGGCGTTAAAAAATTTCATCTGGGAAAAATTGCAAATAAGTTGGCAAGAAAATTTGGACAAAAATTAAAAACAATTAAAGTGCGAATTTTATTTTTTGATACCACCAACTTCTATTCGATAAGTAGAACACGTTGCTTGGAGTATTTTAAAAATCTAATCTTCCGTCCTTAAGAAATAAATAAAAAAATAAAAAAAATAAATTGGTGGAATTTTGTGTTTTTCATCACACGAACTACTATTCTCGCCAGTTATGACCTTTTAAGATTTTTCAAATTTTATATTATCATTTTTAAACTACGCAATTAATTTTGATAACATAAAAAATAACGTCAAAAAAAAATGTAAAAATGTCAAAATCGAAAATTTAAATTTTGTAGTTCCATTTGAAAAGGTTCAATCAAACTACGTAATAAATTTTAGCTAGTTGAAAAATTACGATTATTAAGCGAATTGTGAGTTGAAAAATACATTATTTGGCAAATTGTAATTTCGGCGTGAAAAATCGAAAAACAAACATATATCCAGTGAAAATCAAATTTTGAAAATTTGTAGTTTCATTTAAGAAGGTTCAAGCTAGGTAATAAACTTTAGCTAGTTTAAAAATTACGATTATTAAGCGAATTATAAGTTGAAAAGTAAATTATTTGGCAAATTGTAATTTCGGCGTTAAGAAAAATCAAAAAATAAATACATAAACAGTGGATAGATTTTTCAAACTTTGTAGTTTTATTTCAGAAGCTTTAATCAACGCGATAAATTTGAAAAATTACGATTCTTCCGCGAATTACGAGTTGAAAAAAAAATTATTTGGTCAAATTGTAATTTTGGCGTTAAAAAATCACAAAAAAATATAACCAGTAAAGACCGATTTTTGAAACTTTATAGTTTTAATTCAGAAGAATCTAGCTACGTAATAAATCCTGTTTTTTCGTAAAATTTTAGAAATCGAAATTGAAAGTGAGTTATGAGAGTTGAAAATTATAAATTGTGCAAATGATGAGAAGTTAAAATTTTCAATTTAATTGTAATTAAGGCGTTAAAAAAAATCGAAAAATAAATATATAACCGGTGGATCGATTTTTCAAACTTTGTAGTTTAATTGGGAAAGGTTTAAGCTACGTCACAAATTCTGGTTTATTGTAAAATTTTGATTTCTTAGCGAGTTGTAAGAGTTGAAAAATTCATTCGGCAAACTTTTACTTATGTAAGTATTTAAGATCGATTTTTTGGACTTTGCAGTTTTGTTACTGAAGATCAAAACGCATCGATTTTTTTTTTACTTTCTATTATTAAAGATCAAAACTGCGTAATCAAGCGAACAGATTTTTGAAACTTTCTAGTTGCAATGCAGAAAGTTGAAGCTACGTAATAAATTCTGATTTATTGCAAAATTTTGATTTGTAAGCGAGTTATAAGAGTTGAAAAATTAATTCGGTGATTTTTTTTTTATGTAAGCATCGATTTTTTGGACTTTGTAGTTTTATCACTGAAGATCAAAAATGCATCGATTTTTTGGATCAAGCGAGTTATAAAAGTTAAAAAGTGACACGATGTCAAATTGTAATTTAGGCTTGAAAAAATCAAGAAAATTAATCGACTAAAGATATTTTTTCTTTAAACTATTTTTGAATGTTCAAATTACGTTATAAATTTTAGTTGTGTAAAAACGGCCCTATATCATTCACTCTCCCAATACTCATTCCTGTCAAACATCCCTCCTCAAAGGGAGCCATCATTGTCAATTTATTATTCAATCGCCAGTTTTATTTTCGATGGAGAGACAAAAAGTTTTTTTTTATGAGCTTCCTTGCAGAAGGAAAGCAACCTATACCGTCATGAGATGAAAGGGCCTCGTAATCCATAGTTAGTAGTACATTTGAACAAATAAAATTACTTCCACGGAAAGGAAGTAAATTCAAATAAAGTTTTATACGCATTCTGAAAACAAAGCAATAAATTATTTCAGACAATATCGCAAATTATTCCTGAAATTAATAAAATGCAATGACTCGCATGTGCTGCACTAAAAAAAAATTCAATATTCTTCCAGATTATGACCTCGCGAGGGGGAAACATCTCGGTACAATTTTTCCTAAAAGCGGCCGCAGGAAAAAAAAAATATGAACACGTAGGATTTACATAAGAAGACACTATCCAGGATTAAAAGTTTACCTTTCGTCCTGCGCACACCGGATGACGGGGCAATGAAATATCGGGATCCGCCAGTGCGGCCCGCAGAGCTGGACCAGAAGGGCGCCGAAGAGCGTCGAGCAGGAATGCGCGCAGCGCGCGCCAACTTCTTGCCCTGATGACGAGCAGGACGAAACGATGCGCATTCTCGAGTGTTTCGTGTTGTTGTCCGTGTCGTCGTTGTTCGCGACGGGGTGCGAGAATGCCGCAGGAGGAGGAGGAGGAGGACGAGATAATTTTACCGATGCCGAGAATCTGACGGAGATCTTCGTCGCGTTCGCGAAGGAGTACCCGGTGGAGTCGTGGACGGAACACGGGTTCTTCACGCTGGGGTACCTGGAGAAGATTAACGTGCACTGGCTGAAGTTTCCGCCGCAGGGGAGGAGGGAGCATTACGTCCTCGCGGTGCTGTACTTCGTCATAATGACGATTGGTTTTACTGGAAACTTTCTGGTAATCTTTTTGTACTTAAGGTAAGGCAATCGTTATTAGTTTTTTATCAAAAATTATTGGTCTGAATCTCGTCTTATGATGGCTTTTTTACTTTTTTAACGAGTAGGAAAGATTTGCAGCAATTACTACAAGTGAAGAAAAGTAATAATACTTTTTTTTAAAGAAAAAAATAATAATTATCAAGTTTTCTTGATCGGAAACGAATGTTTGACGACTTTTTAGCATTTTAAATGGTTCGTTTTGACGTTTTAGAACCGGTCACCCATCCACATGCAGACCCGGGCCAGCGTTGCTTCACTGGCAATGGCTGGTCCAGCGTTTTGAAATTCCACAAAAATTTATTTCTGCTCACAAAACGTCGTCCTCTTAAAATTTATAATAATAATAATAATAATGATTTATTCGTGCCAGTACATAAAGTTTACACACGTCAAATATAATGCATGTAATAAAAGAATAAAAAAGAAAAACAATTTTCAACCGCCAATAATGACAATTTTCAACTGTCAAAAATGACCAAATGACCAAAAGTACAATTTACAACGCCGTCCCACTAGCCACGTGCGTTAACGCGCCAGTACTAATACGAAGGGTCCCGGGTTCGAATCCCGGCGAGGGCATGGGTGTTTGTGGATGTCTATTTCATTTAATATGAACAATTTACAATAGCCGCTCAAAAATGTCGTGACTGAATGGGTAATACCTAAGTCAAAAAAAAAAACAATAGCCGAAAATGCAAACGACGACTATTTTTTACTGTCAAAAAAATGGCATTAAAAAAGTCAAAACAGCCGATGATGACCAATTGCAATTGCCAAAAATGACAACTTTCAATTGCCAAAAACTTCAATTTTTAACCGTCAACGATGACCATTTTTAACTGCTAAAAACTGCCAAAAATGACAATTTTTGGAAATTTTGTAACTGTCGACGATTTACAACTAATAAATACTACAATATTCAAGTACAAAAAAAATGAGAATTTTCGACAATCAAAAATTACAATTTTCAACCACCAATAATGACAATTTTCAACTGTCAAAATGCAAACGATGGTCATTTTTAGCCGTCAAAAATTATTTCTTTTAACTCCCGGCGTTGAGAATTTTCAACTGCCAAAAAATGTCTATGATGACCATTTTCAATTACTAAATACAACAATTTTCAACTGCAAAAAGAAACCATTTTCGACAGTCAAAAACAATAACTTTCAACCGCCAATAATGACAATTTTCAACTGCAAAAAATAACAATTTTCGACAGTCAAAAACAATAACTTTCAACCGCCAATAATGACAATTTTCAACTCTCAAAAATGACCAAATAACCAGAAGTACAATTTTCAACAGCCAAAATTGCAAACGACGACCATTTTTTACTGTCAAAAATGGCATTCAAAAAGTCAAAACAGCCGATGATGACCAATTGCAATTGCCAATAATGACAACTTTCAACTGCCAAAAACTGCAATTTTTAACTGTCAACGATGACCATTTTTAACGGCTAAAAACGGTAATGTTCAACTCCTAGAAATGACAATTTTTTAACTGTCGACGATTTCCAACTGATAAATACTACAATATTCACGTGCAAAAAAATGAAAATTTTCGACAATCAAAAATTACAATTTTCAACCACCAATAATGACAATTTTCAACTGTCAAAAATGACCAAATAACCAAAAGTACAATTTTCAACAGCCAAAAATGACAATTTTCAACTGTCAAAAATGCAAACGATGGTCATTTTTAGCCGTCAAAAATTATTTTTTTTTATCAATTTTTAACTGTCTATGATGACCATTTTCAGTTACTAACTAAATACCACAATTTTCAACTGCAAACAAATAACAATTTTCGACAGTCAAAAACAATAACTTCCAATCGCCAATAATTACAATTTTCAACTGTCAAAAATGACCAAATAACCAAGAGTATAATTTTCAACAGTCAAAAATGCAAACGATGGTCATTTTTAGCCGTCAAAAATTATTTTTTTTAGCTCCCGGTGTTGGAATTTTCAACTGCCAAAAACTACAATTTTTAACTGTCTATGATGACCATTTTCAATTACTAAATAGAACAATTTTCAACTGCAAAAAAAAATAACAATTTTTGACAGTCAAAAACAATAACTTCCAATCGCCAATAATTACAATTTTCAACTGTCAAAAATGACCAAATAACCAAAAGTACAATTTTTAACAGCCAAAAATGCAAACGACGACCATTTTTTACTGTCAAAAATGGCATTAAAAAAAAATCAAAACTGCCGATGATGACCAATTGCAATTACCAAAAATGACAACTTTCAACTGCTAAAAACTACAATTTTTAACTGTCAAAAAATCTCTCTGGTTCTCAAAGGCTTTACAAAATTTTAAAGATTTTGCATTCGTTTCATCGAACATTTAAATGAAAAAAAAAATAGATGCCAAGATAGTTTGCTTTTAAAGGCTAATTTCTAGATGAATTATTTTTGTTACAAATTTTATTATCTTTTTATTTTCTCATTTCGACAAATTTTTCAATCTTCGAATGCATTTTTCATTTCGACTTTGGAGTGTCGTCATTATGTCATCGATTAGAATACGGCAATTGTTTTGTTGGAAAATCAAAAACGTGTTATTTTTTTACTGATTCTGAGCTTCGAAAGCAATTTCCTTGATGGAATGATTTTTTTACAAATTTTTCAATCCTCAGACGCATTTTCCATTTTGAGTTTGGAGTGTCGTCATTTTGTTATCGAATAGAATGTGGCAATTGTTTTAATGGGAAATCGAAAACGTATTGTTGTTTTACTGTTTCAGAGATTTGAAAGCAATTTTCTTGATGAATTGATTTTTTTACAAATTTTTCAATCTTAGAATGCATTTTTCATTTTCTAATTTCGACTTTAGGAATGTCGTCATTTTGTCATCGACTAGAATGTGGCAATTGTTTTAATGAAAAATCGAAAACGTATTATTCTTTTACTGATTCTAAACTTTCAAAGGAATGTCCTTGATGGAATGATTTTTTTTACAAATTTTCCAATCTTCGAATGCATTTTTCATTTTCCCATTTTGACTTTGGAGTGTCGTCATTTTGTTACCGACTAGAATATAACAATTGTTTTGATGTAAAATCGTAAACGCATTGTTCTTTTAACGATTTTGAGCTTTGAAAACAATTTCCTTGATAAATTGATTTTTTTACAAATTTTTCAATTTTCGAATGCATTTTTCATTTTCCCATTTCGACTTTCGAGTGTCGTCATTTTGTTATCGAGTGGAATATAGCAATTGTTTTAATGGAAAATCGAAAACGTGATTCTCTTTTACTGATTTTGAGCTTTGAAAACAATTTCCTTGATGAATTGATTTTTTTACAAGTTTTTAAATCTTCGAATGCATTTTTTATTTTCCATTTTGAGTTTGAAGTGTCGTCATTTTATTATCGACTAGAATATAGCAATTGTTTTGATGTAAAATCGTAAACGCATTGTTCTTTTAACGATTTTAAGCTTTGAAAACAATTTACTTGATGAATTGATTTTTTTACAAATTTTTCAATCTTCGAATGCATTTTTTTATTTTCCATTTCAACTTTGGAGTGTCCTCATTTTGTCATCGACCAGAATGTGTCAATTGTTTTGATGGAAAATCGAAAAAGGGGTTATTCTTTTATTAATTCTGAGCTTTGAAAGCAATTTTCTCGAAGGATTGTTTTTTTTGCAAATTTTTCAATCCTCAAACACATTTTTAATTTTCCATTTCGACTTTGGAGTGTCGTCATTTTGTTATCGACTAGAACATGGCAATTGTTTTAATGTAAAATCGTAAACGCATTGTTTTTTTAACTATTTTGAGCTTTGAAAACAATTTTCTTGATGAATTGATTTTTTACAAATTTTTAAATCTTCGAACGCATGTTTTATTTTCCATTTCAACTTTGGAGTGTCGTCATTTTGACATCGACTAGAATGTGGCAATTGTTTTAATAGGAAATCGAAGACGTATTGTTGTTTTACTGCTTCAGAGATTTGAAAGCAATTTTCTTGATGAATTGATTTTCTTATAAATTTTTCAATTTTCGAATGCAATTTTCATTTTCCATTTAGACTTTGGAATGTTCTCATTTTGTTATCGAGTAGAATGTGGCAATTGTTTTGATGGCTAACTGAAAACGTGTTATTCTTTTATTAATTCTGAGCTTTGATGGCAATTTTCTCGATGGAACGATTTTTTGCAAATTTTTCAATCTTCGAATGCATTTTTCGTTTTTCCAGTTCAAGTTTGGATTGTTGTCATTTTATTGCCGGCTAGAAAATGGTAATTATTTTCACAGAAAATCAAAAACCAATTGCTTTTAATTGGATTTTGAGCTTTAGAAGTAAATCCCTTGATGGATTATTTTTTTACAAATTTTCCAATAATTGAAGGCATTTTTCGTTTTTCCAGTTTAAGTTTGGATTGTTGTCATTTTATTGCCGGCTAGAAAATGGTAATTATTTTTACAGAAAATAAAAAACCAATTGCTATTTAATGGATTCTGAGCTTTTGAAGCAAATTCCTTGGTGGATTAATTTTTTACAAATTTTCCAATTATTGAATGCATTTTTCGTTTTTCCAGTTCAAGTTTGGAATGTTGTCATTTTGCTGCTAGCAAGAAAATGGTAATTATTTTCACAGAAAATCAAAAACCAATTACATTTTAATGGATTTTGAGCTTTTGAAGCAAATTCCTTGATGGATTAATTTTTTACAAATTTTCCAATTATTGAATGCATTTTTCGTTTTTCCAGTTCAAGTTTGGATTGTTGTCATTTTGCTGCTAGCAAGAAAATGGTAATTATTTTCACAGAAAATCAAAAACCAATTACTTTTTAATGGATTTTGAGCTTTTGAAGCAAATTCCTTGATGGATTAATTTTTTACAAATTTTTCCAATTATTGAATGCATTTTTCGTTTTTCCAGTTCAAGTTTGGATTGTTGTCATTTTGCTGCTAGCAAGAAAATGGTAATTATTTTCACAGAAAATCAAAAACCAATTACTTTTTAATGGATTTTGAGCTTTTGAAGCAAATTCCTTGATGGATTAATTTTTTACGAATTTTTCAATCATTGAATGCATTTTTCGTTTTTCCAGTTTAAGTTTGGATTGTCGTCATTTTGTTGCAGGCTAGAAAATAGTAATTATTTTCACAGAAAATCAAAAACCAATTGCTTTTTAATGGATTTTGAGCTTTTGAAGCAAATTCCTTGATGGATTAATTTTTTACAAATTTTCCAATAATTGAAGGCATTTTTCGTTATTTCCAGTTCAAGTTTGGATTGTTGTCATTTTGTTGCAGGCTAGAAAATGGTAATTATTTTCACAGAAAATCAAAAACCAATTGCTTTTTAATGGATTTTGAGCTTTTGGAGCAAATTCCTTGATGGATCAATTTTTTACAAATTTTCCAATCATTGAATGTAATTTTCGTTTTTCCAGTTTAAGTTTGGATTGTTGTCATTTTGTTTCAGGCTAGAAATTGGTAATTATTTTAATAGAAAATCAAAAGACAATTGCTTTTTGATGGATTTTGAGCTTTTGAAGCAAATTCCTTGATGGATTAATTTTTTACAAATTTTCCAATCATTGAAGGCATTTTTCGTTTTTTCAGTTTAAGTTTGGATTGTTGTCATTTTGTTGCAGGCTAGAAAATTGTAGTTATTTTTATAGAAAATCAAAAACGTATTGCCTTTTGATGAATTTTGAGCTTTGGAAGCAAATTCCTTGATGGATTAATTTTTTACAAATTTTCCAATAATTGAATGCATTTTTCGTTTTTCCAGTTCAAGTTTGGATTGTTGTCATTTTGTTGCCGGTTGGAAAATGGTAATTATTTTCACAGAAAATCAAAAAGCAATTGCTTTTTAATGGATTTTGAGCTTTGGAAGCAAATTGCTCGCTGGATTTTTTTTTTTACAAATTTTCCAATTATTGTTTGCGTAATTCTTCTTTTTTCAATTATTTTTCTAAAAATTCCAAAACTTATTGCTTTTTAATGGATTTTGAGCTTTTGTTATTTTGTTGCTGGCAACTATGTTTGTAATAAGTCAATGTACTGTAGCTTTTCAATGGATGTTAAGCTTTTAAAGCAAATTTCTCATCAGTAAAAAAAAAATAGATGTTGTACTTTTGAAGCGAATTCCTCAGCCCGTCAGCTGCTTTCAGATCGTGCATTCGAGTTTGAGAGCACTGCACTGTCGCACCATTGAGAAATTTATTGGAAGTAAACGGTCGCCTTTTTTTATTGGACCCTGAGGTCTTACAAAATTGGATTGCCCTTAAGTACAAAAACTATTCAGTCATAAAATTCAAAAATATCTTTCATTATAATAATAATAAATTTTGCAGCCCAGCAGATTAAAAATAATCTCATTACAGGGCAAATTTACAACTTATAATAAAGAATTAATGTAAAATATATAATCACAATCTGAACAGAATTTAAAGATGGTATTTAACAGTACAAAAGACTTTTATTAAACTTCTACGCATTTTCTAAAGAAGCAGCTCGTTACAATCGTAAAAGCTTTAATTCAACACATAACTTTTTTGCGCGTAGTTTGCACCTGCGATAAAAGATGGCGCATTTTAATTGGATGAAAATGTACGGCTCTGATGTGATCTGAGAAATATTACGTAACGACTTTTCAAATGCATTCTTCATGGTGATTATGCAGTCACTTGTTGATTCAACGTTTCTATGGCTTCAGGAAAATTTTCCCCATTATTAATGCACGTGCACAAATTAATGTCGATGCGTTTTTTTTTATTTTTAAATGCGAAGCTAAGGGTCTTCGCTGCAATTTAAATCGCGCCGTGCATCGCTTAGAAATAAGATGAATCCGGTTGATTAAGCGTTTCACGTAGGGCTGGCAAATGTTATCACAGAGCCGTGCCGGAGATTTTCTAAGGGGGGGGTGGGGTTGGGGGTTATATTTTCTTGCGTTGGACAGCCCTTAGTGGTAAAGTCATCAATTAGTGGGTTATTAACTGTATTTTGTTGTTTTTAAGGTATAGTCCTTCCCACGATATAGTGAACTCACTTATTTCCATTTCTATAAGTAGACGCTTGTCCACTATTACAGCACCATAAATCTTGTAGTCGTAGGTATACGTTGATAGCTGACTGCGATTAATAAAATTCCCCTCATCATCTGTGTAATATTACGTAAGAATCAATTCCGAACTCGTACAAATTAAATTCGGTCTGTTTCTTTCGGCAACTCTCTAATGACGTACTTAACTCAATAATCACCCGCCGGAATTTAAATAAGCGATTTCATTATATTTCACAAAGGAGTACACCGATTGACGATTAATTTGTCAAACAAGATGGCGAACAAAGGATGTCGCCATAACTTTGTGGTGCGATTTCAAGCAAAACGTTCAAACGAGAATGCCGTAATTAATTAACAAACTTCATCGACTGCGTAATTATTTGTTTAAATATTCACCAACACGTCGCCAACTTCATGGCCCTTTTAAGGTTTTACGCGGTCTCGGTACCAATCACTTTGAGGTCACTAAAAAAAAAAGTAAACCAAAATTGAAAAGCTTAAATGATACAATAATCACCACTAAGTCGCCCCCTTCAAAAACCCCACCCAAACTAGGGCTCCTAATAATTCGAAGCTTTTAAGTTTCGAAGAATCCGAAGAAACGAATATCGAAGTTGCGAAGTTTCGAAGTTTTCGAATTTTTCGAAGAATCGAAGATTCGGATTATCAAAGTATCGAAGTTTCGATTTTTTAAAAGAATAGAAGTTGTGAAGTTTCGAATTTTTCGAAGAATCTAAGATTCGGATTATCGAAGTTGCGAAGTTTCGAATTTTTAGAAGAATCGAAGTTGTGAAGTTTCGAATTTTTTGAAGAATCGAAGATTTGGATTATCAAAGTATCGAAGTTTCGAATTTTTAGAAGAATCGAAGTTGTGAAGTTACGAATTTTTCGAAGAATCCAAGATTCGGATTATCGAAGTTGCGAAGTTTCGAATTTTTAGAAGAATCGCAGTTGTGAAGTTTCGAATTTTTCAAAGAATCGAAGACACGGATTATCAAAGTATCGAAGTTTCGAATTTTTAGAAGAATCGAAGTTGTAAAGTTTCGAATTTTTCAAAGAATCGAAGATTCGGATTATCAAAGTATCGAAGTTTCGATTTTTTAGAAGAATCGAAGTTGTGAAGTTTCGAATTTTTCAAAGAATCGAAGATTCGGATTATCAAAGTATCGAAGTTTCGAATTTTTAGAAGAATAAAAGTTGTGAAGTTTCGAATTTTTCGAAGAATCGAAGATTCGGAATATCAAAGTATCGAAGTTTCGAATTTTTAGAAGAATAGAAGTTGTGAAGTTTCGAATTTTTCGAAGAATCGAAAATTCGGATTATCAAAGTATCGAAGTTTCGAACTTTTAGAAGAATAGAAGTTGTGAAGTTTCGAATTTTTCAAAGAATCGAAGACTCGGATTATCAAAGTATCGAAGTTTCGAATTTTTAGAAGAATAGAAGTTGTGAAGTTTCGAATTTTTCAAAGAATCGAAGATTCGGATTATCAAAGTATCGAAGTTTCGAATTTTTAGAAGAATAGAAGTTGTGAAGTTTCGAATTTTTCAAAGAATCGAAAATTCGGATTATCAAAGTATCGAAGTTTCGAATTTTCAGAAAAATAGAAGTTGTGAAGTTTCGAATTTTTCGAAGAATCGAATTATCGGGTCATCAAAGTATCGAAGTTTCTAATTTTTAGAAGAATAGAAGTTGTGAAGTTTCGAATTTTTAGAAGAATAGAAGTTGTGAAGTTTCGAATTTTTCGAAGAATCGAAGATTCGGATTATCAAAGTATCGAAGTTTCGAATTTTTAGAAGAATAGAAGTTGTGAAGTTTCGAATTTTTCAAAGAATCGAAGATTCGGATTATCAAAGTATCGAAGTTTCGATTTTTTAGAAGAATCGAAGTTGTGAAGTTTCGAATTTTTCGAAGAATCGAAGATTCGGATTATCAAAGTTTAGAATTTTTAGAAGAATCGAAGTTGCGAAGTTTCGAATTTTTAGAAGAATAGAAGTTGTGAAGTTTCGAATTTTTCGAAGACTCGAAGATTCGGATTATCAAAGTATCGAAGTTTCGAATTTTTAGAAGAATAGAAGTTGTGAAGTTTCGAATTTTTCAAAGAATCGAAGATTCGGATTATCAAAGTATCGAAGTTTCGATTTTTTAGAAGAATCGAAGTTGTGAAGTTTCGAATTTTTCGAAGAATCGAAGATTCGGATTATCAAAGTTTCGAATTTTTAGAAGAATCGAAGTTGCGAAGTTTCGAATTTTTAGAAGAATAGAAGTTGTGAAGTTTCGAATTTTTCGAAGACTCGAAGATTCGGATTATCGAAGTATCGAAGTTTCGAATTTTTAGAAGAATCGACGTTGTGAAGTTTCGTAAGTTTGGGATTTAAACTTTTACTTAATTTGAAAATGTTTACCTCGAAAATCCTAGATGAAACTTAAGATGCGTACGCTGCGTTGCTGAAATAATAAAATCAAACTATTAATAACAATAATAATAATAATATATTTACGGGATTCACCCTGTACATTAAAGTATTAATTAGAATATAAAATATAAAACAAAATATAAAATAAAATATAAATATAAAATATAAAAATACAAAAATTAAAATTACAATTTATTGTATTGGCAAAGTAAAAAAGGATAACATATTTTGCAAAATTAATTTTTGGTTTTTTTTTTATTAGTTTTGAAATAATTTGATATGAATTAACTTTTTCACGGGTGAATATTCGCGAAATGATTCATTACATTTTAGATAAACTTATACAACAATTTCTTCAAACAAAACTAACGTCTCGTACAAATTTTGCAAAATTCAAGAATAATATTTCCTACGCTCGGAGCTCTTGAAGCAAATCAAAATTAAAAACTTGGAAAATTCGAAGCTCAGAAACTTCAAATCTTTAAACCACCGCATCTTCAAAACTTCGAAACTTTAATCTTCGAAGATTCAAAAGTCGAAACTTAAAAAGTTCGAAGCTTTGAAACTTAGAATCTCCAAAACATCGGTTCTTCAAAACTCAATCTTCGAAGATTCAAAAGTCGAAACTTAAAAAATTCGAAGCTTCGAAATTTAGAATCTCCAAAACATCGGTTCTTCAAAATTTCAAAACTATAATCTTCGAAGATTCAAAAGTCGAAATTTAAAAAAATCGAAGCTTTGAAACTTAGAATCTCCAAAACATCGGTTTTTCAAAACTTCAATCTTCGAATATTCAAAAGTCGAAACTTAAAAAGTTCGAAGCTTTGGAACTTAGAATCTCCAAAACATCGGTTCTTCAAAACTTCGAAACTTCAATCTTCGAAGACCAAAAGTCGAAACTTGAAAAATTCGAAGCTTCGAAGTTTAGAATCTCCAAAACATCGGTTCTTCAAAATTTCAAAACTATAATCTTCGAAGATTCCGAAGTAGAAATTTAAAAAAATCGAAGCTTTGAAACTTAGAGTCTCCAAAACATCGGTTCTTCAAAACTTCATTCTTCGAAGAGTCAAAAGTCGAAACTTAAAAAATTCGAAGCTTTGAAACTTAGAATCTCCAAAACATCGGTTCTTCAAAACTTCGAAACTTCAATCTTCGAAGATTCAAAAGTCAAAACTTAAAAAATTCGAAGCTTTGAAACTTAGAATCTCCAAAACATCGGTTCTTCAAAACTTTAATCTTCGAATATTCAAAAGTCGAAACTTAAAAAATTCGAAGCTTTGAAACTTAGAATCTCCAGAACATCGGTTCTTTAAAACTTCAATTTTTGAAGATTCAAAAGTCGAAACTTAAAAAATTCGAAGCTTTGAAACTTAGAATCTCCAAAACATCGGTTCTTCAAAACTTCGAAACTTCAATCTTCGAAGATTCAAAAGTCAAAACTTAAAAAATTCGAAGCTTTGAAACTTAGAATCTCCAAAACATCGGTTCTTCAAAACTTTAATCTTCGAATATTCAAAAGTCGAAACTTAAAAAATTCGAAGCTTTGAAACTTAGAATCTCCAGAACATCGGTTCTTTAAAACTTCAATTTTTGAAGATTCAAAAGTCGAAACTTAAAAAATTCGAAGCTTTGAAACGTAGAACCTCCAAAACATCGGTTCTTCAAAACTTTAATCTTCGAATATTCAAAAGTCGAAATTTAAAAAATTCGAAGCTTAGAAACTTAGAATCTCCAAAACATCGGTTTTTCAAAACTTCAATCTTCGAATATTCAAAAGTCGAAACTTAAAAAGTTCGAAGCTTTGAAACTTGGAATCTCTAAAACATCGGATCTTCAAAACTTCAAAACTTCAGGTCGATTTTCTTTTATAAAAATACACATTTTTGCATGAAAGTCGATTTTCAGTCGTCATTTGTTTTCGAGTAATGACGTCATCCATTTTGTTTTTAAATGACAACCCCCTTTTTTTGTTCTTGATTTTGACAGATCTTTTCATTGAAACTTTGAAATCTTAAATAAGTATCCCCATTTTTTATTGAAGATTTGGATTCTACTCTAAAATATATTAGGTTTTTATTCGAAACATTTTTTTTATTCGAAACATTTTTTTCGCAAATTTTTTTTTTTACATATTTTTTTGATTAAAAATCATCAAATTTGTTGTTATAAACAATCATACATTATCACAATAGAAAATAATTGAATGGAATTTGATAATCAAATTAATTTTCATTCGTTTATACGATTTTTTTTACAAAGAATTTTTTTTTTTTTTACTTATTTATGACATACAATTACGAATGACTTCAATCAACGCCTTATTTAAAAGATGGCTACGTAAAAAATGTCGTAATCTGTCATTTGATGTGAGAAATACACTGTTTTTGCCGAATATAGCGCCATCTGTCGCTCATCGAAAAAAAAAATTCGGATAAAAACCGAATATTTTTTAGCATAGAATCCAAATCTGCAATAAAAAATAGGGGTTCCCATTTAAGATTCCAAAGTTACCCCCCTCTCCACATTTTTATTCGTTTCTACGATTTTTTTTTACCAAGTTTTTTTTTTACTTATTTATGACATAAAATTACGAATGACTTCAATCAACGCCTTATTTAAGAGATGATTATGTAAAAAATGTTGTAATCTGTCATTTGATGTGAGAAATAAAATGTTTTTGCCGAATATAGCGCCATCTGTCGCTCATCGAAAATTTTTTTTCGGATAAAAACCCAAAATTTTTTAACATAGAATCCAAATTTGCAATAAAAAATAGGAGTTCCCATTTAAAATTCCAAAGTTACCCCCCTCCCCGCTCCACGTAGGGAGGAGGGGGCGGTTCACATTTCACACCACATGAAAAAACATTTTTAGACATTTTTTTTTCTCTCAATCCGATTCGTATTTTCAGATATTTGGGGTGTACGGGTGGTATGAAACACCCTGTATATATATATATAAGAAATGTTTTATATTTTTATGGATCTTAATCGACGTAAATTCCCCGAATAATTGTTTATTCTTACTTATAAGCGAATATTTAATTTTGAATTAAATTACACAGTATAAAATTGTAAGTCAAATCTGTTTGTTCATTAATTAATTAATTTCGCGTTTGGATCATGTTTATGCATACACGTTTCCAGAGCGATCCGTTTATATTAATATTTAATTAATTTCCGTTTTAAATTTCAATTCTCGGCAATTTTTTTTTTATTTGTCGTAGACTTTTCATCATTCGGGCCACTAACAAAATTTTAGATATACAGTGCGCGCCTAAAATATGGAGTACACTCAGTAAAATTGAAATAAAATATTTTTGGAAATCCGCGAACTAGTCAAGATCTTTTTTTTTTTGAAAAAAAAGCGCTGGAACAAAATCATTTTGAAAAAAACTCTAGATGTCAAGTTCTCACCTTCAATTGTCATTTACTCGAAAAATTTCTTATGTAAGATGGCAATATTTTTATACTGCCAGTTCGACAATGAAAAGATCTCTCCAAATCAAGAACAAAAATAGGGGGTTGTCATTTAAAAACAAAATGGATGACGTCATTACTCAAAAACAAATGACGACTGAAAATCGAGTTTCATGCAAAAATGTGTATTTTCAAAAAACAAAATCGACGTGTTCGAGAATTTTTTCCAAAAATATTTTATTTCGGTTTTACTGAATATATTCCATACTTTAAGCGCTCACAGTATGTATCTGAAATTAAATATATGAATTATAGACAGGTAAAAATACGACGAGCGGATATTTCTCGTTCACAAAAATGTTCCGCCCGTGCCAATTTTTATTTGGCGTACACGTTACATCATTCGAGCCACTAGCGAAATTTTATTTGAAAATAAATATCCAAATACAACCGCGTGAGTTAATGTTCCATTTCCGGCTCGGGAAAATAATTAAATGTCCCTTTGTCTTGCCTCTCGTAACGGTCTGGCGGCTCAGGGTGCTTCCAGGAGGCTTTGTCCGTCCTGGGGCGGCTGAGGAGATAACAAAAATGGCGATGCGTCGAGGGCTGCGGCAGGGCGAAACTCAATGTTACACACTTTCCGGCGATTGTTAATTAAGTTCAAACAACAGAAACACGTGTTGCTACTTGGTACAAAGCAAGAAGCCTAAACTGTTCGATTCACACGTGTTATGATGATGTTTTGTTCGCGGCGTGTCCCCGAGACTCATGGTGTTCACGCGGCAACTTATGATGCGCTCGAACATCGCAGTTTCATCTAAATAAAAATGTTATGATGAAGACACTACACATTTTTTTCGATATTTTTGTTTATATCTGTAAATTGCAGCAGTGTGTAAAACGTTTATATTATCAAAGCCATCATGAGGCGTGAATTTATTGATAATAATATTTATTTCCCAACGGAAATTGCCAATTACAGGGAGATTCATTTCGGGATGTTCACGCGGCAACTAATGATGCGCCCGAACATCGCAGTTTCATCTAAATAAAAATGTTATGATGAAGACTCTACACATTTTTTTCGATATTTTTGTTTATATCTGTAAATTGCAGTAGTGTGTAAAACATTTATATTATCAAAGCCATCCTGAGGCGTAAATTTTTTGATAATAATAATATTTATTTCCCAACAGAAATATCCAATTACAGGGAAATTAATTTCGGGATGTTCACGCGGCAACTAATGATGCGCCCGAACATCGCAGTTTCATCTAAATAAAAATGTCACAAGAAACAGGAACAGAAATATCTAATTACAGGGAAATATTATCTTAATAACGCAATGGTATAATTACAAATAATCAGTAATCAATATACAAACAAAAATTAATATTAATACGTTAAAAATAAAATGAATAATAATAATAAAATGATGAAATGATGAAACGATTAACACGAAAATAAGTTAACGAGAGGCTTCTAATGCAATTATATCCAATAACGTACATGAATCATTCCAGCTTATATCCTAAAGTAATAATTGAAATCCCTAGAGCAATAAAAGCACGTCTGCAGTCTTTCTGACATTTAAGCCCTTCTTTTTACTACTCGAATTGCTCGGCGCTGTAATCCCAATAGCCCAAACACAAGGACGAAAATATCTTTTTCGGATGAAAATACAACCAAAAAAAAAAAAAACATTGAAAAAATTTCATCTAGATCCAGCTGTACATACAAAACGATGGTGATATCGATCACTCCCGTTACAACTACGATTTATCAAAAATTGTATAACGCATCGCCCTTTGCATAGTACCCGGAAATACAGTGGAGATAATTGAACAAAGGGAATCACTTCGTTATTTCACAGCGTTGCACAACTGCAATGCACCCTGCGTCCGGATTATATTTTTCATTTTAAACAGAAACTGGCTCGACTCTCGGGGAAAATGCGCTCGTTCGCAAAAATGGCAAAAGTGCTACTCTTGAAAAATTCATCATTTCAGCGTTAGCGTTTTTTAAATTTTAATTAATCCGGACCGTGTGCCAACAAGTTTCTAGCGCCCCGAGCTGAAATAATCGACGCGTTAACAAAGGTTAATTATTGCAGCCCCCGTCTCTCCTATAAAATACATTTGCAAATGCTTTAAATAACATTATTTGACTGAATATGAATATTCAGGTGTATTAGTTAATTATTTCGGGAGAGATGGGGCTCTTATAAAATATATTTGTAGATGCGTTGGGCAACATTATTTGATTATACCAAAATTTTCAATATTTAGGCATTTTAACAGTTGTAGAAAACATTGTTCACGTGCGGAATAGGCGCATTTGAAGCAGTTTGAAAGTGATGCGCATGCGTAATAATAAAAAAACGCCTATTTCCCGCGCTTGATACAAAAATAATTAGCTTCCATTTTAAGAGGTGAAATTCAAAACAAAAAAATTGGTGATGTGGCCATCATGTTACTTTCTCCGATCTTGATTGACTAACAGTTATTTATATTTATACTACCATGGTTTATTTTCATTTTAGATCAGATGATACTGACGTTTAAAATGTCAAAGTTATGAAAGATAAAAATAACAAATTATACTTCCAATTTAAATAATCTTAAATTAGTTTATTAGAGAACTCAAAAAATCCTAATAAATTCTTGAAAAAAGTCCTAAAACCAAATCTTGATAAATCCTCAAAAAGATTTGTAAAAAAGCCCTGAAAGAGTTCTGGTTATAAAATTCCAAAGAGAATAAATACCCGAAAAAAGTCTTGAATAAAACAGTCCTGAAAAAATCTGATTAAAAAATCCTGATAAAAAGTCCAGAGAAAGAGTCCAGAAAAAGTGCTGTGACAAAGAAATGTCACAGGTTCTTGAAAAAGACCTGAAAAAAGTCCCGAAAACTGAGTCGTCACAAAAAAAATTCTGATAAAAAGGTCCTAAAAAAGACCTGATAAAAAGACAGTATAAAAATATCTCCTGATAAAACTAATAGAGAAAGATCACACTTTAATTCATTAAAAGAGGAAATTAAATTACGTTCCAGCCAAGGAGAAAATGATTTATTCATCAAATACATAAATGGGAATCCTAAAATTGTACAAAAAGCAAAAAACGACAATCAAAAAAATTGAACAATATTGAAATATACTTCCAAAATATTGGTGGTATTAATACTAAAATTAGAGAATTTTCTAACAATGTTAATTTGTCCAATTATGACATATTTATTATTGTTGAAACTTGGCTGTCTGACAGAGTGGATAGTAATGAATTTCAGTTATCTCAGTTTAATATTTTTCGTCAAGATAGAAACTGTTGGAATAGTAACAAACTGTCTGGTGGTGGAATAATGATTGGGACCAAGAAATTTTTATGTGCAAGTGTTATTGACATTACTCAAAAAGATGTTGAACAGCTGTTCGTGAAATTACAATTCAATGATAAACAGTTTATTATCGGTGGTGTGTATTTGCCTCCAGGAAGTGAAATTGAAAAGTTTGCATCACACTGTGAAACACTCAACTTTTTGGATGAAAATTTCGTACCGGACCAAATTATAATATCTGGGGACTATAACCTTCCAACTGATAAATGGAACAACGACGAGTTTGGTGTTGTAACATCTAGTATTTTAAGTCAAAAAGCACAACTTTTAGCAGATAACATTGGTTATCTCAACCTCTCACAAATTAATCACTTTCCGAATAAAAACGGTGTCTACCTTGATTTAGTCTTTGGTAACACCGAAATAGCCAAGGTTGAGATTGCCACTGATCTGCTATATGATATTTCAAAGCATCATCTGTCCTATGCAATTTCCGTAAAATGTGATACAAAATGTGATAGCTACGTATGTGATATGCAACGTTATAATTTTTGTAAAGCTAATTATTGCGCAATTAACTCATATTTGGCTGGTGTAGATTGGGAGAGTATTTTCAATAACTGTTGTGATATTAATGAGGCTGTTAAGACTTTTTACGATATTTTATATAACATTATACACCTTCATGTTCCGATGAAATATATATACAACAACAGGTACCCCAAATGGTTTAATAAGGAGCTAATCGATTTGATAAAACGAAAGAAAATTTCACATAAAAAGTACAAAAGTACATACAATTATGTACAATATTTAGAGTTCACTGATCTGCGTATACAGTGTAAAAAACTTAATGAATTATTATATAGGGACTATATCATTTATGTTGAAGATAGATTACGCAATAATAGCGCTTCGTTTTGGGACTTTGTCAATGAGTCTAGGAAAACAAAAGGATTTCCTGTAAATATGTATCTATTGGATAAAACATGTTGTAACGTACTCCACTCACTTTATTCATTATTATTATTCTTATATATATTTAATTATTCTACTATTAGTGTTCTATACATTTAATATGCATTTAATTATTCTATCATTATTATTATATGTTTTCATGTCTTTCTGTTTTAGATAAATCATTAATATTATTTACATAGTAATTGTAATCACCAATCTATTTTTAATATCTATGTTTAATTTAGGAAGTCATGCGGATGCCAATTATGTTACTCATGATTATATTTACTCTTACTACTGCTATGTAATAATCCGCATTATTTATTACCGTTATAAAGGTTCTAATAGTGTAAAATGTATTATCTATATGTACCCGAGACGGACGCACCGATCATGAAGACCATTCAATTATCAATCAATAAATAATACTTTGACCATCAATAAATAATACTTTGACCACAGCTAAACGAGTCTCTGATCACGTGCGCCCGCCTCGATTTTTGTACTTCGACCGAACACATTACATTAACAACACTTCTCTTCTAAGCTCCGGTCGAAGAACAACGATAGTTTTTCGGTTAAGTCTGTAAATTGTTATAAACGAGAAATAAAAACCAACGTAAAGAATCCGATTTAGTAATTTCGACTAACAATAACAGAAGAAGTAACCCCTCTCTGGCAGCATCGCGGAGTAACCCACGGTTCCCAGGCAATACTAAAGAACCCTATATAAAAATCATCACAAAATTGGCGCAGTCGACGGTAGGATTGTCTGGAAATTGAAATCTGTGTATGTACACCGCCGTCAGAGACGAGTTCGAGAGGACCAAGCCACCAGCTGAAGTAGACCACCTGGAGCAGACGTGCAGGTACTGAGGAGAGAACCGAGACCCCACATCGAAGTCGAGTCCGAGAGGAACGAGTCCACCAGCCGGAATAGACCACCTGGAGGAGACGTGCAAATACTGAGGAGAGAACCGAGACGCCTCATCGAAGTCGTGTCCGAGAGGATCGAGTCCACCAGCCGAAACCGACAACTAGAGACGCATGATGTCACCATTATATATATTTTTTTTGTAAGTCGAATTTTCTTACTATTACGGAACCAACCATTTAATTACTTTCTATATATATATATTTTTTTTTTTCTCTCACTTTTATTATTACTTTTTATCGTTACAATGGCAAACAATGATCTGACTATGTTAAATTTTGCATTTAATATCCTAATTGACACCAGGTTTGACAACTCTAAATTATCACCTCATAATAATTTAGAAGATTTTATAAATCAATGTAGTGACGCAATCCAGTTAGTTCCCGACGCTCAAAAACCACAGTTATTAATTGCTATAAAAAATAAAATAATTGGCGACGCTGGCCGCTGTACTAGGAGTAGACAAATTGACACGTGGGATGATTTAAAAACATTTTTACGTGATAATTTTTCAATAAAACGAAGTTACAGTGCCGTTTTAGCAGATTTAAATTTATGTATTCAAAAACCTAGCGAAATCGTTTCTGATTTCGGATTACGTGTTGAAAAATGTCGTCAAAATTTAATACTCACTCTACCCAGAACTTTAACTCAAGAGGCGCGTGAAGCGCAACTTCAAATGGTTAATGCACAAGTTCTTAGTGTTTTTCTTACTGGTCTAAAAGGTCAGTTAAATTTCTTGGTAAGAGCGATGAAACCCACCACTTTAGAAGAAGCAATTAGCTATGCAACTAATGAGGAATATATTAACACAAAACTTACACCTGATCTTATTAATTCAACAAAATTTTGTCACATTTGTAACAAAAACTCCCATGTCACATCAAATTGCAGATTCAATTCTTTAAATCATGTACCAAATCAAAATTACCCTGAAACCCACAAGTCACGACCTATTAATTTTAATATACAGTGTCATTATTGCAAAAAGGGAGGACACTCTATAAACGAATGTCGAAAAAAACAATATCAAGATTCGCTACAAAATTATTCTAATAGAAATTCCCAATTCCCAAACAATGTGACTAACCAACATAATTCTAATCGTAATTTTTCAAATTCGAATATTCCGAGGTTTAATCAAAACCGCCCAGATTTCCACGACCAAAGCACACGAAATTACAACTCACCTTCTCAAAACAACAGAAATAACTTCCAAAATTATCATAATAAACCGCAAAATTCACGCTATGTTAATTCTCCAGATCAATTTAATCGATCAAACACCCCAAACACTTCTTATCAAATGTCCAAACAACAAGCTTCTTTAAACTCGTTATCGACCGAGGCGGAGGCAACACCCCGGTCGTCGACAACAGTACAAGCCGAATTTATACGTTGAATTTATTAGCTGCATCAACCTATACTATATTAACTATTCCCGAATTAATTAATGACCCTTCATTTTTATTAGACACAGGTTCAGAAGTTTCGTTAATAAAATTATCGAAGTTGAAACGTCACGTACCTTGTCACCTTGACAATCTTATTACCTTACGAGGTATAAATAATTCCAATGAACCATATAAAACAAAATGTTATTGTACATTTAATGTTATCATTAACGATCAGGTTATCTCTCACATTTTTCATGTAGTTCCCGATTCATTCCCTATAAAACAAGATGGTATTCTTGGTAACGATTTCTTACTCAAGGTAAATAGCAAAATCTGTTATCAAGAGAAAAAACTTTTTATTGGGAACAATTACCTACCTCTGTATGTTATCCAGAGATCCTTAACTTCATTAAATGACTCGGATCATTCGAGTAATGATAGTTCTGTTCCTGATTTTGATCTAAATAATGGCAATAATCATCTTAAAATTCCTATTTGTAATAAAAATTCTGAATTTCTAAATTCTCCTAACAAAACTAGCAAAATCGCTCAAAACTGTAGCAATAATAACGAAATCAATGATAATATACATAAGGTTTTAAGTCAATCATCAGATAATTCGGATCATTCGAAGGACGATAAAACTAACATTGATTATAACACAAGTCAAAATAATAATCATATTAAAATTCCTATCCCTTGTCAACGAGATCACAACATTAAGATCAATAAAAATAAAACTAACATTTCACCACAAACAATTGTGCGGACAAATAGAAAAAATATTGTAAGTAAATTTCTGAATTCATCTCGCCTTTCGGGTGATGATCTTTTTATTTCTAATTTCAATGCAAAAGATAACAATAAAACTAGTGAACTCGTAAGTTCAGAACGAATTGTAGAAATTAAAACTATCCCAAAGTATAGAATAAAATTTTCTGATAATTACGCAAATAACGAAATTGATCTTAATCACCTCAATACACATCCACCTATTAATGATAATCCTACATATTCTTCCGATACAACTAATATTAATAATAATAACAAAATGGATCCCATGCCTAATAGAGAATTTAACAATTCCTCTAACAATAATAATGAAATCGTTTATAATCCTAATGATAATAAAAATTATTTACCTATTAATAGTAATTCCCGTCAACATAATGAACGTAAAATTTCTTCTAATCAACAGGATGATTTTCCAATTAATGAAACTAACAAAACTAACAAAACTAACAAAAATCATCAAGTACTTATAAAAAATAATTTTACTAATTTCCAGAACAAAATTAACTCTAACAATAATTTTAAAATAAATCCTAACCATCATGATAAACTCAATAATTTCCCAAATCAAATTAACGAAATTGATTTTAATCCTGCTCACAGAAACAACAAAACACTTATTAACAATAATCCCACTAATCCTCATGATTTAATTAACTCAAACTATAATAATAACATAACTAACCCTGACCCTTTAACGAATGCCAACCTAACCTTACCTAATCCTGATAGTAATACTATTTTTAAACACGAAGCCATTAATAATATTGAAAACATTTCCCAACCCTGCCTTCCTTGCAATGATCAACATTTCGCTAACTCAAACCAATTAAAAAATAAAATAACTCTAAAAGCTCGATCCGAAACGGTCGTGTCAGTAACAATCAATAACCCTGAAATAAATGAAGGAATTATAAATAATATGGAAATCTGTCAAGACGTAATTTTTTGTCGTAGTCTAGTGGTAGTCAAAGACAACAAGGCGATCACTACTGTTTTAAATATGTCCCCTGAGGATGTAATAATCGATCATTTTTATGCAACAATCGAACCTGTAAATGTAAGAAGGACAGAAGTTTTCAATCCTACTCTAATTCCCGATACTGATTTCCCTAATATAAATAAAAATCGGCTGACAACTCTAGTGGATACTTTACAATGCGACCACCTTAACTCAGAAGAAAAAACCGCTTTGACAGAACTATGTCTTGAATATAATCACATATTTTACCTGGAAGGAGATGTTTTAACATCGACCGACCTAGGTCATCACGAAATTCACACTAAAACGGAAAACTACTGCCAGAATAGTAAAGTTTTTAATACATATCCGAGTTGCAATCGCACACTGATTATGTTAAAACAATTTATTCCCCCATTATTTGCGAAAGACAAGTACCTCCGCCAAATAATAGGAAACACCCAGAAGCGGGCTTGGCTAAACATTGGTGGTTCAATTTTCAAAACTATATTCGGTACATTGGATCAAGACGATGCCGACCGTTATAACACAATAATAAACAACATTAATAACAAAGATCACTCTTTAGTAAACCTTATTCACGATCAAGCAAAAATTGTTAAATCAACAATTACAAATTTTAACGAAACCATTGCCAATTTAAATCATAATGAACAGCGAATTAATAAAAACTTTGAATTATTGTATAACGTCACCTCAACTAACTCAGAAAAATTGCATCACTTACAAATGAAGTACGAGATCGAAGATCACGTGACCTTGTTAACCTTAATGACTAATGAATTAAGCCAACAATATTCTACATTAATTAATGCTATCCTTTTCGCTAAATCCAACATCCTTCACCCTTTTATACTGAGTCCGGAACAATTCCTAACAGAACTCACTTCCACATTGCAACATCTACCGGTCTCTACATCTTATGCACTTCCATTGACTAGAGAAAACGCTGTTAAACTTTTACAAATAACCTCTCTAGCAGTTTATTTCCGGGAAAACAAAATTATTTTTGTAATTTCAAACCCGCTAATTTCTCCATTAACTTATAGATTCTATAAATTATCTCCACTTCCTACATCTCATGACAACTCGTCATACATTTTCATTCAACCAAGTTCCAATTTCATTGCAATTTCTTTAAACAAATTGAACTATATTTCTTTTCATGATTTAAGTTACTGTCATAAGTTACCCGAAAAATATATATGCTTTCAAGATCAACCACTACGATCTAACTTACTACAACCCAGTTGTGAATCAAACATATTATTAAACTCAAAAATCTCCAAAAGTTGTGATACAAGAATCATCAAATTTATTTCTGCTTATTGGAAAGGTCTTGAACAAAGAAATTCATGGCTTTTTATCCTTCCCAAAGAATTACTAGTTACCCTTACCTGTAAAAACACCGTTAGTACCGACATTCTATTGAGTAATGCTGGAATTTTAACCCTAGCTCCAAACTGCAAAGCGTACACAGGTACAAGCACTTTAACCTCGTCCTCCAGTTACTTTGAGAGTGAATTAACATTTACCTTGCCTTCGTATAACATTTTAGTCGACAATTGTTGCGACAAAATTCCGAAACTAAATATCAGCCATCTGATTCCAATTCCATTAACTCAGGTCGATGAGAATAATTTGATCACTGCTAGTCACAAACTTGATGATATTGTAAAATCGGATAATATCTCGAAAGACTCTCAACTTTCTATGACTTCACCTTCCTATTTAGCTTACCTATTATCCTTGCTGATTCTCATTTTCTTTTTATTCAAATGCTACAAAAAACTATCTACGTTTTACAAACAAAAAATTTCGCGCAATGTAACCCCTGCTGCTATATCATTGAACCAACTTGCCGATCAAATCCAAATTGCAAACAATGAACCTAATGCTTTTAATGGCGAAGCCGCTCCAGAACTTAGACGTAGTCAAAGAATTATAGCCAGATTTCGTAATGATTAATAACATTTTTAATGGTTCCTTTATAGTAAGATTTTTCATTTATTTTTGAAAAAAAAAATTATATAAAATAATTTTTTTTTCTCTCTAAGGGGGGGAGTGTAACGTACTCCACTCACTTTATTCATTATTATTATTCTTATATATATTTAATTATTCTACTATTAGTGTTCTATACATTTAATATGCATTTAATTATTCTATCATTATTATTATATGTTTTCATGTCTTTCTGTTTTAGATAAATCATTAATATTATTTACATAGTAATTGTAATCACCAATCTATTTTTAATATCTATGTTTAATTTAGGAAGTCATGCGGATGCCAATTATGTTACTCATGATTATATTTACTCTTACTACTGCTATGTAATAATCCGCATTATTTATTACCGTTATAAAGGTTCTAATAGTGTAAAATGTATTATCTATATGTACCCGAGACGGACGCACCGATCATGAAGACCATTCAATTATCAATCAATAAATAATACTTTGACCATCAATAAATAATACTTTGACCACAGCTAAACGAGTCTCTGATCACGTGCGCCCGCCTCGATTTTTGTACTTCGACCGAACACATTACATTAACAACACTTCTCTTCTAAGCTCCGGTCGAAGAACAACGATAGTTTTTCGGTTAAGTCTGTAAATTGTTATAAACGAGAAATAAAAACCAACGTAAAGAATCCGATTTAGTAATTTCGACTAACAATAACAGAAGAAGTAACCCCTCTCTGGCAGCATCGCGGAGTAACCCACGGTTCCCAGGCAATACTAAAGAACCCTATATAAAAATCATCACAATGTTCTAATCCCAATGAAATGGTAAATTTATTCGCTGAATATTTTGCAGACGTCTATAGAAATAATAACGTAACAAAATGTAATTATGCGCAGCATAAATCTGTCGATTCATGTTTTAAATTCAATGTGGATATTATGCAAGTATTCAATACCATATCTGAGTTGAAACCACTATCAACTTATGGGCCTGATCTAATTCCCAATCATTTCTTAATCAATTGCATGTTTACAATTACACATCCTCTAACAAGTTTATTTCAAAGATCTATTGATGAACAAACAGTTCCAGATATCTGGAAAGAAACCTTTATTTCTCCAATTTTCAAAGCTGGAAACCGCCGTAATATAAGTGACTACCGAGGTGTGTGTTTACAATCAGCAATACCTAAATTACTTGATAGTATCTTGGCAGATCAGTTGGGGTGGTTATTTAGATCCATAATTGTAGATGAACAACATGGGTTTCACAGAGGCCGCTCGACTACTACCAATTTAATTTCTTATGGTGGGTATTTGTTAGATGCCTTGGAGAACGGTAAACGTGTCGATGCTGTCTACACTGACTTCTCCAAGGCGTTTGATAGAGTGTCCCATCAAATTTTATTAAAAAAGTTGGATTGCTTGGGTTGTAACGACTCCGTAATTAATTGGATTTATAGCTATCTGTCTAACCGCAAGCAATATGTCAAAATTGGTAATTCCATTTCCAAAGAAATTTCAGTCACATCGGGGGTGCCACAAGGCTCTCACATTGGCCCAATACTGTTTAATATCTTTATAAATGATATCTGCAACACAATTAAACAATCAAATATATTATTATATGCAGATGACCTGAAGATATTTAAAATAATAGACACTAGTGAGGATGCTAAACAATTACAGACGGATCTGGATTGCCTCTCCACCTGGTGTATTAAAAATGATTTACATTTTAACATCAATAAATGTAAAATAATATCGTTCGACAGAAGCTATATAATTTCTAACGTGAAGTACAGTATCAGTGGAGTTGATTTGGATGTTGTGGCTGAAATAAAAGATCTCGGTGTATTGTTTGATCGCAAAATCACGTTTCTACCACACATCCAAATGATAACTAATCAAGCACTCAAATTTCTAGGATTTATTTCAAGAGTAGGTAGGGACTTTTCTGTAGACGCTGTAAAATATTTATATTGTTCATTAGTCCGATCACGTATGGAATATGCATCTATAGTATGGAGCCCTCATCAAAACTACTTGATTAAGCATATAAATAAAGTGCAAAATAAATTTTTACGGATTGCTGCATATAAATTAAATATCCCATTATCGACTCTGGATTATTCCGTACTATCTTCTTCATTAAATTTAAAACCACTGGAATGCAGGCGCATAGTCTCAGATTTAGTATTTTTATTTAAAATTATTAATAGTCATATTGATTGCTCCTTTGTACTTGAACTGATTGGTTTTCGATTCCAACAAAGGGGACCCACAACACGCAGCACTACTATCTTTAACGTCCCATTTCACAGAACCAACTATGGGTACAATGCACCCTTATCACGGACCTTAAGAATAGCGAATGGCCTGATAAGTAACACCAACTTCAAACTATTTTCAAACAATATTTCGGACTTTAAATGTTATTTATCACGAATTGATCTATCGGCATTTGTTTCTAGTCAAATTTAAATAATTGCAACTTTCTTGCAGGGGTTTTCATTATGTATGTCGAGCGTACTGCATCATATTGTTTTTAACTTGTTTTTGTTTGTTTGTCACATGTTGTCGAAATTTTAAATTTAAATTTTAAATTGTAATTTTAATTTTTGTATTTTTATATTTTATATTTATATTTTATTTTATATTTTGTTTTATATTTTATATTCGATTTAATACTTAAATGTACAGGGAGAATCCCGTAAATATATATATTATTATTATTAGAAAAGTACTGAAAATAGACTTCAAAAAAGTCCTTAAAAAGTCTCGAAAAAAACCTGTAAAAAAGTCCTAAAAATGTCCTGGAAAGAGTCCTTACAAACGTCCTAAACAGACCCGAAAATAGTCGAGAAAATAGTCCTAACAGAAGTCATGAAAACAGCCTTAGAAAAGAACTGATAAGGCATTAAAAAAGTCTTGATAAAATAATCCTGATAAAAAAAATCCTGGAAAACGTCTTGAAAAAATAATCGTGATAAAAAATCCGAAAAATAGGGTCCTGGAAAAAGTTCTGATAAAACGGCCATAAGAAAAGTACTGAGAAAAAAAAGTCAGAATAAAGACCTCAAAAAGTCCTGAAAGAAGCTTGTGAAATAGTCCCGAAAAAAGTTCTAAAAAATTTCTGAAAAAAATCCTGTATGGAGTCCCTAAGAAGATCCTAAAAGGATCCCAGAAAATTCCAGAAAATAGTCCTGACAAAAGCCTTAGAAGAGATCTGATAAAAGGCATTAAAAAAGTCCCAGAAAAGGTCCTGAACATAATAGTTTATAAATAATCTTAAAAAAAGGCCCTGAAAAAAAATTCGAAAAAGATGTTCTGAAACAAAAGTCTTGAAAAACTTCTGAAAAAGTCGTAAAAAAGTTTTGAAAACAAATCCCAAAAAGAGTCTTGCAAAAAGCCTAAGAAAAGGCCTGAAAAAAGGTATTAAAAAAGTTCCAGAAAAATCATTCAGATTAAAAATCCTAAAAAAAAGTCTCAAAAAAATGCCCCAAACAAAAACTTTTTAGTCTTGAAAAAAGTTCTAAAAAAACTCTTAACAAAAGTTTTGAAAAAATCCCAAAAAGAGTCTTGCCAACAGACTTAGAAAAAATCTGAAGAATGCATTAAAAAGTCGTTAAAAAAGTTCCTGAAAACTAATCCTGATTAAAAAAATCCTGTCTCAAAAAGTTTTGAAAATAAAGTTTTAAAAAAGAGTCTCGAAAAAAATTCAGAAAAGAAAAGTCATGAAAAAACATCGTTAAAGATGATTCCTGAAAATATGATCTTAAAGCAAAGTCCTACAAAATAAGTTCTTAAAGAAGACTTGTTAAAAGAAATGAAAAAATCCTGAAAATAAGGTCTTACAAAAAAGACCTGAAAAAAGAGCCCTAAAAAAGTCGTGAAAAAAGAGTCCTAAAAAAGTCGTGAAAAAAGTTCTGAAATTTTGATTTATATTTTTTTCAATTTCAATGTACATTGAAAGTGTTGTAGTATTGGATGATTCTGACGTTAGAAACGTCGAAATTATTATTTCTCGAATAGCAATGATTTTATGAAAAATGTTTTCAAACAAAATAAGCTAATTTCTTTGTTATCTTCAATATTTGTTTAAATGTTTTTGGGATATTTTTCATATGTAAGAAAATATTGGCAAAAAACAAAAAACAGTTTAGGTAAACACCCACTTCCGGTGTACGAAATTTTACCAAAAGCTTTTCAGTTCTTCGGATTATCAAATAAAACTTATGTTCAAAGTTTCATATCAATTGCTCAGACACACATAGACACACACAGACACACACACAGACACAAAAATTGTTTTTCCAGAAATTGTTGGAATGGCATCTAGGGACCCCAAAACCGATATTTCCGTAAAAAAAAATTTGAAGAAAAAAATCACGATCACAATACTTTCTCGTACTTCGTAACGGAGAAAGTAAAAATGGTGATGTGGCCATCATGTTACTTTCTCCGACTTGATGGTATCATTTATATTTACGTTTTTATGGTTTATTTTCAATTGAAATCATATTTTAAATGTGCATCGAGAGTTATGTAAACTCGGATGAAACTGACGTTTAAAACGTCAAAATTATAAAAGCTGGAAAAATTATACTTCAAATTCAAAAACTCAGTTTACTCAAAAACTAAAGGGATTTTGAAAATACTTATTTATAAGTTGTTCATTCTAGTATTCTCTACAATTATTATTAACATAAATTTGCTGTAACTATTATCGTTTCATAATTATAAACCAAAAATTAAAAAAATAATCACAATTTTTTTTCATATCAATTGCTCTATTAGTTTTTGAGATACAGCGCACACAGAGACACACACACACACTCACACAGACACACACAGACACAGACACAATTTTTTTTTTCCAGAAATTGTTGAGAGGACCCCAAAACGGATATTTCCGTAAAAAAAAATTTTGAAAAAAAATCACGATCACAATACTTTCTCGTACTTCGTAACGGAGAAAGTAAAAATTGTTTGTATTACGAGAATGAGTTTGAAAGTGACATACGCATGCGCAGTGGAAAACAGCTATTTCCCGCGCATAATTCAAAAATGACCATCTTGAATTTGAAGAGGTAATATTAAATAGAGATTTTTGCATCGAAAACGAAACATTTCAACATACCAGGCTACCTTAGAATAATGGGGTAGACTCCATTTACACTAATTCGCAGAATACTGATTAATTAACAAGAATTAAATTAAATTATCCTAGCCGTATGTTAAAAAAAAAATATTATTAGAAACGTTCTCTTATTCTAAAATTTTGAGAAATTTTACTTAAAACAATCCATGGAAATTATCTTACAGAGCCGCCTCTATAGGTAACATTTAAAAAAAATATTATTCCGTACAGAACCATCTCACAATGTAACATTTAAAAAAAATATTATCATAATATATTTTCTTGTAACTCTTTTAACTTGCGCGTACAATTTAAAAAAAATATTATCATAATGTATTTTCTTGTAACTCTTTTAACTCGCGCGTACAATTTAAGAAAATATTATCATAATGTATTTTCTTGTAACTCTTTTAACTTGCGCGTACAATTTAAGAAAATACACAGCATTTACATATTTCTCAAGAAGCTTTGTTTCGTAGAAGCCGCAGACACTAGTCGCGCATGATGTCCACGTGACTCGATTATAATAATTATGTCTTGAGTTTGAGAGAAGTTTTGCGACACTCATTATACACACAATTTATGAACTTTGCCCACGCTCTGCCGACTTCGTATAGAAATTTATAAGTGTGTGGGCTCAAACGGCTTTCAACTTTAAAAAGCTTCATGTCGACACCGTATACTACGAATAAATCTTTTCAATTTGTTTTTTTTTCTACAATTTTCTAGAAAACTAGGCGTGCAGGGCGCAAAATGGAACATTTCCGATCAGTTTGCGACAAAATTGAAAAATGCTACAGTCAAAATAATAGATTCGAAACAATTGGAAAAACTTCTTTTTTATTGTGGCATCACTGGGAATCGAACGTACACCCTCTTTGTTTGTAAATAAGCACGCTACCCATAGCGTCGCGAGAACGCGGTAAAATTCCGACGTATATAAAATGCAATTTGCATTCATTATTTTACGAATGATGATGCTCTCATTTTTTTTTTTAACAATTTGCATTAATTATTTTTATTTATAAGCCAATGATGATGCTCTCATTTTTTTTTAACATTTTGTATTGATTATTTTAATTCATAATTTTTTCAACTAATTTGACAATTTTCTAACAGTTCTATGTAATTGAATGAAAAAACAAATTGAAAAAACTTTTTTTTTTTAATTGTGGCGTCTGATGGAATCGAACTTGCATCCTCTTTGTTTGTAAGCAAGCACGCTGCCAAATGCTCCACGAAGGGCGTGAGATGCGGGAAAATTCTGATGAATATAAAATGCAATTTGCATTAATTATTTTAATTTATAATCCAATAATGATGCTTTCATTTTAACTTATAAGTTTTCTCAACTAATCAGGCATTTTTTCTGTTAAAAAACATCTCATTTCCTCAATTTTTACTCAAACAAAATTCATCCGCGCGCGAATCCGTTGTGCGTTTTAAGAGTTCACCAGATCATGAACGATTTCAATTAAGGCTGGTAACGAGGTACTTCCAAGTGCAGATGCAGTTTCTTACTCCGTTTTAATCAACCAGGACAGAATGCACCGAACCTTCAGCGCAAGATTTCCGCCCGCTTCCTTGCAGATAAATTGGCTTCGCGGTTAAATAATTGCAATTATTTACGACGAGCACGAGAACAATTATGCGATTCTTTTCTCGTTTAACTACATTTTTTTGTAAATTCAGAATTTTCGCGAGGGGGGAGGGCGGCATAAACTTGGAGTAATCTCTCCTCGCCACGCTTGCTTATCGTTTTTGTTTTTTAATTTCCCCCAGAGATGTACGAAATGTTCTAAGTAGGTATTTTCAATTTTAAATTTATTATAATACAGATTACCTTTACCGAAAAATATCCTGTTTTAGAAACATGTCATGTAGATATATTAATAAATATCATTACATTTACATGCAATTCAGCAATCGATTAAGACGTTACACGAACGTTTTTTTTTTTCTGAATTTCATTATGCGACTTTTGTGCAGTAAATCCATCAATCCAGTTTTTGTATTTCCCGCTTTTTTGCATTTTTCCTACTCGGCGACAAATATCGTGCAGTGCTTAAAGGGGAAATGGAAAGGGACCAGCGTTACATATTTATATAATCAAAGACTCAAACAAAACAAGATTGCTTCCAAAGTTCCACATCGGCTAGACGAAGGGGCGGCCGCTCAAGGGCCGGTAAACAGTAAAAATTCTTTCTGCGTTCCGCTCGCTGACAATATAACCATCTGGTCCATTGGGTAAACATTTGAATTGCCCCAATTTTTTCACCCTTATTGCCTGAATATTTAATACACTTAGTACAGTACATTTACATTCGGACAATAATCGCTTATTCTCTGCTATTGTTTGTCTCTCTCAGGCATGGCCATATCAACAACAAAATTTAGTGTCTCACAACTTTTTTAATAATCATCGTAGACCATTGAAGTATACCTTCTTTTTCATCAGAAAAATTGAGAGAAATTGATTGCCGTTAAAAAATTTCAGCTATCTTCAATAGCAAAAAAATTAGTCAGTCACCATGAGCATTTTAGAAAATTAAAAAAAAATATTGATTTTTCAGACTTTGAACGGCCGTTGCGGTTAAACGAAAACTCCAAATTGAACGCGTTTTTCTAATCTATAACTATTTAATAATTTCCTTAAAGAATTTCCTAAATCTGATTATCCGTCCAAGAGTTATTCTCAAAAATATTTTATCCAGAGTTAGCAATTAGTTATCAATACGAAGAAATTAGGAGCCCAAAAATTTCGTGAATATTAATATTACGAAAGAATTCGGTAAATTAGTTAGCAATGTAAAATACGATGTAAGAAACTTTGCTCAGAAAATGTATATATCTAAAGATATAAAACATGCAATCAAACTAAAAACCTACACGACCCAGACTGCTAAAAATCACGTTTGCAAGTATAATTAAAGCCAACAAAGTTTCACGAAATAAAAAGAAACTTCAGATAATATTCAAATTAAGTTTGGAGCACGACGTCCCGAGATCTACATATCCCACCCAAATACCCGACGTGATCCTTCACTAATATTTATCCGCCCACTCACTTTCTATAGGTCACCGGAAAGATCCCTTCAAGACGTACAAATGTCTATTTGAAGCCCGTGACGTGTCAGCAAAGAAAACTCGAAAATGGAAAAAATTTAAAAAAAACAACTTTTTTAATAATCATCATAGACCTTCATGTAATACCTTCTTTTTCATCAGGAAAACGAGAGAAATCAATTGCCGATAAAAAAATTTCATCAAGAAAAAAATTGCAAAAAAGTTGGCAAGTTTGGAAAAAATCGATTTTTTCAGACTTTGAACGGCCGTAGCGGCTGAACGAAAAATCCAAATTAAACGCGGTTTTCAAATCTGTGCTCCTTGGGTGTAAATTAGTCGGATCCAATTAAAATTGTCGATTTTTAATTTTTGACGAAAACTTGAAAAACTCCCAAGGGTCCCCCCTTCTTACTTTTGCCCAAAAATTGTTTGTAAAATGATTTCCTGAGGAAACCACTGGTTCGATTCGGGGTTTCTGTGCGTCACTGGAAAGACCCCTTCAAAACGCTTTAGAAAATGTACTTGCCCAAACACAAATGTTTATTTTAAGCCCGTGACGCGTCAGCAAAGAAAATTCGAAAATGGAAAAAATTGAAAAAATCAACTTTTTTAATAATCATCGTAGACCTTCATGTTATACCTTTTTTTTCATCAGAAGAACGAGAGAAATCGATTGCCATTAAAAAATTTAATCTAGAAAAAATTGCAAAAAAGTTGGCAAGTCACCATGAACATTATGGAAATTTTTGATTTTTTCAGACTTTGAACGGCCGTAGCGCCTAAACGAAGAATCCAAATCGAACGCGGCTTTCAAATCAGTGCTCATTGGGTGCAAATTAGACGGATTTAATTAAAATTGTCGATTTTTAATTTTTGACGAAAACTTGAAAAACTCCCAAGGGTCCCCCCTTCTTACTTTTCCCCAAAAATTGCATGTAAAATGATTTCCTGAAGAAACCACTGGTTCGATTCCGGGTTTCTGTACGTCACTGGAAAGGTCCTTTCAAGACCCTTCTGAAAATGTACTTTCGCAACAACAAATGTTAATTTTAAGCCCGTGATGCGTCTGCAAAAAAAACTCGAAAATGGAAAAAATTTAAAAAAACTACTTTTTTAATAATCATCGCAAACCAATAAATTATACCTTTTTTTCATCAGAAGAACGAGATAAATCGATTGGCATTAAAAAATTTCATCGGGAAAAAATTGCAAAAAAGTTAGCAAGTCACCATGGAAACTTGAAAAAAATCGATTTTTTCAGACTTTGAAAGGCCATTGCGGCTGAACGAAAAATCGAAATCGAACGCGGTTTTCAAATCTGTGCTCCTTGTGTGCAAATTAGTCGGATTCAATTAAAATTGGCGATTTTTAATTTTTGACCAAAACTTGAAAAACTACCAAAAAATTGCATTTAAAATTATTTTCTGAAGAAACCACTGGTTCGATTCGGGGTTTCTATAGGTCACCAGAAAGATCCTTTCAAGACGCTTCAGAAAATGTACTTGTCCAACCATAATTGTTTCTTTGAAGCCCGTGACGCATCAGCAAAGAAAACTTGAGTTTGAAAAATGCAATTTTGATGTTTGAAAATTGACAACTGGCGAATACGCTACTCAATTTTGAGTATTTTAACGTCAAAGTGTGGGAAATTTTATGAACTTCAAGATTGTATCAAGTGAGTTTTGCATTAAACCAACGCGGAATGTCAAAATCGCGTGTTTTTCAATTCTTGCGCTCAAAAAATGCAATTTTGATGTTTGAAAATTGACAACAGACGAATACGCTGCTCAATTTTTGGGATTTAAGCATCAAAATGTGAGAAATTTTATGAACTTCAAGAATGGATCAAGTGAGTTTTGCATGAATTCAACGCGAAATGTCAAAATCGGGCGTTTTTTTAATTCTTCCGCTTGAAAAATGCAGTTTTGATGTTTGAAAATTGATAACTAACGAATACGCAACTTAATTTTGAGTATTTTAACGTCAAAGTGTGGAAATTTTATGAACTTCAAGAATGCATCAAGTGAGTTTTGCATTAAACCAACGCGGAATGTCAAAATCGCCCGTTTTTTTCAATTCTTGAGTTTGAAAAATGCAATTTTGATATTTGAAAATTGACAACAGACGAACACGCTACTCAATTTTTAGGAGTTATGCGTCAAAATGTGAAAAATTGTGCGCACTTTAAGAGTGGATCAAGTAAGTTTTGCATGAATTCAACGTGGAATGCCAAAATCGGGCGTTTTTGAATTTTTCCGCTTAAAAAATGCAATTTGGATGTTTGAAAATTGATAACTAACGAATACGCAACTTAATTTTGAGTATTTTAACGTCAAAGTGTGGGAAATTTTATGAACTTCAAGAATGGATCGAGTGAGTTTTGCATTAAACCAACGCGAAATGTCAAAATCACGTGTTTTTCAATTCTTGCGTTCAAAAAATGCAATTTTGATGTTTGAAAATTGACAACTGGCGAATACGCTACTCAATTTTTAGGAGTTGTGCGTCAAAATGTGAGAAATTGTGTGCACTTTAAGAATGGATCAAGTAAGTTTTGCATGAATTCAACGTGGAATGCCAAAATCGGGCGTTTTTGAATTTTTCCGCTTAAAAAATGCAATTTTGATGTTTGAAAATTGATAACTAACCAATACGCAACTCAATTTTGAGTATTTTAACGTCAAAGTGTGGGAAATTTTATGAACTTCAAGAATGCATCAAGTGAGTTTTGCATTAAACCAACGCGGAATGTCAAAATCGCGTGTTTTTCAATTCTTGCGTTCAAAAAATGCAATTTTGATGTTTGAAAATTGACAACAGACGAACACGCTGCTCAATTTTTAGGATTTATGCGTCAAAATGTGAGAAATTGTGTGCACTTTAAGAATGGATCAAGTGAGTTTTGCATGAATTCAACGCGAAATGTCAAAATCGGGCGTTTTTTCAATTCTTCCGCTTGAAAAATGCAATTTTGATGTTTGAAAATTGATAACTAACGAATACGCGACGAATTTAAAAAAATAAACTTTTTTAATAATCATCGTAGACCTTTATATAAATTTTTTTTTCATCAGAAAAACTACCCAATTAAAAAATTTCATCTAGAACAAATTGCAAAAAAAAATTCAAAAGTCAATATGGAAAATTTGGAAAAAAATCGATTTTCAGACTTTGAACGGTCCTAGCGGCTAAACGATTTTTAATTTTTGACGAAAACTTAAAAAACCACCCAAGGTTAAGTTGGCTTTACTATATTTCTACGTATAAAACTAAAACCTCTTTCTATTTTTGGCCACCTTTTTCGAGATCTAGACCACTGTGCCCTCGTGTAAACTGGAATAATTAATTTTCTAACAGAGTTGATAGTTTTGAATTATAAACGGCCATCGTACATTTTAAGATCGGACTCCCGGTTGACAACCCAATTTCCCATGTCATTTGCGCTTCAACGCGAATTCCTGTTGGGCCAATGCATTTTGAATATAGATCGGAATGTATATTTCCGATTTCACCAGTGACCACCAAACCAAATTAAAAAAAGATAAATAAACTGGTGCTTCCGCACTCATACACCTGTTCAGTGAAATCTCGCTATCCTTTTTCAACGTTTTAAAGCGTTAGAAAAATTTACCGGTTATATTATTTGTTTGGAATATGAAATACCGGTAATTTTTAACTATAAAAATTGATAAGCGAAAAATTCTTTGGGGAGGTAATTACCCGATTACCCCCCCTTTGAAACCGCCACTGGAACCTACGTCTTCTCTGCGTCGTTTACCACAGCAAATGAATTTATCGGTAGTAACATGCCGCAAGTAACATAACCTCAATATGTGTTACCAACTTAAATTTTTAAAAATAAAAAATCATGGCACTCGAGTTTTTTTTTTTAATAAACATACTTTACATATAAGATCTTAAATCGGCATGAATTTATTGGGATCGAAATAAATGTTACCGGACATTATCCTATTTTCCAGATCTTTCAACCCCAGCAGATTTAAACTTCCATCTTCGTCTTATCTATTCGCGGAATATCAACGATTTTATTTCAATTCCTCGCATCTGCGTAGTTATTCCGAAAATGCATCTGCGATAGTAGTAATCGTAATTATCGGCAAACCGGCTGTCAATTTCGAGATCCTTCCGCCGCGCCATTGCACCTGCTGCATTACATTACAAATATAGAAATCCCTCTCGTGTTGCAGGATTTACGAAGTGTCTCGGTGATTATTTTAGTATAAAATCTGATGTAACTGGACCATGAATCCAATTACATTCAAATCCGGGCAACAGGTTAGAGCGTAAAACTGCGGACCGTAACTAATTTAGCGCTTTGGCTCTTTCTTCTGAAATGCGGGTCGTAAGGTTTTTACAGCTCGTCAGGGACCGAGGACTTAATTAGCTTAATGAAACTTTCACTTTTGCAGGAATAAAAATTACAGTACGTCTACGGAATCGCGGTGAACATCTTAAAGTTCAAGAGTGGGAACGCCGGAAACTCATAATTATGCTGTGAACATAATGTAAATATGACGAAGAATCGTCAAGAAGGCAATTCGGCGGTGTGGCCATGCGGAGTTACGTTTTCTCGTTCTCTTCGGATACATTCTCACTCTGCGTCCCATCTGCCGCGAGTCTGTAGACGTACTGTACATAGTAAATATAGGTTTTGCTTGACTTTGGTTCTTAAGGTACAACACCGTTTTGAATACTGATACCAAAGACCTTTAGCAGTATTGAATTAAATTTTGGGTTTAAAGGTACGTTTACTGGCTCATGTAATGCGTGCCAATTGGCTTGTACCGGGCTCGCACTCACGGGGGTGGCTATCGGGCTTAAAAAAAACGGTGTATTTTAAAGATTAACAAACTCTATTCATTTATTTCCGTGTTTCGTTTTGTATACAAACTAGTTTGAGTATTTTTATGGTTGACGGGAGGAATTCCGGTTGGGGAAGTTCGATTTCATCGGGTATTGGCGTAGACATTGAGGTCATACGGCCACTAACGCTTTTATTTGGTAAATTATACTTCATAAAAATATACGAGGAGACAAATTCCAGAACCTGCGCTGTTACAAAAATTACGGCCGTCGCGCCGCAGTAAAATGCGTGTGCCAGTGCATTAGTCGGTATGCATGGTGCGTGCATAATCTACATTAATCGTAGCCGATTTTACACTGGAATGACCATCAGCTGCGTTCTCGTGGGAATATTTTGAAATCCAGTGCAGGATTATTTGCAGATTTTGGTTAAATCATAAAGTACAATCAATTCTGAGTAAATTTGGAAATTTTCAAATCTCCAGCAGCTGTTTTTATATTTTTTCTACTTTCGTGAAATTGAGTCGACGCTAGAATGACCATCAGCTGCGTTCTCGTGCGAATATTTTGAAATCCAGTGCAGGATTATTTGCGGATTTTGATTAAATCATAAAGTAGAATCAATTCTGAGTAAATTTGGAAATTTTCAAATCTCCAGCAGCTGTTTTTATATTTTTTCTACCTTCGGGAAATTGAGTCAACGCTAGAATGACCATCAGCTGCGTTCTCGTGTGAATATTTTGAAACCCAGTGCAGGATTATTTGCAGATTTTGATTAAATCATAAAGTACAATCCATTCTGAGTAAATTTGGAAATTTTCAAATCTCCAGCAGCTGTTTTTATATTTTTTCTACTTTCGGGAAATTGAATCAACGCTGGAATTACCATCAGCTGCGTTCTCGTGCGAATATTTTGAAATCCAGTGCAGGATTATTTGCGGATTTTGGTTAAATCATAAAGTACAATCAATTCTGAGTAAATTTGGAAATTTTCAAATCTCCAGCAGCTGTTTTTATATTTTTTCCACTTTCGGGAAATTGAGTCAACGCTAGAATTACCACCAGCTGCGTTCTCGTGCGAATATTTTGAAATCCAGTGCAGGATTATTTACGGATTTTGGTTAAATCATAAAGTACAATCAATTCTGAGTAAATTTGGAGATTTTCAAATCTCCAGCAGCTGTTTTTATATTTTTTCTACTTTCGGGAAATTGAGTCAACGCTAGAATGACCATCAGCTGCGTTCTCGTGTGAATATTTTGAAATCCAGTGCAGGATTATTTGCGGATTTTGGTTAAATCATAAAGTACAATCAATTCTGAGTAAATTTGGAAATTTTCAAATCTTCAGCAGCTGTTTTTGTATTTTTTCCACTTTCGGGAAATTGAGTCAACGCTAGAATTACCATCAGCTGCGTTCTCGTGTGAATATTTTGAAATCCAGTGCAGGATTATTTGCGGATTTTGATTAAATCATAAAGTACAATCAATTCTGAGTAAATTTGGAAATTTTCAAATCTCCAGCAGCTGTTTTTATATTTTTTCTACTTTCGGGAAATTGAATCAACGCTAGAATGACCATCAGCTGCGTTCTCGTGCGAATATTTTGAAATCCAGTGCAGGATTATTTGCGGATTTTGGTTAAATCATAAAGTACAATCAATTCTGAGTAAATTTGGAAATTTTCAAATCTTCAGCAGCTGTTTTTGTATTTTTTCCACTTTCGGGAAATTGAGTCAACGCTAGAATTACCATCAGCTGCGTTCTCGTGTGAATATTTTGAAATCCAGTGCAGGATTATTTGCGGATTTTGATTAAATCATAAAGTACAATCAATTCTGAGTAAATTTGGAAATTTTCAAATCTCCAGCAGCTGTTTTTATATTTTTTCTACTTTCGGGAAATTGAATCAACGCTAGAATGACCATCAGCTGCGTTCTCGTGCGAATATTTTGAAATCCAGTGCAGGATTATTTGCGGATTTTGATTAAATCATAAAGTACAATCAATTCTGAGTAAATTTGGAAATTTTCAAATCTCCAGCAGCTGTTTTTATATTTTTTCTACTTTCGGGAAATTGAATCAACGCTAGAATGACCATCAGCTGCGTTCTCGTGTGAATATTTTGAAATCCAGTGCAGGATTATTTGCGGATTTTGGTTAAATCATAAAGTACAATCAATTCTGAGTAAATTTAGAAATTTTCAAATCTCCAGCAACTGTTTTTATATTTTTTCTACTTTCGGGAAATTGAGTCAACGCTAGAATGACCATCAGCTGCGTTCTCGTGTGAATATTTTGAAATCCAGTGCAGGATTATTTGCGGATTTTGGTTAAATCATAAAGTAGAATCAATTCTGAGTAAATTTGGAAATTTTCAAATCTCCAGCAGCTGTTTTTATATTTTTTCTACTTTCGGGAAATTGAGTCAACGCTAGAATTACCATCAGCTGCGTTTTCGTGTGAATATTTTGAAATCCACTGCAGGATTATTTGCGGATTTTGGTTAAATCATAAAGTACAATCAATTCTGAGTAAATTTGGAAATTTTCAAATCTCCAGCAGCTGTTTTTATATTTTTTCCACTTTCAGGAAATTGAGTCAACGCTGGAATGACCATCAGCTGTATTCGCGTGCGAATATTTTGAAATCCAGTGCAGGATTATTTGCGGATTTTGGTTAAATCATAAAGTACAATCAATTCTGAGTAAATTTGGAAATTTTCAAATCTCCAGCAGCTGTTTTTATATTTTTTCCACTTTCGGGAAATTGAGTCAACGCTAGAATGACCATCAGCTGCGTTCTCGTGTGAATATTTTGAAATCCACTGCAGGATTATTTGCGGATTTTGGTTAAATCATAAAGTACAATCAATTCTGAGTAAATTTGGAAATTTTCAAATCTCCAGCAGCTGTTTTTATATTTTTTCCACTTTCGGGAAATTGAGTCAACGCTGGAATGACCATCAGCTGTATTCGCGTGCGAATATTTTGAAATCCAGTGCAGGATTATTTGCGGATTTTGGTTAAATCATAAAGTACAATCAATTCTGAGTAAATTTGGAAATTTTAATTAATGCTTATAATAACTAAGTCAAAAAAATGCACAAGACTACTTGGTGTTCTAATTGCAACGATTTAATGTTTCAGATTCAAAACCTTGCGAACGCCGGCGAATACGCTAGTCATGAATCTGGCTCTCAGTGATATGTTGATGATGTCCAAGATGCCCATATTTATCTACAACAGTATCTACCTGGGACCAGCGCTTGGAGATCTAGGTAAACTCTTTCACTCGTGTTGAAAGCCGAAATTTTGTGGCTCACATGATATATTGTATGAGAATGCTGCCACGGAGCTTTATGAAGCCGGCCTCGGAGGTAGAACCCTTCCAAAATACCGTGACACCTGGGGGTAAAGTTTGCGCAGTGAACTCACTATGCCACGACATTTTGGAACGACTCTACATAACACTTAGTCTGTGTTAGTTTCTCTTGAAATTTAAGTTGTTCACTGCGCAATGTGATACCAGATATTGGGATGGCTAAGTGTAGAAAAGTATCAAAAACACCTGCCACATTCGAGAAAATAACTACTTGATTTAAAAATCCAGCTAGTTGATATAGGCAACTTTTTAGGCTTCATTCCTCTTATCCTTTTAATATTTTCACTCAATCACTTATATTCGCGTTTGCGTAACTTTTGAAGGTCTCGCTGTTCGTTATCCAGTAAATTGTTTTAATTAAAATAAAACTGAGAATTGAATTGAACTCTACGATTTAACTTTCGGGACAAAGATTAACTCGTGGGCGACTGGGGATGCGTCTGGAGATAACGATTTAATTTTCCGATCGTGCTAATCCCGCCAGGACCCAAAATACAGTTCAAAACTTGCAGCCAGTTGGAGCCTTCGAGTGGACTACGTGCGATAAGGCAAATTGGGATACAGTTAAATTTGTTTATAATATGATTCCGGACGATAAATCGTAATTGCATTTAAAAAAAAAACGTTTTAAATTAATTGCAGGACTCAAATGTCATAATTAATAATTGTGCGGTGACAGTGGGCGCCACCGTGACAAGGGCCCCGCGTCAGGATCTTATTCAAATGTTCGCCAATCTTTCTTAACCTTAAATATTGATTTTCACTAGTGAAACCCTGGTTTGCGATCGACAAATTCAAGCAAGAAATACCCTCCAGTTATTTTAACCATAACCTACCAAATTCCGTTTCTGGTAAATTCCAAACTCTCAACTTCGTTAAAGAATTCGCAAAAGAAGTTTTAAAGGTAAAGTTAAAGGTGTTTAAAATTTCACTGCTACTTAAAATCACCCTTACTTAAAATCACTGCTCATTCTGTAATTGCTACTTAAAACGTGTCTTCTACTTTAAATCACTGCTACTTAAAATCACCCTTACTTAAAATCACTGCCACTAAGAATTACTGTTACTTAAAATCACTTCTCCTTCTGTGATTGCCACCTAGAACGTGATTTCTACGTAAAATCACTCTTATTTAAACTGTGACTGCTACTCAATCTGCAGTTGCTACTAAAAACGTGACTGTGAGAAGACTGTACAAGACGTCATTTCTAAATATTATTTAATATTCATCACTTTATTCTCTCATTTGTGCATAAATTTCAAGTAAATATTTAATAAATATGCCATAGTATCTGACTAGTTACTTGGTTTTCCACTCAATTTTCAGAGCTAAAATCGGGCGTTAATTTTTGGCAAATCCAAAACGAGTGCACATTCACAACTTTTTCAAAATTGTTCAGAAACGATTGAGTTTTTATATTTTTTCTAAATCAAGCGTGCTTTTCCAATAAATCGATTTTGTTCATTTCCGGAACTAAAAAATCGAGAAAGCGCTGATTTTTTCAACATCCAAAACAAGTGCAGATTTCAAACATTTACAAAATTCAAATAATTACGATGAAAAATAGCCCGAATATATGAATATTCTGGCAATTTTTCGTCTTTATTATTTGTATTTAATAAATCTGCAATGAGTGAGGTTGTCTCAAGTTTATTTACAAAATGGCCGGGCTTTCGTATTCGAGAAAAAATAAAGCTTACTGACAACAAACGCGATCTTTTAATTAGAAACTTCGAGTAAATATTTTCCCACAAGATAACGAAATATTATATTTCAAAAAGTTTGTGCATAAAACCATTGTTTTATTATGCACGTCCTCCCGTTTTTCGGTCGGATGATTTTCTCATAAAAATCCCTTCGAGAATGTAAGGAACTCGATGTACTCTTTCATGAAATTACGTTTCCGTCATAATAGACATTGGATATTCTTTGTTTTTCCATTGTTCACACTTGATTTAATATTGATAGACCAATATCTCGGAAAGTTGATTGGATTTCATAGAAGGGTTTCATTTACAGATAGTACAATACGTCATTTATAATTAACATCGGGTTATTCAGTGAGGAATCTAAAAGGTTAACTAGTTGTATTAAAAAATACAAGAGGAGATTTTTCTAGCTTAATGTGTAAGGAAACTAAGATTCAAAAATGTGACTAGTTAACCTTTTAGTTTCCTTACACATTAAGCTAGAAAAATCTCCTTTTGTATTTTTTTAATACAACTAGTCAAAATACGAAGGGATTTTTTCACGACGATATAAATTAACTTTTTTTAATTGAATTGATTCATTTATTATTGCCGTAGCTAAAGCAATGGAAATTTATGTTCGTTTTAATTTGCTTAAATTTAATTAATGTAAGCTGGCCTTGAGAATCACCTACAGAAGAACTCTGTGTTTAATTTAGAGAAGTATTACGCTCAGCCTAAAACCTGCATTTTGCTGAGTGCACGTGTATGAAAAAAAAATCCATCCACTACAAAAGAACACGGTCCATTCACTGCAGATGATTATAATCTCGCGATCCGGTGCATTCCAACTTCAAGTGCTTCGTTCGATTGATTTCCTATTTTTATTTACCCCAATAGCTTCGCTATAAACCAAAAAATTCCATCCGCGTTTAAAGTCTTAAAGTAATTAAAGTATTGTAAAATTTACAAAAAATTACGTCTGATTGAGCCCCAATTTTCTGTGTAATCGCTTCCTTAAGAGCTTCCAAAGTTTGGAACTTTCAACAAACTTCCGCATTCGCATATTAATTCTCGTATTATTTTACAGCTTGCAGATACTACGGCTTCATGGGCGGACTCAGCGGCACATGCTCGATTTGCACGCTCTCCGCGATATCACTGGACCGCTACTACGTCGTAAAGTTCCCCCTCAGTCGAAGATTCACCGGCGTACGAGCCAAAGTTTGCGTGCTGCTGTCGTGGACCTACGGCATAACCTTCTCCTCGATACCCCTACTGGACTTCGGCTTGGGGGCTTACGCGCCCGAAGGATACCTGACCTCCTGCAGCTACGATTACCTGACCGAGAACGTCAACGCGAAGCTCTTCATCCTCGCCTTCTTCGTCGCCGCCTGGGTGATCCCCTTCGGGGTGATCACCTTCGCTTACGTCAACATCATCAAGGTGGTGATCGACTCGAAAAATCTCGCGAAGAAGAACACGAACCGCGACTCGACCAGGCACATGAAGGTGGAGGAGAAACGCAGGCAGGAGCTGAGGTTGGCGCTGATCGTGTTCCTCGTCATCATGCTGTGGTTCGCCGCGTGGACTCCCTACGCCACCGTCTCTTTGCTCGGTATAACCGGTAAAGGCAAACTGATTTCACCCCTGACTTCAATGATTCCGGCGCTCTTCGCTAAAACCGCTTCGTGCGTAGATCCGTTCGTGTACGCTTTAACGCATCCCAGATTCAAGGCGGAGCTGCGCGCCGTCTTCTGCAGGAAGCCCAAGCAGCACTGGAGGACGGGGACGCGGATGTGGACGACGCAGTCGGGCAACAGGAGGATGACGAGGGTGTTCAGCGAGAAGGAGGAGTCCACGATGCTGGACAGTGGTGTGCGGAGTTCGCGGATTCAGCGGGAGGACTCTGTGGAGAGCGGTGTGGTTGTGGACGCGGAGATGCGGAAGAGGGACTCGAAGTTTAGGCCGAGCTGGTGGAACAAGCCCAACTTCAGCAACAGGTCGAGCAGCTTGAGAGGGCTGGCGAGGACGTGGACCAATAGGGAGGGTAGAGTCAGGAGGGCATCTTTAGAAGTCGACTGCACTCTGGCGCACTCGGTATAAATCACTGCATTTTTTTGTAAACGATGTTTCCTCTAATTTCGCGGCCGCGGGATGATAACAGGATCTGTTTTCATAAAAATAAATTCAAAGATGCGTGGTCTGACACCTTACGACAGAAACAGGGACTAAAAGGTAACCCATGGAATAACAGGAAGCGACAAGGCATGTTGATAAATTGGCATCGATAAGCGCCATCTATGAATAGCGGCGCGAACTAACACCAAACATGCACACAACCGATACGTGTATGTGTGTATATTCTTTCGCACTACACTAAAATAAGTTAAATACTGGTAATCAAAAACACTTGGTTTTACTTGTTTTACAATTTATATCATACTTCCACAAGTTTTATGCATTCTCCTTTAGAGAATGTTCGTGTGAACAAAACCACTTGAGCAAGTTGTATAATATTTATTCTTCTTAATATAAATAGTGAAACCTCGTGATTTTGTTTACCTTGTTAATGACGTTTCATCGGGTGATGTACACATATATTTTGTACATATTGTGCTATGAAGCTAACACAAGAAATGATTGTTTTATTCGTCCTCGATTTCCGCACTGTTTGTCATTCTACGTTTCTTTTAAGTAACACGGGGAATTACACGGCATGTAAATAAATTTTACCGGAAAATCGCCGTCTAGTGTTAGCAACAAACATGATTTACAGAAATCCATCGAATTTTAATTGTGGCGCCATCCAATATTTCTCGATTTCTTAAGCCCGTTTTAGACGACGTTATTTTCTTGTACCAGAAAATGGTATACCTTTTTCTCGTATCGTGTAATACAGGAAATCAATCTTGTACAATAAATTGGGATGAAAATAGGACACGCTCTATTTCCATCCTAGATTTAGTATGCGAGCATGCGCATTTTGAATGTAGTGAATTTATATCGCTCATCTGCGACATAACCTAAAATTGCAACACGTGAGTTGAGTTTATGCCGTTTCAACGAAGACTACTAGGACAACAGATGAAATCGCGAGCATTATTGAGGGATATCAAGAGAACCCATTGCTGTATGTTGTAAAACATGTGGAATACTACAATAAGTTCCAACGTTTAAAACCGAAATGTTTTATACCAACTTAAAATTTTTTAATTCTGCGCATGATCCGGGACTATTTTCTTGTACCATTTTATATGATGAAAAATATGTATTTCGCACTAGCTAATATTTTTTGGTCACATATTCTGCTACAATTTTCTTGTACAAGAAAATAACGTCGTCTAAAACGGGCTTTATGCCCTGTTTCCCGTATCTCTTGTCATACCCCTGATGTAACCTGCGACATCTTGTGGCAGAAACGGGGACTGAAATTTAACCTGTCGCATCAATGGATCAAGATGATTGACTGCGCGGCCGCGCAGTGAGGAACATCCAACGTAAATTCCACGGGGAAACGATACGCTGTGCGCATAAAGAAAAGACCCATATTTTTTATAAATGTGTATTTGCATGATACGATCACTGTGATGTTAGTAGCTAAAGATATCCCAAAATTGTACCTGGCATTAAGAAGCTTAGAGAGATCTACCTTTATAAATGTTATTTATCATTAAATAAAGCAAAACTAGAATTTAATTTGTTCCTTTCAATTAAAACGTGCACTTTGTAATTAAATCCAATTACTACAAAGCCACCGAATGCAGCTGTTACATTGAATGTAAGTAACTGCTGTAATTTGTAATTATCGCTTAACCCTTTCAGCCCTAGATTTTTAAATTAAAAAAAAAAAAGATTTTTTGTTAATTATTATTGATTGGGAGCTTCTTAAGACCATAAATACCAAATTTGAACTGATTTCATTAATTAGTATAGGAATTAATTAGTGAGGCTTTGTTGAAGTGACATCTAGTGATAAACAGCAAAAATATGGATTATCATAGTAAGTAGAGACATGTTGTAAATGTTGCGGTGGCAATTGCGACCACCAGGGCCGAAAGGGTTAAGGTTGTTAAGTTTAACTTGATAATTATAGCGTAATATTAGGAATATAATTAGTATGGGCAGATTTTAATTAAATCCCGGCGTTTGCGGACGCCTGCTTAAAAAAATATACGTTCTATGGTTCTGCAGCTTGTTTTGGTTGATTGATGCGAGTGAAGAAAATTTCTAACTTGTAGACAATAAAATTAACTTACCATTAGATATGCCTACAGTTCTGTATACAGGACGACTATTTTAAAGTTCCTCTTAAAATCATATCTAGAATATCGTAAGCGCTATCTACTATTTTTTACAATAAGTGCGTTCAATGAGTATTCATTTGGCATTTGACAGCAAGCGAAAAATAACCTCTCTGTGTTTTTAAATCGCAACAGTGAGGGTTCGCGGGGTTTTTTCTGGTACGGCCGAGGAACAAGAGGTGGTAATACAGATAGGTAAGGCCAGTTGCAGAGACGGCTGGCTGCGTGACCTATCCGCACCTATCTGTATTACCACCTCTTGTTCCTCGGCCGTGCCAGAAAAACACCCGCGAACCGTCACAGAATCGCAATTACTTAGTTCAGAGAAACATATCATTCACATTCCTTTAATTTAAATCTCGAGCAAATATGGGTTAATGTGTATACGTCAACATGGACGGACTCAAAATGAAAACTCGATAACACTTTGTGATATTCAATTGTGAAATTGGAAACAGTACTTACCCCAACAGCAGTAGTGTTAAGTTCGTTATAAGTAATTCCACTGGCACCTATTTACGGAATTTTCAAATTAGATGTGGGCAAAATGATTTCACGTTAGGAGTCGAGTCTTCACCCAGTCTGGTAGATGGCGCGAAGAAAAAAATGTTAAAACACTAACACACAATGAGTAAACACCGGTGACGGTTCGCGGGTTTTTTTCTGGTACGGCCGAGGAACAAGACGTGGTAATACAGATAGGTAGGGTTAGTTGCAGAGACGGCTGGCTGCGTGACTGCACCTATCTGTATTACCACCTCTTGTTCCTCGGCCGTACCAGAATAAACCCCGCGAACCGTTACTGTTGTAGTCTCTTGGAGACTCTTAAATTATAGAAGACGAAAAGTATAGTATTTCCCATTTTATACAATTAAAGTCACATAAACACCACTGCACCGCAAGTTGAGTTGCCTACGTCACCATTTTAAGCAATTTAATTCATCCTCTTCTCTATTTTTAACGATTGTAGCTTAAAATGTGTACATTACCAATAATATTTTTTTTGTATATATTCATACATTCGTCTTTATTTAATTCATAAAAAATAAATTTATTGGTAAATATTTAAATTGCACGATACTCACAACACAAACGCCTAATTTTATGCAACTACGTACGCACACGTTGTGCATATTATGTTGCATAACTTTTCCACTAACATAGATATAGTAAGATGGATCGCCAACTCTCTGTATAAAACATTTACCGCGTTTTTAATTCGTTACTAGATACACGGGCGGCGCTGGTGTGGGTGCAGAGATAGTGGGTTTTCGAATTTCAAGGTACTTGATTAATATCAAATATAGGAGTAATAAGAAGTCATTCTTTAAAATAATATACATAGTGGGCCAAAAAAAACGGTACTGGTAGTTTTGTGCTCTCATACATCTTCGTGAGTTATTAATATTTTTAAATAATTAACGTAACAGGGAAAAGCCCAATTTTTATAGATAAGATGAAGTACTATCTACAAACTGTTTTTTAAAGCAATATTTGATGCGTTAACCAGTGACGGTTCGCGGGGTTTTTTTCTGGTACGGCCGAGGAACAAGAGGTGGTAATACAGATATGTAAGGTCAGTTGCAGAGACGGCTGGTTGCGTGACCGCACCTATCTGTATTACCGGCCGTACCTGAAAAAAAAACCCGCGAACCGTCACTGGCGTTAACTATTATTTCCAATTTGTACCGGTTTTTTTGGCCCACTGTTTATTTCTTAAAAACAGCACAAATGGTTATTCGATACTTGCGCCATCCGATGTATCTAGTGTGAAGCTCCAACGCGAACAATTTAATTCGTAGAGTGCGCAGGGCAAAAAAATCTCTGGAGCCATGAGTGATGGTCAGCCTAGATAACTAATTCAACTAATGCAACACGCTTCGAGTGTTTGGTAGGTACAACTCTGTACAAGGTTCAAAATTTGCATTTTCGAAAAGGCGCAGGACGGCCAAATTAACGCGCCCGAAACAATTCGGTCGCGCACAGTTGGTAATTGTTTTTAACCTGCAACAGAATTTACGCGCACAGTAAACCCGTCCGTCGAGAAAACTCGAAATCGCTCACATTTTAAAGTGCAGTTAGAAGTGATTAAGGTACATCAACAGTCGGGACGCAACAATGTGTTTAACGTACTAATTACTGCTCGGTAATGGAAAGTGGTGATTCACGTTAATTTTTTTGGTGGGAACGTGCCCCAACCTTACCTGCGTCTGGAAGTAAACACGTTCCACCACAGATACGTTCCACACCTATACCATTATCACTTGTTGTTTAACTCTTCACCTGAAGAACTTAAACAACATCAGTGCCGCCAATTGAAAAGTGCAATATTTGTTCGCGCGCAGTTGGCAGTTCGTTTTAACCTGCAACGGAATATTCGTACACAATGAGCTGCGGGAGCTGTGCCCACGAGAAAAGCGTAAAATACTCGTAGTTTTTAAGTGTAGTTTAAGTGATCGACGACAAAACTTGGTTCCTTAATAGTTCGGTGTAAGGATCGTCCGCAAACATGGAGCTAACGTGCAAGCAGGCCGCGAAATTGGTTCTCGGTAAGTGAGGGATGCAATACGTTAATTTATTGGCGGGAATGCACCGAAACCTCCCCAGCGTCTTGTTTACCGATGCAGAACGGTTTTATCAGTTTACAACCGTAATACTGGGGTTATCATGTTTGGAACCTTGAAAAAACGCGTTGTTTGCAAGGAATGCTTAAAGATGGAGAATTGCCCGAAAGTACAACAAGTAGTATGCTAGAAGGATTTATAATGTTTTCGCTAATAACCGAGACATGGAAGAATAGTTACGGGTTATAAAATCACTTCACGTTGATTTCCTCGTAAACAAGTTAGACACTTTCTCCAGTGAAGTTATTCATGATATTTAACCCGTTGCATGTATTTATTTTTGAGAGCACAATGGTAAAATGGTAATCTACCAGTTTATGACTGAAATAAAAGCAATAGTTCAGGTCAATATTTGTGATGTTGCCAGATTTCCTGCCTCAATAAAATATAATTAAATTCGGCTACTACGGGTAAAACTACTAGCCGGATAAACTGGAAAATTACGGGTAAAACATAGTGTGGCGATTATAAGGCGACGTACGAGTGCAAAGGGTTAATAATATAATCAAAATATGTGATTTGAGTCGATGGTAGTTTAATTTACTTTAGTCTTTAAACAAGACTTTAATATTTACTAAGACGACTTCTAGATTTTTCGTTCAATTAAATTTAACCATCCACCATTGAATTTCGTTTTAGTAAAAAGACTCAAAATCAGAATAAAGTGTGGCTTGCTATTTCTGCAAAAACGATTGTTACCACTCGTGCATGATTCTTCTATGACATGTCATAGTTTTGATCTCATTCTAATGTTTGGTGAAATCCCATTTTTTAGGATACCTCAAATCGGAGAATTGCATGAAGGCCCACAACGAGTTTCTGCACTCGTGCCGGCACCTGAGGGAAGTGAGCAAGAAGCCGGGGAAGTACATCGCCACGAGGCTTCAGGGCATGGATCTCGTCGAGATCCTCTCGGACTACGCGAAGATATACACCATAGGTACGTTTTTCCAACTGGACGGGGAACGAGGGTGATGAAATTGTTTTGTTCCAGTGCAAGAGAGGCTGGAGGCGGACACGGATTTCTACAAAGACAAGAACCGCTCGGGTAAGCTGGTGCACCAGTTGCTGTTTCTGCTGGACAATCAGGTGCCCAGTCGATGTTCCACGCCCAATTTTATGAGGTAAGCAAATGTGAAAATTAATCAAACAAAAATGCTAACCCTTCACGTTAATTAATATTTTGGTGTTAACAGGGTAATTTCAATATTATATAATTAAGTCGAAAATAAGTTGGCAGCCCTTAAAACATAACCTAACTAACAGAAGTTCAGTGGCGTCACTAAGAATGTTAATTTTGGCATGGAAAACCTTGAAATTTAAATAAGAGCTAGATTATAAATCCTAAATGTATTATTGGTAGTGATGATTGGTTTTAGATGTTTAAAATAGGCAAAATCGGCTAATAAAAACACACAAAACTATTTTTAAAACAAGTAACCTTTGTCAAAATTAACAAAATGTACATTGAATTTTAGACAAACATAATTTTACTTGATTTTACTTACTATTATAGGATGTGCTGTCAACTATTTTTGACTCTGTTTTTCAGAGGTTTTCCATCCCAAAATTCCCATTCTTAGAGACGCCACTGAACTTTTGTTAGTTACGTTATGTTTTAAGGGCTGCCAACAATTTTCGACTTTTGATCTCACGGCACACTCTGTTCACATTTTATTCTCGCCGCAGTCACGGGTGTTTTTTTTTTCCTCATATTGGCATTTTATTTTTTGTTAGACGATTGAAGTACATTGTTAACCTATAATTTCAATATTTTTATGTGTGATTTAGGGATAATATAAAATGCTACATTGCACTACACATATCCAAAAAAATGCCATGACGTAACCGAATTGTTGGTAACTTTTTTACTACCAACACAATCAAAAAAATTCAACGACATAACCAAATTTTTAGTAACTTTTTTACTACCAACAAAGCCTACTGCGGCGAGAATAAAATGCGAGTAGAGTATAGTTTACAGACTAAAACACAAATTGCATCACACTACAAAACCGATGATTTTCTTACAGCCGATGTTCAACACCGCAGAGGAGCTCCCGCCAGGACTTCCACCCGTTCTTCGTCCAGCCGAACCCGGAGATAGACGCCACGCCGCTGACGAGCCTGCCGGGCAACCCGCACGGCAAGTCGGCCTCCCCCAGAGACAAAGTGCCTTCGTCGACGAGCCGCAGCAACACCGACACGGATTCGGACAGCCCCCCCGACGCCAAGAATAAAGAAGTGAGGCAGGCGTTTGCGAAGTCCCTGCTCGCGCAGTCCATGCTCGAACAGCAGGAGCTGCAGGAGAAGCTCGCCGACAATATCAACAAAGTCTGGTGCACGGCGGCGGAGGGCCAGGAGAAGGCGAAAGACGGGGGCGCGTGCGACGACATCGAGTCCACCATCAAGGCCATGCTCGAGAAGACGGAATCGGATCCGGTGTTCGATACGTTAATGGGGGAAATTATAGGTTGGTACAGTGTCTTACAATGCAAACTGATAATAAAACTATAAGTACCTGTCATTTTAAAAATAACTTTTGCACGCATCAAAATAAACAACTTCACTAATGACAATTTTCAACTGCTAAAATGAAGCATTTTCAACCAACAAAAAAGACAATTTTCATGGGTCATAAATGACAATTTTCATGTGCCAAAAATGACAATTTTCAACTGTAGAAAGTGATCATTTTCACGTGCCAAAAAGACAATTTTTAACTTTCAAAATTGACAATTGTAAAGTGTTCAAATGGCAATTTTTTAGTACCAAAAATGATGATTTTCAACTCTATAAATTTACCAATTTTAAGTGTCATAAATGACAATTTCCATGTGTCATAAATAACAATTTTCATATGTCATAAATGACCATTTTCATATGTCATAAATGACAATTTTCATGTATCATAAATAACAATTTTCATATGTCATGAATGACAATTTTCATGGGTCATAAATGACAATTTTCATGTGCCAAAAATGACAATTTTCAACTGCAGAAAGTGATCATTTTCACGTGCCAAAAAGACAATTTTTAACTTTCAAAATTGTAAAGTGTTCAAATGGCAATTTTTTTAGTACCAAAAATGATGATTTTTAACTCTATAAATTTACCAATTTTAAGTGTCATAAATGACAATTTTCATGTGTCATAAATGACAATTTTCACATGTCTTAAATGACCATTTTCATATGTCATAAATGACAATTTTCATGTGTCATAAATAACAATTTTCATATGTCATAAATGACAATTTTCATGGGTCATAAATGACAATTTTCATGTGCCAAAAATGACAATTTTCAACTGTAGAAAGTGATCATTTTCACGTGCCAAAAAGACAATTTTTAACTTTCAAAATTGACAATTGTAAAGTGCTCAAATGGCAATTTTTTTTAGTACCAAAAATGATGATTTTCAACTCTATAAATTGACCAATTTCAAGTGTCATAAATGACAATTTTCATGTGTCATAAATGACAATTTTCTACTGTAGAAAGTTATCATTTTCAAGTGCCAAAAAGACCATTTTTAACTTTCAAAATTGACAATTGTAAAGTGCTCAAATAGCAATTTTTTTTAGTACCAAAAATGATGATTTTCAACTCTATAAATTGACCAATTTCAAGTGTCATAAATGACAATTTTCATGTGTCATAAATGACAATTTTCTACTGTAGAAAGTTATCATTTTCAAGTGCCAAAAAGACCATTTTTAACTTTCAAAATTGACAATTGTAAAGTGCTCAAATGGCAATTTTTTTTAGTACCAAAAATGATGATTTTCAACTCTATAAATTGACCAATTTCAAGTGTCATAAATGACAATTTTCATGTGTCATAAATGACAATTTTCTACTGTAGAAAGTTATCATTTTCAAGTGCCAAAAAGACAATTTTTAACTTTCAAAATTGACAATTGTAAAGTGCTCAAATGGCAATTTTTTTAGTACCAAAAATGATGATTTTCAACTCTATAAATTGACCAATTTCAAGTGTCATAAATGACAATTTTCATGTGTTATAAATGACAATGTTTATGTTTCCTAAATGACAATTTTCATGTGTTGCCAACTATTTTCGACTTTCTGATCTCACTGTATTATAAGGAAAGAAAAGCCTTTACTTAGCCCCATATTAACAGCAGTTGTTATTTCACGTGAAACCTTGCAACATAATTTTTTTCTTTTTAGGATCAGCAAACACAGTGCAGCACTTCCCGGAAAACAATGACCAGTTTATTCCGAGTTGTTTCGACCCTCCTCCTAACCTACAGGAGCAAAACAGAACTCTTCCTAACCTACATGAGCAAAACAGAGCTCCTCCCAATCCACCATCACTGCCCAATGACGATTCAGCAATTAAACAACAGCAATCACAGGCCGTCGAAGACCCAACTGTGGCCAACATCCCGCCAGCAATAACCAACGACATTCAACAGCAACCGATAGATGTAACCGACGCGCATAACAAGGTACCCGATGTCACGGTTTACGAGGGCTCCCTTGACAGTTACATAAAGAGCGGCGCCGGGGAATCCCCCCTGTCGGGGAACGCACAACGCCCGGATTCGGGCGATGGGCAGAATAAAAAGCAGCAGGGGAAACAGTTGGTGTTTATTAAACTGTCGGAAGCGGATATTATCACCATGCCGACGGTGATAGTCTGTGACGACAAGGCGAAGAATAAACGGAGGCCCTTGGTTAAGAAAGTGCAGACGAAACAGAGTAAGCTGCCGCAGAAAGGTCAGACCTTATCGGACTTCGTCAAGCGGTTCAAGGGCAACGACGATGACGGCGAGGGTGCTAAACCGCCCGAGGTTAAAACCCTGAAGACGATGCTTCCTAAAAAGAAGATGATCTTGACGAGGATAGAACCGCCCAAAATTGAGGTACTTGCGAACGCTAAATTGCCTCATTTTACACCTGCGGTATCAAACTCCATGCCGCTGATTCAGAATAATAATCAGTTCTCTCCTGCCGCCTACGAGCCACCAATTACGTCGACAAGCGATGCTGCCACCTGTGATGTCAATCAAATTCAGAACAACTTGAGTAATAATACCATATATTCTTCAACTGGTAACCCAATTCGATCGTGTGATAATGTGGATCAAACTCAGACAGCTGATAATCCAAATCAAATTGTTACCTCGACAAATCAATTCCTTAAACCAAGCAGTAATTGTGGTCAAGCTCAGATGAATCTTATCGGTGCAACCAATGATGTAAATCAAGGTCAGGATGCAACTAATAACATAAATCAAGATCAGAACAGCAACAACGCGGATATATTAAGTAATGACGCAAATCAAGTTACAAATAGTATGTTTCCTTTAAATAACGACGTATTTGCTTCACATGAGATGCAGAACAACTTCTTTTCTACCAGTTCAGGTAAAGCGGATTTACAAGCACCGACGAGCATTTCGAATCATCTAGTACCTCTCAATCAGCACTTGCAAGCCGTTCAAAACCAGAGCAACCTCCTGAAGTCGATTCAAAATCAGAACGACCTCATCCAGTCAGCGCAAAACGAGACCACCGATCAAACAAGTAACGAGTTGGCAAACGTGAACGTAAGGACCGACGTCACCGATGCAACTAAGTCAACCAAGGAAACGAAAACGGAGAATGAGGTTAAAAAGAAGGAGATAACCCCAGCGGATAAACCAGAGAAGAAGAGAAGCACGTCGACGCCGAGGAGCGGCAACAAATCCCACGTCCGGGCCCTGGACTTCAAGTTCCACACCCCAGCCAAAGACATGACCAATATGAAAGCCTCCGCAGCCTCGCCCGTTAAGAAAAAGTCCCCGGCAAAGGCGAAAACCGCTAAATCCCTATTCCCCAGCCCCCCCACCGTCAAAAAGAAGAAACCCGTGGGCTCCTGGGACGCCGAACTCCGCGCCGTAACCTGCGAGGACCCGGCGGTCAAAAACGCCCCCCCGAAACCAAGGGCGAAACCCAAACCCAGAGCCACGAGACAATCCCCCAAACCGAAAAACAAGAAACAGGCGGCCAAGAAAAACAACTCGAAATCGGAGGAGAGCGGCAGCAACGACAAGGCGGAAACCGACCGTCCCGCCAAACGAGCGAAGGGCAAGCCCCCGAAGTCCCCGCAGAAAGTCATAACCGTGACCACCGACCCGCACAACAAAGAGTGCGTTTCCATCGTGGAGTCCGAGGGGAAGGTCGAAGATCTCCTCGAATCCGAGGCGACCAACCCGGAAAACCAAGCCCACTCGCAGATCAGCCTGATCAGGTGCAACTCGAAGCCCAGGTACAACAGAAAGTGCAACATCGACAACCCGACGAGAAGAGAGCTGGTCGAAGAAATCAAATTCGTCACGCCCCCCGAGTTCGTGCACCCCAAATCCACCGTCAAGAAGAACATCATGCCCATGCTGGAAACACCGGTGAAAGACTGCCCGAAGACCCCGCTCCCGTGCAGCCCCGAAGACACCCCCTTCACCAAAGTCTTGAAGGAATCGATCAACTACATCGATTTGAACAACATCCAAACGCCGAAATTTTTGGACACGCCCAGTTTCGCCCTGACCCCGTTGCTGGAGGGAAAGTCGCCGCATTCGCACCGCGGCACCGACTACTCGACCTCGAGTTCGTACTACCAACCCTCGGACACGGAACGGGACAAGAATCTGGAGTCGTATATAAAGGAGGAGTGCAGACGGGTGCAAAAGCGGATTACGCCCATCAAAGTGGACGTACCCATGGATCTGGAAACGAACGTAAACAATTCCGTAATTCACACTAACGAATCGGTTTGTAATAAAATGCAAAAGTTGGGCAATCCCTTCATCGCGCAGAAGAATTTAAGCTTGGTTCCGAAAATTACGAAAAACCAGTCGGACAGCTCGGATGATAGTTCGTCGGAGGACACCAACAGCACGGACAGTTCGCATAGCTCAAGCTCCACTAGCAGCGAGGATGAAAACAAAACGTCGCGCGATAGCAGCTTCACCAGATACTTGCTTAGAGCCGGTAAAGCAAATTCATCTAAAGATTTATCAGAACCGCCGGTAGAAGATATCAAATCCATCCTGAGTGTAACCGAGTATAAACCGGTGTTATCTGTGGCGAACGTGGAAGATGCAGAAGCTAAAAGCAAAGCCAACGCCGATCCGGAGACTAAAAGAAAAGAGCAAGTGTTGGCGGAGATGGAGATCAAAAGGAGGCGTACCATTGATATTTTCAAGAACGGCTCTGGGAAACCACCACCGCCGGCAAAGAAGGCGCCGGCAAAACCGAAAAAAGCACCGGCGAAGAAAACGCTACCGGTGAGGCGCAACCTTCGCTCGAGTGCCAAGAAAACGCCCACGCCGGTATCCTGCCCTAAAGACAAGGTCCGTCTAACCGTTATGGGATTAGGCCTCACAAGTTCAGACGAAGAAGACGACCTGAAACCCCTTAAAGTCGTCGAGAAACCTCTAGCCAGTTTTGAGCAAAAAAAAGACCTCTCCGATAAACAGGATGACTCCGAAGTGAAACAAAAAGAATTGCCGATTAAAACTAACTCCTTTGAAGAAGAAGATGCGCAGAATTTAGTCGAAGGGTTGAAGGAACGGGGCATCTATTTAATGCACAACAAAGCAAATGTAATGGAAGCCGCCACCAAGGAACTTGAATGCGAGGAGAAACTAGAAGAAGGTGAAGTGGTCAGCGAGGATGACGCCAAGAAGAAACCAGCTGCTAGAAAGAAGAAATTAAAACCCGCTCCTAAAATACCAACAGCAAGGAACCAAACCGGTGGCAATAAAAGCAAAGAATCTGATGTTGGCGATAAAAGCAGGAAGAGGGGGCAGGAAAAAAATGCCGATGGCGAAAACAAGAGAAGGGATAAAAGCACAGATGGCAAAGACAAGAAAAGGGATAAAAGCACAGATGGCAAAAACAAGAGAAGGGATAAAAGCATAGATGGCAAAAACAAGAGCAGAGATGGCGAGATCAAGAACGGTGTGAAGACTAAAGAATCTATACTATCTAACTACTTAAAGGGAAAGTCGGACATCGAGAAACCCAGAGATCAGGGGCAAAACAAACCGCAACCGCAGGCGAAGAAGGTCACAGCGCAGAAATCCGAACAGACCAGGAGGAAATCTATCTATTTAGAGAGGAAGATCGAGCAGTTGAAGAACATAAAATGCGAGCAGACGAAGAAAAATTCCGGCGATGAGGACAATGTGAAAAAACCAGAAGCATCTGATACCGCAAACAAACGAGAAACCACACAGGCTGCGGAAAAGAAGAAACCACCCGAAGAAGAAGTAACATCCGAGAAGAAACCGCCCGAAGAAGAAGAAACGTCCGAGAAGAGACCGCCCAAAGAAGAAGAAACATTCGATTCGATCGACACGGCATGCGGAGAGCACGTAGAGTTTGACTTCGAGGTCATCTTGGACGTCGTCGAGTACACGTACGATCCGGATGAAGATCACAGAACGGTAACGTGGAACAAAGAGTCGTTGTACAAACAACGAGCGGTGGACATTTTCGTGGACGGCCTGGGGAAGAACATCTCCCGGCCCATCGTCGTCGAAGCCAATGACGACCTGTTCAGCTACAAACCTCCGCAGAAACGCCGCAAGTCCGTCCACGTCATCGAGGACGTTAAGATCACGAGCAGGAAGAAACCGTCCGGTGATTCGGTCGGGAAAGAGGTGAATTTATCCGCAAAGTCTCCCCTGGAGGAACTGTACGCTAGCGAGCAGAAAAGTTATACGATGAGGAAACTGGAGAATAATGATCGGATTCACGAGGATAAAGTTACCAAAAAAGCCGAAAGTTTGGTGAAGAAAGAAGTGAAAAGAGCAAGAACGACGATTGAGAAAGATGCGTTGGCAGCGCCTTGTTCGAGCAATAGTGAAGATTATTTGCAGCCTCCCGTTTACCACGAAGTGCCGTCAACGCCGAATCGTGCCGAGTACGATGCTCTGATGGATTATTCGTTGGTGTTGAGGTAAGTTTTATTATTTCTACTGTTTACAGATTATGTTGAAGCGGGATTAGAAAAAATGTTGCAAATACATATCCTAGAACCATTTTAAAATTTCATGGTTAGATGCCTAAAGTTCTATATGTGGGATGACTATTTTAAAGATCTTCCTAAAACTATATCTTGAATATCATCAGCGCCATCTATCATTTTTTTATTTCAACAAGTACGTTCAGTGATTATTGATTGACATTTGACAGGAAGCGAAATTACTTGATTTAGAGAAACATATAATTTACTTTCCTTTAATTTAAATCCCTGGCAAATGTGTTCTCTTCTAGCGGTACAAAAAGGGCAGCGCAAAGCGACGAAGAAAATCCAACCAAAAAACCGAAATCCGACAACTGCAAGGAGATCCTGAGTAAGATCAACGTCGAAGAGTTCCTCAATATGGTACATAACAAGTGATAGTATTATTAATATTTTTACATTTATTTTTATTGCCAATAACATTTACTTTTATTCGTTGGACGAGGAGTGTATATAAGCTTTTATTAAAATGTATTTATTTAAGGAAACGTTGGATCGATTTTTGCGGAGCGCGCACGTGTTAATTTTTTTCGCCATATACCAGAAGTATATTACTTTGTTGAATGTGTTTTATGTTAAAACTTTAAAAATTATATCCATAGTTTTGTAACTGATTGATAATCATTGTTTGGTTTACGCCGGTCGATTACGTTTAAATTTTATATGAGAATGTGTAAATTATGTACAGAAGCAAATATATAGATATATTTATTGTATTTGTTTTCAATTTAAATAAGGTTTCATTGTTAAAGTTATTAATTTTTAACTGTTTAATAGTTGAATGGAATTTAAAGTGAGTTTTAATAAAACGCACCTTGTGCGGTTAAATGCAAAATTGTCAATAAAGAAAACGTTAAATAAATTAGAAACAACCTTTGCAGAGTAATGAACAATATTCATATATTCAGGCTGCATTTCATTTTATTGAATTTAAAGAAAACGTTGAAAAAATTAATTTTTCAATTAAATTTACTTTTTTATCCATGATATTTGCTTAAAATATAGATGGCAACACATCCGTGACCTATCTGAGGTAGTTGCTGCTCTATCACTTGTTACAAACAAGTTATAGATAAGCTACAAGCATTCGTCCATTTGCTCAAAATATAGATGGCAGTATATTAGTGAAATGTGTGAGGTAATCGCTTATCTACAATAATTTATCTGTGGGTTTAGTACCTACGCTCAAAATATAGGTGGCAACACATTCGTAAAATATCTTATAGAGCTATTCATGAGTATGGGTGGTTTACGAACTAAGTTCAAATAATATTGGTATCCTTTTCTACTACCTGATAACCGAGCGGATATTCCCAAGACGTACGATTTGGTCGGCCGTATCTAGAAAAGACACACGCGGCCTGCGTAGCTCGGTCTTAGACTGAGCGGTAGAAGGAGAAAGAAATAGTTTACGGCGTCTGTTACTTACTGGTTATTTCATAGACGGGCGCGATTTAGCCTATGGTGGAAAATTGCAACGAACACTAGTTGATTCCATGGTGCAAAGATTACATGGTGTGCCTATAACTCCCGTAATCTTTGCGCCATGCTTGATTCGGACGGACAAGACACCCCGACCGCCATCTCTGCTGAATAGCTCTATAGGTAATTGTATGTCTATAATAACTTATCTGTAATCGTAGTACATTCGTTCAAAATATAGATGGCAGTATATTGGTGATATATCTGAGATAATTGCTTGCTTATATTAACCTTTCTGTGGATTTAGTACATTCGCGCAAAATATAGATGGCAATACCTTCGTGAAATATCCGGGGTAATTGTTTATCTATAATAACATCTGTGAAACTAAGTTCGTTTTCTCAAAACTTCGCTTTTCCTTTGACCCTTGGTGGTTGCGTACCACTTATTAGATAGAAAAATATAATCCAGAGGATGGAAGAATATACCTATAGTCATTGAAGACACTAAAAAACGTGCAAATAAATATGTATTTTAATTATGAAAAAAAAATCTTTAGATGAAAATAAACATATTTTAAAGAACAAGATCGAATTGTACATATAGATGACACTATAAATAATTTTTTTGGTAAAATCCGATTTTTTTAATCGAAACGAATTGCATTGTACATATCGTTTCACATGATAAATTATGTAATACATTTCACGGCCAAGGTTACTTTAACAGGGTGTACACTTGGCTTTGAACTATACAGCTGCATATCGCCCACTCTCTCTTTCAAAAGCTATTGATTTTACGCGATATTGCTGTAGGTCAGGTTTCTACGTCGCGGCGTCTATTTTTAGACCATAAATTGCACGTATGACTGAAAACTGGTGACAACTGGGATGACATGTAGCGCAAGCTGTAGATGAAGCGATTAGCTTGAATTATGTAATTTCATCTGAATAATATCAAATTCAACAAACCTTGCAGTTTAAGCACTTAAAATTCATTTCTTATTTGCAACAATTTCAAATTCTCAGATTTATTTATTAAAGCAGAATCTGCACGTAATACATATTCTGTATTTAAATTATTTGATTGTTTCGATTTTAGAAGTGGCATTTTTTAATGACCCGTTTAACTTGAAAGAGCCGATTCACGGAGCCGGATCTTAAGAGCCGCATGACTCGCGATCGTCAACGAATCCAGCAATAAGTTAGATAAGATTAAATTCGACTCTGCCGGTTTGTTCCAAAGAGCTTTATCAAACTAATTGATTTCGGTTAAAATTGGTGATTCAGTTCTTAAAGACTCGAAATTTTTCACTCACGCGAATTAGCTGTCGATACGCCTTAAATCCCATCAATGGCTTACTCATCTCTAATCCCAAGTTTTAATTTTTCTCGACAAGTAAGAGGGATCTACATTGCGATAGAAAATTATTTGCTTTAAAATTTAAAATTTTAAGATGGTGTAAACCAGACTTTGCTGATGCATCTTCCCACGGTAAATCCCTATTGATTTTCACCAGTGTTGACGCAGGTCAGTTTTCTACGTTGCACTTTCTATTTTTAAAGTTTAAACGTAAACACGGCGTGACAATTGCGGTAAACATTTGATTCTGATGAAAGTTGACTGTTCCCCGCGTGTAACAATAATTTCCGGAGTGAAATATTAACTTAAAAAATCACACTGCACCACAGTTTGAATTTGAAAGTGGATTCGGAAAGGGCGCGATCGACTTATATGCAACACAACATGCAGGGGTAAGGAATTAAATTGTTATCAAATCATTTTTTATGTAAATTAGATGCTCGGCAGGGCAGATCGGTTCTCGCGGCTCTTAATTGTGGTCCAATGTTGTGCAATCGTGTGACATTTTGTTATTTAATGTAGGCAACTTGCTTGTGCTGTTTTCGTTTAATTCACGAATTTACGATTTGTGTTGTAAAAATGAAATTATTTCAAGAAATTATAGTAAAATGTACTCCTATATAGTAAGTACGTCAAAATAATAAACAATTAAGTATGTATAATCACTAATTTTTATTAAAGAAGTATAAATCTCGTTATCAATTGCATAACGAATACGAGAAACAAATATTTCTTAGAGAAACAGAAAACAAATTTGAAATTAAGTTTTATAGAGTGTTTCCATTATATTTTCCTTGTTGGCCTTGACTTTAACTACTCGGTACGCTAAGCGTTGATTTATTTAATTTTATGTGTTGAGGAGTGCCGACATTAAAGTGTTAAGAAGTTGTGTAGTGTAATTCTAAGCTCATTGGATGCTTTAGAGAAGGAATCACTTATATATCAATAGTTACAACAAATTAGCAATAATTGTTAAATGTTGTTTTTCTGTTTCCAAACCCTCTTGTATTTCACACTCAAAACAAATTGATTTTTATAAGACGGCATTTTTTTGGCAATCCATGGCAATATTATTTTTTTTTAACTCAAATTTTCAACTCCATTAAACAATTTTGATCAATATGTACCTAAGATAAGGCAATTGTTTGAACGAGAAATAAAAAATGCATTATTTATTAATAAATCTTCAGCTTCTTAAATAAATCCTGTGATTTATTATTTTTTTACAATTATTAAAATCATAGAATGCAATTATCGATTTATCCTTCAGAGCTTTTTGATGATACGGCAATTATTTTTATGGGAAATGAGAAATGCATTATTTGCTTCTGGACCTTGAAATTTTAAAGCAAATTTCTTGTTTGATAATTTGCAGTTTTGCAAATAGTTGAATGCATTTTTCGATTTTCTAGTTCAGGTTTCAAACGTTGCCGTTTTGTTTCTACCTAGGTTGCGGCAATTGTTTGTACTAAAAATAAAAAATGCACCGTTTGTTAATGAATCTTGAGCTTTTGGAGTAAATTAATTTATAATTTTCTTGCAATTTTCAAAATCGTTGAATACAATTTTCAGTAGTAATTGTATTTGTTAGGCTCTGCCCAACTGGTCATAGTTCGCGATATCCTTCAATTCTCCCTACAATTTTTGGAACACAAACGCTGGTTTTACAATTGTTAATTAATAAGAGAAGAATTAAATGATTTATCGTTGTTTCGACAAAATAATTTGTTTATAGAAACTCTAGGGTGTGTTCAAAAATTGGAGGGTGGGATAGGGCCCACCCAGCGCCCTTCGTTTCCATTTTAACTTAACCCAGAATCTCTTTATTGGGGGTTTTGCAACTTTTGAAACTTCAGTGATTTGACTGAGAAATTTCTTTAATCAAACAGTGTTTTCTTGGTTAGGTTTAAGTAGAAACGAAAGGCGGTGGATGGGCCCTATCCTACCCTCCAATCCTTGGAATACAAACGAGGGTTTTACAATTGTTAATAAACTGCTAAGAGAAGTATCAAACTGTTTATAGTTGCTTCGACAAAAAAAATTGTTTGTAAAAACTTTGGGGCGTGTTTAACGGGTTGGATAGTAGGATAGGGCCCACCCACCACCCTTCGTTTCCACTTTTACTCAACCCAAAAACCCTCTTTATTGGTGGTTTTGCAGCTTTTAAAACTCCAGTGATTTGACGAAGAAATGTCTTTAATTAAACAGTGTTTCCTTGGTTAAGTTAAAGTGGAAACGAAGGGCGGTGGGTGGGCCCTATTATATCCTCCAATTCTTGGAACACAAACGAGGGTTTTACAATTGTTAATTAATTGGTAAGAGAAGAATTTGGTAATTAAACTTTCACTTGTTGCAATACATTCAAATCTATTTTACTTCTATATTGAATTTATTGAATAAAATTTGGATTTAAGGTGCATCAATAGCTAAAGTCATTCGCAAAAAGATTATAACAAAAATTTAGCAAATAATTTTCAAAACCTGACAATGTAATAACTCTATTACGTAGGCAACCCATTTTGCTCCCTCACAGGCATTGAATAAATTTAATTCTATCTTTATTGAATTTATTTAAAGAAATTTGGTTTTAAGATACATCAGCAGCTGAAGTTATTCGCAACAAGATTATGAAATTTATTTAGCAAATAATTTTGAATGCAGTATAATTTAACGTAGGCAACCCAGTTTGCCCTCTGACTGCAGGTGCATTGAATAAATTCCGTTTTATGTTTCATCTTATTTATTTAATAAAGTTTGGGTTAAATTCGAATTATTTTAGCAAATAATTTTGAAAACAGAATAATTTAATTATTTTATTGCGTAGGCAACCCCATTTACTTACATACTTGTAGATGGATTGAATAAATTCAATTCTATTTTTCATCTTTATTGAATTTATTATTTGAATCTTTGGGTTTAAAATACATTAGCAGCTAAAGTCATTCAAAGCAAGATTAAGATTATTAATTTAGCAAATAATTTTGAAAACAGTATAATTTAATAATTGTATTACGTAGGCAACCCAATTTGCTCCCTCACTTGTTGAATAAATTCAATTCTATTTTACATATTTATTCAATTTATTAAATTAAATTTGGGTTTGAGATGCATCAGCAGCTTAAGTCATTCGCAACACGATTGTAATAATAATTTGGAAAACTATATAATTTAACAATTCCATAAAGCAGGCAACCCAACTTGCCCGAACAATTCGTTGAACTCCCACTAGGTGGAGCGGAAATTGATGAATCAGCGGCCCGATGTTGTTTACCACGAGCCCCACCACCGTCCATGTTTTGCAGGATCACGTGTTTTTGTTTGCAAGTGTGAAGGCCAAAACACACTGACGTTTTTATCTGGCCAGTGACGTCAAGCGAAAAAATGCCCAAGAATGTGTAGAATTCGCCAGTCGTCAGAAAACCCCGTTCCGCCGGAGTCGTGTGCCTCGAGTGTCGTGCGCGATTATCAAATTCAAGTGCGCTAAAGTGGCGAACGTGAAAACAAAAACAAAAGAGCGACGCGCGGGGGCCCCTCGCGTCCGTCCGTTCCCGAGCGCCTCAGTTGTGTGCGAATCTAAAAATACTGCTAACGTTGCAATTTTCATTAAAACTCTGTACTTGTTTGTGTGTTTACTTCCAGTGAGGATTCTTATTGGCAGCTAGTTGTAACACTTGTAGTTGATTGGTGGCGTGCTTTTATTGAATATATTCATGTGACCTTTAGCTAAACTTGTGTGCGTTCGCCGGAATCCGCGGGGCCCCCTTGATCGGCGCGAGTGCCCCCTCGATCCCAGCAGCTTCGGCGGTGTACCCAGTGAGTCACGCGCGTTGTTTTTTTCTCGCGCGAGGTGAATTTCAGATAGTGACCCGAGCGCGGAAATCAAACGGATCCTTCGATTAACACTTATCGCTCTTACTACAAGTTTTCGGGTGCAAAGTGCGCCTTACCAGACGTCCAAATAAAACGCAACGGTGAGTGCGCCAATGTTTACCTTCGCTTGTTTGTTTACGTTCCGTTGTGCAATCGATACAGAATTTCGCGACATTTTCGTTTTCCAATTGAGCGGAATCAACTTTCATCGCCTTTAGATTGTGTGCCCGCTCGCACGGACTATTTTTACGGAAGGCGCAAGGTTACGCGGCGGCGGCGGCACGCGGAAAAAGTGTTTTCGTTTTTCGGTCCAATCGGATCGCAGGAAACTGTAAACAAGCGCTTCCTGCTCGAAATACCAAAATTTACATAACGGCCTTTTTTTCTCTCGCCGCCGCGCGAATTTTTCACGTGATGCAACCGGGAGCGATTTTTGCTTTCGGAGCGCTGAAATGACGCAAACGGATTTAATTGGTAAAATGCACATTATGCAAACATTACCTTCAACAATGGTTTCATTTGCATGTTTAATTATAAGTTCAAGTATGCGGTCATTCTTTACAAAATTATCATCAAAACAACAAACTTGCAAACGTGCAAATGATCTTCGCTGTGCCTATAATTCAAAATGGTTTCATGCAAGAGCTGCTGTGGAAATTGAATAGCACATTTACACAATTGTGTCTGTATTTTTTAACCCTTTCAGCCCAACCAATTTAAAATTACGAAATAATTACTAAAATAATGTTGGCTAGGCTTGGGTTAGGGGTTGGTGAGACAATACCAGAGGGCGTTTTGCATTAGGGGTTGGTGAGACAAACAGAAACCATGGGGCGTTTTGGGTTCGGGGTTGGTGAGAGAAACAAAAACCAGAGGGCGTTTTGGGTTAGAGGTTGGTGAAACAAACAAAAACCAGGGGGCGTTTTGGCTTAGGGGTTGGTGAGAGAAACAAAAACCAGAGGGCGTTTTGGGTTTGGGGTTGGTTAGACAAACATTATATTTGAATTAGTGTGTTTATTGATATTTATATTGCATGTGGAAATATCACGAATCATTGAGTTAAAATAATTTTTAACCCTGCGCAGGCAACCTGTTTTTTTTTTACTAGGCGGCCGGCAACCGGGGACAAATTCGGTTTTGGTCAATTTTAATGCCCTTAGAGTCGTCCGATTTTTGTGAAACCTACGGGAAATTTTCAATTAAGTCTTAAACTACATATTCCAGAAGGTATTTTTCAGAAATATTTAATTACTTGGCCGCAAAAAAATTTAACAGCAAAAAAACAGCATTTCGGGACTTTACTAAATAATTCATATCTCGTCCCCTAATTGATATTAAAAAACTTATTCTAGGGATTTATATATTTGATATATATGATAAAAACAATGTACCCAGATTTGGCTCCGTGCCAAAGACCATGTTTATTTCAGCCTTTTATCGTTTCTGAGATACTGAGTAGGGGTAAAATTCACGAGCACGATATTGTCCCTGGTTGCCAACACCCAAGGGTTAAAAGAGTGGTTTACGGCGGGAGACCATGTAGAGTTAAATGGTTTGCTTATGCTGAATGCTTCTACTCCATTATACATGTCCGATAACATTATTACTTTGTTTGTGCAGCATGTGCTGTACAAATTAAAATAAGTGTTTTGATATGTGAGCTCCTGTTTAATCAGTTGGAATGTGTTTTTCGCCGGCTCCATTTCTGTGACCTACACAATTCTGCAGTGTTGTATTACAAACCTGTAGTGTAGGTCATGGAGCCGTCACAATTGCCACCACTGCAAGTTGTTAGTTCAATTATCGATGGTCCGAATTTTTGACATCCGGATTATCGATGCTTTACTGTAGCTATTTTATACAAACATTAGAATATCAGAGTTTTGTATTTATTATGAAACTTTTGGGGTTTTTTTGTAGTCTATTTTTAGGTGTCTATTTTTAAAATGCGAGTCAACACTCGAGGGCTATTATTAATTTGAAAGCTTTGTTAATAGACACGTTGTCGTGAGGCTTTTAAAACCTTAAAGCCAAAAGTAGACGACAATAAATCAACGACCTCGCCAACGTTAATTATAGAATGTAATGCTGTATTTTCCAATTTACGGAAACTTTAATATTTTAGTATTTCAAAATGTCAGCAAGTCTTTTCCATTGTAGGCCGAGTAAAAATATATTTATTTCTAACCACCTAGTGGGGTGGCTATCGGGTTTGAGCCTCCCCCCAAGTTTTTAACAAAGTTTCGATAGTGTTTACATTTGTGTCTTTCAAATTGAACTTTTTTTCCATTTGTTGTACTTCGTTCGTATTTTTGTATTCAATTTTGTCTATTCATGTGAGTAATAAGAATTATTATAACTATAGAATTATGGAAAAACTTTGTAAGATCCACGTTGTAGATTATGAAGAGTTTTGTATTTTTTGAAATTATTTTGTAAGTAACCCTAGAAAAAATTATAGGGGAATTTTATTTTATTTGAATGAATTACATTCATTCAAATTTTCTGTAAACTCTATTGATATTCTAAATAAAACACTATTACTTTGTTTGTTTGTATAACTTCTATTGATATTCGTTTGCTTATATAACTCCCAAATTTAGAATTCTTGATTTCGGTTCGGTGTAGTAGGAAGTTGCAAGCTTCAAGGACGATGATGGTGGTCATTCATTATTCATAACCTACACATTTATTCGTGCATTATTCACTGGACATTAACACGGACATAACATTTGTCTGGCAATTATTAACTTGAAACTGTAAAATAAAAACTTTTTTTCGCAAACGGGGGGGAAAGTCGATTTCTCAGCTGTCGAAATCGCGAGAGAAATAATGTTTCTCACCCAATGGAGAGAAACTACGGAGAGAAGTAATTATTTTATTATACATCAATGGAGAGAAATTCGTGATTTTTCTTGAAGTGCAAATTGTTTTAACAGATTTTCTTATTTTTCTCGCAATTCTCTTGATTAACCTGTACAGAAAAAATTCTTAGTCAAAATGCAAATTCGAAAACATGTGATCATGTGATCTCACTTTTTCTTTGCGGAGATTTCTATGAGAAATTGCTGCTTTGTTTAGAAATAAATTTGCTTTCACATCCTTAACCAGTTAGCTGTGTGCATACTCGAATAATTGGCAATATTTTGTGTTATGTCTAGTAGGTACTTGTCGTTTTGCCATTTCTTCATGACGAGTGTACTTGTCAGAAAAAACAAAAAAGAAGAAATGGCAATATTTTGTATTTTTGTAGAGAAGATACTCGTTATAACAGAAAATTTTGCCATTTGTCATGACGAGTATAACACAGTTAACTGGTTAATAATAAATTATATATCTAGGGAAAGAAATGCTTGATTTTTCCTGAGGTGCGAGCGAAATCCCAAGGGATACAACACGCTGAGAGAAAAATAGCATTCTCTCCTGAAAATTTTTTTTACAAATGGGATTTTAAGAGTAAAATGTTCGTCTCTAAAACCTAACCTAGAAAAAAATCCTGTCGGCAGTGACAGTTAAAATAAATAATGGAAACTCGTACAGAAAAAACGTTAGGGAGAGAAGTAATAATTCCTCTCCCTTGAGCGAGAAATGTTATTTCAACACGGGTGTGAAGTTAGCAATAGATCTAGGGAGATAAGTAATAATTCCTCTCCCTTGAGCGGGAAATGTTATTTCAACACGGGTGTGAAGTTAGCAATAGATTTTAAAAATTCATATCTCGGAGAAAAGAAAAGCAATTCGAAAAGAAAGTGAACCATACCATTAGGGAAGGTCTAAATCAATAACACAAAAATAATCAACACTTAATTTTAACCCTTTATATTTTTTCACCCCTTTCAATTTTTTTTTTTTTAATTTTGCAATCTGCCATAAATAAATAAAAATGCTTATTCTCATCACTAATACAAGTACTTTAATAATCAAGAGTCAAAGAAACGTTACGGGCACTCCTTCAACAAAAAAAAAAATTCTCCCCAAGTCGCAGAAATCCACACCTCGCGATATAAATCTCCATTTTTGACAAAGTTTGCAATCAACCATAATTAAATAAAAATTCTTATTCTTATCACTAATAAAGGTACTTTCATAATCAAAAATGAAGATTTATATCCCGAAATGTGGATTTCTGCGACTTACGGAGAAATTATTTTTTTCTGGGTTGAAGGAGTGCTCGTAACGTTTTTTTGACTTTTGATTAATAAAGTACTTGTATTAGTGATAAGAATAAGAATTTTTATTTATTTATGGCAGATTGCAAACTTAGAAAAAAAAAATTGAAAGGGGTGAAAAAATATAAAGGGTTAAAATTAAGGGTTGATTCTTTTTGTGTTATTAATTTCGATCTTCCCTAATGGTATGGTTCACTTATTTTTCGAATTGCTTTTCCTTTCTCCGAGATATGAATTTTTAAAATCTATTGCTAACTTCATACCCGTTATTTCAACAGCTGAGAAATCTCGATTTTCTCTCCTATTTGTGAAAAAGGTAATTTAATGGCTCTATTAAATCTAGTGGACACGCTTTAATAAATGCAAAAAACACGCATAATGAATATTAAAGGTACTTTGCTGATTAGCAAATAAATATTTCCATGCCCGAGACACAAATGCTAATATTAGAGTTTTTTTTTTATGTGCACTGCGACAACAACTCTAGGAAACTTTTAATCTCGCTGAAACTGAAAGATAAGATGCTCGGATACTTGGAATATAATATGATTGACGAAAACATTTCAGTGTGTTCATAGAGTCTGTAAAAATATAAAACGATAGATATTGAAATAATTGTTCAAAAATTATGAGCATAACATGGGAGTCTTGTATCCGAAGTATTGGATATTGAAATAATAGCTACATCATTACCGAGTAAAAATTTAAATATTTGTAATTTGGAAAATACAAAAATGGTGAGTATAGCATGAAATCTTGTATCTGAAGCATTGAATAATTGGAAAATACAACGCCTGTTCATGGTGACATAACATAAAATGCAAGGATTGTAATGCCTGCCACGTGAACTCATTTTATTATTTACAGTAAATTTTTTCATGGAAGTGAATTGTTCATTTTCAGTGTCAACTGCATTCAACATCTGACCTTTGAGCGTTGTTTACACCAAAGGCAATACTTTCTGGAATGCGATTTTAAAAAGTAACATAAGCGTGCAGGAAATTGCAAATTTGCAAATACTAAAAACTTGTTTAATATTTATGAACTTCATTTTCTTGATAGTTGGTAAATATTCTTTCTACTTACTGCTATATATTTTTTAGATTATTAATGTTTACACCTATTCTATATAGAACTCTTAGGGCTATTGACCTCGTGCATTTTTAATTATGTGGACATTAATATTGATGCCCAGTGGCAAGTGAAAAAATTCTCTGAATGATTCATTTTGAAACCAAGATGAAGACAATTTTAACCCAGATATGCCTGACATTAAATTTAAAGGAAAATAAATTATGTGTTAAATGAAGTAATTTGGATATAAGAAACACAGAAATACATTTTTTTTATATAAAATATTAATTAATCTTCACCAAATGCATTTGTTCTGAGAGAAAACTGTAGATGGCGCTGACAAGCTGACAATCTTGGACTTATAATTTTAGGATGGAATTTAAAATTACCGTCCTACACTATGGGCTAATCTGGGTTAATTGTGATAAACAGTATTGTTTATTTTCCTTGTGTAATTAATATTCCCAAAAAAATAAATAATTTCACCAAATAATGCAAAAAATACAGAAAAAATAGTATAGAATATTATACCATAAGATCAGAAAGTCGAAAATAGTTGGCAGCACATTTTCTGAAAAATCCCATAATTATTGAAGTAATATTATATTGGCTGCTATAAATTCTTCAGTACATTGCACGTGCGTTTCGTTTATTTTGACATCTTGTTGTTTTTTTGAGGTTACTTGTCTTAAATATCGGCAGGAATAAACACAAAACTAGGAATTTTTAAAACAAGTCGACAAGACGTCAAAATAAACAAAATGCACTCCACTGGAGAATTCTAGACAGCCAACATAATATCACTTGAATTGTTTCCCTATTTTCTGAAAATGTGCTGTCTACCATTTTCAACTTTTTGATCTCACCGTATTTGATATTAACGCCATTACTAATGGATACACAAGTCAGAAATTTCACAAACATTAAAAAATACATAATTGTTTAATTTAAATAATCATTTACAGAATAATAGCATTTTTTTACCAACATTCGATTTGAATTGGTTAGAATTTAGGTTTTGAATGCGTTTAGGTAAATGAGCAAACAGTAGATGCAGTTAGCTTCGAGAAAGAAATATTGATAATTCAAAAATATTTCACCATCAAATAGTCCGACAAAGTTAAGTTTTCTTGCTTGCTCAGCGGGAAAACATTGCAAGTTCTTCAAAATCTAAATAGTCGATCAACAATTTAATATTGTGAATATTATTATATACGTTTCACAATATTTGTAAACTATGATAGTCCAATTGTAACAAAAAAAAAACACTTGATGTAAATTGTTCGGACAACTGCTGGAAACGCCGAAGAACGATTAAATTTAATTTTTCTTCAAAAATTTATTTTTGTATTTTTTTCAAGTCTAGAATCCCATTCTAAACACTATTTGTTCATAAAAATTATTTGTGAGACTTACAGAAACTGAAAACGATTAAATTTATATTTTCTTAAAACATTTATTTTTGTAAACTTTACATGATAATTTACCTGTTATCTGCTGAAATAACAGTAGAAATTCGTAAACAAAATGGACAGCATTTTCTTGCATAATCAATAAGCGAATGTAATGTTATTAACTATTGCATCAACATCGATTATCTCAGTATTTATGCCGTTGTGTATTTTTCTGCTGCTCGTTCATGCTATCAGTGTCAACATTTTGATATTTAATTGGCCGGTGTGTCGGCGGAAACATTCAAATTGTGATTCTAAATTGAATCAATTTCGCGAGTAATCGATCAATCAGTGACGAGAGCACAATTACCGGTCTGCGCGATTTCTGTTTAGAATATAATAATCAATTTTGACACTAAACGGAAAAGTGTATGCCTTAACCTCTTCACGCCCAGATAGCCACATATGGCAACAAGCGAAAAAAAAGATGACGAAAATATTAAAAAAAAAACTCCTTTTATTTATTTATTTATTTCCCAACAGAAAAACAGGTTAACCATTTACAGGGAAAACTTACAAAATAAGAAACATGAGACACAAAATTAATCTTACAAATTAATTTAAAAAAATATAGCAAACAAATATAGCAATATTGCGCCATCTATGGAATATATATACAAACATCTTAAAGAATTGTTACATACAATTAAATACACATATAACAACTTCTATTTTTTGTTTGTCGCAATTCTTCATGGACTATCGACCTCTATGGAATATTTTCTCATATTTTTTTTTGCATAAATGGGCAACTTTGTGACAGTGGAATAATATTTTGTAGAAAAACGTAACGACAAAAAAGTAATTTTTCAATAAACTTGGGATTATACTACAACCCAATCAAAGCAGCTTGGGGTTGAAATGAGTGTGTAATGAGTAATTTTTGTTGTGACTTTTTTGAAAATTAATATTTTAAGAGGGGCGCTCCATGGCGGAGTGGATTAGCACCTGCTTTCGATGCGAAGCGCTGTGGGTTCGAGCCCCACGCCGGGCGGTTAAATTTTATTTACGAAAATTTGCCATTCGGATCCATGGATGTTAGTGTTTGTCCTATTTCATTATAAATATGAAATTTAACAAATAGTAAAAATCGGTCGTGGCAGAATAGCCAAGTAGCTTACGCCAATTTCCCCAATATCATTCACTCTCCTTAACCCGCGTTTCCATCAAACATCCTTCCTTTATACAAAAAAAAAAAAATATTTTAAGTTGTCAAACTCTTAAACAAAACAGAATTGAGCTCCTCAAATATTTTAATATATCCACAGAACGACTACCTTCCAAATTAACTAATGTGTTCATTTTTGGGTGTATGAATTTTTTTATTAACTTTTCAAGTTGTCAAACAAAAGAAATACTGATATAGAATTTCTTAAAAATGTAAGTACATATATTCATAAAACATCTGCCTTTAGAATTAACAATGATTTTTGAAAATGTGTAAATTTTTGCGTGTTATGAATTTTTGAAAATTATTTTTTTTAAGTTGTCGAATATTTGAAAAAAAAAAAAATTAATACTGTTATGATTGAATTCCTTAAAAACGACAATAAAATCATAATACATGTATCTTTAAAATTAACACAAATATTCATGATTCTAAATAGAATAAATTTTGCTAGTAATCATGGCACGAAGAATTTCTAGCTCAAGAACATTTGACACTAAATGAAAAATTGTATGCCTTAAGATGACCGATAATTTTAAACAAAAACAGTTTTTCTTATTGCAGACAAAAATGGGAGACTACTACTTGGATCCCGGAATCACCGTGAAGCAGGAGCCGGCCGTGGAGAACTCCATAAACATCTCAGCGAGCGTGCCCATCCCGGTCAGGCGACTCGAGATCTCCTCCGACTACAGAGACTTCACCTTCGACCTGGACTCCCAATCGCCCGGCTACCAGGACGTGATCGGGCAGATACAATCCCAAGAGTCGCTCGACATTAACACCATGTGGAGCACGAAGCTGCTAACGTCGGACATGGACGTCGGAAAGAGCGAGCCTCTGATCCACATGGACGACGACGACATCTTCCAGGTGGACAAGGCCGACCTGATACAAGGCCCGACCCTGGCCGAACTGAACGCCAACGACGAGAACCTTCTAGCCGATCTGAACTTCGACGACCTCTTGCTGCCCGAGGAGAGCTCCTACAACTACCTAAACTCGCAGGTGGCGCAATCGAAGTTCGCCAACGCTACGTTCGTGCAAATTAACAATAACAATAACTCAAATAACAACAACGCGCCGCTGTTCGGGACCTCTTGCCCGCAGACCGGGTTCGGATTCTACAGGGATCTGGATTACGGTTCCTCCGCTCCCCTGGAGAGTTTCAAGACGACCCCGGCCACGTTCTCGCCGACCAGTCAGAACAGCTCCACCTCGTCCCTGATGTACCAGTCGATTCCGTCTCCCGTTTCTCCGATACAGCAGAAGCACAGCACGCTGCACGAGCTGTTGAAGAAGGACAGTTACAATTCGCCGGACAGGTCCGCCCTGGGGCAGTCGGTGCCCGGGCCCAGCAACATCTCCATGAATCCGGCGACGATGCGGATGCAGCGTTTGTCGCAGAATTCCAGGCTGTCTTCGTCGGCGCCCACCCACCTCGGTTTGGACCAGTTGTGGCAGAGGAGGGAGCCCAGGAAGCACCTTCTGTCGACGGGCTCGCTGGTCGAGGCGGGGTCCACGTCTTCGTTGTCGACGGGGGGTGTGTTGAGTCCGGAGGCGCAGGATTTGTCGCATGATGAGTTGGATAGTGATGAAGATAGTGATCATTATGAAGATTTTTCTTCTGATAATGGTGAGTTTCAAGTTTTTTTTTTAACAACCTTAACCCTTTCGGTACGGGTATATCTGGCAATATCACACCCGACGGACGTAAAAAATGTCCATTTTTCAAACATCGATTTCTAGTGTTGGATTTTGCTCCGAAACTAAAAACAAATCTTAATGGTGAGCGTTATTCGGATATAAAAACAAGTAAACGTTTAAATGACTCTTTTTTGTCGAAAAGAGTCCATTTTTGAAGTGACTTACAAATGAAAAAGTAAGTGTGAACAAAAAGAAAACAAAAAAAAGGTCCACTTTGAAAATTCTTAAATTTATCCCTAAAAACAAGACCAAAAAAGTCCTCATTTCAAAAAATTTTCAATTTGATGTCAAATATTTTGACATTTTAAATGTTATTTTTTTACTATCTTGTAAGCAACTGTGTTTGTTTGCAATAAATAAATATAATATAAATAAAGTATGTGCATTATATAATTAATAAGTCATATAAACATTAATATTAATGACCAAGAATAAATATCAAGAAGTTGATATATATCCGATATATTGATATTTATATAAATATCGGATATTTTCCGAACCCTGGTTACAACGCTTATTCATGTGACCCGTCCTGAAAGGGTTAATTTAGTAGAGCCTTTATTGCCGGTAATAATAATGTTATTGCCCAACAATTACAGGACACTATAATTAACGTGGCCATACATCCCACTTTCAGGCAGTCTGCCCCGCTGTCCCCAGCGAGTGGAAAAATGTCCCGCTTTCGCAAACAGATCAAACGATAATTTGAATAATATAAACAAATATAAGGATCAGATTATGACGGTTGACTGTTTATTAAACAATCAACGTCACCTTGTGTGTGATGCGAAATTTACAAAAACCTTTTTATCAAAGAAAAAAACCCTCATTTTCGTGGTTGTAATATTGATGGATTGACAGCGGCATCTATTGGCAGCCATGAGTAACAGGATACCGCCATCTAGAGGTTTTTAACGGTACTGTGATGAATATCACTTCAAGAACGTTCTTGAAGTTTCAGTACATTCTAGAATAAGGTTTGGAGCCATACAAAACAACGCCACAAGAGAGTTCTTATTTGGTGATAAATGCGAAGTGAACTCGGGAGTGATAAGTTGATAAGTTTTTTAATAAAAAGTAGTACAATACTAATAAGTATTTTTTACAAAATTCTTTGGGCGTCCTGCTTTGATGAAAAAATAAATCGTCATGTTACTTATAATTACTTACATACAAGTTAAGTTTGGTAATGAAAAATGAGATAAATGTGGGTCAAAACTGGTCTGCAGTTGTTATTCATGTTCCGGGAACTAATTATTCTTTCTTTTCTTAACCCTTTAGATACTAAAAAGTTTTCAAGAAACTGGCTGCCTGATCGCAAAAAAAACAAAGACTGAAAATTTGATAAATTTTATTCCATTAGAACCAACGTATCATGTTACTAGTGGTCTTCAATAAGCGATTCACGGCATAAAAGAACGGCAAAAAATATGTGAATCGCTTATTGACGACAGCCGTAGTTACGGTAAAGTTCACCCGAGTCGCTTATTGACGACAGCCGCAGTTACAGGGTTAACAAGCAAGTGAAATGTGTGAATTTGACACTTTTACGACAGTTTTGAAAAAATTCAATTTTACAAGGGTTTCTTTATTCTTGCCTGAGTGGCAATGAAAAATGAGATGAATATGGATCAAAACCGGTCCGCAGGTGTTGTTGATGGGATAACGATAATGAAATCTTATTATTGAAACGTTGCCGTCTTCCGTAGCCTCACTTCCGAATTTTTACGAGCTGCCACTGACCTTTACCCCGTAGTAATTTCGAAATCAAACATTCTCCAACATGAATGATCATCAACAAATCCACAAAAATCCGACTTATCTCTCACTCATTGATTGCACTTATCTGAACTAAAATTTCCTTGACTTGCCCGATTGATAAACGTATGATATAATAAATATCACGTTTTAGATATGAGAAATTGATGCAAGAATGGCGTAATCTCAGGAATACAACAAAAAAAAAACTATTTAAAATAGTGGAATTGTTTTTAACGCAGTTAAATTTAACACTCACATGAGCGATGTTGTACAAATGTAACAATCGCAGTTTTAAGGTTAAGAATAATTTTCGTTTTTAAAGTTATCGATATTTATTTATTAATATACGGTAACACCATTTTTACAAACTATACACATGGATATATATGCAGATTTATGATTTCTTGAATAGCAAATTTCAAAGAACGACAATGATAGTGTTTTAATGTTCCAAGCTTTGACTATATACATATGGACTGCTAACGCCAACTTCATGTGTGTCTCCAAGCAACAGTGGCGCAGCGGGACCCTAAGTGGTTGCGTATGTTACTAAATTGGTAGCTATTTTGTGTCTATGACATATGACTCTATGAGCTCGCATTGCATATTGTGATACCCTGCAATTTATTCACACCTTTGAATATATAAACATTCATATTGTCAAATATTCACACTATGTCAAAATATTACTATGCGAAAGGCTGCAATACGTCGACGTATATATGCCAACGCGGTTATAATACTCGTCAGCCAGCCGATGTACACGTCAGTTGACTTTTGACTTATAACCTAAAATTCTGTATTAGATTTCCATCAAATCCGGAACTTCGCAAATTATGGGTTGATGTTTTGCTTGTAAATAACAGGCAGGAACCGAGTTGCGGAAATATGCTCACATTTGCATTCTCCACTTTGCTCATGAATACATCGAGAAATATTTTTTTTTGCTTTCCGGTTTTTAAATTACGCTCCATTTTCGGCTCCGGGGCGGGACTTATATCGGGCTCCAGCTTGCGGACAACTTTTGGAGCAGCGATCATATGGGAATTGGACGGGGAATAGCAGTCCATATGTCAAAGGTTCCAAACATATCCCGTGAGATCAAAAAGTCGAAAATAATTGACAGCACTATTTCTCAAAATAGGGATAATAATTCAAGAATGAATATTATGTTGGCTGCCTGAAATTCTCCAGCATGGTGCATTTTGTTTGTTTTGACGTTTCGTGGTTTTTTGGGGTTACTTGTTTTAAGAATAGTTTTGTGTGTCTCTTGTGTTGTCTATCTAAAACATTAAAAGTTCTCCTCAGAATCATTCATCAGTGTTTTTGCTTTCGTTAGGACAGTTCCGAGTGTTGTTTTTGCAATGGTCAAGAGATGGCGCATTAGTAAAGAAAAATTAAGGCAGAAGAGTTGGTTTATATATGCTTGCAGCGGTGGCTCGTGGATTTCCATAGAGGAGGCTAAGACAGAGATGCCGCTCGTGCTGTACTACTTACTCTTATGGAGGAAGCTGCTGTTTTGCTCAAATTTTCTTCAGTAGCCTCCTCGGCGAACATCCACGAGCCGCCGCCGCTGTTTTCTTGATTAAATTTAATTTAAAAAAAGACAGTGACATCTGGTGTTAATAGTTGGAAAAGTGGCCGGGGTTTTTCTAGTCACAATATGTAGTGACTTATCAAGCATAACTAGTTTTTCTAATGTTTTGTTAATCATTATCAGAAATGCTATCTAATAAATTACTCAAATACTTCTTTCTGCTCATAAATCATTCTGAAAGCAAAATAGGGACAAATTCTTGAATAATATATTAAATTGATTGAATTCCCGTCTAAAACTAGTGTTTTATACTATTTTCTCCATGAAGGTCAACTCTGAGAAGTGAGTCGCGGAGTCACGTGACTCCTGTGGAAATTTCCTGCTCCGCTCTTTGTTTTCGGGGTTAAATTTTACCAAAAGCTTCTCATTTTTTCGAATTGTCAAGTAAAACTTATGCTCAAAGTTTCGTGTTAATGCCTGTAGCGGTTTTTTCATTTTTCATTTTCATTTCTTCCAGAAGTTGTTAAAATCTCCTCTATGATGACATTCAGCGATTTTTACGTATCATTACACCCTTTGTGAGAATAGGGTTGCCGGCTCCTTGCTCCAAGTTGTACGTGATCGTCGGGTTTTTAAGAAACACTTCTTAAAGATATTCGCCCAAAATGTATAGTTTTTATTCCTCTCTAAATTTTACAGTTTTTGCCTTCATATCAATCCATTAAATGTGTGGAGGCTTTGTACCGCCTGACAATTCTGTGCTGGTGAGTAGTTATGAGGTCGAAACTGGTCTGCAGTTAGACACGAGGAAATAATAATTTATTTACTCGGCAAGTTGCTTTCTGCCGCCTGTCGATTCTGTGCCGGTGAGACCATATGAGGTCGAAATCGGTCCGCAGTTAGACACGAAGAAAAATAATTTATTTACTCGGAGAGTTACTTTCTACAGTCAATTATATGCTGGTGAGACCATATCAGGTCGAAACCGGTTTGCAGTTGGACGCAAGGAAATAATTTATTTATAAATGGAAACCCTCCGTTATACAGATGCTTTAAATTTTTTTTTTATTACCTTTAGTTTTAATAGTTCGGCATGCTTCATTTTATGTAAACAACAAATCGTCGTCAGCTTACATCCAAAACCAGATAAGTCCATTTTTTTTAATTTTTAACATAATTACAGTTTTCTGCCTAAAACTAAAAAAAAAACATCATATTCTATCGTATCGATAAAAGAAAACGAATGTAAGATCTGTATTCAACATCCAAATCCTAAACTCCACTCAGGCCGCACAATCTTACATCCGGCACCTCGCCTTGAACGTGTACATTAACACCGCAAAAAATATCCGCAAAATAACGCCGCGGAACCTTGGAGATAAATTTGCATACTGACAAATTGCAGGTGACTCGGACGACGACGACGAACACGGCAAGAGCCCGGGCAAAAAGGAGCGGTTCTTCTGGCAGTACAACGTCCAGGCGAAGGGCCCCAAGGGCCAGCGGCTCATCCTCAAGACGAAGACCGAGAACCCGCACGTGCTGAACGAGATCACGGATCCGGTGTTCAGCGTCGATTGCGCGGTCAGGGGCATCAAGCACAGCGGGAAGGCGAGGAAAGGCGACGGCAACGATCTGACGCCGAACCCGCGGAAGCTTTACAGTATTGGCAAGGAGCTCGACAAGCTGGGGAAGATCATCAACGACATGACGCCGGTCAGCGAGCTGCCCTTCAACGTGCGGCCGAAGACGCGGAAGGAGAAGAACAAGCTGGCCTCGCGGGCGTGCCGGCTGAAGAAGAAGGCGCAGCACGAGGCGAATAAGATCAAGTTGCAGGGGCTTGAAAACGAACACAGTAAGTTTAGAAAAATGTATAGCCCAAAAAATTATTAACCTAGTTGTCAACGCTACAAAAAAAAAATCAAAGAGTTTATGAAAAACATTTACTAACAAAAGATGAGCAGTTGTTTGTTATCTTCAACATGTCAATATTTTTCATACTAAGTTTTTTAATTGAAATACCTTATTATTTATAAGCAAAGCTTTTCCTTCTCTCCTATTGGGTGTCAAGGTATTCTTTTCAACCCACGAAATAACTCCACAATTATTGTAGATTAGAATACAACACTAGCTTTTTTATACCTCTATATTTTATTTATGTGACTAGTTTCGACCATTCACTGGTCATTGTCAAACATAAGTATGTGTTTTATTCCAATCTACAATCAAGATGTACCACGAAGTAAACACCGCCAACATTAAACATTCAACAATTATTATTGAGCAATAATTTTATAAAAAATTGCAGGGCGGTTGCTGAACGGTATTAGTCAAGCTAAGCAGCTTGTTGTGATGAAATTCAAGAACGGGGTCTCCGATAAGCAGGACGAGTTCATGGAGAAAATCGTCAAGTCGGCAACAAGTAAGTGCTCATCGTCGTTTAACGAAGACTGTTTATTGTTTAACAAATAATTGCAGAGGTGAAAATAGCGGGCCAAACGACGGAGTACGTGAACCGGATATTGGAGAAAGTGAAAAGTGGGGGGTTGCATATCACCATGGAGGATTGTATGTAGTAACTAGTTACCTGCGCTAACTCTAAGAATCTCCATTACATGATATTTTTATATATTATTATATAATTGATGGATGCACTGAATAAGCTTAATTTACATAATATCTCTATATATTCAAATATTGTAACTGCATGAGAAGTTAATGATAATCCGTACCAATTAAACTAGTAGTAAGCATGATAGGTTAACCACTAGCTGCATATTTATTTATCGGTAGTACCAGGCAGTTTTTTTTTTAATTTCGTTATAATAATAGTTCCTATTAGAGTAACGTTTGTTTCTTTTTTGTTTCATTTATATCAATCGGAAGTGGTTTTTCGTAATATTTGTTTATAATTAGCGTAGACGTGGAAGACGGGGCGCAGTTCTGGGCTTCTAGTAGTTACTTTTTGTAAAGGAAAATACGCTTTTTCGAACGAGTACTCAACTTACCAGAACTGATAAGCTACAGCAGGGATTTTTATATGTGAAATGAAAAATTTTTAAAAGACGAAATTATTTATATAGATATATACATTTAATTGGTAGTCGTAGGACTGTTTATTAATACATGTATTCTTCGTATTATATGCTGTTTACACACTTAGTGTATTTTACTTGGCGGTTCTATTAGAAATTAGTGTTAATTTTAGGAGTGTTCAGCAGAATGCATTTGTTTCGTTCTACGTTATACGGGTCGGGCGAAAAAACAACAAAGCGAGATGAGTTAACTGAATCGTTTTCTTTAAGTGGCTTCAGCGGGAAAACGACACAATCACAATCAATTTGTAATCAACACAAGCCGGAGATTATTTTGTAATTTAACAGAAACAACGAATTAACCTGTAGTTTTATAAAATTTTCTCCTAAAATTATATCTGGAGTATTGGCGACGCCATCTATCATTTTTTTATTCGAATAAGTACGTTCGGTGATCATTCGTTTAACATTTGACAGAAAAACGTTTTCTGCATTTTTAGATTTTAATCGCTTGATCTAAAAAAAAAATATTCAAACCTCGGGCAAAAGAGAAACTGTAATTAATGGTGTTATTCTGAACATTTTTTTTTAATGGAACACCCTGTATTTATTCAAGTTATTCGGGGGCATTCCATTAAAAAAAAATGGGTTATACCGCTTTGAAATTTGCAAAGTAATACACCTTGTATTACTAAATTCAAATTTCTCATTACCAAAATTTTTCTTATTAACCACACTGCGAGGGAGAGAGAGAGAGAGGGAATACATTTATTGAGACACTTTTACAAAAGACCTCGACAGGCAATTGTCACACTGAGATTTTTGCTAAAAGTAGTTATTACCTTTAAAACATGAGGTCGCTACAATTTTTTAAAGTTGAGCTTGCTTATGCATCATATTTAGAGAAAAAAATTGTAAATTGGCAACACTGTAACATAATCCAAAACTAAATGGACAAAAATGTAGAGGTTGAAAACTTGAGTGAATACAGGGTGTTCCATTAAAAAAAATGTTTATTTTTGTTATACCGCAAAATTGGGACACCCTGTATGTTTGAAAATAATTTTACGACATAGGGATTTTTAAATCAATAAATTTTCGTATGAAACAATTTTTTCTTTCTTTCACATGAAAGGCGCTAGGAAAGCTTGACGCACTGTATACATGAAGTTGGTCGTGCTGTAGACGTTGCACTGTTGCCAATTTGTGTACAACCGGGTTGTTCAGAATACAGTTTTTAACAGCGCTGTTCAATTTCACATAACATTGCAACGTTAATAACGTTTGTTTTTTCTTAAAGTTTTGAAAAGTCACTTTCTTTTTTTCTTAAACTGTTGAACAGTGACTTTTCGTGTTTCTTTTTTCTTAAACTTTTAAAAAGTTACTTTTCGTGTTTCTTGTTTCTTAAAGTTTTGAAAAGTTGCTTCTCGTGTTTCTTTTTTCTTAAAGTTTTGGAAAGTCACTTTCTTTTTTCTTAAAGTTTTCAAAAGTTACTTTTTGTGGTTCTTGTTTCTTAAAGTTTTGAAAAGTTGCTTTTCGTGTTTCTTTTTTCTTAAAGTTTTGAAAAGATACTTTTCGTGTTTTTTTTTTCTTGAAGTTTTTGAAAAGTTACTTTTCCCGCTTCTTTTTTCTTAAAGTTTTGAAAAGTCACTTTCTTTTATCTTAAACTGTTAAACAGTGACTTTTCGTGTTTCTTTTTTCTTAAACTTCTAAAAAGTTACTTTTCGTGTTTCTTGTTTCTTAAAGTTTTGAAAAGTTGCTTCTCGCGTTTCTTTTTTCTTAAAGTTTTGAGAAGTTACTTTTTGTGTTTTTATTTTTCTTTAAGTTTTGAAAAGTTACTTTCGTGTTTCTTTTTTCTTAAAGATTTGAGAAGTTACTTTTTGTGTTTTTTTTTCTTCAAGTTTTGAAAAGTTACTTTTGTGTTTCTTTTTTCTTAAAGTTTTGAAAAGTTACTTTTCGTGCTTCTTTTTTCTTAAAGTTTTGAAAAGTCACATTTTTTTCTTAAACTGTTGAAAAGTGACTTATCGTTTCTTTTTTATTAAACTTTTAAAAAGTCACTGTTCGTGTTTCTTTTTCTTAAAGTTTTGAAAAGCCACTTTCTTTTTTCTTAAAGTTTTCAAAAGTTACTTTTCGTGTTTCTTTTTTCTTAAAGTTTTGGAAAGTCACTTTTTTTTCTTAAACTGTTGAAAAGTTACTTTTCTTGTTTCTTTTTCTTAAAGTTTTAAAAAGCTACTTTTCGTGTTTCGTTTTTCATTTTGAAGTTACTTGAATGAAAACATTAACTAAAAATTTCGCGCCCGACCCGAAAAAAATATATATTCGATTCTGTTTTTACAAGCGGTAAAAATGTGTGATGATACTGAAAAATAGTTGTGTTCAGTTTGTGATAAACCGATTGTTTTTTTGTTTTGTTTTCTTACACCCTGTACATATTTTTAGATTTTTATTAGTCTCGCATGCACATTTTGAGCTCAACGAGGAATTTTATCGTGGTACCACCACCACCGTACTAGTTTTTGTTTGTTTTAATTTCGTAAGGAATTTTTTATTTTATAAGAACGGCTGTGTTTCATAGGTTATAGGTACGAGTGCGCGAGCCAAGTAAAATACTTAAAACAACAAAAAAAAAAATACATATATTTTTGCATAGGATTAACGATAGTATATTTAAAATGTTCGTATATTTATATCTATATAGAGGTTAGATTTAGATTTTACTATTGTCCAAAGTTTGTTACATATTGTTGGTGTACAGAGAAAGAGAGAGAGAGAGTTGTTTCTATATATTTATCTTTTTTTAAGGTAACCTGAACAAATTTTTGTGGAAATTGCAGATTTTATACAGCGGTTATGATGCGTTTTTCAAATTTTTATTTATTTATATTTATACATATTCAGTGAACTATGATGTATGTATTATCTTGATACAAATAAAGTATGTACCTGGCATATTTTATTCTAAATAATTTTGGATCAAAATCAGCCAACCCAAAAATTTTTTCGTTTGTTTCCCGAAAATATAATTCATTGGCGCTGAATAAAACAAACATGATTGTTCAAAAGCAGATCAAACATTTAACCTTAAACTCCGCCTAGATTACTGTCGGCGTTGTTCAATCTCAGTTTAAACATATCCAAGTGCATTAAACGGCAGTTTATAACCTTGAAATAATTTATACTGAGTTTAAGGTAAGCTTAGTTTAAGCCACTATTGAACAACTGAACCTTAGTCATCTGGGGTTAAGCCAGGTTTATCGTAAGCCGGTATTATATTTTTGGCTGTGTAAAAGTTCTTTATGCGTGTCAGTCACCAAATTCATTTTTCAATTGTCATAGAAATGGAGCCTCGAGAAGAGGATTTAAGGTAAAAATACATTGAAATAGAAATGAATTTGTTAATAAACATTAAGGAATAGTAAATATCAATATATTTTAATTAATATTTACTCTTCCACAATGTTTGTTTAATGTAATCCTAGAACCTAACCTCAAATTATCCATTGTGTACTATTTGAAAGATCGTTTACACATCCGAAAATATAATACCAGTCGTTTAAGCCAATTTATTACCACCTTTGAAACTATTATGTAAAGTTGATTGTAAAAAAAATTGTTTAATTTTCGCAGCTCGATGAAGACTCCAATTCAGGAAGATGGAAAGTAAAATAGACTTAAGCTAAAGTTGCTTTGATCATCATTGCAAACAACTGTAGAATTCCGGACTCCAACTTAAACTCAAGTAACAATCGCTGCATCCGCCAACTGGTAAGTGAAGGCAATCTTGTTTTAAAAGGAATTTATTTGTAAATGGTGAACGCATGGTCGGTAGGATTGTTATTATGAACTAAACTATCAATTTAAACTTCTATTACTGTTTATGTTATCGGTGAAAGCGTGTGTTATTTATTTGATTAGGAAACGGACCGAAATTTAGGAAGATGGAAAGTAATATCCATTTGCGTTTGCCTGGGCGTTATCTCTTGCTGAGCCTACGTTTTTATTGTGACCGATAATTATTGAGCCGAAAATCTGTGATTTTTTTCTGAATCGGCTCAATGTTGAGAAACGATTCATTTGAGCCAATCCTAACCCGTTTCTTCATCTCTACTGTGCAGACGGTTGAAAATTTAACCCTTTAACTACGGGCAAAATTATACATGATTACAATGCCAACTTTTATCAAAATCAAACTTACTATATTTTCTTAACCTCCATTTTTTACAAATTTGTGAAATATTTATTTAAAAAAAAAAAAACACCAATTTACAAATAATGACTATGACTTTGATTTGTTCACCAAAAAGAACATTTAAAAGTTGTGAAAATATGTAAAATCTATGAAATATGTGAGATTTTTTCTCTTTGAATTAAAACACTGAATTGTCTATTGACAACTCCCGTAACACAAAGGCAGAATTACCAAGTCGCTTATTGGTAACTCCTGTAGGGTTAAGCAGAGTTGGTGATGTTATTAACTCTATATCATCAAAGAAATGATACTAAAATGCATGGCAAGGATTAATTAAAAAAAAAAACACTTGTTTTCGATACATTTTTTTGCAAACAATACAATCATACACCATTACCACATTCCGGCGGTAAATAACTCTGCCCGATAACAACCGTACTAACATCCACCTCCTTATGCATATTAACAATATGCTCCTTCGTCCTGGTCTTCCTGTTGAAAGCTTTCCCGCAGACCGGACAGCTAAACGGCCTCTCCTTCGTGTGCACCATTAGGTGCACCCTGAGCGTAGCCTTCCTGTAAAACAACCGCTTGCAAATCTCGCACTGAAAATTCCTTTCAACCGTGTGCACGTTCCTGTGCGCCTCCAGCGCTTCGACCTCCCTGAAAGTCCGATCGCAGAACTCGCACCTGTACGACCTGACCTCGCTGTGCGTGGCCAGGTGCTTGTTCAGGGTGGGACGGAGCGCGAACATTTTGCGGCAAACGGGACACTCGAAGCGCTTGTCGCCCGTGTGGATCCGCAGGTGGGCTCTGTAGTAAAACCTCTTGTCGAAATCCTTGTTGCAGTACTCGCACGTGTACACCGTCTGTCTGGCGGGGCGGTGTTTTTTCTGGTGCATGGTCAGGGAGCACTTACGCCCGAACGTTCTGCCGCAGGAGTCGCACTCGAACGTACGTGCTTCCTTTTGTTCCGAGGATGCCTCGTCCTCGCTGGGCGTTTCGTCTTTAATGTGCACGGGCTCGTTGTTTACGATGAAATTGTTTTCTTCTTGTTTGATGTCAATGTTGTTGGTGTTAACACTCATCACCTGTTTTAAATCTAGGATTATCTTTAAATCCGGTTTCGAGTCGACGTACTGCATTATTAGGTCCTCGATTTGTAAGCATCTCATTCGGAAATTGAATACGGCTTCTAGGTTTTCGTGGCAGCTGTTGCAGATTATCGGGTTTTTTGATATGCTTAGGTTCTGAAAGTATAAATATTTCCTTAAGATAAAATTAGTTCTGTTTCTTACATGTATTTCTTTATTCGGTACTTAGTTATACTCCATCTACTCATAGATTAGACTTTTTTGACATCTTGAGTGACAGAAATCCCACTAGATCGCCAAGCAACTCTCGCCACAAAAACTAGAACTTACGGAACTCAATTTATTACGCGAAAATCGCCCTCAAGAATATTATCGTGTAGGTGTGTAATTGATTCGTCACATCATTTAGAACGGTTTCCATGGTGGAAATCAAGAACAATAACAATGACAAACTGTCAATAATGTGGCTATTGGTAGTATACCAGTACCAACCTAACTAACTTATATTTTTCTCATAGCCGTGTTGGTACTTTTAATTTTCTAGTGTTTGTTACTAGATGTCAAAAAAGTCTAATCTATGAGTAGATGGAGTATACACGATATAATAACTAGATTTAACTAAGAACCTACAACAGGAAATAACTCAATGGAGTTATCTCCTATCTCTCCGAAAATTAAATATACAGGGTATTTTTTTTATCGTGGGCCATAGGATTTTACATGCTAAAAATTATACCTTGTGTTAATGTATATTTTATTATAAAATTTTGAAGGAAATTTTAGTTAGTAATAGGTCAATTATTTTTCTACATGATGCGCTTAGCCAGAATAATTTAAACATGTTATATTCCATTAAAAATGAAATTATTTAAAATAAATAACTGAGCAAAAATAATCAAAGTAGGTACCTTGAATTTCTGAAATGTCAGATTGATTAGTGAATTAATTTCATTTTTTAATGGAATAAAACATGTTTAAGTTAATCTAATTAAGCGCATCAGGTGGAAAAGTAATTGATTTATTACTAACTAAAATTTGCTTTAAAATTATATGTTGAAATATACATAAACACAAGGTATAATTTTTAGCATGTAAAATCCTATGGCCCACGATAAAAAAAAAACGCACTGTATATGTTAAACCAACTCCATAGAGTCAAATTGTAAATAAAAGTAATAAAAAAAAGAAAAAAGTTACACGACGTGTTATAGAATATAACAGGGAAGGTGAAAGTGGCAACCAAACGCAGCTCGTGGATCTTCGGCGAGGAGGCTATGCAAGAAAATTCTTTACTTAACACATTTGCTGCCACCGCAATTGGGATTGCATTTATGCAAGTATAAAGTTGAACGCACTAGCGCGTCAGTGGCAGCGAACGTGTTAAACAACAGCGGAATATATTCTTCCTTTATATTTCTTTATTTTCCTTTGTTACAATGCTTGAACGATATTTCTAAATAAGATATAAAATGTTATAATCGTACAAGAATTTAACTTTGCAATGTAACAGGCAGTAAATAAATAATAATAAGTAAATAGTGCAGTCAGTGCAGTACCTCTGTCTTGGCCTCCTCTACGAAGATCCACGAGCTGCCACTGCTATCGATTGATAGTCTTTCAGCCCGACCTTATAAAAACATGCAAGATGAATATTATTTGTTATGTAGGAAGCTTCTACTTTGTTATACATGTTTTACATCGAATAAAATGTTTAAACAACTCAAGTTTTGATAATGGTAAGCTGAGTTGCCGCAACTGCAGTCGAACGAATAAATCAAAGTGTTTTATTCCATATAAGATGAATATTAAATAATTAAAGCAAATACTTTGTTTATATATGTTGTAAACGAAGTAGAAGCCTTCTCCATAAACAAATACTTTGTTATATATTTTATAACTGATTTTCCAATATTTCAAATATTTGTGGAATTGATTAACAGTAAAGTATTACAGTAGCAGCACAGCGTACTGAATTATTCGCCATAACATTTCTATTAAAAATGTTAAACAAATACTTACGATCTCTGGTATCACACTGAGGATTTTGTATCGGTGTGATTCTTCTGAATCGTCGCCTATTTCTACGTTATAGTACGTGGGCGAATTTGAGTCAACAATGCTGAAACATGTCCTGCACACATCAGTCATGTTTACATGTAAACATTGGTTGTTGTGTACGTGTTTTTAGGTTATGTTGTTTGTTTATACTTTATTTTCGCGTGAATAATTGGAATGCATAAGTTAACATAAAGGTAATTAATTCAATAAAGCCGCATTAAACATATAAACACAAATTTTGGAAAATATTTTAATTTTGTGAATAGGCAACCCAACTAGCACTATTGGTGATGACAAATTTCCGTAGTAATTTTTCTTTGTTTACAATTGATTCTGATCCAAAAGCAGTTATTGTGGCATACATTTTGCGATAAGCATGTGTTGCATTAAACGTGTTAAAAAATACAATGCTACAATTTTGTGTTTAGTGGCGCCCCCTGGGTTTCGTTCGTGCCAACTAAAAATCCATTTCAAGAGAAGAATGTGTGTTAGTGGCGCCGCCTAGGTTTTACTCAGTAACTAAAATAAATCAACGATAATATGTTTCAAGACGCTCAACTATTAGATGCAGGAAAAACGAATCAAAGCAAAACGATGAACAATAAAAAAACAGTATTTGTTGTATTTGGTTCTCGTGTAACACGTGGTGAAACATTTTTAATATTCAGGATATTCTAAAAATCCATTGATACGCATTTCAAGAGAAGAATGTATGTTAGTGGCGCCGCCTAGGTTTTACTCAGTAACTAAAATAAATCAACGATAACATGTTTCAAGACGCTCAACTATTAGATGCAGGAAAAACGAATCAAAGCAAAACAATGAACAATAAAAAACAGTATTTGTTGTATTTGGTTCTCGTGGTGAAACATTTTTAATATTCAGGATAATAAAAAGCAGGATAATAAAAAGCGGTATGACACTCGGAAGCAACTACGCTCAGGGATATGACGAGACATGGGAAGGGCATAAGAAATTCAGCTTTCTACAACTAATGTTGGATGGCGCCACAATACAAATTCGATGGATTTTGTAAAATTTTAACTTAGTGTTCGCAATATAATTTAATTTGGAGGAACATGACCGAATTTTCCACGCACATTGACAATTTAATGATCTTTAGAAATCATATATTCAGGCTATTTTCCGTCTTTATTACATTTACTTTGGGAATCAATACAAATTTAAATAGTTTTCGAATTATTTTGACTCAATTTTAGAAGTGTGATTATTTTTTATCAAAAATTAACTTCGAGGACGATTGCACCAAATTTCCACATTGCTGAATTTGGCATGCAAATTTAGAATTTAATGTCCAGAAAAGTTTATAGTCTCTGCCTGTGTTCATTCTTGCAAAAAATCGTGTTTTGAAATTTTCCTACAAAATTTGAGGTTTATGCCTACTTCAATTATTGCTAAAATCAAGAATTGATTGGCTGTAAAATTCTTTGTGAGTGAATTCAGTTTAAGTGGAAATATATTTTTGGCGCCCTACGCTGGGCAGAGTGAGAGATTCATTGAGGAAAGTACTATTCTGTCCAATGCTCCAAATATTAAACGTTTGCGAAGCAGTTTTTGACGTCTAGGTATGTAATTTGTTAAAATTAAAAGTAATTCAAATATGTTACCATTTAAGATACATTAAAAAAAATAGTATCAAACAGATCATTTAATGTTTTTAGACTAGAATGCTGTGGATTGCATGTTGAGGTACCGTATAACAATCAATCGAAGTAGTTATGTTTGCCCCATTTTAAGCAAACAGGTAATTTATTAACAAGTAAAACGGTCCGCCCAGCTCGACGGTAACACATACAATTTTAATATCGAGACCAATTACGAGTCAAGGATGGGAAGGTAAGGGAAAAAACATGTTTTTTATTTGAATAAATATTGGTTGCACTGCAGTACGTAGATCTAATAGGCTTTAAATCCTGGCGAGGGTACGGATCAGCGGCGGCTCGTGCATTTCCGCAGGGAGGGCAAAGACAAAGATGCCGCTCGTGACGCAAATATCGTATGTTCATTAAAAAAAAAACCTGATGGATGGGGTGGAATTAGCCCCAATTGTCCTTCTCGGATTCGCCAGTGGTGTATACTATCGTATGTTCATTACAAAAACCTCAAGTGAGCCATGATTTTTTATTTAAAAAATTTAAGTTGGCACACATGTTGGGAATTGTCATACAAAACGTCAGATCGTTCTAAAAGTCACAATTATTCCGTGGTCACAATGGTTTACAGCAATCAGCAAAAACGTTTCTAGTTGAAAGTTATTTCTGAAATGGTACTAAAGTGGACGGAAATTGGGTGTATTCATTCGACGCACCTTCGACTGAGTTTCAGGAAGAATTTCCTAACGTTCCCATTATTTATGATGAATTTAAAAATACCTTATCACGATCTGTTGTATTATTTCATGAAACGGGTAGTATTCTCCGTAAACCAGGAAGTGGTAGACCAGTCAAACGTACTTACGGTGCTATTAACATTATTTCATGAAACGGGTAGTATTCTCCGTAAACCAGGAAGTGGTAGACCAGTCAAACGTACTTACGGTGCTATTAACACAGCCCAAGGAATTTTGGAAGGTGAACCTACGATTTCTCCGCGTCGTTTATCACAGCAAATTAATTTATCGCTAGGAATATGCCGCAAGTAACATAACCTCAATATGTGTTGCCAACTTAAATTAAAAAAAATAAAAAATCATGGCACACGAGGTTTTTTTTAAATGAACATAATTTATTGCGGTTCTGTTTCGGTCAAATTTTTGCCGAACATCCACGAGCTGCCACTGGTGTGGATGCATACAATTTCTGGCATCTCTAAAATTGTGGCACCTTAGGCTTTAGACGACCAATTCTTTCACATAATGATAATTAAAGAAACATTATGACAAGTTCTAAAGCGTGACCAAACTGCCAACTTTTAGGACCAACTCCAAAACGGTTAAAGCGATTAAACTGAGATTAGGATTAGTGGATCTCTTTCGAAACCCATTCAGGTGGTCGTTTCTTCTCTTTACATACGAATCGGTTCGTTTTACGCAACTGTTACGGCCTTGAACCCTCGTTCCCGCGAAACTATCGAGCTTTTTTTCATCGCGCCGCGTGCACGAGCCTAAAAATTTCCACGCGCGCAATCGATATTCGCAATGTAAATCACGCGTTACACTTTGATTCCGTAATGGCCGCATGAATTAATTAGAGAAGCACACAATCGAAGCGAAGTGCCCATCGGCCGAGAAATCCGTTTAGAATTAACGCACCCAACAATTATTATTGAATATCCGGCGTGGCATTAGCCGGGGAAGTAGTCGTTTGAATAAGTTATTTGTTTGTAGTTTTAATTTTAAATAAAAATATTCAATAATTTCGACACTATCCAGAGCAAACACAATTTTTGCAATTATTTAAGGGCAAAACTGGAGCAAATTTTATTAGAGTATACTCGACAATATTACGAACTGTATGCACTGAACTAGAAGGTGGGTCTCGTACATGCGACCATCATTATTATTTTTATCTACTAAATACACTTTCTTCATATTTCGCCTTATATAATGCACGGCCGTTATGTTACGGCCTCAAAAAAGGAAAAATCATAAAGGAGAAGTGCCGAGGAATATAAAATACGGCATCGCGGCCAGATTTATACCCGGCGATAAACCCCTGGCCCGAATCCAAATTGGGGACTAACGGCGCACTTTTTGCTGCGCCCTTTGTACTGGTTTGTTTATTAGTATTTAATTAGAGCCGTAAATAAAATAGCCATCGGGGGGTGAACATGGTGCTTATCCCCGACGGCCCGGATCCGAAAATCGTCAAGTGCGAGAAGGAAATGTTGGAAATAATAGTCCAAATTTGATGTTTTTATAGGCTTAAGAGTTAAAAAAAAACTTTTTTTGAAATAACAACAATAGCATTAACAGATCTTGGCTAACTTGATTAATTTTGGAGATATCGGGCGTTTTTTTAATTTTTAGCTATTTTAAAATACGTTTTTTCTCAATAACTGTAAGATTAGCAAAAAACAGTTATACAGTTATTTGTGTGGTCTTCTTCGCAGAATCCAGTGGCGTGCTTATTTTATTATTTTGATTTTTAATTTAAGAGATGACACATTTCGAATTTTTTTTAAATGGAACACCCTGTATATTTTCACGTAATTAAATAGAACTTTAAATCAGCTTTACATTGATATACTATGGTTTATTATAATCATGTGAATTTCCGAGAAAGAACGTTATATTAGAAATTTTGTGTTTTAAAATACGTTTTTTCTCAATAACTGTAAGATAAGCAAAAAAACAGTTAAATTGTTATTTGTGTGGTCTTTTTCGCAGAATTCAGTGGTGTGCTTATTTTATTATTTTGACTTCTAATTAAAGAGTTACGACACATTTTGAATTTTTTTTAAACGGAACACCCTGTATATTTTCACGTCATTGAATATAATTTTAAATCAGCTTTCTATTGTTATAACATGGTTATTTATAATAATGTGAATTAACGAGAAAAAACGATTATATTAAAATTTTTGTGTTATAACTCTTAAATTAAAGGTTGAAATGAAAAAATAAGCACACCACGAATTATGCGAAGTAGACCACATATTTAAGAATTTAGTCGCGTGCTTATTTTTATTTTAATTTCGACTTTTAATTTAAGATTTTTGGAATAATTAACGAGAAAAAATGATTATATTAGAAATTTCGTGTTATAACTCTTAAATTAAAGGTCGACATGAAAAAATAAGCACCCTACTGAATTCTGTGAAAAAGACAACACACGGAAGAATTCAGTGGCGTGCTTATTTTTTTTTTATTTCGACTTTGAATTTAAGATTTTTAAAATAATTAACGAAAGAAAACGATTATATTAGAAATTTTGTGTTATAACTCTTAAATTAAAGGTCGAAATAAAAAAAATAAACACGCCACTGAATTATGCGGAGTAGACTACATATATAAGATTTCAGTGGCGTGCTTATTTTTTTTTCAATTTTGACTTTAAATTTAAGATTTTTGTGTTATAACTCTTAAATTAAAGGTCGACATGAAAAAATAAGCACCCCACTGAATTCTGTGAAAAAGACCACACACGGAAGAATTCAGTGGCGTGCTTATTTTTTTAATTTAGACTCTAAATTTAAGATTTTTGAAATAATTAACGAGCACAAACGATTATATTAGAAATTTTGTGTTATAGTTCTTAAATTGAAGGTCGAAATGAAAAAATAAGCACGTCACTGAATTCTGCGAAGTAGACCACATATATAAGTGTTCAGTGGCGTGCTTATTTTTTTTAATTTCAACTTTTAATTTAAGATTTTTGAAATAATTAACGAGAAAAAACGATTATATTAGAAATTTTGTGTTATAACTCTTAAATTGAAGGTCTAAATTAAAAAAATAAGTACGCCACTGAATTCTGCGAAGTAGACCACATATATAAGTGTTCAGTGGCGTGCTTATTTTTTTAAATTTCGACTTTAAATTTAAGATTTTTGAATTAATTAACGAGAAAAAACGATTATATTAAAAATTTAGTGTTATAACTCTTAAATTAAAGGTCGAAATGAAAAAAATAAGCACGTCACTGAATTCTGCGAAGTAGACTACATATATAAGTGTTCAGTGGCGTGCTTTTTTTTTAATTTCGACTTTAAATTGAAGATTTTTGAAATAATTAATGAGAAAAAACGATTATATTAGAAATTTAGTGTTTTAACTCTTAAATTAAAGGTCGAAATGAAAAAATAAGCACGTCACTGAATTCTGGGAAGTAGACCACGTGTATAAGTATTCAGTGGCGTGCTTATTTTTTTTTAATTTCGATTTTATATTTAAGATTTTTGACGCAAAATTTCTAATATAATCGTTTTTTCTCGCTAATTTACATGATTTTGATTAACCATGTTATATCAATGTAAAGCTGATTTGAGGTCCTATTCAATGCCTTAAAAATATACAGGGTGTTTTTATTAAAAAAATGCAATTTTGTGTCATAACTCTTAAATAAGAAGTCAAAATAAAAAAAGAAGCACGCTACTCGATTCTGCAAAGAAGACTACAGAAATAACTATTTAAATGTTTTTTTGAGCATCTTACAGTTATTGAGAAAAACGTGTTTTAAAATAGCCAAAAATTGAAAAATGTTCGAATATCTCCCAAACTTATCAGGTTAGCCATGATCTGTTATCAGAAAAAGAGTATATCAGATTTTTTTCTAACTCTTAATGTTACTGAAATAGCTTTTAAAAACATCGAATTTAAGCCACCCGGTATATACGGTTTGAAAATAAGTTGTTTAAAGTTACTTATTGAAACGAAACATTCATGAATCTCAAAGGTAAATTTTGCATCGTCTGGCATGGGGCTCGAACCCAGAGCACCCGCGGTGCCAAACCGCTCCAACAACTGCTGCTAGTTTTATTTGTTTCTGCATCCATAAAATAACCTTAATACAAACGACCAATTACTTTGATGAGTTGGCGAAGGTTGGCGCCCGCGTCGGGGACGTTAACACGTGAAATTACAATATTGCGTGGACGCCGAAAAAAAAAAAAGGAACGAATTTCCGATTATCACATAACCGCCGAGGATTACATTTTCGGCGGATCGATCGCCGCACGATTGAAATTTTCGTCTCCGGATTTATATTTAGCCACCGATCAGGAAGGATGGATAATCGCCCGAAGAAATGATTAAATCGATAGTTTGACGTTTCTATTTTGGGGATGATGGATGATTAAGCTCCGATTTAAATCCAGGATAAAGTTCAAGTTTAAACGGTACATCGTTTTTTTTTTTGATTGGATTTTCTTAAAATACTCTCAAATACATATTTAAATATGTATTCTTGAAGATGGTTGCGAAAATTCACATATAAATTCACGAAAGTTAGCTTCTAATAAATAAATTAGAGGCAACCTCACTTGTTGCAAATTAAATAAATTTATTTTCGTTTATTAAATTTGTTAAATATATTTGCTATTAATGCGATCATCTAACTGTAATCGTATTGGGAGTGGTATCATGAAAAGTGCCCCGCGTTGGGCGCCAAAATATATTTTCATTCAATTAAACCGCTCGATGTACATTTAAAATATCATTTAGATTGAAAGTAAACCACGTAATTTTTTGTGTTTAATTTATCTCAAAGTTAATCTTTTCGATTCAATTTTTGACCTTGCCGTGCTTAAACACCTCCCACCCTGTCTGGATGAAATCAGCTGTATGTGTTAAAAAAAATGATCAAAATCACGTAATCACCTTCGCGTGCCGGGGCACTATAATTGAACACGTGGAAAAGCAAAAAGCAAAAAAAAACTATCCCGATAATTCAGCATTGTTTTACACCGTGAAAAAAATCCATAAAAGTTGGTGAATTATGCATGCGCCGGCTATTCACCCGATCTATGATTATTTAACATCCGGGATTAGATATTTATAAGGAATCGACTGCGGGTGCATCGATTTTTGTAATTGTTCACAAAATTACACACATTTCGCAGGATCGCGTGTCGCCTTGGCGCCGCTGCGGAACTAGTCCTTTCGGAGTGGGAACAAAGAGGAATCGCGAAAGCCGGAACTGACCTTGGGGCCGGATTTATGGCGAGGTTTTACGTGATTATCGTAATAACGCTGAAAGTTACGAGGACTGAATTCAGCGATCGATTTTTTGAGTTAATTAAAATTGAAATAATTTATTATTTATAAAAAAATTTGAAGATTTTTGGCAATATTTCAATAACTACGTAATGATATTTGACGAAACCACTCCTACTTTTTAAATCACGAGAAGGCACATCGGTTTTATCACAAATTGTTTTCGTTACTACCTTTTAAATAATAAATTTCAAGGTCAAGGCCAAATTGGCTTCCACTTCCATGTAATGTTTTGTACTATAAAATTAATGCACGGTAATTTTTTGCCAAATAAATATAATTCAAATTATTCAATTTTCGAAAATCATCAATTTTCGGCTTATTACAGAAAAACTAGAGCACCGATCCAAAAATGTTTTGTACTTTTATTTAGATCTATAAATTGTTATAGTTAAAATCTTATTTTTATGAAAGGAAAATGTTTCATGAAAATTTTCAACGCTTAAAATTGACCCTCAAAATCGCGTTTATTTTCTTGTAATTCAAAAAGTACGTTAGTAATTTTAATGAAACTCCTCTGCTTTGTAGCATCGATTTGACTATAATTCGATTAAATGTAATGTTCTGGGACATTCCCAAACGCCTCGAATTTTTTATGAAGGGAAAATTTTCAACGCGAAAAATAGACCCTCAAAATCTTCTTGTAATTCAAAAAGTACGTTAGTAATTTTAGTGGAACTACTCTGCTTTGTATAACACGATGAGTTACAACGATTTTACTATAACTCGATTAATGTTAATGTTCTGGAACATTCCCAGGCGCCTCGAAATGGTGAAAAATGTACTCGATTGCAAAAAAATACCAACTAAAGCTGAACTTGTTTAGCTTAAACCAAATTCCATTGTACATTGTATTATAAAACACGAACTATCAATAAGATTATTAATAAATAAAACACTATTAATTAGAAAATAAGATTATTCGCAGGAACTGAAATGGTGAATGCGCCGGGCGGAATTTCAATCGCTAATATCTTTAAAGCTGCTCAACCGATTTTAAAATTTTATATATGTTTTTTGTTAAGATTAGTCAGCTCCATCAATCGGCACAGTTTTAATTTAAGAGAAAATGAAAATTTCAATTCTAAAATCGATGATTTTGCGATATAATTAAAAAAGTCCTTGCTTGTTTTTGACGAAATTACTGTATTTTTGTAGAGTAGAGAAATTTACATGGATTACATCATAAATTATTCATTAGGATCGCCATTACCACTTTAGGCGCCAATTTCTCTCGTTTTAGATCGACAGAATTCAGTCACTAATATAACAAAAACTGCAAATCCGATTTTAAAAAAATATATACATATTTTTCGTTAAGTTTAATTAATTCTATCAATTGTTAAAGTTGTAGTGTGAAAAAAAATTTCTTTAAAAATTTTCAGCTAAAAAATTAACCCAAAAATCGTGTTTTTTTGACAATAATTCTAAAAGCCGTTGTTTATTTTTGATGAAAGTTGTAGGTCTTTCTAGTAGACAGTAGGACGTATGTATTATAACAAAAATTATCCGTCACATTAACCATAGAACCACTTGCGCTGCCTCCAAATTGTAAAAATGCCTCCCAATATTTTCGATGACTTCAATCACTAATATCTCAAAAATTTCAAATCCGATTTTAAAACATTATATACATTTTTTGTTAAGTTTAATTTGCTCTATTAAGTGTTAAAGTTGTAATTTAATATGAACGGCGAAAAAAAATTTTCGGCCAAAAAATTAACCCAAAAATCGTGGTTTTTCTGATTCTAAAAGTCGTTGTTTATTTTTGATAAAAGCTCTAGGTCTTTGGAGTAAACAGTAGGACGTATGTATTATAACAAAAATTATCCGTCACATTAACCATAGAACCACTTGCGCTGCCTCCAAATTGTAAAAATGCCTCCCAATATTTTCGATGACTTCAATCACTAATATCTCAAAAATTTCAAATCCGATTTTAAAACATTATATACATTTTTTGTTAAGTTTAATTTGCTCTATCAAGTGTTACAGTTGTAATTTAATTTGATCGCGAAAAAAAAAATTCTTGAAAATTTTTCGACCAAAAAATTAACCCAAAAATCGTGGTTTTCTAATTCTAAAAGCCGTTGTTTATTTAGCTCTAGCAATTGGTGAATTATGCAAAAATATTTTTATGAAAATTTTCCAGTCGAAAAATTTGAAAATTAATTTTTGACAAAACCTCTCTGTATTTATAGAACTCAAAAAGACACATTGATTACAGCATTATTTTTTTTATGAGTTTACACTGGAACCATCGGAGGCGTCTTCGAATTAACTAAATTTCACCCAGTTTTGGTAACAAAATTCAGTCTTAAAAATCTCAAAAACTGCGGAACCGATTTTGAAATATTGTATACGTATTGTAGCTCTGTCAATTGTTGCAGTTGTTTGAATTTGATTGTAATGTAAAAATATTTTTATGATTTTTTTTTGCAAAGTCAAAAAAATTCCTTTTTTTGTAAATAATTACGTACTTATTTTTTACAGAACCACTCTGTCTTAGTCTTAGTTCTGTTGTGATTGAATTTAAGTTTGCAAAGTATTTGCATGGAAATAGTTCAAAAAGGCGAATAATTATTTTGAACGAAATCGCTAGATCGATTAACAGAAATGCACTGAAATACTCCAGTCACTTCTAAAGAATCAGAATTTCATTTACTTTAGAGTCGAGTTTCGACGGTAAATTTCAAGTGCTTAAACGTCAAAAAATACTTTTCACCTACTTTAGGGTCGAACTTCAAAGGCTTAAACGTCAAAAATTACTGAACGGATTTTTAAAATGTCTTTTTGCTTAATTTTTATTAGCTCTATCGATTGGTACAGTTGCAATTCCATTTTTTTTCAATATTTATTCATTTCAATATTCAAGGTCTCCAAATCGAAAATATGAGGAAACAACTTTATGTTCGCAGAACAGAGAAAGACATATCGATCGCTACATAAATTGTTAATCTGAAGTACTTGTTACAAAAAGTTTCATTAAATTTTGTTAATTTTCCTGAAAATCTCTACTTCAATTTTAATAACATTTTAAGGTTATGTTCTAGACGTATGCAGCTATAAAAGAAAGAGAAAATCCGAAAATTGGTTATCCTTAGTTATTCCGGAATTTTCCATTCAAATCGCCACTTTGCTAAATTTGCACTTTCGGTTGGATTTCATGAATTTTCCCAAAAATCCCTCGATGGATTTCAATAAAATTTTCAGGATATGTTCCAGACATATGTGGCTATTAAAGAAAAGAAAAATCCGAAAATGGGTTGTCATTGGTTTTTCCGGAATTTTCCATTCAAATCGCTACTTTGCACTTTCGGTTGGATTTCATGAATTTTTCCAAAAATCCCTCGATGGATTTCAATAAAATTTTCAGGATATGTTCCAGACATATGTGGCTATTAAACAAAAGAAAAATCCGAAAATGGGTTATCATTGGTTTTTCCGGAATTTTCCATTCAAATCGCTACTTTGCTAAATTTGCACTTTCGGTTGGATTTCATGAATTTTCCCAAAAAGCCCTCGATGGATTTCAATAAAATTTTCAGGATATGTTCCAGACATATGTGGCTATTAAACAAAAGAAAAATCCGACAATGGGTTATTATTGGTTTTTCCGGAATTTTCCATTCAAATCGCTACTTTGCTAAATTTGCACTTTCGGTTGGATTTCATGAATTTTCCCAAAAATCCCTCGATGGATTTCAATAAAATTTTCAGGATATGTTCCAGATATATGTGGCTATTAAACAAAAGAAAAATCAGAAAATGGGTTATCATTGGTTTTTCCGGAATTTTCCATTCAAATCGCTACTTTGCCAAATTTGCACTTTCGGCTGGATTTCATGAATTTTCCCAAAAATCCCTCGATGGATTTCAATAAAATTTTCAGGATATGTTCCAGACATATGTGGCTATTAAACAAAAGAAAAATCCGACAATGGGTTATTATTGGTTTTTCCGGAATTTTCCATTCAAATCGCTACTTTGCTAAATTTGCACTTTCGGTTGGATTTCATGAATTTTCCCAAAAATCCCTCGACGGATTTCAATAAAATTTTCAGGATATGTTCCAGATATATGTGGCTATTAAACAAAAGAAAAATCCGAAAATGGGTTATCATTGGTTTTTCCGGAATTTTTCATTCAAATCGCTACTTTGCCAAATTTGCACTTTCGGCTGGATTTCATGAATTTTCCCAAAAATCCCTCGATGGATTTCAATAAAATTTTCAGGATATGTTCCAGACATATGTGGCTATTAAACAAAAGAAAAATCCGACAATGGGTTATTATTGGTTTTTCCGGAATTTTCCATTCAAATCGCTACTTTGCTAAATTTGCACTTTCGGTTGGATTTCATGAATTTTCCCAAAAATCCCTCGATGGATTTCAATAAAATTTTCAGGATATGTTCCAGACATATGTGGCTATTAAACAAAAGAAAAATCCGACAATGGGTTATTATTGGTTTTTCCGGAATTTTCCATTCAAATCGCTACTTTGCTAAATTTGCACTTTCGGTTGGATTTCATGAATTTTCCCAAAAATCCCTCGATGGATTTCAATAAAATTTTCAGGATATGTTCGAGATGTATGTAGCTATGAAATAACACAAAAATCCGAAAATGGGTTATCATTAGTTTTTCCGGAATTTTCCATTCAAATCGCTACTTTGCCAAATTTGCACTTTCGGCAGGATTTCATGAATTTTCCCAAAAAACCCTCGATGGATTTCAATAAAATTTTCAGGATATGTTCGAGATGTATGTAGCTATGAAATAACACAAAAATCCGAAAATGGGTTATCATTAGTTTTTCCGGAATTTTCCATTCAAATCGCTACTTTGCTAAATTTGCACTTTCGGTTGGATTTCATGAATTTTCCCAAAAATCCCTCGATGGATTTCAATAAAATTTTCAGGATATGTTCGAGATGTATGTAGCTATGAAATAACACAAAAATCCGAAAATGGGTTATCATTAGTTTTTCCGGAATTTTCCATTCAAATCGCTACTTTGCTAAATTTGCACTTTCGGTTGGATTTCATGAATTTTCCCAAAAATCCCTCGATGGATTTCAATAAAATTTTCAGGATATGTTCGAGATGTATGTAGCTATGAAATAACACAAAAATCCGAAAATGGGTTATCATTAGTTTTTCCGGAATTTTCCATTCAAATCGCTACTTTGCTAAATTTGCGCTTTCGGTTAGATCTCATTAATTTTCCTAAAAATCCCTCGATGGATTTCATTAAAATTTTCGGGATATGTTCCAGAAATAGTCACAATGATATTTTAGTTAGTTGTATCTCAAAAAGTAGTTTGAACAATTATATATTTTTTGGTGAAATTAGTTATATCTGTGTTGAAATTTGTAAAATATTTTTTTAATTAATTTTCGATAGAATCGAGGTTTTTCGGGAAAAATTAATTCAAAATGCAGAAGAGGTTGAATATTTATAAACTCAGGCTACTTTCCGTCTTTATTTAATTCATTGTAAAAGTACGTAATTTGTAAAAAAAAAATAATGTGACTTTTCTATGTTACTGTGTTCATGGATTATAGAAAATGTCGCTCCAGTTGCCTCCAAAAGGTAGTTTCGTCCAGTTTTGGTGGTTTTGGTGGTTTCGATGGTAAATCTGGTAGTTGAAAAAGTATTGAATGATAAATTTAATTTTTTCAATTTGCAAATGTAAATATTTCGAACTAAATCGAATAAATCGTACCAAAAGTGTAACTTTACTTCGATGGTAGATGAGAAAGTATTGAACGATGGTTTTTACTTTCTCCGTTATGAAATACAAGAAAGTATTGTGATCGTGATTTTTTTTCAAATTTTTTTTTTTACGGAAATATACGTTTTGGGGTCTCAAAAACTAATAGAGCAATTAATATGAAACTTTGAACATCAGTCTTATTTGATAATCTGAAGAACTGAAAAGGTTTTGGTAAAATTTCGTACACCGGAAGTGGGCGTTTACCTTAACTGTTTTTTGTTTTTTGCCAATATTTTCTTAAATATGAAAAATATCATAAAAACATTTAAACAAACTTTGAAGACAACAAAGAAATGAACATCTTTTGCTTGAAAACATTTTTCATAAAATCATTTTTATTTGAGAAAAATTTTTTTTTTTTTTTTTTAAATTTTGGTTTATAATTATAAAACGATAATAGTTACAGCAAATTTATGTTAATAATAATTGTAGAGAATGCTAAAATGAACAACTTATAAAGAATAAGTTTTTTTCGAAATCCCTTTAGTTTTTGAGTAAACTGAATTTTTGAAATTGAAGTATAATTTATCCATCTTTCATGATTTTGACGTTTTAAACGTCAGTTTCATCCGAGTTTACACAACGCTCGATGTACATTTAAAATATGATTTCAATTGAAAATAGACCACAAAAGCGTAATTAAAAATGATACCATCAAGTCGGAGAAAGTAACATGATGGCCACATTGCAAATGCAAATATTTCGAACTAAATCGAATAAATCGTACCAAAAGTGTAACTTTACTTCGATGGTAAATCTGGTAGATGAAAAAGTATTGAACGATAGTTTTTTTTTTTAATTTGCAAATGCAAATATAAATCGTGTAACATTACGATTAAAAAAATGTTTCCACAAAAACAAAAATAGCCCCGATATTCGTGTTTGGTATTTTCACAGCGGTGACCTTGAAGTGTAATTGCCGCACGACCAGTTTAAAGCGGACCGGAAACGATGGGATGGTGTGTACCGGAAGTAACGGATGGTGTCTGGGTTATAAATCTGACGCAGAAACTTAATCAATATAGTGCTTTTATTCATATATCGTTGAAGTAAAATATTTGTAATTTTGTTGGTACACAAAAAAACTGTTACAAAAATTAGATACAATCATATTTTGGTCGTTTCTAAGTACTCCACCTACTCCTACATAGGCCTAAATGTCGAATTTGGATTTTCCGTTTCGGCCGATTGCAGCGACACGCAAAAAAAAAATTTTTGGTGGCGGTGCATCAACGAATTCCGAGTTTGGTTTTTCCATTTTCGGCTGATTGCAGCGACACCCAAAAATTTTTTTTTGGTGATGCAATTAACGAATGCCGAATTTGGTTTTTCCGTTTTGTCCGATTGCAGCGACACGCAAAAAATTTTTGGTGACGGTGCAATCAACGAATGTCGAATTTGGTTTTTCCGTTTCTGCTGATTGCAGCGACACGCATTTTTTTTTTGGTGACGATGCAATCAACGAATGTCGAATTTTGATTTTCCATTTCGGCTGATTGCAACGACACGCATATTTTTTTTGTGAGGGTGCAATCAACGAATGTCGAATTTGGTTTTTCCGTTTCGGCTGATTGCAGCGACACGCATTTTTTTTTTTGGTGGCGATGCAATCAACGAATTTCGAATTTTGATTTTCCATTTCGGCTGTTTGCAGCGACACGCAAAAAATTTTTGGTGACGGTGCAATCAACGAATGTCGAATTTGGTTTTTCCGTTTCTGCTGATTGCAGCGACACGCATTTTTTTTTTGGTGACGATGCAATCAACGAATGTCGAATTTTGATTTTCCATTTCGGCTGATTGCAACGACACGCATATTTTTTTTGTGAGGGTGCAATCAACGAATGTCGAATTTGGTTTTTCCGTTTCGGCTGATTGCAGCGACACGCATTTTTTTTTTTGGTGGCGATGCAATCAACGAATTTCGAATTTTGATTTTCCATTTCGGCTGTTTGCAGCGACACGCAAAAAATTTTTGGTGACGGTGCAATCAACGAATGTCGAATTTTGATTTTCCATTTCGGCTGATTGCAGCGACACGTAATTTTTTTTTGGTGAGGGTGTCGAATTTGGTTTTTCCGTTTTGGCTGATTACAGCGACACGCAATTTTTTTTTGGTGCAATTAACGAATGTCGACTTTGGATTTTCCGTTCCGTGACGGTGCAATCAACGAATGTCGAAATTGATTTTTCCATTTTGGTTGATTGTAGCGACACGCAATTTTTTTTGTTTTTTTGGTGATGGTGCAATCAACAAATGTTGAAATTGGTTTTTGCGTTTTGGCAGATTGCAGCGACACGCAAATTTTTTTGGTGACGGTGCAATCAACGAATGTCGAATTTGGATTTTACGTTCCGGCGAAAATTTAACGTGACGATGCAATCAACGAATAATCTTCGATACCGCCGTAACGTTAATTTTGCGTGGTATGTTTGGTGTCCCTTCAGCAAGTTGGGCGTCCACTAGAAACGACTAGCAAGAGGAATGGAATCATTAAAACGGTAGTTAGAAGAAATTAAGTTGTTTGGTTTGCATCATGGATATTTAGATTTGTTTCATGTAAAAATTTGTACTAAATATTCATGATCTCCGAATCAAAAGTGTGCATACTGCGAATATCTAGCTACGGCTCTGATCTTAATAAGAAATAGGCAACGCAATTTCTTCTATTCATGTATGCTGTCACGTATCTACAGGTAAAATATCACAATGGCTGTTGATGGAAGCCTCCGTGGGATTCCGCGAAGAAATTCCCTACTAAAAACTTAATAAACGGTGGAATCGGACGCAGGTTTGCGAGGAACAGCCAGCCAACAACAATCGTTTTTTAGGTTACCCCCTCTCATTGCTTCATTCCCAGAAGAATAATGAGATATGGCTGATATAAAGCACATTTTGTTGTTTGCCTAGTTTATTAATTAGAAATCGTAAAACACAGCTCTACTTTGCCTTAGTCAAAAATCATTTGCTTCAACAGGAGAAATTGTATATCGTTATATATATTTTATTTTTTTTAAATGTATAAAACGCATCTTTGAAAAACTGAATTGTATGAGTAACGGTAAAGCTGCTTGCTGAATGCTGTGCGTAGGCAGCTTAATTTTATCTTTTTTTTTTGTTTAATTATTTAAATAATGGGCTTAACACAACTCCCCGTCCAACTCCGTCCCTCCGCCCTGGCCGTCGCTGGACATCTCGTGCGGCCGCATGATGGCCCTCACCGTCTGGAAGTTCTTCTTGAAACCGAGCTTCGTGTACAAGCTTTTGGAAGCGTCGTTCTCCGGACGGATGACGACGAAGGGCAGGTACCCCCTCTTGGTCACCTCGTTCGTCAGGTACTTAGCGAGGCAGATCCCGTACCCTTTCCTCCGGAACTCGGGCTTCGTCTGCATCGAGAACATCGCCCCGTAATACGACTGCACCATCCAGGCGGCCAGCTCGCCGGAGCTGGTGAACACCCCGAAGCACGGAAGCTTCTCCATCAGCTTCTCGAACACCTCGATGCACTCCATGTGATTGGCAGGATACAGGTCGTGGATGATCTGGGCGTGCTCGGGAGTCAACTGCAGCATCTCCGCACCCTCTGCGAACGCCCTATAATAAACAATTCTATGCAGAATCTGAAATTACAGTTTCACAAATAGTCAAATCAGAATAGCAACTCAAAAGAGGGAAGAATCTAGAAACTCGAGGATGTTTTGATGATAGTTAGTAAGACATGCTTTAAGGATGATCTGTTTTTTGGGTCTACTTACACAGCGTGAAATTAAAGTGTGTTTGTGAGGCCCGGCACTAAATTAAACCTAAAAATTTCCCCGATTATAATTTTTTTTTTTTTTGGAGGGAAAGCGGCGGGATTATTTTTTTTTGTTTGTTTTGTTGGTTTGTTGCTGTTGCGGTGCTTACGTTTCTATGTTGTTTTCGTTGAACTCGGTCGGAGGGGTTGCCATCACGTAGAAGTCGCCGTATAACTTATCTATCTTGCCTATGGACTCGTAGAATTCCTCCATCTTGTCGATGATGGCGGCGTGGGTGAAGTTCAGATAGATGGGTTGCGTCCAGTCGATCAGCACGTCTTCTTCGAAGAGTAGGTGCATGTCGTCGTCTAGGTGATTGCTTGGACAGAAGATGCTGAAGCTCTCGTATAACTTTCCTTGAGGCTACAACAATGATTCACGCGTTATGATTGGGGGTGGGAGAGAATCGCGGCAAACCAAAATCCTAGGTAACTTCTTGAAAAAAATTGGGAGTAAGATTTTGACAGTATCGTGGAGTCTGGCAATTGTTTTTATATTTTTTTAAGCGCTCGAGATAAAGTGCAATTTTAGATAATTACAAATTTTCTTCTCGTGGAATTATCTGGAAATGTAGTGAAGGGATGTTTGCAGATTTTGACAGTATCGTGGAGTAATATGTTGTTGGAGTAAATTTAGAAAATTTCAAGTGTCTGGCAACTGTTTTTATATTTTTTTAAGCGCTTGATAAAAAGTGCAACTTTAGATAATTACAAATTTTGTTCTCGTGGAATTTGCTCGAAATATAGTGAGAGGATGTTTGCAGTATCGTGGAGTAATATGTTGTTTGAGTAAATTTGGAAAATTTGAGGTGTCTGATAGTTGTTTTTATATTTTTTTAAGCGCTTGAGAAAAAGTGCAACTTTAGATAATTACAAATTTTGTTCTCGTGGAATTATCTGGAAATGTAGTGAAGGGATGTTGCAGATTTTGACATTATCGTGGAGTAATATGTTGTTTGAGTAAATTGAGAAAATTTTAAGTGTCTGCCAATTGTTTTTATATTTTTTTAAGCGCTTGAGAAAAAGTGCAACTTTGGATAATTACAAATTTTGTTCTCGTGGAATTATCTGGAAATGTAGTGAAGGGATATTGCAGATTTTGACGTTATCGTGGAGTAATATGTTGTTTGAGTAAATTTAGAAAATTTCAAGTAACTGGCAATTGTTTTTTATATTTTTTAAGCGCTCGAGAAAAAGTGCAACTAGAGATAATTACAAATTTTGTTCTCGGCGAATTATTTTGAAATGTAGTGAAGGGATGTTTGCGATTTTGACAGTATCGTGGAGTAATATGTTGTTGGAGTAAATTTAGAAAATTTTAAGTGTCTGCCAATTGTTTTTATATTTTTTTAAGCGCTTGAGAAAAAGTGCAACTTAAGATAATTACAAATTTTGTTCTCGTGGAATTATCTGGAAATGTAGTGAAAGGATGTTGCAGATTTTGACAGTATCGTGGAGTAATATGTTGTTAGAGTAAATTTAGAAAATTTCAAGTGCCTGGCAACTGTTTTTATATTTTTTTAAGCGCTCGAGAAAAAGTGCAACTTTGGATAATTACAAATTTTGTTCTCGTGGAATTAGCTTGAAATGTAGTGAAGGGATGTTGCAGATTTTGACATTATCGTGGAGTAATATGTTGTTGGAGTAAATTTAGAAAATTTCAAGTGTCTGGCAATTGTTTTTATATTTTTTTAAGCGCTTGAGAAAAAGTGCAACTTTGGATAATTACAAATTTTGTTCTCGTGGAATTATCTGGAAATGTAGTGAAGAGATGTTGCAGATTTTGACATTATCGTGGAGTAATATGTTGTTTGAGTAAATTTAGAAAATTTCAAGTGTCTGGCAATTGTTTTTATATTTTTTTAAGCGCTCGAGAAAAAGTGCAACTTTGGATAATTACAAATTTTGTTGTCGTGGAATTAGCTTGAAATGTAGTGAAGGGATGTTGCAGATTTTAACATTATCGTGGAGTAATATGTTGTTGGAGTAAATTTAGAAAATTTCAAGTGCCTGGCAACTGTTTTTATATTTTTTAAGCGCTCGAGAAAAAGTGCAACTTTAAATAATTATGGAATTAGCTTGAAATGAAGTGACGGAATGTTGCAGATTTTGACATTATCGTGGAGTAATATGTTGTTGGAGTAAATATAGAAAATTTCAAGTGTCTGGCAGTTGTTTTTATATTTTTTTAAGCGCTCGAGAAAAAGTGCAACTTTGGATAATTACAAATTTTGTTGTCGTGGAATTAGCTTGAAATGTAGTGAAGGGATGTTGCAGATTTTAACATTATCGTGGAGTAATATGTTGTTGGAGTAAATTTAGAAAATTTCAAGTGCCTGGCAACTGTTTTTATATTTTTTAAGCGCTCGAGAAAAAGTGCAACTTTAAATAATTATGGAATTAGCTTGAAATGAAGTGACGGAATGTTGCAGATTTTGACATTATCGTGAAGTAATATGTTGTTTGAGTAAATTTAGAAAATTTCAAGTGTCTGGCAATTGTTTTTATATTTTTTTAAGCGCTCGAGAAAAAGTGCAACTTTAAATAATTATGGAATTAGCTTGAAATGAAGTGACGGAATGTTGCAGATTTTGACATTATCGTGAAGTAATATGTTGTTGGAGTAAATATAGAAAATTTCAAGTGTCTGGCAGTTGTTTTTATATTTTTTTAAGCGCTCGAGAAAAAGTGCAACTTTGGATAATTACAAATTTTGTTCTCGTGGAATTAGCTTGAAATGTAGTGAAGGGATGTTGCAGATTTTGACATTATCGTGGAGTAATATGTTGTTGGAGTAAATTTAGAAAATTTCAAGTGCCTGGCAACTGTTTTTATATTTTTTAAGCGCTCGAGAAAAAGTGCAACTTTGGATAATTACAAATTTTGTTGTCGTGGAATTATTTTGAAATGTAGTGAAGGGATGTTGCAGATTTTAACATTATCATGGAGTAATATGTTGTTGGAGTAAATTTAGAAAATTTCAAGTGCCTGGCAACTGTTTTTATATTTTTTAAGCGCTCGAGAAAAAGTGCAACTTTGGATAATTACAAATTTTGTTGTCGTGGAATTATTTTGAAATGTAGTGAAGGGATGTTGCAGATTTTGACATTATCGTGGAGTAACATGTTGTTGGAGTAAATTTAGAAAATTTCAGGTGTCTGGCAGTTGTTTTTATATTTTTTTAAGCGCTCGAGAAAAAGTGCAACTTTGGATAATTACAAATTTTGTTCTCGTGGAATTAGCTTGAAATGTAGTGAAGGGATGTTGCAGATTTTGACATTATCGTGGAGTAATATGTTGTTGGAGTAAATTTAGAAAATTTCAAGTGTCTGGCAATTGTTTTTATATTTTTTTAAGCGCTTGAGAAAAAGTGCAACTTTGGATAATTACAAATTTTGTTCTCGTGGAATTATCTGGAAATGTAGTGAAGAGATGTTGCAGATTTTGACATTATCGTGGAGTAATATGTTGTTTGAGTAAATTTAGAAAATTTCAAGTGTCTGGCAATTGTTTTTATATTTTTTTAAGCGCTCGAGAAAAAGTGCAACTTTAAATAATTATGGAATTAGCTTGAAATGAAGTGAAGGAATGCTGCAGATTTTGACATTATCGTGAAGTAATATGTTGTTGGAGTAAATTTAGAAAATTTCAAGTGTGTGACAATTGTTTTTATATTTTTTTAAGCGCTCGAGAAAAAGTGCAACTTTGAATAATTACAAATTTTGTTCTCCTGGAATTAGTTCGAAATGTAGTGAAGGGATGTTGCAGATTTTGACATTATCGTAGAGTAACATGTTGTTGGAGTAAATTTAGAAAATTTCAAGTGTCTGGCAATTGTTTTTATATTTTTTTAAGCGCTCGAGAAAAAGTGCAACTTAAGATAATTACAAATTTTGTTCTCGTGGAATTATCTGGAAATGTAGTGAAGAGATGTTGCAGATTTTGACATTATCTTGGAGTAATATGTTGTTTGAGTAAATTTAGAAAATTTCAAGTGTCTGGCAATTGTTTTTATATTTTTTTAAGCGCTCGAGAAAAAGTGCAACTTTGGATAATTACAAATTTTGTTGTCGTGGAATTATCTGGAAATGTAGTGAAGGGATGTTGCAGATTTTAACATTATCGTGGAGTAATATGTTGTTGGAGTAAATTTAGAAAATTTCAAGTGCCTGGCAACTGTTTTTATATTTTTTAAGCGCTCGAGAAAAAGTGCAACTTTAAATAATTATGGAATTAGCTTGAAATGAAGTGACGGAATGTTGCAGATTTTGACATTATCGTGAAGTAATATGTTGTTGGAGTAAATATAGAAGATTTCAAGTGTCTGGCAGTTGTTTTTATATTTTTTTAAGCGCTCGAGAAAAAGTGCAACTTTGGATAATTACAAATTTTGTTCTCGTGGAATTAGCTTGAAATGTAGTGAAGGGATGTTGCAGATTTTGACATTATCGTGGAGTAATATGTTGTTGGAGTAAATTTAGAAAATTTCAAGTGCCTGGCAACTGTTTTTATATTTTTTTAAGCGCTCGAGAAAAAGTGCAACTTTAAATAATTATGGAATTAGCTTGAAATGAAGTGAAGGAATGCTGCAGATTTTGACATTATCGTGAAGTAATATGTTGTTGGAGTAAATTTAGAAAATTTCAAGTGTGTGACAATTGTTTTTATATTTTTTTAAGCGCTCGAGAAAAAGTGCAACTTTGAATAATTACAAATTTTGTTCTCCTGGAATTAGTTCGAAATGTAGTGAAGGGATGTTGCAGATTTTGACATTATCGTGGAGTAACATGTTGTTGGAGTAAATTTAGAAAATTTCAAGTGTCTGGCAATTGTTTTTATATTTTTTTAAGCGCTCGAGAAAAAGTGCAACTTTGGATAATTACAAATTTTGTTGTCGTGGAATTATTTTGAAATGTAGTGAAGGGATGTTGCAGATTTTAACATTATCGTGGAGTAATATGTTGTTGGAGTAAATTTAGAAAATTTCAAGTGTCTGGCAGTTGTTTTTATATTTTTTAAGCGCTCGAGAATAAGTGCAACTTTGGATAATTACAAATTTTGTTCTCGTGGAATTATCTGGAAATGTAGTGAAGGGATGTTGCAGATTTTGACATTATCGTAGAGTAATATGTTGCTGGAGTAAATTTAGAAAATTTCAAGTGTCTGCCAATTGTTTTTATATTTCTTTAAGCGCTTCAGAAAAAGTGCAACTTCTAACTTTTTCTCAAAAATTGGCTTTGGAATAATTTCCTGAAGAAACCACTGGTTCGATTCCGGGTTTCTACACACCACTGGAAAGATCCCTTCAAGACGCTTCGAAAAATATACTTTCGCAAGAACAAATGTCAAATTAAGGGCCGTGACGCGTCAGCAAAGAAAACTCGAAAATGGAAAAAAATCGAAAAAATCAACTTTTTTAATAATCATCGTAGACTATTGAAGTATACCTTTTTTTCATCAGAAAGACGAGAGAAATTGATTGCCGTTAAAAAATTTCACCCATCTTCAATAGCAAAAAAAATTTGTCAGTCACCATGAGCATTTTAGAAAAAAAAAATGATTTTTCAGATTTTTATCGGCCGTAGCGGCTAAACGAAAACTCCAAATTGAACACGGTTTGCAAATCTGCTCCTCGTACGTCAATTAGTCGGATTAGAGATTTTTAATTTTTGATGAAAACGTGAAAAAAGACTCGAGTAAACCCCTTGGAACTTTTGTTAAAAAATGCAACTTTCTTAGAAATCATCGTAGACTATTGAAGTATACCTTTTTTTCATCAGAAAGACGAGAGAAATTGATTGCCGTTAATAAAATTAAGCTATCTTCAATAGCATAAAAATTAGTCAGTCACCATGAACATTTTAGAAAATTTAAGAAAATAATTGATTTTTCAGACTTTGATCGGCCGTAGCGGCTAAACGAAAACTTCAAATTGAACGCGGTTTGCAAATCTGTGCTTCTCGTACTTCAATTAGTGGGAATCAATTAAAATTGGCGATTTTTAATTTTTGACGAAAACCTGAAAATCTACCCAAGGGTACCCCCTTCTAACTTTTTCTCAAAAATTGGCTTTGGAATAATTTCCTGAAGAAACCACTGGTTCGATTCCGGGTTTCTACACACCACTGGAAAGATCCCTTCAAGACGCTTCGAAAAATGTACTTTCGCAAGAACAAATGTCAAATTAAGGGCCGTGACGCGTCAGCAAAAAAAACTCGAGAATGGAAAAAATCGAAAAAATCAACTTTTTTAATAATCATCGTAGACTATTGAAGTATACCGTTTTTTCATCAGAAAGATGAGAGAAATTGATTGCCGTTAAAAAATTTCAGCTATCTTCAATAGCAAAAAAATTAGTCAGTCACCATGAGGATTTTGGAAAATTTAAGAAAATAATTGATTTTTCAGACTTTGATCGGCCGTAGCGGCTAAACGAAAACTCCTCGAGATCGTCCTCGATTTCAGCACTGTTTGACATTTTACGTTTCAAGTAATACAGGGAATTACACGGCATGTAGATAAATTTTAGCGGAAAAGTTGTCTAGTGTTAGCAACAAACATAATTTACAGAAATCCATCGAATTTTTATGGTGGCGCCATCCAATATTAGCGGCGTAAAGCTCGATTTCTTATGCCCTGTTTCCCAAATCTTGTCATACCCCTGCGCCAGGACTCGACGAACCTACCTTTGCAAATATTAATTTATAATTGATTCGAATGTAAAAAAAGCATAACGCACGATTCCTGCTTTCGCAAGAGGATATTGAAAATGGTCGGAACGTGAGGACGAAACGAACGTCTCTGGTTAAAAGTGGCAATTTGTAGCAAATAGAGGAAATTTCTGGCATTGAGACTGTCTGCCGGGTTGGCACGATCGCCCGAATTTCAAGGGGAATCGTCTCTGCAGTCGCCCGCTTGGCCGCGGGCCAACTAGGTCAGAGCACTTTTCCTTCTTGGCTTCCTGAAAAAAATTTCAATTCCCCAAATTAACGTCCAATTATAAACAAACACGGGGAATCGGCCCGCAGTCACGCACAATCCGATCAACCCCGCGCGCGGAATGGCTTCCGAAGCCCTCGAAAAATAATAACGCCGCGGAGGATTATTCACAGGCGGCCGCAAATAAACAAAAATGTGTTTAGAATTTTTTATTAAATTTAACTTGCTATTGATTATCCGTAGGCAAGTGAAAACTTAATCCTTTCAGCCCTGGATTTTTAAATTTGAAAAAAAAATTTTTGTTAATTATTATTAATGGGAAGCTTCTCAAGACCATAAATACTAGATTTGAACTCATTTGCTTAATTAGTAAAGGAATTAGTGGTGACATCTAGTGATAAACAGCAAAAATATGGATTGTCATAGTAAGTAGAGATATGTAAATATTGTGGTGGCAATTGCCACCACCAGGGCCGAAAGGGTTAATTTTCTTGAGCAGTTAAACCTTGTAAAATACTAGTATGTAAGATAGAATTAAGAACTCGCCAACTCTAGAGTTCCATGTCTTCCAAATCATAATGACTTTTCATTCATTTTGAATCAGTACATCCCCGCACCCTTGATCAACAAAGCCACATTTCTTCAAGTTTAAGAGATAATTAAGAACTCGTCAACTCTAGTGTCCCATATCTTCCAAATCATAGCGACTTTTCATTAATTTTGAATCAGTACATTCCCCGTACCCTTGATCACTATAAAAACAGACAAAGACATTTCTTCAAGTCATAACTTTCATTCATTTTGAATCGTCACATTCCCCCGCACTCTTGACTACTACAAGAATGACCGTGCACGGCACGGAATACGTTAAATTTGAATTTCGTCAATACCGAAATTTATTTTCAACTCACGCTCCCCGTTTACAACACGTTAACTCGAAACTCCTGGACAATTAGCAAAAGTTTTCCGTGCCGTGACTGGCTCGAATTATTTTCCGCCATAATGGTATGCGGACTTCGATTTTTTTTTTCCTCTTTTAGACTCACCGTGCTGGTCATTCCGGGGAAGTGCAGTACGACCAGTTGATCGGGCCAATTCTTCGTCACGTAGAAATGGAAGTCCCAGACGCGGTCGTTGATGAAGGTCTTGATCGTCTGATGGAACTGTAATTAACGGAAAAAAATAATGTTAGAGGCCTATCTTCGGCCCTAATCTAATGTGCGTGACGATGGTTTTTTTTTTATTAAATGTTAATGTCTCAAGTAACTAGTTTTCATTCGTTTTGTAGAATTAATTTAGGAGGGAGTGGTGTTTTCGAGGCGGCGTTTCTCAGAGTGCGGTCTGAAAGGATTTTCCGGATTGAATTGGCTGGAATTGTTGCAATAAATGTGAAGCCCGCAATTGTACACTTATCACTTAACATTTATGTGCTCACCTCTTTCTTTAAATGCGGGTTAAAAAATAAAACTTCTGAATAATTTAATTTAATTTGTTTTCTTGCGGTTTGAATTTAATTTAATTTGTATGTTAGTTTTTGTTTCCAATTTTGTATTATTGGGATTACCCGTTCAATAATAAATAAATAAATAAATAACATGCTTCTTCCAAGCATCAGATAAGTTTGAGAAGATAAAAAGGAAAGGGAAGAAAATTGGATAAAACGGTTAGATTTGAATTTCCCGCCACTAAATTCCCCCATATTTGAATTTCCCGCCACTAAATTCCAACCGATTTTTAGGTTGGCAACTCTTTTGCTCTGGGATTGTTCTCGTACTGGCTTTTTCTCTCTAATAATAATATTTCCCAACAGAAGAACTTATACAGAAAAATTCATAATTTAAAATAATAGTATATATGTGCAACTTAAAAATAGCATATTATTCATGTGAATAATACTACTCTACATCTTCAGACTTTATCCCAGAATAAGAATAAAGAAAACACTGAAAGACTGAACTGAATAACAGAAAATTGCAGTCGGCGATTTGAAGAGTTAAAAAAATCATCTCCGCTCCAATTGGTTTCATCAAAATTGCAAAATCTATGCAAAATGAACCAATTTTTGACAACCCTTTAAAAATATTGACGTATTACAGCTGCAAACAAAATTGCAACAATCAAAACTTGAACCGAAAAAATGAAAATTGCGTTCGGCGATAATTGTTTGTAAAAGAATTATCTTGGCAGGAATTTGCTTCAAAATTTCAAAATACATCCAGAATAAACCAAATTTTGATATCCCTTTAAAAAAAATGGCGTATCACAGCTGCAAACAAAACTTGAACGGAGGAAATGAAAAAATTGCATTCGGCGATAAGACAAATTGTAAAAAAATAATCTCTGCTGGAATCTGCTTCAAAATTTCAAAATCCATCCAGAATAACCCAATTTTTGACTCCCCTTTAAAAAAATTGACGGATCACAGTTGCAAACAAAATGGCAACACTCAAAACTTGAAGCGAGGAAATGAAAATTGCATTCGGCGATAAGAAAAATTGTAAAAAATTAATCTCTGCCGGATTCTGCTTCAAAATTTCAAAATCCTTCCAGAATGAACCAATTTTTGACATCCCTTTAAAAAAATTGACGTATCACAACTACAAACAAAATGGCGGCACTCAAAACTTGAAACAAGGAAATAAAACTTGCACTCGACGATAAGAAAAATTGTAAAAAATCAATCTCTGCTGGAATTTGCATCAAAATTTCAAAATCCATCCAGAATGAAGCTATTTTTGACATCCCTTTTAAAAAAATGACGTATTACAGCTACAAACAAAATTGCAACAATCAAAACTTGAACCGAAAAAATGAAAATTGCTTTCGGCGATAAGAAAAATTGTAAAAGAATTATCTTGGCAGGAATATGCTTCAAAATTTCAAAATACATTCAGAATAAATCAATTTTTGACATTTCTTAAAAAAAATGGCGTATCACAGCTGCAAACAAAACTTGAAGGGAGGAAATGAAAAAAATTGCATTCGGCGATAAAAAAAATTGTGAAAAATTCATCTCTGCTGGGATTTGCTTCAAAATTTTAAAATCCATCCAGAATGAACCAATTTTTGACATCCCATTAAAAGAATTGACGTATCACAGCTACAAACAAAATGGCGACACTCAAAACTTGAACTGAGGAAATAAAAATTGCATTCAGCGATAAGAAAAATTGTAAAAAATTAATCTCTGCTGGATTTAGCCTAAAAATTTTAAAATACACCCAGAATGAACCTATTTTTGACATCCCTTTAAAAAAACTGACGTATCATAATTGCAAACAAAATGGCAACACTCAAAACTTGAGGCGAGAAAATTAAAATTGCATTCGGCGATAAGAAAAATTGTAAAAAATTCATCTCTGCAGGAATTTGCTTCAAAATTCCAAAATCCATCCAGAATGAACCAATTTTTGACATATTTAAAAAAAGTTGACGCATTACAGCTGCAAAAACAAAATGGCAACACTCAAAACTTGAAGCGAGGAAATGAAAATTGCTTTCGGCGATGAGAAAAATTGTAAAAAACTATTCTCTGCAGAAATTTGCTTCAAAATTTCAAAATCTATCCTAAATGAACCAATTTTTGACATCCCTTTAAAAATATTGACGTATCGTAGCTGCAAACAAAATGGCAACACTCAAAACTTAACCGAGGAAATGAAAATTACATTCGGCGATAAGAAAAATTGTAAAAAATCAATCTCTGCTGGAATTTGCTTCAAAATTTCAAAATCCATCCAGAATGAAGCTATTTTTGATATCCCTTTAAAAAAATTGACGTATCACAGCCGTTAACAAAATGGCAACACCCAAAACTTGAACGGAGGAAATGAAAATTGCATTCGGCGATTAGAAAAATTGTAAAAAAATCATCTCTGCTCGAATTTGCTTCAAAATTCAAAAACCCATGCAGAATGAACCAATTTTTGACATACCTTTTAAAAATTTGACGTTTCACAGCTACAAACAAAATGGCGACACTCAAAAGTTGAACTGAAGAAATAAAAAATTGTATTCAGCGATAAGAAAAATTAGAAAAAATAATCTCATAATTTCAAAATACATCCAGAATTACCCTAGTCTTAAAATATAACTAAAACAATTGACGAATCATATCTAGAAATAAAATGCCAACACTCACAACTTAAATTTCAGAAAAGGATATTACATGATTAGAAAATTGTAAATGTTTGTAATTTTGCTTAATTATTGCATCATTCAATATCCGTCGTGTTATTAGCCAGAAAAGTAGTCGTTTCAATCGATGATTGGTTTATTGTAGTCTTTTCAAGACTCTTAAATTTGTCGAAGACGAAAAACATATTTCTTATTTTAATTTTAATTTTTTACTTCATATATAAAATATATAAAAACATATTTTACAAGCAGACAAAAGGTATGTATACAAGTTTTTAAGTGAATAAAAAGATCGATATAAGTTTGCAAGTGGATAAACTTTATTTACAACGATCTGAATGATTTTAAATTTATTTATTATTAATTTATTATTTTATGTTCTGCTGAAATCTGTATTCATTATGCATTTATCGATGGTATAGATTTAACGATTCGTGAAAAATTAAATTTATCCGGCTAAATTGTAACCTCTTGTGGTATTACCACCCCCGATAATTTAACAATACCAAAAGAGGGTATTTCCCACGACTATTTTTATTAAATAAGACACATGTGAAAGATTAATATAATTTTGTGCTTGTGCAGTTGGCAATAACCATTTTTTAATCAATTTTTTGTGTTTAAAAAAAAACAATTTGAATTGTACACTGCGCTGACAATTTTTGATTGCTAATACGATTTTTAAATGAAGTAAGCGTATTGCAAAAGATACATTGACACGTTTTTTTTTAACCAACAATAGATTTATAATATTTTTCAATTCACAATTTATAACGAATAAGAACAAACATTAAATTGTTGTTAGTAAAATCTACAGCCCAGAGTAGGGCTCGAACTCACAGCGCCCGAACAGAAAGCACATGCCAAATCGCTTGTACAGTTGCGGCCAAAATAAAATCGGACACTTTTTTGTCTAGTGTGAATCAAGCTCTATTTGAATTTTAATAGTAGGCACTGCGTCCGCAACGTGTATCATTTTTTTTTATAATATGAAAGCATGCAGACTGTTGCAAAATACGAATGGATGCCATATCTGTTTTTTTTATATTTCTTTACTTCATTGACATTTAATAATGATTTGGCATTGAAGTCCTCTTTAAATGAATAAATGGAAAACGACACGGATTAGATTACAAAAGTGTCCTATTCTTTTATGGCCGCAGTTGTACAATTCAGCATTCGTCACTCAGCAAATTTTAGAAAAAATACAAGCACTAGGTTACAAAAATGTCCTGTTTTTTTCGCCGCAATTGTACAATTCAGCATTCGTCACTCTTGACCTCATCCAGATATTAACATGTAATAATGTCTAGGCATTGAAGTCCATGAATAAAATTTAGGAAAACGACACGCACTAGATTACAAAACTGTCCTGTTTTTTTATGGCCGCAATTGTACAATTCAGCATCCGTCACTCTTGCCCTCATCCAGATATTGACATTTAATAATGATTCGGCATTGAAGTCCACTTTAGATGAATAAAATTTAGGAAAACGACACGCACTAGATTACAAAAGTGTCCTGTTTTTTATGGCCGCAATTGTACAATTCAGCACCCGTCACTCTTAACCGAATGCAGATATTGAAATTTAATAATGATTAAGGATTGAAGTTCGCTTTAATAAAATTTAGAAAAAAGTTACGCACTAGATAAACAAAATTGTCCTGTTTTTTTATGGCCGCAATTGTACAATTCGAAAAGTGATTTACATCAAACTCTGATTTTTTTTGTTACTTATGCTTGCACAATCATTTTGCTCATAATAAACTCTTAATAAGAATAATTTTTACTTTCTCCGTTACGAAGTACGAGAAAGTATTGTGATCGTGATTTTTTTTTCAAAAATTTTTTTTTCCGGAAATATCCGTTTTGGGGTCCCTAGATGCCATTTCAACAATTTCTGGAATTTTTTTTTGTGTCTCTGTGTGTGTGTGTGTCTGTGTGTGTGTATGTTTGTGTGCGCTGTATCTCAAAAACTAATAGAGCAATTGATATGAAACTTTGAACATACGTCTTATTTGATAATCCGAAGAACTGAAAAGCTTTTGGTAAAATTTTGTACACCGGAAGTTGGTGTTTACCTCAACTGTTTTTTGTTTTCTGCCAATATTTTCTTAAATATAAAAAATATCACAAAAACATTTAAACAGACATTGAAGACAACAAAGAAATCCACATCTTTTGCTCGAAAATATTTTTCATAAAATCATTGCTATTCGAGAAAAAAATTTATTATTATTTTTTAAATTTTTGGTTTATAATTATGAAACGATAACAGTTACAGCAAATTTATGTTAATAATAATTGTAGAGAATTTCAAAATGAACAACTTATAAGGAATAAGTTTTTTTCGAAATCTCGTTAGTTTTTGAGTAAACCGAGTTTTTGAATTTGAAGTATAATTTTTTCATGTTTCATAATTTTGACGTTTTAAACGTCAGTTTCATCCACTCGATGTACATTTAAATACGATTTCAATTAAAAATAAACCAATGAAAACGTAAATATAAAGTCGGAGAAAGTAACATGATGGCCACATCACCATTTTTTGTATCTGATTATTGTTGAATTATAATTGTTGATAGTGAAGGTTCAATTTTTATTTTTTCAAAGTCGTTTTGTAATATTTCTAAAGTAGTAAAGTAGTAAAACGATTTTTATGAGGTCTATCTACCTATCGGTCTTTCTGCCCTATTTTCTAAATTATTTTTGTAAATTTTACGTATTTCCTCATTTTTACTTTCTCCGTTACGAAGTAGGAGAAAGTATTGTGATCGTGATTTTTTTTTCAAAATTTTTTTTTACGGAAATATCCGTTTAGGAGTCCCTGGATGCCATTTCTACAATTTCTGCAAAGAAAAAATTGTGTCTGTGTGTGTGTGTGTGGCTGTATGTGTGTGTGTGTGTGTGTCTGTGTGCGCTGTATCTCAAAAACTAATAGACTAATTGATATGAAACTTTGAACATAAGTTTTATTTGATAATCCGAAGAACTGAACAGCTTTTGGTAAAATTTCGTAGACCGGAAGTGGGTGTTTACCTTAACTGTTTTTTGTTTTTTTCCAATATTTTCTTAAATATGAAATATATCACAAAATTTTTTAAGCAAATATTGAAGACAACAAAGAAATGAACATCTTTGGTTTGAAAATATTTTTCATAAAATCCTTGCTATTCGAGAAAAAAATGTATTAATTTTTTTTAAATTTTTGGTTTATAATTGTGAAACGATAATAGTTACAGCAAATTTATGTTAATAATAATTGTAGAGAATGCCAAAATGAACAATTTATGAAGAATAAGTTTTTTTCGAAATCCCTTTAGTTTTTGAGTAAACAGAGTTTTTGAATTTGAGGTATAATTTTCCCATCTTTCATAATTTTGACGTTTTAAACGTCAGTTTTATCCGAGTCTACGAAACGTTCGATGCACACTTAAAATATGATTTAAATTGAAAATAAACCATGAAAGCGTAAATATAAATGATACCATCAAGTCGGAGAAAGTAACATGATGGCCACATCACCATTTTTTTGTTACTTATGCTTTCACAATCATTATAAACTCTTAATAAGAATAATTTTTGTATCTCATTATTGTTGAATTATAATTGTTGGTAGTGAGGGTTCAGTTTTTATTTTTTCCAAGTCGTTTTCTAATATTTCTAAAGTAGTAGTAGTAAAACGTTTTTTTGTATTAGGTCTATTTACCTATCGGTCTTTCTGCCCTATTTTCTAAAATATTTTTGTAAATTTTGCGTATTTTTTCGTCTTAATTCTGAATTTACTTTTTTGTAGATTCCACGGATTTTTTTCCGTATTTTTGAACTATAGTTGTTGATGGTGGGGTTAAATTACTGCTAGACGTGATATAATATTTTATTTATTTTTTTCTAAGTCAATTTTTAATAGTTCATCAAATCTGTATTATTTAGCAACAGGTTGATTATTTTTTTGAGGAGGAAGCGTCGGACTTTTTTTTATGATCCTCATTGCGAGGGTTGGGGCGATCGGGCGCCTTACCCTACCCTAACGTGAACCGCAGGAACCGCGTTCTCGCCCGCGACGCAAGGGGGCGAACTGGGGGCGCAAAGCGGAGCGGCGCGATAAAATGGCCGTTAAAACTCTCTCTCGCCCCTTTGTTGCGCAAAAATGCGGAACCTACCTTTATCGAATCTGGGAGGTAATTGCCGAGCAGCTCGAGGATTTCGGGAAGTTCTTCTTCTTTAACCAGTCTAAAATTTTTTCCTTCCGGTAGAACCTCTTCCATTGCTGCACAGAAAGCACGGGCGGTTTTTAATCTCTTTCGAAAATCCAAAAAAAAATATTTTTTTGGGTGTGTGAATTTACCTCGTTCCAGACGAGCCGTGAGCCTGCGAGACTTTCCGGTTCCGGCGGGCGCTGGCGTTCCTTAGTACCGTCGCGGAACGTCACCGGAAAATTGAGCACGGGACTGCGAAAGAGCGGAATGTTCTATGATGAAAAGCACATTGATCGAGCCGCAGGGTGCGGAGAAGCCTGCATCCCCCGAGCGCCTCCCTTCTACTGCAGCAACCCGCGGTACAGCTGCCCCCAGCGGTTGCCAAACTGCGGGGGGAGGAAGGCGCGCGCGCACGCGATTCGCAATCCGGATGGAGATGAAACATTAACGAGGGGACCTTCAAATTCGGCCATCCCCGATGTTTACTCGAGCAACCGCTGCGACACGTCCCGCAGGATCCGAAGATCCGAAGATCGGACGCGGAGATAAGGGCAGATCTTGTTTACGGTTTCGTCCTTGAGGAATTTATCAGCGGAATCGATCGTTCCTGTCCACGAGGAAAAACTTGTGGGAACTGCTGTGCTGCGGAATAACGATCGCAACTTCTTCTTCCCTCTGTTGTGGTGAAATGGCGAAACGCGTCCCGATCCCGTCCATCGATTACCCCTTCATTCCCAGTCGTTCGCAGGGATAGGTCCGAGCTGGTCGCACCGTTTCCCTTCAGAAAAAACAACAACAAACAAACAGTGCAGTGATGGTCAATCAATGATCAAACCAGTGCCTTATTAGGAAGAACACGCGATATCAGATAATATCAAACAAACAGGTGATGGTATAGCCAGGTTTGTCATAATGAGATTCTGGATGTACATTACAGGTGATTACCAGTGTTGACCGTTTATTTATTTTTAGAAGTGGCGCATTACATGACACTTTATTGATTGCGTACCCCCGGGGCGTTTAACATGAGTTTTGAATTATGCATGCCACCCCACCTACCGATCAAATTAGAAACCCCCACCAAAAACATTGTCAACCAGATCGCTTTTCTGCCGGCCATTAGCATCCATTCCATAACAGGTTATTTCCTCATTATCTTCTTTATTTAGTTTGTAGAAATAGCTGCGGTGAGCGCGGAAGCAAAATATTAACCAATTTTATTTATTATGAAATACAACCATTGTATCATATTATTCCGTATTCCGTAAGCTAAACGTTAAATTTAACGTGCATACGTTATGTTAAAATAAGATATACCTTTTATTTATTACGAAATACATCCATTGTATTAATATTCATAATCGTATTATTCCGTATTCCGTAAGCAAAACGTTAAATTTAACGGCTGAACGTTGTGTTGAAATAAGAGATGGCTTATTGTATTTCCAATTGGCAGCGCCGCACAGTGTCTCCAAATGCCGAAAATGTGGCCAAAATATCAAGGTGTTGAATTGTATGAAAATTAGTATATCAGGTTTTTTTAAGGTCACTGATTTCTAATGTGAAATCAAAAATATGAAAAACAAAATGGCGGGTCCAATATGACTACAAAAATTTGTCATATTTTCATGAAAATTCGGATACAGGGCTTTTGGAGATCGCTGATTACAAATTTGAATAAAAATTGTTTCACTTTCATAAAATTTCATGGTCGCTGTTTAGGAATCGGAAAGTTTGAAAAACAAAATGGCTGACATAGATTATGAAAATTGTATTTCTTTAATGAAATTTCGGGTATGAGGTCGCTGAGTGAGAATCTGAAATTAAAAATTTACGGAACAAATTGGCGGATCCAATAAGGAATTATTTAAAGCAAAACTGATGAAGGATCAGTTATTCTTAATAAATAATTATATATAAAATATATAAACACGTTTATAAGAAACACATCAAAATTCTTAAATTCATTTAAATTCTAACTACCAATTTAGAGACAAGTTAAATTATGTAAAAATATGCAGGGTGTTCCATTTGAAATAGAAAAGTAAAGGTACTTTGATTGAATTTTTATTGAAAGTCCTCTTTATTCTCTAAATTTCATAAAGATGTATGTAAAAATTCAAATGATATTTCGGGTCTACCAGAATTCAGTTACACCCGGTATATTTTAGGACTTGTTTTCGGGACTACGTCAGGCCTTTTCCAAGGAATCTATTTCAAAACTAATTTTTAGAACTTTCTTCAGGACTTTTTCTCACCTCTCTTTGGGATTTTTTTTTTCAGGACAATCTTTTTCAGAACTTTCTATAGGGTCTTTCTTAGGACCTTTTTATGGATTTTTTAAGGATTTTTTTATTTACATTTTTTCAGGACTTTTTTAAGACTTTATTTTCAGGACGTTTTTTTTTCAAGACTTCTTTCCTCAGAATTCTTTGAAAGTTTCTTCAGGACATTTTTTCGTGACTTTTTTACGGACTTCTTTTTCTTAATAATTTTAAGATTTTTTAAAACTTTATTTCGTGACCTTTTTCAAAACTTTTTTCAAGTTATTTTTTAGGACAAATTTCAGGATTTTTTCTCAGAACTTTTTTCAGTGCTTTTTCAAGATTTGTTTTTTCTTGACTTCCTTTTCAGGGCTATTTTAAGGACAATTTTTGCAGATTTTTTTTTCAGTAGTTTATCAGGTATTTTTTAAGGATTTTTCAAGACTTTATTTTGAGGACTCTTCTTTCAGAATTTTTTTTCAGGAAAGACTGTTTTCCTCCGGACTCTTTTAAAGTCTCTTTTAGGACTTTTTTCAGGTTATTTTTTAGGACAAATTTCAAGACTTTTTAAGGATTTTTTCTCAGAACTTTTTTCAGTGCTTTTTCAAAATTTGTTTTTCCTGGACTTTCTTTTCAGCGCTGTTTTAAGGACAATTTTTGCAGATTTTTTTTTTTCAGTAGTTTGTCCGGTATTTTTTAAGGATTTTTCAAGACTTTATTTTGAGGACTCTTCTTTCAGAATTTTTCTTTCAGGAAAGACTTCTTTCCTCCGGACTCAATATTTTTTAGGATTTTTTTATCTTATTTCTCTTTTCAGGATTTTGGAACCTTTTTCAGGTCTTTTCAAAGGACTTTATTTCAGGACTTTTCTTTTTTCTTTTTGGGTTTCAGGTCAATTTTTTCTGAAACTTTTTTTTTTACTTTATCAGGTTTGCTTTAAGGATTTATTTCCTCGACTTTTTTAAGGACATGTTTTGTTGGGACTAGAGACGGTTAACTCATGAGTGATACATCTAAAAACTCAAAATTTAACTGAAAATTTTTATTTTCATTTTTTTCTATTTTGGCCAAGTTCAGCGATTTTTGAATCACTGTGCGCCGGTGAAAAAAAATTTTGCCGCCCTAACCCAAAATAAAGTTTTGCGAAATTATTTTAAACTTGCAAATTTGTAAAGAAATGTGGCCATCGTGTAATTTTCTTCGATTTGATGGAACAAAAGGGATTTTTATGATAAATTTCATATTTATCTATTTTTTGTTCAGAATTTAGTGGAATTTCGAAAAATATTTCTTGTTGGCCAATATCAAAATAATCGACGCAATCCGCCTAGAAACAAAATGGCATCACTCGGAACTTGAATTTGAGTGAGTGAAATGTGCACCTTGTGATTGAAAAATTTCTAAAAATATCATCGCATTTGGAATTATCTTAAAATTTTCCAAATCTGCTCAAAAATGACATATTTCTGACATATCAAAAAATAATTAACGCACCTCGATTGTAAACAAAATGGCGACGCTATTAACTTGAATTTGAGTGAGTGAAATGTGAATCTCGCGATTAAAAAATTTCTAAAAATATTATCGCACTTCCAATTACTTCCAAATTTTTAAAATGCACTTAGTAATTACATATTTTTGACATTACAAAAAATAACTGACGCACCTTGCTTGTATACAAAATGGCGACACTCTGAACTTGAATTTGAGTGAATGAAATGTGCACCACCTGATTAAAAAAATTCCAAAAAAATTATCGCCCGCGGAATTTGCTTCAAAATTTCCAAATTTGCTTAGAAATAACATATGTTTGACATACCAAAAGATAATTGACGCACCTTGCTTGCAAACAAAATGACAGCACTCTGAACTGGAATTTAAGTGAGTGAAATGAGCATCTCGTGATTAAAAAAATTCTAAAAAAATTACCGCCCGCGGAATTTGCTTCAAAATTTCCAAATTTGCTTAGAAATAACATATTTTTGACATACCAAAAGATAATTGGCGCACCTTGCTTGCAAACAAAATGGCAGCACTCTGAACTGGAATTTAAGTGAGTGAAATGTGCACCACCTGATTTTAAAAAAATTCTAAAAAAATTATCGCCCGCGGAATTTGCTTCAAAATTTCCAAATTTACTCAAAAATAACATATTTTTGACATACCAAAAGATAATTGACGCACCTTGCTTGCAAACAAAATGACGACACTCTGAACTTGAATTTGAGTGAATGAAATGTGCACCACCTGATTAAAAAAATTCTAAAAAAATTATCGCCCGAAGAATTTACTTCAAAATCTCCAAATTTGTTTAAAATAACATAACATTTGTAATTTTTACTAGCCATTATGTTTCAACGCCTCCTTCATTACTCATCATTTTATTCGCGAGCATTTGCTTCGTTCCTTCAAATCATTGATTTTTCGCCGCACCACCGACGATATCCGTTATAGATGGGCCTCTGATTTCCCGTTTGACATTTAACGTATAGCCCTTAAAGCACGCGCCGGACGGACTCTTGACATTTACACAAATGCCGTCGCCGTTCGTGTCCCATTTAAATCGAACGCATTCTGTACAGATTCCAGCACAATATCCCGGGATGAACTCGAATACGTAGTAATGGACTTCGGTATTACGGCGGATTCGTTCTGGAATTGCAATGGGAGACATAGACATGTAAAGCTTAAGGTGTAAAGGGATAATTGGTTGCTTATATGGCAGAATACACGGAGCGATGTGAAGATTTCCCGGCGAATCCACCATAATAGAAATTAAAACACTGACGTGTAGATAAGAGTTGTTTTTTTTTTATCTCAACTTGGGGTGATAGGGGCCGCGGTGGCCTAGTGAGTAGAGCTGCTCACGGGCCTCGTGGTCGTGGGTTCGAATCCCATCCGTGTGGTCACTTTTTCGGAACGAAGAAGTGGCTGTGCGGATCCATGGATGTCCACTGTATGGTCCCCCCCCCCCCGAAGTAACTTTTGATTTAAACTTTTTTCCGCATCTTTAACAATTATTGAGATATTTGTCTTTTTTTAGAAAAAAAAATTGATTTCAACATGGACTGATATATTTAGCTTCATTTTGACATGGCTTAATACATCTTTGAAACGAGAAAAACAAGTGTTCCCGGGTTGTTGTAAATCGGCCTATATACAACTAATAACTAATTTCTGTTAACGGGAATGAGAATCTTGGTATATTTTCGTTCCCGTTCTCGTTGCCGTTCCCGGGTTGTTGTAAAGCGGCCTTAATACTTCTTGTAATTTCAACTGTCGCCAACATTGACATGAAAAATCTGCTAACTTGTAATATAGGCAATCCAATATACACACACATAGAAAATAACGCATAGATAAATCACTAGAATAAGTATTTATAATTCCAAATGTCACTAATGACATTGAATAAAATTTTAATCACAGAATCTTAAAATATTTTATAAATATTACGAAATAGCAATCTACTAGATAAAAATAAAGTTTAGAGTGTTATTACTTCAAATTCTGGATTAGTCTCATGTACTTAGGAACGAAAATAACCTATAAATTAGAAATCATTATTCTGCCTTAAAAGTCATCAGAATTAATGGGTGATGAACAACAAATTTAATATCTTTACACCTTGTAATATTATCATCAGATAACATGAAATCAAAATTGTTTATTAGGATAACCTACAAATTGTTACGCTGTGCAACAATTTGTAGGTTGGGTTAAGATTACAACCTTTCGGAACAAATAAGGTTTGCATATTTGTCGTGGATTTGTATACATATTACATTAAAGATATATACTCTGGCCGCGCTATGAAGGCATCCGAGGTGATTAACGAAGGATCGGAAGGACCGCCCTCATCAGAAGTGATTGGATGTTTTGTTACTTTACTCTCAAAGATATTTACACTTCACTTCCTAGCTTCCTAGCTAGAATTCCAAAAAAGTTAACAATAACACCTCAGATGCCTTCATAGCGCGGCTAGACTTTATCATATCTTTATTAACAGGATAATAATGTTTACAAATATTTAATCCTATTGTTAGCCTTTAAATGGCTATCGACCAAAGGTCTTTCATTATTTTAGTTTTGTTACTTTGTTTATATATTGGAGACCTCTATTTGAAATACATAAATAAAAAATGATTATAATTGTACGATTTCGGAATAAATAAAAAAGGAACTCAATATTTTGCTCCTCGACGCCCCGCCAGAAAATGTTTACGCTTCTACAGCAGGGTGATAAAGTCTGATCTTTTCTAGAGTACCTGGACGACATAAAAATGTCCAGGAGAAGGGCCAAAGAGTACGATAACGTCGACTACACGAAGCTAGCGGCCTCCGATAACGGTTTCATAGACGCGCAGTTCGTATCACCGCCCGAAAAGATCCCCTGGAAGGCGGTCATATTCGCCGGGATCTTGCTAATCGTCGGCAGCGTGTTGTTGGTTCTAGGGAGCCTCGTCGTCAGCGGACACATCGACGTCAAGTACTCGGACAGGATGTGGCCGATGATCATACTGGGCGTCCTCATGTTCATACCGGGGGCATACCACATCCGGATCGCCTATTACGCCTACAAGGAGGTGCCCGGCTACTCCTTCGACGATATTCCGGAATTCGACTGAACATATCGGCACGACTGCACTTATATCACAAACTGTTTAGTATTAAATTGCCTTAATTGTTTACGGTATTCGTATGATTATAAATAAAGTTTGAACGTAAATTAATGTGTAAAATGGTGAACCGTGGATTCGAAAAGAGAATATTCAACCTGTTCGTAACTTAAATTGAATTCTGTGGCAGATATGTCCACAAAACTGGGTTATTTTTTTGTATTTTGAAAAATTGAAAAAATATTGGTTTGAAAGGACAGTGGGGGCCTAAAGTATCGAATATATTCAGTAAAACCGAAATAAAATATTTTTGGAAAAGATCCTCGAACAGGTCGATTTTCTTTTATAAAAGTACACATTTTTTAATGAAAGTCGATTTTCAGTCGTCATTTTGTTTTTAAATGGCAAACCTCAATTTTTGTTGTTGATTTTGAGAGATCTTTTCATTGTCGAACATAAAAATGTTGCTATATTCGAGTAAATGATAATTGCAGGCGAGAACCTGATATTTAGAATCCTTGCAAAATGACCTTGTTCCAGCGCTGGTAGCAAATTTTCCAAACAACGAAATGATCTTGACCCGCCATATAATACAATATGGTTTCAGCAAGCCGGCGCATCCCCGCAATAGGCGCGTTTTTAGTTTTTTTAATTTTTATACTGCCAGTTCCACAATGAAAACATCTCTCAAACTCAAAAATAGGGGGTTGCCATTTAAAAACAAAATGGATGAAGTCATTACTCAAAAACAAATGACGACTGAAAATCTACTTTTCATGCAAAAATGTGTATTCTTATAAAAGAAAAAAATTTTACCAAAAATATTTAATTTCAGTTTTACTGAATATATTCCATGCTTTAGCCATGCACTGTATGAATATTCAACCTGTTCGTAACTCTTAAATTGAATTCCGTAGCCGTTTGCCAAAAGCAGATATGTCCACTAAACTGGGTTATTTTTTGGTATTTCACAAAATTGAAAAAAAAATTTTTATTTTACATTTTAATTTAAAAACAACCTGAAATTTCTTAAATTATGATTTTCTGGTTAAATAAATATTTTGAAAAGTAGCAAAAATGGAAATAACTGCTTTTGGCAAACAGCCGCAGAATTTATCCATAATCAAACATCAAGGACCAAATAAACACTCTTTACGAATGAATCAAAAATAATTTTATTTTTGCACGATAAACTATATTTTTTCATTATATAAAACTATAAAATAAAAAACAAGAAACTTAAAGCTAGGATAACTTTTGATTTTTAACAAAACAAAAATTCTTTATAAAAATATTATTTCTTAAACATAAGCAGATCTTCCGTTAAAAAAAAAAAAAACTATATATTCCTCCTGGTGTATTCTAAGCATCTTACGACGACGTCTGCCGGCAACATACCTTGGTGATCGTCGAGCGTTATCTGGGGTTCGAGGGTGAACAAAGCCGAGCTCAGCCTGAGCATCATCGCGAATTCGCCACATTTCTCCGGCTGCTTAAAAATGCCCAGTTGTACGTTCGTCCCCTTCGCGTTACTCGCTTCGCCCAGCCGTATTTCGAGCTTGACGGCGGGAACGTTTAACTTCAACATCTTCCAGAAGAACATCTTGAAGACCATCTTGATCTCGTCTATCGTTAAATTGAGTCCGAGCGTTATTGCGCTTTCGGAACCCTAAAATTTCACAAAATATATTTCCTTTTATTTTATTATTAATCCTTTTTATTGGCATATAATCTAGTTAGTTAGTTACTAAACCTTTTTTTTCTGATTGAAACAATATTGAGTGATATTGCCTTAGTTACGATATGTCATAACACACTTATATTTCCCTAGGGAAATATGAAGTGCTCATATTTCCCTAGGAAAATATAAACATCAAAAAAATGGCATTAGGAGCTTCTCGCAAGAATTGTTTTAATTGTGCTCGGGACAACACCTCCGATTTCTTAGGAAGGTATCCTTTATGGATTTTACAGCTTTGGATTTTACCGGAACCAAACATTCACGGTCTTTCGTCGCTTGGTTCACACATAGTTTGACATTTCACCAATTTATGAAACAACAAAACAAATCAAACCAGTCAACTATGATATTTACAAACAAGGCCCTTAGCAACGTTACCAATCCGACAAATTCAAAAATTTACAATCCAATATTTTCCTATTTACAGAACAATATTCTTTCAATCAGAAAAAAACTATTGATTACAACACGGGAAATATGAATACATTTTCCTTGGTTGTCTATACAACTAGCCAACCTCGGGAAATATACTATTTATATTTCCCTAGTTGTAATAATAGCTATATTAAAATCCTGGTTCCATACAGGGTTTTAAAGGGCAATTGACTAAAGTCTTTCAGCCCGTTTAACAATACATTCTGAATGTCATTATATATATTTACTTTCTGTTCACAATTTATTGTCTATTTACTTACCGTATGCTGAGTGTAAATAGATTTCGAACAACCATAATCGTAAATTCCCTCCAGATCTATTGGTTTGAGCACAGTCGACAGGTTGGCCACGATGGCCCTCAAAACGTCGTAGTTTATGTGCTCGTAGTTGAATTTTATGGAAGTATAATACTCTTCCGCCACCGACTCTGCGTTTACACATTTCAAATGTTGCTTTAGGTAGCTGCTGTAGTGATCGGGAAAATCTGCAACGGTTAAATTACATAATTTTTCGTGTCGATAAAAAAGAAAACTACTTACGACATAACTTTGCCACCTCCATGTCGTTTTTCGAAAGAAAGTCCAGGATCTTCCAGCTCAATTTCAAATCGGAAGCAATCGCCCTGCTTATGTACTCGTGCATTATAACCATTTTGTATTCGTATAAAGATCGCACAGCGCTTTTGTTGAATAATTCGAATTCTGTAAAGAAATGCAATAAATTTGAGACCTTATTATAAACACGAAAATAGCCTGAATATATGAATTTTCAATCTGTTCGTGACTCTAAATTTTACAGAGTTGAATATTCATATATTCAGGCTATGTAAAGAAATGCAACTTAACCCTTTCGGCCCTTTACATGTCTCTACTTACTATGACAATCCATATTTTTGCTTTTATCACTAGATGTCACTTCAACAAAGCCTCACTAATTAATTCCTATACTAATTAATCAAATGAGTTCAAATCTGGTATTTATGGTCTTAAGAAGCGCCCTATCAATAATAATTAAAAAAATTTTTTTTTTCAAATTTAAAAATCCAGAGCTGAAAGGGTTAACCCAGATATGCCCACAGCTCTACAGGCTGTTTCAGAGCTCTGGGAACGGTCAATAAAAAAAAGATTTTATATGGGTTCCCTGTTCCTAATCTCCATAGTTTTCTTGTATTCGGCGATTATCATATCAGGAATAATTATTATAATCTGAAAGATAATTGGATTCTACTTGAGAATACGCTCTAAATAGAGGGTGTGCCATTTGAAAAAACGAAGTTATTCAACTTTATAAGTCGGGTTTTTCTACCGCATTTTTTTTATCACCCAGTATAATTTTTTGTATGAAATTATGGTTGGCTCTATAGTTCGAACCTTCAACTAAATAATAGAAATGATTTTAATCGTTCAACGTCAATCACTGGAGCAAAAATAAAATTTCATCCAGACCATGCATTTCAACAAATCTTCAAATATTTCGAAAACGGCAAACAATAAGTATAGGGAGTATTAAAGTAACTCACCTTTATTTGCTCCGTATAATTCAAAAATGACAAAAAATACAGGGTGTTCCATTTAAAAAAACATAAGTTTGGTCTGTAACTTTGTTATGAGACACCCTGTATAAATTTAAATATTTTTAGGGCGTGCAGCTCACTATTATACACAACTTTTGTATAAAACATTTTTCGAAATTTTGAAAAATAAGCACGTGATTGACCGTTCCCAGAGCTCTGAAACACCCTGTATATGTAGGACTGTTTTAAAAATTATATCTTGAACATCGTCAGCGCCATCTATCATTTTTATATTCGAAAAAGTACGTTCAGCTAGTATTCATCGACATTTGACAGGACGACGAAAAATAACCTCTCTGCGTTTTTAAGTCTCAATTACTTAATTTAAAGAAACGTATCGTTTGCTTTCCTTTAATTTAAATCTTGGGCAAACGAGGGTTAATTTTAAGCTATTAAAGATTTCAATGAACCAACCTGGCATTTTAATCAAGGAGTAAACATCATTCAGGAAGTTGGCACGGGTTAAAACCTTTATGAAGAAAACGATCCTCTCCGGATTGGTCTTCAAGTTCCTGTACGTGCGCTCGGTGTTGTAATTCTAAAACGAAACCGCCGATTAAACAAACACCTGCAACCATCGAGTCCACTCACCTTAACCGAAAGCAGCGATTTTATATTCGTGATGAACATTTTGAGGACAACGCACGCATTCTGATAATCTTTCACCCGATCGCACAACGGCAGCAGGTTGAACGCGAGCGTTTCAATCGTCAATTTCAGATTCCCCTCGGATCTCGGATAATCTAAAATTGTGCGTTAAAGTTTAATCTGTTGATGAGATGATTTCCCCATTTACGAAGTTATAAAATTAATTATATGGATATTATTTGTACAAATAATTTTTTTTTTTTAAATAAAAAGGAAGGATGTTTGACAGGAATTCGGGGGTTGAGGAAGCGCGGATGATTTGGGAATTGACGTAGCCAACTAGGGCATTCTGCCACAACGATAATTTGTGTAATAATCATTTATAATGATGAAAGGGACATACACTAAACATCCATGGACCCCCACAGCCATTTTTCGTTCCGAAAAAGTGATTTGAACCCACGACCACGAGGCCCGTAAGCAGGAGCTCTACTCACTGGGTCACCGTGGCCCCCGTACAAATAATAATGGAGAAGATTCTTCACACTGTTGATTCAGTTATACACGGAGAATCTTCTATATTATATCCATATAATTTAATTTGGATTGTAAAACTTACCAAGTTTCTCGACGATTTCTAGAAAAAGCTCGATGAATTCAGAAATCGTCATAACCTTCATGTGGTACACCGCCAAGAAGTGCTTGAACAGCTTGTAGGGCGCGTGCGAGTACTTCCTGATGAACGAAGCCACTTCGGTCGTGTTCTTATCCAAAATAAAAGTGCGCAACGTCGCCTTCTCCTTGGTGGGCACGTCGCAGGCGAACTCGAATAAACCGTCATCGCAAGGAGGGCCCTGATCGTTAAGCGGGCAACCAGCTTTAACGTAGATCTCTTTAATACCGGAAACGCAATCTTCCAACTTGATGTTCCTGAGCTTCTTCAAGAAGGTCAGCACTTGCCGCTCGTTGACCTGTTTAGGCTCGAACGGAACGTGCATCAGAAACTTGCACGCATTACTGTAGCACTCCACCTTGGTCTCTTCGTCGTAGTGGTCCATGCGTATGCACTCCTTGACGAATTCGTCGACTATCTGAGGGGGGACCGGGGTCTTCCTGAACTTGACCATTTTCCAGATCTGGTCCCAGAATCTCATGAGGAAATCCTCCTGTTGCGGGATTACCTCGAGTAATTCGTCGAGTGTGCCGCTCGCCTTGATCCCGTTGTACAATAAAATCTCGTCGATCGTGTCCGAAAAACTGCATCCCTCGTTGGTGGCAATTAAGGCTTTAATTATTTGTTTCATGTACTCTTGTTTGTTTAATTTATCATTTTGGAACAGGTTTGGCATTAAGTCCAGGATCAGGTGGGGCTGGCGGTTTACGGTGTAGTAATTTATGACCATTGGAATTATAAAGTTTATGATGGAGGAACAACACTGGGTGAGCACGTATTTGGATATTACGTTCACCCAGATTACCTCGGACATGAAAAGCACCTGTTCGTAGTGTGGGGGAAATTCGTGTAGGAATTTACAACGATTCATGTTGCAGGAGTTCATGCGCCTGCAAAGCTGGTGCGTCAACTTCATCAGCGGGCTGTAATTATTATGGTTCCTTACCCAGTTTTCTGTTTGGTCCATTAGGGGACTGTTGTTGCTAAAGTTTTCACTGGAGGTATTAAAATTCGGCTGAAATGTCGGAGGCGGGAAAGGATGAAGGCCACCGTTGAAACGGTCGAAATTCAAACTCATAAGAGGCGGCGGTCGGGTACTATCAAATTCTAAGGGAGGCTGAGCGATCACGGGCTGAGGAACTGGATTATTTGCTTGCGCATCTTGGGCGAAGTCCACTTCAGGCGATAAGACCGTGTTATGTTCGGGTGTTCGTTGCAATGGAGGACTCCAGCGGGTGTTTATTTGAATCGGCAGGTGAACGCGCTTCGGAGGTGGGGGTGACGAAATGTGGCCGTTTTGCAGCGGCCGCTTTTTGGAAGCCCTCACCGGCGGCTTGCTCGGAGTGCGGAGGCCGTTCTCTATTTCGGTTTCCAATTCGGATCTGAAAAAATATGTACTATATATAGGTATATATCTAGAAAATCGTCAGCGCCATCTATCATTTTTTTGGTGCAATAAGTAAGTTCAATGACATTTGAGGAAGCGAAATGAATCTTTTGAAATCTTAATTACTTCATTTAGAGAAACATATCATTTACTTTCCTTTAACCCTCTATTGCATGATTTATGACTTCATGCGATTATATCAAAATCCAGTGATAAGAATTTTAAGATGGGTCCCTGAACATACAGCCAATTCAATTTTGAGTAATTTTGGAAATTTTCAAATTTGTGGCAGCTGTTTGTATATTTTTTTAACAGCTTGAGAAAATGCGCAACTTCAAAATTACTGAAAGCCCTGGCTTTATGCGATTATATCAAAATCCAGTGATAAGAATTTTAAGATGGGTCCCTGAACATACAGCCAATTCAATTTTGAGTAATTTTGGAAATTTTCAAATTTGTGGCAGCTGTTTGTATATTTTTTTAACAGCTTGAGAAAATGCGCAACTTCAAAATTACTGAAAGCCCTGGCTTTATGCGATTATATCAAAATCCAGTGATAAGAATTTTAAGATGTGTCCCTGAACATCCAGCCAATTCAATTTTGAGTAATTTTGGAAATTTTCAAATTTGTGGCAGCTGTTTTTATATTTTTTTAACAGCTTGAGAAAATGCGCAACTTCAAAATTACTGAAAGCCCTGGCTTTATGCGATTATATCAAAATCCAGTGATAAGAATTTTAAGATGTGTCCCTGAACATACAGCCAATTTGAGTAATTTTGGAAATTTTCAAGTTTGTGGCAGCCGTTTTTATATTTTTTTAACAGCTTGAGAAAATGCGCAACTTCAAAATTATTGAAAGCCCTGGCTTTATGCGATTATATCATCCAGTAATAAGAATTTTAAGATGGGTCCCTGAACATACAGCCAATTCAATTTTGAGTAATTTTGGAAATTTTTAAATTTGTGGCAGCTGTTTTTGTATTTTTTTTAACAGCTTGATAAAATGCGCAACTTCAAAATTATTGAAAGCCCTGGCTTTATGCGATTATATCATCCAGTAATAAGAATTTTAAGATGGGTCCCTGAACATACAGCCAATTCAATTTTAAGTAATTTTGGAAATTTTCAAATTTCTAGCAGCTGTTTTTGTATATTTTTTAACAGCTTGAGAAAATGCGCAACTTCAAAATTACTGAAAGCCCTGGCTTTATGCGATTATATCAAAATCCAGTGATAAGAATTTTAAGATGTGTCCCTGAACATCCAGCCAATTCAATTTTGAGTAATTTTGGAAATTTTCAAATTTGTGGCAGCTGTTTTTATATTTTTTTAACAGCTTGAGAAAATGCGCAACTTCAAAATTACTGAAAGCCCTGGCTTTATGCGATTATATCAAAATCCAGTGATAAGAATTTTAAGATGTGTCCCTGAACATCCAGCCAATTCAATTTTGAGTAATTTTGGAAATTTTCAAATTTGTGGCAGCTGTTTTTATATTTTTTTAACAGCTTGAGAAAATGCGCAACTTCAAAATTACTGAAAGCCCTGGCTTTATGCGATTATATCAAAATCCAGTGATAAGAATTTTAAGATGTGTCCCTGAACATACAGCCAATTTGAGTAATTTTGGAAATTTTCAAGTTTGTGGCAGCCGTTTTTATATTTTTTTAACAGCTTGAGAAAATGCGCAACTTCAAAATTATTGAAAGCCCTGGCTTTATGCGATTATATCATCCAGTAATAAGAATTTTAAGATGGGTCCCTGAACATACAGCCAATTCAATTTTGAGTAATTTTGGAAATTTTTAAATTTGTGGCAGCTGTTTTTGTATTTTTTTTAACAGCTTGATAAAATGCGCAACTTCAAAATTATTGAAAGCCCTGGCTTTATGCGATTATATCATCCAGTAATAAGAATTTTAAGATGGGTCCCTGAACATACAGCCAATTCAATTTTAAGTAATTTTGGAAATTTTCAAATTTCTAGCAGCTGTTTTTGTATATTTTTTAACAGCTTGAGAAAATGCGCAACTTCAAAATTACTGAAAGCCCTGGCTTTATGCGATTATATCAAAATCCAGTGATAAGAATTTTAAGATGTGTCCCTGAACATCCAGCCAATTCAATTTTGAGTAATTTTGGAAATTTTCAAATTTGTGGCAGCTGTTTTTGTATTTTTTTTAACAGCTTGAGAAAGTGCGCATCTTCGAAATTTCGGAAAGCCGTGACTTCATGTGATTATATCAAAATCCAGTGAAAAGAATTTTAAAATGTGTACCTGAACATCCAGCCAATTCAATTTTGAGTAATTTTGGAAATTTTCAAATTTGTGGCAGCTGTTTTTATATTTTTTTAACAGCTTGAGAAAATGCGCAACTTCAAAATTACTGAAAGCCCTGGCTTTATGCGATTATATCAAAATCCAGTGATAAGAATTTTAAAATGTGTACCTGAACATACAGCCAATTCAATTTTGAGTAATTTTGGAAATTTTCAAATTTGTGGCAGCTGTTTTTATATTTTTTTAACAGCTTGAGAAAATGCGCAACTTCAAAATTACTGAAAGCCCTGGCTTTATGCGATTATATCAAAATCCAGTGATAAGAATTTTAAAATGTGTACCTGAACATACAGCCAATTCAATTTTGAGTAATTTTGGAAATTCTCAAATTTGTGGCAGCTGTTTTTATATTTTTTTAACAGTTTGAGAAAAAGCGCAACTTTAAATTTACAGAAAGCCATGTGATTGTTTCATGTGATTATATCAAATCAATTGCTCCATTTCCTTAGAGTTACTTGTAATTGGTTTGTTGAGTTTTTTTCTGTGCACTGTACGAACATGCTTGTTCTACCAGTTAAGAAATAAAAAAAAAAAATTAAAAAGTCTTCTGAAATATTACCTCAAACATAAATTTTGTCGAGGATCTCTTACAGTTTTCAAATCTTTTTTATTTATTTTAATAATCATTTATCTCGTAAGATGGCAGCACTTTGCCCAACAAAAATTGATATGTTACGAAAATTATAGAAGGGGTACATAGATGTCATGAGCAATAGAGGGTTAATTTAAATCTCAGGCAAATGTTTTCTTTGACCACCATAAAAAAAAAATATGGAAAAACTGTTGTAGCGCTCGACGTAAAATTATCATCCAATCGAAATTGTTAAAAAATGTAAAAAAACTTACGGAGTGAATATGGAAAGCGCGTCGTCCTCCACGGGATTCTGCGCGGAACTGTAAATGTCGAGGGAAAACCTTTTGGTCTCTCTCGGTTGGGGGATTTTGAACGTGATAGGCGACGTCCTTTTACTAGGCCCGCGCACGACAGTCGAATCCAGCAGTTCGATCGGCTTCTTTTCTTTTTCGAGCCTGCGAGAACCGTCCCGTCCGAGCTGCGGCGTTTGAACGAGAGGGCCGTCCCGTCCAAGCTGCGGCGTTTGACCGAGAGGACCGTCTCGTCCGAGCTGCGGGGTTTGAGTGAGAGATGATCTCCCTCGTCCGAACTGTGCCTCGGTCGCGGTTTCATTAGGCTGTGGAGTATTCGGGCTCGGCGTTTCTGTGCTACTTGTGCTAGCGATATTGCTCAATCGAATGCGTTTCAGCCGTTGTTGAGAAGGTGTCCTAAAGCATTCCAGCTGAGGCTCTTGCTTTGTACCTGGATTACACACGGATTTCGTTTCTTTAGCGGTTTTAGAAATCAACTAATAAACTACTGTAAAGTTCATGTTTTGTTGACACATTAAGGAATGGACGCAATAAAACATAACACAAATCCAAAAGCATCGGTTGGATTAGAATTCATATGTTTCATACGGATTGAGTGACTTTTTTGACTCAAAAGTTACGATCAGAGATGAAGTTTCATGTTAAACAAAAACCAAGCTATTTCTAATTAGCTTTCGATCACATGATTTTCAGCAATTATGCTCGTCACTTCAGAGAATCGGGCAATAGGTTCAGGTTGTTAATAGCAAACAGTTTGATCATTTTTATAAATGTTTTAATAACAAAAATATACAAAAATTCACTCCTCCTTCATATTCTATGTTTTTATACACACGTATATAAGCCGTTGCTAATGAGAACTCTAAAAATGTAAGTCATTAAAAAAAAAAAAATGTCATAAGTCATGTCAAGTCGGGTTGGAAATTGTTGGTAAACAATTTAATTTAATGTAATTAATATTAAGCGCCGGATGTATTTTTCATTCTCCTGATTAATTATTATCGAGTTTCCATACTAAACGATATAAAAATTGAATAGAAAATATTAAACATAAATCGTTTAATTTAAAAAAAATTAAATTACATTTTTATTATTAAAAATAGATTAAATATTGATATAAAAATTATTTCTGTAAACAATCATTCTGTTTGGTATACTTGTAATTACTTAAGCTGTACTAATTTTTCTGCAAAATTATTTGTTTGTCTGATGTTACAATCATTATTTCACAGTTAAAATTCACTTTTGATGACGGTCTCACGAAAAAGGCCCCAAGCTCTAGCGACTTTATTTTTGACTTAACTTGAAGAAAAAATAAATATAATAAATCGCATCTCGATTGTTACAATCTGCGTATAACAGATTTCTTTAGAGAGCGGCCATCTTGCCGTCATCGGCCATTTTCTTAAATAGCACCAAAAAAATATAATTAATATTTTTTTATAGAGAATTTTCTGTGTTATTCAACGATGTGCTATCATTTCATAGGCTTGCATTACATTTTCTATGAGAAAAGCTTGCAAATCCAAAACAAAAAAAAAAGTTGGCCATGGATTTTTTTATTATTAAAAAGAAAGTTATAATAAAACACTTTTAACTTGAAAATGGTAATTGTATTACCGAAACTTAAGTCACAAAAATAAATATATAATATATACAAAACAAAGTTAAAAGTGTTTTATTATAATATTTAAAATGTATAACGAAGTAGAAGCCTCCAGCATAAACAAAAAGAAAGTTAGTTTATCAAGTTATTAACCTCTTCAAGCAAAAACGAGAATCTAACTACATAACAATAAACCATTACCTGAACATTCCATCCTAACCGGCGCCGGAGTGCTCGTCACCGGCTCCTGTTCCAGAAATACCGTCCTACGAGCCAAATCCGGAGTAACAACCGTACCCTCCTCGTTACCGGAACACTCCATCGCACTCTTCACCGGACTCAAGCCGTGCGTCTGCCTTACAAACACCGTCCTTATCGGCGCAACGATGCTGCCCTCCTCAGAAACGGGAGCCTGTGTCTGTTTCACAAACACCGTCCTGCGAGCCAGAACGGGCGAGACCGCCTTGTACTCCTCGGCGGTCGACAACGTGGAACACCTAGAAACGCTCCTCTCGCTACCCGAAAATTCATCGGCCTCATAGAATTCGCCCAGCGTCGCCCCCCTGAAAACCTCACTGTACGAAGTGATTTCGGGCAAATCGTAACACACGGGTCGGCTCCACTTAAAGCAGTACTTCTGGTCAACGTCCGGTGCTGAAAATTCATCATCCTCATTATCGGAACTTACAACGATGCACATGTCAAGCTTGGGCTTAACAGGCGGTACGATAAGGAGCTGCCCGTTCACAGTCCTCCCTTTCTGACTGGTCGTTATAGTTATATTGGGGATATCGAACGGTTCCTCTTTGACTTCATTCTCGTCGGGATTCATATTCGAGACGCTCACGCCGTACTGGGCGCTTACATCCTTAACGAGGGACACGTCCTCCAGCCGCACCACCGGCCCGAGTTTCCAGTTTAATTGGTCGGCGGTGACTTTAACGCACGTATCTAAAACCCCAAACGATAACCAAATGCGTAAATCGCAGAGCCCTCGGAGTCAAACCTTTTTCCAATGATTGTTCGGGAGTGTGGAGCCCTACACTGGAACCAACCGATACTCCGCTGTCACTATTCTTTCTAGCAACTCTTTTTCGCTTACTTCTCATCGTTAGGGGCGTCGGTTTGCGTGAAATTTAGAAAATGTGCCGATTTACGGAGAGTAGGTTAAGTCTGGAGAAACCCTTTTTTCAAAGGTGGAGTTAAAAAAGTTACTAGACTGAGTGGGAATAGGCGCGGTATGATAGTTATACAAACCTAAAGGGATCCTTCTTCACATTGCAAACGATTCAGTTTTACATAAAGCTTCTTCCGTTGTTTACGGGTTATAAATGCAGATTTATCAAATTTACTTCCACTGTTTTGTATGCTTCCGAGTATAGGAGCAAAATGGTTGCCAACCTAACAGGTCGATAAATTACCAAAAATATTACAAATAATAATAATACTTACTGCCTATTAAAGTACACAAACACTTCAAAATTTACATCAGCTATACACTAGACTAAAACTTAAGTTATATGAAATTAAGGTTGATTAAAAATTAACTGAAAAATTCATAGAGGCTATAAAAATAATTTTCAATCCTTCGTTGTTGTTCAAATTGAAATATCCATTGCAAAATTAATGCGATGAACACAAATCATACATTCGTTTTACGATTTTAAACCTAAATCCCTTAAAAAAACTTTTCTATGGTATCCACTCTTTATTTACCTTTCTAAAATATAATCTATAATTTTGAACGTTGGTATCCACTCTTTATTTACCTTTCTAAAATATAACCTACAACTTGTGTTTGTAAACAAAACGTTATTCGATAAAGGAAGTTATTGAAATGGTAATAGTATTTAGAACAGTTATGCATTCAAATTTAATTCAACATTTAATTTCAGTCGGTAACGCTCCACACGGATTTGGGAAACATTAAGATCGAACTGTTTTGCGAGGACAGTCCCAGGGCGTGTGAAAACTTTTTGGCTCTCTGCGGCAGCGACTACTACAATGGTTGCTTGTTTCACCGCAACATAAAGGGCTTCATCGTTCAAACTGGAGATCCGGGCGGGACGGGCAAGGGTGGCACTTCGATATGGGGTAGGAAATTTGAAGACGAATTTAAAGAAGAACTAAAGGTAATTTTAATTACAATCAGTAAATTATTTTGAGGTTTGATTTTTTTGTCTCGTCCCATTTTTAAATCAATCAATTTACATCAAATATCACTAGGGGGTGGCTATCAGGCTTGAGCCCCCCTCCAAGACGTTTATATACCGAGTGTTAACCACCAAATCTGGCCATAGGAAAATGGTGCTTTTTAGAATTGTATTTAATTGTAATGCTATTACTATTTTACACTTTTATTTAACACGTTCGCTGCCACTGCAATTGGGTTTGCATTTACGCAAGTGTAAAGTCGGACGCACTAGCGCGTTGGTGGCAGCGAACGTGTTAATGTCATATTCACAGATTTTCTATTTACTCATGTGTGTGAGTTATTATAAGCATGAGCCCCCTAAGCCGGATTTCTAAGTGCATGCCTGCATGAAAATAAAAATATAAAGCTGTATTAATTTATAATTATATATTTACAATGAGGTGCGCCAGTAATATCCGATACCTATGTCTCGAACTCAAATTGGCATCCCCTGCACAATAAAAAAATACTTTATAGAAACGTATCAATGAGTACAAATGAAATATTTGTTTTTATATGTCTGAATTTTCTGGGCTTTTCACAATTTAAAAAGAAAAGCATAGTGTATATTGAAATATGTATTTACAGCATAAAACGAGAGGCATCGTGTCTATGGCAAATAATGGTCCAAACACAAACGGGAGCCAGTTTTTTATAACGTACGGTGCTCATCCTCATTTGGATTTGAAGTACACCATTTTTGCGAAGTGAGTGCCGAAGTGGATTTGTGCAGTGGAGGCATTGAATGTTTTAAATTTGCAGAGTTATCGATGGGTTTGATGCCCTGGACGAGCTGGAAAAGCTCCCCGTCAATGCGAAAAACTACAAACCGATCAACGACACGAAAATCAACAATATCACGATACACGCCAATCCCTTAGCTGGTTAATTAAACTTTTCGTAATATTTTTTTTTAAATTAAACTACATCCACGATCGAATTTAAATTTTTGTTTAATTAAGTTGACCGTCTTGAAATTGTTTATCGTTGGTTTATATTAATTTCTTTGAGTGAAACTTAGGTGGCGCCACTGATACACATCGTTCTCTTGAAATGCTTATCGATGGATTTTTAGTTTGGTGAATGGAACCTAAACTATCCATTTCCAAGTGGCAGTAGAAATAAAAAACCCGGCTGCGTGATAGCCACGTGTGTACTTCAATAGACGCTTGCGATTGGTCGTTCCGTGGTGCGTGCTCGTGCCCGGATTCAGTCTGTATTCTGGGCCCGTCGTCGATTGCCGTGCGTTTAAAAAGTGTTGGCAGTAACATGAAATTTACTCGTGGGCGCGCTAGGGTACGGCGCGTCCGACCCTGAGCATTCTCGCCGTTCACGTGATTGTGTTTACACGCGCTGCCACTTGGAAATTGATATAGTATAGAGGGCGCCACTAACCCGCACTGTTCTCTTGAAATGCGTTTTGATGGGTTTTTTAGTTGGGTGCATGGAACCTAGAGGGCGCCATTAGACAAAATTGTTGCATTGAATTTTTACTTTGTTAAGAAGTACGAGAAAGTATTGTAATCGTGAATATTTTTACGGAAATATCTGTTTTAGGGCGATTTCAGGAAAAAGAAATTTGTGTCTGGTGTGTCCGTGCGCGCAGTATCTCAAAAACTAATACAGCAATTGGTATGAATCAGTGCGGTTTTTCGCATCATTTTGGTGGCGTCATATCGGTGAGAAAAAGAGGCACCGGGATTAGAATCAAGGCCCAGGTAACTTTCTTCTCTGTTCAAACGTATTCAAATCAGATTTTCCCGCTCGCAGCTATGCGAATTTTTGCCGTTAAATAAAAAAATTGCTTTTCATAACTTCAAATTCCCTGTAGGTGCTCTTACCTTTTCCCACAGCAAGCTCGTCCGAACCACTTTCGATAGTGGCTGCATCGGTTACCCTAGGGTTCGATCTGTGCGCGATCCTTCGCCTACTGCTTGTTTTGATCATTTTTTGAGCAACACTCCACTTACCGCTGCTAAATCAATGTTCGCTTATCTACTATAGGTCTTATCGCGAGCACTTCCGCGTTATGCAGCTAAACGTGTGAAAACTTAATTTATACTGAAGTGCAAACTTATCAATACACAATGATGCATGCATCTAATCAATCCCCCCCCTAGGGCCACTATTGTACTGTAAAAAGTGTCTCCTGTTACCTATAGCGGCTAAAATGACACTCAACGAAATCATTTCTTATTTTCAAATTACATTTAACGTCTACCCCAGCATCAAATATTGAATTAGGCAAATAAAGTTATAATTACACGTGGCACATACTTTTAATAGTACAGTATATCATTTATTGCTGACATGATGGTTTACTTCTTTGTAATCCACGATCAACGCGTTCGCGTCTTCTTTCGCTTCGTTAAATTCTCCCTCTTCCATCCCCTCTCCAACGTAGTGGTGCACGAATGCGCGCTTTTTGTACATCACACCGAATTTCTTCACGATTCGTTCCCAACAGCATAACATCGCGGTGGAATTAGATAGCATCGTTGCTGCTCGAGATACACGTGCCAAGTCACCTCCGGGTACTGTTGCTGGTGGTTGGTAATTAATACCGACCTGTCAAATATAACAATTTGTTTAACACATAAAAATTTTGTTGGCGGATTCACTTTCTGAAGGAACGCTCCTATCCTTCATAAAGTGAATCCGACAATAACTCGTCTGGGATGTCCTTTAAAGATTTCTCTCTCTTGTGCGTCCTCTATTTACGAAATCTAAAGGTTGACAGCAGTGACGATTCGCGGGGTTTTTTCTGGTACGGCCGAGGCACAAGAGGTGGTAATACAGATAGGTAGGGTCAGTTGCAGAGACGGCTGGCTGCGTGATCGCCACCTCTTGTTCCTCGGCCGTACCAGAAAACACCCCGCGAACCGTCACTGGTTGACAGCAAGAAGTCTTTACCAAATATAGTTTACGAGTAATAAAGGATAATTGTATTTACTTTAAATCCAGTGGGAACCCAGTCGACGAATCGAATGGCCTTCTTCAGTTTCAAGTTCGCTATTGCGTTGTTTATATCGGAGGGATTGACGTCGCCGCGGTACAGCAGGCAGCAGGACATGTACCTTCCTTCCCTGGGGTCGCACTTTACCATTTGGTTGTTGGGCTCGAAGCACGCGGTCGTCAGTTGGGCGGCCGAGGCCTGTTCGTAGAAAGCGTCTCTGCAACCCACCATGGGCGCGTAAGAAATGCCGGGGAAGTGGAGGCGCACGTAGGGCACCAGATTCGTCAAGAATTCCTTCAAGTTCACGTTGACCGCTCCTTCGAATCGAAGAGATGCGGTCACCGCTGATACCACCTAAATATTAATGAGAGCATTCAAAATGGAAAAAAAAAAAACGCGAGGCGCCACAGTTGAAAAACCATACTAGTCTTAAATTATAACACGTACTTGCGCCAATAGTCTGTTCAAATTCGTATAGGTGGGCGAAGTAACGTTAAGCTTTGCTTCGAGGATATCATAGAGTGCTTGATTCTCGACGTTAAAGGCGACATCATCAAATTCTATGCTGGAGTGTGTTGATAAAACCGTGTTGTATGGATCCACGATGACTGTAGATAACTGAAACAGAATTAACCGTTTTAAATAATCAATTATCAATAATAAAATTATTATTTTCAAGTGATAAGAAAGTTATTTAAGAAAAAAATCAATTGTCTTTCCTGATGGACCAGATGAGAAGCGCACCGTTTTCGGTGCTCGGGGTCTCCGGTTCGAACCCAAAAAGTATATCCGAATGTTTAATTTTTCAAACAAAACCGGTAGAATGTTTTGGTGATAATTTACCAGTCGAATGTTCGTTACCCCAACCTCGGCGATATCGCCCCCTGGTGGATTCCAACCGGAGTATGGATGATGTGTGAAATTATATGCACTAGATCAGTGTTTCTCAACCTTTTTAAACCCACTTTCTCAGGTCCTGTACTTTATAGGAAATATTCTAGACTTTTTTTTTGTTTTGTTTTTTTTTTGGCATAGGTTTGGCCATTCAGCCACTAACGATGATATAATTTAGCAGCACCCCATTCTAGACTTATGCAGCTTTAAAACAAATCGAAAATCCAAAACAATAAAGTGGTTTTGGGATTTCCTGCAATTTCCCTTCAAAGATCGCGACTTTTGCAGATTTTACCATATTTCGGTAAATTTCATTCGCCCCCTTTAATTTTTAACACCTTAAAATTACATGATAATCCTTAAAATAATGTAACTTAGGTGTAAATTAGACATAAAGAAAATAATTTGAATGGAACAAACCGAGAAATATTGCATTTGTGATTTTGTATTTTGTACAACATTTGCAAGAACCGTGGGCGATGTTCAACTGGTTGGATTGTAGGATAGGGCCCACCCACCACCCTTTCTATCAATTTTAACCTAACCCACAAAACGCTGTTAAATTGGATGATTTTTTTAAACAAATATTTCTATGGTATCGGAATTTTAATAATGTTTGTAATTTAAGTCAAAATATACACGAAGGGTGGTGGATGGGCCCTATCCTACTTTATATTACTTGAATATAAACGAGGGTTACGTAGATAGGGAGTAACCATATAATCCAGAAATATTGCGTTTGTGATTTTGTATTTTACAAATTAATTCATTTGCAAGAACCCTGGGCGATGTTCAATTGATTGGATTGTAGGATAGGGACCACCCACCACCCCCGTATCCACTTCAACCTAACCCACAAAACGCTGTTTGATTGGATAATTTTTTTTAGTAAACCATCTGTGGTGTTGAAGTTTTAACGATAATTACGAAACAGGGATTGTAGTTTGAGTTAAAATTTATACGAGGGGTGGTGGGTGGGCACTGTTCTACCCTCCAATTAGTTGAACATAAACAAGGATTGCGCAGATGAAGAGAAACAACCAAATTCCGAAATATTGCATTTGTGATTTTGTATTTTGTAAATTTCTTCATTTGCAAAATCCCTGGGCGATGTTCAATTGATTGGATTGTAGGATAAGGCCCACCCACCACCCCCGTATCCACTTTAATCTAACCCACAAAACTCTGTTTGATTGGATGATTTTTTTTAGTAAATCCATCTGTGGTGTTGAAGTTTTAACGATAATTACGAAACAGGGATTGTAGTTTGAGTTAAAATTTATACGAGGGGTGGTGGGTGGGCACTGTTCTACCCTCCCATTAGTTAAACGTAAACATGGATTACGCAGATGAAGAGAAACAACCAAATTCCGAAATATTGCATTTGTGATTTTGTATTTTGTAAATTTCTTCATTTGCAAAATCCCTGGGCGATGTTCAATTGATTGGATTGTAGGATATGGCCCACCCACCACCCCCGTATCCACTTTAATCCAACCCACAAAACTCTGTTTGATTGGATTATTTTTTTTTAGTAAATCCATCTGTGGTGTTGAAGTTTTAACGATAATTACGAAACAGGGATTGTAGTTTGAGTTAAAATTTATACGAGGGGTGGTGGGTGGGCACTGTTCTACCCTCCCATTAGTTAAACGTAAACATGGATTACGCAGATGAAGAGAAACAACCAAATTCCGAAATATTGCATTTGTGATTTTGTATTTTGTAAATTTGTTCATTTGCAAAATCCCTGGGCGATGTTCAATTGATTGGATTGTAGGATAGGGCCCACCCACCACCCCCGTATCCACTTCAATCTAACCCACAAAACGCCGTTTGATTGTATGATTTTTTTTTTAGTAAATCCATCTGTGGTGTTGAAGTTTTAACGATAATTATGAAACAGGGATTGTAGTTTGAGTTAAAATTTATACGAGGGGTGGTGGGTGGGCACTATTCTACCCTCCAATTAGTTGAACATAAACGAGGATTGCGCAGATGAAGAGAAAAAAACAAATTCCGAAATATTGCATTTGTGATTTTTTATTTTGTACATTTGTTCATTTGCAAAATCCCTGGACGATGTTCAATTGATTGGATTGTAGGATAGGGAACACCCACCACCCCCGTATCCACTTCAATCTAACCTACGAAACGCCGTTTGATTGTATGATTTTTTTTTTAGTAAATCCATCTGTGGTGTTGAAGTTTTAACGATAATTACGAAACAGGGATTGTAGTTTGAGTTAAAATTTATACGAGGGGTGGTGGGTGGGCACTATTCTACCCTCCAATTAGTTGAACATAAACAAGGATTGCGCAGATGAAGAGAAACAACCAAATTCCGAAATATTGCATTTGTGATTTTGTATTTTGTAAATTTGTTCATTTGCAAAATCCCTGGGCGGTGTTCAATTGATTGGATTGTAGGATAGGGCCCACCCACCACCCCCGTATCCACTTTAATCCAACCCACAAAACTCTGTTTGATTGGATGATTTTTTTTAGTAAATCCATCTGTGGTGTTGAAGTTTTAACGATAATTACGAAACAAGGATTGTAGTTTGAGTTAAAATTTATACGAGGGGTGGTGGGTGGGCACTGTTCTACCCTCCAATTAGATGAACATAAACAAGGATTGCGCAGATGAAGAGAAACAACCAAATTTCGAAATATTGCATTTGTGATTTTGTATTTTGTAAATTTGTTCATTTCCAAAATCCTTGGGCGATGTTCAATTGATTGGATTGTAAGATAGGGCCCACCCACCACCCCCGTATCCACTTTAATCTAAGCCACAAAACGCCGTTTGATTGGATGATTTTTTTTTTCAGTAAATCCTGAGGTGGAATTTTAACGATAATTACGAAAAAGGGTTTATAGTTTGAGTTAAAATTTATACGGGGGTGGTGGATGGGCAGAATTCTACCATATTATTAGTTGAACATAAATTTTTAAGAGAAGAACATTTCCTATGGGTTTCGATTATCAGTTAGAGCGGTTGAAACACCACATTGGTGGCGTAAAAAAAAATCTACTCGCTAGGGGTGGGAAAGGGAAGAGATGTTAGTCACATAGGATTGTAAGGTGGTCCATTGGTATTTTTTTTTAGCGTTTACCCTGGTCCTTTAACTTAACGCACGTCGAAAAATTTCGGGCGCGGCGCAAACCTCTGCAGAAGAGCAATTTTCAAAAATTCATCCCTGCGACTGGGGGTGGGATGGAAGGTCGGCGCTTAAACGGTTGGCTGCGGGATAGGGCCGCCCATCAGGTTAGGGTTATACATTTTATAAGTTCAAAGTCAACAAACATCCAGTGTGTTTTAAATGTTACTAAAAATATTCATGTCGCGATAATGGAAATTGCCAAAATCCGAAATTTTTCAAGTTCAAAATCAACAAAATCAATTTTGTTCAATTATTTAACTTACGAACGCGCTATTTGATTTTGATGGTTCAATCTCCAAAATGTAGCTTTTTTTAAAATAATAAATGTTCATGTAAAATCGACGCAACTTTTTTTTTTATCTTAGAAGAGTTTAATAACGTTTGGTTCTAATTTCGAAAGACATAATCTTGATCAAATTTTTAGGCGATTTGAGCCTTGTATTCAAAACGCATTCGCCTCCACATCTCCCCCTAAATACGGATTGTCAGATAAACGCTAAATTTAGACGTCGATCGCCCACGTTGAGAAACACTACACTAGATCGATGGCCGAAGTTACCAAAGCCTCGCGCAAGCCAAACAATTAAAAAAAAGGTCATAGAGGTTTCGACTTGCGTTTTATCCTTCTAGTATTGTACTGTTTGAAATTCTTAAAGATTTGACTAACGTTTGGAGATGGCAGAACGTTGATTTCCATTTTGACCGTCTTTCCATAGTCCGCGCTGATGTTCTCCAAGAGCAGGGGAGCGAACCCTGAACCGGTGCCCCCTCCCAGCGACCGAAAAATGATGAATCCTTGCAGGGCCGAACAGTCATCGGCGATTGTTCTGGTTCTGTCCAGGGCCAGGCCCAACATTTCCCGTCCTAAGCTGTAGTACCCGCGAGCGTAGTTGTTGGCCGCGTCCTCTTTACCGCTGATCAGCTGTTGGGGGTGGAAGAGCTCTCTGTAACACCCCGTTCGTATTTCATCTAAATAAAAACATTGCACGCCATTAAACGCTAATTGTAAAATGGATAAAAGAACGCGCAGAAGACGCGAAAAAACACGCCTGCGCGCAGATGTTGTGATCAAAATTGTGGTGTTTATATTCTATAATAATATATAGAGCAAAAGATGTGCAAAGGGTAAAGAATAAAAATATACAAAACAGTGAAAATACCTTCAAGCAGTGACGGTTCGCGGGGTTTTTTTCTGGTACGGCCGAGGAACAAGAGGTGGTAATACAGATAGGAGCGGTCATGCAGCCAGCCGTCTCTGCAACTGACCCTACCTATCTGTATTGCCACCCTTGTTACCTCGGCCGTACCATAAACAATCCCGCGAACCGTCACTGCCTTCACGCGAATTTTTTTCAAAATCTCATAAAATGATTGGATCATTACAGCACGAACTGCAAGGTTTTTACAACTACTGTTATTTACAAGAGATAAAATTGATTGATGAATTACCAATTACTGTAGGCTCCATATCTACCATTAGGACCCTAGGAACACATTTTCCAGAATCCAAGACCGAAAAGAACGTATTGTAGCTGGTGTCTTTCGTGTAGCAATGGTAAGGGTCGTAGAGAAATCCATCGGGTCGAATGGCGTGCTCGAGGCAGTAGAGTTCCCAGCAGGCGTTCGCTATCTGCGCCCCCGCCTGTCCCACGTGAATCTGTATGATTTCTTTCTGAAAATTTATGAGCATGTAGTCTTGAGGGCCTTCAACAGCGACTGACACATTGATATTGATTGGATATTAGGAAGTTAGGAAGAGAATACTAAGAATGTCTTGGGTACTAAACAATAAAGAACACGTACACTCATTTCAACTGGAATTTTGGATGGTGTTCTCTTAATTCGCCTAAATTATTTTAGACACTTTCAATAGAATTTGGCCGAGTATATCTGATTGATTGATGTTCCTGAATGACGTAAATCAATCAGTTTATGACAGTGATACATTGATTCCGATGATTGATTGCCGTCTAAACGTATAGGCAATTCAATACGTTTTAAGTTACTTTCAACCACTTTAAGCATTTAAAGATTAGACGATCTTACCTTAAGTAAAGTTCAATCTCAATTATATGAATAGACCTGTTAACGTAGGAATATTACACTTCAAAGTTTTTCGCCCTCAAAGATTCATCAAAATCGATTGAAAATACGTCGAGTTATGGCGAAATTTCACGAATTTCAAGTGTTGTAATTTTTTTTCCAAGCAAATAAATGTTGAAATTCTTCGTGTGTACTAGATCAAAAGTTTGCCTTTAAATTCATTTCATTTATATTACATCTTTATTAACACTTATGACTACAGTCCCAGTCAGCCATCCAACTTTAGATCCAGGACAACATCCAACATTTATGCGAATTAAGCGCAATTTAAATCATCTATGCACTCCAAGTGGCGCCACCTAGACTTTATTCGCAGCAACTAAATAAATCCATTGAAAACGCATGTCAAGACCTACAACCTACTTCAAACGAAACGCATCCATTGAAAGTGCATTTCAAGACATGCAACTTCCTTTAACCTAAATGCATGCATTGAAAGTGCATCTTAAAGCTACGCGCACACTTATCGGAATCGGACGGACGGCATGCATCGGCAAAAATTGCTTAACACAGTTGTAAACGAGTCAACGCACATTTTACCGTTCCATGCCGTACCGATAAATGTGCGTTGACTCGTTTACAACTGTGCTGAGCATTTTTGCCGATGCGTGCCGTCCGTCCGATTCCGATAAGTGTGCGCGTAGCTTTGGACTTCTTTAAGCTAAACGCATTAAAGTGCATCCTAAGACTTCTTTAAACTAAACGCATCCATCGAAAGTGCATTTCAAGACATACAACCTCCTTTAACCTAAATGCATGTTAACCTAAATGCATGCATTGAAAGTGCATCTTAAGACTTCTTTAATGTAAACGCATCCATCGAAAGTGCACTTCAAGACTACAAACCTTTAAACTAAACTCATCCATCGAATGTGCATTTCAAGACATACAACCTCCTTTAACCTAAATGCATGCATTGAAAGTCCATCTTAAGACTTCTTTAAGCTAAACGCATCCCTTGAAAGTGCATCTTAAGACTTCTTTAAGCTAAACGCATCCATCGAAAGTGCACTTCAAGACTATAACCTCCTTTAAACTAAACGCATCCATCGAAAGTGCATTTCAAGACATACAACCTCCTTTAACCTAAATGCATGCATTGAAAATGCCTCTTAAGACTTCTTTAAGCTGAACGCATTAATTGAAAGTGCATCTTAAGACTTCTTTAAGCTAAACGCATCCATCGAAAGTGCACTTCAAGACTCAACCTCCTCTAAACTAAACGCATCCATCGAAAGTGCATTTCAAGACTTACAACCTGCTTTGAGCTAAACGCATCCATCGAAAGTGCATTTCAACACAAACAACCTTTAACGCAAGGGTCTGCAACCCGCCGATCTGTTTTCTGCGGCCCGCCAACAGCACTCTCAATAACGACTACAATTAAGTAATAAAAAGTACCTTTAGGTTGCCGAAATTAGTGAAAACTGCACAGCTGTGTTTTTAAATGTTTTCTACTTATCTACTTGTTTAATCATCCTGACCATTGCCCATAAAAAATCCTTATAAAAATACCTATGGTGCGGCCCGCTGTGCAGAAAAAAAACATTTTTGGCCCTTGATTTGTAAAACGTTGAAGACCGCTGCTTTAACGTAAACTGCGTTCCAAGACGTACAACCTCCTTTAACCTACGCGCATTCACCGAAAATTAATTTCTAGACTTACAACCCCCTTTAAACTAAACGCATCCATTGAAAGTGTGCCTCAAGACATACAACCTCCTCAAACAAAACGCATACATTGAAAGTGCATGCCAAGACATACAACTTAATTTATACAGTACATCTCAAGCCAACTAAATAAATCCATTGAAAGTGCATTTCAAGACATACAACCTCTCTTTAACCCAAGTTCCTTTAATGTAAACTTTAAATACAATATAATATATCACCATGGCGATAACATTTATTGGCCAAACTACCAAATAACCTCCGACTTCAGAAAATGAACGCCGACTGGCTTTCCAGTTTACGCCTAGCAAAAAAGTCTGCCCTGATCCAGCACAACTTTAAAAAGGTGCACTATGCCTTCGACAACGGCAAGGAGATGGTGGAGGAGTATAACCTCGACACGGGTGTGCTAACCCGGAGGGCTTGGAGGATCAAAACTGAGCTCGGAGGTGACGACCTGTGGGACATCGAGGTGGGCGATCCCGAGCCAAGCGTTTTGAGGAAAGGGAGTGAGTTTATTATGGAAAATCCGAATCAGGTACGTATAAATAATATTTAGATATATTATATAGTGTAACTTATATTTAAAATCCGTAATGTAATATAGTATAACTTATATTTCAGCCTTTTATCACTCGTAGAGTCACAAAGAAGAATCTCGAATGGAGAATCCGTAATCTTCCTTATCCGCCTGAAACTTACTCGGTGGCGGCGGAGCCCGAGAACAACTGCATAACCGTGAGGACTGCGAACAAGAAGTATTTTAAACGAATCAACGTGCCCGAGCTTGAAAGGGTTCGACTGCTACCGCAACAGGACTTTATTAGTTTTAGCCATAAATTCAATACACTAATAATAAATGTAAGCAAATTTTCTTAATCGTTTTCTCTTATACGTTTATTGGCAGTTGAGCTCACAGTCATTATTTGCATTTAACTTTTTTTTTAATTGCATTACAAATTTACACCAGCATTGCTAATTTCATACCCGTGTTTTACTTGTAGTATAAAAAACCGGAGGAAGTCCTGGAGCTGGATAAGGCTGTATACGAGGAGGTAAAGAAGGTGAAGGCGAAAACCGAGGCAGAAATGGGGGATTGCAAGCCCAGCTAATCGAAATTCATATTCCGGCCCATTTTAGGGATTACCGAACAAATGTACGTTTAATTACTTTAACTGAAGTACGTTGTATGTTTAATTTTGTATACACATTTCATATTGTGATGGTTAGCAGTTACATGAAGAATATTAAATTATCATGCTCTATTATATTTATCTTTACTTGTTGGATTAGATATTTTTTTAATATTTTCAACACAAATTTCCTTTGTATTTCCATGGAAAATAATTGATTAAATAGATTTGTCTTTAAACAAGTTTATGAATTTATAACAAATTAGAAACAACTTTACTTGTTGCAGAAAGCATTAGATAGACTAGTCTTAGTAAGACTTAATTTTTTGCTTGCAGAGTAACGAACAGGTTGAATATTTATATTCGTTTTCTTGTATTTATAAATTTATTTCGTCATTATTTTAGTGGGTGCGTGCACACCTCTGTCGCTCGTGTTTATAATTCTGGAAAAATGTACTGCGCAAATAATTAGGATTGATGTACAGTGAGATCAGAAAGTTGAATATAGTTGGCTGCACATTTTCTGAAAATCCGTAGAATAATTTAAGTAATCTGGTATTGGCTGCCTGAATTAGTGCAGTGCGTGTACATTTTATAAATAACTTTGACGTTAATTGTTTTTAAAACAAATAACTCCAAAAAACCACAAGACGTCAAAATTCTTATTCAGGCAGCCAACTTCAAGGTATAACGCCAACATAATATTACATGAATTATTACCCCTATTTTCAGAAAATGAGCTGCCAATTATTTTCGGCTTTCTAATCTCACTGTAGACAAATTCATTCTGTTGAAAAATACATCAATACAAAATAAATCAAAATTTACGAGTATTTTTCACACGTGCGCACTTTAAACGACCTAAACAAGAAAATTTCTTTTGCTTTTTATCTTCATGCTTCAGTCAAAGAACCGCAGGGTCGATAGCTCCTAAAATCCATTAATTCAACATTTGAATTCCGTATTGATTCGGGCGACATAACCTAAAAGTACTGTCATGTGGGTCAAGTTTACAAACTGCGGTCGCTTCACGATTTAATCTTTTACAGTTAGTTTTAATCGATTTCGAGCAAAATTTTGGTTTTACGTTTTACAAGTGATACTCGCCGATTTCTGTGATTATGGGGAAGAAAAATAAGCTGCCGGATGGGTGAGTTGTGATGCAATATTGTAGCGTGTTAGGTTAAAGGCAATATTTACATATTAATCAGTGTTCGTGCTTGGATTAGTGCAATCGTAAATTGTGTTTAGTGTAAACACATATGGATTGTGTTGTTGCATTTTGTTCGTAATGTTTTCGTGTAGGTATTTATTTATCGGGTTAGGAAACCTGTGTGCGTCGTATTCTTAAATGTGAATTTAAGATTTTAGGAATAGTGTAGCTTAGATTGCAATTATGTGAGCAAAACGCTCATAAATTGGAAAATGCACACGTCTTTGAATTCAGTTTCATTTTGAAAGATGTCCCCGAAGTTCTTCCTCGAACCGATTTTTGCCCTGCAGTTTTCTACCGACTGCATTGAAGTGTTTCAGGTCAGTGTAAAATGCGAAGCTTGTTGCCTTGCAGTTTTGTACTGAGTGCATTGAAGTGTTGTAGAAGGTCGGTGTAAAATGCGAGTCCTCATCTATTACGATCTTCGATCCTTGTTTTTGAAAATTTTCCTACATTAGGAATTTCCTAGGACTGTTATTAAATACAAATAAAGAAATTATATTTTGGTTTTTGAATTAGTATTAAATTTGTAAGTTGTGCAATAGACTTCATGTCTATCTAGACTCAAAATTTGCAACATGTTAACAGGTAACATTGTTTTTCGCATCCTATTAAATAATATAAACGTTGCTGAATCATTTTTGATTGAGAAAGTTGTCCATTACTCGGCCGAATCATTTTCTCCACAGGTGACGTCCAATCAAATGATAGCATTTTCATTGCCCAACAGATTTCAGCCAATTAAATGATAGCATTTTCATTGCCCAACAGATTTCAGCCAATGAAATGATAGCATTGTTTCATTGCCTAACAGTTTAGTTGTTGTTATGGTTGCCATTTGTTTGTATAAATATGCATTCATAAACGTCATAATTTCTCCAGTGGAGTGCTCAACAGATTAGTGTTTTAGGTACGTTCACATATACACTCTTTCGCGGGTTATTGAATATCGTTCTAACCGTGCGTTACTTACACAGGCCGTACAGGACAAATTCTAGTGTGTGAATGCCAAAATTGTGTTATATCCGTCGCGATTGGAGTGGCGCGTAGAATTTTAAGCAGACTAAAAAATTTCAAGCATATAATCCCGTGCAAGACGGGCGGAGACAAAAAGTGTGCGTTTTTATATTGTGCGATGTTTTTTTTGCATTTACACCTACGTTCCTTCGCCCGGGCTTGGAAAGGGCCAGTCCAATCGTGTGGAATTGCGCGAGTGCCTCTTTTAAGTAGTAGCCTGTGCTCCACCATATTTGTTTTGTTACTACGGTTACCATTGAAAACATAAATTCATAAACATCCTAATTTTGTCAGCGGAATGCCTCAATTTGCAAATATGAGAAAAATTTAATACAAACAGAAAAATCTTTAGATAATTATTTAATATAATGCAAAAAAGTATAGTATTAAACGAGTGAGCAAGTTGGCCATTGCCACTCGGGGGAATTGCAACACTCGCCTACGGCTCGTGTTGCAAACTTCACCCTCGTGTTAATGGCCAACTTTCTCACTCGTTTAATAATATACTAATATTTTATAATTGTGTTTAATAGCACGTTTGTATGGATAGTGTTTCTACTGCTTCCAAGAAAAAATGTGGTTCAGATCTCCTTCCTGGCCACAATTACATTGAGAAAACTTGATTTCGACAAGTGTAGTGTGCAAACTATAGTCACAAGTCTTCAATATAGAGAATCTCAAAACACCTCGAGACAAAATGTTGAGCGTCTTGAAATGCATTATCAGTGATTTATTTTAGTTACCACATGCAAAACGTAGGCGGCGCCACTGACACATTGTTCTCTTGAGATGCTTATCGATGGATTTTTAGTTGGTACGAACAAAACCCAGGGGGCGCTACTAAACATAATTTTAACACTGAATTTTTTTAAATATATTTTTAACGCGCACACAATGTATGTAATAATAGCTACTGGATTATTCTTGAATTTCCCCTTTTGAATCCGAATACATAAATCAGAGTTTTTTGCTGGAAAAATTGTATTATAATTTACATGATGTTATTACGTAATCAGGAATTTTTGTTTTGTTATGAATACATTTTTGACGCATCCAATACTGTAAATGTATATTGCCAGTGACAGTTCACGGGGTTTTTTCTGGTACGGCCGAGGAACAAGAGGTGGTAATACAGATTGGTAGGGTCAGTTGCAGAGACGGTTGGCTGCGTGACCGCACCTATCTGTATTACCACCTCTTGTTCCTCGGCCGTACCAGAAAAAAACCCGCGAACCGTCACTGTATATTGTGTACACTGTACAGTCTATGGAATAAAGAGATTATAGCAGATGAGCTATTTATACACTTAAATTTACAACAATCGGCCTACCCGATTACTCCTGTATTATTAACGCTTCTCACTCTGAATTCCCGTCAAGCATAATTTTTTTACAAACATTTTGGGTTCGAAATTATGCAATTTAATTAAATTAAATTTTCGATTAATGCAGTTGATCGTCTTGAAATGCATTATCGTTGATTTTAGTTACCACAGGTAAAACATAGGCGGCGCCACTGACATTGCTCTGAAATGCTTCTCGATGGATTTTTAGTTAGATGAACGAAACCTAGAGGGAGCTACTAGACAAAATTGTAGCATTGCTTTTTTAAAATATAATTTCAACGCGCCTCGGCCTACCCGATTACTCCTGTATTATTCACGCTTCTGTCTGAATTCCCGTCGAGCATAATTTTTTTACAAAAATTTTGGGTTTGAAATCGTGCAATCTAATTTAATTAAATTTTCGATTAATGCAGTTGAAATGCATTATCATTGATTTTAGTTACCATAGGTAAAACGTAGGCGGCGCCACTGACGCACTTTGTTCTCTTGAAATGCGTCTCGATGGATTTTTAGTTAGATGAACGAAACCTAGAGGGAGCCACTAGACAAAGTTGTAGCATTGGTTTTTTAAAATATAATTTCAACGCGGCAGTGGAGTTCATTTGAAAAGCAAAGAACAAAAATCGGTTGGATGCCGTGAGCCATTTTGTGCGGGATAATGGTGCGTATATCTGCTTCATTTTCACACATTTATTGTGTCAATATATACACTCTTCCATCATCGGGATTTTATTCATTAAATATATTATGTTTCGTTGAATATACACGTGTTGTACTTACCCCTCACCACAGGCGCAATTAATTACGGCTATCTCGCGTTTACGGCCGCAATTATTCATTTAATTATATTTACAACAGTAAAAAAATATTATGGCAACTTCGAGAGACTCTTATCTCACTACGTTACTGCGTGGCCCAACTTCTCCAATAAAGGGGCCATAAAAGTTGATTCATAAGAACGGCAGAACGAAGCGTACCTCCGCGTGGGTAATTAGGTCAAGAAAACACTGGCATAAATGCTCGAGTATTGTCAAGTTACGAAACTTCCGGACGTATCCCAAGATAATCCGTATTATTTGTTGTTTTTACGTTTGCAGCAAATTTCACGCACAGTTGTTACGAGATTTATCATCAAATCGAATAGTTTATGTTTATAAATTTCACCCTACAAAGTTGAGAATGATCAGAGCAGTGACGGCTCGCGGGGTGACTCATGGTACGGCCGAGGTAGCAGAGGTGGCAATACAGGTACGACCGGTTGCAGAGATCTGTATTACCACCTCTGCTGCCTCGGCCGTACCATGAATCATTCCGCGAGCCGTCACTGATCAGAAGATTATTTTCATCGCCGAGTGCATTCGAAAGATGAAATGTGTGCGAATAACATTATTTTCTCGAATGAAGCTTCATATCAGAAGTTGATTTTGATCGTCGAGCAAGCGTTGTAATGATGAATTGTTTGCAAAAAACATTATTTTCTCCGATGAAGCTTCATGTTTCGTTCGTGAAACTGTAAATAAACAAAGCTGTAGGTATAGAGCCTCACAGAATCCACGATGGATGCATGAGCCACATACTCAATCCTCAAGAAAGTGAACGTTTGGGCAGGTACAGTCAGTGCTAGAATGAATTCCATCGCTGATTGTGCTTTACACACAAATACAAATTAACCAGACATACCTAATAACAGACTTTGGTATCAACAGGACGGAGCCATAATCTCAATATTCAATACTCAATCCTCAAAAAAGTGGACGTTTGGGCAGGTATAGTCAGTGCTAGAATTTTGGGTCCGTATTTTTTTGACGACATCAATTTGCAAATTGTACGCAAGAATTAATTCCATCACTGATTGCTTTACACACAAATGCAAATTAACCAGACATACCTGATAACAGATTTTGGTATAAACAGGACGATGCACCTCATAACAGACTTTGGTATCAATAAGATGGAGCACCTCATAACAAACTTTGGTATCAACAAGACGGAGCACCTGATAACAGACTTTGGTATCAATAAGACGGAGCACCTCCCCATAACATAACATTTTTCCACAACGGGGAAACCATCGAGTGGCCAGCCTCTCTTTTCTTTAAATTTTTTATTTGGAAAAATTACATTATTTGATTTTTTTTTTTGATCGAGTAAACTGTACACCTTATAACAGACTTTGGTATCAACAAGACGGAACACCTCATAACAGACTTTGTTATCAACAGGACGGAGCACCTCCCCATAACATAACATTTTTCCACAACGGGGAAACTATCGAGTGGCCAGCCTCTCTTTCCTTTAAATTTTTTATTTGGAAAAATTACATTATTACATTTTTTTTTATCGAGTGACGATCATCAATCACCAATCTGGTATTTTCGTGTGAACCTCCCATTATTAAGTAGCTAATAAAATTATTACTTAATAATTCTTAAGCTCAGCGCCGAATTAATTGCCTCCTGATTAAATTCGTTAATTAATTACCGGCAACGAGCTACCGAGTTCAGCTGATTAATTAATCAGCCGTTTCTTTTTTTAACTACTCGAAAAAAAAAAACGTTTAATTACGAGCGATTAATTAACAAAGAGGGCCGTAAACTCAATTTATGGCGAATTGATGATTCCATCCGCGGCCATCCTGCGCGCACCTTAATCGATTTAATAATATTTACATTCGGCGATGAATTATTCGCGGAATGCTGCTCTATAAATTCCGTTTTACTAAAACGTCTTAGTTTCTTTGGTTCACACGATGAAACGTCCGCGATGAAGACGAAACATGTCTTGTCAATATTTTTTTTTTTCAAAGCCACCTTTGGTTTTTATTGACGGGAATAAATTTTAATTTGTGGGACTTCCAGGAACTTAAATACGAAAATGACGTTTGTTGTAAATAGTGCTTAAATCGACTGGAAACGCCCCAAAAAACGATTAAAAAAATTTTCTTAAAAAAATATTCAATTTTTTTGAAGTTTAAGAGCTCATTCTGAAATCTATTTGTCTACAAAAAAAATGTAGGACTTCCAGGAACGGATATGCGCAAAATAGCTTTTGTCGTAAATAGTGCTCAAATCGACTGAAAACGCCTTAAAAAACGATTTAAAAAAATGTTTTCAAAATATTTTTTCTATTTTTTTTTCAAGTCCAAGAGCTTATTCTGAACAGTATTAGTCTATAAAAAAATGTGGGACTTCCAGAAACGGAGATATGCAAAAAGACTTTTGTAGTAAATATTGCTGAAATCGACTGGAAACGCTTAAAAAACGATTTAGAAAAATGTTTCTTCAAAAAAATTTTTCTTATTTTTTTCAAGTCTAGGAGCTCATTCTGAACACTATTTATCTATAAAAAAAAAATGTTTGACTTCCAGGAACGGGCATACGCAAAATGACTTTTGTAGTAAATAGTGCTTGGATCGATTGAAAACGACTAAAAAATGTTTCTTCAAAACAAATTTTAATTTTTTTTTAAATTGTCTATTTTTTCAAGTCTAAGAGCTCATTCTGAACACAATTTGTCTACAAAAAAAATTGTGGAACGCAAAATGACTTTTGTCGAAATAGTTCTTAAATCGACTGAAAACGCTTTAAAAACGATTAAAAAAATGTTTCTTCAAAAAAATTTTTCTTATTTTTTTCAAGTCTAAGAGCTCATTCTGAACACTATTTGTCTATAAAAAAAAATGTTTGACTTCCAGGAACGGGCATACGCAAGATGACTTTTGTAGTAAATAGTGCTTAGATCGATTGAAAACGACTAAAAAATGTTTCTTCAAAAAAAAAAATTCATTTTTTTTTAAGTGTAAGAGCTCATTCTGAACACCATTTGTCTATAATTTTTTTTGTGGGACTTCCAAGAACGGAGATACGCAAAATGACTTGTCGTAAATATTGCTGAAATCTACTGGAAACGCCTAAAAACCGATTAAAAAAACGTTTCTTCAAAAAATGTTTTCTATTTTTTTCAAGTCTAAACGCTCTTCGTGAACACTATTTTTTCAAAAGATAATGTGGGACTGCCAGGAACGGAGGTACGGTTTTTTTTTCTTCAAAAATTTGTTTCTATTTTTTTTCAAGTCTGAGCTCATTCTGAGCACTGTAAAAAAATAATTTGTGGGACTTCCAGGAACGGAGATACGCAAAATGAACTTAAAAAATGGTGCTTAAATCGACTGGAAACGTCCAAAAAAACGATAAAAAAAATTTTCTTAAAATTTTTTTTTTAAGTCCAAGAGCTCATTCTGAACACTGCTTGTTTACAATTTTTTTTGTGGGAATTACAAGAACGGAGATATGCAAAATGATTTGTCGATTAAAAAAAAAATTCTTCAAAAATGTTTTTCTATTTTTTTCAAGTCTAAGAGCGCATTTTGAACACTATTTGTCTATAAAAAAAACATTTTATGGGACTTCCAGGAACGGAGATACGCAAAATTACTTTTGTCGTAAATAGTGCTTAAATCGACTGGAAACGCAAAAAAAAAACAAAAAATTTTTCTTCAAACATTCTTTCTATTTTTTTCTTCAAGTCAAAGAGCTCATTCTGAACACTACTTGTTTACAATTTTTTTTGTGGGAATTACAGGAACGATGATCCGCAAAATGACTTTCGTCGATTAAAAAAAAAAATTCTTCAAATTTTTTTTTCTATTTTTTTCAAGTCTAAGAGCGCATTTTGAACACTATTTTCTATAAAAAATATTTTGTAGGACTTGCAGGAACGGTGATACGCAAAATGATTTTTGCCGTAAATAGTGCTTACATTGAGTGGAAACGTCAAAAAAACGATAAAAAAAAATTTCTTCAAAAATGTTTTCTATTTTTTTTAAGTCTCATTCTGAACACTACTTGTTTACAATTTTTTTTGTGGGAATTACAGGAACGGAGATACGCAAAATGACTTTTATCGATTAAAAACAATTTTCTTCAATTTTTTTTAAATTTTTTTCAAGTCTAAGAGCGCATTCTGAACACTATTTGTCTATAAAAAACATTTTGTGAGACTTCCAGGAACGGAGATACGCAAAATGATTTTTGTCGTAAATAGTGCTTAAATCGACTGGAAACGCCAAAAAAAAAATATAAAAAATTTATCTTCAAAATTTTTTTTTATTTTTTTCTTCAAGTCAAAGAGCTCATTCTGAACACTACTTGTTTACACAATTTTTTTTTGTCTGAATTACAGGAACGGAGATACGCAAAATAAGTTTTGTCTATTAAAAAAAAAATCTTCAAAATTAGTTTTCTATTTTTTTCAAGTCAAAGTGCGCATTCTGAACACTATTTGTCTATAAAAAAACATTTTGTGAGACTTCCAGGAACGGAGATACGCAAAATGTTTTTTGTCGTAAATAGTGCTTAAATCGACTGGAAACGCCAAAAAAAACATAAAAAATTTATCTTCAAAAATGTTTTCTATTTTTTTCTTCAAGCCAAAGAGCTCATTCTGAACACTACTTGTTTACACAATTTTTTTTTGTGGGAATTACAGGAACGGAGATACGCAAAATGAGTTTTGTCTATTAAAAAAAAAATCTTCAAAATTAGTTTTCTATTTTTTTCAAGTCTAAGTGCGCATTCTGAACACTATTTGTCTATAAAAAACATTTTGTGAGACTTCCAGGAACGGAGATACGCAAAATGATTTTTGTCGTAAATAGTGCTTAAATCGACTGGAAACGCCAAAAGAAACATAAAAAAATTTTCTTACAAAATTTTTTCTATTTTTATTTTCAAGTCAAAGAGCTCATTCTGAACACTATTTGTTTACAAATATTTTTGTGGGAATTACAGGGACAGAGATAAGCAACATGAGTTTTATAATAAAACACTTTTAACTTTGTTTTGTATAACTTATGTATTTATTTTTGTGACTTAAGTTTCGGTAATACAATTACCAAAGTTGAAAGTGTTGTATTATAATATTTAAAATGTATAACGAAGTAGAAGCCTCAAGCATAAACAATAAAATGAGTTTTGTCGATTAAAAAAAAAATTCTTCAAAATTTCTTTTCTAGTTTTTTCAAGTCTAAGCGTATTCTGAACACTATTTGTTTATAAAAAACATTTTGTGGGACTTCCAGGAACGAAAATACGCAAAATGACTTTTGTCGTAAATAGTGCTTACATTGACTGGAAACGTCTAAAAAACGATAAAAAAATTTTTCTTCAAAAATATTTTCTATTTTTTTTTAGTCTCATTCTGAACACTACTTGTTTACAATTTTTTTTGTTGTGGGAATTACAGGAACGGAGATACGCAAAATGAATTTTATCGATTAAAAAGAATTTTCTTCAAAATTTTTTTTTATTTTTTTCAAGTCTAAGAGCGCATTCTGAACACTATTTATCTATAAAACACATTTTGTGGGACTTCCAGGAAGGGTGATACGCAAAATAACTTTTGTCGTAAATAGTGCTTAAATCGACTGGAAACGCCCAAAAAAACGATCAAAAAATGTTTCTTCCAAAATTTTTTAAATTTTGTTTTCAAGTCGAAGAGCTCATTCTGAACACTACTCGTCTACAAAACTTTTTTGTGGGACTTCCAGGAACGGAGATAAGCAACATGATTTTTGTCCATAAAATTTTTTTTTTTCTTTTTTTTTTTCAAGCCCAAGAGCTCATACTGAATACTATTTGTCTATTAAAAAAATGTGGGACTTCTAGAAACGGAGATACGCAAAATGACTTTTCTCGCAAATAGTGCTTAAACCGACTTGAAACGCCTAAAAACGATTTAAAAAAAAATTTTCGAGGAAAATTTTTTCAATTTTTTTTTCAAATCTACGCATATAATGGCTATTATGGCTCGTTTCGCAAACATCATTCTCGTGATTAATAGCCATCATTATATGCTCGTTGTACAATATACTATTTATCAATTGATAGTGAATGCCGAATGGAAATTTTTGCTTTTTTCAAGTGGCAATTTATTTATTTATCTAAAGAAGTGATTACAGCGTCCGCTCTCTCGATTTGTTTCAGGTGGCTCGACTACGAGAAGGTCGGAAGACAAGTGCCAGGCACCAGGTTCATAGCCTTCAAAGTTCCCCTGAAGGAGGTAAGCGCTACGTAATTAATTTACTATCAATTACACGCTGTTCCGGTTTAAGCCCGACTTAAATCCCACAAATCCGATAAACGTTTCCATGCGCGTACAGTAAATATTAATTAAATTTAAGTAAATCGGTCCATAAATTCCGGGCGACGTCTCACTCGTCCCTTTACAGGTGTCACTAATCGGTCCGGAATCGCCGTAATCCTCTTAACCGAAAGATAAAAAAAGATAAAGAATCCAAAACGACGCTAATAAAACGGACGGATCCCACGATCCGCACCTCGGCATCAATCAGCCGGAGATCGCCGCAATGATACGGAAAAAAAATCGCGTGGGCGTGACACTCTTCATGAAAGTTTCCGAGCTTGGCGCCGGCGTGTAAAGTGATATTGTAATTAACGAAAAAACTCGAAAAAAAAAGGAAGATAGGCCCCCGCGTGGGACGAAATTATTTATACCCGAGCAGTCCGATATTAATTTCGTCGCGTCCGCGCGGCGATTCCACCGACTCTCTCGTCGTCGTCGGCGGCGTTGTTGTTTTTAATTATTTCATTCCGTTTTGATATAAATAAGGGAATCGCGGTTTAATTGGCCAATTAAAGGTGCCGAGGCGCGGATTCCCGTATCGAACCGGACGATTTTTCAACGGCGCAATGGTAATGGGGTGATGCGCCTTTTTTGGGCGGCCGAAAGTAATGGCCCACCGCACCGTTTTTAATTGAGCATATTTTTCCATCCGATACGGGGGGATTATATTGAAGCCGGCCATCACTCTTTCGATGAAGGCCAAGATTTATCACGAGTGTGATTTTTCCTAATGAATTTACGGCGATGTTGATTGGGGGAAATTATTGTCTAGTGCGTTCGGTTACACCCATGAAAGTTTCCCAATGTCATTCGATCGATATTAAAGTCCTGTTCGTTATGAACCTTTTAACATACCTTCAAATAATTCTGTCCTGATGGTTAACCATTTCTTTTTTTATTTTGATAAAAACACCGCCAAGGTAGCATCTATTGTCTAAAACGTTAAACTCCCGATTATCTGCGGAATTGTGTGGCGCGGCGATCGCGGATAAGCGTATTCCGCGATTACTCCACGAAACTGCCAAAAAAAAGAAACGAAACTGGCTGCAAAATCATTGCATCCTCGTGAATCCTATCAAGTACTTCACATTTTTTTTCCAACACTTCCAATCACTCGACATATTTTCTCGGTTACGCAACAATTAAAAGCGATAGCGTCAATTTATTTGGATTCCACTTGAAGTGCGCCAAAGTGTGGGTAATTAATGCTGTTAAGTTCTTTGATGGGAATTTAATTAAGTGGGCGGCCGTGTGCATCGGGGTGAAGGATGGAACTTCAGGGTTTTTTTTTCTGTGCGACGCATAATTTCATAAATATTAATTATCTCAGCGACGCCTTCCTCTACTGATCTCGGTTATAATAATAATAATCATTTTATTGACCTTACTGCATAAATTATGAGTAAAAAAAATGTTCCAAAACAAACCTTCAAAAAAGTCTTTAAAACCATGATAACATAACAAGCTTCGGATCGGAGACTTTTAAAATTGGGATTTTCATCTTGTCTGCATCTATACGGAGTAGAATACATTTTTTGAAGGATTTTTAAAATCTGCCCTTTCCTTTGTCAATTATCCCCAAAAAAATAAACACATAATTGAACATCAATTTTTTTTAACTATAATTATCGAACGTGCGCAAATCATTGCCCGAAGTATTTTTAAAATCCCGCCATGCCGCAAAAATCCTTCTGAAGAATTGAGGATCAAATTTTGTTTTTTTGCCTTATTCACATGTATTCTACACCAGAAATCCATTGATGGAAGAATTTTCCAAATCTAGCCACGAAAAATGGTGATGTGGCCATCATGTTACTTTCTCTGATTTAATGATAATATGGTGTTTAGTGACATATTTCATATTTATGTTTTTTTTAAACAAGTAGAATTTTGAAAAAAAATGTTATTGTTTATAAATTGTTCATTTTGGAATTTTATACAATTATTGTTTATGTAAACTGTTTTTTTTTTTGTTTGTCAGTACAACTTCTTTATTCCTTAAAATGTATGTATTACAAAAATAATATATCAAAGTTTGTAATTACTATTATAAACTTAAAATAAATAACTTTACCACCAAACAAATATCTAAAAATTTAACTTGATTAAACGTTTACGCGCTCATAATTATCGGCAAGAAACTACAAAAAGGTTTGATTTCATTTTTTTCATCAGAAAGAACATAAATTCCTGAAAAAAATTCTCGAAAAAATCTTCCAAACAAAAATTTCTGAAAGAAAATCCCAGAAAAAAAGTTCCGAAACAAATTTCTTGAAAGACAGGTTTTCAAAAATAAAAAATTCCTAAGGAGCAAGTCCTCCAGAAAATTTCTATCAAAAATTTGAAAAAACAATTCCTAAGAAAAGGTTCCTAAAAAAATTCAAAAAACAAAAAATTCGTAGAAAAAAGATCGACAACGATTCTGAAAAAGGCATGAAAAGAATCCTGAAACAGGCATTAAAAAATCCCCAAAAACTCCGGATAAAAAGTCCCAAGAAAAAAACTTGAATAAGTCCCAAAAAAAGTCCACAAATAATTTTTTTTTATTGCTCATTTTGTAATTTTTATGTCATTGTTTACGTAAACTTGATTCGGAAAAAGGCCTTAAAAAATCCCTAAAAGGTTCCAAATAAAAAACCTGAATAAGCCCCTAAAAAAGTCCAGATTTTTTTTAATTGCTCATTTTTAAATTTTATGCAGCTATTGTTTACCTAAACTTGATTTAATGTTTATGAGCGCATAATTACAGGCAAGAAACTACATAATGTTTAATTTTTTTTTTAATCAGAATCCTGAAAAAATTGCTGAAGAAAATTCTCGAAAAAAGTTTCCGAACAAAAATTTACGAAAAAAAATTCTGGAAAAAGAAGTACTGGTAAAAATATTTTTGAAAAACGTGTTCTAAAACAAATTCCTGAAAAGCAAGTCCTTCAAAAAAATTTTTATTTTTTTTTATTTATTAATGTTTATGACAAAAGTCTTACATAAGTCAAAGAGAAAAATAAACACACAATAAAAACCAACGTAACTTTAAAATAAAACTAAAATCTATGTACCTACTAAGAAATACAATTATAAATTAACAATACATCTATCGGCACAAATTTTATTGCTAAAAAGAAATCATAAAAAAATGTCTGAAAAAAATTCCAAAGAAATATTTCTGAAAAAAAACGTCGAAAAAAGACCTACAAAAAATCCTGGAAAAGGCCTGAAAAATTCACAAAAAGTAGGGATAAAAGTCCAGAGAAATAAACTTTTTAAATTGCTTATTTTGGCATTTTATACAATTATTGTTTACGTAAACTGGAGTTATTGTTTATGAGCTCATAATTACAGGCGGGAACTACAAAAAGTTTAATTTTTTTTTAAATGTGGAAATTCCTGAAAAAAATATCTGAAAGAAAATTTCTAAAAATAACTTCCTAAAAAACAAGTGCTAAAAATAATTCCTAAAGAAAATTCTCGAAAAAAAATTCCATACAAAAATTCCTGAAAGAAAAATCCGAAAAAAAAAGTTCCGTAAAAATACTCTTGAAAAACATGTTCTAACAAAATACCTAAAAAATAAGTTCTCAAAAACAATATCTGAAAAAAGATTCCTGAAAATAACTTCCTAAAAAACGTGTCCTGAAAAAAATCCTAAAGAAAATTCTCGAACAAAAATTCCGAACAAAAATTCTTAAAAGAAAATTCTGGAAAAAGAAGTTCCGGTAAAAATATTCTAGAAAAACATGTTCTAAAAATAAATACCTAAAAGACAAGTCCTCAAAAACAATATCTGAAAAAAGATTCCTGAAAATAACTTCCTAAAAAAGAAGTCCTGAAAGAAATTTCAGAAAATAATTCCCGAATAAAAATTCCGAAAAAAAGTTTCAGTAAAAAAATGCTTGAAAAACAAATTCTGAAAAAAAAATCCTGAAGAGCAAGTTCTCAAGAGAATTCCTAAAATAAATCCATTTTTTTTGAATTTCCGAACAAAAATTCCTGAAGGAAAATTCCGGAAAAAAAGTTTCGGTAAAAAAATTCTTGCAACACAAATTCTGAAAAAAAAAATTCATGAAGAGGAAGTGCTCAAGAGAATTCCTAAAATAAATCCTGAAAAAAAATTTCATGAGAAAAGGTTCCTGAAAAAAATTCAAAGGAAAAAATTTCTTTTTTTTTGAGTTTGTTTCTCGTTTATCTTCTGAAAAAAAAGACCTACAAAAAAAAATCTGAAAGAGACATGAAAAGAATCGTGGAAAAGGCCTAAAAAAATCCCCAAAAGTCCAGAAAAGAAAAAAAAAATTAAATTGCTCATTTTGACATTTTATCCAATTATTATTTACGTAAACTTGATTTAATGTTTATGAGCTCATTATTATAGGCAAGGAACTACAAAAAGTTTAATTTTATTTTTTTAAATTTCCGAACAAAATATCCTGAAAGAAAATTCCGGAAAAAAAGTTTCGGTAAAAAAATTCTTGAAACACAAATTTTGAAAAAAAAAAATTTCTGAAGAGAAAGTCCTCAAGAAAATTCCTAAAATAAATCCTGAAAAAAAAAATTCATAAGAAAAGGTTCATGAAAAAAATTCCAAAGAAAAAATTTATTTTTTTTTTTGTTGAATTTAGTTCTCGTTTATCTTCTGATAAGAAAATAATCCTGAAAGAGGCGTGAAAAGAATCCTGGAGAAGGTCTGAAAAAATCTCCAAAATCCCGAAAAAAGTCCCGAAAAAAAAATCATTTTAAATTGCTCATTTTGGCATTTTATCCAATTCTTGTTTACGTAAATTTGATTTAATGTTTATGAGCTCACAATTATAGGCAAGAAACTACATAAAGTTTAGTTTTATTTTTTTAAATTTGCGAACAAAAAATCCTGAAAGTAAATTCCGGAAAAAAAAGTTTCGGTGAAAAAATTCTTGAAACAAATTCTGAACAAAAAATTCCTGAGGAGCAAGTCCTCAAGAAAATTCCTAAAATAAATCCTGAAAAAAAAATTCATAAGAAAAGGTTCCTGAAAAAAATTCCAAGAAAAAAATTCCAAGAAAAAAATGTCTTTTTTTTGTCGAATTTGGTTCTTGTTTATCTTCTGAAAAAAAAAATCGTCGATAAAGACCTACAAAAAAATCCTGAAAGAGGCATGAAAAGAATCCTGGAAAAGGCCTGAAAAATCTCCAAAAGTCCCGAAAAAAAAATCATTTTAAATTTCTCATTTTGGCATTTGATACAATAATTGTTTACGTAAACTTGATTTATTGTTTATGAGCTCATAATTATAGGCAAGGAACTACAAAAAGTTTCATTTTATTTTTTTAAATTTCCAATAAAAATTACTGAAAGAAAATTCCGGAAAAAAAGTTTCGTAAAAAAATTCTTGAAACACAAATTCTGAAAAAAAAAATCATGAAGAAGAAGTCTTCAAGAAGATTCCTAAAATAAATCCTGAAAAAAATTTCATAAGAAAAAGTAAATGAAAAAAATTCCAAGGAAAAAATTTCTTTTTTTTTGATGAATTTGTTTCTCGTTTATCGCCTGGAAATAAAAATCGTCGATAAAGCCTTAAAAAAAAATCCTGAAAGAGGCATGAGAAGAATCTTGGAAAAGGCCCGAAAAAATCTCCAAAAGTCCAGAAAAAAAAAATTGCTCATTTTGGCATTTTATACAATTATTGTTTACGTAAACTTGATTTAATGTTTATTAGCTCATAATCATATAATAATAATAATAATTTATTTACGGGTGACCCCTTTTACAAAAATAAACACAAAATACAGCAATACAAAACCAAAAATAAATATTTAAATTAAGAAAAAATTAAAGAAATAATTAAATATAGTACAAATTTGATCACTACCTAAACTAAAATGTAAATAAATATAAATTTATAAAAATAAGAAAATAAATAAAAAAAATGGAATACAAGTTTGACATCTGTCTAAACTAAAATGTAACTAAAAAAAAAATAAAATACAAAATAAGCAACAAAAAATCAATTCAAACGAAATCATACCGAATCTGATATAATACAACGGAGCAAAAAAAAAATCAATTCAAATGAAAATATACCGAAGGTGAAATAATGCAACGAGGAAATTAAACTACTAGTCTCTTATTTCAATTCCTTTAAAAAAAAAAATAAGAGGAATTAAATAAGTTGAACCAACTTTCCTTTACTACACCATTCGCAATGGACATACTCCGATGAAGTAAATTGTTCGCGCGAAAATTTGTGTTGTAAAAACCCAGATTATAGTCAAGAAGCTAGAAAACGTTGAATTTTATTTTTTTTAATTTCCGAACAAAAATTCCTGAAAGAAAATTCCGAAAAAAAAAGTTTCGGTAAAAAAATTCTTGAAACACAAATTCTGAAACAAGAATTCCTAAAGAGGAAGTCCTCAAGAAAATTCCTGAAAAAAAATTCCTGAGAGAAGGTTCCTTAAAAACATCCAAGGAAAACATTTCCTAAGAAAAGGTTTCAAAGAAAAAATGTCTCAAAAAAATTCTCAAAGAAAGACCTAAAAAAAAAATCCTGAAAACTGTATGAAAAAATATCGAAAAAGTCCGGATAAAAAATCCCAAAAAAATCGGTAAAAGTAGTCCCGAATGAAGATCTTGGAAAAAGTCCCGAAAAATTTAGCATTTTTCATATTGCCGTTTCGATTTTTGCGGTATCAAGTTTGAAAGCGCTCAATTGACAATAGTTCTCGACTCCGGAGGTGTACATTGTACGGAAAAATCGCTTTCAGATTCTGAAGCTGCGGCCATTTTTGACACAACTAATGTCACATAAAAGCCTCCCACGATTTATAAAGTATTTAAAAATGAACAAAATATTTCGATTCTGAAGCTGCAGCCATTTTTGACACAACGAATCAATGTCACTTTAAAGCCACCTACGATTTATAGAGTATTTAAAAATGAACAAAATATGTCCACCTTTTATCTATGTGGGCAATGTCTTGTCTGTTGGTAATCCTAGTGATGATGGGACTGCTCCCAATTTTTGCCTTCGTGAAAACCTGGATTGCTGGATTTCGAGTTGTCTGTTGGTAACCCTAGTGATGATGGGACTCGCTCCCACGCGCCTACCGCGACTCGCGCGCTCCAACGCGCGATCGAATAAATTCATGATGAATTGACACAATTAAAGTAATAACGGCAATAAGGAGTGATTTATGATCGGGCGCGCCGTTCGCGCCCTTTTATTACGCGCCGTAGCGAAAATCGTGAAATCACGGTTGCCGGCTATCGGATGTCCCCTAACCGGCCAATTAATTTAATAATCAAACGGTGGATTGTCGACGGCCGTAATCGCATTAAACCATAGTAAATTAAATGCGAGACAGCGACCGTAGATAACGTGCGTCTCCTGAAAGGAATAACCGACAATTATTAATGATATTAATCGTTTACACCACGAAAAGGACTCATTAATTTCGTCCACTTATTGCCACGGATGTATGTATATGTGTTTATCAATCTTGCCTGTAGAGAAAGTCGAAAACATAATGCATTTGTAATAATTCAATTAGGCAGATACACGGGGGTTACGTGGCGTCCGGTGAACGATGGATACAATCAGAGGAGACCCGGACATGATTACCTAATTAAGTTGGGAATATTGAATATCTGGGTCGTTGTGAAATGTTTGGTCTGTTGACAGAACATTCTTAATATGATTATATGGAAATTCGGTGATGCATCAGCAGCACTGAGAAGTGTATAAAATGTTTTTTTCTATTCGAGATGGTAGTGGGGTCGCGGTGGCCTAGTGAGTAGAGCTCCTGCTCGCGGGCCTCGAGGTCGTGGGTTCGAATCCCATCCGTGCGGTCACTATTTCGGAACGAAGAAGTGGCCGTGCGGGTCCATGGATGTCCAGTGTATGGTTTCAAATTAATTTTATTGTTCTACGACAATTGTTTCACATTTCATGCCGTGGTCCTGTAATTTAATCGACGACCGGTAAACAATAATCAATCTGATGGCTGTACGTAATTTATGATTGGACCGGGTGAAACCGAACATTGAAGAGAACGCACGTACCTGTACAGCAGATCTTGATGTCCCTTTAAACCCGAGTGGTCGTCCCCGAAGGTGCGTAATGTTTATTTGTGTGCAGCCCGGGCCCCCGAGGTCGGCACGTCGCGCACTCGCCGCACCGCTCCGACATTCCAACTTTTAATTAACTGTCTCTTTTATGGCCGATGTTTTATTCTGATCATCTCGGGACCGCGGGATCACCCACAAACTCACATTTTAATGTCCCTAATTCAATTTAATACACGAAAAATTAACAATTTTATAACATCATCTGGAACGGCCGACGGAAAACAAGTGGTAGGGGGGGGGGGACGGCTGGAAAAAGGTGGAATACTCGATTAGCGGTCGGGCGATCGCGATGGCGGAAGAGAAAATGGCAACCGATTCACGAGGAAACTTCAAATTTCATTTGTCTTCTACATGGTCGCGCTAAAATTTAAGGTTAAACTCAAGCAGTGGCGGCTCGTGGAACATGGTGATGGTAGAGCCACTTATACATATACCCCCCCCCCCCCCTCCTTTTTTGAAGAAAGAAAAAACGATTTATCTTCCTAGACCAAAGTAACAAAGAGTGTTTTAAGAAATAATTCAAAATTCTTGCTGAGCTTGAAACTACAGATACTGCCCTGGCTCCTTGGCTATATATAACGAGCCGCCCCTGATTTTGATGTTTTATGAAACAATAGAAACATCGATTGATCAATTTTTGAGAAATTTGACTGCTAAGATGAGAAATAACATCTTTTTGCAGCGAGAACAAAAAATTATGAATTTTGTCAAAACTATGATATGTGCAGATTTGCCCATCACAAAAATTATTCAAAATTGATTGGATTTGTATGTTTTTTTTTGAAAAAATTAAAACATTCTTTCATAAATTTTCGAGAAATTTAAGCGCGAGTTTAATAAAACGCATTATTTGAAAATATGAAAATAAAAGATTACGAATTTTGCCAAAACAATGGCAAGCGCAGGTTTGTACATCACAAAAATTATTCAAAATTTATTGTATTTTGATATTCTATAAAAAAATAGACACATCGATTGATCAATTTTTGAGAAATTTGAGTGCTAAGGTGAGAAATAACATCTTTTTGCAGCGAGAACAAAATATTATGGATTTTGTCAAAACTATGATATGTGCAGATTTGCCCATAACAAAAATTATTCAAAATTTATTGGATTTGTATGTTTTTTTGAAAAAAATAAAATATTCTTTCATAAATTTTCGAGAAATTTAAGCGCGAGTTTAATAAAACGCATTATTTGAAAATATGAAAATAAAAGATTACGAATTTTGTCAAAACAATGGCAAGTGCAGGTTTGTACATCACAAAAATTATTCAAAATTTATTGTATTTTGATATTCTATAAAAAAATAGAAACATCGATTGATCAATTTTTGAGAAATAACATCTTTTTGCAGCGAGAACAAAATATGAATTTTGTCAAAACTATGATATGTGCAGATTTCCCCATCACAAAAATTATTCAAAATTGATTGGATTTGTATGTTTTTTTTGAAAAAATTAAAACATTCTTTCATAAATTTTCGAAAAATTTAAGCGCGAGTTTAATAAAATGCATTATTTGAAAATATGAAAATATAAGATTAAGAATTTTGTCAAAACAATGGCAAGTGCAGGTTTGTACATTAGAAAAATTATTCAAAATTTATTGTATTTTGATATTCTATAAAAAAATAGAAACATCGGTTGATCAATTTTTGAGAAATTTGAGTGCTAAGATGAGAAATAACATCTTCTTGCAGCGAGAACAAAAAATTATGAATTTTGTCAAAACTATGATATATGCAGATTTGCCCATCACAAAAATTATTCAAAATTGATTGGATTTGTATGTTCTTTTTGAAAAAATTAAAACATTCTTTCATAAATTTTCGAGAAATTTAAGCGCGAGTTTAATAAAACGCATTATTTGAAAATATGAAAATAAAAGATTACGAATTTTGCCAAAACAATGGCAAGTGCAGGTTTGTACATCACAAAAATTATTCAAAATTTATTGTATTTTGATATTCTATAAAAAAATAGACACATCGATTGATCAATTTTTGAGAAATTTGAGTGCTAAGGTGAGAAATAACATCTTTTTGCAGCGAGAACAAAATATTATGGATTTTGTCAAAACTATGATATGTGCAGATTTGCCCATAACAAAAATTATTCAAAATTGATTGGATTTGTATGTTTTTTTGAAAAAATTAAAACATTCTTTCATAAATTTTCGAGAAATTTAAGCGCGAGTTTAATAAAACGCATTATTTGAAAATATGAAAATAAAAGATTACGAATTTTGTCAAAACAATGGCAAGTGCAGGTTTGTACATCACAAAAATTATTCAAAATTTATTGTATTTTGATATTCTATAAAAAAATAGACACATCGATTGATCAATTTTTGAGAAATTTGAGTGCTAAGGTGAGAAATAACATCTTTTTGCAGCGAGAACAAAATATTATGGATTTTGTCAAAACTATGATATGTGCAGATTTGCCCATAACAAAAATTATTCAAAATTGATTGGATTTGTATGTTTTTTTGAAAAAATTAAAACATTCTTTCATAAATTTTCGAGAAATTTAAGCGCGAGTTTAATAAAACGCATTATTTGAAAATATGAAAATATAAGATTACGAATTTTGTCAAAACAATGGCAAGTGCAGGTTTGTACATCACAAAAATTATTCAAAATTTATTGTATTTTGATATTCTATAAAAAAATAGGAACATCGATTAATCAATTTTTAAGAAATTTGAGTGCTAAGATGGGAAATAACATCTTTTTGCAGCGAGAACAAAATATTATAAATTTTGTCAAAACTATGATATGTGCAGATTTGCCCATAACAAAAATTATTCAAAATTGATTGGATTTGTATGTTTTTTTGAAAAAATTAAAACATTCTTTCATAAATTTTCGAGAAATTTAAGCGCGAGTTTAATAAAACGCATTATTTGAAAATATGAAAATATAAGATTACGAATTTTGTCAAAACAATGGCAAGTGCAGGTTTGTACATCACAAAAATTATTCAAAATTTATTGTATTTTGATATTCTATAAAAAAATAGACACATCGATTGATCAATTTTTGAGAAATTTGAGTGCTAAGGTGAGAAATAACATCTTTTTGCAGCGAGAACAAAATATTATGGATTTTGTCAAAACTATGATATGTGCAGATTTGCCCATAACAAAAATTATTCAAAATTGATTGGATTTGTATGTTTTTTTGAAAAAATTAAAACATTCTTTCATAAATTTTCGAGAAATTTAAGCGCGAGTTTAATAAAACGCATTATTTGAAAATATGAAAATATAAGATTACGAATTTTGTCAAAACAATGGCAAGTGCAGGTTTGTACATCACAAAAATTATTCAAAATTTATTGTATTTTGATATTCTATAAAAAAATAGGAACATCGATTGATCAATTTTTGAGAAATTTGAGTGCTAAGGTGAGAAATAACATCTTTTTGCAGCGAGAACAAAATATTATGGATTTTGTCAAAACTATGATATGTGCAGATTTGCCCATAACAAAAATTATTCAAAATTGATTGGATTTGTATGTTTTTTTGAAAAAATTAAAACATTCTTTCATAAATTTTCGAGAAATTTAAGCGCGAGTTTAATAAAACGCATTATTTGAAAATATGAAAATATAAGATTACGAATTTTGTCAAAACAATGGCAAGTGCAGGTTTGTACATCACAAAAATTATTCAAAATTTATTGTATTTTGATATTCTATAAAAAAATAGGAACATCGATTAATCAATTTTTAAGAAATTTGAGTGCTAAGATGGGAAATAACATCTTTTTGCAGCGAGAACAAAATATTATAAATTTTGTCAAAACTATGATATGTGCAGATTTGCCCATAACAAAAATTATTCAAAATTGATTGGATTTGTATGTTTTTTTGAAAAAATTAAAACATTCTTTCATAAATTTTCGAGAAATTTAAGCGCGAGTTTAATAAAACGCATTATTTGAAAATATGAAAATATAAGATTACGAATTTTGTCAAAACAATGGCAAGTGCAGGTTTGTACATCACAAAAATTATTCAAAATTTATTGTATTTTGATATTCTATAAAAAAATAGACACATCGATTGATCAATTTTTGAGAAATTTGAGTGCTAAGGTGAGAAATAACATCTTTTTGCAGCGAGAACAAAATATTATGGATTTTGTCAAAACTATGATATGTGCAGATTTGCCCATAACAAAAATTATTCAAAATTGATTGGATTTGTATGTTTTTTTGAAAAAATTAAAACATTCTTTCATAAATTTTCGAGAAATTTAAGCGCGAGTTTAATAAAACGCATTATTTGAAAATATGAAAATATAAGATTACGAATTTTGTCAAAACAATGGCAAGTGCAGGTTTGTACATCACAAAAATTATTCAAAATTTATTGTATTTTGATATTCTATAAAAAAATAGGAACATCGATTAATCAATTTTTAAGAAATTTGAGTGCTAAGATGGGAAATAACATCTTTTTGCAGCGAGAACAAAATATTATAAATTTTGTCAAAACTATGATATGTGCAGATTTGCCCATAACAAAAATTATTCAAAATTGATTGGATTTGTATGTTTTTTTGAAAAAATTAAAACATTCTTTCATAAATTTTCGAGAAATTTAAGCGCGAGTTTAATAAAACGCATTATTTGAAAATATGAAAATAAAAGATTACGAATTTTGCCAAAACAATGGCAAGTGCAGGTTTGTACATCACAAAAATTATTCAAAATTTATTGTATTTTGATATTCTATAAAAAAATAGACACATCGATTGATCAATTTTTGAGAAATTTGAGTGCTAAGGTGAGAAATAACATCTTTTTGCAGCGAGAACAAAATATTATGGATTTTGTCAAAACTATGATATGTGCAGATTTGCCCATAACAAAAATTATTCAAAATTTATTGGATTTGTATGTTTTTTTGAAAAAATTAAAACATTCTTTCATAAATTTTCGAAAAATTTAAGTGCGAGTTTAATAAAACGCATTATTTGAAAATATGAAAATAAAAGATTACGAATTTTGTGAAAACAATGGCAAGCGCATGTTTGCCCGTTGTAAAAATTATTCAAAATTGATTTAATTTTTATGTTTTTTTTTTTTTTTGAAAAAATGAAGAAAATAATTGTTCGAAACATTTAAGCGCAAAGTTAATCAAAACGCATTATTTGCATCGAAAATAACACATTACGAATTTTGCCAAAACTATGGCAAGTGCCGACTTGTCCGTTGCAAAAATTATTCGAAATTTGTTGTATTTTGATGTTCTATGAAAAAGTAAAAACATCGATTGATCAATATCTGAGAACTTTAAGCGCCAAGATGAGAAATAACATTTTTTGCTGCGAAAACAAAAGATTATGAATTTTGGCGAAACATGGCAAGTGCGGGTTTGCCGGTTACAAAAATTATTCAAAATTGATTGTATTTTGATGTTCTTTAAAAAAATTAAAACATTCTTTGATAAATTTTCGAGAAATTTAAGCGCGAAGTTAATAAAACGCGTTATTTGCAACAAAAATAAAAGATTACGAAGTTTTCCAAAACTAGTGCAGACTTGCCCGTTACAAAAATTATTCAAAACTTGTTGTATTTTGATCAGTGATGGCTCGTAGAATATGTCGATGGTAGAGCCACTTATACAATATGCCACCCCTCCTTTTTTTAACGATTTATCTTCCTAGACCAAAGTAACTGGCGAAAAAGTGTTTTAAGAATGAATTAAAAATTCTTGCTGAGCTTGAAACTACAGGTAGTGCCATGGCTCCTTGGATATACATAACGAGCCGCCCCTGTACTCAAGTATTAACCTAAAATTATTTTCTCAACATGCGTAATCTGGGTTCGAAGGGCCAAAATTTACGTCGTTCCTTCATCGCCATTCATTGCGATTTGAAATTCTCCGCCGTTTGGGCGTTTGTTGAACGGTTCATCGTAAGCGTGTTCATCATCATGTGGATATTCAAACGCCCTTGATATGTTCTTTACATCTCTTTAAAGATGTGAGCCGGATTTGTGTCGAACTTGAGACAAAATTGCAACAAGAAACACAAACAGATAGGATTTTGCAAGCAATAATAATTATTTTCCCTTCAGGCGACAAACTACCAGTCCGCATCACAATTCTGGTATGCGCTGTTGATTTCTGGAAGTTCAAAATGTTTGGATCTCAGCATTATCATGACGTTGTAGTTTAGACAGCCTTGCAAAACATGTTGAAGTTACGTCGAATTCCGCATCCATTTTTTTTCAAACTTGCAGTGTAATACAATCCGTCTGAATGGGCCATGTAATGTCGACCAATTACAAGATCATCAATCACGTTTCATCACCAGAGCCGCCCTTCTTCCCGGACCGCGATTAAGACGTCGGCCACACAAAATCTCTCCACAAATAATTAATCGTCTCGCGCGGCTCTCTTCTTTTTTTCCAGAAAACGCACCGTGCAATTATCAGCAATAAAATAAATGCAAACAATTAAGTTATCTCGAGCAGGTGATCGCACCGTGGGGGAAATCGGCCGAGATTGAGCGCTTAGATGACAACATGACTTAAGTAAGAGATAATTGGCGGCGATTATAAATCGACGATAGCATCATGCGCTGAATAGCCGTTAGAGGAATGACCGTCCCGCGCGAGACCCCGCAAGAAAATTGATATATTAAGTTGACGCATTTAATTTCGTATCGGTAAATAATGGCGGACCACCCAGGCCAGCGAAGAAGAATGGAAGCGAGCCATTCTCACTTGGCCTTTGCAAAAGATAACGACCGACGGCTCTCCAATCTAAATTCCACCAATTAATTATCGCCGGAGTTAATTTCTTTTTTAAATTAAGAAGTGTATACCTCCGAGGTGTCATTACATTAATTGCGTCCAGCGGTGTAATTGAAATATTCGGCCGTACCATAATAAAGACGTCCGATTAATATTTACCGAAACGGAATGGAACGGGAATGGGAATGGAATGGAACCCGCCGCCCATGAGAATCAAAAAATGAATAATAAGCAAAGTACAACACGGGATACAGAAGGCGATTTTGAGACGTGCACACGCAGCTGGATTTATGTGTCTGCCAAAAGTTAACGAGGTCGAATTAATATTTCTATTCGTCCGACGCGTTATCTCCGGTGCAAGACGAAGGTGAAGTAGATGAAAAGGCAGGTGGGAGCTCAGGGTGTGTAAACACACTTCTTCGGACTGTTTACTAAACACGCTGCTATACATATGAGGCCACACTGCTTTTAGTATTCCGTATTGAATTACGTTTGTAGAAAAAAGTGTATGATTTTCAGAAACCCGTTACATTTATTCATACAGATTTAAGTGCCGCAATTTTGGAAACACCTAGTCGAATTGAAAAAGCCATCATAACTCTTCTACTTGAAGGAGTTAAGGGGTAGGCAAATCTACGAAGATATCTTTGATACACTTGATGATCAATATTGTGCATACTTAAAAAAAGAGGTATCTTCTATCAAATATGAGAAGTAACCATGTAGACAGATTTTCGAGTCTACCCCCGAAAATAATTTTCTTCAGACCTTCGAATTGACGGAAGCACTTAACATTTCGCATTAATTTATTGATTTAATTATTTATTTATTTATTATTAAACGGGTAATCCCAATAATACAAAATTAGAAACAAAAACTAACATACAAATTAAATTAAATACAATACAATATTTATTGTATTTATCTAATGCTTTCTGCAACAAGTAAGGTTAATCCCAATTTGTTTATTAAATTAAATTAAATTTAAATCGCAACAGAAAACAAATTAACAAAAATTTAAATCCAAATAAATGTTATATAATAAGAATAAGTACAATAAATGTTTACACATGTCAAAAATATACCCCATTATACACTAGAAATAAATTTATGTGTCATAGGGCTATAAATTAGCACTAAGCGTCGTTGCGCCATCTTGTTGAAGCCACTTTTTTACGTTTTTATTGGTTGGAATTGTATCTAAAGCAATTTTAAGGTTAAGTAGCGTTCACTTAAGAGATGCTTATTAAAACTCAGCAATTTAAAAATAGTAAAATGGTTTCTGACGCTAGTCCTCACTAGAGCACAAAACACAAAATTACACTAAACAAGATGATTTTTGCAACAGAAACACCAACAGATGGATCTTACAAAATGTTTTACTCGAAGCTTCGAAGATTCCTAGAAAATCTTCGAATACTTGAACTTCAAAGTTTTGAATCAAAGCTTCAAAGATTCATAGAAAATCTTCGAAGAAGTTTTGAGGATTCGAAGCTTCATAGATTCATAGAAAATCTTCGAAGATTGAAGTTTCGAAGTTTTGAAAATTCAAAGATAGTTTTTCGGAAAAATAATTGCTTTACACGCTTTTTCCCGTCATCAAGAACCGTCATGTTTTTTTTCAAATTTTTCTGGGACTCAACATTTTTTGCATGCATTTTTTTCCTACTATGTAAAAATTGGCGAAAACCATGAAATGACCAAAAGCTTTTTTTTCGGAAAAATAATTACTTTACACATTTTTTCCCATCATTAAGAACCGTCATGAATTTTTTCAAATTTTTCCGAGACCTAACATTTGCATGCATTTTTTCCCAAGTAATACAATGGAAAAATTGACGAAAATCATGAAATGACCAAAAAAAAACATTTTCGGAAAAATAATGACTTTACACGTTTGTTCCTATCATCAAAAACCGTCATGAATGTTTTCAAATTTTTCTGAGACATGCATGCAATTTTTTCCCACTATAGAAAAATTGTCGAAAATCATGAAATGACCAAAAAAAAATTTTTCGGAAAAATAATTACTTTACATGCTTTTTCCCATTATCAAGAAACGTCAGGAATTTTTTCAAATTTTTCTGAGACCCAACAGTTTTTGCATGCAGTTTTTCCTATTATGGAAAAATTTGCAAAAATCATGAAATGACCAAAATATTTTTTTTCGGAAAAATTACTACTTTACAGGCTTTTTCTCGCGATTAAGAACCGTCATGATTTTTTTCAAATTTTTGTGAGACCGAATATTTTTTGCATGCATTTTTTCCTTCCTGAGTAATACTATGGAAAAATTGACGAAAATCATGAAATGACCAAAAAAAAATTTCGGAAAAATTATTACTTTACATGCTTTTTTCCGTCATCAAGAACCGTCATGATTTTTTTAAAATCTTTCTGAGACCCAATATTTTTTGCATGAATTTTTTCTTGAGTAATATGGAAAAATTGAGGAAAATTATTACTTTACATGCTTTTTTCCGTCATCAAGAACCGTCATGGTTTTTTAAAATTTTTCTGAGACCCAACATTTTTTGCATGCATTTTTTTCCTACTATGTAAAAATTGGCGAAAATCATGAAATAACCAAAACATTTTTTTTCGGAAAAATAATTACTTTACAGGCCTTTTACCGTGATTAAGAATCGTCATGATTTTTTTGAAATTTTTCCAAGATCTAACATTTGCATGCTTTTTTTTCCTGAGTAATACTATGAAAAAATTGGCGAAAATCATGAAATGACCAAAAAATTTTTTTTCCAAAAAATAATTACTTTAGAGGCTTTTTCCCGTGATTAAGAACCGTCATGATTTTTTTCAAATTTTTCTGAGACCCAATATTTTTTGCAAGCATTTTTTCCTGAGTAATACTGTGGAAAAATTGGCGAAAATCATGAAATGACCAAAAACATTTTTTTCGGAAAAATAATTACTTTACACGTTTTTTCCCATCATGGTTTTTCTGGCGAAGAATTAGAAAGTCAAAGAAATTAAGAAAGGAATGTTGACTTTTGCTGTTCTTGAAAATTGGACAATTAAAAAAACTTCGTTTGCTGATTGCTGTGGAATATGGACCACCCACCGCCCTCTATGTCAACATTAACTCAATCCTAAATCTCTTTACTTTAAGCAAAATTTCATTGCTAATTAATTATGAAACGTGGATTGATTAGAACCAATAAAAACAATGTTTGTAGTTTAATTGAATTCAAGGGCGGTGGGTGGGCGCGTCCTACAATTCAAACAGTTGAGTCCCATAAAGCAATGTTTTTTTTGTAAAGAACTAGAAAGTCAAGGAAATGAAGAAGTAAATGTTGACTTGCTGTTTTTGAAAATTGGGCAATTAGTAAAATTTTGTTTTATGATCAACTAATTGGAGTGGGGGATAGGGCACACCCGCCGCCCTGTGTGTCAAATTTAACTCAACCCGAATGTTCTTTAGTTTGAGCAAAATTTCTTTGTTCATTTATTATGAAACGTGGATTAATTAGAACCAACAAAAACAATGTTTGTAATTAAAGTTTAACTGTACTCAAGGGTGGTGCGTAGGCCCTGTCCTACAATGCAACCAGTTGAACCTAAAGCAATGTTTTTTTTGGTAAAGAAGTAAAAAATCAAACAAATAAGGAATTATATGTTGACTTTGCTGATTTTGAAAATTTGACAATTAAAACTTTGTTTTATGATCAAATGATTGGAGTGAAATAGGGCACACCCACCACCCTGTACGTCAATATTAGCTCAAGTCTAGTTCTCTTTACTTTGAGCACAATTTCATTGTTCATTTATTAAGACACATGGATTCATCAGAAGTAACAACAGCACTGTTTGTAATTAAAGTGTAATTGAACTTTAGGATGGTGGGTGGGCCTTGTAGGGTGGTGGGTGCTCCCTTTGGTGGTGAGTGGGCCCTGTGAGGTAAAAATTAGTGGCAGCTGGCGGTATAACTCCCGGTAAGATTGGAGGAAGTAGAGATTGGTCAGGGCAACGCATCTAATGGAATTTCGACTTATTGAGTTGTAATGGGAGGATTTTATATGTCTGTTATGTCTTCGCTGTTACTTCAAAAAATCGTAATAATAAAAACATTATACCTACAGTATAAATTCAAGAGAAATTAGCTAGAAAAATATTTTGATGGTACATCCCTGGTGCAGATTTGCAAAGGTGCGAATACCACACCAGAAAAAATGCACCTTTTGGCAAAGCAATTACATTCGATCGTTTGATATTTAATTTGTTGGACAACCGAATAAAATTGAATTGAAAAATAAATGAGGATTGAATTTTTACATAAATAAAAATTAACAATAAATCGACGCAACAATAAGCTTCCGCAGTAAAACTTGAAATATCGGCTCGTATATTGATTTAGAATATTTAGAAACGTCAGCCCCGTAGCAAAATACATTTATCAAGGTTGAGGCATGAGGCAATACCAATATTAATGCCCATCATCTTCCAACGCTCGCATGACTATTAATTCACGGGCCCGAGGCACCAGTGGGACAAAACCGAAAGCCTCAAATCGAAAATAATTGCCACAAAAAACGTAAGTGAAGATATCGGAATCTCAAATCGAAAATAATTGCTACAAAAATCGTAAGTGAAGATATCGGAATCTCAAATCGAAAATAATTGCCACAAGTGAAGATATCGGATTATTATCATGTAATTTGGTCTTGCAGCATACTTCCTATTCTAGTATCACTAAATGATATTTAGTTGTTGATGTTCCTGTTATTGATTTCCAAATTTACATCAGCGATTTTGTCAAATGTACCATCAAAATATTATTTTTGTCTGAAAAATATTTCCGTTCTATCTTCCAATTATAATAAAGCCTTGGTTTGATTCACTTCTATATGCAAAAAGTAAGATTAGAGAAGAAAAAACAGCATGAGATGAGGCCACTGATTGGTAAAGTAATTGCCATGATGGAAAATGAAATCAAAGATTATAAATTCGATTGATGGTAATGATTGAAAATTTTCAATTTGAAGATGAATGGCATTCCTCCCCGAAAATCTTGTCCGCCGATGCGAAACCATCGGCGATCAATAAATAACCTGCGGCGGGGCCTTTAAAACGACACACACACACACGAAATCTTATTCATCGCACTAAACTGATTAATATTAATTTGTGCAAATCGGGCATTGTTTCGGCGGCCCACTGCAGTCTGGGCCCGGGACCCAGCGGGTGCCGCGAGAGCGCCTCTCGCCCGACTTCCACACGTGAACCGTAAATAAATAAACAAAGGGAAGAAAACAAATTCTGCCGTGTATATGGGAACAGGTATAGGTGTCGCCACAAATTCATCTTGTAACACTTTCGGCCCGTTCCCCCCGGGTGCCTCCCCTTTCGGATCCACCAAAGCGTTATGCTAAATTATGGAGATTTCGTGTGTCACATCACCGCGATGAGATTATTATTTATGCCTGGTGGGGGTGAAATTTATTGCTGTCCGTTCAAATTTGGTTGGATTTCACGTGAACCCTTTTTATCATCTTCACAAATCTTTTCGATTAGTGTTTCGTACAAGGGGAGCGATGATTTCCGACATTCATCGGTGGAAGAAACCAGAAGGGGAAGAAGCGTAATGTTAGGTTTGACAAAAGTTACGAATTGGATTCTTCGAAGAATGACCTAATTATACGTGGTTGCAGATCAAAATCTTTGAAATTTTTTGCAGCTTGATAAAAGTCAGGAATTAGATTCTTCAAAGAATGATCTAATTGTTCATGATAGCAGATCAAAATCTTCGAAAAAAATTAGATTCTTGGAAGATAATACGTGGTTGCAGATCAAAAATGTTTCGTCTTGACAAAAGTTACAAATCAGATTCTTCAAAGAATGACCCAATTGTGCATGATTGCAGATCAAAATCTTCGAAAAAAATTGTTGGTCTTAACAAAAGGTACGAATTGGATTCTTCGAAGAATGACCTAATTGTGCATGGTTGCAGATCAAAATCTTCGAAAAAAATTGTTGGTCTTAACAAAAGGTACGAATTGGATTCTTCGAAGAATGACCTAATTGTGTGTGGTTGCAGATCAAAATCTTCGAAATTTTTTTCGGCTTGATAAAAGTCATTCTTCAAAGAATGACCTAATTGTGCATGATAGCAGATCAAAATCTTCGAAAAAATTTCGGTTTGACAAAAGTCACGAATTAGATTCTTCGAAGATAATACGTGGTTGCAGATCAAAAATATTCGTCTTGACAAAAGTTACAAATTACATTCTTCAAAGAATGACCCAATTGTGCATGGTTGCAGATCAAAATCTTCGATTTTTTTTTCGTCTTAACTAAAGGTACGAATTAGATTCTTCGAAGAATGACCTAATTATGCGTGGTTGCATTTCAAAATCCTCGAATTTTTTTTCGGCTTGATGAAAGTCACGAATTATATTCTTCAAAGAATGACCTACTTGTGCATGGTTGCAGATCAAAATCTCCAAAAAAAATTGTTCGTCTTAACAAAAGGTACGAATTAGATTCTTCGAAGAATGACCTAATTATGCGTGGTTGCATTTCAAAATCTTCGAAATTTTCTTCGACTTGATAAAAGTCACGAATTATATTCTTCAAAGAATGACCTACTTGTGGATGGTTGTAGATCAAAATCTTCGAAAAAAATTGTTCATCTTAACAAAAGATACGAATTGGATTCTTCGAAGAATAACCTAATTATGCGTGGTTGCAGATCAAAATCTTCGAAATTTTTTTCGGCTTGATAAAAGTCACTAATTATATTCTTCAAAGAACGACCTAATTGTGCATGGTTGCAGATTAAAATCTTCGAAAAAAAATTGTTCATCTTAACAAAAGGTACGAATTAGATTCTTCGAAGAATGACCTAAGAAGCAAATTTTTTTGAAGAAGCCACAAAATGTTTTAAAAACAGAATAAGGCAAATTCTATTTTAATCTGTATACTGTGTTGTAATTTTTAATATATTTATTCTATTTTAATTCATATTTTAATCTGTATACTGTGCTGTTATTTTATTATATTTATTCTATTTTAATTTATATTTTAATCTGTATACTTGCTGTAATTTTATTATATTTATCCTTTTTATGCAATGGTCTCTGTTAATAAAGATATTATTATTATTATTATATAATTATGCGTGGTTGAGATCAAAATCTTCGAATTTTTTTCGGCTTGATAAAAGTCACGAATTAGATTCTTCAAAGAATGACCTAATTGTGCATGGTTGCAGGTCAAAATCTTCAAAAAAAATTGTTAGTCATTCATTTTTTTTCTGAGTAATACCATGGAAAAATTGGTGAAAATCATGAAATTACCAAAAAAAAAATTTTTGGAAAAATAATTACTTAACATGCTTTTTCCCATCATTAAGAACCGTCATGAATTTTTTCAAATTTTTCTGAGACCTAACATTTGCATGCATTTTTTTCCAGAGTAATACTATGGAAAAATTGACGAAAATCATGAAATGAACAAAAAAATTTTTTTTCGGAAAAATAATTACTTTAGAGGCTTTTTCCCGTGATTAAGAACCGTCATGATTTTTTTCAAATTTCTCTGAGACCTAACATTTTTTGCATGCATTTTTTTTCTACAATGTAAAGATTGGAGAAAATCATGAAATAATCAAAAACATGTTTTTCGGAAAAATAATTACTTTAGAGGCTTTTTCCCGTGATTAAGAACCGTCATGATTTTTTTCAATTTTTTCTGAGACCCAACATTTTTTGCATGCATTTTTTTCTACTATGTAAAAATTGGAGAAAATCATGAAATAACCAAAAACGTGTTTTTCGAAAAAATAATTACTTTACAGGCTTTTCCCGTGATTAAGAACCGTCATGATTTTTTTCAATTTTTTCTGAGAGCCAATATTTTTTGCATGCATTTTTTCCTGAGTAATACCATGGAAAAATTGACGAAAATCATGAAATGACAAAAAAAAATAATTTTTCGAAAAAATAATTACTTTACATGCTTCTTCCCGTCATCAAGAACCGTCATGAATTTTTTCAAATTTTTCTGAGACCCATATTTTTTGCATGCATTTTTTCCCGAGTAATACCATGGAAAAATTGACGAAAATCACGAAATGACCAAAAAAATTTTTTTTCGGAAAAATAATTACTTTAGAGGCTTTTTCCCGTGATTAAGAACCGTCATGATTTTTTTCAAATTTTTCTGAGACCCAACATTTTTTGTATGCATTTTTTTCTACTATGTAAAAATTGGAGAAAATCATGAAATAACCAAAAACATGTTTTTCGAAAAAATAATTACTTTACAGGCTTTTCCCGTGATTAAGAACCGTCATGATTTTTTTCAATTTTTTCTGAGAGCCAATATTTTTTGCATGCATTTTTTCCTGAGTAATACCATGGAAAAATTGACGAAAATCATGAAATGACAAAAAAAAAAATTTCGGAAAAATAGTTACTTTACATGCTTTTTCCCGTCATGAACTTTTTAAAATTTTTCTGAGACCTAACATTTGCATGCATTTTTTTCCTGTCCTACAATCCAATCAGTTGAACCTAAAGCAATGTTTTTTTTTTTTTTTTGTAAAGAACTAGAAAATCAAAGAAATAAAGAAGTAAATGTTGACTTGCTGTTTTTAAAAATTGGGCAATTAGTAAAACTTTGTTTTATGATCAACTGATTGGATTGTGGGATAGGGCCCATCCACCGCCCTGTCTGTCAACATTAACTCAACCCGAATTTTCTTTAGTTTGAGCAAAATTTCTTTGTTCATTTATTATGAAACGTGGATTGATTAGAACTAACAAAAACACTGTTTGTAATTAAAGTTTAATTGAACTCAAGGGCGGAGGGTGGGCCCTGTTCTCAAGGGTGGTGGGTGGGGCCTGTTCTACAATCCAATCGGTTGAACCGAAAGCAATAGTTTCGCCGGCAAAGATTAAGAAAACCAAAACAATGAAGAATTAAATGTTGACTTTGCTGTTCTTGAAAATTTGACAATTTGTAAAACTTCGGTTTTATGATTAACTGATTGGGAGTGAAATAGGCTTGATAAAAGTCACAAATTATATTCTTCAAAGAATGACCTACTTGTGCATGGTTGCAGATCAAAATCTTAAAAAAAAATTGTTCGTCTTAGCAAAAGGTACGAATTAGATTCTTCGAAGAATGACCTAATTATGCGTCGTTTCAGATCAAAATCTTCGAAATTTTTTTCGGCTTGATAAAAGTCGCGAATTATATTCTTCAAAGAATGACCTATTTGTGCATGGTTGCAGATCAAAATCTTCAAAAAAAAAAATTGTTCGTCGTAACAAAAGGTACGAATTAGATTCTTCGAAGAATGACCTAATTATGCGTGGTTGCAGATTAAAATCTTCGAAATTTTTTGCGGCTTGATAAAAGTCACTAATTATATTCTTCAAAGAACGACCTAATTGTGCATGGTTGCAGATCAAAATCTTCGAAAAAAATTGTTCGTCTTAAGAGAAGGTACGAATTAGATTTTTCGAAGAATGACTTAATTATGCGTGGTTGCAGGTCAAAATCTTCGAAATTTTTTTCGGCTTGATAAAAGTCACTAATTATATTCTTCAAAGAATGACCTAATTGTGCATGGTTGCAGATCAAAATCTTCGAAAAAAATTGTTCGTCTTAACAGAAGGTACGAATTAGATTCTTCGAAGAATGACCTAATTATGCGTGGTTGCAGATCAAAATCTTCGAAATTTTTTTCGGCTTAATAAAAGTCACGAATTAGATTCTTCAAAGAATGACCTAATTGTGCATGATAGCAGATCAAAATCTTCGCAAAAAAATTTCGGTTTGACAAAAGTTACGAATTAGATTCTTCGAAGATAATACGTGGTTGCAGATCAAACATTTTTCTGCTTGACAAAAGTTACAAATTAGATTCTTTGAAGAATGACCTAATTATGCGTGGTTGCAGATCAAAATCTTCGAATTTTTTTTCAGCTTGATAAAAGTCATTCTTCAAAGAATGACCTAATTGTGCATGATAGCAGATCAAAATCTTCGAAAAGAATTTCGGTTTGACAAAAGTCACGAATTAGATTCTTCGAAGATAATACGTGGTTGCAGATCAAACATTTTTCGGCTTTACGAATTAGATTCTTCAAAGAAATTGTGCATGGTTGCACAGCAAAATTTTCGAAAAAAATTGTTCGTCTTAACAAAAGGTACGAATTAGATTCTTCGAAGAATGACCTAATTGTGCATCGTTGCAAATCAAAATCTTCGAAAAATTTTGCATTACCTCAACAAGTTCTTATGATCGTTACATGAATATGCTCTTCATATTTTGCACGCGCTTAAATCGCTTTCGCGATGTAAATGTCAACAGCTCAGCTGTTGATTCATGTGGGATGACATCGTGGAAACCAAGCGGGGCCCATTTTTTTTTACATGTCCGATGCGGCCGGCCGACAAGGAGCAAAAAAAAAACGATGCCGCAAAGAAGGGGGCCTTCCCTCCGGTACGTGAACGCACTCCCACAATTTTCACATATACAGTATTGTTCGTATTTTTTTCACGTTCTGTAAATATGCCCCGGCGCGGCGATCGTGAGTCGGCCGCGAGGCGCCAGGCGACATGCGTGGGTGTTGCCGCGGGTCGCCCTCTCTAGACGGCGCCGAAGACACACGCGAATCCGAAGGAGACGGAACGGAGGAATTGCGGTCAATGATGGGGATATCATCTGGCTTATGTCGTTATGACATGATTTGGCAAAACTTGCATTGCCAATGTTGAAAGTAAAGACTGTTTAAAAGGTTTGGCGTTTTTAAATTTAACATTTTCTAGTACTAAAGAAATATGCAAACAATTCGAAAATAAAAATTTGACAGTAAATGGGTGAAGGTCATTCGCGTTATACACTGCTTGGGAAAGTGCAACCTGCCATTTTTGTCAAATTCGATCCATTTCATTAACGAATATGAAGTCTCGGATAGTTTCGAACAATGTTTACAAAATGGGAAGGTGCCCCATCCTGCTGAAACAAAACTGTACGAAAAATTCCATCGTCCATTAATTGCGCCTCCAGAAATGAATGGCACTGCGCGAACCCTACTGTTACCATGGATACACTCTACGACTACAAACGCTACAGCAATCGATGCAATGGAACCACCTAAGAAGTTACGCGTTCAAAAATCCCCGGGAAAAGTTTTTTTTTGCGACAACTGCCCTTCATTACGCTATAGAATCTGATGATTTAGCTTTGGTAAATTTTTGGCTAAGTTGAATGATACAATATTTTCCACACATAAAACCTCGAGATGCATAAAATCCCATGGCGTAACGAGCGTTCACAACATGTAAAGCGAACGCGCGCTCCCATAAAGAACAATAAAATTCCAGTTCGGGTTCAATAGCTCGCATCACCCGAATTTATCCCCCTCTAAAATCCAACAAAGTGGATCATCCTTATTTCCGCCGCACATATGGACGTCGCGGCTCCTTGCCAGAATCGCGACGAACGAGCGACCGCCCAACAAAATCTCTTAGGTGTGGAGAGGAGCCGTAAGAGGTTAACTCGGGTATAAATTACAACTGCTTAAGCCCGATAACTACATTTGATACGAAACCCTCCCCATCGCCTTAATCGCTATCTTACCGTCACATCGAAACGCTGTATTTATGGCCGGGCGGCTATAATCAGCGGATGATAATTATGGAGAAGGTGCTGGTCCGGTAATTGATTTCTTTGTGTCCGTGATCAGCCGCGAGAGCGGGCGGACACGACGGCGGACATAAATCCGTTCGAATAATTGCGAGTCCGAATCATTTATATGTGTACACACACACACCGTACCCAACGATCAGATATCAAGAATAAATAGGTGATCCTTTATATAATTTTCACGTCTTGAAGATCGTAATCGCGGCGATGATTCATTTTTTTCTAAAATACGCAGAGTAATTGGTTTACACACGTTAACACTGCTTCTAGCAAAGGTGTCAAAAGATTTTCAATTAAAACAATTTTGGATATGTGGATACAGCAAGATGGAGCACCTCCACATTTTGTCGGGGCACGTTACCACTGCTTCTAGCAAAGGTGTCAAAAGATTTTCAATTAAAACAATTTTGGATATGTGGATACAGCAAGATGGAGCACCTCCACATTTTGTCGGGGCACGTTACCACTGCTTCTAGCAAAGGTGTCAAAAGATTTTCAATTAAAACAATTTTGGATATGTGGATACAGCAAGATGGACACCTCCACATTTTGTCAGGGCACGTTAACACTGCTAGCAAAGGTGTCATAAGATTTTCAATTAAAACAATTTTAGATATGTGGATACAGCAAGATGGAGCACCTCCACATTTTGTCGGGGCACGTTACCACTGCTTCTAGCAAACCTATTGCGAGGTACTACCCTGTATAGTAATTAGTTATGGCTAAAACATACAAAATGTGGAGGTGCTCCATCCTCCACATTTTGTCGGGGCACGTTACCACTGCTTCTAGCAAAAGTGTCAAAAGATTTTCAATGAAAACAATTTTGGATACGTGGATACAGCAAGATGGACACCTCCACATTTTGTCAGGGCACGTTAACACTGCTAGCAAAGGTGTCATAAGATTTTCAATTAAAACAATTTTAGATATGTGGATACAGCAAGATGGAGCACCTCCACATTTTGTCGGGGCACGTTACCACTGCTTCTAGCAAACCTATTGCGAGGTACTACCCTGTATAGTAATTAGTTATGGCTAAAACATAGTGAATTTTTCAAAATCACTTCAATCATATCATGAAGATTTTTAAATTTTACGTCAAAACAAAAACTCGGCGCGGTGGAGAATCCTCGAAAAATCAATTACTCCGCCCGCACACGGGACCCACAAATGGCATAAATCTCGGCCCGCCGCAACCTAGAATTAAGGTATCACGTGCGCGCGGTTCCTTTGCTTCGTTTCGTGAACGCGAGCGCCGTTTCCTTTCGTGGTTCTGTAATTGTTCTCGCGAGATGGCAATAAAATTTCAAGCGTATGATTAAAGTCAAAAATGCGGGTGACGAATTGCGCATAAATCAAGAGTGCTCGTCAGGCCCTGCGGACGAGCCGCACACCAAGTCCCTTAATGTTGCAATCACTACCGAACGATAATATTCAATATTTTGAGATAATAAAGCCTGAGGATAATATTCAATATTTTGAGATAATAAAGTCTGAGGATGGTTGCAAAATTACAAAATTTTCGGTTGTTTTTTTTGTTTTTTGTTGCGAATTCAGTTTAATATGTTGTCGTTTGATAATACCCCCAGAAGAAAAGCGAGAACGCTGTTTTCTTTTTTTTTACTGGAAACCAGATAAACTACGATTATATTCTTTGCATAATGAGGCAACAGTGGGTAACAGGAAAATTCACTGTTACTATTTTCGTTAAATTAAAATGGATTTCGACAATACTTCAAGGTCCTAGAATATGCCGCATTTACACATTTGTGCCGCTCACGTTTCGCCTCGTTACTCGCCATGGTATTTATATGTACGTTCGTGCTCACAAAACATTCGGGGACGTCATGTTTGTTGACGAAGAGAAGCATCCTAAAAAACGGCGCGAGCGACGAGACGAAGCACAAGTCGAATAAACGAACCGACTAGACATTTGCCTCGCCATTCGCCTCGTGATTCGACTCGCCATTCGCGTCACCATTCTGTTCGCCATTCGCCTCGCTATGCGTCTAACTATTCGTTTCGCTATTCGCCTTGCCATTGGCCTCGCCATTTGCTTAGCTATTCGCCTAACCATTCGCATAGCCATTCGCCTCGCCACTCGCTTCGCAATTCGACTCGCCATTTGCCTTACCATTCTGTTCGCCATTCGCCTCGCTATTCGCCTAACCATTCGCCTCGCTATTCGCCTAACCATTCGCTAGCCATTCGCCTCGCCATTCGCTTAGCTATTCGCCTAACCATTCACATAACTATTCGCGTCGCCACTCGCTTCGTAATTAGACTCGCCATTTACCTTACCATTCTGTTCGCCAATCGCCTCGCTATTCGTGTAACCATTCGCCTCGCTATTCGCCTAACCATTCGCCTAGCCATTCGCCTCGCCATTCGCCTCGCCATTCGCCTCGCCATTCGCGTAGCTATTCGCCTAGCCATTTGCATAGCCATTCGCCTCGCCACTCGCTTCGTAATTAGACTCGCCAATTACCTTACCATTCTGTTCGCTATTCGCCTCGCTATTCGCCTAACCATTCGCCTCGCTATTCGCCTAACCATTCGCCTAGCCATTCGTCTCACCATTCTCCTCGCCATTCGCCTCGCCATTCGCTTAGCTATTCACCTAACCATTCACATAATCATTCGCCTCGCGATTCGACTCGCCATTTACCTCGCCATTCTCTTTGCCATTCGCCTCCCCATTCGCCTCACCATTCGCCTCGCCATTCGCTTCGCCATTCGCCTCGCCATTCGCCTCGCCATTCGCCTCGCCATTCGCCTCACCATTCGCCTCGCCATTCGCTTCGCCATTCGCCTCGCCATTCGCCTCGCTATACGTCTAATACCCCATACACTCGTCGAGTAGCATGGGAAGTATAGAGGAAAGGAGACAGAGACGTAGTAATAATAATAATAATAAATTGTCTTTATTGCGAGAAAAAAAATAAAAGTACAAGAAATATCATGGCAGAGTAGGCGAAGTTCAGTGAGGTAGTAACCTCTTACTGCTCTTCCACTTAACCTACTAATTTACTAAACTAAAACTTAAACTAAATTAAATTACATTTAGGTTAGGAGTAGTATCACTATTTTATTGTGTGGCGACATTACTCGTCATGCCGCACATCATGCTCCTCGACATTCCCACTGCCTCCCTGTTTTGTCGATTTTTTGGGCGTGAGTCAAAGCACGGGCAATATGAACGCGTACGACCTAATGCGGAACGCTGCGATTAATTGCGAATAGAGCAGTGTGTAGGCAGAGAGGTCAACATTCCGGCAGCGCGAGGAGTAGAGCGAGGAGCATAGTGTGGCTAAGGCATAACCATTCGCATAGCTATTCGCCTCGCAATTCGACTCGCCGTTCGCCTCGTTATTCGCCTAATCATTCGTCTCGTTATTCGCCTAATCATTCGCCTAGCCATTCGCCTCGCCATTTGCTTAACTATTCGCTAACCATTCGCATAGCCATTCGCATCGCCATTCGCATCGCCACTCGCCTCGCGATTTGACTCGCCATTTACCTCGCCATTGTTTTTGCCATTCGCCTCGCCATTCGCCTCGCTATTCGCCTAATACCCCACACATTCGTCGCGTGGCATGGGAAGTAGCGAAGAAAGGAGACAGAGACGTAGTGTGGCAACATTACTCGTCGAGCAGCGCGAGGAGCATAGTGTGGCTAAGGCATAACCATTCGCATAGCCATTCGCCTCGTTATCCGCCTAACCATTCATCTCGTTATTCGCCTAATCATTCGCCTAGCCATTCGTCTCGCCATTCTTCTCGCAATTCTCTTCGCCATTCGCCTCGCCATTGGCCTCGCTATTCGCATAGCCATTCGACTCGCAATTCGACTCGCCATTCGCCTCACCATTATCTTCGCCATTCGCCTAGCCATTCGCCTCGCCACTCGTCTCGCGATTCACCTCGCGATTCGACTCGCCATTCGCCTCGCGATTCACCTCGCCACTCGCCTCGCGATTCGGCTCGCCTTTCGTCTCACCATTCTCTTCGCCATTTGCCTCTCTATTTGCCTAACCATTAACCTAGCCATTCGCCTCGCCACTCGCCTCACCACTCGTCTAAACGCGTTTTTAAAATCGCCAACTATGCTCTTTTAAGGCGTACATGCGCGGTGTCTTAACATAATATAAATACAAGATCTCATCAATTGTCCATCCAACTTTAAAGATTACAGATGCATTAAATGACATTTGTTAACTTTTAGAAACCAGTAGATGGGTTTTAAAAACTTTGCAAAACTTAACCTTGATCTTGGGTGGGTAAAATTAACGATTGTAGTGAGGCTGCTCGAATTGGGATTACGAGAGTATTTTTCGTAATTCTCTAGAAACTTTATAATTCGATGATAAATTGCATAAACAGCAAATTTATAATTCCAGTAGTAAGAAATTGAAAGTGTTTTTTCTTCTACTAGATAAATCACTTGAAAGCTACAAACCGCTACAAACCGAATTTTTTTTCCCGTAAGCAATTTGTCACGGTGACATCTATACTAGGTATACACAGGTAGTATATTAGTATAAATGATGTTAAAAACCGCACATTGTATATTATCTGAGGAGCGATTAATCATCCAGGTGCACCGCGGCGTACCGCGAGGCGATATTTCAGTTCGGTCTTCGGTCGTTTTTCCACGGGAATGCTGGAAATGCGGCTAATGAAATATCGACGGCCCGTATCGGCGTCTCCCATCACGAAGGCCAGTAAATTTTAAAGTCATTTGTACACGGCGCCCGTATATCTCGGCGGTTATAAAATCGGCGACATATTGTTGTCGGGCTCGTGTCGACACGTGAAAGCTTAGCACGGCATCCATCAAGGTGACAGATCCGATGGACCACACGGCACGAGGTCGCGTATCCATCAAAAAAAACCGAATCGAGTTGCGTGGACACGCTTAAGTTTAATATCCCTTTTGTTGTCTCATTCGGACGCACGAATTTGAAGTGAAGTAACAAATAGCTGCACCGTTGATAAAATACTGGATGTGCAGACTCTATAAATATATATGATTCGTGTAGTTTTCGACAAGACTGAAACTGCAGAAGGCTGTTAAATTTGCGTCACTGCAGAAGGCCGTCAAATTTGTGCCATAGTAGAAGGTTGTCTAATTTGTGTCACTGCAGAAGGTTGTCAAATTTGTGATACTGCAAAAGGCTGTCAAATTTGTGATACTGCAAAAGGCTGTTAAGTTTGTGCCACAGCAGAAGGTTGTCAAATTTGTGTCACTGCAGTAGGTTGTCAAATTTGTGCCACTGCAGAAGGCTGCCAAATTTGTGCCGTTGCAGAAGGTTGTCTAATTTGTGTCACTGCAGAAGGTTGTCAAATTTGTGTCATTGCAGAAGGTTGTCAAATTTGTGATACTGCAAAAGGCTGCCAAATTTGTGCCACAGCAGAAGGATGTCAAATTTGTGTCACTGCAGAAGGTTGTCAAATTTGTGCCACTGCAGAAGGTTGTAAAATTTGTGCCACTGCAGAAGGATGTCAAATTTGTGCCACTGTAGAATTTGCTATCAAATTTGTTCGACAGCAGAAGGATGTCAAATTTGTGCCACTGCAGAAGGTTGTCAAATTTGTGCCACTGCAGAAGGTTGTAAAATTTGTGCCACAGCAGAAGGATGTCAAATTTGCGCCACTGTAGAATTTGCTATCAAATTTGTTCGACAGCAGAAGGATGTCAAATTTGTGCCACTGCAGAAGGTTGTCAAATTTGTGCCACAGCAGAAGGATGTCAAATTTGTGCCACTGTAGAATTTGCTATCAAATTTGTTCGACAGCAGAAGGATGTCAAATTTGTGTCACTGCAGAAGGTTGTCAAATTTGTGCCACTGCAGAAGGTTGTAAAATTTGTGCCACAGCAGAAGGATGTCAAATTTGTGCCACTGTAGAATTTGCTATCAAATTTGTTCGACAGCAGAAGGATGTCAAATTTGTGCCACTGCAGAAGGTTGTCAAATTTGTGCCACAGCAGAAGGATGTCAAATTTGTGCCACTGTAGAATTTGCTATCAAATTTGTTCGACAGCAGAAGGATGTCAAATTTGTGCCACTGCAGAAGGTTGTCAAATTTGTGTCACTGTAAAAGGCTATCAAATTTGTGCCACAGCAGAAGGATGTCAAATTTGTGCCACAGCAGAAGGTTGTCAAATTTGTGTCATTCTAAAAGAGTGGCAAACTTGTGCCACTGCAAAAGGCTATCAAATTTGTGCCACAGCAGAAGGATGTCAAATTTGTGCCACCGCAGAAGGTTGTCAAATTTGTGCCACAGCAGAAGGATGTCAAATTTGTGCCACAGCAGAAGGATGTCAAATTTGTGCCACTGCAGAAGGCTATCAAATTTGTGCCACAACAGAAGGATGTCAAATTTGTGCCACTGTAGAAGGCTGTCAAATTTGTGCCACAGTAGAAGGATGTCAAATTTGTGCCACAGCAGATGGTTGTCAAATTTGTGTCACTGTAAAAGGCTGTCAAATTTGTGCCACAGCAGAAGGCTGCCAAATTTGTGCCATTGCAGAAGGTTGTCTAATTTGTGTTACTGCAGAAGGTTGTCAAATTTGTGTCACTGCAGAAGGTTGTCAAATTTGTGCCACTGCAGAAGGTTGTCAGATTTGTGCCACTGCAGAAGGTTGTTAAATTTGTGTCACTGCAAAAGGCTGTCAAATTTGTGCCACTGCAAAAGGCTATCAAATTTGTGCCACAGCAGAAGGTTGCCAAATTTGTGCCACTGCAGAAGGTTGTCAAATTTGTGCCACTGCAGAAGGTTGTCAAATTTGTGTCACTGCAAAAGGCTGTCAAATATGTGCCACAGCAGAAGTATGTCAAATTTGTGCCATTGCAGAAGGTTGTTAAATTTGTGTCACTGTAAAAGGCTGTTAAATTTGTGCCACAGCAGTAAGTTGTTAAATTTGTGCCACTGCAGAAAGCTGTCAAAGGGTCCCCCCGGTTAAGATAAGCGAAATGCCCCCAGATTCGAAATTACTTGGGGTCAAAAAGGGTTACTTTTTGTTTTAATTTTTTATCTGACGATGTGTTTAATGCAAAATTCTGAAAAAAATCATCAAGGTAGGTTATCAAGAGGCTTATCAATAGAATTTTTTTCAAGGTCATCAAAGGTCATTTGGTGTCAAAAAAATTAGAAAACAAATGTTTCATTTTTTGAGGTAGAAAGCATTGAGGTGCACGCCGTTTTTTTTTCACTATTTTATAAGAGGCGATTAATTTTACCTCTGACAGGAACTTTTAACTCACTCAGAGTGGTGCGCCATCCCTAAAAATCCAATTTTCCGCAATTTTTTCGATTTTTTCAATTTTACAGGTGAGGGTTTAGGTTTAGACAAAAAACCAATAACAACTTTTTTGTAGCATTTGGAAAGACAAAAATTTTGTTTTTTTGATTTTTTTTCTATCTAATAGTAAAAAAGTTATAACCAATTTACATTTTTTTTCTACTTGGTTTTTCAATTTTTGTCGATGTTTACCAATTATAAGGGCGCAGGTGGATATTTAGCAGAAAAACTTATAAGCGATGTCTTATAGAATTTTTCAAGACGAAAACTTTAGTTTTATTTTTATTACTTTTTCCGTTACGAAGTTTTTTCAAAAATTTCTTTTACGGAAATATCCGTTTTGGAGTCCCTAGATACCATTTCAACAATTTCTGGAAAAAGGTGTCTCTGTGTGTGTGTGTGTGTGTGTCTGTGTGTGTGTCTGTGTGTGTCTGTGTGTGTGTTTGTGTGTGTGTGTGTGTGTGTCTGTGTGTGTGTCTGTGCGTGTGTCTGTGTGTGTGTCTGTGCGTGTGTCTGTGTGTGTGTGTCTGTGTGTGTGTGTGCGTGTGTGCGCGCTGTATCTCAAAAACTAATAGAGCATTAGATATGAAACTTTGAGCATAAGTCTTATTCGATAATCCGAAGAACTGAAAAGCTTTTGGTAAAATTTCGTACACCGGAAGTGGGCGTTTACCTTAACTGTTTTTTTGTGTTTTGCCAATATTTTCTTAAATATGAAAAATATCACAATAATATTTAAACAAACATCTAATACAACAAAGAAATGAATATCTGTTGCTTGAAAATATTTTTCATAAAATTATTGCTATTCGAGAAAAAAATGTATTATTATTTTTTTAATTTTTGGTATATAATTATGAAACGATAATAGTTACAGCAAATTTATGTTAATAATAATTACAGAGAATGCCAAAATGAACAACTTCTAATGAATAAGTTTTTTTCGAAATCTCGTTAGTTTTTGAGTAAACCGAGTAATTTTTCCATCTTTCATAATTTTGACGTTTTAAACGTCAGTTTCATCCGATTCTACAGAACGCTGTATGTACATTTAACTGATTTGAATTGAAAATAAACTATGAAAGCGTAAATATAAATGATACCATCAAGTCGGAGAAAGTAACATGATGGCCACATCACCATTTTTTTGTATTAAGGCTAAAAATATAAAAATAAAACTAAAATTTTAATGTCTTATGAGTTTTTCTGCTAAATATCCACCTGTGCCCTTATAACTGGTAAATATCGACAAAAATTGAAAAACCAAGTAGGAAAAAAAATTTAAATTGGTTATAACTTTTTTACTATTAGAGATAGAAAAAAATTTAAAAAAAACAAAAATTTTGTCTTTCCAAATGCTACAAAAAAGTTTCAATTGGTTTTTTGTCTAAACCTAAACCCTCACCTGTAAAATTGAAAAAATCGAAAAAATTGCGGAAAATTGGATTTTTAGGGATGACGCACCACTCGAAATAAGTTAAAAGTTCCTGTCAGAGGTAAAATTAATCGCCTCTTATAAAATGGTGAAAAAAACGGCGTGCACCTCAATGCGTTCTACCTCAAAAAATGAAAAAAAAAATTTTTTTTTTTGAGAGACCAAATGACGTTTGATGACCTTGAAAAAAATCTCTTGATAACCTATCTTAATAATTTCTTTCAGAATTTTGCATTACACACCTCGTCAGATAAAAAAAATAGAACAAAAAACAACCCTTTTTGACGCCGGGCGGGCTGAGGGGAGGGGTGGGGACCATATAAACTATGACCGCCGATAATTCTTACTTCAAGATATAACATTATTTGGTAAATTAGGAATTCCGAATCTGGGGGCATTTCGCCTATCTTAACTGGGGGATCCTTTGTGCCACTGCAGAAGGCTGTCAAATGTGTGCCTTTCGAATTTGATTGTATCGAAATTTTCTAATGGCGATTCTCAGTTGATTCCACAACACAATTAATTATTCCTACAATATACCTTACGTTTTACCAGCTGTACCAAACACGCCTAACTTCTGGTAGCGATTTGACGGATGGCATCGTACTAATTTATATATGTTCCACCAGATATCCAGCCCATATTCAAATGCATCCACCCATAAGTAGCCGAAAGATGTATAACTGTATCGTAGGAGATAAATAATTAAAACCTCACATTAATTACCTCCAACGGATAAGGAGCAGGAGCACGTAACGACTTCCGTTTTTATCTCCGCGTACCAAATAAGCCGAACCGCCCACGTGTGCGTGCGCACACCGCGCACCGAACGCGTTTCGCACCGGGAACGCGCACAATTTCGTCAAAACTTGGCGCAGCTTTTTCACTGTCCGCACACAAATAAATTATCGTCTCGTTATCAGGAGGGCATCGGCTGTTTCAAAATGTTTCACCGGTGGCTAAATTGGAAACGGACGAAACGCTAGAAACGTCTCTCTATAAGGACGTTTGTGTAATGAGTGGACGCCGGGGGCCAACAATATTTATGGCTGAATAAATTAGTTAATTAGTTTGTGATATTGTTGTCGATTACATACTCGTCTGGCGATTTATTACTCCGGTAGGCAATGCCGTACTCCAGATTAAAAAAAAAAATATCTTATCGTTCGACGTTCATTTACATCGTGGTTCGTCTAATCATGCCCAACATTTATTAATTTAAAGTAATACGTGATGTTATCTTAAAACGTTCTTTATAAAGTCTTAGACTTACCACGAACATTAATGTTTTTTTTTAAATTTAGTATTTACTGAATTCAATTTTACTGGCAACATTGCTAATTTCTTCAAATTTATTTCTCTGTAGGGTAAGGCTGTGATAGGTAGTGTCTCAATAAATGTATAACATCGAGTCAGAAAGATGGCCAAATGAAAACGCTTCGAATGATTTCTTCATTAAGTTTTGCCATTGATAGCAGGGGCGGCTCGTTATATAGAGCCAAGGAGCCATGGCACTACCTGTACTTTCAAGCTCATCAAGAATTTTTAATTAATTCTTAAAACACTTTTTCGCCAGTTACTTTAGTCTAGGAAGATAAATCGTTCTTTCTTCCTTTAAACAAGGAGGGCGGGGGGTATATTGTATAAGTGACTCCATCAACATATTCCACGAGTCGCCACTGGTTATAACTGTTCGTTGTTAAACATGCATATTTTACTTGCGTTCAAAATTGAGTATTTTCTAAAATAAATAAAAAATTGTAGAAATTGTTTAAAAATTCTAAAATAATTTTACACAACTCCCAAATTATTATTTTTAAGAATATAATCAACTACTCAAATTCAACATTTTTTTAATGTGTTATAACTGTTCGTTGTTAAACGTGCATTTTTTTAAATTAATAAAAAAATACTAGAAATTATTTAAAAATTCTGAAATAATTCTACACAACTCTCAAATTATTATATTTTAAGAATATAATCAACTTCTTAAATTCCAATAATTTTTTCATGTGTTATAACTGCTCGTTGTTTTAATTGCGTTCAAAATTGATCATTTTCTAAAATAAATAAAAAAATAGTAGAAATTGTTAAAAATTCTATACAACACCAAAATAATTAAAATCCTCGTGAAGTATATAATTATCAATATTTCTAACGTTCTACATCTTATCGACCTCCTTGTTAAAATTCGACCAGTTTTTAATCTGCCCCGGGCGATTGAAGATAATGAAAATATTCGTTTTTTTTTTCTCTCGCCCGAAACGAGAATAAATTCTTATCACCAATCCGCGGCGTACCTGTTGATAACAATTCAGTCTGCAGTTCGCGGTCGCGAAGAATGTGCGTGTTCTGGTTCGGAATATTTGTTTTTCGAAAGTTTTAGTGCCCGTGGTGTTGTGATACATCTTCAGGATTTGTGTGGTGTTTGTGTTCTTCCATCAATCCGAGGGAAGCAAAGAATCATCATCTAGGTTATATCTTAACCGCCAAAACGCCTCGAAAGGATTTTCCTTTTTTGTAAGTTTTGATTTTCTTGCATTTCTTTCTTCCGCCGAAAGTGAAATAAAGTATCGTAGCTTTAGAAAATATCAAGTGTCTGGCAATCACTTTTTTCAATTGCGTTTAAAATTGAGCATTTTCTAAAACAAATAAAAAAAACAGTAGAAATTGTTAAAAAATTCTGAAATAATCCCAATTACTATTTTTTGGGAAAATTATCAACTTCCTAAATTTCAATAATTTTTTAGTGGGTTATAACTGTCCGTTGTTAAACATGCATTATTTAATTGCGTTAAAAATAAAGCATTTTCTACAATAAATATAAAATATTATAAAATGTTTAAAAATTCTGAAATAATTCTATACAACTCCCATATTATTCTTTTTTAAGAATATAATCAACTTCTTAAATTCCAATAATTTTTCATGTGTTATAACTGCTCGTTGTTTTAATTGCGTTCAAAATTGATCGTTTTCTAAAATAAATAAAAAAATAGTAGAAATTGTTAAAAAATTCTGAAATAATTCTATACAACACCAAAATAATTATATTATAAGAATATAAGCAACTTTTTAAATTTCAATATTTTTTAATGGGTTATTACCAGTGGCGACTCGTTATATAGGGTAGCACTACCTGTAGTGTCAAGCTTAGCATTTAATTAATTCTTAAAACACTTTTTCGCCAGTTACATTCGTCTAGGAAGACAAATCGTTCTTTCTTTCTTCAAAAAAGAAGGGGGGAGGGTATATTGTAAAAGTGGCTCTACCATCAACATGTTCCACGAGCCACCACTGGTTATAACTGTTGGTTGTTAAACATGCATTTTTTAATTGCGTTCAGAATTGAGCATTTTCTAAATCAAATAAAAAATAATAGAAATTGTTTAAAAATTCTGAAATAATCCCATGCAACTCTTAAATTACTATATTTTGGGAAAATAATCAACTTCCTAAATTTAAATAATTTTTTGGTGGGTTATAACTGTCCGTAGTTAAACATGCATTTTTTTAATTGCGTTAAAAATAAAGTATTTTCTTCAATAAATATAAAATATTATAAAATGTTTAAAAATTCTGAAATAATTCTACACAACTCCCACATTATAATATTTTAAGAACATAACCAACTTATTTAATTCAAACAATTTTTTTAAAGGGTTGTAACTGTTTATTGTTAAACGTGCATTTTTTAATTGCGTTCAAAATTGAGCATTTTCCGAAGTAAGTAAAAAATAATAGAAATTGATTAAAAATTCTGAAATAATTCTATACAACTCCCAAACCATCATGTTTTGAAAATCTAATCAACTTCTTAAATTTCAATAATTTTTTAATGTGTTATAACTGTTTGTTGTTAAACGTGCATTTTTTAATTGCGTTCAAAATTGAGCATTGCTTAAAAAACTTTTTCGTCAGTAATTTTGGTCTAGGAATATAAGTCGTTCTTTATTCCTTAAAAAAAGAAGAGGGGGTATGTTGTATAAGTGGCTCTACCATAAACATGTTCTACGAGCCGCCACCGATTGATAGTAATTAAAGATTTGGCCTTGAACAAAAAATTTAACTATTTATGAATAATAAAAAATATAAAAAGAGCAGGAAAAATTCCATAAAAATCATCCTTAATGGCCGAAGTATCGCTTATTCAAAATCAATTTAGTTTTTGTAAATTTAACCATTTTCATTGGAGATATGGATTTTTGAAAATTTTCGTTTAAATTTTTTGAGCACTTTAACAAAAACATCGCAGAAAAAAATATAAAAAACGCAGGAAAAATTCCATAAAAAATCATCCTCAATGGCCGAAGTGTCGCTTATTAAAAATTTGTTTGGTTTTTGTAAATTCAATCATGTTCAATAGAGATATGGATTTTTGAAAATTTTCGTTTAAATTTTTTGAGCACCAGAACAAAAACATCGCCGAAAAAAATATAAAAAGAGGAGGAAAAATTCCATAAAAAATCATCCCCAATGGCCGAAGTGTCGCTTATTCAAAATCAATTTATTTTTTGTAAATTTAATAATTTTTAATAGAGATATGGATTTTTGAAAATTTTCATTTAACATTTTTGAGCACTTTAACAAAAACATCGCAGAAAAAATATAAACAACGCAGGAAAAATTCCATAAACAATCATCCTCAATGGCCGAAGTGTCGCTTATTCAAAATCAATTTAGTTTTTGTAAATTTAACAATTTTCAATAGAGATATGGATTTTTGAAAATTTTCGTTTAAATTTTTTGAGCACTTTAACAAAAACATCGCAGAAAAAAATATAAAAAACGCAGGAAAAATTCCATAAAAAATTTGTTTGGTTTTTGTAAATTTAACAATTTTCAATAGAGATATGGATTTTTGAAAATTTTCGTTTACATTTTTTGAGCACTTTAACAAAAACATCGCAAAAAAAAATATAAAAAACGCAGACGAAAATCCATAAAAATCATTCTCAATGGCGGAAGTGTCGCTTATTCAAAATCAATTTAGTTTTTGTAAATTTAACAATTTTCAATAGAGATATGAATTTTTGAAAATTTTCCTTTAAATTTTTTGAGCACCAGAACAAAAACATGGCAGAAAAAAATATAAAAAGAGCAGGAAAAATTCCATAAAAAATCATTCTCAATGGCGGAAGTGTCGCTTATTCAAAATCAATTTAGTTTTTGTAAATTTAACAATTTTCAATAGAGATATGGATTTTTGAAAATTTTCGTTTAAATTTTTTGAGCACTAACAAAAACATCGAAGAAAAAAATATATAAAACGCAGGAAAAATTCCATAAAAAAGCATCCTTAATGGCCGAAGTATCGCTTATTTAAAATCAATTTAGTTTTTGTAAATTTAACCATTTTCAATAGAGATATGGATTTTTGAAAATGTTTCTTTAAATTTTTTGAGCACCAGAACAAAAACATCGCAGAAAAAAATATAAAAAGAGCAGGTAAAATTCCATAAAAATCATCCTCAATGGCCGAAGTATCGCTTATTTAAAATCAATTTAGTTTTTGTAAATTTAACCATTTTCAATAGAGATATGGATTTTTGAAAATGTTTCTTTAAATTTTTTGAGCACCAGAATAAAAACATCGCAGAAAAATATAAAAAAAACAGGTAAAATTCCATAAAAATCATCCTCAATGGCCGAAGTGTCGCTTATTCCAAATCAATTTAGTTTTTGTAAATTTAACCATTTTCATTGGAGATATGGATTTTTGAAAATTTTCGTTTAAATTTTTTGAGCACTTTAACAAAAACATCGCAGAAAAAATATAAAAAAACGCAGAAAAAATTCCATAAAAAATCATCCTCAATGGCCGAAGTGTCGCTTATTCAAAATCAATTTGATTTTTGTAAATTCAACAATTTTTAATAGAGATATGGATTTTTGAAAATTTTCGTTTAAATTTTCTGAGCACTTTAACAAAAACATTGCAGTGAAAAATATAAAAAGAGCAGGCAAAATTCAATAAAAAATCATCCTCAATGGCCGAAGAATCGCTTATTCAAAATTCGTTTGGTTTTGTAAATTGAACAATTTTCAATAGAGATATGGATTTTTGAAAATTGTTGTTTTATTTTTTTGAGCACTTGAACAAAACCATCGCAGAAAAAATATAAAAAACGCAGGAAAAATTCCATAAAAAATCATCCTCAATTGCCGAAGTGTCGCTTATTCAAAATCAATTTAGTTTTTGTAAATTTAATCATTTTCAATGTAGATGTGGATTTTTGAAAATTTTCGTTTAAATTTTTTGAGCACTTTAACAAAAACATTGCAGAAAAAAATATAAAAAACGCAGGAAAAATTCCATAAAAAATCATCCTCAATGGCTGAAGTGTCGCTTATTTAAAATCAATTTTGTTTTTGTAAATTCAACCATTTTCAATAGAGATATGGATTTTTGAAAATTTTCGTTTAAATTTTTTGAGCACCTGAACAAAAACATCGCAGAAAAAAATATAAAACATGCAGGCAAAATTCCATAAAAAATATCCTCAAAGGCCGAAGTAACGCTTATTCAAAATCAATTTAGTTTTTGTAAATTTAACAATTTTCAATAGAGAAATAGATTTTTGAAAATTTTCGTTTAAATTTTTTGAGCACCTGAACAAAAACAACGCAGAAAAAAATATAAAAAGAGCAGGAAAAATTCCATAAAAAATTATCCTCAATGGCCGAAGTGTCGCTTATTCAAAATCAATTTAGTTTTTGTAAATTCAACAATTTTCAATAGAGACGTGGATTTTTGAAAATTTTCGTTTAAATTTTTTGAGCACTTTAACAAAAACATCACAGAAAAAATATAAAAAACGCTGGAAAAATTCCATAAAAAATCATCCTCAATGGCCGAAGTGTCGCTTATTCGAAATCAATTTGTTTTTGTAAATTTAACAATTTTCAATAGAGAAATGGATTTTTGAAAAGTTTCGTTTAAATTTTTTGAGCACTTTAACAAAAACATCGCAGAAAAAAATATAAAAAACGCAGGAAAAATTCCATAAAAAATCATCCTCAATGGCCGAAGTGTCGCTTATTTAAAATCAATTTGGTTTTCGTGAATTCAACAATTTTCAATAGAGATATGGATTTTTGAAAATTTTCGTGTCAATTTTTTGAGCACTTTAACAAAAACATCGCAGAAGAAAATATAAAAAACGCAGGAAAAATTCCATAAAAAATCATCCTTAATGGTCGAAGTGTCGCTTATTCAAAATCAATTTGGTTTTTGTAAATTCAACAATTTTCAATAGAATTATGGATTTTTAAAAATTTTAATTTAAATTTGCGCCATTACAGATTTTCGAAGATCATTTTCCGCCTTTAATGCGCAATTCTCCCCTTGAACAGTAGTTCAGGCTATTAAAATAAGCTTGCGTCTTTGACTGAAGGCATAAAGATGTCTCATTTCCGAGTGAAAGCAAAGCTGACGCGTCGCATCCCAATTACTATAACGAACGTCTGGTTTGTTTACGTTTGTGTTTATTTATTTACCGACTGCCGGAGATGACATTGAGCGATAATTTTCGAAATCGAAATCGGGATTAATTTGCCGCACAATAAAAAAAAGAGATGAGTGATAAAACTAAGTGTCCCGGTGCAATTGCCCAAAACGGAATGGTTGTAGATCTGTATCTCGTTAATACTTGTACATTTGAAATGCAAATTTGTTTTTTTTGGTTTACTTGGGGTCTCATTACAAACTCGGATCCAGGGATTAATCAATGTTGAATAAGGTGTCGATTGTCTTGCAGCGTGCAAGCCGATATCTGATCGTTATCTATTTTAACGTCTATATTTAACCGCGTGTCCTAAATACCGAAATTAATATTTATTATTGCATTTCCAAAAGGCCCGTGGAGCGAGAGAGCGTGGGCGCCCGGGCCCTCATCCTCTTCTCATCTCGTCTCCTTGGAGTTGTCTTCCCAAATATGGAACACGGAGATCTCTCCGAGAAGGCACTCGCACTCCGACGGACGCGGACGAAACATATTGCGAGAACATTAAAACGATATTTATTACGCGTATGATAAATAAAATGACAGATACACTGCGCCGTCGCTGTAAAACCACCAATTTAATAACTTCGCAGTTCATATATACCATCCATTATTGCGGCCGCGTGCTTAATGAGGTAATTCTAGCCAAAAGGGGACATAAACTCCGTCGACTTTTATGTGCTCGTGCTCAACGCTCGGACTTCACCAAATTACTTTCAATCATTGCCAAGCTTGCTGAAACGGTGTCCTTACTTTATATTTATCTCGAAATTCGTGTACTTATCAAGAGAGGGATGTTGACAGCGGAAGTCCGACTGGGAAGTAAGGGAAGAAAATTTGACCAAAACCTTTAGAAGAGTAAGTGGTAGAGCAGATGAAACTCTGATTGGAATTTATAATTAAACGCCGTAAGTATCCTAAAGATGTGTGTTTACATGGATCTCTATTTTGAGATGCAGAATCAGAAAATTACTAAATTACACACAATTACGTTAAGGATTGGTAACAATCAGATACCTACCTCTAATATGTAAGAAGCTGTAACAAAGGACACCCTTCTCAATTTCACGGATTCGTCGTTTTGTCTTAACGTGCCAAATTTAACACAGACATCCGAGAACGCGATTCCATCTATCGAAAAAAGTCGTCTCTCGGATGACCGCTTACAGGACGCGCCCACCGGCATAGCGAAGCAATGAAGATGTCCCAAAACACGGTAGCGAGAGACCCGATGATTCTTATCAAAGGGGGTATCCTCTATCCTCGCAAAATTAATCGTGATTGTTTGGACAGTTTACAAATGTCACGACCAGGTACCCAAACACCTAAATCTGAAGGCAGGAACGGGATCATCACCGTCTGACAGGGTAATTTCAGTCATTGCGGAGCGATAATAGATAATTTAACAGTGGATTAGTAAAAGGGCCAGGGCTGGATTCCGACGCAGCGGGAAAAAATCTCTAGATGCCTCGGCGGGGCGTCTATTCTTCTCCCCGAAAGGGACGCTGTTCCTTCCTAGAGGGTGCTATAACTTCTTCAGCTGTCCGAGTCCCTTCGCGCCGCCATAAATCTCCGACGGTACGTAACCGCGCGGTGTAATAACTCCCGACGGCGATTATTTACGAAATTTCGTTTTTTTTGATTTATTCATTCCGATCTGCATTGCTGATTTTTTTCATTTAATGGCGTCCGAGGAATTTCAATTAACCGGACGGGAGGCAAATAAATTTCACTTCGACTCCTTTAAAGGCAATCGCAGCCGATAAAACGTATTAGTTTTCGGCCACTAAAAAAAAACCTAATTTGTTTATAAAGGAATAATTTATGCGCCGTAAACCATTAATCGGGTCTTCACGCACAAAATAATATATTAGCATGTTATCTTTATGCTGCACTTTATGCGCACACTCGTGGAGTATTCAAATGTAAATGGGGTGATTAATTAAAAAATTCGTTACGTTACACAAGTCCGTATATGGAAACGTGGAAATATTCGGGACCAATTTATTAATTAGAGGATGATTCCGGGCGATTCACTTATTATCATAAACACGGAATGGAAACTCGGCTAATTAACTTTTCTCACTTAAAAAATCGGCATCCGTTTCACAACTTCCGCACACCTGGGTGTTACTGAAATCAGTGTCAGTCTTTAGAAACTTTACCATTAAAAAATACGGAGACTCACAAAAATGCATGATTTATTGATGAGTGCTCGCAATCGAGTGGACATTAACGGAGTGTGGAAATTTAAAAGAACAACAGTGAAAGTTTTTTTTTTTTTTTTGATTAAATTAACGGAAATTTCAGTAACGTTATTCCGCAAGTCAATAAAGATACCGTAAATCTTTTGACCGAGGAAGTTCGAAATCGAACAAAAACAACAATCTACACTCGGCGACAAAAAAAAGCGCCACTCGAAAAATCGCGAAAAAACTCGATTTTTCAAACCGTCGTAACTTGGTTAAATTTTTTCAAAAATCGATGATTCTTTCAGTTTGGGAAAGATTCAAGTTTTATCTTTAAGAATATGTATTTGACAAATAGTTTTCCAAATAATGCACACTCGACATCAAAAAAAAAGCGCCACTCGAAAAATCGCGAAAAAACTCGATTTTTCAAACCGTCGTAACTTGGTTAATTTTTTTCGAAAATCGATGATTCTTTCAGTTTGCGAAAGATTCAAGTTTTATCTTTAAGAATATGTAGTTGACAAATAGTTTTCCAAATAATGCACACTCGGCATCAAAAAAAAGCGCCACTCGAAAAATCGCGAAAAAACTCGATTTTTCAAACCGTCGTAACTTGGTTCAATTTGGTCGAAAATCGATGAATCTTTCAGTTTGGGAAAGATTCAAGTTTTATCTTTAAGAATATGTAGTTGACAAATAGTTTTCCAAATAATGCACACTCGGCATCAAAAAAAAGCGCCACTCGAAAAATCGCGAAAAAACTCGATTTTTCAAACCGTCGTAACTTGGTTCAATTTGGTCGAAAATCGATGAATCTTTCAGTTTGGGAAAGATTCAAGTTTTATCTTTAAGAATGTGTAGTTGATTTTGACCCCAAGTCCAACCCACCCCCCGTAACAACGCGATGGAAAAATAATGTTTTTTATGTAAAAAATTGTCGCTGTACCGCGCGCAAAAAAAATCGGCGGAAAATTTCTCCACAATGGCAGAAAAATTTAATCAATTTCCTTCAAATGCCTTAAAAATTCGAGTCGTTTCGATGATTCGGAGCAAAGTTATGAATTTTTGAAAAAATGACATTTTTCACTTGTCTTTCGTTTGAAATTTCAATTAAAATGAACAAATTTTATCACCCTTTTTTTGCACTAGGGGTGACAGACTTGAACAAAAAATGTACATTTTTTAAATATATTATTACGGGATTACCCGTTTAATAATAAATAAATCTATTCTATACTATTTTGTTTGTATAATATACCATGTAAACAATTTATATTTTTTGTTAAATCTGGCTGAAAGACTTAGGTCGCTGGCCCATTGTATTCCTCGAAGGAGGGCAATAAACGATTATTATTATTATTAATAAATAAATAAATAAATAAATATTCACAAAACACCTACCTTTAAAACTAATTTTAATTTTTGAAAATGTGGGACTTCTTTCGTAAGTTATGAATTTTGGAAAGTAATATTTTAAGTTGTCGAACAATTGAATAAAACTAATCTTAAAAAAAATACTTATGTGATGAAATTGCTCTTAAAATTTTAATATATTCACATAACATAAACTTTGATTTTTGAAAATGTGTTAAATTCTGGGTAAATTAAATTTTTTAAGTTGTCGCCTATTTGAACAAAAAAAAAAATTGAAAAAAAGTTAATGCTGATATGATTGAATTCTTAAAAACTCTAATGCAATCAAAATACATTTACCCTTAAAATTAACTTTGATTTTTTTAAATGAGTCAATTTTTGCGTTATGAATTTCTTTTAATCCATCAAGTTGTTGAAGACTTGAACAAAAAATGTACTTTTCTTTAATATATTCACAAAACATCTACCTTTGAAACTAATTTAAATTTTTGAAAATGTGTCGCTTTTTCCATAATTTATAAATTTTTGAAGAATAATATTTTAAGATTGAACAAAAAAATCTTTAAAAATATAAATACCTAAATGATTGAATTGCTCAAAAATTTTCAAATATTCACAAGATATCTACCTTTGATTTAAACTTTGATTTTTAAAATTGTGTTAAATTCTGTTTGAGTTGAGTTGAATTTTGTAAGTTGTCGACTTTTTGAACAAAAAAAATATATAAAAAATTAATTCTGATATCATTGATTTTCTAAAAAGAAACTCTAATGTAATCATAATATATTTACCTTTAAAATAATAATAATAATGGTAATAATAATATTTTATTCACATTCTTAACCCGCCAATGGTGACCTACTGGTCTGTGAGACCGGGTGTGTTGAGTAACTTCATTCTCCGTTATTGTTTTTTTGTTGCAATTTCGAGTAGCTGCCGCATTGCAGAGCTTAATTTGATTAAATATTTTTGTTTTATTGTCAATATTTTTGTTTTATTGTCACGAAAGTCGAAAACTTCTTAGATCGCCAAAAAGGCGCAAAATGTATGTTTTTTTCAAAACTGCATAACTTCGCGCCAAATCATCGCATCGACTTGAATTTTTGAGGAAATTGGAGGAAAATGATTGAACTTTATTGCCATGCTGGCCGATTGAGTCCATGATTATTTTTTTTGTACACGGTACAAGAAACCAAATTTGCACTTTTAAACTTCAAAAACATTTTTTTTCCTTTAGGGGGTGGCAGGGGGTGGAATCGTTTTAGCAACAAAACAATTCACATGACATTGAAGAGAACATTTGAAACTGTTCAGACTGCAAAAGTTCATCGATTTTGGTGCAAAATTACTCAAGTTATGGCCAAAAAAGTGGAAAATATCTTTTTTTTTTTTCAAAAATTCATAACTTTGCTCCAAATCATCGAAACGACTCGAATTTTTAAGGCATTTGAAGGAAGTTGATTGAATTTTTCTGCCATTGTGGTGAAATTTTCTGCCGATTTTTTTTTGCGCACGGTACAGCTTGTCAAAGTTGGACAATTTTTTACATTAAAAATATTTTTTTTCCATCGCGTTGTTACGGGGGGTGGGTTGGATTTGAGGTCAAAATCAACTACACATTCTTAAAGATAAAAGTTGTATCTTTCCCAAACTGAAAGATTCATCGATTTTCGACCAAATTGAACCAAGTTACGACGGTTTGAAAAATCGAGTTTTTTCGCGATTTTTCGAGTGGCGCTTTTTTTTGACGCCGAGTGTAGCATAAACGGACAGAAGACAGAAGTGGTTCGATCTCTACCAGTCGACTCATGAGCCCTCATTTCAGTCGATTAATTTCAGTCGATTAATTTCAGTCGACTACTTTCAGTCGACTAATTTCAGTCGACTACTTTCAGTCGACTAATTTCAGTCGACTACTTTCAGTCGACTAATTTCAGTCGACTAATTCCAGTCGACTAATTTCGGTCGACTAATTTCAGTCGATTAATTTCAGTCGACCATTTTCCTCAAGTCGACTCGCAAAAAATAGTAATTTCGCCCATCTCTAGTGCATACTTACAAACTTAAAAATACTTTAAATCCATAAATTTGAAACCCTCCCAAACCATCAACTTTTTTTTTTAAATCGTGGAACCACAGTAGTTACAGGCTGGTAATAAAATTTGATTTAAATTATATAATTGAATGCGTAAAAGGTAACTTATTTCGGGGTCGCCCGACCGACCACACGCAAACGGCCTTTCAGGTAAAAAGTGACAAATATATCAAAGTGGAAGGCCTTCCCGCGATCGCCGGTGCACTCTCGTTGGCGATGGCAAGCGTTTAATCGCGTTATTTCTATTTTCGGGCCGATTTAATAAGCGAGCGGGGCGCCGCGTCGACAGTGTTGTATAATTAATTAATTTTGAAATACATATTATGATAGATGCGGACAACACGCACATAATAGTTTCCATGTTCGAGAAGGCGATGAATATTTATAACGTTTTAAAACGGCTGTTAATGGCACAAAAGGACCGCACCGCTGAAAATCGGTCGGTAAATAAAACCCATGGGCCTTCGGGTTCTCCGGGCGATTTACATTTTCGTCGCAGCGTGGCGTCTTCGGCGAGTGAAATGAAAACGCAACCTTCGCGAAGATGTGTTTGTTCTCTAATGGAATTCCCAGTTTCCAGTCGTTGAATTAAAAAGAACGAACGCCAATTAGTGATTTGACGTGATCGAATTTACGCGATCGGCTTCAACAACACATAAAGTCGAATTTACGCGATCGCCTCGACAGTACATAAAATCGACTGTCGATTACCGCCCGGATCTAATTGAACGCCGGTAATGGACTTTTATTAACCGTAAATGTGGAATGATTTCATTTTCGAAGGCGATAAATTCCGGAATTTATTCCCTGTCCCATTCAATTTCACCACGATTTCCTTGTAGAAGACACGCATACGAATTTGTCGCGCGACTGTAAACATTGTTTATAGTGTTGTAAAAAATGCAGTAACAATTGTTGCGACATATTGTTTAATATGCGGACTAGCGAGGAACTGTGTTCTACAAATTGATTACACCTATAAAAATAAAATTTTAGAAAGGTTTATTTCTAACGAACAATCGGGTTCGAATCCCTGCGACGTCATGTCGTTAAAAATGATTAAAATCGAAAAAATCAACTCTTAATAATAATTGTAGACCAAGTTATACCTTTTTCTTCATCAGAAGAACGAGACAAATCGATTGGCGTTAAAAAATTTCTTCTAAAAAAATTGGAAAAAAGTTAGCAAGTCACCATGAACTTTATGGAAAATTTTGAAAAAGTCGATTTTTTCAGATTTTGATCGGCCGTAGCGGCTAAACCAAGAATCCAAATCGAATGCCGTTTTCAAATCTAGACTCCTTGGGTCCTAATTAGTCGGATTTAATTAAAATTGTCGATTTTTAATTTTTGACAAAAACCCGAAAAACTATACAAGCGTCCCCCTTCTTACTTTTGCTCAAAAATTGCATTTGAAATGATTTCCTGAAGTAACCACTGGTTCGATTCGGGGTTTCTATACGTCACCGCAAAGATCCCTTCAAGACCCTTCAGAAAACGTACTGCGTAAGAACAAATGTCAATTTTAAGCCCGTGACGTGTTGGCAAAGAAAATTCGAAAATTGCAGAAATCGAAAAAAATCAACTTTTTTAATAATCATCGTAGCCAATAAGTGATACCTTTTTTTTCATCAGAAGAACGAGAGAAATCGATTGGCGTTAAAAAATTTTATCTAAAAAAAATTGCAAAAAAGTTAGCAAGTCACCATGAACTTTATGGAAAATTTTGAAAAAGTCGATTTTTTCAGACTTTGAACGGCCGTAGCGGCTAAACCAAGAATCCGAATCGAAAGCGGTTTGAAAATCTGTGCTTCCGGGGTCCTAATTAGTCAGATTTAATTAAAATTGGCAATTTTTAATTTTTGACAAAAACCTGAAAAACTGTAGAAGGGTCCCCCCTTCTTACTTTTGCTCAAAAATTGCATTTGAAATGATTTCCTTTTTTTTTCATCAGAAGCCCTTATAAGGGCATTTTGGGTGATAAAAATATGGATAATTTTCCACCCTATAATTTGCAGTTGTCAGCAGTTTTACATTCGAATTTGAATTTTCCACCCTACGAATTACAGTTGGTAGCACTTTTGCAATGTAAAAATTTCACAAATTATGACATTTGACAAGCATTTGGATTTTAATTTTCTGTCGTCGAATTCCCTAGATTTTTAACGTTTTGAATTTAAATTTAATATCACAAACATAACTAATTGGCAGCACTTTTGAGTTCGAATTTGATATTCCTACCACAAAAATTGACAGTTCACCGCACTTTTACATTCGAGTTTTCCGCCCCAAAATTTACTTTGCACTTTTGCGTTGTGAAAATTTCACAAATTTTGACAGTTTTTTAATAATTGGTTTTGGGTTCGAATTTAAATTTATTTCCACAAAAATTAAGAAAAGGCAGCACTATTGATTTCGAATTTGAATTTCCCACCACGAAAATTGGCCGCACTTTTGCGTTCGAATATTTGAATTTTCCGTTCTACAATTTACAGTTGGCAGCACTTTTGCGTTGTAAAAATTACCCAAATTTACACATTTTGATTTGAATTTTTTATCGGTGAATTCCTCAGATTTTAACAATTGGTTTTGCGTTCGAATTTAAATTTACTACCACGAAAATTAAGAATTCGCAGCAATTTTAAGTTCGCACCACAAAAATTGACAGTTCACCGCACTTTTGCATTCGTATTTTTCACCCCAAAATTTACAGGTAACACTTTTGCGTTGTGAAAATTTCACAAATTTGGACAGTTGGCAAACATTTTGATTCAAATTCTTTATTCAAATTTTTTAACAATTGATTTTTGGTTCGAATTTTAATTTACTACCACAAAAATTGAGAATTGGCAGCAATTTTAAGTTTAAATTTGAATTTCCCACCATAACAATTGACAGTTCACCGCACTTTTGCATTCGTATTTTTCACCCCAAAATTTACAGTTGGTAATACTTTTGCGTTGTGAAAGTTTCACAAATTTTGACAGTTGGCAAACATTTTGATTCAAATTCTTTATTCAAATTTTTTAACAATTGATTTTTGGTTCGAATTTAAATTTATTACCACAAAAATTGAGAATTGGCAGCAATTTTAAGTTTGAATTTGAATTTCCCACCATAAAAATTGACAGTTCACCGCACTTTTGCATTCGTATTTTCCACTCCAAAATTTACAGTTGGTAACACTTTTGCGTTGTGAAAATTTCACAAATTTTGACAGTTGGCAAACATTTTGATTTAAATTCTCTATCGCCGAATTTTCAAGTTTTTTAACAATTGGTTTTTGGTTCGAATTTAAATTTGCCACCACAAAAATTGAGAATTGGCAGCAATTTTAGGTTCGAATTTGAATTTCCCACCACAAAAAATGGCACTTGACCGCACTTTTGCATTAGAATTTTACAGTTGGTAACACTTTTGCGTTTTTCCCAGATTTTAACAATTGGCGAGCACTTGGATTTTAATTTTCCGTCGCTGAATTTCGCAGATTTTTGACAATTAACTTTGGATTCGAATTTAAATTTAATAGAATTTTCAGCACTTTTGAATTAGAATTTAATATTTCGACATAAATTGAAAGTTGACCGCGCTTTTGGTGTTCGAATTTTCCGCCCTACAAATAACAGTTGGTAGCACTTTTGCGTTGACAGTTGGCAAGCATTTTGATTTGAATTTTCCATCGCGAAGTGCCCCGGATTTGGTTTTGGTTCGAATTAAAAATCACCACCTAAAAAATGAGTTTTGAGTTCGAATTTAAAACCACCAAAAAAAATGAGTTTCAAATTTGAAATTTTTGATCTACAATTTGAAGAATTGGCAGCACTTTTGAGTTCCAATTTAAATTTCCCACAAAAAAATTGACAGTTTTAAATTTGAAATTTTTTACCTACAATTTGAAGAATTGGCAGCACTTTTGAGTTAAAATTTAAATTTCTCACAAATAAAATTGACAGTTGGCAACACTTTTGCATTCCAATTTGAATTTTTCGTCCTATACTTTACAGTTGGTATCACTTTTGCTTTGTGAAAATTTTCCAGATTTTGGCAGTTAGCATTTTGATTTGAATTTTTCCTCGCCGAATTCCCCAGATAATAATAAATAATTGGCAACACTTTTGAGCGTCACTACGGACTATTAACATAGTGAAATCGTTTTGGAAACGAGGCAAATCCATTGGCGTTAAAAAATGTCATCTAGGAAAAATTGCAAAAAAGTCACCATGAACTTTATGTAAAATTTTGAAAAAAGTCGATTTTTCCAGATTTTGATCGGCCGTAGCGGCTAAACGAAGAATCCAAATCGAATGCGGTTTTCAAATCTGTGCTCCTTGGGTCCCAATTAGTCGGATTTATTTCAAATTGTCGATTTTTAATTTTTGACAAAAACCTGAAAAACTATACACTTTTGCTCAAAAATTGCACTTGAAACGATTTCCTGAAGCAACCACTTGTTCGATTCGGGGTTTCTATACGTCACCGCAAAGATCCCTTCAAGACCCTTCAGAAAATGTACTTGCGCAAAAACAAATATAAATTTTAAGCTCGTGACGTGTTAGCAAAGAAAACTCGAAAGTGGCAAAAATCGAAAAATTCAACTTTTTTAATAATCATCGTAGATTAATAAATTATACCTTTTTTCATCAGGAGAACGAGACAAATCGATTGGTGTTAAAAAATTTCATCTAGGAAAAATTTGAAAAAAGTTAGCAAGTCATCGTGAACTTTATGGAAAATTTTGAAAAAAGGCGATTTTTTTAGACTTTGAACGGCTGTAGCTGCTAAACGAAAAGTTCAAATCGAACGCGGTTTTCAAATCTGTAGTCCTTGGGTCCTAATTAGTCGGATTTAATTAAAATCAGCGATTTTTAATTTTTGACGAAAACCTGAAAAACTACACAAGGGTCCCCCCTTCTTACTTTTGCTCAAAAATTGCATTTGAAATGATTTCTTGAAGACACCACTGGTTTGATGCGGGATTTTTATACGTCACCGTAAAGATCCCTTCAAGACCCAAGAATAAATAAATAAATAAATAAATAAGACCCTTCAGAAAATGTACTTGCGCAAGAACAAATGTCAATTTTAAGCCCGTGACGTGTTAGCAAAGAAAACTCGAAAATGGTAAAAATCGAAAAAATCAACTTTTTTAATAATCATCGTAGACCAATAAGTTATACCTTTTTTTTTCATTAGAAGGACGAGATAAATCGATTGGCGTTAAACAATTTCAGCTATCTTAAACAGCAAAGAAGTTGGCAAGAAAATTTTAGAAAATTTTGAAAAGAGTCGATTTTTACGGCCGTAAAATTATTTCTCGTACAATGGCAATTATTAGCCAAGAAAGTAATTATTTCAAGAAATTATTCAACACTCAAATAGTAAATGATTAAAGGTGTGAAGTATTTTTTTTCATTGTAACAAATTAACGTGTTTGCCTTCAATTACCCAAACTCATCTCGTTTGATGGCTTAATGTTCATCGAAACATTTATGCGGAACACATAAAATATTCCGAGAATACCACATTACCCGGTGACCGCATATGTGGTCAGAATATATCTATGCAAAGTGTTTATTTTGAGTAATTAATTACGCATTTCATTAAAGAAGATAAATGCGCGTCCGATTAATGATCGAACCTATTTATGCATTCATAAGCCGAAATTGAAATTATCAATTAAAAATTCAAATAACCAATTAAAAGTTAATTAAAACGCGATACGATGATGCAGCTGGTCGCGTTCGACTTTTGCTCACAGCTAAGAGAATGATGGATTTCGAATTGGCTTGTGCAATGTGTGATTTGTATTGTGTTGAAAAGATCATTGTGAAAATTATTTTGTTTTTTTTTTAATTAACGATAGTGATATGAAATTGAACCATAGGGGAAAGCAAGCCTTCAAAATTTTATAAAAAATGGCAACCAACCACAAAGGCTGACATTTCTGAAATTACCAAATTTAAATAATTATTTTGTTTTTTTTTTAATTAACGATAGTGATATGAAATTGAGCCGTAGGGGAAAGCAAGTCTTCAAAATTTTATAAAAAATGGCAACCAACCACAAAGGCTGACATTTCTGAAATTACCAAATTTAAATAATTATTTTGTTTTTTTTTAATTAACGACGGTGATATGAAATTGAGGGAGGAAGTGAGATTTCAAAATTTTATAAAAAATGGCATCCAACCACAAAGGCTGACATTTCTGGAATTACCAAATTTAAATAAATCATTTGTGTTATTAATATTAATGAAACGCTTGTGAAGTTGTGAGAATACCATGATTAAATCAAAACTGACTTTTATTTGACAAGTCAACAACGTGCTGAAATAATCTAAGACCGTGATTTTGTTTATCATGGCCATGCCTTATCTAAATATTTTTTATACGTATGGTATAAACTTGCGTGCATAGAAATCGGCCCAGTGTAAATTTTTGGCTTTAACTATTTTTTTTTTTTTGGCAACTATCCGTCAGATCAAAAAAAATATGTGCCGTTTGAAAGACAATTTAATATGCTTCAATAAGAGTTAAAATTTATCAAGAGTGCTTATAAAAAAAAATAGTTTATAGTGGACCGATTTTTATGCACTCATAGAACTTGAAAAAAAAAACTAGCAAGTCATTAGCAAAGATTGTTTGAAAACAAAATCATCTAGTTGCGTTTAATTAAAACCTCTTCAAAATTGTGTAATATTATTCAATGCTAAAAATAAAATCGATCCGGTGTATATGAAGTCTAGAGCTCTGAATGCTCTATGTAGGTCAGACAAGACGAAGTGTATAAATTCGTTTTTTTGAATTATTCAAAATTAAATCAGAATATAATCAACAATTCCCTAAGTCACCTCAAGTTACAAAAACGCATTCTGTCTTCCTCTCAACAATTCCCGCGCATAGATAATCAATCTCACAATAAAGATTGGCGGTTGTGAAATTAAAGCACTCCATAAATTCAACCATTAGTGGTAAAGCCATTACATTTTCCACGCGTAGAAAATTCCAACGGGACATTTCCATTCGTGTCAACTCCATAATTAGTCGCATTAACGGCCGCATCTTGCGGTTATTATTGTATTTTAATAATTTTACAGCCGTCGCCCGAGAAAAATCGCAGAAACGCTTAACGGACTGCAAATCGTGCAACAATAGAAAATTAGTTCCTTGCGGATTATGCAGGAATTCACGACGAGCCGCAAGAACCGATCCATCAAAATTTGTTGAGTAATTTGCGCCGGGATAATTTCGCCTTCAAATTGAAAAATGGCTGCTCCCGCCCGTAAGATTAATTGAGTGACGTTTTACTTTTTGTTTTTTTCTTTCGTTACCCTCTCTCATCCGTCATGACTCGAGTCTTTTTTTACGAAGCCACCACTAATGATATTCTCCGTTCCGTTTTGTTTCAGACCATCTGCAAGAACAACCTCAAGGAGTCCGAGTGGTGAGCGGTTTTCTTTTTTTTTGCATCCCGTGTTGAGTGGATTAATCGCCATTAATTACCTCCGCGGACGTCTTCATTTTCTCGAAGATTGATAACGTTGTCGTCGGCGGGGGTTGGGAATTGATGGCCCCTTAATTTAAAGCCGTGGTTTTAAAAGTTGCTCAACGTGGAAGACGAATGGTTAATTTGTCAATTTCAACGCGTGTTCTTCATTTTTTTGCCGGCAGGTTCACCCCGGATATCCTCCTGGAGACCCTTCCGAAACTGAAGCTGATCATCAACCTGACTAACACGGTCAGTGGAAGGTATTATGACTACTCGGTAAGTACAAGACAATCGACGAATGTAAAAAAAATTGTAGTAGAGGATATTAGTCGGTTCTGTCCCCGTAATCCCGGGAGCGATCTTGACCTTGAACTCGGAACCGGAAGTGATCTTGATAACGGAAGATATCCTGACCACGCGCAAAAGGGTTGCCAACATAACAAATCTTTTTCACTCGGAAGAAATGAAACTTAAAATCTTGAAAACCAGTGATGGGGTTTTTTGAGTTTTTTTGGGGGATTGTTAAGATTAGTGTATTTTGAGTAAATTTGGAAAATTTGAAGTTGTTTTAATAATTTTTTTTCACTCGGAAGAAGTGCAAGTTAAAAAAAATCTCAAGCGCTGTTAGTCGGTTATCTTGAAAACCCATGATGGGAGTTTTTTGAGTTTTTTGATTATTGCATTTTAAGTAAATTTAGAAAGTTTCAAGTATTTCGCAGCTATTTTTGCGTTTTTTTCGCGTCAGCAAAAAAATGATTATAATTTTTCATAAATTTACACAAAAAATCGCAAAAGCAATCGACGGAATGTATTTGAATTTTCCACCAAATCACTCTTGAATTAATATTGAAAGATTTTGTGAAGTTTCAAGTCGATGGCAACTGTTTTTATTTTTTTTCGCGTCCACGAATTTATTGCATTTTTTTTTTAAATTTCATCACATTGAAATATTCTAAAATTTAAAAACAATGCATTTCTAATTTTTACGGAAATGTAGAATCACATGTGTTGTCAGTTGTTTTGGGAAATTTCAAGTCGATGGCAATTATTTTTATATTTTTTTCGCGTCGACGAATTTGTTGCAATTTTTTTCTAAATTTCATCTCCGTTCATATTGAAATATCTAAAATTCAGAAACAATGCATTTCTAATTTTTACGGAAATGTAGAATCACATGTGTTTTCAGCTGTTTTGGAAAATTTCAACTCGGTGGCAATTGTTTTTATATTTTTTTCGCGTCGTCGAATTTATTGCAATTTTTTTTTAAATTTCATCTCCGTTCACATTGAAATATTCTAAAATTTAAAAACAATGCATTTCTAATTTTTACGGAAATGTAGAATCACATGTGTTGTCAGTTGTTTTGGGAAATTTCAAGTCGATGGCAATTATTTTTATATTTTTTTCGCGTCGACGAATTTGTTGCAATTTTTTTCTAAATTTCATCTCCGTTCACATTGAAATATTCTAAAATTTAGAAACAGAGCATTTCTAATTTTTACGGAAATGTAGAATCACATGTGTTTTCAGCTGTTTTGGAAAATTTCAAGTCGATGGCAATTGTTTTTATATTTTTTTCGCGTTCACAAATTTATTGAATTTTTTTTAAATTTCATCTCCGTTCACATTGAAATATTCTAAAATTTAGAAACAATGCATTTCTAATTTTTACGGAAATGTAGAATCACATGTATTGTCAGTTGTTTTGGAAAGTTTCAACTGGGTGGCAATTGTTTTTATATTTTTTTCACGTCCACGAATTTATTGCAATTTTTTGTAAATTTCATCTCCGTTCACATTGAAATATTCTAAAATTTAGAAACAATGCATTTCTAATTTTTTTGGAAATGTAGAATTACGTGTGTTTTCAGCTGTTTTGGAAAGTTTTAACTCGGTGGCAATTGTTTTTATATTTTTTTCACGTCCACGAATTTATTGCAATTTTTTGTAAATTTCATCTCCGTTCACATTGAAATATTCTAAAATTTAGAAACAATGCATTTCTAATTTTTACGGAAATGTAGAATCACATGTATTGTCAGTTGTTTTGGAAAGTTTCAACTGGGTGGCAATTGTTTTTATATTTTTTTCACGTCCACGAATTTATTGCAATTTTTTGTAAATTTCATCTCCGTTCACATTGAAATATTCTAAAATTTAGAAACAATGCATTTCTAATTTTTACGGAAATGTAGAATCACGTGTGTTGTCAGTTGTTTTGAAAAGTTTCAAGTGGATGGCAATTGTTTTTTAATTTTTTTCGCGTCAAAAAAATATAGGAAATTTAGTGGCGGGAAATTCGAATCTGGGGGAATTTAGTCGTAAGAAATTTGAATCTGGGAGATAATGGTGGGAAATTCAAAGCTGAAGGAATGATCCATCTTAGTAAAATGGTAATTATTCTTCTTGTATAATAATAGCAAAAAAGAATTAAGAAATTTACCGTTTTTCTCTGATTTTGTTTAAACAATTATTTTTTTAAACAAATCTCCGAAGACTGGGTGAATTTTAATTTAAAATGGCTGCCTACTGTGGAAATATACAAGAATTTAGTGGCGGGAAATTCAAACAGTTTTTGAAGGATTTTAAGTGTGGGAAATTCAAGTCTGGGGGAATTTACTGGTGTGAAATTCAAATCTGGGGGAATTCAGTCTTGGAAAATTTGAATCTGAGGGAATTTATTGGTGGGAAATTCAAGTCTGATAAAATTTAGTGGTGGGAAAGTCAAATTTGGGAGAATTTAGTGGTGGAAAATTCAAATCTGGGGGAATTTAGTTGTGGGAAATTAAAATCTGGGGGAATTTAGTGATCCATCTTAGTAAAATGTTAATTATTCTTCTTGTGGGCTCCAACCACAGATTTAATAGCAAAAATAAATTAAGGAATTTACCGTTTTTCTCTGATTTTGTTTAAACAATTATTTCTTAAAATGAATCTCCGAAGTCAGAGTCAATTTTAACTTAAAATGGCTGCCAACTGTCAAAATATAGAAGAATTTAGTGGCGGGAAATTCAAACAGTTTTTTGAGGATTTTAAGTGCGGGAAATTCAAATCTGGGGTAATTTAGTGGTGGGAAATTCAAATCTGGGGGAATTTAGTACAGGGAAATTTAAATCTGAGGGAATTTAGTGATCCATCTCAGTAAAATGTTAGCTAATCTTCTTGTATGCTCTACCCACAAGAGATTTAATAGCAAAAGAGAATTAAGAAATTTACCGTTTTTCTCTGATTTTGTTTAAACAATTATTTCTTGAAACACATCTCCGAAGACTGGGTCAATTTTTATTTAAAATGGCTGCCAACTGTCAAAATCCACAAGAATTTAGTGGCGGGACATTCAAACAGTTTTTGGAGGTTTTAAGTGCGGGAAATTCAAATCTGGGGAAATTTACTGGAGGGAAATTCAAATCTGAGCGCATTTAGTCGTGGGAAATTTGAATCTGGGGGAATTTATTGGTGGGAAATTCAAGTCTGGTGGAATTTACAGGTGGGAAATTCAAGTCTGATAGAATTTAGTGGTGGGAAAGTCAAATATGGGAGAATTTAGTGGTGGGAAATTCAAATCTGGGGGAATTTAGTGGTGAGAAATTCAAATCTGGGGGAATTTAGTGATCCATCTCAGTAAAATGTTAATTATTCTTCTTGTGGGCTTCAACCGCAGAAGATTTAATAGCAAAAGAGAATTAAGAAATTTACAGTTTTTCTCTAATTTTGTTTAAACAATTAATTCTTGAAACAAATCTCCGAAGACCAGCCTCAATATTAACTTAAAATGGCTGCCAACTGTCAAAATCTGGAAGAATTTAGTGGCGGAAAATTTAAATAGTTTTTAGAGGATTTTAAGTGTGGGAAATTTAAGTCTGGGGGAATTTAGCGGCGGGAAATTTGAATCTGGGGGATATTAAGTGTGGGAAATTCAAGTCTGGCGGAATTTACTGTTGGGAAATTCAAGCCTGGGGAAATTTACTGGTGGGAAATTCAAATCTGGGGGATATTAAGTGAGGGAAATTTAAGTCTGGCGGAATTTACTGTTGGGAAATTCAAGCCTGGGGAAATTTACTGGTGGGAAATTCAAATCTGGGGGAATTTAGTGGTGGGAAATTCAAATCTGGGGGAATTTAGTGGCGGGAAATTCAAATCTGGGGGAATTTAGTGGTGGGAAATTCAAATCTGGAGGAATTTAGTGATCCATCTCAGTAAAATGTTAATTATTCTTCTTATGGGCTCCAACCACAGAAGATTTAATAGCAAAAAGAATGAATTTTCTCTGATTTTGTTTAAAAATTTATTTCTTTTTATTTATTTATTTATTTATTTATTTATTCATTCACATACTTAGCTATCATTCAGAATGCATAGTACAGTATTGTACAGATACATTTGATAGATGTACAAGTCAATTCTTGAAACGAATCTCCGAAGACAGGGTCAATTTTAACTTAAAATTGCTGCCAACTGTCAAGACCTGGAAAAATTTAGTTGCGGGAAATTCAAACAGATTTTGGAAAACCAAAAAGAGAATTAAGAAATTTATCGTTTTTCTTTAATTTTATAAAAAAAATTATTATTTGAAATTTATCTGCGCGCATTTGTATATAACCGTGTACGCGTGTAAACCAAACATCATTTATTGTTTTCAATACGGAATATTCAAGAACAAGTTCAGTAATTCTGCATTTTTTAAATCATCCACGCCAGTAAATATTTTTTTTATTGTGTCACTTTTTTGTACGTTAGCAGAAAATAATATAACCCTTCGTTTCGTTCTCGTTGCCTCTCCGCTGAATCCAAAAATATTAATCGTTTTCCTTTTGCGGAGGTACGATCGATAAATGTCAGCCGGTAAAACAATGAAGTAATAATTTATACGCGCCACGGAGGAGCAGGGTAGATGTAATGGTTGCCAAATGAGACAATCGTTATCCTTTTGCTACACATTTACGATTCCTTATTAGTTCACCGCCCGTAAATCATACATCTGCCGCGTGTAATGGAGACGGATATAATTTCTAATGGCAGTAATCGTCTTGCCGGTATGATTTACCGTTTAATAATTGCAGCGTTATTGTTATCAATCTTTTGCGCACGTAACGCGTGGGTATATTGTTCAATTTTTTGCCCATTTTAAATCCTCTCAAATTTTTGCGTAAGGTGCATCGACATAGATCACATCAAAACCATGGATTTAGAAGAAAAGGAAGACCACACACGCACAGAAGAAATAATTTGTGGTTTCAACAAGACGGGGAATTTTTTGTGCAAGGTGCATCAATATCAGTAACATCAAAATAATTGAAAATGGGTTTAGAGGAAAAGAAAAATGCGAAGTGAACAAGACCACATACGCACAGAAGAATAAATTTGTGGTTTCAACAAGACGGGGAATTTTTGTGCAAGGTGAATCAATATCAGTCACATCAAAACCATTGCAAATGGATTTATAGGAAAAGAAAATTGGGAAGTGAACAACTTACACACACACGCACAGTGGTTTCAACAGGACGGAGCCAGAACTGTACGACCCTTATATCCAAATCGAGTCATTTCCCGGTTCGGCGATATTTTGTGGCCTCTTCGCTCATCTCCAGCCTACGCATTTTTTCTATAGTAATCATCAGGCGAAACCGTAAACCGCAATGAAAAGGGCAACATCGATCTTCTTGAAAGAGTGGATGGCAACTTCCACGCCCACCTCACCCACATAATTTTGCGCAACTTATATTCTTCAATGGCACACCATAACCTTTAAAAAATTTCTTGATCGTATACTGTTAGCAGGAAAATTTCTCTAATAATTTTCTTGATCGTATGTATACTGTTAGCAGGAAAATTTAGGACGCACCCAGTATATTATTATTACTTTTATTACTCTAATTAAATGCAATATGTCAACAACAAAATAGAAAGTGCGTCGGACGACGCGCACGATGGGAAACAATTAATTTTCTCGCTTTATATATTTCCATCAATTAAAATCCTCGGAAATTATTTCCGTGATATTTGCTTAATTAAACGGCGGCTTAATAATTTCGATGAGTGTCTCGGAACAATGTAGCGTGGATGATTTATTGGTGCCCTTGTTAATTGAGCGGCGGCAGCGAAACACCTTAACGACCGAAGGGGCCGCTCGCGCCTCCTAGCGAATTCAAATTTCACTAATTAAAATTCTCCGTTCGATCCGTCAATCGACATAAATTAGCGTCCACGAAAATAACCTGAGAACGTAAACAACAGTACTAATTTTTTAATCAATAATCTGTGTCAGAATAAGAGAAGTAGAAACGTTTCTTAACTCTGCTGACATTGTGCTGCGAAAGCTTCACATCTTCAAAAAAAAAATTTCTGAAAAAATATTATTAATTAATTTCATGGATATTATTGCAGTATGGGCTGTTGCGCCGTCTTGTTGGAACCAAAATGAAATGACGCTGAAAAAGACGTTGGGTTGCCATCACTGACGCACCCGTTGTCACAAAACCATCGTAAGCAAACACGAGGTGTTGTAACGTCCACTGCTGCATTGTGACTGAAATAGTAAAACTTCACGAGCTCACGGCCGTCAAGATTTCTTGCAGAGGGTTTATTTAACACTCCGCGTAAAAAAAAACAAACTATACTCGACTTTACTGACTAGGCGGGAAAATTAAATAGACACGCAAATATGAGATAAAAAAAAGTTCATCTGCGAGGACTTCAGGAGACGGCACGGGCACTAGTGATAATGGCACGATAGGAATATAATTCCATTAATTACTCATGAATATGCATGCATCTATAGATATATGTATAGGGCCGGTATGTAGATTACAAATAAAAATATCACCGAAATACACGCCATAAACCAATTAGTTCTATCTCGATGTGTCCGCACCAGACAGACTCTTGATTACGAAATTCCCTCGACCCGATTAAGGGACAGACGCACTTTATTTATTCCTACAGTTCGACGCTCACCGACACACACTGTTATTATTAAATGATTTTTATTAATGAGAACAGATACGGCCACGAGGCACTATTTATAATGATCTTCCGAAACGGGGACGGCTCTCTGGGCCCAACAATTAAATTAATTTTTCAGTTCGCCCGAACACAATTCCGATATCAGTGGAACAGCGGGCCCAATCGATCGCTTTCTCACTGCAATTAGTTCGATTTTTCATGTACAGAAACACACGTAAGAAGATTAACTCACGGATGCTTTAAATTCTTCAAATTGATTTCTTGTTGAATTTACACGTTTTGAGCGGACGCAATGACCAAAAAAAATCTTCAAATTATTTTTTTGTTAAATTAACACTTCGAGCGGGCGCTATGACCAAGGTGACTTGCCTGTGTAGCAACGCAAGCGAAAATATTGCTCGCGCCGCCGTGAATGATGAACTGTATGCAACCCATTCTGCATGTTTGCGTCTAAAAATAGACCCGCCTATAGCACACAGTTCGCAAAGTGACGCAAATAGACGCTCCCGCTCAAAGTGTGTTAATGTAATTTATTGTTGTAAATAAAAAGAAATCGCGAGAATTCAGTTTATGCATTAATGAAGTGTTGAATGATGTAATTTGTAAACTGTTGCAATTTGGTGGCATTGCACATTACGGCCGGGCGCACGTTGGACACGAATTGTATCGTGCGTAAACGAATGAATACTGTTCGTACGAATTGAGTGCGCACACAAAATAGGTTTTTCTTCGTCAAATAGGCAGTGTCCCTGTGATATCGCGTTCGGATAGTTTTCGGACGTCGTAAGTAAACGCACGTATACGCACGACTAATCGCACGCAGTCTGCGCGCTCCTATAGTATTGGTAGATCGGGATTGTTCATGCGTATTCGTACGTTTCCGCACGAATAAAATTTGTACGAAAACGCATCCAAAGTGCGCGCGGTCTTAGGCTGTTCGATTCGTTCGAAAAATAAAGTGTTTTTGGCGCTCGGCTCGTAACTGTGATTGTGGCGTGATTGATAAAAAATATGTAATAATATTTTACACAGGCTTACATAGACGATGAATGTTGGTTTCTAAAGAATTATATTTTTCTAGTATTTCTAATAATGTGTTAAAAAATATGTAATTTCAACATTAAATAAAATTTAAATTAATGCTGAAAATCAAAAATGTTTTACTATAGAGTCACAGATTTATTCTTTAGTAATAAAACCCATTAATCCAAAATAGTTTTACCTGAAAAATAAGGGCGCAATTGCGTATGAGCTAGACCCCTACGCGAGATATTTTAGTTGGCGTAGAGTGACGCCATTTTCACGAAATGGTTATTTTTCTGCGAGAACGGCGTCTCAATAAGATTTTTTAATAGATGAGCTCAGTGGCGGCTCGTGGAACATGTTAATGGTAGAGCCACTTTTACAATTTATTGAAACAGATGATACTGACGTTTGAAACGTCACAATTATGAAAGATGGAAATGACAAATTATTCAAATTCAGTACCGGCCAAAAATTAGCATATAAAAATCAATCACTCACGTTAAAAATCTAAAGTATGGATCAATAAAACATTTGCTCTTAATTAAGGTAAAAAACTAAAATATAAGCCTAATGGATCAAAAATGTAGACAAATATCGAAAACTCGCGGCTAAAAATAAAAAATGCAGAACAAACATCCGCAAATTTCAACAAAAAAAAATCGAAAAATTTAACCAAAATAAAGAATATTTAGAAACTTTCGAACACAGGCTAAGGATCTAAAATATAGGCCAAAAAATCGCAAATTTCAACAAAAAAAATCGAAAAGTTTAACCAAAGTAAGAAATATTTAAAGCAAAAACTTTAAGATTTGGAACACAGGCCAAGGATCTAAAATATAGGCCAAAAAAATCAAAAAATCTGATCCAAAAATAATAAAAAATGCAAACCAAAAAATTGAAAATTCAAGCAAAAGAAAAATAAATTGCAATTTTCAGCCCCCAAAATAAGTCTTTAGCTCAAAATAAGCTGTCGACCAAAAATTTGAAAACGGTAGCTAAAAAGTAACCAAAAAGTAAATAAAAAAATCGCCCATACAAAATAATAATTCAGGTTATAGAAACCTAAAATGAAGGGCAAGATATCAAAAAGTTCTAAAAACAATTCCAAGAAAATAAAAAAGTTGTGCATAGAAATCAGTACTAAAATCTAATGGCGGCTCGTGGAACATGTTGATGGAAGAGCCACTTTTACAATTGATTGGATCGGATAATACTGTCGTTTGAAACGTCAAAATTATGAAAGATGGAAATGACAAATTATATAAATACCAGCCGAAAAAATCAAAAATTTGCACATAAAAATCAATCACGTTAAAAATCTAAAGTATAGACCATAGGTCTCCAAACTTTTTCCATCGCGGGCCATATATACAATTCTTCATAACCTACTAGGCCGAGATATGATGAATTTGATAACTAATTTCAAAATCTGTAACAAAAAATCGTTGTAGAATTTTAAAATGTGACATTTGCGGAAAATGTAACGCTTGCCGCGGGCCGAACTCGATGAGGTCGCGGGCCGTAGTTTGGAGACCCCTGGCTATAGACCAATAAAAAATTAAATCTTAATTAAGATTAAAAAAAAAACTAAAATATAAGCACAAAAAATCGAAAATTTAGACAAATATCGAATAACTCGCGGTTAAAAAAAATGCAGACCAAAAATCCGAAAATTTCAACAAAAAAAAATCGAAAGAATATTTAGGGCAAATTTTAAAATTTGGAACGCAAAATGAAAAATACAGGTCAAAGATCTAAAATATAGGCCAAAAAATAAAAAATGCTGGTATAAAAATATAAAATAGAAAATGCAAACCAAAAAATTTAGAAATCAAGGAAAAGAAAAATAATTTGCCTTTTTCAGCCCCCAAAATAACTCAAAATAAATTGCTGACCAGAATCCCGAAAACGGTAGTCAAAAAGTAACCAAAAAGTACAAAAAATCGCCCATAAAAAATAATAATTCAAGTTAAAAAACCTAAAATTAAAAACTGTCAAAAAAACTTGAAAAAAAAATTGCGTATAAAAATCAATAATTTAGGTTAAAAAAAATCTAAAACATAGGATAAAAAATTAAAAAATTCGATCCTAAAAATCAAAATTGCGGATCAGAAAAATCGAAAATTTTAACAAACAAATCGAAAATGTAGAAGAAAATTTACGCTCAAAGATCAAAAATTTAGACCAAAATATCAAAATGTAAAAAGTACAAAAATTACAATTTTCAGCACTCATCACCCCAAATTTGCTTTAAATTTAAAAACATTACGCAAAATTTTCTTGTTAATTGGATCGGATGATACTTTAAAACGTCCAAATTTAGAACACGAAAAGGACAAATTATACTTCAAATTTTCATCTTTACATTCAGTTCAACTCGAAAACTAAAGAGATTAAACAAAATAAAAATTTTCGATGAGCGACAGATGGCGCTATATTTTGCTAATCGAAAAAAATGTTTCGAATAAAAACCTAATATATTTTAGCAGTGGCGGCTCGTGAACTTTTTGAGTGGTAGAGCTACTTATCATACAATATATATTTATAAATTCAAAGTTGAATTGAAAAACAGTGTATCCTACATTTGTTAAGAAAACTAAACTATTTATAGTTACATTTGAATTGTTAGTAAAATATAAATGATTAGTCACTTTCAGAATTAAAAAAAAATGGTGATGTTACTTTCTCCGATTTGATAGAATCGTAGTTATTTATTTTTACACTTTCATGGTTTATTTTCAATTTAAATCATATTTTAAATGTACTTGAGCGTTTAAATTATGAAAGATGAAAATTACAAATTACACTTCAAATTCTAATAGTTAATTTACTCAAAAACTAAAGAGATTTCGAAAAAAACTGATTCTTTATAAGTGGCCATTATTAATATAAATTTCATATAACAATTATAGTTTCATAATTATAAACCAAAAATCAAATAGAAGTAATGAAAATTGTTGAAATGGCATCCAGGGACTTTAAAATGGATATTTCTGTAAAAAACAAATTTGAAAAAATTTTCATGATATCCTACTAGAAAATTGACTACTGATGTTTGTCTATTTTTATTCACAAAGTTTGGGGAACAAATGCATTGCGATTTTTCTCTATTTTTTTCTAAGTCATGCAGGCGTTGTTTAACATTTAAACTGGCGAAAAGTATTTTAAAAATTAATTAAAAATTCTGGCTGAGCTTGAAACTACAGGTAGTACCATGGCTACTTGGCTCTACATAACGAGCCGCCCCTGGATGAACTGAATGTATACACATCGCAATTGATTTCGGATTTTTCCAAATAAAATAAAATTTATTTACCATTTTGTAGCGATTTTTTTTAAACTCACTTTCTCATTGTAGTTCCCTATTGAAATATTTGTGGTAAAGGCCGAAATTTTCTACTTTTTCAAAATACACATCGCAATTGATTTCAGCAGATTTTTCCAAAAAAATTAAATTTTATTTACCATTTTACAGCGATTTTTTTAAACTCACTTTCTTATTGTAGTTGGCTATTGAAATATTTGTGGTAAAGGCCGAAATTTTCTACTTTTTCAAAATACACATCGCAATTGATTTCAGCAGATTTTTCCAAAAAAAATAAATTTTATTTACCATTTTGCAGCGATTTTTTTTAAACTCGCTTTCTCATTGTAGTTGGTTATTGAAATATTTGTGGTAAAGGCCGAAATTTTCTACTTTTTCAAAATACACATCGCAATTGATTTCAGCAGATTTTTCCAAAAAAATGAAATTTTATTTACCATTTTGCAGCGATTTTTTTTAAAATCACTTTCTCATTGTAGTTGGCTATTGAAATATTTGTGGTAAAGGCCAAAATTTTCTACTTTTTGAAAATACACATCGCAATTGATTTCAGCAATTTTTTCCAAAAAAATTAAATTTTATTTACCATTTTGCAGCGATTTTTTTTAACTCACTTTCTCATTGTAAATAAATGCTGGCTATTGAAATATTTGTGGTAAAGGCCGAAATTTTCTACTTTTTCAAAATACACATCGCAATTGATTTCAGCAGATTTTTCCAAAAAAATGAAATTTTATTTACCATTTTGCAGCGATTTTTTTTAAAATCACTTTCTCATTGTAGTTGGCTATTGAAATATTTGTGGTAAAGGCCGAAATTTTCTACTTTTTCAAAATACACATCGCAATTGATTTCAGCAGATTTTTCCAAAAAAATTAAATTTTATTTACCATCTTGCAGCGATTTTTTTTAAACTCACTTTCTTATTGTAGTTGGCTATTGAAATATTTGTGGTAAAGGCCGAAATTTTCTACTTTTTCAAAATACACATCGCAATTGATTTCAGCAGATTTTTCCAAAAAAATTAAATTTTATTTACCATCTTGCAGCGATTTTTTTTAAACTCACTTTCTCATTGTAGTTGGCTATTGAAATATTTGTGGTAAAGGCCGAAATTTTCTACTTTTTCAAAATACACATCGTAATTGATTTCAGCAGATTTTTCCAAAAAAAAATAAATTTTATTTACCATTTTGCAGCGATTTTTTTAAAACTCACTTTCTTATTGTAGTTGGCTATTGAAATATTTGTGGTAAAGGCCGAAATTTTCTACTTTTTCAAAATACACATCGCAATTGATTTCAGCAGATTTTTCCAAAAAAATGAAATTTTATTTACCATTTTGCAGCGATTTTTTTTAAAATCACTTTCTCATTGTAGTTGGCTATTGAAATATTTGTGGTAAAGGCCAAAATTTTCTACTTTTTGAAAATACACATCGCAATTGATTTCAGCAATTTTTTCCAAAAAAATTAAATTTTATTTACCATTTTGCAGCGATTTTTTTTAACTCACTTTCTCATTGTAAATAAATGCTGGCTATTGAAATATTTGTGGTAAAGGCCGAAATTTTCTACTTTTTCAAAATACACATCGCAATTGATTTCAGCAGATTTTTCCAAAAAAAATTAAAATTTATTTACCATTTTGCAGCGATTTTTTTTAAACTCACTTTCTCATTGTAGTTGGCTATTGAAATATTTGTGGTAAAGGCCAAAATTTTCTACTTTTTGAAAATACATATCGCAATTGATTTCAGCAGATTTTTCCAAAAAAATTAAATTTTATTTACCATCTTGCAGCGATTTTTTTTTAACTCACTTTCTCATTGTATTTGGTTATTGAAATATTTGTGCTAACGGCCGAAATTTTTTATTTTTTCAAAATGGGCCTTTTTATTTTTTTCTTAAAAATCGATTTTTTAATTAAAGTTTTTGTTTAAAAATGCGAAAAAATTATATCCGAGGCGAACGCAAAGCTACTATTTAAGAAAATCAACAACTTTTATAATAAGAGTTTGCTTCGACTTATTGTTACTTCCGAATGAATAAAGTAAATTATAAATCGCTTGCGATCCTTCTTTAAAGTTCACGAGTCGCGAAGACAATCACCGTATTGTGTATCGGGGAAATTTCCATTAACTCATAACAGGATTTGTGTTGCAGTTCTTCAAGAAGAACGGCGTCGAAATACTTCCACTGAAGTGCGAGGGTCGCGGTACACTGCCTCCAAACAAATTGATGAACGCGTAAGTACTCTTTAAATGTATTATCGCTACATTCACCTTCCAGACAATAAACTGTGCGCGAATAAAATCCGCTTTACACACTTTAAACATTCCGTGAAATCGTCCCGCCGCCGCAGAACGGCGTACTCGAGCACTCGCGGCCGCCTTTACGTCTCCATCTAATGGTACTCTCGAGAAGTATTACGGCGCAGTATTGACGCATTAGTTGCAGACGTACTTTTTCTAAAAAAAAAATAGTTTAAAATTAGAATTGCAGCTGTACTTCACACCCTTAAAAAACAGTCTAAAAAAATTGCGTCGCCACTTTTCTTGCAGTGTCCAGCCGGTACTACTTTTACAATTAATTTTTATTTGATTTTTGATTAATTATATTGGTTTGAAATTAGAATTCCAGCTGTACTTCACACCCTTAAAAACGGTCCAAAAATTGCTTCGCCACTCTCCTTATAGTGTCCAACAACGAACCGGTACTACTTTTACAATTAATTTTTACCAATCAAAATCTTGACTTTTGACTAATTATGTTGACAAAATAACGATCCAATAATCAAAATCTTGATTTTGGGTACTTTTGCAGAACTTCGAACAGTCGAATTAATTTTAAGACCGATCCTATAAAGTTTTATGGTTAAGGGTGTGTTTTCTCCTTTCCCGAAACAACAAGACCAGACAATGTATGGGTAGGTAAGTACATAAGAGTAAGGCGTGTGCGTCCAGACACACATTATGGGCATATGTTAATAGAAGAGGCTCAATGAGGTACAGTGAGGTGGTAATGAAAGCATTATGTAAATATAAATGGACGCACTACAAGTAATAGAATTACTTTACACGTTTTATCTCCGTTCGGTGCGTGAATTTCAACGGAGAAAAACTGGAATTTATTTGGTCTTCAAACCTGACCCACCAGCCCCAATGTTTATATTTAGTATTGTTTAAGGAAACACGACGCCCACCACGTTCAAAATTGTTCTGGTGGAGTTCAAGAACGCATTTCGTTTCCTAATCAAATGACTTCATTACATCCGCCGATTGTAAATTCCCCGCGAAGAGAGTGGAGTGACTGACTGGACTTCCATCCTTGTAGGACGGACGCCCATGTAATAAATCCACGCCGCTTTGTCGACATGTCCCCAGAGTTTAGTTTATGTGCTTGCTGCTTAAGTCAACTTAAACACAGATATCATCGATAATTTATCAACGCCCGGATTTTTCTCGCCGCGAAAGATTAATCGGCGCGCTTAAAAATTTTGTCGCGACACGGAATGTGGAAGACATGTTCCTTTAATTTTCGGTTTTTGTGGGTGTTCCTCGGGTCTTCTAGAAGTAATCCAGTTTTTGTCCCGATTTGGGCAACGCACTCCGGTGCGTGCGGGTGTCGTAAATCAAGTCACTAAACGCTGAGTCCATTATTTTTTTTTGTGACAATTAGTGACGTCTTACCTGCAATTAACGACAAACAACGAGAGAAATCGATTGGCGTAAAAAAAATCAGCTATCTTAAATTTTGGTTAAATTTTGAAAAAAGTCGATTTTTTTTAGACTTTGATCGGCCGTAGCGGCTAAACGAAAACTCCAAATTGAACGCGGTTTGCAAATCTGTGCTCCTCGTACGTAAATTAGTCGGATTAGAGATTTTGAATTTTTTTGATAACGTGAAAAAAGACACGAGTAAACCCCTTGGAACTTTTGTTAAAAAATGCAACTTTCTTAATAATCATCGTAGACCATTGAGTATACCTTTTTTTCATCAGAAAGGCGAGAGAAATTGATTGCCGTTAAAAAATTTCAGCTATCTTCAATAGCAAAAAAAATAGCTAGTCACCATAAACATTTTAGAAAATTAAAAAAAATAATTGATTTTTCAGACTTTGATCGGCCGTAGCGGCTAAACGAAGAATCCAAATCGAACGCGGTTTTCAAATCTGTGCTCCTTGGGTCCTAATTAGTCGGATTTAATTAAAATTGGCGATTTTTAATTTTTGACGAAAACCCTAAAAACGACACAAGGGTCCCCCCTTCTTACTTTTGCTCAAAAATTGCATTTGAAATGATTTCCTGAAGAAACCACTGGTTCGATTCGGGGTTTCTACGCGTCACCGTAAAGATCCGTTCAAGGCCCTTCAGAAAAAGCACTTGCGCAAGAACAAATGTCAATTTTAAGCCCGTGACGTGTTAGCAAAGAAAACTCAAAAATGGCAAAAATCGAAAAAATCAACTTTATTAATAATCATCGTAGACCAATAAGTTATATCTTTTTTTTCATCAGAAAAACGAGAGAAATCGAATGGCGTTAACAAATTTCAGCTATCTTAAATAGCAAAAAAGTTGGTGAGTCAGTTTGAAATGTTTTCAGGCATCAGTTTTAAAATTTAAGAAAAAAAAAATCTGTAACGAATACACGAAGAATCCAGATCTGGCACATTAAGACTACTTTGTCATATTTTTTTATCAAATTGTCATATTGAACTGAATTGATTTATAGACAAATTTCCGAAAGGTCAGTTATTGATGATCAAATTTCGGTTTCTAAGAGCACCAATTTTTTATCAGTGAAGTTGCTAAATTTTTGCTTAGTAATTTGTGAAGACATACTTATTTAGACCACTTTGTCATATTTTCAAAATATTGTGACATACAATATAAAATCTACAGACAAATTTCAGTGAAAATCAGTTTTTATCAAATTTCAGTTTTTAACAGCAAAACATTTTTTATCAATAAAGTTGCTAATTTTTTTATTAGTAATTTGTAAAGACACACTTGTTGAGACTACTTCGTCATATTTTCATCAAAATGTCATATTCAATATGGACTCTACAGACATATTTTCGCGAATGGTCATTTTTTGATCATCAAATTTCAGTTGCCAACAGCAACCATTTTTTTTCAGTAAAGTCGCTAATTTTTTTATTAGTAATTTGTAAAGACATACTTGTTGAGACTACTTTGTCATATTTGCATCAAAATGTCATATTCAATATGGAATCTACAGACATATTTTCGCGAAAGGTCATTTTTTGATCATCAAATTTCAGTTGCCAACAGCAACCATTTTTTTTATCAGTGAAGTTGCTAATTTTTTTATTAGTAATTTATAAAGACATACTTGTTGAGACTACTTTGTCATATTTTCATCAAAATGTCATATTCAATATGGAATCTACAGACAAATTTTCGTGAAAGGTCATTTTTTGATCATCAAATTTCATTTTCCAACAGCAACCATTTTTTTATCAGTAAAGTTGCTAATTTTTTTATTAGTAATTTGTAAAGACATACTTGCTGAGACCACTTTGTCATATTTTTATCAAAATGTCATATTCAATATGGAATCTACAGGCATATTTTCGCGAAAGGTCATTTTTTGATCATCAAATTTCAGTTGCCGACAGCAACCATTTTTTTATCGGTAAAGTTGCCAATTTTTTTATTAGTGATTTGTAAAGACATACTTGTTGAGGCTATTTTGTCATATTTTCATCAAAATGTCATATTGAATATGGAATCTACATTCAAATTTTCGCGAAAGGTAATTTTTTGATCATCAAATTTCAGTTTCCAACAGCAACCATTTTTTTATCAGTAAAGTTGCTAATTTTTTTGTGAGTAATTTGTAAAGATATACTTGTTGAGACTACTTTGTCATATTTTCATCAAAATGTCATATTCAATATGGAATCTACAGGCATATTTTCGCGAAAGGTCATTTTTTGATCATCAAATTTCAGTTACCAACAGCAACCATTTTTTTATTAGTAAAGTTGCTAATTTTTTTATTAGTAATTTGTAAAGACATACTTGCTGAGACCACTTTGTCATATTTTCATCAAAATGTCATATTCAATATGGAATCTACAGGCATATTTTCGCGAAAGGTCATTTTGTGATCATCAAATTTCAGTTTCCAACAGCGCCAATTTTTTAACACTAAAGTTGCTAATTTTTTTATCAGTAATTTGTAAAGACATACTTGTTAAGACTACTTTGTCATATTTTCATCAAAATGACATATTCAATATGGAATCTACAGACATATTTTCGCGAAAGGTCATGTTTTGATCATCAAATTTCAGTTTCCAACAGCGCCAATTTTTTAACACTAAAGTTGCTAATTTTTTTATCAGTAATTTGTAAAGACATACTTGTTAAGACTACTTTGTCATATTTTCATCAAAATGACATATTCAATATGGAATCTACAGACATATTTTCGCGAAAGGTCATGTTTTGATCATCAAATTTCAGTTGCCAACAGCAACCATTTTTTTATCGGTAAAGTTGCCAATTTTTTTATTAGTAATTTGTAAAGACATACTTGTTGAGGCTATTTTGTCATATTTTCATCAAAATGTCATATTCAATATGGACTCTACAGACATATTTTCGCGAAAGGTCATTTTTTGATCATCAAATTTCAGTTTTCGACAGCAACCATTTTTTTATCAGTGAAGTTGCTAATTTTTTTATTAGTAATTTGTAAAGACACACTTGTTGAGACTACTTTGTCATATTTTCATCAAAATGTCATATTCAATATGGAATCTACAGACATATTTTCGTGAAAGGTCATTTTGTGATCATCAAATTTTTGATCATCCAAAATTTTTCATCAGTAATGTTGCTAAATTGGTGAAGTATTACTGAATTGATCGAAACAAGCTTTGGGGTTAAAAATATTCTCCAAAATAATTTAATTATAGAAAAACCGCGTAGTAACGGTCGCAACCATCCTCGTGATTAATACCAACACACGCCCGTCTTCTGCTCGGAGCTATAAACGTCTTAAAAGTCACTTAAGGAAATTGTTCAGATGAAAATGTTGTTTTAAGATTAATCATCCACTCGGCAACATGTTTTGCGCATTTGCTTATTTTTGGAAACAGTAGTTCCAGGTATGGCGTGGCATTAATCAACATCCATCCTTCACGTACCGGGAATGTAATTTACAAATTTACTGTTAAGTAGCTTGTCAGCTGTTCCAACTTCCTTACAAGTTACCTTCAATTTGTAAAAAAAAAAATTTAATTGTACAAAAAAACATTTCTTAAAAATACAGATGTAATTTTACTTACGGAATTTGGTCATTTTGTAATTTTAAGAAATATTTTTTGGTGTAATTATTACATTTGTATTTTTAAGAAATGTTATTTTGTGTAATTAACAACATTTTATCAGGGTAAAATAATTTAGCCGCTCAAGAAATCAAATATATTTTTTGTAAATATAAACTATTTCGAATAGTTTATTTTTATAAACAAAAATATATTCGATTTCTTGAGCGGCTAAATTATTTTGCCCTGAAAAAATAATTTATCCGCTCAAGAAATCGAATATATTTTTTGTAAATATAAGCTATTTTTTATTACCTCCAACCACTCGGACAAGATCAAGGAAGCTCTTCTGTATTCAACGCTGCACCTCTAATTTTGCGAAAAACTTGCCAATCAATCGCATGATGGCATTTATAAATATTTTATGCGGTCATTCAAACTGTGATTTATTTTCGGAGTCATTCTTAGAATTTAAGAACCGCATCAAACGCATGGATCTGGACTTGTTTTTAAAATTTCATCAATAATATTATTTATTTGTATATTATTTTAGCTGTGCAATTTTTACCCGTTTTATTTTATTTTGTTTATATTTATTTTAACATGTTCTGTTCGTCATTGCTATTTATGTGATTTTTAGTGCAATTTATTTTTATATGTAAATTACCTTATTTCTGTAAAAAAAATTTCTCGCTACATTTACAATATGTTTTTATTTTTGTTTTAAGTAGTTTTATAAAAGGAGATTTTTCGTTAATAAATCTATTATTGTTATTATTATTTCGAGTAGTTTATTTTTATAAACAAAAATATATTCGATTTCTTGAGCGGCTAAATTATTTTGTCCTGAAAAAACAATTTATCCGCTCAAGAAATCGAATATATTTTTGTAAATATAAACTATTTCGAATAGTTTATTTTTATAAACAAAAATATATTCGATTTCCTGAGCGGCTAAATTATTTTGCCCTGAAAAAATAATTTAGCCGTTCAAGAAATCGAATATATTTTTGTAAATATAAACTATTTCGAATAGTTTATTTTTATAAACAAAAATATATTCGATTTCCTGAGCGACTAAATTATTTTGCCCTGAAAAAATAATTTATCCGCTCAAGAAATCGAATATATTTTTTGTAAATATAAACTATTTCGAATAGTTTATTTTTATAAACAAAAATATATTCGATTTCTTGAGCGGCTAAATTATTTTGCCCTGAAAAAATAATTTAGCCGTTCAAGAAATCGAATATATTTTTTGTAAATATAAACTATTTCGAATAGTTTATTTTTATAAACAAAAATATATGCGATTTCTTGAGCGGGTAAATTATTTTGCCCTGAAAAAATAATTTAGCCGATCAAGAAATCGAATATATTTTTTGTAAATATAAACTATTTCGAATAGTTTATTTTTAAAAGTAAGTAATTTATCGGTAAGTATTTCTGTCTTTAGGTTTTGGTTTAATTTTTACAATTAACAAAGTTAGCAGGATTGCACTTCAAACACATAAAATACAGAACCAATTAAGTGAAAATTTTAAATAATAAATCATTCCTTTAAAAAAAATGTAACGTGTAAGAACACGCAATTTAATAGTTTGCAACATTTTACTTTAGACAGATAAACTGCAAAACCGATTAAGTAACAACAGTTAAATTTGACATGTAGCTAACCAATACATATATCTACGCAATGAAGTAATTTCAAGGCAAAATAATAATTAATAAAGAAACTATGAACAAATTAGGTAATATTTGTTAACTAATTTGTTCATAATTTCTGTATTAATTATGATTTTGACTTCAAATTACTTCATTGCGTAGATATATCTGTTGGTTAGCTACATGTCAAATTTGACTGGTGTTACTTAATTGGTTCTGCAGTTTATCTGTTTAAGGTAAAATGTTGTTAACTAATAAATTGCGTGTTTTTACACAGTACAATTTTTTTTGAAGGAATGATTTATTATTTAATATTTTCATGCGCGAACTGTCCAAAAAATAAAATTTTATTCGTGTAGTCGTCTATGTTTTTCGTAAAATAGGGGTGTTCCAGGTGAGGTATCCTAATTGTTTTTAATTGTACTGATGGGTACGGCCTTTGGCAATGCTACCATGCTAAAATATTTCGAAAAAGTCTGCGCGAACTGTCCAAAAAATAAAATTTGCGTAGTTTTATAGTTGAATTGGTTTATTTTATTGTTATTTCTTTAAAAATATTTGAGCATCAAAAATAATCAAAATGATATATCGGTAGGTTTTAGAACAAAAATTAGTGAGTCGAAATATGCATCCCTTTGTTTCCTCGCGCGTACCGGGGAAGTACCCAAACGAAAAAAAAAACACAACCTTTTCACATTAGTCTAGGAGGCACCCCGTCATAAAACATTTTTCTGCCCCTAATTTCGGCCAATAAATTTTTGATCGGACAGGCACGGTTCGAAAGGAGCCGTTCCGAGAAGCGAGAAATAATTAATCAAAAGCGGTGTCTATTAAATATCGATTTTTTTTTTATTTTCATTTTCGTGCCCTCCGCATGTGCGCGTCGGTATAAAGTCGGAAAACTTATAAATACTGACACTAATGGAAGGTGCGGAGCCCTTTGTGCGGGGCTAATACGCGTGACGATTTGGTAATAGTTCGATGGTTTCGTGGTTTGGCGTGGGCCGCCCTAATAGGGCCCTTAATAGACTCGTCAGACGGTCGATTGAACTAATTCCGTTCCACTCCCGGCGCTCCAACTGGCCGGAAAAAGCGAATGCGATGAATATGAAAGATTAAAAGTTGAATCGTAATTATTGTGGAATTGGGTGCATTGTTTTAATAATCGCAATTATCGGTTGTTTATGGAAGCGATACGAAATCGTCTCTCAGAAATTTCAAAAATCTATTTTAATTAGGATATCGATACTTGCGTTCACACGCACGTTCCATCGCGCGGGATTGGAACGGGCCGTTCCATCGAGCGGGATTGGAACGGACCGGTCAAAGCGTGCGTGTGAACCCCGCTAATGATTCTAACACCGTCACATTTTGTTGATTTAAACGGTGAATATTAAAAAAAAAGAGCCTAAGCAGTTTATACCATATATGCCTGTTTTAATTGCGGCAGCGAAATATTAATAAACGCGAGATGTAAATTGTTAATTTATTTATTTACAAATTTGATCGGCTCCGAAAGCGGATCAACATATTCCTAAACTTATAACGCCTATAAAAAAAACTGAGGATTAGCTTCGTTAAGTAAATTTAGTCTTCGGTTTTGTTAATAAGCGCGGCCCGAACGAAAGGAGGAAAGGAGTTACAAGCGGCTAATTTAATTTAACAAATAAAAAGTCGAGTGGTCGTGTAATTTACTGCCGGGCACGGGCATTATTACCATTTAAATAACTATATTAAAAAATTAATTACGTTTTAAGCGCGCCGTTGGGTAAAATTTAATGCGACCATAATATTAGCATGATGCCTTATTAAATGACATGTATTAGTGCATTAGAACGCCACTTACCAATCTGTAAAACATTCAACCCGTAGGCTACCACCAAGGAGTTAATGAACAGATCAAGCTCCAAATGAGCTTTACGAGCGAGCCCCGGCCTCTACTCAAATTCAACGCGGGGGCAAAAAGAAAAGTTTATGGTCAAACGTTCTCCATTGCGATAAAGCGGTGTTTTATGTTTCCTCCGATCCGCGAGTTGTACAATAACGGATGCCACTTAATAAAACCGAACCGATAATAATGCCCGGGATGATTTCGTGATTGGATCGCCGGGTTTTACTGCCGGCCGAGTGCAAACTTGATAAGTTTTTATTATTTTTTGAGACTACTTCACGTGTACTAAAGACCTCAATGTGCTGCCCGTCCATAAATCACTTGGGCCAACAACCATAAATTGAGATCGTTACTTCGGAAACCATTTTGTACGCCTTTAATAAAATGGTCGAAGTGCTTTGTTCCTTTTCATCGCCGGTAAGTAAATAACTGGTGATGATTAAAAAAAAAAGGGCCCGGGCATAGTCAAAGATTAACGTTCGGTGATGATGATAAAATGATGATAACTGACAGTCTGAGGTTTAAATTTCGACCAAAAATTAACGCTCGATGACGATGAATAAGAAAATATGACCCAAAAATCTGAGGTTTAAATTTCGACCAAAAATTAACGTTTGGTGATGATCAGGGGCGGCTCGTTATGTAGAGCCAAGGAGCCATGGCACTACCTGCAGACTCAAGCTCAGCAAAAAAAAATTTACTAATTCTTAAAATTCCTTTGTTTTCCGTATTGTTTGATGGTGAGGTTACGTGCCGCTACTGAAGGTCACACTAACCAAGTGAATTGTTTTATTTGAATTATTCAAAATGTAAATCCAAAGTTATCGAAACTGCCGGCACAAAAGGTGAAACAATAAGGTGGTGATCCCAACAAAGTTAATTGTTTTATTTGAATTCCTTTTCAAATTAGTTTCACTTTTTTGGACAATTAAAGCGAAAATTAAAAAATTTGAAAATTATTTTGAACAATAGAGTGATTTTTAAGAATAATTTAAACCATTTTCTTATCAGAATATTCTGCATTTTTTATTATTAAGCCTGTATTTTCGATTTTTTTTTACCTAAATTTTTGATCATTTGGCCAAAATATTCCTTATTTCGACCCGAATTTATAATTTTTAGATGTTTGACCTGTACTTTCGATTTTTTTTTGCCTAAATTTTTGATCATTTGGCCAAAATATTCCTTATTTCGACCCGAATTTATAATTTTTAGATTTTTGACCTGTACTTTCGATTTTTTTTTGCCTAAATTTTTGATCATTTGGCCAAAATATTCCTTATTTCGACCCGAATTTATAATTTTCAGATTTTTGACCTGTATTTTCGATTTCTTTTTTGTCAAAATGTTTGATCTTTTCCTCTAAATATTCTGCATTTTGACCTAAATTTTCTAATTAATTGTTAATTTTTTTTATTTTTCCGCATTTTTTGTTTTTAATTCTAGTTCCAATTTTTTGATTTTATTTTGGTTAAAATATCTATAACCTGAATTATTGATTTATATGCGAGATTTTATTTATTTTTTCTGGTATTTTCGAGTTTCGTTTGTTGAAATTTTCGATTTTTTAGTCTGCATTTATTATCTTTAGGCCCGAGTTTTCGATGTACTGTCTAAATTTTTAAGTTTTTGGCCAACATTACAGATTTTTTTTTAATCTTTATTTTGTCCCAACTTTTCGATATTATTGTTCAAATTTTCAATTTTTTGGTCCGCATTTTTGATTTTTTGTTTAGTCTGCATTTATTATCTTCAGGCCCAAGTTTTCGATGTTTTGTCTAAATTTTCGACTTTTTGACCAACATTGTGGGTTTTTTTAATCTTTTGCCCTAAATTTTTTTTAATTTTTTTTTTATTTGTCTGTTAAAATTGTTCTTTTCTTGGTCCACCATTTTTATTTTTAGGCCAGAATTTTGGTCTCAATTTTTTATAGTATATTTTAGATTTTTGGTTTCAATTTTTTATCGTATGATTTAGATTTTTGGTCTATTTTTTTATGCTATATTTTAGATTTTTTAACTTTGATTATTGAGAGAGAGAGAACATATTTATTCAATAACTATATAATATATGTACATTAAAGTTCTTACATCTAAAAAGTTTTATTTAACATATTAAATTATTATTGAACGGGCTATCGACCGAGGTCTTTCCGCCCTTGATTATTGATTTTCACGAATTTTTTTATTTTATTTCTGGTCCGAAACTTATTTTTGGCGGCTGAAAGTAGCAAATTATTTATTTAGTTTTTTATTTCTTGTCTGCGTTTCTTATTTTTAGATCAGTATTCTTGATTCTTTGGCCCATATTTTAGATTTCTGTATTTTTGATTTTTTTGTTCCAATTTTTTGTATTTTTCTTTATTTTGACCAAAATATTCGATTGGTTTGTAGAAATTTTCTTTTTTTTTGTCTGTAATTTTTATCTTTATTTTCGATTATTTTGGTTTCAATATTTGCTCTTTTGGCCGAAATTTTCTTTATTTCCATTTTGATTTTTTGGTCTACCACTTTGATTTTTGGGTACGAAGTTTAGATTTTTTTGGCCAACATTACAGATTTTTTTTTTAATCTTCTGACCTAAATTTTTCTTTATTTTGTCCCAACTTTTCGATATTATTGTTCAAATTTTCAATTTTTTTGTCCGCATTTTTGATTTTTCGTTTAGTCTGCATTTATTATGTTCAGGCCCAAATTTTCGATGTTTTGTCTAAATTTTAGACTTTTTGACCAACATTGTCCTTTTGACCCTAAATTTTTCTTAATTTTTTTTTATTTGTCTGTTAAAATTGTTCTTTTCTTGGTCCACCATTTTTATTTTTAGGCCAGTATTTTGGTCTCAATTTTTTATAGTATATTTTAGATTTTTGGTTTCAATTTTTTATCGTATGATTTAGATTTTTTGGTCTATTTTTTATGCTATATTTTATATTTTTTAACTTTGATTATTGATTTTTACGAATTTTTTTATTTTTTTGTTATTATTTTCGAATTTCTGGTCCGAAACTTATTTTTGGCGGCGGAAAGTAGCAAATTATTTATTTATTTAGTTTTTTATTTTTTGTATGCGTTTCTTATTTTTAGATCAGTATTCTTGATTCTTAGGCCCATATTTTAGATTTCTGTATTTTCGATTTTTTTGTTCCAATTTTTTGTATTTTTCTTTATTTTGACCAAAATATTCGATTGGTTTGTAGAAATTTTCGATTTTTTTTTTGTCTGCAATTTTTATCTTTATTTTCGATTATTTTGGTTTCAATATTTGGTCTTTTGTCCGAAATTTTCTTTATTTCGATTTTGATTTTTTGGTTTACCACTTTGATTTTTGGGTACGAATTTTAGATTTTTGGTCTTAATGTTTAGATAAATACAAGAAAACGAAATTTCTGCAACAAGTAAGGTTGTTTTTAATTTGTTTCTTAATGTTTTATTTTGTATCCCATATTTTAAATTTAGGACTTGAATTATTGATTTCATTGTGTGATTTATTTTTATTTTTGTTATTATTTTCGAATTTCTCATTGGAACTTATTTTAAGCTAAAAATAGTTACTTTTGGGGCTGAAAAGGGCAAATTATTTTTCTATTGCTTGTATTTTTAATTTGGAAACCAGGGTTTTTGATTTTTTTGCTGATATTTTATATCTTCGGCTGTTTTGTTCCAAATTTTTGATTTTTTTGCCAAAATATTCGATTGGTCTAGGAAGATAAATGGTTCTTCGTTTCTTCAAAAAAGGAGGGGGGGTATTGTATAAGTGGCTCTACCATCAACATGTTCCACGAGCCGCCACTGGTGATGATGACAAAAAAATTGACCTGACAATCTGGGGTTTAAATTTCGACCAAAAATTAACGTTTGTTAATGATGATTAAAAAAATGTGACCCGACAGTCCGAGGTTTAAATTTCGAACAAAAATTAACGTGCAGTGATGATGATACAAAAAATATGATCTGACAATCTGAGGTTTAAATTTCGACAAAAAATTAACGTTTGATGATGATGACAAAAAAATGATCTGATAATAGTCTGAGGTTTAAATTTCGACCAAAAATTAATGTTCGGCGATGATGACTAAAAAAATGTGACCTGACAATCTGGGGTTTAAATTTCGACCAAAAATTAACGTTGTTAATGATGATTAAAAAAATGTGACCTGACAGTCTGAGGTTTAAATTTCGAACAAAAATTAACGTTCAGTGATGATGATACAAAAAATATGATCTGACAATCTGAGGTTTAAATTTCGACCAAAAATTAACGTTTGTTAATGATGATTAAAAAAATGTGACCCGACAGTCCGAGGTTTAAATTTCGAACAAAAATTAACGTGCAGTGATGATGATACAAAAAATATGATCTGACAATCTGAGGTTTAAATTTCGACAAAAAATTAACGTTTGATGATGATGACAAAAAAATGATCTGATAATAGTCTGAGGTTTAAATTTCGACCAAAAATTAATGTTCGGCGATGATGACTAAAAAAATGTGACCTGACAGTCTGAGGTTTAAATTTCGACCAAAAATTAACGTTCGGTGATGATGATTAAAAAAATGTGACCTGACAGTCTGAGGTTTAAATTTCGAACAAAAATTAACGTTTTTTGATGCTGACAAAAAAAATTTGACCTGACATTCGAGGTTTAAATTTTGACCAAAAATTAACGTTTGTTGATGATAAATAAAAAATGTGACCCGACAGTCCGAGGTTTAAATTTCGAACAAAAATTAACGTGCAGTGATGATGATACAAAAAATATGATCTGACAATCTGAGGTTTAAATTTCGACAAAAAATTAACGTTTGATGATGATGACAAAAAAAAAATGATCTGATAATAGTCTGAGGTTTAAATTTCGACCAAAAATTAATGTTCGGCGATGATGACTAAAAAAATGTGACCTGACAGTCTGAGGTTTAAATTTCGACCAAAAATTAACGTTCGGTGATGATGATTAAAAAAATGTGACCTGACAGTCAGGTTTAAATTTCGAACAAAAATTAACGTTTTTTGATGCTGACAAAAAAATTTGACCTGACATTCGAGATTTAAATTTTGACCAAAAATTAACGTTTGTTGATGATAAATAAAAAATGTGACCCGACAGTCCCAGGTTTAAATTTCGACCAAAAAAATTTTTTTCGACCAACTCAGTAATTCGTATTTTTAAATTGCCAATTTAATAAATATCGGATTAACCTATTTTTAGGATAATATTTAAATATGACATCACGAAACCATCAGTAATTGATCGATTAAACTGCAATTAATTTCTTAATTACCTTTTTCTCGCCGTAATTCATATAAATCGTCCCATTGTTAGAGAAAACTGCGAAATATTTAGATTGATCGCCCGGCCTCCAGATGGCCGATAATTTATTAATTGACCCAACTTCACAAAATTGTAATTTATCGCTGCCCAACTTTTAGATGAGGATTTATGTGAGAACGTTTCCCAAAACCGTTATCAAACAGAAGAATAAAAGGTTATTCTTTACTTTCTACAGATTAATTGTTTCACATACGAACACACCTAATAATAATAATTATTTATTACTTACATTGTAATACCGCATCTTTAAATTAACATAATTACAAAAGTAATATATAATATTGATTAATGACATCTCTACAATCATTTCGGCATTTACGTTTTTATAACTTTTTTTATATGGTATAGGACCCACCCGCCACCCTTGGCATCCAATTGAACATCATTTACAAATCTGTGTTTTATTTTATGTAATTTTTACGTCTTTTCATCAGTCTGTAGCGGCTAAACAAAAATTCCAAATTGAACGCGGTTTTCAAATCCGTGCTCCTCGTGTGCAAATTAGTCGGATTCAATTAAAATTGGTGATTTTGAATTTTTGACTAAAACCTGAAAAATTGCCCAGGGGTCCCCCCTTCTTACTTTTGCCCAAAAATTGGCTTTGAAATAATTTCCTGCAGAAACTACTGGTTCGATTCGGGGTTTCTACACATCACTGGAAAGATCCCTTCAAGACGCCTCGGAAAATGTAAAATCGCAAGAAAAATGTCAATTTGAAGCCTGTGACGCGTCAGAAAAGAAAACTCGAAAATGGAAAAAATCGAAAAAATCAACTTTTTTAATAATTATCGTAGACCGTTTTAATTTTTTGTGAGTACAATTAGAGAAATAACGAAATAAATCGATAATAATCGAATTAAACTTAATTGCTCTGGTTGCGTAAATTTTGATTATAGCACACAGAAGCCAGTGATTGTGCCGACTATTACAAATCAATTGAATAACGATTGAAAAACAATGATTGAAATTGAAATTGGACTTTCACCAGTTGCAGATACATAAAATAAATTTAATTAAAACGAAATATAGGCTGAATATATGAATATTAAATTCTACAAAAACTAAAAACTCCGTCATTTGTACATCTTCATCGACATTTTGCAATTACCTCAAAAGAACACGTTTTAATAATGGTACTTTCTCGTACCTCGTTGTAATACAATTCCCCCCGGTAAAAACCTTTACGTGTCAATCCTCAATATTTCCCTCGCTCGTAAAATCCGTAATAACATTATACGACGCCAGAACTTTCCCTCTGCAACATTTAATAAACGTACCACTTTATGTTAAAAAGTAATGCGATATATTGGTGGTGGTGTAGCGTTTCAATTACACACCAAAAACAGTTCAGTTGAAGATACAATTTATTGGAGGCTTGACAAGATGAGAATGGTGAAGCATTTCAATTATACAGGGTGTATTTGAAATAACGAACAGGCTCGCAACCACAAAGAGATTATATTATTTTTAAACAATATTCGCAATTATTTTGTTTATAACTGTAACAAAAAGCCCGCAATTAATTATTAAAGTTAATGAGTGAAAATACGCAACATGTTTGGGGGCAGTGGTAATGCGACCTAATTTTTAAACGGCATCGGCTTTAGATATCGAATTACAACAAGCGCGTAGGAAATATCTGAGTGCTCTTTAAGCGTCAATGAACTTGAGGACTGTTTATCTTTTACAAAAAAAAAGGATGCGATAACACTTCAAATTTCGGAGGCAAGAAATCTGATCTCGCGTTTTAAATAAACAAACACACATTCCATGCAGACCTAATTAAATGAGAAAAACATCGGTTCTCAAAATGTTTAAAAAACCTCGAAAAATTAGGAAAATTCAAAAACAAATTTTTTTGACGGAAATGGGTTCATAGATATTTTGTGTATGTGCCCTTAAATGCCTGTTCGTTATTTCAAATACAATATTTTAGTTGAAGAGGCGAAGTTTTAGCTAATGTTTCAAATAAATGATTCGAATGTATCAATTCACCGCCACGGATTACCTAGAAATGAAAAGTGGCACTTTGACAGCGGGGGCATAAATAATCGACTTAACGGCGGGCATTCCTATCGGACATTGGGCGTGATTCATCATCGATGTGTTACTTTTTTTTTTGTTGGTGGAAATATTTTGGAATTAATCGGGCGTTTGAAAAAATGTGAATATTTAAAACCCTACCTCAATAAATTTTAGATAATACAGAAATTCTTACGTGGTGATATATTTTAATACTGCTTTTGTAGTATTAATTTTTTTTTTATAATAAAACACTTTCAACTTTGTTTTGTATAACTTATATATTTATTTTTGTAAATAAGTAATTGTGGAGGCTTTCACTTCGTGATACATTTTGAATAATTCAAATAAAACTCCAAGTTAATAAAGTGATACTAACAAAGTTATTCGTTTTATTTGAATTATTTATTTTTGTGACTCAAGTTTCGGTAATACAATTACCATTTTCAAACTTGTTCTTGTTTGAAAATGGTAATTGTATTACCGAAACTTGAGTCACAAAAATAAATACATAAGTTATACAAAACAAAGTTGAAAATGTTTTATTATAATATTTAAAATGTATAACGAAGTAAAAGCCTCCAGCATAAACAATATATATTTTTTTTTTGTTGTAATTATACGATCCTTTCGAGGATTTGTATTTTTGGGACTAATTTGATGACACTGAGCAACATTTTAAATGTTTTCTTCGATAAATCCCGATCCACTAGAATTCGTCTTCTATTTTTGTCGTACTAGGCAGTAAAATTATTTATAAGAATATTAAAATAATGGCTGAAAGGCTCCGGCGATGAATTGCGAAAAAAGAGTTTATGTATTTATTTATTTATTTATATTAAGTTCTTGTAACAATTCTTTTATAAAGATTTTTGTATGTATTAAAATAAACATTAAATATTGTTTCCCCATCAGAACACCTACAGACCGGTTTCGACCTTTCAGGTCTCATCAGTGTAGTTTCTATATTAAAATAACTTTTAACTATTTTAATTTCCCAAAATTTGAAATCTACCGGAAAATAAATAAGAAAATTTTACGTACAATAAGTAAAAGTGTGTTTTATTTAATGAAAAATGTATCACGAAGTAAGTGCCGCCACCCTCAATGACTATTTTAAAGGAAAGCGTAATTCCCCAAAATTTGAAATCTACCGGAAAATAAATTTGAAAAAAATTACGTACAATAAGTAAAAGTGTGTTTTATTTAATTAAAAATATATCACGAAGTAAGTGCCGCCACCCTCAATGACTTGATGAAATTTTGTTTTGAAAATAGATGATAAAATCCGATCAGACTTGTAAATTGGGCTTGCGAAATAATTGTCAAAGAATGCATTTAACAATGTTTATAAGACATCCACTGTAGGGTTGAGATTTGTTTTGAAAATAACCGCTCAGACTGAGAATTTTAAGTCAAATTAGCCATTAAAAATTTAGGCACGAGCCGGGCTAGACACCAACGCGCATTAATATTCACTTTCGACAGTTTTTTTTTTTTGGATCTTCTGGAATTTCGTATTCACCTCGACGGTCATTAATTTGTCTAGGTTGGAATAGTTGTAATGGTTTTGACAAGACAACAATGAACACGTTTCGGCTGGGACGCTGACCTATGATAATAGGAAAATAATGCTTGGCTTAAAAATGGAACCGAAGAATTTTTTTTTGTTATTGGGAAATTTTAATATTGATAGAGAAATGAAGTACATTTTTGTGAGAGAAATTGATTGGCGTTAAAAAAATTCAGCTATCATCAATAGTAAAAAAAATAGTCAGTCACCTTGAACTTTTTTTTTCAGAAAATTTTCAAAAAAGTGGATTTTTCAGAGTTTCAATACGAAGGCTTTTAGGTGGCCCGTATTTTACCCTCTAAACAACAGAACCTACATGAGAGTTTATATGTCACCACCTATTTTATAATCTTTTTTTAAATTTTTTTTTACATTTTTGTGAGTTGGGAACATAGGGTAATTAAAAAAAAATCTGAAACATTGATTGATGACTTTGAAATCGTGAATTACGAATCTTGTTGTCCACATCACGATCCTGATCTTCAAAAATCAGTTGCCACGATCTTTCGTGCTGAAATCGTCCCTTTGGCTTTCACTTTGGTTGGCGACGACGTGATTGACTGTTGCTTGGACTTCAAAAAATCTGAAAAGTAAAGTAGTTCATCCGTAACACAATACCATGTTCTCTTTCTGCGGAATTCCAGTTTGAGGAGGCGAAACCACTCCTCGACGAAAAATGACAGTTTTTTTTTAGCAAATTTCTGAAACAACTTAATTTCTCCAACATTTAATCGCGACCACCCGATATTATATATAGATGCATTTAAGGACTGGTTTCAACCCCTCAGACTGGAATTCCGCAGAAACAGAAAATCGTTTTGTGCTACGGATGAACAACTTAGAACTTAGGCTATCCTTAACATATTTAGTCTCGCGATTTTATACCCAAAAAATAACCAGGAGAATCATTATTAAGCACTGCGCGACATATACGCAGTGCCTCGCTTGGTCTCATATTCACCAGCGCTCCGGACGGCGTGACATCAACGTGGTGTCACGCTAGTTTAGAATATTCGCCTGAACTTGGTCTCGTATTCACCGGCTCAGATTTCAGATTTTTTGAATTCACGGGTTCCCTATGTTGTTAGTGCTGCCGACCTCCCCTGATTTTTGAAGAAGACAAATGTTTTGGCTATTCCCTAATTGCAATAATTTAAGATTCCAACGCTAATTCTGTTACGGATTTAATTTTTTATCAAATAATTTTTAAAATTGTCGTTAAATTAATCTGTTGCCAAAGATGCATGGTTTCTACCATTTGTTGTCGAACAAAAAATCCTGTTATATGGTCTTTAATATTAACTTTGATTTTTGAAAATGTGTCAATTTCTGCGTGAGCTATAAATTTTTAAAAATGATTTTTTAAGTTGCCGAACACTTACACAAATAAAAATCTTGAGTTCCTCAAATATTTTAATACATTCACAGAACGACTACCTTTAAAACTAACTTAAATTTTTGAAATTGAGTTCATTTTTGAAAATTAACGTTTTAAGTTGCCGAACACAAAAAATACTGATATGATAGAATTTCTTAAAAATTTAAGTAAATCCACAAAACATCTGCCTTTAGAATTAAATACAATTTTTGAAAATGTGTAAATTTTTACGTGAGCTATGAATTTTTGAAAATTATTTTTTTAAGTTGTAGAATATTTGAAGAAAGAAAAAAATAGAAAAAAAATTAATGCTGATATGATTGAATTCCTTAAAACCTCTAAGGCAATTAATAATAATACATTTACCTTTAAAATTAACTTTGATTTTAAAAAATTAGTAAATTAATATTTTAAGTTGTCGAACACTTAAACAAAACAAAAATCGTAAACAAAATTGAGTCCCTCAAATATTTTAATACATTTACAGAACGACTACCTTTCAAACTAACTTTGATTTTTGAAAATGTGTTTATTTTTGGATGTTATGAATTTTTGAAAATAATGTTTTAAGTTGAATACTTGACAAAAAAAATACTGGTATGATAAAATTTCTCAAAAATTGAAGTAAATCCATAAAACATCTGCCTTTGGAATTAACTAAGATTTTTGAAAATGTGTCAACTTTTGCGTAACATTTTTGGATGTTATGAATTTTTGAAAATTATTTTTTGAAGTTGAATACTTGACAAAGAAAATCTAAAAAAAATACTGGTATGATAAAATTTCTCAAAAATTGTTATGAATTTTTGAAAATTATTTTTTTAAGTTGAATTTTCGAACAAAAAAAAAATAGAAAAGAATGTATACTGATATGATTTAATTCCTTAAAAACCCCAACGCAGTCATAATACATTAAATTAACAATTAACTTTTATTTTTGAAAACGAGTCAATTTTTGAAAATTAATATATTAATTCATGTTGTATTGTCGCATTAAGGTTGTTTGTATTAGATTAGTGATAGGTTGGTACCTCCTTAGTAGTTATTTATTTAATTTGCAAATTAAATAAAAGAACTAGTAAGGAAGTACCAACCTTTCACTAATCTAATAATTAATATTTTAAGTTGTCGAACACTTACACAAAACAAAAAATCGTAAACAAAATTGAGTCCCTCAAATATTTTAATGCATTCACAAGTACCTTCAAAACTTACTTTGATTTTTGAAAATGTGTTCATTTTTGGGTGTTTTTTTTTTAATAACGTTTGTTGTCCAACACGACAAAAAATACTGACTTGATAGAATTTCACAAAATTTTGAATATATTCACAAAACATCTGCCTTTAGAATAAACTTCGATTTATGAATCAATGAGTTATGAATTTTTGAAAATTAATATTTTAAGTTGTCGAACACTTAAAACCAAAATCGTAAACAAAATTAAGTTCCTCAAATATTTTAACACATTCACAGAACGACTACCTTTAAAACTACCTTTGATTTTTTTAAATGTGTTCATTGCCGAACACTTGACAAAAAAAAACTATAAAAAATACTGATATGATAGAATTTCTCAAAAATTTAAGCAAATTCCCAGAACATCTGCATTTGGAATTAACTAGGATTTTTGAAAATGTGTAAATTTTAGCGTGGGATTAATTTTTGAAAATTAATATTTTAAGTTGTACTTTAAAACTAACTTTGATTTTTGAAAATTTGTTCTTTTTTGGGTGTTCTGATTTTTTTTAAATTAACGTTTGTTGTCCAACACGATAAAAAATACTGACATGATAGAATTTCACAAAATTTGCAATATATTCACATCTGCCTTTAGAATAAACTTCGATTTTTGGCATGTACCAATTTTTGCACGAGTTATACATTTTTAAAAATTAATATTTAAAGTTGTTGAAGACGAACAAAAATATCTAATTATTTTAATATATACACAAAACATCTACCTTTAAAACTAACTTTAATATTTTTAAATGTGCCACTTTTTCCGTAAGTTATAAATTTTTTAAATTAATGTTTTAAGTTTTTGCCTTTTCTCTTAAAAAAAATATATTCTTTGAAAATAAAGTTTAAATATAAAATAAATTACGCTAGATTTTTCAACAATCCAACATTATTCCGCTAGAAAATCCGCCAGCCGCTAAAACGAAAATGATTCCGCAATTCGGATTCAAAATCCGCCAGATCTAGCGGATTTTCCGCTGACTTGCGTGACTAGCGTGACACCACGTTGATGTCACGCCGTCCGGACGGCCGGTGAATATGAGACCGAGCGAGTGCTTGATAATGATTCCCCTCGTTATTTTTTGGGTATAAAATCGCGAGACTAAATATGTTAAGGACAGCTTAAGTTCTAAGTTGAGCTCGTTTTTTGGTATAAAATCGCGAGACTAAATACGTTAAGAACAGCTTAGTTGGGCTCGCTCAATGAGCCTACAATTAAAGCGAGCCAAAATCCTAATCGTAAATGTGCAAATTGGGTTGCGTATTTTTTTATTCGTATGCGATCCAATTATCTTTCCTCCGAGTCATAAAACGCGGATACTATTTTACTGCCTATTTCAGAAAAAAAAACAACCATTATCAATTTTTTACGATCGATGCTCTTAGGAAAATTAATTTCATTCGGTGATCTTTTTATTTTCTATTACCGGTGTACTTAAGATTGGAAATGCACCGTCATAATAGTCGGCATCTTCACTCTAGTAGTAATATTTCCGTTGTTAATGCGTCGGGGGACAAATTTCTGGCCCTCTCTCTCTCCCTCGAGGGTGATTATTTGGCTGTCATTTAATATTTTGTAAACACATAAATAATGGGCGATAGGTGAAGTAGGCGCGAAACACTTCAGCCACCCGCGGCGTGTTTTAGTGAGCGTCGACCGCGGAAGGGTTTGTTTATCTACAAACACGAAATGACTGTGGGAACCTTAAACCCATTCCTTTATTTCAACTCTTCTCTTTTTTAGGTTCTACTGCGCGGTGGACGACTTCCTTCGAACCAACGCTGCCGATAACGGTAAGTACACACACATAGGAAATCGTGTAATGGTTTCTTCGATCAATAGAGTTTGTATATTTATCCAAATTTATGCAAGTCATCGAAATTCCGATTACGATGAAAATTATGATGGGTGTACGATTTCCGCCGTAATGGCTCACATTGTATTCAATACATTATTTTTTATCTTGTTTTCCGAAAGTGATTAATAAACATAATAAATAGGAGAGGACCTAGGCTTGACCCCTGAGGAACACCATTATCCTCTGTATTGTATTTCTGAAAGTAGTCGGAAGGGATTTTTCTGCTATTTTGCATATTTATCGATTTTTTAAAATAGTGGGATTTCTAAAAATACTGTTTGACTTAATTTCTTTTTCAATTTTATAAATTTATATGGAATATTTTGTTGAATGTAAAAGCCGCTACTGTTTCTTCATGCAATATCAAACTAGCTGGCCAATCAAATTTTAGAAGTGTTTAGAATTTTACGTTTTTTGTGAATTTTTTTTTTTAAATTTATGTTTCTTTTTTGAATTATTGGTAAGTTTTTGTATTTAAACAATATCACATTTTATGAACATACTTAATACAAAAATACAATTTTGAAGATTACCACAAACGAGCATGAATTTCCATGAAAATATTGTTGAATATTAAGTGATTTGTCAAAAAATTTAATATTTGGATTTGATTTTCAATGCTATTTTTTTTAATCCATAGAGCATGCATTTTAAATAACATCATGCCAATGAACCTTTTTTCCAGAGTAATTTCATTTTTGGTTATCGAAATTCGTGCGTAGCGTAACTATTTTTATAGACGTTCTTTAGAAATTGTCTAAATTGCATGGTATATTAATCGGCGCAGTCGTTAGGATTGTGTTAACTTTCGCTTAATTTTAATTCTGGACCGAACCATCGTTTTACCGTATCGAACGAACTTCAAGTTAATGATTTTTAAAGCTTCGGTTTAAGAAACTAATATTTGTTTTTGTTATTCATTTACATGTCAGTACAAAATTGATTGCATCCGAACTCTTCAATTTTCTTGTGAAATTCCTCGTATCCGTAATTTCGTGTTTGTCCGGAGAGACGACCCGGTATCCAATAAATTAGATCCGAGATAGGCACCGCATAAAATCTAAGATTATCAACATTGTTGTACACGAACATTATGTAATTGATCGGAAATGGCCGGGTGGGTCGGGCACCGGTGACGATTTGAAAAGTCGTCCGGTAAACGCATAACGATGGGAACCGGCTCGAGAGGCAGAAAGAAATTATGCAAGAAGTGCACTGTAAAGTTTATATTGTTATTGACTTTTTTATCGGCGCGTACGTACCATAGAGGGGGTAGAGATCAAATTATTTATGTCATCCGATAAAAACGACAATATTTTCGAGATTTCCAGCATTCTCTCAATAACAGATCAATGCCCTTTCGTAATCTATCCGGCAGGTTGTTTTTTTTTTTTTAAATACGAACGGATTAAAACGTCGTACAGGTAAGAATGCGCTGTGCGCACACATTGTACCGAACGCCATATAGAAACACTAAACTTGATAAAGCTCTTAGATAATTAGAGAGTAGAAAGATATAAGTAAGTGTCCGGTCCGCCCACGTGAATTCCTGGTGGAAGTTGAAATTTGAGAAATGTTGCTCTCGGACCGACGATGACGATGATGATGATCGTGATGATGAAGACGATGGTCACGATGATGCTGACCCGGCTACCGCTGCCGTATTCTCTCGTTATGTCCTTATCCCAAACACAGAAGTGACTACTGGGCCTATGAATTTAAATTCGAGAAACTTCTCCTCTGTGCCTGGCGATTATTTATGTTACAGCCCGATGCCTCTTGAAATATCGAATACGATCTTATCACCGGGAACCGTCTTTATCCAAACAACTCGCGTTGTTGGCAAAACCGTGTAAATCAAGAATAAGGTATTAATAATTAATAATACGTATTATATATCGTGTAATTTGAGTTGCCGGCATGTGAAAAGGTACGCCAGATACGATATGATATATAATGGGAATAATAAAAGTGGTGTGTATCGGGAGGCCATCGGATCGAAGAAATTAGGCGCACTAATTTAAAGTTGTGGGCACACCGAGGAGGATGGGTGTGTCACGTGGAAAGATTGGCCCAAGATGGATGAGAAAGCCGGGTTGGTCCGGACTGTCTGAAGCCCCGTTGTAATTATTCATTACTCTCGTTGTTTTCTCTTCTCTTTTGGCCTCTTTGAAATCGATTCCCGTGCACGGACGGCATTTTTTCAACCGACATCGATGGATACATTCTAGTTTCTACGTTGGATTGCATTGATGAATTTACTCACAACGTTGAGCAAAATTTGTTTTGAAGTCTCCATACACGATATTATTTATTTATTTATTCATTCACATACTTAGCTATCATTCATACAGTATTGTGCAGATACATTTGTACAAGTCAATTGTTAAAAAATAATATTAGGCAGGATGAAATTTGTAACGACACCCGGTTGTAGTAATTTAGTTGCCAGGATGCCAGATCTGACGGCAATTTTTATAAACAAATTATAACATGGATTTCGCATGACATCCCCCAAAAAAAGTAAAATTATTAAAACTCCGCATTTAAAATCCTCAACCGAACTAGTTATTCCTCGTACACCTCCAATAAGCCCTTGGTGAAATCCAGTGGCATTTTTCAAACTCCTCCAGTCGACCAGCCCTCTCGGTCATTGTTTTCACTTTCGGAGCCTGTTATAAAACTTGTTTTCAAAATATCACTACTCCTTGTTTACACTTCACATAATCGAGTACCGCCGACCTTCTTACATTCTTGCGTTAGATTATTACTCACGGCTATAGCCGTGGCACTTTCGAACAATTCATTAAAACCAAATCCATAACTATAAATTTTAACAGTTTTGAAACGTAACACATCATAAATGTAAATTGGATTTTTTATTGAATATTAAACGAGGTTTATGTTTGTACGGCGTATATCGTGTACTTACAGAGTTGTCCGATGTTATTTTACAACATAATCGAGATACGTTATTGGCGGTATGGTAAATTGGCGTTTTTAAATTTTTTGCTCAAAAATTGCATTTGAAATAATTTCCACTGGTTCGATTCGGGGTTTCTATACGTTACCAGAAAGATCCCTTCAATATCCTTCAAAAAATGTACTTGCGCGAGAACAAATGTTAATTTTAAGCCCGTGACACAAAGAAAACTCGAAAATGGTAAAAAAACGAAAAATCAACTTCCTTAATATTCATCGTAAGTCCAATAAGTTATACTTTTTTTCATCAGAAGAACGAGACAAATCGATTGGTGTTAAAAAATTTCATCTAGGAAAAATTACAAAAAAGTTAGCAAGTCACCATGGAAATTTAAAAAAAATCGATTTTTTCACATTTTGAACAGTCGTAGAGGCTAAACGAAGATTCCAATTCGAATGCGGCTTTCAAATCCGTGCTCCTTGGGTCCTAATTAGTCGGATTTAATTAAAATTGGCGATTTTTAAATTTTGTCAAAAACCCGAAAAACTATAGAATTTTATTTTTGCTCAAAAATTGCATTTGAAATAATTTCCTGAAGTAACCACTGGTTCGATTCAGGGTTTCTATACGTCACCGTAAAGATCCCTTCAAGACCCTTCAGAAAATGTATTTGCGCAAGAACAAATGTCAATTTTCAGCCCGTGACATGTTAGCAAAGAAAATTCGAAAATGGTAAAAAACGAAAAAATCAACTTCCTTAATAATCATCGTAGAACAGTAAGTTATACTTTTTTTATCAGAAGAACGAGACAAATCGATTGGCGTTAAAAAAAAATTTCCGAGACCCAATATTTTTGCATTAATTTTGTTCCTGAGAAAAATGGCAAAAATCATCAATCGACCAAAAAATTTTTTTACGGAAAAATAATTACTTCACACGCGTTTCCCCGTCAGTAAGAACCCTCATGAATTTTTTTAAATTTTTCCGAGACCCAACATTTTTACATTAATTTTTTTCCTGAGAAAAATGGCAAAAATCGTCAATCGACCAAAAAATTTTTTTTCGGAAAAATAATTACTTCACACGCTTTTCCCCGTCAGTAAGAACCCTCATGAATTTTTTCAAATTTTTCCGAGACCCAACATTTCTGTCTTAATTTTTTTCCTGAGTAATACCACGGAAAAAATGGCAAAAATCATCAATTGACCAAAAAATTTTTTTTCTGAAAAATAATTACTTCACACGCTTTTCTTCGTCAGTAAGAACCCTCATGAATTTTTTCAAATTTTTCCGAGACCCAACATTTTTGTATTAATTTTTTGCCACGGAAAAAATGGCAAAAATCATCAATTGACCAAAAAAATTTTTATTCGGAAAAATAATTACTTTACACGCGTTTCCCCGTCAGTAAGAACCCTCATGAATTTTTACAAATTTTTCCGAGACCCAACATTTTTGCATTAATTTTTTTCCTAAGTAAAAAAATGGCAAAAATCATCAACAGATCAAAAAAAAAATTTTCGGAAAAATAATTACTTTACATGCTTTTCCCCGTCAGTAAGAACCCTCATGAATTTTTTCAAATTTTTCCGAGACCCAACATTTCTGCATTAATTTTTTTCCTAAGTAAAAAAATGGCAAAAATCATCAACAGATCAAAAAAAAAATTTTCGGAAAAATAATTACTTTACATGCTTTTCCCCGTCAGTAAGAACCCTCATGAATTTTTTCAAATTTTTCCGAGACCCAACATTTCTGCATTAATTTTTTTCCTAAGTAAAAAAATGGCAAAAATCATCAACAGATCAAAAAAAAAATTTTCGGAAAAATAATTACTTTACACCCTTTTCCCCGTCAGTAAGAACCCTCATGAATTTTTTCAAATTTTTCCGAGACCCAGCATTTCTGCATTAATTTTTTTCCCAAGTAAAAAAATGGCAAAAATCATCAACAGATCAAAAAAAAAATTTCCGGAAAAATAATTACTTTACATGCTTTTCCCCGTCAGTAAGAACCCTCATGAATTTTTTCAAATTTTTCCGAGACCCAACATTTTTGCATTAATTTTTTTCCTGAGTAATACCACGGAAAAAATTGCAAAAATCATCAATTGACCAAAAATTTTTTTTTCGGAAAAATAATTACTTCACACGCTTTTCCCCGTCAGTAAGAACCCTCATGAATTTTTTCAAATTTTTCCAAGACCCAACATTTTTGCATTAATTTATGGAAAAAATGGCAAAAATCATCAATTGACCAAAAATTTTTTTTTTCGGAAAAATAATTACTTTACACGCTTTTCCCCGTCAGTAAGAACCCTCATGAATTTTTTCAAATTTTTCCGAGACCCAACATTTCTGCATTAATTTTTTTCCCAAGTAAAAAAATGGCAAAAATCATGAACAGATAAAAAAAAAAAATTCCGGAAAAATAATTACTTTACATGCTTTTCCCCGTCAGTAAGAACCCTCATGAATTTTTTCAAATTTTTCCGAGACCCAACATTTTTGCATTAATTTTTTTCCTGAGTAATAATACCACGGAAAAAATTGCAAAAATCATCAATTAACCAAAAATTTTTTTTTCGGAAAAATAATTACTTCACACGCTTTTCCCCGTCAGTAAGAACCCTCATGAATTTTTTCAAATTTTTCCAAGACCCAACATTTTTGCATTAATTTATGGAAAAAATGGCAAAAATCATCAATTGACCAAAAATTTTTTTTTTCGGAAAAATAATTACTTTACACGCTTTTCCCCGTCAGTAAGAACCCTCATGAATTTTTTCAAATTTTTCCGAGACCCAACATTTCTGCATTAATTTTTTTCCCAAGTAAAAAAATGGCAAAAATCATCAACAGATCAAAAAAAAAATTTCCGGAAAAATAATTACTTTACATGCTTTTCCCCGTCAGTAAGAACCCTCATGAATTTTTTCAAATTTTTCCGAGACCCAACATTTTTGCATTAATTTTTTTCCTGAGTAATACCACGGAAAAAATTGCAAAAATCATCAATTGACCAAAAATTTTTTTTTCGGAAAAATAATTACTTCACACGCTTTTCCCCGTCAGTAAGAACCCTCATGAATTTTTTCAAATTTTTCCAAGACCCAACATTTTTGCATTAATTTATGGAAAAAATGGCAAAAATCATCAATTGACCAAAAATTTTTTTTTTTCGGAAAAATAATTACTTTACACGCTTTTCCCCGTCAGTAAGAACCCTCATGAATTTTTTCAAATTTTTCCGAGACCCAACATTTCTGCATTAATTTTTTTCCCAAGTAAAAAAATGGCAAAAATCATGAACAGATCAAAAAAAAAATTTCCGGAAAAATAATTACTTTACATGCTTTTCCCCGTCAGTAAGAACCCTCATGAATTTTTTCAAATTTTTCCGAGACCCAACATTTTTGCATTAATTTTTTTCCTGAGTAATACCACGGAAAAAATTGCAAAAATCATCAATTAACCAAAAATTTTTTTTTCGGAAAAATAATTACTTCACACGCTTTTCCCCGTCAGTAAGAACCCTCATGAATTTTTTCAAATTTTTCCAAGACCCAACATTTTTGCATTAATTTATGGAAAAAATGGCAAAAATCATCAATTGACCAAAAATTTTTTTTTTCGGAAAAATAATTACTTTACACGCTTTTCCCCGTCAGTAAGAACCCTCATGAATTTTTTCAAATTTTTCCGAGACCCAACATTTTTTGCATGGTAACTGAGTGGAAAATGTTTATTTTGAACATCCGCCATTTCGTATCATATCAATATTTTGACAAACTATTCGGTTGATTTAACATGTAATGACCCTTCACCTCCATCTACCCAACGAATTCGTATTGATATTCAATTTCTATTACCGAAATGCAATTTTTCGATTAAGAAATATCGCGCGGGCGATGTGAACTGCTCTATAAATCGAATTGTGCTTCGGTGGTCTATTTATTTATGCATGTATTCTATACGTCACCAGAAAGATCTCTTCAAGACCATTTAAACATTTTACTTACGCAAGAACAAATGTTCATTTTAGCAAAGAAAACTCGAAAATGGTAACAAACGAAAAAATCAACTTCCTTAATAATCATCCTAGTCCAATAAGTTATACTTTTTTTTCATCAGAAGATGAGACAAATCGATTGGCGTTAAAAAAATTCATCTAGAAAATTTTTTAAAAAAGTTAGCAAGTCACCATGGAAAATAAAAAAAAATCGATTTTTTTAGATTTTGAACAGCCGTAGAGGCTAAACGAAAATTTCAATTCGAACGCGGTTTTCAAATCTGTGCTCCTTGGGTCATAATTAGTTGGATTTAATTAAAATTGGCGATTTTAAATTTTTGACAAAAACCTGGAAAACAATAGAAGGGTCCCCCCTTCTTACTTTTGCTCAAAAATTGCATTTGAAATAATTTCCTGAAGTAACCACTGGTTCGATTCCGGGTTTCTACACACCACTGGAAAGATCCCTTCAAGACGCCTCGGAAAATGTACTTTCGCAAGAACAAATGTTAATTTTAAGCCCGTGACACGTCAGCAAAGAAAACTCGAAAATGGTAAAAATCGAAAAAATCAACTTTTTTAATAATCATCATAGACCGATAAGTTATACCTTTTTTTCATCAGAAGAACAAGAGAAATCGATTGCCGTTAATAAATTTCATCCATCCTAAATAACAAAAAAGTTGGTGTGTCATATTGTAAGTGGCGTCAACGCGCGTAATCATATCAAACGGACATAAGTGGCACCTAATATTATGCAAGAAAACGTGGATTACCATAGAAGTCCCGGTGGTCAGAAATGAAAATGGACCGATTAAGGTTGTAGTCGATATCTCACAGTTTACACACGAAACTGGTCCCGCGCTTAATGCAGAAGATCATCTCAAAAACCAGACGCTATCGATACGCGTTCGACAACTCCGTGTGAGAAGAGAATGTCAGAAATGTCCGCTTTTATTGTCAACTGTTAAGTCCCTCTCACGGAGCGCGATAGATAATTTTAATGGTCGCCCGAGTTTAAAGGACGGACGCAAACAAACCGTGAAACGTAAATGCTTCGCTTAGACAAGGTGTGAAAGTGATGAATGACTGATGGACTTGCATTAACATTATTATTATACAATGGACATGCACGAGGTGCCCACGGAGGAGTTCACGCGAGATCTCGTTAACGTTAAAAGGATAAATAGGGCCTTCTTGAAGTCGCGGACACCATTAATAATAAGGGCCTTTTTTGCTTTTTTGGGGGGCCCGGGTGCTTATCACTGCTCTCCGGAACGATACCAGATGCATTAAAGAGGAGACTCCCGCTCCGGTTTTTATTGGCGTCCCAGACGCATTAGAAAGTTCGAATTTAACCGGAGACCCTCGCGGTGAGTCAGGCGACGAACCCGCTTTTTACGACCGTTAAAAATCGATTGCAAAATGTGCTTTTTTGGGAAAAAATAATTTATCGCCCCCTATACTAGGAAAATAATAGGTATGCCGCCCTAGGTGAGGTTTTACGAGGCTGGAATCAATTTACGGGTTATTATGTAATGCCTACAATTCTGGTGTTTTATGAGGTGATCACGCTGTGTATTTACTATATTCTCTTATTATCCAATTACAATGGTATAGTTATAAAAATAGTTAACATCTTATTATACAGACAAATATTTAAGTTTATACTTACTGTCTCACTTTCGAAATTTTTTTGAGTACATGAACAAGCCTAGTTATAAATACAATTTTGATAAAAATATGCATTATTATACCAATATTACTTACGGTCTACAGCAATTTTACTCTTCAAGGCCTAGGCCTTGAAATGTAATACACTCCCAATGGCACTAAACAAAGAATGATATTAAGACCGTTTAAGCCCGACGTCGAACCACTTAATTCTCTCCAACAGCAATGATATAAATATGTAAATGTAACGTATTACTTAAGCAACTTTTTACAACCATTATCCTTGCATACCGCATTACCCCTACATACCTGGGTAGATTAAAGCGATTTTGATGGAATGCTCCTCCCCGGATCTCTCCTTAAAATACCACCAGTGTAATAACGTAATTCCAGACGCCCTGATCGGAGTCCACTGCACGCACGGATTAAACCGCACCGGATTATTCATCTGCAAATATATGGTCGAGAGGATGGGAATGCCGCCAACAGAAGCAATACAACGTAAGTGGTCGCAATTGTGTGCGGATTTCTGTTATTTAGACTTAGCGCTCTCGCTCTAGCGCGGTTGAACAAAAAATGGAAATTTATGGTAATGCCGGCGCGTCCACCTTTATTTGCGCTTATAAAATTAATCGGTTCATAAATCCGATAATTAAATGATCAGTGAACGAAATGTAATTATTTGATTAATGATCGAACGCTTATAAATTAGCGATTCTCGGCCGCATAATTTATGTGTTCGTTTTAAATCCGTGAGAACTGGTGAGAATTCTTATACGTATTAAATTTTTACTTTTTTGAATCAATATTTTGACTAACTATTCATTTTTAATCACCATCTACCCAACGAATTCGTATTGATATTAAATTTATATTACCGAAATGCCATTTTTCGATTAAGAAATATCGCGTGGGCGATGCGAACTGCTCTATAAATCGAATTGTGCTCCGGCAGTCTATTTATTTATGCATGTATTCATGGGTTAATTATTAAACGCGGGATTTGTGCCTAACATCTTAATCGGCTTGTTTAAATCTTCCAGATTTCCAAACAGCGAGGGGTCATAAAATCGAACGCCACCAATACCTGCACGCCATCGCCACAAGCGACGACACGAAAACGCCCATGCCCGAAGAGAACGTGTCCTCGGGATTCAATCAATGGATCCAGAATCGACAAAGGAATGGTTACAATAATCTTAGACAGAATGACAGTTATGGAGAGATCGGTTACAGTAATTATAGAGAAACTGGTTACAACAATTACAGAGAGAATGGTTACAACAGTCATAGAGAAACTGGTTACAATAATCATAGAGAAAATGGATATAGGAATCATAGAAACATGTCGGGAAATCGCGAACCTTCAAGTAGTTACGACCGTCAGGGTTATTCTCAACAACAACAACATCAGTCTTCGTTTAGAGATCGTGCACACCCGTATCAAAGAAACACTTCGCTGCCTAGAAGAAATCAACCTCCAGGACGAAGACGCGGGAGACCCCAGGGCCCCATTTACGGAAGTCCTTTAGACAATTGTTACGATTGATAACTTATAACTGCCATTTACACGTTTGTACGCATGTAATTTACACCAATAAAGAAAAATGTTTTTTTTATAGCATCTAACACTTATATTTTCATCCATAACTTATGTCGTTTTGGAAATAAAGATTCGAATTAATTTATTGCATTATTAATCTGACTTTTTTTGTTTGCTTTACTTTTTTTAAATAAAATATTCGCCACCTCTATTAGTGTATCATGATTTAATTTTTTTTACTTTTTACTGGCTGAAGGATGCAACACGAAAGGACTAAAAAAAGGTATGTAATAATTAAGCTTTATTAAAAAAATCGTAAACATTTTTCGGAATTAATTAAAGGTAGACATTCTGAACAGTTAATTTTCGATCCATTTTTGAAGAGTAAAATACCTCTTTTCGTTCCTGGTCTCCTGTTACAAATCGTGAAAATTTTTCGAAATTAAATTAGGGTACACATTCTGAACCGTAAATTTTCGATCGATTTTTGAAGAGTAAAATACCTCTTTGCGTTCCTAGTCTCCTGATACAAATCCAGAAAATTTTTCGAAATTAATTTAGGGTACACATTCTGAACCGTAAATTTTCGATCGATTTTTAAAGAGTAAAATACCTCCTTTCGTTCCTGGTCTCCTGATACAAATCGTGAAAATTTTTCGAAATTAAATTAGGGTACACATTCTGAACCGTAAATTTTCGATCGATTTTTTGAAGAGTAAAATACCTCTTTGCGTTCCTAATCTCCTGATACAAATCCAGAAAATTTTTCGAAATTAAATTAGGGTACACATTCTGAACCGTAAATTTTCGATCGATTTTTGAAGAGTAAAATACCTCCTTTCGTTCCTGGTCTCCTGTTACAAATCGTGAAAATTTTTCGAAATTAAATTAGGGTACACATTCTGAACCGTAAATTTTCGATCGATTTTTGAGGACTAAAATACCTCTTTTCGTTCCTAGTCTCCTGATACAAATCCAGAAAATTTTTCGAAATTAAATTAGGGTACACATTCTGAACCGTAAATTTTCGATCGATTTTTAAGGAGTAAAATACCTCCTTTCGTTCCTGGTCTCTTGTTACAAATCATGAAAATTTTTCGAAATTAATTTAGGGTACACATTCTGAACCGTAAATTTTCGGTCGATTTTTGAAGAGTAAAATAACTCTTTGCGTTCCTAGTCTCCTGATACAAATCCAGAAAATTTTTCGAAATTAATTTAGGGTACACATTCTGAACCGTAAATTTTCGATCGATTTTTGAAGAGTAAAATACCTCTTTGCGTTCCTAGTCTCCTGATACAAATCCAGAAAAATTTTCGAAATTAAATTAGGGTACACATTCTGAACCGTAAATTTTCGATCGATTTTTGAAGAGTAAAATACCTCTTTGCGTTCCTGGTCTCCTGTTACAAATCCAGAAAATTTTTCATAATTAATTTAGGGTACACATTCTGAACCGTAAATTTTCGATCGATTTTTGAAGAGTAAAATACCTCTTTGCGTTCCTAGTCTCCTGTTACAAATCGAGAAAATTGGTCGAAATTAAATTAGGGTACACATTCTGAACCGTAAATTTTCGATCGATTTTTGAAGAGTAAAATACCTCTTTGCGTTCCTAGTCTCCTGATACAAATCCAGAAAATTTTTCGAAATTAAATTAGGGTACACATTCTGAACCGTACATTTTCGATCGATTTTTGAAGAGTAAAATACCTCTTTGCGTTCCTAGTCTCCTGATGCAAATCCAGAAAATTTTTCGAAATTAATTTAGGGTACACATTCTGAACCGTAATTTTTCGATCGATTTTTGAAGAGTAAAATACCTCTTTGCGTTCCTAGTCTCCTGATACAAATCCAGAAAATTTGTGGAAATTAAATTAGGGTACACATTCTGAACCGTAAATTTTCGGTCGATTTTTGAAGAGTAAAATACCTCTTTGCGTTCCTAGTCTCCTGATACAAATCCAGAAAATTTTTCGAAATTAAATTAGGGTACACATTCTGAACCGTACATTTTCGATCGATTTTTGAAGAGTAAAATACCTCTTTGCGTTCCTAGTCTCCTGTTACAAATCGAGAAAATTGGTCGAAATTAAATTAGGGTACACATTCTGAACCGTAAATTTTCGATCGATTTTTGAAGAGTAAAATACCTCTTTGCGTTCCTAGTCTCCTGATACAAATCCAGAAAATTTTTCGAAATTAAATTAGGGTACACATTCTGAACCGTACATTTTCGATCGATTTTTGAAGAGTAAAATACCTCTTTGCGTTCCTAGTCTCCTGATGCAAATCCAGAAAATTTTTCGAAATTAATTTAGGGTACACATTCTGAACCGTAATTTTTCGATGGATTTTTGAAGAGTAAAATACCTCTTTGCGTTCCTAGTCTCCTGATACAAATCCAGAAAATTTTTCGAAATAAAATTAGGGTACACATTCTGAACCGTAAATTTTCGATCGATTTTTGAAGAGTAAAATACCTCTTTGCGTTCCTGGTCTCCTGTTACAAATCCAGAAAATTTTTCATAATTAATTTAGGGTACACATTCTGAACCGTAAATTTTCGATCGATTTTTGAAGAGTAAAATACCTCTTTGCGTTCCTAGTCTCCTGATACAAATCCAGAAAATTTGTGGAAATTAAATTAGGGTACACATTCTGAACCGTAAATTTTCGGTCGATTTTTGAAGAGTAAAATACCTCCTTTCGTTCCTGGTCTCCTGTTACAAATCGTGAAAATTTTTCGAAATAAAATTAAGGTACACATTCTGAACCGTAAATTTTCGATCGATTTTTGAGGATTAAAATACCTCTTTGCGTTCCTAGTCTCCTGATACAAATCCAGAAAATTTTTCGAAATTAAATTAGGGTACACATTCTGAACCGTAAATTTTCGATCGATTTTTGAAGAGTAAAATACCTCTTTGCGTTCCTAGTCTCCTGATACAAATCCAGAAAATTTGTGGAAATTAAATTAGGGTACACATTCTGAACCGTAAATTTTCGGTCGATTTTTGAAGAGTAAAATACCTCTTTGCGTTCCTAGTCTCCTGATACAAATCCAGAAAATTTTTCGAAATAAAATTAGGGTACACATTCTGAACCGTAAATTTTCGATCGATTTTTGAAGAGTAAAATACCTCTTTGCGTTCCTAGTCTCCTGATACAAATCCAGAAAATTTTTCGAAATTAAATTAGGGTACACATTCTGAACCGTAAATTTTCGATCGATTTTTGAGGATTAAAATACCTCTTTGCGTTCCTAGTCTCCTGATACAAATCCAGAAAATTTTTCGAAATTAAATTAGGGTACACATTCTGAACCGTAAATTTTCGATCGATTTTTGAAGAGTAAAATACCTCTTTGCGTTCCTAGTCTCCTGATACAAATCCAGAAAATTTTTCGAAATTAAATTAGGGTACACATTCTGAACCGTAAATTTTCGGTCGATTTTTGAAGAGTAAAATACCTCCTTTCGTTCCTGGTCTCCTGTTACAAATCGTGAAAATTTTTCGAAATAAAATTAAGGTACACATTCTGAACCGTAAATTTTCGATCGATTTTTGAGGATTAAAATACCTCTTTGCGTTCCTAGTCTCCTGATACAAATCCAGAAAATTTTTCGAAATTAAATTAGGGTACACATTCTGAACCGTAAATTTTCGATCGATTTTTGAAGAGTAAAATACCTCTTTGCGTTCCTAGTCTCCTGATACAAATCCAGAAAATTTGTGGAAATTAAATTAGGGTACACATTCTGAACCGTAAATTTTCGGTCGATTTTTGAAGAGTAAAATACCTCCTTTCGTTCCTGGTCTCCTGTTACAAATCGTGAAAATTTTTCGAAATAAAATTAAGGTACACATTCTGAACCGTAAATTTTCGATCGATTTTTGAGGATTAAAATACCTCTTTGCGTTCCTAGTCTCCTGATACAAATCCAGAAAATTTTTCGAAATTAAATTAGGGTACACATTCTGAACCGTAAATTTTCGATCGATTTTTGAAGAGTAAAATACCTCTTTGCGTTCCTAGTCTCCTGATACAAATCCAGAAAATTTGTGGAAATTAAATTAGGGTACACATTCTGAACCGTAAATTTTCGATCGATTTTTGAAGAGTAAAATACCTCTTTGCGTTCCTAGTCTCCTGATACAAATCCAGAAAATTTTTCGAAATTAAATTAGGGTACACATTCTGAACCGTAAATTTTCGATCGATTTTTGAAGAGTAAAATACCTCTTTGCGTTCCTAGTCTCCTGATACAAATCCAGAAAATTTTTCGAAATAAAATTAGGGTACACATTCTGAACCGTAAATTTTCGATCGATTTTTGAAGAGTAAAATACCTCTTTGCGTTCCTAGTCTCCTGATACAAATCCAGAAAATTTTTCGAAATTAAATTAGGGTACACATTCTGAACCGTAAATTTTCGATCGATTTTTGAAGAGTAAAATACCTCTTTGCGTTCCTAGTCTCCTGATACAAATCCAGAAAATTGGTCGAAATTAAATTAGGGTACACATTCTGAACCGTAAATTTTCGATCGAGTTTTGAAGAGTAAAATACCTCTTTGCGTTCCTAGTCTCCTGATACAAATCCAGAAAATTTTTCGAAATTAAATTAGGGTACACATTCTGAACCGTAAATTTTCGATCGATTTTTGAGGATTAAAATACCTCTTTGCGTTCCTAGTCTCCTGATACAAATCCAGAAAATTTTTCGAAATTAAATTAGGGTACACATTCTGAACCGTAAATTTTCGATCGATTTTTGAAGAGTAAAATACCTCTTTGCGTTCCTAGTCTCCTGATACAAATCCAGAAAATTTTTCGAAATTAAATTAGGGTACACATTCTGAACCGTAAATTTTCGGTCGATTTTTGAAGAGTAAAATACCTCCTTTCGTTCCTGGTCTCCTGTTACAAATCGTGAAAATTTTTCGAAATAAAATTAAGGTACACATTCTGAACCGTAAATTTTCGATCGATTTTTGAGGATTAAAATACCTCTTTGCGTTCCTAGTCTCCTGATACAAATCCAGAAAATTTTTCGAAATTAAATTAGGGTACACATTCTGAACCGTAAATTTTCGATCGATTTTTGAAGAGTAAAATACCTCTTTGCGTTCCTAGTCTCCTGATACAAATCCAGAAAATTTGTGGAAATTAAATTAGGGTACACATTCTGAACCGTAAATTTTCGGTCGATTTTTGAAGAGTAAAATACCTCCTTTCGTTCCTGGTCTCCTGTTACAAATCGTGAAAATTTTTCGAAATAAAATTAAGGTACACATTCTGAACCGTAAATTTTCGATCGATTTTTGAGGATTAAAATACCTCTTTGCGTTCCTAGTCTCCTGATACAAATCCAGAAAATTTTTGGAAATTAAATTAGGGTACACATTCTGAACCGTAAATTTTCGATCGATTTTTGAAGAGTAAAATACCTCTTTGCGTTCCTAGTCTCCTGATACAAATCCAGAAAATTTTTCGAAATAAAATTAGGGTACACATTCTGAACCGTAAATTTTCGATCGATTTTTGAAGAGTAAAATACCTCTTTGCGTTCCTAGTCTCCTGATACAAATCCAGAAAATTTTTCGAAATTAAATTAGGGTACACATTCTGAACCGTAAATTTTCGATCGATTTTTGAAGAGTAAAATACCTCTTTGCGTTCCTAGTCTCCTGATACAAATCCAGAAAATTTTTCGAAATAAAATTAGGGTACACATTCTGAACCGTAAATTTTCGATCGATTTTTGAAGAGTAAAATACCTCTTTGCGTTCCTAGTCTCCTGATACAAATCCAGAAAATTTTTCGAAATTAAATTAGGGTACACATTCTGAACCGTAAATTTTCGATCGATTTTTGAAGAGTAAAATACCTCTTTGCGTTCCTAGTCTCCTGATACAAATCCAGAAAATTGGTCGAAATTAAATTAGGGTACACATTCTGAACCGTAAATTTTCGATCGATTTTTGAAGAGTAAAATACCTCTTTGCGTTCCTAGTCTCCTGATACAAATCCAGAAAATTTTTCGAAATTAAATTAGGGTACACATTCTGAACCGTAAATTTTCGATCGATTTTTGAAGAGTAAAATACCTCTTTGCGTTCCTAGTCTCCTGATACAAATCCAGAAAATTTTTCGAAATCAAATTAGGGTACACATTCTGAACCGTAAATTTTCGATCGATTTTTGAAGAGTAAAATACCTCTTTGCGTTCCTAGTCTCCTGATACAAATCCAGAAAATTTTTCGAAATTAATTTAGGGTACATATTCTGAACCGTAAATTTTCGATCGATTTTTGAAGAGTAAAATACCTCTTTGCGCTCCTAGTCTCCTGATACAAATCCAGAAAATTTTTCGAAATTAATTTCGGGTACACATTCTGAACCGTAAATTTTCGATTGATTTTTGAGGAGTAAAATACCTCTTTGCGTTCCTTGTCTCCTGTTACAAATCGTGAAAATTTTTCGAAATTAAATTAGGGTACACATTCTGAACCGTAAATTTTGGATCGATTTTTAAAGAGTAAAATACCTCTTTGCGTTCCTAGTCTCCTGATACAAATCGTGAAAATTTTTCGAAATTAATTTAGGGTACACATTCTGAACCGTAAATTTTCGATCGATTTTTGAAGAGTAAAATACCTCTTTGCGTTCCTGGTCTTCTGATACAAATCGTGAAAATTTTTCGAAATTAATTTTTGGTAGACATTCTGAACCGTAAATTTTCGATCGATTTTTGAGGAGTAAAATACCTCCTTTCGTTCCTGATCTCCTGTTACAAATCGTGAAAATTTTTCGAAATTAAATTAGGGTACACATTCTGAACCGTAAATTTTCGATCGATTTTTGAAGAGTAAAATACCTCTTTGTGTTCCTAGTCTCTTGTTACAAATGTTGAAAATTTTTCGAAATTAAATTAGGGTACACATTCTGAACCGTAAATTTTCGATCGATTTTTGAAGAGTAAAATACCTCTTTGCGTTCCTAGTCTCCTGATACAAATCGTGACAATTTTTCGAAATTCATTTAGGGTAGACATTCTGAACCGTAAATTTTCGATCGATTTTTGAAGAGTAAAATACCTCTTTGCGTTCCTAGTCTCCTGATACAAATCCAGAAAATTTTTCGAAATTAATTTAGGGTACACATTCTGAACCGTAAATTTTCGATCGATATTTTATTATGAGAGCACTTTGGTCGTTCATTTCTTTCATACATGCATTCATTCATTGACAAAGAAGAACCTTAGAATTAGTTAGTTTTTATGGCCCTTAAAAGGGCCGTTGTTTTCAGGGGTGGGGCGCCCAAAATTTGCCGTTGTCATGTCTCTAGAAGATGTTGGTGTGGTCGACCACCTTCTCCAGGGAGCAGGTTTCTCGTGACGGTCACAAATACCTCTGGCTTCTTCTTATCTTGTCAATCTTTGTGCACGCTTCCAGAAATATCCACCTGAAAATGGTTAAAAAATTTATTTTAAAATTTCTATTTTTGCCAAACCGGAAATTGAAGTTATTGAAAACGGATATTGAAGTGTTAATACTTCACTAAAACATTTGAAAACACAACAAAAACCACACTCAAAATTGTTAATTTGCATTCGGCGAATGACTTTTTGCCAAACCGGAAATTGAACATTTATCAAAACTCCTTGAAACAACTACGGCAAGCACCGCACACACGATAACTCAAAACCTGTCTGGAGGCGGCGATAAAACCGGACGGTCGACTGGTCGCGGTAAACAGGTACACAAAATTGCATTCGGGGAAAAGCGCAGAGAACCAAAAAATACATAAATAAATAAGGGTGGGGGGGCCGTTCCCGGGGGTAAATGGGGCGTCGTTAATGCGGACGGAGGAGGCGAGCAACCACTCAAGTAAAGTATTGTTTTCGTCGGAAGCCGGGGCGACTTTAATGCCCTTTTAAACCGTATCGGGGCCCCGGATTTTATTGGGCACTCGTCTAGGGCGATATCGATGGCTGTTTGTAAGTTTTGTAGGTGACTAAATAGATTTAACTTTATCTCACACGAGGAGGAGTTTTTTTTTGTGGTGCGCGCCACCGTAGCCAGATTTATGAAGACAGTCCGGGAGATCTTTACAGCGTCAAACGGTTCTCACTTGGTCTTTATTGCCCCTTTCGATGGGTGTAATTTATCGTTAGAAAGATGATCAACTCAATTAAATTTCGTTTGATATCTGTGCATGTCATCGATGGTTGGACAAGAGGTTTATTAAGAGAAAACATCGGTTGTGGCTTGGAATTTAAGCCAATTTTGCGTATCCTTCCGAAAAAATCAAAAAAATGTCTTGATGAGAAAGTAGTGCTGTCGATGGATCAGATCCCAAAGGTTTTTTTTTTTGACGTCGCCACAACCGTTTCCTTGTAGGTTTCTATTTTTAACTTAATTCCTATCTTAATTCTAAAGCACAAACTTAGGATTGAAGGGATCCATATGCCAGTGAGGGCCTTCACGGCTTTTTAGGTTTGATCCCAAAGGTGATGGAATAAACTTAACCGTTATATTTTTTTTTATTAAGACATTAAATTTGTTGACCATTTGAGATGATTACAACCTTCCAAAAACTGTTAAAATTCCACAGATCTTGCCTAGATGCAGTTAAGGAAAGCCTATGGGAACCGTTGCGAAATTTAATTGCGGCCTCTGCTGGTATCTGGGTTGAAATATTGCGGCAGATATGGTAGCTGAAATAAAACCGGAGCTTGGAGGTATAACAAGGAGTTTGATAAGCATCTCCGGTGCCGGCGAGGCCTCCAACACAAATCCCGAGATCATCGAACGGAAATGATTCGGCCCGAAAAATCTGTCATCAAGTGCCGGACTAATAGCCAAGCGCCAAGAACAATAGCGCCCGTTTTGTCAGCGCGCAACAATGACATTAGTAAAAGAATAGAGTTATGAGGGTCAGAAATCGATTAGACTTGGATCATTAATAATCCCATTGTTTAAACAATTGTTTTCGAAAAGCGAAAAAAAAGCGCAAGCCATTTTACGGGCGAGATAAGATCCAGATCCAGAGGCGCCGGTAGCGGCACGCTACCGACCGGCTCGGCTCACCTTTCCCTCCTCCTCCTCTCCACTTATCGTTTGATCTGGCACCGATGATCCCAATCTAGATGCGCCTCGCCATCCACACCAGATTAAATTAATGTTTTTTCTGCCTTAAAATTCTCTTTTTAGTACTTAATTAGCGTCTACCGTTACCCAGATGATATATACTTCCCATTCTGTGACGAATTCCACACGCACCTACCTACCTCCTGCCTCCGATTAATTACGCGAGCCGGCAAAACAAACACGCACTCCGAAATATTCGGACCAGATCGGAACGCGTGATTGATGGGCGAGGACGCGAAAGTGAGCTTTTAAGCGTGAACCGTTTGATTGGCGTCCTGGTTGGATACGTGAACTGCTCCGGGTGGTAATTTTCTCGTTGCTGCGGTCGGATTTAATATCGTGTTTTACTTTTACTATCATTACGTCCTGGAGGCGATTGCCGGTACTAATCGGTTAATTTTTTCGTCTAAATATTCTTGTATCAATTTTCAATAATTATTTCCAAAACGCGTATTTTCAATCGCATGTTAAACGTTACTTTATCTTTCACAATTTTTCAAATTCAAGTAAAAAAATATTTTTTGGCTAATATATATTGTCGCCCAACAATACTTTACTAAAGAATTTAGGCACTAAAAACTCATGTCGCGATAGTGAAGACCATTAACTCTTATTGTCTGACAAGTCGCATTTTCGAAGAAGAATGGTCCGATGATGCTTCCAGCCCTAAATCCGCACCAAACAGTGACACGTTATGAATGCTTTTATTTTTCAAGAATCACTCGTAGATTTTATGAACCCCAAATCTTCGCCTTCAACTGACTTAAACGGTCCCGAAGGAAGAAAAATTATCAGTCGAAAGTACGAGCCAAGGAGTATCATCGCGATGCGAGATGATGTGACGCTTAGGAAAGAGTTCTCTCAAAGGATCCATTGTTCATCGCGCAATGTGAGCAGTGGCCATTTCATGTTGGAATCATATGTCCTTAGCAAATTGGTTCAGCCTTGGTTGCAGGAAATTGTGTAACGAGCATTTGGTTACGGCATGCACATCCTTATAAAAAAAGTAAGGCCTCCAAACACCAAATTCTACTATAGCACACTAAACAGTTAATCTTTAAAATTCTGAACCTGCAACTGGAGCCAAATCATTTCTGGCTCATCTCGTGCACGCGACGACAACGCCCACTTGTTAGTCCTTTCTCCGCACCGCACACAATTAATAAACTTAGTTAATTGCCGAATAAGCCCTTTTTCTCATGTTCTATTGAGAGAATTTGCAGGCAAGTCATGTACTCATTAAATAATTGTCAATTGAGAAAAAACGGAAAACATTTTAAAAATCCATCCTGCAAAGTGTTCTACCCGTCGCTCTTTTTTCAGGATAACTCATCAGATTTTGAAAATTCTTCCGGCAAAGAATTGTACTCACTGAATTGATGTATACAATATAAAACATTAAATTCGTCGTTTAATTTTTTTGCGGTTTTGAAAAGATAACTCTTGAACAAAATGGCAGATATTAAAAAAAAACATTAAATTCGTCGTTTAATTTTTTTGCGGTTTTGAAAAGATAACTCTTGAACAAAATGGCAGATATTAAAAAAAAACATTAAATTCGTCGTTTAATTTTTTAGCGGTTTTGAAAAGATAACTCCTGAACAAAATGGCAGATATTAAAAATTCTTCCAGAAAAGTGCTGTACTCATCGAATAAATGTAGACGGGACCAAAACATTATTTCGTTTTCAATTATTATTTGAGAAACTGATGACCAAATTTGGCAAATTCTTCCCGCAAAATGTTTCATCAAATAGATGGAGATAATACCCAAAAAATGTAGTTTGTAATTTTTTGAGCGAAAGGACAGATTTTGAAAATGCGTTCGGGACAGCGTTTTACTAATTGAACAGATGTAGATTAAAAAATGGTGATGTGGCCATCATGTCACTTTCTCCGACTTGATCGTATCATTTATATTTACGCTTTCATGGTTTATTCTAAATTTAAATTATATTCTAAATGTACTTCGAGCGTAGTGTAAACTCGGATGAAACTGACGTTTAAAACGTCAAAATAATGAAAGATGGAAAAATTATACTTCAAATTCAAAAACTCAGTTAACTCAAAAACTAAAGGGATTTTGAAAAAAACTTATTCTTTATAAGTTGTTTATTTTAGCATTCTCTACAATTATTATTCATATAAATTTGCCGTAACTATTATCGTTTCATAATTATAAACCAAAAATTAAAAAAAGATTAATAATTTTTTTTCTCGAATAGCAATGATTTTATAAAAAAATGTTTTCAAGCAAAAGTTGTTCATTTCTTTGTTGTCTTCAATGTTCGTTTAAATGTTTTTGTAATATTTTTCATATCAAAGAAAATATTGGCAAAAAACAAAAAAAACAGTTAAGGTAAACACCCACTTCCGGTGTACGAAATTTTACCAAAAGCTTTTCAGTTCTTCAGATTATCAAATAAGACGTATGTTCAAAATTTCATTTCAATTGCTTTATTAGTTTTTGAGATACAGTGCACACAGGCAGACACACACACAGACACAAATTTTTTTTTCCAGAAATTGTTGAAATGGCATCTAGGGACCCCAAAACGGATATTTCCGTAAAAAAAAATTTTGAAAAAAAAATCACGATCACAATACTTTCTCGTACTTCGTAACGGAGAAAGTAAAAATAAATTATTTTCTTATATTGTTGAGGATAACTCTTAAACGAAAAGACAGAGTTCAAATTCTTTCAGCAAAGATGTTGATGCTGAAAAAAATAAATTTGCCGTTAAATTAATTTCTGGTGTTTTAAAATGAACGCAAAAAAATTGAAATTGCACGATTTCAATGCCCGAAAATTTAAAATTACCATTTTGTTTTTTTTTTAATTGCACAACTGGCCGATTTTGACATTATAACCTCAAAATGTGATAAACCGTTGTAGCGGTTCTTGTAGCGATGAAAACAAAATAACTAGTTATTTAGTAACCGCTGTTTAAAGTGACAATTACTGTTACTGAAAAATAACTAGTTATTTAGTACCCGTTATTTAAACTAACCTCCGAAAACTTTACTCGGTGTAACAAAGAGAATCTTAGATTCTAATCGAATTTTGCCTGATTTTGCGAACGTGGCAAATTTAGTGCGATTTAAAATCCGATTTATGAAATCATTGAAAAATGAAAAATCACGATAATGATTTTTGAAATCACACAACTACCGAACGCGGTGTTCGATTTTGAAAATATGGCAAAAGTGTAATTTTAAAATCTCCCTTTTTTTACTTTCTCCGTTACGAAGTACGAGAAAGTATTGTGACCGTGATTTTTTTTCAAATTTTTTTTACGGAAATATCCGTTTTGGGGTCCCTAGATGCCATTTCAACAATTTCTAGAAAAAAAAAAATTGTGTCTGTGTGTGTGTCTGTCTGTGCGCGCTGTATCTCGAAAACTAATAAAGCAATTGATATGAAACTTTGAACATCCGTCTTATTTGATAATCTGAAGAACTGAAAAGCTTCTGGTAAAATTTCGTACACCGGAAGTGTACGTTTACCTTAACTGTTTTTGGTTTTTTGCTAATATTTTCTTAAATATGAAAAATATCACAAAAACATTTAAACAAACTTTAAAGACAACAAAGAAATGAACATCTTTTGCTTGAAAACATTTTTCTTGAAATCATTTTTATTCGAGAAAAATTTGTATTATTTTTTTTTAATTTTTGGTTTATAATTATAAAACGATAATAGTTACAGCAAATTTATGTGAATAATAATTGTAGAGAATGCTAAAATCAACAATTTATAAAGAATCAGTTTTTTTCGAAATCCCTTTAGTTTTTGAGTAAACTGAGTTTTTGAATTTGAAGTATAATTTTCCCAACTTTCATAATTTTGACGTTTTAAACGTCAGTTTCATCCGAGTTTACGCAACGCTCGATGTATATTTGAAATATGATTTAAATTGAAAATAAACCATGAAAGCGTATATATAAATGATACCATCAAGTCGGAGAAAGTAACATGATGGCCACATCATCATTTTTAATTTCTAAAATTTTAAAATCGTGATTTTGATTTTTGAAATTGCACAACTGCCGAACGCACTGTTCGATTTTTATGATTCAAACGTCAAAATATGGACAATACAGTGTAAGTTTAGAACGGGTTACGAAATGTTCTCTAGAAATTAACACGAAATGCAAAAATTGCAGTTTTTAAATTTCCAAGATTTCGAAATCGCGATTTTGATTTTTGAAATTGCACACCTGCCGAACGCGTTGTCCGATAATGATGATTTAAACCTCAAAATACGGCGAATTTTGTTATTTTAAAACGGATTACAAATATTTTTTCGCGAAATTAACACAAAATGCAAAAATTACAGTTTTTAAATATCCAAGATTTTAAAAGCGCGATTTTAAATTTTTTTAAATTGCACTACTGCCGCACGCACCGTTCGATTTTGACGATTCAAACGTCAAAATATGGCAAATTTTATGTAATTTTAGAACGGGTTAAGAATTTTTTTCTGGACATTAACACAAAATGGAAAAATTGCATTTTTTAAATTTTCAACATTAACAAAAGTTAAATTTTGAACTGACGACGAGATTTGTAAAATTCTTTCGGCAGAGTCTTATATTCATCCGAAAGATGTAAATAGAACCAAAAAAAATAAATTTGTTGTCCAATTGTTTTTCGGGTTTCAGAGGATGACTCTTGAGCGGATGACCAAATTTGGCAAATTCTTCCAGCAAAGTGTTGAACTCGTCGATTAGGTAAGACCAAAAAATTAAATTAATTAAACATATCAACTTTTACTCAAGCTATAGATCCTGTATCTTATTGATTATTACATGCCCCAACGATGAATCAAACCTTACAGTTTTGTAAATTAAGTTACTGTTAATACCGATCAAATTTTTATTACCAATGAAGTAATCAACAGATTGGCATTTGAGAAACTACGTACAAGAGATAATATAAAACATTTATTGGCACTGATCATGAAAAAAAAGAGGACGCGGTGGCCTAGTGAGTAGAGCTCCTGCTCACGGGCCTCGTGGTCGCGGGTTCGAATCCCGTCCGTGCGGTCACTTTTTCGAAACGAAGAAATGGCCGTGCGGGTCCATGGATGTTCCGATATAATACACTCTGCGTCAAAAAAAAGCGCCACTCGAAAAATGGCGAAAAAACTCTATTTTTCAAACCGTCGTAACTTGGTCCAATTTGGTCGAAAATCGATGAATCGTTCAGTTTGGGAAAGATTCAAGTTTTATCTTTAAGAATGTGTAGTTGATTTCGACCCCAAGTCCAACCCACCCCTTGTAACAACGCGATGGAAAAAAATGTTTCTTATGTAAAAAATTGTCCAACTTTGACAAGCTGTACTGTGCAAACAAAAAATCGGCGGGAAATTTCACCACAATGGCAGAAAAATTTGATCAATCTTCTTCAAATACCTTAAAAATTCGAGTGGTTTCGATGATTTGGAGCAAAGTTAGGAATTTTTCAAAAAAAAAGAGATTGAAAATGAAAACAAGTTGTAAAGATTTAACATTTTTTGTCAATCCAAAACACTTTTTGTAGGGGTTTTCAGGGGGTCACGAAAGTCGAAAACTTCTTAGATCGCAAAATTCCATCGAATTTCGTGCGAATTTTGCCAAAAAGGCACAAAATGTATTTTTTTTTCAAAACTGCATAACTTCGCGCCAAATCATCGCATAGACTTAAATTTCGGAGGAAATTGGAGGAATATGATTGAACTTTATTGCTATACTGACCGATTGAGTCCACGTTTTTTTTTGCACACGGTACAGAAACCAAATTTGCACATTTAAACTTCAAAAACATTTTTTTTCCTTTAGGGGGTGGAATCGTTTTAGCAACGAAATAATTCACATGACGTTGAAGAGAACATTTGAAACTGTTCAGACTGCAAAAGTTCATCGATTTTGGTGCAAAATTACTCAAGTTATGGCCAAAAAAGTGAAAAATGTCATTTTTTTTTCAAAAATTCATAACTTTGCTCCAAATCATCGAAACGACTCGAATTTTTAAGGCATTTAGTTTAGTTTAGTTTAGTTGTTTATTGATGCTTGACAATAATGTCTTACATAAGTCACCATATACAATGTAAACATACAGTAATGTACTTAGCAAATAGAAATACAAAATGACAAAAAAAAAACATAATACAGATGCAGAATATAATATTAAATACAATAATGCCTAAACAGACATGAAGGAAATTGATCAAATTTTTCTGCCATTGTGGTGAAATTTCCCGGCGATTTTTTTTGCGCACGGTACAGCTTGTCAAAGTTGGACAATTTTTTACATAATTTTTTTTTATCGCGTTGTTACGGGATGGGGGGTTGGACTTGGAGTCAAAATTAACTACACATTCTTAAAGATAAAACTTGAATCTTTCCCAAACTGAAAGATTCATCGATTTTCGACCAAATTTAACCAAATTTTTGCTACGTTATGATAATCATATTAGTTTCAGTTATATTATGATTAATTTCTAATGTAATTATTTGTAATTTTTAATTTTATTTGTAGTTTTATATATATGTACTTGCTTATATTTTCTGATAACATTTCCCTGTAATTAGATGTAGTGTCTGTTAGGAAATAAATCTATTATTATTATTATTAAATTACGACGGTTTGAAAAATCGAGTTTTTTCGCGATTTTTCGAGTGGCGCGCTTTTTTTTGACGCCGACTGTATATGAATGAGTATATAGGGTGTTTCATACCATCCGTACACCCCAAATATATCCTGAAATACGAATAGGATTGAGATTTAAAAAAATATGTCCAAAAATATTTTTTGAGCCCTATCATGTAGTGTGAAATGTGAATCTCCCCCCTGGTTCGTGAAGGGGGGTAACTTTAAAATCTTAGATGAGAATCCCAATTTTTTATTCCAGATTTGGATTCTATGCTAAAAAATATTAGGTTTTTAACCGAAAAAAAATTTCGATGAGCGACAGACGGCGCTATATTCGGCAAAAACATTTATTGAATTATATTTATATCTCGCATCAAATGATAGATAGATTACTACATTTTTTACGTAGTCATCTCTTAAATAAGGCGTTGATTGAAGTCATTCATAATTTTATGTCAGAAATAAGCAAAAAAAAAAGAAAAAATCTTTGTAAAAAAAAAAATCGTAGAAACGAATAAAAATCAATTTGATTATCAAATTCCATTCTGTTCTTTTTTATTGTAATAAGGGATGAATGTTTGTAACGTCAAACAGGATTTTTTAATTAAAAAAAAAAATTAAAATTTTTGGGGCTGATTCATCATTCAGATGCTAAAGCTGCATGGAGGTTTGATGCCGGAGAGTATAGAGAATAAGACATCAACAAGAATGGAAACCGATAAACGTGTCGCATTTTAATCAACAACCTGAGATCAAAGAATCTTCTGCATTGGCTTAATGCATTTCCAGTAATTGTATTTTTTTCCGAATCCACAATAACACCTTAATGTGCTTATGTACGCGCACATAAATTACGGCCAACAAAGGCTCAATTTCATAGCATAAAACTATTCTTCGCTCGCCTCATAACACTTAATTTTTCCTTTCGGCCGTAAGCGGCCTTCCGCGAACTCGCAAATAAAATCGCGTTTTTATTTGGTCGGACGTGAAGGAAGAAGGGGGTTAAATGGAGGACGCTTCACCCATCATTAAATAAAATTACCGCATTCCCAGCAACTGTACAAACTACTGTTATCAACCCGTTATTTACGTTTATCTTTGCGAAATACAATAAATTAATACAACCACAGTGGATTTCACAAAGTAACTCTGGCGTAAATGGCATAACACTGGTATTGTATTTTCGGCTGTGTAAACGATCTTTCAAATACATAATTTGAGGTTAGGTTCTGCTATTGTATTACACATATTTTAATTGGTATCTACTCTTTCGCAATGTTTATTAACACATTATTTTCTATTTCGATGTATTTTTTTTACCTTAAATGCTCTTCCGAGGCTCAATTTCTAATTTAAACAGTGTTCAGTGACTGACAGTGACAAGCAATGACTCATGAAGAACGTTTACACAGCTGAAAATATAATACCGGCTTACGAAAAACCTGGCTTAAATAAACACCGCTAGAGTTTTAACTTTTTTTTTGACCACATGTCCATGTGGTCAGTTCTAGACTACTTGGAAAAGAGCCGAGACTTTTTACATATTAAAACATCAGTTAGAAACATGTTATTTAATATCCACTAATTGCACCCTGCTGTTAGTCTTTTCCACCGATATAAATACAATTTACACCATAATCAGCAAGGGCAAAACACGAGAGCGTCACATGGCCACAACGTCCCGTAAATTGTTAATTGCGGAATGATCCTCCGAAATTACGGCGAACGCCGCATAATAAAGTGCCGCATATATTCATAACTCGATCCCTTAATTCCATTCCGTGCGAATTGCGCCCTTTAATTAAAACCCAACTCTGCCGCAATCGAGTGCGACCTGTTGAGCGCCAGACGAACAACACTCGAGCCAAATTCCGAAGCGAGAGACTGGCGAAAATGTGTGTTTTTTTTTGCTTTTTATCGAAAATTGATATCTGGCCACGCTGTAGCCGATCAGTGCGATTCTCGAACGGGTCTGTCCAGGATGTGTTTGTTAATCGAGTGTTTTCTTCAGAGGAATAGCTGGCGAATTTCAGTAGGGGATCTTCGAGATGGGGAAGGTTAGTGAAGATGTGTAGCGTAATTTTTTTTCGCAGTTTTTTTTTTTGGTTAAATGTTGTTTGTTTGACCGTGAAATGGCGATTTGCTTGAGTGTTGAATACATAAAGTGATACAGGTGAATATTTAGAAATTTGATCAAAATTAGTAATAGTTTGAGTCTTTTGCTCTCCAAGCACGATAATGAACTAGTTTCTTCAATAATCATCATCAACCCCAAGATTAACCATTTTCAACACACGATAATCGCAAAAACTAAAATTAAAAAAAAACCGCAGTGCAGACTTCTAACTTTTACAAAATTGTTTAAAAATCATTGTACTATCATTAAAAAAAACAAAGCGTAACAATCAACTAGATTTTACAATAATCATCATCAAACAGAAGATTTGCTATTTTTGAGCACTCAATGTTCGGAATAGTACTAAAATTTTTTTAATAAAGGGAAGACGAAATTATACTTTCCAGTATTGTAAAATTCTATTTCTCCAAACTAGTTTCGAAGACCTATAGACCTATAGAGTATAATTTCGTCTTCCCTTTATTAAAATACACCCAGTAAAGATGGATTCAAATTTCAATATACTAAAATTTTTTGCCGAGTAAAGTGTGTCTTCTGGCACAAAGGACCAACGAATGGTCTAAGTGCTGCGAACATTTGGTCGCCCTCCACAAACCATCATCATCAAAGTGTGTCTTTGTTTGGTAACTTTCAACTTTTCAACTCTGACGCGTATGCCCGTGATTCATACAGTATGGTCAAAACTACCTGAAATATCTTGCAAATTATTTTCCGTACCAAAAACGCTTGCAGGGGCCAAAAAGTAGTTTAAATCTTTTGAAATACTTTAGAACTATATACAGTGGCATACTTGCCTTTTTCTAGAAAATGTCTTCTTGTAACATAATTAAACGGTACGTACAGTGTGGTCGAAAAGTTTGGAAAACCTGAAATATCTTGGAAAATATTTGTTTGTGCCAAAAATGCTTGGAGAGGCTTTAAAATACTTTAGAATAATGTACAGTAGCGTACTTACCTTTTTTTGCAAAATGTATTCGTGCAACATAATAAAATGTTACATACAGTGTGGTCAAAAAGTCAGGAACACCTGAAATATCTTGCAAAATATTTTTTTTGTGCCAAAAATGCTTGGAGAGGCTTTAACGTATTCTAAATCTTTTAAAATACGTTAGAACCATGTACAGTAGCGTACTTACCTTTTTCTGAAAAATTTCTTCGTGCAACATAATAAAATGGTACATACAGTGTGGTCAAAAAGTCTAGAACACCTGCTATATCTTAGAAAATATTTTTTTTTTAGTCAGAAACGCTTAGAGGAGCCAAATCTTTTGGAATACTTTAGAACCATGTACAGTGTCGTACTTACCTTTTCCTAGAAAATTTCTTCAGGCAACATAATAAAATAGAACACCTGCAAATCTTGGAAAATATATTTTTTGTGCCAAAAACGCTTGGAGGAGCCAAATCTTTTAAAATACTTTAGAACCGTGTACAGTGGCGTGCTTACCTTTTTCTAGAAAATTTCTTCATGAAACATAATAAAATGGTACATACAGTGTGGTCAAAAAGTCTGGAACACCTGCAATATCTTTTTGCGCCGAAAACGCTTGGAGGAGCCAATTTTTTTTTAAACTTTAGAACCATTTACAGTGGCGTGCTTGCCTTTTTCTAGAAAATATCTTCATGCAACATAATAAAATGGTACGTACAGTGTGGTTGAAAAGTCTGGAACACCCGTAATATCTTGTAAAATATTTTTTTTCGCCAAAAATGCTTGGAGTGGCCAAATCTATTGAAATACTTTAGAAATATGTACAGTGGCGTACCTGCCTTTTTCTAGAAAATTTCTTCATGCAATAAAATAAAACGGTACATACAGTGTGGTCAAAAAGTCTGGAACACCTGCAATATCTTAGAAAAAAAATTTTTTGTGGCAAAAACGCTTGGAGGAGCCAATTTTTTTTACATACTTTAGAACCATCTACAGTGGCGTGCTTACCTTTTTCTAGAAAATGTCTTCATGCAACATGATAAAATGGTACGTACAGTGTGGTTGAAAAGTCTGGAACACCCGTAATATCTTGTACAATATTTTTTTTCGCCAAAAACGCTTGGAGTGGCCAAATCTATTGAAATACTTTAGAAATATGTACAGTGGCGTACCTACCTTTTTCTAGAAAATTTCTTCATGCAATATAATAAAATGGTACATACAGTGTGGTCAAAAAGTCTGGAACACCTGCAATATGTTGAAAAATATGTTTTTGTGCCAAAAATGCTCGGAGAAGCTAAAACGTATTTTAAATTTTTTAAAATATTTTAGAACCATATACAGTGGCGGGCTTGCCTTTTTCTAGAAAATAATAAAATGATACATACAGTGTTATCAAAAAGTTTGGAACACCTGCAATATCTTGGAAATATTTTTTTGTGCCGAAAACGTTTGGAGGGGCCAAATATTTTAAAATACTTTAGAACCATGTACCGTGGCGTAGTTGTGTTTTTCTGAAAAATGTCGTCATGCAACATAATAAAATGGTACGTAAGGTGCTTAAAAAGACTAAGAATTTTCCTAACAAAAAAATCCTGAAAAATAAAGTCTTCATACAAAACACCTGAAATAAGTGTCCTGAAAAAAAGGCCGAAAAAGAATCCTAAAAAAGTCCTGAAAGAAAGTCCTAAAATAAGTCCTAAAGTAAATCCTAAAATAAGTCCTGAAAAAAGTCCTGAAAAAAATTCCGAAAAAGAGTTCTGATAAAATATCCCGTCAGAACAGTCTTGAAAAAGAATCCTGAAAATAACTTCTTAAAAAAAAATCCTAGAAAAAAATTCTGAGAAAAAAGCCCTGTAAAATATCATTAAAAAGTTGCTTAAAAAGACCTGAAGAAATTTTCCTGAAAAAAAATCCCAAAAATATCTTTAAAAAATTCCTAAAATAAAAAGTTATGAAAACAGTCTTGAAAAAAGTGTTTAATAAATTCTGAAAAAGTCCTGATAAAAAAGTTCAAAAAGGTCTTGAAAAAAATGCCTATAAATATAATTCTGAAAAGAATGCCATGAAGAAAATTCTGAAAAAAATCCTGAAAAGAAGTCCTGAACAAGGTGTTCTTAAGAACATCCCGAAAAAAGTCCTGGAGAAACAGTCCTGGAAATAAAGTCTTTATAAAAGTGTTGTAATAAAAAATCGTGAAAAAAAGTCCTGGAGAAACAAACTTGGAAATAAAGTCTTGATAAAAGTGTTATATTAAAAAATCGTGAAAAAATCATCCTGCATAAAAGTCCTGAAAAATACACCAGAAATAAATGATCTGAAAAGAAGTCCGAAAGTGTCTTAAAAAAAAAAATTTTTTGAAAAAATCCGGAAAAGAAGTCCTGAACAGCGAGTTCTTAAGAAAGTCCCGAAAAAGTCCTGGAGAAACAGTACTGGAAATAAAGTCTTGAAAAAAGAGTCCTAATAAAAAATCGTGAAAAATAGTCCTAAAAAAACTCCTGCATAAAAGACCTGAAAAATAGTCTTCATGCAAAACACCAAAAATAAATGACTTGAAAATAAGTCCTGAAAAAAGCCCTGAAGTCCCAGAAAAGAGTCCTGATAATAAATTCTGAGAAAATGTCCTGTAAACAGGAGTCCTGAAAATCACATCCTAAAAAAAATTCTGAAAGAGTCCTGTAGAAATGTCTTTAAACAGTTCTGAAGAAATTGTCCTGAAAAAATATTCCAAAAAGAGCCTTAAAAAGAGTTCTGCAAAGAAGATTTGTAGTCCTGAGAAAGAATCCTGATAATATATTCTGCAAGAATGTCCTGTAAACAAGAATCCCGAAAAAGAGTACTGATAATATATTTTGCAAGAATGTCCTTTAAACAAGAATCCTGAAAAAGAGTCCTGATAATATATTCTGCAAGAATGCCCTGTAAACAAGAATCCTAAAAAAGAGTCCTGATAATATATTCTGCAAGAATATCCTGTAAACAAGAGTCCTGAAAATCACATCCTAAAAAAGATTTCTGAAAAAAAGTCCTGTAAAAAAGTATTTAAACAGTTCTGAAAAAAATGTCTTGAAAAAAAAAAGGAATCCCAAAAAGAGCCTTGAAAAAAGTCCTGTAAAAAGGGCCTCAATAAAAGTGTCAAAAAAAAAAAAAATCTTGAAATAAAATGTTTTTAAAAGGAACTTAAAAAAAAGTGCTAAAAAACTTCTAAAAAAGTCCCGATAAAAAGTCCTTAAAAAAGTTTAAAAAAAGTACTGAAAAAAATGTCACGAATAATGTTCTTGAAAAAATCTGAGGAAAAGTCAAACAAGGGATTCTTAAGAAAGTTCCGAAAAAAATTCCCGAAAAAGAAGTCCTGTTAATAAAATTTTGACAAAAACCCTTAAAGAGTCCTAAAAATGTTAAAAGATCCTGAGAAAGAGGCTGAAAAAAGTTCTGAAAATAAGCTTGAGAAAAAGTTCTACATAAAAAACCAAAAACTGTTAATGGAAAGGCCCACTTCCGGTATTACTAAACGATCTTTATTCGTTCTTACATTAATATAGACATAATATATACAAATAGCATTTTCTTTATTTTCAAAGGCTATCGACCAGCGGTCTTTCTGCGATCTTGTTTTGGTCTTCATTTTCAGTCCATATATACCGGTATACTAAATTTTACCAAAAGCTTTTCAGTTCTTCGGATTATCAAGTTTCATGTTTATTCATGTATTGGTTTTTAAGATCCAGCGCGCACAAACACACACAATCGGGACTGATCAGAGTTGATCACGCATGTGATTCAGATCATATATGTTAAAAAAAACACACACACACACGCAGACACAAACTTTTTCTGTCCAGAAATTGTTGAAATCGCCTCTAGGGACATCAAAACGGACATTTCCGTAAAAAAAAATTTGAAAAAATTTTCACGATCACAATACTTTCTCGTAATTTGTAATGGAGAAAGTAAAAAGTGCGCTCTTTCAGTTTATCGAACCAAAAGTAAAGGATGTCACTAAAAAAAAGCACTTCCGTTGACCCCGCAGGCGTACGCCACTGTGCATTGTTTCAAAGTATTTCAAAAGATTTCAAATACTTTTTGGCGCCTCCAAACGTAAATATTTTGCAAATTTAAAATACTTGTTGACCCCCTCCCCCCTAAGCGTTTTTGGCACAAAGATGTACTAATTTATTAGTCAAATTAATTCTAATCTCAAAACATTCATTGCTTTCGAATATATGAAAGTAGAAACCATTAATTTTTCCATTAAATTTAATGGTCGCCAACTTCTTCCTGTACCCATTGTGCGGCTTACCTGCGCAGGTATGCAAGTGCAAATCGGGCGCATTAAATCCATTCAGGGGACACGTCTGCAGTAATTATATTTATTTGCGACACATTTATTTATTTATTTATTCAACGCTTCGCGGAACCATCGAATGACGAGAAGCAGATGAACGACGACAGTTACCTCCGAGAGTGCACTAAAAGAGAAAACGCTAATGCCCGTACCGTTTTACCTCCAGTTAAATAATAACATGTATTAAGCATCATTAGACGGAATTATTTACGTTGGTGAATATGTGAATAGCTAAACGGATCGGTATTGTGTTACGATTTAAGGAGTTAATTGCTTCATAATCAGATGATGAGCTTTTGTGCACCGAACAATTGAGCCGCACACACGCTCACCAGAAGTATAAATTATGATTACGAAAATGGAGGAAATTATATTGTTTGTTCGCCCACTTGAATTACACCTCCGCTGATTTCGTGTGTTAGAAGAGCGTATTTTTAAAGAAAAAACGATTAAAACAGTGATTTATTAAATAAATTAGAAACAACCTCACTTGTTGCAGAAAGCATTAAATAAATTCAAAACATTTCGTTTTATTGAATTTATTTAGTGATTTATTGACTAGGCAGTAAAAATTTTCGTGCAAATTAGGTTGCATAAAACGCAAGTTTGCGTTGTTTAGTTCAGAAATTTCTTTTTGAAACACACCGTGTGGCATATTGTAGGCGCGGGAATCACACGATACACCAGTATTTCTGGTTGGAACAGCGGTAACCAGATAATCCTTCAAAAATTTCATCCACCATTACGTAGATGGTTATCGCCGATCCATAATAAAGAAATAACTTTGTCACACGTTCAAATTCCCAACCGAAATTTATGTCCTTATTTGTTTATTACAGAGAAGCGTATCGTCGGGACGATCTGCGTTTACGAAGAAGCGAAACCGAATATCATCGGTTACGCTTAGGATTAATTAATTGCTTCTAATAATTGCCGCAAGAATAAATGTCAATTTTAAGCCCGTGACGTGTTAGCGAAGAAAACTCGAAAATGGTAAAAGTTGAAAAAATCAACTTTTTTAATAATCATCGTATAGCAGCAATAAGTTATACCTTTTTTTTTCACCAGAAGAACGAGACAAATCGATTGGCGTTAAAGGAAAAATTGCAAAAAAGTTAGCAAGTCACTATGTACTTTATTGAAAATTTTGAAATGTTCCAGATTTTGAACTGCCACAGCGGCTAAACGAAGAAACCAAATCGAACGCGGTTGGAAAATCTGTGATCCTTGGGTCCTAATTAGTTGGTTTCATCAATACTTTGATGCAGCGGCGGCTCGTGGAACATGTTGATGGTAGAGCCATTTATAAATATACCCCCCCCCCTTCTTTTAGAAGAAAGAAAGAATGGTTTATCTTCCTAGACCAAAGTAACTGGCGAAAAAGTGTTTTAAGAAATAATTAAAAATTCTTGCTGAGCTTGAAACTACAGGTTGTGCCTTGGCTCCTTTTCTCTGATTAACGAGCCGCCCCTGATTTTTATGTTCTATGAAACAATAGAAACATTGATTGATCAACTTTTGAGAATTTTGGGCGCTGCATTTTTTTGCAGCGAGAAGTGCAGGTTTGCTCATTACAAAAATTATTTAAAACTGATTGAATTTTTAAGTTCTTTGAAAAAATCAAAACATTCTTTGATAAATTTTCGAGAAATTTAAGCGCCAGGTTAATAAAACGCATTTTTAGATTACGAATTTTTCCAAAACCATGAGAAGTGCAGACTTGCCCATTACAAAAGTTATTGAAAATTTGTTGTATTTTGATGTTCCATGAAAAATTAGAAACTTCGGTTGATCAATTTTTAAGATATTTGTGCGCTAAGATGAGAAATTACATTTTTTGCAGCGAGAACAAAAGATTATGAATTTTGATTGACACTGGAGGCGTTTACTTCGTGATACATTTTGAATGTATAAATCGAGTGATATTAACAAAGAAAGTGTTTTATTTATAATTATGAATTTTGCTAAAACTATGGCAAGTGCATGTTTGCTCATTATAAAAATTATTCAAAATTGATTGGATTTTTATGTTATTTGAAAAAAATGAAAACTTTCTTTAACAAATTTTCGAGAAATTTCAGCGTAAACTTAATAAAACGCATTTATTTGCAACGAAAACAAAGATTGCGAATTCTGCCAAAACTTATGGCAAGTGCAGACTCGCCCATTACAAAAATTATTTAAAACTTGTCGTATTTTGAAATGTCGTATGAAAAACAGAAACATTGTTTTATCAATTTTTGAGAAATTTTGTGCGCTAAGATGAGAAATAACATTTTTTGCAGCAAGAACAAAAGATTATGAATTTTGCCAAAATGCAGATTTTCCCATTACAAAAATTATTCGAAATTGATTGGATTTTATGTTTTTTGAAAAAAAAAACATTTTTTGACAAATTTTAGAGAAATTTTGGAGAAATTTAAGCGCAAATTTAATAAAACGAATTTATTGCAACGAAAATAAAAGATTACGAATTTTGCTAAATTATGACAAGTGCAGACTTGCTAATTACAAAAGTTGTTCAAAATTTGTTGTATTTTGATGTTTCGTAAAAAATAGAAATATCGATTGATCAATTTTTGAGAAATTTAAGCGCTATGATGAAAAATAGCATTTTAATTTAATTAAAATTGGCGATTTTTAATTTTTGACAAAAATCTGTAAAACTGTACCCCTTCTTACTTTTTATCAAAAATTGCATTTGAAATGATCTCCTGAAGAAACCACTGGTTCGATTCGGGGTTTCTATACGTCACCGTAAAGATCGCTTCAAGACCCTTCAGAAAATGTACTTGCGCAAGAACAAATGTCAATTTTAAGCCCGTGACGTGTCAGCAAAGAAAACTCGAAAATGGTAAAAATTGAAAAAATCAACTTTTTTAATAATCATCGTAGATCAATAAGTTATACCTTTTTTTCATCAGAAGAACGAGACAAATCGTTCGGAGTTAAAAAATTTCATCCAGGAAAAATTGAAAAAAAGTTAGCAAGTCACCATGAACTTTATGGAAAAATTTGAAATTTTGAACGGCCACAGCGGATAAACCAAGAATCCAAATCGAACGCGGTTTTCAAATCTGTGCTCCTTGGGTACTAATTAGTCGAATTTAATTAAAATTGGCGATTTTTAATTTTTGACAAAAACCTGTAAAACTACACAAGGGTCCCCCCTTCTTACTTTTTTTCAAAAATTGAATTTGAAATGATTTCCTGAAGAAACCACTGGTTCGATTCGGGGTTTCTATACGTCACAGTAAAGATCCCTTCAAGACCCTTCAGAAAAAGTACTTGCGCAAGAACAAATGTCAATTTTAAGCCCGTGACGTGTCAGCAAAGAAAACTCGAAAATGGTAAAAATCTAAAAAATCAACTTTTTTAATAATCATCGTAGAGCAATAAGTTTTACCTTTTTTTTCATCAGAAGAACGAGATAAATCGATTGGCGGTAAAAAAATGTATGTAGAAAAAATTCAAAAAAATTAGCAAGTCACCATGAACAATTTTGAAAAAAGTCGTTTTTTCCGGATTTTGAATCGCCATAGCGGCTAAACGAAGAATCCAAATTGAACGCGGTTTGAAAATCTGTGCTCCTTGGGTCCTAATTAGTAGGATTTAATTAAAATTGGCGATATTTAATTTTTGATCAAAACTTGAAAATCGATAGATCTTACTTTTGCTCAAAAATTGGTTTTGGAATAATTTCCTGAAGAAACCACTGCTTCGATTCGGGGTTTCTATACGTCACCGTAAAGATCCCTTCAAGACCCTTCAGAAAATGCACTTGCGCAAGAATAAATGTCAATTTTAAGACCGTGACGTGTTAGCAAAGAAAACTCGAAAATGGTAAAAATCTAAAAAATCAACTTTTTTAATAATCATCTTAGACGAATGAGTTATACCTTTTTTCATCAGAAGACTTTTAATTTTTGACGAAAACCTGAAAAACTACATAAGGGTCCCCCCTTTTTACTTTTGCTCAAAAATTGCATTTGAAATGATTTTCTGAAGAAACCACTGGTTCGATTCGGGGTTTCTATACGTCACCGTAAAGATCCCTTCAAGATCCTTCAGAAAATGTACTTGCGCAAGATCAAATGTCAATTTTAAGCCCGTGACGTGTCAGCAAAGAAAACACGAAAATGGCAAAAATCGAAAAAATCAACTTTTTTAATAATCATCGTAGAGCAATAAGTTGTACCAATTTTTTCATCAGAAGAACGAGAGAAATTTTGTATACACAATACATGATTACCCCAGTTTGTTACATATCCGTACATCCATTCACAAATTCCTTCAACAACGTCTTCAATTCAGTACTACATTGTTAACAATCTCACGATTACGCAGGACATCGTAAATTAAATTCAGTTATCGGCCCACTAACAATCGGATGGCATTCAACAACCATCGTGTTCCAGTTCCTTATCAATTTTATAGGATGGACGGAATGAATGAACGAGAGAGCGATTTTTCGTGTAGAAACCAACAGCTTTTGTAAACAAAAGTCTCCGTTGTTACCGACGCCTCAACTCAAAATAAGTGAGCCGTGATTAATATGGGACGAAACGTTACCTTTGTAAATATATATATATATATATATATATATATATATATATATATATATATATATATATATATATATATATATAGAAAAATCCTCGTATCAGGGAATCCGACCAAAAGGGGGTGGTTAATAAATCATCATTTATTTATCATAAAATCGAACTTTCGCCAATGTTTATTAGCTTCTTCAGGGATAACGATGGAAGATGTGAAAAATAAACCGTTGAACATACGGGATTAATGAAAAGGCTCAATGAAATAATAGTTAAACATATTAAAATTAGTTAAAAACGTTGATGTCGCAAGATTAAAATTTACAAACGTTACAAACACACATCGCCAGACATGCTTGTTCGAGGCAATACTTCCCTATATATATATATATATATATATATATATAAATTCCCATTTATGTCGTATTTACAATTGTGGACATTTTTTTTGTAAATATTCACCTTTGATTAGTTTTTGCAAAATAATATATTCCGAACTGCTCAATAAATTTCGAGCTTTCTGAATATAATTCATCGGGCGAAATTATTTGAATTATAAATTCGCGGCGGGACGGTTGCGTAAAAGTTTGAAACAATCATCATTATTTCCAGCGAATTTGCCGCGTTTCCGGCGCGCCAATAAAAGTATCGTAAAAATTTTTCGAATTTATCGCCGCGAGTTCTCTCCCCCAAAACACACAAATTCTCCATTGCCCTAATAAAGATCCGACAGAGGTAACGCGATAAATTCTATCCGTGTCAGTACTCGCGCAAGAGTTTTCACGTAATATTTTCGAAAACCGCCAGAGGGGCACTAAAAGTTCATACAGTTGTGCCGTAAAAAATGGTGCAACTACTCAAGAAAATGATGAGGGAATGGTATGGTGTATTACATAACTAGAGTTGTAAATAGGAAATTACGCGTAATTTCACGGTATGTACTATACTTTACCTACGACCTTGCAATAATTCGTTTAAACTCAAGTCTTGTTAGGGTGACAATAGCATGGTGTATTACATAACCAGAGTTATAAATAGTAAATTACGTGTAATTTCACGGTATGTACTATACTTTATCTACGACCTTGCAATAATTCGCTTTAACTAAAGTCTTGTTAGGTTGACGTTTGAATTTTCAAGGCTCTACTTAATGGCCGCGCCAAGGTATATAACTTTCTTACTTGTCACTTATGGATTTTTGAAGATTTTCGTTTTAATTTTTTGAGCATTTGAATGAAAACATCGCAGAAAAAAAATATAAAACGCGTAGAAAAATTCATATCTCCATTAAAAATTGTTGAATTAACAAAATCCAAATTGATTTTGAATAAGCGATCTTCGAACATTAAGGATATTTTTTAAGGATTTTTTGCGATGTTTTCAAGTGATCAAAAAATTAAAACTGAAATTTTCAAAAATTCATATCTCCATTAAAAATTGTTGAATTAACAAAAACCAAATTGATTTTGAATAAGCGATCTTCGAACATTAAGGATATTTTTTAAGGATTTTTTGCGATGTTTTCAAGTGCTCAAAAAATTAAAACTGAAATTTTCAAAAATTCATATCTCCATTAAAAATTGTTGAATTAACAAAAACCAAATTGATTTTGAATAAGCGATACTAAGCGGTGAAACATTTTGAAAATAATAAAAGATAAATAAAAAATTAACACTTGGTTTGGTCTGTGAAACAAACCAAGTGTGAGTTTTTGCCGCCGGGGTGCGAGGCAAAACTGCCGCCCCCTTTCAATGTGAAAAGGGGGGTAGAGAAAATTAATACCACCATTGATCGGAGCCAATTGTTTGCAAATTGTAAAAACCTATAAGATTTTGAGGGCATCAAGCTAAGAGGGCTGTTAGCATCGATGCTTCGGGCGCCTCTTAAGGCCTGCCGCCCGGATGCTGGGCACCCCTAACACCCCCGCTTGACGCGGCCCTGTACTTAATTACCATAGTGTATTCATATCAGCAAGAGTCAGGAATTTAATAGTGTAATTTTGCTGCTGGCGATAATTTAAAAAACATTTTCGAACCAAATTGGTTCGAAGATTTATTCAATTCGGCAAGTCGTTGCATCGCAAAAATTAAAAACCAATTCGGAGGAGACGTATCGGGGCCGAAATCACGTCCTGTAAATTTTATGAAGCGATTACCGCGCGCGTCAGGAAGCATCGTCCCCGATGACCATTAACGTCCCTCCGGTATCGTCTGGGCGTTATTGATGCGCTTCGGGGGTGATATTTTTAAATTAAATATTTAAATTACGAATACAAATAATAAAGTTTGTGCGTGCGTACCTGTGAGCCCGGCGCGGTTTTCAGTTAAGATTCCCGGCGAAGATACAATGAAAAAAATTTAAATTAATTGTCAGTAGCTTATTGGGAAGGTTGATGAATGAGTGATCTTCCCCGTAAACTAATTTCACCCTTGGCGGGCAGGTGGTTAATTGAATGTTGGCGCCGATTTTTATGGAAATTGATGAAATCCATGGGTTCGGGGAACGGGGACGGGGAGGTGTGATGCGGGCGGGCGAACAAACAATACCGACCCAAAATGAGTTTTTAATGTATTTCCTCTTTTCAGAAAAAAAAGCTAATTCAAAATGAATGGTTTTGAGCCTAAAAATAAAAACTTTAACACGTTGACCGGTGACTGACACTGAATGGGACCGCGTCAGTCACCGATGACTGACAGTGAGTACCTACCTTACATTTACTATTTAGCGCTGTCAGTCACGAATTAAATTTAATAAGCATATTCCTACTCATTTTATAAAATAAAAGTTAAAAACAAAGAAAACTTTTCTTGACATTTTACAAAATAACTTGTCGGTAGCCAATGTGTTAACTTTTACAGGCCGATTTGGTTTGACACTTATTAGTTACGCCACTGATTAACTATTATAATTTTGGGTTAATAAACGCTTTTGCAGTTTTTTTACTCGAAAATCAAGGAATTATTTAATATATACTAAACGCGTATTGCCAAAATCACGTTTTTTTCAATTATTTTCTAAACCCTTATAGATACCCATTTGATTTTTTTTATAAAAAATCATAAATAATTCAAGACAAATACTATTAAAATTCCAACCCCCTAGAACTACCCCCTCAAAAAAAGTATTGCCAACTCCACAAAAATTTTTTTTACAATATTTAATTTTTTCCTGAAAGCCGAAAACGTCCTCTACGGTCCCGTGAAAACCACAATTTTCCAACTCACCCCTGGACTCGGGGGTGAATTTTTGAAAATCGATGTAGAGGTTTACGCCAAATGCTAAGGGTTTTTTTGGGTTTTCGAGTTGGAACGTTCGGATACGGCTCAAAAAAATCCCAAATACATGGCGGCACGACGGCCACTTCTGTGTTGGAAGTGCTCCTCTCCGTTCGCGAGCTGCGAATAATTTGGACGAAGCAAAAGCTAAAGTACTCCAAATAATGTCGCAATTTAGCAATTGGTGTGAACAAAACAAATTAGTGGTAAATACTAATAAAACAGTAATAATGCATATGACAAACGTTCATAGGAAAAATATTCAATCAACATTTATGTTTAATGGTCAACAAAGAGAAATTGTAAAGTGCGCTAAATATTTGGGAATAGTTATAACGATCACATTGAATGTACCTGCTCTAAAATTAATAAATCTTACTATTTAATTTCAAGAATTAAGAGTCAGTTTCATAAAGATTATATCATCAATATCTATTATGCGCTAGTCTATTCACAACTTTCTTACAATATTTGCGTTTGGGGTCGATCCACCGAATTAAATAGATTATTGATATTGCAAAAAAGAATTATTCGCTTAATTTTCAACTTAAAATACACAGAAACTTGCAAACCGACATTTATTCACCACAAAATATTAACCCTCCCGTGTATTTATATATTCAATATTTTAAATTATATTCATCGCAATAAATCATTATTTCAAAAACATCGAGACATCCACAATTACACAACCCGCAACAAGGAAAAAATAGTATCATTCAAACATAAACATACATTTTTTGAAAATTCTCCACAACAATCTGGAATTGATCTTTATAACAAACTCCCTCAATCTTGGTCAATACTTTCTAATAGCAGTTTTAAGTTTACATTGAAATCATTTTTACAACAACATGCATTTTATAGCATTGTAAATTTTAAAAATCATGAATTCTCTTAGAAGCATCCATTTGAGTTCACTTTAAATTTAACAGATGTTACATTAGTAGTTTGATTATTTTTATGTTATATTTTTATGTATACAAACTTTATTGTATTTTATTTATTTTATCATATATGTCAATTATATATTAATTGTATTGACTTGTCTAATATTGTTAACCAGCAATGAAAAGACCAATAAACTCTAAATCTAAAAATCTAAAACCCTTTCTCTGCAGAGGTCGCTTTTTTCGTGCTTCATCGAGCAGGGCCGCGCCCCCTTTACAGTAGCAACTTTAATTTTTATAGAATTTTATAGAACGAAGTCTCTTCTATATTTTATGTTTCTTACGAATTTTTGATATCTCCAATCCTTAAAGAGTTATTCAAAGAAAACCACCCCCAACTTCAATAAAAAAAAATATACTAAACGCGTAAGGCGAAAATCACGTTTTTTTCAAATATTTTCTAAACCCTTGTAGATATCGATTTGAAATTTTTATGAAAAATCAAAAATAATTCAAGACAAATACTATTAAAATTTCAATCCCCTACAAAAAAAAGTGTTGCCAACTCCACAAATTTTTTTTTTTTTACAATATTTATTTTTTTCCTGAAAGCCGAAAACGTCCTCTACGGTCCCGTGAAAACCGCAATTTTCCAACTCATCCCTAGACTCGGGGGTGAATTTTTGAAAATCGATGTTTCGCGATGCAGAGGTTTACGCCAAATGCTAGGGCTTTTTGGGTTTTCGAGTTGGAACCTTCGGATACGGCTCAAAAAATCCCAAATACATGGCGGCACAACGGCCACTTCTGTGTTGGAAGTGCTCCTCTCCGTTCGCGAGCTGCAACCCTTTCTCTGCAGAGGTCGCTTTTTTCGTGCTTCAGCAAGCGGGGCCGCGCCCCCTTTATAGTAGCGACTTTAATTTTTATAGAATTTTATAGAACGAAGGCTCCTTTATATTTTATGTCTCTTACGAATTTTTGATATCTCCAATCCTTAAAGAGTTATTCAAAGAAAACCACCCCCAACTTCAATAAAAAAAAATATACTAAACGCGTAAGGCGAAAATCACGTTTTTTTCAAATATTTTCTAAACCCTTGTAGATATCGATTTGAAATTTTTATGAAAAATCAAAAATAATTCAAGACAAATACTATTAAAATTTCAATCCCCTACAAAAAAAAGTGTTGCCAACTCCACAAAAAAAATTTTTTTTTTGCAAGATTTATTTTTTTCCTGAAAGCCGAAAACGTCTTCTAGGGTCCTGTGAAAACCGAAATTTTACAACTCACCCCTAGACTCGGGGGTGAATTTTTGAAAATCGATGTTTCGCGATGCAGAGGTTTACGCCAAATGCTAGGGCTTTTTGGGTTTTCGAGTTGTAACGTTCGGATGCGGCTCAAAAAAATCCCAATTATATGGAGGCACAACGGCCGCTTCTGTGTTGGAAGTGCTCCTCTCCGTTCGCGAGCTGCAACCCTTTCTCTGCAGAGGTCACTTTTTTCGTGCTTCAGCGAGCGGGGCCGCGCCCCCTTTACAGTAGCAACTTTAATTTTTATAGAATTTTATAGAACGAAGTCTCTTCTATATTTGATGTATCTTACGAATTTTTGATATCTTTAATCCTTGAAGAGTTATTCAAAGAAAACCACCCCCAACTTCAATACAAAAATTCTAGAGCGGCCATTTTTAATCCCACGTGAAAAATTTAAACGGCATGTCATTCGGAATTTTATTTTGTGTCGAAAAGGTAGGAATTATATTTTTTGCGGGGCGCACTGTTTACGATCTACGGCCAATTTTCGATTGTTTTCCGGGAATTTTTCCAAGAATTTTTTTTTTTTTAATTAAAAATCTGACTACGGCAAATCAGCCGTCGATTTAATCCGTATCAAAGATCTCAATAAAGTTTTTCAATCCGATTTTTAGTTTGATGACGATGTATACGGAAGGGAGAAGCAAAATTGAGCAGCGGGGCACAACTTTTTTTTTTCTCCGATCAGAAATCTGATTACACCACCGGAAAGCCCTTCTCAAAGCCTTTCCTGTACATCCTGGACAATTTAAAACTATTCTATCCTCTCCGCAAAAGACCCCTCTACAACAGTTATTCTCATTATTTTTTGATTTTTATAATCGTTCGCGAGTTATGAATTTTTTTATGTGTCAAGGCACCATATTGTTCATTTTTCATGGAAATTTGAGTGAAGATCGTATGACACGGATTCGGCTAAAAGTTTCACCAAAGATACCTTTTGCCTGAAGGGGCACCACGTGACAAGTATTTCATCTCTGGGCGCCCCCGTTTCGGGGGGGGGGGGTGAGCGATTCAAGATTATTTTTCGGAAGTCTTTATGCCTTTAGTTTTGACTCTAAACAGTCTGTCAAAGCTCAGGTGTATTCGCAACGTGTTCCCCTACAATATTTATGTTGGAACATTTTTTGATTTGTTGCTCCCTTAACGGGACACGATTTTTCAAAGATTGACCTCATTGTTTCCACCTGTTTTCAAGTTTCTGTCAGATTGAAAATTTTCAGATTTAATGACAATGACACGACATGCTTAAAGTCGCGGGCTTAGGTTAGGAACCTATCAGCTGTGCGTCAGACATGACATTTACTGACATATCTGAAACAAGGTTATGATTGCACAACATTTTCAGATTTTATGACATTGACATGACATGCCAAATTTGCGGGCTTAGGTTATGAACCTATCAGCTGTGCGTCAGACATGACATTTACTGACATATCTGGAACAAGGTTATGAATGCACAACATTTTCAGATTTAATGACATTGACATGCCATGCCAAATTTGCGGGCTTAGGTTATTAACCTATCAGCTGTGCGTCAGACATGACATTTACTGACATATCTGGAACAAGGTTATGAATGCACAACATTTTCAGATTTAATGACATTGACATGACATGACAAAGTCGCGGGTTTAGGTTAGGAACCTATCAACTGTGCGTCAGACATATCTGAAACAAGGTTATGATTGCACACAATTTTCAGATTTAATGACATTGACATGACGTGCTTAAAGTTGCGGGTTTAGGTTAGGAGTCTTCATGCCTTCAGTTTTAACTTTTTTTTTGTCGTTCGTCACCAGTTACTTTGCTCAATTTTAAAAGGATACGTAAAGACGACGGCGCAGCGCAGCGGAGCCGTTGTTCGTCACCGATAACTTTGCTCAAATTTAACAGGCCACGCACGGACGACGGCGCAGCGCAGCGGAGCCGTCGTTCGTCACCAGTTAATTTTCTTAATTTTATATTTTACTATTTCACATTAAGAATACAATTTCACATACAGCAACTTAAGCTTAAAAAACTAGTTAATTTTTAATTATTAATATATACTAAACGCGTAAGGCCAAAATCACGTTTTTTTCAAATATTTTCTAAACCCTTATAGATATCGATTCGAAATTTTTATGAAAAATCAAAAATAATTCAAGACAAATACTAAAATTTCAACCCCCTAGACTACCCCCTCAAAAAAAGTATTTCCAACACCACAAAACATTTTTTTTTACAATATTTATTTTTTTCCTGAGCCGAAAACGTCCTCCAGTTGATACATACTAAACGACTAAAAGTGTTTAATTTTTCGTTATCTTCAACATTTGATAAAATATTTTTTTATATGTCCATATTGAGCTGGCCCAAGGCGGATGGATAAAATAGGGGCAATATTTTTGTTATGTTTTTTGACACATTTACAAATGTGGATCAAATTTACAACATCTTACAACATTCTTCAATGAGCGTAAATTGATTAATTAGTATTCAGGAAGTCGACAGTTCTTAAATCAACTAAAACTGATTTTATAGATTCAATTTTCGTCCAGATTCGATCGATCTGATAAGGCGGCGACATTTGCATTAATTTGCATCTAGATTGTAATTAATTTATAAGTGCGGACAGAGTAATTAGATATTTACAAATCGTGAACGGTCTTATTTACGACGTCTGGGTGGTGCGGGAGCGCTCCGGCGGCGCGTCTTCGGCGCGCGCCCTCCTCGTCGTCGTCGTCGCCTCCTGTAACTTCCCGAAAAGTGTCCGTTCCGGCATCCGGAGCGCCGCATCTCGCCAAAACGGAAAACATCCCCCCCGCATAGTTTTTGGTATTAGTTGTGCAAGTTTGGGAAGGTGTGTAGGCGTAGTGGGGGCGAGATAGATCGAAGGCATCGCGACGGCGACGGCGACGCCGGTATATAGGGTCAGTCAGTGTGCCGACGCTTATCGACCGACGCAGGCACGCCGCCACCGAAACCGCCACTTTTCGACACTTTTCGACCACGCGCCGGCTACACGACCCAATGCGGCCACCGTAGACACATGTACGACACAGACAGGTATGTCTTAAGTAGTTTTCTTTTAATTGTAACGTATTTATAAATAATTTAACTAAAAAAAAGTGAGCCCGCGATCCTAAAAATTTTATCGTTACCACTGCATGCCTATTAAAAAATATTCAATTGTGCGCTCGTGATAAGAAAATTAGATTAATAAAAAAATAAAAAAACCCTTCAATTTTCCATTTAAAAATATTTAATTTCGGCATTTAATAATAATACCAGTTAATAATAGTGATGTACCAAAATTGTTTTTGAATGTATCTGTAAAATGTGTAAATTACTATAAATAAAGATATTTTTATATAATAATGATAAACTATGCGCTCGTGATAAAAAAAATATCTGCCCCTGGTTTTTATTTAAAAATATTCAATTTTGCCATTTATTAATAAATTATGCGCTCGTGGTCCTCCCTTTAATTTTTTCTTTCCTATTTTTGGCTTTGGTAATTAAACCATTAGCCATCGCTTCAATTTTAAATAAAATACTGATTATCAAAGTTTTCGGCCTACTAAAAAATATTTCATTATGTAAAATAATGTTCTAAAATAAAAGTGCTTTTGTTACATTTGATGTTGTTTGCATAACCAAATTTTCTGTGCGATTTTATTCCAAAACTAGGAAAAATCTGCTAATGGTATATTTATTAATCATTTCGTTTTTAAATATATTACCTGTAATTAACAGGCATATGATAAAGTGATGTTAGTTTGTTAATCTGATGGCTATCGGCTCTTAACTCTACCCTCTCGAACATCGAGATTAAATTTGTGCGTTTACATAATATTGTTTACTAAACCTTTTAATTTTTTTCCTATTTGCTGTTGGCTTTTATTAGTAACTAATTTAAAAAAAAATGTGGATATTCGTTTTAAAAAAAATAATGTGAAGATATTTGTTCCATCTTTATTAACTTTTATAAAAACTAATTTTAATTCAAATTGAGGATTTTCGTTTTAAAAAATTAAGGATATTCCTTTTTTTTTAAATAAATTGTGGATATTCGTTAAAAAATAATGTGAAGATATTTGAAGAACTTTTATAAAAACTAATTTAAAAACAAATTAAGGATATTCGTTTTTAAAAATTAAGGATATTCGTTTTTTTTAATAAATTGTGGATATTTGTTAAAAAATAATGTGAAGATATTTGTTTCATCTTTATTAACTTTTATAAAAAACTAATTTAAAAACAAATTAAGGATATTCGTTTTTAAAAATTAAGGATATTCGTTTTTTTTTAAATAAATTGAGGATATTCGTTTCATCATTAATAAATTTCTGTGATCGCTTGTTATAAATAAAATTGTATAATTTTTGTTAAATTATCGGTAGATCAAATCGGCGAGGAAAAACTAACGTAAACATTCAAATAATTAAATTAGACTAATATTGAAGTAATTTTTTTTTCTATTTTTTTATTGATGTCGCAACCGGAAACAACAATTCACTTGGGTAAAAAAATTCTAAGGCTTAATTCGCCAATTATTGATCTAGGTATCAAGGCGCACCGTCACAACCGGAAGTGCCAGTTAATTTACTAAAAAAAATTGACAGCTTAATTTGTCAATTAGACCGATATTCGCAAGAAATATTTGTTCCTTTTTGTTATTGTTGCCGGCGGCAACCGGAAGTGCAAACTAATTTAGTTAAAAAAACTGATAGCTTAATTTATCAGAAAAAAAATTTTTCCTTTTTGTTATTGTTGTCGGTATCAACCGGAAGTGCCAATTAATTTAGTTAAAAAAATGAAAGTGTAATTCATCAATTAGACTAATATTTACGTGAAATTTGTTTTTTCCTTTTTGTTATTGTTGTCGGCATCGAAGCGCTTTGCCACAACCGGAAGTGCCAATTAATTGAGTAAAAATTTTGAAAACTTATATTCAGGTGAATTTTTTTTCGGCATCAAGGCTCCCTGCCACAACCGGAAATGACAATTAAATTAGTAAAAAATTTGTTTTTTCTTTTTGTTATTGTTGTCGGCATCAAAGCGATGTGCCACAACCGGAAGTGCCAATTAATTTGGTAAAAAAATTTAAAAGCTAAATTTGTCAACTAGACTATTATTGAAGTGCATTTTTTTCTTTTTTTTTATCGGCATTAAAGCGCTTTACCACAACCGGAAGTGCCAATTAATTTAGTAAAAATTTTGAAAACTTATATTGAGGTGTATTTTGTTTCGGCATCAAGGCTCCCTGCCACAACCGGAACTGACAATTAAATTAGTAAAAAAATTGTTTTTTCCTCTTTGTTATTGTTGTCGGCATCAAAGCGATGTGTCACAACCGGAAGTGCCAATTAATTTGGTAAAAAATTTAAAAGCTAAATTTGTCAACTAGACTATTATCGAAGTGTATTTTTTTTCCTTTTTTTTTAATCGGCATCAAAGCGCTTTGCCACAACCGGAAGTGCCAATTAATTTAGTAAAAATTTTGAAAACTTATATTAAGGTGCATTTTTTTTTTCGGCATCAAGGCTCCCTGCCACAATCGGAAATGACAATTAAATTAGTAATAAATTTGTTTTTTCCTTTTTGTTATTGTTGTCGGCATCGAAACGATGTACCACAACCGGAAGTGCCAATTAATTTGGTAAAAAAAAATTAAAAGCTAAATTTGTCAACTAGATTATTATTGAAGTGCATTCTTTTTCTTTTTTTTTTAATCGGCATCAAAGCGCTTTGCCACAACCAGAAGTGCCAATTAATTTAGTAAAAATTTTGAAAACTTATATTGATTTTTTTTCGGCATCAAGGCTCTCTGCCACAACCGGAAATGACAATTAAATTAGTAAAAAAATTGTTTTTTCTTTTTGTTATTGTTGTCGGCATCAAAGCGATGTGCCACAACCGGAAGTGCCAATTAATTTGGTAAAAAAATTTAAAAGCTAAATTTGTCAACTAGACTATTATTGAAGTGCATTTTTTTCTTTTTTTTTATCGGCATTAAAGCGCTTTACCACAACCGGAAGTGCCAATTAATTTAGTAAAAATTTTGAAAACTTATATTGAGGTGAATTTTTTTTCGCCATCGAGGCTCCCTGCCACAACCGGAAATGACAATTAAATTAGTAAAAAATTTGTTTTTTCCTTTTTGTATTGTTGTCAAAGCGCTTTGCCAGAACCGGAAGTTTCAATTAATTTGGTAAAAAATATTAAAATCTAAATTTGTCAACTAGACTATTATTGAAGTGCATTTTTTAAAAAAAAATTTTAATCGACATCAAAGCGCTTTGCCACAACCGGAAGTGCCAATTAATTTAGTAAAAATTTTGAGGTGCATTTTTTTTCAGCATCAAGGCTCTCTGCCACAACCGGAAATGACAATTGAATTAGTAACAAATTCTGAAAGCTTAATTCGTCGATTCATATTGAAGAGTAATTTTAATTTTCTATTGGCATTAAAGCGCTGTTCCACAACCGGAAGCGCAATCGAGTGAAAAATAAATAAAAGCATAATTTGTTAATTGGATTGATATTAAAGTGCATTTTTTCTTTTATTTATTGATATCGGCATTAAGGCGCTCTGGCACTACCGGAAGTACCAAATAATTTTGTAACAAAAATTGAAATCTTAATTCGTCCATTAAACTAATATTGATGTGGTAAATAAAACACATGTGTTGAGAATTTTCACAAATTTTTAATGTCAACACAATAACACAATATTTAATATTGAAGTGCAAATTTTTTTCATTTTTTTTATTCATATCGATATTAAGGCGGTCGGCCCCAACCGGAAGTATCAAATAATTTAGTGAATAGTTTTGAAAAAACTTGATTCGTCAATTAGGCTAATATTGAGGTGCATTTTTTTTTCTATTTCTTTTTTCGTTTCGGCATCAAGGCTTTCTGCCACAACCGGAAGTGTGAATTATTTTAGTAAAAACAATTGTAAGCGTAATCGTCAATTAGACTAATATTAAAATTCAAAATGTTTTTTTTGTTGATCTTGGCACCAAGGCGCTCTGTCACAACCGGAAGTGCGTATTAATTTTTTAATTTTTTTTTGTTGATGTTGGAATCAATGCGCTCTGCCACAATCGTAAGTGCCAATTTTTTAAAGCGTATTTCGTCAATTCGACCAATATTTTTTCTTTTTTTGCCAAGGTACTCTGCCAGAACTGGAAGTGCCAATTAATTTTTTTTTCATTTTTTTATTTATGTTGGCATCAATGTGCTCTGCCACATTTTTTTCTCTTCTTGTCAAAGCACCACAGCCGGAGGTGCTAATTCATTTTTTTGTTGATGTTGGCAACAATGCGCTCTGCCACAATCGGAAGTGCCAATTTTTTAAATCTTAATTCGTCAATTGTAAGCGTAATCGTCAATTAGACTAATATTGAAGTAAAAAATGTTTGTTTTTTATTGATATCGACATCGAGTCGCTCTGCCACAACCGGAAGTGCCAATTAATTTAGTAAAAAAATTTGAAAGCTTCATTCGACAATTAGACTAATATTAAAATTCAAAATGTTTTTTTTTTGTTGATGTTGACACCAAGGCGCTCTGAATTAATTTTTTCATTTTTGTGCTCTGCTACCACAATTCTGCCAATTCTTGAAAGCTTAATTCGTGAATTGGGCCAATATCGAAGTGCAATTTTTTTTATCAAGGCACTCTGCCACAACAGGAAGTGCCAATTAATATTTTTTTATGTTTGTTATTAATGTTGGCATCAATGCGCTCTTCCACAATCAGAAGTACAAATTCTTTGAAGCGTAATTCGTCAATTGGATCTTTTTTTTTGTCAAGGTACGCTGCCACAACTGGAAGTGCCAATTATTTTTTTTTCATTTTTTTATTCATGTTGGCATCAATGCGCTCTGCCACAATCGGAAGAGTCAATTTTTGAAAGCCTAATTCGTCCACTGGACCAATAATGATGTGCATTTTTTTTTCTTTTTTTATCAAGGCAACCTGCCACAACCGGAAGTGCCAATTCATTTTTTTATTGATGTTGGCATCAATTCGCTCTGCCACAATCGGAAGTGCCAATTTTTTAAAGCTTAATTCGTCAATTGGACCATTTTTTTTTCTGTTCTTATCAAGGCACCACAGCCGGAAGTGCTAACTCATTTTTTTTGTTGATGTTGGCAACAATGCGCTCTGCCACAATCGGAATTAAGCTTTAAAAAAGTGGCACTTTTAAAGCTTAATTCGTCAATTGGACCAATATTGAAGTGCCATTTTTTTATCAAGGCACTCTGCTACAACCGGAAGTGCCAGTTAATTTAGTAAAACAATTTTAAAGCTTAATTCATCGATTTCGTCGATTAGACTAATCTTGAAGTGTAATATTTTTTTCTTTTTATTATTGATGTCGGCATCAAGGCTCTCTGCCATAACCGGAAGTGCCAATTAATTTAGTAAAAAGTTTTGAGTATAAAGTATAATTCGTCACTTAGACTAATATTGCAGTGCAATTTTTTTGCCGAAGTGCCGATTGATTCTTTAATTTGCTTTTTTTGTCGATGTTGGCGTCAAGGCGCTCTGCCACGGCACGACCGGAAGTGCCAATTAATTTAGTAGAAAAATTTGAAAGCTTTATTCGTCAATTGGACTAATATTGAGGTGCATTTTTTTTTCTTTTTTATCAAGGCGCTGTCACAACCGGAAGTGCCCATTAATTTAGTTAAAAAAAAAATGAAAGCTTAACTCGCCAATCAACTAATTTATTTGCGAGCATGGTATTAACGGTTTTAGTTTAAACGCAATATTTTGTTTTGGTTTATTTTTATATATTTTTTAAAATTTCATACTTTTTACTTTCTTCGTTACGAAGTACGAGAAAGTATTGGGATCGTGATTTTTTTTTCAAAAAATTTTTTTACGGAAATATCCGTTTTGGGGTCCCTAGATGCCATTTCAACAATTTCTGGAAAAAAAAAAATTGTGTCTGTGTGTGTGTGTGTGTGTGTGTGTGTCTGTGCGCGCTGTATCTCAAAAACTAATAGACCAATTGATATGAAACTTTCAACATACGTCTTATTTGATAATCCGAAGAACTGAAAAGCTTTTGGTAAAATTTCGTACACCGGAAGTGGGTTTTTTGCCAATATTTCCTTAAATATGAAAAATATCACAAAAATATTTATACAAATATTGAAGACAACAAAGAAATGAACATCTTTGGTTTGAAAATATTTTTCATAAAATCATCGTTATTCGAGAAAAAAATGTATTAATATTTTTTTAATTTCTGGTATATAATTATAAAACACTAATAGTTACAGCAAATTTATGTTAACAATAAATGTAGAGAATGCCAAAATGAACAATTTATGAGGAATAAGCTTTTGTCGAAATCTCTTTAGTTTTTCAGTAAACTGAGTTTTTGAATTTGAAGTATAATTTTTCCATCTTTCATAATTTTGACGTTTTAAACGTCAGTTTCATCCGAGTCTACGAACCCTTCGATGCACATTTAAAATATGATTTAAATTGAAAATAAACCATGAAAACGTAAATATAAATGATACCATCAAGTCGGAGAAAGTAACATGATGGCCACATCACCATTTTTTTTTATATATGATTTTATATATGATACTGTTTAGGATTATTATTACGGGAGGTAACAGTCTGATATTTTATGCTGATCTATATTCGTTTTTGTTAACCGATTATTTCTTTATTTTTACTTCACTTTTCCGTTACCTCCAAACGAGGATTAGCTTTTTGAATTTATTGCAAACTTTTTTTTTAACATCCGTATTTAAAGTGCATATTTTCTTGACACTTGTCAGCCACCTTCAGAAGTCTGAAATCGATTAGCATCCAATCACTTAAAACTATTTATTAACACAAACGCGCGCATAAATAAACTCGACTCGATTATGAAAGTCTTCTTCTTATTTATACACTTTAAACGGCCCCCACGCTGCGATTCCATTATTCGCCTCTTCTTTTATACAATTTGTTGAATGCACGAAGTATCCGAACAGTAGTTTCCGCCAGAAAAATACAAATGAGCGCCTGATTTATGCAGATTTATTCATAATTCGTGGATAACATATTTTCCCGCAATAAAAAAAGCAAACAAACAGTTTCAGTTGTGACACACTTCAACTCCTAGAAGTACAATTTAAATATAACCGAGGAGTGTTTTACTTATGCACATTTGAAATCGGTATCAATGTTTCTCTACCTAGAGGGGGTCGTGACATTTACAACTCAGCCGTAAAACAGGAATTACAGCACAGTTTATAGGAAAAATACGAGATGGTGAGATTTAGAGAAACCGACATGAATGATTTCTAAAAAGGTAATTGTAGAAAATCTTGGTTTGAGATTGACGAAATAAATCAAGTGTGGGTTATTAACAACGTTACTTGTGTTTTTGATTTCCAAAAACTTTAAAATATAATTATAATTGATAGCCCTTATTTGCTGCAGAAGCATTAAACGAATTAAGGACTGATTTGAAATCCAATTCTTACTTCTAAACTGTTTGTGTTGGCCAGGCTTTCAAGATCTTCTGTTTACTGACGTAGTCTCCTGAAGGGTAATTTGAAAATGATTTGAAATTAAATTTGAAAAATTTTATATACGTCGGCCTGTATTACTACCAAAATGACAATAATACAAATTCTCATTGTGTGGATTCAAGGATTAAAATCAAGGATTAAAATCCCACAAAGGAATTACCGATAAACCCACTTCAATTCGTTTCCCCTTGAGGGTCCAAGTTCAATTGATGTTTTTGTTTTCGCAACACGTGCTTTAAAAAAAATGGCTGTTACTAGCTAAACTATTAAATAATCATTCCTCAATGCACATTTGGTTCGTAATCTTATTTAATCCCACCATAACACAGCATAATTTATAAAAAAAAAAATCGATAAATTTGGTGATTCGGTTAAAATATAAAAACAATTGTCATCGACTTGAAACTTTTGAAAATTACTCAATTCATTCGGAATTAGGATTTTAAGAAAATTTGCAAAGATCATATCCTATTTTCTTTAATAATTGCACGTTAACAGAGCTTAATGTTATAAAAAACTCAATTAACTTTGCTGACTTGAAAAAAATGTAAAAACAACTGCCATCGACTTGAAATTTTCCAAATCTGCTCAAAATGCATTCGAGATTATGATTTCCTGAAAATCTGCAAACAGCCTATCATTCATTTTTGAATTTATTCCACTTGAACGGAGCGTAATGTTGTAAAAAAAATCGACAAATTTGGCGATTCGAATAAAATATAAAAACAATTACCAACTACTTGAAATTTTTCAAATTTGCTCAAAATGCATTTCAACAAAAGTAAAATATGCAAATGCACTACTGTGTACAGTGTACACCTTTTAGAACTAAACACGTTTTCTCGCCCCTACTGAAAAATCTATCCAAAACATCTGTTCCTCGTTCACTCTATTATGTCCAGTTGGTGAACGTGCCAATTGTGATAATGGCGCAGAATAACAATAAATAATTCTGAAACTGGTGATAAGTTATTACCTGTTTTGGGAAAATTTGGGTCCGAAGCAGCAATTGAGATCTGAGTAAAATATACGGCTTGCAGTACCGACAAGAATGACGTTTCTAAGAAAAAGGAACACCTAGTCTGCAGGTGTAAAAATCAAACAAGAGCCCAGGTAGATGACTTCTCGAACACTCAATTACCGCTCGGTCCAGGATTGCGTAAAAGAATGCCACAAGTGAAAAGTTAGATTCAAAATCATTGAAAACTGTAAATCTAGGTTGACTACTTGTAGATAATAAATAAACTGCATGACGGAAATAATAAGATCAAAATTGATTCCACATAAAAAATATTGTTTACAGGAAAATGATTGTTTATTTTAATTCCAAGTATTAAACTATTTCAATATCACGATTCGTGGCACTCTATCTGATACAATCTATATCACTGATTCCGACAGCAATCGACGAATATTTTTAGAAATTATTTAAATTCCTCAGATAACGTTTTGTTATTTTAAACTTGAGAAAAAAAAATCTTGCAGTGACTTGCAAAAATGATGTATATCTCGTTAATCCACGAAGGTAAAGTCTAAAAAAAAAACGTTACATAATTTTTTTTATAAAATAATTTCCGTATATTGATATTTATCAAATTCTATAATCTTTGATGTGAAACTGTAAATTGTAGTAATTGTAAAATATTAAACCAATCGAGTTAACCTGTACACCAATTTCACAGCCAACTGAATAATGCATTGCCCCGTTTCGTTTCGGATCCTCCGGGACGATAAGAATCAACTTTGAAGTTCATTAAAGGGTAAACCGTTGTGTTATTTGCGTGAAATGACCGGTCACGATTCGTAGCAATGCAGTCGTCACGTAACTTCACCCCCGAGTTACCTTTTAATCAATCGAACCATGACCCTCCGAGTCCCGGAGTACGGTATAGACTCCGGATTTTCAGGTCATCGATTTCCAGAAAATTCGTCCCCGCGGGTACATAAATTATGCGAAGCCGAGCGCCGCCGCCGCCGAGAGCTATTTTTACACGCCAAGTAGATCAGGAATTGCCCTCCTGAAACATTCATGGCCATTGTCTTCGAGGAAAAGAGGAAGTCGCCCTCAAAGGTGGCCCTCGCCCCATTAAATCTTCACGGGATTTTGTAACACAATTTTGTTGTTAGCTGCTGAAGCTTTCGGTCTTTGAAAATGGTTTGTAATTTATCTCATCACCACAATATATTCATAGACGAGGAGGAAGCGATAGTCACTATCAATTGCAGAAATTTCAAATTGTCAACAAATCACAATTATAACAGTAATTTATTTTTTTATTTTTTTATTTTTTTATTTTTTTATTTTTTTATTTTTTTATTAACCCGCCAATTAACCGGTCTGTGAGACCGGGTTTGTCGAGTACCTTTATTCTCCGTTATTGTTTTTTGTTGCAATTTCGAGTAGCTGCCGCATTGCAGAGCTTAAATTGATTAAATATCTTTGTTTTATTATCAAAGAGCATAAATTTAAAAAAAAAAACATGAACTATTAGTAACACGTTTTGAAAAATCTTCAGTTGAAGACCGGCGTCACCATTAAATTTGCGTCACCAGTGGCGGGTTAACTTTACATATCCTGTTAATATGGTAACCATCCTTCTATGTCTATATTTTCAATATTGGCACCGAAACAAAACCAAAATAAACATGAGACAAGAGTTTGAGAATCAAATTAATTATTCGGATATTCCAATCCAATTCTGGGATATTTAAATTCGTATGCTAATTATATACGGCTAACATCATCGTACTCAGATATCTCGACATTTATCTAAATGTGCAGATAATTACCAGTGTTAATGTCTTCATTCAAAAAGACCAGAAACGTGCCCAAGATTATTTTTTTTAGTTGATGGCCTGAAGGAGTTAGATCCATAAAATGATCAAAATGTATAATAATATTCAATTGGCTGAAAGACCGCGGCTCGATAGCCGTTGAACAGAAAAAGAAAGTTTATACTGTGTACCTTTCTTTTATTCACATACAGTATTTTATTTTTTATTTTTGTAATGTTCAATTATTACCAGAAAAAATATTTACAGTAATTTGCGTTGTAGGTATTATCATATCATTGTCATTATTTTTAGAAGCTGAATTTTTTTCTTCTATTTTTCCATGCCATAAAAAACAAGAGTTTCTTCGAATTTCTTAATTATTTATGTGACAAACACATCCGCAGCAAATTATACCCTTCTTTTGTAATTTGTGTACTGTGGCAATTGTGAAATAAATTAATATAAATATGAATATGAGTTGATAATACTGGTAACACGGATTAATTTTTTTATTTTTTATTTTTGACTCAATTTTGGTCTAAAATTTCGATTTCTTTAGCTTAAATTTTCGTTTTTATTACTCAACTCTCTTAAAATAAACACAACGTGTCGAATGAGAAAAAAAAATTCAGTACAATTTTTTTTTTATTTTGGATCCAAATTTTTGATTTTTTGACCTAAATTTTCGTTTTTTTGACTTAAATTGATTTTTTTTTAATTACCATTCGCGCCATACTAATTATCCATATGCGAGGCCCCCAATTGATCGAGTTGCCATTGCTAGGGTTTGCATCCCATTACGTCACTACCACGGTTATATGTATGTATATTCTTATGAGTTAATTCGTCGAATGTAAATAATTCTTCGAATGTAATTTTTTTTTGACTTAGGCTGAGCCATTCAGTCACACACGGCTGTTATTTTTGAAATTTCTATACTTGTATCAATAAGTGAATAATGTAAGACATATACAACAACCACGGATCCGAGCGAAAATTTCTCGATCCCCGAAAAATCTTCCGCCCGGGATGGAAATCGAATCCACACGGCCGCGGTGCAGCCGGCACAAGCGCTCGGCTCTTCCCACTACACCAACGGACCGCCCTCGAATGTAAATAATTCTTCGAAAATAAATTCTTCGAAGGTAAATAATTCTTCGAAAACAATTTCTTCGAAAGCGAATTTTTCAAAACCAATTTCTTCGACAGTAAATTTTTCGAATGCAAATTATTCGAAAATAAATTCTTCAAATGAACAATTCTTGGAAGAGAGAGTTTTTCAAATTTTCAATACATAATCAAATAATATATAGTTAAATACAAATACCAACTGATCACGTGAAGCGAATTTTTCAAAACCAATTTCTTCGACATTAAATTTTTCGAATGCAAATTATTCGAAAATAAATTTTTCGAATGAACGATTCTTGGAAGAGAGAGTTTTTCGAATTTTCAATACATAATCAAATAACATATAGTTAAATACAAATACCAACTGATCACGTGAAGCGAATTTTTCAAAACCAATTTCTTCGACAGAAAATTTTTCGAAAATAAATTCTTCGAATGATCAATTCTTGGAAGAGAGAGTTTTTCGAATTTTCAATACAAAATCAAATAACATATAGTTAAATATAAATACCAACTGATCACGTAAAGCGAATTTTTCAAAACCAGTTTCTTCGACAGTAAATTTTTCGAATGCAAATTATTCGAAAATAAATTCTCCGAATGATCAATTCTTGGAAGATGGATTTTTTTCAAATTTTCAATACATAATCAAATAACATATGGTTAAATACAAATACAAACTGATCACGTGCGCACTAAATATTATTGAAATGTATGTTCCTCAAAAACATTAAACAAATCCTTTTAACTTTGAAACATTTGCTACAATAAGAAATTGTTTCGAAGTAGAAAAAACAATAATACGATTAGGAGACTATAGAAATTTAATTAAAAAAAAATGAAGATTTTTGGCCCCTTTCTAGTTTTTTAAATTCACACTAAAAAATGGTTTTGAAGTGAAAAGAAAAACAATACAATTGGAATGTTTATTCTTTCTACAGTCATTTTTTCAATTAAAAAAAACTATCACAATAAAAAATGGCTTTGACGTGAAAAAAACGGCAATAAGATTGAGAGACTGTGGAAAAAAAAAACTTTGAAGATTTTTCATCTTTTTCTGTCATTTTTTTAAAATTTGAAACACCTGTCATATAAAAAATGGTATCATTTCAGGGGAAACAACAAAAAAAAACAATAAGATTGGGTTTAACTGATTGGATTGTAGGATAGGGCCCACCCACCGCCCTCGAGTTCAATTAAACTTTAATTACACACATTGTTTTTGGTAGTTGTAATCAATCAACGTTTTATTATAAACGAACAATGAAATTTTATTTAAACTAAACAGAATTTGGCTTGAGTTAATGTTGACATACAGGGTGGTGGGTGGACTCCATCCCATTCTCCAATCAGTTGATAAAAAAAAATGTTTTAAAAATTGTCCAATTTTTAAGAAGAGAAAAACTTCACCAGAAAAATTATTGCTTTATGTTCAACTGATTGGATTGTAGCATAGGGCCCTCCCACCCACCACCATTGAGTTCAAAAAAACTTAAATTACGAACATTGTTTTTGGTACCAATCCACGTTCCATAATAAATGAACAATGACATTTTGCTCGAAATAAAGAGAATTCGGCTTGAGTTAATGTTGATATACAAGGCGGTGGGTGGGCTCTATCCCACAATTAGTTGATCATAAAACAAGATTTTACAAATCGTCTGATTTTCAAAAACATCAAAGTCAACATTTTCTTCATTTGTTTGTTTTTGTAAATTTTTACCAGAAAAACTATTGCTTCAGGCTCAACTGATTGGATTGTAGGATAGAGCTAACAGGATGGTGGGTGGGCTCTATCCCATTCTCCAATCAGTTGATTATGAAAAAAAGTTTTAAAAATTGTCCAATTTTTGAGAACAGAAAAACTTCACCAGAAATACCATTGCTTTAGGTCCAACTGATTGGATTATAGGATAGAGGCCACCCACCACCCTTGACTTAAAAATTACGAACATTGTTTTTGTTAGTTCTATTAATGCACTTTTCCTAATAAATGAACAATTAAAATTTGCTCAAACTAAAGAGAATTCGGCTTGAGTTAATGTTGACATACATGGCGATGGGTGGGCCCTATCCCACTCTCCAATAAGTTGATCATATATATTAAAAATTGACAAAAAATTAACATTTTTTGACTCCATCTAGTAATTTTTTAAATCGGAAACATTTGTCGCAGTAAAAATTGATTTTGAAGTGGAAAGAATAACAATAATATTGGGCGACCATTAAAAATTGAAGTTTTTTTACTTTTCCTACAGCATTTTTTTTAATTTGAAACAATAAAAAATGTTTTTGAAGTAAAAAAGCAACAACAGAAATTGGGAGACTATTGAAAATAATCGAAAAAACTTTAAAGATTTTTTACAATAAAAAATGAAGTTGAAGTAGAAAGAACAACGATAAGAAAATTAACAACAAAAAAAAATGAAAATTGCTTTATGTATTGTCAATATTGACCGTTAACAATAATTTTGAAAAAGTTTATCTCTAACAATAAAAAATGTTTTTGAAGTGGAAAAGCAACAATAAGAATTGGGAGACTAGTGAAAATTAGCAAAAAAAACTTTGAAGATTTTTTACCCTTTCTAGTCATTTTAATTTAAAACGTTTGTCACAATAAAAAATTAAGTTGAAGTGGAAAGTACAACAATAAAAGAATTAACCAAAAAAAAACTGAAAATTACTTTATGGTATTGTCAATATTGACCGTTAACAATAATTTTGAAAAAGTTCATCTCTAACAATAAAAAATGTTTTTGAAGTAAAAAAGCAACAATAAGAATAATTGAAAATTAACAAAAAAACTTTGAAGATTTTTTACCTTTTCTAGTCATTTTTTTAAATTTAAAACGTTTGTCACAGTAAAAAACGGATTTGAAGTAGAAAGAACAACAATAAGAAAGTTAACAACAAAAAAACTGAAAATTGCTTTATGTATTGTCAATATTGACCGTTAACAATAATTTTGAAAAAGTTCATCTCTAACAATAAAAAATGTTTTTGAAGTAAAAAAGCAACAATAAAAATTGGGAGACTATTGAAAATTAGCAAAAAAACTTTGAAGATTTTTTACCCTTTCTAGTCATGTTTTTTAATTTAAAACGTTTGTCACAGTAAAAAATGGAGTTGAAGTGGAAAGAACAACAATAAGAAAATTAATCAAAGAAAAACTGAAAATGACTTTATGGCATTGACAATATTGATCGTTGATAATCATTAGCTGCTTGTTACTGTAGAATAAGTTTTTAAGTGTTAATAAGTTTTCGAGATTTTAAAAATTCAGAAAAATATACTCCAACGAAAAAAGTACGAATTGTATATATTGAACTTTTCTACAGTACTTTTAAAAACTTGAATCACCAGCCATGGCGAAACTAATTTTAAAATCGATAGACGAAAATGAGTTTCAAAGAATTCCAAAAATTAAATAGAAAATTGTTAAAACTGACCATTTCGATAAAGTTTTTAGTAATTAAAAAAATCATTACTGTAGAAATAGAGTGTAAAAAAACAAGATTGACATTTTCTAAAATTCAACAAAAAATCTGTAATTTATTTTATTTATGATTTATTGTTGAAGCCATTACTTTGTGATAGATATTGAATTACGAAAAAAACTTTTTGCTGGTATCACGAATTTTTGGACCAGTATATTGTTTGATAATGTCCGAACACAATTTAAAATTTTTCGTTGCATTTTTGTCAAAAAAAATTTTTCGCTCTAAAATATTTTTTTAAATATTTAAACTGGTCACAATAAAGTGAAAAATTCGTGATACCAGCAATGCTTTAATTCAACCTCCTTCGTAAGTTAACGAAATACCACCAGGACATCCCTGCGTACACAAAACAAGTGTTGGTAAACACAATCGAGTGAATAAGAAAAAAAAAATGTGTGATGATGAATGAAGTCGGTGGCGTCAATGAAAACGGTCGAGTGTGCATTCTCGCATATGAAAATCGAACAAACACTTCACGAACGCGGGTTACACAATCACGTAAATAATTACATTTTAATTGATCGGCAATTACGTCCTGTAATCAATAAACAGAGAGGCGAGCCGTCTTTAATTGGAGGGAATCATCGGTGCCGATTGCCGAATGGGCAGGGCCGATGGAAGGGGGGGGGGCACTCGTCGGTGAATTATTAATTACGGGGATAATTGTCGGATGTATTAAATCATGAGAAGCTGATTGGATTTTGGAGATTAAATTTGCGTTGGGAATGTTCGACTACTAACGTAAATGTTTCGTGTCGTGGGGTTACACGCGATTATTTTATTTTCGTTTCGAGGTGAAGGACACGATTCATAGATTTTAGCACGTAGTAACAGTCGTAACCATCCTTAGGATTATATTGTTTGCCAATCTGCAGCTCGAATGATTTCGAACGGAATTGTTAAATTTAAATAAATTAAGTGAAATGCTAAATTTTATAAAGGGCTGAAAGTGGTGGATATTAGAGATGGGCAAAACTGCTACTTTTGTATCACGTTGCTACCTGTGATTGCTACTTTTTAATATCAGTGATTTTAAACTGTGACTGTGATCGCGGTTAGTAAACGTCGTAAAATTGTTAATGGTTTCTCAAAAAAAAAGACATCGCAGAAAAATATAAAACGCGCAGACAAAATTCCATAAAAAAACATCCTCAATGGCCGAAGTATAGCTAATTCAAAGTCAATTTGGTTTTTGTAAATTTAACAATTTTTAATGGAGATATGAATTTCTGAAAATTTTAATTTTATTTTTTTGAGCACTTGAATGAAAACAACGCAGAAAAAATATAAAACGCGCAGACAAAATTCCATAAAAACTCATCCTCAATGGCCGAGGTATAGCTAATTCAAAATTAATTTGGTTTTTGTGAATTCAACAATTTTTAATGGAGATATGAATTTTTGAAAAATTTAGTTTTATTTTTTTGAGCACTCGAATGAAAATATCGCAGAAAAAATATAAAACGAGCAGACAAAATTCCATAAAAAATCATACTCAATGGCTGAGGTATAGCTAATTCAAAATTAATTTGGTTTTTGTATATTTAACAATTTTTAATGGAGATATGAATTTTTGGAAAATTTAGTTTTATTTTTTTGAGCACTCGAATGAAAATATCGCAGGAAAAATATAAAACGCACAGACAAAATTCTATAAAAAATCATGCTCAATGGCCAAAGTATAGCTAATTTAAAATCAATTTGATTTTGTAAATTTAACAATTTTTAATGGATATATGAATTTTTGAAAATTTTAGTTTTTTTTGAGCACTTGAATGAAAACATAGCAGAAAAAGTATAAAACGCGTAGAAAAAATTTCTTAAAACAATATCCTAAATGGTCGAAGTATCGCTTATTAAAAATTAATTTGGGTTTTGTAAATTCAACAATTTTTAATGGAGATATGGATTTTTGAAAATTTTAGTTTTATTTTTTTGAGCACTTGAATGAAAACATCGCAGAAAAAATATAAAACACATATAAAAAATTCCTTAAAAAATATCCTAAATGGTCGAAGTATCGCTTATTCAAAATAAATTTGGTTTTTGCAAATTTAGCAATTTTTAATGGAGATATGAATTTTTGAAAATTTTATTTTTATTTTTTGAGCACTTGAATGAAAACATCGCAGAAAAAATATAAAACGAGCAGACAAAATTCCATAAAAAATCATCCTCAATGGCTGAGGTATAGCTAATTCAAAATTCATTTGGTTTTTGTAAATTTAACAATTTTTAATGGAGATATGAATTTTTGAAAAATTTTATTTTTATTTTTTGAGCACTTGAATGAAAACATCGCAGAAAAATATAAAACGCACAGAAAAAATTCCATAAAAAATCATCCTTAATAGCCGAGGTATAGCTAATTCAAAATCAATTTGGTTTTTGTAAATTTATCAATTTTTAATGGAGATGTGAATTTTTGAAGTTTTTAATTTTATTTTTTTGAGCACTTGAATGAAAACGTCGCAGAAAAAAAATTAAAACGCCCAGAAAAAAATCCATAAAAAATTATCCTAAATGGCCGAAGTATAGCTAATTCAAAATGAATTCGGTTTTTGTAAATCCAACAATTTTCAATAGAGATATGAATTTTTGAAGATTTTGGTTTTAATTTTTTGAGCGCTTGAATGAAAACATCGCAGAAAAAATATAAAACGCGCAAAAAAAATTCCATAAAAAAGCATCCTCAATGGCCGAAGTATAGCTAATTTAAAATCAATTTGGCTTTTGTAAATTCAACAATTTTTAATGGAAATATGAATTTTTGAAAATTTTATTTTTATTTTTTGAGCACTTAAATGAGAACATGCTCAGAAAAAATATAAAACGCGCAGACAAAATTCCATAAAAAATCATCCTCAATGGCCGAAGTATAGCTAATTCAAAATCAATCTGGTTTTTGTAAATTTAACAATTTTTAATGGAGATATGAATTTTTAAAAATTTTAGTTTATTTTTTTGAGCACTTGGCCAAAAACATCGCAGAAAAAAATATAAAACGTGTAGGCAAAATTCCATAAAAAATCATCCTCAATGACCGAAGTATAGCTAATTCAAAATCAATTTGGTTTTTGTAAATTAAACAATTTTTAAAGGAGATATGAATTTTTGAAAATTTTAGTTTTACTTTTTTGAAAATTTGAATGAAAACATCGCAAAATAATTATAAAACGCGCAAATAATAATTGAGGTTTTATGTGTTAGACGTTCAACATCAGTTTGTTGTTGTTTTCATTATGCTGTAAGGCCTCTTACGGATTAACCGCCAACAGTGTAAAATTTGAATTTTTATTTTTTTCCCTTGTCCAAAGTAAATAAATTGAAGAGGCTGTTATTCGTTGAAAATTCATATTCACTTTTTTTAAAAGGTAAAGCAAAATACTTTTTAATTTAAAAAAAACTTGTATTTCTTCGCCTGAACAATTGTTGCGAGTTCAATGCAATAAAAGTTTTTTGAAAATCAAAAAGCATTTTACTTTACCTTTTAAAAAAGTTGTTCAAAGTAATATAAAAAAAAACTGTATGGGTGAGCCTGTTTTTTATATACAACATCTTCATACATTTTATGAGAATACAGAATGAACATGAATTTTCGAATTGTGTTCGTCTCTGGTCTAAAACTAATTAATATTTCACCGCGTTCTGCTTTAAAATTGCAGCGTGAGCATTAAAGGTATGAATTCATCCGTACGTATTGTTACTTGTTCAAACATTTCCAGTGGCGGCATTGTAAATAGAGGAAAGCTTTTAGCCTGGCCGTGTTGAAACGTTGAAGAATTCATCCATCGCGCAGCTGTTGCTCGGAACAAATCGTTCGGACGAGACAATCCTTCAACAAAAAATGTCCCAACGTTCCCATTAGTACACTTCCTAGTTATGAAAAATTGAACGGCATTGAAAGCCAATTGTCGTTCGAATTTTAACGTTTCGTGTGTTGTAAAAGCGAAAATTTCGATTTTATTTAATTCATTCTAAATAATATTAACAGTGTTGGCAAGTTGAATCTGGTAGAAAGACATGTACATTTGGTGTCTTAATTTTCCGTCTAGTAGATGGTAGAAAATATAGTAGAGTATTGTTTGCGCTATTTTTTGAATTCGAAATTTTAACGAAAATATCTGCTTAATATTTTTTTATTTGACAATCCGTAGTACTGAATAGCTTTTAGGAACTTTTTAATAAAATTCACTTTGTTGGTATTACGCACGTTTTTTTGTTTATTTTTGCGACTATAGTTTCGATCCTTACAGGGAGGTTCATTATCAAACAGACAGAATTGCTTTTGGTAAAATTTTGAACACAATCGATTTTTGTTTCTTTCTGATAGTTGTTTCAAATGTTGAAAATCTTTTGGAAAAAAATTATTTACATATAAACTCCTTGTTTTTCTAACTTGATCATTCTGTTCTGATATTTTTTTAATTTGAAAAATATTAGGAGAGGCAGCTTTTATTTTTATGGCCACAATATTGATGTAGGACTTGTTTCTGGGACATGATTGTGATCCGTAAATTTCTTAAATCGATGTTGACATGATTCAATGAAAAATGTTAGGTGTTTACCTTAACCTTTCATTAAATCTATCTATTGCTTCTATCTTCAAACTTTTCGTACTGATAAGAATTTGATTATTTCCTCGGAAAGTGTTACCCGAAAGGTTATTGCACGCTTAAATCAAATATTATTATTTGAATAATCGATGCGTTTTTTTTAGCGACTCGAGTGCGCACACGTGTAATGGAGGTGGAGGCGGTTGGTGTTTGCCGTCGGAATTTTCGACAAGTTCTGCGTTTCGGCCCCCTCCCCCTTCCCTCCCCCTGCGAAGGCAACAAACAGCTCTCTCCGTGTCAATATTGACGGACGCACTCGCGAGCATAGGAAATCATACATTCAATGGAAAAAAAAATACATTTGTAAAGATACGTGGATATGCACGTGCATAAATTACTCTACGGCGAAGTTGGTCCATTGTTGGAGCGATTTATGATTTGATCAATATGCGTTTCTAACAATTGCACTCTGGAATAATAGATTTGGAAATGTGTGCCTGGTAATTCTAAACGGGGACGTTGTTTCGTGTAACTGCATTTTATGTACAGTGTGTTTCACTTCTCATCTTCACACCCCTTTATTTTCTGAAAGATTTCAATTTTTATCAGGGGCGGCTCGTTATATAGAGCCAAGGAGCCATGGCACCACCTGTAGTTTCAATCTCAGCAAGAATGTTTAATTAATTCTTAAAACACTTTTTCGCCAGTTTAAACGTTAAAAAACGCCTGCATAACTTAAAAAAATAGAGAAAAATCGCAGTGGAGTTGTTTCCCAACGCAACGCCGCGGCGCGCCTTTAACGGTGCCAGCTTCCATCTGGCACGGCATTTCGTCTCCAAGGGGAGACGCGCGGTTGGAAGGGTGTAGAGAGGTTGCTCACTGAACGTGCATATGGTGCCAAATAAATTCTGGATTATTTCGTACGCGCGATGGCGACGTGCACTTGTTAGTCATATTTAGCGCATTACACAATGAATTAAATTCGATCATTACGATCTTTTTGTTCATGCACTATTGATAAAATTAAACAGCTTCTAGACTACTGCCTAATTTGATTATCGAAATGAAGACTGTGGTGTCAGCTTCCAACTCGAGTGCGTCGATTTCGAAACTAGTAAAGACCTAACGAGAAAATTTAAACGGGAGGTATACTAAAAAAAAATAATAACGGTCTGCGCGGATAGAAAACGCATTTTTTTCGTTTTCCGTGTGTATCGTTTGATGGTGAGGTTACGTGGACGAAGAATGGTGTTACAGATTTATCGAAAGTACACATAAATCATATCTTCAGCTTGTTTGAAATTATGAACTTTTACTTTACAACTAAAAATAACCTTGGACTATGAAGATTAACCGTTCTTTCTTTCTTCAAAAAAGGAAGCGGGGGCGGGGAGTAGATTGTATTCTATACTATTAACAAGTTCCACGAGCCGCTACTGAGAGTGATACTAACCAAGTGAATAGTTTTATTTGAATTCTCTTTAAAATTAGTTTCACTTTTTTGATCAATTAAAAAGAAAATGGGCGGTACGTTGGTGTAGTGGGTACAGGCGAGCGCTTGTGTCGGCTGCACCGTTCGATTCCCAGCCCGGGCGGAAGATTTTTCGGGGATCAGAAGTATTCGCTCGGGTTCGTGGTTGTTGTTTATGTCTTACATCATTATTTTATTCATTTATTTGCATTTATTCATACAAATATACAATTACAAAATAACAGCCGATTGAATGGCTCAGCATAAGTGAAGTTTTTGGTATTAAAAAAAATATTTTGAGCAATAGAGTAATTTTTGAGACTAATTTAAACAATTTTCTTACTATTTTTTATTTTTAAGCCCGTTTTTCAGTTTTTTTGGGATCTAAAAATTCTTTATATTGACCTAAATTTTCGATTTCATTGTTAAAATTTTTGACTTTTTGGTCCGCATTTTTAATTTTTAGATTTTTTCGTCTTAATTTTTGATTTAATTGTTTAAATTTTCGATTTTTCAGGGCCAATTTTTAATTTTTAGACTTTTTAGCCAGCATTTTTGATTTTTCAGACCTAACTTTTAATTTTTGTTTTCTTAGATATTTTAACCTGAATTATTGATGCGAGAATTTTTTCGAGTTTTGTTTGCTGAAATTGTCGATTTTTCAGTCCGCATTTATTATTATTATTATAATTTTATTTTGTTTGTTTGTTAAAATTTTTATCCACCATTTTCATTTTTAGGCCTGAATTTTAAATTTTTGGTCTAAATTTTTATTTTATTGTCCTACGTTTTTAATTTTTTAACTTGAATGATTGATTTTATTGTGCGATTTTTTGTATTTTTTGGCTATTATTTTCAAATTTCTGGTCAGAAACTTATTTTTGGGGGCTGACAGTGGTAAATTATTTTGCTTCTACCTAAATTTTCGATTTTTTTCTGCGTTTTTTATTCTTAGATTAGGATTCTTGAGCTTTGGCCCATATTTAACACTTCTGTATTTTCCATTTTTTTAATTTTTGGCCAAAATATTCGATTCGTTTATTGAAATGTTGGATTTCTTGGTGCATTTTTTATTTTTGAGTTATCGACCTTTTGGCATAAATTTAGACAAAACATTGAAAACTCGGGCCTGAAGATGAAAAATGGAGACTAAAAAATCCAAAATTTCAACAAACAAATCGAATATTTTGACCAAAACATCAAAAAATTGGAACAAAATAGCAAAAGAATTAAAAATTCTGGTCTAAAAATAAAAATGCAGACCAAAAAAACTTGAAAATACAGGCAGAAGAAAAATAATTTGCATAATTTTCAACAAAAAAAATTGAAAAATTCTTGCATATAAATCAATAATTCTTTCATGGTGATGGTTGTGACCGTTACTACGTGGTAATTCATTATAAAATCACTGAATAAAACACTTACTATGTTTTTTACCACAATTTATTTGATGTATCTACAAATATTTCATATACATACATATCACGACTTAAGTTTCGACGTTTTACTGTCATTATCAATTATCAATTATCAATGAAAAAGATTTCTAAAAATAATCCCAAAACAATTGGTTCGACCTGTTTGCTGATTCTTTGCCTACATTTAGGAGGAAACTACAACGTCATAGCAGCATAACTTAATCCTTCATCCTCGGCAAAATAAAAATTAAGATTGTAATTAATTTTGATTTTATTTAAATTATTTTTATTTTTATTTAATTTGTTTATTCTGAAGAGTGTTTAATTTTAATTTTATTTAAATCAATTTTAGTTTTATTTAATTTTATTTAAATTATTTTTATTTTTATTTAATTTGTTTATTCTGAAGAGTGTTTAATTTTAATTTTATTTAAATCAGTTTTAGTTTATTTAATTTGTTTGTTCTGAAGATTGTTTTAATTTAAATTTATTTAAATCGATTTTGGTTTCATTCAATTTGTTTATTCTGGAAATTGTTTATTTTTTATTTTTTTTATATTGTATTATTATTTATTATTTTATATAATTAATTAACGATTAATTTATGATACTTTATGTAAATGGGATTACCCGTCAATAAAGTTATTATTATTATTATTATTATTAAAAAGTCCTAAGACCCCTAATAAAAGTACTGAACATGAAAGTCTTGAAAAAAGTCCCGATAAAAAGTCCTGAAAAAGAGTCCTGATAAAAAAAAATGTCTTCTAAAACATTTTCTTCAAAATGACCAGAAATAAAGTCCTGAAAAAAGACTTCTGTCTGAAAACAAGTCCTGGAGAAACAGTTTTGAGAGTAAAGTCTTGAAAAGAGTCCTGTTAAAAATTTGTGAAAAAATTAAGTCTTTATATAAAGCACCAGAAAATTCAGAAAAGAATCCTGAAAAGAAGTCCTGAGGTTCCTAAGAAATTCTCGAACAAGTCCCAGTGTTGAAAATAAAGTCTTGAAAAAAGAATCCTGATAAAAGCCGCGAAGAAAAGTCCTGAAAAAAGTCTTCATACAAAATACCATAAATAAATTTCCGGAAAAAAAGCCCCAAAAATCCTGAAAGAAAGCAAAAATAAGTCCTGGAGAAAGTTCAGAAAAAGAGTCCTGACGAAATATCATAAGAAAATTGCCCTAAAAATAACATGTTTAGAAAATAAACAAACAAATTTCTGGAAAAAAATAATTGTAAAAAGTTCTTAAAAAGATCTGAAGAAATTATCCTGAAAAAGAAATCCCAAAGTGTCTTGAAAAAAAATCCTGCAAAAGGGCCTAAAATAAGTTCTTAACAAAATTCCATAAATATAAAGTTTTGAAAATAAAAAGGAGAATTCTAAAAAATGTCATGAAGAAAATTCTGAAAATTTTTTTCTGAAAAAATCGCGAAATATCATAACAAAAATTTATTTGTAAAAAATCTTTTAAATGGTCCTTAAAAAGATCTAAAGAAATTGCCCTGAAAAAGAAATCCTAGTCTTGAAAAAAGTCCCGCAAAAAGGCCTAAAATAAGTACTTAACAAAATTCCTGAATTTAAAAATTGTCTTGAAAAAAAAATGCTAAAAATATCTGTCGTTAAAAAGGTCCAAAAAAGGTCATGAAAAGTAAAAATTCTAAAAAATGTCATGAAGAAAATTCCGAAAATCCCGAATTTTCATAAAAAATTGTCCTTGAAAAATTGCCCTGAAAATAACATTTCTAAAAAAAACCATTGTGAAAAGCCCTTAAAATGGTCCTTGAAAAGATCTGAAGAAATTGTCCTAAAAAAGAGACTCCAAAGAGTCTTGAAAAAATGTCCTGCAAAAAGGCCTAAAATAAGTCCTTAACAAAATTTCTCAAATAAAAAGTTTTGGAAATGAAGCTAAAAATATCTGAAAAAAGTCCTTAAAAAGGTCCAAATAAAGTCATGAAAAGAGAAATTCTAAAAAATCCCAAGAAGAAAATTCTGAAAATTTTTTTCTAAAAAAAATCCCGAAAAGAAGTCCTCAACGAAAAGTCCCAAAAACGTTCCGAAAAAAAACAGTTTTTGAAAAGAAATGCTGAAAATAAAGGTAATAAATAACGTTCCGAAAAAAACAGTTTTTGAAAAGAAATGCTGAAAATAAAGGTCCTGAAAGAAAAAAGTTTTGAAGTTCTCAAAAAGAATCCTCGAAGGAAGGTCTTTTTAAAGTTAAAGAGTTCTGAAAACATTGTCCTGAAGTACAAAAACCTGTTAAGGTAAATATTCGGAAATACGAAATTTTACCAAAAGCTTTTTATTTCTTCAAATTCTCAAATAACACTAATGTTCAAAGTTTCATATCAATTCGTTTTTGAGATGCAGCGTGCGTGCATAGACAGACTGTTATGTAGAGAAAAAATGGTGATGTGGCCATCATGTTACTTTCTCCGACTTGATGGTATCATAGCCATTTATATTTACGTTTTCATTGTTTATTTTCAACTGAAATCATATTTTAAATGTACATCGAGAGGACGAAACTGAACGTCAAAATTATGAAAAATGAAAAAATTATACTTCAAATTCAAAAACTCAGTTTACTCAAAAACTAAAGGAATTTCGAAAAAAACTCATTCTTTATAAGTTGTTCATTGTGGCATTCTATACAATTATTATTAACATAAATTTGCTGTAACTATTATCGTTTCATAATTATAAAACAAAAATAAAAAAATAATAATAAATTTTTTTCTCGAATAACAATGATTTTATGAAAAATGTTTTCAAACAAAATAATCTCATTTCTTTATTGTCTTTAATATTTGTTTAAATGTTTTTGTGATATTTTTCATATTCAAGAAAATATTGGCAAAAAACAAAAAACAGTTAAGGTAAACACCCACTTCCAGTGTACGAAATTTTACCAAAAGCTTTTCAGTTCTTCGGATTATCAAATAAGACGTATGTTCAAAGTTTCATATCAATTTCTCTATTAGTTTTTGAGATACAGCGCGCACAGGCAGACAGACACACACACACACACACATACAAAATATGAGAGTAAGAAAAAAATTCGTAAATTTACACAAGAAAATATAAACAAATTTGTTGACCACTTAAATTCGTCAGTAGATTGGGATAGAATCTATGGGGTGAAAAACGTTAATGAAGCTTGGACAATATTTATGAATATAATTAACGAGACATTGAATACAACCTGTCCTAAAGTTTCCATGTCCTCAAAACAAAAAAGAACAAACTATGGAGACAACTTAGACATTACAAATACAAAAATATTATTAGATTATTTATCGGTAGTGAAGAATTATAATGATGATGCAAAAATATTGTATTCAACTGTAAAAAGAGAATACGATATCTTGCTGCGAGAACATAAAAGAAATCAAATCTCGCAACAGATATTGCGCAGCGACAACAAAATTAAAACAACATGGACTATCGTTAATAATTTGTTGGGTAAATCTAAAAACCAATTAGGAGCGGAAAACCATCTTATAGGCAAGGAAAATGATTTAAATAACTATTACAACAATCTAGCCACAATAGAAACTGAGAAAATTCCAGATCGTCCATTTAACTGTAGCATTAATAGGCAATATAGTACATTATTTTTTACACCTGTTTCAGAATCTGAAGTTTATAATATTACATATACATTAAAAAATAAAACTTCATACGGCTTTGACGAAATACCACTGAAATTAGTTAAGTGCGCGATTAACAGCCTTGTTGGTCCAATTACTCACTTAATTAACATTAGTTTGGAAAACGGAATATTCCCTACTTGCCTAAAAGAAGGTATAATAACGCCTATCCATAAAAAAGGTGACCCGGATAATTTTGGTAATTACAGACCAATTACCCTTTTATCCGTGTTCTCAAAAATATTTGAAAAATGTATAGCAACACGATTGATACATTATTTTACAATAAATAACCTACTTGATAATGCACAAAATGGATATACTGCAACTAAATCAACAAATACTGCTATTTTTGATTATTTAACAGAGGTTACGAAAGCAATGGAAGGGTCAAAAATTCCCATGGGTATTTTTTTAGACTTGGCCAAAGCCTTCGACACTGTGAGTCACGACATTTTACTAGACAAACTAGAATACTATGGTGTTAGAGGTATAGGACAAACTTTATTACGTTCATACTTAGCAGATAGAACACACAAAACTAAAATTAACCATAATATTTCTAAAGCAAAAACAATTAATATAGGGGTGCCTCAAGGTAGTATTTTGGGGCCTATTTTATTTGTTATTTATGTTAACGATTTTCCTAAAATAGTTAGAGATCTAAACATCCATATTACAACATATGCTGATGACACCACTCTTCTTATATCGGGTTCTAGTGAGGATGAAGTGACTCACAGATCGAAGGAAGTATTAAAAAACACAGAGGACTGGATGATAATGAATAAACTACTAATGAATAATAACAAAACCAATATGATCTTATTCAAAACTAAAAACAAAACTAATAAATTAGAACAATTGGAAGTAAACGATAACATTTTACAAGTTCAATGCAAATCAAAATTTCTGGGAATGACAATTGATAGCAATTTAAATTGGTTCTTACACTGTGATGAGTTATCTTCAAAGTTAAACTCAACATGTTATTCCCTAAGGATTTTAAAGCAAGTGTTAGACACTAATACTCTAACAACAACATACCGGTCGAATTTCGAGAGTTTAATGAGATACGGTATAATTCATTATGGATCCTCGAGTCGTGCAAATGATATATTTATCATTAAAAACGAGCTGTACGAATTATACTCAATTTAAATTATTCAGAAAGCTGTCGCGGAAAATTCACAAGTGCGGGTATAATGACGTTTTACAGTCTTTATGTGTACGAAATGTTATTGTTTAATTACAAGCATAAGAATAAGTTTAATCAACTCAACGTAGGTCACGTCTACAACACAAGGAATGTGAAAAATTATGCATACCCCAAACATAGACTCACTTTAACTGAGAAATCTGCTGCATACGCATCCTTGCGAATATTTAATAGAATGCCAGATTATTTGAAAAACATAACCGACATAAATGAATTTAAAAGAGAATTAAAAACATTCTTAATTAACAAAGAACTGTATTCGGTTGTGGATTTTTTTGTTTAATTAATGTAAAATACGTATACTCAGTTAGCTATAGTAGAACTGCAATAGTTTATACTATCACTTTATTTTTTCTTATGACGTATTCAATTTGCGGCTTTACTTGACATAAGTTTAATTATTGTTATGTTATGTTTGTATCATGTATGGTCCCTTTTTTGAATAAAGCATTTATTATTATTATTACACACAGACACAAAAAAAAAATTTCCAGAAATTGTTGAAATGGCATCTAGGGACCCCAAAACGGATATTTCCGTAAAAAAAATTTTTGAAAAAAAAATCACGATCACAATACTTTCTCGTACTTCGTAACGGAGAAAGTAAAAATGGATGAATATATCACCAGAATAATAAATATATTGACTGTTGCGAAGATTTATTTGGTGTAGTAGTAAGCAATAACATGGATTATTGAATTGATGAGGCTGTTAGATAAGGGGTAATATTTATTATTTATATTAGCAATAATTTTGAGCGTAGGCGTGTTTTCCCATTTGGCGGAATGACCGGGATCGCAATAAAAATAAAAGATAAAATCTATTAAAACGGCGTTTCTTATCTCCGGCGAATTTGCTTTACGGCGCCTGTTGTTTTCGAAGCAGAATTTGGCATTATCATTTAGTGCTTCCGTTTTTGCGCCGGGTGGGGTCATTATTTTCAATTCCGCGATGGGCGGTGCACAGTCTGGAGTACAACAATGTCCGCATTAAGTGGTTCTTTATGGATAATCCAGTGGGACGACGTGTCACGACGATCGGGGATGATGGCTTGGCCGCCGTCCAAAGAACTTTATCCCGACAGACGCGACACTCGATTATTCGATTGCGATCATTGAAATCGCGTCCGACGTTAATCCCATTTGCCATTATGATGGGTGGAAATTGGATTTGCGTTTGCTTCGACGCCTCCACCGCGGGACCGGACCGGACGGATGGGTTTATCGCGGCGGGAGCAAGAAGAGCCATGTCAACCCTTATCTTCCGACATCTTCGTAATGAAGAGAGAGCACTTAAACGCGCCCGAAAACTCTGGGATTAGAATATCACCTGGGTGCTGGTTTATCTGCCGATCGCATTAATTCAGTAGGCCACCCTTCGACGTATCTTGCCGCCCTTTCTAAACTGCTTCCAATTAACTGATTCTTTATGTAGCTTAAAGGTTTGAACTTAACATACGGTGATATAACTGTGTTACATACCAATTTAAATGTGTTTTCTGACTAAATATTACTTCAGGGACCAAGTTTTAACACCGATGTTATGACTTTTGTAACCTGTTGTATCGGAGGTAGGAACTGTGTAATAATAATAATAAATAATAGTATGTTTTTTTTTATCGTGGGCCATAGGATTTTACATGCTAACAATTATACCTTGTGTTAATGTATATTTTATCATATAATTTTGAAGCAAATTTTAGTTAGTAATATAAATCAATTATTTTTCTACATGATGCGCTTAATTAGAATAAATTAATTTTTTAATTTTTTTTATTCCATTAAAAAGTGCTTTTGCTCGGAACCGGACGATCTGGATACGCTGTAGAAAAGTTGTCAACTATTTCCCTAAAATAAAAATTTCCTGACTTCTTATAGAAAAATACAACTATTTCCCTGCTGAACAAACCTCTTATAATTGCCTTTACAACTTCCACACGTTCTTGAACAATATAAACAGATATTTTCTAGTAAAAGTTCGTTTGATTACTTGCCTCACTAATCAATCTGACGTTTCGTAAATTCAAGGTACTTTGATTATTTTTGCTCAGTTATTTATATTAAATAATTTCATTTTTAATGAAATAAAACATGTTTAAGTTAATCTAATGCAGTGCATCATGTAGAAAAATAATTGATTTATTACTAAATAAAATTTCCTTTAAAATTTCATGTTAAAATACACATTAAAACAAGGTATAATTATTAGCATGTGAAATCCTATGGCCCACGATAAAAAAAATATACTGTATATATATAAAAGTACAAATAAAATTAAAAATTAAAAATATATTATAAATTATCTGTTGTGGCTGAATGACCTACGCTGTCTAAGCCAATGTCCCATATCATCCATAATTCCCCAACCCAAATTTCCGTCATCCTTAAAAAAAAAAATATTTCCTATGGATGTACAGTCAGAGAAAATGCAAATTCGAAACCCGCTCGGCGAGGGAATGCTGCGCATGTCGGTGCTTAGTTCAGACAAAACCAGTCAGTCCCTGCTTAAAATCCATTTATGAGGTAATAAAAGGGTATCCCGATATAAGATGCTCAAAATGACACCCGACACAGATTTTTAAATAAATATGAAAATATCATCAGTTGTGACCTTAACCAAAGTAGTCGTAAGCCGTATATCAAAAAAACCCCGACATGACCCGGGAAGCCCCAAAATAAGATTTTTCAAATATAATTTTTTTAACCACCAAAAAAAAATCTGAAAAAATCACATATATTATTGATCAAAATACCAAATTAGATGAATTTTTCAAGGTCATTTTATATTTTTATAAATTTATCAACAATTGAAATTTAGAATAGATTGAAATATATAGGGTTATTCACGCTATACGGCACGGAATAGTGTGGCTTTCAAAAAGTTTGACTTTCAGGATATGTAGGGGTCTATTATGGTTACTCTTTAAAAGTAATTTCATATTATACAGGGTGCTCTAAACGCCCTAAAATATCAAAGTTGTGTTTTTCTTAATGCAACACCCTGTATTTTAATAAAACCTTTAATAAAATTATCGGATTAAAATCAAAATCTTGGATTTTATTGCAAAAATTTTGTGTTTAAGGTCCAAAACCATGAATTCTATGGTCCAAATTTGAGATTTTACATGACATTCCTAGATTATAATCCAAATTTTTGATTTTAGGACTCGCGTTTAAGAATCAAAAACTTGGATTTTATGTTCCAAATGCCAGATTTTAAATGCAATTGATCAATTGAATCCAAATATTGGATTTTGGGTCTCAAGTTCTGCGTTTAGGGACCAGAAACTTGGATTTAAAGTTTCAAATTCGAAATTTTACATATAATTATCAAATTAAAATCCAAACTTTGGATTTTTCAACACAAAGTTTGCGTTTAAAAACCATGGATTCTATGGTCCAAATTCGAGATGTTTATTGAAATTCTTGTATTAGAATCCAAATTTTGAATTTTAAGTCTCAAATTCTGCGTTTAGGGGCCAAAAACTTAGATTGAATATTTCAAATTTCGGATTTTACATATAATTATCAAATTAAAATCAAAATTTTTAATTTTAGGTCACAAATTATGCGTTTAAGATCCAAAACCGTGGTTCAAATTGGAGAATTTTCATAAAATTCTTGTATTAGAATCCAAATTTTGAATTTTAACTCTCAAATTCTGCGTTTAGGGGCCAAAAACTTAGATTGAATATTTCAAATTTCGGATTTTACATATAATTATCAAATTAAAATCCAAATTTTTAATTTTAGGTCACAAATTATGCGTTTAAGATCCAAAACCATGGTTCAAATTGGAGAATTTTCATAAAATTCTTGTATTAGAATCCAAATTTTGAATTTTAACTCTCAAATTCTGCGTTTAGGGGCCAAAAACTTAGATTGAATATTTCAAATTTCGGATTTTACATATAATTATCAAATTAAAATCAAAATTTTTAATTTTAGGTCACAAATTATGCGTTTAAGATCCAAAACCGTGGTTCAAATTGGAGAATTTTCATAAAATTCTTGTATTAGAATCCAAATTTTGAATTTTAACTCTCAAATTCTGCGTTTAGGGGCCAAAAACTTAGATTGAATATTTCAAATTTCGGATTTTACATATAATTATCAAATTAAAATCAAAATTTTTAATTTTAGGTCACAAATTATGCGTTTAAGATCCAAAACCGTGGTTCAAATTGGAGAATTTTCATAAAATTCTTGTATTAGAATCCAAATTTTGAATTTTAACTCTCAAATTCTGCGTTTAGGGGCCAAAAACTTAGATTGAATATTTCAAATTTCGGATTTTACATATAATTATCAAATTAAAATCCAAATTTTTAATTTTAGGTCACAAATTATGCGTTTAAGATCCAAAACCGTGGTTCAAATTGGAGAATTTTCATAAAATTCTTGTATTAGAATCCAAATTTTGAATTTTAACTCTCAAATTCTGCGTTTAGGGGCCCAAAACTTAGATTGAATATTTCAAATTTCGGATTTTACATATAATTATCAAATTAAAATCCAAATTTTTAATTTTAGGTCACAAATTATGCGTTTAAGATCCAAAACCGTGGTTCAAATTGGAGAATTTTCATGAAATTCTTGGATTAGAAAAAAGTATTGTACTCAGCAAATAGATTTTTTTTAGATTTTTGACCTGTATATTCGATTTTTTTTGTCTAAATTTTTTATTATTAGGCCCAAACATTATTTATTTTGGCCCAAATTTAATTGGTAAAATTTTCGACTGTTTGGACCGCATCTTTTATTTTTCCAGACGAATTTTTAATTTTTAAATTTTTGACCTGTATTTTTGGTCAAAATATTTTATCTTTGTATTTTTTATTTTTTTTTAAATATTCTAAATATTCTCTATTTTGACCTAAATGTTCGATTTAATTGTTCAAATTTTTGATTCTTTGGTCCGCATATTTTTATTTTTCGGGCCGAAATTTTAATTCTAGTTCCGAATTTTTGATTTGATTTTGATTAAAATATCTATAGCCTGAATTATTAATTTATATGCGAGTTTTTTTAAATTTTTTCCGGTATTTTCGAGTTTTGTTTGTTGAAATTTTCGATTTTTTAGCCTGCATTTGTTATCTTTAGGGCCGAATTTTCTATGCAATGTCTAAATTTTCGACTTTCCGTCCTACATTAAAAATTTGTATTATTATTTTTTTTAAATCTTTTGACCGAAATTTTTCTTTACTAACTTCTCGATTTTATTGTCAAAATTTTCGATTTTTGATTTTTCGTTTATTCTGCGTTTATTATCTTTAGGTCCGAGTTTTCGATGTTTTCTCTAAATTTGCGACTTTTTGGCCAACATTGTAGGTTTTTATTTTCTTTTATCTTTTACCATAAAATTTTCTTTATTTGCCTGTTAAAATTTTTCTTTCCTTGGTCCACCATTTTTATTTTTATGCCAGAATTTTAGATATTTGGTCTAAATTTTGTATCGAATATTTTAGATTTAAATTCTGTTTTCTTATCCAATATTTTAGATTTTTTAACTTGGATTATTGATTTCATTCCGTGATTTTTTTTTTATTTTTTGGCTATTATTTTCGAATTTCCGATCAGAAACTTATTTTTGGCAAATTATTTTGCTTCTACCTAACTTTTTAATTTTTTGTCTGCGTTTTTTATTTTCAGATCATGATTCTTGATTCTTTGGCCCATATTTTACATTTTTGTATTTTCGATTTTTTTGTTCCAATTCTTTTTATTTTTCATTATTTTGACCCTGGGCGGCCCGTTGGTGTAGTGAGTAGAGGCGAGCGCTTGTGCCGGCTGCACCGCGGCCGTGTGGGTTCAATTCCCATCCCGGGCGGAAGATTTTTCGGCGATCGAGAAGTATTCGCTTGGGTCCGTGGTTGTTGTATACGTATTACAATATTCATTTGTTCATTTATTCCCATTAATCATACAAATAAACTACAAAAATAATAGCCGTGTGTGACTGAATGGCTAAAGACTGAGTCAAAAAAAAAAAAAATTATTTTGACCAAAATATTCGACTGGTTTGTAGAAATTTTCAATTTTTTGTCTGCATACGCCAGAGTTTTCGATGTTTTGTCTACATTTTCACCTTTTTAGGCCCTACTTTTTTGGCCTATATTTTGTATTTTCGATTGTTTTGGTTTCAATTTTAGTCGACTTAAATTTTCGAATCATCTGTTAAAAATCTTGATGTTTTGGTCTACCACTTTGATTTTTGGGTACTTAATTTTTTATTTTTTTGTCCCATATTTTAGATTTTCTTAATTTGAATTATTGATTTTATTGTGCAATTTTTTTTAAATTTTAATTTTTGCTATGATTTTCGAATTTCTCGCTGGAACTTATTTTAAGCTAATAAGAGTTATATTTGGGGCTGAAAATAGCAAATGATTTTTCTTTTGCTTGTATTTTCAATTTTTTGGTCTGCATTTTTATTTTTAAACTAGGATTTTTTTAAATAAATACATCAATATTTATCTAATGCTTTCTGCAACAAGTAAAGATGTTTCTAATTTGTTTAGGATTTTTTTATTTTTTCGACCGATATTTTAGATCAAACAAATTTTTGATTTTTTGGCCAAAATATTCGATTGGTCTAGGAAGATAAATGGTTCTTTGTTTCTTCAAAAAAAAAGAGGGGGGGGGGATTATATAAGTGGCTCTACCATCAACATGTTCCACGAGCCGCCACTGGTAAAGATATAAGGTATTTGAAATTAAAAAAAAGAATCTAAACTCAACATAAACATACTGATACTCTATTATTAATTTGATAAAATTTTGCTGCTCAATTGTTGATAAATATATACAAAATATCGTAAAAAGATTAGTTATTCAAATTTTTCAAGATGACGCATCAAACATTGAAAGAACATTGACTATATATATAAATAAAATTTTCCGTCACTTGATCGCTTCGGGGCGAAAAAAAATGGTTAAACCCAATAAAAACATACCATAAATAACCTTTTATTTGGGTGAATTTTTCAGATTATTATAATAATTTTTAGTGGTTAAAAAAATAAAATCTTATTTTTCGAGGATTTCAAGGTCATATCTTGGCAAAAATGGGATTATTTACACGAAACTGAAATAAAATTATTAATACCAAAATATTACCAATAATTTTAAATAAAATTACTCTTCAATTGATGAATATATAAAAAATATCAATATAACGTAAAAAATTTAGTTATTCAAATTTTTCAAAATGACGCACCAAAAATTGGAAGATGAAAAAAATCACAGATATGGAGTCCGTCACTCGATCACTTAGGGGCGAGAAGGGAACTAGGCGTGTAAATTTTATTACCTAATAATTCGATTCGAACTAAGAACCGACATACGGCAGCATTCCCTCGCTGAGCAAGTTTCGCATTTGTATTTCCTCTGACTGTACAGGTGTATACAAGTAGGACACGTCAGGAAAGAGAAGGGTACAAAACCTACGCGGTAGTTACAGTTATACCGAAGGAAAAAATCAAAATGAAACACTTGAAATTCGTGAAATTTCGACCATTTTCAAACCGCCATAACTCGGCGTATTTTCAATCGATTTTGATGAATTTTTGAGGGCGAAAAACTTTGAAGTGTCTTCTTTAAAGTCATGCATGCGAACTTAAGCGTAACCCCGTCTGCCCTCCTCTAACGCCCCTGTGAAAAAAGTGTTTTTTTCTGGAAACCAGTCCAACTTTGACGATGTCTACGGAGTTGGAAAAAATTTGTCGACTCAGGCGCCAGGAGTTGAGCTCGTACTCGATTTGATTGGCCCAAGCGGCTCGTCACGAGTTGAGCTCGTGCTCGATGTGATTGGCCCAAGCGGCGCGCCACGAGATATGCTCGTGGTCGTTGTGTTTGGCCCGAACATTTAAACACGAGGAGTACTTGTAGGTCAAAGGGTTAAAACATAGAAATTTAAATATTTTCTATAAATAAATCAAAAACGCTATTGTATAACAGCGATATCCATCTCGCACAAACAAGAATTTTTGATTTATTACCTAAAATATATTCCTCCGGCATTAATACTATTTTGTTTACGCTATCGCAGAATACTGTCCCGGAAACTGGGCATCCTTGTCCATCAATGTGTCCGTAGAAAAACAGGCACTGCCTACCAACAAGAAAGAGAACGAGCTGCCCTTCCATACAAGTAATCAATTCCCACGAGGGGTCGATGCGTTTTTATTAGATAAAAGTAATATTTTCCAGCGAAGAAGCGATTAGCTAAAGCACAATGTGTGCCGTTCGCAAGAGTGGAACAAAAACTGACACACTAGCTTACAAAGTGAAGAATTTGATGCGAGGGGGGATAGAGTCAGGGTCCGTCCCTCCGTCCTATCAAATTATGGCATTATTTTTCGCGAGTTCGCTAAAGTAAAAAGAGAAGGGCCGCGCCGGGGCGCCGGGCGTCGAGGCGCCTCGAACTTTTGCTGAAGTATCCCGCTCCGGTGTTTGCGACTTTCAGGTGACCGGCACCGAGTGGTCGTTGACTCCGGGGAGCCGAAGAAGCGCCGCGTCTAGACTCGCAAACAAATGCTTTTATTGCGTTTACTTCGAAAATACACACATGTATGGATCCCGGATCCGGGACCTCCGAGATCTCCGGGATCCGGGACACATCCATCTCCTCCCACCTAACCTACCTCTGGACGGAGAGAGAAAGAGAGCGAGAGAGAGTGGAGTTTTCCCGGTTAGTGGAGGAATCGACTGCACGAATGAGGAAATTGATGTATTGTCGTTACTGGCGACCCGTCGTCGCCGAATTGTTGAATTTATTATGAAACGGAAATTCATTTGTTATTCCCGGCCGCCGCGACGAAAATAAACGCGTAATGTTGCACTTCTACAACTTGTCCGATTTGATCTATTGCCTCCTACCTTCCATTCAAATCCGATCGAGGTATTACATAAATACGGATATTCCGGTATCTGGAGTAAGCTGACACCCGCGCAAACGTGCACGTATTTATTGCTTTGGGAATTGTGTCATATTGGTACTAAGATATGTATATTTTATGAACAATCCTTTAAAATGATAAAAAAATTATAATTTTTAACGACACGCTGTAAATACAGGGTATATTTGAAATAACGAACAGGCATTTAAGGGCATATACACAAAATATTTGTGAACCCATTTCCGTCAAAATTTATTCGAAAAAAATTTTTTGAATTTTGCTAATTTTTCGAGGTTTTTTTAAACATTTTGAGAACCGATGCTTTTCTCATTTAATTAGGTCTGCATGGAATGTGTGTTTGTTTATTTAAAACGCGAGATACGATTTCTTGCCTCCGAAATTTGAAGTGTTATCGCAACGTTTTTTTTTTTTTTGTAGAAGATAAACAGTCCTCAAATTCATTGACGCTTAAAAAGCATTCAGATATTTCCTACGCGCTTGTTGTAGTTCGATATCTAAAGCCGATGCCGTTTAAAAATTAGGTCACATTACCACTGCTCCCAAACATGTTGCGTATTTTCACTCATTAACTTTAATAATTAATTGCGGGCTTTTTGTTACAGTTATAAACAAAATAATTGCAAATATTGTTTAAAAATAATATAATCTCTTTGTGGTTACGAGCCTGTTCGGTATTTCAAATACACCCTGTATAACTAGAAACTAGTAACTCGTGAAATTATTGCTTGAATATTAAAAATTTAAACGGTTTGAAAAAGTTGCCAAAGTTTTCTACTGTTAAGTGTACTTTCCTTCAAATGACATTCTTATATCTTACAATGGACTTTCACCAGACTATGCAACTCAAAATACAACATTAATTAATATAATTGATTTCCCAAAGTTTCATTATTCTAACCCTCCCGGAAATATATTTTTTTTTAAATTAATTTTCAGGGGAAAAACTTTCAACGTTCAAAAACAACAATAATTCAAATATTCATATCTCGGTTAATAACCGGGCGATTTTAAAAATTCAAAGTTTTTTTTACGTGCACGCAATACCGCAATGATAATCCGTCGTTAGATTCGTGACTTAAAAAGAATTAAAAAAATTTAGTGAAACGATCGAAAAAATTTACCGGTAAAATAAATAAAAGCTTCTTTAATTTATAAAATTATATCCTACAGTGGACTTTCACCACACTATGCAACTCAAAATGCAACATTCATTAATATAATTGATTTCCCAAAGTTTCATTGTTCTAACCCTCCTGGAAATATTTTTTCTTTTAAATTTATTTTCAGGGGAAAAATTTTCAACGTTCAAAAACAACTATAATTCAAATATTCATATATCAGTTAATAACCGGGCGATTTTAAAAATTCAAAGTTTTTTTTATGTGCACGCAATACCGCAATGATAATCCGTCGTTAGATTCGTGATTTAAAGAGAATTAAAAAAATTTAGTGAAAGACGATCAAAAATATTTACCGGCAAAATAAATAAAAGTTTAATTAATTTATAAAATTATATCCTACAATGGACTTTCACCACACTATGCAACTCAAAATGCAACATTCATTAATATAATTGATTTCCCAAAGTTTAATTGTTCTAACCCTCCCGAAAATATTTTTTTTTCGAAATTGATTTTCAGGGGAAAAATTTTCAACGTTCAAAAACAACAATAATTCGAATATTCTTGTCTCGGTTAATAACCGGGCGATTTTAAAAATTCGAAGTTTTTTTTACGTGCACGCAATACCGCAATGATAATCCGTCGTTAGATTCGTGACTTAAAAAGAATTAAAAAAATTTAGTGAAAAACGATCGAAAATATTTACCGGCAAAATAAATAAAAGTTTCATTAATTTTTAAAATTAGAAGGAGGAGTCGGATCAAGAAATTTTATTTGGATTTTCTGTTGGGCTCGAGACGGGCTTTCCGATCGGACAAAAAAAATTGTGCCCTGCTGCTAAATTTCGCTTCCCCCTTCCGAATACAACGTCATATCTCGAAAAGTAAAAATCTGTTCGAAAAACTTTATGGGGATGTTTAATTCGGATTAAATTAACGACTGATATGCCGTCGTCGGATTTTTAATTTTCGAAAAAAAAAATTGCAAAAATTGAAAAAAAAATCCCCGGAAAACAATCGGTTTTGGGCCGTAGATCGTAAACGGTGCGCCCTACGCAAAATATAGCCCTTACCTTTTTGACATATAATGCAATTTCGAATGATTTCTCACGTCGGATTTTTAATTTTCGAAAATTTTTTTTTTTAAATTAAAAAAAAATCCTGGGAAAACAATTGAAAATCGGCCGTAGATCATAAACGGTGCGCCTTATGAAAAATACAGCCCTTACCTTTTCGACGCAGAATGCTTTCTCACGTCGGATTAAAAATGGCCGCTGTAGAATTTTTTTATTGAAATCGGGGGTGGTTTTCTTTGAATAACTCCTCGAGGGTTAGAGATATCAAAAATTCGTAAGAGACATAAAATGTAGAGGGGAGCTAGTTCTATAAAACTCTATGAAAATCAAAGTCGTAATCGTAAGGGCAAGCGCGCCCTTTTTTTCGGAAGCATCCAAAATGTGATTTTTTTAGAAAAATGGCTGAGGGGTTGCAACCGCAGGTCGCACCCAAATTTCCTGTAATAACCTTTGTGTCCCAATGCGTTGAGGATTTTTTGAGCCTAGTCCCGGTTTTCCAACTCAAAAATCCAGGGAGGAGATAGTTTTGGCGTGAACCTCTGCATCGTCAAAAATCGATTTTCAAAAAATCACCCTGTAGTAATTAGGCAATTTAGAAAAGTGCGGATTTCACGGGCCCCAAGAGGACATTTGCGGCTTTCGGGAAAAAAAATACAAATTGGAAAAAAATATTTTTTTAAGGGGTTGGCAACACTTTTTTTAAGGGGTGGTCGGAGGGGGTTGAAATTTCAATAGTAGTGTTTTTGAATTATTTGTGATTTTTCGTGAAAACTTCAATCCTGTATCTATTACAGTTTTTGAGATCTCGCACTTTGGGGCTGTTGCGTTTAGTAATTTTTTCTTGCGCCGAATATTTTCATTCATATTTTTTCTGGACCAGAAATATTTTACATATAAATTTCTCCACACCCTATATGGGTAAAGGAGTTTATTGATAATATATATATATATATATATATATATAAATTTCTTAATGGGAAAACAATCCATGCATATATGTCATATATTTGTAAATCACTTTTTCCTTGAAGATTTTTCCAATGTATTGATTCAAACAATTTAAAGGGAATAAAACAGTTACCAGGAAACACCGGGCGGATTTCGAAATGGAAGAGGAGGCACTGTGCTAAACCGTTGGAACAATATTTACAGAACGGTTATGCAAATATTTTGGTAATTCCCCAAGCGCGCGTTTCGCTAAAACATTTTTTTCATGGTTATAATGAAAGTGTTTCTTGCACATCGATGAATATAAGAGATCCAGTTTGAAAGAGCAAATCCGAAAAATAATGTGTGTGCTTGTAATATAGAATTTATAGAGCAGTTTTTGTAAGAAAATGCATTTATTGGTCACCAAAATGTGTCTTTTTGCGCAGCCATTTTTATTCCTGCAAAATTTAAATAACTTTGTTCAACAATTGTTATCACTAATATAAGTTGTATTACTTTTATATTCACGCACATTTTATATACATACTTTTATATAATTTAACAACCTTGGCGGTTGAATTTTTTGTTTGTTTCACACATACAAATTGTATTTTCTTTGTAAAGAGGGGTTTCCCGTAAATATTTTAAATATTTTCTTTTTTATTAGGCAGTTGTAGAGGCACGTTATTTTGGATTGATCTATCAAAATTTGAAGCATCTGTCTAATGAAATGTGGATTTTACATCAGAGTTTAAAAATAAAAAAATGCAGTTTTTGCATCAAAATTGGTCTTTTCGCGCCGCCATTTTTATTTCTGCAATCTTTGGTTATTTTTTTCTGAGCAGATATAGAAACATGTTATCTGGAAGAAATCGTTTGAAATTTCAAATATTTGCCGATAAAAATTTAGAATTTACAGAGAAGTATTAGTAAGAAAAATGCATTTTTTGGTCATCAAAATGTGACTTCTTCCGCAAACATTTTTATTACTGGACAGTTTGCATAATTTTCTTTAGGCAGTTAAAGTAATGTTATTTTGGATTGATCTGTCAAAATTACAAGCATCTATCGAATGAAATGTTGGATGTACAGAGCAGATTTTGACGTGTTTCTGCATTAATTTCTTAGTTCTTAAATATTTATTGTATTTTCACTTTTGTCCTGTAAGTGTTTATTCCGTTGGACAGTAAAGGCCATTAATAATAATAATAATAATAATAATAATAGATTTATTAACGGAAAGTCTCCTTTTACAAAATTACTTAAAACAAAAATTAAAAAATATTGTAAATGTAGCGAGAATTTATATTTACAGAAATAAGGTAATTTACATATAAAAATAAATCGCACTAAAAATCATATAAATAGCAATGACGAACAGAACATGTTATTATTATTGTTATTGTGATTATTATTTATTAATTTTTCAGAATTTCATGCGTTGATCCCAGATTGCCATTTCATTAATTTTGAAAGGTTATGACTTCTGGTAACTTTGAATTAAACAACTTTCGACTTTTTTTTACCACCATATAGTAACGGTCGCAACCATCATCTTCGTTATGACTTCTATTGTAGTTCCTTGAAATTTGAGTGGATATTACAGATATGCGCATTTCCTCTTCCTTAAATTAAATCTTAGCAGTCGTGAAGCAATTTTCACTTGTTTTTTTCATCCGCGGATGATTTCCCAAAGCGGACGTTTGCGAGAGAGCTCCGGCGCTCTCGCGCGATATCTAAATATTGATTTAAGATCAAAAAGTTACTTCATTCCAGGTCGATGGCTGCTGATATGAAACGTTTTACTTTATCTCTGAAGTATACGTACGCGTCTGTCACTGTTCGAGACATTTCCATTCCTATATTTTATGCTCGATCCCCCATTCTTCGTGCGATAACAATCGCACTTGTCGCTGACGCGGGGTCAACATGCTTATCCAATTTTACGTTTATATTATAGAAAACTTACAAAATATTTACAATCCAAGGCTTATTTTAAAATATTTCAGACAGAATAATTAGGATTTGATTTATGAATTCTTTCCCCGGCAACAACAGGTGTGGACCGGTTTCGACCTACTTTGTCTCACCAGTACAGTGCAGTCATTAACGGAGAAATTATTATTATTATTCAATGTGTCGGTTAAAATAATTTTCAAGCCATTAAAATTAAAACAATTTTTTGCAATTTCACGCTCTGATCAGGTGTAACTATCACAAAATTTGGTGATGGTGTCTATAATTTTTTCGCAAAATCATAATCTCCAATGAATTTTGAGTAATTTTGGAAAGTTTTAAATTGATGGAAAATGTTTTTATATTTTTTTCAAGACATCAAAATTTTCACATTTTTTCGCAATTTCACGCTCTGATCAGGTGTAATTATCACAAAACCTGGTGATGGTGTCTATGAATTTTTCACAAAATCATAATCTCCAATGAATTTTGAGTAATTTAGGAAAGTTTTAAATCGATGGAAAATGTTTTTATATTTTTTTCAAGACATCAAAATTTTCACAATTTTTTCGTAATTGTAAATATCACGAAATCTGGTGATTGTTTATATGAATTTTATATGAAATCATTATTTCTAATAAATTTCGAGTAATTTTGGAAAGTTTCAAATCGATAGCAATTGTTTTTAAAATTATTTTAAAGCTACCAAAATTAAAGCAATTTTTCACAATTTCACGCTCAGATCAGGTGTAATTATCACAAAACCTGGTGATGGTGTCCATCAATTTTTCACAGAATCATAATCTCCAATGAATTTTGAGTAATTTTGGAAATTTTCAAATTGATGGAAAATGTTTTTATATTTTTTCCAAGGCATCAAAATGTTCACAATTTTTTCGTAATTTCATACTCTGATCACATGTAAATATCATGAAACCTGGTGAGGGTTTATATGAATTTTATATGAAAAATCATTATTTCTAATAAATTTCCAGTAATTTTGGAAAGTTTCAAGTCGATGGTAATTGTTTTTTAAATTATTTTAAATTTATCAAAATTAAAACAATTTTTCCGCAAATTCACGCTCTGATCAGGTGTAATTATCACAAAACCTGGTGATGGTGTCTATCAATTTTTCACAAAATCATAATCTTTGATGAATTTTGAGTAATTTTGGAAAGTTTCAAATTGATGGAAAATGTTTTTATATTTTTTTCAAGACATCAAAATTTTCACATTTTTTTCGTAATTTCATGCTCTGATCACATGAAAATATTACGAAATCTAGTGAGGGTTTATATGAATTTTATGTGAAATCATTAATTCTAATAAATTTCGAGTAATTTTGGAAAGTTTCAAGTCGATGGTAATTGTTTTTTAAATTATTTTAAAGCTACTAAAATTAAAACAATTTTTCGCAATTTCACGCTGTGATCAAGTGTAATTATCACAAAACCTGGCGATGGTGTCTATGATTTTTTTACAAAATCGTAATCTTCAATGAATTTTGAGTAATTTTGGAAAGTTTCAAATTGATGGAAAATGTTTTTGTATTTTTTTCAAGGCATCAAAATTTTCACTTTTTTTTCGTAATTTCATGCTCTGATCACATGAAAATATCACAAAATCTAGTGAGGGTTTATATGAATTTTATGTGAAATCATTAATTCTAATAAATTTCGAGTAATTTTGGAAAGTTTTAAATCGATGGAAAATGTTTTTATATTTTTTTCAAGACATCAAAATTTTCACAATTTTTTCGTAATTTCATGCTCTGATCACATGAAAATATCACGAAATCTGGTGATGGTTTATATTAATTTTATATGAAATCATTATTTTTAATAAGTTTCGAGTAATTTTGGAAATTTTTAAATCGATGCAAAATGTTTTTATATTTTTTCCAAGACATCAAACTTTTCACATTTTTTTCGTAATTTCATGTTCTGATCACATGTAAATATCACGAAATCTGGCGATGGTTTATATTAATTTTATATGAAATCATTATTTTTAATAAATTTCGAGTAATTTTGTAAAGTTTTAAATGGATGGAAAATGTTTTTATATTTTTTTCAAGACATCAAAATTTTCACAATTTTTTCGTAATTTCATGCTCTGATCACATGTAAATATCACGAAATCTAGTGAGGGTTTATATGAATTTTATGTGAAATCATTATTTTTAATAAATTTCGAGTCATTTTGAAAAGTTTTAAATGGATGGAAAATGTTTTTATATTTTTTTCAAGACATCAAAATGTTCACATTTTTTTTCGTAATTTCATGCTCTGATCACATGAAAATATCACAAAATCTAGCGAGTGTTTATATGAATTTTATATGAAATTATTATTTGTAATCAATTTCGAGTACTTTTGGAAAGTTTCAAGTCGATGGTAATTGTTTTTTAAATTATTTTAAAGCTAACAAAATTAAAACAATTTTTCGTAATTTCATGCTCTGATTAGGTGTAATTATCACAAAACCTGGTGATGGTGTCTATCAATTTTTCACAACATCAAAATCTCCAATGAATTTGGAGTAATTTTGGAAAGTTTTAAATTGATGGAAAATGTTTTTATATTTTTTTCAAGACAACAAAATTTTCACTTTTTTTCGCAATTTCATGCTCTGATCAGGTGTAATTATCACAAAACCTGGTGAGGGTGTTTATGAATTTTTTACAAAATCATAATCTCCAATGAATTTAGAGTAATTTTGGAAAGTTTCAAATTGATGGAAAATGTTTTTATATTTTTTTCAAGGCATCAAAATTTTCACAATTTTTTCGTAATTTCATGCTCTGATCACATGAAAATATCACGAAATCTGGTGATGGTTTATATGAATTTTATATGAAATTATTATTTCTAATAAATTTCGAGTAATTTTGGAAAGTTTTAAATCGATGGAAAATGTTTTTATATTTTTTTCAAGGCATCAAAATTTTCACAATTTTTTCGTAATTTCATGCTCTGATCACATGAAAATATCACGAAATCTGGTAATGGTTTATATTAATTTTATATGAAATCATTATTTTTAATAAATTTCGAGTAATTTTGGAAAGTTTTAAATCGATGGAAAATGTTTTATATTTTTTTCAAGGCATCAAAATTTTCACAATTTTTTCGTAATTTCATGCTCTGATCACATGAAAATATCACAAAATTTAGTGAGGGTTTATATGAATTTTATGTGAAATCATTATTTCTGATAAATTTCGAGTAATTTTGGAAAGTTTCAAGTGGATAGCAATTGTTTTTTAAATTATTGTAAAGGTACCAAAATTAAAACAATTTTTCGCAATTTTACGCTCTGATTAGGTGCATTTATCACAAAACCTGGTGATGGTGTCTATCAATTTTTCACAGAATCATAATCTCCAATGAATTTTGAGTAATTTTGGAATGTTTCAAATTGATGGAAAATGTTTTTATATTTTTTTCAAGACATCAAAATTTTCACAATTTTTTCGTAATTTCACGCTCTGATCAGGTGTAATTATCACAAAACCTGATGATGGTGTCTATCAATTTTTCACAAAATCATAATCTACAATTAATTTGGAGTAATTTTGGAAAGTTTTAAATAGATAGAAACTGTTTTTATATTTTTTTCAAGACATCAAAATTTTCACAATTTTTTTGTAATTTCATGCTCTGATCAAAAGAAAATTGCCAAAATTATAATCTCTGATACATTTTGAGTAACTTTCTTACAGAAACTGCTCTGTAAATTTCATATTTCTATTGACAAATATTTGAAATTTATTATTAATTCTAGATAATTTGTCTCTACAACTGCTCAAAAAAATTATCAAAACTTTGCAGGAATAAAAATGGCTGCGTTTGGAAATTTAAAAATGAATCCCGAATAACGTGTATTTACAACTATTTATTAATAATGAATCAAACTTTTCTTACACGAATTCATCGGTTATAAAAGCATATCGGGGCAAGTATTGGTCGTACCCGAACACGGTTATAAAGGACAGACTTTAAAACCGTATCAGGTTATCTACCCAAATACTATATAGGGTTAATCCAAGGTTAAGTCATGTCCACAGAATACACAGACACCCTGTATATAAACGATGTTCGTAATATCAATGCATTCTTTATACTACCCACGTAAAAGAAAGTGAAATTAAATAATGGAAAGTAAGTCTTGAAATTCGAGCTTTTCGTCATTAAATCAGTAATAACGACCGACGTTATTAAAAAAAAGGAAAAAAAATATGAAGCTCGCATCCATCGTAATCTTATCTGGATCATCCAATCACGAGATGATTGTTGCGTTTCACAAAGGCCGCGGTATGCAAATGAACGAAAGTATTTCATCCACGAGGGGAATTTTCTTTTGTTAATTAAAAGCGGCCGGTAGGAAAACATTACGCGTGCAATTACGGCCGCTAAAAATTTCCGCGGCCGTAATAAATACATTGCCGCTTCGATTTAATATTAATTAATAATAATTACCGGTCGTTTATCCAATTAAACATTTTTTTTTTGCGAGCGCACGAGGAAGTAATTGTAAATCAAAATCCGAAATGTAAATCATGCCTGATCGATACGTGATGTGAAAATCCCACCTTAATTACGGCGGAACGATGAGGAATGAAGTCCGTCGACTTCTTTCGCTCATAAAATATTGGTTGCTAAGGGTCCGCACCGGCGCCGGGATAAATGACGTGGATAATTAATACAAATTACGGCTATTTGTATTAAGGACACCCTAGGGGGAAAATTATAGACTCAAATAGGGAAGAGTTAATGTGTTCTGCTTTAAAGAAAAATCAAATTTATGTATGGGTGTTTGTTCGTTACTTTTTACAGCGTTGATCCGGTATGACTTTTAATCTTAGCCATAGTGGGCATATATTACAAGAAATGAGATGCGCCGTCTTGCTGGAACCATTATTATGGTGCTAAGATTATAAAAGCAAAAAGGTGAAACACGAAGGCCATACTGGTCATGTATTACAAGAAATGGAGATGCGTCGTCTTGCCGAAACCATTCTTATAGTGCCAAGATTATAAAAGTAAAAAGGTGAAGTACGGAGGGCATAGCGGTCATGTAATACAAGACATGAAGATGCATCGTCTTGCTGAAACCATTCTTATAGTGCCAAGATTATAAAAGTAAAAATGCGAATTACAGAGGCTATAGTGGTCATGTAATACAAGACATGGAGATGCACCGCCTTGCTGAAACAATTCTTATAGTACCAAGATTATATAAGTAGAAAGGCGAAGTAAGGAGGCCACAGTGGTCATGTAATACAAGACATAGAGATGCACCGCCTTGCTGGAACCTTAGAGTGCCAAGATGATAAAAGTAAAAAGACGAATTGAAATCCTAAGCCGATTTGGAATTTGGATTGAAAAAGTCTGCAATGTATTTAGTATAGAATTCGTGTAATTTTGTAAAATATATAGGACACTTTCATATACACTTGAAAAGTTATTTATTATTTTAAAAAGTAGACTGCAATACATCATCCTTAATCGCCGTACGAATTAAGTCATGCTCGCAGAATGTAGAACGTCTTCAAGGCAATTCGAGGCGGCAAAAATCGATCGCACAACCTCCGAAAAAAAGAAGGCCAATAATTTACTGGTAAATTACGCCTGTAATGTGATGTAATTGCGCGCAAAGCAGGAAAAAAGGCGCTCAGGAGCGATTGCCCCCCGGGTAATAAATTTTAATATCAACATGTAAATAATTACGTTACTTGAGTAAAATGGTCACGTGTGATATTTACAAGTCGAGTTGATTGAAAATACCAGCAGATGCTTATCGTGATGAATAATTATATCGGAGTATTTACTGTAAGATACGGAAGCGATGTGTGCGGGATTCGATTGATTTTATTTGTTGGACGTTTTCCGCGTGCAGAAAAAGCGGTGGCAGGGGGACGTTTCAATTAATTGATTGCGATTGCGGTGACTGCCTAACGCCTCGCGATTTGCATGCCGAGGCATACTGAATACAGAATACGGATGCATTATGCAAAACGTGCCGAGTTAACCGATCCCACTTCACCAGGAGCCGCCAGACTTCATCTCCCCGAAGAAGAAGAAGATATCCGATACAGATTATCCTACGTTGTTCTGCAGAAAAAAGAAAAACACTAAATTTTCGCACTTTATCTTCTCGAAGAAAAAACTATCCGAAGCTGAGTAGCCTACATTATTCTGCAGAAAAAAGGAAAACACTGTTTCACTGTAAATTTTCGCACTTGCGCATCCAAACTTCATCTCCTCGTAGAAGATATCCGATACAGATTATCCAACATTATTTTGCAGAAAAAAGGATAACACTATTTTACTGTAAATTTTCGTACTTGTGCATTTAAAAAAAAAAATCGGTAAATCTGCTCACTTGTGCTTGTGCATTTTAAGAACAATAAGTTCACGTTACGACTTTGTTGCGATAAAGCTGTTACTAATCATTACGAGGTCATCAATGTCGGCGTTATTACTTGCATAAATCCGAAATGATTTATCGTATAAAAGTATCGTCATTAAATGTATCATAATTATATCTTCACGTGTACCTCGTTGGCATTACGTACAAAACTAGAAGAACTGTTGTAATTAGCTAATAATAACTCGGTTGTATCGCAGCCTTCACAATAATTAAGCGAAGGTTCTTCACGAAAGTGAATCTTAGTCATTGCATGATTCTTTTTATAAAATCATTTCTGGAGGATCACAAAAACTGTACAAAAGCTAAAATAAAAATATCAAAATGTCAGCATGATGAATATCACTTGCGTAATATCTGATTATAGTTTAAATGTCATCGTCAATTTGATCGAATGATGTCTATAAATTCTGTTACATTACCTCCTAAAGTCTGACTGTCACATTGATAGCTTAAATTCTATAAATTCAACACCACCGCTTCCACAGATTAACCTTCAACCGTATATTTCAAATTTGACAGTTTAAATGTCATTGCCGTTTTGACAGAACGACGTGTATCAGTTCAGTTACATTACATCCCTACCGTTTATTTAAAAGTCTAACTTGGAAAATTCGACACCACCGCTTCGACAGATTAACCTTCAACCGTATATTTCAAATTTGACAGTTTAAATGTCATCGCCATTTTGACACAATGACGTGAATAAGTTCAGTTACATTACATCTCTAAGTCTAATTTGGACTTTGACAGCATCTAGTCTATAAATTTGACATCACCTCTTCATCAGATTATCTCCTACCGTATATTTCTAATAGGACAGTTTTACCTTTAACGACAATCCGACTTCCAGTAGATTACTTCAGCAGATTACCCATTATTGCTCCTCATCGCTGATATCGGACATACCAGTCCTTTTTTGCAACAATTTTATTTTTTATTCAACAATTTACCAATCCATAATAAAACCCGCCATCTATTATTACATCGATGAAATCACTTCGAACGCATGAACCCGTGTAACAAGGTTGTTAACTGTCCGAGCAGATTATAACTGTGTGCATCTCCTATTATAATGGCGCTCGTTTGTTTTCATTGTTCACGCTCTGTTGGCTCAACACTTTCAACAACAATTCGATTGTAACTGCCTTCTCGTGTATAAAAGTAAAACGAATACGTCTGCTACCTTTCAACGGCGATTCGATTGCGATTGCGAGAAAGAAAACGAGTACGTCTTCTGCGTTCTAAGTCTGTTAATGATGATTCGGGAACTAGGAAGTCCGGCCGTAATGATAATCAAGATCATCAAGAGCCGCCGAGCGAACATTTCGTAATTTAATTCGAATTACCGGGTCACGTTTTACGCAAAGCTGTTGAAGATATCTTGATTCACGTGCTGACAATAATTAGTGAACTTGAGATTGTACATGGACAAAATCTATAAAAAATAAAAAAATAAATAATTTTTTTTAAATCCGTATCTCCATTAAAAACTGTGGAATTTACAAAAACCAAATTGATTTTAAATAAGCGATACTTCGACCATTGAAGATATTTTTTATGGAATTTTGTCCGAGCGTTTTATATTTTTTCTTCGATGTTTTTATTTAAATGCTCAAAAAAATAAAACTAAAATTTTCAAAAATTCACATCTCCATTAAAACTTGTTGAATTTACAAAAACTAAATTGATTTTGAATAAGCGATACTTCGACCATTGAGGATATTGTTTTAATGATTTTTTTCGACGCGTTTTATATTTTTTTCTGCAATATTTCCATTCAAGTGCTCAAAAAATTAAAACGAAAATTTTCAAAAATTCATATCTCTATTGAAAATTGTTGAATTTATGAAAACCGAATTGATTTTGAATTAGCTATACTTGCCCCATTGAGGATGATTTTTTATAGAATTTTGTCTGCGCGTTTTAAATTTTTTTTTCATTTAAATGCCCAAAAAATAAAACTAAAATTTTCAAAAATTCGTATCTCCATTAAAAATTGTTGAATTTATAAAATCCAAATTAATTTTTAATAAGCGATACTTCGACCATTGAAGATTCTGTTTTAAGGGATTTTTTTACGCGTTTTCTATTTTTTTCTGCGATGTTTTCATTCAAGTGCTCAAAAAAATAAAACAAAAATTTTAAAAAATCAGTGTCTCTACTAAAAATTGTTGAATTTACAAAAACCAAATTAATTTTGAATAAGCGACACTTCGACCATTAAGGATTTTGTTTTAAGGATTTTTTTCTATGAGTTTTATTTTTTTTTCTGCAATGTTTTCATTCAGTGCTCAAAAAATTATTATTAAACCAAATAAATTTTGAATTAGCTATACTTTGGCCATTGAGGATGATTTTTTATGGAATTTTGTCCGCGCGTTTTATATTTTTTCTGCGATATTTTCATTCAAGTGCTTAAAAAAATAAAACTAAAGTATAAAAAAATCCGTATCTCCATTAAAAATTGCTGAATTTACAAAAACCAAATTAATTTTGAATAAGCGATACTTCGACCATTGAGGATTTTGTTTTAAGGAATTTTTTCTACGCGTTTTATATTTTTTTCTGCGATGTTTCCAATCAAAGTGCTCAAAAAATTAAAACGAAAATCTTTAAAAATCCATATCTCTATTGAAAATTGTTGAATTTACAAAAACCGAATTGATTTTGAATTAGCTATACTTTGGCCATTGAGGATGATTTTTAATGGAATTTTGTCCGCGTGTTTTATATTTTTTCTTCGATGTTTTCATTTAAATGCTCAAAAAAATAAAACAAAAATTTTCAAAAATTCATATCTCCATTAAAAATTATTGAATTTCCAAAAACCAAATTGATTTTGAATAAGCAAAACTTCGACCGTTGAGGATGATTTTTTATGGAATTTTGTCTGCGAGTTTTATATTTTTTTCTGCAATGTTTTCCTTCAAGTGCTCGAAAAATTAAATCGAAAATCTTCAAAAATCGATATCTCTATTGAAAATTGGTGAATTTACAAAAATCAAATTGATTTTGAATTAGCTATACTTCGGCCATTGATAATGATTTTTTATGGAATTTTGTCCGCGCGTTTTATATTTTTTCTTCAATGTTTTCATTTAAATGCTCAAAAAAATAAAACTAAAATTTTCAAAAATTCATATCTCCATTAAAAATTGTTGAATTTACAAAAACCAAATTAATTTTGAATAAGCGATACTTCAACCATTGAGGATATGTTTTGAAAGAATTTTTTCTAAGCCGTTTATATTTTTTTACTGCAACGTTTTCATTCAGTGCTCAAAAAATTAAAACGAAAATCTTCAAAAATCCATATCTCTATTGAAAACAGTTGAATTTACAAAAACCAAATTGATCTCGAATAAACGGTACTTCGGCCATTGAGGATAATTTTTTATGGAATTTTTCCTGCACGTTTTATATTTTTTTCTGCGATGTTTTTGGCCAGGTGCTCAAAAAATTACGAAAATTTTCAAAAATCTATATCTCCATTGGTTAATGACTTTATTTCAAAATAAGCCATTTTTGTGATTGTGTACAGGTACGATCAGTATTGACCTGCAATGGTTATAAAGTCCCTTTTTTACATCGTTTTGCTTCGAATTCCATTTTATTAAAAAACGGGCATGTTACGTATTAAGAATCGATAAAACTGACTTCAAAACCATATCAGGTTACGTATTAAGGTACGATAAATATATAACCTGATATGGTTTTAAAACCTTTTTTCATAACTATGTGCGGGTATGAACAATACATAACTTGATTTGGCTTCAGAGTCATTTTTGTGATTGTGTACAGGTACGATCAGTACTGACCTGCAATGGTTGTAAAGTCCCTTTTTTTATATCGTTTTGCTTCGAATTTCTTTTCATTAAAAAAAAAAACGGGCTTGTTACGCATTAGGAATCGATAAAACTGCCTTCAAAACCATGTCAGGTTACGTATTAAGGTACGATGAATATGTAGCCTGATATGGTTTTAATACCTTTTTTTCATAACAATGTGCGGGTATGAACAATACATAACCTGATTTGGCTTTAGAGCCATTTTTGTGATTGTGTACAGGTACGATCAGTACTGACCTGCAATGGTTGTAAAGTTAAAGTCTCTTTTTTATATCGTTTTGCTTCGAATTTCTTTTCATTAAAAAAAACGGGCTTGTTACGTATTAAGAATCGATAAAACTGACTTCAAAACCATATCAGGTTACGTATTAAGGTAAGATAAATATGTAACCTGATATGGTTTTAAAACCTTTTTTTCATAACAATGTGCGGGTATGAACAATACATAACCTGATTTGGTTTTGGAGCGTTTTTTGTGATTATGTACAGATCTGACCGGTACGTAGCCTGCAATTATTTTAAATCCTCTTTTTATATCGTCATGCTTCGGATTTCTTTTCATTTGGAAAACGGGCTTGTTACGTTCTAAGAATCGATAAAAATGACTTCAAAACCATATCAGGTTACGTATTGAGGCACGATAAATAGGTAACCTGATATGGTTTTAAAACAAATACATAACCTGATATGGTTTTAGAGCCTGTTTTGTGATTGTGTTGTGAGCGGTACGCATCCTGTGGTTTTAAGGCTTACTTTTTACATCGTTTTGCTACAGATTTTTTTTTCATTTGAAAAACATGCTTTAAAACCATATCAGGTTGTATTTTAAGGTAGGATACATACATAAGCTAATATGGTTTTAAGAACTGTCCTTTATAGCCGCGTTGGGGTACGACCAATACTTGCCCTGATATGCTATTAGAACAGTCGTGTCGCTGTACATGTCGCTCAACATGTAATCTGATGTGGTTTTCAAGTTTGTCCTTTATAACCATGTTCGGGTACCAAGAATGGGTAACCTGATGCGGCTGTAAAGCCTGTCATTTATAACTGTTTTCATGTACAGGGTGTCTGTGTATTGCGTGGACATGACTTAACCTTGAATTAACACTGTATAGGTGTATTTGACTACATTACCTGATATGGTTCCAAAGCCTGTCCTTTATAACCGTGTTCGGGTACGATCAATACTTGCCCTGTTGACTTTTAAAAACAGTCGTGTCGCTGTACATGTCGCTCAACATGTAATCTGATATGGTTTTCAAGTTCGTCCTTTATAGCCATGTTCGGGTACCAACAATGGGTAACCTGATGCGGCTGCAAAGCCTGTCATTTATAACTGTTTTCATGTACAGGGTGTTGTGTATTCCGTGGACATGACTTAACCTTGGATTAACACTGTATAGCTGTATTTGACTACATAACCTGATATGGTTCTAAAGCCTGTCCTTTATAACCGTGTTCGGGTACGACCAATACTTGCCCTGATATGCTTTTAGAACAGTCGTGTCGCTGTATGGATGCTCAATACGTAATCTGATATGGTTTTCAAGTTCATCCTTCATAACCATGTTCGGGTACCAACAATGAGTAACCTGATGCGGCTGTAAAGTCTGTCATTTATAACTGTTTTCACGTACGACAAATATAAATATTTACAGCCGCATCAGGTTACCTATTGTTGGTACCCGAACATGGTTATAAAGGACGTACTTGAAAACCATAAAACTGACATGGTTTTAATACCGTTTTGGCTAGGATTTCTTATCATTTCTCATGTCGATTGCGAATAGTTAACTTTAGTTAACAGATTATACTAATGCCTTAAGACCATGCATTATTTTTTTACTTGCAGGTAAGACGCTCGAAAAGAACTGCAGCCTGTTAAAAGCTGTTTCCAACTACGAATTCGATTCTGGGTGTGAATTTGGTACGTTTTTATCTTAGAATTTTTAATTCAAAATTTCTACAGAAAATGCCAATTTGATTTCTTTGGAATTCTTTAATCTGTTTCATATTTCATATCAAACTATCATAAAACAATTAAAGCAATTTTAAAATTATTTGTGCTGTGTTTAACTTTGTAAAATGTTTTCAAAAGTTTATCGATGTTTTAATCCAATATCACACATAACTGACTAAGTGAGGAATGGATATTCGGAACGTGTTTTGACTGCCTTTACAACAGCAAACTTCTTTTCACGCCAAACCCTGTTTTTATGAACAAAATTGTGAAATGGATCAGAATAGTAAACCAAACTAAAGGTAAAAAATAAAAAAAAAAAAACAGAATAGTTTTATCGCACGTGTCCAAAGTTAATAGAACAAGTGCGGTAAAACGAGTTATGAAACGAGTATTTAGTGACTTTGTAGCTATCAAACAATATTTAGGGAATTTTTCTTGGTGTTGGCTACATGAAAGAAACTAAAAGTTATGATTATCTCTTTTGACATTTAAAATTTCAATGCCACCAACTCTTTAAAACACTTCGGTCTGTCGGGGAAATGAATCGAGTCGTAACTACGCCACGTTCCGCCTGCGAGCACATGGTGCTCACGTTTACCCTCACTTTGATACACTGTTGCTCGAGCCGCTGTCAAAAAAATAAAAATCACATATTAGAGCACTTCTGTTTTAATATCAGCGGTTTTGAGTGCTGTAATATCTGTATTAACTTCGATACACAGTTGCGCGAGTCGCTGTCAACGTGTTAAAAAAAAAATCACCTATTAAAACAATTCTGTTTTAATACCAGCGGTTCTGGGTGCTGTAATATCTGTATTAACTTCGATACACTGTTGATCGAGCCGCTGTTAACGTCTTAAAAAAATCACCTATTACAGCACTTCAGTTTTAATATCAGCGGTTTTGGGTGCTGTAATATCTATATTAACTTCGATACACTGTTGCTCGAGTCGTTGTCAACGTGTTAAAAGAATCACCTATTACAGCACTTCTGTTTTAATATCAGCAGTTTTGGGTGCTGTAATATCTACATTAACTTCGATACACTGTTGCTCGAGTCGTTGTTAACGTGTTAAAAAAATCACCTATTACAGCACTTCTGTCATAATAACAGTGAGCTATTACGATACCGTTTTGGGTGCTCTAATATCTATATTATGAAAATAATAATAATATCTTTGTAAGTAAGAAAGTAAGTTGCAATAAAACTCATGCTCGAATCCCTACCATAAGGACCCGTGTCTTCTCACGGGCGATTTCACTTTAACCCATGAATAATCAATGAAGGACCGATCATCTCAAGAATTTTAATTCGCTTCTATATCAAATAATAACACATTTTGTTTTTTTTTCTTTCTAATAATTATCATTACATAAATACGTCGGATGGGAAACTCGGATGCTCCTCGTATTAAAAATTTTTAATGGTGCCGCGACAATAAATTTACATTAATGACTGCTAGCGATATCCCCCCCGTGCCATAGATTTAAATAAAAGTAATATTAAAGCCTGATTGAAAATAGGAGAGCTCGTGTATGCCGAATAAGGCACATATTTTTGGACGTTATAAAAAAAAATTTGGGCAACGGAGCGCCGATACGTTTTAATTAAAAGGTGGACGCCGCACTTTTGATTGATAACAGATATTTACCGGGAATTTATTATCATTCACTTTCATTATAAATAATTGCTTGTTCATTTAAATAAATTCCTCGCTAATGTGTAACTAAATATTTACTCCAAGTTAGCTGCAAAGATCAAGTCTTGATACTAACCTTACAGCCTACTACAATCATTATTAAAATAATAAAACAAATAACTGTGCTAGTACGACTAGTAACTTCTCACGGTGGTGCCATTTGAATATTCACACCGAAAATGTCTGTTGGGTGATTATGATCATCATTGCTTTCGGATAAAGTGTGGTCCTTCGAACCGGACCATTCAAATGGTTTCGGGTTCTGCATTTATGGCTACCGTTTGTGCACATTATAGATATTGGCGGATCAAACGGGCCGATGCCACCCGAAAATGGGAGCGGTACCACGAAATCCTTAACGAGGATTCCTTCGTCGAGTTGTAAATAATCGGGCAATAAAATCGTAGTAAAATGGTTGTTTGCAAATATGAGAGAGGGCAATTAAATTTATCTTCCTTCGAACGGACACACGGCGTCTTTCGACGTTTCAAAGTCTGCCGACGACTTGTAGTACATAACTGCATAAGATATTACCCACTCGCGGAATTATATTGCCGCGCATTGGCTGCGGTTTCGAAAGTAAATCTTATCTGTATCAAATTCGCTAAACTCTGTGCAACAAGTCCGCGTATGCACTTTACTGGGAATTCGTAATAACATATCGATAATACTAGTTGTAGTGATTAATTGCCGGCATCTTATTGTGATGGTGTATTGCGTGATTTACGCGATGAACTTTTAAATTTAAAGATAAATGCGTTCGAATGTAGAGAAAGGGAAGACAATGTGATTTCTAAATACTCTAGAGAAGTATTTCGTAATATAACGATTCTTCACAAAACTGGGCCACCCACTATTATCCATCGAATCGATGCCACCGTTCCAGTACGTGATAATTACCTATTGTAACCTTTCCTCTGACCTCATCCAAAATCACCGCAATGTCCTTGCACGGATATACTCCAACACTTACATAAAAATTAATTTTGATACAGTAGCGTATATTTCTCAACTGTATTTAGAGATAATTACATCTTATAGTTCTACCGAAATTAGTTATCTTCAAATATTTAGTAAAAAAAATTAAAGCGATCGAAAACTTCCCCAAGACACATTCTGCTGAACATTGTAATTAAAATCTAAAAATATGCCTTCACTAGATTGATAATCACAGAAAAACGCTACAAAAAATTGCTCATTTAAAATGTTCGAAATATTATACGCACTTATAAATTTCAAGTAATGTGCTATAAAAATCTTTAAAATTGTTAAGTAAACGAATTTATCTAATCGAATTTATTGAACCAGATATTTCATTGTGACTGATGCAGGAAATAATATCTGTGTAATTCCACGTAAGATAAATACTGGCGCCGACGACGAAATATGACAAACGTCGCTAATTATTTCTAATTAATTTCCCGGAGAACGTGGGATTACTTACGGCTTCGCGGAGACTGTAATATCAAGTTTTGATCAACGCGATTAAAGTCGCGCAGTAAATGTAATTCACTAATTTTTATGTGACTTGTCATATCTGACCTATTAATTAAAACTGGTGTGAAAATTGAGCAAAAGTGGACGCCACTAAATTAAAGCCAGATAATGTCTTAATTAATTTCAACGGATTCGATCAACATTCACATCCTTATTACGTAAAAAAAAACGAGAGATGCTAATCTTAATAAATTTTAGTTTATGATGAACTTAAAAATATTCATTATATTTCCGTTAATAAATTTATTTTGAAAATTCCCGAATAAGGTGAAACTAGTCGAGAATTTGAAGCATTAACTGAGTTTTTATTTGAGTGAATTATTATCTGTTTCATTACTATCCTTATTAATATTAATTTAATGCTAACATAACATTACAAAATAATATAAAACACAGGGATAGAATTATTTAAAAAAATCTTTCTGACCGAGGAAAATGAAGACCTTTTGAATGTGGATTTGATGAGAAAGACAGATGGTTGATAGCCCAGAGACTAACACATTTTTCAAATCAATGTTGATTTTGTATTTTTGTAAATGTATTGTCTGAATGTATTTGTATTTGTATTTGTATTTGTATTTGAATTAGTTGACTTGTGTAAAGATGTATTATCTACTAACACGAATAAATGTTTGATTTGAATAAAGATCTTGTTTAAATAAAACACAATATTCCCCGAAAATTTCATTTAAAGGCATCAAGCTTAATATTTTGAAGTCACATAGCCGTAATCTATCAATAAATCTCCTTACTGAATTTTTCGCCATTTTATAATCAGACCTAATAGCCGTATATGGTTTTTAAGTCTGCCCTTTATAACCGTGTTCGGGTACCATAAATTCGTGACCTGATATGGTTAAAATATTCCTTGAGTGGAAAAAATATAATATAGGGTCGATAGAACTTTATCAAGAAATGTTTCTAAATGTATTGTAGGTAGAATAATTAATCTGTACATACGCTATAAATAAAAATTGTTCAGTAGTTAAAAATTTCACGTGTATGATGCAAAATGCAGTAAAAATATTTTTAATTTCTTTTTTGCGCCTTTGATTTAGGAATAAACGCACTTTCTCCAAATCAGTAAAATTAGTAAGAAGCTGTTATTCACGCTTTGGTTTCATTAAATTCTATGTTGAATCACCAGATAAGGAATGTTTGTGAGCTGAGTCATTTCTGTTATTAATAACATTTTTATAATTGTACACGTATAAAACCGGAGCAGTATTTTTTCAAAATGTTAATTATAAAAGTGTTTACAACAACAATTGATTGAAATTAATTCACTAACACTGTATGCAATGAATTTTAGAATCATTATTTTGGTAGTCATGTCTTTCCCAAATTAATTTCTGGAAATAAAAATTTTTTTTTTTGGGAAATTCTTGATTTAAAACCATAGAAATATGAAATACTCAAGAAAATTAAATTAAAAAATGTCTCCCTATTGTTTCACAAAACACAATTAAAACTCCATATGGAGAAAATGTTACCAAAAAAATCAAAACATAGATTACGGGAACACGATAAAATATATGACGCCATCTGCGGAAAAGGAAGGGTTAAGAATAGTAAAATGTAAATAGAGAGAGAGAGAGAGAGCGACAATACATTTATTGAGACACTTTTACAAATGACCTCAACAGGCAATTGACCAGAGGTTTTTCAGCCTGTAAATAGATTTACTGAAATTAATTCAGTAAAACTGTATGCAATGAAATTTAGAATAAACGCAATAGTTAATTGTTTTTGGTAGTATAGTAAAACGATAACTAATACTACCAACTAATCTAATAAAATAAATAATAAGATCTCGCGGCGATAACCAATAAAGAATTCTGATTTATTGTATTTACTTTCCAAAACGAATTACTCCTCAATAAAGACGTTCGTATATATAAATACTAATCCTGGCCTAAAAAGGAATACATCTTTTAGCAATTGCTTCTGGATGTGGGTTCGTGTTTCACTTCGGGCGCTACATTTTTCTAACGAGATTAACACTTGGATGATTAGTGATTTGTCCAATTACATTAAAATATTATCGAATTTATAATAATCGATCGTGTCAGGATGGCCTCGCAGCCTACGACAATTTCTACGGTTCGGGTGCGAGAACATTTGAAAAATGAATTCCGCCCGAGGGCATTTCGCCCAAAAAAATGAAATTAAATATTTCGTAAGAATTAATCTAATGCATCTCCTTGCACGTAATAACAAAGACTTTTACACGCAGTGCCATAACCATAACTAGTTACAAATACACAGACATATTTTGATATCTGGTTACACATTTGTGGTACCCGAACACGGTTATAAAGGGCAGACTTAAAAACCATTTAAGGCTACATATTCACGATATATGTCAGAGTGCCATGACCATTAGCAATTTGAAAACCATAACTAGTTACAAATACACAGACATATTTTGATATCGGGTTACGTATTTGTGGTACCCGAACACGGTTATAAAGGGCAGACTTAAAAACCATTTAAGGTTACATATTCACGATAAATATCAGAGAGCCATGACCGTTAGCAATTTGAAAACCATAACTAGTTACAAATACACAGACTATTTTGATACCGGGTTACGAATTTATGGTACCCGAACACGGTTATAAAGGGTAAACTTAAAAACCATAAGAGGTTACATATTAAATGTGAAAAAATTCAAATTTTGTCGGGAAATAAACGTATTGTTATTATTATTATTAATCGTAAATTTTGGCTACTTATAATTTCCTCTGCAAATATTTGTAGCAATAACAAATCTAAAACCGAAATTACTATTGAAATCAGCATTTGATGGACAATTTGATTAGTTTTAAACATAAGCCTCATATTTATTACTATTGATCCGTACACATAACACCGTGTCCTATTATTATTTATTATTTCACAAATGTTTATTTAATGACATTCGAATTACCACGAAATGAAACGCGCCGCGATCCATATTATGATAGCTGCCCCAGATTCATTGTTGTGAATTAGTCATAAATTTCAATACGAACAAGGCCTCAAACCCTTTTCATCAAGAGGGAATTATTCTAATGGGCATTATCGCACCTCTCCAGGTGCCCTCGGTAAGGGCGTGATATTATTTCAATGCGTCTACTTAATCCAACGGTAAATTCATCAGATGATTTCATCTGAATAAATAATACCGCGTTTTATATCTCAATTATCATAATAATAAGAGACTACATTTTATTACGATTGAATTTCATTATATATATGCGAGTATACAGGGCGAGGCTTTTATCCTGGACACCCAAAATAATGCGGAAACGAACATTCGTTTCAAACAACATAACAGGCATATATATTTTCAATTACAAGTTTTCAAGGTCAACTTGTTATTTCAAATAAAATAAACCTGTAATTATTTATTTTGACGTTCGAATCATCAAAATCGGAGAACGCATTTTTTGTTTATATAAGTTTAAGTATGAGTTAACAAAAATTGTAGAATTTTTTTTTTCGATATCCCATCGTTTTTAATTTCTCTTTTACGAAGTATTGCGATCGTGAAATTTTTTTAAATTTCTTTTTTAATTGCATTAAATTCGACATATTTTACCTTTCGAATCATCAAAATCGAAGAACGCATCTGAGTTATGCATTTAAAAAAAATCAATATTGCAATTTTAAGATTTTCGAACTTTTTTGCATTTTTGCATTTTGTACTAATTTTACGAGAAAAATTCGTAATCCGTTCTAAAATTTCACTAAATCCGCCATGCTTTGACGTGTGAATCTTAAAAATCAAGGAACGCGTTCGGCAGTTGTGCAATTTCAAAAAATAAAATCGCAACTTTAAGTCTTCAGATTTCAAAAAAAAAAAATTGAAATTGAAATTGAAAATTTAGAATATGATTTATTTATTAACCAGTTTATAAATTGCACTAAATTTTTCATATTTCAATAATAGAATCAATAAAATCAAACAACGCGTTGGACACTTAAAAAAATTAAAATCGCAATTTTAAAATCTTCGAACTTTAAAAAATGCAATTTTGACGATTTGCGTCGATTCGACGAAAATGTTTATTAACCAGTTTTTAAATTGCACTGAATTTTACACATTTTGACAATGGCATCATCAAAATCGAAAAACGCGTTCGGCAGTTGTGCAATTTAAAAAAAAAATCCAAATCGCGATTTTAAAATAGTGTAATTTTTGCATTTTGTGTTAAAAATGTGTGAAAATTTTGTTATCTTTTTTAAAATCACGCTAACTTCTCAGCGTTTAGACAATTGAATCCTCTAAATCGGAGGTAGCGTTTGGCTGCTTTAAAATAAAAAAAAAAAAATCAAAATCGCATTTTTTTGCAAAAATATTTCTTAGCCAATTTTTAAATAGCACTAAATTTTAAACATTTTAACATTGGAATCATCAAAATCGAACAACGCCTTGGGCAGTTGTGCAATTAAAAAAAATCAAAATCGCGATTTTAAAATTTTCGTACTTTAAAATTGTGTATTTTTTGCATTTTGTGTTAATGTCACATAAAAATTTCGTTATCTTCTTTAAAATCACGCTAAATTTTCAGCCTTTTGACAATTGAATCTTCAAAATTGGAGATTGCGTTTGGCTGCTCTAAAATAAAAAAAAAAAACAAAATCGCATTATTTTACCAAAATATTTCTTAGTCAATTTTTAAATTGCACTAAATTTTACACATTTTGACACTGGAATCATCAAAATCGAACAACGCGTTCGGCAGATGTGCAATTTAGAAAATCAAAATCGCGATTTTAAAATGTTCGAATATTAAAAAAGTGCAATTTTTGTATTTTGTGCTCTTCTAATGAGAAAATGTTGTTATCTTTTTTAAATTCACTTTAAATTTTCCGCATTTTCACATTTGAGTTTGAGTCTTCAAAATAGGAGATGGCGTTTGGCTGCACTAAAATTAAAAAAAAATCAAAATCGCATTTTTTACAAAAATATTTCTTAGACAATTTTTAAATTGAATTAAATGTGACTCATTTTGACATTAGAATCATCAAAATCGAACAAAGCGTTCAGCAGTTGTGCAATTTAAAAAATCAAAATCGGGATTTTAAAATTTTCGAACATTAGAAAAGTGCAATTTTTGTATTTTGTGCTCTTCTAATGAGAAAATGTTGTTATCTTTTTTAAATTCACTCTAAATTTTCCGCATTTCAAAATCGGAGATAGCGTTTGGCTGTTCTGAAATTTAAAAAGAAAATCAAAATCGCAATTTTTTTACAACAATATTTCTAAGCCAACTTTTACGTCGCACTAAATTTTAATACATTTGTGCCATTAGACTCATCAAAATTAGGCAACGCGTTCGTCAATTTCACAATTTCAAAAATCAAAAATCTAAATCGCGATTTTAAAAATTTTTGAACTTTTTTGTGTTAATTTAACGAGGACATTTTATTGTCTTTTTAAATCACGCTAAATTTTCCGCATTTTGACATTTGAGTTTGAGTCTTCAAAATCGGAGATAGCGTTTGGCTGTTCTGAAATTTAAAAAGAAAATCAAAATCGCAATTTTTTTACAAAAATATTTCTAACTTTTAACCTGCCATTGGTGACGCAAATTTAACGGCAATGCCGGTCTCACGCACTCAACTGAAGATTTTTTGAAAGTTCAAGTTTTTTTTTAATTTATACGAGAAACCCGGTCTCACAGACCAGTGGGTCACCATTGGCAGGTTAAGTTGTACTAAATTTGATACATTTTGTCATGAGACTCATCAAAATTGGGCAACGCGTTCGTCACAATTGAGAAAATCAAAATCGCGATTTTAAAAAGTTTTGAACTTTGAAAAAGTGAAATTTTTCCGTTTTGTGTTAATTTAACGGGGACATTTTATTATATTTTTAAAATCACGCTAAATTTTCAGCATTTTGACAATTGAATCTTCAAAATCGGAAATGGTGTTAGGCTGTTCTGAAATTTGAAAACAAAAATCAAAATCGCATTTTTTTTTTCTAAAAATATTTCTTAGTCAACTTTTAAATTGCAATAATTTTGATACATTTTGTCGTTAGAGTCATCAAAAACGGACGTGTTCGGCAGTTTTGCAATTTCTAAAATTAAAATCGCGATTTTAAAGTTTTCGAACCATGAAACATGCAATTTTTGGGTTTTCTGTTAATTTAACGAAAACATTTTGTCATCTTTTTTAACTTCACTTTAAATTTGCCCCCTTCTGACATTTGATTTCAAAATTGGAGATTGCGTTTGCCTGTTCTTAAATTTAGAAAAATCATAATCGCAATTATTTTTACAAAAACTTTTTAGGCAACTTTTAAGTTGCACTAAATTTGATACATTGAGTTGTTAGACTCATCAAAATTGGGCAACGCGTTCGTTAGTTTCACAATTTCAAAAATCAAAATCGCGATTTTAAAAATTTTTGAACTTTGAAACAGTGTAATTTTTGCGTTTTTAACGTAATTTAACGAGGATATTTTATTATCTTTTTAAAATCACGCTAAATTTTCCGCAATTTTGACAATTGAATCTTCAAAATCTGAGATGGCATTTGGCTGTTCTGAAATTTGAAAAAAATATCAAAATCGCAATTTTTGTTTATAAAAATATTTCTTAGTCGACTTTTAAATTGCACTAATTTTGATACATTTTGTCGTTGGAGTCATCAAAACCGGACAACGCGTTCGGCAGTTTTGCAATTTCTAAAATTAAAATTGTGATTTTAAAATTTTCGAACTATGAAAAATACAATTTTTGCGTTTTGTGCTAATTTAACGAAAAAATTTCGTCATCTTCTTTAAATTCATGCTAAAATTGCCCCCTTTTGACATTTGACTCTTCAAAATTGGAGATTGCGTTTGTCTGTTCTTAAAATTAAAACAAAAATCATAATCGCAATTTTTTTTACAAAAAATCTTTCTAGGCAATTTTTAAGTTACACTAAATTTGATACATTTTGTCATTAGACTTATCGAAATTGGGCAACGCGTTTGTCAGTTTCACAATTTTAAAAATCAAAATCGCGATTTAAAATTTTTTTGAATTTTGAAACAGTGTAATTTTTGCGTTTTGTGTTAATTTAATGAGGACATTATATTATCTTTTTAAAATCACGCCGTATTTTGCCATTTGAATCTTCAAAATCGGAGATGGCGTTTGGCTGTTCTGAAATTTGAAAAAAAAATCAAAATCGCATTTTTTTTTACAAAAATATTTCTTAGTCAACTTTTAAATTGCACTAATTTTGATACATTTTGTCGTTGGAGTCATCAAAAACGGACAACGCGTTCGGCAGTTTTGCAATTTCAAAAATTAAAATCGCGATATTAAAGTTTTCGTATTATGAAAAATGTAATTTTTGCGTTTTGTGCTAATTTAACGAAAAAATTTCGTCATCTTTTTTAAATTTACTCTTACTCTTTAAAATCGGAGATTGCGTTTGCCTGTTCTTTTGATACATTTTGTCGTTGAAGTCATCAAAATCGGACAACGCGTTCGGCAGATTTTTTTCGGAAATTATTTTTTTCGGAAAAATAATTACTTTACACCCTTTTTCCCGTCATTAAGAACATAAATATATAATTGCACTACAAAACACATTAGAAACTCTGCAGGTGGGTACGTTTTCGCAACAATTGATTCCTTGATGGATTGGCCACTCGGTTTTGGCACGTCATTAATTTTGATGGTATGGGGTAAATGTTGATAGGCGCAAAAGCGTTAAACATGGGACTATTAATTGCGTTTCCCAGAAAGAAACAATAAACCCGATAAATCGTGGATGGACCGAGCGAGATGTCAAGTGAGGACCACCGTGAAGAAGATGTTCGACCGGCGGACATTGGGCAACCCGCGGAGTGACAGCTGTCGGTCCTTATCCACACACACACAAGTACACCTTCAAGGTATGCCAACCCACGCACACGTGCTGGATTTTCTACTAAAATTTTCACCCCATTTCGCCATTTAAACATAAATTAGAGGATTATTTAATCGTCATTTTTTTACTCGTTATCAGAAATGATTATTTTGTACCTGCAATACCATCGAATTAGTTTTTTCACCAGAAGTACAGCAGAGTTTTTACATTTTTTTTTTTTAAATTTACTTGGAAAACATTCTGCTTCGTAATTCAATCAAGATCTAAAAACACCCTTTTACAAGATCTGCAGAAAATTACAAAAAAATAGATTACGGTCCTGATCACGTAGATGGTTCGAAAAAAAATATAAAAACAATAGCCACAGATTTGAAACTTTCTAAATTTACTAAGAAATTTACTTTCAGAATTAAAATAAACTTATTTTGATCGACTCACTGTTTCTGTTCCCGAACACGGCGTTTGTTATTGACTGTCAAACGAATACATACGTAGTTAGGTTGATTTAAATCGATTTCAGTTGTTTGTGGTGGTAAGCTCACATCGTCACGATGCGCTAAGCACCCGTCGCCACGATGCAGTTCGCTCCCGTCGTCATGATGCGGTAAGCTCCAATCGTTAAGTAAACAGTGTAAATTAACGTTGGTTGACTACTTGACACAAAGGTGGTGTCAAATTATTTTTTGGGGTAATCAGATATGATGTGAATGAAAGAGAAATGGAATTAATATGTAAGTTTGCTGATTCAGATTTTGAGTTTACTAATACAGAAAAAGTAATTTGAAATGGAATAAAATACGCCGGAAAAAATAGAGGTAATGATGAAGGTGTTAATATTTTATGAGACACTAAACGATTTTATTGTAAAGGTCGGACCCTTAAATTTCAGGACAGGTTGAATTTTATATACACTCCCCTGGTTATATTTGTGATAACAACATGTTAATTTCATCAATCGGATTTTACGGTGGCCATTAACCAAATCAACAGGGCACCGAATTTAATTAACACCCATTCTAGTTGAAGCCATATATACATCTCGAATTAAAAAGTAGCAACGAAAAAAAAAAATCGTTAATGGCGATAAGATTGGCTTCCAATAAAATCGACGGGCCTCGGGCGGGATCCGTTTAAAATTCCCCACGGAGGTGTTAAATTTGCGAAATTGGCCATAAAACTGTGTTCCTTTAACGGGCACCGCAAACAGCATTATCGCGCATTCCGGGCGTGCCGACGTAATCTGAAACAAACGCGGATTCCTGATAAGACCGCGCAATTAAATGTAACTGATCACAGTTTCACGTACACAGATCACCGATTAGATAAAGGCAAACAAGCGCACCTACGAATGGTAAACAAACGGAACAATGCCACCGATAAGGTGACACCGCGCACCGGCGCCATTCAAATTTACGGGGCTTCGATCTTTGAGAAAATCAATTTTCCCGGCGAAGAGGTGGCGAGAGGCCGAGGAATGTCCAGTGCAAACAACAAGTGGCTGAAAGTACACACAGCCTGTCCACTACTCAAGCTTCTAAACCTTTAATAGTGTTTATCTACCTATTCTGTGGTACTAGGAGGTTGGCTTCTATACGCCGTTTTCTCAGAAAAACTATTATAATTACAGAATAAATAAATTATTACGAGACATGCGCTCGCTATTGTGTACCCTTTTTGTTATCGCTTCGATTGATTTCTGCGCTTCTTGCCGGGATGCATCAACAATGGCCAATAACTGTGAATATTCAGTAAGTGTAGTGGGCAGGGGCGGCTCGTTATATAGAACCAAGGAGCCGTGGCACTACTTGTAGTTTGAAGCTCGGCAAGATTTCTTAATTAATTCTTGAAACACTTTTTCGCCAGTTATTTTGATCTAGGAAGATAAATCGTTCTTTTTTTTTTAAGGAGGGCTACATTGTATAAGTGGCACTACCATCAACAGGTTGCACGAGCCGCCATTGAAATTAAGTACTGTTTTTGAAAATCGATGAGTTGTGAGTTTTTGAAAATTTTAATTTTTGAATTGTGTAACACTCGAGCAAAAAATAAAAAAAAAACAAAACTTGTTGACAAAATTCTGCAAAAATTAAAATACATTTGCAAATCACCGTTTTATCAAATTAAGTGCCGTTTTTGAAAATCTATCAATTATTTCGCGAGTTGTCAATTTTTGAAAATTGTACATTTCCAATTGTGCAATACTTGAAAAAAATATATATAAAACGTGTCGACTAAATTCTACAAAAATTAAACAGGATTTGCAAATCAACGTTTTATCAAATTAAATAGAGTTTTTGAAAATCCGGCAATTATTTCGCTAGTTGTGAATTTTTGAAATTTTAGTTTTCGAATTGTGTAATACTCGAGCAAAAAAATAAAAACAAAATATAAAACGCTTCAACTAAATTCTTCAAAAATTTAACTAGATTTGCAAATCATTATTTTATCAAACTAAATAGAGTATTTGAAAATCCACCGATTATTTCGCGAGTTGTGAATTTTTGAAAAATTTAGTTTTCTAATTGTGTATGTAATACTCCAGCAAAAACATTAAAAAAATATATAAAACGTGTCGACTAAATTCTAAAAAAATTAAACTAGATTTGCAAATCATTATTTTATCAAACCAAATGGAGTATTTGAAAATTCACCAATTATTTCGCGAGTAGTGAATTTTTGAAAATTTTAGTTTTCGAATTGTGTAATACTCGAGCAAAAAATATAAAACGTGTCGACTAAATTCTAAAAAAAATAAAGTGGATTTACAAATCATCGTTTTATCAAACTAAATAGAGTATTTGAAAATCCACCGATTATTTCGCGAATTGTGAATTTTTTTAAATTTTAGTTTTAGAATTGTGTACTTCTCGAGTGAAAATTTTAAAAAAATATATATAAAACCTGTCGACGAAATTCTAGAAAAATTAAATTAGATTTGCAAATTATCCTTTTATCAAACTAAATAGAGTTTTTGAAAATCCGCCTAATATTTCGCGAGTTGTGAATTTTTGAAAAATTTAATTTTTGAATTGTGTAATACTCGAGCAAAAAAATTAAAAAAAATATAAAACGTGTCACCTAAATTCTACAGAAATTAAAGTGGATTTAGAAATCATCGGTTTATCAAACTAAATAGAGTATTTGAAAATCCACCGATTATTTCGCGAGTTGTGAATTTTTGAAAATTTTAGTTTTCGAATTGTGTAATACTCGAGCAAAAAATTAAAAAGAAATATAAAACGTGTCAACTAAATTCTACAAAAATTCAATTGGATTTTAAAATCATCGTTTTATCAAACTAAATAGAGTTTTTGAAAATCCGCCAATTATTTCGCGAGTTGTGAATTTTTGAAAATTTTAGTTTTCGAATTGTGTATACTCGAGGAAAAAATTTAAAAAAAATATAAAAAGTGTCAACTAAATTCTACAACAATTAAATTGGATTTGTAAATCATTGTTTTATCAAACTAAATAGAGTTTTTGAAAATCCGTAAATTATTTCGCGAGTTGTGAATTTTTGAAAATTTTAGTTTTCGAATTGTGTAATACTCGAGCAAAAAATTAAAAAGAAATATAAAACGTGTCAACTAAATTCTACAAAAATTCAATTGGATTTTCAAATCATCTTTTTATGAAACTAAATAGAGTTTTTGAAAATCCGCCAATTATTTCGCGAGTTGTGAATTTTTGAAAATTTTAGTTTTCGAATTGTGTAATATTCGAGCAAAAAATACAAAAAAATATAAAACCCGTCGACTAAATTCTACAAAAATTAAACTGGATTTACAAATCATCGATTTACCAAACTAAATAGAGTATTTGAAAATCCACCGATTATTTCGTGAGTTGTGAATTTTTTAAAATTTTAGTTTTCGAATTGTGTATACTCGAGCAAAAAAATTAAAAAAAAACATAAAACGCGTCAACTAAATTCTACAAAAATTTAACTAGATTTGCAAATCATTCTTTTATCAAACTAAATAGAGTTTTTGAAAATCCGCAAATTATTTCGTGAGTTGTGAATTTTTGAAAATTTCTGAAAACTTCTTCTAAAAGCCTTTGTGATATTACCTAGAGCTAAAATTAAGCTTGGATTTTATAATCTCGAGGTAAAATAATGAAAAATTTTTAACTGCGGCTACGATTTGTGTGACTTCATAATGGGCGGTACGGGTCATATAAACCTAGACAATTTTTTTGAAAATTGTATTATCTCAAACGGAACGGAGTTAATTGGTACCACAAATTAATCTATGAGCGGTATCAAAAAACTTTTAATTCCGTCAAAGTACGACGAAATTACAACTTTTGCTCGTTCTATAGAATTCTATTCCGCCCAAGTCCACGACGGGACACATACGCCCCGTAACATACTGAACGTGTTAAATTATGAAGTACCACGCATCAAATTCAATCTCCACAAAGAAATAAGCTCCAAATTATTAACTCCTAGCACGGTTTTTATATTTATCTACATCTCTAAAATCGCGTGCTATCGCTCCCTCATTTCCAGAAAAACAAGTGAATTTATCACCCGAAATGGTAGCCGCTTAATAATTCGCGAACGGCCCCATCGCATTAATAAGGTCATAAAATTTGGCGGGAGACAATAAATCCGGCGGGGCCATAATCCAAAATGGAACGTCCGGTCCGAAAATCGTACCTGGAAACGCACCTGCCGGGCTGCTTTTATTTTGGCCCGAACGATAAAACTGTTATCTGGAGAAAAAGTCCAGATTTTATGGGGTGCGAACTCTAAGCCGCAATAAATATTTACTTTTGCCCCTTTTGTCAAAAAGGACCACCGATATCGGTGGTGGGCGTTAATCCGGTGCTGAATCATCATCCGAAATTGTTATGATAGCATTCGAGAATATTTGGTTGAATTGGATTTTGGGTACTCAAATGAGTACGAGTGGTACTGGTGTTTAACTGGTTTATGTAATAATGATAATAATAATAATATGGTAATGATTTTAAGTTGTAAAAACTATAGTTGCGAAAATTTAAAAAAAAGGTGTGTGATATTTAATTAAAAATAATAATTATTATTATTTCAAAGTGTTAAAATAGCATTATGATTAACCAAATTAACTCATCTGCGCCGTGACAAAATTGAGGTAAAATATAGTTTACTTGAAACACTGAATAAAACACTTACTAAGTTTTTTACCACAATTTTTAAATTACTAAGTTTTTTACCACAATTTATAAATTGTGGCAAAAAACTTAGTAAGTGTTTTATTCAGTGTTTCTATAATGAATTACCACGTAGTAACGGTCGCAACCATCACCATGATAGTTTACTTGTTTAATATATTATTATTTGCTAGCAAATAATTTCCGAAATTATTCGTGTATAATTAAATCAAAAGTGTGAACATGTTTCCGGCATCAAGCTCCAGCTTGTTAGGATGGTGCGCTGCCAGTTGCGCAACTTGCAAATAATAATATATTGAATTAATTTTATTCTTTACTTGTGTTTACTGATTTATATAATAATAATAGTAATAAAGTTTTAAAATAACATTTTGATTCTGAACGTCAAATTAACTCCATCGCCAAGCTCTAGCTTGCTAGGATGGAGGGCTGCTAGTTGCGCAACTTGCAAATAATAATATATTGAATTAATTATAATTTTCGTTGAAATTGGAATCAATTCGTAAATTCAGTCTATACAGTGCGCTCCATACTTTAGTAAAACCGAAATAAAATATTTTTGGAAAAATCGATTTTCTTTTATAAAAATAAACATTTTTGCATGAACGTCGATTTCCAGTCGACATTTTTTTTTTGAGTAATGATGTCATCCATTTTGTTTTTAAATGGCAACTCTCTATTTGTGTTCTGGATTTTGAGAGATCTTTTCATTGTCGATCTTGAAGTATAAAAATGTTATGCCATCTTACGTAAGAAATTTTTCAATTGAAGGTGAGAACTTTTAGAGTTTTTGCAAAATGACCTTGTTCCAGCGCTTTTTTTTCCAAACAAAAATGATCTTGACCTTCCATATAATGCAATATGGTATCAGTTTATGCGCGTTTTTTGACAATTGCATTACGAATAGGTAGATTGGCCGATGAGGACCCATAGAATAGCCCGCGAGAGATGAATGTGCAGAATTAGCCTGGAAATATTCAAAATGTTTGTGAATAGTTTCTACATGTTCGAAAAAAGAAACGCGCCTAGAGGGGATGCGCCGTCTTGCTAAACTCATTTTTTCGGGTTTTTTTCAAGTCTAAGAGACCATTCTGAGCACTATTAGTCTATAACATTTTTTTGTGGGACTTCCAGGAACTCCTGATTTAAAGTTATGAGATTTTAGAAATATTTCTCATATTAAAGAACGGAAGAAAGTTGTAAAAGTCAATTTAAAAAAATTCACTACGTTCCAACCATAATTAAAGAAAGAGATTAACTGAGAAACCAACTGAAACGATTTTGAATTTAACGCGCAACATCCGGATCATTTCTATATTTTACAATATTTTACTATTTCAATAATTTAGTTTAATGTATGATATATCATTAATAATTTTTAATTTCTTTGTTTGTTTTTATGTACACTCATCTGACTTGTGTAACACTAATGTGAAAAGCACCAGTAAAATTATTATTATAACAATTCACTAGGTTTAGAATTATTACACGCAACAATCTGCAGTTTGCCTAATCGATTTTTATATTTATAAACCCTCATTTCGAGCCCTTTGAAAATCCTAACAGTAAAGTCTGGCGGCGGCGGCGTCGTGTATTTGCCCAAAGTTTTAGCGTACGGTCATCATGTATATTATACACACACAAAAGCAGAGAAGATGGAAGCAAAGCAAAGAGGACCGATACTCCCGGGACCGGTCCTTTTTTTTGACACCCCCACGTCATGCACGGTTACATGATAAATGGTGTTCCCACAAGCCGAAAAATCGCCGCGGCTTATTATTATTCGCCGCTAAAGAACTGTATAATTAAATTCTGCCAGTCAGATCGAGAGTTTAATCTGCCCCGTCTCGCGCGTGTCACAAAACGTGAAGAACGAGACCAGAACAAGATATCGGCGTGATTATTTCATCCACGAGAAGGAGACAGGGGATGAATGAACTGGATCCAAAAAAAATAAAACACAAGTTTATAAAATACGAAACTGTTTGTTATTAACAGCGTGGAACTAGCTGACTAAGCAAGACTACGAAAAAATACTTCAATTGTATGGTGTGCAATTCGTAGTTAAAAAGGGCAAATTGAAGGAAAACGCGAAATATTAGAAAGTGGGCGTCAAAAAAAGCGCCACTCGAAAAATCGCGAAAAAACTCGATTTTTCAAACCGTCGTAATTTAGTTAAATTTGGTCGAAAATCGATGAATCTTTTAGTTTGGGAAAGATTCAAGTTTTATCTTTAAGAATGTGTAATTGATTTTGACTACAAGTCCAACCCACTCCCCGTAACAACGAGATGGAAAAACATGTTTTTTATGTAAAAAATTGTCCAACTTTGACAAGCTGTACCGTGCGCAAAAAATCGGCGGGAAATATCACTACAATGGCAGAAAAGTTTAATCAATTTCCTTCAAATGCCTTAAAAATTCGAGTAGTTTCGATGATTTGGAGCAAAGTTATGAATTTTTGAGAAAAAAAATGACATTGAAAATGAAAACAAGTTGTAAAAATTTAACTTTTTTCGTCAATCCAAAACACTTTTTGTAGAGGTTTTCAGGGGGTCACGAAAGTCGAAAACTTCTTAGATCGCAAAATTCCATCGAGTTTCGTTTGAAATGGCCAAAAAGCCGCAAAATGTATTTTTTTTCAAAACTGCGCGCCAAATCATCGCATCGACTTGAATTTTGGAGGAAATTGGATGAAAATGGATGAACTTTATGCCATGCTGACCGACTGAATCCACGCTTTTTTTTGCACACGGTACAAGAAACCAAATTTGCATATTTAAACTTCAAAAACATTTTTTTCCTTTAGGGGGTGGCAGGGGTGGAATCGTTTTAGCAACAAAACAATTGACATGACTTTGAAGAGAAAATTTTAAACTGTTCAGATTGCAAAAGTGCATCGATTTTGGTACAAAATTACTCAAGTTATGGCCAAAAAAGTGAAAAATGTCATTTTTTTCAAAAATTCATAACTTTGCTCCAAATCATCGAAACGACTCGAATTTTTGAGGCATTTGAAGGATATTGATTAAATTTTTCCACCATTGTGGTGAAATTTCCCGCCGATTTTTTTTGCGCACGGTACAGCTTGTCAAAGTTGGACAATTTTTTATATAAAAAATGGTGATGTGGCCATCATGTTACTTTCTCGGATGGTATCATCATTTATATTTACACTTTCATGGTTTATTTTCCATTTAAATCATATTTTAAATGTACATCGAGCGGTTTGTAGACTCGCATAAAACTGACGTTTAAAACGTCAAAAATATAAAAGATTATACTTCAAATTCAAAAACTCAGTTTACTCAAAAACTAAAGGGATTTCGAAAAAAACTTATTCTTTATAAGTTGTTCATTTTAGCATTATCTACAATTATTATTAACATAAATTTGTTGTAACTATTATCGTTTTATAATTATAAACCAAAAATTAAAAAAATAATAATACATTTTTTTCTCGAATAAAAATGATTTTATGAAAAATGTCTTCAAGCAAAAGAGGTTCATTTCTTTGTTGTCTTTAAAATTTGTTTAAATGATTTTGTGATATTTTTCATATTTAAGAAAATATTAGCAAAAAACAAAAAACAGTTAAGGTAAACGCCCACTTCTGGTATACGAAATTTTACCAAAAGCTTTTCAGTTCTTCCGATTATCAAATAAGACGGATGTTCAAAGTTTCATATCAATTGCTCTATTAGTTTTTGAGATACAGCGCGCACAGACACACACACACACACACACACACACACACACACACACACAGACACACACACACACACACACACACACACACACAGACACACACACACACACACACACACACACACACACACACACACACACAGACACACACACACACACACACACACACACACACACACACACACACACACAGACAGACACACACACAGACACACACACAGACACAAAAAATTTTTTTCCAGAAATTGTCGAAATAGCATCTAGGGACCCCAAAACGGATATTTCCGTAAAAAAAATTTTTGAAAAAAAAATCACGATCACAATACTTTCTCGTACTTCGTAACGGAGAAAGTAAAAACTTTTTTTTTTCATCGCGTTGTTACGGAGGGTGGGTTGAACTTGGGGTCAAAATCAACTACACATTCTTAAAGATAAAACTTGAATCTCTACCAAACTAAAAGATTCATCGATTTTCGACCAAATTGAACCAAGTTACGACGGTTTGTAAAATCGCGATTTTTCGAGTGGCGCTTTTTTTTGACGCCGAGTGTAGTTTTAGTGCGTAGCGGATATAAACGCTTCGATTTGTAAATCTGCTGTCAAAGGAAATAGCGGCGTTCACACGTACACTCTTTCGCGCGTTGAAACGCCCCGTTCTATCGCACGGATGGGAACGAGGCGTTCCAATCGTGTTGAGCAAAAGTGTACACGATTTTGTCCTTCGTTCTTGGTCCAAGCACGTGATAAGAAATTAACGACGGAACTACTCCCGCGCGCCAAGAGCGGGTTGAAAAGTGTGAGTTTTTAGAATGTGATACGTGCTTGCATTCACACGCACGTTCAATCGCGCGGGATTGGAACGGGCCGGTCCAAGCGCGCGGGATTGCGCGTACGTGTGAACGCCGCTAATGTTTAATACTGAAAAGCAGTGGTAAAATTAGAAGTAAGGGAACGGATGGTGAGAGCAAAGAAGTAAGGGAACGCATGGTGAGAGCAAAAAAAATAGTCCGCGACTTTCCACAAGCAGCTTGCTGAAAGTTTTTCGGAGATCATCTTATTTTAAGCAAAATATTGTTTTACTTATAAGCTTTTTTATTTTTTTTATTCTTACTGTACAAAATATTACCAAACACAAACGCGTTCCGTTTCTGAAAAAGGTGCCGGAACGTCATTCCCCCACGTTCCCCCTCCAATACAGTACTGTTGAAAAGTTCATGAGATTCATTTGAGGCACAAAGAATGACTACCAGAAATATTGCCAACTACGTTTTTAATCTTAAAATCTTATTAATGTCGGAAGGCTGCGAATCTTTGGCATCCGTTCTTGTATTCAAATTTTCAATAAGAATATGTATGGGAATCACGGGGTCGGAAAAATGGCGCTTTGGAAAACTGCGGAAATTAGACGGTCGACCTGCGCCAAATTGGCAGTTCAGCGTCCGGAACGGGCCACCGCCGGATCCACTGGAAGCTCTCCAAAAAAATCCGAAATAGTTTCGTCGAGTTTTAAGGAGACAATTATGGTCGCCCCGTCAGTTATTTATAGAGACCGGAAACGGACATAAGAAGAAAATATGGACCCGTAAACTCCGGCTACTCAATAACAATGAAATCTGCGGTTTTTCACCGAAACGCGAATGAATGGACTTCGCGCTTGCCAATAAATTCCAATCACAACATCGACGACGATCTCCAGAGTTCATCAAGTAAATAAAGTGCAAACTTAACTTCTAAATAAATATGATTACCTACACACCGGTTATACGGGGTATTTTGAGGATTGAACGGCACTATAGTAAAAAAAATGGCGACAACCGGTGTACGTTCGTGAGATCTCTGGGTCAAATTCGATATACAACTCGCTGCTAAACGGTTACATGTTGGTTATAAGTTAGTTATAAGTTTATTATCAGTACGGTAATAATCACAGTGAATCTATGAGTGTAAATTCAGTGTATTTGGACATTTATCCGGTTAGTAATTGTTGAACTTTAATAACCATAAGTGACAATCTAAATCAAAACAAACGATTTGCGCGTGTGCTAATTTAATCGCGTGTGGATTTACAACGCTGCCATATTGACATTTTATTCCCCGCAACGAAGATGCCGATTTGGTGCCGTGTTTGTAGTAATATTATTAGCCCCCGTAGTTTACGGTTGAGGTGTGGAGATTGTAAAAGATGGAATCATGTATCCTGTCTAAGTTTATCAGAAGACCAAGTGAATTACTTCTTAGATGAGGCGATGAAGGATAACGGTGAGACTTTTACATGTGAGGCGTGAGGCATGCCTTCCAAGTCGTCGATCGTCAGGACTTATAAGCCACAACACTGTCACAACTAATAATTGTTCCGAAAATAATCTCGATAATAAGGGATATGATAATATAAATTCAATTGTAGAAAAAAGCATCATCACTATACTTGACAAACATCTCTTACAATTTAGATCTGAAATTATTAAATCGATGACAGACGAATTACTAGAAGTAAAATCTAAATTAAAAAACATTCAAAACGAAAATAAAATATTCCGGAGTGAAATTGAAAAACTTAAAAACTGTAATGCTATCCCTACTTCAATTGGCATAGACAATGTAATCGATGAAATGAATGAACGTAACAATAGAGCTAATAATGTCATAGTTTATAACATACAGGAATCAGATAACAGCAACGTCATGGAACGAATTAAGGATGGCAATAAGCTTGTAAACAACATATTATCCTCAATCGGTGTTGATTTGGAACCGCGTAGTGTCGCCAGGTTAGGGAAAAAGGGCACGAAACCACGCCCCACTAAAATAGTTTTCAAGAACAAAGACGATGCTTTGAATGTTCTTAGGGCAAACAAAGTGAACATTCCAAGAGGTATAAAAATATCTCCTGATAAAACTAATAGAGAAAGATCACACTTTAATTCATTAAAAGAGGAAATTAAATTACGTTCCAGCCAAGGAGAAAATGATTTATTCATCAAATACATAAATGGGAATCCTAAAATTGTACAAAAAGCAAAAAACGACAATCAAAAAAATTGAACAATATTGAAATATACTTCCAAAATATTGGTGGTATTAATACTAAAATTAGAGAATTTTCTAACAATGTTAATTTGTCCAATTATGACATATTTATTATTGTTAAAACTTGGCTGTCTGACAGAGTGGATAGTAATGAATTTCAGTTATCTCAGTTTAATATTTTTCGTCAAGATAGAAACTGTTGGAATAGTAACAAACTGTCTGGTGGTGGAATAATGATTGGGACCAAGAAATTTTTATGTGCAAGTGTTATTGACATTACTCAAAAAGATGTTGAACAGCTGTTCGTGGAATTACAATTCAATGATAAACAGTTTATTATCGGTGGTGTGTATTTGCCTCCAGGAAGTGAAATTGAAAAGTTTGCATCACACTGTGAAACACTCAACTTTCTGGATGAAAATTTCGTACCGGACCAAATTATAATATCTGGGGACTATAACCTTCCAACTGATAAATGGAACAACGACGAGTTTGGTGTTGTAACATCTAGTATTTTAAGTCAAAAAGCACAACTTTTAGCAGATAACATTGGTTATCTCAACCTCTCACAAATTAATCACTTTCCGAATAAAAACGGTGTCTACCTTGATTTAGTCTTTGGTAACACCGAAATAGCCAAGGTTGAGATTGCCACTGATCTGCTATATGATATTTCAAAGCATCATCTGTCCTATGCAATTTCCGTAATGTGATACAAAATGTGATAGCTACGTATGTGATATGCAACGTTATAATTTTTGTAAAGCTAATTATTGCGCAATTAACTCATATTTGGCTAGTGTAGATTGGGAGAGTATTTTCAATAACTGTTGTGATATTAATGAGGCTGTTAAGACTTTTTACGATATTTTATATAACATTATACACCTTCATGTTCCGATGAAATATATATACAACAACAGGTACCCCAAATGGTTTAATAAGGAGCTAATCGATTTGATAAAACGAAAGAAAATTTCACATAAAAAGTACAAAAGTACATACAATTATGTACAATATTTAGAGTTCACTGATCTGCGTATACAGTGTAAAAAACTTAATGAATTATTATATAGGGACTATATCATTTATGTTGAAGATAGATTACGCAATAATAGCGCTTCGTTTTGGGACTTTGTCAATGAGTCTAGGAAAACAAAAGGATTTTCTGTAAATATGTATCTATTGGATAAAACATGTTCTAATCCCAATGAAATGGTAAATTTATTCGCTGAATATTTTGCAGACGTCTATAGAAATAATAACGTAACAAAATGTAATTATGCGCAGCATAAATCTGTCGATTCATGTTTTAAATTCAATGTGGATATTATGCAAGTATTCAATACCATATCTGAGTTGAAACCACTATCAACTTATGGGCCTGATCTAATTCCTAATCATTTCTTAATCAATTGCATGTTTACAATTACACATCCTCTAACAAGTTTATTTCAAAGATCTATTGATGAACATACAGTTCCAGATATCGGGAAAGAAACCTTTATTTCTCCAATTTTCAAAGCTGGAAACCGCCGTAATATAAGTGACTACCGAGGTGTGTGTTTACAATCAGCAATACCTAAATTACTTGATAGTATCTTGGCAGATCAGTTGGGGTGGTTATTTAGATCCATAATTGTAGATGAACAACATGGGTTTCACAGAGGCCGCTCGACTACTACCAATTTAATTTCTTATGGTGGGTATTTGTTAGATGCCTTGGAGAACGGTAAACGTGTCGATGCTGTTTACACTGACTTCTCCAAGGCGTTTGATAGAGTGTCCCATCAAATTTTATTAAAAAAGTTGGATTGCTTGGGTTGTAACGACTCCGTAATTAATTGGATTTATAGCTATCTGTCTAACCGCAAGCAATATGTCAAAATTGGTAATTCCATTTCCAAAGAAATTTCAGTCACATCGGGGGTGCCACAAGGCTCTCAAATTGGCCCAATACTGTTTAATATCTTTATAAATGATATCTGCAACACAATTAAACAATCAAATATATTATTATATGCAGATGACCTGAAGATATTTAAAATAATAGACACTAGTGAGGATGCTAAACAATTACAGACGGATCTGGATTGCCTCTCCACCTGGTGTATTAAAAATGATTTACATTTTAACATCAATAAATGTAAAATAATATCGTTCGACAGAAGCTATATAATTTCTAACGTGAAGTACAGTATCAGTGGAGTTGATTTGGATGTTGTGGCTGAAATAAAAGATCTCGGAGTATTGTTTGATCGCAAAATCACGTTTCTACCACACATCCAAATGATAACTAATCAAGCACTCAAACTTCTAGGATTTATTTCAAGAGTAGGTAGGGACTTTTCTGTAGACGCTGTAAAATATTTATATTGTTCATTAGTCCGATCACGTATGGAATATGCATCTATAGTATGGAGCCCTCATCAAAACTACTTGATTAAGCATATAAATAAAGTGCAAAATAAATTTTTACGGATTGCTGCATATAAATTAAATATCCCATTATCGACTCTGGATTATTCCGTACTATCTTCTTCATTAAATTTAAAACCACTGGAATGCAGGCGCATAGTCTCAGATTTAGTATTTTTATTTAAAATTATTAATAATCATATTGATTGCTCCTTTGTACTTGAACTGATTGGTTTTCGATTCCAACAAAGGGGACCCACAACACGCAGCACTACTATCTTTAACGTCCCATTTCACCGAACCAACTATGGGTACAATGCACCCTTATCACGGACCTTAAGAATAGCGAATGGCCTGATAAGTAACACCAATTTCAAACTATTTTCAAACAATATTTCGGACTTTAAATGTTATTTATCACGAATTTATCTATCGGCATTTGTTTCTAGTCAAATTTAAATAATTGCAACTTTCTTGCAGGGGTTTTCATTATGTATGTCGAGTGTACTTCATCATATTGTTTTTAACTTGTTTTTGTTTGTTTGTCACATGTTGTCGCAATTTTAAATTTAAATTTTAAATTGTAATTTTAATTTTTGTATTTTTATATTTTATATTTATATTTTATTTTATATTTTGTTTTATATTTTATATTCGATTTAATACTTAAATGTACAGGGAGAATCCCGTAAATATATATATTATTATTATTATTACTATTTTAGACATATCCTCTTTACCATAATAAAGTAGAAACTCGGTGAAGTAAATATTCAATAAATTTGAACACTTTTTTGTTTCTTAAATAGCGATAAATACGATGACATAAACTGCAATTCAGGACCAAAAATTATGGAATATTTTGCGTATATAATTATTCTTGTGATCGGCTGATTTATAGTCGAGTGGCTTTAGATTCCCAGTAACACATTTATGTGTAAGAGAAAATGGCGAAAACAAAAATGTCTTTCATTGCACGTAAATGCAAGAATTATTAAAGGACACAAAAAGGGGATGATCGTAACTGCTCTTTCCAGAATCATCACATTCATTCATAAGCAATAATAGAAGAAAGGAAGAAGTTATGAATTTGCATTGAGAATATAAGACAGTGATTGACTTCAGCATTTAAAAATTAGCATCCGATAATCGTCCGGCGACTAAAAATTGAGATCGATCGCCTCGCGAAACGGGACGCCGGACAAGGTAGTCCCATTGTTTCGACCCATGGGAGTCCACTTAATAACATCGCAAATGCGGCGCAATAAATCAGCGACGGGGCCGCTGATTAATGAGATGTATCAATTTAAGCGGGCCCCGAAGGAGAACGTCCCGTTCCTCAGAAGCCGACCGGTGGTCGAAAGCGATCCGCTCCTTTTTAATTAATGCAATTCATCGTATTGTCTTGTCGATTGTCGGTGAAACGGTTGTCTCGAGCGGTGCTACAAGAAGGCGGGGTCTACACCTCGGGTAATCTACAAGCGACGCGCGGCCCATTTGTTGCGATCTTGTAGCAATTGCTCAGCGCCCGCGATCGGGACAATTCATCGACGAGGAATTTCTAAGGTAATTCCTTGGAATTGTCGCGATAACATTGTTGTTTCGCTCCTTGAACTATTTTTAAAAGGCTTGTTTTGATGTCAATTATCACATTACTACAAATTTCTTCCAATGCTTTTGTTGGTGATTATAAGTAGTGTCCATAATACCAAAAAAATGTGACCAGCATTTTTACCCAAAAACTAATATTTCAAAAAAAAAAAACTGCTGCAATATGCAGAAACCATGCGTATTTCCAGTCACTCATAAAAAGGGTAGAAACAGCATTAGATAATTATAAGACTATTTCAGGCAAAGAAGAAATTTTAAAAATCAAATGGACACAGACAGTTTACAGTCTATTATCCACCATGTGTGGATTTCTGCGAAACGATCATTCGATGATGTAAAGATTGTTGATCAAAACAAAAATCAACAGAATTTGATTTAAAAAGTCTTTTAAAATTTTTGATTTTCACTTAAAACAGTTGCTGTACCCTAGATGAAAACAAAAGAACAAAAAGGCAACGCCCTAAAAATGAGCTGGCAAAACGAAAATTACATTCAACGATTTGAAAAATTGTAATTAAATAATTTCCTGACGAATCTTCTTTGAAAACGTAATATCCATAAATAAGGGATGCATTTTTGATTTTCCGTTAAAACATTTGTGAAAACAAAACGGCAACGCTTCAAACTTGAAATGGGAAATCGAAAATCGCATTCAAAGATTTAAAAAATTATAAATTCAATGAATTAGCTCCAAAAGCTTCAGATCTATAAATAAACAATGCAGTTATGACTTACTATTAAAACAATTGCCGTATCCAAAACTGCAACACTTCAAACTTGAACTGGAAAATTTAAAATTGCATTCAAAAACGGAAAAACTATAAATAAATAATCATTCAAAGAATTTGCTTCAAAAACTTAAGATCCATAAACAAATAATGAAATTACGATTTTGTGTTAAAACAATTGGCATATCATAGGTGTAAACAAAACTGAAACGCTTCAAACCGAAAATGGAAAATTGCATTTAAAGGTTTGAAAAATTGTAAATAATTAATTATTCAACTAATTTGCTTCAAAAGCTTCAGATCTATAAATAAATAATGCAGTTATGATTTTCTGTTAAAACAATTGGCGTATCCTAGGTGCACGTAAAACGGCAACGCTTCAAACTTGAAATCGGAAATCGAAAATTGCATTCAAAGGTTTGCAAAATTGTAACTAAATAATAATTTAAGGAATTTTCTTCAAAACCTTAATATCTATATATAAACAACGCATTTATGATTCTATGTTAAAACAATTGCCATATTCTTGGTGAAAATAAAACGGAAACGTTTCAAACTTGAAATGGGAAATCGAAAATTGCATTCAAAGCTTTGAAAAATTGTAAATAAATATTCATTCAAGGAATTTGCTTCAAACGCTTAAGATCTGTAAACAAACAATGGAATTATGATTTTTTGTGAAAACAATTGTATTCTAGGTGTAAACAAAACGGCAACGCTTCAAACTTAAATCGGGAAATCGAAAATTACATTGAATCGGATGAAAAATTGTAAATAATTATTATTTCGAAGAATATGAAAAAAATAGAATCTATTTAAAAATAATGCGTTTTAGTTTTTACTTAAAAAAAATTGCGTATATTCTATCAAAACAAATTCTCAACGCTCCAAACTCAAAATGTACGTTGCCAAGTTTGTAAATGTGAAGAGAAGAATTCTTTTTCTTTCCTTCTTCCTAATGGAACATTGTGTTGATGTTTTTTTGAAGAAGGCTTTTTTGCAAGAAAAGGAAACATATACATTGCTCAGTATGTGACACTGACTTTATAAAGTGTAAATTTGCGTTGTTATAGTTTTAACGGTCGCGCAGCCGTTATAAGTTTATTTGCGTAATAAAATACGTCCCCAAAGCAACATTTACTAATTAGAAGTTGATCATTATGAATTTCGATTTATTCTTAAAAAATTATAGCTTGTTCCGTAAATCATTATCTGTCATTAATTTGAATATGACTTTTTCATAATTCATATTTTTTTATAATTCTTAGTTTTAGTTTCTAGCTATTATGTTTCAATTTGGTTTCATTTATTATGTATGTATGTACGCTAAATTTATTTTTTTTTCATTTCATGTAATTTATGCATTTTCCTTTGTATTACTATTTTTATATAGAGATTTCGTTAAATAAATAAATAAATAAATAAATGAATGCCCGTTAGAGATGATAGATAGCCAGATGTGCTAATTTTGTTAATTTTACTTTACTTTTACCTATTTTATTCTTAGATGATGTAACACATTCCCGTATTGATTAAATCCAGCAAAAATTTCACCTCAAACTATCAATTTGCATAACAACACGAATCCGTAACGAGATTGCATTTACCTGCGTCAGCTGTGCATTATCAACATTTTTATTTTTTTTGCGAGAAATTCCAAACGTTCAATCTGGCGGAAGTTATTGTCGAATGCCGTGCATTTTTTTTGTACTGCGGCTACTTATCAGAAAGCGTTGCGCATAAACGAAAGTATCAAAGTGATGCATCTAGAAATTTATGCCGAGTTTTGACTGTTGAGAAGATAAGAGGTCTTCAATAAACGGGGTAATTAAGAGGCTTTATAATTTTAGATAAGTGTCACTTCGGCGCTTCATATACGGCTGACCAAGATCGTAAATAACGCGACCAATAAAATTCTTAATACGCGCATCCAACAGATGGTGATTTTGGAGGATCTAGGATGCGGCGATGATTAATTTTTACGGCTTACGGAACGTGGAAGAATTATTAATAATTTTCGAAATGATTAAAGTCTACACTGCACGCAATAAATGATCGTACTAAACTGAAAGAAATTGTACTAACTGAAATTGTTTGAAATAGGACAAAGAATCAATTCAGTTTACCACCTTATGATAAATCCATATACCATGCTTTAATAATAATAATAATAATAACACCTTTATTATCAAAAAAAACCAATACAGGATACTTTACAATAATTAGAAATAACTATTAAAAATAGCAATACATACGTGATAAATAAAAAAGTTAAACTTATAAAACAAAATTTCAATAATTTTGCAAACATAGGGTACGCAGGAGATGCATTCGGAGTAGTGGTATCTGGTATTTGATCAGCCGAGCCGCACCCCCACTCTTGTTCTAAGTTTCTGCGTCTCCTGCGTTCCCTATGTTCGTAGAATTATTGAAGGCACGGTATACATCATCTTTGTTACAGACACAGCATTACATACAAATTCTAGAGCAAGGATTTTTTTAACTCTTGGGTGAATCTTGAAGAATTTATAATAATGAATAAACTTGTATAGTTTAACACATACGGCAATTTTTTTTTTGTATTTTTTCAAGTGCTAGGAAAATGCCCAGCTAAAAATTAAAATGACCTCTGATGACACCATACATGGGTCTCTACCTTCTGATAAATCCATTATTTAAATTTGCTTTTATTTCTTGTACCCAAGAAATAAATTTAAAAAAATTGCAGTTTTCAACATACAATGGAAAAATTTAATAATAAAATATTATCAATCACCTCACATCTGTTAACTTTAAAATTACAAAAATTTTATGAACAATATTTATTAAAAAAAAACTTGTTTGCAATCATATTACAAACTGGAGTTTGGATCTTAAAAATACGCACTAGAAAATTATTTCTTCGTCACAAGAATCGTAACTCTATGCAGTGTAAATAGATGATATCAGCTGTAATCTCGTAATAAAATAATTTATAAACACATAAACCCTTGGTGTGTAAACGGGTTTCCTGCGGCAATTAATGCGACAACTAACTTTTAGAAATTATTCGGCCATCAAATAACGGAACTTCTTAATTCTCGGACCCCTGCAGATTGACAAGCATAAGAAACACCTTCGGATTATGTTGGTCGTACAACACCAATTATAAATTATATTTTTTCTAAGAACAATGAAATTGGCTTCATGTTTATCGGCCATGTTGCTTAATAATTTAGAAACGGTAGATAGTAGTTTTGATATTTTTATATCTGTGTTAAACATCGATCATTCAGACAGATTTTTATAATGCAACTAAATATAATTCTTATAAATAGTTTTAATTCAACAATTTAATCATTCTATAATGCATAATAATTTTTTTGTAGAAGAATTGAAAAAAAAAGAAAAATGTAATAGTTGGAGGCGGAAAGACCGATAGGTTGATAGCCCTAATAAAAATAATTTGACTACTACTACTGTAATAGTTGGCCATGAAATTAAAATTTAACCTTTGGCACTATTAATCCTAGAATATTATTACTGAGTAAGCTTTCTGCATTTGCACTGACTGGAAACTTTGCAGCAAATTTAGCATCATATCTGGACAATCATATAAATATGTATGTCCCAAACGTTCCTATCATCCTCGGTTGTGTCACAAGGTTCCAATTTAGGTCCATTACTCAATAAATTCCTGATAAAAGAAGTCCTAAAATAAAGTCCCGAAAAAAAGTCTTCTGAATAAAGTCCTGAAAATAAAATTCCAAGAAAATAGTCCTGATAAAAAATAGTCCTAGACAAAGTACCGAAAAAAGTCTTGAAAAAAAAGTACCGGAAAAAAGTCCTGAGAAAATTGTACAAACAATTCAAATTATTGTTTCTCTAAGTCTGGAAACTATGAATTGATTTCGACCTTATTGTGGGGTTGAACAAAACCTACAATATTATGAAGAACGCCTTGTAATGCCATTATTTTTGTCGATGATAAAATTAAATTATCCTTAAGCTGCGATGATATTTTCTTCACTGCTTTGATGTAGACAAATTAAGTTTTGCAATTTTTAGCTGTTGATTTTTTACACCAGAAAATGTGAAACTTAACAGATTCTTGTAATAATTTTCTTGCTTATGGCAACTAGGACATTTTGGCCAGTCCTAGTTAGCTATACAGTTAATATCGTGTGAGCCTGAAAGTTTTGTTTCAGAGTTGGCTGTGAGATAAATGAGGTATGTTGCATATTATTACGTCATGAGATTAAAAAAAAATGAATTAACCTCAGACATGACGGCTATGTTTCTCTCTCAGGCATGGCCAACTCAGGCTCACACCTTTGGTTGTTTAACCTAACCTAAAGGCATTCTTTAGAACTTTCAACCGTCATTTCTTCAATTAAACACGTTTTGAGATGGATCCTCCCTTTTATTGTAAGCAATAAAATTAATAATATTGCTTGACCTTGACTTACCCCTAGCTAAGAAGTGTCATATCATGTCATCGTTAGTGGTAGAATGGTTAAAACCAAAGCAATAATGTGAAATTACGTTCAGTAAGCACACATTAAGAAAACGTTGCTTCGGTCGGCTTGGTACAAAACATATCTTTTAGTGGGCATAAGATACAAATCATGCGTTTCAAAGCGACTTTCAAATAAACACATGTAAAATTAATTAAGCGTATAACTTTTCACAAGCCGTGGCCGCAATCGCGTCTGACAAGCGTGAAGGTGCTAATGAATAGATAAAATGTGTGTAATAATGAAATTACTAGACGGTGGATAGACGTCATAAGGATTTTTTGAAAGATGTGTTTATTCGAAGATAACTACGCAGAACAAACGAATTTTTACACCTGGCAAATATAATGCGCAATAAACATTTGTTTTACGCGATGACATAAATGGGGGAGGTCAAATTTGAACGGCATTTTGTTTATCACAACGACTCATTCACAACAACTTTTTCCAACTTGCTGAAACTCTCAATATTGATATTAATGTTGGTTGAGCATTCTGCAAACTTGGAGTTAAATTTTGCAAAAGAGTAACTTTAGAGCTGAGGTACGAAAATTTTTTCCCCATTTTCAGTATCAAAATTTCATCTCAGAAGTCATTGCTGCTTGGCGAATTACAAGCTGATAAGTCGTGAATAACTTTAGCAGCCTAGTCACTAAAAAGCGTATTAACTGCCTAATCGTAAAAAGTACCAGAAGTCATTAAAATCTTGCATTATATATCAATCCAAGAAAAAACTGTTTTTGCTTCACAAAAATTCTGTTGATGAGAACCCAACATGACGCTAAGTTTGAGTGGTTTAGGGGCAAAACCACTCAAACTTTTTTAGCGTCATGTTGGTTTCGCACCAACAGAATTTTTGAGAAGCAAAAACAGTTACTTCGCGGATTGATTGATTCAAAGCTGGAGGAAGAAAATCTTGCACGCGGAGCTAAGTATCTAATTTGCGCCCCTTCCCTTGAGGATATTTTATAGCAAATAGATTCGTTTGAAACGGCTATATGGTAAAAAAAAACAGTTTTACTAAGACGCCTACCGCCTTCAATGTATTTTTTTTCTGTTACCAACTATTTTTGCGTATAAAATCAAAAAGGTAAACACAGATTTGAAAGCAATAGCAATACATATGACTATCAACGGTATCCCGAGTAAATATTGATTCAGTCCGATCAATGATGTAGTTATTAGTTTGTAAATTATTATTACAAGTTTAGTAAACACGGATGACATATCGTCTGATTAAACGCATTTCAATTGTTCGCGACCCAAACACGGATTGCAGGCAGCAGCAGCGCAAGAGCCGTTGAAATATTCTCGCGGAACCAGCAATTGCTGCACCGTTGCTGGTGATAAGGAGATAAGGCGTTGCAGTAGTGTGCACTATTTATTTTAAGAGTATAATTAACTGGAAAATAAGGAAGATACGGCCTGGGTTATTGGCCTAGGTGAGGTTTTCCTCGGGGCGATTGTTATTATTCCACCTAGTGCCTTAATTTTCGCTATTCTAATGCAAATTCGGATGGTACGCCGCTAATGGTGGCCCGGGAGGGTAACGGTAATAACAGCCGAAAAAAAAGGTAATGGGGCCGTTCTAGTTCCCTATTGAATTTTTAATGCCCGACCTGAAACTGGTTTTTGTTTTTTTTTCTTTTTTGTTCGTTCGCGAGGGACGATTTTCTGTTTGCGTTTGCGAATGCGATTGCACGAAAGTGCGTTTGATTTTGAGAGTTAAGTCTTCAAAATTATCTTATAATATGCGAGTTGAACCGAATTTTATTTACGTTCAGAGTTAATTCGGTTTCGGTTCGTGTCAAAATTTCGGTTCAATCTGTTTCGGCTCCGGTTCAGTCGAATATGACAAAATTGAAACAAACAATGTTTCAACGCGATAATAAAAAGTTTCCAAAATGCTTATTGTCAACCTAAAATTGTCGTATTTTGAAAACGAATATATTTCAATTCTTATCGTCAACTGAAAATTTGTTTCTGCGATAAAAATATGTGTATAATTTGGAAAAACTGAAAAAAAATGTTTCAACAAGATGATCGAAAGTTTTCAAAATTCTTATTGTCAACTGAAAATTGGCGTAATTTGAAAACGAATTTGTTTCAATTCTCATTATCAACTGAATATTTTAATAGCGAATTTGTTTCCGAGAGAAAAATATGTGTATAATTTAATCTATTCGAAAAATTGAAAAAAAAATTTCAACACGATGATCAAAAGTTTCAAAAATTCTTATAGTCAACTGAAAATTGGCGTGTTTTGAAAACGAATTTGTTTTAATTCTCATTGTCATCTGATCATTTTAAAAGCGAATTTGTTTGTGAGGGAAAAATTATAATTTTATCTCTCGGAAAAACTGAAAAAAAATTGTTTCAACACGATGATCAAAAGTTTCCAAAATTCTTATAGTAAACTGAAAATTGGCGTGTTTTAAAAACGAATTTGTTTCAATCCTCATTACCAACTGAAAATTTTGACAGCGAATTTGTTTCCCAGAGAACAATATGTGTATAATTTCAACTCTTGGAAAAACTGAAAAAAAAAATTTCAACGCGATGATCAAAAGCTTCCAAAATTCTTATAGTCAACTGAAAATTGGCGTATTTTGAGAAGGAATTTATTTAAATTCTCATTATCAACGAAAAATTTTAAAAGCGAAATAGTTTTCGAGAGAAAAATATGTGTATAAATTTATCTCCTGGAAAAACTAAAAAAAAAATGTTTCAACACGATGGTCAAAAGTTTTCAAAATTCTTATAGTCAACTGAAAATTGGCGTATTTTGAGAAGGAATTTATTTCAATTCTGATTATCAACGAAAAATTTTAAAAGCGAATTTGTTTTCGAGAGAAAAATATGTGTATAAATTTATCTCTTCGAAAAACTGAAAAAAAATGTTTCAAGAGTTTTCAACTGAAAATTGGCGTATTTTGAAAATTTTAATTCTTGGAGGAATCTTAAAGAATGCAGCAAAGTAAAACGCGATAATTGAACAAATTCAACCAGTTTTCTTTTTGAAACACACCGTCGCTATAAAAAGCAATTTGAATGGTTTTCAGCTAAGCGTGTGCCATGTGCGCGTGGTTTCATAGCTTTTAGCTAAGCGTGTGCCATGTAAAAGCAATTTAATTTTTTTTAGCTAGGCGTGTGCCATGCACGCGAACAATTGCACAATTCATTTTTTTAATAAACTTGCACTATCAATAATAAACATCCCTACGTGCACTTAAGCATACTCTCTGTATTCTTATGAAATATGAAATGCATTACTGACCTACACTCAAGTAATGGTGAATTTAATTATCATGTCAACGGTCACGTAGTACTCCCGGAGGCAAAAACCTTCGCTGATGATTCCGCAATTAATATTTGTAAAATATGTATTAAGCAACATAAAATATGGCTTACGAATGTACGTACTTGTATCAATGATTAATGGTTACAGAAATGGTTAATTGAATTTTGATGAAATTGTGATTTAAACAGAGACTACGAATACGAAAAATATTTTGTATTTCTGACGATATTTCGTTCTCACACAAAAAAATTAAATTCATCAATAGCAACAAAGCAGAAAATATTTGATTTCTTTTTTTTTTGGATTTGGCTTGTAAGCCATTTAGCCACTAACAATTATAAATTTTTAAAATTATTTAGAATGAATGTGATCACGTGGTTTCATAAAATCCCTAAAATATCCTTTCCCTTAAATACAAGATAATCCCATAGGAACACCCACATTCATGTTGGCCAAATTTTTAACACTCGTAATTTCCAAATTGCAATTGTCAAAAAAGTTCACTTTTACAAACTAAAAGTTAGTATATTGAGAAATTCAGAGTTATTTTGTTGAATTTAATATTAAGGTTTTATGTTTTTTTTTTACTGATTTTTACTTTAATACATTTTTTTTACAATTTCCACATCGCAATATTGTAAAAAAAGCAATAGTTCATTATAGATCAAACATTTTGTATTGCACTTTTGTTAAAGCATGTTGCTGTATTTTTATCAACTCCATTTTGTGCGTTTCAATTGTTGACAACATATTCAAATTATTTACTCATTTCGTGTAGATGTCGATATTTAATTTTGGTGCGAATATGACGATAGTAAAGTTACATTTTTTGATATGCGGCGAAAAAAATAACTTTCTAAAATAACTTCAAAGAAATGCTAATCTGTGATTCCATAAAATTTTATAAAATATTTTCCCTGAATTACTACATAATCCTACCTAAACCCCACAGCCTTCATCTCAAAGTTACTTTTTTATAACTCGGTTAAAGGCAATTGAGAAACAATGGCAACAAACAAAAAACTTTCTAAAATTACTTAGAATAGATGTTACTACGTAGTTTCCTAAAATCCTTATAATACATTTTCCCTTAATTACAAGAATATCCCACTGGAACATTCTGGTGTTAATTTAAAAAATATATTTTTGATATTCGGCTAAAAAAATTGAAAAACATTTGCTACACGAATCAAACCTTCTGAAGTAACTTTAAATAGATGCTATCACGTGATTCCATAAAAATCTCAAAACATCGCATGCCTAAATTACGAGATGTTTCCACTTGAACGTCCCTGCGTTCATTATAAAGTTATAATTTTTGTAATTCGGTTAAAATAAATTAAAGAACAATAACTACAACCAAAGATCAACCAGCCTCCCACTCGCCATCCTTATATCCAATATCCAAACAGCAGACCTTCAAGGTAAATCCTCGGCTGCTCTCTTTCTTGACGGCCAAAAAGCCTTTAATTCCGTCCGGCATCAAATGCCACCTTCTTAATATTCCTCCACATAACAAGTTCCTCTCTAACAGATCCCCCAAAGTTGGAATAAACCGTAACCTTTCATCTTCTTTCTCGCCAGAAGAAGGAATCCCACAAGGCTCCCCTCTATCCCCACTCCTGTATAATATTTTCTGTGCTGATATTTACCACCCAGATCCTTTATTCTTTAATTCCACAAAATACCTCCTGCAGTTTGCAGATGGCACAGCCTTAATAGCTCACGCTTCCACATTACCTACAGCCCTGCAAATCTTGCAGCAGTTAAGACTTCCTTGAAGTGGAGAATAACAATAAATCCTCACAAATTACAACTTCTAATTCCCTGCAATAGTATTATATTAGTTATCTCGGTATAATCACTGATTTAACATACACACTGCTACAAATAAAATCATAATTACATCGAGGGTTAAATGCTTTAGAAGCCTAACCTACAGACAAGCGGGGATTTCTACTAAAAACTTAACTTTTCTTAAATTCGGTTAAAAATAAAAAAGAATGCTACAAGAATACAGCTTTTTGAAGTTACTTCAAATAGATGCTACTACGTGATTCTATAAAAATCCGTTAATTACAAGAACATTCCCCTTCATTCCGAAATTACATTTTTTAAATTCTGCTAAAAACGAAAAACAATGGCTAAAATCCTGAAACTTCCTAACATTACTTAGAATAGATGCTACTACGTGATTTCATAAACAATCCGAAATATCCCTTCTCTTAATTACAAAATAATCCTACTTTAACGTACTCATGTTAATTTCAAAGTTACCATTTTTAGGACTCGGCCAAAAAAAAATTGAAAAATATTTGCTAGAAGAATAAAACTTTCTAAAGTTACTTCAAATAGATGCTACTACGTGATTACATAAAAATCCCAAAATACCTCCTCCCACAATCAGAAGATAATCCCACTTAAATACCATCGTATTAATTCCGAAGTTACATTTTTTTTAATTCGATTAAAAAATATTAAAAACAATGGCCATAAGTATGAAACTTTCTAACATTACTAAGAATAGATGCTACTACGTGATTCCATAAAAATCCCAAAATATCCCTTCCTTTAATTACAAGATAATCCAACTGGAACATCCTCGTGTAAATTTTTAAGTTAAATTTTTTGAAATTCGGCTAAAAAAATTGAAAAACAATTGCTACAAGAGTAAAATTGTCTGAAGTTACTTCAAATAGTTGCTACTACGCTGTTTCATAAAAATCCCGAAATATCCCTTCCTTTAATAACAAGATAATCCTACTGGAACATCCTCGTGTAAATTTTTAAGTTACATTTTTGAAATTCGTGTAAAAAAATTGAAAAACAATTGCTACAAGAGTAAAATTGTCTGAAGTTACTTCAAATAGTTGCTACTACGCTGTTTCATAAAAATCCCAAAATACCCCTTCCTTTAATTACAAGATAATCCTACGGGAACATCCTCGTGTAAATTTTTAAGTTACATTTTTGGAAATTCGGCTAAAAAAATTGAAAAACAATTGCTACAAGAGTAAAATTGTCTGAAGTTACTTCAAATAGATGCTACTACGCGATTTCATAAAAATCTCAAAATATCCCTTCCTTTAATTACAAGATAATCCTACTGGAACATCCTCGTGTAAATTTTTAAGTTATATTTTTTGAAATTCGGGTAAAAAAATTGAAAAACAATTGCTACAAGAGTAAAATTGTCTGAAGTTACTTCAAATAGATGCTACTACGCGATTTCATAAAAATCCCGAAATATCCCTTCCTTTAATTACAAGATAATCCTACTGGAACATCCTCGTGTAAATTTTTAAGTTACATTTTTTGAAATTCGGGTAAAAAAATTGAAAAACAATTGCTACAAGAGTAAAATTGTCTGAAGTTACTTCAAATAGATGCTACTACGCGATTTCATAAAAATCTCAAAATATCACTTCCTTTAATTACAAGATAATCTCACTGGAACATCCTCGTGTAAATTTTTAAGTTACATTTTTTGAAATTCGGGTAAAAAAATGAAAAACAATTGCTACAAGAGTAAAATTGTCTGAAGTTACTTCAAATAGATGCTACTACGCGATTTCATAAAAATCTCAAAATATCACTTCCTTTAATTACAAGATAATCTCACTGGAACATCCTCGTGTAAATTTTTAAGTTACATTTTTTGAAATTCGGGTAAAAAAATGAAAAACAATTGCTACAAGAGTAAAATTGTCTGAAGTTACTTCAAATAGATGCTACTACGCGATTTCATAAAAATCTCAAAATATCACTTCCTTTAATTACAAGATAATCTCACTGGAACATCCTCGTGTAAATTTTTAAGTTACATTTTTTGAAATTCGGGTAAAAAAATGAAAAACAATTGCTACAAGAGTAAAATTGTCTGAAGTTACTTCAAATAGATGCTACTACGCGATTTCATAAAAATCCCGAAATATCCCTTCCTTTAATTACAAGATAATCCTACTGGAACATCCTCGTGTAAATTTTTAAGTTACATTTTTGGAAATTCGGCTAAAAAATTGAAAAACAATTGCTACAAGAGTAAAATTGTCTGAAGTTACTTCAAATAGATGCTACTACGCGATTTCATAAAAATCCCAAAATATCCCTTCCTTTAATTACAAGATAATCCTACGGGAACATCCTCGTGTAAATTTTTAAGTTACATTTTTGGAAATTCGGCTAAAAAATTGAAAAACAATTGCTACAAGAGTAAAATTGTCTGAAGTTACTTCAAATAGATGCTACTACGCGATTTCATAAAAATCCCGAAATATCCCTTGCTTTAATAACAAGATAATCCAACTGGAACATCCTCGTGTAAATTTTTAAGTTAAATTTTTTGAAATTCGGCTAAAAAAATTGAAAAACAATTGCTACAAGAGTAAAATTGTCTGAAGTTACTTCAAATAGTTGCTACTACGCTGTTTCATAAAAATCCCGAAATATCCCTTCCTTTAATAACAAGATAATCCTACTGGAACATCCTCGTGTAAATTTTTAAGTTACATTTTTGAAATTCGTGTAAAAAAATTGAAAAACAATTGCTACAAGAGTAAAATTGTCTGAAGTTACTTCAAATAGTTGCTACTACGCTGTTTCATAAAAATCCCAAAATACCCCTTCCTTTAATTACAAGATAATCCTACGGGAACATCCTCGTGTAAATTTTTAAGTTACATTTTTGGAAATTCGGCTAAAAAAATTGAAAAACAATTGCTACAAGAGTAAAATTGTCTGAAGTTACTTCAAATAGATGCTACTACGCGATTTCATAAAAATCTCAAAATATCCCTTCCTTTAATTACAAGATAATCCTACTGGAACATCCTCGTGTAAATTTTTAAGTTATATTTTTTGAAATTCGGGTAAAAAAATTGAAAAACAATTGCTACAAGAGTAAAATTGTCTGAAGTTACTTCAAATAGATGCTACTACGCGATTTCATAAAAATCCCGAAATATCCCTTCCTTTAATTACAAGATAATCCTACTGGAACATCCTCGTGTAAATTTTTAAGTTACATTTTTTGAAATTCGGGTAAAAAAATTGAAAAACAATTGCTACAAGAGTAAAATTGTCTGAAGTTACTTCAAATAGATGCTACTACGCGATTTCATAAAAATCTCAAAATATCACTTCCTTTAATTACAAGATAATCTCACTGGAACATCCTCGTGTAAATTTTTAAGTTACATTTTTTGAAATTCGGGTAAAAAAATGAAAAACAATTGCTACAAGAGTAAAATTGTCTGAAGTTACTTCAAATAGATGCTACTACGCGATTTCATAAAAATCTCAAAATATCACTTCCTTTAATTACAAGATAATCTCACTGGAACATCCTCGTGTAAATTTTTAAGTTACATTTTTTGAAATTCGGGTAAAAAAATGAAAAACAATTGCTACAAGAGTAAAATTGTCTGAAGTTACTTCAAATAGATGCTACTACGCGATTTCATAAAAATCCCGAAATATCCCTTCCTTTAATTACAAGATAATCCTACTGGAACATCCTCGTGTAAATTTTTAAGTTACATTTTTGGAAATTCGGCTAAAAAATTGAAAAACAATTGCTACAAGAGTAAAATTGTCTGAAGTTACTTCAAATAGATGCTACTACGCGATTTCATAAAAATCCCGAAATATCCCTTGCTTTAATAACAAGATAATCCAACTGGAACATCCTCGTGTAAATTTTTAAGTTAAATTTTTTGAAATTCGGCTAAAAAAATTGAAAAACAATTGCTACAAGAGTAAAATTGTCTGAAGTTACTTCAAATAGTTGCTACTACGCTGTTTCATAAAAATCCCAAAATACCCCTTCCTTTAATTACAAGATAATCCTACGGGAACATCCTCGTGTAAATTTTTAAGTTACATTTTTTGGAATTCGGCTAAAAAAAATGAAAAACAATTGCTACAAGAGTAAAATTGTCTGAAGTTACTTCAAATAGTTGCTACTACGCTGTTTCATAAAAATCCCAAAATACCCCTTCCTTTAATTACAAGATAATCCTACTGGAACATCCTCGTGTAAATTTTTAAGTTACATTTTTGGAAATTCGGCTAAAAAATTGAAAAACAATTGCTACAAGAGTAAAATTGTCTGAAGTTACTTCAAATAGATGCTACTACGCGATTTCATAAAAATCCCAAAATATCCCTTCCTTTAATTACAAGATAATCCTACGGGAACATCCTCGTGTAAATTTTTAAGTTACATTTTTGGAAATTCGGCTAAAAAAATTGAAAAACAATTGCTACAAGAGTAAAATTGTCTGAAGTTACTTCAAATAGATGCTACTACGCGATTTCATAAAAATCCCGAAATATCCCTTCCTTTAATTACAAGATAATCCTACTGGAACATCCTCGTGTAAATTTTTAAGTTACATTTTTTGGAATTCGGCTAAAAAAAATGAAAAACAATTGCTACAAGAGTAAAATTGTCTGAAGTTACTTCAAATAGATGCTACTACGCGATTCCATAAAAATCCCAAAATACCTCCTCCCTCAAATACAAGATAATCCCATTTAAACGCCAAATAAATGTAAAATCCAGTTTTGATTTGGACGCGAATTGTGAGAACATTTTTCCAATGGACATATGGTGGACGAGTGGAGGGGGCTCTTGAGGATGAGGACGAGCGCGACATGTGATGAGCGGGCCGGCCTCAGTCTCTCGTGGAAATTGAGTTTTTCCCGGACCGCGGGAGTCATCTGCGAGTGCTCGAGATGTCGAGTCGTGAGAGGTGTGCATCTGCATCCGCCGCTAATTGAGGGTCTCTCTCCGGGGTCCGACTATGCCCAGCGATTTTGGACCTTTTTGAGTAGGGGTGCACTGGTCGCGTCGGGAGCCGGTGCGAAAATAATCGCGGCCGCGGCGCGTGAAAAAGGGATTTTTTTTTTGCGGGAGGCGCAATCATTGCGCAACCGCACCTGAGTGGCACACGAGACGAGGCCAGCCGAAAGGTAGCCCGCAGAGTTGAGCTTAGCGTCATGAGGCATAATGTTATCAGAGGCGGTCTGGAGAGGTGCGATCATTGTTCTCTCTGTGCTCATCACACACACAAAAAAAACTAACGCACGTCCGAGCCGTGTGTGTTGTCGCCCGAGCGCAGTTCTCGTTCTCGTCCCGAAGTAACCACCGCCGCAGAGGTCCGGCTCTTGCGTCTCGCCTCTTCCGCGCCGTCGCTCGCACACCGAAAATTTTCGCCGGGCATGCGGAAGGTCCGCGCGCGGCCCTCCCCCAAGTGATTCCCCGAAGACGTTCGGATGAGATTTTCTAGTGAGGTCCGACCGTTTTGTGAACTAAATGTGATAGTGCGACGCCGTCGTCGCCTTCGTGCCACAGACGACGAAGTGATTCTAGGATGATGTTGGGTGATGCTCGAAGCGGCACCACTCGCCCCTGACCTACTGGATGAAACCTAATGAGTTTAAGTGAGTAAAATTTGCAAAAGTTTCCCGGAAAAACTAAAGCGCACTCCGTGTGCAGAAAGCTCTCGGGAAATACGCGACTGCAATGCAGCATAAATTACGCAACGGTGAAGAAAATCGAAAGGTCCGTGTGTGATGATGAACAATATTTAGGAATCGAATCGAAATACACCAAAAAAGAATCATACAACAAAAAAAAACAGGTGGTGGCGACCGTTAATACGCTGTACTTCATTTTTAGTGATGAAACACAGTTTTCTGCTTTTGGATATTATTGATTTTTAATCACAATTTCGAGTCATTATAGAGTGATAATGACTTGAAATTATAGTCGAAATTGTGACCAATTATTAGTAGTAAAAAATCATAGAAGTTAGTCGACTCATTTTGTCACTTTTTCAACTTGAGCCAACTCCCGGATTCGACTCTTTTCACTGAGGTAACTCACACAAAAAGAGTCTAATTTATGTATCCCTAAGTGTACACTAATTTAATAATATACATACGGAATGATTTACTTGTCACTGAGGCAACAAAAAAAAAATTATATATCCCTAAGTGTACATTAATTTCATTTATTTAAAAGTATAATTTAATGATTTTAAGAGAGGGCCAAATGATCGCGGATCGATTGCCCATTTAGTGACCATATTTAAATAATCCATAATATACATAAGGAATGATTTATTTTTCATTGAGGCAACTTTAAAAGTATAATTTAATAAGTTTAATAGAGGGCCAAAAGATCGCGGGTCGATAGCCCATTTAGTACCATATTTAAATAATCCATAATATACATACAGAATTATTTACTTTTCATTGAGGCAACTTACAAAAACAAAATTATGTATCCCTAAGTGTACATTAATTTCATTTATCTAAAAGTATAATTTAATAAGTTTAAGAGAGGGCCGAAAGATCGCGGGTCGATAGCCTATTTAGTACCATATTTAAATAATCCATAATATACATACATAATTATTTACGAATAAAAAGATGTTTATTCGCCAGTCTAAACCAAAATAAATTTGGTTTAATTTTACATCATTTTTTAGAAATCGTTCATCAAAAAAAAATTGGTTTACGATTTTACATCATTTTTTAGAAATCGTTCATCAAAAAAAATTGGTTTACGATTTTACATCATTTTTTAGGAATCGTTCATAAAAAAAAATTGGTTTACGATTTTACATCATTTTTTAGGAATTGTCCATCAAAAAAAATTGGTTTACGATTTTACATCATTTTTTAGAAATCGTACATCAAAAAAAAAATTAGTTTACGATTTTACATCATTTTTTAGGAATCGTACATCAAAAAAAATTAGTTTACGATTTTACATCATTTTTTAGAAATCGTACATCAAAAAAAATTGGTTTACGATTTTACATCATTTTTTTAGAAATGGTACATCAAAAAAAAATTAGTTTACGATTTTCCATCATTTTTTAGGAATCTTTCATAAAAAAAAATAGTTTACGATTTTACATCATTTTTTTAGAAATGGTACATTAAAAAAAAATTAGTTTACGATTTTACATCATTTTTAGAAATCGTTCATAAAAAAAATTGGTGTACGATTTTACATCATTTTTTAGAAATGGTACATCAAAAAAAAATTAGTTTACGATTTTACATCATTTTTTAGGAATCGTTCATAAAAAAAAATTGGTTTACGATTTTACATCATTTTTTAGAAATGGTACATCAAAAAAAAATAGTTTACGATTTTACATCATTTTTTAGGAATCGTTCATAAAAAAAATTGGTTTACGATTTTATCATTTTTTAGAAATCGTACATCAAAAAAAATTAGTTTACGATTTTACATCATTTTTTAGAAATCGTACATCAAAAAAAAAATAGTTCACGATTTTACATATTTTTTTAGGAATCGTTCATAAAAAAAAATGGTTTACGATTTTACATAATTTTTTAGAAATCGTACATCAAAAAAAAAAAATAGTTTACAATTTTACATAATTTTTTAGAAATCGTTCAAAAATCAAAAAGATGCATGTTAATGCGAGGTTAAGGTATTGCAAAAAAATTGGATTTCCTTAAAATATATTTGATTTTAAATAATTCGGTTTAACTTTTCTTATCAACAAATACGGATCTAAAACTTTATTTGAATCAATATGGCCAAGTTGCAAATATCGATTTTCAAATTTCTAAGTTTTGTTTCTGGTTAAGATAAAAGAATGTTTTTTTTTTAATGGAAAAACAGAATTGCATTTTAACGTTTCCCAAAAATCAATTCAACAAAAATAACGATGTTTATGTTAATGAGGGTAGTGAAAAAAATGAATTCATCCAGTAGTAGTAAACGATGTTTTATTAGGGCTATCGACCTGTCGGTCTTTCTGCCCCCATTTCTTCAAAAATTAAAAAAAATATCGTTTTTTTTTTTAAATCGATTCTGATTCGACACTTAATTGAATCTCTCGGAAGTATTATTTTTAACATGTATTGTATATGTAACGCAAACATTTAAACTAGTAATGATTGTTAGAATTTAATGCATGTATTTATATTATTTATATTAATTTTTAAAATGTTAAGCTAATACCAAATTGTACTGACGTTCACATCCACTACAAACTGTCATGTTTCTTAATATTGTATTTTTGTATATGGTGGCTCACGTGATTAAATAAATGAAATGAAATGAAATGAAATTCTGCGTGTAAAGTTTTTATTTTACATTTTCGGATTAGTAGAAGTGATCGAAATTTGTAAGCAAAGTTTGCGAAAGGCGTGCTCTTGTACGGACTGTTTTTAAGTTTTTGACGCTCCAGAAAAATTTCCATTTTTAAGTTTAGGTACACTTTTCTTCAAAACTATAAAAGCTACCAACACAATTTTTTGTTTGTTTTAAAGGTGGCATCTATACCTACCAAATACGGCCGAGATGATTTTTCGTTTCTAGTTAGGATAATGAAATGTTTTGTTTTCCGGAAAATCAGAATATCGTTTTAACTTTTTCCAAAACGAAACCAAACTAAATTTTACTTAAATTAGAGGTGGCCGAAATGACACTTTTTTTGGAGTCGAAAATTTCGCAATTTACCTTAAAATGGTGAAGAGCAAAAAAAATTCACTTCGAAAAGTTTACAATTTCCCCTGAAATCGGCGAAGAACAAAAAAAATCTTCACTTAAAAAAAGTTTGCAATTTTCCTTGAAATTGGCGAAGAACAAAAAAAAAGTCCTCACTTAAAAAAGTTTGCAATTTTCCCTGAAAATGGTGAAGAGCCAAGAAAAAAAATCCTCATTTCGAAAAGTTTGCATTTTACCGTGAAAATGGTGATGAGCAAAAAAAATTTTCACCTTGAAAAGTTTACAATTTTCCCTGAAATTGGCGAAGTACAAAAAAAAATCCTCACTTAAAAAAGTTTGTAATTTTCCCTGAAAGTGGTGAAGAGCCTAGAAAAAAAATCCTCATTTCGAAAAGTTTGCAATTTACCCTGAAAATTGTGAAGAATTCGAAAAAATATAAAAACAATTGTCATCGACTTAAAACTTCTCAAATTTGCTTATAATGAATGCCAAATAACTTTTCTGTGAAAACTATTAACACTTCATCCCTAAATTTTGGAATAATTTAATGTGAACAGAACGTTAAGTTTCGAAAAAAATGTAACAATTTTAGTGATTTGGTAAAAATGTAAAAACAATTGTCATCGACTTGAAACTTCCCAAATTTGCTTAGAATGAATGCCAAATAACTTTTCTGTGAAAACTATTAACACTTTATCCTTAAATTTTGGAATAAATGAATGTGAACAGAACGTTAAGTTTCGAAAAAAATGTAACAATTTTAGTGATTTGGTAAAAATGTAAAAACAATTGCCATCGACTTGAAACTTCTCAAATTTGCTTAGAATGAATGCCAAATAACTTTTCTGTGAAAACTATTAACACTTCGTCCTTAAATTTTGGAATAATTAAATGTGAACAGAACGTTAAGTTTCGAAAAAAAATGTAACAATTTCAGTGATTTGGTACAAATATAAAAACAATTGTCATCGACTTGAAACTTCTCAAATTTGCTTAGAATTAATGCCAAATAACGTTTCTGTGAAAACTATTAACACTTCATCCCTACATTTTGGAATAATTTCATGTGTACCGAACTTTAAATAATTGAAAAATTGTATTCGTTTTAGAGACTTGAAAAAAAAAATATAAAAACAATTGCCATCAACTTGAAACTTCTCTAAATTATTTATAAGGAATGCCAAAAAACTCTTCTGTGAAAACTATCAATAGTTCATCCCTAAATTTTAAAATAATTTCATGTGTACCGAACTTTAAATAATTGAAAAATTTAATTAATTTTAGAGACTTGAAAAAAATATAAAAACAATTGCCATCGACTTGAAACTGCTCAAATTTGCTTAGAATAAATGCAAAATTACGTTTTTGTAAAAACTATAAACACTCCATCCCTAAATTTAGAATAATTTCATGTGTACCGACCTTTAAGTAATTGAAAAATTGTTTAAGTTTTAGAGACTTGAAAAAAATATTTAAAAAAAATTGCCATCGACTGAAAACTTCTCAAATTTGCTTAGACTGAATGCAAAATTACGTTCCTGTAAAAACTATTAACACTTCATCCCTAAATTTTGGAATAATTTTATGTGTACCGAACTTTAAGTAATTGAAAAATTGTATTAGTTTTAGAGACTTGAAAAAAATATAAAAACAATTGCCATCGACTTGAAATTTTTCAAATTTGCTTAGAATTAATGCCAAATTACGTTCCAGTAAAAATTATAAACACTTCATCCTTAAATTTTTGAATAATTTCAAGTTTTCCGAATTTTAACTAATTGAAAATTTTTAATAGTTTTAGTGACTTGAAAAAAATATAAAAACAACTGCTATCGACTTGAAACTTCTGAAATTTGCTTGAATGTTAAATTACCTTTCTGTAAAAGCTATCAACACATCACCTCTAAATTTTGGAATTATTTAATGTAAATATCGCGTTTTAAATAATTTTTTTTGAAAATTAAATTGTTAAACGATTGTTTTTAAGTAGACTTGATGATAAACTATATAAACATGAAAGCGTTACGTTACGTTAGACGGACTGTACTCGGGAAAGGGGAACCTTAAGAGGGAGAGAAAGGAACCGGGGATTTCCCCGAGCTGCGCGGTAGAAGAACTCGCAATAAGACTTTTTCGTTTCCGTTTTGTAAATATTTCGGTTAATTTTTCGTTATTTCGTTTACGTTACATTTCCTATCCCGGCCTGATACTCTATTGCGAATTAAAAATTTGTAAGTTCTGAATGACTGATTTGAAATAAATTGCTAATTTTTTTACATAGGTAATTTATACAGGGTCTAACAAAATCATTTGAAATATTCCAGATTTCACTTTCATCCTCTCAAAAAAACTGGTAATCATTTGAAATATTACAGATGTCACTTTCATCTTCTCAAAAAAACTGGCAATCATTTGAAATATTACAGATTTCACCTTTCCTCTAAAAAAAAAACTGGGAACAACGAAGAAACGTCATTTGAATTATTCCAGACTTCAACTTATCAGCCATAAATCCAATCGAGTTCTTAAACAATTCGCCTCTATACACCCAGCAACAATCCCAACATTACGAGAAATCCCATGAATTCATTTCACGCCGCGTTAGAGTCGAACCGGGTGATTTATGATATCAATCAACCAACCGTTACCCGTGGGCAATAATCAAAATTATGCAACGGCAATTTTTTTTCTGTTCGTTTCTACACACCCGGACCACAAGAATGTGCACGCTTCAAATTTATTCGATTCGTATGCAAAACCGCGGATTCGACGTCCAATACGACAATCCGGGGAAATTTATGTGAATATTTTAACAATAAAATGCGGAGACGCCAACGTGAAGAATCCAATAGCAATTACCGGCGTTTTTTTTTTCGGACATAAATTATGCAAATTTGGCATAATGAGCACTTGATATTTCGCGACGTGAAAAGGTAGCACGTTTGTTTTTTTTTTTTAGATTCGATTTCACTTGACTCTTTGATTTTTAAATAAATATGCTCCTTTATTTGATGGTAAATATTTTCCAACGTTCCCTTGTATGCTTAGTCATGGTTTGGTACTACTGACGAAAATATTTTTTGTCGTGAATGTAATTATTACATTTATTCAATTCATCTGCAACAATAATAATAATAATAATTTATTGGTGCGAATGATATAAAATCTTACACAAAATACATGAATTAAATATAAGTAAAATGTTTTATATTTATATGACGAATGTATCTATACTTTGTATGGTTAACACATAAGAAAGATCAATATCAATATCAATAAATATTGTTTCCTCATCAGAACACCTACAGACCGGTTTCGACCTTTCAGGTCTCATCAGTGTACTTGGTTGCTGATGGGGAATTAATTAAATATATCGGTAGCTTAAGTAGCAACAAGTTAGGCTGTCTCAAATCTATTTTTTATATTGATCTAGGGAAGTCTGCCTAACTAATTTATAACGCAGGTAAAATATTGGAGTGAAACTTTTATTAAAAATTGATGTCGCGATGAAAAACAGTCGGTCAAATGTGACTGTCACTTTTGACATTTACAGACACGTACGCACGTACTCACATTGGAAGCTATTACATTGTTTTGATTGAGTTGGTTCATTGAATAGTCTCTTGAATACCATCAACAACGTTGTGTAGATTATTTTCGTAGTGCTATCAGTCACGTAACGACGCAAAGAGCATGCGTGATTCCATTGCAAAACTTTGGCAATACCATTTTCGTAAATTTAACAGTCTCTTATATTTAAGACCTAATTTCCTGGCTGATGAATTTTCCGAATTCTTTGGAAATTGCAAACAAAATTTGCATAATGTCCAAAAATTATACTTAAATTCTTTGAAACTACATTTAAGTATAAATTTTGGACAAATTCGAAAAATTTGTGTATTTTCAAAAAATTATACTCAAGTTCTTTGGAGACTGCAATTAAATTTAATTTTTGAACAAATTGGCAAAATTTGCATATTATCCAAAAATTATACTTAAATTCTTTGAAACTACATTTAAGTATAAATTTTGGATAAATTGGAAAAAGTTGCATATTGTCAAAAAAATATAGTTAAATTCTTTGGAGATTGCATTTAAATTTAATTTTTGAACAAATTGGCAAAATTTGCATATTGTCCAAAAATTATACTTAAATTCTTTAAAACTACATTTAAGTATAAATTTTGGACAAATTGGAAAAAGTTGCATATTGTCCAAAAATTACAGTTAAATTCTTTGGAGACTGCATTTAAATTTAATTTTTGAACAAATTGGCAAAATTTGCATATTGTCCAAAAATTATACTTAAATTCTTTAAAAATACATTTAAGTATCAATTTTGGATAAATTGGAAAAAGTTGCATATTGTCAAAAAATTATACTTAAAAACTTTGGAGACTGCATTAAAGTACAATTTTTGGACAAAACGGCAAAATTTGCACCTTGTCCAAAAATTAAATTTAAATTCTTTAGAAACTACATTTAAGTACAATTTTTGGACAATATGCAAATTTTGTGTCGTTTCAGACACTTGAAAATTGGCCTTTTTGGCAGTTGAAAATTAGCCTTGTTGGCAGTTGAAAATTGTCATTTTTGGCAGTTGAATAAAGTCGTTGCTGACACTTAAAAATTCACCTTTTTGGCAGTTAAAAATTGTCATTTTTGGCAGTTAAAAATGGTTGTTTGAAATTGGCCTTTTGGCAGTTGAAAATTAGCCTCTTTGGCAGTTGAAATTGTCATTTTTGGCAGTTAAAAATGGTCACTTTTTGGCAGTTAAAAATGGTCGTTGCCGACACTTGAAAATTCGCCGTTTTGGCAGTTAAAAATTGTCACTTTTGGCAGTTAGAAATGGCCGTTGCCGACAATTCAAAATTCGTCTTTTTGGCAGTTAAAAATGTACACTTTTGGCAGTTAAAAATTGTCGTTTCCAGAACTTGAAAATTGACCTTTTGGCAGTTGAAAATTACCCTTTTTGGCAGTTGAAAATTACCCTTTTTGGCAGTTGAAATTGTCATTTTTGGCAGTTAAAAATTGTTATTTTTGGCAGTTGAAATTGTCATTTTTGGCCGTTAAAAATTGTCATTTTTTGGCAGTTAAAACTCGTCACTTTTGGCAGTTAAAAATGGTCGTTGCCGACACTTGAAAATTCGCCTTTTTGGCAGTTCAAAATTGTCACTTTTGGCAGTTAAAAATGGCCGTTGCCAACACTTGAAAATTGTTGAAAATTGTTGAAAATTGTCATTTTTGGCAGTTGAAAATGGTCGTTGCCGACACTTGAAAATTCACCTTTTTGGCAGTTAAAAATTGTCATTTTTGGTAGCTTAAAATGGTCGTTTCCGACACTTGAAAATTAGCCTTTTGGCAGTTGAAATTGTCATTTTTGGCAGTTAAAATTTCTCATTTTTTGGCAGTTAAAAATGGTCGTTGCCGATACTTAAAAATTCGCCTTTTTGGCAGTTAAAAATTGTCAATTTTGGCAGTTAAAAATGGCCGTTGCCGACACTTCAAAATTCGTCTTTTTGGCAGTTACAAATTGTCACTTTTGGCAGTTAAAAATTGTCGTTTCCAAAACTTGAAAACCGACCTTTTGGCAGTTGAAAATTACCCTTTTTGGCAGTTGAAATTGTCATTTTTGGCAGTTAGAAATTGTCATTTTTGGCAGTTAAAAATTGACATTTTTGGCAGTTAGAAATGGTCGTTGCCGACACTTGAAAATTTGCCTTTTTGGCAGTTAAAAATTGTCATTTTGGTCAGTTAAAAATGGTAATTTCCGACACTTGATATATTACATGATATGCTTATCAAAAATAAAAAAAATAATAGTGTATTCACAAAACATCTGAATTATCTTCAATTTTTGAAAATGCGTGAGAAAATGTTTAAAAATTATTTTTTTTAATTTGTCGAATATTTGAACAAAGAAAAAATAGAAAAAAAATACTGATATGATTAGTTCCTTAAAACTTTTAATGCAATTATAATAAATTTACCTTTAAAATTAACTTTGAGTTTTGAAAATGCGTGTTGTGAATTTTTGAAAATTAATATTTAAAGTTGTCGAAGACTTGAATAAAAAATCATTTTTTTAATACAGTCAAAAAACATCTCCCTTTAAAACTTACTATAATTTTTGAAAATGCGTCACTTTTTCCGTAAGTTATGAATTTTTGAAAATTAAGTTTTAAGTTGTCGAACAAAAAAAAACTGATATAAAATTTCTCAAAAATTTTAACGTATATTCACAAAACATCTGCCTTATCTGAATCAACTTAGACTTTTGAAAATGTGTCAATTTTTGTGTGAGATTAATTTTTGAAAATTAATATTTAAAGACAAAAAATTGATTTTTTTCATATATTCACAAAATTTGATGACTCTAGAATCAGGAAATTCGTCGGCCAGGAAATTCTTCTGATTCACTTAGTTTACTGAGGTGACAACCTAACCTTAAAAATCTCAACCATCCTTGTACGCAAATGCTCAACTTTGACAGTTGAAAATTAGACAACCTTATCGATAAAACCTCTCGATCCTCTATCACCGATCCACTACGCTACGAGGCAAAATTTTATCGCCAACGCGTTTCGCTCCGATTGCCTCTTAATATCGTATAAAGCACGCATGTGGTACCAGTCACCTTGAACAATCCATCAAGCAAACACGCACAAATTTCGATAAACACCGAAATGCATGCCCTCAAACTCGCACCTCTCGTTTATTGACTAAGCGAATACTTAGACTTGGCGCACGTGAGCAAGAAGTGTTTCATCCAAATATTTGCGATTGTCTGCATGCGAATTATGTAAGCGTTCGCACCTCGGACGCAGTGAAATCGTTTGATTTAGGAACGTGCCGCGGTGTTTATGATTTATTGTTGATGTTGTTGTTGCTGGTGGTGATTTATGTTTGAAGAGGATTGTCCGTGCGCGGGAGAAGAACGGAAGCTTTTGATGGTTCGTCGGGTTCAAAAGTCGAATAATTATTATTTATTCTTTTATCAATATATTTTACAACCAGCTTTTATTATTCCTCGGTATGTAGTATTAACTGTTGCCCGGCGTGCGGATGCGTAGATGTGGTTGCATACGATGCGACGGAGTAACGGTCATGCGCAAATAATTATTTTTACTTACGGAAACTAGGAGAGTGATCAGCTGATAATTCCCACACTGCTGCGCATGACTGATGGCGTGCTGCAAACTTCATACTCGCGAGAGAGCATTTCATGCTCATTGTACAATATACTATAGAATACCAAAGGGCTACATTTTCATTTCAAGAAACTTTCTAGGTATAACCCCCGAATAAAAATTTTGGAAATATTTATTGTATTCAAAGTTATAAATGCAAATTTAAATTAATTAATCATTTAATTCAATACACAACATTCCTCCGACATTTTGGCCGCGATTTTTTTTTTGCAACGTTTTACGATCCGTCTGACATATCCTTTATGGGCACATAATATCCCCATTATAATTTTTTTTTTCGTTGCGGCATCCGCATTTGCATTTAACACTTTTTTTTAATTCGCCGTAAAAGTGCGCTTCCTCGTTTCTTAATCGCTTAATCAAACTGGTCGTAAAAACGTCGTCGGCGCGACGATCCGTGGAATGTCGACGATTTGCAACGCGACACCGCCGAATTTTGACCCAAAAGTCGGGAGCCGGTAGCCTCCAGATAACTCTTGCAGATAGATGGCCGGGCAATCACTGAAGCATCTCGAAAATGTTAAATAGCGAAATAAATCAGGAGGATACTGCGTCGGCCTTCGGCCATCCGCACGCACACCTTTATTTTTTTTCGGCGTGTGAATTCCAATTTTGCGCGAAGGTATCGGTGTCCGATTGGAATCGCGAATGAGCAAAAAACGGTGTTAATTGATTTTAACGACTCGCACTGTCGGTAATGTTGCCGTTTTAAGTATTCGGTTACACGATCAATTTGAATTATGTTCGATAACTCACGCGACTGAGGTGGAAGAAGTTTTTGATTATAATAAAAACACATCGTTTTCATGTATTCTTTTTAAAGCCCAAGATAAAATATTTAAAAACTGAGAAAATCTCGATGATGTTCAACGATTTTGAAGTGTGACATTCGTGTGTTTCTTGAACAGAACTTTTGCCAAAGTTTTAATCAAAAAAAAAAAAACGATCGAAATTATTTTCATCATTTTACTTTTGATAGAATCATCCCGGTCCCCGGGTGATTCACCGTTTTCGATTGAAGTTGTAGGTGGTGCCAATAAAACGTTCTGAAAGTTATAGCTCCTACATTTGCGTTAAAAAAATGGCGCTTGATTTAGACCTGAAACCGGTCAAATATTTCATGAACAATACACTTAAGAAAAAAAAGTGTTTCCCACAAAATCTTTAAAGGTTTGACAAGGTGCATTTAGTCGCTCACCGTGGAAAGCGCCAGCAAGGTCAGACCAAGGTCAACTTTTTTAAATAGCAATTGCAGCACCTTCTTGTGCTAATTGATTTAAAAATCTTTAAACACATTTTTTTTTCACATGTTTTTGCAGAACTAATAACTTGAGGAATTAATTTAAAAGTTTCCAAATATATTCAGAAATAATGTATTTCTAATTTCCTATCAAAACAATTGACAAATCGAAGCTAAAAACAAAACCACAACGCCTTAAACTTAAACTGAAGAAAACGAAAATTGCAATCAACAATTAGAAAATTTGTGCAGAACTAACAACTTGAGGAATTAATTAGAAAGTTTCTAAATCCATTAAGAAATAATGTATTTCTAATTTCTCATCACAAGAATTGAAATATCGAAGCTAAAAATAAAACCCCAACGCCTTAAACTTAAACTGAAGAAAACGAAAATTGCAATCAACAATTAGAAAATTTGTGCAGAACTAACAACTTGAGGAATTAACTTGAAACTTTCTAAATCCATTCAGAAATAATGTATATCTAATTCCTCATCAAAACAATTGACATATCGAAGCTAAAAACAAAATCACAAATTGAAGAAAACGAAAATTGCAATCAACAATTAGAAAATTTGTGCAGAACTAACAACTTGAGGAATTAACTTGAAAGTTTCTAAATCCATTCAGAAATAATGTATTTCTAATTCCTTATCAAAACAATTGACTAATCGAAGCTAAAAACAAAACCACAAATTGAAGAAAACGAAAATTGCAATCAACAATTAGAAAATTTGTGCAGAACTAACAACTTGAGGAATTAACTTGAAAGTTTCTAAATCCATTCAGAAATAATGTATTTCTAATTCCTTATCAAAACAATTGACTAATCGAAGCTAAAAACAAAACCACAAATTGAAGAAAACGAAAATTGCAATCAACAATTAGAAAATTTGTACAGAACTTATAAATTAAGGAATTAACTTGAAAGTTTGTAAATCCATTAAGAAATAATGTATTTCTAATTTCTCATCACAAGAATTGACAAATCGAAGCTAAAACAAAACCACAACGTCTTAAACTTAAATTGAAGAAAACGAAATTTGCAAACAATAATTAGAAAATTTGTGCAGAACTAACAACTTGAGGAATTAACTTGAAAGTTTCTAAATCCATTCAGAAATAATGTATTTCTAACTCCTCATCAAAACAATTGACAAATCGAAGCGAAAAACAAAACCACAACGCCTTAAACTTAAATTGAAGAAAACGAAAATTGCAATCAACAATTAGAAAATTTGTGCAGAACTGATGAATCAAGGAATTCACTTGAAAGTTTCTAAATCCATTCAGAAATATTTTATTTCTAATTCCTCATCAAAACAATTGACAAATAGAAGCTAAAAACAAAACCACAAATTGAAGAAAATGAAAATTGCAATCAACAATTAGAAAATTTGTGCAGAACTAACGACTTGAGGAATTAATTTGAAAGTTTCTAAATCCATGCAGAAATAATGTATTTCTAATTCCTCATCAAAACAATTGACAAATCGAAACTAAAAACAAAACCACAACGCCTTAAACTTAAACGGAAGAAAACGAAAATTGCAATCAACAATTAGAAAATTTGTGCAGAACTAACAACTTGAGGAATTAATTTGAAAGTTTCTAAATCCATTCAGAAATAATTAATTTCTAATTCCTCATCAAAACAATTGACATATCGAAGCTAAAAACAAAACCACAAATTGAAGAAAACGAAAATTGCAATCAACAATTAGAAAATTTGTGCAGAACTAACAACTTGAGCAATTAATTTGAAAATTTCTAAATCCATTCAGAAATAATGTATTTCTAATTCCTCAACAAAACAATCGAAGCTAGAAACAAAACCACAAATTGAAGAAAACGAAAATTGCAATCAACAGTTAGAAAATTTGCGCAGAACTAACAACTTGAGAAATTAATTTGAAAGTTTCTAAATCCATTCAGAAATAATGTATTTCTAATTCCTCATCAAAACAATTGACATATCGAAGCTAAAAACAAAACCACAAATTGAAGAAAACGAAAATTGCAATCAACAATTAAAAAATTTGTGCAGAACTAACAACTTGAGGAAGTAACTTGAAAGTTTCTAAATCCATTCAGAAATGATGTATTTCTAATTCCTCATCAAAACAATTGACATATCGTAGCTGCAAACAAAACCACAACGCCTTAAACTTAAACTGAAGAAAACAAAAATTACGATCAACAATTAGAAAATCTGTGCAGAACTAACAACTTGAGGAATTAACTTGAAAGTTTTTAAATCTAGTCAGAAATAATTAATTTCTAATTCCTCATCAAAACAATTGACATATCGAAGCTAAAAACAAAACCACAAATTGAAGAAAACGAAAATTGCAGTCAACAATTAGAAAATTTGTGCAGAACTAATAAATTAAGGAATTAATTTTAAAGTTTCTAAATCCATTCAGAAATAATGTATTTTTAATTTCCCATCAAAACAATTGACATATCGAAGCTAAAAACAAAACCACAAATTGAAGAAAACGAAAATTGCAATCAACAATTAGAAAATTTGTGCAGAACTAACAACATGAGGAATTAATTTGAAAGTTTCTGAATCCATTCAAAAATAATGTATTTTTAATTCCTCAACAAAACAATTGACATATCGAAGCTAAAAACAAAACCACAAATTGAAGAAAACAAAAATTGCAATCAACAATTAGAAAATTTGTGCAGAAATAACAACTTGAGGAATTAACTTGAAAGTTTCTAAATCCATTCAGAAATAATGTATTTCTAATTCCTCAACAAAACAATTGACAAATCGAAGCTGAAAACAAAACCACAAATTGAAGAAAACAAAAATTGCAATCAACAATTAGAAAATTTGTGCAGAAATAACAACTTGAGGAATTAACTTGAAAGTTTCTAAATCCATTGAGAAATAATGTATATCTAATTCGTCATCAAAACAATTGACATATCTAAGCTAAAAACAAAACCACAAATTGAAGAAAACGAAAATTGCAATCAACAATTAGAAAATTTGTACAGAACTAATAAATTAAGGAATTAATTTTAAAGTTTCTAAATCCATTCAGAAATAATGTATTTTTAATTTCCCATCAAAACAATTGACATATCGAAGCTAAAAACAAAACCACAAATTGAAGAAAACGAAAATTGCAATCAACAATTAGAAAATTTGTGCAGAACTAACAACATGAGGAATTAATTTGAAAGTTTCTGAATCCATTCAAAAATAATGTATTTTTAATTCCTCAACAAAACAATTGACATATCGAAGCTAAAAACAAAACCACAAATTGAAGAAAACAAAAATTGCAATCAACAATTAGAAAATTTGTGCAGAAATAACAACTTGAGGAATTAACTTGAAAGTTTCTAAATCCATTCAGAAATAATGTATTTCTAATTCCTCAACAAAACAATTGACAAATCGAAGCTGAAAACAAAACCACAACGCCTTAAACTTAAACTGAAAAAAACCAAAATTGCAATCAACAATTAGAAAATTTGTGCAGAACTAATAAATAGAGGAATTAACTTGAAAGTTTCTAAATCCATTCAGAAATAATGTATTTCTAATTCCTCGTTAAAACAATTGACAAATCGAAACTAAAAACAAAACCAGAAATTGAAGAAAACGAAAATTGCAATCAACAATTAGAAAATTTGTGCAGAACTAACAACTTGAGGAATTAATTTCAAAGTTTCTAAATCCATTCAGAAATAATGTATTTCTAATTCCTCATCAAAACAATTGATAAATCGAAGCTAGAAACAAAACCACAACGCTTTAAACTTAAATTGAAGAAGACGAAAATTGCAATCAACAATTAGAAAATTTGTGCAGAACTAACAACTTGAGGAATTAATTTGAAAGTTTCTAAATACATTCAGAAATAATGTATTTCTAATTCCTCAGCGAAACAATTGACATATCGAAGCTAGAAATAAAACCACAACGCCTTAAACTTCGACGGTTAGAAAATTTGTGCAGAATTAATAAATTGCTATACTTTTCAGAATGTGTTATTGGCATCACCTCATTTCTGCATAGGGCTTGAATCTAAAATCCGGAATCACCTTGTTACTGAAACTTGTTTTGTCTTCTACTGGTTAAAACAGTTCAACAACCCACATCTGGGTTTGTGCAATCTGCAAATATTTTGATCACGAAAACCAAAACATTGATTCACTTTATCGCCGTGTGTGTACCGTACCTCTCGTCATCATGCGTATTTGATGTTCTTCGCCTAAAAAGCCACTGCGCAAACAGATTGACGAAAACACAAAGGCACGGGCACAATGCGCTATGCAAACAACGAGGTTTATACAATTACGAACGGCTCTTATCGCAGTGCAAACAAATTCCTGCAAAGTGTACATCGGGTCTTCTCAGTGTCCTCGTTTGTAACGGAAAAAAGGAAAAACTGCCATGCGCGTGTGAAAATTGTTAAAAATGTATTCACGAAATATTTTTTTAAGAATTTGACATAACTTGACCATTTATTCGTGTCACTGCTTTGTTTTGAAATAGAGCTAACATTTTCCTGGTTTGAGCTAACATTTTCCTGGTTTGCACTTTTGGAACTCTTTTTGATGAATTTGATTAATTTTTAAACATATTTTGACCATGTGTTCTCAGTAGATGCACCTTTGATTTTTTTTACGATAATAATACTTTCTCGTATTTTGTAACCTAGAAAGTAAAAAAAAAAATCCTGTTCATTTCATTTAAAATTAAAAGTAGTTCCTAAAGATAATTTCTTTTCTGTAGTCTTTTTAAGACGCGGAAGACGAAAATCGTAAAAGGTATGGGTATAGGTCGGATATCCACACCTTTCGAATATTTTCTTTTGCGTTTCACTCCGAGGAATTAAAAAAACAACACGCACGCACCCAACAACAATTTCCTGAAGTGAGCCAATTTGCTCGAAACAACTAAATAACGGACATTACCCTGAAAATGAGCACTTTGCAAGACGTTGCCTTGCAATTTCGCACCCCTTCAAGTAACTTATTCACACACACACAAACACACCAAGGGATGAAAGGGCGGAATGGTAACTCTTACATAGATGTTATCAGCGCGCACGGAGAACCGCCGCAGCGCACTTAATTAGGGCCCTGACTTTTTTTTTATATGCTCGGCAATCAAACCCTTCACTTTTACGTCCCTTCCATGGCCACCGCTGCCTCCTTCCCGGCTTTTATTATTTAATTGCGTTAATAGATTCGTTTCGTTGGCAAGCGCTTACGTCACAAAAACTGGTTCATATTATCAGATTTCACATTTATTTGGGGAGGAATATGTTTATTTGTTTTCATTATTGTCTGGTACAATCTCTAGTGCTTTTTTGTAATTTTGGTTTTATCGCAAATTGTTTACAATCGATTAAAAAATTTGGCGAGACGATCTGATATTGACGAGTATTTATAATCACTTGAAAATATTTGCAAAAAAAAAAAAAATTCTTTATATAAGAGCTTTGGAACATGTCCTTAACTGATTCGGTCATTGTGTTCGACCACAGTCACTGGCGGCTCGTGGAACATGTTGATGGTAGAGCCACTTATACAATATATAAAAATATTTATAAATGTAAAAAAAATGTGAATAACACACTTCGTTAAATGATCCAAGTGTGGATGCGCTTTCACATCACTACGTGGACGAGATGAGCCAGAATTTATTTGGCACCAAATACACGCTCAGTGAGCGACCTCTCCTGCACCCCTCCAACCGCGCACCTCCCGCGGTAGCCATTATCCTAACGGAATGCAGTGCCAAATGGAAGCTGACACCGTTAACGGCGCTCAATAAATAAAGTTTATTGAATTTATTTAATGCTTCTGCAATAATTGAGGTTGTCTCAAATTTAATTAGATGTTATTTTGCATCATCACAACACCATTTAACATCTTGATCTTCGATTTAAAAAAAATCCTTTTCTATACCGAAAAATGTGGTTGTAACAAATAACTGAAACCAACTTTAACCGAACAAAAAAAAATATGTATAACGGTAAACGTATGTGATGCATGCGCCCCAATTAAAGCTAATTACACGGGAAAAGCCTCATCGATTCCGATTTAGATTTCCGCGCCAGATCCAAATCTAAATGGGACGTTTCTAAATTACCCCAACAAAAAAATCAATTATTCCCGGGGCCGATAAAGAGGCCCAGATTTACCGTAATTAAACTGACCGATTATCCAAATGTTTCGTAAAATTAAAAAAAAGGCAGCCAGTTCGATTGGATTCCCGGAATATTCCGAACAACACAAATTTCACGTAAACCATGAAGTGGAGCGCAATTCGAGATAAGCACGAAAAATTAAAAATTACAATGTCCACGTTAAAGTTAAGGTGATATTACCCCACACTTCCTACAATACCGCATCTACCTAGCCATGAAAACAATAATTATTTTTCTACAATTGTCAATTAATTGATAAACGATTAGAGTTAACGAATTTCGGCTGTTCATAGTTAACGAATTTCTATCCAAGGAATAGAGTTACGGACAGGATGAATATTCAAATATTCAGGCTATATTTCGTTGTATTAAATTTATTTAATGCTTCTGCAACAAGTGAGGGTCCCCTCTTCTTACTAATAAATTGCATAAAAATGATTTCCTGGAAAAATCACTGGTTCGATGCGGGGTTTCTATGCGTCATTCGAAAGATCTCATTAAGACGCACCAGAAAAGGTACTTGCGCAAGAACAAATGTCAATTTCAAGCGTGCGAGGCGCTCGCAAAAAAAACTCGAAAATGAAAAAAAATCTACTTTTTTAATAATCATGCCAGATCATTAAAGTGCACTTTTTCTTCATCAAAAAAATGAGACAAATCGATTAGAGTTAACAGCTTTCAGCTAGCTAAAATAACAAAAAAGTTGAAAATTTGAAATTCTTACTTTTGCTCAAAAATTGCATTAAAAATAATTTCCTGGAAAAACCACTGGTTCGATTCGGGATTTTTATACGTCATTGGAAAGATATCATTAAGACGCTTCAGAAGAAGTACTTGCACAAGAAAAAATGTCAATTTCAAGCGCGTAAGACGCTCGCAAAGAAGACTTGAAAATGTAAAAAAAATCAACTTTTTTAATAATCATCCCAGATCGTTAAAGTGCACTTTTTCTTCATCAGAGAAACGAGACAAATCGATTAGAGTTAACAACTTTCAGCTAGCTAAAATAATAAAAAAGTTGAAAATTTGAGATTCTTACTTTTGTTCAAAAATTGCATTAAAAATGATTTCCTGGAAAAACCACTAGTTCGATTCGGGGTTTCTGTACATCACTCGAAAGATCCCGTTAAGACGCATCAGAAAAAGTACTTGCGCAAGAACAAATGTCAATTTCAAGCGCGTGAGGCGCTCGCAAAGAAAACTTGAGAATGTAAAAAAATCAACTTTTTTAATAATCATCCCAGATCGTTAAAGTGCACTTTTTCTTCATCAAAAAACGAGATAAATCCATTAGAGTTAACAACTTTCAGCTAGCTAAAATAATAAAAAAAGTTGAAAATTTCAAATTCTTACTTTTGCTCAAAAATTGCATTAAAAATGATTTCCTGGAAAAACCACCGGTTCGATACGGGGTTTCTATAAGTCATTCGAAAGATCTCTAAAACCACTTTGGCTTTTAAAAATACACCATTATTTAAGAGAATTACGAATTTTTCAAATTATCATTTTTCGGGCATAAATGAAGAAATTGAAGAAAAAACTGTAAATCGCAGAGAATAAATTCGAAAAAAAAACTACTTTCAACTGGTAAAATATCAGTCTTTTATAAACCACTTAAGTTTTTGAAAATACACCATTATTCAAGAGAGTTGTGAATTTTGGAAGTGTTTATTTTTTTCAGACATAAATGAGGCTTGAAGAAAAAAATCCGAAAAAAATAAAAATCGCAGAGAATCATTTCGAAAAATACTTCAATTAAATTGTTAAAATATTGGTCTTTTAAAACCACTTGAGTTTTTGAAAATACATTAATATTCAAGAGAGTTACGAATTTTGGAATTTTTTTGGCGCGAAAAAAATATAAAAACAATTGCTATCCACTTGAAACTTCTCAAAATCACTCAATATTAATTCAAGAGTGATTTGGTATAAAATTCAAAGACATTCCGTCGATTGCTTTGGCGATTTTTCATGTAAATTTATGAAAAATTATAATCTTTTTTTTTTGGTGCGAAAAAAATATAAAAACAATTGCCATCGACTTGAAACTTTCCAAAACAACTGACAACACATGTGATTTGACATTTCCGTAAAAATTAGAAATGCATTGTTTCTAAATTTTAGAATATTTTAAGGTGAACGGAGATGAAATTAAAAAAAAAAATTGCAGTAAATTCGTCGACGCGAAAAAAATATAAAAACAATTGGCATCGACTTGAAACTTTCTAAAACAACTGACAACACATGTGATTCTACATTTCCGTAAAAATTAGAAATGCATTGTTTCTAAATTTTAGAATATTTCAATGTGAACGCAGATGAAATTAAGAAAAAAATTCAACAAATTCGTCAACGTCAAAAAAATATAAAAACAATTGCCAGCGACTTGAAACTTCTCAAAATCACTCAATATTAATTCAAGAGTGATTTGGTAGAAAATTCAAATACATTCCGTCGATTGCTTTGGCGATTTTTCGTGTACATTTATGAAAAGTTATAATCTTTTTTTTTTGGCGCGAAAAAAATATAAAAACAATTGCCATCAACTTGAAACTTTCCAAAACAACTGACAACACATGTGATTCTACATTTCCGTAAAAATTAGAAATGCATTGTTTCTAAATTTTAGAATATTTCAATGTGAACAGACATGAAATAAAAAAAAAATCCAACAAATTCGTCGACGCGAAAAAAATATAAAAACAATTGCCATCGACTTGAAACTTTCCAAAACAACTGACAACACATGTGATTCTTCATTTCTGCAAAAATTAGAAAAGCGTTGTTTCTAAATTTTAGAATATTTCAATGTGAACGGAGATAAATTAAAAAAAAATGCAGTTAATTCGTCGACGTGAAAAAAATTTAAAAACAATTGCCATCGACTTGAAACTTTCCAAAACAACTGACAACACATGTGATTCTACATTTTCGTAAAAATTAGAAATGCTTTGTTTCTAAATTTTAGAATATTTCAATGTGAACGGAGATGAAATTAAAAAAAAAAATGCAGTAAATTCGTCGACGCGAAAAAAATTTAAAAACAATTGCCATCGACTTGAAACTTTCCAAAACAACTGACAACACATGTGATTCTACATTTTCGTAAAAATTAGAAATGCATTGTTTCTAAATTTTAGAATATTTTAAGGTGAACGGAGATGAAATTTAAAAAAAAATTGCAGTAAATTGGTCGACGCGAAAAAAAAAATATAAAAACAATTGACATTCACTTGAAACTTTATAAAATCACTCAATATTAATTCAAGAGTGATTTCGATTGCTTTTGCGATTTTTGCGATTTTTCGTGTAAATTTATGAAAATTTATAATAATTTTTTGTTGACGCGAAAAAAAAAAATAAAAACAGCTGTAAAATACTTGAAACTTTCTAAATTTACTTAAAATACAATAATCTTAAAAATCGTCCAAAAAACTCAAAAAACTCCATCATAGGTTTTCAAAATAACCGACCCAGAACAGCGCTTCAGATTTTTTTTAATTTGCACGACTGAAAAAAAAAATTATAAAAACAACTGCAACACACTTGAAATTTTCCAAATTTACTCAAAATACACTAATTTTAAGAATCCTCCAAAAACTCAAAAATCCCCATCACTGGTTTTCAAGATTTTAAGTTCACTTCTTCCGAATGAAAAAAAAACGGTCAGAAAAATTGCAAAAAATGAATCTCTAAGAAAATCGCTTTCAAAACTTACAAATTCCGAAATACCAATTGATATATCAGATCTGAAAACTAAATGGCAACAGTCACGCCAGAAGTCAAATAGAAAAATTAGCACTAAAACACCAATTCTCTCGAATCCCGAGAAAAAAAAAACTTATTCAGTGACCCTGCGAAATATTCCTCAATTCTTCATCAGTAGCTAAAACGCTTTTTTTAACTTTTTTAATAACTTCAAGGTCAGGACTATAAGGTGGATACCTTAACTCAGGCCCACAGATAATATACGAATGTAATAGTTTAGTGTTGGTACGATGATTCGTTTTACGCGAACAACTTTTCCGGAATCCGTTAACCGCGACAGTTGACAAATTGGTACGTTCTGCGCGGTACGCACAGTTGATTTAGTGTGTTGACGTTTCATCTCTGACAAATTAGTCGCGAAGTAAGAAGCATCGGCTCCCGTGCACATTTATTAATATCGGCGTCGTCGGGTGTTTGCGGTGCAGACAAGATGTTGAAGGGTATGAATGTCGGTGTCGGTGTTGTCGACCCGAACACGCTCCGTCGCTAGGTAACGCATTATCCACGCTACATTAAGGTAGTACTAGTATATTGCATATAGGCACATATACACGCATAAATCGATAAACAATCGGATTCCTCGGACTGTGCTGATGTTATACAGGGCATTACCGCCTCACATCGTGATCTTTAATTATGGTACTACCTCCACGGAATTTTTCAAAAATGGTGAGAATCAAATTTGAAACATGCAAATACTTGCAACAAAAGTGTTATTTTATTTCATCTGCAGCTAAAATATTGACAGAGCACTCTCGGTAATATCGATTCGGAGAACTGTAGATGCGATGCAACTTTTATGAATCGAAGCGTCTCTTCCATTCATAAAAGCTCAACCATCACCAAACGCGGCTCTCGTATATTCCGGGAGCTTATTTCCCTGATATCGTTTGCCATTGTGTACCGAAGGCATTGTTGCATTACACGTACAATCAGCACGAGCGGGGCAATGAAACCTGATCCCTTCGACACAATCGAAACGGACTCAGTAGGCGGGAAATCGAGTGGGCGCGCCTAACGAATCCGTCGAAATTTTCCGGCCCGGATAATTCGGAAGATCTAATTAAGTTGGCAACCCTGTCGGCCGTAAAGATTGATAATAATTAATGGTGTCGGGCACATGCAGGCGTGGCAATTAGGCATGTTTTGTATGTTTTCCTACGCAGTGGCCGGCGATACTTTGATCTCGGGCCCCGTCTTATTAGTAATTAATAATATCGGCTGTCAAACTCGGCGTATTGCATTATTACGGCCGGCGGACAATGGTTTATGCGTATGTTGGCAGAACTGATTTGCTGCGTGGCTACAGGGTGTTCGCGCAATGTACTCGTATTGCATAGATGTGGGGACACGTTACTTAAAAGTCTAAACGTTTAATAATCGTTATCGTAAGTGTTAAAATAAATTTAATTTAATGTGAGCACCAACACGAGCTATTTTCAAGCACCGGAAGTAGAACTGGAGACTTGCGCGATAAGAATGTGATATTCGATGCCCATTCAAGATACTAAACACGATGTATTTTGGAGGACCGAAAATAGATGTCGCTTGACCAAAAGTCCCGAATCCACTCGACGAGCTCTTTCGTTTCCAATATAGCAATCCAAATTCGAATTTGGATTTAAATCCACTGAACTTTAGTTTACAGTTCGTACACTTGTAAGAATTTTCAATTTTCCCGCCTTTTCATATGACCTGAACTTTGGTGATGGTTGATGCGCTTGTAAAACTTGGACTTGAATTTTAAATTTTTTTGAATTTCCCGCCCCTAACCCGGGCTTTTATGCTGGTAGTACTGAACTTTAGTTTACAGTTCGTACTCTTGTAAGAATTTTCAATTTTCCCGCCTTTTCATATGACCTGAACTTTGGTGATGGTTGATGCGCTTGTAAAATTTGAACTTGAATTTTTCATTTTTTTGAATTTCCAGCCCCTAACCTGGGCTTTTATGCTGGTAGTACTGAACTTTGGAATCTCAGTTGGTACACCTGTAAAACTTAAAGCTCAACAGCGTGGTCACCACTGTAGAACTCAAAGCTTTACAACGTTACCATTATAAATCCCACAGATTTGTATTTCCTGTCACCAAATTCTCCCGATTTTTGACAGTTGGCAGCGCCTTTGAAGTCGAAGTTAAACTTCCAACCACACAAATTTACAGTTGGCAGCACTCGAAATTAAATTTTCCGCCCTGAAGTTGACAGTTGTAAATTTTTCAAAATTCCCCCAGATCTGTTTTATACTTGGCAACACTTTTGCGCGTATAATTTTTAAATTTCCAGGCCCCTTCCTATAATTTAACCTTGTGTGATAGTTGGCACTAAAGAGCAGATGCGCTTGTAAAACTTGGGTTTGAATTTTTCAATTTCCGTTTTGGAATTTTTGAATTTCCCGCCCATAATCCGGGCTTTTATGCTAGTACTAAACTTTGGATATCAGTTGGTACACTTGTAAAACTTAAAAGCGTGCTCACCACTGTAGAACTCAAAGCTTTACAACGTTGCCACCATAAATCCCACAAATTTGAATTTCCCGTCAACAAATTCTCCCGATTTTTGACGGTTGGCAGCACCTTTGAAGTCGAATTTAAACTTCCAACCACACAAATTTACAGTTGGCAGCACTTGAAATTAAATTTTCCGCCCTGAAGTTGACAGTTGAAAATTTCGCTAAATTCCCCCAGATCTGTTTTAAACTTGGCAACACTTTTGCGCGTATAATTTTTAATTTTTAAATTTCCACGCCCCTTCCTATAACTTAAGCTTTTGTGATTGTTGGTACTAAAAAGCAGATGCGTTTGTAAAACTTGGGTTTGAATTTTTCAATTTTCCTGTTGGAATTTTTGAATTTCCCGTCCATAACCCGTACTGAACTTTGGATATCAGTTGGTACACTTGTAAAACTTAAAAGCGTTCTCACCACTGTAGAACTCAAAGCTTTACAACGTTGCCACTATAAATCCCACAGATTTGAATTTCCCGTCAACAAATTCTCCCGATTTTTGACGGTTGGTAGCGCTTTAAAAGTCGAATTTAAACTTCCAACCACACAAATTTACAGTTGGCAGCACTCGAAATTAAATTTTCCGCTGAAGTTGACAGTAGAAAATCTTGTCTAATTCCCTCAGATCCGTTTTATAATTTAATTAGTTTTCGAATTTTGTTGTGAAGTTGTGAAGTCTCCAATTTTTCTAAGAATAGAAGTTGTGAATTTTCGAAGTTTTCGAAGAATCGAAGTTGTGAAGTTTCTAATTTTTCGAAGAATAGAAGTTGTGAATTTTCCAAGTTTTCGAAGAATCGAAGTTGTGAAGTTTCTAATTTTCGAAGAATAGAAATTGTGAAGTTTCTAATTTTTCGAAGAATCGAAGTTGTGAAGTTTCTAATTTTTCGAAGAATATAAGTTGTGAAGTTTCTAATTTTCGAAGAATAAAAGTTGTGAAGTTTCTAATTTTTCGAAGAATAGAAGTTGTTGAGTTCCGAATTTTTCGAAGAATCAAAGTTGTGAAGTTTCTAATTTTTCGAAGAATAGAAGTTGTGAAGTTTCGAATTTTTCGAAGAATCAAAGTTGTGAAGTTTCGAAGTTTTCGATTTTTACAATCCCACTGTTTTTTTAAATTTTTTTGGTTTGTATTTTGCACTCTGAACCAACAATTCCAATATTGAATGCAATGAAATAAATTCTCTGCCATTTTTTCTTATTAATTATTTTTTTTACTGTCATTACACTTTGCACCCTGATTACATTAAATTTCTCTAAAATCCAGTGACGGGAGCTTGTGGAACTGCACGAAATCATAACCTTGAATGAGTTTTGAGTAATTTTGGAAAGTTTCAAGTCGATGGCAATTGTTTTTCTATTTTTTTCCGAATCGTCAAACTGACTACAATTTTTTGAAACTTTTCACCCTGATTACATGAAATTTCCCTAAAATCCAGTTAGGTGAGCTTGTGTAATTGTATGAAAACATAACCTCGAATGGGTTTTGTGTAATTTTGGAAAGTTTGAAGTCGATGGCAATTGTTTTTCAATTTTTTTTTCGAATCGCCAAATTGACTGTAATTTTTTAAAACTATGCACCCCGATTACGTGAAATTTCCCTAAAATCCAGTCACGTGAACTTGTGGAATTGCACGAAAACATAACCTCGAATGGGTTTTGAGTAATTTTGGAAAGTTTCAAGTCGATGCCAATTGTTTTTCTATTTTTTTCGAACCGCCAAATTGACTAAATTTTTTTGGAACTTTGCACCCTGATTACGTGAAATTTCCCTAAAATCCAGTGACGTGAGTGTGTGGAATTGCACGAAAACATAACCTCGAATGGGTTTTGAGTAATTTTGGAAAGTTTCAAGTCGATGGCAATTGTTTTTCTATTTTTTCCGAATCGTCAAATTTACTGAAATTTTTTGAAACTTTGCATCCTGATTACGTGAAATTTCCTTAAAATCCAGTGACGTGAGTGCGTGGAATTGCACGAAAACATAACCTCGAATGAGTTTTGAGTAATTTTGGAAAGTTTCAAGTCGATGGCAATTGTTTTTCTATTGTTTCCGAATCGTCAAATTTACTGCAATTTTTTTAAACTTTTCACCCTGATTACGTGAAATTTCCCTAAAATCCAGTAACGTGGGTGCGTGGAATTGCACGAAAACATAACCTCGAATGGGTTTTGGGTAATTTTGGAAAGTTTCAAGTTGATTGCAATTGTTTTTCTATTTTTTTCGAATCGTCAAATTTACTGCAATTGTTTGAAACTTTTCACCCTGATTACATAAAATTTCCATAGATTCCAGTGATGTGAGCTTATGGAATTGCACGAAAACATAACCTAGAATGGGTTTTGAGTAATTTTGGAAAGTTTCAAATTGATTGCAATTATTTTTCTATTTTTTCCGAATCGCCAAATTTACTGCAATTTTTTTAAACTTTGCACTCTGATTACGTGAAATTTCCCTAAAATCCAGTAACGTGGGTGCGTGGAATTACACGAAAACATAACCTCGAATGGGTTTTGGGTAATTTTGGAAAGTTTCAAGTCGATGGCAATTGTTTTTCTATTTTTTCCGAATCGTCAAATTTACTGCAATTTTTTGAAACTTTGCACCCTGATTACGTGAAATTTCCCTAAAATCCAGTAACGTGGGTGCGTGGAATTGCACGAAAACATAACCTTGAATGGGTTTTGAGTAATTTTGGAAAGTTTCTAATCGATGGCAATTGTTTTTCTATTTTTTTCGAACCGCCAAATTGACTACAATTTTTTCAAACTTTTCACCCAGATTACATGAAATTTTCCTAAAATCCAGTAAAGTGAGTGTGTGGAATTGCACGAAATCATAACCTCGAATGGATTTTGAGTAATTTTGGAAAGTTTCATGTCGATTGCAATTGTTTTTCAATTTTTTCCGAATCGCCAAATTTACTGCAATTTTTTGAAACTTTCACTCTGATTACGTGAAATTCCCCTAAAATCCAGTGACGTGAGCTTGTGGAATTACACGAAAACATAACCTCGAATGAGTTTTGAGTAATTTTGGAAAGTTTCAAGTCGATGGCAATTGTTTTACTATTTTTTTTTTCGAATCGCCAAATTGACTACAATTTTTTGAAACTTTTCACCCTTATTACATGAAATTTCCCTTAAATTCAGTAGCGTGAGTGTGTAGAATTGCACGAAATCATAACCTCGAATGGGTTTTGAGTAATTTTGCAAAGTTTCAAGTCGATTACAATTGTTTTTCTATTTTTTTTCGAATCGCCAAATTTACTGCAATTTTTTGAAATTTTTCACCCTGATTACATGAAATTTCCCTAAAATTCAGTGACGTGAGTGCGTGGAATTGCACGAAGACATAACCTCGAATGAGTTTTGAGTAATTTTGGAAAGTTTCAAGTCGATGGCAATTGTTTTTCTATTTTTTTTTCGAATCGCCAAATTTACTACATTTTTCTGGAACTTTGCACCCTGATCACATGGGCAACACTTTTGCGCGTACAATTTTTTGATTTTCCACGCCTTTTCCTATAACTTACGCTTTGTTGATTGTTGACACTAAAGAGCAGATGCACTTGTAAAACTTTTTTGTTATTTTTCCGCCTATAACCAGGGCTTTTATGATGCTACTGAACTTTGGATGTCAGTTGGTACACCTGTAAAACTTAAAGCTCAACAGGGTGCTCACCACTGTGGAACTCAAAGCTTTACAACGTTGCCATTATAAATGCCAACTCCAGGCTATGGTGAAGGTTAATAATTGAATTTTCTGGGTTTAACCATAATTTCCATTAAAGATAAAAATGATACAACTTTCAATAATTCGACAGATTTTTATGTTATTATCCGTGGGCGTGTCACCGAAACCACTTTCACCCAACCCAAACGTTTTACCAAAAAAAGCAAGAGGCAATCCAATAATTTCGAGCCGGTCGCCCCACATGGAACTGCCGGCGCCAGCCTCACGGAAACACCCAAAAACTTTAAGCGAAGGCGCCAGCATTGTCATCGAAAATAAATAACGGCCGAGATTTTTATTGTTATTAATTTACACCGGCTTCTAATATGTAAATTGGAATCGTACGCACGCGCTTTTTTTCCCTCTCTTCCCAAGGCCGCCGGACCATCTTCACGTCTTCTCATTAGATATTAAAGTTAATTTGGTATTAATTAGGTGGTGGAAGCGCGCGCGCGCGTGGGCAACAACGGAAAACGGTGGTCGTCATTAAAAAAAAGGAAAAATCGGGGCGATGGATGGCGTGCGCCCCAAAACGACCACCGCCTCGGGGCACCCATTAACGTGACTATAAACCACAAATCAGCCGCCATTATTACCATTATTATTTTAACTGGATGCGCGCACGGTCAATTTGTGCCCCCGACGCGGAATAATTCATTCCGGTATCGTGCCAGACGTGAAGTGTGTCAGATTTGGTTTGCCGCGTCGTTTGTTATTTGGCCATCCTTTATCTTCTCGCTGGCGATGATGTTTGAATTAATGTTGTGATGTGATGTGATCCTCTCGCACGTGTTCGAAACTGATCCGGTCTAATCCGATTTGTCCGTTTTATTGCTCGGTAGGTTTAATAATACAATGGTCAACACGTGATCTGTTGGTAGCTTCAAAAATGAGTTTTCTGTCATTGATAGACCGTTATTTAATAGAACACTAACACAAATTAATTTTATTGTTCTACAACAATTGTTTCACCATACAATGGCTTCATCAGGTAGATGAAAAATAATTTTAATAAAATAATTGACTTGGACTTTGCACGTATCCTATAATTTTGTCTGTGTTAGTTCTATCATACGTTATATTGGTTTCTCGTCGCATATTCTGAGAATTACAGATATTTTCTAATCTAGTATGGATCCAGGATGCTTTTAAGGCATCCACAATATTTAAAATATTTTTAGATAATTCGTGTTCAATAAAAAAAAAACAACAAAATCATTTACGTATGTCGACCTTCGAAGTACAAGTAACAACAGTTTTTGTATACAGACGTTCACTCACTTACCTTTGCTCTCCTTTAGATTTTCCAAAAACATGCCGCGAAGACATTCTACCTCGTGCTCTAAAGATCCCATAAAGACCTCCATCCTTCGGGAACCAAACGGAAAATTTCACACAAGCATACAACACCTTTCTTGATTACAACAAAAACATTATTGAAACTGTAGCAAAAATTGAACGCTTTGCGTATTACTTCCACTAATAGTTCCGCACAAACTAAAAGCGAACTTGGTTTTTCCGCGGTCGAAATGGTCAATAAACGGTTTTCGAAAAAATTATCAAGCGCGACTCTCACGGACGTACGATCATCGCGAAGGCGACGTGCAGACTGGCCCGGCAGTGTTATCAATGCTAAACACGCTCCCGATAAGATTTTGAAATCCGCACAAAAAAAATTACCTTCGGTGTCGAATCACAAAGCAGACTCACCTGTAAATAAAAAAAAATAGAATAGTTATGCGAAATTTAAAGTGTAATTTATTAATAACATATATCAAATTCTATTCTATTCATCAAAAAAGGTTAAAAGGTAGAGAATTCATTGTGTTTTAAAGCTGATACGTGCTACATCCTTGAAACCAAAAATGATTGACAGTACCTGAAGACCTAAGATATGCATTAGCAATAAAAAATTGTCACATTGGTTCCATATATTATTTTTTGTATTGTTTTATGTTAATATCTCATTTAAATTGATATGTAATTGTGTTTTTTTGTTTGTTTTATAATAAAATATTTTGACATTTTCACCTGAATACACTTCTACGTTTTTTACAGAAACTGAGACAAGCAAAATTTCTTTTGACGTAAATCGTTCGCACAACTGCTGGAAATGCCGAAAAACGATTAAATTTAATTTTTCTTCAAAAATTTATTTTTGTAATTTTTCAAGTCCAGAATCCCATTCTGAACACTATTTGTTCATAAAAATTATTTGTGAGACTTACAGAAACTGAGACAACCATAATTTCTTTTGACGTAAATCGTTCGTACAACTGCTAGAAATGTTTTTTACAACATTATTAAAATTATCAGGTTTATATTTTTTATCTAATGTCTGCGCTTTTAAATAATTATTACCCCTTGTAATTTTTTCTATCTACCGCTATCGGAATCTACAGTTTTTTTTCCGTTAAATTCTACCGCTAAAATAAAAAAAAAACTGGTAACACTGGTTTCAGTAGTATCACGTTGGCAGTTGTTGCAAAGACGTCACCAAGACTTTTGTAAATGGTGTCATATGATGATGTATCTTCATTTGTTGCAAGTGATTTACTCTTTTTGTTGTCAAAAATTATATTTTTTAGCTGACAATAATAGTTTGTTGCAGTTGTCAAAAATGCTATTTTTCAGCTGTCAAAAAACGTATTTCTCATCTATTAAAATGATATTTTTCAGCTATCAAAAAAAAGTATTTTTCGACCTTTTTTATTTGTCAAAAATGGCATTTTTCAGCTGTCAAAAATTGTACTTTTTGTCGTCAAAAATTATATTTTTTAGCTGACAATAATGGTTTGTTACAGTTGTCAATAATGGTTTGTTGTAATTGTCAAGAGTGGCATTTTTCATCTCTTAAAAATTTTTCAGCTGTTAAGAAGTGTATTTTTCAAATGTCAAAAATGATATTTTTCAGTTGTCAAAACTGTTTTTTCTAATGTCAAAAAAGGTATTTCTCACCTATTAAAATGATATTTTTCAGCTATCAAAATAAGTATTTTTCGACATTTTTTATTTGTCAAAAATGGCATTTTTCATCTGTCAAAAATGATCTTTTTTGACAGATGGTCAAAAATTGTACTTTTTGTTGTCAAAAATTATATTTTTTAGCTGACAATATTGGTTTGTTACGGTTGTTAATAATGGTTTGTTGTAATTGTCAAGAGTGGCAGTTTTCATCTCTTAAAAATTGTATTTTTTTCAGCTGTTAAGAAGTGTATTTTTCAAATGTCAAAAATGGTATTTTTCAGTTGTCAAAAATGTTTTTTTAATGTCAAAAAAGCCCTTTCTCTCCTATTAAATTTTTTTTTTCAGCTAGCAAAAATAGCATTTTTTGACATTTTTTTGATTGTCAAAAATGGCATTTTTCAGCTGTCAAAAATGATCTTTTTGTAGTGAAAAATTGTATTTTTTAGCAGGCAATAATGATCCGTTGTCTAAGATGATTTGTTGCAGTTGTCAACAATGGTATTTTTCAGCTGTTAAAAATTGTGGTTTTCAGCTGTTAAGAAGTGTATTATTCAACTGTTAAGAATGATGTTTTTCAGCTGTCAAAAATGCGATTTCTCACCGATAAAAATTTTATTTTTCAGCTATCAAAAACAGATTTTTTCGACATTTTTCTTAATTGTCAAAAATAGCATTTTTCAGCTGTCAAAACTTGTACTTTTTCAGCTGTCAAAACTTGTACTTTTTGTGTTGTCAAAAATTGTATTTTTTAGCTAACAATAATGGTTTGTTGCAGTTGTCAAGAATGGTATTTCTCAGCTGTTAAGAAGAGTATTATTCAACTGTTCAAAATAATATATTTCAGTTGTCAAAAATGGTAGTTTTCAGCTGTCAAAAAGGTATTTCTCACCTATTTTTTATTTTTTTATTCATATTCGGCATTCGCCTGGCCTTAGTATAATAACCATTGGCCAAATTTCTCACCTATAAAAATTTTCTTGTTCCGCAATTAAAAGTAGCATTTTTTGACATTTTCTAATTGTAAAAATAGCATTTTACAGCTGTCAAAAATGGTATTTTTTGTGTTGTCAAAAATTGTGTTTTCTAACTGACAATAATGGTATGTTACAGTTGTCAATAATGGTTTGTTGCAGTTGTCAAGAATGGTATTTTCAGCTGTTAAAAATGGTAGTTTTGAACTGTTAAGAAAAGTATTATTCAACTGTCGAAAATGATATTTTTCAGTTGTCAAAAATTTTGTGATCGTGTTTATACAGTTTTTCACGTGATAACAATCTCGAATGATTTTTGAGTAATTTTGGAAAGTTACAAATCGATGGCAATTGTTTTTACATTTATTTCAAGCCACCAAAATTATAAAAAAAAATACGATTTTTCGCACTGATTACATGAAAATATGACAAAATATGGGGTTGGTTTGTACGTAGTTTGTCATGTAGTAATAATCTCGAATAATTTTTAAGTAATTTTAGAAACGTTTGAGTCGATAACAACTGTTTTTTGATTTTTTGAGACCATTAAAATGATGACAGTTTTTCATAATTTCACGCGATGTTCAAATAAAAATATCACAAAATTTGGTAATGGAGTGTATCTAGCTTTTCACGAAATCTTAATCCCGAATGATTTTTGAGTAATTTTGGAAATTTATAAACCGATAGCAATTGTTTTTATATTTATTTCAAGACACCAAAATTATAATATTTTTTCACGATTTTTCGCAATGATTACATGAAATTATCACAAAATTTGTTGATGGTATGTATGCAGTTTCTCGCGTAATAACAATCTCGAAAGATTTTTGAGTAATTATGGAAAATTTTAAGTCGACGGCAATTGTTTTTATATTTTTTTGAGAGCATTAAAATTATTACAATTTTTCATAATTTCGCGCGATGTTCAAATAAAAATATCACAAAATTTGGTGATGGAGTGCATCTAGCTTTTCACGAAATCTTAATCCCGAATGATTTTTGAGTAATTTTGGAAATTTATAAACCGATAGCAATTGTTTTTATATTTATTTCATGAATATTTTTTCACGATTTTTCACAATGATTACATGAAATTATCGCAAAATTTGGTGATAGCGTGTATGCAGTTTCTCACGTAATAACATTCTCGCAAGATTTTTGGGTAATTTTGGAAAATTTTAAGTCGACGACAATTTTTTTATAAGTTTTTAAGACCTTTAAAAGTATTACAATTTTTCATAATTTCGCGAGATATTCAAATATAAATATCACAAAATTTGGTGATGGAATATATCAAGGTTTTCACGAAATCGTAATTTCGAATGAATTTTGAGTAATTTTAAAAAGTTACAAATCGATGGCAATTGTTTTTATATTTATTTAAAGTCAGCAAAATTAAAAAAAAAATCACTATTTATGATAAAATTTGGTAATAGTGTGTTTGTATTTTTTCAGGTAATAATAATCTCGAATTATTTTTCAGTAATTTTGGAAAGTTTTAAGTCGACAACAATTGTTTTAAAATTTTTTGAGACCATTAAAATTATTACAATTTTTCATAATTTCGCGCGATGTTGAAATAAAGGTACCACAAAATTTGGTGATGGAGTATATTAAGCTTTTCACGACATCAGAATTTCGCATGAATTTTGAATAGTTTTAAATTGTTTTTACATTTATTTGAGGACACCAAAATTTTAATAATTTTTCACAATTTTTCGCACTGAGCACATGAAATTATGATGGTGTGTACGCAGGTTTCACGTAATAATAATAATCGCGAATGATTTTTCAGTAATTTTGGAAAGTTTTAAGTCGAGGACAAATTGTTTTCATATTTTTTTGAGACCATTAAAATTATCACAATTTTTCATAATTTCGCTCGATGTTCAAATGAAAATATCACAAAATTTGGTCTAGCTTTTCATGAAATCATAATCTCGAATGAATTTTGAGTAATTTTGGGATGTTTCAAATCCATGGCAATTGTTTTTTTTTTAAATTTATATTTGCTATACGACAAAGTCGCCCTCAGTGGACCAAAAAGGTAACGTGTGGGCAGGCATGAGAGGCAATCAGATTTTAGGGCCCTACTTGATATTATTCGTCTAAAATAGTCATGCAAGTTGGTCCTGCGTTAAATGAGGTTGGAGCAAATGGCGGCATTATTTTCCAGCAGGATGGGGCACCAGCATAAATAACGGATTTTTAAATCATTCCAGATTACATAAATAGTATGCCTTGCATTTGATTGAATACAATCGAAGCTAGTAGGAAACACTTTTACGTTTGTGATATTACCACATTTCATACTGATTTTACGGAAGTTGCAAATATTATAAAAATAAGTTTAATACTTGTGGATGTTATTAAGTGCCCAGGTCTACAATTTTTTTTTCCATTATTAGACTTGGGCGTATGCCATTCAATCACAACTAGTAAGTAAGTAATTGTGGAGGCTTTCACTTTGTGATAGATTTTAAATAATTCAAATATTTTTTTAGCTTGTTTGCTATATTTTTTTCAATTAATTTGTTTAAGATTACTTTTGCGTCTCATGTTTCTTATTATTTAGAAATTTTTCCCTGTAAATTATTAACTTGTTTTTCTGTTGGGAAATAAATAAATAAAACGAGTGTATCACTATATTAAATCGTTGTGACTATAGTTAGGACAAAATTTTAGCTTGTCATTATGAAACTATGTCTTTAATAAAGTGATACCAACAACTGTAAGTGGTTGACTAATAAGCAAGGCTGCAACATTCCACAAAATCCAGAACTATTAGTAAAAGTTGTTTTTTGGGTCACTCTAGTTATCCCTAAAAGGAGCCAACTGGGCAGACCGAATCGGCCGCAACCACCATTACGCTTAATTGCCGTCAAAGATAATCCCGAGTGTAACAGAAGAGCGCATCGACTTTAATTAACAAATTATTCAGCGAGCCAATTTAAGAGGCCGAGAACGCCTAGAAATAATATCGCCGCGTACGTGAGCAAGCGATATTTTAAATTGGCTTTAGTGCAAATTGCAATCAACCGCTAAATTTGTATACCTCGTGCTTTGATTGAATGATTTGCATATCGCCAACAACAATTAGTCTGGCTTACGACATCCTGCCCTTATCAATGGGATTCGGCCAACATTTCCATCGCGGACAACTGTCATATTATGGGATCGAATTAAAAAGTATTACAAGTATTACATTGACATGACATGAATTTTAAACGCGCCATTTCCATATTTATGAGCTCCAATAAAGATTAAGACGAATATATTGTTCGGCTTGTCGTCGTCGTCGAGAACGCTCCTGGTTTTTCATCTTGGAAGACTCCGACCCACGCACACCTATTGTTTGGTCAAATAATAATTCGCTGCGCAATGAATCACCGCAAACCATCTGGAGACGGAAAAACAATGATTACTGGTATAATGGGGGCCTTTTCTAGACGAAACCTGCTGACTAACTAATTGGCGCACCACTGCAACATGCAAATTCTTTTCCCCTATCTGGCCTCACTCCGGCTCGGGTTACTCTGTAATGTGTTTAAAATAAGAAGAGAGAATCACTCCACTGCTCACATTAAATTAATAACCCACAATTTGCTCCTAAGCTACACAAAAAATGGCTCGTAATTTGGTGGCATTACCTCGTCAAATCTTGTTGCTCGTGTTTTAACAGATTGGTTACGATCCGGAACGATTAGCATAATAAGGCTGTTTAATGACACTACAAGAAATTTTGTAAAATAATATTCATTTGGCTTATTCTCGTTTGCAATGTTTTACTCCTCGGATCAGTGGCGGCTCGTGGAACATGATGATGGCAGAACCACTTATACAGTATACTCTCTTTCGCCCCTCCTTCTTTGAAGAAAGAAAGAACGATTTATCGCCAAAATAACTGGTGAAAAAGTGTTAATTAAAAATTCTTGCTGAGATTGAAACTACAGGTAGTGCCATGGCTCCTTGGCTCGCCCATGCTTCGACAGCAAAATATTCTACGTTCGACAACTTTTGACAATTCAAAAATGTCGAAAAAACTATTTTTATTAGCTGAAAAATACTATTTTTGGCAGCTAAAACATAGCATATTTGGTAGCTGAAGAATACCATTTTCTATAACTATAAAATACAACTTGAGACAGCGGAAAAATACTATTTTCAACAGCTGGGGATTACCATTCTTGACAGCCAAAAAATACCATTCCCGACAGCTGAAACATACCGTTATTGGCAGCTAAAAAATACAATTTTTGACAACAAAAAAAAAATAAATTTTTGACAACAAAATATACAAGTTTTGACAGCTGAAAAATGCTATTTTTGACCGTTAAAAAATGTCAAAAATGCTGCTTTAGATAGCTGAAAACAGTGGCGGCTCGTGGAACATGTTGATGGTAGAGCCACTTATACAATATACCCCTCCACCACTTTTTCAATTGTTTTTTTTTCTCGGATAATTCTTGAACCAGCTCGTGGATATTCGGCGAGGAGGCTGCGGAAGAAAATTTGACCAAAACAGCTGCGAAATATTTTCTTCCTCTTTAAGAGAAAGTAGTACAGCACGAGAGGTAGGCGTCTCTGTCATAGCCTCCTCCACAAAGATCCACGAGCCGCCGCTGCCTTGAATGAATTATTGTACTTGGCAAATAAGTTTGATCAGACGAAAAACCTAAATTAGACTTTTAATTGTTTGATGCAAAAGATCCTAAATTCCTACAAATATTTGAATATTAAATAATTCCTTAAACATCCCGCAGACTATATTTTCCAGATAAATATCAAAGTAAATTAATTTTATCTAAAAATAAACCCCAAATTTAAATTAAAACCCACGAAAACAAACAATATAAAATTAAATAAATAACCTGAAATTAAAACAAAAACCCTTGAAAATACAGGTCAAAAAATTCAAAAAATTAGGTTGCAAAATCTAAAACAAAGAACAAAAAATCAAAAACTTAGACCGAAAAAATTCCGCCACAAAAATAAAAAAAATCCTCTTAAAAATCAATCATTCAGGTTAAAAATTCTAAAATGTAGGACAAAAAATGACGGGCTTGAAAATGCGGAAATATTGAAAATGGTAACAAACTAATAAAAAATGTCGGCCAAAATAAAGAATGATTCGTTTATATGCGAGAATTTTTGAGTTTTGTTCGTTGAAAATTATTTTCCTTTTGCCTGTATTTTCAAGTTTTTTGGCATGCATTTTTATTTTTAGACAAGAATTTTTGACTTTTGGCCGATAACTTAGATTTTCAGCTATGTTTTTGGCCAAAATATTCGATTCGTTTGTTGTTTCTAGTCTGCATTTTTCATCTTCAGGTCCGAGTTTTCAACGTTTTGTCTAAATTTAGGAAAAAAGTTCGAAAACTCAGGCCAAAAATAAAAAATGCAAACCAAGAAATCCTAGATTTCAACAAACGAATCGAATATTTTTGCCAAAAAAAAATGGAACAAAACAGCCAAAGATCTAAAATATCGGGCAATAATCAAATATCTTGGACTAAAAATAACACTTTTTAGCTTAAAATAAGTTCGAGAAATTCTAAAATAATAGCAAAACAAATTACAAAACCGCACAATAAAATCATTAATTCTAGTTAAGAAAATCTAGAATATTAAAAAATTAAAAATTAAGACCAAAAATCTAACTAAAATTCGTACCTACAAATCTAAGTGGTGGACCAAAAAATTAAAATTTTTAACAAACAAAATTTAAGTCAAAATACTTTTGTAAAAAAAAATATATTTCACTCTGAGTAAAGCTCATGATGATCAATGATTGTTTCCCTTACAAATTTATCCAGAATGCACACGTGTTATAAACAGATAAAAAAAAAAGTGTGAGAATTGCACGTAATAAATAACCCGAGTTGTCATCTTCCTTCGCCTGAGCATAAATTACCTGCCAGCAGACAAATTACTACTGTCCAAACAATGTGGTAATCCTTCTGTTACGTAACCTGCGAAAAATGTTACTGAAACGACTATTTATTTATAAGTGTGATGGCGTTTTGTATCGCGCGATGAAAAACAAATCTGTGATCGGTTTTTCGGTTGATTAATTGCACACCATCAATAAATCCCGCGATGGTGATGGGTTTTATGTGAGAGAGTCCTCGTCGGCCAGACCTGTGCATGATGAGTTTGGTCCACTTACTGGCCAGACGCGGATTTGGAAAGGTGATTTATTGGTTGAGGAGAAGTAAAGATTAACAATTTGAAAGGGATACAAATTTATGTGATGACTACACGGTTATTTGGTGTTGCGCGTTGTATTTTTTTGTTTGTTTTAAGCCACATATTTTTTCCCTGTAATAATATGTAATATGATATTGGGAAATAAACATAAGGTGTGAGCCACAGAATTTTGTTTCGGAATTGGCCATGCCTGAGAGAGAGAGAGAAACATAGCAGTCATTTACACGGGTGACTCCCGTGTAAATTTGAAGTTTAATTTGAATTTCAAGAAATTTTTGTCAACAATTTAAATTCTAAAAAAAAATCTAGGGTCTTCTTCTCAAGGATACATATTTGCTAGAGCGTTTAAAGCTTTTCTACATATTTCTATCTCTCGCAAGTATTAAATCCGCGTAATTACTTTAGCTCCTCCAGATAACAATTGTCGAGAAGCCATTAAATCACTTGAAATATTCCGACGTTCGATTAAGTGGCATTTCTGCGTGCAACAGTAACGTTTTTCAATTAATTCAAGTGCCTCTCAGGTAATATTCTTAATTAATTTATAGCGGTCGAGGGAAGTAGACGTCTCGGGAAGTAATTACTTTAAATGGAGATTATTGCAGGTTTCAATTTTTTTTAATAATCACGACCACAAAACAGTTTAAGTTAAATTGTATTCAAGTGCTATTTCTGGACCACAATACTGCCTGCCTTAAATCAAGCGAGAAAAGTCGAAAGCTATTTTCTATCTAAAATAACTTAGTTAAGCGAGAACGGTCACTTTTTGATTGATCGAGGATTTTCAAAATATTTTCCATAGAAAATAGTAATTTTTGTCTAAAAAAAACTTACAATTGATTAAGCGAGAAAAGTCACTCTTTGTATCGATCTAGGATTTTCAAAAGATTTTCCACAGAAAAGTAGTTTTTACCTAAAAGTGAAAAGACACTTTTGGGCAAAAACTACTTTTTGATTGATCGAGGATTTTCAAAATATTTTCCATAGAAACGTCATTTTTATCTAAAAAAACTTACGATTGGTGAAGCGAAAAAAGTCACTCTTTGTATCGATCTAGGCTTTTCAAAAGATTTTCCATAGAAAAGTAGTTTTTACCTAAAAGGGAAAAGTAACTTTTGGGTCGATTTTCTCAAAATTTTCAAAACACCCCTCCAGAACCGGCTCACCCGCCGCCGGGGCAACGAAAAAACACGACGGAGGAGAAGTTTTTTGGCGCCCGAGCGGGAGCGTGGCGGCAATTTTTTTTAGACTTTAAAAATTGCCGCGGCATACCCGCCACCGGGGCGACCAAAAAACACGACGGAGGAGAAGTTTTTCGGCGGCCGAGCGGGAGCGTGGCAGCAATTTTTTTAGACTGGAAAAAATATTTTAAAGAGACGCTTGATCTCCTTTTTTTTTAATTTTTTTAGATTTTTCGCCAAAAATTTTACCACCCCTGTCGGTAAGAAATGGTTAATTTTGACAATCGCTTTGATTTTTTCAACAGACACCCTTCCCCCCTCCGACGCATCCCCAACAAGTTTCACCGGCGCACGTAGACCGGTTTCGGAGTAATTGGACGAGACGTAAAAATCATCCCCTGGGGAGCGGAGACAAATTTTTTGGAAATTTTTCCGACACTGTCCGATGTAACTCCTAGAGCTCTATCGATCCCCCTGGGTGCCGCCCCTCTAACTTTACCCCACCAACCCCCGTGAAAAAAAACCGAAAAAAATTGAAAGTGTCAAAACTCGGAAACGTACAGTCCGATTTCAATTAATTTTTTTCCAGGTATTCCCTTTGGCAAACAGAACATCCCTGGAAAATTTAACAAAAATCGTTGAAGCCGTTTTGGAGCCGCGGACCTTATATATGAAATTTCAGGCGTGCGCCAAAACGCCGCCACTGACTTTATTTTTGCTCTTGAAGGATCCGTCTGTGGCGGCATCTCTTTACAAAGCATCCGCCTACATTATTTACATCCAAGAACTTTTTGATTTGTTGTCCCCTTAACGAAAATATTTGAAAAAGCGCACGATTTTTCTGGGTCGAATTTTTTTCTCAACTCAAACGTCAAATTTTTTGATAACTATTGAAACAAAATCGGAAACATGTACAAAATTTTTACATAAAGTACATATTTTTTAAAATAAAATTAATTTAATTAAATTTAAAAGAAAGCGACCAAATTTTTTTTTCAACCTCATTTGCGGGGTCGAATTTTTTTCTCAACTCAAATGTGAAAATTTTTGATAACTGTTCAAAAAAAATCGAAAATATGTACAAAATTCTTACATAAAGTACATATTTTTTAAAATAAAATTAATTTAATTAAATTTAAAAGAAAGCGACCAAATCTTTTTTTCAACTTTTTTTTGCGGGGTCGAATTTTTTTCTCAACTCAGTCAAATTTTTTGATGACTATTGTAACAAAATCGAAAATATGTACAAAATTCTTACATAAAGTACATATTTTTTAAAATAAAATCAATTTAATTAAATTTAAAAAAAGCGACTAATTTTTTTTTCAACCTGTTTTGCGGGGTCGAATTTTTTTCTCAACTCAAACGTTAAATTTTTTGATAACTATTGAAACAAAATCGAAAATATGTACAAAATTCTTAGATAAAGTACATATTTTTTTAAATAAAATTAATTTAATTAAATTTAAAAAAAAGCGACCATTTTTTTTCAGCCTCTTTTGCGGGGTCGAATTTTTTTCTCAACTCAAACGTCAAATTTTTTGATAACTATTAAAACAAAATCGAAAATATGTACAAAATTCTTACATAAAGTACATATTTTTTAAAATAAATTAATTTAATTAAATTAAAAAAAAAGCGACCAATTTTTTTTTCAACCTCTTTTCCGGGGTCGAATTTTTTCTCAACTCAAATGTCAAATTTTTTGATAACTATTGAAACAAAATCGAAAATATGTAAAAAATTCTTACATAAAGTACATATTTTTTAAAATAAAATTAATTTAATTAAATTTAAAAAAAAGCGACCATTTTTTTTCAGCCTCTTTTGCGGGGTCGAATTTTTTTCTCAACTCAAACGTCAAATTTTTTGATAACTATTAAAACAAAATCGAAAATATGTACAAAATTCTTACATAAAGTACATATTTTTTAAAATAAATTAATTTAATTAAATTAAAAAAAAGCGACCAATTTTTTTTTCAACCTCTTTTGCGGGGTCGAATTTTTTCTCAACTCAAATGTCAAATTTTTTGATAACTATTGAAACAAAATCGAAAATATGTAAAAAATTCTTACATAAAGTACATATTTTTTAAAATAAAATTAATTTAATTAAATTTAAAAAAAGCGACCAAATTTTTTTTTCAACCTCTTTTGCGGGGCCGAATTTTTTTCTCAACTCAAATGTCAATTTTTTTGATAACTATTGGAACAAAATCGAAAATATGTACAAAATTCTTACATAAAGTACATGTTTTTTAAAATAAAATTAATTTAATTAAATTTAAAAAAGCGACCAATTTTTTTTTTCAACCTCTTTTGCGGGGTCGAATTTTTTTCTCAACTCAAACGTCAAATTTTTTGATAACTATTGAAACAAAATCGAAAAGATGTACAAAATTCTTACATAAAGTACATATTTTTTAAAATAAAATTAATTTAATTAAATTTAAAAAAAGCGACCAATTTTTTTTTCTCAACCTCTTTTTCGGGGTCGAATTTTTTTCTCAACCCAAACGTCAAATTTTTTGATAACTATTGAAACAAAATCGAAAATATGTATAAAATTCTAATTTTTTAAAATATTGATTTTCTGCCCAAAACGATTAAAAATCATGTTTTATATTTTTTAACCCTCTTCAGTACTGCCGATGGAGATACCTGTTTAGGCAATATGGCAGCTATGAAGAGGTATGGATTGAGCAAATTTGATCGTCCCAATAATCCTCCTTGGGGCCTTCAGGGCCTTCTTTCAAAATTATAGATAAAAATTCGTAAAGCCTTCCCTGCACATCCTGGATGATTTAAAATCATTTTGTCCTCTTCGCTGAAGACGGCTCTATAATATGTATTCTTTGAATTTTTTCGAATTTTCTAATCGTTTGCGATTTATGCATTTTTTTATGTTTTAGGGCACCGTATTTTTTATTTTTGTGGGAAATTTGAGTAAAAATCGTATGACTTGGATTCGGCTGAAATTTTCACCAAAGATACCTCTTACCAGAAGGGTTGAAAAGTGACAACTATTCGCAGCGCAGCGGACCCGTCGTTCATCAATTAAAAAAAAAAAAAAAAAAAAATTAAATTAAAAAAAAAAAAAAAAAAAACTATTTCACATATGTCAACTTAAGCCCAGAAAAACTAGTTTGTACCTAAAAGTGAAAAGTCACTTTTGGGTCGATTAACGATATCAGAAATTTTGGAATTTTAGGTTTTGCAGTAGTTATATTAAGGTATGAGCCACAGAATTTTATTTCTGAGTTGGTCATGCCTGATAGAGAGGAACATAGCAGTCATGTCTGAGATTAATTCATTTTTAAAAAAACTAATTCAATAGTCTCATGACGTAATAATATTCGGCGACATACCTCATTTATCTCACAGCCAACTCTGAAACCAAAATTTTGTGACTCACACGATATAATCAGAAGATAAAAACCAGAGAATTTTTGGTAGTCCTTCACGCCCTTCGAAGAAATAGCCTCACGCTTGCACCCACGCTACAACTATTCCCACACCACGCGGCCAACAGCAACTTCCGATTGCGTCGGCTTTCCAAATTCGAACGAGATTATTAACGACGCCCCGACGCCATCCGTCTTCCGCCCGGAATCGGTCGTTAGGTCTTAATTTTGGGCAGACGCCTTCCAAAAACGGAACGGAAAACCCGCGGGGGGCCGCTTTTGTTTCTAAAATTGAAAAAGCGGCGGCCGCGCGTCGCGGCAGTAGGTTCGTGCCCCGTTGTTCTTTCGTGACCGGCAACAATCAATAATCCTGCTACGAAATCCTGGCCTACCTTATTTAACCTCCTTCCGGACAGGCGGCCCAAGAAATTTAGAAGCTAATCGCACGAAACGATCCATCTCACGGGGAACGGTAACGAATTTATAATGAAGCCATTACTTCTGTGCCCAAATTGGTTAGGCGTATAATTCTTGTTGAATATTTATTATTGGAGCGTTCGGGGCCCGAAATCGATACCCGAGAGATAAGCGGAGAGTGCCCCAAAGGTCCTGCGATCAAAATTAAAATTGGGTGGAGGCGCGCGAGCGCGGGTTCGTTACGTAAGCCGTAAATTATTTTAGGGTGTGCGTTTCTTTGGGTTTTTCCGAAATGTACGTGGGATTTAATTAAACATTATATGTTGCTAAATAAGTAAGAGTTTTATCCTCTAGAAGGCTTATGCTGGTGACATCGGCGTATCGTCGCCTATCTCACATTTACCAAAATTTTTTTGAAAAATGATTTTTCGCGTGCCTCTACCGAAACCATATATTTCGGCCATAAAAATCGGACCGAAACTACGATTTAGCGTATCTAGGGCCGAAAAAATAATATGCATAATCTAGACAACCTTCCGCGGAATATGAGTTGGCCATGCAAAAATCTGGCAGTGACAGTTCAATGGCGCGCGATGTAAAATTTCCTGAAACACTGTTTTTACTTAAGGCAGGCGAAAAAATATCGAGTGTAACTCATGCTGAAGCCTATTTTCGGCCCTTGATACACTATATACTATTACAGCTTTCTGGGAAAAGGTTGTGTACTAAAATCTCAATTTTGGGGGTTAGGCGGTATTGCCGCTATATCGACGATATACACATGACTTTAAGGTTACGTACCACAACTGTTCGAAGAAAGTTCCCCGTAGCACCGCTCGTCCCTTCATTTTCCAACCTCGCGCCATTTTGAAAGCAGCTTTCCAGCAGGAAGACGTTGTGTTCAATATTGAACATTCTGGAAAAACGATCAAAACTGACATTTTCTTTCGACCGTCAACATAAGTTTATTAAAACAATAATTTCATGGCCTTCTAGAAGATGAAAGAATTCGATCTTAAGGCATTTATATGATAAAATGCCATAAGATCGAATTCTTTCATGACATATGTAACAATAATTTCACGGCCTTCTAAAAGTTGAAAGAATTAGATCTTAGGGCATTTATACGTTAAAATGCCATACAAATTATTTCATGATATTTGCAACAATAATTTAATGGCCTTCTAGAAGATGAAAGAATTCGACCTTAGGGAATTTATATGACAAAATTCCATAAGAATTATTTCATGACATATGTAACAATAATTTCATGGCCTTCTAGAAGATGAAAGAATTCGATCTTAAGGCATTTATACGCTAAAATGCTGTAAGATCGTATTCTATCATGATATACGTCATTTCATCGTGAATATCTAAGAAACGATTTAAACAACATTTCTTGTCATCAATTCAGGTCGTCTAATGCAAGTGTTTGGATCGAAGCAAAGTGATACAAAGAGAATACGATGGTGAAATAAACTGAAAACTTTTCCAAAAAATAAAGTTTGATAAATAAGAAATAGTGATGATTAAATAAAACACACTATTACTTAGTTAATCACACTGTTTATTTATTAGCGACTGCAGTTTCGATCAAAAAATGATCATTATCAAACCATAAGTTATAGTTGTTTTATTTCATTAAAAATGTATCACGAAGTAAGTGCCGCCAACCTCAATCAGTTAATAGTGATGATGGCAAAAAAAATCAAACGCCAATCGTATTATAAAAATAATCGCGTACAAATGTGCATTCGCCGACCCCGACATCGGTTGCGCAACTTTTCGCAGGCAGTGTAGTAGTATTGTATTTCAGCGGTGTCAATTTACAAAACCGCACAATGAATCATTTATTTGGAAATAAATAGGTTGATCGGAGCTTGCGATAATACCGCAAATCATTCCAGTTTCGTTCCTCTCTCGGTATCTGGAATTGCGCGCCGCAATAATAATTATTAATTTTGCTGATAATTCCGCACACACAATGGACGGATTTTTTTTTGCGGAAATTATCATCGGACGGATAATTGGATTCTAGACGACGGCGGCGTTCAGATCATTCGCGATTCCGACCAGAGCGGTTCGTTCGAGTGGTGACTTTGGTGTCGTAAACGTTTCGAAGGTAGTGATGTGGTGCGTTGGTGTCGGTTAGAGGTGTTGTGGTTGTGGGATCATAAAATAACAGGAGTTGATGTTACCGTATAGTAATTGGTAAATATTTTTATTATCTAGTGATTAGGAAGAACTAACGTAAACGGTATAACAGAAAAATTAATGAAATACAGAAAAACTCACGAGAAAGACTCCAAGCAAAATTGGAATTAGAAACCCTTACTTGTTGCAGATACATTAAATACGTTTAATTTTATTAGTATATTTATTCAAGAAAAATTTTGAATTATGAGAGAGAGAGAGAGACAATACATTTATCGACATTTTACAAATGACCTCAACAGGCAATTGACCAGAGGATTGAATTATGATTTTTTTGGATTTAAAGAAAAAGTTTTTCCCGGAAAAATTTTTTTTTTTCGGGAAAATAATTACTCCACACGCTTTTTCTCGTTATTAAGATACGTCATGAATTTTTTCAGATTTTTCTAAGACCCAAAATTTTTTCCTTTTTTTCCTGACTGAAAAATGGGCTAAAATCGTGAAATGGCCAAATGACTTGAAATGTACATCAAAATGTCCACAAAAGAATGAGGAATGTGTGGTTAAATTTTCAGCCTAATCGTACTTGTAGTTTTTTAGTTGCATGCTCTCAGAATGGGCACTCGTAAGTTGGGCATAAATTTCGGTCGATTTTGCGAATTTTTAGGCGCGGACTGATAAGACAGGTATGGATGATATGACACGAGTTTGCAGCTACATTCTTCTAGAATCCATTACTTGTATTCCCAACCATCTACTATTTCTATGAACCGAGATTTGTTCATTCGAACGAGCCGATGTCCGTCAGCGTCAATCTGCAGGGTCTCGGTATTCCATTCCCGTAAGGCCACATGTTAATTTTCGGTTGGTAAAAAATGGTAGAAAAATTTTTTTTTTCGGGAAAATAATTACTCCACACGCTTTTTCTCATTATTAAGATACGTCATGAATTTTTTCAGATTTTTCTAAGACCTAAATTTTTTTCCCCTTTTTCCTGACTTTTTCCTGGAAAAATGGGCGAAAATCGTGAAATGGCGATATGACTTGTAATGTACGTCAAAATGCCCACAAAAGAATGGGGAATGCGTGGTTAAATTTTCAGCCGTATCGTACTTGTAGTTTTTTAGTTGCATGCTCTCAGAATGGGCATTCGTAAGTTGGGCATAAATTTCGGTCGATTTTGCGAATTTTTAGGCGCGGACTGATAAGACAGGTATAGATGATATGACATGAGTTTGCAGCTACATTCCTTTAGAATCCATTACTTTTATTCCCAATCATCTACCATTTCTATGAACCGAGATTTGTGCATTCGAACGAGCCAATGTCTGTCAGCGTCAACCTGCACGGTCTCGGTATTCGCTTCCCGTAAGGCCACATGTCAATTTTCTGTTGGTGAAAAATGGTAGAAAAATTTTTTTTTTTGGGAAAATAATTACTCCACACGCTTTTTATCGTTATTAAGATACGCCATGAATTTTTTCAGATTTTTCTAAGACCCAACATTTTGTCCCTTTTTTCCTGACTTTTTTCCAGGAAAAAATGAGCGGAAATCGTGAAATGGCCAAATGACTTGTAATGTACATCAAAATGTCCACAAAAGAATGGGGAATGCGTGGCTAAATTTTCAGCCGAATCGTACTTGTAGTTTTTTAGTTGCATGCTCTCAGAATGGGCACTCGTAAGTTAAGCATGAATTTCTACCGATTTTGGGATTTTTTTGGCGCGGTTTCAAAAGACCGATATGGATGGTATGACATTAGTTTGTAGCTACATTCCTCTAGAATATGCAACTTTCATCCCCAACCATCCACCACATTTGTAAACCGAGATTTTTTCATTCGAATGAGCCGATCTCCGTCAGCGTCAATCTGCAGGGTCTCGGTTTTCGCTTCCGATCAGTCCCCATGTTAATTTTCGGTTAGTGAAAAATGGTGAAAAAAATTTTTTTTCGACAAAATAATTACTCCACACGATTTTTCTCCTTATTCAAATATATCATGCATTTTTTCAGATTTTTCCAAGACCCAAAATTTTTTCCCTTTTTTCCTGACTAATGGTATGGAAAAATGGGCGAAAATCGTGAAATGGCCAAATGACTTGAAATGTACATCAAAATATCCACAAAAGAATGGGGAATGCGTGGCTAAATTTTTAGCCGAATCGTACTTGCAGTTTTCACGTTTCTCCCTCTCAGATTGAGTCTTCGTAAGTTGACCACAAATTTCGGTCTATTTTGAGAATTTTTTGGCGCGGACTCAGAAGTCACATATACATGATATTACATACGTTTGCAGCTGCATTCTTCTAGAATCCAATGTTCCCATCCATAACCATCTGCCATATCTTTGAACCGAGATTTGTTCATTCGAACGAGCCGCTGTCCGTCAATGTCAATCTGCAGGGTCTCGGTATTCGCTTCCCATAAGTCCCCATGTTAATTTTCGGTTGGTGAAAAATGGTAGAAAAGATTTTTTTTCGGAAAAATAATTACTCCACACGCTTTCTCTCGTTATTAAGATACGTCATGAATTTTTTCAGATTTTTCTAAGATGCCAAAATTTTTTCCCTTTTTTCCTGACTAATGGTATGGAAAAATGGGCGAAAATCGTGAAATGGCCAAATGACTTGTAATGTACATCAAAATGTCCACAAAAGAATGGGGAATGCGTGGCTAAATTTTCAGCCGAATCGTACATGCAGTTTTTTAGTTACATGTTCTCAGAATAGGCACTCGTAAGTTGGGCATAAATTTCGGTCGATTTTGCGAATTTTTAGGCGCGGACTGATAAGACAGGTGTAGATGATATGACATGAGTTTGCAGCTACATTCTTCTAGAATCCATTACTTTTATTCCCAACCATCTACTATTTCTATGAACCGAGATTTGTTCATTCGAACGAGCCGATGTCCGTCAGCGTCAATCTCCAGGGTCTCGGTATTCGCTTCCCATAAGGCCACATGTTAATTTTCGGTTGGTAAAAAATGGTAGAAAATTTTTTTTTTCGGGAAAATAATTACGCCACGCGCTTTTTCTCGTTATTAAGGTACGTCATGAATTTTTTCAGATTTTTCTAAGACCTAAATTTTTTTCCCTTTTTTCCTGGAAAAATGGGCGAAAATCGTGAAATGGCGATATGACTTGTAATGTACGTCAAAATGCCCACAAAAGAATGGGGAATGCGTGGTTAAATTTTCAGCCGTATCGTACTTGTAGTTTTTTAGTTGCATGCTCTCAGAATGGGCATTCGTAAGTTGGGCATAAATTTCGGTCGATTTTGCGAATTTTTAGGCGCGGACTGATAAGACAGGTATAGATGATATGACATGAGTTTGCAGCTACATTCCTTTAGAATCCATTACTTTTATTCCCAATCATCTACCATTTCTATGAACCGAGATTTGTGCATTCGAACGAGCCAATGTCTGTCAGCGTCAACCTGCACGGTCTCGGTATTCGCTTCCCGTAAGGCCACATGTTAATTTTCTGTTGGTGAAAAATGGTAGAAAAAATTTTTTTTTTGGGAAAATAATTACTCCACACGCTTTTTATCGTTATTAAGATACGCCATGAATTTTTTCAGATTTTTCTAAGACCCAACATTTTGTCCCTTTTTTCCTGACTTTTTTCCGGGAAAAAATGAGCGGAAATCGTGAAATGGCCAAATGACTTGTAATGTACAACAAAATGTCCACAAAAGAATGGGGAATGCGTGGCTAAATTTTCAGCCGAATCGTACTTGTAGTTTTTTAGTTGCATGCTCTCAGAATGGGCACTCGTAAGTTAAGCATGAATTTCTACCGATTTTGGGATTTTTTTGGCGCGGTTTCAAAAGACCGATATGGATGGTATGACATTAGTTTGTAGCTACATTCCTCTAGAATATGCAACTTTCATCCCCAACCATCCACCACATTTGTAAACCGAGATTTTTTCATTCGAATGAGCCGATCTCCGTCAGCGTCAATCTGCAGGGTCTCGGTTTTCGCTTCCGATCAGTCCCCATGTTAATTTTCGGTTAGTGAAAAATGGTGAAAAAATTTTTTTTTCGACAAAATAATTACTCCACACGAGTTTTCTCCTTATTCAAATATATCATGAATTTTTTCAGATTTTTCCAAGACCCAAAATTTTTTCCCTTTTTTCCTGACTAATGGTATGGAAAAATGGGCGAAAATCGTGAAATGGCCAAATGACTTGAAATGTACATCAAAATATCCACAAAAGAATGGGGAATGCGTGGCTAAATTTTTAGCCGAATCGTACTTGCAGTTTTCACGTTTCTCCCTCTCAGATTGAGTCTTCGTAAGTTGACCACAAATTTCGGTCTATTTTGAGAATTTTTTGGCGCGGACTCACAAGTCACATATACATGATATTACATACGTTTGCAGCTGCATTCTTCTAGAATCCAATGTTCCCATCCATAACCATCTGCCATATCTTTGAACCGAGATTTGTTCATTCGAACGAGCCGCTGTCCGTCAGTGTCAATCTGCAGGGTCTCGGTATTCGCTTCCCATAAGTCCCCATGTTAATTTTCGGTTGGTGAAAAATGGTAGAAAAGATTTTTTTTCGGAAAAATAATTACTCCACACGCTTTCTCTCGTTATTAAGATACGTCATGAATTTTTTCAGATTTTTCTAAGATGCCAAAATTTTTTCCCTTTTTTCCTGACTAATGGTATGGAAAAATGGGCGAAAATCGGGAAATGGCCAAATGACTTGTAATGTACATCAAAATGTCCACAAAAGAATGGGGAATGCGTGGCTAAATTTTCAGCCGAATCGTACATGCAGTTTTTTAGTTACATGTTCTCAGAATAGGCACTCGTAAGTTGGGCATAAATTTCGGTCGATTTTGCGAATTTTTAGGCGCGGACTGATAAGACAGGTGTAGATGATATGACATGAGTTTGCAGCTACATTCTTATAGAATCCATTACTTTTATTCCCAACCATCTACTATTTCTATGAACCGAGATTTGTTCATTCGAACGAGCCGATGTCCGTCAGCGTCAATCTGCAGGGTCTCGGTATTCGCTTCCCATAAGGCCACATGTTAATTTTCGGTTGGTAAAAAATGGTGGAAAATTTTTTTTTTCGGGAAAATAATTACTCCACGCGCTTTTTCTCATTATTAAGATACGTCATGAATTTTTTCAGATTTTTCTAAAACCCAAAATTTTTTGCCTTTTTTCCTGACTAATAATTTTCCTAATGGTATGGAAAAATGGGCGAAAATCGTGAAATGGCCGAATGACTTGTAATGTACATCCAAATGTCTACAAAAGTAAGGGGAATGCGTGGCTAAATTTTTAGCCGAATCGTACTTGCAGTTTTCACGTTTCTCCCTCTCAGATTGAGTCTTCGTAAGTTGGCAAGAAATTTCGGTCTATTTTGGCTAGTTTTTGTCGCGGACTCACGAGTAATAATTTATATCATCAAAATGGGCAAAAGCTTAAACGATCATCATCGATTAAACGATTACGCCACCCATCGAATTTCACCAAAAAAAAAAAAACTAGTCATCAAGCATCCAGACAGATTTCAGTTGTTATGCTTAAAACATTGGATTGCAAAAATTTTTGCATAACGCTGTTAACCCGATTAAGTCACGATTACGCAACAGTTCTGCTTTCACCGTTAAACCGCACGCGATCGAAAAACCTCTCCAAAAATACGTACTTTCCCAATCCATCGATTCGAAAATTTCATCTCCCCGGGTGGCTCGATGTTGTATATATCCCGTATTAATTCCATCCGAATTCCGAACCGTCGGAAATTGTCACGTGTAATTACGTGAGAATGGTTTAGGCCGGATTTAGTGCCTGTTTTGACGTCGATTATGTTAATCGGCGGTTTTAAAGTTCAGGTCCCTCGCGGTGACGAGATGTATTTTTTTTTCATATAAATATGTAAAACCGTGACATGGAGTCGGATTTTTTTTCCGTCGTAAAGCGGCGCCCGATTATCCTTGTAAAATTCGACTAATGAGGGATCGGACACAACTGCCGTGACTAATACGCGTGTGTGTGTGTGGGTTATCTTTCGGGCCATCTAATCATCTGATCGGATTTGATGATGGTTCTCCTAATATTTTGATCAATCACAAAGGAGACTGCCGAAACATTGTTATCGAAGAATACGGGTTTTCTGAGGACACCAAAGTCTTCAATTCTAGCCATAAAACAGTTGTAGCGAATTGGAAGTAAAAATATTTGAAAGTTTTATCGAGTATGTTTTTTTTCAAGTCAAATAAATTGTTTAAGATTTGGTGATTTTTAGTGCCGAAACATTGTTATAGAAGAAGACGAAACTGTTTTTTTTTTAAGGATACCAAAGTCTTCAATTATTGTCATAAAACAGTTATAGCGAATTGCACGTTAAAATATATAAAAGTTCTATAGACTATAATTTTTCAAATAACAAGTAATTTCTCAACATTTCACTTTGCTATTTAAATTACTAACAGTACAAGGGAGTGAGTTAATAGTAGCCATCCCAAACGACTAGTAAAACATAATTCAACGAGGTAATGAATAACCGCGGCTAATTACATCCAATTTGAGCCTTAAAGTCCGGCCATCAATAACTCTCGTAAGAAAAAAAAAACTCCAATTAAAAAAAAAGAAACACCCAATTAATTTCGCCCTTACGTCGACTTTCACCGGCGTTTCATCGACACTTTCGTCGCCGGCGATTAGGCCGATACACATCTCGATCCATCATCGAGGAGGAGAGAAGAGATCCTTCGTGGGTGATTATTAAGTCCTCCGTTAAATGCGACATGACGTTTTGGGTGTTAACGCATTACGTAATTACAAGCGGGCGTCGCGGTAATAATTGCCGCGGAGTCGGCGAAGAGTCGGCGAAGGATGATGCTCCACCGCGGAGGGAAAGTGTTTTGATGAATGTTGTTCGCCGGATGCGCAGCGCGAGTGCGCGCGCTGGGAATCGCCAGGATGCTCATTAGTGTTATATAGATTTCTTAATTATGCCACGGTGTTGTTGCTACAAGCTTCTTAAATGAGATTCCTCAGATATCCCCGGCGAGTACTTGTACGGTACATAATTTTATTGGTGTTTTTTAGTGTTGATATCATCATTTTGGATGCCAGATGTGATACAATAATTCTGTTTGCTTCAACAATAATCAAAACCTCAAAACACATATTTATTGGATTTTGAGGTAATGGCAAGTCAATTGCAATATAACTGATAAAAATTTAAAACCCTTACTTGTTGCGAAAGCATTAAATAAATCAAATAAAGACGATTTTTCTTCTTTGTTTCGTTCACATATATCTTTGCAAATTTACTAGAAATTAAATGTGCTTTAAGATTTCCCAATTCCGAAATTATCGCAAGTGATCAAAATTTATTGAAATTTTGAACATTTTGGGCATTTCCCGAGCGGTTAAAACATACTGTCACGCACTTCAAACTTTCGAAATTTCAAAATCGAACGTCCTTTACGATTAACCAATAAAATTTTGAAAGATCTCTCCACAATATTTCGAAATAATCACATCAAATTTTATTGGAATTTTGTAAAGTTGGGCATTTCCCGAACGCTTAAAACATATAAAAAACAACTTGCGCTTACTTAAGACTTTCGAAATTTACTCAAAATCGAACGTGCTTTAAGGCTAACCAATAATATTTTGAAAGATCTCTTCACAATATTTCTAAATAATCACAAGTCATAAAATTTTATTGGAATTTTGCGAAGTTGGGCATTTCCCGAACGCTTAAAACATATAAAAACAACTTGCACTCACTTACGACTTTCGAAATTTACTCAAAATCGAACGTGCTTTAAGATTAACCAATAATTTTGAAAGACCTCTTCATAATATTTCGAAATAATCGCAAGTCTTCAGAACTTATTGCAACTTGTCAATATATATTTGGATTATTCATTTTATGTTATATTAATTTATGTACTGTTGGCAACACTGTAAATATCGGGTAGGATAATGAAGGTGAAAAATAAATCAGTCGTAGTTCGCGAATTATTATCAACCTCTTAAATCGTTCGAATAAACCCACTCAGGAGAAGAGGATGGGATGACGGACACTCTCAAATTTTTTTTCTCTAAGAATCTAAGATTCGTTGACTGGATTCCAAGATAGTCTTTGGAACGTATTGCAATTTGTATGTTGAGAATTTTCCGATCGGTCGAAAAATATATAAGCAACTGTCACACAGCCCAAACGAGAAATTTACTTCTTAAAATCGAACGCTCCCAAAGATTTACCAATTTCAAATTTCAAAATAATCGCAAATCATTGGATCCTGTTGGAGTTCTGCATTTCCCGAAAGCGCAAAAAAATACTAAAAACCAGGGGCGGCTCGTTATGTAGAGTCAAGGAGCCATGGCACTACCGCTAATTTCAAGCTCCGCTAGGATTTTTAAATAATCCTAAAAACACAGATTCGTCATTTTAAATGTTAAAACATTGCCTGCGAAATTATTTCAATTTCTTATTTGCCTCGTGGCTCTACCATCAAAATGTTCCACCAGCCGCCACTGCTAAAAACAATCGCCAGATACTTAAAACTTTCAAAATTGATTTAAAACCGAATCTTCTTTAAGATTCGCTAATAACTTCGAAACACCAGTTCACTAAATTTCGAGATTGAAGAACATTACTAGTTCGGCATTTCACAAGCGCTTAGAAAATATAACAATTGCAAATTTACTTAAAATTAAATGTGTTTAACAATCTTAAAACTTTACATAAGTTTCAAGTACCTATGTGGCAGTTGTTTTTATATTTTTTCAAGCGCTTGAAAAAAATCGAAAATAGCAATGAGCTCCATTATTTCAAAATTTACAAAGGAAACATTTATAAATTGTTCATGAATTTTGAAGCACATTTGGTGTTAGGTATGTTTGGAAAGTTTCAAATATGTGGCAGTTGTTTTTACATTTTTTTTAAGCGCTTGAAAAATGCGCTACCGTAAAATTGCAATGAGCTCCATTATTTCGAATTTTAGTAAGGAGATATTTTAAAATTATTGATAAATTTTGAAGTACATTTGATGTTAGGTGTATTTGGAAAGTTTCAAATATGTGGCAGTTGTTTTTATATTTTTTTCAAGCGCTCGAAAAATTCGCAACTTCAAAATTGCAATAAGTTCTGGTTATTTCGAGTGTTAAGCACGCTTTGTAAAACATTTCATTACTATTGATGATTTGCGATTATTACGAAATTTAATGAAGGGATGTTTTTACATTATTTGTAAAGCATATAAAAAAATAGAAAAATAAATGCCACATACTTCAAACTTTCTAAATCTACTCAAAATAGACTACCGTTGATAATGCTGCAAGAAACTCAAAACACCTCATCACTAAATTTCCAGAAATTCACCCAAGTACACAGCCAATCGTGATTCTAAAGTTGCGCTTTCTTTCAAATGAAAAAAAAAATAGAAAAACAACTGCCACATAATTGAAACTTTCTAAATCTACTCAAAATAGACTCCTGTTGATATTTCTGTAAAAAACTCAAAATACCTCATCACTAAATTTCTAGGTAATCACCCAAGAACACAGTTATATGTCATTCTGAGATTGCACATTCTTTGGAATGAAAAAAAAAATAGAAAAATAACTGCTACATACTTCAAACTTTCAAAATCTACTGAAAATAGACTGCTATTGATAATTCTGCAAAAAACTTAAAACACCTCATCACTAAATTTCGAGATAATCACCCAAGAACACAGCCAATCGTGATTCTAAAGTTGCACTTTTTTTTAAATGAATAAAAAAATAGAAAAACAACTGCCACACAGCTGAAACTTTCTAAATCTACTTAAAATAGACTGCTGTTGATAATTCTGCAAAAAACTCAAAACACCTCAACACCAAATTTCGAGGTAATCACCTAAGAACACAGCAAATCGGGATTCTAAAGTTGCGATTTCTTTCAAATGAAAAAAAAATAGAAAAACAACTGCCACATAATTGAAACTTTCTAAATCTACTAAAAATAGACTACCGTTGATAATTCTGCAAGAAACTCAAAACACCTCATCACTAAATTTCGAGGTAATCACCTAAGAACACAGCCAATCGTAATTCTAAAGTTGCGCTTTTTTTCAAATGAAAAAAAAAATAGAAAAACAACTGCCACACAGCTGAAACTTTCTAAATCTACTCAAAATAGACTCCTGTTGATATTTCTGTAAAAAACTCAAAATACCTCATCACTAAATTTCGAGATAATCACCTAAGAACACAACCAAACGTGATTCTGAAGTTGCGCTTTCTTTCAAATGAAAAAAAAAATAGAAAAACAACTGCCACATAATTGAAACTTTCTAAATCTACTCAAAATAGACTGCTGTTGATAATTCTACAAAAAACTCAAAACACCTCATCCCTAAATTTTGATATAATCACCTAAGAACATAACCAATCGTAATTCTAAAGTTACGCTTTCTTTCAAATGAAAAAAAAAATAGAAAAACAACTGCCACATACTTGAAACTGTATAAATCTACTCAAAATAGACTCCCCTTGATAATTCAGCAAAAAACTCAAAACACTCCATCACCAAATTTCGAGATAATCACCCTAGAACACAGCCGATCGTGCTTTCTTTCAAATGAAAAAAAAATATATAGAAACACTACTGCCGCATAATTGCATTTCTCGAAATCTACTCTAAATAGACTACCCTTGTTAATTCAATTTCCAAATAGGTATATCTAACATCAAAAGTGCTTCAAAATTCACCAATAATATTAAAATATCTCTTTGCTAGGTTTCGAAATATCAAAGCTGATATTTTGTTGATTTTGTAGGATATTTTAGGAGCTCTAAAATCGAAACTCCACAATCGCATAAAATGCTTCATCCTTGCAGCTTCTCGGAAAGGTAATAAATCCGATTAATCAGAACAATTAACCGTGCAGTATTAATGCGTTACACAGACGTGTCTAATGCGAAACGATCGTTGTGACTCAGAGTTTCTAAACAGGAAAGTGTATGCACTTAGTAATAAATAAAAAATGCCTTATCTTTAAAAATATTTAGAAGTGATTCACGTTATTAGGAATGTAATCAAATTGCGATTTATAATCAGTGAGACATTCTTAAAGGCAGCGTGTATTTGTATTTGAAAATTGGAACATTTTCAAGAACCCCTTAAGCGATAGCTAAACAGAAAAAGGCTATTTTCAAAATTTTATTCATTTTTTTGGAATTTTTTTTTCAAAAATTAATTAAAAAAATCTTCTCTTCTTAAGCTACAATAACAGTACTTATATTGATTTCAGGAGGAAAATGTTGCAGCAGTAGTTGCATGTTGAAATTTTTAGTATGTTTTTTGATCTTTAGTCATACTGTGAATTTTATTTTGTAAGAAAGGACAACAAAGATATAGTAAATAAATAAATAAATATATATATATATATATATATATATATATATATATATATATATATATATATTGACATCAGAACAAATGTGTTTTTGCGGTCCTAATAGCAGTTTCAGATTGATTTTCGAACCAAAAAAACAAAAAAAATCATGCCTTCGCAATATTTTTTTTTCCATATTAGCGAGCGAAATCATTTCGACCTTTATGGAAACAGGACGTGACTAATTTCTTCTTAATAAATCTGTCATAAATTTTAAGTACATTGTCATTGTAATTAAGCGGAATGCATTATGCAGATTTTTATTGCTCAAACATGAGGACTTTTCACGCGTGGGCTTTCTAATGCACAAACGAAGATAATTGTTTCCCGGGAAAAGCGCACACACGCTTCGGCCTAATACGGTAATGAAAAGATAGAAACAATAATCATGAGGTAAGAAGGATCCTTAAATCTTTCCGGAGAACGAGGACTATTGTGGCAAATACAGTACGTTCGCAGAATTGAATTGCAATTAGAAGTTTTACGGCTTTAACGTAAAAGAAAATGTAGTTTCTAACTGAAATGAATACGCTGCTCCATCCTGTTGGAAAAGTTTTGGGTTGAGATGACGATTCTTAACTCTTTCCAGAGAACCAGGATTATTCTGACAAGCGCAGTTCGTCACTGAATTGAATTGCAATTAGAAGTTTTATGGCTTTCACGTAAAGAAAAAAATGTAACTTCTAACTGCAATGAATACGCTGCTCCGTCCTGTTGAAAAAGTTTTGGGTTGAGATGACGATTCTCAACTCTTTCCAGAGAACTATTCTGATAAGCCAGTTCGCCACGGAATTGAATTGCAATTAGAAGTTTTATGGTTTTAACGTAAAAAAAAGTAATTTTTAACTGAAACTAATACGCTGCTCTGTCCTGTTGAAACAGTTAGGGCTGAGGTGATGATTTTTAAGTCTTTCCAGAGAACCTGGACTATTTTGATAAACACAGTTCGCTACTGAATTGAATTGTAATTAGAAGTTTTATGGTTTTAACGTAAAAGAAAATGTAATTTCTAACTGAAACTAATAGGCTGCTCTGTCCGGTTGAAAAAGTTGGAGTTGAGGTGACGATTCTTTCTCTTTCCAGAGAACCAGGATTATTCTGACCAGCGCAGTTCGCCACTGAATTGAATTGCAATTAGAAGTTTTATGGCTTTAACGTAAAGAAAATGTAGTTTTTAACTGAAACTAATACGCTGCTCCGTCCTGTTGAAAAAGTTAGTGATGAGGTAGGATTCTTAACACGCGCCTATTCTCACCGCAGTAAACGGAGGTAATACAAGCACAAAATATTTCAGAAAAGGTACACATACACACCAGCCATTGTTGTCCATAACAACATAAAAATGATCCGATAATAGTATTTCATTTCAATAACAGCAGACGTGCACCTTTTAATCCAAACCCATAAATCCCAGCCCGCTTTCATAATAAACCGATAATACCCTTATTTAGTGACAAATATACACATTGCTTCCCAATTTCTGTTTCCTCCATTGTCGCCCTTGCCACGTGGTCCCATTCACAGCCCACCCCACACATCCCGCCGAGCGAATTTATAGCCCTCACGTAATTTCGGGGTGGATTAGCGACAGTTTAAACGGATAATGATAATAATGATTCCGAACCACACACGTTGCCCGATTTTTTCATGTTCGTGTGCTCGTAGATCACAACGGACCGTTTTCGAGTTTTATTTCACACCGTATAACGTCCGTGGTGTGCTTGTTATGCTAATACATAAATTTATAAAGTTAGGTACTCCTTCCTGGTGGAGGTTCTTTTTATCTGTTTCTCTTTAAATAGACGCTTGTTTCGTGTTTACGTTGGGGTGCAGGGAGATTTATGTGCCCGGGACACGGGAGGGAAATGGAAAAAGTTTAGCCGAAATTCATTGTTATTTAGGGCTTCTTTATTTTCGTAGTTCGGTTTATTTTTAGAGTGAGTTATCGTTACGAGGTCCTTTATTGGATTTGCTACTTTCGAGATTGATCGTTCATCAAATCATGAATATGTACACATTTCCAGTTTTATAAACAAACGTTTTTATTTTCTTTTCTTTTCATTAACTTCTAAACAAACCCCACTGGTACATTGTGTTAAAATCCGGGCATGGGCATACTAATATAATTTGTTGTTAATTGTCCGAGGCCAGCCAGAAAAAAATGATCAAATTTTAGATACCAATTCTGAAGAATGTAAAACCGCCAGTAATAATAATAAAATAAACTGAGCACAGATGTTCCCATTTTGGAACCCATTGTGTCCATCGAAAGGTAAATCCAACAATCCCATTAAGCGGATCCCGGCGTCAGCTGTAAGGCAGCAACACCTTTTGCCAGGTCAACAATGACCCATCCGATGACCACCCGTATCTCCCCGATTTCGCCCATTATTCCCATTGTGCACCTATCCATCGAAGGTGTTATTTATGGGAACGGGGCACGTTCCCCAAAAACGCGGCAGTTGGTACGTTTCGGACCTTATACGGTGAAATGTGAAAGTCGGGCCCCGGCAAAGAGAACTCCTCCTTCTGTTGCATTCAGCGAACCGCGCTCTTTCTTCTCCTGTAAATATTACACTTGCAACTCCGCCCAAATTGTTATGCATTCCGTCTTGGTGCACCTTTTCGTCGTATCTTTTTTTTTTGCTTTCTGAGCCGTTCTTGAAAAGCGGAGTAATTGGGTTCGCTTACAAAGCGCCGACCGCGCGGCTTTTGGTACCGCCGCACGCACCCATGAGAATATGTCTGGGACGGACGTTTAATGAATAATTCCGATTGTGGTGGGAATGATGGTTACGATTTACATATTTTTAGAAAATAAGTTTTTCTCGGAAATATTGTGTGACTTTGAATGTTTCATATCAAAATTTAACCGCGGAGACTTTCTAGGAATCGTTAAATCATGAAGATGAAGATAAAATTTGGGTTTGCCAAATTTGAAGACGATACGAAGTTCTGCTATTTTTCTACTTGATTTCTTTGATCTTCAGTCAAGATATTAATTAAAAATATCAACGTAATTTATCACATCCATTGCGGGTATGCTTGGACCAGGACAGAAATCAATAACTTACATTAAAAACAAATACTAAAAAAATAAAAAAATTCCGCGTAAAAATCAATCATTCAAGTTAAAAAATCTAAAATGTAGGACAAAAAAAAATTGTAAAAAACTAATCAAAAATGTAGGTCAAAATAAAGAATTATTGATTTATATCCGAGAAGTTCGTTGAAAATTATTTTTCTGTTGCCTGTTATTTCAAGTTTTTTGGTATGCATATTTATTTTTAGACCAGGATTTTTGATATTTTTGACCGACATTTTAGATCTTCCAAATTTTTGATTTTTTTGGCCAAAATATTCGATTTGTTTGTTGAAATTTTGGATATTTTAGTCTGCATTTTCGCCTACTGGCTCGAGTTTTCGACGTTTTGTCTAAATTTAGGCCAAAAGATCGAAAACTCAGGCCGAAAATAAAAAATGCAAACCAAGAAATCCAAAATTTTAAGAAATGAATCGAATATTTTGACCAAAAAAAAAATTAAAAAATTGCAACAAAACGGCCGAAGATCTAAAATATCGGCCAAAAATCAAAAATCCTGGTCTAAAAATAATATAATAAATAAACATTGTGATATTAACTAAGTAAAAGTGTGATTTATTTAATTAAAAAGGTATCACGAAGTAAGTGCCGCCAACCTCAATCAGTTAAAAATAATACTTTTTAGCTTAAAGTAAGTTCCGACGAGAAATTCGAAAATAATCGCAAAAGGAAGATTTTTTACAGGAACTATATAAACTGGCATTTTCTGCAGTTGTTCTATAAATTTAAATAATTTGTCGCGGCGGATATAAATTTTGAGGTGGAAAATTAAAAAAAAAGTTTGTAAAAAATATTAAGGATAGAAAAACTAAGATTTTTTTACACGGATTATAGAAAACTACATTTTACTCACGGCAGATAGATATAACTTTTGACGTGGAAAGATGAATAAATTTCTAAAATTTTAAAAATTCTTAAAAAAGAAATTGGCAAAAGGAAAACTAAGAATATTTTACTGGAATTGTATAAACAGGCATTTTCTGCAGTTGTTCCATTCATTTGAATAATTTGTCGCGGCGGATAAAAGTTTTGAGGTGGAAAATTTAAAAAAAAGTCAGGGCGTGCATTTGTAAAATTTTAAAAATTTGTAAAAAAATATTAACGATGGGAAAACTAAGAATTTTTTACACGGATTATATAAACCCACCTTTTCTCCAATTATTCTGTGAATTTGAAAAATTTTTCGAGTCAGATAAAACGTTTGAGGTGGAAAAATTAATAAATTTCTAAGATTTTAAAAATTCGTAGAAAATCGGCAAAAGGGAGATTTTTTTACAGGAACTATATAAACTGGCATTTTCTGCAGTTGTTCTATAAATTTAAATAATTTGTCGTGGCGGATATAAATTTTGAGGTGGAAAATTAAAAAAAAAGTTTGTAAAAAATATTAAGGATAGAAAAACTAAGAATTTTTTACACGGATTATATAAAACTACCTTTTAGTCAGTTATTCTGTAAATTTGAAAAATCTGCCACGGCAGATAGATATAACTTTTGACGTGGAAAGATTAATAAATTCCAAGAATTTTAAAAATTCTTAAAAAAAAAAATCGGCAAAAGGAAAACTAAGAATATTTTACTGGAATTGTATAAACAGGCATTTTCTGCAGTTGTTCCATTAATTTGAATAATTTGTTGCGGCGGATAAAAGTTTTGAGGTGGAAAATTTAAAAAAAGTCAGGGCGTGCATTTGTAAAAATTTTAAAAATTTTGTAAAAAAATATTAACGATGGGAAAACTAAGAATTTTTTACACGGATTATATAAACCTACCTTTTCTCCAATTATTCTGTGAATTTGAAAAATCTGTCGCGGCGGATAAAACATTTGAGGTGGAAAAATGAATAAATTTCTAAGATTTTAAAAATTCGTAAAAAATTGGCAAAAGGGAGATTTTTTTACAGGAACTATATAAACTGGCATTTTCTGCAGTTGTTCTGTAAATTTAAATAATTTGTCGTGGCGGATATAAATTTTGAGGTGGAAAATTAAAAAAAAAGTTTGTAAAAAATATTAAGGATAGAAAAACCAAGAATTTTTTACACGGATTATATAAAACTACCTTTTAGTCTGTAAATTTGAAAAATCTGCCACGGCAGATAGATATAACTTTTGACGTGGAAAGATTAATAAATTTCTAAAATTTTAAAAATTCTTAAAAAAAATCGGCAAAAGGAAAACTAAGAATATTTTACTGGAATTATATAAACAGGCATTTTCTGCAGTTCTTCCATTAATTTGAATAATTTGTCGCGGCGGATAAAAATTTTTAGCTGGAAAATAAAAAAAAAGTTGTAAGATTTTAAAAATTTGTAAAAAATATTAAGGATAGAAAAACTAAGAATGTTTTACTGGTATTATATAAACAATAGTTTTCTGGAGTTGTTCCATAAATTTCAATAATTTGTTGGAGCGGATAAAAATTAAAAAAAGGGGGGCATATCAGTCAGGGCATATATTTATAGGATTTTAAAAATTCGGTCCGAAAAATCAAAAAATGCTGACTGAATTATATATTTTGACGTTCACATCGACTGGTAACGCATTTTGCTTTGGCTTTTTGTATTTTTGTGTATGTTGGCTACGTGAAATAAAGAACTAAATTGAATTGAATTGAAAAGTCAAAAATTTTAACAATTAAATTGAAAATTTAGGTCAAAATAAAGAATATTTAGGCCAAATTTAGACCAAAAAAAAATCGAAAAAATAGGCAAAACATCTAAAAATTAAACATTTGGCTCGAAAAATCAAAAATGCGGACAAAAAATCGAAAATTTAAAACAATTAAATCAAAAATTTAGGTCAAAATAAAGGATGTTTAGACCGAAAGTAAAAAAATGTAGACCCAAAATTCGAAAAAAAAAACAAGTCACAAATCTAAAAGTTAATAATTCGGCCCGAAAAATTTAAAATGCGGAGTGAAAAGTCGACAATTTTAACAATGAAATCGAAAATTTGGGTCAAAATAAAAAATATTTAGATCCAAAAGAATCGAAAATACAGACTTAATAATAACAAATGCAGAATATTCTTGTAAGAAACTTGTTTAAAGTAGTCTAAAAAATCACTCTATTGCTCAAAATATATATTTTTTAATAGCAAAACATTTTTTTTAATTGATCAAAATAGTGAAACTAGTTTTTTTTTTGGAGTTAGGCATGAGAGTCACATCGACTAATTAATTTTTGTATTTTTTAATTTTGGGATGAGTAAATGAACAACTGAATAATGTCAGACGTATACACAACAACCATGGACCCGACCGAATAATTCTCGATCCCCGAAAAATCTTTCGGCCGGGCTGGGATTCGAACCCGCACGGCACGCGGTGCGACCGGCACAAGCGCTCGCCTGTACTCACTACACCGACGGGCCGCCCGAAAAAAACTAATTTTAAAGAGAATTCAAATAAAACAATTCACTTTCAGATGGAAGCCGGTACCGTTAACGGAGCGCCGCGGCGTTGCGCTGGGAAGCAACTGCATTGCGATTTTTCTCTATTTTTTTTCTAAGTCACGCAGACGCTGTTTAACCTTAACATTTTCTCTATTTTTTTTTCTAAGTCATGCAGGCGTTGTTTAACATTTAAACTGGCGAAATGTGTTTTAGGCGTTAATGAAATTTTTTGCTGAGCTTGAAACTACTACAGGTAGTGCCATGGCTCCTTGGCTCCATATAACGAGCCGCCCCTGAATATAGGAAGGCTTGTAGGTTTCAAAGATTTTGTTTAAGGAGAAATTACCTAACCTGAATTTAATTGAGATTTGATGAGTGGATAACAAGTCAATAAGTGGAAGTGAAGGAATGAAGGAAAGGGTGAGAGGTTAAGTGGAAGAGCTGTGATGGTTGTTTACAATGTGCTATGTTGATGTAAAACTAATGTAACTAATAAAGACCTAATTATTATTATTATAAAGCAATTTTCTTGCCTCTTTAATGACAAGGGAAGTGATTAGTTTTCACTTGGGTGCACGTAAACGTAATTCTTTTTGGAAATCAAAAAAAAAATTGAAATCTCAATCAATAAATATGCAAAATATCAGAAAAATCCGTTTTATGCCATCAGATCTGAAGAAAGTTCATCATGGTTAGATTATACTAAACTAGCCATGATTCTGTAGTTTACTATACTCGGCGCGCCGACTCGGTGGTATGATCACGTTGCGTTCACCCCGTGTCCTCGTGATAGTTCGTCAAGACGTTATGAAAAGCCTGATTCACACTGCCTTGCCACATTTTAGTTTTGTACCGGAAATATAAATCTTACTACTTTAACCCACAAATATTAACTATTTACCATGTAATTGAAAAAGACTCATTTATGGATAGAACGTAATCACTACATTTAAATAAGACAGAAAGAAGAGAGCACATGGTAAACAAAGGGACTGATTAAAAATTTCGGCTGCGTGACACACGCTGAAGATCACGCAAACCCATTATACCACGAGTTCGGCGCGCCGAGTACAGAATTATCTGACGTAACCTATTGTATAGCATCAAGGTCTAGTTGGTAATAGAAAGCAAGAGTGAAACAATTGATAAATGCAGCCGCTTGTCCTAAACTTGTCAAATCCTCGGCGTCCGTATATTAATATCCACCATTATCCTGACATAACACGGTTTATTGATCGCGTTCGAATTCTAATTCCGATTTCATCACGCCCGAACTCTCGCCACCAATAAATATAAATGATGCGGGGAGACAATAAATCAAAATTAATAGTGTGAGAACTGGTGTTAGTTTCGGAAATGCGCTGTCGCGTTTGCATATTACACGCGCCTCCGATTTTTCCCAACCCGTGGCGCAACAACAACGGGTGGAAAAAAGCAGCGAAAGAAAGCTCTCGAGGCGCATTCCCCGTGTGTAAATATTAATGCGCGCGGTTGTAAAAGTTACGGGCGGGAACGAGCGAACACGGGTATTATTCAAATTTCTTAATAACGACAAGTGAACATATGTTACGTAAGTCACTGTATAAATCGTGGCGGTGAATTATGTCTTCGCGAAGCCGTGGTGATCCTTGCACCGTGGGGTTTATGCGAATATTATTTTATTACTTTGCGGTGCGCAGTATGAGGAATGGCCTTCTGACCGTGTTAAACCATCACGCACATCTCGCACACGCTGAGCCCACATTCCCGATTTTCAACACTTGCGAAATTTATTTTTCCAGGCGACCCCACGGGGTCACGCAGCCCTAAATTTTCCAGATTATATTCATGGCGTAGCTAGCTGCTAGTCATCTAAAGCTATGAAAATTATCAATTTTTGGGGCAGATATCAAAAGAACGTACTGTGCCTAAGATAAAGATAAAAACTTTTATTAGTTTGCTTAAAATTTCTAGGCTGGGCCTTCTTTCTTCTAGGCCTCAAAATTCAATTAGCGAAAAGTATATAAAATATTCAAGTCGAAGTGGTTATTATAGAAATAATTTAGGATATAACAGTGAAATAATAGACTGTCCTCCTAAATAAAGTAAGTCTGGTCACCTTAAAGATGTGATTTCCATGACGCGTCCATCACCGAGCATCCGCATCTCAACTGCTCTCAAAGCAATACGGACGCGCTATTGATGGTTGGTAGAAGTATATCATTGTAGCAGTGTATCGCGACCGTCGACTGCGTCATAGGAGTGACGAACTCCATTTGTCAGAGTTAAAAATCCTTACCTCAACCCTAACTTTTTGAACAGGACGGGGCAGCGAATTAGTTTTAGCTACAAATTACATTCAACTTTGCCGTACAGTGATTTCTTTATAAAATCGTTACGAAAAATTAAGGACTTCACTGTGTGATTAAATAATTAGAAAATTTAAAAAAACATCTCATTCACCACCAGTCTTCTGCAAAAGACTTTTGCCTGTCTTTCTTCCGAGCCATCCCGTACCCCAACTTAATTATAATTAATTTTCTCACCGTCCACATATTGATACGTCTCAATTTTACGCTGCGAGCTGTTATTTAAAACTCATCAGCGCAGTGAAATTGCGACACGTTCTGGAAAATTGCGTCTGAAAATTATAAAGTGTCTGCTGAAATTAAGACCGCCACACCACACACGACGCTCTCGGACCCGGGTCCCGGGCAGTTAACTAGTTTTTAATGCCCCTTCCGCTGATGAACAATTCACGCCCGAAAAATGCGCATTCGAAACGTTAACGATCCCCGTGTCGTATACCGGTAATTAAGATTTAACGCCAAAAATGGTAAAAGTCGCTCTTTCTCTTCGGGAGGCAATCAGCGATTGTTACCGTTTCCACGCCCACGGGAGGTGGTCATGAGAAATTACCTCCAGTTTACTACATAGTACTACAAATAACTCCTGCAACAGCTCAATACCATCATGTCGGGCGTAATAAACATTGCCCGGTTGCGTTTACGTTTACATTCTGAAAGTTCGGTGCACTGTTAATCATCATGTCAGTGAGATATTCTAATAAATGGAGGCTCTAGAATACCACGTTCAATTTACGAACTCATGAAAAATGCAGATAATTTGCGGCGTGGAGCATTATTTCATCCAGAGATTTACAACCTTAACTTGCTGTTACAGCAAGACGGGGCAGCGACCCTTTCTCCTAGTAGTTTTAAGTAGATAATACATTTTTGCGCATAAAATTCAATCCAATTCACTGACGAACTCTATTTGTCAGAGTCAAAAATCCTTACCTCAACCCTAACTTTTTGAACAGGACGGGACAGCGAGTTAGTTTTAGTTAGAAATTACATTCAAATTATCGCAAATAAATTAAAACTAATAAAACGCGGCTTTTTGAACAGGACGGGGCAGCGAATTAGTTTTAGCTAGAAATTACATTCAAATTGTCTCAAATAAATTAAAACGAGTAAAACGCGGCGACAAAATGATAATATTCTTAAAAAATTATTACAAATTCACTTCATTTTATGAATGGTGCATTTTTAATGGTTATAGACTTTCTAAACTTAGTTAATTAATGTCAGGAAAATAAGTTTTTTAATAGTGCAATTTTAATTGTAAAACTTTCTAAACTTCACTCGATCAATGTTTTGTTTCATTTTAAAGTGGTAGAGTAGTCTTAATGGCTAAACTTCGCCCTCTGTTCTTTATTGTTCTGGACAATAAAGACGATTATTATTATTATTATTGTCAGGATAATAAGTTTTTGTTTTAATCTCGTTAGTTAATGATTATAAATAGAAAATGTGCTCTACAAGGAATTTAATTAATGGAAATTTTTAATACAACGAAATTAAAAAAAATCACCATCTTTTGCCTTCCTGGTGTTCCGCTTGAAAAAAAAATGTATAAAGAATTTTAGATGCAATCAAATTTATTCAAAAAGAAATTTTCGAGGCAACGAATTTTATAAATGTGTATTTTTTGATGCAGTGCTCGGAAGTTTTCGATGTAACGAATGTTACAATAAATAAAATTGTAATTAAAAATTCGTAAAACAATCGGCGAGAGGAAAACTAGAAATCTTTTACCGAGAATATATAAACTAATCTTTTCTACAGCTATTCTGTAAATTTGAATAATTTATCATGCCAGAAAAAAATAAAAGTTTTGAGGTGGAAAAATTTGAAAATTTTTAAAAATTCGTAAAAAAATTGCTAAATGGAAAACTAATAATTTTTTACTGGTATTATATAAACTATCGTTTTCTGCAGTTGTTCCATAAATTACAATAATCTGTCACGGCGAATAAAAATTTTGCGATGGAAAATTAAAAAAAAGTCAGGGCGTATATTTCTAAGATTTTAAAAATTCGCAAAAAATATTAACGATAGGAAAACTAAAATTTTTCACGCGTATTATGTTAAACTGCCTTTTCTCCAATTATTCTGTAAATTTGAAAAATGTGTCGCAGCAGATAAAACTTTTGAGGTGGAAAGTTTAGTAAATTTCTAAGATTTTAAAAATTCGGTAAAAGGAAGGTTTTTTTACAGGAACTATATAAACTGGCATTTTCTGCAGTTGTTCTATAAATTTAAATAATTTGTCGCGGCGGATAAAAATTTTGAGGTGGAAAATAAAAAAGGCACATTTGTAAAATTTTAAAAATTTGTAAAAAATGTTAAGGATAGAAAAACTAAGAATTTTTTATACGGATTATATAAAACTACCTTTTAGTCAGTTATTCTGTGAATTTGAAAAATCTGTCAAGGCAGATAGATATAACTTTTGACGTGGAGAGATTAAAATAAATTTCTAAAATTTTAAAAATTCTTAAAAAAAAATCGGTAAAAGGAAAACTAAGAATGTTTTACTGGGATTATATAAACTGGCATTTTCTGCAGTTGTTCCATTAATTTGAATAATTTGTCGCGGCGAATAAAAGTTTTGAGGCGGAAAATAAAAAAAAAATCAGTGCGTGTTTTGTAAGATTTTCAAAATTCGTAAATATTAAGTACGAATTTTTACACGGATTTTATAAACTTGCCTTTTCTCCAATTATTCTGTGAATTTAAAAATCTGTCAGGGCAGATAAAACTTTTGAGGTGGAAAGATTAACGAATTTCTAAGATTTGAAAAATTCTTAAAAAAAAAAATCGGTAAAAGGAAAACTAAGAATTTTTTACTGGGATTACATAAACTGGCATTTTCTTCAGTTATTCTGTGAATTTGAAAAATCCGTCACGGCAGATACAACATTTGAGGTAGAAAGATTAATAAATTTCTTAGATTTTAAAAAATTCGTCAAAAAAATCGGTAAAAGTAAAACTAAGAATTTTTTACGGGTATTACATAAACTGGTCTTTTTTACAGTTATTCTGTAAATTTGAATCATTTATCGCGCCGGATAAAAGTTTTGAGGTGAGAAAATTAAAAAAAGTCGGGGCGTATATTTGAAAATTTTTAAAAATTCGCAAAAAAATATTAACGATAGGAAAATTAAGATTTTCTTACACGGATTATATAAAACTGCTTTTCTCCAGTTATTCTATATATTAGAAAAAGTCTGTAATGGCAGATACAACTTTTAAGGTGGAATAAATTTCTAAGATTTTAAAAATCCGTAAAAGAAATCGGTAAAAGGAAAACTAAAAATGTTTTACAGGAATTATATAAACTGCCATTTTCTGCAGTTGTTCCATAAATTGGAATAAGTTTTCACGGCGGATAAAAATTTTGAGGTGGAAAATTTAAAAAATATGTAAGATTTAAAAAATTCGTAAAAATATTAACGAATATTAGGAAAACTAAACATTTTTTACAGGGACTATATAAACCTGCCTTTTCTCCAATTATTCTGTGAATTTGGAAAATCTGTCACGGCAGATAGATATAACTTTTGACGTGGTAAGATTAATAAATTTCTAAGATTTTCAAAATTCTTTAAAAAAAATCGGTAAAAGGAAAACTAAAAATGTTTTAAAGGGATTATATAAACTGTAATTTTCTGCAGTTGTTCCATAAATGTGAATAATTTGTCGCGGTGGATAAAAAATTTGAGGTGGAAAATTTAAAAAAGTAAAAAAAAGTATTTGTAAAATTTTAAAAATTCGTAAAAAAAACATTAACGATAGGAAACTAAACATTTTTTACACGGATCATATAAAACTGCCTTTTATTCAGTTATTATGTGAATTTGAAAAATTTATCACGGCTGATAAAACTTTTTGAGGTGGAAAGATGAATAAATTTCTAAAATTTTAAAAGTTCGCAAAAAATATTGACGATAGTAAAACTAAGAACTTTACACGGATTATATAAAACTGCCTTTTATTCAGTAATTCTGTGAATTTGAAAAATTTGTCACGGCAGGTAAAATGTTTTGAGGTGGAAAGATTAAAAAATTTCTAAGATTTTAAAAATTCGCAAAAAATATTTACGATAAGAAAACTAAGAATTTTTACACGGATTGTATAAAACTGCCTCTTCTCCAGTAATTCTGCGAATTTGAAAAATTTGTCACAGCAGATAAAACTTTTTGAGGTGGAAAGATTACAAATACAAAACTGCTAAAATTTTAAAAATTCGCAAAAAATATTAACTGTAGGAAAACTAAGAATTGTTTACACGGATTATATAAAACTGCTTTTTCTCCAGTAATTTTGTGAATTTAAAAATTTTGTCACGGCAGATAAAACTTTTTGTGGTGGAAAGATTAAAAAATTTCCAAAGTTTTAAAAATTCGCAAAAAATATTAACGATAGTAAAACTAAGAATTTTTACTCGGGCTATATATAAAATTGCCTTTTCTCCAGTAATTTTGTGAATTTGAAAATTTTGTGACGGCAGATAAAACTTTTGAGACGGAAAGATTAAAAAAATTTTAAAATTTAATTCGCAAAAAATATTAACGATAGGAAAACTAAGAATTTTTACACGGATTATATAAAACTGCCTTTTCTCCAGTAATTCTGTGAATTTGAAAATTTTGTCACGGCAGATAAAACTTTTGAGATGGAAAGATTAATTTTTTTTTAAATTAAAAAAATTCGCAAAAAAATATTAACGAAGGAGAACTAAGAATTTTTACACGGATTATATGAAACTGCCGTTTCTCCAGTAATTCTGTGAATTTGAAAAATTTGTCACGGCAGATAAAACTTTTGAGATGGAAAGATTAATTTTTTTTTTAATTTATAGGAAAATGAAGAATTTTTACACGGATTATATAAAACTGTCTTTTCTCCACTAATTCTGTGAATTTAATGTCACGGCAGATAAAACTTTTTGAGATGGAAAGATTAAAAATTTCTAAAATTTTAAAAATTCGCAAAAAATATTAACGATAGTAAAACTAAGAATTTTTACACGGATTATATAAAACTGCCTTTTCTCCAATAATTCTGAAAATTTGAAAAATCTGTCAGGGCAGATAAAACTTTTTGAGGTGGAAAGATTAAAAAAAATTCTAAAATTATAAAAATTTGCAAAAAATATTACCGATAGGAAAACACGGATTATATACAATTGTCTTTTTTCCAATAATTCTGTAATTTTCAATATGTCACGGCAGATAAAACTTTTGACATGGAAAGATTAAAAAAAATTGTAAGATTTTAAAAATTCGCAAAAAATATTAACGATAGGAAAACTAAGATTTTTTTTGCACGGAATATGTAAACCTGCCTTTTCTCCAGTTATACTGCGAATTTGAAAAATCAGTCACGGCAGATCAAATTTTTGAGGTGGAAATACAATTTAAAAAATTCGTAAAAATAATCGGTAAAAGAAAAACTAAGAATATTTTACTGGGATTACATAAACTGTCGTTTTTTGCAGTTGTTCCCTAAATTTGAAAAATCTGTCACGGCAGATAAAACTTTTGAGGTGGAAAGATTAATAAATTGCTAAGATTTTAAAAATTCGTAAAAATAATCGGTAAAAGAAAAACTAAGAAAATTTTACTGGGATTACATAAACTGTCGTTTTCTGCAGTTGTTCCATAAATTTGAATAATCGGTCACGGCGGATAAAAATTTTGAGGTGAAAAAAATCAGATTAAAAAAAAATAGTAGAATAATTTTTTATTGGCATTAATCTTTCCTGGCAATGCATTAGCTCTGTTGTCACATTGTACTCGACTTTTTAAAATATATTTTTAAGAATATTAAATCACACCGGGGAAATACGATGAATTTCCTCATGAAAATTTTCGATGATGCAAAGCGTGTATAAGCGGAGATCCAGCTCATAATTTCCTCAAGACGAAATTTTATTGTGACCTACCAGGAAAATGCATAAAACCTCATTACCGTTAAACCCACAGCACGGCGCCGGTGTTATGTAATTTTTATTTAAATTTCCCACACCGAGGCTCTTTCTTTCTGTTGTGTTAATAAAAGGCGCTCTCTTTCTGTTTTGCAGTTGCCCATTGCCCTAGAGCCGCACAAATCCCGTTTAATAATCAAACAAAAAAAGCCGAAATGTAAATTACACACACAAATAAAAAACAAACAAACAAATAGTCGATAGTGGAGTCCTGGTGCCTGTTATGTAAGTATAGATGGTGTGTGCGTTTTAGAGTATTTTCTTTGATTTTTTCTTTTATTGCTATAACCTTAAAATTTTGGAATTAAGGCGCGTCGACAACTAAACTTGATGTTGTTTGGTAAACCACTATATGTGGTTTGATATTGTTACAACTTATGAAGATTATTTGTATGCTATTGGAGAGTCTACTTTTAGAAGAAAGATACGCGGTGGCTGGCTAGAAGCGTGCATGTTGCGGACGCGGATCTCGACGGCACTTTATGAGCGTACAGTCGAGCTTATCCGAGCGAATAAAAATTATTCAAAAGTAGACTCTCTGCAGCATCTCTGTGTTGTATTTAAATGTGTAACAATTGGGTCGCGTAGAGATCGTACAAGATAAATTGGATTCGAAAATAATTAGCAACGCAATGGTCAAATCTAACAAAAAAAAGTTTCATATCAGATCCCATTAAAAACGCGACAAAACCGCGTGTTGTCTTGCATCCATTAGCCTAGTCTTGCATCCAGAAGTGTATTATTAAAATATGGAGCTGGGCGCGCGTACGGCGTTTAAATATAAACCACTGAATCACAGTAAAAGTTCCATGAGTTGATCGGGAATGTAAAAATTTCGATTGGTGATTTCCACGAGACGCGAGTCTCAAGTACGCGAAGAAGGGCCGTTTTTTCGCGACTCGGCGTCGTCGTCGCTCTTTCGGTCAATTAGATGGTCGCCACTGATCCCAAGTGAACATGTGCGATCCTTGAAAAAATTATTCAGTTTCGTTTGTGTGATGGTGTTGAAATTACATTCGAGGTAATCCCTCTCGCAAATGACGTTCATTCATTGCGACGGCGGCCGTCACCGCGGATTTTTCAAATTCCTCCGCGGAAATGCGGGAAGAGCGTTCGCCGTACGCGCGCCAATTTCCTCCGCGACATGTTTTCGGACTGGTGTTGTAATTCGGTTCTCTTTTTCTGTTGCAGGATTTCAACAGTTTTATGGATTGTTATATATTTAATAATGGTAAGTTTTTTCACATTTTTTTTTAATTGTTATTGACTACGAATTTATGTTATTTTCATGGTGAATTAATAATTTTTGTATATCTAAGCTTTATCGGACATATTTAATATCTGTTGGGTAATAAAGAATATTATTATTATTTATTATTATTACAGAACACTGTTTTAGTTTAATGATTATTTTTGGCCCTTATTTTAGTCATATGAATACAAATCACCAGAAACTAGTGTTGATAATTTGAGTTACAATTAAATAGAAGGGGTTAGGGTAGGCTTTACCCCATAGTGGGGTCTGCACTACCCCACAATCAAATCAGTATAACTAAAAGCATGGGTTTCACCTGTGTAAATAAGTAAATAAATAACATAAATTTGTTTGTTATTCAGCTGGTTGTGTCCCTAAGTGGTCGGTGGGTCCTATCTCACAATTCAACAATTTGAACAGTGGTAGGTGGGCCCTATCTCACATAATCCAATAATTTGAACATAGCTCCAGATTTCTACAAATGATCTAATTTGCTGAAGATAAAAATTAGAAAGAAAATATTTCTGTTTCGTCCATTGTTTTCCACCCTCCTTTAGAGTGGGATAGAGCCCACCCATCTCTCTTCGTATGTACTTTAACTGTGTGGTCTTGAAACTTTCCAAATTTACTCAAAATACGTTCAGAATTATGATTTTGCAAAAATCTGCAAACACCCCATCACTAGATTTCGAGATAATTTCCTACAAACAGTGAATTTTTGAAAACACTTGATAAAAAAATGGATCTGCCATTCTAGCTGGCACTAGATGTCAAAATTAATAAACTACGCTTACTACTGCGCAATTACGAGTAATCTGTTCATTTTGATACTTATATCTGTGATTTTTAGTTTTAATTAGTGATAGGTATAGTTGTACATGTGCTTTTAAAATGTTTTAAATTTTTTTATTTCATTTTTATAATTTTAACTATATATATTTTTGTATTTTAATTTGTAATGGCCTTCCGTAAATAAGTAAATAAATAAATAAATAAAATCGCTTTAAAAATGATCATTTTTTAATATCCTGAAAAGATCTTAAAAAAATCTTTACTGGAAACAAAATGGCGTCTGTCGAAAGTCAAAATTGAAAAATGCACAAAATTAGTTTCCAATTAAAGAAAAATATGTATCTGCCATTGTAGCTGGCACTAAATGCCAAAATCGCTCTAAAAATGATCATTCTTTAATGTTCCGAAAGGATCTTGGAAAAATCTTTAGTGGAAACAAAATAGCGACGGTCGAAAGTCAAAATTTTGAATTGAAAAATGCACAAAATTAGTTTCCAATTTCAGAAAAAAATGTATCTGTTATTGTAGCTGACCCAGATGTCAAAATCGCTTTAAAAATGATCATTCTTTAATATTCCGAAAGGTTTTTAGAAAACTCTTTAGTGGAAACAAAATGGCGTTTGTCGAAAGTCAAAATTTTTTATTGAAAAATGCACAAAATTAGTTTCCAATTTCAGAAAAAATATATCTGCCTTTGTAGCTGGCCCTGGTTATTAAAATTGCTTTAAAAATGATCATTCTTTAATATTCCAAAAGAATCTTAGAAACGTCTTTAGTGGAAACAAAATGGCGTCGGTCTAAAGTGAAAATTTTGAATTGAAAAATGCACAAAATTAGTTTCCAATTTCAGAAAAAATGTATCTACCAATCTACATTGGTAGGCCCTAGATGTCAAAATTGCTTCAAAAATGATCATTCTTTAATATTCCGAAAGAATCTTCGAAAAGTCTTTAGTGGAAACAAAATGGCGTCGGTCAAAAATGAACATTTTGAATTGAAAAATGCACAAAATGAGAAAAAATGTATCTGCCATTGTAGCTGTCCATAGTTGTCAAAATTGCTTCAAAAATGATGAATCTTTATTACTCCGAAAGAATCTTGAAAAAATCTTAAACTGAAATAAAATGGCGTTGGTTGAAACTCAAAATTTAAATTGTGAATTGCACAAAATTATTTTTGAATCTAATAAAAAATACATCTGCTATTGGAGAGAGCCCTAGTTGTTAAAATCGCTTTAAAAATAATCATTCTTTAATATTCCGGAAGGATCTTAGAAAAATCTTTAATGGAAACAAAATGGCGTCGGTCGAAAGTAAAAATTTTGATTTGAAAAATGCACAAAATTAGTTTCCAATTTCAGAAAAAAATATATCTGCCATTGTAGCTTGCCCTAGATGTCAAAATTGCTTTAAAAATTATCATTCTTTAATATTCCGGAAGGATCTTAGAAAAATCTTTAGTGGAAACAAAATGGCGTCGGTCGAAAGTGAAAATTTCGAATTGAAAAAATGCACAAAATTAGTTTCCAATTTGAGAAAAAAATGTATCTGTTATTGTAGCTGGACCTAATCGTCAAAATCGCTTTAGAAATGATCAATCATTAATATTCCGGAAAGATCTTGGAAAAATCTTTAATGGAAACAAAATGGCGTCGGTCTAAAGTCGAAATTTAAAATTGAAAAATGCACAAAATTAGTTTAAAATTTGAGAAAAAATGTATTTGCCATTGTAGCTGGCCCTAGATATTAAAATTGCTTTAAAAATGATCATTATTTAATATTTCGAGAGGATTTTAGAAAAATCTTTAGAGGAAACAAAATGGCGTCGGTCTAAATTAAAAATTTTGAATTGAAAAATGCACAAAATTAGTTTCCAATTTGAGAAAAATGTATCTGTTATTGTAGCTGGACCTAATCGTCAAAATCGCTTTAGAAATGATCACTCTTTAATATTCCGAAAAGATCTTGGGAAAATCTTTAGTGGAAACAAAATGGCGTCGGTCTAAAGTGAAAATTTTGAATTGAAAAATGCACAAAATTAGTTTCCAATTTCAGAAAAAAATGTAGCTGCCATTGTAGCTTGCCCTAGATGTCAAAATTACTTTAAAAATTATCATTCTTTGATATTCTGAAAGGATCTTACAAAAATCTTTACTGGAAACAAAATGGCGTCGATCTAAAGTGAAAATTTTGAATTGAAAAATGCACAAAATTAGTTTCCAATTTGAGAAAAAATGTATCTGCCATTGTAGTTGGCCCTAATCGTCAAAATCGCTTTAGAAATGATCATTCTTTAATATTCCGGAAAGATCTTGGAAAAATCTTTAGTGCAAACAAAATGGCGTCGGTCTAAAGTGAAAATTTTGAATTGAAAAATGCACACAATTAGTTTCCAATTTGAGAAACAATGCATCTGCCATTATAGCTGGCCCCGTATGTCAAAATTGTTTTAAAACGATAAAGAATCTTGAACGGAAACAAAATGGCGTTGGTCGAAAATCAAAATATTTGAATTATGAATTGCAAAAAATGTTTATCATTATCAATCCAACAAAAAATGCATTCACCTTCGTAGCTGGCCGTAGCTGTCAACATGATTTAGAAATGATCACTGTTTAATATTCTAAAGGTGTATTGAATAAAATTTTCAGTGGAAACAAAATGGCGTCAGTTGAAAATCAAAATGTAACAAAATTATTTTTCACTTAACTGTTAAAAAAAATCATCTGCATCATCTTTCATTCATTCATGTGGCCATTATGTTCACGTATCGAAAATATATGAATAAGCTGACAAACAGAAATTCGACTTAATTTTTCGGTTTTTTGATGATAACTCTAGTGTGAATGTGAAAAATTCTTTAAGCATAGAATAGATCAGAGGCCTGCGTGGGCCGGACGCAGGCCTCTGATCTACACTATGCTTAAAGAATTTTTTTCCGATTGATAATTTAGACCGGGCCGGGCCGGGCTTAGATCAATTTAATTTTATTATAGTTTGAAAAGTAACAAATAAGTGCATTGAAAACTAAATTGGGTTATTTTTATTAACATTTATTTTAAAAATTGTAAAGAGTACATGGGTCCAGTAATTTTATTTATTTAATTCAATCTTTTTCGGAGCCAGGCCGAGCCTGCAGCACATTTTCGTTTCATCGGACCGGGCCGGGCTAGGTTTTAAATTTCCATTATCGGGGGGCTCTGGTGTAGATACGATGACCAGTTTTTCGGTTTTTTTTTCGATAATTTTAATTCGGATGATTTTTAAAACTCTTTCATTAACGGATTACATTAATCGAAAGAATGCCGGTGTGGTAAACGTAAATTTGATCTTCAATTGTTGGCAGTATTATTACCAAATCTCTTTAAGTAATGACCAGATTTTTGAAGTCATGTAATGATATGTTTCATAATTTACCGAATATTACAAAATATTTCATTCAGTAATAAATGAGAACCAAGAGATTAACATTGAAAAAAAATGTTTTTTGCACACTCATGTTAAAACCCTGCAGTTATGATTTAATTGAAATATAATTACAGTGTTAAAATTGCTTGAAAAACAACTCACACCTTCGGTACATTTACCATTTCCCATTGCCTTCTATTGAATCCGATTATCTTAAAGCCATCTTCGCCATATACGCGAACAATGGGCACCCAATCGTCGACTCCACTCTCTCAATTCCAAAGGTATATACAGGACTCAATTATCTCTGGCGCCTCCGTTATGGCGAAGATAACGCCCAGCTGTCCGATTGTAAATACCGCCTTGTTACCTGCTCGCGCAGGATCGCTAATTAAATGGAACTTTTCAGGAAACTGAGGCAAATGTGTGCGGAGGTGCATTGTACGTACGCCTGGCCATAAATCACAAACGGTACGTGAAGGCATTCCGACCAGTTTTATTGCTAGAATTAAATTGAACCTATTCCCTAGCCGACCATGAGGCTATTTGACACGTAACGCCAGTTTCGCACAATCGGTACGTGCGCTCAAGATCACCGTAGGTTGTTTTTTGTCAGGAGATATATACAGATTTTACTGCATGAAGAGTGGAGTAAAAATCGCGAGCGAATTTTTGAAATTTCTTCACTCGTTCGAAAGTTATTGCTGAAAAACTGAAAAATAATTGCGACTTGAATTAGTTTTTTTTCGCAGGCATTCAAAGAACTTGAATAGTTGAGGAAGATGGTGGACGAATTTTCTAAATTTCTCAACTTGTTCGAAAGTTATAGCCGACAAACTGAAAACCAATAGCGACTCGTTTTTTCGCTGTAATCAAAACAGCTTGAAGAGTAGAGTAAAATCGCCAGTGAATTTTTGAAATTTCTTCAGCAAAAAAACCGAAAAACATGCGATTACGATTTTTATGAAATTAAATATTTAACTCAATTAGATTTAAGTTCTTATGGCAATTTTGAATATTTTGGAAAGCCTAGCAAGTACGAACAGAAACGATAGGATTTTATCTAAATAGAGAGCGTGTATGTAAAGTGTAAACAACGAGTTTTATCGCACCGTTCAATCAAAAAAACGACAATTTATCAATGTTATTTGCCTTTTTGACGTGAATCGGAAAATAAATTAACGGCGGATGAAGAACGTGCCATCAACTGTTTGGCCTTGGGTGATCATGCGGAAAGGCAGCGTTTTGTGTGTGCGTGGATTAGAATTTATGGAGATTTTCGTAATTGATTCAGGAAGTTGCGCAAAAAAATAAATTGTAAAAAATCGAACAAACACCGAAATTGTCACCTTGGGAACAGATGATTGTTTGTGTAATGTGATATGATACTGGAAATGGAATGTATTTGTTTATACATAATCGACCTTTAAGTGTAATAAATAAAGATTTATAAACTGATAGTGATAGAATTCAATGATTATATACAGTATGTTTAAATGAAATTTTCTCCGATAAATATGTTTTAATTCGAGATTTGGGATTCATTAATTGTGCAGATGATATCAGGCAAAGCGAGAATAAGAATTTATTGTTTTTTTTTCTTTGTAACAACAATGTTAGAGCATGTATTTTGCTATAAGAAATATGGCCTTCTGAAACCAACAATGAAAAGAAAACGCGGGATATGAAGAAACAAATTCTCCTGGTTGAAAACATCAGGGATTGGATCACGATTATTTCGAACGTGTATACCTGCCTTTATATGTATATTTGTACCTTAATGATAACTCTTGCATATAATTTCTTTGTTTGATTTAAGTAAAAGACGATTACCGTGCTTAAACATATTCTTATTGTTATAAGAATTTTTTTTTTAATTTTCAGCCCGGATTAACACTTTATTGTCATATGCATCAACTCATCACTCATATAATTAAAAGCTTTAATATATTATTCAGGGTTGTATGCGTTGTGGCAAATGACCTAGTTGTCAACGCTGCCACAAAAAATATTATTATTATAAAAATAAATTAAATATATAAATTAGAAAATAATAAGTAAAATTTATTTATTATAATAAAACACTTTTAACTTTGTTTTGTATAACTTATATACTTATTTTTGTGACTTAAGTTTATAAGTTATACAAAACAAAGTTAAAAATGTTTTATTATAATATTTAAAATGTATAACGAAGTAGAAGCCTCCAGCATAAACAATAAAATTTATTTATCTAACAAAATAGACAAGATAACGCCTACTAAAAAAATTAATTCTGCTAGATTCAACGAATAGTATTTTGATAATATTTATTGCGTTATCGTTTTATATCTATTTAATCTATTTGCATGAATTTATAGATCATTTTATTGATACGATCAATAACAAACATGATTCACACTAAAACTATACGCCGCAATAATAATACTTCAACCACGAATAATTATTGTAAAAAAATATTATATAATGTGAGAAGACATATAAATGTAAATAAATATTCACGACTCGAGTTTCGACGATTACCCTCATTATCAAGTTACTTGTTTAGAGACTATAAGGTAAATTAGCTGCTGCGACTTGCAACAACACAAGTTAACAATGGATTTAAAAAAATTTAAATTTCGGAGAAAAGGGAAGAAAGTCGAAAAAAAATTAAACCATCTAATTGGGAAAGGTCTAAATTATCACCACAAAAGAAAACAATCCTTAAAAAAATAATTAATTGACGCAGAAATCCATACCTGACGCTATACATGTGAATTTTTGAAAAAACTTTGCAACCAACCATAAATAAATAAAATTCTTATTATTACCACTTTAACACGTGTACTTTAATAATCAAATGTCAAAAGACGGCACCCCTTTAATCCGCAAATAATTAATTTCTCTGTCACTCGTAAAAATACATACCTGGCGCTGAAAATTTGAATTTGTGACAAATTTTCTAACCAGCCATAACTAAAGAAAATTATTATTATTATCACTAATGCGTGTACTTTATAACCCAAAGTCAAAAAACATCACGAACGCCCAATCAACTCCCAAAAAATTAATTTCTTCCGTCACTTGCAAAAATACCAAAATTTGGATTTTATACAATTTTTGATAAATTTTAGACATAAAAAAACAAAATTATTATTAGTATCAATAATATTTGTAATTTAATAATCAAAAGTCAAAAAACGTCACAAGCACCCCTTCAACCCCCAAAAAAAATATTTTTTCTGTCGCTCGCAGAAATACATAACGGGCGCTAAAAATGTGCAACAAGCCATAACTAAACAACATTCTTATTATTATCACTAATACGTGCACTTTAATAATCAAAGGTCAAAAAAACGTCAAGAGCACCCTTTCAACCCCCAAAAAATTAATTTCTTCCGTCACTCGCAGAAATACATAACTGGCGCTAAAAATGTGGATTTTTGATAAATTTTGCAACAAGCCATAACTAAACAAAATTATTATTATTATCACTAATACGTGCACTTTAATAAACTAAAGTCAAAAAACATCACGAGCACCCCGTCATCCTCCAAAAAAATATTTTTTCCATCACGCGCAGAAATACCAAAATTTGGATTTTAGACAATTTTTGACAAATTTTCCAACCAGACATAACTAAATAAAATTATTATTAATATCAATAATACTTGTGATTTAATAATCAAAAGTCAAAAAACGTCACAAGCACCCCTTCAACCCCCAAAAAATTAATTTCTTCTGTCGCTCGCAGAAATTCATACCTGGCGCTAAAAATGTGGATTTTTGACAAATTTTGCAAAGAGCCATAACTAAACAATATTCTTATTATTATCACTAACATGTGCACTTTAATAATCAAAAGTCAAAAAACATCACGAGCACCCCGTCAACCCCCAAAAAATCACTCGCAGAAATACCAAACTTTGGATTTTAGACAACTTTTGACAAATTTTCCAACCAGACATAACTAAACAAAATTATTATTAGTATCAATAATACTTGTATTTAAATAATCAAAAGTCAAAAAAACATTACGAGCACCCCTTCAACCTCCAAAAAATTAATTTCTTCCGTAACTCGTAGAAATATTTACCTGGCACTAAAAATGTGGATTTTTGACAAATTTTGCAGCAAGACATAACTAAACAAAATTCTCAATATTATCACTGATAATATATCCTAAAGTCAAAAAACATCACGAGCACCCTGTCAACCCCCAAAAAATTATTTATAGTGGAGGCTTATACTTCGTTATACATTTTATAAAATAAATAAAATACTGTTGCTTTGTTTGTATAAATCTAAAGTTGAGGTTGCCGAAACTATAGCCACGAAAATAATTAATTTTCAAAACTTATACAAACAAAGCAACAGTGTTTTATTTACCCCAAAAAAATAATTTCTTCCGTCACTCGCAGAAATACCAAAATTTGGATTTTAGACAATTTTTGACAAATTTTCCAACCAGACATAACCAAATAAAATAATTATTAATATCAATAATACTTGTAATTTAATAATCAAAAGTCAAAAAACGTCACAAGCACCCCTTCAACCCCCAAAAAATTAATTTCTTCTGTCGCTCGCAGAAATACATACAAAATGTGGATTTTTGACAAATTTTGCAATGAGCCATAACTAAACAATATTCTTATTATTATCACTAACACGTGCACTTCAATAATCAAAAGTCAAAAAACATCACGAGCACCCTGTCAACCCCCAAAAAATTATTTATAGTGGAGGCTTATACTTCGTTATACATTTTATAAAATAAATAAAATACTGTTGCTTTGTTTGTATAAATCTAAAGTTGAGGTTGCGGAAACTATAGCCACGAAAATAATAAATTTTCAAAACTTATAGAAACAAAGCAACAGTGTTTTATTTACCTCAAAAAAATAATTTCTTCCGTCACTCGCAGAAATACAAAAATTTGGATTTTAGACAAATTTTGCAATCAGCCATAACTAAACAAAATTCTTATTTTTCTCACTAACACATATACTTCAATAATTAAAAGTCAAAAAGACATCACGAGCATCCCTTCAACCCCCAAACAATTAATTTCTTCTGTCACTCGTAGAAATATTTATCTGGCGCAAAAAATTAAATGTTTGACAAATTTTGCAACAAGCCTTAACTAAACAAAACAATTATTATTATCACCAACACGTGTACTTTAATAATCAAGAGTCAAAAAAATGTCAAGAGCACTCTTTCAATCCCCAAAAAATAATTTCTTCTGTCACTCGCAGAAATACACACCCGGCATTAAAGATGTGGATTTTTGACAAATTTTGCAATAAGCCATAACCAAATAAAATTATTATTATCACCAACACGTGTACTTTAATAATCAAAAGTAAAAAAGACGTCAAGAGCACCCCTTCAGCCCCCAAATAATTAATTTCTCGTAGAAAAATATACCTGGCGCTAAAAATTTGAATTTTTGACAAATTTTCCAACCAGCCGTAACTAAACAAAATTATTATTATTATCACTAACACGTGTACTTTAATAATCAAGAGTCAAAAAACGTCAAGAGCACCCTTTCAACCCCCAAAAAAATAATTTTGAATTAATAATTAAAAATGTGGATTTTTGACAAATTTTGCAACAAGCCATAACTAAATAACATTCTTATTATTATCACTAACACGTATACTTTAATAATTAAAAGTCAAAAATATGTAAATTTTGAAAGTTTCAACTCGATGACAATTATTTTCATATTGTTTCCAGAATATTGAAATATTTTCAAATATATTTTGGCTCTGTTTGCAGGAAATTATCTCGAAACCTAATGATGGGGGGGTTGTAGGTTTTTGCAAAATTATAATTCAAAATGTATTTTGAGTAAAAAAAAGACGCCACTGACGCCTTTTGGAATATTAAAGAATTTCTAAAAGCGATTTTGATAGCTACAATTGCGGATGACGTTTATCAGATTGGAAAATAATTTTATCCAAAATCGGGTGTAATAATCGAATTAGAGGGGTCATTTGAGCCATGTAATGTTGCTCATTACCCCCTAGTGAGAGAATAAGTTTCTCTCGCGGAATGCATAGATCCTTCATAGGATTTTTGAAATATTTCAAATTGACATCACGTACGTCAAAATTTTATAATACTCATGTGGAATTCCTCATTAGTCCCTTAAGAAAATTACCTTTAAACTTTTTCTTGTGGGACTACTTACGTACATTCCACATTCGTATAATAAATAACTATTATGCAATTCAAAATTCAAAATTTAAAAAATGATTATTTTTCGTTTTTTTTTTTTAATAAATTGACTTTTAAAGAGCGTAAAATGCAATAAATAAGTAGATAAATTTACCTGATCTGATTATGCGGGCTGTACTAATTCGCACGTCAGTCAGGTGGAGTAAGATGTTGTCTGGCTGGCGTATGGTCCTGCTGCCGATCCTGCTGACCACATGTTCTCGTTTTGTTGCAGTTAATTCGAATTGCAACTTCACAATCGCCCTGCGAAAACGTAGCCATCAATAACAAGATTTCCCAACGTTTCTTGAGGACATACAACAATACAGTAGCAGCAGACTCAGAAAATAAATGTAAGTATTTCCGTGTGTATTATTTAATTAGTCTTTTATAAATATTTACGTTTTAAATTAAACTACAGACCGATTTCGGACAATACAGTACAGTCAGTTTTTGGCGCTAGAGACGAAACGTTTAATCGACCAATTATAAGTTTTATTTATAAAAACTTGCCTGTGGGTTCCATTCCCATTTTGAAAGTGAAATTGCCTCTCGGGTTTGTTTAATTTATTTACTACTTCAATTATAATTACAAAATTGGTTGTGGCTGGAAGTCCAAATTTAGTCAATTTCGACTTCCAATTTCCTGTATCATCCCCGTTCCCTTAACGCGAATTTCTATCAGTTATCCTTGAAATAATATAAAAATAAAAAATTCTTATGCATGAGTTTAGATTTTACAGATAATTATAATAATATAATTTAAAAACGAAATATATAGATTCGTTAATATGTGATTTATATAAAAGTTCTAGTTAGAGACTGATTGACGAGTATACGATGTGTTTTAAAAAGAAATAAATCACTGTCGCGATTTTTTTTAACACATTTGTTCTAAACTTCATTTTTAAATTAATTTCTGATAATCGAAAGACCATCTATATTACCATAACAAATTTAACAACTGAATTAATTTCAACTTAATAACCCTAATTATTTTTAACATTTTTCCAGTACTGTTTAAAAATGTTTTTCATAGGAAACGAAAAAAAAAACAAATATTTTATCGTGAATTTTCTCATTAGGAGAGGTTTTTCTTATAAACACATTTGAAATTATCAACTAATTGCAAACCATCGAGCCCATTTCGTCAGCGTGTGTTATTTGCTACGTGCGATAGGGCAAGTTTTCACACATAAACAATCTCCTACTGATCGACTGGTAATTCTGCAGTAATTACGGAAACTAATATTAATTAAAACAAAACAAAAAAAAACGTATACCAGGTTGTAATTATGTTGTTGAAAATAGGTCATATTGTAACGGAATAAAAAATTAGAAAATATCAGATGGCTTTTTTATTGAAATTAAGTTGTCCAGCTGACAAGAACTAAATCCAACAGATCATGAAAGTTGATTGGGTCTTGGAAATAAAAAAGAAAAAAAAATCATTTTGAGGTGACGTAAATAAACAAAACTGTCGCACCCAGAGCTCTGAAAACCCAAGAGAAATAGTCCACAATGAGTGACAGTTTGATCTGGTGGTGTCATTGATCAGCATTTTTATGAAAATAAAGCTGGTGCCACCGTTGTAGTTACTATGATTTTGAGTGCTGCAAAAGATTTATTATAAAAGCTTATTCGCCACTTGCGATTTTCAAATTAGTGCATTGTACTATTTTATTTTTGACATGTGTAAAACTGTAAGTTTCTTGACACGAATAAATGAAATGAAATGAAAATATACAAATTATGTTTTGATTATTTCACGCAGCAATAATTGCGCCAATAACGAATTACATCCCAACATCTTTTGTAAAGTAAACAAATTTTCATTGTAGCAAGTTGATCAACGCACTTATCTAACCTAATTAGACGCCGTTATCTGTTTCAGATTATCTTTATAGCGTAAACATAGAAGGGTCGATCAACTTCTTCCTTTACGACAACCACACGGATATGTTCATATGCGTGAAGAAGCAGAAGCGGAAGCATAAATTAGTACCTAAGGTAAGAATGTGCCATTAATATGTTTTAAATTATTTATCCAACTATTATCCGTTTCGAAAGTTCTGTGATCCGAGTTAAAAAAAAATATATTGTGCATATTAAGGATATGAAGATCACGGGGGAGGAACGGTTTATGTCCATTTGTCACCAAAATGGCGATTGGAACGCCATCTGTTGTATGTTTAGGATTACGAAACATTGACGAATCATTAACGAGGAAAATCGGTTCTCCCCGAGAGTTTTTAGACTGTGAAGATGGACCATGTATACTTGCTCCTGAAAGTTCTCAAACATTTAAATTCGTTTTTCTCAGAATCAGCTTTCATGGATATGCACCGTTCTTCCCCACAAGTCTTTATATGTTAACAACATAATAAATTAAGAATCAAAGCAAGACACGGAAAATTGCTCGTTACATCAAGAGCTTGGGCAATTAACCATGAACTAGAGCGGTGATAGTACAGAGTGAGACATAAAAGCGTTTCTCATGAGCTTTCGACCATGGAGTAGCGTTAAAGAACTATTTATAAACATAACAAATCATCGTTTTATCAAACTACATGGAGTTTTTGAAAATTCTCCAATTATTTAGCGAATTGTGAATTTTTGAAAATTTTAGTTTTCGAATTGTGTAATACTCGAGCAAAAAAATAAATGAAAATAATAAACGTGTCAACGAATTTCTACAAAAATTAAACTAGATTTGCAAATCATCGTTTTATCAAACTATATGGAGTTTTTTGAAAATTCTCCAATTATTTAGCGAATTGTGAATTTTTGAAAATTTTAGATCTCGAATTGTGTAATACTCGAGATAAAAATTTAAAAAAATATATAAAACGCGTCTACTAAATTCTACAAAAATTAAATTAGATTTGCAAATCATCGTTTTATCAAACTAAATAGAGATTTTGAAGATTCACCAATTATTTCGCGAATTGTGAATTTTTGAAAATTTTAGATCTCGAATTGTGTAATACTCGAGTTAAAAATTAAAAAAAATATATAAAACGTGTCTACTAAATTCTACAAAAATTAAATTAGATTTGCAAATCATAGTTCTATGAAACTAAATGGAGATTTTGAAAATTCACCAATTATTTCGCAAGTTGTGAATTTTTTAAAATTAAATTAGATTTGCAAATCATCCTTCTATCAAATCATCGTTTTATCAAACTAAATGGATATTTTGAAAATTCACCTATTATTTCGCAAATTGTGAATTTTTGAAAATTTTAGATCTCGAATTGTGTAATACTCGAGTTAAAAATTAAAAAAATATATGAAACGTGTCTACTAAATTCTACAAAAATTAAATTAGATTTGCAAATCATTGTTTTATCAAACTAAATAGAGTTTTTAAAATCCACCGATTATTTCGCGAATTGTGAATTTTTGAAAATTTTAATTTTCGAATTGGGTAATACTCGAGCAAAAAAAATGATATAAAACGTATCGACGAATTTCTACAAAAATTCAATTAGATTTGCAAATCATTGTTTTGTCAAACTAAATGGAGTTTTTAGAAATCTACCGATTATTTCGCGAATTGTGCATTTTTGAAAATTTTAAATCTCGAATTGTGTAATACTCGAGTTGAAAATTAAAAAAATATATAAAACGTCTCTACTAAATTCTATAAAAATTAAATTATATTTGTAAATCATTGTTTTATCAAACTAAATAGAGTTTTTGTAAATCCACCGATTATTTCGTGAGCATTGAATTTTTAAAAATTTTAGTTTTCGAATTGGGCAACACTCGAGCAAAAAAAATAAAAAAATATATATAAAACGTGACGACGAATTTCTACAAAAATTAAATTAGATTTGCAAATAATCGTTATATCAAACAAATTCGAATTTTTAAAAATTTACCTATTATTTCGCAAATTGTGAATTTTTGAAAATTTTAGATCTCGAATTGTGTAATACTCGAGTTAAAAATTTAAAAAAATATATAAAACGGGTCTACTAAATTCTACAAAAATTAAATTAGATTTGTAAATCATCGTTTTATCAAACTAAATAGAGATTTTGAAAATTCACCAATTATTTCGCGAATTGCGAATTGCGAATTTTTGAAAATTTTAATTTTCGAATTGTGTAATACTCGAGTAAAAAAATAAAAGAAAATATAAAACGTGTCTACTAAATTCTACAAAAATTAAATTAGATTTTCAAATCATCGTTTTATCAAACTAAATAGAGTTTTCGAAAATCCATCAATTATTTCGTGAGAATTGAATTTATGAAAATTTTAATTTTCGAATTGTGTAATACTCGAGCAAAAAAATAAAAGAAAATATAAAACGTGTCTACTAAATTCTACAAAAATTAAATTAGATTTGCAAATCATCGTTATATCAAAATAAGTGCAGTTTTTGAAATCCGCCGATTATTTCAAGAAATTGTGAAATACTCGAGTGAAAAATTTAAAAAAATATTTATAAAACGTGTTGACGAAATTCTACAAAAATTAAATTAGATTTGCAAATCAACGTTTTATCAAATTAAGCAGAGGCGGCTCGTTATATAGAGCCAAAGCGCCATGGCACTAGCTGTAGCTTCAAGTTTAGAAAGAATTTTTAATTAATTCTTAAAACACTTTACACTTTTTCGCAAGTTACTAAATCTAGGAAGATAAATCGTTCTGTCTTGTTTCAAGAAGGAGGGGGGGGGGGGGCGGTATATTTATAATCGGCTCTACCATCAGCATGTTCCACGAGCCGCCACTGTGTATGAGATTTATTGAAACAAGGATGAATTTAACATCCTGAATCCGTAAGTGAAACATTCCATTTAGAATTTCAAAGTTGATGTCATTTCTGGTGAAATCGAAAATGCCACCAAATTTGCTTTTAGGTTAACTCTGCCGAAATTAAATAATGTAGGGGTGAACTGATTTCTATTGAATTCTATACAGGGCCTTGAATTGCAAAGCGGGCCATAGGGATTTACTTGTAAAATTTGAAATGTATTAATATTGGCTCCCCTTATTATTTGACAGTATCGCGGTCCTACATTATTTTTAAAGCTTTTTAAGCTGTTTAATTTGGTACCTTACCCAATGGTTTCTGCAGAGTATTAACCGAGATATTTGCAAAAAGCTTTACAACTATTTTTAATTAAAAACAAAGGTTTGCCATGAAATCATAATGGCGGATATTTCATTTTGTTGTTGTTTGGAAAAAGTGACAGTCGCTGTCACATTACGATTTACAACCGGCCGTGTATTCTACACAAGAAAAAGTATTTATAAGTTAATGGTTTTACATGGGAAATATTTTAGAAGTCTACGTGATTTGTTCAGTGTTGAAATAACGGAGAAGGCAATATTATTCAATGAGTATAAAAATAATGTACATTTTTGATATTGCAGAGAATACCAACGGCGAGCCTCTGCTTGTTCAAAGAGGAGCCGATCATCCCCTCCTCGTACATCCGGTACGTCCAGCCGACACTGAACTACACCATGATCTTCGACAAGAAGGGTACGCAGTACTTGAACAGGACGAGACACGGGTCGAAACACAGGAAGTTCGCGAATATGATGGACATGCGCGCCTTTTTGGTGAAGAAGGTGCACGTGCAGGACGACGGCAAGTGCAAGAACGTCCAGAAGAACTTCTGCAAGAAGATGCACCATCGAAAAAGGTTACCACACGAAATACGAACATTATGTAAAAAATTAATATAGCAAAGGGAAGACTGCATAGTTTTTTTTTCTTGTTTAATATTATTTTATTATTGATTATTTAATTGTCTCCGTGAGTTTGTGTCAGTATTTCCGAAGGTGAGAAAGCGGTATTTATTTCATTTGATAATACTAGTTTGTACAAATTTTCCTTTCGCCCCTGTGGGGTGTGCATTTCCGAGACCCGCCCGCTGTCACACCACTCTCGTCTTGTCTATACGTATTTTATTCAAGTAATATATTTAAATAGCTCCTGTACTTACCAATTCAGTGTGGCAGCCCATTTGTATTAAATGATATAATATATTAACCATTGTATATTTCTTATTTATTTTTTATAGTAAAAATGTCTAGACGCCAATTACAATGTTTTTTATATTTTTTTATTGTATGTATTTATGTCCGCTTAATTGGGGTCTATACGTTTCATGCAATTAAATTGCGTATATATTTACCAAAAATAAATGAGGTTAAAAATTGTATTTAAAGATTTTTTTGGTACATTGTATATATATATGATATTTCAAAAATGAAAAAAAAAACAATAAGCTAATCTCAATATTCATGTTATTTGTTATAAGATCTGTGCCATGTGTTTATGTAAACATTCCAAGACGAAATATCCATAAAAAATAAAATGAATTGAAAACAACCAAAAAAAAAACCGAATTTGTTTCTATCCGAACGCGAACGAAGAATCCTACAGCTCAAGGTAAGTCAAAAAAAATTAAACACTCTTTCCCTGGCTAATGCCAATGCGAATGTATAATCAAAATAAAACGGTCTTAAACAAATGTTATATTTTCCACGGCGAATAGTGAATTATACAAAAGAAATTTACATATAATTCAAATAAAATCAAATTTTTAAACAAATGTTATACCTTCCCTGGCTAATGCCACGGCGAATAGTGAATTATAAAAAATTGCATATAGCTATCTTAAACGAATGTTATATCAACAGTAGCAACGTGCAAATTCTTTTAGGCCAAGTTATGTTATGTTATTGATTTATCGAGAGGAGAAGGTCGTATATTTCTCCGAGGAGGTTTCGTGTATTACTAAGTGTGGCATTAAGGCAACGATCGACTTCCTTTCAAGCGTCATTTGACGGCAATTGGCCCGTGGAAAATCGCAAAACGGCAACGTTTTCGGTTCCCGCCGATTAGGGACGCTTTTCATCCGAACAATGACGTCCCCTTCTTCTGCATCTCGATACCTTCAAAGGGCCGTGGTGCACGCTAACCCTTTGTGGCGGTCTCAAGGTCTCCATTTCTAAAGGAAGGAATGCGTTCGTGCGGTATTATTTCAAACAGGATATCGACAGACAAAATATTCTTCATTCAGAAACGTGTAACAAGGAGGAATGTACAGAAAGTAACTTTTCTTTCACTAACTATAGTTCAGGTGGATCATTGAAAAAAATGCAGAAAACAGAAAGTAACTTTTCTTTAATAACTGTATACAACACTATTTTTTTACCACAATTTGTGTAAAAAAAGTGTTTTATTCGGTGATTATATTGTGAATTACAACGTAGTAACGGTCACAATCATCATCATGATTAACTTTTCTTTCATTAACGATATTTTAAAGTATTGAAAAATGCAGAAAAATTGCGTTTTGAAGATGGAAACACAAACTCGCTCAGTTCCTATTTTTGACAGTTGTTGATATTACAATGAGTAGACAGAAATTAATCATCAGGGCGGCAAAATGTGCAGAATGCAAAAATCTTTAATTAATCCCTAAAGAATCCAAAAATTATTGAAAAATGTAAAAAAAAAATATTTTTTTTAAGATAAAAACACGCGCTCTCAATTTAAATTTTTCATAGTACATAACTCAATAATGCGTTGAAAGAAATTTACCATTTAAGCATTTAAATATGCAAAATGTAAAGAATATTTTTTAAATTTATATTATTATTAAAAATATGACAAAATTGCGTTTCTAAGACAAAAACTCCGCGTCGCACAATTTTATGTTTTGGCAGTTGATAACTCTACAACGCGCTGATAAATAAATGATACTTAAGCATCGTAATGTGCGTAATGTAGAAATCTTCAAATTGTCCCCAAAGAACTTTCCAAAAATTATTTAAAAATGTAAAAAAATATGTTTTTTTTAAGATAAATACACACGCGCGCTCAATTTTAATTTTTGACAGTTCACAACTCGATAATGCGTTGAAAGAAATTTAACATTTAGTCGTATAAATATGCGAAATGTAAAGATATTTAAATAATCTTTGAAAAATTATTTAACAATTTGACAAAATTGCCTTTTTAAGAGAAAAACTCGGCGTCTCACAATCTCATGTTTTGTCAGTTAATAACCTTATAACGCGCTGATAAGGAAATGATACTTAAGCATCGTAATATCCGTAATGTAGAAATCTTTAAATTGTCCCCAAAGAACTTTCCAAAAATTATTTAAAAATGTAAAAAAATAATTTTTTTTAGATAAAAACACGCGCGCTCAATATTGATTTTTGACAGTTCATAACTCGATAATTCATTTAAAGAAATTTATCATTTAATCGTTTAAATATGTGAAATCTAAAGATATTTGAATAATCTTTGAAAAGTGATTTCAAAATTATTGAAAATTTTTTTAAGAGAAAACCTCGGCTTCTCCCAATTTCATATTTTGGCAGCTGATAACTTAATCACCCGCTGATAAGGAAATGATACTTCATCGTAATGTGCGTAATGTAGAAATGTTTAAATTGCCCCCGAAAAACTTAAAAAATTATTTAAAAATGTAAAAAAATTATGTTTTTTTTTTAAGATAAAAACACGCGCGCTCAATTTTAATTTTTGACAGTTCATAACTCGATAATGCGTTGAAAGAAATTTATCATTAAATCGTTTAAAAATGCGAAATGTAAAGATACTGGAATAATCTTTGAAAAATGATTTCAAAATTGTTGAAAAGTTTGACAAAATTGCGTTTTTTAAGAGAAAAATTCGGCGTCGCACAAACTTATATTTTGGCAGTTGATAACTCTATAAAGCGCCGATAAAAAATTAAACTTTATGCATCAAAATGTGCGTAATTTCAAAATCTTTAAATGATCCTTAAGGGTTTTTTCGAAAAAATATTACAAAATGCAACAAAAATGCATTTTTAAAAGATAAAAAAAGGACTTAAAATTATTTTTCTTTTACTTGTGCTTCTGATTTTAATTATTACACCAGGGTTTTTGATTTTTTTTGTTCTATATTTTAGATCTTTGGCCTGTATTTTCGATTTTTTTGTTCCAAATTTTTGATTTTTTGCCTAAATTTTCTTTATTTTGGCCTAAATTTTCTTTAAATAAGCGTTATTTTGGCATAAATTTTTGATTTTTTGGTCCGCATTTTTGATTTTTTCGCCTGAATTTTTGATTTTTTACACTATATTTTAGATGAAATTTTAAACCTGTATTATTGATTTTCATAAGAGAATTTTTGATTTTTTGGCCTATATTTTGAATTTTTACCTGTATTTTCGATTTTGTTGGTCCAAGTTTGTCGTAAATTTTCCCTATTTTGGCCTCCGGTTCCTTTATTTTTGACTAAATTTTCGATTTATAAAATTTTGCGATTTTTTTTATCGGCATTTTCTATTTTTAGGCCAAAATTTTTTATTTAAGATCGAATTTTTTGATTTTATTTTATCCAAGTTTGGCGTAAATTTTCCCTATTTTGGCCTCCGGTTCCTTTATTTTTGACTAAATTTTCAATTTATAAAATTTTGCGATTTTTTTTATCGGCATTTTTTATTTTTAGGCCAAATTTTTTTATTTAAGATCGATTTTTTTTATTTTTTGTCCTATATTTTAGATTTTTTAACCGTTGTTATTGATTTATATGCGGGAATCGTTGTTTTTTCTCGTATTTTCGAATTTTCTGGTTACAGTTTTTTAATTTTTGCTCTTTATTTTAGAAAATTTAACTTGAATTATTGTTTTTAATGGGAGATTTTATTTTTTTTACATTTAGGTCATTATTTTCGAATTTTTAGTCGGAAACTTATTTTGAGCTAATTATTTTTGATTTTTGAATTTTTGCTGTTTATTTTAGATAATTTAACTTGAATTATTATTTTTTATGCGAGATTTTATTTTGGCCATTATTTTCGAATTTTTAGTCGGAAACTTATTTTGATCAAAAATAAATATTTGATTTTTAGGCCAGAACTTTTGGTCAAAATTTTTGATTATTTGCCCTTTATTTTGGATTAATTTTTTTTAACGTGAATGATTGATTTTTATGAGCGAATCTTTGATCATTCAAGTATTGTGATCGTAAAAATTCATTCAAAAATTGTTTTAACAAAAATATCAGTTTTGAGGGCCCTGAAGACTATACCAACCATTTAAAAAAAATGTAAATGTGTCTTTATTTTAGATTATTTAACCTGAATTATTGTTTTCTATGCGCGATTTTTATTATTTTTGGATTTTGGCCATTATTTTCGAATTTCTAGTCGGAAACTTATTTTAAACTAATTATTTTTGAGGCTGAAAATTGCATTTTTTTTTCTTTCACTGGAAATTTTAATTTCATGCTTTGCATTTTTCATTTTCAGAATATCAGGATTTTTGATTTTTAGGCTTATATTTTAGATATTTGGCTTGTATTTCCGATTTTTACTGCCCCAATTTTTTGATGTTTTCGTCAAAAATGTTCTTTATTTAGGCTTAAATTTTTGATTTTTTGGTGCACATTTTTATTTCTAGGTCCGAATTTTTGTATTTTTGACCTATATTTTACATTCAATTTTTTAACCTGATTGATTTTTATGAGCGAATTTTTAATCTTTTGGGAAAGTATTATGACCGCAAAAATTTTTCAAACATCCTTTATTTTGACTTAATTTTCGATTTTTTTTTGTCCGAATTTTTTATTTTTAGGTCCGAATTTTTGGTTTAAACTTTTGATTTTTTGTCCTAATTTTGGATAATTTTTTTAACCTGAATTATTGATTTTTGTGAGCTAATTTTTGATCATTTAGGAAAGTATTGTGATCGTGAAAATTTTATCAAATTTTTTTTTAACGAATAATCCGTTTTGTTGCCGATTTCCGATCATTTTTGGAAGAAAAAAATTGTGTAAGTGTATCTTTGTGCTTTGTATCTCAATACAGCAATTAACAATAAACTTCGAACATAAATATTATTAGATAATTGGAAGAACTGATAAGCTTTTGGTAAAATTTCTTACACCGCAAATTTTCAATTATTTGTTCTTTTTATTTGAAGAGTATTTTATTGTATCCTACAGTATACTATAAGAGGTTAGGCTGTGAAAACAATAACAAATTCTTTAATAGTTTTAGTAAATTACAAGTCACACATTATACAATCAACATTGATTACATTTTCGTTGGTAAACATGCACTGTTGTCTTCTTCTCGACCTATTTATACCTGGGGGCGGGTGGCGCTTTTCTGTCGCACATTGCTTGCAAGAAAGCTACAAAAATTAAAATCCTTATTTACACATTCAATGAAATTTCTAACGCAAATAAAAAAAAAATTGGGAATAAAGGATTTTTTTGTATAGATTTGGTCAAACATTGTTTCGCACCACATTCAATGAGATTCCTTACGAGAATAAATGATTTGGTCTTCACATTTCCCACCTAATCAACTCAATCTCCCATTTGATTCATGAACACGTTTCCGAATCCGTAATAACACCCACGGCCTTCATAGATGTAAATAAAACATGATCATAACACTGTCGCGGTCGAAACAATGCGATTTGTCATTTATGCACTTACGAACGTATTCGATTTCTCCTTCGTCATTTTCCTCTGGTAAACAATCGGCGAAGAGTTCATCTACTTCTGCATCACTCAATTTTTCACCTGAAATAATGAAGACGCGTACAGAATTTCTACGCCGGAAGAAGCCACAGTTTCCTGTTTATTCGCACTTATTGTTGCCAAAAACCCATTACCTAAGAAAAGCAGACTGTGTTTCAATTCTCCGGTCAACATTTTCCCGTTCTCCTTCTTGTCGTACAATTTACAACACTCGATGAAGTCCTCGTAGAATCCCATGTCTGGCGTTTCTTTCTTTAAAGTCCGCATTATTCCCATACATTCGTCTAAGGTGAAGAACTTTTCACCTGCAACAGATGAAGAATGCTTCATTTATATTTTGCACTCTTCATCAGCCCTTCTACGTCCATTTCTGGACTATTTTCTTCCAGTGATTTTGTATCTTTGACTATCTGATACCAATTTTTCTGTATCCTTTTTTGATGTCTACCCATCTTGTTGGTGGTAATTTGTAATTATGATTTAAAAATACTATTTTCGACCTTCGAAATAAATTCTGGCCTCAAGCTTTACTGTACATAGTTCTTCGAAAGATGCGATTCTTGCTGATTATTAACAATAATTACCTGGTTTTTTTGTTACTCCCAATTCCTCAAGACGCACCAAGCTCGGATTCATGTTGCAAGCCCTCAAGAGCTTTGCTAACAGATAGGCGTCCAATTTCTCCGGTTCAGATTCATAAAGGCTAAAGGCGAATTTAAACGCTAAAAATTTGGAAATTAATAAATTATGGATCAAAAAGTTGATGGGAGGCAATAAGGGTTCAGTTTAGTGTACTTGCCTTCTGTTTCTTTGACCGTAAGTCCCTCACCCGACTGCAAATAGAGAAATACATTCTGAACTTGTCTTACGCAGATAAGAAATGCATTCAACGATTTAGACATTAGTAAAAAAAATCATTATTGAAGAAATTAGCTGCAAAAGCTCAGGATTCATGGAAAAACAATGTGGCTATGATTTTCCATAAAAACAATTGCCATATCCTTGGTTGGAACAAGGCGGCAACATTCAAAACTTCTCTTATGAAGATAAAAAAATGCGTTCAATGATTTAGAAATTTGTAAAAAAATCATTTTTGAAGAAATTAGCTGCAAAAGCTCAGGATTCATGGAAAAAAAATGTGGCTATGATTTTCCATTAAAACAATTGCCATATCCTTGGTTGAAACAAGGCGGCAACATTCAAAACTTCTCTTACGAAGATGAAAAATGCGTTCAATGATTTAGAAATTTGTAAAAAAAATCATTTTTGAAGAAATTAGTTGCAAAAGCTCAGGATTCATGGAAAAACAATGTGACTATGATTTTCCATAAAAACAATTGCCATATCCTTGGTTGAAACACGGCAGCAACATTCAAAACTTCTCTTATGAAGATAAAAAAATGCGTTCAATGATTTAGAAATTTGTAAAAAAATCATTTTTGAAGAAATTAGCTGCAAAAGCTCAGGATTCATGGAAAAACAATGTGACTATGATTTTCCATAAAAACAATTGCAATATCCTTGGTTGAAACAAGGCGGCAACATTCAAAACTTCTCTTACGAAGATAAAAAATGCGTTCAGTGATTTAGAAAATTCTAAAAAAATCATTTTTGAAGAAATTAGCTTCAAAAACTCAGGATTCATGGAAAAACAATGTGACTATGATTTTCCATAAAAACAATTGCCATATCCTTGGTTGAAACACGGCAGCAACATTCAAAACTTGTCTTACGAAGATAAAAATAATGCGTTCAATGATTTAGAAATTTGTAAAAAAATCATTTTTGAAGAAATTAGCTGCAAAAGCTCAGGATTCATAGAAAAATAATGTGACTATGATTTTCCATAAAAACAATTGCTATATCTTTGGTTGAAACAAGGCAGCAACATTCAAAACTTCTCTTACGAAGATAAAAAATGCGTTCAATGATTTAGAAATTTGTAAAAAAATCATTTTTGAAGAAATTAGCTGCAAAAGCTCAGGATTCACGGAAAAATAATGTGACTATGATTTTGCATAAAAACAATTGCCATATCCTTGGTTGAAACAAGGCGGCAACATTCAAAACTTCTCTTACGAAGATAAAAAATGCGTTCAATGATTTAGAAATTTGTAAAAAAATCATTTTTGAAAAAATTAGCTGCAAAAGCTCAGGATTTACGGAAAAACAATGTGACTATGATTTTCCATAAAAACAATTGCCATATCCTTGGTTGAAACACGGCGGCAACATTCAAAACTTCTCTTACGAAGATAAAAAATGCTTTCAGTGATTTAGAAATTTGTAAAAAAATCATTTTTGAAGAAATTAGCAGCAAAAGCTCAGGAGTCATGGAAAAACAATGTGACTATGATTTTCCATAAAAAACAATTGCCACATCCTTGGTTGAAATAAGGCAGCAACATTCAAAACTTCTCTTACGAAGATAAAAAATGCGTTCAGTGATTTAGAGATTTGTAAAAAAATTATTATTGAAGAAATTAGCTGCAAAAGCTCAGGATTAATGGAAAAACAATGTGGCTATGATTTTCTATTAAAAAACAATTGCCATATCCTTGGTTGATACAAGGCGGCAACATTCAAAACTTCTCTTACGAAGATGAAAAATGCGTTCAATGATTTAGAAATTAATAAAAAAATCATTATTGAAGAAATTCGCTGCAAAAGCTCAGAATTTACGGAAAAACAATGTGAGTATGATTTTCCATTAAAACAATTGCCATATCCTTGGTTGAAATACGGCGGCAACATTCAAAACTTCTCTTACGAAGATAAAAAATGCGTTCAATGATTTGGAAATTTGTAAAAAAATCATTTTTGAAGAAATTAGCTGCAAAAGCTCAGGATTCGTGAAAAAAGAATGTGGCTATGATTTTTCATAAAAACAATTGCAATATCCTTGGTTGAAACAAGGCGGTAACATTCAAAACTTCTCTTACGAAGATAAAAAATGCGTTCAATGATTTAGAAATTTGTAAAAAAATCATTTTTGAAGAAATTAGCTGCAAAAGCTCAGGATTCATGGAAAAACAATGTGGCTATGATTTTCCATTAAAACAATTGCCTTATCCTTGGTTGAAACACGGCGGCAACATTCAAAACTTCTTTTACGAAGATGAAAAATGCGTTCAATGATTTAGAAATTTGCAAAAAAATCATTTTTGAAGAAATTAGCTGCAAAAGCTCAGGAGTCATGGAAAAACAATGTGACTATGATTTTCCATAAAAAACAATTGCCACATCCTTGGTTGAAACAAGGCGGCAACATTCAAAACGTCTCTTACGAAGATAAAAAATGCGTTCAGTGATTTAGAAATTTGTAAAAAAATCATTTTTGAAGAAATTACCTGCAAAAGCTCAGGATTCATTAAAAAACAATGTGGCTATGATTTTCCATAAAAACAATTGCCATATCCTTGGTTGAAACACGGCAGCAACATTCACAACTTCTCTTACGAAGATAAAAAATGAGTTCAGTGATTTAGAAATTTGTAAAAAAATTATTATTGAAGAAATTAGCTGCAAAAGCTCAGGATTCATGGAAAAACAATGTGACTATGATTTTCCATTAAAACAATTGCCGTATCCTTGGTTGAAACAAGGCGGCAACATTCAAAATTTCTGTTACGAAGATTAAAATGCGTTCAATGATTTAGAAATTTGTAAAAAAAAAACATTTTTGAAGAAATTAGCTGCAAAAGCTCAGGATTCATGGAAAAATAATGTGACTATGATTTTCCATAAAAACAATTGCCACATCCTTGGTTGAAACAAGGCGGCAACATTCAAAACGTCTCTTACGAAGATAAAAAATGCTTTCAGTGATTTAGAAAATTGTAAAAAAATTATTATCGAAGAAATTAGTTTCAAAAGATCAAAATCTATAAAAAACACAATGCGTTTACGATTCCCCGGCCATGTTCTCAATTTGATAGTAGTAGCTAGTACACGCATTCTTCTTGAAGAAATTTTTTTGCCCACCACATTTCTTGCGTTTTAGAAAAGCTTCACAATATCATCACTGCCACCAACAATCAACAATAGCACAGAATCCATTTTTGCTTCAAAGATTTGCACAGCACTCACTATTTCAAAACTCTTACCATGATTGCAGATTGGTTCTGGTTAGGGTATTAAGGACGCACAAGTGGACTGCCAAAACGGTGTCAATCTTTTTATACCGATATACCGGTGGGACGTTTGGGGGGCGAAGGGGACGAACCGCAATGCAGATCCCCACCTCTTGCACGGAAACATTTTTTTTTAGTTCTTTTTTTTCCATTTACCTCGAAAGTATTTTCGGACATGCGATGCTGAATCAAAGCCAACATCAAATTACGCGCCTCGGATTTCTATCAGGTGTACTAATAATAATAATAATAATAATAGCTTATATAAATTTAATGTACATCTATAAGAAATAATAATAATTATTATTATTATACAGGGTGAGTCGGGAGGAACGGACCAAACTACATGAGTGTATTGTACACGTGAAAATAATGTAAAAAAAACTCAATTGTTGTTATCCGATTTTTATTTGTTTTATAGCGCAATTAAAAATAAACAACATTTCATGTATTAACGTTTTGGTAATCATTCAATTCAATTAATTTATTGGTGTTAAGTAGAGTACATACAGCGTTCTTATAATAAATTTTCAAAAATACCACCATTCACCTCCACATTTTCTGATTCGTCTTCGAAGGGCGCCTGTAATTAAAAATGGTTATCTGAAATGCTATGTTCGAGGCTCAAAAATATTTTATAACTTTGTTGCTCTCATCATGTGTCGTAGACGAAGCAGAAAATGTTTAGAGTTGAATGGCGGTATTTTTGAAAATTTATTATAAGAACGCTGTATGTACTCCACTTAACACCAATAAATTAATTGAATTGAAAATTCACCTCCCTCTGGTGAACTATCTCCGAGCACGTCAATAAATTTAAAAATATAGTTCCAATAATAATAATAATGGTAATAATCAATCCAATATGTGTGGATTTTTCGAAACCGTTCGACGTAAATATAACTGGAGTCCAATTAAAACGTTACTTCCAGTGGCCTGACATGCGTAATTCCAGCCAAAAATATATTAATGATTGTGAAATTGGCCTAGTATCAAAATATGATCGTGTCTCACTAAAATTAAAAGTTCAACACAACTCCCACCGCGACCTGAGGCCATTTGAAATGGTACATCATATCGTTTACATCGCCCTAGAAAATGTTGAATTGATGCGTCTTCCAAATATACTTAATTCTATAAATTACGTTCATACCGAACTTCACGGATAATTTGAAAATACCGCAATTGAAGAATTATTCGAGCTTGAGCTTTCAGCATCCGACACGCGTTCATTCCACAAGTATTAGAAATAGTGATGTCATCATTTGTTAAAGTATTTTTCCAATATTTTTGAAATTTGAAAAAATATCGAAAAAAAAAATAAAAAACAGTTAAGGTAACATCCAGAAAATTTTATGGAAAGCGTTCGGTTCTTCGAATTGTTAAATGAAGCTTATATTATTAGTTTTAAAGTATTTAGTAGGTTTTGAAATACAGACAAAAAAATGGTTGGAACTGGCGTTGAAATTTCGCATTCGAAAAAAATCACGATTGTAATACAAGCAAATTTTGGCCAAAATAGGGAATGCTCTAAACTTTAAGGCTCATCCACAAAGTCCTAAAGTATGTACTTGTTACATAAATAGCTATTGAAAAAATCAAAATATCCAAATATTTCCGAAATCAAACAAATTGAAAATACAGACCAAAGATCGAAAATATAGGTCAAAATTCTAATCTAAAAATTTAAAAAAACCAAACTTTCACGCATAAAAATCAATAATTCAGGTTAAAAAATCTCAAACATAGGCCAAAACTAAAATCGAAAACCAAAACACCGAAAACTTGTGCCTAAAAATAAAAATGCATATCAAAAAATTAAAATTTTCAACAAGCAAATGTTGGCTAAAAAAAGAATATTTGTAAAAATAAAAATTTGGAACAAACAAATTGAAAATACCGACCTAAGATCGAAAATATAGGTCAAAATTCAATATTCTGATCTAAAAATTAAAAAAATCAAACTTTCGCGCATAAAAATCAATAATTCAGGTTAAAAAATCTCAAACATAGACCAAAAAAATAATCGAAAACAGACCAAACACCGAAAACTTCTGCCCAAAAATAAAAATGCATAGCAAAATATTGAAATTTTCAACAAGCAAATGTTGGCTAAAATAAAGAATATTTGTAAAAATAAAAATTTGAAACAGACAAACTGAAAACACAGACCAAAGTTCTGAAATATATCGTTTCATAATTACAGACCTAAAATAACAAAAATTTCAATTGATTTGTTTTGTAAAACAATCATTTCGTGAACAATATTTTCAAATAAAAGATGTTCAATATTTTGTTGCCTTAGTATTTTTCATATTCAAACAAATTTTGGAAAAAAAAAACTGCTAAGATAAACACCCACTTCCGGTGTGAGAAATTTCACCAAAACCTTTTCAGTATAAGATAAGATTTATGTTCAAAGTTTAATGTTAATTACTGTATTAATTTTTGAGATACTGCACAGGCACACACACACAAAGACTCAAAAAAAAATTCAAAAAATCTTAGAAATCGTCTCGAGGGACATCGAAACGGATATTTCCGTAAAAAAATTCACGATCATAATACTTTCCCGTACTTTGTAACGGAGAAAGTAAAAACCTGAAACATTAGTTTTGTGAAAAGTGTATGTACTTTGAAGTAATTATTTTTGTTAGTTAAATAATAATAATAATAATAGATTTATTAACGGAAAATCTCCTTTTACAAAATTACTTAAAACAAAAATAAAAACATATTGTAAATGTAACGAGAATTTTTTTTTTACAGAAATAAGGTAATTTACATATAAAAATAAATTGCACTAAAAATCACATAAATAGCAATGACGAACCGAACATGTTAAAATAAATATAAACAAAATAAAATAAAACGGGTAAAAATTGCACAGCTAAAATAATATATAAATAAATAATATTATTGATAAAATTTTAAAAACAAGTCCAGATCCATGCGTTTGATGCGGTTCTTAAATTCTAAGAATGACTCCGGAAATAAATCACAGTTTGAATGACCGCATAAAATATTTATAAATGCCATCATGCGATTGATTGGCAAGTTTTTCGCAAAATTGTCATTTAATTTTTGTTAAAAGGGATCTCCCGTTTATGAATAAATAAATAAATAAATGAAATGTCTTCAGTTAATGTTTCAAGTTTTCAATTTTCAATTTGGCTTCCCCCACCACTAGTGGACCGCCTGGGCTCCAAATAACATACAGTGCAGCGCTGAGTGGTTTTGTGAGAATACATATGAACGAGTGACGGCTCGCGGGGTGACTCATGGTACGGCCGATTGTTGGTTGTAGAGATCACACCTATCTGTATTACCACCTCTGCTACCTCGGCCGTACCGTGAGTCACCCCGCGAGCCGTCACTAATATAAACAAGCGTTGCGAAGATCCAACCATTCTCATTAGATCTTGAGAACAAATTGATGATCACAGGAGGTAATCATCGCATTTCCCAATGCCAACCAGGTTTACACTTGCTCAAATCACACCTGAGATTTCGTGGCGATGCTTTCATTAATCAATGCAGAACGTGAGCGGTTTTTATGCCATTAATTAAGGACTAAACGCCCGATTAGTATTAATTTATGCGGCATGTTCTATCGTTTTGCTTAATGCACACATTCGCTCACCGTTGTGATGACAGATGCTATAATTTAGTAATAAATCATTTAAACTAGCCACAATAAATATTTTTTTCTCATAATTACCGTTGGGAATGTGAATTCAACCTTTAGTGCGGTGTCAGAGCCGTCTTGAGGTTTTTTTGATGCCTTGGGCACTGGTTAAAAAAAAAAGATTTTTCAGACTTTCAACGGCCGTAGCGGCTAAACGAAGAATCCAAATCGAACGCGGATTTTAAATCTGTGCTTCTTGGGTGCAAATTAATTGGATTCAATTAAAATAGGTGATTTTAAATTTTTGTCGAAAACGTGAAATTCGATAGAAAGATCCCTTCAAGACGCCTCGGAAAATGTACTTTCGCAAGAGCAAATGTCAATTTGCAGCTATCTTCAATAGTAAAAAAATTAGCGTGTCACCATAAACATTTTAGAAAATTAAAAAAAAAAATCGATTTTTCAGACTTTAAACGGCCGTAGCGGCTAAACGAAACCTCCAAATTAAACGCGGTTTTCAAATCCGTGCTTCTCATGTGCAAATTAGTCGGATTCAATTAAAATTGGCGTTTTAAATTTTTTGACGAAAACCTGAAAAACTACCCAAGGGTCCCCCCTTCTTACTTTTGCTCAAAAATTGGCGTTGAAATGATTTCCTGAAGAAACCAAAGGTTCGATTCGGGGTTTCTATACATCATCGGAAAGATCGCCTCAAGACCCTTCAGAAAATGTACTTTCGCAAGAACAGATGTCAATTTGAAGCCCGTGACGCGTCTGCAAAGAAAACTTGAAAATGGAAAAAAAAGAAAAAATCAACTTCATCGTAGGCCATCATTTTTTTTTATCATAAAATCGATTCGCGTTAAAAAAAAATTAGCTAGCTAAATTAGCAAAAAAGTTTTAAAATTTTAGAAAAAATTCGATTTTTCAGACTTTGAATGGCTATTTAAAAACGAATGCAGTTTGAAAATCTATGCTCTTTCTATAAAAATTAGTCGGATTGGCAATTTACAGCTTTAGCCCAAATTTTGTATACAAGTTCATCTTCGTCGAGGACAAATTTCGATTACCTTTTTTTTCAAGTAAATACAATAAATAGTTAACGCCGGCGATCATAATATTTTTATAAGGAAGAATTTACAGTCCTTAATCTCTCTATTAATCTCGTCGTGGTTGTCGTCACTCGAGTTCTATGATTTATTTCTGGTAATAAAAGGCGAATTAACACGGCCGTAACTCAAAGGCTGAAGGCCTCGTCACATAAAATGGTCACTAGGCAAATCGCCCCATTACAAAAATACATTCTAACTAACGCGCATACTTAGTCTTTACCGACTTAAGCTGGAGGTGTTGTTGTTGGCGTTTTATTGTCTTAACGCATAACTGTGAAGAATTCTTTCACAGATTTATTAAATTATCCATAGCAAAGGCTGAAAGATATCTAGGCAATTGCCTCTTGAGGTCATTTGTAAAAGTGACTCAATAAATGTATTGCCTCTCTTTCTCTCTTAATAGTAACTGATTTTTTTTAACAGAGTTAGCTTTGATTTAACTTGAGGCTCAAAAAAATATAAAAATAATTGCCACAATCGTGAAAATATACGGATTTACTCAAAATCAATTCTACTACAACAAGATTCCTTAAAAATCCGAAGACTTTCCTTTTTCAGATTTCAAAATAATTCCATGTGAACAAAACATTGTTGAAATTTTGAAGTTGTTCAATTTCCTAGGGCACAAAAAAATATAAAAATAATTGCGACAAGTGTGAAAATTTACAGATTTATTCAAAATCAATTCTACTGCAAAATTCCTTAAATATCCGAAGACTTTCCTTTTTCAGATTTCAAAATAATTCCACGAGAAAACAAATTGTTAAAATTCTGAAGTTGCTAAATTGCCCAGTGCTCAAAAATAAATATAAAAACAATTGCCACAAACGTGAAAATTTACAGATTTACACAAAATTAATTCTACTGCAAGATTCCTTAAAAATCCGAAGACTTTCCTATTTCAGATTTCAAAATAATTCTACGTGAACAAAAATTGTTGAAATTTTGAAGTTGTTCAATTGCCCAAAGCTCAAAAAATATAAAAACAATTGCCACAAGAGTGAAAATTTACAAATTTACTCAAAATCAATTCTACCACAAGATGCCTTAAAAATCCGAAGACTTTCCCTCACCAAATTTCAAAATAATAACACGAGAAAACCAATTGTTGAAATTCTGAAGTTGTTAAATTGCCTAGGGTTCAAAAAAATAAAAACAATTGTCACAAACGTGAAAATTAACAGATTTACTCAAAATCATTTCTACTACAAAATTCCTTAAAAATCCGAAGATTTTCCTTCTCCAGATTTCAAAATAATTCCTCGTGAACAAAAAATTGTTGAAATTCTGAAGTTGTTCAATTGCCTAGCGCTCAAAAAATATAAAAACAATTACCACAAGCTTGAAAATTTATAGATTTACTCAAAATTAATTCTACCACAATTCTCCTTAAAACTCCGAACTTTTCTTTTTCAGATTTCGAAATTATTCCACTTGAACAAAAAATTGTTGAAATTCTGAAGTTGTTCAACTGCCCAGGGCTCAAAAAAATATGAAAACAATTGCCACAAGCATGAAATTTTACAAATTTACTCAAAATCAATTCTACTACAAGAGTCCTTAAAAATACGAAGACTTTCCTTAACCAAATTTCAAAATAATTGCACGAGAAAACAAATTGTTGAAATTCTGAAGTTGTTCAATTGCCTAAGGCTCAAAAATATATAAAAACAATTGCCACAAATGTGAAAATATACAGATTTACGCAAAATCAATTATACTACAAGATTCTTGAAGACTTTCCTTCACTAGATTTCAAAATAATTGCACATGAACAAAAATTGTTGAAATTTTGAAGTTGTTCAATTGCCTAAAGCTCAAAAAATATAAAAACAATTGCCACAAGAGTGAAAATTTACCAATTTACTCAAAATTAATTCTACCACAAGGTTCCTTAAAAATCCGAAGACTATACTTCAGCGGATTTCAAAATAATTGCACGAGAAGACAAATTGTTGAAAAAATTTACAGATTTACTCAAAATTAATTTTACCACAGATTCCTTGAAACTCCTAAGACTTTCCTCCACCATATTTCAAAATTACTACACGTGAACAAAAATTGTTAAAATTTTGAAGTTGTTCAATTACCCAGAGCTCGAAAAATATCAAAACAATTGCCACAGGCGTGAAAAATTACAGATTTATTCAAAATCAAATCTACCACAAGATTTCTTAAAAATCCAAAGAGTTTCCTTCACCGGATATCAAAATAATTGCACGAGAAGACAAATTGTTGAAATTCTGAAGGCTCAAAAATATATAAAAACAATTGCCACAAATGTGAAAATATACAGATTTACTCAGAATCAATTATACTACAAGATTCTTTAACAATCTGAAGACTTTCCTTCACTAGATTTCAAAATAATTGCACGTGAACAAAAATTGTTGAAATTTTGAAGTTGTTCAATTGCCCAGGGTTAAAAAAATATAAAAACAATTGCGGTAACCGTGCAATTTTGCAGATTTACTTAAAATTAAATCTACCACAAGATTCCTTAAAAATCCGAAGAATTATTTCTGTATCACAGATGGTTCGTCAAGTCTCAGAGCTAAGGTGAAGAAAAACATTTCAATGCTGCCAACTTGAAAAAATAAATTGCCCCAACGTTACTTTATTGGACGAGTATCGTAATGAAATGAGATTTATGATATTGTTCTGGGTGCTGCAACAGATACACGGTGTATCGTTTCAAGTGTGCCAAACGAAAACAGGACGTGGATGATGTTACTTTAAACAAAAACGTTCAAATGAACAAATGTTTTCGAAATAAATAATGGTAAAGATTTTTCGATCGGTTTAAAATCTATTAAATTTCCAAAAAATTGCTTCAAATTTTAGATGATTTTCCACTTGCGCAAAGGCTTATCTATCAGGAAATAGAATGTTTAGCCAATTTATGATGTTTCTAACATATTGGGGTGGTGCACCATCGTGTTGGAACCAGATCCTAAGCCGTTGTGCAAGTGACAAATCATCTAAAATTGCTTCAAATTCACGGAAAATTAACGGAACTCCTGTTTACGTTTGGCACACTAGAAACGATATACCCTGTATATTGTGGACTCAAAATATAATAGCAACTTTTATAGTTGAAGTATTTTATTCCAAATACACCGCAATTCCTTTAAAGAAAGAAAATAGTAAATACAGCTTGGAATAATTGAATTTTTAAATATTTAGACAGCAGAAGCATTTTATTTTCACGAGTGGAGCATGACTTGCTCTTATAATAATTAACGGGATATAATTTCCAGTTAAATCAATTTCCAGGAAGATAATCATTATCACCATGCAAATATTTAAATGGATGAAATGGAATGTGTATTAAGAATTTTTTCGGCCGAGCGCTAATAAAATCGGCAATATGTGTTAATGAGCCGAAAAGTGTTAAAAACTGCTTAAAGTACTTATACAGATTGTGACCTTGTACGGTGATAATTTATGGTAATAATCGACCTCATTATTAGAGGTAAATTGTAAAAAAAGGCTATACTTAATAAAACCCATCCAAAATGAACTGATATTTGACATACCGCTAAAAAAATGAGATATCAGAGCTGTAATCGAAATGACAGCACCCAAAACTTAATTTATTAAAAATTAATTAGAAAAATTGTAAAAAAATGATCGCCGCTAGAATTGGCTTAAAAATTTCAAAATCCATCCTGAAGTAACTCATTTTTGTATAGCTAAATGAATCAGTAGAGTTTATTATTATTATTATTATTATACATGCAATTTTCGATAAAACTATCATTATCAAAAGAATATTCGCAGTGTTTCGTAATCGTATCGCGGTTCAAAAAAGTAAGTATATAAAATTCTGAAGGAATGTAGATATCCAAATCATCTAGGCTATTAAACCGAAGTAAAAATTATGAGTTTGTTTTTCCCTATTTCCCATATTTGAATACGTCGAAGGAATATTAATGTGGAAAAGAAAACAAAAAGGGTGGGGGAGATGGCCCGTCCGGAGGGGAACGACCGCCCCGAGATAACAAATGGATTCCGACGAAAAAATATTTGACGTTTTATCAGTTTTATGTGGCGGGTTATTAATTTTATATAAATCAATACGGTATACCGGGAGGGAAACAAAGGGGACATAATGATCCGATGATTTATTACGAAACGGTGCACACAATTGATTTAATTGGCCGCAATGGAAAATAATGAAAATATTTTAAGGTAAGTGGCACGGACCACCGCCGTCTCCACCTTGATCGTAGATAGAAGGAGAATTATGAAGAAAATATTCCATTTCGACTTTTTGGCTTATCGATTTTTATCCGACCATTAGTATTAATGAGACGAAACGCTGGAGTGGATGGATGGATGGATGATGGATATTATTATCCCCATAAAAATAATACCGCTCGTTTGGGGGAAATTAAATTTTAAGTAATTTACACCGGGCCCGTACAAATATAACACCTCGTAAACGTAGGCGCTTTTGGCTCCTCTATCAAACCAAACACTAATTAGGATTGTGATTTCGGCGTTTCTTTATGGCGCCACTCGCTCCTCTTGCTTCTGATCTTCTCATCTTTGGTGCATACCGATGACGTCCAGTGATAACTCTTTCCTCCGTTTTGATTTAACACCGACAACTTATTCTCTACCGATAATTGGTGATGAAACTTCTACCAATTAAGGGAGACACGCGATGCCAGCATCCAGCGTCCTTCAATAACCAAAAGCGTGGATGTGTCACTTTGCTTACTTATTTGCTTTGATGTAGAATCCGTTGTAATTATTTGATCAATGCTTGTTGAATACGAACATTTTCTAGTAATCTAAAAATTGCTAGAGTTAGAGGGGAATTCCTACCGCTAGAACCAAAAGGTAAGGCCCGAAAAAAATCATGTCAACAGACAAGGTGTTAATATATATTCTCACACTAACATAAGCCTTATTGGACAATCCAAAGAATTGAAAAGCTTTTGATAAAATTTTGTAAGTGTTTACCGTAATAGTTTTTCGTTATATTGCGATATTTTTTTAAATACGAGAAACATTAAAAAAAACATTTAGACAAATATTGAAGGTAACAAAGAAATGAACATTTTTGTTTGAAAATATTTTTCATAAAATCAATGTTAGGAAATTCTTCCTGAAACTCTGCCAGAGGTGCGTCGAATGAATACACCCAATCTCCATCCACTTTAGCCCATTTCGGAAATAACTTTCAACTAGAAACGTTTTTGCTGGTTGCTGTAAACCATTGTGACTTTTAGAACGATCTGACGTCTTCTTTGTCAATTCCGAACATGTGTGCCAACTTAAATTTAAAAAATGGCACACTTGAGGTTTTTTTTTTAATGAACATACGATACAATTATGTTACATCGAATTGCGGAGAATACCAAAATGAACAACTTATAAAGAATACATTTTTTACTTTTTGAATAAAATCTTATAATTGCAAAGAATGTAGTGTGGTCGTTAATCTTTCATAGATAAGAAAAGGTACAGTGAAATCAAGGTAAGCATAATATAATGAGCCGTCGGAATTTTTATTGTGTTTACTTTAAATTTTTGTAATATTTCGTCATGGTTTGTAATTAGGACACCAACGTACACGTGCCATGCAATACTCAGAAAGTGTAATCATTTTGGTAAAATAATATTGGATCTAGTTTTGCCTTTCATGCATTAAACATTTTATTAGAATTGAAAATGCAAATGTATTCCCATTCCTCTTCCTTATTCCCTACTTTTATTCCTTATTTCACTCTCACCTCATATTTTCCCTTCGCGGGAAGATTTTATGCAAAACTTTTATACACATCAAAATAATGATTTTTGGTTAAAAAAATGTGTTTCTCAACCAAAAATGAAACCACAACGCTCAAAACTTGATTCGAAAAATACTAAAATTGCATTTAACGATTAGAAAAATTGCCAAAAATTAAAGAAAACTTGCATAATGTATATAAAAATAACGTTTTGTGGTTTTCTATAAAAGAAAAGATGTATGCCCAGTGGAAAGAGAACCACAATGCTCAAAACTTCGAAAAAAAAATGTATCAACGATTAGATACATCGTTCAAAATTATTCACTTAAGGAATTGGTGAAATAATTGAAAAATTCACATCAAAATAATGACTTTTGGTTAAAAAAACGTGTTTCTCAACCAAAAATGAAACCACAACGCTCAAAACTTGATTCGAAAAATACTAAAATTGCATTTAACGATTTGAAAAATTGCCAAAAATCAAAGAAAAATTGCAAAATGTATATAAAAAATAATGTTTTTTTTGGTTTTCTATAAAAAAAAATGTATGCGTGGTGGAAAGAGAACCACAATGCTCAAAACTTCGAAAAAAAAATGTATCAACGATTAGATACATCGTTCAAAATTATTCACTTAAGGAATTGGTTAAATAATTGAAAAATGCACATCAAAATAATGACTTTTGGTTAAAAAAATGTGTTTCTCAACCAAAAATGAAACCACAACGCTCAAAACTTGATTAGAAAAATACTTAAATTGCATTTAACAATTAGAAAAATTGCCAAAAATTAAAAAAAGACTGCAAAATGTATTTAAAAAATAATGTTTTTTGGTTTTCTATAAAAAAAAAGATGTATGCCTGGTGGAAAGAGAACCACAATGCTCAAAACTTCGAAAAAAAAAATGTATCAACGATTAGATACATCGTTAAAAATTATTCACTTAAAGAATTGGTTAAATAATTGAAAAATGCACATCAAAATAATGACTTTTGGTTAAAAAAATGTGTTTTTCAACCAAAAATGAAACCACAACGCTCAAAACTTGATTCGAAAAATACTAACATTGCAATTAACGATTAGAAAAATTGCCAAAAATTAAAGAAAGGTTGCAAAATGTATATAAAAAATAATATTTTTTTGGTTTTCTATAAAAAAAAATGGTGATGTGGCCATCATGTTACTTTCTCCGACTTGATGGTATCATTATATTTACGCTTCCATGGTTTATTTTTAATTTAAATCATATTTTAAATGTACATCGAGCGGTTTGTAAACTCGGATAAAACTGACGTTTAAAACGTCAAAATTATGAAATGGAAAAATTATACTTCAAATTCAAAAACTTAGTTTACTCCAAAACTAAAGGGATTTCGAAAAAAACCTATTCCTTATAAGTTGTTCATTTTAGCATTCTCTACAAGTATTATTCACATAAATTTGCTGTAACTATTATCGTTTCAAAATTATGAACCAGAAATGAAAAAAAAATAATTAAATTTTTTTCTCGAATAACAATGATTTTATAAAAAATATTTTCAAACAGAAGATGTTCATTTATTTGTTGTCTTCAATATTTGTTTAAATATTTTTGAGATATTTTTCATATTTAAGAAGATATTGGCAAAAAACAAAAAACGGTTAAGGTAAACACCCACTTCCGGTGTACGAAATTATACCAAAAGCTTTTCAGTTCTTCAGATTATCAAATAAGACGTATGTTGAAAGTTTCATATCAATTGCTTTATTAGTTTTTGAGATACAGCGCACACAGACAGACACACACACACACACACACACACACACAGCAGACAGACAGACACACACACACACACACAGACACAACAAATTGTTTTCCAGAAATTGTTGAAATGGCATCTAGGGACCCCAAAACGGATATTTCCGTTAAAAAAAATTTTGAAAAAAAAATCACGATCACAATACTTTCTCGTACTTCGTAACGGAGAAAGTAAAAAGATGTATGCCTGGTGGAAAGAGAACCACAAAGCTCAAAACTTGAGTAAAAAAAAAGGTATCAACATCGTTCAAAATTAATCACTTGATGAATTGGCTTAAAAATTGAAACATGCACATTTTGGTTTTAAAAACAAAACAAAATATGGATCGCGACCAAAAATAAAACCACAACGCTCAAAACTTAATTCGAAAAATACGAAAATTGCAATTAACGATTAAAAAAATTGCCTAAAAAATAACCATTCAAGAAATTACAAAATCCAATAAAAAATTCTGTATTTTTGATTTCTAAAAATATATAAAAACAACAATAATTTAAGATTTTAGTGTCGTGATTTTGTTTCCTGCTCAGATGTGCTGTATGTCAAAAATCGGGCTATTCTGGATGAATTTGAAAGTTTCAAGCTAATTCCAAATAAATTTCCAACAATTTTTCTAATCGCATAATCGCAGAATGCAATTCTGTTTTCTTCAGTTCGAGTGTTGCCATTTTATGTGATAATACTAATCATGTCACTCTGTTTCCGGTTTTGATATATGAATTTTTTTAAAGGGATTTTAAAAAGAGTTACTTCAGGATGGATTTTTTGGGGCCGCGGAGGCCTAGTGGGTAGCGTATCTCAATTGTTTTAGTGGTATGTCAAATATCAGTTCATTCTGGATGAGTTTTAAAATTTTGAAGGCAATTCCTGCATAGATTGTTTTTTTTACAATTTTTGCAAAATGTAATTTTTTTCATTTTCTCTGCTCAAGTATTGAGTGTGTTATTTTGTGTCCAGCAGTGATATGTTGTGTTTTTTAAAGGGATGTCAAAAATTGGTTCATTCTGAAAGTATCTTCAAAATTTTGAATTTAATTTCAGCAGAAATTAATTTTTTACATTTTTTCAAGTCGCCTAATGTAAAATTTTCCAGCTGTGATATTTCATTTTTTTTAATGGAATGTCAAAAATTGGTTAATCCTGGATGTATCTTGAAAATTTTGAATTTAATTTCAACAATTAATTACAATTTTTCTAATCGTCGAATGTAAATTTTCTTTTCTGTAATTTAAGTTTTGAGCGTAATCAATTTTTTTCCTGCTGTAATATGTAAATTTTTAGCACTATTTCAAAAATATGTACATTATAGATGGATGTTGTAATTTGGAAATGAATTCCGAAATAAATTCAATTTTGAATTTTTTTTCTTACGTTCAAATTTAGAGTGTTGCTATTTTGTTTTCAGCTGTAATATGTTGATTATTTTAGAGGGGTGTCAAAATTCAGTTTATTCCGGATGGATTTTGAAATGTTGAAGCTAATTCCTGCAGCGATGACTTTTTTTTTACAACTTTTATTATTCGCAGAATGTAATTTACATTTCTACAGTTTAAGTTTTACGTGTTGCCACTATGTTTCTTGTATATGTGATATGTCAATTGTTTTAAAATCATTTCAAAAATGAATGGATTTTAAAATTTTGAAGCTTATTTTAGTGGAAATTATGCTTTTACAATTTTTCTTTTAGCCGAATGCAATGTTTCTTTATGTGGTTTAAGTTTTGGTTTCCTGCTCCGATACGTCAATGATATGTGTTTTGGTGAGATATCGAAAATTGGTTCGTTTTGAATGGATTTTGCAATTCTGACGCAAATTCCAGCGGAGATGAATTTTACAATTTTGCAAATTGCCGATTCCAATTTTCTCTTCTTTAGTTTGGATTTTAAGTGTTGCCATTTTGTGTCCAGCTGTGATATGTAATTTTTTTTAGTGGTTTCTCAAAAATAGGATGGGTTTTTAAATTTTGAAGGTTATCCCTGCAGAGATGATTTTTTTACAATGTTTCTAATTGCCGACTGCAATTTTCTGTTCTTCGGTGATCAATGTCTGTCCTAGATGTATGTTTACTAGTTTGTATCACAGCGGGAGTAATAGAAGAAGTAAATGAGATGCTTTCATTATTAACTTTACTTTGATTTGAACCATTTTTGTAAATTTTCTTACCTGTTCAAAAAAGGTCAAAAAAGGCCTGGCGGCTGCAGCAAAAAGTGCCACTAACTGCAACTTTTATAGAAACTGTTCTTATTGACTTTACCATGGTTAAGTATTCATTTACTATAAATGAAACTGTTAATTTAGTGCTTCAAAAAAATACACTTTTAATAATCTGTAAATTGGAATATTACCATCAGCTCTACATTTTCAATTATTATATTATTTCCACCGTTAGCTTCATGGGCTACCATCATCAACAATTCAATTTAAGATTTACTCGTGTATTCAACAGATTATATTAAGACGTGTAAATACACGGGCCATAGGATTTATGGTAATGGCGATCGATTAAAATTCCGGGTCCAAATCGATAAATTTCCGAAACAATGCGAAGAATGAAGGTTTTCGTCTGCGCGCACAATAAAATCCGGTAATTGGAAAGCCGAAGAAATTTATGTGATCCGACGACGACAACTTCATCGAAAATCTTCGAACCACTTCTCGTGAGAAACTGTTGGGCAACGAAAAACGCAAAACGAAAAGATCTCTAATGGGATTTTCGACGAATAAGGATGATTTTGATGTTTATGTAATTAGGGTTTAATTAGTTCGTTTTTTTTTTCTTCTTTTTTCGGTTATTCCTTTCCTTACATCTGGAGTTTGGTTATCTCCGTAGACCATCACACGTTCGCCTCCTACTCGCGACGGTGGGTCACGAAATTATGCATGAGAATTTAGGCAATTACCACAGGAATACAAAAAAGAGTTCCGTTGCATTGTTACGTTTCCAAAAATTACGCTAACTTTCGTTAGAATTAGCGAAGCTTTATTTTCATCGAAGACAAACACTGCATTAATCATGTCCGGCTGCGTTTGTTCACATTCCGCACCTACATATGTTATGCTTGGACTTTTCTTCATATTTTACTCCAGCATTACCTTTGTATATGTAAATTTATCGTGGTTAGTACACATGTACCTATTTAATCAAGAATTATGTACAGTGTACTAATGAAAAGCATTCAAAAATGTACATTCCTTTCTAATATCGTTTCCTCCAAGCAGACAAAGCTCGATGACAGCCTTTAACCACGGTTACACGACACCTCCACCGAAGAACTGCGCCATGCAAACAATCAATTTGGGCGCCACGCACCCCCATAAATTACGATTATTTATTCATACGTGTAATTATAAACTTGATATCGGGAAAAAATCCATTGTGTTCATCTATAATTAATTTTATAAATATGGGTGTGTGCCCTCCGTCATTTGTTACCTGATTCGTGATTAAAATCGGAGATAATTGAATGATTTTCATTTCCCACAGGGTGGCTCAGTGCGAATACTCTTGATGAACTTTGTACGGACTCCAGAGACCTCGGCGAGTGCTAATGATGAAGATACACAAAAAAGTGTGTTAAAATCCACGTCTCGAGTGCGTTTAGAATGTGTCGCTTAGATTAAATCCAGAAATGTTAATGAAATACAAATAAGGCAACAAACAGGTTCTTTTTTGCTGGTTTTCTTCATTCTCAGTAAAAAGTATTTAACATTTTCGAACGAATAATAATTTTCAGATCCCTCAAAAACACGACCATTTTTGAAAACAAAAATCTTTGTTTGTGTCCTGTAATGAGTTCGAATGGAAAATTTTATTCCAATTGAGGACACACAAATCATGTTTATTCAGACAGAATAAAGATATACATTATAAATAACAATAATAATAACAGAAACACTTACTAAGTTTTTTACCACAATTTATTTATAAATTGTGGTAAGTGTTTTATTCAGTGTTTCTATAATGAATTACCACGTAGTAACGGTCGCAACCATCACCATGAATAATAATAACATTACATTCAATATGGGTGTTAGTCTGTTCGGGCTATGAGGTCTTTTCTTTTTCAAATTTTAAAAGAACATTTTCAATTGCCAAAAATCCATTCTTTCCAAGGTATCCTTGGTTTTGAAAATTCACTAATTTTTAAAAAAGTAGACATTGAATTAAAAATTTTAGAAGTATGAATTGTAATGAATAATTTCCACCAAAATTATATTGCCACAATATCACGCCTTCAAATTTAAGATTCACCAATTTTCAAACAAGTTAAGAATTTTTGAAAATTTCTTTGCGCTTTGTTGAACACCTGAGAAAAAAATATATTCAATTGCTAAAATATCGCTCTTTCAGAGGCACTTCTGTTTTTAAAAATCCATACATTTTCAAACAGGATACGAATGTTTGAAACTTTTGATTTTCGCAAGTTGAGGAAAGTTAGCTCGTCGGTCGAATTCTAAAAAAAATATATTCAAATGCCAAAATAACTTACAAAGCTATCTTTCGTTTTGAAAATTCACCAATTTTTGAAAAGGTAGGAATTGAATTAAAAATTTAAGGAGGATGAATTGTAATGAATGATTTCTTCAAAAATTATATTGCCAAAGTATCACGCCTTCAAATTTAGGATTCAACAATTTTCAAACGAGTTACGAATTTTTTAAAATTTATTTTGCCATTTTTTGAACATTAAAAAAAATTATTCAATTGCTAAAATATCACTCCTTTAGAAGCACTTCTGTTTTTAAAAATCCATACATTTTCAAACAGCATACGAAAGTTTGAAACTTTTGATTTACGCATTGTTGAAAATAATTAGTTAAAAATATAAATCGCAGAAAATACATTCTAGAATTTTTTTCCCATCTGTTGGACATTTAAGAAACAAAATTGGAAAAAATATGTACCCTAGAGAAAACATTCTAATAAAAATTATATTCAATTGTAAAAAGATCACTCTTCCAAAAGCATGTTTGTTTTTAAAAACACATAAATTTTCAAACAGGATACGAATGTTTGAAACTTTTGATTTTCGCAAGTTGAGGAAAGTTGGCTCGTCGGTCGAATTCTAAAAAAAAATTATTCAATTGCCAAAATAACTTACAAAGCTATGTTTCGTTTTGAAAATCCATCAATTTTTAAAAAGGTAGGCATTGAATTAAAAATTTTAGAAGTATGAATTGTAACGAATAATTTCCACCAAAATTATATTGCCAAAATGTCACGCCTTCAAATTTAAGATTCACCAATTTTCAAACGAGTTACGAATTTTTGAAAATTTCTTTTGCCATTTGTTGAACATCTGAGAAAAAATTATATTCAATTGCTAAAATATCAATCTTTCAGAGGCACTTCTGTTTTTAAAAATCCATACCTTTTCAAACAGGATACGAATGTTTGAAACATTTGATTTTCGCAAGTTGAGGAAAGTTAGCTCGTCACCTGAGAAAAAAAAAATATTCAATTGCTAAAATATCACTCTTTCAGAGGCATTTCTGTTTTTAAAAATCCATAAATTTTCAAAGGAGATAGGAAAGTTTGAAACTTTTGATTTTCACATTGTTAAACATTTGGACGAAAATAATTAGTTAAAAGTATAAACCGATGAAAATACATTCTAGAATTTTTTTCCATCTGTTGGAACATTTAAAAAACAAAATTGGAAAAAATATGTACCATAGAGAAAACATTCTATTAAAAATTATATTCAATTGTAAAAAGATCACTCTTCCAAAAGCATGTTTGTTTTTAAAAACACATACATTTTCAAACGAGATACGAATGTTTGAAAAATTTGATTTTTGCATTTTTGAACGTTTAGGACGTATCAGTGAAAATAATTCGTTAAAAATAAAAAACATAAAAAATATTCTAAATTTTTTTATTAAATCACCAAAATATTCTTTAAAATCCTTTTGTTTTTTTTCTTAATCAACCAATTTTCAAACGAGTTGTGAATTTTAAAAAAATTCATTTTTCCATTTGTTGAACATTTGAGAAGAAAATTCTAAAAAATAAGTAATGCAAAGAAAAAATCCTAAAAAAAATATATTCAATTGCAAAAATATCACTTTTTGTTTTAAAAAATCCAAGCCAATTGTTGAACATCTGAGAGAAAAATTATATTCAATAGCTAAAATATCACTCTTTCAGAGGCATTTCTGTTTTTAAAAATCCATCAATTTTCAAGGGAGATACGAGTGTTTCAAACTTTTGATTTTCGCTTTATTGAATATTTGGACGTATCAGTGAAAACAATTTCATAAAGAGCATATGTCCAAAATTGTAGAAATCGACATTTTTGCGGCATCTGGTAGTTATCCGATGGTGGACGTAGTTAATTTAAAAACCACACATGTACAAAGTTACAGCGCTTTATTTTATATTTATTTTATTGTTTATTGCAACATTGCTATCTCAAAATGTTTTTTTTTGTTTTTTCTTAATACAAGTAAATTGACTAATTGATTAGTCACTTAATACTATCAGTTATCTATGATAAGTAACAAAAATAATTGTGAAAATAGAAGTAGTAACGGTTGCCAAGATAAATAGTTTTTCTCAAAACGTAATGCTGTTTATGAAATCAACGCCTCAATTGTAAAAAAATATAAACCGCAAAAAATAAATTCTAGAAAAAATGTATTAAATTACCAAAATATCACTTTTAAAATCCAGTTTTGTTTACTTTAAATTTATAATTTTCAAACGAGTTAAGAATTTTTTTAAATTTTATTTTTTCATTCGTTGAACATTTGAGAATTTTTTTAAATATGTACCGTAGAGAATAAATTCTAAAAAAATTATACTCAATTGATAAAATATCACTCTTTAAAAAAAAAAAATTTTAAACCCATACAGAATGTTTCAAACTGTTATTGAACATCTGGAAAAACCATTCCTTAAAAATATAAACCGTAGAAAAATGGTATTAATTACCAAAATATCACTCTTTAAAATGATTTTTTTTAAATGCACCGATTTACAAGTCACGAATATTTTAAAATTTATTTTTCCATTTGTTGAAGTTGTTTGAGAAAAAAATCCAAAAAAACCGCAAAAAATAAATTCTAGAAAAAATGTATTAAATTACCAAAATATCACTCTTAAAATCCAGTTTTGTTTATTTTAAATTTACAATTTTTAAACGAGTTAAGAATTTTTAAAAATTTTATTTTTTCATTCGTTGAATATTTGAGAATTTTTTTAAATATGTATCGTAGACAATAAATTCTAAAAAAAAATAGTAGTAGTGTAGGATAAAGAGATGTAATTGGGAGATTATATGCCAATAACGGTTGTTTTTACTTTCTCTGTTACGAAGTACGAGAAAGTATTGTGATCGTGATTTTTTTTTCAAAAATTTCCGTTTTGGGGTCCCTAGATGCCATTTCAACAATTTTTGGAAAAAAAAATTGTGTTGAACATACGTCTTATTTGTGGGTGTTTACCTTAACTGTTTTTTTGTTTTTTGCCAATATTTTCTTAAATATGAAAAATATCATAAAAACATTTAAACAAACATCAAAGTCAACAAAAAAATGAACATCTTTTGCTTGAAAATATTTTTCATAAAATCATTGCTATTCCAGAAAAAAAATTATTTATTTTTTTAAATTTTTTATTTATAATTATGAAACGATAATAGTTACAGAAAATTTATTTGAATAGTAATTGTAGAGAATGCCGAAATGAATAACTTCTAAAGAATAAGTTTTTTTCGAAATCTCGTTAGTTTTTGAGTAAACCGAGTTTTTGAATTTGAAGTATAATTTTTCCATCTTTCATGATTTTGACGTTTTAAACGTCAGTTTCATTCGAGTTTACGCAACGCTCGATGAACATTTAAAATATGATTTCAATTGAAAATAAACCCATGAAAACGTAAATAGAAAGTCGGAGAAAGTAACATGATGGCCACATCACCATTTTTTTTCTACTATCTCTGCTTAGTGACCTATAGACCCTCTTGGACCATTAGAAGCTCACTGTAAGGGACCAAATGATTGGAGTTCTCAACAGACAACAAATGCTCTAATTAAAACGATTGGACACATACATACTAATAGAATTTTAATTGTATCGCGTGAACCACAAAACTTTGTTTCAGAGTTGGCTGTAAGATAAATGAGGTATGTCGCATATTATTAAGTCATAACACTTGAATTAGATTAAAAAAAATGAATTAATCTCAGACATGACTGCTATGTTTCTCTCCCTTCCATGCATGGCCAACTCAGAAACAAAATTTTGTGGCTCACACCTTAGATTACATTTGGAATATCAACACATTATTAAATAAACCACCACACAAAAAATATCAATGGTTTATCCCCAAATTCGACATTAAGTACATCTCAATTAGTACCGCCGCCGGCCGAACGACAGTTCTCACGCTGTTTCGTTCGTCCGCCCACGCGCTTTTCCAAAAAAGAAAATGTACACAAATAAACAAACCGACAGGACGATCCCGTGCGTGAAATTCGGTAATAAAAATCGGACCTCATCCTCGCCGGCGATCGATCACCTCTTCAAGTGAGAAACACCGTGTTAATGAGTGTCCAACATGCACCGGCGCTTATTACAAAAAATGCGTATATAGAAGAAGAAGAAGAACAAAAAAAAGACGAGCAAACGTCTCCCTGCCCGCTTTCCAAATTCAAATTGAATTCGAAGCGTGGGCCGGATTGAAATATTTCCCGAATTCCTGGAGGAATCTTTATGTGCGTGCGCTCGCTCGCTCTCCTCGTGCTTATGAAATTATAATAATTAATTTGGGCGTCCGTTGAATGCCTAAATAATCTCATATCTCACCGGGATCAAACGTTCGGAATCGACGATCGCCATTTACGGCTTAATCGATCGAATTTTGGGCCATTAATTCGGTACGGGGTGCATTAAATCACGGTTTTGTAACGTGTGTTGTCGGTGATGTTTCGAAAGCAGCTGCGGATATTTCCGCGCTTCTATTTATAAAATAAAAGGAAAATTAATATTTATTACGTCATTTATAAAGTCATAGGCGTGTTTTTTTGGTAAAAATCGGGTACACCCTCTGTACAATTCAAAAGCGGCAGATAAATCTTCTCAGATATCAGAGCTGTGTTTACCTACCCCATTAATTAGTCGCTAGAATTCTTATACAATATTTATAAGTGGGCAAAGTAATAAAAATTTCAAAAAGGAATTGTAATTATTATTTTGATTATTTTTTGACGATTCTAAAAACCAATAAAAACTCTCAATTTCAGTCATGTGCGGGCGTGTCAGCCAATCACAGCACTATTCTACTGAGAAAAATCCTTTCTGAAAAGAATCTCATGTAGATGTGTTTGACAATTGATTGACAACTATTGTTCAGCCGTTTCGTGGTCTACTGTAATTCAAAAAATCAAAACGCCGCACAGTGGGCCAGAATGCTAATTTAGCGGGCCAAAATTAATAACGTCTTAATCCTTTCACTTTTAAAGACGAATTTGTTAATTAGTATTATTTTTGAGGTCGCCGAGTCCGAATCTGTAATCAGATTTGTTAAATTCAAAATGGCGGATCCAATATGGCGGATTTTTTTTGTAAAACTGTTCGGTTTTTAATGAAAATTAATACCATCCTGTATTTGATACCTCTGAATCCAAACTTTCAAAAAAAAATTCAAAATTCAAAATGGCGGATCCAATATGGCGGAATTTTTTTGTAAAAAATATTCAGTTTTCATTCAAAATTAATAACGTTCAGTTTTTGAAATCTTTGAATCCAAGTTTGAAATAAAAAATTCTAAATTCTAAATGACGGATCCAATATGGCCAATAATATTTTTAAATTAAATTTTAAATTTTAAAGTACTTGTAACCAATGTTCAATCAATCAATTTATTTACTATGTTGGTTGCTACATTTAATGCAGATACATTCGTCATAAGATTAAATTAAAATGGAAATAAAAATATAAATATTACGAAAATAACTGATGTTATTTTAATGTGTTTAGATTTTAAGTTTATTTATACATTTAGGATTGTATTGATATCTTTCACATGAATGTTTATATTCATCATGAAATAAATTATTTCATTTGATTTGATTAAATATTTAGATTTTAATGCAACTTGGTTTCAATGATCCTTCATTTCTCAAATTGTCAGATATATTCATATATGCCAGCTCATTCCTTGGTCAGGGGCGGCTCGTTATATAGAGCCACGGAGCCATGGCACTACCTGTAGTTTCAAACTCAAAAATGTTTTGCAATTAAAAAAATTAGAAAATTATTTTGATTAGTGATTTTTGAAACTAATTTACAATTTTCTTACTAAAAACTTCTGCATTTTTTATTGTTAAGCCTGTATTTTCGATTTTTTTGAAGTAAATTGTTAAAATTTTCGGTCCGCATTTTTTTATTTTTCCCGCCGAATTTTTAATTTTTAGATTTTTGAAGTGTATTTTAATTTTTTGATCTTTTGTCCCAACTATTCTTTATTTTGACATAAATTTTCGAATTAATTCTTAAAATTTTTGATTTTTTGGTCCGCATTTTTGATTTTGCGGGCCAAATTTTTAATTCCAGTTCCAAATTTTTGAATTGATTTAGGTTAAAATATCTACAATCTGCATTATTGATTTATGTGCGAGATTTTTTTTTTATTTTTTCCGGTATTTTCGAGTTTTGTTCGTTGAAATGTTCAATTTTTTAGTCTGCATTTATTATCTTTACGCCCAAGTTTTCATGTACTGTCTAAATTTTCCGACTTTCTGACCAATATGACAGATTTTTTTATTAAATTTTTTGACCTAAATTTTTCTTTATTTTGACCTAACTTTTCGATTTTATTGTTAAATTTTTTTAATTTTTTGGTCCGCATTTTTCGTTTAGTCCACATTTATCTTTAGGCCCGAGTTTCGATGTTTTCAAATTTTTGGCCAATATTGTAGATTTTTATTTTTTTTATCTTTTGCCCTAAATTTTTATTTAATTGATTGACACTGGAGGCGTTTACTTCGTGATACATTTTTAATTATAAATAAAACACTTTCTTTGTTAAATCGTGTGATATTAACAAAGAATGTGTTTTATTTATAATTTTCTTTTATTTGTCTGTTAAAATTTTTCTTTTCTTGGTCCACCATTTTTATTTTTAGGCCAGAATTTTAGATTTTTGGTCAAAATTTTTCATCGTATATTTACGTATCACACGATTTAACAAAGAAAGTGTTTTATTTATAATTTTCTTTTATTTGTCTGGTAAAATTTTTCTTTTCTTGGTCCACCATTTTTATTTTTAGGCCAGAATTTAAGATTTTTGGTCAAAATTATTCATCGTATATTTTAGATTTTTGGTCTATTTTTTTATCCTGTATTTTACATTTTTTAACTTGGATTATTGATTTAATTTCGTATTTTTATTTTATTTTTTGGCTATTATTTTCGAACTTCTGGTCTAGAGGCGGCTCGTGGATTTACGTAGGGAAGGCAAAGACAAAGATGTCGCTTGCGCTGCACTACTTACTCTAATAGAGGAAGCAAATATTCCGTTCCTTTTTTGGTCAAATTTTCTTGTGTTGCCTAACCGCCGAACATCCACGAGCCGCCGCTGTTCTGGTCTGAAACTTATTTTTGGCGGCTGAAAGTGGCAAATCATTTTTCTTTTGCTTGTATTTTCCATTTTTTGGTCTGCATTTTTATTTTTCGATCAGGTTTTTGAGCGTTTGTCCTAAATTTAGACAAAATATCGAAAACTCAGGCCTAAGATGAAAAATGCAGACAAAAAATCGAAAATTTCAACAAACAAAACTCGAAAATATCGGAAAACGAATCTCGCATATAAATCAATAATTCTTTATTTTGGCCTACGTTTTGAATTGGTTTGTTGAAATTTTCGATATTTCCGTATTTTCGGTTTTCTGTTTTGGTCAATTTTTTTGATTTTTTATTTTTTGCGGATTATTTTTTTGTGGTCAAAGTTTTTGATTTTTGTCCTTTATTTTAGATTTTGCCACCTACATTTTTGAATTTTTTGACCTGTATTTTTAAGGGTTTTGTATTCATTTCAGGTTATTTATTTCATTTTATATTTTTTGTTTTCGTAGGTTTTAATTTAAAAATGGGGTTTATTTTTAGCTACTTTGATCTTTATCTGGAAAATATAGTCTTCGGGATTTATGTTAAGGAATTATTTCATTTTTAAATATTAGTGGGAATTTTGGATTTTTTGCATCAAACAATGAAATGTCTAATTTAGGTTTTTTATCCGATCTAAACTTATACAATATTAGACTTCATTCATTATACGTTCAAGGCAGCGGCGGCTCGTGGATCTTTATAGAGGAGGCTACGACAGAGATGCCGCTCGTCCTGTACTACTTACTCTTAATAAAATACTGCAAAGAGCCTATTTTATCAGCCCTTACTTCTGTCATTAATAAATGTATCGAATCTTCAACGGTGCCGGAAGCAATGAAGATTGCATCTGTCACACCGATTCACAAAAAAGGAGATATAAACGATCCCAAAAACTATCGAGCGGTATCTATTCTACCTATATGTGCAAAAGTATTAGAAAAAATCTTATTGATCCAGATTACTAATTTCTTTGAACAACATAAACTTCTCAACCCGGCTCAGTTTGGGTTTCGTAGTGGCAAATCTACATCTGATGCTATTCTGTCACTCACAAATGAGCTGCTTTCCGGGTATGAATGCGGCGAGTTCAGTATGACCTCCTTCTTGGACTTAAGCAGGGCGTTTGATTGCGTGAGTCACGACATTCTGATCGCTAAACTGGAGTGTTATGGGCTCGATAAGGCTAGTCAAAAGCTAATTCAATCATATCTCTCCAACAGAACTCAGGCTGTTAACTATGGTGGTGCTCACTCTAGTCCCCTACCGGTTGAGTACGGTGTCCCCCAGGGTTCTATCCTGGGACCATTGCTTTTTATTATCTACACGAATGACTTCCCAACATACTGTGAACATACTTTCAAAGTGATATACGCTGATGATACCACCCTGGTTGACAGAGCGGACACTATTGACGAGGCAATTCATCGTAGCCTCCTATCAAATAAGAAATGCGATGAATGGTTTAGCTGCAATAAGCTGCTGCTAAATAGTGACAAAACCACTCATGTGCTTTTCACGTTGAAAAAACACAACTTGGGTAATCCAGCGTCTGCGAAATTCTTGGGGATTCTTCTTGATCCATCCATGACATGGGGTCCAAATAGCGACTTACTTGCGAGTAAGCTTTGTACTAGTATTTTTCTCTTACGCACGTTGTCTCATTCAGTTTCGGCAACTATCCTTAAGACAACTTACTTTGCAATGTGTCACTCCATCCTCAGTTACAGCCTGCTGGCATGGGGTCACTCAACTCATCGCCATCGTATCTTCGGACTTCAAAGAAGAGCCGTACGTATAGTTGGTGGAATAGGCTATCGAGATGATTGCAGAGCCGCCTTTCGTGAACTACGCATTATGACGTTACCCGGTCTGTATATCTACCAATGCCTATTACATCTCAAAAACAATCACACGCAGTATCAAACTATTGGTTCAAATCACAATCACAATACGAGATATAAAGAAAATATCAACATCAAGCAAGTCAGGCTCTGCAAATCGCACAACGGGGCAAATTATTGGGCTCCTAATTTCTTTAATGCGCTACCCCCGGTTATCAGGGCGCTGCCTCAAAAGGAATTCAAGTCATACATTAAAGAATTAATTATCGATAAAGCCTTTTACTCTTGGGAGGAATTTTTAACATACTTTTAATTTGAAACTTTCGTAACATACTGATTATCAATCTAATCCCAATCAGAATGTTTCTTAATTTTGTACTTTCTAGTATTTCCAATATGTTTATTTTAGTTTCTGTTTCTGTCTTCAATTTGTGTTATACAATTAATCTTAATATGTTGTTATGCAATGTTTGATTTTTAATCTTAATTATTTTATCCTTTTAATTTTGTAAAACAAGTAGTCTGTGATTTTACTTGTTCGTCTTCAATTTATATATAAAATTAAGTTTAATACGTCTTTGATGCGATGTTCTTATTTTTTCATTGTAAATTTTAATTATCTATCTTTTAACTTTGTACTAAAAGTATTCCAATATGTTAAGTGTCTGTCTTCAATTTTTACAAACTATTAATTTTAATATGTCTCTATGCAATGTTTTTCTTTTCATTCAAATACTAGCCTGCCTTGTATTTATTTATACATTTATACAATTGTCAGTGTTTCTCTTTTTTGACTTATGTAAAACTTTTAAGTTTCTGGCATGAATAAATTATTATTATTATTATTAATAGGAAGCAAATATTTTGCTGCTGTTTTGGTCAAATTTTCTCCCGTTGCCTCCTCGCTGAACATCCACGAGCCGCCGCTGGTTCAAGGGTTATCAGAGAAAAACAAACAATTGAAAACAACTGAAGGGTGAATTTAATTTTTGTATCTTATCCACACCAAACCTGAATTTTTTTATTTATTATAATTAAGGAATTATCCTCTAAAAAACAGAAAAAAACAATTGATGGGAGTTAATTGTAAGCAATGCCAGGAGCTTTATTATTGATTAGTTTATACAATGTGTTTTAAATAGAAAGTAATCGCAGTCAGGGGCGGCTCGTTATATAGAGCCAAGGAGCTATGGCACTACCTGTACTTTCATGCACAGCAAGAATTTTTAATTAATTCTGAAAACACTTACTTTGATCTAGGAAGATAAATCGTTCTTTGTTTCTTAAAAAAAGGAGGGGGTATTGAAGAAGTGACTCTACCATCAACATGTTCCACGAGCCGCCACTGTTCATGGTACCCGTGTTTTCCATTCGATGCCAGAACAGAAATGCGAGAATGTTGTCTCGGCAAATACATTGTCGAGTATGTTTTTTTTCGCGAGAGAGAATATACGACTTGAAGATATTTTGCGATAGAAAATGCAAAATCACTACTAACGGAAAATTTCCATCGATTTACACGCAATATTCACGAAATACTGATGGCTGCGTGGCGTGCGCGTGCGTATAAAGCACGTCACAGAAGTAACAAAGGCGCATAAAGGCAAACGATTTTTTTTTATACGACAGAGATATATATGCACTACATTTTCATCATAGTCGAATAAGGGTAAAATTGAGTAATTTTTAGGAATGCCCTAATATATCATCAAATCGATTAAAATTTCATACTTACTTGACATTTAATTTTTTTATTATGTGAACTAATAACTAAATGGTTTTATTTAATACACTTATTTGTAACTGAGGTATTTCTTAAAGTAAGCAAATTATTAAACCGCTCCATTATTAACTTGCAACATGAAATTATTAAAAATTAAACCAAACGCGCATAGACGTATTTCATTCAAATTGAATGTTATATTTGTGTTTATTGCTTACCGATTTAATGTTTATATGCGATTGTTTTGTTGAAAAATGTATTTTTTCTACTACCCTATATAAAAAGATATTTTTCGTCACCGAATATTCACGCGAAAATTTAATTTCCGTCACTAGTGAGCGAAAATCCCATAACGTTAACTTTCGTCACTAGAGACGACAATTATCTACTAATTTTCACCTCCGTGTAGTTGCCTGCTATCACTATATCACGTCATTATTAAAGCACGTCAGTTTGTGCAGTTCAAAACTTCATCATGATTTCTGATTCAGAAAGTGACATAGATCTTCCCAATACTCCACCAGAAATAGTAAATCAAGCTGAGAAAACCTACGCTGATTTATTGCCAGAAAAATCGAAAAAGAGGTATGAAGAAATCTTTGCAAAATTCATGGAATGGAAGGTAGATAATCGCGTAAATTCATATTCGGAAACTGTGCTGCTTGTATATTTTGCAAAATTGTCGGAAAATTTGACACTTGGTGTCACTTAATTTAACTTTTCAAATTATGAAGTGTGAACTTTCTGTTCGGCCAATTGTCTTCTCGAATCTAACTCGTGATTTTTCCTAGGCAATTATAGGCGTCTGGATCACTCTTGCTTGTTGCTTCTAGAAAATCGTGATCCTGCCGCTAATAATTGCTGGCAAAATCATAGGCACTCGTTAGATTACTGTTGAAAATAATTTGACAGGTTTCTCTCAATCGTTGCCATATGGCAATAATCACGAGAGCAGGATGTGCCTGGCAACAAGCTTTTGAAAAATCTGTCAAATTATTTTCAATTTATTCTCACCCTTTTATTATATTACTACTGAAAATTATGGTTCACATAAAAATATCCTCCAGTGGTGCCATATTTGAAAAACATACCTAGATAATAATTTTGATGATTATAGGATTTTTGGTAACAACGTAATTTGAAAGTGTAAATCACCGTGGATCAATTAAAATATCTCAGCCCCTTTGATAAATGTAACATCTCTATCGAATATCACGGCCGCGGGCGCGACCCCCCACAGTCACCCCGATCGGGCCGGAGCCTGTTATTTGATTTCCCGATACCCAATTATCGGTTCCAGTGACCATCGTCCGAACCCCCGACATCAATCAACATATTTCAACCCTGGGTGCAGTACATCACCCACCACTCTTAAAAGCTTCGATTATGTGAAAAACTGGACCGGCTCGCTCCCAATTAAAATCGCTCTCCTTTGAGGATTTATGGCAGTCCGCCAGGGTGGTTTTCCACAATTGCCCCCTTTTAAGTTCCGATTATACGGGCCCCGAAACGCAATTTACTAAACCAAGATATATTTCTAATTGGAGTGTTTAGCGTGGCCATTATTTGCTCATTTTAGTTGTCAGCCCGTGGAGGATATACGGCCGGCCCGTTTACGGTTCGTGTGGCAGTTATAAATTTAATTGATACACACGCTTTTATCAGAGGGCAATTAAAGCCGATTGAAAGGAACGAGTAGTATCGTTAAATACTACAGTAATAACAATTAACGTTACATGCGAATCGCCGGTCGCGCCTAAGCATTACTTGAAACCGAATCCTCCGCATAACTATCTACAAAACGTATCTAATCCGTGTTAACACGTCCCGACTAACCGGGCAATCAATTTGTTTATCTTAATGTATCACTTTACCACTTTTGGGTATGATTCCATTTTTCCGACGCCGGAGACTTTCACGATCCTACCCATTCCTGCACGATTATTGATTTCGTCTTATCAGATCCTCCTGAGCTGTAAATGGTATGTTGCGTCGGTACTAATTCCTAGTTACGATTTTAAGTTAAACACCATTGTGTCGGCTTGACCTTTCGGTCGTATGGGATGCCGATAAAATATTGAAACCGATATAGCTCCTTTTCGGGTGTGATCGATTCTTCTCATCGGGTTTATTGCCGGAGATAATTAAATGTTACCGGTAAGAAATATGAGGAAGAGATAACGATAACGATACCTTTGTGGCCATAACAATAATGTAGATTCAAACAATTTCCTTGGCACAATAACATAAATATGTATTGGTGTGATCAATCTATCACCCATTCCTGCAGTGTAACAGTATATGATCAGGCAGGCGTCCTGTGCAATAATTTTGCTCGAAGAAAATTTATATGTATTTTTTCTACCGAAACCATATATTTCTGGCCGAAACTACGATTTGGCGTATCCAGGGCCGAAAAAATAATAAGCATAATCTAGACAACCTTCCACGGTATATGAGTAGGCTATGCAAAAATCTGACAGTGACAGTTCAATGGTGCGCGATATAAAATTTCCTGAAACACTGTTTTTACTTAAGGCAGGCGAAAAAATATCGAGTGTAACTCATACCGAACTGCTTTAGCAACCCTTCACTTTTAGCAACACGAGCGAGCGACGAATAGTCAGTCAGTCACCATGAACATTTTAGGAAATTTTAGAAAATAATTGATTTTTCAGACTTTGATCGGCCGTAGCGGCCAAACGAAAACTCCAAATTGAACGCGGTTTGCAAATCTGAGCTCCTCGTAGGTCAATTAGTCGGATCAGAGATTATTAATTTTTGATGAAATCGTGAAAAAGTACATGACTAACCCCCTCGGAAATTTTGTTAAAAAATGCAACTTTCTTAAAAATCATCGTAGACTATTGAATTTAACTTTATTTTCATCAGAAAAACGAGAGAAATTGATTGCCGTTAAAAAAATTCAGCTATCCTCAATGGCAAAAAAAATAGTCAATCACCATGAACATTTTAGGAAATTTTAGAAAATAATTGATTTTTCAGACTTTGATCGGCCGTAGCGGCCAAACGAAAACTCCAAATTGAACGCGGTTTGCAAATCTGAGCTCCTCGTAGGTCAATTAGTCGGATTAGAGATTATTAATTTTTGATGAAATCGTGAAAAAAACATGACTAACTTTCCCTCTTTGGAAATTTTGTTAAAAAATGCAACTTTCTTAAAAATCATCGTAGACTATTGAATTTAACTTTATTTTCATCAGAAAGACGAGAGAAATTGATTGCCGTTAAAAAATTTCAGCTATATTCAATAGCAAAAAAAATAGTCAGTCACCATGAACATTTCAGAAAATTTTAGAAAATAATTAATTTTTCAGACTTTGATCGGCCGTAGCGGCCAAACGAAAACTCCAAATTGAACGCGGTTTGCAAATCTAAGCTCCCCGTACGTAAATTAATCTGATTAGAGATTATTAATTTTTGATGAAATCGTGAAAAAAAACATGACTTGGAAATTTTGTTAAAAAATGCAACTTTCTTAAAAATCATCGTAGACTATCGAATTTAACTTTATTTTCATCAGAAAGACGAGAGAAATTGATTGCCGTTAAAAAATTTCAGCTATATTCAATAGCAAAAAAAATAGTCAGTCACCATGAACATTTCAGGAAATTTTAGAAAATAATTAATTTTTCAGACTTTGATCGGCCGTAGCGGCCAAACGAAAACTCCAAATTGAACGCGGTTTGCAAATCTGAGCTCCTCGTACGTTAATTAGTCGGATTAGAGATTATTAATTTTTGATGAAATCGTGAAAAAAAACATGACTAACCCCCTTGGAAATTTTGTTAAAAAATGCAACTTTCTTAAAAATCATCGTAGACTATTGAATTTAACTTTATTTTCATCAGAAAGACGAGAGAAATTGATTGCCGTTAAAAAATTTCAGCTATCTTCAATAGCAAAAAAAATAGTCAGTCACCATGAACATTTTAGGAAATTTTAGAAAATTATTAATTTTTCAGACTTTGATCGGCCGTAGCGGCCAAACGAAAACTCCAAATTGAACGCGGTTTGCAAATCTGAGCTCCTCGTACGTCAATTAATCGGATTAGAGATTATTAATTTTTGATGAAATCGTGAAAAAAAACATGACTTGGAAATTTTGTTAAAAAATGCAACTTTCTTAAAAATCATCGTAGACTATCGAATTTAACTTTATTTTCATCAGAAAGACGAGACAAATTGATTGCCGTTAAAAAATTTCAGCTATATTCAATAGCAAAAAAAATAGTCAGTCACCATGAACATTTCAGAAAATTTTAGAAAATAATTAATTTTTCAGACTTTGATCGCCCGTAGCGGCCAAACGAAAACTCCAAATTGAACGCGGTTTGCAAATCTAGGCTCCCCGTACGTAAATTAATCGGATTAGAGATTATTAATTTTTGATGAAATCGTGAAAAAAAACATGACTTGGAAATTTTGTTAAAAAATGCAACTTTCTTAAAAATCATCGTAGACTATCGAATTTAACTTTATTTTCATCAGAAAGACGAGAGAAATTGATTGCCGTTAAAAAATTTCAGCTATATTCAATAGCAAAAAAAATAGTCAGTCACCATGAACATTTCAGAAAATTTTAGAAAATAATTAATTTTTCAGACTTTGATCGGCCGTAGCGGCCAAACGAAAACTCCAAATTGAACGCGGTTTGCAAATCTAAGCTCCCCGTACGTAAATTAATCGGATTAGAGATTATTAATTTTTGATGAAATCGTGAAAAAAAACATGACTTGGAAATTTTGTTAAAAAATGCAACTTTCTTAAAAATCATCGTAGACTATCGAATTTAACTTTATTTTCATCAGAAAGACGAGAGAAATTGATTGCCGTTAAAAAATTTCAGCTATCCTCAATGGCAAAAAAAATAGTCAGTCACCATGAACATTTTAGGAAATTTTAAAAAATAATTGATTTTTCAGACTTTGATCGGCCGTAGCGGCCAAACGAAAACTCCAAATTGAACGCGGTTTGCAAATCTGAGCTCCTCGTAGGTCAATTAGTCGGATGAGAGATTATTAATTTTTGATGAAATCGTGAAAAAAAACATGACTAACCCCCTTGGAAATTTTGTTAAAAAATGCAATTTTCTTAAAAATCATCGTAGACTATTGAATTTAACTTTATTTTCATCAAAAAGACGAGAGAAATTGATTGCCGTTAAAAAATTTCAGCTATCTTCAATAGCAAAAAAAATAGTCAGTCACCATGAACATTTTAGGAAATTTTAGAAAATTATTAATTTTTCAGACTTTGATCGGCCGTAGCGGCCAAACGAAAACTCCAAATTGAACGCGGTTTGCAAATCTAAGCTCCCCGTACGTAAATTAATCGGATTAGAGATTATTAATTTTTGATGAAATCGTGAAAAAAAACATGACTTGGAAATTTTGTTAAAAAATGCAACTTTCTTAAAAATCATCGTAGACTATCGAATTTAACTTTATTTTCATCAGAAAGACGAGAGAAATTGATTGCCGTTAAAAAATTTCAGCTATCCTCAATGGCAAAAAAAAATAGTCAGTCACCATGAACATTTTAGGAAATTTTAGAAAATTATTAATTTTTCAGACTTTGATCGGCCGTAGCGGCCAAACGAAAACTCCAAATTGAACGCGGTTTGCAAATCTAAGCTCCCCGTACGTAAATTAATCGGATTAGAGATTATTAATTTTTGATGAAATCCTGAAAAAAAACATGACTAACCCCCTTGCAAATTTTGTTAAAAGATGCAACTTTCTTAAAAATCATCGTAGACTATTGAATTTAACTTTATTTTCATCAAAAAGACGAGAGAAATTGATTGCCGTTAAAAAATTTCAGCTATCTTCAATAGCAAAAAAAAATAGTCAGTCACCATGAACATTTTAGGAAATTTTAGAAAATTATTAATTTTTCAGACTTTGATCGGCCGTAGCGGCCAAACGAAAACTCCAAATTGAACGCGGTTTGCAAATCTAAGCTCCCCGTACGTAAATTAATCGGATTAGAGATTATTAATTTTTGATGAAATCGTGAAAAAAAACATGACTTGGAAATTTTGTTAAAAAATGCAACTTTCTTAAAAATCATCGTAGACTATCGAATTTAACTTTATTTTCATCAGAAAGACGAGAGAAATTGATTGCAGTTAAAAAATTTCAGCTATCCTCAATGGCAAAAAAAATAGTCAGTCACCATGAACATTTTAGGAAATTTTAAAAAATAATTGATTTTTCAGACTTTGATCGGCCGTAGCGGCCAAACGAAAACTCCAAATTGAACGCGGTTTGCAAATCTGAGCTCCTCGTAGGTCAATTAGTCGGATGAGAGATTATTAATTTTTGATGAAATCGTGAAAAAAAACATGACTAACCCCCTTGGAAATTTTGTTAAAAAATGCAACTTTCTTAAAAATCATCGTAGACTATTGAATTTAACTTTATTTTCATCAAAAAGACGAGAGAAATTGATTGCCGTTAAAAAATTTCAGCTATCTTCAATAGCAAAAAAAATAGTCAGTCACCATGAACATTTTAGGAAATTTTAGAAAATTATTAATTTTTCAGACTTTGATCGGCCGTAGCGGCCAAACGAAAACTCCAAATTGAACGCGGTTTGCAAATCTAAGCTCCCCGTACGTAAATTAATCGGATTAGAGATTATTAATTTTTGATGAAATCGTGAAAAAAAACATGACTTGGAAATTTTGTTAAAAAATGCAACTTTCTTAAAAATCATCGTAGACTATCGAATTTAACTTTATTTTCATCAGAAAGACGAGAGAAATTGATTGCCGTTAAAAAATTTCAGCTATCCTCAATGGCAAAAAAAATAGTCAGTCACCATGAACATTTTAGGAAATTTTAGAAAATAATTGATTTTTCAGACTTTGATCGGCCGTAGCGGCCAAACGAAAACTCCAAATTGAACGCGGTTTGCAAATCTGAGCTCCTCGTAGGTCAATTAGTCGGATTAGAGATTATTAATTTTTGATGAAATCGTGAAAAAAAAACATGACTTGGAAATTTTGTTAAAAAATGCAACTTTCTTAAAAATCATCGTAGACTATCGAATTTAACTTTATTTTCATCAGAAAGACGAGAGAAATTGATTGCCGTTAAAAAATTTCAGCTATATTCAATAGCAAAAAAAATTGTCAGTCACCATGAACATTTCAGAAAATTTTAGAAAATAATTAATTTTTCAGACTTTGATCGGCCGTAGCGGCCAAACGAAAACTCCAAATTGAACGCGGTTTGCAAATCTAAGCTCCCCGTACGTAAATTAATCGGATTGGAGATTATTAATTTTTGATGAAATCGTGAAAAAAAACATGACTTGGAAATTTTGTTAAAAAATGCAACTTTCTTAAAAATCATCGTAGACTATCGAATTTAACTTTATTTTCATCAGAAAGACGAGAGAAATTGATTGCCGTTAAAAAATTTCAGCTATCCTCAATGGCAAAAAAAATAGTCAGTCACCATGAACATTTTAGGAAATTTTAGAAAATAATTGATTTTTCAGACTTTGATCGGCCGTAGCGGCCAAACGAAAACTCCAAATTGAACGCGGTTTGCAAATCTGAGCTCCTCGTAGGTCAATTAGTCGGATTAGAGATTATTAATTTTTGATGAAATCGTGAAAAAAAACATGACTAACTTTCCCTCTTTGGAAATTTTGTTAAAAAATGCAACTTTCTTAAAAATCATCGTAGACTATTGAATTTAACTTTATTTTCATCAGAAAGACGAGAGAAATTGATTGCCGTTAAAAAATTTCAGCTATCTTCAATAGCAAAAAAAATAGTCAGTCACCATGAACATTTTAGGAAATTTTGGAAAATAATTGATTTTTCAGACTTTGATCGGCCGTAGCGGCCAAACGAAAACTCCAAATTGAACGCGGTTTGCAAATCTGAGCTCCTCGTACGTCAATTAATCGGATTAGAGATTATTAATTTTTGATGAAATCGTGAAAAAATACATGACTAACCCCCTTGGAAATTTTGTTAAAAAATGCAACTTTCTTAAAAATCATCGTAGACTATTGAATTTAACTTTATTTTCATCAGAAAGACGAGAGAAATTGATTGCCGTTAAAAAATTTCAGCTATTTTCAATAGCAAAAAAAATAGTCAGTCACCATGAACATTTTAGGAAATTTTGGAAAATAATTGATTTTTCAGACTTTGATCGGCCGTAGCGGCCAAACGAAAACTCCAAATTGAACGCGGTTTGCAAATCTGAGCTCCTCGTACGTCAATTAATCGGATTAGGGATTATTAATTTTTGATGAAATCGTGAAAAAATACATGACTAACCCCCTTGGAAATTTTGTTAAAAAATGCAACTTTCTTAAAAATCATCGTAGACTATTGAATTTAACTTAATTTTCATCAGAAAGACGAGAGAAATTGATTGCCGTTAAAAAATTTCAGCTATCTTCAATAGCAAAAAAAATAGTCAGTCACCATGAACATTTTAGAAAATTTTAGAAAATAATTGATTTTTCAGACTTTGATCGGCTGTAGCGGCCAAACGAAAACTCCAAATTGACACCTGCTCGCTTTATTACGTTGATTAGATTTTTAGATGAAGCAACTTAGATGAATGCAAAATGTATAAACACAACAAAAAAGCTTTGAAAATTAGAAAGATAAATCAAATTTTGTATTCTTCCTGTGATTATGTCAATAAATGAGTAATCCATTCCGGTACCTAAGTTTAGAAAGCACTGCCCTTAAATAAAATAACGAGTTTCTTAACATTTAAAAAAACGGTTACACAATTGTGCAATTTTATTATCACCTTTAATCCGAAAGGCAATACAAATTGTCACTATTTTCCTTAAATATCCATAAATATCCCCTAACCACGTCGTCTGGCCGCACATATCTTTATTTAAATAGGCGAGTAATTTATAATGCAACTAAAAAAAAAATATGAAGGTCGGCCTTGTCCTTCCGTGAATGGTAAATGGTAGGCATAGATTCGATATTTTATGATATTCAAGGAGCAGATGATAATAGATTTTGAGAACGTCGTCCTGGTCGCACCACAGCAACTTTAAACAATACCGCGCCACGGGCGGTCACCTCCCGCAATCATGAAACTGTCATCTATATCATCCGTGGCTCATCTCCGGAACCTTTCCACATTCGTTTTCCACCAAAGCACGGCTGCGCGGAGAGTGGAGAGATCGCTTTCAAGACCGCCGCTCGAGACCTTTTGAAAATATCAGGGAGTTTCACAAAAAAAAAAATTATATTTGATAGTGATTTAAAGAGAAGCGCCTACTAACAGTGTATGGACTTAAGATCCAATAAGCAAACAAAATTTTAATCTGGTTACAACTTATTATTCCTGTAGCTAACAAGATGACGATAAATACCAATATAGAATTGTATAAATAGTTTTTCTCAAAACGTAATGCTGTTTATGAAATCAACGCCTCAATTGTAAAAAATATTAGGCTCGCCATGGGGATCTCGCTTATTAAAAGAGATAGAGGGTATGTTTAAAGGCACTGTTGCAGATAGCAAAGATATAAAAAATAAACGAAAATCAGTTTTTTTCGGTTTTTTTGGACTAAACTCGAAAACAAAATAATTTAAGTATTTTTTTTTTCCAGTGGATTATTAATCAGCATAAGATCTGGAGATCGAGGTGGCCAGGGAAAGAGCCCTGCTCGTCCAATTCATCTATCAGAAAATTTCTTAATAATCTCTAATGTTTCTTGCATAATGGGATGGTGCTCCATCGTGTTGTGACCATATCCTAAGTCATTGTGCAAGTGGAAAATCATTTAAAATTGATTTAAATTCATGGAAATTATCAGAAAAATGAATGTTTAGCCACTTTCCAGTATTTATTGCATATTGAAATGGTGCTCCATCGTGCTGAAACCACATCCTAAGTTATTCTGCAAGTAGCAAATCATCTAAAATTGATTTAAATTCATGGAAATTATTAGAAAAATGAATGTTTAGCCACTTTCCAGTATTTATTGCATATTGTGAATGTCCTCAATCGAGCTGCAACCACATCCTAAGTCATTGTGCAAGTAGCAAATTATCAAAAATTGATTTAAATTCATGTAAACTATCAGAAAATTGAATGTTTAGCCACTTTCCAGTATTTATTGCATATTGGAATGGTGCTCCATCGTGTTGTGACCATATCCTTAGTCATTGTGCAAGTGGAAAATCATTTAAAATTGATTTTAATTCAAGTAAATTATCAGAAAATTGAATGTTTAGCCACTTTCCAGTATTTATTGCATATTGGAATGGTGCTCCATAGTGTTGTGACCATATCCTAAGTCATTGTGCAAGTAGAAAATCATTTAAAATTGATTTAAATTCATGTAAATTATCAGAAAATTGAATGTTTAGCCACTTTCCAGTATTTATTGCATAGTGGAATGGTGCTCCATCCTGTTGTCACCATATCCTAAGTCATTGTGCAAGTGGAAAATCATTTAAAATTGATTTAAATTCATGTAAATTATCAGAAAAATGAATGTTTAGCCACTTTCCAGTATTTATTGCATATTGGAATGGTGCTCCATCCTGTTGTCACCATATCCTTAGTCATTGTGCAAGTGGAAAATCATTTAAAAATGATTTAAATTCATTCATTATCAGAAAAATTAATGATTAGCCACTTTCCAGTATTTATTGCATATTGGGATGGTACTCCATCGTGCTGGAAGCAAATCCTAAGTCATTGTGCAAGTGGAAAATCATTTAAAATTGATTTAAATTCATGTAAACTATCAGAAAATTGAATGTTTAGCCACTTTCCAGTATTTATTGCATATTGAGATGGTACTCCATCGTGCTGGAACCACATCCTAAGTCATTATGCAAGTAGAAAATCATCTAAAATTGCTTAAAAAAGATTTTTTAAGATTTTATATCAATCGAAAAATCTTTAAGATTATTTATCTCGATAACGGTAAGAAATCGGACATATATTTATTTGAACTCTTCTGTTGTTAATAACATTATCCACTTCCTGTTTTCGTTTGGCACGCTTGAAACGAGACACCCTGTAGAGCAATTGTTGGGAATCATTTAGGGTGCATGGGGCTGAAAATGACATATTTTCTTACGGGAATATTCAATTTTTTATTAATGGGCCTCGATTTTTTATTCCTGCGGCCTGTATTTTAAAATTTTTGATTTTTTCTGGACCGTATTTTAGACTTTAGACCTCTATTTTCGATTCTTTTATACCAGTTTCGTGAACTTTTGGCCTAAATATTTATTTTTATTTTCGCTTAAATTTTCGATTTGTTCGTTAAACGATTTTTTGGTCAGGATTTTTTTATTTTTGACCCCGAATTTTCGATTTGTGGTTTAAATTTTTGACTATTCGTCCTGTATTTTATATTTTTTAACCTGAATTATTGTTTTTATTTGCAATTTTTTTATCGATTTATTTTAGGGGGCAAAAATGGCAATTTATTTTTTTCTTACTTGAATTTTCAATTTTTTTGTCGGCATTATTTATTATATGTGTATACATTATCTTTATGATTATTTATTTTTTTTACATATTTTTCAAAGACTCAAAGACTCATGTCACATGAGCTATCTACCTTTCGGCCGATTATTTATTATTAGCTCCTTTCATCTATATTTTAATTTTTTTTATTTTTCTGGCCCTGTTCTACAATTTTGACCTGTTTCTTCGATTCTTTTGGTCTAAATATGTAAACTTTTGGCGTGAATATGCTTTATTTGTTTGTTAAAATTTCAGAATTTTTGATTTTCAGGCTCAAAATTTGGATTTTTTGCCCTTTATTTTAGATTTTTACTTTCTCCGTTACGAAGTACGAGAAAGTATTGTGATCGTGATTTTTTTTTCAAAAATTTTTTTTACGGAAATATCCGTTTTGTGGTCCCTAGATGCCATTTCAACAATTTCTGGAAAAAAAAAATTTGTGTCTGTGTGTGTGTGTGTGTGTCTGTGTGTGTGTCTGTGTGTGTGTGTGTGTGTGTGTGTGTCTGTCTGTGTGCGCTGTATCTCAAAAACTAATAGAGCAATTGATATGAAACTTTGAACATACGTCTTATTTGATAATCTGAAGAACTGAAAAGCTTTTGGTAAAATTTTGTACACCGGAAGTGGGTGTTTACCTTAACTGTTTTTTGTTTTTTGCCGATATTTTCTTAAATATGAGAAATATCACAAAAACATTTAAACAAATATTGAAGACAACAAAGAAATGAACATCTTTTGCTTAAAAACATTTTTCATAAAATCATTGCTATTCGAGAAAAAAATTTATTATTATTTTTTAATTTTTGGTTTATAATTATGAAACGATAATAGTTACAGCAAATTTATGTGAATAATAATTGTAGAGAATACCAAAATGAACAACTTCTAAAGAATAGGTTTTTTTCGAAATCTCGTTAGTTTTTGAGTAAACCGAGTTTTTGAATTTGAAGTATAATTTTTCCATCTTTCATGATTTTGACGTTTTAAACGTCAGTTTCATCCGAATTTACGCAACGCTCGATGTACATTTAAAATATGATTTCAATTGAAAATAAACCCATGAAAACGTAAATATAAAGTCGGAGAAAGTAACATGATGGCCACATCACCATTTTTTAACCAAAATGTTGTTTATTATGCGTGATTTTTTTTTTAAATTTCCGACATTAACACGTTGACCGCTTTGTCAATCGCCGGTGACTCACACTGAAGTATCCCAGTGGGGCCACGTCAGTCACCGGTGACTGACAGTGAGTACCTGCTTTCAACTTACTATTTAGCGCTGTCAGTCTCGAGTTAAATTAAATAAGCATATTCTTACTCATTTTATAAAATAAAACTTAAAAACAAAGAAAACTTTTTGACATTTTACAAAAAAAAAACTTGTTGGCACAATGTGCTAATTTCGAGTTTCCGTTTGGAAACATATTTTGAGCTAAAAATAGCAAATTTTTTTTTTTTGCTTGAATTTTCAACTTTTCGATCTGCAATTTTTATTTATATTTGGCCTGTAATTTCGTTTTTGTTCCAAATTTTTGATTTTTTAACCTAAATATTTTTAATTTTGGAATCAATTATCGAACTCTTTGTTAGAATGTTCGATATTCGATCCGCATTTGTGATATTTAAGCCAGAATTTTTTTGTCCTATATTTTTGATTTTTCAACCAGAACTATTGATTTTTTGGTCAAAGTTTTTAATTTTTTGCTCTTTATTTTAGATTTTGTAACCTGAATATTATTTTTTATGCGTGATTTTTTTGAGATTCATTTTTTGGTCAAAGTTTTTAATTTTTTGCCCTTTATTTTAGATTTTGTGACCTGAATATTATTTTTTATGCGTGATTTTTTTTGAGTTTTTAGCCATTATTTTCGACTTGGAAACATATTTTGGGTTAAAAATGTCAAATCTATTTTCTGTTCCTTTTTTCAACTTTTTGGTGTGCATTTTTCATTTCTAGAAATTTTCGATTTTTTGGTCTGCGTTTTTATGTTCAGATCAGAGTTTTCGTTTTTCGTTTTTTGGCCTATATTTTTGTTCTTGTACCTTAATAATTGATTTTTAATTTAAATTAAATAAGCCTACAAAAATATTATTATATCAGTGTACAAGTTTGCAAACACGCTTTTAACAACAATAAAAATATTCATATTTTCATGGTTTATTTTCAGTTTAAATGGTATTTTAAATGTGTACTTAAAATATCCAACTGTAAAAGTTTTCTCGATGATACGAAGAGCTGAAAAACTTTTGGTAAAATTGCGTACAAACCGAAAGCCTATAATACATTTTGTAGCGAATTGCTTTATATACAAACTTCAATATTCATAATGTCGACGTTTACGATTCCCATGTATCTTCTTACCCGTGTGCCAATTTATTCTAAATTATTGACCATAAGAATTAAATGAGCTTATCGTAAAGTGTAATGGAGGTTTTACTGCTTAGATTACGGATTATGGCAACATAATTTAAACGATATTAAATCAAAATGTTTACGATATAATCAGCATCATCATCATAAAGTTGGTGAAAAAAATTGAACTTCAATTGAATCATCGTTAGTTAAGTTAATTACTTAAGTAATTGTAAGTTTGTATAGTATTTACCGCAAACGACAAAATTTAGAGAAAATCTTTAAAGTTTTATATGTTGTTACTTGCTATTACCTTCGTTTGATATTTTATTGTTAGGTATTGTGGGCTACAAAAATTCCGTCGCGGTTCGCCATTTTAACACCTGAAGTAGACAATACAGTGGCGTACAGGTAGGTAGTCATTTATGGAATAGAGTCTCCATTTATTATTTCTAGACCAGGATTTTTGATTTTTTTCTATTCTTTTTTTCAAGTTGGGTAAAGTAAAACGCTTGTTTTGTTCCATAATTTTATTTTCAGTTGCCTGACACGTGTTTCGATCGGTTAGCATCATTTTGATGCTAATGTTAAACTTCTTTTTTTTCAAATTCTTGATTTTTTAGCCAGATTTTTCGATTTGTTTGTTAATTTTTTTTAATGTTTTTACAACCTGCAGTAGAGAATACACTGGCGAACAGGTAGGTATTAAGGTATGGAAAAAATGTGCATTTTCTATTTCTAGACCAGGATTTTTGATTTTTTTGGCTTATATTTTAGATGTTTGGCCTGTTTTTTCGTTTTTTTTTTTCCTTCAAATTCTTGTTTTTTTTGGCCAAAATTTTCGATTTGTTTGTTAATTTCTTAATTTTTGACATGTAATAGACAATACAGTGGCGTACAGGTAGGTAATAATTTATGGAAAAGAGTCCCAAAATTTTGTTTTGTAAATTTTTATGTGATAATATTTTTTTCACACTTTTTTCTCTCGGTTTTTTTAAGGGTTATTTTTATTTTTAAATTTGAATTTTGTCAAATTTTACCGTTTTTTTATTGTTAAAACTTGCGCACAATTAATTTGTCGATAACATCTCTTGTAACAGTAAACCTGATAACACAAAATAGCCACGAGTGCAGGGAGGGGGCCGTAAATTACGCTTTCGAAGTGTTCGGGCGCACAACCTCGACCGTCTCCAGGTCCATTACTCAAAAAAAGTTCGTTTATTTTCCCATCGCGCCGGCCGGGAATTTCTCATTTCGGTTTTATTTTTCGCCGGCGATAATAAGTGATGGCGCCACCGACTTCTTCTCTCACACTTGCGTACACACAACACGGCCCGGCCGTAAACGTATATCATGTTCGTGCATGTGTTACACCCACGTTGCCTACTTAAAGGCCTTTTCATTTATTGCCGTTTCACAAAACGTCGCAAATGACCGACCGTAATTATCATCACCAAAAATGGTAACGTATCAAAATTGTAATTTAAAGCTCGGGACGATTTTTACGTGCACTGGCGAGTAAATCACGACGAGCAGAGTCGCAGTGTCTGGAGATTTTTTTTTAATCTTCACATTGCTATTACAAACGTGTAATTCAACGAGTTTCAAACAAAAAGTTTTGATAAGCAATCTTGATTTTGCTATAAATGACAGTTTTGGTTGAGTTTTATTATTTGTAATAAATGGAATCGGAGAGTAGTGGGTAGGGTGGTGGGTGGGCTCTACCTTACAATATAAACCGGTGGTGGGTGGACCCTATCTTACAATATAAATCCTAGCCAGGGACGGAGGGTGGGCTTTTCAATTACACAGTAAAACATTGACGGTGTTGCTCTTCTGAAAAAAAAAACTCTTATGCAATTTTCGAGCAAAAGTTCTGGGCCTTCGGTCTCGAGTTCTTAACGCACAAAAATTTCATCCGAGAAACACGATCGAGTTAAAGCACGTGAAAATTTTGCCTGTGTTGTGAACGCAATTCTGGGTTTAGTTTGTAAGATTATACATTTGTGTTTCGATTTTCAACACCTGTTAACTCCATTTGCTGGGCCTCTGCTCTTGAGTTCTTAACACACAATTTCATTAGAAACTTTCCGAGTACAATTAGTACAGAGGGTGGTGGAAGTGTACTAAAAAAACACTCCTTAACCCCTTCAGAGACAGAAACACATTTGTGTACGTTTTAAAAAATGACGAACACATTTCAAACAAATTTGATTTAGCTCAATACTGCCATCTCATGTCAAGCTCTAAAAGCTGCTACAGTTGCACATTTCCATGCAGATACCTCCTGTCCTGTTCTACTGGCGAGATATCAATTGTTTCTTAAAGGATTTGAAACTTCAAAATTAATTTGTTCCTGAAGAGGTTAAAGAACGTGAAAATTTTGACTGTGTTATGAATGCAATTATGGCTAGGATTTATATTGTAAGATTATAAATTTCTGTTTCAATCTTCAACTTGAAGAATGTGCAAAAATATAATAACACCCACTACGTTATCCATTAACTGCAAGCGGTTTCAGAGTGTCCGCCTGCAACTTGGAAATGAAATTCGGTTTTTTTGTATAGATGCACACGTTCAAAATTAATAAAAAAAAAATCATAAGAAATATTATAAAATTATGACATTCCTCGATGGGTATCAGTAGGAACCGTTATAAGGCCTATTATTATAAAATCGATATCTCGCATTTGCATTTATTTTATGGCTTTCATAAATTCCAATAATTTTTCCACACGGTTACGGTTCGATGTGAAACCATTATTACAAAATGGCCGCCGCCAATTATATTTTTTTAAATGAAAAATATGTATTGCGCACTCGCCAAGGTGAAAGAACCATTTCGTAATTGTCTCCTAATTGGAGAATTTGAATTTAATGCGGACAGGCCGGAATTTATTTGTGAAGAAAATCATGAGACATTTGATACCGACGCTTGTTTCAATAATTTTCCAGATGTCTCTATGGATTATTAATGCTGCTGGATTTGTTTATTCGGTATGGGGAGTTTAAATTCACGCGTTTGGTGTGTCTGCTATAAATTGTTTTGTAATTTAGAGTGAAAATTATTGTGGATTTTACCGTAGACTAGCCCAGAGATTCATTCAAATTTGTTTAACCTCAATTACTTCACTTGGGGTACAGATGAGTGCACCGCCGGGTTTTTTCGTTAATTTCACCTTTGTAAATATACATGAGTATTGTTTACGTATGGACCAGCCTCCCACTATCGGGTAGTTCTGCAGGCCTACGCCTCCAATAGCGTAGTGTAGCGGAGACGAAGCCTGTCATAGAATGCAGAAATATAGCAATTTATTCTTTCTTAGTGCTTATAAAATAAATCTTTTACATGATCTACTAATACGGTAATATTAGAGCAATTAAATACCTTATTAGATTGTAATAAAAATAGTACAAAATATTAGAAGCAATGGTAGTAAAATTAACACCTTACCGACCAAAATATTTGTATTTATTGTATTTGGTTCTCGTTTGACATATGGTGAAACATTCTTATAATATTCAGGATTGTTAAAATGAGGCAATTTTATTAATGATTTAAAAATTGAAACTAGTCTGAATAAAATATAAAAATTGTGATACCAACCAAGTGCCTCATTTTAACAATCCTGAAAATATTTGTATGTTGAAATTTCTAATCGCCAAAGGTTCAACCGAAGTAGAACTGTAACTAGTCTACAGTTCTACTTCGGTTGAACATTTGGCGATTAGAAATTTCAAAATACAAATATTTTCAGGATTGTTAAAATGAGGCACTTGGTTGGTTCACAATTTTTATATTTGTACAGATATGACTAAAAGTTTTGTAAATTTTCTATTTTGTAATAAAATCTATGATTACAAACGTTACTAGGTGGTAACCCATATTTACACACAGAATAATCGATAGTTGTGTATCTTTCCGCATGCAAGATCTATAAGGTGATAATTATGTAAATGAGTTGAAATATCTTCTAAATCGATCTCTGGTATCAAATAACTTAATCGATTATGATAAATGGTTGCGCCATCTAGCCGCTTCTAATTAGAAGCCGCGTTCGGAATTCGCGACACCGATGCCACCCATCCATCAAGCTGTTTACGTTGGAAGTGTTAAAAATGAAATTAATGAGCCGTCCAATCCGGGGGTAATCATCCGTAAATATATTTTTCAGGCTTTCTATAGGCGACGAATTCCACAATCAGTGCGCATAAATTATCAAATTATCCGTGATGGGTATAGTTTACGTGAGAGCGCGCGTGGGCTTGATTGCTTACATAAATATCTATAAAATCGATTTTTCCACAGGATGTGTTTGTGTTCGGGCCGTTTTGAAAACTATTTGCAAGTTAAACATGCCCAAGTACGGAAAAATCCACGCGAGACTCGGTCAGTCAAGTGCGCGCTTCAAGAGTCGTCTCCGTGGTAATGTCACCGTACTCGAAAAGCGAAACTGCAATGAATGCCTGAGTTTGTTTGTTTACTAAATATCACGCACGATTACCAACGATTGTTGTATTCGTTTTTTTGATAAATCCGAAGCGAAAGTAAAATTATTCTACCTCTGGCCAGTAATATGGTTACAAGGACTTATTCCAGTGTCTTAAGACATGAAGAATTAATAGTCGCTCCTCTGGATCAAGCACACACAAATTGCTTTCATAAGCTCATCAATTTGTTTTCGTGGTAAAATATACAATTTTTGAGGCGAGGATTTTTTTGCCCTTCAAAATCACTTTTTCGGGGCATTTCCACTCCTGGAAACACTGAGGCAGCTCCCAAAAAGAAGTCATTTCGTACATTACAACATTTTTTTATTTACTCATGTTTTTCTCACCGTGATAGATAAGTAGAAAACAAATAAATAACTATAGAAAATTATAATATTGCGAGAGGGTTGTATCGGTCGAACTTCTTGAAGAAAAAAAAGTGACGTAAGATTTTGAAGAAAAATCCTCGTATCGAAGAATCCAACCAAAAAGGCTCCTCCAGAAATGATAAACTCTTGATCGAATTCCTCCATACAAGGATTTGTCTTCAAAATTTTCCCGTATAATTAAAATCAGATTGTGAGAAACAACAATCCTCAGAAGAAACTTTTAACGTTAAAGGCACCACTGAAAAAATCTCAAAAATACCCCAAAAACACAACACAAACAATATTTCACGATTTTCTGAAACACGAGTATTTTTCTTTAAAATTTGCCTATATAACTGAAGTAAGATTTTATGAGTAACAATAATTCCAGAAAAAAACTTTCTTTCTAAAAAAATTGTAAAAATAATCTCTTGTGGAATTGGCTTCAAAACTTTCATTTTTTAACATTCTCTAATAAAAGTCGATTGACATACCACAACTGAAAAACTAAATGACAACACTGAAAACACGAATTTGAAAAAACATTGTATTCGGCGGTTAAAGAATTGTAGAAAAATAATCTTTCGTGGAATAAGCTTCAAAACTTCAAATTTCATCCAAAATGAAACTGTTTTTGACGTTTCGTTAAAACAATTGACATACCCTAGCTGAAAACAAAATGACAACAATGAAAATAGAATTTATGAAAAAACATTGAATACGGCGGTTAAAAAAATTGTAAAAAATAATCTGTAGTGGAATTGGCTTCAAAACTTTCATTTTTTAACATTCTCTAAAAGACGATTGACATACCATAACAGAAAACAAAATGACAACAATGAAAACACGAATTTGAGAAAATATTGCATTCGGCGGTTAAAAAATTGTAGAAAAAAAATCTCTCGCGGAATAAGCTTCAAAACTTCAAATTTCATCCTAAATTAAACTATTTTTGACGTTTCATTAAAACAATTGACATACCCTAGCTGAAAAAAAATGACAACAATGAAAATTTATGAAAAAAACATTGAATTCGGCGGTTAAAAAAATTGTAAAAAATAATCTCTTGTGGAATTGGCTTCGAAATTTTCATTTTGTAACGTTCTCTAAAAGACGATTGACATACCATAACTGAAAACAAAATGACAACACTGAAAGCACAAATTTGAGAAAACATTGCATTCGGGGGTTAAACAATTCTAGAAAAGTAATCTTTCGTAGAATAAGCTTCAAAACTTCAAATTTCATCCAAAATGAAACTATTTTTGACGTTTCATTAAAACAATTGACATACCCTAGCTGAAAACAAAATGGCAACAATGAAAACATGAATTTATGAAAAAAACATTGAATACGGCGGTTAAAAAAATTGTAAAAAAATAATCTCTTATGGAATTGGCTTCAAAACTTTCATTTCTCAACGTTCTCTAAAAGTCGATTGACATACCATAACTAAAAACAAAATGACAACACTGAAAACACGAATTTGAGAAAACATTGCATTCGGCGGTTAAAAAATTGTAGAAAAATAATCTCTCGTAGAATTAGCTTCAAAACTTCAAATTTCATCCAAAATGAAACTATTTTTGACGTTTCATTAAAACAATTAACATACCCTAGCTGAGAACAAAATGACAACAATGAAAACACGAGTTTGAGAAAACATTGCATTCGGCGGTTAAAAAATTGTAGAAAAATAATCTCTCGTGGAATAAGCTTGAAAACTTCAAATTTCATCCAAAATGAAACTATTTTTGACGTTTCGTTAAAACAATTGACATACCCTAGCTGAAATCAAAATGACAACACTGAAAATATGAATTTTCGATAAAAATTACTTCTATTAAAAGTTGTAGAACGGAAAATTTCCAATCGACATAGGTCATTTGAATTTTCCTATAATTTCCCGTGTATCAGCTAGAGGGCGCGGAAAATAAATAGAAAACAGATTTAGCCCAAAATGCATAATTTTTGCTGAAAATGCAAAAAACCATTAAAATACGAGAAAATTGATAAAAACCGCGCCAGGTGAAAATAGTCTTCAGACAGTCCAAATACACAAGTATACAAGTCGCTAAGCTGTGGGTAAAATTTCCCTAAAACGTCTATTTTTTGTCTAATTTGAAGGGACTGCTTCACGAATCGAAAATTTGGAAATATCCTTTGTCTAAATTTCTAAATAAGCTTACTTAAAGACACCACATTTCAATTCGCCTGATGCACATTTTCAAAGTTGGCCAAACAATAAGAAAAACCTGACGAAGCCACTGTGTGATGAAACATAGTTGTAGAACAATAAAAAAAACTTTTTAAAATCTTATACTGCGTCAGTGTTTTAGTAAGTGATATTGTGGAGTTTCAACACGTAAGAGCCACATCAGTCCAAATAAGAGAAACAGTTGCTACAAACTTCAAACTTTCCAAATTTCATCAGAAAATAATACGCTTCCTGAATATATGGAAATCTGGAAACATTACTTATCTACATTTCTGAAATAATTTCACTTGAACAAACTGAGGTGCAATTCGCCTGTTACATATTTTCAAAGTTGCCAAGCGATAAAAAAAACAGTTGGTACAAACTTCAAGTTTGCTCAACGCAGAATCTGCTTCATGAATATATAAAACTCTGCAAATATTACTTATCTACATTTCTGATATAAATATTTGTATATCTGTATAAAATTAGAAAACGTCTAGTCCAACTTAGGCTACAAGATTCTTTTTTGATGTTTGACAAAAATGATACAATGATTTAAGGCTAAGGGTAGTCGATAAATTATGCGAAAAGGGCTTGGCGTTGGACCTTTAAAAAGCAGTGGACATTTAAAGTCATTTAACAGCATTACTAATAATAATTTATTGGTGTTGGTAATTCATAATTTTCAGGTCAGAATTAGATAAACTAAGCAGAAATTTTACAATATGAATAAAGTACAATAAGAAGTAGCGCGAGAAAATCAGGAAGTTTGGTTTTAGCAAGACTGATGTGCAACATATTTTCGACTTGATGTAAGAGCTTACTTAAACTGAATCGTTCGATTGGACGTTGTGGAGCCTGCGGCGAGATGCTCATGTTGTTGAAATTTGTGTAACTTATATTATTGTTGTTAAATCATTTTTTGTTTATATTTAGTAACAAATTCACTCTTAATTTTATGTAATACAAATTGCATATGTTCCATCTCCTAGTAACTAATTAATCACAACCAGTTATGGTCTTGCGCAACTGATGAGTTACAGGCCTAAGCAGGGCGAACGCCGGCAATTCATTTCAAATTAAATTAACCCATTCGACCACTAATTAGAAACTAATTCCTCTGGAAAAACCTATTAGTAAAATTGGTAAATTATATTTCGGGAGCTGGTGAAAAACGGCCGGGCGTAGGTTTTTTACTTAATTACAACGCCGCCTCACATAAATAACACGCTCGTGTGTCGGAAATATTGTTGTAAATATGTAATTTCAATAAATAATTGTTAACGAGATAAATCAGCTCGGTGTTTTCTTTTTTTTTGCAGCAGCAGATTCGTTGGTTCCTATTAAATGGTAATGGGGCCTTCACCTCCGAAGGAAAGTGTCATCAATTTTTGTAGATTAAATCGTCACAATATTTACGGGTATTATCCTTCATAAATTATAATTTATGGGGTTGGTGTGGCGTATCCACCCCATGAGCAGGATGGATTATTAATTTTATAGCTATCCACAATCATAAATTTACTTGACTACTTCGATTCCTTCAAAGGGCGGATGTAATTGTGTTTTTGGGTACAAAAAAAATATGTAGGTAAAGATAAACAAATTGTTTAATTTAATAAATATCGTACTCTTACCTCGGAGCATGGTCTATATACGTATACCTTATTATTTGGAAAACAAATTTGAGACAACCTCATTTGTTGCAGAAGCATTAAATTCATTTAAACGACTATTAATTCAATGAAAATGTATGGCACTAGCCAGGGAAGTAGTTGTTTCAATAAGTTATTTGTTTATAGTCTTAGCAAGACTGAGATTTAATTATAGTATTAATGAATATTATAGTTATAGTTATTGTCAATTTATTATTACCTGTAATATTATTCTTCTTTTTATTTTTATTTTTTTCTTTTAATTTAATTTTAATTTATAAAACTATATTCATGCGCATATTTATGTTGTAGTATATTATACATATATTTAACTGGTATATATATATATATTTTTCGTTTTTAAGTAATTGTATATTGTTTTAAAATATGTTTAAATTGTAACTTTCCCTTTAATTGGACTTCGTGTCTGCTGGGAAAATGAATGAATAAATAAATAAAGAAATAAATAAATAAATAAATAAAGACTTAATTTTGCTTGCAGAGTTACGAACAGGTTTAATATTCAAATATTCAGGCTACATTTCGGTTTATTGAATTTAGAAAATGTATAACTACTAAAGCTTTAGAATATTTTCTAAAATTTTTCGAGAAAAATTGCCGCCAACAGTAAACCCGTTTAGCATCCATTTACAATCTTTCGATATTCATTCTCACAATACACACCCACCCGACCGTGCATGGTTTGCAACCCGAGCCGTATTCGATTTAGCTTTAGCTGGGGGTATCATTTCTTCATATAAGATATCTGGAAGTGATCGGAAATGGGCACGCGTGCGATTCTCGGTCGGGTTTTCTGCCCATGCGGCCTTTGGCGATAGCGATCTAATAACTCCCGTTTGCCAAGCTCTCCTGATCAGAAGTGAAGTCCGTGGGCACCTTGGCCACCGTTATGGTCAATTACTCATCCGTTTAAGGTGGTTTTGCCGCGGGAAGTGTTAAATTACGCACGGATAGCGCCTCGCCGTCGATTTACATACGGCCTGCCCATCAATCAACTTTCCGAAAGACGCCGAAAACTTCGACACCACTAAATGTCCAATTTGCGCTATTAATATTCATATTAGTGTTAGTGCTTACATACAAAAGTGGTTTCCAATCGAGGCTTCGATCACGTTATGAGCACTTGCTACGGATACATAAACTCGGATATTCTTAAATTATCCAATTTCAATTTTATTAAACTGGATTGAAAAATTCACTATTATAAAAAAAAATGGTGATGTGGCCATCATGTTACTTTCTTCGACTTGATGGTATCATTTATATTTACGCTTCCTTGGTTTATTTTCAATTTAAATCATATTTTAAAGTCGAGCGGATGAAACTGACGTTTAAAACTTTCAAAATGATACTTCAAATTCAAAAACTCACAAACTAAATAGATTTAGAACTCTTCAAGACGCCTCGGAAAATGTGCTTTCGCAAGAACAAATGTCAATTTGAAGCCCGTGACGCGTCGGCAAAAAAAACTCGAAAATGGAAATAATCGAAAAAATCTATTTTTTTAATAATCATCGTAGACCATTGAAGTACACCTTTTTCATCAAAAGAACGAGAGAAATTGATTGGTGTTAAAAAAATTCAGCTATCTTCAATAGTAAAAAAATTAGCGTGTCACCATGAACATGTTAGAAAATTTAAAAAAAAACGATTTTTCAGACTTTGAACGGCCGTAGCGGCCAAACGAAAACTCCAAATTGAATGCGCTTTTCAAATCTGTACTCCTCGTGTGAAAATTAGTCGGATTCAAATAAATATGGCGACTTAAAATTTTTGACGAAAACCAAGGGTTTCTTACTTTTTCTCAAAAATTGGCTTGGAAATAATTTCCTGAAGAAACCACTGGTTCGATTCCGCGCTTCTACACATCACTGGAAAGATGTCTTCAAGGCGCCTCCGAAAATGTACTTTCGCAAGAACAAACGTTAATTTTAAACCCGTGACGCGTCAGCAAAGAAATCTCGAAAATGAAAAAAATCGAAAAAATTAACATTTTTTAGTAATTATCGTAGACAATTTCAGCTATCTTCAATAGTAAAAAAAATAGCGTGTCACCATGAACATGTTAGAAACTTAAAAAAAAATCGATTTTTCAGACTTTGAACGGCCGTAGCGGCTAAACGAAAACTCCAAATTGAATGTCGTTTTCAAATCCGTGCTCCTCGTGTGCAAATTAGTCGGTTCCAATTAAAATTGGCGATTTAAAATTTTTGACGAAAACCTGAAAAACCACCCAAGGGTTCCCCCCATAGATAAACTATTAATTAAGATTACCAACTCAAGCAATAGAATCGGGGAAAAGTGTTAGTACCAAATTTAGCGCCAGCTACTATTTGATCGTGGATTTTATTGGTTGGGATAAAATGGCGCTAATTTTAAAATATTTTTATAACACACTATTTTGTAAAAGTTCGAAATTTTATTTTTTATTTTCATGACTATAGTTTCGGCAACTTCGTAATTTTAATATACTATTTCTTCGATAAAAGCAAGTTAAAATTGCCCAAACTATAGTCACGAAAATATATTTTTTTTAAGTTTTATTAACAAAGTAATATTATTTTATTTAAACTGAAATGAAAAATGAACTTTGCTCAAACCACAACTAGTTTTATTTATTATATAAAATGTATAACGGAGTAGAAGCTTCCAATATAAATACATTAAAATATTATACTTGATGTGTTCAATAAATGTTTTTGTGACGTTTTAATTTTAACTTAACTGACCCATAACTTAAATCTACCTTATCTTGAAGCAAAAATCTATTCTGTACAACATCCTATCGTCACATCCAGGCACACAACAACAATTCCATTTTATGAGTGAAAGTAATGTACCTACAATAAGTTGATATGAGAATTTATATAAATTTAATGAAAAAATGTACTTTTACTTACCAATTAAATAATAAAATCAGTAAATTCAACGTAATCAATGTTGTCTCTAATTAAACATAAAACTGCACAGAACAGGAGAACGAACGAAACACGTGTACTGAATGTATGTTGTTATGTTTACAAAACAAAGCCAATATGCAAACCATAAAATGCAGGCACGGTTTTTAGGCAAACTGCTAAAAAACTAAAGACAGCGCCACCATACGTTTGATCGTAGTACTGAGATATGGGACCAAAAAATCGTTTGGAGTGAATACCCCCTGGTTCCCCCTTTCTTACTTTTTCTCAAAAATTGGCTTTGAAATAATTTCCTGAAGAAACCAGTGGTTCGATTCCGCGTTTCTACACATCACTTGAAAGATCCCTTCAAGACGCCTCGGAAAATGTATTTTCGCAAGAACAAATGTCAATTTTAAGCCCGTGACGCGGCAGCAAAGAAAACTCGAAAATGGAAAAAATCGCAAAAATCAACTTTTTTAATAAGTATCGTAGACCATTGAAGTATACAGCTATGTTATCAAATATTTTTGAGAAACAATTAACAATTTCAGAAGGTGTTACGACGTTCACTAACCGTGATCACAATCACAGTTTAAAATCATTGATATTTCAATCACTCAAAAGAGATTGTGCTTTGTAATTCAATCACAATCTCGAAACGTCCTTTCACTAGATTTCGAAATAATCATGCTGAAGCAGCTCAATATTCGATGATTTCAAAAATATAAAAACAACCGCCACCGTCATGAAACCTTCCAAATTTACACAAAATGTATTCAGCTTCATAATTCAAATAAAATTTCTAAACAACCCTTCACTAGATATCGAAATAATCACACGAAAATGCAGATTGAAGTCATGCTGCTGTTACTTACTGTCGGATGCTTTCAAAAAAATATAAAAACAATCGCCAGCAATTTGAAACTATCTAAAATTACTCAAAATAGATTCTGCTTTATAATGCAATCAATAACTAAAAACTTACCTTCACCATAGTTTAAGTCATCTCAAGGGAACACAGCTTGTAGCCGTGTCAAAGTTGCCTCCTTTCTGAAAGTTAAAAAAGAAATATAAAAATTGCTATCGACTTTAAGGTTTCAAAATTTACTCAAAATGATTCTGAATCATAATCGTTAAAATAAAATCTAAATATATTATTTTTAATTTTTTCGCTAAAAAGTAATAATTGTAAAGTTGGAATAAAAGTTCTTGTTATGAAACGACACGAAATATTTTCTTTTTTTTTTGACTTAGGCATGAGCCATTCAGTCACATCGAATATTTTACTTTTGTATATTTTTATTTTTAATTTTTGGGATGAATAAATGAACAAATGAATAAATGAATAATGTCAGACGTATACACAACAACCATGGATCCGAGAGAATACTTTTCGATCCCCGAAAAATCTTTCGGCCGAGCTGGGATTCGAATCCACACGGCACGCGGTAAAAATATGTTCTTCTTTAATTTCTTTGCCATACAATGTGCATAAATATGTATAAAGTAAACGGCCTATGTTCAGATGTACGACCAAACAATCTGTATCCACGTATAAATATTGTTTGATCGTTTTCTGGTAATTTGTATTATTTTTGTCATTGAATAAATATCTCTGATAGGTATGATTGGTCGGTTGGATTTACCATGTTTATATCTTTAAGATAAGTGTGGTAGCCTCGCGAGGTCTTCTTCGTAATTAGAACACGGCTACTAATTAGGGGACGAGGATCTAGGATGAAGATTTCCTACTAGACATCAAGGGATTTTCTTTTATCGATCGACCGCTTTATTTTTTGTTTCTTCATTTCAAGTCCAAATTAATTAATAGAGTTAATTCGGAGGATGGTTTTTGTTATTTTTTTTATCTACATCTAATAACCACTTCGCGCCCATGCTGCTTTGATTGGGTTATAGCATAATCCCAGGTTTATTGAAAAATTACTTTTTTGTTGTTGTTACGTTTTTCTACGAAATATTATTCCACTGTCATAAACTTATTTATGCAAAAAAAAAAATTCCATAGATGGCGCTATAGCGGTTATTTTTTTTATTTGTAAAATATTTGTTTTTTTGCTTGTCGCCACATGTGGCGACCTGGGCGTGAAGAGGTTAAAGGTGCTGGAAGAAACTTAAAAACAAACGCAGAAATTCACACAGCAGTTTTAAATTTTACATTCGCGCGAATAAAAACATACAATTGTCACAAATCTAAAACTTTTTAAATTTTGGGGGTTAAGATCCACTTTTTATCACATGCGGATCGGTGATTATTCCAATAGATTCAATAGGGAAGAAACGATAATAACATGTAAATTTATTGGAAAATTTCTAATGATAATACATAAAAAAAAATCTTAATTTCTTATTAAAGTTGACAGTTGCCCCTTAAAAAAAAACGAGTGCCAGACATTTGTCTTGTATATACCAACATCTTTATTATGCAGATATGGTACAAAAGCAAAAGTTTATAATATATCATTACAAAAATATTTGTTATGTAGGAAGCTACTTCGTTATACATACTTTTTATATAGAATAAAAACTTTTTTACTTTGTTGTATTACAAAAACAGGTTTCTGCTAAATGGCTATCTTTCAGCCTCATTTGTCTTATTTGTCCTGGAAAAAACAAAATGAATAAATACGCATTTTACTAGCATTTTAGAGTATCTAGGAATTAAAAAAAAACTTATCCACAAACGTCAGTTTATCTCTACAACTATATAAACGATTCGATGCATTAGATAAACGCCACTATTATTATTGAACAAGAACCGATAATGTAAATAAATTGGTAATAATCCTCCGGATCGGATTAGATATGGCAGCTGAAAAAATGTGTGACAAGGTTCCAGCGTACAAACAAAAATAAGCCTCTCTCTCGCCTGGAAAAATAATTCGGCTCTCCACAGTCCCTGATAAGGACTCCAGCATTTATCTCATTCTTATTTTATATAAGATAGTGATAAGTGATAAGGACGTAATCGCAGTGTATGCCGTGCGTGACCCGGTTCCGTTGAACCCTACAGCCAGTTACAAATCATTCTTCAACCCTTTCACTCCAAAAAAAAAAATTACTTAAAACTCCTAATGCACTTTTATCTTGTAATTTTTTTTCCAATTTTTGGTAATTAACAGTTTTAAATAATCCAATTATTATAAGTCCATTGTTCCTAGATTTTTTTCATACAAGCAATTTTTGTCAATTTTTGGCATTTAACAGTTTTGATAGTTTTTGAATAATTTAATTATTATAAGTCCATTGTTCATAGATTTTTTTGATACAAGCAATTTTTGGCATTTAACAGTTTTGATAGTTTTCGAATAATTTAATTATTATAAGTCCATTGTTCATAGATTTTTTTGATACAAGCTATTTTTTTGTCAATTTTTGGCATTTAACAGTTTTGATAGTTTTTGAATAATTTAATTATTATAAGTCCATTGTTCATAGATTTTTTTGTTACAAGCAATTTTTGGCATTTAACAGTTTTGATAGTTTTCGAATAATTTAATTATTATAAGTCCATTGTTCATAGATTTTTTTGATACAAGCAATTTTTTTGTCAATTTTTGGTATTTAACAGTTTTGATAGTTTTGAATAATTGAAACATTATAAGTCCATTGTTTTTATTTCGATAATTAAGGCCATAATACGAATTTAAATAGATTTAAAAATAATTTTTCAATTTATTTAATAATTTTCCACATTACAATTTTGTTAACTCGTGTGATTATTGTCGGGAAATTTCGAATAGAAATTCGTCCGACATTTTTTCCGAATTTAATTCGTTTGCACACCGCGATATCTCTGTTTGTAGAGACTCGGAGGAAGAGTTTCTACCATTTTCACTTCTGCAGGCATCGACGCTAAAATTGGTTTCGTTCGAATTGCTCTCGGGTTAATTAGGTTCCCGTTATTTACAACTGCATTGTTGTTATTTAGATGTTAACTTTTTTTTTCGAGAGGGCAATAACTCTAAATCTCCGGGCGTCGGGCCGTAAATAAATCGGCGGGCGGTTCTTTCGCGAAACCAAAGAACAAAACGGGCACTCGGGTAATATTATAAGGGCCGCGGACACTCGATCCCTTAATACGTAATATTTATTGTCCGTTTATTCTCTCTAGCGCTTGTTTGTGTAAGTACCTACACGTTTACGTTCCTCCGCGGTGATTTAATGACTTGTTTATTGCGCGATAAGCAAATGAAATTCGTATTATTCACTTCTCTTCGGTTTTGAACTTTTCAGGTAATGCGATATCGAAATGTGTTTGCATCTCGGGATTTATTTATAAAGTTGATTCTGGCTGTCATTACTTTGTGATATATTTTTAATAATAGGACAGAGTGTGGTGCATTCGTTGCAGGAATAATCGGAAGTTTTGCGTGGATTACATGCGGAAAAAATAACAAAAATCGACCCGTAAAATTAAAGTTAAAGCTAAAGAATAAGTTTTTTTTAAATCTCTTTAGTTTTGAAGTAAACTGAGTATTAAAATTTGAAGCATAATTTGTCATTTTCATCTTTCATAATTTTGACGTTTTAAACGTCAGTGTCATCCGAGTCTACAAAACGCTCGATGTACATTTAAAATATGATTTCAATTGAAAATAAACCATGAAAACGTAAATATAAATAAGTATACCATCAAATCGGAGAAAGTAAGATGATGGCCACACCACCATTTTTTACTTTCTCCGTTACGAAGTACGAGAAAGTATTGTGATCGTGATTTTTTTTCAAAAATTTTTTTTACGGAAATATCCGTTTTGGGGTCCCTAAATGCCATTTCAACAATTTCTGGAAAAAAAATTGTTTGTGTCTGTGTGTGTGTGTGTGTGTGTCTGTTCTGTGTGTGTGTCTGTGTGTGTGTCTGTGTGTGTGTCTGTTCTGTGTGTGTGTCTGTGTGTGTGTCTGTGTGTGTGTCTGTGAGTGTGTCTGTTCTGTGTGTGTGTCTGTGTGTGTGTCTGTGTGTGTGTCTGTGTGTGTGTGTGTGTGTCTGTGTGTGTGTGTATGTGCGTGTGTGTGTCTCTGTGTGCGCTGTATCTCAAAAACCAATAAAGCAATTGATATGAAACTTTGAACATACGTCTTATTTGATAATCAGAAGAACTGAAAAGCTTTTGGTAAAATTTCGTACACAGGAAGTGGGTGTTTACCTTAACTGTTTTTTGTTTTTTGCCAATATTTTCTTGAATATAAAAAATATATAACATCGAAGACAACAAAGAAATGAATAGCTTTTGCTTGAAAATATTTTTCATAAAATCATTGATATTCGAGAAAAAAATTTATTAATTTTTTTTAATTTTTGGTTTATAATTATGAAACGATAATAGTTACAGCAATTTTATATGAATAATAATTGAATGCCAAAATGAACAACTTCTAAAGAATAGATTTTTTCCAAAATCTCGTTAGTTTTTGAGTAAACCGCGTTTTTTAATTTTGCCATCTTTCATGATTTTGACGTTTTAAACGTCAGTTTCATCCGAGTTTACGCAACGCTCGATGTACATTTAAAATGTGATTTCAATTGAAAATAAACCCATGAAAACGTAAATGTAAAGTGGGAGAAAGTAACATGATGGCCACATCACATTTTTTTTTATTTTTGGTTTATAATTTTAAAACCATAACAGTTACAGCAAATTTATGAGTTTCTGAATTTGAAGTATAATTTTTCCATCTTTCATAATTTTGACGTTTTAAACGTCAGTTTTATCCCAGTCTACAAAACGCTCGATGTACTTTTAAAATATGATCTAAATTGAAAATAAACCATGAAAGCGTGAATATAAATGATACCATCTAGTCGGAGAAAGTAACATGATGGCCACATCACCATTTTTTCACTACATAACAGTCTGTCTGTGCGCGCTGTCTTATTTGATAATCCGAAGAACTGAAAAGCTTTTGGTAAAATTTCGTATTTCCGAACATTTACCTTAACAGTTTTTTGTTCTTTTAGCCTTTTTGGGACTTCAAGACTGTTTTCAGAACTTTTTGGACTTTTATTTTCTTTGCGGATTCTTTTTCAGGACTTTTTAAGAATTTTATTTTTTAAGACTTATTTTTAGAACTTTTTCAAAATTTTATTAACAGGATTTTTTTCTCTGGACGTTTTCGTGACTTTCTTAAGAACTCTTTGTTCAGGATTAATTTTTGGATTTTTTTTCTTCAGAAAAAAAATTTCAAAATTTTCTTCATAACATTTTTAGAATTTTTCTTCTCATTACCTTCTTTGGATCCTGGATTTCTTTTTTAGGACAATTTTTTCAGATCTTTTTAAGGACCATTTTAAGGACTTTTTACAATGCTTTCTTTTCAGAATTTTTTTTGTTTATTTTGTTATTTTCGGGGAAATTTTTCAAGACAGTCTTTACAAGACATTTTTTTGTGATATTTCATAGGACTCTTTGTCTGAACTTTCTTCAGGACTTTACAAAATTTTATTAACAGGATTTTTTTCTCTGGGCGTTTTCGGGACTTTCTTAAGAACTCTTTGTTCAGGATTAATTTTTGGATTTTTTTTTTCAGAAAAAAATTTTCAAAATTTTCTTCATAACATTTTTAGAATTTTTCTTCTCATTACTTTTTTTGGATCTTGGATTTCTTTTTTAGGACAATTTTTTCAGATCTTTTCAAGGGCCATTTTAAGGACTTTTTGCAATGCTTTCTTTTCAGAATTTTTTTTGTTTATTTTGTTATTTTCGGGGCAATTTTTCAAGACTGTCTTTACAGGACATTTTTTTGTGATATTTCATAGGACTCTTTGTCTGAACTTTCTTCAGGACTTTACAAAATTTTATTAACAGGATTTTTTTCTCTGGACGTTTTCGGGACTTTCTTAAGAACTCTTTGTTCAGGATTAATTTTTGGATTTTTTTTTTTCAGAAAGAAATTTTCAAAATTTTCTTCATAACATTTTTAGAATTTTTCTTCTCATTACCTTTTTTGGATCTTGGATTTCTTTTTTAGGACAATTTTTTCAGATATTTTTAAGGGCCATTTTAAGGACTTTTTACAATGCTTTCTTTTCAGAATTTTTTTTGTTTATTTTGTTATTTTCGGGGAAATTTTTCAAGACTGTCTTTACAGGACATTTTTTTGTGATATTTCATAGGACTCTTTGTCTGAACTTTCTTCAGGACTTAATTTCTGGTATTTTGTATAAAAACTATTTTTTCACTGCTTTTGTCAATACTCTTTCTCACGACTTTATTTCCAGGACTGTTCCTCTTGTTCAGGACTTCTTTTCAGAATTTTCTTCATTGCTGTTTTCGGGATTTTTTTTCAGTACCATATTTCAGGACATTTTTGAATGTATTAATTTTTTCCAAGACAATTTCTTCAGAACACTTTCACGTCTTTTTTAATGATCTTTTCACAGGGTTTTTTTTCAGAAATGTTTCTTAGGATTATTTTACGATGTTATTTTCATAACTTTTTTTCAAGACTGTTATTACAGGACATTTTTTCAGGATATTTTATCAGGACTCTCTTTCGGGCCTTCTTTTAAGACTTTCTTCAGGAGTTTTTTCAAGACTTATTTTAGCACTTTCCTTCGGGACTTTTTTTGGACTCTTTTTCGGACTTCTTTCGAGTTTTTTTAAGGACATTTATTTCTGGTGTTTTATATGAAGACTTAATTTTTCAGGACGCTTTTTGCAGTACTCTTTTTCACAACTTTTTAACAGTACCCTTTCTCAAGACTTTATTTCCAAAACTGTTTCTCCAGGATTTTTTCTGAGGACCTTTTTGTGTTAGAACTCCTTTTTCAGGACTTTCTTTTAGGAATTTATTTCTGGTCTTTTTGAAGGACCTGTTTTTTAAAACATTTTTTGTCAGGACTTTTTATCAGGACATTTTTATCGGGACTTTTTATAAGACTTGTTCAGGACTTTTATTAGGTTTTTTATGACTTTTTAATTAAGACTATTTTTAGAAATCTTATTCAGGGCTTTTATTAGCTTTTTTAGGACTTATTAATCAGGACTATTTTTAGAAATTATTTTCAAGACTTTCTTGTTCAGGATTTTGATTAGATTTTTTTAGGGCTTTTTAATCAGCACGATTTTTAGAAATCTTTTTCAGGACTTTTTTTTAGCATTTTTTTTTATTAGTTTTTCAGTAAACTTACGATAAAGATTATTAGAATTTGAAATATAATTTGTCATTTTTACCATGCATAATTTTGACGTTTCGTTCATGTGAAACTCTCGATTTAATCTATAAATATAAATAACTATTATACCATCAAATAATCGGAGAAAGTAACATGATGGCCACATCACCATTTTTTTAAAATTTGATATGGAAAATCAACAAGCTACTAGATGCAAATAATTTAGAAACACATTGCATCTGCAACAACAGTTTTTTTTTTTTGTATATAACATTCACGTGTACACACAAATGAACCACCGCCGCGTAAATCCCACCGTAAAAATCAGGTCCTATTTCAGGCCGATATAGAGTGTAATATTAGTATATCATTTTCCACCTCAGCGGTGCGAAACGAAAACAACACGGTGTTAAGGTCCGAGACACCAGAAATAAATAACAGTAATACACGTAACATTCCGAAGGGGGCGAGAACGGCCGTTATCGGGTGTTAACTGTATCTCTTCCGCGTTACCACTTTGATTTATACGGAGCGCGGGGTTGAAACCAAAGAAAAAAAAATAGTACCACCTCCCCGGCGTGAAGATGCGTGACTTGCGGCTGAAGATGTACGACGCCCGAAAATAGCTCCCCCAACGTCTCGATTGTTTTACCAAACGAAACACGAATTCGTCATTGTCAACACGCGGCTCGCAGAGGGTGATGAGCCCGTGTACTTCCGCGGTAATAGTTTTGTCCGTACAAAATTGATCAAAATCTCGGTGGCGATTGGAATCTTGGTTTGTTTTTCTGTGTAGGTGCGGAAAACTTGAGGGTACCTGACTAATTGGTTCAGTTGTTGGATGTGTTTGGTATTGATGGATCGACAAAGGTGTACCCATGTGTATATATCAGTATGATTGATGGGATGGCCTACGAGGAATATAGGTATATATATCCTCGGTGACATTCTGTGAGTGCGTTGCCACTTACTCATTCCGATTTTCTAAAGCGGTACCACAAAACACTATAAATGGACAATGGAATGTATGTTCATTTAAAATAGTTTAATTAACGGGTGATTAATAATTTCCCATTAGGCATTAACAAACTGAAGACATTTCCCTTCGGCTCTGGCTCTTATCTACTCGGTCGGGAATTATATTTTCACTTTAGATATAGTTACGCCACGTATAATTAGATCATTAGATAATCCACACTGTTGTGTCCTTCTTTCTTGTTTAGTAATACACGGTGTGTTCATGGGAAACTGCAAACTCCACAATGTTGTGGTTTTTGTTCTTGGCGATTAATTTGCATCTACTTATCAATTTTTTTTATGGTACGTTCATGGGAAACTGCAACTGATTGATTTGTAACAATTATCCGGTTGTAATAAATAAACATTTCGCAGCGATCGGGGTGCAGATTATACATATCTTACAGAGACGTGACGTCTCCGGCATCCAATTAAACCATTTGCACATTAGAGAAAATTATACTGCGCGATAGTCAATTATCATACGAGCCCGAGCTTTTCAGAATATAATTTATCGCGAGCGACAGCCGCCGGATTATTTCCCTTTTATTAAATCATAAAGAGCAAAGGCGCACGACGTAAATTGTAACAGAATATTCGCGTCTAATTGGAAGATTTCCTCGGCGGTTTCCCACGGGCAAAAAGCTCGCCCACGCTCAATGGCTTATCTCGCGTGCTGCAGCCTCTGGAACGGAGGCACAAGATTTCTAAAGTTGCTAAAGTTTTTTGCTCTAAACCGTTTCGTGATAAACCAAGCTACATTTTTGACGAAACATGTATTTACTGCGATTGTACCAAAATTTCACCTCACCGGAACGTACTTCAACTTCAACAATTTTATGATGAATCCTGCGACCGGTATAAACTTTTAAGATCTTTCACCAATAAATTATTATTATTATTATTATTACTACTTGATTAGAATTTACGCTCAGTCAGTCACCATGAGGATTTTGGAAAATTTTAGAAAATAATTGATTTTTCAGACTTTGATCGGCCGTAGCGGCCAAACGAAAACTCCAAATTGAACGCGGTTTGCAAATCTGTTCCCCTCGTACGTCAATTAGTCGAATTAGAGATTTTTAATTTTTGATGAAATCGTGAAAAAATACATGACTAACCCCCTTGGAAATTTTGATAAAAAATGCAACTTTCTTAAAAATCATCGTAGACTATTGAATTTAACTTTATTTTCATCAGAAAGACGAGAGAAGTTGATTGCCGTTAAAAAATTTCAGCTATCTTCAATAGCAAAAAAAATAGTCAGTCACCATGAACATTTTAGGAAATTTTAGAAAATAATTGATTTTTCAAACTTTGATCGGCCGTAGCGGCCAAACGAAAACTTCAAATTGAATGCGGTTTGCAAATCTGAGCTTCTCGTACGTCAATTAATCGGATTAGAGATTTTTAATTTTTGATGAAATCGTGAAAAAATACATGACTAACCCCCTTGAAAATTTTGTTAAAAAATGCAACTTTCTTAAAAATCATCGTAGACTATTGAATTTAACTTTATTTTCATCAGAAAGACGAGAGAAATTGATTGCCGTTAAAAAATTTCAGCTATCTTCAATAGCAAAAAAATTAGTCAGTCACCATGAACATTTTAGGAAATTTTAGAAAATAATTGATTTTTCAAACTTTGATCGGCCGTAGCGGCCAAACGAAAACTCCAAATTGAACGCGGTTTGCAAATCTGAGCTCCTCGTACGTCAATTAGTCGGATTGGAGATTTTTAATTTTTGATGAAATCGTGAAAAAATACATGACTAACCCCCTTGGAAATTTTGTTGAAAAATGCAACTTTCTTAAAAATCATCGTAGACTATTGAATTTAACTTTATTTTCATCAGAAAGACGAGAGAAATTGATTGCCGTTAAAAAATTTCAGCTATCTTCAATAGCAAAAAAAATAGTCAGTCACCATGAACATTTTAGGAAATTTTAGAAAATAATTGATTTTTCAAACTTTGATCGGCCGTAGCGGCCAAACGAAAACTCCAAATTGAACGCGGTTTGCAAATCTGAGCTCCTCGTACGTCAATTAGTCGGATTAGAGATTTTTAATTTTTGATGAAATCGTGAAAAAATACATGACTAACCCCCTTGGAAATTTTGTTAAAAAATGCAACTTTCTTAAAAATCATCGTAGACTATTGAATTTAACTTTATTTTCATCAGAAAGATGAGAGAAATTGATTGCCGTTAAAAAATTTCAGCTATCTCAAATAGCAATAAAAATAGTCGGTCAACATGAACATTTTAGGAAATTTTAGAAAATAATTGATTTTTCAGATTTTGATCGGCCGTAGCGGCCAAACGAAAACTCCAAATTGAACGCGGTTTGCAAATCTGAGCTCCCCGTACGTAAATTAATCGGATTAGAGATTATTAATTTTTGATGAAATCGTGAAAAAAAACATGACTTGGAAATTTTGTTAAAAAATGCAACTTTCTTAAAAATCATCGTAGACTATCGAATTTAACTTTATTTTCATCAGAAAGACGAGAGAAATTGATTGCCGTTAAAAAATTTCAGCTATCTTCAATAGCAAAAAAAATAGTCAGTCACCATGAATATTTTAGGAAATTTTAGAAAATAATTGATTTTTCAAACTTTGATCGGCCGTAGCGGCCAAACGAAAACTCCAAATTGAACACGGTTTGCAAATCTGAGCTCCTCGTACGTCAATTAGTCGGATTAGAGATTTTTAATTTTTGATGAAATCGTGAAAAAATACATGACTAACCCCCTTGGAAATTTTGTTAAAAAATGCAACTTTCTTAAAAATTATCGTAGACTATTGAATTTAACTTTATTTTCATCAGAAAGACGAGAGAAATTGATTGCCGTTAAAAAATTTCAGCTATCTTCAATAGCAAAAAAAATAGTCAGTCACCATGAACATTTTAGGAAATTTCAGAAAATAATTGATTTTTCAAACTTTGATCGGCTGTAGCGGCCAAACGAAAACTCCAAATTGAACGCGGTTTGCAAATCTGAGCTCCTCGTACGTCAATTAGTCGGATTAGAGATTTTTAATTTTTGATGAAATCGTGAAAAATTACATGACTAACCCCCTTGGAAATTTTGATAAAAAATGCAACTTTCTTAAAAATCATCGTAGACTATTGAATTTAACTTTATTTTCATCAGAAAGACGAGAGAAATTGATTGCCGTTAAAAAATTTCAGCTATCTTCAATAGCAAAAAAATTAGTCAGTCACCATGAACATTTTAGAAAATAATTGATTTTTCAAACTTTGATCGGCCGTAGCGGCCAAACGAAAACTCCAAATTGAACGCGGTTTGCAAATCTGAGCTCCTCGTACGTCAATTAGTCGGATTAGAGATTTTTAATTTTTGATGAAATCGTGAAAAAATACATGACTAACCCCCTTGGAAATTTTGTTGAAAAATGCAACTTTCTTAAAAATCATCGTAGACTATTGAATTTAACTTTATTTTCATCAGAAAGACGAGAGAAATTGATTGCCGTTAAAAAATTTCAGCTATCTTCAATAGCAAAAAAAATAGTCAGTCACCATGAACATTTTAGGAAATTTTAGAAAAGAATTGATTTTTCAAACTTTGATCGGCCGTAGCGGCCAAACGAAAACTCCAAATTGAACGCGGTTTGCAAATCTGAGCTCCTCGTACGTCAATTAGTCGGATTGGAGATTTTTAATTTTTGATGAAATCGTGAAAAAATACATGACTAACCCCATTGGAAATTTTGTTGAAAAATGCAACTTTCTTAAAAATCATCGTAGACTATTGAATTTAACTTTATTTTCATCAGAAAGACGAGAGAAATTGATTGCCGTTAAAAAATTTCAGCTATCTTCAATAGCAAAAAAAATAGTCAGTCACCATGAACATTTTAGGAAATTTTAGAAAATAATTGATTTTTCAGACTTTGATCGGCCGTAGCGGCCAAACGAAAACTCCAAATTGAACGCGGTTTGCAAATCTGAGCTCCTCGTACGTCAATTAGTGAGATTAGAGATTTTTAATTTTTGATGAAATCGTGAAAAAGTACATGACTAACCCCCTTGGAAATTTTGTTAAAAAATGCAACTTTCTTAAAAATCATCGTAGACTATTGAATTTAACTTTATTTTCATCAGAAAGACGAGAGAAATTGATTGCCGTTAAAAAATTTCAGCTATCTTCAATAGCAAAAAAAATAGTCAGTCACCATGAACATTTTAGAAAATAATTGATTTTTCAAACTTTGATCGGCCGTAGCGGCCAAACGAAAACTCCAAATTGAACGCGGTTTGCAAATCTGAGCTCCTCGTACGTCAATTAACCGGATTAGAGATTTTTAATGTTTGATGAAATCGTGAAAAAATACATGACTAACCCCCTTGGAAATTTTGTTAAAAAATGCAACTTTCTTAAAAATCATCGTAGACTATTGAATTTAACTTTATTTTCATCAGAAAGACGAGAGAAATTGATTGCCGTTAAAAAATTTTAGCTATCTTCAATAGCAAAAAAAATAGTCTGTCACCATGAACATTTTAGGAAATTTTAGAAAATAATTGATTTTTCAGACTTTGATCGGCCGTAGCGGCCAAACGAAAACTCCAAATTGAACGCGGTTTGCAAATCTGAGCTCCTCGTACGTCAATTAGTCGGATTAGAGATTTTTAATTTTTGATGAAATCGTGAAAAATTACATGACTAACCCCCTTGGAAATTTTGATAAAAAATGCAACTTTCTTAAAAATCATCGTAGACTATTGAATTTAACTTTATTTTCATCAGAAAGACGAGAGAAATTGATTGCCGTTAAAAAATTTCAGCTATCTTCAATAGCAAAAAAATTAGTCAGTCACCATGAACATTTTAGAAAATAATTGATTTTTCAAACTTTGATCGGCCGTAGCGGCCAAACGAAAACTCCAAATTGAACGCGGTTTGCAAATCTGAGCTCCTCGTACGTCAATTAGTCGGATTAGAGATTTTTAATTTTTGATGAAATCGTGAAAAAATACATGACTAACCCCCTTGGAAATTTTGTTGAAAAATGCAACTTTCTTAAAAATCATCGTAGACTATTGAATTTAACTTTATTTTCATCAGAAAGACGAGAGAAATTGATTGCCGTTAAAAAATTTCAGCTATCTTCAATAGCAAAAAAAATAGTCAGTCACCATGAACATTTTAGGAAATTTTAGAAAATAATTGATTTTTCAAACTTTGATCGGCCGTAGCGGCCAAACGAAAACTCCAAATTGAACGCGGTTTGCAAATCTGAGCTCCTCGTACGTCAATTAGTCGGATTGGAGATTTTTAATTTTTGATGAAATCGTGAAAAAATACATGACTAACCCCCTTGGAAATTTTGTTGAAAAATGCAACTTTCTTAAAAATCATCGTAGACTATTGAATTTAACTTTATTTTCATCAGAAAGACGAGAGAAATTGATTGCCGTTAAAAAATTTCAGCTATCTTCAATAGCAAAAAAAATAGTCAGTCACCATGAACATTTTAGGAAATTTTAGAAAATAATTGATTTTTCAGACTTTGATCGGCCGTAGCGGCCAAACGAAAACTCCAAATTGAACGCGGTTTGCAAATCTGAGCTCCTCGTACGTCAATTAGTCGGATTGGAGATTTTTAATTTTTGATGAAATCGTGAAAAAGTACATGACTAACCCCCTTGGAAATTTTGTTGAAAAATGCAACTTTCTTAAAAATCATCGTAGACTATTGAATTTAACTTTATTTTCATCAGAAAGACGAGAGAAATTGATTGCCGTTAAAAAATTTCAGCTATCTTCAATAGCAAAAAAAATAGTCAGTCACCATGAACATTTTAGAAAATAATTGATTTTTCAGACTTTGATCGGCCGTAGCGGCCAAACGAAAACTCCAAATTGAACGCGGTTTGCAAATCTGAGCTCCTCGTACGTCAATTAACCGGATTAGAGATTTTTAATGTTTGATGAAATCGTGAAAAAATACATGACTAACCCCCTTGGAAATTTTGTTGAAAAATGCAACTTTCTTAAAAATCATCGTAGACTATTGAATTTAACTTTATTTTCATCAGAAAGACGAGAGAAATTGATTGCCGTTAAAAAATTTCAGCTATCTTCAATAGCAAAAAAAATAGTCTGTCACCATGAACATTTTAGGAAATTTTAGAAAATAATTGATTTTTCAGACTTTGATCGGCCGTAGCGGCCAAACGAAAACTCCAAATTGAACGCGGTTTGCAAATCTGAGCTCCTCGTACGTCAATTAGTGAGATTAGAGATTTTTAATTTTTGATGAAATCGTGAAAAAGTACATGACTAACCCCCTTGGAAATTTTGTTGAAAAATGCAACTTTCTTAAAAATCATCGTAGACTATTGAATTTAACTTTATTTTCATCAGAAAGACGAGAGAAATTGATTGCCGTTAAAAAATTTCAGCTATCTTCAATAGCAAAAAAAATAGTCTGTCACCATGAACATTTTAGGAAATTTTAGAAAATAATTGATTTTTCAGACTTTGATCGGCCGTAGCGGCCAAACGAAAACTCCAAATTGAACGCGGTTTGCAAATCTGAGCTCCTCGTACGTCAATTAGTGAGATTAGAGATTTTTAATTTTTGATGAAATCGTGAAAAAGTACATGACTAACCCCCTTGGAAATTTTGTTGAAAAATGCAACTTTCTTAAAAATCATCGTAGACTATTGAATTTAACTTTATTTTCATCAGAAAGACGAGAGAAATTGATTGCCGTTAAAAAATTTCAGCTATCTTCAATAGCAAAAAAAATAGTCAGTCACCATGAACATTTTAGAAAATAATTGATTTTTCAAACTTTGATCGGCCGTAGCGGCCAAACGAAAACTCCAAATTGAACGCGGTTTGCAAATCTGAGCTCCTCGTACGTCAATTAACCGGATTAGAGATTTTTAATGTTTGATGAAATCGTGAAAAAATACATGACTAACCCCCTTGGAAATTTTGTTGAAAAATGCAACTTTCTTAAAAATCATCGTAGACTATTGAATTTAACTTTATTTTCATCAGAAAGACGAGAGAAATTGATTGCCGTTAAAAAATTTCAGCTATCTTCAATAGCAAAAAAAATAGTCTGTCACCATGAACATTTTAGGAAATTTTAGAAAATAATTGATTTTTCAGACTTTGATCGGCCGTAGCGGCCAAACGAAAACTCCAAATTGAACGCGGTTTGCAAATCTGAGCTCCTCGTACGTCAATTAGTGAGATTAGAGATTTTTAATTTTTGATGAAATCGTGAAAAAGTACATGACTAACCCCCTTGGAAATTTTGTTGAAAAATGCAACTTTCTTAAAAATCATCGTAGACTATTGAATTTAACTTTATTTTCATCAGAAAGACGAGAGAAATTGATTGCCGTTAAAAAATTTCAGCTATCTTCAATAGCAAAAAAAATAGTCTGTCACCATGAACATTTTAGGAAATTTTAGAAAATAATTGATTTTTCAGACTTTGATCGGCCGTAGCGGCCAAACGAAAACTCCAAATTGAACGCGGTTTGCAAATCTGAGCTCCTCGTACGTCAATTAGTGAGATTAGAGATTTTTAATTTTTGATGAAATCGTGAAAAAGTACATGACTAACCCCCTTGGAAATTTTGTTGAAAAATGCAACTTTCTTAAAAATCATCGTAGACTATTGAATTTAACTTTATTTTCATCAGAAAGACGAGAGAAATTGATTGCCGTTAAAAAATTTCAGCTATCTTCAATAGCAAAAAAAATAGTCAGTCACCATGAACATTTTAGAAAATAATTGATTTTTCAAACTTTGATCGGCCGTAGCGGCCAAACGAAAACTCCAAATTGAACGCGGTTTGCAAATCTGAGCTCCTCGTACGTCAATTAACCGGATTAGAGATTTTTAATGTTTGATGAAATCGTGAAAAAATACATGACTAACCCCCTTGGAAATTTTGTTGAAAAATGCAACTTTCTTAAAAATCATCGTAGACTATTGAATTTAACTTTATTTTCATCAGAAAGACGAGAGAAATTGATTGCCGTTAAAAAATTTCAGCTATCTTCAATAGCAAAAAAAATAGTCTGTCACCATGAACATTTTAGGAAATTTTAGAAAATAATTGATTTTTCAGACTTTGATCGGCCGTAGCGGCCAAACGAAAACTCCAAATTGAACGCGGTTTGCAAATCTGAGCTCCTCGTACGTCAATTAGTGAGATTAGAGATTTTTAATTTTTGATGAAATCGTGAAAAAGTACATGACTAACCCCCTTGGAAATTTTGTTGAAAAATGCAACTTTCTTAAAAATCATCGTAGACTATTGAATTTAACTTTATTTTCATCAGAAAGACGAGAGAAATTGATTGCCGTTAAAAAATTTCAGCTATCTTCAATAGCAAAAAAAATAGTCTGTCACCATGAACATTTTAGGAAATTTTAGAAAATAATTGATTTTTCAGACTTTGATCGGCCGTAGCGGCCAAACGAAAACTCCAAATTGAACGCGGTTTGCAAATCTGAGCTCCTCGTACGTCAATTAGTGAGATTAGAGATTTTTAATTTTTGATGAAATCGTGAAAAAGTACATGACTAACCCCCTTGGAAATTTTGTTGAAAAATGCAACTTTCTTAAAAATCATCGTAGACTATTGAATTTAACTTTATTTTCATCAGAAAGACGAGAGAAATTGATTGCCGTTAAAAAATTTCAGCTATCTTCAATAGCAAAAAAAATAGTCAGTCACCATGAACATTTTAGAAAATAATTGATTTTTCAAACTTTGATCGGCCGTAGCGGCCAAACGAAAACTCCAAATTGAACGCGGTTTGCAAATCTGAGCTCCTCGTACGTCAATTAACCGGATTAGAGATTTTTAATGTTTGATGAAATCGTGAAAAAATACATGACTAACCCCCTTGGAAATTTTGTTAAAAAATGCAACTTTCTTAAAAATCATCGTAGACTATTGAATTTAACTTTATTTTCATCAGAAAGACGAGAGAAATTGATTGCCGTTAAAAAATTTTAGCTATCTTCAATAGCAAAAAAAATAGTCTGTCACCATGAACATTTTAGGAAATTTTAGAAAATAATTGATTTTTCAGACTTTGATCGGCCGTAGCGGCCAAACGAAAACTCCAAATTGAACGCGGTTTGCAAATCTGAGCTCCTCGTACGTCAATTAGTCGGATTGGAGATTTTTAATTTTTGATGAAATCGTGAAAAAATACATGACTAACCCCCTTGGAAATTTTGTTGAAAAATGCAACTTTCTTAAAAATCATCGTAGACTATTGAATTTAACTTTATTTTCATCAGAAAGACGAGAGAAATTGATTGCCGTTAAAAAATTTCAGCTATCTTCAATAGCAAAAAAAATAGTCAGTCACCATGAACATTTTAGGAAATTTTAGAAAATAATTGATTTTTCAGACTTTGATCGGCCGTAGCGGCCAAACGAAAACTCCAAATTGAACGCGGTTTGCAAATCTGAGCTCCTCGTACGTCAATTAGTCGGATTGGAGATTTTTAATTTTTGATGAAATCGTGAAAAAATACATGACTAACCCCCTTGGAAATTTTGTTGAAAAATGCAACTTTCTTAAAAATCATCGTAGACTATTGAATTTAACTTTATTTTCATCAGAAAGACGAGAGAAATTGATTGCCGTTAAAAAATTTCAGCTATCTTCAATAGCAAAAAAAATAGTCTGTCACCATGAACATTTTAGGAAATTTTAGAAAATAATTGATTTTTCAGACTTTGATCGGCCGTAGCGGCCAAACGAAAACTCCAAATTGAACGCGGTTTGCAAATCTGAGCTCCTCGTACGTCAATTAGTGAGATTAGAGATTTTTAATTTTTGATGAAATCGTGAAAAAGTACATGACTAACCCCCTTGGAAATTTTGTTGAAAAATGCAACTTTCTTAAAAATCATCGTAGACTATTGAATTTAACTTTATTTTCATCAGAAAGACGAGAGAAATTGATTGCCGTTAAAAAATTTCAGCTATCTTCAATAGCAAAAAAAATAGTCAGTCACCATGAACATTTTAGGAAATTTTAGAAAATAATTGATTTTTCAGACTTTGATCGGCCGTAGCGGCCAAACGAAAACTCCAAATTGAACGCGGTTTGCAAATCTGAGCTCCTCGTACGTCAATTAACCGGATTAGAGATTTTTAATGTTTGATGAAATCGTGAAAAAATACATGACTAACCCCCTTGGAAATTTTGTTAAAAAATGCAACTTTCTTAAAAATCATCGTAGACTATTGAATTTAACTTTATTTTCATCAGAAAGACGAGAGAAATTGATTGCCGTTAAAAAATTTTAGCTATCTTCAATAGCAAAAAAAATAGTCTGTCACCATGAACATTTTAGGAAATTTTAGAAAATAATTGATTTTTCAGACTTTGATCGGCCGTAGCGGCCAAACGAAAACTCCAAATTGAACGCGGTTTGCAAATCTGAGCTCCTCGTACGTCAATTAGTGAGATTAGAGATTTTTAATTTTTGATGAAATCGTGAAAAAGTACATGACTAACCCCCTTGGAAATTTTGTTAAAAAATGCAACTTTCTTAAAAATCATCGTAGACTATTGAATTTAACTTTATTTTCATCAGAAAGACGAGAGAAATTGATTGCCGTTAAAAAATTTCAGCTATCTTCAATAGCAAAAAAAATAGTCAGTCACCATGAACATTTTAGAAAATAATTGATTTTTCAAACTTTGATCGGCCGTAGCGGCCAAACGAAAACTCCAAATTGAACGCGGTTTGCAAATCTGAGCTCCTCGTACGTCAATTAACCGGATTAGAGATTTTTAATGTTTGATGAAATCGTGAAAAAATACATGACTAACCCCCTTGGAAATTTTGTTAAAAAATGCAACTTTCTTAAAAATCATCGTAGACTATTGAATTTAACTTTATTTTCATCAGAAAGACGAGAGAAATTGATTGCCGTTAAAAAATTTTAGCTATCTTCAATAGCAAAAAAAATAGTCTGTCACCATGAACATTTTAGGAAATTTTAGAAAATAATTGATTTTTCAGACTTTGATCGGCCGTAGCGGCCAAACGAAAACTCCAAATTGAACGCGGTTTGCAAATCTGTTCCCCTCGTACGTCAATTAGTCGAATTAGAGATTTTTAATTTTTGATGAAATCGTGAAAAAATACATGACTAACCCCCTTGGAAATTTTGATAAAAAATGCAACTTTCTTAAAAATCATCGTAGACTATTGAATTTAACTTTATTTTCATCAGAAAGACGAGAGAAGTTGATTGCCGTTAAAAAATTTCAGCTATCTTCAATAGCAAAAAAATTAGTCAGTCACCATGAACATTTTAGAAAATAATTGATTTTTCAAACTTTGATCGGCCGTAGCGGCCAAACGAAAACTCCAAATTGAACGCGGTTTGCAAATCTGAGCTCCTCGTACGTCAATTAGTCGGATTAGAGATTTTTAATTTTTGATGAAATCGTGAAAAAATACATGACTAACCCCCTTGGAAATTTTGTTGAAAAATGCAACTTTCTTAAAAATCATCGTAGACTATTGAATTTAACTTTATTTTCATCAGAAAGACGAGAGAAATTGATTGCCGTTAAAAAATTTCAGCTATCTTCAATAGCAAAAAAAATAGTCAGTCACCATGAACATTTTAGGAAATTTTAGAAAATAATTGATTTTTCAAACTTTGATCGGCCGTAGCGGCCAAACGAAAACTCCAAATTGAACGCGGTTTGCAAATCTGAGCTCCTCGTACGTCAATTAGTCGGATTGGAGATTTTTAATTTTTGATGAAATCGTGAAAAAATACATGACTAACCCCCTTGGAAATTTTGTTGAAAAATGCAACTTTCTTAAAAATCATCGTAGACTATTGAATTTAACTTTATTTTCATCAGAAAGACGAGAGAAATTGATTGCCGTTAAAAAATTTCAGCTATCTTCAATAGCAAAAAAAATAGTCAGTCACCATGAACATTTTAGGAAATTTTAGAAAATAATTGATTTTTCAGACTTTGATCGGCCGTAGCGGCCAAACGAAAACTCCAAATTGAACGCGGTTTGCAAATCTGAGCTCCTCGTACGTCAATTAGTGAGATTAGAGATTTTTAATTTTTGATGAAATCGTGAAAAAGTACATGACTAACCCCCTTGGAAATTTTGTTAAAAAATGCAACTTTCTTAAAAATCATCGTAGACTATTGAATTTAACTTTATTTTCATCAGAAAGACGAGAGAAATTGATTGCCGTTAAAAAATTTCAGCTATCTTCAATAGCAAAAAAAATAGTCAGTCACCATGAACATTTTAGAAAATAATTGATTTTTCAAACTTTGATCGGCCGTAGCGGCCAAACGAAAACTCCAAATTGAACGCGGTTTGCAAATCTGAGCTCCTCGTACGTCAATTAACCGGATTAGAGATTTTTAATGTTTGATGAAATCGTGAAAAAATACATGACTAACCCCCTTGGAAATTTTGTTAAAAAATGCAACTTTCTTAAAAATCATCGTAGACTATTGAATTTAACTTTATTTTCATCAGAAAGACGAGAGAAATTGATTGCCGTTAAAAAATTTTAGCTATCTTCAATAGCAAAAAAAATAGTCTGTCACCATGAACATTTTAGGAAATTTTAGAAAATAATTGATTTTTCAGACTTTGATCGGCCGTAGCGGCCAAACGAAAACTCCAAATTGAACGCGGTTTGCAAATCTGAGCTCCTCGTACGTCAATTAATCGGATTAGAGATTATTAATTTTTGATGAAATCGTGAAAAAAAACATGACTAACCCCCTTGGAAATTTTGTTAAAAAATGCAACTTTCTTAAAAATCATCGTAGACTATTGAATTTAACTTTATTTTCATCAGAAAGACGAGAGAAATTGATTGCCGTTAAAAAATTTCAGCTATCTTCAATAGCAAAAAAATTAGTCAGTCACTATGAACATTTTAGAAAATAATTGATTTTTCAAACTTTGATCGGCCGTAGCGGCCAAACGAAAACTCCAAATTGAACGCGGTTTGCAAATCTGAGCTCCTCGTACGTCAATTAGTGAGATTAGAGATTTTTAATTTTTGATGAAATCGTGAAAAAGTACATGACTAACCCCCTTGGAAATTTTGTTAAAAAATGCAACTTTCTTAAAAATCATCGTAGACTATTGAATTTAACTTTATTTTCATCAGAAAGACGAGAGAAATTGATTGCCGTTAAAAAATTTCAGCTATCTTCAATAGCAAAAAAATTAGTCAGTCACCATGAACATTTTAGAAAATAATTGATTTTTCAAACTTTGATCGGCCGTAGCGGCCAAACGAAAACTCCAAATTGAACGCGGTTTGCAAATCTGAGCTCCTCGTACGTCAATTAGTCGGATTAGAGATTTTTAATTTTTGATGAAATCGTGAAAAAATACATGACTAACCCCCTTGGAAATTTTGTTAAAAAATGCAACTTTCTTAAAAATCATCGTAGACTATTGAATTTAGCTTTATTTTCATCAAAAAGACGAGAGAAATTGATTGCCGTTAAAAATTTCAGCTATCTTCAATAGCAAAAAAAATAGTCAGTCACCATGAACATTTTAGGAAATTTTAGAAAATAATTGATTTTTCAGACTTTGATCGGCCGTAGCGGCCAAACGAAAACTCCAAATTGAACGCGGTTTGCAAATCTGAGCTCCTCGTACGTCAATTAATCGGATTAGAGATTATTAATTTTTGATGAAATCGTGAAAAAAAACATGACTAACCCCCTTGGAAATTTTGTTAAAAAATGCAACTTTCTTAAAAATCATCGTAGACTATTGAATTTAACTTTATTTTCATCAGAAAGACGAGAGAAATTGATTGCCGTTAAAAAATTTCAGCTATCTTCAATAGCAAAAAAATTAGTCAGTCACCATGAACATTTTAGAAAATAATTGATTTTTCAAACTTTGATCGGCCGTAGCGGCCAAACGAAAACTCCAAATTGAACGCGGTTTGCAAATCTGAGCTCCTCGTACGTCAATTAGTGAGATTAGAGATTTTTAATTTTTGATGAAATCGTGAAAAAGTACATGACTAACCCCCTTGGAAATTTTGTTAAAAAATGCAACTTTCTTAAAAATCATCGTAGACTATTGAATTTAACTTTATTTTCATCAGAAAGACGAGAGAAATTGATTGCCGTTAAAAAATTTCAGCCATCTTCAATAGCAAAAAAATTGGTCAGTCACCATGAACATTTTGGAAAATTTAAGAAAATAATTGATTTTTCAGACTTTGATCGGCCGTAGCGGCTAAACGAAAACTCCAAATTGAACGCGGTTTGTAAATCTGTGCTCGTCGTACGTCAATTAGTGGGAATCAATTAAAATTGGCGATTTTTAATTTTTGACGAAAACCTGAAAATCTACCCAAGGGTACCCCCTTCTAACTTTTTCTCAAAAATTGGCTTTGGAATAATTTCCTGAAGAAACCACTTGAAGGAAATTGATTAAATTTTTCTGCTATTATGATAAAATTTCCCGACGATTTTTTTTGCGCACGGTACAGCTTGTCAAAGTTGGACAATTTTTTACATAAAAAACATTTTTTTTCCATCGCGTTGTTACGGGGGGGTGGGTTAGACTTGGGGTCAAAATCTACTACACCTTCTTAAAGATAAAACTTGAATCTTTCCCAAACTGAAAGATTTATCGATTTTCGACCAAATTGAACCAAGTTACGACGGTTTGAAAAATCGAGTTTTTTTGGCGATTTTTCGACTGGCGCTTTTTTCTTGACGCCGAGTGTATTTTCATGGTTTGTCTTGATTCCACGAAAACATGTCTCGACTAGTTTTTAAATTGCACTAAATTCTGAACATTTTGACGTTAGAATCATCAATATCGGATAACGAGTTTGGCAGTTGTTCAACTTTAAAAATAAAAATTGCGATTTTAAAATTTCCGAACGTTAAAAAGTAATGCATGTTTAATGTGCGAATAATTTATTTTTGAAACACAAAAGAAAGCAAATGATTTTTTTTTAACAATTATACGTGGAAAATGTTTGAGAACGATTAAAGTAAACACGTTTGTTTATAATTTAAATTATCGGAAATCCGCGACAAAACTTTGCCCCCATGAAAATGCATGGCGTCGAAACCATTAAAGTCGCGTTACCAGAAAAATATACAAAGGTGCCAGAATTTATGGCACGTTAATTGTTTTATCCAATATTTAATTTTAGCATTAAACAACAATCGATGTATTAAGATATAACAAAGAAGTTTAATATTGAAATTCAAATTTTCGTTGCTAGCTTAGGTGATTGAAGGAATAATAATTTAATACTTGAGACACTTTTATACATAACCTCAACAGAGGTCTCTCAGCCTGTTTTTTTTTGTAAATATTTGATTAAGTTGTGAAGACAGTGTTGATTGCTAGATTTATTGATTGTATAGCAATTATGAAAATCGTGAATGGAACAAATTGCCATCGATTATAATCCAATTAAACAATATTATTAACCTATCCACTCAATCTACTGCACACATAGGAAAGTAATTAGAACATGGGATAGAGACACTCTTTTAAAACGCCAGCATGGATATGCAATTACATTTTCCCCGTAGCGAAAACCGCGTACAGCATTTAAATTACCCGGCAATTATATAATTAATAATAAATTACATCAATCAATACGTGGAGACATTTACAACTTTGTTAATAAAACAGTGCCCAAGGTTCTCTCACCCGAGCGAAACCGCAGATGAAATTCAATTGATTCGTTTGTGAGGTGAATGATTGATGGCGCAATAAGAGCCTTAATAACATTCACTGGTTTATAATAAATTATAATTATTGCCTGTTCCGATCGCCAACTTTTCCCAATTGTGGTCTAGTTATTTATTGTTTATATTTATCATTGTTTATATTGGACGGAGATTGTGGGCTTTGATTAATCGGCGGGATCGCGGGATCGGCGTTAATCTATAATTCGATTTATTCCGGCACGGTGGGATTAATTGCTAAAATAATTTAAGTTCGGACACACAAACGCCTCTTTAAGATTATTAATTGATCGATAAATTATGGGTTTTTTTTGTTGATTACAAATTTCTTATAATACCAGAGTCGGAATATTAAAATTATTTCGGTGTAATGTAGTAAAATAAGAACAAGTCTCAAAAATAAAAAATAAGTTTGTTATTTATTTTTTAATAACTTATAAAAAGTTGGCTTTGATAGTAAATGTTTTTTTTAATAACAAACACTATTACTTTATTTGTATAACTTTTGAAATTTTGTATTTTTTTGTATACCACTTTACCGCGCAAGAGAGATGAATGGGATTTTTCGGTCGCGTGATTGCGCGTTTTGAGACCACCCATCCGTACCTAAACAAGCGGTCATGACTAATGGCTGATAATTACAGTAATAACAGTGTCATCATGAGATTGGTAAGTGGTACCAAAAGGTAACCCTTCATCGGGTAATTGCGGACACCTCTGGTCTTCTAATGACAGACCAGAGCTTTTAACGTCTTGTTAAAAGTCGGTGGCGTCACTAAATCAAGCGCCCGGCAACGATTTTCCTCTTCTCTATCCCACGACGGGATTCGATTTTATTGAATTTTTTTTCGATGCCCGTCATGATAGGGTATGATCGTAAAAGAATTTATCGGACCAATTTTAGCTAATTTATCCTCCTCCAGCTGGTGGAACGAGAAAGTGTTAAGGCTTCTTGAGAGCATTTCCGTTTTCTGTGCCGGGTATGATTTATGCGCGCATGTTCAGTAATTAATAGATGCTGCGAGATATATTGGGTAATTATGCTGTCTGCAATTTTCTAGTTACCAGTCCGTTAGAATTAATTTCTGCTCGATAAACTATTTGTAACTACTTTGTAATTAATTAACTCTCACTAGAATCAATCTTCTTCTGTGCCCTATCGAAAAAAAAATCGGGTTTCATAACGGTAAATTATTTATTTGAATGGCTATTATTATATTTCAAGAGCTCTTGCAAAATTTCTATAACATTTGTTAACTGATAGTGTAACCAGAAGAACTCAACAATATGTTTAAGTGAATGGAAGAGAATTGGAACACATCTGATATTTTTTATCTAGTATATTGTTTGATAATGTCCGAATAGAATGAAACTAGTCACAATAAAGTAAAACATTCATAATACCAGCAAAGTGTATAATTCAACTTCCTTAGTAAAAAATAAATAATTTTTTCAATTATTAATTCTCAAAAATTCATAACTCTCGCAAAAATTGAGTCATTTTCAGAAGTCGAAGTTAATTCTAAAGGCAGATGTTTTGTGAATATACTAACAAATTTTGGGAAATTCTACCAATCAGTTTTTTTTTATTAGATTTTTTTCTTGGCTTAAAACATTAAACACCTAAAATGAACACATTTTCAATTTTCAAAAATTCATACCTCTCGCAAAAATTGAGTCATTTTCACAAGTCGAAGTTAATTCTAAAGGCAGATGTTTTGTGAATATACTAAAAAAAAAATTGAGAAATTCTACCAATCAGAATTTTTTTTTTGTTAGATTTTTTTCTTAGCTTAAAACATTAAACACCCAAAATGAACACCTTTTCAATTTTCAAAAATTCATAATTCTCGCAAAAATTGAGTCATTTTCAGAAGTTGAAGTTAATTCTAAAGGCAGGTGTTTTGTGAATATACTAAAAAAAAATTGAGAAATTCTACCAATCAGTATTTTTTTGTTTCTTGGCTTAAAACATTAAACACCCAAAATGAACACATTTTCAATTTTCAAAAATAACTCTCGCAAATATTGAGTCATTTTCAGAAGTCGAAGTTAATTGTAAACGCAGATGGTTTGTGGATATACTAAAAAAATTTCAAGAAATTCTACCAATCAATATTTTTTTGTTAGATTTTTTTTTTGGCTTAAAACATTAAACACCCAAAATAAACACATCTTCAATTTTCAAAAATTCATAACTCTCGCAAAAATTGAGCCATTTTCAGAAGTCGAAGTTAATTCTAAAGGCAGATGTTTTTTTTATATACTATAAAAAATTTGAGAAATTCTACCAATCAGTATTTTTTTTGTTGTTAGATGTTTTCTAAGCTTAAAACATTAAACACCCAAAATGAACACATTTTCAATTTTCAAAAATTCATACCTCTCGCAAAAATTGAGTCATTTTCAGAAGTCGAAGTTAATTCTAAAGGCAGATGTTTTGTGAATATACTAAAAAAAATTGAGAAATTCTACCAATGAGTATTTTTTTTTTGTTAGATTTTTTTCTTAGCTTCAAATATTAATCACTCAAAATGAACACATTTTCAATTTTCAAAAATTCATAACTCTCGCAAAAATTGAGTCATTTTCAGAACTCGAAGTTAATTCTAAAGGCAGATGTTTTGTGAATATACTATAAAAAATTTGAGAAATTCTACCAATCACTATTTTTTTTTGTTACATTTTTCTTAAGCTTTAAACACCCAAAATGAACACATCTTCAATTTTCAAAAATTCATAACTCTCGCAAAAATTGAGTTATTTTCAGAAGTCGAACTTAATTGTAAAGCAAGACGTTTTGTGAATATACTAAAAAATTTTGGGAAATTCTACCAATCAGTATTTATTTTTTCTTAGCTCAAAACATTAAACACCCAAAATGAACACATTTTCAAAAATTAAAGTTAGTTTTAAATGAAGTCATTCTGTGGATGTATTAAAATATTTGTGGAACTCAATTTTGTTTTCGATTTGTGTTTAAGTGTTCGACAACTTAAAATATTAATTTTCAAAAATGGACATTTCAAAAATCAAAGGTAATTTTAAAGGTAAATGTATTATGATTGCATCAGAGTTTTTAAGGAATGCAATCATTTGAATTTTTATTTTTTTTTTGTTCAAATATTCGATTAACAATTTCTATATTTATATTTAAAAATTTATAACTCAACCGAAAATTGACACATTTTCAAAAATTAAAATGTATCTTAAAGGTATCGTGGATATATAAATAAATAAAATTTTGAGTAATTCCAACATATAAGTGGATTGTTTTGTTTAATTGTTCGACAACTTAAAATATTCATTTTCAAAAATTAATAACTCACGGATAAATTGGCACATTTTCAAAAATTAAAATTAGTTTTATAGCTAGATGTTTTGTAAAGATATTAAATTTTTTTAGGAACTGTATTACATCAGTATATATTTTTTTTGTTTTTGTTTTGTTCGTCTTCAACTTTTCAAAAATTCATAACTCACGGATAAATTGGCAAAATTTTCAAAAATTACAATTAGTTTTATAACTAGATGTTAATTTTTTTAGGAACTCTATTACATCTGTTTATATTTTTTTGATTTTTTTGTTCGTCTTTAACTTTTCAAAAATTTATAAATCACGGATAAATTGGCAAATTTTCAAAAATTAAAATTAGTTTTACAGCTAAATGTTTTGTAAAGATGTTAAACATTTTTAGGAACTCTATTACATCAGTATATATTATTTTTATTTTTTTTTCAAAAATTCATAGCTCACGGATAAATTGGCAAATTTTCAAAAATTAAAATAATTTTTATAGCTAGGTGTTTTGTTAAGATGTTGAAATTTTTAGGAATTCTATTACATCAGTATATATTTTTTCGATTTTTTTTTGTTCGCCTTCAACTTTTCAAAAATTCATAACTCACGGATAAATTGGCAAATTTTCAAAAATTAAAATTAGTTTTATAGCTAGATGTTTTGTAAAGATATTACAATTTTTGAGGAACTCAATACATGAGTATATATTTTTTAGATTTTTTGTTCGTCTTCAACTTTTTAAAAATTCATAACTCACGGATAAATTGGCAAATTTTCAAAAATTAAAATAATTTTAATAGCTAGATGTTTCGTAAAGATGTTACATTTTTTTAGGAACTCTATTACATCAGTATACATTTTTTTGTTTTTTTTTTGTTCGTCTTCAACTTTTCAAAAATTCATAACTCACGGATAAATTGGCAAATTTTCAAAAATTAAAATTATTTTTATAGCTAGATGTTTTGTAAAGATGTTTAAATTGTGTAGGAACTCTATTACATCAGTACATATTTTTTTGATTTTTTTTTGTTTGTCTTCAATTTTTCAAAAATTCATAACTCACGGATAAATTGGCAAATTTTTAAAAATTAGAATTATTTTTATAGCTAGATGTTTCGTAAAGATGTTAAAATTTTTGAGGAACTCTAATACATCAGTATACATATTTATTTTTTTGGTTCGTCGTCAACTTTTCAATAATTCATTACTCACAGATAAATTGGCAAATTTTCAAAAATTACAATTAGTTTTATAACTAGATGTAATTTTTTTTAGGAACTCTATTACATCAGTATATATTTTTTAGATTTTTTTGTTCGTCTTCAAAAATTCATAACTCACGGATAAATTGGCAAATTTTCAAAAATTTAAATTATTCTTATAGCTTGATGTTTTGTAAAGATGTTAAATGTTTGAGGAACTCTATTACATCAGTATATATTTTTTTCATTTTTTTTTGTTCGTCGTTCTTTTAAAAAATTCATAAAATTGACCCATTTTCAAAAATCAAAATTTTTAAGATAGATGTGCTATGAACATACTCAATTTTTTAAGGAATTCAATCATATCTGCATTTATTTTTCTTTGGATTTTTACATTGTTAAAAAATTTTAAATTCAGCCTAAATTTGCACGCAAAACTTTTTTTTTCTTAAAATAAGAGATCGCTTTTGTATTTCCAATTAGTAAAACTGGGATCACGAATTTTAACATGCTGTTAAATATAACGTTTTGCATACGAAATAGGGCTGAATATCGAAATTCCAAAAAGAATTACATGTTTCCAGTAAAAAAAAATGGTGATGTGGCCATCATGTTACTTTCTCCGACTTGATGGTATCATTCATATTTACGCTTTCATGGTTAATTTTCAATTGAAATTATATTTTAAATGTACATCGAGCGTTTTGTAGACTCGCATGAAACTGACGTTTAAAACGTCAAAATTATGAAAGAAAAATTATACTTCAAATTCAAAAACTTAGTTTACTCAAAAACTAAAGAGATTTCGAAAAAAACTTATTCTTTATAAGTTGTTCATTTTAGCATTCTCTACAATTATTATTAACATAAATTTGCTGTAACTATTATAGTTTTAAAATTACAAGCCAAAAATTAAAAAATAAATAAATAAATTTTTTTCTCGAATAAAAATGATTTTATGAAAAATGTTTTCAAGCAAAAGAACTGCATTTCTTTGTTGTCTTCAAAGTTTGTTTAAATGTTTTTGTGATATTTTTCATATTTAAGAAAATATTGGCAAAAAACAAAAAACAGTTAAGGTAAACGCCCACTTCCGGTGTACGAAATTTCACCAAAAGCTTTTCAGTTCTTCAGATTATCAAATAAGACGTATGTTCAAAGTTTCATATCAATTGCTCTATTGGTTTTTGAGATACAGCGCACACAGACAGACACACACACAGACACACACACACACACACACACACACACACAGACACACACACACACACACAGACACAAAAAATTTTTTTCCAGAAATTGTTGAAATGGCATCTAGGGACCTCAAAACGGATATTTCCGTAAAAAAAATTTTTGAAAAAAAAATCACGATCACAATACTTTCTCGTACTTCGTAACGGAGAAAGTAAAAATATTGTGAAGGATCGAATGAACAAATCAATTTAAGGTAACAGATTCAATTTTAAATATATTGATAATTGTAATCAAGGATCACATATGGCCTGAAGATAATGAATAGTTATAATTGAATGGTCACGAATTCTATAATTATTTTATTTTGTTAATATACAGGGTTCTGCATCTCGCCTCCCGTCTTCTAAAGCTCAATTACTAATTAAGTTAAGATTTCGATATTTTGTAGAATATATTTGTATTTTATGATGCATTTCAGGAAAATATTTTTGATTATACAGGGTGTCCCAAAAAAGCGTGACGTCATGATGATATATTTTTTTAAATTACGTGCTACGTATTTTATTGCTTATTTGAGTACCTTTTACGGTTGCCTACATACTCCTATAATTTTTTATTGGAATCGACTCAGGGATATCAGCAAAAAAAAATGAAAACTAAAAAAAATCAGTTTTGCACTATTGTTTTAAAAAATGAATAAAAAATAATAATAGTGCCTTGTTAATAAAATCATACAAGGTGCTTGTTAAATAAGGTGTGATAGTCCCGTTAACCAAGTTTGATCGATATGAATTATGCAGGGTGTCCAAAATTTAGTGTCAAATATTTCAAACTTTAAAGCGCTTTATTTTTCTTATTTTAAATTGGAGCCCCTGTATATTTTTATGTCATTCCGTGCGGGATTAAAAAACAAACATTTTTGCTGATAGTAACTCTGTCCCGATTCCTAACGCATTAAAAGTTATTTGCAGAAAACTCGCTTTATCAACCATTTCAATAGCCATTTTACTAAATAAAAATCGAAGGTGGCTTTGAAAAACAATTTATTGACATTAAAATTTCACAAGGTGACAAGAGACTATTTTGACTTTAGTAATGTAAACGTTTAAAGCATTGTTAGCTTAAGTTCTTTATACTCAAGAATAATATTTTGTCATGGAAAAAATTATTCTTGAGTGTATCAAAAATAGATACAATTCATTTGAGTTTGAAGATTTTGTAAGCCAATTGCTGGAGCTATTTATATTTTATTCTTTCTCTAAGTGTTGAATGCAATTTTGAATTTCTCCTGTTTGAGTTCAGAGTGTAAAATATTGCCAAGATCCTTTATATATCATCAAGTCATTGAAAGTAACATGAAGTTTCCGTAAGCATATACATATATCATGTAATAACAACAGAAGTTATGAAGATGATCGTTGCCAAAAATAATTACATGTTTCAGAAGTTATATATTGGTATCATGATATCTATCGCTAATAAAAATTATTATTACTGCGACTGTATCAAGTAGATGAATTAATTTGGTATGAATCGATCCGATGATGGAAGGGTTATTGACTCCCGGCCCACATCCGATTAATAGGTCACGGGGGATGATAGAAACCGTGCGAAATCAAACGTTTACTCTGTTGCGAAAACAACTCTCCTGAATGCATCCACTATTTCCCCTCATCGGGGTTTGTTTAACCTACATCTCTACGCAAGAATGCGCTCCTTCATCTATTACTTTCGCGAAGGAACGCTCTTGTTTGCGCCGGCAAAGAAATTGATGCCGTCGCATCCGTCGTTGTTCTCTTTTTTTCCTCTCCATTCTTATTTGCCGCCCATTATGAAACGAAAATATCACAAGAGATAAGATATGTAGGTGATGTGTGTGTGTGTGTGTGTGTGTGTGTGTGTGTTGAAACCGTTGGAAAAACTAACGAGACTTGCGCAAGAGTTGGACCATTTCCGTGGAATTGAATTCTCCGCGGTCGGTGATTTGAATCACTTAACGTTTTACCCACGCCAATTAAGGCAAGAATGGGGAGTTTGGGGTCCCAAAATGGGTCAAAGGCATAAACCGGCCTCGGCATAATGAGGCTGGACGTGAAACAATAATGCACCTCTAGACGGGACGAATTCAAAGGAGGATAATGCACCACTTATCTTACCAGACCCATATAACTTAGCATTAAGAGAGAAAGAAGGAAATTTGTCATCGAAATACTCAAAACAAGAAAGCTCTTCCGGATGTTTTGTATTTTACGTAGACATGAGTTTTGAAATTTTATCATATTATTTGAAATTGTTTCGAAATCATTTACTTATAAATACTTTTTCTTATGTAGAATACACGGTCGATTGTAAATCGTAATGTGACATCTACCGTCACTTTTTAGAACAAAAGGAAATATCCGCCATTATGATTTCATGGCAAACCTTTGTTTTTAATTCAAAATAATAGCAAAGTTTTTTGCAAATATCTCGGTTAATACTCTGCAGAAATTATTGAGTAAGATACCAAATCATTCATCTTAAAAAGCTTTAATAATGTAAGAAGACCTATGCTGTCAAATAATTAGGGGAGCCAATATCAACACATTTAAAATTTTACCCGCCTGGCAATTCAACTTTTGAATCAATAAAAAATATGTCTTTGATAGGCTTATACATAGCATGCACGTATACAGAGTATTGATTGTTATGAGTAAAAATTAGTAATTTTCCTTAAAGCATCTTAATTTTATTACTGAAGAGATTATAGACGCTCGCGTAAAAATAATGCATAATCTCTCCTTGGAAACGAATAAAAGTGGATTCAATTTTAGTTATTAAATTCGAAAGATTAATAAAGCCCACGTGAAAAAAAAAATGCATAATCTCGAGATGGAAACAAACATGAGAATCCCGCGGAATGATAACGGCACTATATTTGTAGACAAATTTAAGATAATCCGATTCGATTGTCTCGTAACTGCAGTATTGATGTCCGTGTGATAGCCATTATCACGATATCGAAAATTTTAAAAACAATAATCATTCCGTGATTTTTATAGACGGAAGGAAAATTTACAACAAATAATTTTTATTCATTGACATGACTAAAGTATTTAATTCATTTTCATACTCGTTAAAGTTTCACTTTTGTTCTTTAATTATGAAGTTTTTCTGTTTGGAAATAAATTTACTTATTATTATTATTATTACATAATTTTTTATTTCACTGCGACGATTGTTCATTAAGTTTTTCAAATGGGTCGAGTCATGGATGTTTTGATTTTGAGTTGTAAAAATTTTTTTTTTGTGTTTTTTCCAGGTTTATGATAAAAATTAATGTAAATATAGTTGTAAATGTGCATTTTTCAAAACAACGATTTGTCATGGAAATTTGCATTACGGAAAAACTGGTGGCAACATCTTAGTAGGTGTTTAAAATTATGGCCGACGGTATCAAATGTATTAAACCAGTACTTTCCAATCTAAGCATTCGACAAGTGTAGTAATAAAACAAAGAAGAAATCAAAAATTGGTCATCTAGTTTTAACGAATTTTTTTTTTATGAAAGTCTCAGCTTTGAAATATGTGCACTTGTTACTAGGATTCTTAAATTTTCTCGAAAACCCCTCGATGAATTTGAATAAATTCCCAGTACTGGGAATTTAGATCATTTGTCAATTTTAGCATATGACAGGTGTAGGAATAAAACAAAGAAAAAATCAAAAATTGGTCATCCAGTTTTACAGATTTTTTTTTATACTTACAGCAAGTTTCTTAAATTTTCTCGAAATCCCCTCAATGAATTTTAATAAATTCTCAGTATTGGGAATTTAGATCATTGGCCAATCTTAGCATATGACAGATGTAGGAATAAAACAAAGAAAACAATCCAAAATTGGTCATCTAGTTCTACAGATTTTTTTTATACTTACAGCAAGTTTCTTAAATTTTCTCGAAAACCCCTCGATGAATTTTAATAAATTCCCAGTCTGGGAATTTAGATCATTTGCCAATCTAAACACATGACAGGTGTAGCAATAAAACAACGAAAAAATAAAAAATTGGCCATCTAGTTTTTATCATCATTTTTTTTATACTTACAGCAAGTTTCTTAAATTTTCCCGAAAACCCCTCGATAAAATTTATTAAATTTTACAGAAAAGGTTCTAGACACATGTAGCAACAAAACACAACAAACACAACAAAACATAACAAACAAAAAATAATTGGTGAAATAATTTTAACAAAATTTTCTACGTAAGTCGCAGCTTTAAAAACTGGGCAGCTATGACGGGGTTTCTTAAAATTTCCTGAAAATCCCTTCATGAATTCTAATCAATGCTACAGAAAAGATGAAAAGAAAAAAATCAAAATGTGTTATTACTAATTTTATTGTAATTTTCTATTAAAGTCGCAGCTTTGAAAATTGTTCACTTACGACTAGAGATCTCCAATTTTCCCGAAAACCTCTCGATGAATTAGAATAAATTTTACAGGAAGGATTCTAGCTATATATAGCTATAAAACAGAAGAATAAAACTAGAATGTGTCATCACGAATTTTAACGTAATTTTGCATTAAAGCCGCAACTTTGAAAATTATGCACTTACTACCAAAGATGTTAAATTTTTTTTAAAACCCCCGGATGAATTAGAATGAAATTTACAGGAAGGATTCTAGCTATATATAGCTATAAAACAGAAGCAAACAACTAAAATATGTCGTCACTAATTTAAACGTAATTTTGTATCAAATTTACTGCTTTAAAAAATTATGCATTTACGACCAGAGATCTGAAATTTTCCCGGAAACCCCTTTTAACAAATTATTCAGAAAAAAGATTTTAAACATATACAGGGTGTTTCAGAGCTCTGAGAACGGTCAATCACGTGCTTATTTTTCAAAATTTCGAAAAATGTTTTATACAAAAGTTGTGTATTATATTGAGCTGCATGCCCTAAAAATATTTAAATTTATACAGGTTGTCTCAAAACAAAGTTACAGACCAAACTTATGTTTTTTTAAATGGAACACCGTTTTCAAAATATTTGAAGATTTGTTGAAATGCATGGTCTGGGTGAAATTTTATTTTTGCCCGAGTGATTGACGTTGAACAATTAAAATCATTTCTATTATTTGGTTGAAGGTTCGAACTATAGAGCCAACCATGATTTTATACAAAAAATTATACAGGGTGATAAAAAAAAAATGCGGTAGAAAAACCGAACTTTTAAAGTAAAATAACTTCGTTTTTTCAAATGGCACACCCTGTATTTAGTAAAGTATTCTTAAGTAGAATCCAATTATCTTTCAGATTGTATAAGGGTTCCCTGTTCCTAATTTCAATAGTTTTCTTGTATTCGGCGATTATCATATCAGGAATAATTATTATAATCTGAAAGATAATTGGATTCTACTTGAGAATACGTAAACAAAAGAGTAAACAAAAATGTGTCATAACTACTATTAATGTAATCTTCTAAGAAAATCGAAGCTTTGAAAAAAAAATTGCTAATGAATTTTGACAAATTTTACAGAAAAAATTCCAGACATGTAGAGCTACGAAACAAAACAAAACAAAACAAACAAGCAAAATAGGTGTTCAAGTTTTAACGTAACTTTCTATGCAAGTCGCAGCATTTGAAAAAAGTGCACTTACAGCTAATTTCCTTAAGTTTTTCTCAAAATCCTTGGATGAATTTTAATAAATTTTACAGAATGCATTCTTGACATGTGTAAACAACATAAAAACAATTGCCATCGAGTTGAAATTTTCCAAATTTACTCAAAATCGATTTAGAATTTGAATTCCATGAAAAACTATTAACGTCCCAATCTTCGGTTTTGAGATAATTCCATGGGAACAAAGCATAATTTCTTGAAAATCTGTAATAATTTTGGTGACTAAAGTTGGACCATTACCATTGCTTTTTTGACTTATTGTTACAGCAACAACAACAAAGAAAATAACAGAGTTAAAAATTATAAAGAAGGTATTTTTGTTCTCAATATTTCATAGCAGCAAATTGTGCAAAATTTATTTGTTTATGCTGGAGGTTTCTACTTCGTTATACATTTTAAATATTATAATAAAACACTTTTAACTTTGTTTTGTATAACTTATATATTTATTTTTGTGACTTACTTCTTGTTTAAAAATGGTAATTGTATTACCGAAACTTAAGTCACAAAAATAAATATATAAGTTGTACAAAACAAAGTTAAAAGTGTTTTATTATAACAAAATTTATTTATTTTTTACCAAACGTAATAATATAAAATACCATTTCGCAGACCGTACTTTTAGAAATTTGGCTGGCCACCTTTTAAAAGCCTGGATTCAGTAAGGGCGATGAGAATCAAAAAGTTATGAATTTATAGTGAAATTATACACAGGCCGAGGTCCTTCAGCCAAAACCTAATCATTATTATAGAGTTATAAACAGGTTGAATATTTACATATTCAGGCTATATTTCGTTTTATTAAATTTATTATTCTTAAGGTTCTATCTTTATCTAATAGGAAGGTTGGAAAAATATTGTTGATCTTCTGCTCCTGCAAATCCGGTCCAATCACGAGTACGTAGTTTTTGAATAACCAGCTACAAGTAAGTCCTTATAATCGATCCGTCAAGTCATGTGGGTTACTGCTATTACCTCTAAAGAATATTTTCCGACCCGTTGGTCCTTCGAACCGGATAATAACTCAGGCGGTGATGGAACGTTTCGGGGGCGTACAAATTAAAAGACTTCCTTGCAGCGGGTGACCGACCCAACGCTCCCGGTGAGACGGATCAGATAAGCGAAACTTAAGAGACGTTCCACGTACAATAAATAATTGTAATGTATTATATGCGGGCCCCGACAGCGAATATTTAACGCATACGAAATTTTTATTTATTGCCGCTTTGATTTTCACCGACCGCCACGAACGAAAAGTTCACTCTTCGTTCCTTCCCGAAATAACAACAGAAAACATCCAATTACAATTAATAATAATAAAGTTTTATTGTGTGACTACGTTGTTTGCAGGTACGCAACTCCAAGGTTTCAATCTAAGACTTGTAAAATGTGTTAGAAACAAAATGAAACGTTTTTGGCACTCGATAAAATCGATAAAAATTATGTAATAATATTTTACACGGGGTTAGATAAAGGATGAATGTTGTTTTCTAAAGAATTATATTTCCAATAATAGGTATTTTCAACATTAGAAAAAAATTTAATAAACGGTAAAAATCTAAAATGTTTTACTATAGGGGCACAGATTGATTCTTTAGTAATAAAATCCATTTAACCAAATTAGTTTAATCTGAAAAATAATGACGCAATTACGTACGAGCCAGACCCTTACGCGAGATATTTTAGTTGGCGTAAAGTGACGCCATCTGTAGAAAATAGTTACTTAAAAAAATATTTTGACCAAGAAAAAGCGAAACGTAATGCTTTTCAGGCAATAAAATAAACAAACTGAATTCCATCATCTCAAAATTGTGTGTGCACCACTTCCTCCATTAATAAAGCCCATTGTACACCTTATAAAATCGCTCGTCACAACACGCGCGATAAGAACAAATTCCGCCTTATCTAATCTGCCGCCTCTACTTTGTAAATTTATAAACAATAACGAGTTATCTCACCGTAGAGCCTCGAAAACGCAATTCAATTCTCACAAGTGAAAAAATAAAAAATCCTGAAATACCGTATCTCTCACAAGTGCAACACAAACACACGGGCACATCTAATGTGTGCACTAAAACTGTATTTTCTTGAGCGATAACGAGATTAACTGTAGTTTACAAATTTTATCGAATGACAAGGCTCGACCTCAATCAATACACTGACATTTTTATATTCGTCGCAATAACACTTATTTATATATATTCACTTGATATTAAGCTAACTGTAATTAAAGTAGTCGGATCTGCAGAGGCGGCGCGAGAGTGAAACATAAATTTTAATATTGATCAAATTTCATAATAATAATAATATCTGGCTGAAAGACCGCGGGTTGATAGCCGTTTAGCAGAAATAATTTTGTAAATTTTAAATGTATTATATTTGTTTAATATTATACTGTCTGCAAATAAAGATATTGTATCTATAATAATATCTTTATTTACGGAGACCATTACATAAAAAGGAGTAAATATAATAAAATTATAGCACACTATACAGTAATAATGGTCAAAGAGAGATGACCACCTCGCACAGCCTTGCAGGCCAGACAAGGTATACCTCAAGGAACAAACTTAGGATGTTCGACGGTGGGGCAACGGAAGAAAATTTGACCGAAACAGCAACGTAATAATTGCTTCCTCTATAAGAGTAAGTAGTACGGCACGAGCGACATCTTTGTCTCTCCCTACGGAAATGCACAAGCCGCTGCTGAAACTTAAGTCAGGCCAGACAAGGTATACCCCAAGGAACCAACTTGCGCCTTCCCCCATTTCCATTAACATAAACGATGCGCTATTGATTTTTGTTTTAATCTTCACGAAACAAATAGATGCTAAATATCACAGACACGAAATAATCCAACGATTCGGAGTAATCAGTTTTAATGCTTCATCATTTATTATGAACGAGCAGCCACGATTTCGTTGTACACGAGAAATAAATCCCCATCAATTTAACTAAACGCCACCACGGCCGAAGACTTTAATTTGATCCATCTGGTGTGATATGAAGCCGGATAAGGTGGACGGATTAAACAATTCACTCCTTATTAAGAACGTAAAATGAAGTACGAAGGTGTTAAACGGCACGACACACTGCCATAATGAGGAGCCATTTGTGTGAACGTGTCACGGAGGAAATAAACTACGTACACGAAATTAAGAGCTAATCGATACACGGATCTATTTTAATTATTTACCGATCGTCTCGAATATTTTTTTTAACGAATCGCTTCTGAATTTTTTTTTTCTTAAAGATCGATAAGGTTTGAGCACTAAATATAAAACGTGCGAGGTGAAATTCTGCCAACATTTTTGATTACTAACAACAGTCTGATTGATCTCACAGAAACCCCAAACGGATTGTGAAATTTATCTATTTTTTATCAAAAAAATATTTTTGGATTTTCAAGAAATTATCTCAAAATCAAAGAGTGGGACGTTAGAAGTTTTTCATAGAATTATAATTCTGAATCTATTTTGAGTAAATTTGGAAAGTTTCAATTCGATGGCAATTGTTTTTATATTTATTTTGGGCGCCAAAATTATTACAAATTTTCAAGAAATTGCGCTTCGTTCACATGGAATTATCTCAAAATCAAAGATTGGAATGTTAGAAGTTTCTTATGGAATTATAATTTTGAATTAATTTTGAGTAAATTTGGAAAGTTTCTATTCGATGGCAATTGTTTTTGCATATCTTTTTGGTCGCTAAAATTATTACAGATTTTCATGAAATTATGCTTTGTTCACGTGGAATTATCTCAACATCAAAAAATGTAATGTTAGAAGTTTTTCATGGAATTATAATTCTAAATCAATTTTAAGTAAATTTGGAAAGTTTAAATTCGATGGCAATTGTTTTTATATTTATTTTGGTCGCCAAAATTATTAAAAAATTTCAAAAAATTGTGCTTCGTTCACATGGAATTATCTCAAAATCAAAGATTGGAACGTTAGAAGTTTCTCATGGAATTATAGTTCTGAATCAATTTTGAGTAAATTTGTAAAGTTTCGATTCGATGGCAATTGTTTTTATATTTATTTTGGGCGCCAAAATTATTACAAATTTTCAAGAAATTGTGCTTCGTTCACATGGAATTAAATATAAAATCAAAGACTGGAACGTTAGAAGTTTCTTATGAAATTATAATTTTGAATCAATTTTGAGTAAATTTGGAAAGTTTCTATTCGATGGCAATTGTTTTTGCATATTTTTTTGGTCGCCAAAATTATTACAGATTTTCAAGAAATTATGCTTTGTTCACATGAAATTATCTCAAAATCAAAGAATGTAATGTCAGAAGTTTCTTATGGAATTATAATTCTGAATAAATTTTGAGTAAATTTTAAAAGTGTCAATCCGATTGCAATTGTTTTTGTATTTTTTTATATTGTCAAAATTATTACAAATTTTCAAAAAATCGTGCATTGTTCTCAAGGATTTAAATCAAAACTTATGGATAGAATGTTTCAGTATTTAGTGGAATAATTGTTCTGAATAAATTTTGAGTAAATTTGAAAAATTTCAATCCGATTATATTTATTTTTTTATGTATTTTTTGGTCGCCAAATTTAATTACAAATTTTTAAAAAATTAAGCTTTGATCACATAGAATTATCTCAAAATTAAACAAGAGGTATTAATAACTTTTTATGGAATTATAAACCTGAATTAATTTTGAGTAAATTTGGAAAGTTTCTATTCGATGGCAATTGTTTTTGCATATTTTTTTGGTCGCCAAAATTATTACAGATTTTCAAGAAATTATGCTTTGTTCACATGAAATTATCTCAAAATCAAAGAATGTAATGTCAGAAGTTTCTTATGGAATTATAATTCTGAATAAATTTTGAGTAAATTTTAAAAGTGTCAATCCGATTGCAATTGTTTTTGTATTTTTTTATATTGTCAAAATTATTACAAATTTTCAAAAAATCGTGCATTGTTCTCAAGGATTTAAATCAAAACTTATGGATAGAATGTTTCAGTATTTAGTGGAATAATTGTTCTGAATAAATTTTGAGTAAATTTGAAAAATTTCAATCCGATTATATTTATTTTTTTATGTATTTTTTGGTCGCCAAATTTAATTACAAATTTTTAAAAAATTAAGCTTTGATCACATAGAATTATCTCAAAATTAAACAAGAGGTATTAATAACTTTTTATGGAATTATAAACCTGAATTAATTTTGAGTAAATTTGGAAAGTTTCAGTTCGTTGGTAATTGTTTTAGTATATTTTTTTGGTCACCAAAAATATTGCAGATTAAAAAAAAAATGCTTTGTTCAAAACGATTTATATCAAAATCTATGAATGAAATATTTGCGGTTTCTAATGGAATTATAATTCTAAATTAATTTAAGTAAATTTTTAAAGTTTTAATTCGATGGCAATTTTTTTTTAAATATTTTTAGAGATCATATGCAATTATTTCGAAATCAAAGTATTGGATGGATGTTAAAAGTTTTTTATTGAATTATAATTCTGAATGAATTTTAAATAAATTTGGAAAGTTTCAATTCGATGGCAATTGTTTCTGTATATTTTTTGATCACCAAAATTATTACAGATTTTCAAAAAATTGTGCTGTGTTCTCAAGGATTTATATCAAAATTTTAGCATGGAATGTTTGCGGTTTTTAATGGAATTATAATTCTGAATTAATTTTAAGTAATTTTGGAAAAGAAAGTTCTCTGTTCTCTTTGTTCATATGCAATTATTTCAAAATCAAAGAATTTCATGTTAATAGTTATTTATTGAATTATCATTCTGAATGAATTTCAGTAAAGTTTTTAAGTTTAAATTCGATGGCAATTGTTTTTGTATATTTTTTTCGTCAACAAAAATATTACATGTTTAAAAAAAAAAATTTTGTTCGCAAGGAATGTTTGCAGTGTTAAGCAATGTTAATGGAATTACAATTCTGAATGAATTTTAAGTAAATTTTGAAGGTTTCAGTTCGATGGCAATTGTTGTTGCATATTTTTTTGGTCACCAAAATTATTACTGATTTTCAAAAAATTTTGCTTGGTTCACAAGGATTTATATCGAAATCCAAGCATAGAATGTCTGCAGTTTTTAATAGAATTATAATTCTGAATTAATTTTGAGTAAATCTGGAAAGTTTCAATTCGATGGCAATTGTTTTTGAATATTTTTTTGGTCGCCAAAATTATAACAGATTTTCAAAAAATTGTGCTTTGTTCGCAAAGATTTATATCAAAATTTATGCACTGAATATTTGCCGTTTTTAATGGAATAATAATTCTGAATAAATTTTGAGTACATTTGGAAAATTTCAATTCGTTAACAATTGATTTTATAGTTTTTTTGGTCACCAAAATTTAAAAACAAAATTTTTTGTTGACATGGAATTATCTCAAAATTAAATTAATAGATCTTAGAAGTTTTCATGGAATTATAATTCTGAATGATTTTTGAGTAAATTTGGAAAGTTTCAATTCGTCAAAATCCATTTTTTTTGTCACCAAAATTATTAAAGATTTTCAAGAAATTATGCTTTCTTCACATGGAATTATCTCAAAATCAAGAATGGGATGTTAAAATTTTTATATGAAATTATAATTCTGAATTTTGAATGAATTTGGAAAGTTTTAATGCGTTGGCGATTGTTTTTATATTTTTTTTCTGGCCGCCAAAATTATTTAAACTTTTTAAGAAACTATGCTTTGTTTACATAGAAATATCTTAAAATCAAAGAAAGCGATTTTAATAGTTTTTCATGGAATTATAATTCTGAATTAATTTTGAGTAAATTTGGAAAGTTTTAATTCGATACAATTGTTTTTGAATATTTTTCAGTCACCGAAATTATTACAAAAATTTTCAGGAAATTATGCTTCACAAGGAATTATTTCAAAATTGAGGAAGGGGATGTTAATATTTTTTTAAGGAATTATAATTCTAAATTAGTTTTGAGTAAATTTGAAAAGTTTCATTTCGATGGCAATTGTTTTTGTATTATTTTTTGATGCCAAAATAATTGCAAATTTTCAAGAAAAGATGCTTTATTCACATACAATGATCTCAAAATCAAAGAATGAGATCTTAGAAGTTTTTCATGGAATAATAATTCTGAATGAATTTTGAGTAAATTTGCAAAGTTTCAATTCGAAGGCATTTTTTTTTACATTTATTTGATCTTCAAAATTATTACAGATTTTCAAGAAATTATGCTTTGTTCACATGGAATTATCTCAAAATTAAATAATGGAATGTTAATAGTTTCTCTGAATGAATTTTGAGTAACTTTGGAAAATTTCAATTAGTTTTTAGCAATTCATTTTATATTTTTTACAGATTTTCAAAAAATTATTCTTTGTCTGCAATTTTCATGAAAACGTAGTTTCAAATTTAAAAAAGCCACAATTATTTTTACGGCCAAAATATTTCAATTTTATTTATTGAAATGAACAAAAAAATTATTTTTACATAAATTTCCTTAAGTTTTTTACCTCTGCAACATCACCTTTAAATTTTACATCAACGTTTCTTAGTGCCTGCAATTTTTAATAAAATTCGGTTTCAAATTTTAAAAGCTATTATTGTTTTTATGGCCAAAATATTTTAATTTTCTCTCTTGGATTGAATAGTAAAATGTTTTGAAAATTCCATTAAATATATTTTGAGTGGATTTTGATTCGAACTTAAAATTGATTTGGTTTATTCGAACAAGAAAGAGAAAGACATACACGGACACAAATTTTCTTTTTCCAAAAATTGTTGGAATCGTGTCCAAGGAACTCAAAATGGATATTTCCTTTATTTTTTAAACATTTTCTTTATAAAAATTCTTTGTACGAAGAGACCAAAAATATGATTTTCTCAAGAAATATTTTGGCTACTGATGAAACATTTTTTCGATCAAAATTCTTTGTACGGAGAAACCAAAAATATGATTTTCCTAAGAAATATTTTGGCTACTGATAAAACATTTTCTCGGTCAAAATTCTTTGTACGGAGAAACCAAAAGTATGTTTTTCTTAAGAAATATTTTGGCAACTGATTCAAACAAATTTTTATCCAATAATTAACCATTCGAGATTATAGTCACAATATTTAACTCAGCTTCTTAAATTTCTCAAACATAAAGAAAATCAATTTCGCGCAATCAATTTTAATTGAAAGCCTCAACACAACATAATAATCATTACCCTCACATAATAACGGTCTCGAATTGCAATATTGAAAAAATTAATTTTGTTACAGATCCGATCTCTGGATCTATGGCGACCGGCGGAAAGGGGCATATGCCCGAGAATTTTAATTGAGCCCGAGGAGATCGAGTGTGCGGAGGGTCAAATTAATGCCTCTCTCGCATCATGTTTAATATCTCGTCCCGAGAGATTTTTGTTGCACGCGCTTATTGATTAACCACGAATTAGCTACGTGAGGTGAATCCCTAACCGAAAAAATGACTTCCAATTAATTTCGTATTCATTACAATATTCAAAAACGAAACAAAAACCATTAAACGTCGCCGGCTAAGTACAGGTTTGTCAGCGGGAGGAATCGCCCCGTGAAAGGAGAGGAACGCGCTCACGGTTTTAAATGGTTTCGAAATTTGAAAATGTAGCGGTTATTTTCACGGCGGCTCCATCTAGCAGAGAGGGGTGAAAGTTGTCGCGCGGAATTGTCGGTAAAGTGGCGGTCTGTATTGCAGGAATCTGTACGGTGCGAGGAGCAGCAGTTCTGCAATTAGTTTCGCTGTCGTGTAATAGATGTCGCAGCGGGGTTGCGACTCAAAATATTTACTTTTGCGGTGTAAATCCTCGAAAATGATTGGATTAATTAAATCGTGTGAAAGTTTTTATTGAAAAACTAGTAACATAAAATTGTTTATTTTTCATAAAATATTTATATTTAAATATTGAAAATTTCGTGTAAAATTAACAAATTTACGTGCGTTTTTTGGCCATTTCATAATTATTAATTGGAATTAAAACCAACTTTTGGATTTAGTCGGTGGAAACTCTCGCTCTAGTTCAATTCAACTTCACAACTTACCAGTGGCGGATCCAGAAGGTTTACGGGGGCACTCGAAACTAATATTCAAAGCAACTTAACGAGAACACAAAATTGCCATTTATTTTTTAAACGCCACGAAATTTTCGTAAAGTTCACAACTGATTTGATAAATCTAAGCTCGAGGGAGAATTCTTAAAGAATAATATTTTTTTGGTACATTAGAAAAGTTTGGAACTAGCAGCAATTGTGTTTCTATTTTAGGTAATTGGCAAAATTTAGGTGTTGAAGTTTTTTTTTGATTTTTACAGAATCATGAAAAATAATATAATTTGAGTACACTTAGACAGTTTAAAACTTGTAGCAATTGTGTTTTTGAATATTTATCCATTGGGAAACAGCTCTACTTAAAAATTTATCTCAGCTCGAATCAAACGCGATGGCTGCGAAATCTGGGTGCGAAAGTGTTCCGTATTTGGACAGAATCTTGTAGAATAATATATTTTGAGTAAATTTGGAAAGTTTGAAACTAGTAGCATTTGTTTTTCTATTTTTTAGCAAGTGGGTAAATGCTCCACTCCAAATTTCTGTGCTCGAATCAAACGCGATAACTGCAAAATTTGGGTGCTGAAGTTTTCTGGATTTTTACAGTATCTTTAAGAATAATATATTCTTAGTATATTTAGACAGTTTTAAAGTTGTAACAATTCGTTTTCTATTTATTTTTCACTTGTGAAAATGCTCTACTTCAAAAATGATCTCGGCTCGAATTAAGTGCGATGGCTGCAATATATGGGTGCGAAAGTTTTCTGGATTTTAACTGAATATTGTAAAATAGTATATTTTGAGTAAATTTGGATAGTTTTAAAGCAGCAGCAATTGTTTTTTCTATTTTTGGCAAATGGGTAAATGCTCCACTTAAAAAATTCTTTGTCTCATCAAGTGCGATAACTGCAAAATTTGGGTGCTAATTTTTATGGATTTTTGCAGAATCTTAAATTTTAAGTTTATTTAGACAGTTTCAAATTTGTTGCAATTGTTTTTTTTTTTAATTTTTATCAATTGGAAAAATACTCCACCTTAAAAAATATTTTCATCTCGCGATAAGAAAAACTTTCAAAAAATTATCACCTGCGGAATTCGCTTCAATATTTTCGAATTCACTTACATTTATTGTATTTGTTATGCGATTAGAAAAATTCTAAAAAAATATTAGGTGCAGAATTGGCTTTTAAATTTCGCAATCCACTCAGAACACATTTCTAACATACCAGAAGAAGAAAAATATATTTCCAGACTAGAAACAAAATTACGGCAATCAAAACTTGAATTCTTACTCATTTTGTAAAATAAAACTTAAAAACAAAGAAAACTTTTTTTGACATTTTACAAAAAAACTTTGAAAAATTGTAAAAAAATTATTTTTGCAGGAATTAACATTAAAATTCCAAAATACATTCAGAATGAACATATCTTTGACATCATATTAAAACAATTGAAATAACCTGGCTAGAAACAAAATATTAGGACTCAAAACAAGAACTTAAGGATAGAAAAAAATGCACTCGGCAATTAGAAAAATTGTAAAAAAATCATTTTTGCAGAAATCAACATTAAAATTCCAAAATCCATTCAGGATGAACCTTTCTTTGATATCCTACTAAAACAATTGACGTACCCTAACTGGAAACAAAAAAGCAACACTCAAACCAAAAACTTAAGGATGAAAAAAAATGCACTCTGCAATTAGAAAAATTGTAAAAAATTGATTTTTAGAAGAATTAACATTAAACTTCCAAAATCCACCCAGAAATAACCTATCTTCGAGATCCTACTAAAATAATTGACATATCTTAGCTAGAAACAAAATAGCAACACTCAAAACAAGAACTTAAGGATAGAAAAAAAATGCACTCGGAAATTAGAAAAATTGTAAAAAAATCATTTTTGCAGGAATCAACCTTAAAATTCCAAAATGCACTCAGAATTAACCTTTCTTTGACATCCTACTAAAACAATTGACGTACCCTAGCTGGAAACAAGATATCAACACTCAAAACAAGAACTTAAGGATAGAAAAAAAATGCACTCGGCAATTAGAAAAATTGTAAAAAATTCATTTTTGCAGGAATTACCATTAAAATTCCAAAATACATTTAGAATGAACATATCTTTGACATCCTACTAAAACAACTGATATACCCTAGCTGGAGACAAAATAGCAACACTCAAAACAAGAACTTAAGGATAGAAAAAAATGCATCCGGCAATTAGAAAAATTGTAAAACTGACACACAATTTCTTTTTTCCAGAAATCTTTGAAATCGGGATCTCAAAACGGACATTTTCATCAAAAAAAATTCTGAAAAAATTTTCACGATCACAGTTCACACGTAGCAGACACCCACACCGACAATTTTTTTTTTCCCAGAAATCTTTGAAATCGTCTCTAGGGATCTCAAAACGGATATTTCTGCTAGAAGCATTTTTGAAAAAAATTCACGTTCACAGTACACAGCCACATACAATTTCTTTTGCAGAAATTTTTGAAATCGCCATTAGGGACCTCAAAACGGGTATTTCCGTTAAAAAAATTTCTGAAAAAAAATATTTCACGATTACAGTTCACACACAGCAGACACCCACACGCACAATTTTTTTTACAGAAATCTTTGAAATCGTCTCAAGGGATCTCAAAACGGATATTTCCGTTAGAAAAATTTTTGCAAAAAAAATTCACGTTCACAGTACATAGGCACACAATTTTTTTTACAGAAATCTTTGAAATCGCTTTTAGGAACCTTAAAACGGATATTTTCGTAAAAAAAAAATTCTGAAAAAAATGTTTATGATCACAGTTCACACACAGACAATTTTTTTTCCAGAAATCTTTGAAATCGTCTCTAGGGATCTCAAAACGGATATTTCCGTTGGAAATTTTTTTGAAAAAATCACGTTCACAGTACACAAACACAATTTTTTTTTTACAGAAATTTTTGAAATCGCCATTGGGGACCTAAAAATGAATATTTCCGTTAAAAAAAATTCTTAAAAAAAAAAATTTCACGATTACAGTTCACACACAGCAGACACCCACATAGACATTTTTTTTTCCCAGAAATCTTTGAAATCGTCTCTAAGGATCACAAAACGGATATTTCCGTAGGAATTTTTTTTTGAAAAAATCACTTTCACAGTACACAGCCACACACAATTTTTTTTTTACAGAAATATTTGAAATCGTCAATAGGGATCTAAAAGGGATGTTTTCATTAAAAAAATTTCTGAAATGTTTTTCTCGGTCACAGTTCACACACAGCAGACACCCACGCAGATAATTTTTTTTTTGCAAAAGTCTTTGAAATCGTCTCTAAGGATCTCAAAACGGATATTTCCGTTAGAGACATTTTTGAAAAAAAAATTCACTTTCACAGTACATAGAAACACAATTTTTTTTTACAGAAATCTTTTAAATCACCTTTAAGGAAAAATATTAAAAAATTTCACGATCATTCAGACACACACAGAACATTTTTTTTTTCTCGAAATCTTTGAAATCGCCTTTAGGGATCTCAAAACGGATATTTCCGTTAAAAATTTTTTTGAAAAAAAATATTTCACGATCACAGTTCACACACAGCAAACACCCACACAGATAATTTTTTTTCCAGAAATCTTTGAAATCGTCACTAGGGATCTCAAAACGGATATTTCCGTTAGAGTTTTTTTTTGGAAAAAATTTCACGTTCACAGTACATATACACACATTTTTTTACAAAAATCTTTGAAATCGCTATTAGGGACCTCAAAACGGACATTTTCGTCAAAAAAGAATTTTGAAAAAATTTTCACGATCACAGTTCACACACAGCAGCCACGCACACAGACAATTTTTCTCCAAAAATTTTTGAAATCGCCTCTAGGGATCTCAAAACGGATACTTTCGTTGGAAAAAAAAATTTGAAAAAAATCACGTTCACAGTACACAGCCATACACAATTTTTTGTTTTTTACAGAAATATTTGAAATCGCCATTAAGGATTTCAAAAAGGCTATTTCCGTTAAAAAAAATCACAGAACACACACAATTTTTTTTTCCAGAAATCATTGAAATTGTCTTTAGGGACCTCAAAACGAATATTTTCGTTAAAAAAAATTCACGATCACAGCACACATACAGTATACAGACACACTTTTTTTTTTATAGAAATCGTCTTTAAGGACCTCAAAAAGACTATTTCCGTTAAAAAAATACTTTCTCGTATTTCGCAACGGAGAAAGTAAAAATCAATCAATAATTCACCGAAGCGTGTATTCTATATTGCAACAAACTGTTGAACTCGCTGCAGCGACACAAACCCCATCATCCGCTCGTAATAAAATTTGATCGAGAAAGTAATTACACAAAGTAAATATTTAACTCACCCACGTTTATATCCTCACGTCGACCGAATCACGTCGGCGGCGATAACTTGAGGAATTCCCGCACATAATCCTGCGACACACACACAAACACAGTCACTGCAGGTACACGAACGACAACACTACTGGCCTTTGAGGTATCGGTTAACACCTGATTAAGAATGGTGCGCGATGATGACGGTTTATTGATAGAATTAGATCACTGCTATATTTCGACTGCGAGGCTTTTTTTTATCTTTCTGCGCGATTTGCGACGATGATTCATGAATGTCACGTACGCAGGTCTCCGCCGCTGATTGAGTGGATTTAAAAAATTTGATTGTGCGGAAGTGATGATTACCGATTGCGATCGTTTCCATCGTTTTAAAGTTTTTTCAAGTCGAATTGTGAAAAAAAATTATGATTATTTTAATCGTTTCCATCGCCTGAGTTTCATTCAAGTCGAATTGTGAAAAATTAATGATTATTTTAATCATTTCCATCGCCGAAATTTCGAGTGTGAAAAATTTAGGGGTGCTGTGAAAAGTTGAAACCAACGTAATTTTGAAATAATTTCATGTGAATAGAGAGTGATAGTGTGTTAGAAAATTAGTTATTTTCCTAAATTAATTGATAAAATTCGTCGTGTCCGATGTAGGTATCATAAGCCAACACTGTGTATTTTACAAGTATTAAGAATTTACTATCAAATTATTGCATTTTAAACAGAGTTTCTATACAAATCAAAATGATAAATACGAACAAAAAAAAATAGTGTTCGATTACGCTTCAGCGAATTTTTCGCGGACGTAATTTTAATATTCGCCCTCTAATTTCCGATGTATGGAAAACAATACGGGGGGCCCGACGTCCGGGCCAGTAATAATAATTGGAGTCGGGTATTCTTCCAACCGGCAATGACATCCGATGAAATGAAATGACAATGTGATTTACAATTCCAATAGTATTATCGCCGCCGCCCCTGCAGTACTGAGGGGCCTCTCCAATTACTGATAAACCAATTACATTGCAAAAAAGTAATTTATATTTCATAATACGGCCGGGCAAGTTCATTTTTATGCAAAATAACGGCGCGGCCCGGACGCTCGTCATTAAAAATTGTTTCCAATTGTTGGTCGGACGGAGGGAGGCAAGAGGGGGTAACGGGATATGTCACCGGATGCGCACCCTTTCTTTTTTTTCCCCATTCCGGCGCCAAGTCGAGTTGATGATGCGATTGCACAAATGCGCAATGATGAAAGAGGGATCAGATTTCCGGCCAAAACTCGATGGGATTTAGACTGTCAGACACAGTATTGTGATCGTGAAAATATTTTTTTTACGAAAACATCCGTTTTAAGTTTCTAAAGGCGATTTCAAAGATTTTTGTAAAAAAATGTTTGTGTGTTTGGCTGCCCGTGTGGTGAATTTTTTTCATTTTTTTTTACAGAAACATCCGTTTTAAGGACCCTAGATGCGATTTTAAAAATTTTTGAATTTTTTTTTCTGTCTGGCTGTGTGTCTGTGTGTCTCCACGCTGTATCTCGGCAACTAATAGAGCAATTGATATAAAACTTTGAATATAAGTCTTATTTGACAATCCGAAGAACCGTAAAGCTTTAAGTAAAATTTCATACACCGGAAGTGGGCGTTTACCTTAACCGTTTTTTTTTTAATTTTTCCAATAATTTTTTAAACAAGAAAAATATTACAAACACATTCAAACAATTATTGCAGACAACAAAAAATGAACATTATTCATTTAAACATATTTTAACTTTCTCCGTTACGAAGTACGAGAAAGTATTGTGATGGTGAAAATTTTTTCAAACTTTTTTTTTAAAGAAATATACGTTTTAAGGTCCGTAGAGGCGATTTCCAAGATTTTTGAAAGAAAATATTTGTCTGCGTGTGTCTGGCTGTGTCTGTGCGTGGCCAAAATTAAAAAAAAATACGGAAATATACGTTTTAAGTTTTCTAAAGGCGATTTTTGGAAAAAAAAATGTTTGTGTGTGTCTGGCTGTCCGTGTGGCAATTTTTTTTAAATTTAATTTTTACCGAAGCATCCGTTTCAAGATCCCTAGAGGCGATTTCAAAAATTTTTGAATTTTTTTTTGTGTCTGGCTGTGTGTCTGCACGCTGTCTCTCAGCAACTAATAGAGCAATCGATATGAAAATTTGAATATAAGTATTATTTGACAATCGGAAGAACTGTAACGTTTTTGGTGAAATTTCGCACACCGAAAGTGGGCTTTTACTTTAACCGTTATTTTTTAAAATTTCTTTCCAATAATTTTTTTTGTCAAGAAAAATATTACAAAAACATTCAAAAAATTATTACAGACAACAACAAAATTAACATTCTTCGTTTAAACATATTTTATCTTTCTCCATTAAGAAGTAAGAGAAAATATTGTGAAGGTGAAAATTTTTTCAAACTTTTTTTTTAAAGAAATGTTTATCTGTGTTTATCTGTCGATAGCCCTAATAAAACATTGTTTACTACTACTACTGTTTATCTGCGTGTGTCTGGCTGTGTCTGTGCGTGGCCAAAATTATGTGGCGAATTTTTTTAATTTTTTTTTACAGATGCACCCGTTTTAAGGTCTTTAGATGCGATTTCAAAAATTTTTGATTTTTCTTTTGTGTCTGGCTGTGTGTCTGTGTGTCTGCGCGCTGTATCTCAAATACTAATAGAGCAATTGATATGAAACTTTGAATATAAGTCTTATTTGACAATCCGAAGAATTGTGAAGGTTTTAGTAAAATTATGTACACCGGAAGTGGGCGTTTACCTTAACCGTTATTTTTAAAAAAAATTCCCAATAATTTTATAAACAAGAAAAATATTACAAAAACATTCAAACAATTATTGCAGACAACAAAAGAAATGAACATTCTTTGATTAAGCATATTTTAACTTTCTCCGTTACGAAGTACGAGAAATTATTGTGATGGTGAAAATTTTGTAAAACTTTTTTTTTTAAGAAATATCCGTTTTGAGGTTCGTAGAGGCGATTTCCAAGATTTTTGAAAGAAAATGTTTATCTGCGTGTGTATGGCTGAGTCTGTGTGTGGTCAAAATTAAAAAAAAATACGGAAATATACGTTTAAGATTATTAAAGAGATTATTAAGTTTTCTAAAGGCGATTTCAAAGATTTTTGGAAAAAAAATGTTTGTGTCTGTGTCTGGCTGTCCGTGTGGTGAACATTTTTTTAATTTTCATTTTACGGAAGCATCCGTTTCAAGGTTCCTAGATGCGATTTCAAAAATTTTTGATTTTTTTTGTGTCTGGCGGTGTGTCTGAGTGTCTGCACGCTGTATCTCGGCAACTAATAGAGCAATTGATATGAAACTTTAAATATAAGTCTCATTTGACAATCCGAAGGACTGTAAAGCTTTTAGTAAAATTTCATACACCGGAAGTGGGCGTTTACCTTAACTGTTTTTTTTTTAAATTTTTTAGAAAAATATTACATAAAACCTTCAAACAATTATTGAGGACAACAAAAAAATTAACATTTTTTGTTTAAACATATTCTAACTGTCTCCGTTACGAAGTACGAGAAAATATTGTGATGGTGAAAATTTTTTCAAACTTTTTTTTTAAAGAAATATCCGTTTTGAGGTCCGTAGAGGCGATTTCCAAGATTTTTGAAAGAACATGTTTGGCTGCGTATGTCTGGCTGTGTCTGTGCGTGGCCAAAATTTAAAAAAAATACGGAAATATACGTTTTAAGTTTTCTAAAAGCGATTTCAAATATTTTTGAAAGAAAATGTTTGTCTGTGTCTGTGCGTGGCCAAATTTAAAAAAAATACGAAAATATACGTTTTAAGTTTTCTAAAAGCGATTTCAAGGATTATTGGAAAAAAATGTTTGTGTGTGTTTAGCTGTCTGTGTGGCGAAAATTTTTTGAATTTTTTTTACGGGAGCATCTGTTTCAAGGTCCCAAGATGCGATTCCAAAAATTTTTGATTTTGAAACTTTGAATATAAGTCTTATTTGACAATCCGAAGAACTGTAAAGCTTTTAGTAAAATTTCATACACCGGAAGTGGGCGTTTACCTTAACCGGTTTTTTTATTTTTTATTTTTTCCAATAATCTTTTAAACAAGTAAAATATTACAAACACATTCGAACAATTATTGCAGACGACAAAAAATTAACATTCTTCGTTTAAACATATTTTAATTTTCTCCATTACGAAGTACGAGAAAATATTGTGATGGTGAAATTTTTTTCAAACTTTTCTTTTAAAGAAATATCCGTTTTGAGGTGATTTCCAAGATTTTTGAAAGAAAATGTTTGTTTGCGTGTGTCTGGCTGTGTCTGTAAGGGTCAAAATTTAAAAGAAAATTACGGAAATATACGTTTTAAGTTTTCTAAAGGCGATTTCAAAGATTTTTGGAAAAAAAAATGTTACAAAAACCTTAAAAAAATTATTGAGGACAACAAAAAAATTTACATTCTTCGTTTAAACATATTTTAACTTTCTCCGTTACGAAGTACGAGAAGATATTGTGATGGTGAAAATTTTTTCAAGTATCCGTTTTAGGGTCCCCAAAAAAATATTTGTGTTTGCCTGTCTGTGAGGTGAAAATTTTTTCAATTTTTTTTTACGGGAGCTTCCGTTTTAAAGTTCCTACAGGCGATTTCTAAAATTTTTGAATTTCTTTTTTTGGTCTAAGCATTTTTTTCTGTTCAACGTTTCTTTCAGTCTTATTTTGGCCCAAGTTTCGCTTTGTTTCTTAAAAGTTTCAATTTTTGGCCCGCATTGTAGATTTTTCGATTCAAATTCTTGCTTAATTTTTTAAAAATGGTTTGCCCTATATTTTATATTTTTAACTTGAATTGATTTTTATGTGCGATTTTTTTATTTATTCACGATATTTTCGAGTTTTTTTTTTGGTCTTAGTTTTTGAGTTCGTCTTTTATTTTAGATTTTTTACCCTGAATTACTATTTTATTTGCACGTTATTTTTTTAAATTTTTTGGCCAACATTTTCGAGATTTGGGTCGGAAACTTGTTTAGAGCTAGAGAGTTATTTTTAGGGCTAAAACTGGTAAATTATTTTTTCTTTATTTTTCTTTTGGTCCGTATTTTTTATTTCTAGACTAGGATTCTTGATTTTTTTGACTCATATTTTAGATCTTTGGTCTACATTTTCGAGTTTTTCGTAAAATTTTAGATAAAAAAAATCGTTATTTTGGCCAAAATGTTCGATTTGTTTGTTGAATTTTTCGAGTTTCAGTTTAGTTTATATTAGTTTATTTATTGAATACTTAGCCACAATTTGCAGATGTACACGTCAATTACAAAATAGAATAAAAAAGAATTAAAATATCTTTTATTTTGGCCTAAATTTTTGATTTTTACGTTCGAAAATTTTCGGTCCAAATTTTTTATTCTTTTGCCCTAAGTTTTAGATTTTCTAACCTGAATTATTGATTTTTATGAGCAAATGTTTGATAATTTGTATTGTAGCTGTGAAAATTTTTTCAATTTTTTTTAAAGGGGATTTCAACGATTTCTCGAAAAAAAATGTGCGAGTGTATCTTTGCGTGCTGTATAACAAAAACTAATGCAGCAATTAACATGAAACTTTGAACATAAGTCTTATTGTATTAATTGGGCACATTCAACACCAGTGACGGTTCGCGGGTTTTTTTCTGGTACGGCCGAGGAACAAGAGGTGGTAATACAGATAGGTGCGGTCTCTGCAACCGACCCTACCTATCTGTATTACCACCTCTTGTTATTCGGCCGTACCAGAAAAAAAACCGGCGAACCGTCACTGGTATTCAACACATCCGAAGCCACGTTTGTATGAATTATTATTGCAACGTGAAAATTGAAACCGCACTTGACGCACCACCGCACCGAAAGAGGAAAAGCGGCCTTCCTTTTTGATTTCATATTCAAAGGCCTGGGGGAGATAAGGACCCCTTCGGCTACCCCACTGTTCGATGTAATGATTGCATTATAACTAGCTACAATTTCAACTTAAATAAATATGTGTACGGATCCCTCCTAATGCCTCCGATCGGAAATTAGGTCCAATTACGCTCGTTATTTTTAACTTCATTAGTTCCTGCTAGTTTAAAAGCCAATTTCTACCATTCAGCGACTTAATTTCATCATGCAAATATTATACACTCTCACCGGTAATATTTTTCAATCATAAGTACATTTGTCAAAAATTGTAACATTTCTGTTGAGTCGGCAAAAAAAAAATATAAAAACAATTTCCATTGACTTGAAACTTTTCAAAATTATTAAAAATTCATTGGAAGTTAATTGTAACACTTCACAGGCATCCTAGTACGTGATACGTTTTAACTTGCGTGCACGATAGCCCAAGAATGGCTTGACCGATTTCAATAAAAATTGCATCTACTGAAAAAGGATTGAATTCTCCAGAGACTGACGAAGCCAAAATTTATTTAAAAAATGTACTCCTATTATTTTTTTAACAAATTGAGAAGGTTTTCACAAAACGTGTTGTCATTTATTCAAAAACGAGTTGATCGAAATAAAACGAAACGTCAATCCCTAAAGGACGTAATAATGTAAAAAAGTGTTTCACACCTTTTGTTCTTGATTCAAATCTAAAGGCTCCACAATGCACGCAAATTACCCCCGTCAAAACAGCGTGGTTTCTTTTAGCGCTCAGATCTCAGAACTGAGACGGATTTTCGACGAACGATTTGTTTTGTGATATTAAGTCAATTAAGAACTACAACTGTCTTAAATTTCATTATCCCATGACGAATACGTTTAAAGTTTAAAGTTGAGGTCCGCTCGTTTCGAGTTTTGAAAAACGCCATCTATGGGGAAAATGACATACCCGATGTATAGGGATGGAAAATTACAGATAATTTGAACGTACGCGAATGTTAACCAAAGAGATATAATCGAGTTTTTATCATCGGAAAATGAATAGTTCGGATAATTGCACAACGGCGGAAAATACAGTCAGGTGTTCGGGCTGATTGAGTGCGGGACGGGATTTTAATGGATTTATTGCTTCATTCGAGTGCGACGAGGGGACGGGAATCATTTGATTTACATGTTTTTAATACGGCAGCACTGTTGATTAGCCGGCGAATTTTAAGAACGCCGAATTAATGATGAAAACACGCCGCCCCGAAACATTTCAACGTTTCATCCGGTAATTGTGAATTGTAATTTGTGACACATTCCATTATCGGCGAGGGCACCATACAGCGGCGCTTTCCGGCTTTTCCGGCTTTTCCGGGGATCGTGTTTGCGTTTAAATGATTAATAAAATGGGGGATAATTAATTTGCCCGCTTTTTAGCCCTTTGTCGTCCTATTTTCAAATTTGTTTACTCATCACTAAACATTGCATTAATCAAAAAATTGAAACTGAATATTTTATATTAAACTTGAATTTATCTTCATTTACTTGAATGACGATATTTATGTTTAATTCGAGGCTCATAAAATCCTAAATTTACCACACCGTTACAGATGCCCCGGCATCCATAATGCATTCATTTGCGGACCGTTTTTTTGTGTGTGTGTGTGTGTGGAAAATATTCTATAAATTGTTTATGAAGCACTAAAGTTCATATTTACGGCCATCCGGGCGCGAGCTTCAAACGCAATAAAATTATTGAAACACGACATAAATTCCGCAATTTGTTGATGTCGATACTAATCGCGTCCGTACGAAAACACGCACGGTGTGAAACATTCAAAAATTAAACTGCTCTCGTCTTCAATTAATTTTGAGTGATATTGAGAAGTTTCAAAATATATTTTTTCACGTCAACAATTTTTCATAAATTTACATCGCAAATTCTATTGACGGAATGTATTCTAATTTTTCACCAAATCATTCTCTATTCAAAATTGAGTGATTTTGAGAAGTTTCAACTGGATAGCAAATGCTTTTTTTTTCGCGTCTGCAAAATTATTACAATTTTTCATAAATTTACATCGCAAATTCTATTGACGCAATGTATTGTAATTTTTCACTAAATCATTCTCTATTTAAAATTGAGTGATTTTGAGAAGTTTTAAGTGGATAGCAAATGTTTTTATATTTTTTTTTTCGCGTCAACAAAATTACTACAATTTTTCATAAATTTACACCGCAAATGTTATTGACGGAATGTATTGTAATTTTTCACTTAATCATTCTTAATTCAAAATTGAGTGATTTTGAGAAGTTTCAAGTGGATAGCAAATGTTTCTTTATTTTTTTCGCGTCAGCAAAATTATTACAATTTTTCATAAATTTACACCGCAAATCCTATTGACGGAATGTATTGTAATTTTTCACTAAATCATTCTTAATTCAAAATTGAGTGATTTTGAGAAGTTTCAAGTGAATAGCAAATGTTTCTATATTTTTTTTCGCGTCAGCAAAATTATTACAATTTTTCATAAATTTACAACGCAAATCCTATTGACGGAATGTATTGTAATTTTTCACTAAATCCCTTCTCTATTCAATATTGAGTGATTTTGAGAAGTTTCAAGTGGATAGCAAAAGTTTTTATATTTTTTTTTCGCGTCAGCAAAATTATTACAATTTTTCATAAATTTACACCGCAAATTCTATTGACGGAATGTATTGTAATTTTTCACTAAATCATTCTTAATTCAAAATTGAGTGATTTTGAGAAGTTTCAAGTGGATGACAAATGTTTTTATATTTTTTTCGAGTCAACAAGATGATTACAATTTTTCAAAAATTTACACCGTATTTGCGTGAAATATCACAAATTCTATTGACGGAATGCTTTGCAATTTTATATAAAATCATTCTAGAATTAATATTGAGTGATTTTGAGAAGTTTCGACTGGCTAGCAATTGTTTTTATATTTTTTTCACGTCAACAAAATTATTGAAATTTTTCATAAATTTACACTATGTTTGCATGAAATAATTCAAAAGCAATTAAAGTAATTTGTTAGCATTGTTATTTTTCACCAAATCATTTTCGAATTAATATTAAGTGATTTTGAGAAGTTTTAAGTGAATAGGAATTGTCTTGATTATTTTTTCGCGTCAAAAAAATGATTACAATTTTTCGTAAATTTACACTGTGTTTGCGTGATATAATTGTAATTTTTTACCAAATCTTTCTCGAATTAATATTGAGTGATTTTGAGAAATTTCAAGTGGATAACAATTGTTTTTGTATTTTTTTCGCGTCAACAAGGTTACTACATTTTTTTTTACTGGTGTGACAGTGGTGACATGAAATCAAACTAAATAGAGTTTTTGAAAATCCGCCAATTATTTCGCGAGTTGTGAATTTTTGAAAATTTTAGTTTTCGAGTTGTGTAATATTCGAGCAAAAAATTTAGAAAAAATATAAAACGTGTTAACTAAATTCTACAAAAATTAAACTAGATTTGCAAATCATTGTTTTATCAAATTAAGTGCAGTTTTTGAAAATCCAGCAATTATTTCCTGAATTGTGAATTTTTGAAAATTTTAGTTTTCGAATTGTGTAATACTCGAGCAAAAAATTGAAATAAAAATATAAAACGTGACGACTAAATTCTACAAAAATTAAATTGGATTTGCAAATCATCGTTTTATCAAACTAAATAAAGTTTTTAAAAATCCGCCGTATATTTCGCGAGTTGTGAATTTTTTAAAATTTTAGTTTTCGAATTGTGTAATACTCGATCAAAAATTTAAAAAAATATATAAAACGTGACGACTAAATTCTACAAAAATTAAACTGGATTTGCAAATCACTGTTTTATCAAAATAAGTGCAGTTTTTAAAAATCCACCAATTTTTTCCCGAGTTGTGAATTTTTGAAAATTTTAGTTTTCGAATAGTGTAATACTCGAGCAAAAAATAAGAAAAAAATATAAAACGTGACGACTAAATTCTACAAAAATTAAACTAGATTTGCAAATCATTGTTTTGTCAAATTAAGTGCAGTTTTTGAAAATCCACCAATTTCTTCCCGAGTTGTGAATTTTTGAAAATTTTATTTTTCGAATTGTGTAATACTTGAGCAAAAAATTTAAAAGAAATATAAAACGTGACGACTAAATTCTACAAAAATTAAACTAGATTTGCAAATCATTGCTTTATCAAATTAAGTGTAGTTTTTGAAAATCCACCAATTATTTCCCGAGTTGTGAATTTTTGAAAATTTAAGTTTTCGAATTGTGTAATACTCGAGCAAAAAATTAAAAAAAAAATATAAAACGTGTCGACTAAATTCTACAAAAATTAAACTAGATTTGCAAATCATTGTTTTATCAAAGTAAGTGCAGTTTTTGAAAATCCACCAATTATTTCCCGAGTTGTGAATTTTTGAAAATTTTAGTTTTTGAATTGTGTAATACTCGAGCAAAAAATTTAAAAAAAAATTATAAAACGTGACGACTAAATTATACAAAAATTAAACTAGATTTGCAAATCATTGTTTTGTCAAATTAAGTGCAGTTTTTGAAAATCCACCAATTATTTCCCGAGTTGTGAATTTTTGAAAATTTTAGTTTTCGAATTGTGTAATACTCGAGCAAAAAATTTAAAAAAAATATAAAACGTGACGACTAAATTCTACAAAAATTAAACTAGATTTGCAAATCATTGCTTTATCAAATATTAAGTGCAGTTTTTGAAAATCCACCAATTATTTCCCGAGTTGGGAATTTTTGAAAATTTTAGTTTTCGAATTGTGTAATACTCGAGCAAAAAATTTAAAAAAAATATAAAACGTGACGACTAAATTCTACAAAAATTAAACTAGATTTGCAAATCATTGCTTTATCAAATATTAAGTGCAGTTTTTGAAAATCCACCAATTATTTCCCGAGTTGTGAATTTTTGAAAATTTTAGTTTTCGAATCGTGTAATACTCGAGCAAAAATTAAAAAAATATATAAAACGTGACGACTAAATTCTACAAAAATTAAACTAGATTTGCAAATCATTGCTTTATCAAATTAAGTGCAGTTTTTGAAAATCCACCAATTATTTCCCGAGTTGTGAATTTTTGAAAATTTTAGTTTTCGAATCGTGCAATACTCGAACAAAAATTTAAAAAAAAAATATAAAACGTGACGACTAAATTCTACAAAAATTAAACTAGATTTGCAAATCATTGCTTTATCAAAGTAAGTGCAGTTTTTGAAAATCCACCAATTATTTCCCGAGTTGTGAATTTTTGAAAATTTTAGTTTTCGAATTGTGTAATACTCGAGCAAAAATTTAAAAAAATATATAAAACGTGACCACTAAATTCTACAAAAATTAAATTGGATTTGCAAATCATCGTTTTATCAAACTAAATAAAGTTTTTAAAAATCCGCCGTATATTTCGCGAGTTGTAAATTTTTGAAAATTTTAGTTTTCGAATTGTGTAATACTCGCGCAAAAAATTTAAAAAAAATATAAAACGTGACGACTAAATTCTACAAAAATTAAACTAGATTTGCAAATCATTGTTTTGTCAAATTAAGTGCAGTTTTTGAAAATCTACCAATTATTTCCCGAGTTGTGAATTTTTGAAAATTTTAGTTTTTGAATTGTGTAATACTCGAGCAAAAAATTAAAAAAAAAATATAAAACGTGACGACTAAATTCTACAAAAATTAAACTAGATTTGCAAATCATTGCTTTAAAAAATTAAGTGCAGTTTTTGAAAACCCACCAATTATTTCCCGAGTTGTGAATTTTTGAAAATTTTAGTTTTTGAATTGTGTAATACTCGAGCAAAAAATAAAAAAAAAATATAAAACGTGACGACTAAATTCTACAAAAATTTAGCTAGATTTGCAAATCATTGCTTTATCAAATTAAGTGAAGTTTTTGAAAATCCACCAATTATTTTCCGAGTTGTGAATTTTTGAAAATTTAAGTTTTCGAATTGTGTAATACTCGAGCAAAAAATAAAAAAAAAATATAAAACGTGACGACTAAATTCTACAAAAATTTAACTAGATTTGCAAATCATTGCTTTAAAAAATTAAGTGCAGTTTTTGAAAATCCACCAATTATTTCCCGAGTTGTGAATTTTTGAAAATTTTAGTTTTTGAATTGTGTAATACTCGAGCAAAAAATAAAAAAAAAATATAAAACGTGACGACTAAATTCTACAAAAATTTAACTAGATTTGCAAATCATTGCTTTATCAAATTAAGTGCAGTTTTTGAAAATCCACCAATTATTTTCCGAGTTGTGAATTTTTGAAAATTTAAGTTTTCGAATTGTGTAATACTCGAGCAAAAAATTAAAAAAAAAATATAAAACGTGACGACTAAATTCTACAAAAATTAAACTAGATTTCCAAATCATTGTTTTATTAAATTAAGTGCAGTTTTTGAAAATCCACCAATTATTTTCCAAGTTGTGAATTTTTGAAAATTTTAGTTTTCGAATTGTGTAATACTCGAGCAAAAAATTAAAAAAAAAATATAAAACGTGACGACTAAATTCTACAAAAATTTAACTAGATTTGCAAATCATTGCTTTATCAAATTAAGTGCAGTTTTTGAAAATCTACCAATTATTTCCCGAGTTGTGAATTTTTGAAAATTTTAGTTTTCGAATTGTGTAATACTCGAGCAAAAAATTTAAAAAAATATATAAAACGTGTCGTCTAAATTCTAGAAAAATTAAATTAATGAACGTGCGGGTCATTTACAAAGCCTTCGTGGGTCAATGTGTGACCCGTGGGTCATAGGTTTAACAGTGGTGACATGAAACCGGTTTCTATCCATTTTGTCTCATCAGTCTAAGCTTAAAATAACAGGAATATAATAACTCAACTCAGACACTAAAATTGGTAACTAAGCGAAACATGCGACCGGTTTTTAAATATTTTGTCTCATAAGTCTAAGCTAAAAATACAAGGAAAGTAATACCTCAATTCAAATACTAAAATTGGTAACTAAGTGAAATATGAGACCGGTTTCTAACTATTTTGTCTCATAAGTTTAAGCTAAAAATACCGGGAAAGTAATACCTCAACTCAGATACTAAAATTGGTAATTAAGCGAAACACGAGACCTGTTTATAACTATTTTGTCACATCAGATGAGTGACGATCGACAATTACGAGGAATGTAATGGCTCAATTCGAATATCGAAATTAAAGGATTTAAGCTAAACTCAGGACCGGTTTCGGATGATTTGGTCTCTTCAGTGCATTAGTCAGATGATGGAGAAATCGGATTTAGAAGGAATCTTGAGACCGGTTTCGTACTATTTTTCATCATCGGTGGATTAGTCAAATGTTTGAAAATAGACAATAAACCAGGAATGTAATAACTCAACTCAAATATCGAAATTAAATTATTTGTTTTGTACGCCGTTTTAAATATAATAATTTCTTTATTCGTTGTTCATTTTAGAATTCTTTGTAATGATTGTTAATGTCAATTTTATAATTAAGTGGCGAAAATCGGAAAATTTTGCAATTCTAGGAGTTTATGTTAAATATTTGCTAACAATTTTTTGTTTGTGTGGAAAATGGTAATATTAAAATTAAAATTTTGCAATTCCAGGAGTTTATGGATAAATATTTGTTAACAATTATTCAGTTTTTCATTGTATGAAAAATGGTAATAACTCATTTCCAATTTACGAAATTTTATTTCTCGCGTTGTTAAGGTTTTATTTAAAAATCTGTAGTGTATTTTGAGGATCATGCAAAAGTAATAGGCCCCAAAATATTGGTCCGCCTCAGGGCCCCAAATTTGACGTTACGCCACTGACTGCATACTTAATAATCATGTCTGCAATAATGTGAAGACGTAAAATACGCGTTTGAACTTGCACAGACACACACACGCGCGCTTAAGCAAGGTTAATACATTTATTGTAAAACTAAATATACAAGGCGATGTAACGTAGAAAATATTCCATGCAAAGCTGTTAAAATCCGCCATACTTTTCCCATAGTTTGCATGGAGAAAATGGAAAAGCCATGTGAAACACACCACTAACCTTAAGCAGCTTCCAGCGCCGAATTTTGTGTCCACAGCACCAACAGGTTCGTTGTAACACTACACAGTATTCCCGAACATCCTCTGAATATCGTTATTTACGTTAATTGAACTGCACAATAATTAATGCTCCCGAACTTCAATTTTATCGAGATATAAACAAACTTACAAACAAACGCAGGGCCCGACGACGTTGCCGACTCGCGCACGCTTGGAGAGATAGCGAATGCATTTTGTTACGCGCTAGAGAGAGACGCGGTAGATCCTGCTCAACTTCCCGGAAGTCCGACTTTGGCGCCTCCCCCCGTCTTTGTTTAACCCCGCGACGCCCCACTCGCTCCATTTCACTCGGTCAGGATCGGCTCGGTGTAATTTCGGTGTCGTTAAGTAAGGTGCACGCTATGCCAATTTTTATTAATTTCGAGTATATTTTAATGCAATCAGTGTGTGTATTTGGTGAACATGTGGTGTTAACACGGACAGGGAATATTGTAGAAGAAGTGTAGCCGGTGGTGCACTGTGAAATGAAGAAATTTCGGATGATGATTCTGCCGCCGTCCGAGTTCGCCGGCCCCAAGCAAAAATGGGAAAATGGAGGATGCATACAAATACAAGCGATGTAAGTACAATGTGTTATAAATTAGTAATGCATACAGTAATTATCTCTACAATAATGCGAAGAAGTGATGTACGCACAAGCACATACACACACAGTGACGGTTCGCGGGTTTTTTCTGGTACGGCCGAGGAACAAGAGGTGGTAATACAGATAGGTAGGGTCAGTTGCAGAGACGGCTGGCTGCGTGACCGCACCTATCTGTATTACCACCTCTTGTTCCTCGGCCGTACTAGAAAAAACCCCGCGAACCGTCACTGTACACACATCATTTATTCCAAAAGTAAATATATAGGGATGTAACGTAAACAAAAATAAATAGACTCGTACAATGTTCCATGACAACACTACATATACAGCGTGTTTCACTTTAATAATGTACAGTATACACAGTAATTATCATAAGGCGCAGTTGATTAAATCGAATAAAAACACTTGGTCGGTTTCACTAATTTATAACTATTTTACTCAACTAGTTTTGCATTTTACAGCATTTCCAAAAGTCTTATCTAAAACGATAGCCATAAATTACAAATTAATTAATAAATTATTTGAAAACTAAAAACTTTAATCTCAAAAAAATTAATAAACATTCAGTTCCATCTAATGAGTAGAAATCATTGCCGTCTGCATTTCGAAAATTGAAAACACCACAAAATAATTCAGTGTTTTGCGCCATTAATATACAGGGTGTGGCAGAAAAACGGGCAAATCTGTAACACAGTGAGTAGTCCATTGTAAGAATATCCGTTTTTTTTTGCCCTGGCTTACATGTCCATGCAACAAAAAATATCGATTTTACTGGCCAAGGAATGTCCCAATTTTTGAAGAAACCCTGACCGGAAAACAACTGTCTAATGGTGATTTTTGAAAGGGTTAAATCAATTTATTTTTGTAGAATAACCTTGAAAAAATAGCATCAAGTGGAATTTTGTGTAGTAAATTCAGTTTTCGAATTGTGTAATACTCGAGCAAAAAATTAAAAAAAAAATATAAAACGGGTCGACTAAATTTTACAAAAATTAAATTAGATTTGCAAATCATTGCTTTATCAAAGTAAGTGCAGTTTTTGAAAATCCATCAATTATTTCCCGAGTTGTGAATTTTTGAAAATTTTAGTTTTCAAATTGTGTAATACTCGAGCAAAAAATTAAAAAAAAAATATAAAACGTGTTAACTAAATTCTACAAAAATTAAACTAGATTTGCAAATCATTGCTTTATCAAATTAAGTGCAGTTTTTGAAAATCCACCAATTATTTCCCGAGTTGTGAATTTTTGAAAATTTTAGTTTTAGAATTGTGTAATACTCGAGCAAAAAATTTAAAAAAAAACATATAAAACGTGACGACTAAATTCTACAAAAATTAAATTGGATTTGCAAATCATCGTTTTATCAAACTAAATAGAGTTTTTGAAAATCCGCCAATTATTTCGCGAGTTGTGAATTTTTGAAAATTTTAGTTTTCGAATTGTGTAATATACTGGAGCAAAAAATTTAAAAAAAAATATAAAACGTGACGACTAAATTCTACAAAAAGTAAACTAGATTTGCAAATCATTGCTTTATCAAAGTAAGTGCAGTTTTTGAAAATCCACCAATTATTTCCCGAGTTGTGAATTTTTTAAAATTTTAGTTTTCGAATTGTGTAATACTCGAGCAAAAAATTTAAAAAAAAATATAAAACGTGTCGACTAAATTCTACAAAAATTAAATTGGATTTGCAAATCATCGTTTTATCAAACTAAATAGAGTTTTTGAAAATCCGCCGTATATTTCGCGAGTTGTGAATTTTTGAAAATTTTAGTTTTAGAATTGTGTAATACTCGAGCAAAAAATTTTAAAAAAATATAAAACGTGACGACTTAATTCTACAAAAATTAAACTAGATTTGCAAATCATTGCTTTATCTAAGTAAGTGCAGTTTTTGGAAATCCACCAATTATTTCCTAAATTGTGAATTTTTGAAAATTTTAGTTTTCGAATTGTGTAATACTCGAGCAAAAAATTAAAAAAAAATATAAAACGTGACGACTAAATTCTATAAAAATTAAACTAGATTTGCAAATCATTGCTTTATCAAAGTAAGTGCAGTTTTTGAAAATCCACCAATTATTTCCCGAATTGTGAATTTTTGAAAATTTTAGTTTTTTAGAATTGTGTAATACTCGAGCAAAAAATTAAAAAATATATATAAAACGTGACGACTAAATTCTACAAAAATTAAACTAGGTTTGCAAATCATTGCTTTATCAAAGTAAGTGCAGTTTTTGAAAATCCACTAATTATTTCCCGAGTTGTGAGTTTTTGAAAATTTTAGTTTTCGAATTGTGTAATACTCGAGCAAAACATAAACAAAAAATATAAAACGTGACGACTAAATTCTATAAAAATTAAACTAGATTTGCAAATCATTGTTTTATCAAATTAAGTGCACTTTTTGAAAATCCACCAATTATTTCTCGAGTTGTGAATTTTTGAAAATTTTAGTTTTCGAATTGTGTAATATTCGAGCAAAAAATTTAAAAAAATATAAAACGTGACGACTAAATTCTACAAAAATTAAATTCGATTTGCAAATCATCGTTTTATCAAACTAAATACAGTTTTTGAAAATCCGCCAACTATTTCGCGAGTTGTGAATTTTTGAAAATTTTAGTTTTCGAATTGTGTAATACTCGAGCAAAAAATTTAAAAAAATATATAAAACGTGACCACTAAATTCTACAAAAATTAAATTGGATTTGCAAATCATCGTTTTATCAAACTAAATAGAGTTTTTAAAAATCCGCCGTATATTTCGCGAGTTGTAAATTTTTTAAAATTTTAGTTTTCGAATTGTGTAATACTCGAGCAAAAAATTTAAAAAATATATATAAAACGTGACGACTAAATTCTACAAAAATTAAACTAGATTATTTGCAAATCATTGTTTTATCAAATTAAGTGCAGTTTTTGAAAATCCACCAATTTTTTCCAGAGTTGTGAATTTTTGAAAATTTTAGTTTTCATATTGTGTAATACTCGAGCAAAAAATTTAAAAAAATTTATAAAACGTTTCGACTAAATTCTACAAAAATTAAATTGGATTTGCAAATCATCGTTTTATCAAACTAAATAAAGTTTTTGAAAACCCGCCAATTATTTCCCGAGTTGTGAATTTTTGAAAATATTAGTTTTCGAATTGTGTAATACTCGAGCAAAAAAAAAATATAAAACGTGACGACTAAATTCTACAATAATTAAACTAGATTTGCAAATCATTGCTTTATCAAAGTAAGTGCAGTTTTTGAAAATCCACCAATTATTTCCCGAGTTGTAAATTTTTGAAAATTTTAGTTTTCGAATTGTGTAATACTCGAGCAAAAAATTTAAAAAATATATATAAAACGTGACGACTAAATTCTACAAAAATTAAACTAGATTATTTGCAAATCATTGTTTTATCAAATTAAGTGCAGTTTTTGAAAATCCACCAATTTTTTCCAGAGTTGTGAATTTTTGAAAATTTTAGTTTTCAAATTGTGTAATACTCGAGCAAAAAATTTAAAAAAATTTATAAAACGTTTCGACTAAATTCTACAAAAATTAAATTGGATTTGCAAATCATCGTTTTATCAAACTAAATAAAGTTTTTGAAAACCCGCCAATTATTTCCCGAGTTGTGAATTTTTGAAAATATTAGTTTTCGAATTGTGTAATACTCGAGCAAAAAAAAATATAAAACGTGACGACTAAATTCTACAATAATTAAACTAGATTTGCAAATCATTGCTTTATCAAAGTAAGTGCAGTTTTTGAAAATCCACCAATTATTTCCCGAGTTGTAAATTTTTGAAAATTTTAGTTTTCGAATTGTGTAATACTCGAGCAAAAAATAAAAAAAAAATATAAAACGTGACGACTAAATTCTACAAAAATTAAACTAGATTTGCAAATCATTGTTTTATCAAATTAAGTGCAGTTTTTGAAAATGTACTAATTATTTCCCGAGTTGTGAATTTTTGAAAATTTTAGTTTTCGAATTGTGTAATACTCGAACAAAAAATTTAAAAAAATATATAAAACGTGACGACTAAATTCTACAAAAATTAAACTAAATTTGCAAATCATTGCTTTATCAAAGTAAGTGCAGTTTTTGAAAATCCACCAATTATTTCCCGAGTTGTGAATTTTTGAAAATTTTAGTTTTCGAATTCTATAATACTCGAGAAAAAAATTAAAAAAATATATAAAACGTGACGACTAAATTCTACAAAAATTAAACTAGATTTGCAAATCATTGCTTTATCGAAGTAAGTGCAATTTTTGAAAATCCACTGATTATTTCCCGAATTATGAATTTTTGAAAATTTTAGTTTTCGAATTGTGTAATACTCGAGCAAAAAATTTAAAAAAAATATATAAAAATATATAACGGTTACAAAGTAACAGTTGTTCAAAATAACGCTCCATTAACGGTGATTTTCCTCAAAGGTAATTTTATAAAACGGAGAGCGATTCCATAACGAATGCCACGAAAATATATAAATTATGAAACTATAAATAAAACATTCCTTTGATGTCATTAAATAAATCAAAACAATACCAATAAAAATTAAATCGATGAATGCCTACTTCGATTCATCCCTTAAACTCCCAATACGCCAATAATAACACCGAAACCAAAACACTCGACCTTCATGATATTTTTTTTTTGTTACGCGAAGGGTTGGTATTTTTTTTTGAGGTCCATATGTCGGGGCCCTAACACCGCATCGGCCACTTGAAAGCTCGACCAGTTGTCGCTTTCGCAATGAAAGCACTCGTGATCGTGATAGATAAACAGGACAACAAATCAAAAGCGTCCTCCCCATTTGAGTCGCGAGCTTTTTAATAGCCGGCACATATGCGCCCCCTCCGCCACCCCCGAAAATGAAATATTTATTGTGATTGATGGTGGTTGCGACCGGTGCACCGTTTTACAGTTTGATTGTTTAAGCTTTTAACAGATTTATATAAAAAAATAATTAAATGTGTCAAAGTAAATTAGACTATTAAGTTAGGTTAGGTTAGGTTAGGTTAGGTTAGGTTAGGTTAGGTTAGGTTGGGTTAGGTTGGGTTAGGTTAGGTTGGGTTAGGTTAGGTTACGTTACGTTAGGTTAGGCTGGGTTAGGTTAGGTTGGGTTAGGTTAGGTATTTATTAACTTGGTCACCAATACAACGCTTTGAATTAATTTTAAGTGAATTTGAAAAAATTTCGACACGTGATAATTCTCTCTATATTCTTTAAAAACTTTAAATTTTCTTTAAAATTTTAAAATTTCAAAATTATATACCATCATTTTTAGTGGGATTAACTCAAAATCTGGGAGTAATGTATTTTTTTATTATTACAGATACATAAACTAGAATCAGTGTTTATTAAATTTTGAAAGTTTCACACGCGAAGCAATTGTTTTTATATTTTTTAAACCAAGTTGAGGATTTGAAAGTTTGAAAATATTGCATTTTTTTTTCCTGCGAGTGAATAACTCGAAATCTAAGAATCTGATGATTTCAGATTTTTACGGAAGCGCAAGTGGAACGAATTTATAGTGAATTAAAAAAGTTTTATGCTTGTGGAAGTTGGTTTAATATTTTTAAAATTAAATTTATAATTTTTAAATTTGAAAATAACGTGCAATCATTTTTAGTGGGAGTAATTCAAAATTTGGGAATGACGTATTTTTTGATTATCACAGAAACATAAAGTAGAATCAGTTTTTAGTAAATTTTGAAAATTACGCACCCGTAGCAATTTTTTTATATTTTTAAATCAACTTTAGATTTGGAAGTTTGAAAATATAACACTTTTTTTTCCTGCGGGTGAATAATTCGAAATCGAAGAATGTGATGATTTCAGATTTTTACAGAAGCGCAAATGGAACGAATTTAAAGTGAATTTAAAAATTTTCACACTTGCGAAAATTGGTTTTATATTTTTAAATTAAGTTTAAGATTTTAAAATTTGAAAATAACGTATAATCATTTTCCGTGGGATTAACTCAAAATCTGGGAGTGACGTATTTTTTATTATTACAGAAACATAAAGTAGAATCAGTTTTAAGAAAATTTTGAAAATTTTGCACCCGTAGCAATTGTTTTTATAATTTTTTAAATCAAGTTTAGATTTGGAAGTTTGAAAATATTGCACTTTTTTCCTGCTGGTGAATAATTCGAAATCTAAGAATGTGGAGATTTCAGATTTTTACAGAAGCGCAAGTAGAATGAATTTAAAGTGAATCTGAAAAGTTTCATACTTGTGGAAATTGTTTTTATATTTTTAAATTAGGTTTAAGATTTTGAAATTTGAAAATAACGTGCAATCATTTTTAGTAGGATTAACTCAAAATTTGGGAATGACGTATTTTTTATTATTACAGAAACTTAAAGCAGAATCAGTTTTTAGTAAATTTTGAAAGTTTCACACCTGTAGCAATTGTTTTTATATTTTTAAATCAAGTTTTGATTTGAAAGTTTTAAATTTTACACTTTTTTTTTCCTGCGGGTGAATAATTCGAAATCTAAGAATGTGATGATTTCTACTTTTTACAGAAACGCAAGTGGAATGAATTTGAAGTAAATTTAAAAAGTTTCATGCTTGTGGAAGTTGGCTTTATATTTAAAAAATTAAATTTAAAATTTATAAATTTGAAAATAACGTGCAATCATTTTTAGTGGGAATAACTCAAAATTTGGGAATGACGTATTTTTTTATTATCACAGAAACATAAAGTAGAATCAGTTTTTAGTAGTTTTTGAAAATTTCGCACCTGTAGCAATTGTTTTTATATTTTTTAAATCAAATTTAGATTTGAAAGTTTGAAAATATTACACTTTTTTCCTGCTGGTGAATAATTCGAAATCTAAGAATGTGATGAGTTCTGATTTTTACAGAAGCGCAAGAGGAATGAATTTTAAGTGAATTTGAAAAATTTCACACTTGTGGAAATTGGTTTTATATTTTTAAATTTGAAATTAAAGTACAATCATTTTCAGTAGGATTAATTCAAAATCTGGGACTGACGTATTTTTTTATTATTATAGAAACATAAAGTATAATCAGTTTTTAGTAAATTTTGAAAATTTCACATCGGTAGCAATTGTTTTTATATATTTTTTAATCAAGTTTAGATTTAAAAGCTTAAAAATATTACACTATTTTCCTCCTGGTGAATAATTCTAAATCTAGGAAAGTGAAGATTTCAGATTTTTACGAAATCGCAACCGGAACGAATCTAAAGTGAATTTAAAAAGTTTCATGCTTGTGGAAATTGGTTTTATATTTTTAAATTAAGTTTAAGATTTTAAAATTTGAAAATAACGTTCAATCATTTTCCGTGGGATTAACTCAAAATCTGGAAATGACGTATTTTTTTATTATTACAGAAACATACAGTAGAATTAGTTTTTAGAAAATTTTGAAAATTTTGCACCCGTAGCAATTGTTTTTATAATTTTTTAAATCCAGTTTAGATTTAGAAGTTTGAAAATATTGCACTTTTTTCCTGCTGGTGAATAATTCGAAATCTAAGAATGTGAAGCTTTCAGATTTTTACAGAAGCGCAAGTGGAATGAATTTAAAGTGAAGCTGATAAGTATCATACTTGTGGAAATTGGTTTTATATTTTTTTTAATTAAATTTAAAATTTTGAAATTTGAAAATAACGAGCAATCATTTTCCGTGGGATCAACTCAAAATCTGGGAATGACGTATTTTTTATTATCACAGAAACATAAAGAAGAATCAGTTTTTAGTAGTTTTTGAAAATTTTGCACCCGTAGCAATTGTTTTTATAATTTTTTAAAATCAAGTTAAGATTTGAAAGTTTTAAAATATTACACTTTTTTTCCTGCGGGTGATTAACTCGAAATCCAAGAACGTGATGATTTCAGATTTTTACAGAAGCGCAAGCGGAACTAATTTTAAGTGAATTAAAAAAGTTTCATGCTTGTGGAAGTTGGTTTTATATTTTTAAAATTAAATTTAAAATTTTTAAATTTGAAAATAACGTACAATCATTTTGAGTGGGATTAACTCAAAATCTAGGAATGACGTATTTTTTATTATTACATAAACATAAAGTATAATCAGTTTTTAGTAAATTTTGAAAATTTCGCACCCGTAGCAATTGTTTTTATATTTTTTAAATCAAGTTGAGGATTTGAAAGTTTGAAAATATTCCTTTTTTTTTTTCCTGCGGGCGATTAACTCGAAATCTAAGAACGTGATGATTTCACATTTTTACGGAAGCGCAAGTGGAATGAATTTAAAGTGATTTTTTTGAAAAATGGGGTGCCAATTTGATACAGCACCCTAACCTTGTTATCGAACAGTTCTGAACTAGTTTTAAGATGTATTTGCGTTAGTACTGTAGTTCTTGATACTTTTAAAAAAGAGTTCTGTTGAATTTCCAGAGATAAAAATCTCTAAAAAAGTTGGAATTTCGAAATATTCAAATTCATATTACTTACTTAATATTGGTTGAATCTAAATATTTCATAACAACTTTGGATAGAACTCACAAAGAACTATAGGAAACACCAATCAGAACTATCCGGAAATATTTTTTTGAAAAAAGTCGCAAAGCCAAAAAAAATATTGAGAGTTCTATGAGTTCTGAGTTAATTTTCTATTTCTACTTATTGATCACAATAATTCTTTCTTATAAACAAATTCGATACAATCACGATTTATGGCATTTTTAAATAAATTTAAAATTCGAAAATAGAAAATTTAATTTTGAAAATGTCATTTAATCGCAATTTGCCATTAGAGTTTTCGTTAGAACTCCTTGAGTACAACCCATAAGTTAAATCAGAACTTCCTGAACTATTAAAAAAAAAAACAATATTTTGAAAAATTTAAATGCAAGCTTATAAGATTTAGCAATTACCAAATGACAAAAGGCAAACGAACGAAATTCTGTGAAACCGTATATAATTTAATTAGCCTAACTTTATTTGTTGTCATTGTCACTTTTCTTGTATATTCAATTAAATGCTATGCGTTGGTGTGATTATTTTACTATTGAACATAGGCGTTAATAATTGTATGTTCATTGTTAAAACAGAAGCCCTGTATTATTTTCTGCATAAAATCTATCAATTATGATTTGAGTAATTATAACTTGAAACAAGTAAAAAAAAAAAAATCGCGCACCCTCCCGAGCATAATAAAAGTTCCCTTCCCCGTAAGAGTCTATTAAAATCGATGCGGTCGGATGCAGTGTGACATGAAATTGGGTATACATATAGTGACGTCATGTATATGACCTTTTATATATATTCGGGGACCATCTGTCAGCCTAGTTAGCGAAGGGCACTCGCCCTCCCATACCCTCCGGTAATGCCACTTGCGCTACACACACACACGCTACATGCTACATGCTACTGGTGTCAGTTTCAATTTTGCCCAATCAATTTGAATTTTTATTGTATTAGCTCGCGTGCCGGCATTGTTACCGTTCTTCCATTTTGCTGAAACTAATCGCCTCATTTGTTATTGATTCCGTACCGACATATTTTTGCCGACGAGGCGACAAACGGCACGGGCGCGACAAAAATGCCGATATCGGATGCGACACGGATAATTTTCGAACATTTGGCCCGAATTCGATACACAAAAGGAGGGAATAATTAGCAATATGTTGCTGCTTGTGTAATGGGGTATTGATACGGTTTTTCTAATATTATTACCATAATTTACAATGACTGTATTTATAAATGAAAATGCTGTTGATGCTGTTTCGGTCAAATTTTCTTCCGTTGCCCCACCGCCGAACATCCACGAGCCGCCGCTGGTAGACACTGGCCAATGGTAATTAATACCAAGGCAATTAAGTCAATTAAAAAAATGGTGATGTGGCCATCATGTTACTTTCTCCGATTTTATGGTACAGTTATTTATATTTATACACTTTCAAGGTTTATTTTCAATTTAAATCATATTTTAAATGTAAATCGAGCATTTTGCAGAATCGGATGAAACTGACGTTTAAAACGTCAAAATTATGAAAGATGGAAAAATTATACTTCAAATTCAAAAACTCAGTTTACTCAAAAACTAAAAAGATTTCGAAAAAAACTTATTCTTTATAAGTTGTTCATTTTAGTATCCTCTACAATTATTATTCAAATAAATTTGCTGTAACTATTATCGTTTTATAATTATAAACCAAAAATTTAAAAAAAATAATAAATTTTTTTCTCGAATAAAAATGATTTTATGAAAAATGTTTTCAAGCAAAAGATGTTCATTTCTTTGTTGTCTTCAAAGATTGTTTAAATGTTTTTGTGATATTTTTCATATTTAAGAAAATATTGGCAAAAAACAAAAAACAGTTAAGGTAAACATCCTCTTCCGGTGTACGAAATTTTACCAAAAGCTTTACAGATGTTCGGATTATCAAATAAGATTTATGTTCAAAGTTTCATATCAATTGCTCTATTAGTTTTGGAGATACAGCGCGCACAGACACACATACAGACACACACACAGACACAAAAAATTTTTTTCCAGAAATTGTTAAAATGGCATCTAGGGACCCCAAAACGGATATTTCCTTAAAAAAAATTTTTGAAAAAAAAATCACGATCACAATACTTTCTCGTACTTCGTAACGAAGAAAGTAAAAATGGTGATGTGGCCATCATGTTACTTTCTCCGATTTGATGGTACAGTTACTTATATTTACACTTTCAAGGTTTATTTTCAATTTAAATCATATTTTAAATGTAAATCGAGCATTTTGCAGAATCGGATGAAACTGACGTTTAAAACGTCAAAATTATGAAAGGTGGAAAAATTATACTTCAAATTCAAAAAGTCAGTTTACTCAAAAACTAAAGCGATTTCGACAAAAACTTATTCTTTATAAGTTGTTCATTTTGGCATTCTCTTCAATTATTATTCAAATAAATTTGCTGTAACTATTATCGTTTCATAAGTATAAACCAAAAATTAAAAAAAGGTAATAAATGTTTTCTCGAATAACAATGATTTTATAAAAAATATTTTCAAACAAAAAATGTTCATTTATTTGTTACCTTAAATATTTGTTTAAATGTTAGGTGAACAGCCTCTTCCAGTGTACGAAATTTTACCAAAAGCTTTTCAGTTCTTCAAATTATCAAAGAAGACGGATGTTCAAAGTTTCATATCAATTGCTCTATTAGTTTTTGAGATACAGCGCGCACAGACTTTTCAAATGCCAACAATGACTATTACCAACTGTCAACAATGAAAATGTTCAGATTTCAAAAATGACTATATTCAACAGCCCATGGTGACATTGTTTACTGCTACAAATGATAATTTTCAACGGTCCAAAATTACCATTTTCAACCAAAAAAGAAACACTCAAAAAATGATAAAGAAAGGTGACCAGTTTCAAGTGGCCTTAGGTGACTTTACCTGCCAAATTTGACAATTTCCAAGTGCCAAAAGAAACGATTTTTCCAAATGTCAAAACATTTTGTCATTTTCAACTATCAAAATTGGCAATTTTCAAAAGCCAAAAACGACAATTTTTAACTTTCAAGAATGCTAAAAAAATTCAGCTATCTTCAATTACACAAAAATAAGCTTGTCACCATGAACATGCTAAAATTTTTTCAAAAAAATCGATTTTTAAGACTTTGAACGGCCGTAGCGGCAAAACGAAAACTCTAAATTAAACGTGGTTTTCAAATCTGTGCTCCTCGTGTGCAAATTGGTCGGATTCAATTAAAATTGGCGATTTAAAATTTTTGACGAAAACCAGAAAAACTACCCAAGGGTCCCCCCTTCTTACTTTTTCTCAAAAATTGGCTTTGAAATAATTTCCTGAAGAAACCACTGGTTCGATTGCGGGTTTCTACACATCACTGAAAAGATCCATTCAAGACGCATCGGAAAATGTACTTTCGCAAGAACAAATGTTAATTTCAAGCCCGTGATGCGTCAGTAAAGAAAACTCGAAAATGGAAAAAAACGAAAAAAATCAACTTTTTTAAAAATGATCGTAGACCATTGAAGTATACCTTTTTTTATCAGATGAACGAGAAAAATTGATAGGCGTTAAAAAATTTCAGCTATTTTCAATAGCAAAAAAAGTAGCGTGTCACCATGAACATGGAAAATTTTCAAAAAAGTCGATTTTTCAGACTTCGAACGGCCGTAGCGTCTAAACGAAAACTCCAAATTGAACGCGGTTTTCAAATCCGTGGTCGTCGTGTGCAAATTAGTCGGATTCTATTAAAATTGGCGATTTAAAATTTTTGACGAAAACCTGAAAAACCACCCAAGGGTCCCCCCTTCTTACTTTTTCTCAAAAATTGGCTTTGAAATAATTTTCTGAATAAACCACTGGTTCCATTCCGGGTTTCTGCACATCACTGGAAAGATCCCTTCAAGACGCCTCGGAAAATGTACTTTTGCAAGAACAAAGAACGAGAGAAATTGATTGGCGTTAAAAAATTTCAGCTATCTTCAACAGCAAAAAAAATAGACCGTCACCATGAATATGTTGACAATTAAAAAAAAAATCGATTTTTAAGGCTTTGAAACTCCAAATTGAACGCGGTTTTCAAATCCGTGCTCCTCGTGTGCAAATTAGTCGGATTCAAATAAAATAGAAGATTTTTAACGAAAACTTGAAAATTTACACAAGCACAGCCCTTGGAAATTTTGCTTAAAAAATGTTGAATTTGATGTTTAAAACGTCAAAATTATGAAAGATGGAAAGTTACAACTTTTGCCAGTGGGGAAGTTCTATAGAATTCTTTTTCGTCAAGTCTGCCACGGGACATATATGTCCCGTAATGCAATGAAAGTATTAATTAGGAGTTGATAAAATAAGGTACTTGTTATTTTCACTAGTTTGGACTTTGAGATAATTTTCTAGTCGGAATGAGAACTAAAGTGCTTTATTTTTTAAATACCTAATTTAGAAAATTCTTCACTAGTGTTTCTCAAATAAATTATCGTCGGGGATTAAAACTTAAAGTTTAATTTAATGCAATGAAAACTTTGCAGGTTTTAAATGCACACAAAGACATTCCGTTTTGTGTGAATGTAATTTTTTTGGTTTAATATATTTGCAAATGCAATAATACAATATTCCGGCAGCGGCGCTTCTTGGATCCGTTAATATTCCCATTTCGAAGTGAAAGGGAGAATTAATTCCGGCCCGTTATTGCCTCGATTTTAGCGATATTTCCATTACAAATTTACAAATTGCTCGCTAATTTCCGGCGGTTTCGGGTTTCTCCCGGGCAACGAAATCATAACTTGAAGTGTTACTCGAAGCTGAATTATAAATGGGGAAATTTCATTTCGGAGATATGCATAATTCACCCGGGATTCACTCGCTTAATCACCGCAGCAGCTACGCTTATGCATTTAGAAGAATTATACGTGTCCGATGTGCGAGCGCGAAAGGAAATTTCGAAATTTACGTAAATTACTACAAATGTTTTCGGAATAGTCTTGAATATCCTGCAACGAATATATTGCGGGGCAAAACCTGACAAAACATATACTCATCTCTTAAAAATCATATTCCGCAGAAAAATAACCATTTTTTACAGGTCGCGTTAATTTACTCCAACTAAAATATCTCGCGTAAGGGTCTGGCTCATACGTAATTGCGTCCTTATTTTTCAGGTAAAACTAATTTGGCTTATTGGATTATATTACTAAAGAATTAATCTGTGCTTCTATAGTAAAACATTTTGGATTTTCAGCGTTCATTTAAATTATTTCTACTGCTGAACACATTATTGGAAATATAATTCTTTTTAAACTTTATGTAACTATGTGTAAAATATTATTACATACTTTTTATAAGTGCCAAAAATGCTTCATTTTAGCGTTAAGGATATAATTATCAAAAAAGTACCAAAGGGAAGGATTAGTGCCTCACTATAACACTCTTTTCACATGCATACCCACCTAACTACAAGTACATGTGTTTCCATAGATAACAACTATAATCAGATTATAAGTCTGTCCAAAAGATCGTATTACATCACGGTCCCTCGTTTTAATACATATTTAATGCGTCCTTATATACATAACGTGTTAGCCTTCGATGGCTGCAGTCGTGTAGATTCGAGATAAGGGGCTGAGAGAGAGTGGTGCTCGGCGGCGGCGGCGGCGGCGGCGGCGGCGGCGGCGGGGCCATCCTCCCGGAAAATAACTGATATTAAAGAGTACAAAACTCATCCGGATGATACACGTAGGACAAGACACGTTTCCGGGGCCCCAATCTAGCGCCACGTGTCTAATTGACAACGACACGAGTGAACATGAGTGCGCATTGTCATCCCATGTCAATCTAATATTGCTATTAGATTATGTACTCTGGATCATCGCGCGTGCTATTCTCCGATTGTACTGTTAATCCTCTCTCTGCACCAATACAAAACGCAGTTATCCATAAATATTTACAGGGGGAAGTTCTCACGATGGAGTTCTTGAAATGAATATGTGGTATTAAAAGCACTTGAAATGATATTAATCATCATCTATTATATTCATTTTATGCTGAACATTTATTCACAACACTGGTCTGCACAGTGGCGGTTTCAAAGGGGGGTAATCCGGTATTCCATATTGCAAACAAATAATATAACCGGTACATTTTTCCAACGCTTTAAAACGTTGGAAAAGGATTTTGAGATTTAACGGAACAGGTGTATCAGAGCGGAGGCACCAGTTTATTTATCTTGTTTTTTTAATTACAATAAACGCAAATCTTTCCAAATTTTCTCAAAATTGTTTCTAATTTATTATTTAGTTACATCCAGAAATGTTCCTCATCTAGATTTTTCTATAATCGCACGAGAATAGAGTTTATTGTAATTTTAAAGTTGGGCATTTTCATGAGCGATCAAAAAAAAATATTAAAACAATTGCGATAAATGCAAATCTTTCCAAATTTACTCAAAATTGTTTCTTCTATATTATTAAGTCAAAATCTAGAAATGTTCCTTATTTAGATTTTTCTATAATCGCACGAGAATGAGTTTATCGTAATTTTGAAGTTGGGCAGTTTCTTTAGCGCTCAAAAAAAATATTAAAATAATATTGCAATAAAGGCAAATCTTTCAAAATTTACTCAAAATTGTTTCTTCTTTATTATTTAGTTAAAATCTAAAAATGTTTCTCATCTAGATTTTGCTATAATCGCAGGAGAATAGAGTTTATTGTAATTTGAAGTTGGGCATTTTCATGAGCGATAAAAAAATTAAAAACAATTTCAATAAGCGCCAAACTTTCTGAATTTACTCAGAATTGGTCGGTTTTACCGAAAGGGCACCAGAAGTTTCCAATCTAGGACCATTACGCGATCACGGAATAAAATAATATTGAAAACAATATTGAAAAGACAATTCATCACAATTTTTTTAGGACCCTATTTAAGAAAATACCATATGTATAAAAATTATTTAGATAAAGGGTGGCTTTGTATTTCGGAACGTACGTCGCAGGTTTGATATGTCGCATCACGTCTTCGCCATCAGATGTTCAAAGTAATAATTTGACATAAAGTCAACAACGTGTTGAACTAATCTAAGACCGTGATTTTGATTATCATGGCCATGTCTTATCTAAATAATTTTTATACATATGGTATTTACTTACTCATACGCCACTGTATAATCTACAGCATAGAGTTATAATATCTTAAAAATACTGGAAATTTCTTTACAAACATCAAAATTGGCTCACCTTGTACAATCCCGCCCGGCGCATGCACCATTGATGTCTTACGCTCAGTGTGATTATTATTATTATTATTACTTTATTTAGTGCTTTAGATCAAAATAGATAATATACACATGTCTGGTAATAATCACAGAAAATTAAAAAAAAATCATTTACAATTACGATAAAATTGCAATCTCACAATCAAGTGTGGATTAAAATGGTAGATAAGGTAATAAATACATAAAATACACATACGCTAGACATCGATTTTAATTATTTATTAGATAAGGTAAACCGAATGGTATGCATTTCTTGAGAAGTTAATCTTAAAAAAAATGCTCAAAGAAAATTATCTGAGCTGTAATAAAAATTACTGTAAACCAAATGTTGATGAAATTTTCCCTGTGATTTTTTTCAGCAGATACTTGTAATTTTGAAAGATTAATTTGTAATCAGGTGTCATCAAAATTTGCCCAAAAAACTAATCCAAAATTTGTAACGACAAAAATGGTTGCGGTTTTGATGATCAAAAATGTGCTTTTTCCAATTATTACTTCAAAAATTCTTACGACGAATGAATTCCTTGTTTCTTTCAGCAAATACTTTTAATTTTCAAAAATTAATCTGTAATCAGGTGTCTTCAAAATTGCCGAAAGAAACTCATCTAAAATTTGCAGCAGCAAAAATAGTTGCGGTTTTGATGACCAAAAATGTGCTTTTTCCTATTATTACTTTAAAAATTCTTACGACAGATGTTTTGACAAGTTAATCGTCTTCAATAAATGCTCAAAAAATTATCTGATGTGTAATAAAAATGACTAGAAACCAAATGTTGATGACCGTTTCCAGAAATTAAAAATAATACACCGTTTCCACAATTTGCTCTGTAAATTCCTTGTTTTTTTTTCAAAAAATAATTTTAATTTTGAAAGCTTAATCTGTAATATCGTCTTCAAAATTTTAGAAAAATCTATTTAAACTTTGTAGCTGCAAAAATGGTTGATATTTTGATGACCAAAAATGCGCTTTTTTGAATTATTACTCTAAAATTTTTTAACACAAATCTTTAAACAAGTTAATAAATGCTCAAAAAAATTATTTGATGTGTAATAAAAATGATCAGAAACCAAATGTTGATAACAGTTTCCAGAAATTGGAAATAATACACAGTTTGTAGAATTTGCTCTGTAAATTCCTTTTTTTTCAGCAAATACTTTTAATTTTGAAAAATGAATCTGTAATCAGGTGTCTCCAAAATTTTTGAAAAAAACCCATTTAAACTTTATAGTAGCAAAAATGGTTGCCGTTTTGATGAGCAAAAATGCACCTTTTCCAATTATTACTTTAAAAATTTTACGACAAATGTTTGACAAATTAATCTTCTTCAATAAATGGTCAAACAAAATTATCTGATCTGTAATCAAAATGACTAGAAACCAGATGTTGATGCCCTTTTCCAGAAATTGAAAATAATACACCGTTTCCAGAATTTGGTCTGTAAATTCCTTATTTGTTTCGACAGTTGCTTGTCATTTTAAAAGATTAATTTGTAATCAGATGTCTTCAAAATTGCCGAAAAAACTTCTCTAAAATTTGTAGCAGCAAAAATGGTTGCGATTTTGATGATCAAAAATGTGCGTTTTCCAATTATTACTTTAAAAATTCTTTCGACAGATGATTCAGAGTTGTTTACTTACAATTTCCAAAAATATACTTTTTTCAGATGTTGCTCTGTAACTTTCATATTTGTCTTAGCAAGCGTCTAAAACCTTAACATAATGATTACACGTATCTGTCGTAACAGAAATGTTAAATAATAAATTGCAAAAAATCACTAACAAGAAATTAAATTTATAATTGACCTAGACATGTTGGAGTATGGTATTTCTGGGGAAAAAAAATATTTGAATTACAGTTTTCTTGAGGGTAAAAAATCTGAAAGCACTAAAGTATCGTTCGTTCGGTAGTACCAACCAAATATATAACCTAAAAGGTACAACATGTGTGCAAAGTAATTTTGACAGTCGCGTTGACAAACTTTGTATTTGCATTGAAGATGTTGACATAAATACCTCGAAAACTAAAAGGTCCATCGCTCGGGACCGAGACAAGTATTGACATGTGATGATATTGTTGGATTATACAATTGCGGAAAAAATAGGGCGGATTTGTAATCTTGTACATGGAGCGTCAATGCCTAATAATTAGTATCATTGGCATTAGATTTTTGCAAAAGCTTTCATATTATAAACATACTTGATACGCGTTGTGAGGGGTCCGGGACAAAGTGCCGAATCGGTATTTTGCCCAAAGTGCCGAATTTCATACTACCGACCTCGCATCGTTCGTAGACAAGGCGTCGGAGCCGAATGCGAATCGGCAGTTTGGACATTCGGCACTTTGTCCTTGCGCCGACCTCTCAGTAAGGCCCAAACAGCCGAATGCACGCTGATTCGGCACTTTGGTCCTCGCACACACCTACGAGTAAGACCCAAAATACCGAATATTTATGTTACAATACGTTTAAAAACGTTTAAAACAAAAATACTATTTGTTTTATTAAAAAAAAAATAATATTCTTCAGCCCTGAAACCATCTACATTCCATTATTAAACTTCAATTATCAAAAATTATTTTTGCACAGCAAGAGGTGCGCATTCGGCATTTTGGGCCCTACTCATAGGTGCGTGCGAAGACGTTCTGTCGAATGACCAAAGTGCCGATTCGCATTCGGCTCCGACGCCTTGTCTACGAACGATACGACGTCGCTTGGCGTCGTTCGGTACTTTGGGCATGGTCGGTAATATCAAATTCGGCACTTTGGGCAAAATGCCGATTCGGCACTTTGGACGTTTGGCACTTTGGGCAGGCCCCGTTGTGGGTATAACTGCTATATAAAAATTCAAATTTATTCACACTAGACTAAAAAAGGTGTACCAATTTTTTTGGCCCCAAATTTGAATGCAGTTGATCCTGATGTTCCTTTTGTGCCATTATCAGATCTGACTGATTGTAGTTAGGCGACTGGAGCTGACCTAAGCTTCTATCGCCCTAGTAAATTATTATCAGGTAGAAATAAAACATTCAAAAATACTTTAAAAATTTTTATTTTACATTTATACCTTCAAAAGAGTTCAAGAAAAAGTAGTTAAAAACCCAAAATAATCAACAACTGTGTTTGTGTGTGCGAGACATCTTCATTGTAATGAAAATTTGAACGCATAAAAATAAACACGACGTCAAAATAAATAATTAAAGGAAAAAAAAAACACAAGGCAAATAACAAGGAATTTACATATGTACAAAAGTCGAGAGTACAAAAATTTACAATTATACAGTTTTGAGGAGGCGCATCGTTAACATCTTCTCATATTCAAATTAGATTAGTCCGGCTTTCTTTTTTTCTTTTTTATAATATATAAAATTAAATATATTTCTTCTGAGCGCGGAAAGAGCGGCGGGGAACCCGCGCGCGGGCCAACTTCAATTTTGAGCATTTTTTTGAGTCGAGATTTTGGATTCGCGATTGACGCACGCGCGCGCTCCTTCCGCCCTCCTGCCGCTATATAATAGATTAGAATTTTCACATTCGTATACTTGGTAGTCGTATTTTTTTTTATTATACTCGCTAAATTTAATTTGTTTAAATATTTACAGTTGCCATGAAAAGGGGAACGTAAACTTTGCACTTTGCACTATGATATGATGAATTTAGAAAATATATCTTCATCATTTACTCGTTGTCCTGTAACCTACTAACGTTACTTTACAACTTTGTACAGGTTTATTTAATGCTTAAAGAGTTTTGTGTGTATTTACAAGATATACAAAACTACAAATCATCGTTTTTTGTTTTATATATGTATATATAATATTTCGTTTACATTATGATAGAATCCCAGCTTTAAGCGATATGTATATTCAGTTTTTTTTTTTAATATTATTAATGTATAAGATATGCTAAATTTAGTCAGCGATTGAATTCTCGAATAATCCATTAGTGCAGAAGTACTATGTTCTAGTATGCTCATAAATACTTATGCTGATATTTTGATTGCGTTTGCATATTTTGCATATTCATAAGTATTAATGGCTTGTTTAATGTGATCACAGTTAAGTAGGTAGGTATATTTGATAGGAAATTAATTTTACCCCCGTTGCGCTGTACAAATTTATTTACATGATTTTGCGGGTCCGAGCGATCTACTTAAGTTTTTTTTTTCTTTTGCTAAAAATTAGTCTCTTTGGTACGCGTTACACTGGATACATTGCACTGTTCATCTGTTGAGGGGGCGTCGATTCCGGGGAGCCCGCGGAGCCCACCTCGGACTCCAGGGGCTACTTCGTCGTTCCGACCAGTGGCGTGCCGTAGCTCTGGGAGTTGCACGTCGGCAGGGCGAAGGGGTTCATCGATGCGAACGGGGATGACACTAAGCCCATTCCTGCAAGAATAAAAACGAACACGTCTTATTTATCGCTGCCCCGGACACTTGATTACGGTTTAATGCCAGTTTTACACCTATCATTTGACGCCGTGGTCGGGTTTATTTTATTAGCTCGGTCGGGGGGGTGCAAAATGGAATTGTATCATTTCTTATCCGATGGACGAAACAACAAAGAATTCGTTAAAATTAAACATTTCCTCACATGATATAATTTCATAGTAAATTCAAGCGATTATTAACATTTAAATCAGCAAAAGAATTAATTCGAAAAAATAAATAAAATTTAATTTAATCAATTTAAGAAGATGTAACTCAACCTCAAAAAAAAGAATTAATGGTGTTACTAATAGTAATTGCATTTTTTTAAATACTGAACATGGCTCTGCACTCATGAGATTTTAAAAATACTGAAAGTATTATCTAGAACATTTCTCGCCCCTAAGTAGACCTAAGAGATTGGCAACGATAACATTTAAAAGATGATTATATTTTAGAGAGAGAGAGAGAGAGAGAGGGAGAATACATTTATTAAGACACTTTTACTAATGACCTCAACAGGCAATTGATCAGAAGTCTTTCAGCCGAGTGTCCATTAAAAGTGCCATTAATGTTGTCAAGTAAATAAAACCATTTTTAAAATCGAGAAATTCGCCGCAAGAAATCTAATTGGCGCAGTCGGTAGGATTCCGGAAGAAGGCGTCATCCTGAGCGCACTATAAAACGACCTGTCTTTTTTTTTTGTCTCTACAATAAATCAAGAATTCTTCACAAGCTCCACTTCTAAGGAATTCTCTAAACATCAATGTGTCAGCTCTGAGGCCAGCCTTCATCTGACATGTGTAAACTTACTGGTACCAACAAAAAAAAATAATTCACCAGGAATTAGGCAGGATCAAGATACATAAGCAAGTAATGGATTTCTGATTCTCTATAGAAACATTCCCGCGCCTCAGGTATGAAACTAAAATAGCAACTCTTTAACCACTTCGCGCCCATGTTGTTTTGATTGAGTTGTAGCTTAATCGTAGCTTTATTAAAAAAGTACTTTTTTGTTGTTGTTACGTTTTTCTACGAAATATTATTCCACTGTCACAAATTTACTCATTTAAGCAAAAAAAATATGAAAAAATATTCCACAGATGGCGCATTTTTTTTAATAAAAATCGACCTGTGCGCGAAGAGGTTAAGAAAGATTCTCCATAGAAACTTTTGCCCAGATGAAACTAAAATAGCAAATCTTCAAGAACTTAGTAATCAAAAAATGTATTCAACAATTAAAGATTGCAAAAAAGTTTTGAATCGCGGAATTTGCTTCAATAGCTCAAAATGTATAAACAAATCGTGGACTTTTGAGAGAGAGAGAGGGATAGAGAGAGAGAGAGAGAGAATACATTTATTGAGACACTTTTACAAATGACCTCAACAGGCAATTGATTTTTGATTTGATTTTCTCTAAAAATAATTATCATCTCCAAACTTAAACTGTAAAATCCAATATTGCATTAAACGATTTGAGAAACTGTAGAAAAATAATAATAAAATAATAAATTAAGGAATTTGCTTCATGAAAAATTGAATTGAATTTTTTTTTCAAATGTATAATTACACCATATCCTAAAAAGATACAATTCTTCAAATTTGAATTGAAGATCGTAAACAACAAAAGACGACTACTAACCAAAATAGTTTATTGTTTTCGAAAACATTGACTAAGATAAAAGTTAGAAATTTTCAAAATTGTGCCTGCTATATGATTAAAATTTCAGTCGGAATTTAAAAAATCGTAAAAAATTTAAATCGTTGTGTAATTGTTTTGCAAATGCTAGTAGATACTTTTGCATCTATTTACTAACCAAAATAGTTGATTGTTTTCAAAAACACCGACTAAGATAAAAGTTATAAATTTTCAAAATTGTGTCTCCAATAAAATTAAAATTCCTGTCGGAATTTAAAAAATTGCAAAAAATTGAAAACGTTGTGTAATTGTTTTGTAAATGCTAGTAGATACTTTTACATCTATTTACTAACCAAAATAGTTGATTTTTTTCAAAAACACCGATTAAGATAAAAGTTATAAATTTCCAAAATTATGTCTGCAATATGATTAAAATTCCAGTCGGAATTTAAAAAATCGCAAAAAATTGAAATCGTTGTGTAATTGTTTTGCAAATGCTGGTAGATACTTTAACATCTATTTACTAACCAAAATAGTTGATTTTTTTTAAAAACACCGACTAAGATAAAAGTTATAAATTTTCAAAATTGTGCCTGCAATAAAATTAAAATTCCAGCTGGAAAAAATTGAAATCGTTATATAATTGTTTTGCAAATGCTGGTAGATACTTTTGCATCTATTTACTAACCAAAATAGTTGTTTTTTTTCAAAAACACCGACTAAGATAAAAGTTATAAATTTTCAAAATCGTGTCTGCAATATGATACAAATTCCAGTCGGACTTTAAAAAATCGCAAAAAATTGAAATCGTTGCGTAATTGTTTGGCAAATGCCCGTAGATGCTTTTACATCTATTTACTAACCAAAATAGTTATTTTTTTTTAAAACACCGATTAAGATAAAAGTTATAAATTTTCAAAATCGTGTCTGCAAGATGATTAAAATTCCAGTCGGAATTTAAAAAATCGCAAAAAATTTAAATCGTTGTGTAATTTTTTTGAAAATGCTAGTAGATACTTTTACATCTATTTACTAACCAAAATAGTTGATTGTTTTCAAAAACACCGACTAGGATAAAAGATATAAATTTTCAAAATCGTGTGTGCAAGATGATTAAAATTCCAGCCGGAATTCAAAAAATCGCAAAAAATTTAAATCGTTGTGTAATTGTTTTGCAAATGCCAGTAGATACTTTTACATCTATTTACTAACCAAAATAGTTGATTTTTTTCAAAAAAACTGACTAAGATAAAAGTTATAAATTTTCAAAATCGTGTCTGCAATATGATTAAAATTCCAGTCGGAATTTAAAAAATCTCAAAAAAATGAAATGGTTGTGTAATTGTTTTGAAAATGCTAGTAGATACTTTTACATCTATTTACTAACCAAAATAGTTGATTTTTGTCAAAAACACCGATTAAGATAAAAGTTATAAATTTTCAAAATCGTGTCTGCAATATGATTAAAATTCCAGTCGGAATTTAAAAAATCGCAAAAAATTGAAATCATTGTGTAATTGTTTTGCAAATGCTAGTAGATACTTTTACATCTATTTACTAACCAAAATCGTTGATTATTTTCAAAAACACCGATTAAGATAAAAGTTATAAATTTTCAAAATTGTGTCTGCAATAGGATGAAAATTCCAGTCGGCATTTAAAAAATCGCAAAAAATTGAAATTATTGTGTAATTGTTTTGTAAATGCTAGTAGATACTTTTACATCTATTTACTAACCAAAATAGTTGATTGTTTTCAAAAACACCGACTACGATAAAAGTTATAAATTTTCAAAATCGTGTCTGCAATATGATTAAAATTCCAGTCGGAATTTAAAAAATCGCAAAAAATTGAAATTATTATGTAATTGTTTTGTAAATGCTAGTAGATACTTTTACATCTATTTACTAACCGAAATAGTTGATTTTTTTCAAAAACACCGATTAAGATAAATGTTAGAAATTTTCGAAATTGTGTCTGCAATATGATTAAAATTCCAGTCAGAATTTAAAAAATCGCAAAAAATTTAAATCGTTGTTTAATTATTTTGCAAATGCCAGTAGATACTTTTACATCTATTTACTAACCAAAATAGTTGATTTTTTTCAAAAACACCGACTAAGATAAAAGTTAGAAATTTTCAAAATTGTGTCTGCAATAAAATTAAAAATCCAGCCAGAATTAGAAAAACGCCAAAAAATTGAAACCGTTGTGTAATTATTTTGTAAATGCTAGTAGATACTTTTGCATCTGTTGACTAACCAAAATAGTAATTTTTTTTCAAAAACACCGACTAATATAAAAGTTATAAATTTTCAAAATCGTGTCTGCAATATAATTAAAATTCCAGTCGGAATTGAAAAAATCGCAAAAAATTGAAATCATTGTGTAATTGTTTTGTAAATGCTGGTATATACTTTTACATCTATTTACTAACCAAAATAGTTGATTGTTTTCAAAAACACGGACTAAGATAAAAGTTATAAATTTTCAAAATTGTGCCTGCAATAAAATTAAAATTCCAATTGAAAAAAATTGAAATCGTTGCGTAATTATTTTGCAAATACTAGTGAATATTTTTGCATCTATTTACTAACCAAAATAGTTAATTGTTTTGAAAAACACCGACTAAGATAAAAGTTAGAATTTTTTTAAATTGTCCCTTGCCTACAATAAAATTAAAATTCCAGCTGGAAAAAATTGAAATCGTTGTGTAATTGTTCTGCAAATGCTAGTAGATACTTTTGCATCTATTTAATAACTAAAATAGTTAATTATTTTAAAAAACACCAAATAAGATAAAAGTTATAAATTTTCAAAATTGTGTCTGCAATAAAATTAAAATACTACAAGAAGAATTTGTTTCAAGAACTTAAAATTCATACTCCCAGCATGTATTTCCGGGTTTCCGTTACAACAGTTGGCATATCCTAAGAAGAAGCAAAACATCAACGCTCCAAACTTGAGCTGAGAAATTGAAAATTGCTTCAATGATTTGAAAATTGGTAAAAAAAATCAATACAGGTGTAAATGAAACTGCACTGCTTAAAATCAATTACAATATCTTGGGTGAAAATAAATCAGCAACGCAGCAACTTGAGATGAAAAATCGAAAATTGCATTTAGCGATTTGAAAAATTGTATAAAATAATCAATTTTCTTTCAAATCTAAAGATGAAGTTCTTTAAATTTTTTTACAAATAATTGTCATTTCCCAGCTAGATAAAATTACAACGCTCTGAACTTAAACAGGGAAATCAAAAATTGTATTCATTTTATCGAGCCGAGTTGTCAAAACACAAAATTGCAATTTTAAATCTTCAGTGTTTAAAAACGTGCAATTTTTATGTTTTCCTTTGATTTCATGAAAAGAATTCATCACCAGTTTAACACTAAAATTTTAACAATAAATGTTTATTCACGTGAAGAAATTTTATTTCTTAACTTAACCAACCCTCTATCTCTTATAGTAACAGAGATAGCAATGCTAATGCATCGAATTTGTGTATACATGGTGAATGCGCCGGGAAGCAATGAACTGAAATTTAAAATATGACGTTTTTTGAAAATCAAATTGATTACCTAAAATAAAGTATATACCAGGATAATATAAAATTTAATTACAACATTTTACATTAAAAAAATAATCGTTAGTATTTAGTTAGTTAATTCTGCGGTTGTCATGCAAACTGTACTACCCTTTTATAAAATATGATTTTGATTATAAATATATATTTTGTTAACGCTAATAATCATACTACACCACTTATATTATGCTTTATTACCCCTTTATAAAATATTATTTTGACCATAAATACATATTTTGTTATCCTTTCCAACAATTATTTACATTTTTAAATTACTGCACACATCTCCGCTTAAATAATTCGAATCTACATTAAATTACAGATATGCATTGCACCCCCCACGAACGTATTCACTTTTTTTCCGTATTTTGGCGGTTTGCTCGAGGATGCATAAATTAAAAAAATGTAATATGATAAAAACGGGAAAAACTGGCGAATGCAAAAAAACCCAAAAATAATAAATCAGTTAAATTTCGCTTAACGAAATTTACAACGGAGTGCATGCGGGCGGGCGGAGGGAGTGCGAAAGAGAGAGAGAGAGGGCCAGGCGGGCACTAGAAATAAAATAATTAAAAAATAAAAGTGGGAAATAAAAGAGAGAAGCGAAACGTGAAACTCCGGAGTGGTTCGTTAGATCTCTACTAAAATGAACAAAATCTACTTAGTTTTAAAAGCGTAACGTTTATGAAAACAAATGTAACACAATTAGAGTAGAATAAGCGAAATGAAACGATAATAAAATAATATACTAACACTGCACAGCCAAGTGGTGCCAGCCAGTGACGGGCTGGTGGTGGAAAAGCGCGGGGGCGGGAGGGTGAGAAGGGGGCGCCGGCGAGCCACCCCTTACCACGGGGGCAAACGCGCTTTTCTCTTTGTCCGGCTTAATGTAGTGCGAGCCGAAATGATTATGACCCTCTTCCGGCGAAACTAAAATTATAATAGAGCTTTAATTTTTTTGTTTTGTACTCATTACTTACTAAACACTAATATACTTAATACTTCTACTTAAAAAAAAAATTCGACACGCGAGTATTCAAACTCTGTTCTAAGTACTCGTACATCACCAGCGATTCTTAACGTACGAATAATAAATTTCATATACCGTGAGATTAAAAAAGCAGGAGCAAAAAGCCGCAAGTCTTCACAACGCTTGACTCTGTCGGTGTCAATAATTATTTTCAAATTTAGGAACTAAGAAAAAACATGACAATTTTTTTTTCGAAGATACGTCGTGGTTAAGCAAAAGTATCAATTTACTTTAAACGTTTGACTCTGTCAGTGTCAATAATTATTTTCAAATTTAGAAACATGACAAAAAAAAAGACATGACTATTTTTTTCCGAAGTTACGTCGAGGTTAAGCAAAAATATCATCTATTCATCATCAAAACTTTAAGAACCGCTGGTACATTCTGCAAACTATAGTACAATCGCGCAGAGGTGACAGTGACTCATGCTTTTTCGATCTAATCATCGCGTCTCGATAAATATCTATACTCGTTCGCATGCTTTAGAAAAACGAAACGAAATACGAAACGTATGTCGATATGTACATTCAAGAGCTAACGTATGTCTTTTTTCATTCTATCTATTCTAACCTCAAAATTCACGGTTTTGACCGTCTCCGATTTCGATATAGTTGAGAGCAGAATTGATTGTATCCATTTCATTAATAAAAAGGTTAAATTGAATGACAAATCTCCAGTTGTCTTTACCGATTGCCGAAAAATGCACTCGCAAAGTTTCGTCGGGAAATTATTTGCACGCTCGAGAATTTTTAAATTTCCCGCCTCGACTGAATCGAATTATTTTACCGACATAAGTTTACTAGAAACTTAATTCAGGCAACATGGAGCGATGAGTCGTCACTGTCACCTCTGCGCGATTGTACTATAACACACACGTTCGTGAGGTGACTCATGGTACGGTGGTAATACAGATCTCTGTAACCGACCCAACCAATTGTACTATATCACACATGTTCGTGAGGTGACTCATGGTATGGTGGTAATACAGATCTCTGCAACCGGCCCACCTCGGCATGAGTCACCCCGTATTCTACGTATAAAAGTTGCAATTATTTTTCTAACTTACTTGGTGTCGAGTTGAACAGTCCGGCCGAGGGCGAACTGGGCAGCATATTCGACAGTTGGGCGCTGCTCGTCGGGGTCGCTCCACCGTAACCGTTCATGTTGCCCCCGTAGGAGCCGCCGTTGGAGGAATGGGGGGTCGAGGCGCTGGAGCAATAGCCGCCCCCTCGCGGCGACACGCTACTGCTCTGCGTTCTGCCGTACTCCTCTAAAAGAAAAACCCTACCGGTAACAATGTGGCGTCAGTACACAACCCAATTAAGAATACTACTTCTTTGAGTTTTAACAATTTTTTTTTTATCTTTTTTCAAAATTACATACAAATATCCACCACAATTATAATCAACGAATTTTTCATTATCCAAGAAAATTTATTGTAAAGTTTTTTAAATTTTGGTTGATTTCAAAATTGCAGATTCGAAGATAAAATAAAATCAAAACCAGTCCGCAGTAATTAATGTTCACATTGTCATTATTAATGCACCCAGGGCAGCCATCATTTTGACAAAAAAAAATCCCAAAAATGTGTTACTTGAAGTGATAAATCGATTTAAATTGACTTGAATTGATTAAACTGATAAGCTCCCGTCGGCAAGACGCTATAAGCTCCCGTCAGTAAGATGCGATAAGCCCCCATCGTTAAGTAATCAGTATAAGTAAAGGGTAATTAATTACTTCAATTTTTTTTAATGTTATTGCAACGAGAATATTTTTTTCAGTTTTCTCGAAAACTAGTATATACTTAAATTAGTATATTTTCGAAAACAAACGTATTTCGAAAGAATTTATTTAAAAAATTTAATCCTTTTGTAAAGATATTAAAAATTCCGAATATTACTAAAGAATCATTATTTCTTAATAATTATTCAAGTTCTCCACAAAAAAATCGTTGAAAACGCAGTTTCAAAAACCAAACTGATTTCAAAAGAATAGTCGCTTAAAAAATTGAAATTGATTTTTTTTTTGAAAATTGTTGCATTTTCAAAAACCAATCTGATTTTAAAAGAATAATCCTTTCTCAAGTGTTTTCTTAAGTATTTGTGTAATTTTATTTCTACAAGAAATATCTTTTATAAAATTTAATTAGTGCCACGTGGGAAAAATTAAAATTAAATTTTTTTTATTGAAAATTGGTGCATTTTAATAAACCAAACTGATTTCGAAAGAATAATCCTTTCTTGATTATTTTCTAATTTTTGTGTAATTTTATCTCTACAAGACACGTCTTTCAATTAAATTTTCCACATTGTAAAAATTAGAATTGAAAAAAAATATTGTTGGAAATCGGTGCATTTTCAAAAACCAAACTAATTTTGAAAGAATAATCTTTTCTCAATTGTTTTTAAGTTTTTGTGTAAATTTATTTCTACAAGGAATATTTTTTATAATTTTTTTTATTTTTGAAGGGCGCCACATGGAGAAAATTAAAATTGAAAAATCGGTGCATTTTCAAAAACCAAACTGATTTCAAAAGAATAATCCCTTAAAAAATTAAAACTGATTTTTTTTAATTGTTACATTTTCAAAAACCAATCTAATTAAAAAAAAAAGATTTTTGTGTATTTTTATTTCTACAGGAAATATTTTATAAAATTTTTGATGTAAGGGCGCCACGTGGGGAAAATTAAAACTGAATTTTTTTATTGAAAATCGGTGCATTTTCAAAAACCAAACTGATTTCAAAAGAATAATCCCTTAAAAAATTCAAACTGTTTTTTTTTTAATTGTTGCATTTTCAAAAACCAATCTAATTTAAAAATAAATCCTTTCTTGATTGTTTTTAAGATTTTTGTGTAATTTTATTTCTATAGGAAATATTTGATTAATTTTTTGATATAAGGGCGCCACATAGAGAAAATTAAAATTGAAAAAAATTTATTGAAAATCGGTGCATTTTCAAAAACCAAACTGATTTCAAAAGAATAATCCCTTAAAAAAATCAAACTGATTTTTTTTTTAATTGTTGCATTTTGAAAAACCAATCTAATTGAAAAAATCCTTTCTTAATTGTTTTTAAGATTTTTGTGTAATTTTATTTCTATAAGAAATATCTTTTATTAAATTTTTGATATGAATGTGCCACTTATTATTAAAATTGAAAAAAAATGATTGAACATTGGTGTATTTTCAAAAAACCAACTGATTTCGAAAGAATAATACTTTCTTGATTGTTTTTGTGTAATTATATATCTACAAGACATCTCTTTTGATTAAATTTTTCTTATAAGTTTTCCCACATAGGAAAAATTAGAATTAAAAAAACCATTGCATTTTCAAAAACCAAACTGATTTCAACAGAATAATCCCTTAAAAAATCAAAATTAAATATTTTTTTTGAAAATTGTTGCATTTTCAAAAACCAGTCTGATTTTAAAAGAATAATTCTTTATCAATTGTTTTTAAGTTGTGTGTGATTTTATCTCTGCAAAAAATATACCGGGTGTGGCACTTAAGACGCCTCGGACCATAGCTCCTTTACGATAAAAGCTATCGAAAAAAATCTAAGAACAAAGTGGTGCATAGTTACCGTCGCTATATTTTAAAAATATTTCTAATCATCAGTGGCGTGCCGTACTCCAGTGGCGTACCAAACTTATGTTTTTTTAATTGGAATGCCCTATTTTTTATTGCAGATTTGGAAAGTGCTCGACGAGTACTTATTTTTTTATCTAACATGTTATACCCTTCACTTTAGCGGTTTCGCTGTTATAACCCCTTCTTTCAAAATTGCGCCCCATTTTTGAGATTTTTTTGTAGAGAAACTAATTGACGCCGGCGCCTAAATTTTGAATTGAGGTACAGGTTAAGACCTCGTATACCTTCACATAATTTTTTTTCGGGTAATTTATGGAAAAAAAAATAATTTTTGATTGATCTTCGTATGTTGTCATTTTTTCCGAAAATTTCAAATGGCACCCCCCTAAAAAAATTACGGCGTTGTACAGCCAAAACTCTAAATTTTCAAAAATTATACATTGCATAACAAAATTTCGAAGAAAAAAGGAATTTCATCGCAAATGTCGGGAAACGTTTTCCGTTCCCAAGTGTGCCATGAGAAAACAAAAGATTGGTAAAAAACAACAAATATTTTTTTTTTTTTTTTCAAATACGTGTTGCATTTCGAAAACTAAAAATTTTAAAAATATCACCTTTGAAAATTGGTGTGTTTTTAAAAACAAAACTTACTTATTTTGAAAACACAATCCTTTCTCGATTGTTTTTAAGTTTTATGCGATTTTATCTCTGCAAAAAAATATTTTTTTATTATTTTTTTTTAAATACATGTTCCACATTTCCATAACTAAAAATTTTAAAAATATCGTAACTATTGAAAATCGGAGTATATTTAAAATCGATATTGCTTTCGAAAGAATCATCTTTTCTCAATTGTTTTTAAATTTTGTGTGATTTTATCTCTGCAAAAAATATTTTTTATAATTTTTTTCAAATACGTGTTCCACATTTCGAATTCTAAAAATTTAAAAAATATTGTAACTATTTCAAAAACCAAACTGATTTCGATAGAATATTCCTTTCTCAATTGTTTTTAAGTTCCTAAGTAATTTTATCTCTGCAAGAAATGTTTTCAATTAAATTTTTGATATAAGCGTTCCACATAAGGAAAAATAGAATTGAAAAAAACCAAACTGATTTCCAAAAAATAATCCTTTCTCAATTGTTTTTAAGTTTTGTGTGATTTTATCACTGCAAAAAATGTTTTTTATAATTTTTTTCAGATACATGTTCCACATTTCGAATTCTTAAAATTTAAAAAATATTAACTATTAACTATTTAAAATCGGTGCATTTTCAAAAACCAAACTGATTTCGTTAGAATAATCCTTTCTCAATTGTTTTTAAGTTTTATGTGATTTTATCTCTGCAAAAAATATTTTTATAATTTTTTTCAAGTACGCGTTCCACATTTCGGTAACTAAAAATTAAAAAAAATATATCGTAACTCTATTGAAAACTGGTGTATTTTCAAAAACAAAACTTATTTCGAGAGAACTACCCTTTTTACATCGTTTTGTCTAATTTTATCTCTGCAAAAAATATTTTTATCGTTTTTTCAAATACACGTTCCATATTTCGATAACTAAAAATAAAAAAAAAACATAACTCTATTGAAAATCGGTGTATATTTAAAATCGAGAGTCATCTTTTCTCAATTGTTTTTAAGTTTTGTGTGATTTTATCTCCAAAAAATATTTTTTATAATTTTTTTCAAATTTCGAATTCTACAAATTAAAAAAATATTGTAACTATTTAAAATCGGTGCATTTTCAAAAACCAAACTGATTTCGTTAGAATAATCCTTTCTCAATTGCTTTTAAGTTCCTAAGTAATTTTATCTCTGCAAGAAATGTTTTTAATTAAATTTTTGATATAAGTGTTCCGCATAAGGAAAATTAAAATTGAAAAAAATTCTTTGAAAATCGGTGCATTTTCAAAAATCAAACTGATTTCGAAAAAATAATCCTTTCTCAATTGTTTTTAAGTTTTGTGTGACTTTATCGCTGCAAAAAATATTTTTTATAATTTTTTTCAAAATATTTTTTTTAATTTTTTTTTACTGAAGTGTTTAACTTCACAAGAAAGAACATAATTAAACCTCCCAAACTGATTTTTTGAATTAATGACCTCTTTTAATTGTGCATAAGATATGAATAATTTTATATTCACGAGAAATTGAATTTTTTTCACCAGAAAAAAATATCTTTTGTATATTTGCAAAAACAAAAATCATTTTGAAAGAATAACAGCAGTTAATCAATCAACGTCTTCTTATGAAATTGGCAATAACATGTTTCTTTAAATCACTAATTGCCATACAACTTGGTGACAAAGCCATTATTCCAGCATAATTACATCCTACGTAACGATCGCACAATTCAAATTTAATTATAGCAATTAATAACAATCACTGGCCATACCACCAGCAACAACTTAAATTACCGAACGAACAGTGTCAACCGGAAATTATTGTAGGGGGCGCAGGTAAGCCCCCGGTCGTGGCCAACCTGGACGAAGATTCATTAAAGTCACGGAACCACAGAGCGGCGCGGGTCCTTCTCGAAAGTTTCATGGGGGGGAGGGGGGTAAATAATAGAGAGGATTTAAATGCCTACACCCTAATACATAAAGAATCATTTTTGGCGGTTTAAGAGCTTACCGAAGTAGTAATTGATTGGGGACGGCGGTGGAGAAGGAAAGTGTGTGTCTGTGTGTGTGTGTGGTGTTTGTGCGAGGCTCTGGCTACAAAGCGCACACAAATCCTCACATACGCACACCCGAGGACTAAGGACCGGGGGTTTAATGATTTTTGTGCCGAGGGTATTTACCCTCACTAATACCCTGTTTATGTAAATAATCAAAACGGGGAGTTTAAAGATTACTCGGGGGTCTTAGTCGGGTATTGTATTGTTAATAGGTTACAGGTTAGTGTGTCCAAATTAGTATCTTTATGGATTATTGCGTTTAACATAAACTTTATTGCTTCTGTATAGTTTAGGAATGCCAAATCCAGATTTAAGCTACTTTTGAGGCTCTTCAGTTCAGTTAAAACTTCACTTCGTGATACATTTTCAATTTCGATATAAACTATATACTACTGTTAAAGCTGTTATTTTAATCTTTGTGATCCGCTAAATGTTATATTTAGGTTAAATAATTCCACGTATATACATTATATTGGTAGCAACGTAAATGAGAAAAAAGCACTTAAGTTTTATAATAATAAATATAAATAAAAGTGGTATAAAAAAGTTTAGTGTTTTCTTTACATTCAAACTTATCACTTATTGAAACAACTTTATTACCAAAATTACATATTTTTTAGTTGTGTTTAAAGTTATTAATTTTGTTTCTTGTAAAAATTTGATTTTAAAATTTTGTACAAAAAAAATCAGACGTTTAAAGTTTAACTCGAATTTTAAGGAAAACTATCTAATGCAATGCTTTCACTTTTGCGAAATATAAAATTTAGGGCCCGTTTCAGTATTTGGAAAAACTATTGTGTCTGCCTACGCCCACTTATTTCTTGCAAACATCGCATTTTGAAATTTTTGTGCATTAAATTCAGACCATGTTTAAGTTGAACACGAATTTCTTGAAAAACTAGCTCATCAAGTGATTCTCTTTTTGCAAATTATCAAATTTTGGGATGTGCTAAGTATTTCGAAAAAGTTTTGAGCGCCTGCTTAATTTATTTCTTGGAAAAATCGTATTTTGAAATTTTTGTGCATTCAAGTCAGACCATATTTAAGTTGAATACGAGTTTCCTGAAAAAACAGCGGATGAAGTGATTTTCTTTTTGCAAATTATCAAATTTTGAGATAAGGGTTTTGAGTTTCCGTTTAATTTATTTCTTGTAAAATTTATACTTGGAAACTTTTGTGCATACTATTCCTACAATGTTTAAGTTGAACACGAATTACCTGAAAAACTAGGATTTTTAAATGTTTGTGCTTAAAGCTCAGATTAAGTTTTTGTAATAGACGAATTTCCTGGAAAATTAGTGCTCCGTGTTTTTTGTAAAGTATCAAATTTCAGACTGTTCTAAAAATTGTGAAAAATATTTGAGATTCTGCTTAATTTGTTTCTTGCAAAAATCGTATTTGGAAACTTTTGTCTATAAAATTCGGACGATGTTTAAGTTGAACATGAATTCCCTGAAAAATTAGCTGATGAAGTACATTCGTTTTTACAGCTTAATAAATCTGGGACTGTTAAGAATTTTGAAAGAGTTTTGAGTTTCTGCTTAATTTTTTCTCTCGTAAAAATAGAGTTTTGAAATTTTTAGCTAATAAAGTGTTTTGCTTTGACAGATTATAAAATTTTGGCCTATTCTGAATAGTTTCAAAAAGTTTCTGGTGCCTGCCTACTTTGCTTCTTGTGAAAATCCAGTTTTAAAATTTTTGCGTTCATAATACGAAAGACGCAAATTTCCAGGAAAATAGCCCCCAATTGCTTTTGTTTTGTTGTCGATTATTAAATTTAGGACTACCTAATTATCGTAGACCATTCAAGTATACTTTCTTATTCATCAGAAAAACGAGAGAAATTGATCGGCCGTAGCGGCTAAACGAAAACTCCAAATTGAACGCGGTTTTCAAATCTGTGCTCCACGTACGTCAATCAGTCGAATTCAATTACATTTGGTCATTTTTAATTTTTGAAGAAAACTTGAAAATGTACACGAGTAAAGCCTTTAGAACTTTTGCTCAAAAAATGCAACTTTTTTAAAAATTATCGTAGACCATTGAAATATACCTTCTTTTTCATCAGAAAAACGAGAGAATATGAATTTCAGCTATCCTCAATAGCAAAAAAATTAGTCAGTCACCATGAGCATTTTAGAAAATTAAAAAAAATAATTGATTTTTCAGACTTTGATCAGCTGTAGCGGCTAAACGAAATCTCCAAATTGAACGCGGTTTGCAAATCTGAGCTCCTCGTACATTAATTAGTCGGATTAGAGATTTTTAATTTTTGACGAAAACATGAAAAAATACAGTATTGGAACTTTTGTAAAAAAATGCAACTTTCTTAATAATCATCGTAGACTATTAAAGTATACCTTCTTTTTCATCAGAAAAACGAGAGAAATTAATTGGCGTTAAAAAATTTCAGCCATCTTCAATCGCAAAAAAATTAGCGTGTCACCATGAACATTATAGAAAATTTTCAAAAAAAAATCGACTGTAGCGGCTAAACGAAATCTCCAAATTGAACGCGGTTTGCATATCTGAGCTCCTCGTACGTTAATTAGTCGGATTCAATTAAAATTGGCGAATTAAAATTTTTGACGAAAACCTGAAAAACTGAAGGGTCCCCCCTTCTTACTTTTGCCCAAAAATTGGCTTTGAAATCTTTTCCTGAAGAAACCAATGGTTCGATTCGGAATTTCTAGACATCACTGGAAAGATCCCTTCAAGACGCTTCGGAAAATGTACTTTCGTAAGAACAAATGTCAATTTGAAGTCCGTGACGCTCCAGCAAAGAAAACTCGAAAATGAAAAAAATCGAAAAAATCAACTTTTTTAATAATCATCGTAGACCCTTATGTAATACCTGTTTCTTTATCATAAGAACGAGCGTAATGGATTAGCGCTAAAAAATTTAATCTAGGAAATAAATGCTAAAAAATTGGCAAGTCACCATGAACTTATTAGAAAATTAAAAAAAGTCTATTTTTCTGACTTTGATCGGCAGTAGCGGCTAAAGGAAAACTCTAAATTGAACGCGGTTTTGAAATCTGTGCTCCTTATATGTAAATCAGTCGAATTCAATTAAATTTGGTGATTTTTAATTTTTGACGAAAACTTGAAAATGTACACAAGTAAAGCCTTTGAAACTTTTGCTCAAAAAATGCAACTTTTTTAATAATTATCGTAGACCATTGATCTTTTTGGCGATAAAAAATTTCAGCAATCTTCAATAGCAAGAAAATTAGCGTGTCACCATGAACATTAAGACAAATTTAAAAAAATCGACTTTTTAGACTTAAATTTCGTGATTTTTAATTTTTGATGAAAACTTGAAAATGTAAACAAGTAAAGCCCTTGGAACTTTTGCTCAAGAATGCAACTTTTTGAATACCTAATTTAGGTATTTAAAAAATAGTTCTAATCTCTGCCCATTTTGCTTCCTATAAAAATACGTTTTGAAATGTTAATTAAATAGTTCAAATCATGTTTATGTTGACCGCAAACTTTTAGGCTTTTAGGAAAACTAGCTTGTTGAGTGCTTTCGTTTGTTGCAGATTATCAAATTTTTGACTATTTTGAATATTTCCAAAACATGGATCTAGTAAGTACCTACTTTGTTTGTTGTTAAAATCGGACTTTAAAATGTTTGTGCATTAAATTCAGATGGTGTATAAATTTCTAGTTGTTCAAGTGCTTCTGCAGTTTACAGATTATCAGATTTTGGACTATTTTGAGCGCTTAATTTTTTTTAAATCGTAGAAATTATTGCACCAAAAATTCACACCATGTTAAAGTTAAACGAGAATGGATATGGCAATTATTAATGGACCATTTGATAAATTTGGAGCTTTTGAAACTAATTATTGAACTGTTTTTTTTTTACAATTTTTCAAATCATTGAAAGCATGTTTTATTCGCCCGGTTCGAACTTAAACTACTGCCGCTTTTCCACTTAGGAAATAGCAATTGCTTTTATGAGGAATTAGAAATGCATAACAGCGTTGCTGATCTTTAGTTTTGGGCTAATTTCGTGGAAGATTAATTTTTCGTCTTTATAATCTATTTTTTGTATCTTTAACGTAACAAGGAAAGGACAATTCTTTTTCTGAGAAATACACTTATTTTTATGAACTATGAAATTTTGAAGAAAATTTTCAAATTGTGGAATGCGTTTTTCAATAAGTGTTGAATGCATTTTTGGTTTTTCCGATTCTTGTTTATATCGTTACCGTTTCTTGCATCTAGGATATGGATATGTTTATTATTATTATCGCATTTTTTAATGGGAAATTAAAATAGATTTTACGCAGTTGTGGTTAATTTATTCGTGTTTTTAAAATTCTTGAAAACGTATTTTTTGTTTTCACAGATCAAATTTTAATTTATCCGTTTTTTACCTAAAATATGGTAATTGTTATTATGCAAAATAAAAATGCGAAACTTCAGTTTTTGAATCCAATTTTTTGATTGATTAATATTTTCCCATTTTTTCAATCGTTGAATTCATTTTTAATTTTCCTAGTTCGAATTGTTGTCGTTTTTTTTTCACTCAGGATGTGGCAATCGATTTTTATATGACAAATTAGAAGTGCATTATTTGTTATAGATTTTGAGATTTTAAAGCCTCGTTATTAATTGATCATTTTTTGACAACTTTTAAAATCGTAGAATGCATTTTTCGTTTTTCCAGTTTTATTCTTAAATTGTTGCCCTTTTGGTGTATGCGCCGGGAAATCCGGGACTGGAAATTAATTACTAATTTCTCGTTGATAGATTATTGCCGCATACCAAGTAGAAATAAAGCGTCAATAATCCAAATTTGAAATGAAGAAATTGAAAATAGATTCAACGATTATAAGAATTGGTAAAAATCAATCAATCTAAAAATTAGCTTGCAATGCTTAAGTTGAATAAAACTTTGTGTTTTTAGTTTCCCATAAAAATAATGAGAAATTAGAAATGCATGCATCTTAAGCTTTTTAAGCTAATTTTTAGATTCATTGATTTTTACCAATAAAAAATCGTTGAATTTATTTTCAATTTTTCAGTTCAAATTTGGATTGTTGATGCTTTATTTTTACCTTGTATGCGACAATAATCTAACAACGAGAAGTTAGATAAGAATTTCCAGCCCAGAATTTCCACCAAACAGACGATGCGATTTTAAATTTTATTTATGCCGCGCTTTTCTGGTAATAATAAACGTTTATTGTACTTATTAAATACATAATACATAATAAATAATAAATACAAAATTTTATTTATGCCGCGCTTTTCTGGTAATAATAAACGTTTATTGTACTTATTAAATACATAATAAATAATAAATACAATGGCCATCGACCGAAGTCCTTCAGCCATTTCTGGTAATTTATTTAACAAATACAAACTATCAATGTCGACAATGTTAAGAATTTTTTGTATATCAAGCAGTTTATTGATCCGTGGCTGGCGCATAAAAAATAATAAGTCTGAAAGGGCGCTAAAAAAATTTATTTTTATTTATGTAGAGCCTTTCTGCAAGTATATTTAACAAATACAGATTGTCAAAGAAACCGTGAAAATGTTAAGAATTTTTTTTTTATTCATCTTGCAGCTTATTGATCTGTACTTAAAAATTCATAAGGCTTCTTTAAGTGCCAGTCATGGAGCAATGACCTGCTTGACATAAAACAAATATTTCTTAACATTTGCTCAGTTTTTTTTTATGATTAATTTTCGTTAAATATACTTTCCAGAAAGGCACCGCATAAATAAAATCAATTTTTTTTTTAGCACCATTTGTTTATGCCAACCACTCATCAATTGCCGTATCGTCAAATGACTAATGAAAAAATTTTCAAGAAAGAAATTAAGAAATTATTAATTGAAATAGAACCATATACGGTACATGAATATTTTGCATATTTTTAGGGTAATTTGTGCATTGCCATATATATTGACTTTTTCTTATTTATGTACTTACTAATATTCTTGTAATATTTGTCTGTAAATCCTTAAGAAATAAACATTGTTATTATTATTAATGATATATTCAATGTTAAAAAATATGATTTTAACATTTCTACGGTTTTCGACAATATGTATTTGTTAAGTTTACTTTCAGGAAAGCACTGTATAAATATAATTAAAAATTCGCTACGCTCTTTTGGTGCATGCGCCGGGCAAACCAGTGACTGAACATTTCTCGTTGGTTGGATTATGTCACCCTAACATGGTCTCGTGAATGGAATGTAGGGAACTTTTAAAACTGATAATATTTTATCTTTAAGTATTATTGGTGGTGGATATTTGGTGGTCAGTGCCTAATTCAATCAAGCCCCAGAAATTTGGGCGGTGGAAGTTGGATTGACGATTAGGCGCGGCGAGAACTCGAGAATTGAATTAACACTGACCACGACACTAAGTATAAAACAAGGAAGGACAAGCACCTTCTGTCCACTGACCGTTTCCGCTGTCCTGCACGCTGACCGCCAGTTGCCCCGTATACGTGTTGAAGCTCGTCGCCATACCATTATTGCCCATCGTGGGCGACCGAGGGCCGGAAAGGGACAACTGATTATTCCTCGGCATCGTGTACAGCGCTTCCGCCAAATCTGCCGCTCGTTTTAAAATTATTTCCTTGAAAGAAACAAAAATCAAATATTATTGTCAACATCTCCTGCGATCGCGCTCTTGAGATTTTTTGTCGATAAAGACAAGTGCTGTGGGGTAAGTAAACCACGTGTGTTGAGAATTTTCACAAATGTGAAACACTGCGACATATGTTTCGCCACACAGTGGCTTCATCAGGCAGATGATTAATCATTTAATTTGTGAAAATTCTCAACACACGTGTTTTACTTACGACATACAAGGTGTCTAAAAAAGACACCACCAAAATGATATGGTGTATTCCTGAGACAAAAAACAAGCAAATTAACTAAATTTATCTATATGAAAAATTACATACTTTCCAAGATACAGCAAGTCAAAGTTTTAGATTTTTAAATTGTTTTAATCTATATCTCGAAAATGGCAGATGAGAATGATTTGATTATTTTTTTCTGACAACTACATTAGGTGTACTACATTGTTTAAAAATTTCAAGAAATTTCTTCAAGTACAAAGGTGCTCCTGAGGACATGCTGTTTACATTATTACATAGAACTTTTTTGTTCTTCACATTTTTTACGATTCAATATTTTTTTCAATGCAACTCGTCACTTTTAAGGAATTTATAACTCTTAAAGTTTTTTTGTTTACGTCTTATTTTTAACAAAAAAAAATAAAAAAGAACTTATTGTTTGGAAAATTTCGTGTTAAAAAATGAAATAATCTAAGTAAGCGGGTGTCAATTCGTTGAAAACGTGTGTCAGTACAATTAAAACTTTCAATTCAAGTAAAACTGGTTAACACGTTGAGTGGTGGTGACCGAAGTATCGCCGGTGGTTGAAGCGCATCGACGCAACGCGCGGGCGCATACAATGTGTACTGTGATTTTTTTTTTATGAGGGTCATTTTGAACAATTTTTGTAATTTGTTAAATAATTTGATATGTTAAAATAAAAGCAGTTTTTGGATTATAGTTATTTTTAAGACTTTTCTTGCAGGACGAGCGCAATTAAACAATGAACAATAAGTTCTTTTTTATTTTTTTTTGTTAAAAATAGGGCGTAAACAAAAAAACTTTAAGAGTTATAAATTCTTTAAAAGTGATGAGTTGCATTGAAAAAAATATTAAATCGTAAAAAATATGAAGAACAAAAAAGTTCTTTGTAATAATGTAAACAGCATGTCCTCTGGAGCACCTTTGTACTTGAAGAAATTTCTTGAAATTTTCAAACAATGTAGTACACCTAATGCAGTTGTCAGAAAAAAATAAACAAATCATTCTCATCTGCCCTTTTCGAGATATAGATTAAAATATTTTAAAAATCTTAAACTTTGACTTGCTGTATCTTGGTATGTAATTTTTCATATAGATACATTTAGTTAATTAGCTCTTTTTTTGTCTCAGGAATACACCATATCATTTTGGTGGTGTCTTTTTTAGACACCTTGTATATCATGGAATTTCACCAAGTAACAGCCTCATCAATCCAATATTTAAGATATGTGCTGTTTGGAATTTTTCTACTTCTTGGAATTCAAAGGTTTAAAGACTTTTACTTAACAGGTTGAATATTCATATATTCAGGTTGCATTTCGTTTTCTTGTATTTATCTAATGCTTTCTGCAACAAGTAAAGTTGTTTCTAATTTGTTTACTTTTACTTACCTTTGGCAGTTTTTCTGGATCGCCTGGATGCCGAGGTATGAGCTTCTGCAGCCGCTGGAATCCGTAGTCTATCGTGGGTTCGTTGAGAGCTGCTGAGCGGAATTATTCAGATTAGTGGCGGGTCACGTTCTTTTATTTATTTTTTTTCTCATCCCTCGTGAGGATCGGCAGGGGAGGGGGGGGGGGGCGAGAGACGTGCTGTTGTTATTACGAATTTTGTATACTCACAGACGTAGACGAACCGTCCGGGCGCCCCTTTGCAGAACTGCTTTGATTTATATGATAATGTGACTTCGACGACGCCGGGGATGTGTCGCGGCGGCGTCTGGACCCTGATCGCGTGCGGCGTTATCAACTAATGATGGAATAGAAGAAAAAATGTTAATTATTACAGATCCGCATTTGTATTCAGCACCGATACATCTCCGGGTTCCGTTAAAGGTGTTGGGAATAAGTTGATAAATTACCTCGCTCCAGACCAGCATGGTGCCGAAGACCACCTGGAGGCCGTCGAAGAAGTTGTCGCCGACGATGATGACCGTGGAGCCGCCCGACGTCCATCCTTCGCTAGGGCTTATTGCTTTTATGCAGGGGGTAGCTACGGGCAATGGAGGGTAAAGACCTAAAATGTAATTACATTATTCATCTCCCGTAGGTGCAACGTGATTTTCTAACTAAGTGCGAAACACAACGCCTTTGGTGAAGTCAGTAATACGACGGGTGTGAACTTAGCATAGATTTCAGCAATAGATTTTTTGCCACAAAAATGTACATTTTCCAAAAACCTTCTATAAGCAGGGTGGGGTTACTACTAAAGAATACACATGAACCTCCCCCGCCCCAAAATTTCAACCCCCTACAATTTTTCACACTATATAAAAAAATCTCCTTTTTCGCTAACTTCGATGACCGATAAGAAAATGCTGAAAACATGTAATTATTCTACATACTTAGAACTACTAATACAAAAAATAAACAAAACGTTCCGGCCCCTACATTTTCGGAGAGTGTGTCGAATTGTTTATTTTTTTTCAAAGTGATCGAGGGGCCGGCACGTTATTTTTATTTCTCCATTTGTTAGGCCTGTATGTCTAGATTGTTTATAAATTTTTAACTTTTTTATGGCGGTCATCGAACTTTGAAAAAAACTTCAGTTAATGTGACGGCGCATACATTTTCGGAGAGTGTGTCGGATTGTTTATTTTTTTTCAAAGTGATCAAGGGGCCTCCACGTTTTTTTTATTTCTCCTTTTGTTAGGCCTGTATGTCCAGATTGTTTATAAATTTTTAACTTTTTTTATGGCGGTCATCGAACTTTGAAAAAAACTTCAGTTAATGTGACGGCGCATACATTTTCAGAGAGTGTGTCGGATTATTTATTTTTTTTCAAAGTGATCAAGGGGCCGGCACGTTTTTTTATTTCTCCTGTTGTTAGGTCTGTATGTCTAGATTATTTATAAATTTTTAACTTTTTTATAGCGGTCATCAAACTTTGAAAAAAACTTCAGTTAATGTGACGGCGCACTCATTTTCGGAGAGTGTGTCGGATTATTTTTTTTTTCAAAGTGATCAAGGGGCCGGCACGTTCTTTTTATTTCTCCTGTTGTTAGGCCTGTATGTCTAGATTGTTTATAATTTTTTAACTTTTTTATGGCGGTTATCGAACTTTGAAAAAAACTTCAGTTAATGTGACGGCGCATACATTTTCGGAGAGTGTGTCGGATTGTTTATTTTTTTTCAAAGTGATCAAGGGGCCTCCACGTTTTTTTTATTTCTCCTTTTGTTAGGCCTGTATGTCCAGATTGTTTATAAATTTTTAACTTTTTTTATGGCGGTCATCGAACTTTGAAAAAAACTTCAGTTAATGTGACGGCGCATACATTTTCGGAGAGTGTGTCGGATTGTTTATTTTTTTTCAAAGTGATCAAGGGGCCTCCACGTTTTTTTTATTTCTCCTTTTGTTAGGCCTGTATGTCTAGATTGTTTATAAATTTTTAACTTTTTTTATGGCGGTCATCGAACTTTGAAAAAAACTTCAGTTAATGTGACGGCGCATACATTTTCGGAGAGTGTGTCGGATTGTTTATTTTTTTTCAAAGTGATCAAGGGGCCTCCACGTTTTTTTTATTTCTCCTTTTGTTAGGCCTGTATGTCTAGATTGTTTATAAATTTTTAACTTTTTTTATGGCGGTCATCGAACTTTGAAAAAAACTTCAGTTAATGTGACGGCGCATACATTTTCGGAGAGTGTGTCGGATTATTTATTTTTTTTCAAAGTGATCAAGGGGCCGGCACGTTTTTTTATTTCTCCTGTTGTTAGGTCTGTATGTCTAGATTATTTATAAATTTTTAACTTTTTTATAGCGGTCATCAAACTTTGAAAAAAACTTCAGTTAATGTGACGGCGCACTCATTTTCGGAGAGTGTGTCGGATTATTTTTTTTTTCAAAGTGATCAAGGGGCCGGCACGTTCTTTTTATTTCTCCTGTTGTTAGGCCTGTATGTCTAGATTGTTTATAATTTTTTAACTTTTTTATGGCGGTTATCGAACTTTGAAAAAAACTTCAGTTAATGTGACGGCGCATACATTTTCGGAGAGTGTGTCGGATTGTTTATTTTTTTTCAAAGTGATCAAGGGGCCTCCACGTTTTTTTTATTTCTCCTTTTGTTAGGCCTGTATGTCCAGATTGTTTATAAATTTTTAACTTTTTTTATGGCGGTCATCGAACTTTGAAAAAAACTTCAGTTAATGTGACGGCGCATACATTTTCGGAGAGTGTGTCGGATTGTTTATTTTTTTTCAAAGTGATCAAGGGGCCTCCACGTTTTTTTTATTTCTCCTTTTGTTAGGCCTGTATGTCTAGATTGTTTATAAATTTTTAACTTTTTTTATGGCGGTCATCGAACTTTGAAAAAAACTTCAGTTAATGTGACGGCGCATACATTTTCGGAGAGTGTGTCGGATTGTTTATTTTTTTTCAAAGTGATCAAGGGGCCTCCACGTTTTTTTTATTTCTCCTTTTGTTAGGCCTGTATGTCTAGATTGTTTATAAATTTTTAACTTTTTTTATGGCGGTCATCGAACTTTGAAAAAAACTTCAGTTAATGTGACGGCGCATACATTTTCGGAGAGTGTGTCGGATTGTTTATTTTTTTTCAAAGTGATCAAGGGGCCGGCACGTTATTTTTATTTCTCCTGTTGTTAGGCCTGTATGTCTAGATTGTTTATAAATTTTTAAGTTTTTTATGGCGGTTATCCAACTTTGAAAAAAACTTCAGTTAATGTGACGGCGCATACATTTTCGGAGAGTGTGTCGGATTGTTTATTTTTTTTCAAAGTGATCAAGGGGCCGGCACTTTTTTTTTTATTTCTCCTGTTGTTAGGCCTGTATGTCTAGATTGTTTATAAATTTTTAACTTTTTTATGGCGGTCATCGAACTTTGAAAAAAACTTCAGTTAATGTGACGGCGCATACATTTTCGGAGAGTGTGTCGAATTGTTTATTTTTTTTCAAAGTGATGAAGGAGCCGGCACATTGTTTCTATTTCTCCATTTGTTAGGCCTGTATATCTAGATTGCTTATAAATGTTTAACTTTTTTATGGCGGTCATCGAACTTTGAAAAAACTTCAGTTAATATGACGGCGTATACATTTACGGAGAGTGTGTCGAATTGTTTATTTTTTTCAAAGTGATCAAGGGGCCGGCACGTTTTTTTTATTTCTTCATTTGTTAGGCCTGTATATCTTGATTGTTTATACATTTTTCACTTTTTTATGGCGGTCACCGAACTTTGAAAAAAACTTCAGTTAATGTGACGGCGCATACATTTTCGGAGAGTGTGTCGGATTTTTTTTTTTTTCAAAGTGATCAAGGGGCCGGCACGTTTTTTTTTATTTCTCCTGTTGTTAGGCCTGCATATCTAGATTGTTTTTGAATTTTTAACTTTTTTATGGCGGTCATCGAACTTTGAAAAAAACTTCAGTTAATGTGACGGTGCATACATTTTCGGAAAGTGTGTCGGATTTTTTTTTTTCAAAGTGATCAAGGGGCCGGCACGTTTTTTTTATTTCTCCTGATGTTAGGCCTGTATATCTAAATTGTTTTTGAATTTTTAACTTTTTTATGGCGTAAAAAACGTTAGTAAGTGTGCCCGCGCACCTCTTCACGTTGCATGGGGCGGACAAGTTTTTAATTTTTTTAAAGTGATCTAGGGCCCGGAACATTTTTTTTTATTTTTTGTATTAGTACGTCTAAGTATGTAGAATAGTTGCATGTTTTCAGCATTTTCTTATCGGTCATCGAAGTTAGCGAAAAAAGAGATTTTTTTTTATGTGGTGTGAAAAATTGTAGGGGGTTGAAATTTTGTGGTGGGGGAGGTTCATGTGTATTCTTTAGTAGTAATCCCACCCTGCTTGAAGAAGGTTTTTGGAAAATGTACATTTTTATGGCAAAAAATGAATTTTAAAATCTATTGCTAAGTTCACACCCGTAGTAATACGTCCTGGTGGCCTCATTCATTCAATTATCATCAAATAGGGAAGCACTAGTTTTTGAAAGTCTTTATTTGTATATATTTCATAAAACTATTCCTAATAGATAATCAGCCTGGAAATCTTTCAGACCCATTCCCACAGGCTGATGTTCCAATACAATTCCTGCTTAACTTCTTAACCAATAAATTAAGAAACGCCTCCGTAAACTTTATTGTATTTTCAAGACTACCACATGAAAGCATTGTTTCTATCAGAGTCGCCTTTGGTGAGGTCAGTAATACGTCCTGGTGGCCTCATGGACTATTCATCAAATGGGAAGTATTAGTTTTTCGAAAGTTGATGCGGAAGACAACTGAATTAGTGAGGGTCGGTAAAGTGTGGGCGGAAAATCCGGCGCGCGGGATTTTTCAAGAAAAAAGATTAAGATAAAGGGAATAAAGTAGAACAAAGTGAGATATTAACAAAGTGAGGCATGGCTTGTTCCGCGACGAGCGGATAATATAGAGCCGCGCTAGGGTGAGAGATATCGCGTCCTTGGGACGGGGATGCCGTAGGGTGTGCAGGGCGCGGGGGGGGGGGGGGAGCTGGGGGGCAAATCTCGAGAACGAACGTATAATAAAGATAGAAGGAGAAAGTGAATAAGAAAGAAGATTAAAGGAGTCGTAAGAAAGTGTAGGCGCGCGCTATACTACACTGTTTCCGCTTCCTTCCTCCAGTGAACTGAATCGGGAGCCAATTTCACAAAGTTTTGGATCCGCCATGGGTCCGCATACAAACGAGATGTTTCCGCGAAGCGCGCTGCAGAACACTGGCGTACCGTGGGATTGGGCCGAGGGGGGCCGCGGCGCATACCAATGAGCCAGATGATTTGTGGCTAATATCTCACCGGTGCCGTCACTTCTCCATCACCGGCCGCATGCGATTTTCCTTCCTTCTACGTTTCTGGGGGGGAATTTCTCTCTGTCTCTCACACACACACACTTATAACACACCTGCATGCACGAGCACGGAACACATGAATAAGTAGTAGTAAAAAAAGGTTAACATACTGTTTACATAACTACCTTCGGCCGGGTCCAGGCGCTTCGCTCTTCTGCCGTGCTTGGAGTTATTGTGGACGAACATGTTGTCCGAGATGGCCAGGAGGGGACCATCCACGGATACCTGCGTCGCTATGACGACCTGGAAATATAATTGACTTGAAACGGAATATACGGACGGATCGAATCGGACCTGTTTAATAATCTAGCTCAAGTAACGAACACATGATTTTTCGTTCATTTCTGGTGAACGAATAATAATTTTCACGGTAGTAGATATGGTTCTTATTGACGTAAAGTAATTATTTTTCAAAAAAAAAAAATTGTTCTACCAATTTTCACCAACTGAAAATCAATCACCAATTAACATGAGGCCTTACGAGAAGCGAATACCGAGACCCTGCAGATTGAGGCTGACGGACAGCAACTTGTTAAAATAAAGAAATTTCAGTTCGTGGATACGATAGATGATTGGAAATAAAAGTAGTGGATTCTAGAAGAATGCAGCTATAAAGTAATGTCATATCATCCATATATCTCTTGTGAGACCCCGCCAAAAAATTCCCAAAATTGAGCAAAATTTTTGGCCAATTTTCTACTGCCCGCTTTGAGAGCGAGAAACGAGAAAACTGCAAGTACGATTCGGCTGAAAATTTAGCCACGTATTTCCAGTTCTTTTATCAACATTTTGATGTACATAACAAGTCATTTGGCCATTTCATGATTTTTGACCATTTTTCCACACCATTAGTCAGGAAAAAAATAAGAAAAATGTTGGGTCTTAGAAAAATCTGAAAAAATTCATGATGGCTTTTATTGACTAGAAAACGCGCGTAGTGTAATTATTTTTCCGAAAAAAAAATTTATTCTACCATTTTTCACCAACTGAAAATTAACATGTGGCCTTACGGGAAGCGAACAACGAGACCCTGCAGATTGATGCTGACGGACAGCGGCTTGTTAAAATAAAGAAATTTCGGTTCGTGGATACGATAGAAGGTTGGAAATAGAAGTGGTGGATTCTAGAAGAATGCAGCTATAAACTAATGTTATATCATCCATATCTGTCTTGTGAGACCACACCAAAAAATTCCCAAAATTGAGCAACATTTTTGGCCAACTTTCTAGTGCCCGCTTTGAGAGCGAGAAACGAGAAAACTGCAAGTACGATTCGGCTGAAAATTTAACCACGTGTTCCCAGTTTCTTTATGAACATTTTGATGTACATAACAAGTCATTTGGCCATTTCATGATTTTTGACCATTTTTCCATACCATTAGTCAGGAAAAATATAAGAAAAATGTTGGGTCTTGAAAAAATCTAACAAAATTCATGATGGCTTTTAATGACTAGAAAAAGCGAGTAGAGTAATTATTTTTCCGAAAAAAAAATTTGTTCTACCATTTTTCACGAACCGAAAATTAACATGTGGCCTTACGGGAAGCGAATACCGAGACCCTGCAGATTGATGCTGATGGACAGCAACTTGTTAAAATAAAGAAATTTCGGTTCGTGGATACGATAGATGATTGGAAATAAAAGTAGCGGATTCTAGAAGAATGCAGTTATAAAGTAATGTCATATCATCCATATATCTCTTGTGAGACCCCGCCAAAAAATTCCCAAAATTGAGCAAAATTTTTGGCCAACTTTCTAGTGCCCGCTTTGAGAGCGAGAAACGAGAAAACTGCAAGTACGATTCGGCTGAAAATTTAACCACGTATTCCCAGTTCTTTTATGAAAATTTTGATGTACATAACAAGTCATTTGGCCATTTCATGATTTTTGACCATTTTTCCATACCATTAGTCAGGAAAAAAAGAGGAAAAATGTTGGGTCTTAGAAAAATCTGAAAAAATTCATGATGGCTTTTAATGACTAGAAAAAGCGCGTAGAGTAATTATTTTTCCGAAAAAAAAATTTGTTCTACCATTTTTCACCAACCGAAAATTAACATGTGGCCTTACGGGAAGCGAATACCGAGACCCTGCAGATTGAGGCTGACGGACAGCAACTTGTTAAAATAAAGAAATTTCGGTTCGTGGATACGATAGATGATTGGAAATAAAAGTAGTGGATTCTAGAAGAATGCAGCTATAAAGTAGTGTCATATCATTCATATATCTCTTGTGAGACCCCGCCAAAAAATTCTCAAAATTGAGCAAAATTTTTGGCCAACTTTCTAGTGCCCGCTTTGAGAGTGAGAAACGAGAAAACTGCAAGTACGATTCGGCTGAAAATTTAACCACGTATTCCCAGTTCTTTTATGAACATTTTGATGTACATAACATATCATTTAGCCATTTCATGATTTTTGATCATTTTTCCATACGAAAAAAATTAGAAAAATGTTGGGTCTGAGAAAAATCTGAAAAAATTCATGATGGCTTTTAATGACTAGAAAAAGCGCGTAGAGTAATTATTTTTCCGAAAAAAAAATTTGTTCTACCATTTTTCACCAACCGAAAATTAACATGTGGCCTTACGGGAAGCGAATACCGAGACCCTGCAGATTGAGGCTGACGGACAGCAATATGTTAAAATAAAGAAATTTCGGTTCGTGGATACGATAGATGATTGGAAATAAAAGTAGTGGATTCTAGAAGAATGCAGCTATAAAGTTATGTCATATTATCAATATCTATTCTGTAAGACCACGCCAAAAAATTCCCAAAATTGAGCAACATTTTTGGCCAACTTTCTAGTGCCCGCTTTGAGAGCGAGAAACGAGAAAACTGCAAGTACAATTCGGCTGAAAATTTAGCCACGTGTTCCCAGTTTCTTTATGAACATTTTGATGTACATAACAAGTCATTTGGCCATTTTATGATTTTCGACCATTTTTCCATACATTTGGTCAGGAAAAAAAGAGGAAAAATGTTGGGTCTTAGAAAAATCTGTTTTCAAATCTGTGCTCCTTGTGTGCAAATTAGTCGGATTCAGTTGAAATTGGCGATTTCTATGCATCACTGGAAAGATCCCTTCAATGTACTTTCGCAAGAACAAATGTCAATTTCGATCCCGTGACGCGGTAGCAAAGAAAACTCGAGAATTGAAAAAATCGAAAAAATTAACTTTTTTAATAATTATCGTAGACCATTGAAGTATACATTTTCATCAGAAAAACGAGAGAAATTGATTGGCGTTAAAAAATTTCAGCCATCTTCAATAGCAAAAAAATAGCGTGTCACCATGAACATTTTCAAAAAAAGTCGATTTTTCAGACTTTGATCGGCCGTAGCGGCTAAACGAAAACTCCAAATTGAACGCGGTTTTCAAATATGTGCTCCTTGTATGGTAATTAGTAGGGTTCAATTAAAATTGTCGATTTAAAATTTTTGACAAAAACCTGAAAAACTACCCTAGACGCAGCCAGACACACAGATAGACACACGGACACACACAATTTTTATAACGATCGCAATACTTTCATGAACATCATAGGTTCTGGTAGATTATTTGATAGTTGTTATAAGTTTGGTAATAGTATATTACCAAAAATGAAATAATTATTTTAATTGTAAATAAAAATCAAACGTGGTTTTGGGTGATTTGCGCATGATCCGTTCATTCCCGGCGAGCAGCTCCCGCCGAACGGACCGTCATTTATGAATGAGACGCGAGCCGGAGAGTTCGAAGAAAGCGCCTCTCGCACTCGCACCCGCACACACAGCCAGCCATTTTGCGGTTCAAGGTGGCGGCGGCTATGCATCGCAAGACAGACTCCTCCCTCGGGACGCCGTCCCCGGTCCCTGGGGAGGCCCCTCGCCCCCGCGATACACACGCGTTCCCATGGGAACCGCTCCGGATGATGACGGCGGAGCGTCCAGTAGGCGGCGGCGTTCGATACGGCCGCTTGAAATACGGTCATCGACCATTGCGAAATACTGCACCGGACCTCGTGAACAATTCACTTGGCCTTTACGTCTTTTCCTGCGGAGGAGGCGCCTCCGCCGCCGCCCCGACTAATGGCTTCATAAATTCAATATTTAACGCGGCTGAAACTTCAATATGAATGGGCACTTGGCAAGGTAGTTTTCAGCTGCCGTAGAAATTGGATATAAAGAGGCTCACCCTCTCTCATCCTCCTCCGACCTCCGCCGCTCCTGCCCGCGGATGAGATCAGGGGAAATAAATGAGACTCGCAAGCCACGGTATACCTTATAGTTCTTACATCCTCAATCCTGCTCTTGACAAAGAGAAAATAAAATCTTTTCTATTCCATCCCTCCACCGTCGGTAAATCCCCGCAGCGCGCAGTTCCTGTATGGAAATTGAAATAAATGGCAGAGCACTGTGCCGCTCCATTGCTACGTAATTGGGAACTGCCTTCAACGATGTAGAACGCGCAACTACAATATCATAACAATACAGTTCGTATTCTGCACCAACGCGCCTAAAGCATTATACACTTCCCCCGATAACATCTCCAGAACACCGATTAGCTCGCAACAACAAAACAAACTAAGGACAGTTTACCTTCCGAGAACAAAAAACCCCATCATCGATCCGAGCGATCCCGCTTTAACGCTCCGGCGGAAATCATCGAAAATCTTAGAACAAAAACTCCATCCCCCCTCCGTTGTTCTTAATGTCCTGTATCTCCCCCCGTTTCCTTACACTTCCCCATTTTTAATCAGGCGGCGCGGGCCTCGACTAATTCCCGGAGTTTAACTTCGCCTCTCCCGTAACAGCTAATTGGTGCGCCCCTGAGATTACATTAAGAGCAACACGGTCTCTCCCGGAGACATTTATTTTTACAGGGCCTTTAATTTCATTCTGTTTAACTCGAGCGCCATTAATATGCAACAGGATGAAGCTAAAAAAAAAGAAGAAAACGATGCACCCTTCCTCCATTCCCTCCTTCGCACTGTCAATACGGATATTCGGTCTCTCGGGTTAATTAATTAGTCGGAAAGTTGGCGCGCGGTAATTTTTCCTTTAATTTTACTAATTCGCTCCTCAAGACGGGAACAACGCGGCAACACCCGGGACGCTGTAGGGATGCCCGATTTTATTTGCGGACCCCGAGACCCTCGGGACGCCGGATAACAACTACCCGCGCAAATTCGAGCGAATGTAAAAATGGGAATTTATGTGCGCATTTTTTCCGACTGATAAAATTGAACCACTTTAACTGACGTCTCCCGTGCATGCCTAAAGCCGAAAGAGCGAAATGTTGAAGTGATATAAACACATCAAATAATAACACGTGCGGAGTCGATATAATCTTGTGTGTATTATCTGAAATATTTGATACTGTAAACTAGGGACAGCTCGCGCGGTGACTTATGGTACGGCCGAGATGGATGGCGGCGTGATTGCCCTACCTATCCGTATTACCACCTCTGCTACACCGACCTTACCATGACTCACGCCACGAGCCGTCACTCTATAAACTGATCAAGTAATCCATCTTGCAATCCAAACGTTTTTGGGAAGTCTTCTATATTGCATCTTACAATCTAAATGTCTAGATACAGGAGACAGAAGCTTGAATTTTCTTTTGAATATTCCTGCAATGTGGTCTCCTTGTTTCTATTGAAGAAGTTTTACTCCTCTGGCAATCGTGTTATCAGTTATCAGTTTCTGATTAGCTAGCCTTGGCTTATCGAAGAATGATGTGGCTTGTTAGTCAAATTCCAAGCTCCATGTGACTGCGGTGTCCCAAGGCAGGATGGACTAAGCACAGGGCAATGCTGGAAAGGACGGTTCAGAAGAACACCCTTCTAAGAAAGTGTCAAGAACGTGATATTCTGATCTACCTTTTTGAAAGGCACTGAACGTTAGAAAATGCCGAGAGCCTGAAAGTGAATATACAGAGCTAAAAACAAGGCAGGAGCAGGAGCTGGCATATAAAGTGCGGGACTGACTCTTGACCTAAAAATACCTCTGGGCGGTTCAGAAGAACACCCTTCTAAGAAAGTGTCAAGGACGTGATATTCTGATCTACTTTTTTGAAAGGCACTGAACGTCACAAACCGCCGAGAGCCCGAAAGCGAATATACAGAGCTAAAAATAATACAGAAGCAGGAGCTGGCACATAATGTGCGGAACTGAATCTTGACCTAAAAAAACCTCTGGAAAATCACACCACGATTCTCCAAGTTAGCATAACTAACAGGGATACTTATAAGTGCCCAAAACATAACTGAACTGAATATTAAGGATGAAGATATCTGGAAACTTACAGACAGCAAAACAAATCCTAAGGTCTCATCAAGGCTGATATACAAATGCGTTCTGGCACCAGAGGAGGCGTCTGCAAACAACAGAATTGCTCTCTCCTGGGCCAAAGCACATTCAAACACAAAGGGAAATATCAGGGCGGATGCTCTAGCTAAACAGGGAGCTTCCTTAAAAAGTGGAAAGATACCTGTGCACGTGTCAAAGAACTATCTCTCTAATATACTGCAGGGACATGACTCTAGTGGAACATAAAGCAAGGTGGGCAAGCACCACCCTAAGAACATAATACGAGCACCTGATAAAAAGGTTGCTTAATATTGTATAAATCTATCAAGAACAAACCAGAAAATACTAACTGGCATCTTTACAGGACACTGCCAGATAAACAAACACCTTTATACGATGGGACTTTTGACAAATCCCATCTGTATAGGCTGTAACGAGGAAGCAGAGTCGGTAGAACATGTCCTATGTCACTGTCCAGGGAGCCAAGGAGCCATGGCACTACCTGTAGTTTCAAGCTCAGCAAACATTTTTAAGTAATTCTTAAACATTTTTTTGCCAGTTACTTTGGTCTAGGAAGATGAATCGTGCTTTCTTTCTTCAACAGGGGGTTGGGAGGTATATTGTATAGGTGGCTCTACCACCAACATGTTCCACAAGCCGCCACTGCTGGGGATGTCATGGCCAAGGGAGGCTTTTTTCCCAGCAAAATCCTAAACTTTATAAAAAGGGTAGGGTGGCTGGAGAGCTAGCTCTCCCACTCAAAATGAAGGTATGTAAAGGGCCCAAATAAGGGCATATATACCGTGACCTGGTCACCCTCCTTTGATCTTAATCTGAAGCTCTGTATGTGTAGTTGTTGCTGCGGTAAGTCTGTAAATCTAATAATGCAGGAAGGGTGTTGGGCAATGGCTCTGCTAGCAGTTCCTCCTTCCTTTATAGTTTTTCTAAGCTCCTACGCAAATTTATTTTGTATGCTTGCTTTCAAAGTTCTTGAAAGGAATCCCGAAAGCTTGGCTTGGCATCCATATCCTCCAGCTCTGTAATTGTGTTCTATTCATACCTAAGTGTTGGGCAATTAAAACCCAAAGTCATCACTCAGAAGCAATTCTCAAGTTAGTCCTGCAACACCGACCGGCACCAGGCCTCGGGGTTGTAGTAGTTTCTCCGCCTTTTATAGTTTTGCATGTAATCCTGAGCTCCTCCACATATTTGCTTTGGATTTTTGCTTCCCATAAGGAATCCCGAGAGCTTGTCTCGGTAATTCTCTCTAACTCTGTAATTTTGTTCTATTCATGCCTAATAGCACAGGGAGGATGTTGGGAAATCTCTCTGCCGGGGATTCCTCCGCCCTTTATATTTTTGCATGTAATCCTAAACTACTACACAAATTTGTTTTTGATATTTGCTTTCAAAGCTCTCCTAGGGAATCCTTTTCTAGGTATCCATGTTCTCTAGTTGATAAAAAAATAAGTTGCTTCGCCATTCAGCCTTCCGGAGATCGGCCTGTGAACGAAGTTTTACTTCTCTGGCAATCGTGTTTCATGGATGAGGTCTGGAAGATGTTCGGTATCCATGTTCTCTAGTTAATAGAAAAATGGCTTCGTCATTCAGCCTTAATCTCCTTACTTCTGGAGATAGGCCTATGATCAAAGTTTTACTCATCTGGCAATTGTGTTGCGTTCCATCCATGAAGTCTAAAAGATTTTGCCATAAGTTTGTCTTGGTATTCATGTTCTCTAGTTGATAAAAAAATTGCTTCGTCATTCAGCCTTGATCTCCTCACTTCTGGAGATGAGTCTATGAACAAAGTTTTACTCCTCTGGCAATTGTGTTTCATCCATGAAGTCTAGAAGATTTTGCTATAACTTTGTTTTGGTATTCATGTTCTCTAGTTGATAAAAAAAAATGCTTCGTCATTCAGCCTTGATCTCCTCACTTCTGGAGATGGGCCTATGATCAACGTTTTACTCCTCTGGCAATTGTGTTTCATCTATGAAGTCCAGAAGATTTTGCTATAAGTTTGTCTTGGTATTCATGTTCTCTAGTTGATAAAAAAAATTGCTTCGTCATTCAACCTTGATCTCCTCACTTCTGGAGATAGGCATATGAACAAAGTTTTACTCCTCTGGCAATCGTGTTTCATCCACAAAGTCTAGAAGATTTTGCCATAAGTTTATCTTGGTATCCATGTTCCCTTGTTGATAAAAAAAATGCTTCGTCATTCAGCCTTGATCTCCTCACTTCTGGAGATGAGCCTATGAACAAAGTTTTACTCCTCTGGCAATCGTGTGTCATCCATGAAGTCTAGATGATTTTGCCATAAGGTTATTTTCAATTTTGCATTGGCTGGATTAAGCTTACCAAAAAATACTGTGATTTGTTTCTAGCCAAATATTATGCATAACATTGTTTAGCCCACAGTGTCCAATTGTAAGTCCTGTAATCTTGTAAGTCTTTACAAATTTATTCTACTCATACCTAATGAGTGACTCGACTCAAAAAGGCAACTGTTAGAAATGAGTCGAGAGTCAAGTGACTCCCATATAAATTTCGTGACTCACTCTGAGTCATTAAATTTGAGAAGTACGGGGTACATGCCTTTTTTCCAGACATACTTCTCATTTTTCAAAAGAGTCACTTCAAGAATAGACCCAGAAAAAGGAGTCATTTCGCCCACTTCTAATTTACACAAAGAGCAAAAACTGTTTTTCACTTATGAAACCCTTATTCGCGTTTTATTCTTAGACAGGTGGGATTTTAGTAAATAAGCTGGTGGTTATTGCAATGATGACTCATCAATTAGTAGATCTTCGGTACTTTCTAAAGATTACTGTGAGTTTTAGATGATGAACTTAAGACAAATTTACTGAATGGCTTTCAACCTTCTCGAACGTCGAGCGCGGTTTATCAAAACGATCGCGTTAACTATCTATGATTTTTCTTAAAAGTACAGTTACAATGTTTTTTTCTCACTCACTTGAAAACGCCTCATGTCTCTGGGATTCCCCGCGTTCTTCAAACAATTCTGGTTGCACTTGAGGAAGAATTTAAGGAAGAATCTGTAATAAAGAGAAAAACATTACGTTAGTTTAAAAATACAAATTGAAGTAATAATTAAAAATGAAAATTCTCACTTGAATTTACTTTCTCCGTTACGAAGTAATTATTTCAATAATTTCATGTACATCAAGCGTTTTGTAGACTCGCATGAAACTGACTTTTAAAACGTCAAAATTATAAAAGATGAAAAAATTACACTTTAAATTCATAAACTCAGTTTACTCAAACATTTAAGAGATTTCGAAAAAAACCTATTCTTTATAAGTTGTTCATTTTGGCATTCTCTACAATTATTATCCCAATCAATTTGCTGTAACTGTTATCGTTTCATAATTATAAGCCAAAAATGAGAAAAAAGCAATAAATGTTTTTCTCAAATAACAATGATTTTATGAAAAATGTTTCCAAACAAAATAAGCTCATTTCTTTGTTGTCTTCAATATTTGTTTAAATATTTTTGTGACATTTTTCATATACACCATAACACCCACTCCCGGTGTACGAAATTTTACCAAAAGTTTTTCAGTTCTTTGGATTATCAAATAAGACGTATGTTAAAAGTTTCATATCAATTGTGAAAGGGTAATTATCAATGCAATCGCAGAACCTAACTTTAAATTATGCATTTCGTTTACCTTTTGAAAGATCGTTTACACAGCCGAAAATATAATACCTATGTTATGTCAATTTAAGCCAGAGTTATATCTATTACCACCTTTGTGAAATCGACTGCCAGAGAAATAAATTACAATTATATTTACGTATTTGTACTAATAGTCATTTTGACCAGCAAATTTGATATTTGGCAGAATTTCTATCTAAAGGGTGTTCAAATTTGAGGTTGCTTTTTCAATTTGTAACAAAACGCTCAAGTTACGTACATTGTATGAAATTTATATTTTGAATTAAAGTACAAATATGCGGTTAACAATGAAAAATAATATCGGACAAGTGACCTCTTGACCTTTGGCTATCATTCTTTTTGAAAAATTCGCTACAACTTTTTCGCATAACTGCGGCGATATTTCACCAATTGTCGTAGTAATGTTATCCTTAAGGTGTTGTATGGTTTGAGGATTAGTAGCGTAGACTCTTTCCTTTAAGAAACCCCACAGAAAAAAATCCAAAGGAGTCAAATAACAGGACCTAGGTGGACAGTTAATGTTTCCTCTCCGTGAAATTATTCGGTCTTGAAATCGTTCCCTCAAAAGATTAAGTGTTTCATTGGCTGTATGTGGTGTGGCTCCGTCTTGTTGAAACCACGTATGCTGGATATCTATCCCATGTAATTCTTCCCATAAGAAATTCTCAAGCATCGATCTATACCGCTCACCTGTTACGGCTACTGAAATGCCGGCTTCATTTTCGAAAAAATATGGGCCAATAACACCTCTAGCCCAAAAAGCACACCAAACAGTAACTCGCTGGGGGTGCATCGGCTTCTCCACTACCATTCGTGGATTTTCCTCACCCCATATTCGGCAGTTTTGTTTGTTGATAAATCCTCCAAGATGAAAATGCGCTTCATCACTGAACATAATGTTGTTAAAAAATGTTCTTCCTTTTTTTGTAAGGCCAAATAACAAAGTTACGCCGTGCTTCGTGATCAAGTGGCTTTAGCTCCTGCGTTAACTGTATTTTGTAGGCCTTTAAATAAAGATCTTTGGTTAAAATGTTATGCATTATGTATTTTTGAGGTGCAGTTGCTATGCTCGATGGCGATGTTCTTAGAGTTTCGGCAACGCTTTGCCTTACAGCATCAATATTTTCAGGAGAGCGACCACTACGAAGGTAAACGCGCTTTCTTGCATCCTGTACGGTTCCAATTTCCTCAAACTTTTTTATTAAGCCGTTTTTGATGGAGCATTATTTCTACCAAATTCCGTATGGCTTTTTCTAACCGTTTCTGCAACACTTTCTCCATATTTATAATAAGTTTTCACTAAAAACACACGTTTTTCAACCGTATATCGCTCCATACTTAAACACCGCAATAGTTTTACAACACAAACGTCAACTGTCAAGCGACAAATAAATAGAAGCAATGCCAGTGGCGGATCATTCAAAAAGCAACCTCAAATTTGAATACCCTTTACATCTAAGTTTTGTTTAGAAATGTTGGTAACGATATAAAGTGAATGTTCCAAAATTAAGTGAGTCGAATAAGTTGACGAAAGCAATTTTAATTGGTAATGTTTAATCGTACGAGGGGCGTATGGATCTTATTGATGTGTAGGGTATACTTTAGAAAATCCAATTCCCACCTTGACAATGGAAAGAAAGAGATCCATTATTTACACCCTGACCCTAGAGTGCAGCGGCGGCGGGGCGGGATGGAGAGGCGCGGGGATTTCGGCGGTAGTATCGACTCCGGTCGGTTTTGGGAAGATGATGACTTTATTTTTTTCCCTCGGCAGGATAATTGAAAACTGCTCCCGCCTAATAATGCAATGTAAATACGGGACGCGCACACGTGGACAGGACCAGTTACGTGCACGACTGCTTGCGGATCTCATTGTTGGGTCTCGCGTATAGGGCCATTGGGACCCCGATATCTATACATCATTCAGTGCTGATCAAATATTGTCACTGCGAAAATTCTTTCCGCGCTACTCCTATAATGTCCTGGCCGTCTCCGAGGACCACTAAAACGAATTTGTGCAAAGGGACCAGTAGGGTAAATATAGTTGCTGTGAACTTCGGCGGCAACAAACTATGACTTCAATATTTAACGTTAATTACGCGCATCACTTGCTTCCATTCCGGTAATATAATTGAGCGGGGTGAAGATGGGGATGTGGAGGATGGAAAAAAAACCGGGTTAATAAATAACCCCGGTCGCTATCTCGTTACGTTAATTTGTAACAAAGGTATTTGCCACTTCTTTATATTCGGGGCGATCGTTATCGCCGACTAAAACGGGTAATTTATCTTCAGGAGGCAGCGGAGAATTAGACGAGGGCGGATCCACGGAATCCAACGGAATCAGCACATTATAGGAAGGAAGGAGAAAAAAAGATTAGACGTACTAATGTCCTCCTTCGCAACCTATATACGAATTATCTAACCTTGAATTGCATAAATCAACGAGGAAAGAATCATTTATAGATGGCACTCGGACTCAATTAATTCTTACCAGCACACCTATGTACAGTCTACGCGGGCCCTCGGAGCGGTCCCTGTGGCCTATTTGGCCGCAACTTATGTACAGATCCTTGCAGCACTCATATATTATGTAAATCGGCTCCTTCTCAGCTGTCATCAATTAATAAAACCCATATCACGAGATCTTAATATTTGATGTGGCTTCCATTACGGGAACAGAGAGAAGGTCGCCGCGCGCCCCGCTTAAGACGATACAAAGCGGAAGTAGGGGGTGGGGGGCTGATGAGGAGCGAACCCGCCGTAGCGGGATTACACTTCGAACACATCGGCCGAGTATCGGCAGCGGGGACTCTGTTTACGTGACGATACCCAATTGGCATAATTCTGCGGGCGGGATATCGCGCCGTGTAATCTGGTTAGGTCTCTCTGCCGGGGTCCTTTATATCGTGTTAGACTCCTTTCCCGGGGCTACTGCCGCTCTATTTATCTTGGCAAGTCCACCTCTCCGCCGAACCGACCCCTGCCTCTGTATCCGGCATATATTAGTTAGCTTACACTAGTAACATAAGGCATGCGACAAGCCCTGCGGCCATATGGGCCACAGTAATAAGATAATACTCGCTCCGTACGTACATGCGCCCCCCATAGTGTTCTCGTTGTCAAACTCAATTATTCATATTATTTACTAAACATGCATGCAGCGGGATTCTTGAACGCCCCGGCACCGGGGGGAAAAAAGGGGGCGAAGAATTTAAGAGGCCCTCACGCCGCCGTCGGGCCCTCGGGGTATGTGCGGTCGGTATCATCTCGCGGAAACGGAACGTTTACGTAATGCCCTGTTTTGCATACCCGCACGCATCCAACTATTTTGACCAAATACGTGAAAGAAAAAAAAATCAAAATGAAAAAGAACGAGATAAGGCAATTTGTAAGGCCAGAATGTACAACTAATTACTGTAGATTAAGCTCATTATTGCGACTGTACTCCACTGATGTAAGCTAATAGTCTGATTAATGTTTGATGTTAGAGACCAACTTAAATCGATACACTGCATTAGCAAAACTATTTTTAAAGCCGAGTTCTAAATTTGACTAGAAATGATTTACATTTAGCTGTCGTGATAAGAATGGCGTCTACCAGTTCCCAGTCAGAGATAATAGAAGAAAATCAAAACGATAAAACGCCTTTAAAATTTCCGTCCATTTAATTTTTCAACTGACTACAAAAAAAATGGAAACTATATTTTGTTTGTATGTTAAACGCCTCAATTAATCTGACTGATCTCTGCTATCAGGAATGATAACAAACTAAACCATAATGTATCATAAATGAAGGCAAAAAAGTAGAACGACTTTCACACAATATGCTCTTGTAACCTCCTGACGCTCTAAGCGCGCTTGATGTGGATTATACAGAAAGTGTGCACAAGTACAACCACTTAGTTTACCATTACGAAAATGAATGTTTAACAATTAAATTGTCAGTTGGACGCTTTATGCTTGGTTTGCACGCTCATGCAATTTGCGCAAACTGATTTGTACATGCAAAACTGCGCAAATGAACTGTGTTGGTGTTTATACGTTTAGATTGGAATAAAACACTTTAACTTTTTATACCACTATATTTAATTTATGTGACTAGTTTCGGCCATTCACTGGTCATTTTCAAACATGAGTATTCATGATTATTCCAATCTACAATCAAGATGTACCACGAAGTAAACGCCGCCAACATTAAACATTTATACGTTTAGTTTATCTTGCACAAATTGCCGACAGAATCTTCAAAAAGTGTTGGTAACCTTAAGGTTATCAAAAAAACTTTAAATTTCGTGTAGCTTATAATTCGTAAATTATAGTAAATATTTCAGTGTCGTGTATCTTTTTATTGTGAGTTAATTCGCGAAATTAACACAAACTGCAAAAATCGCACTTTTTGAAAGTTCAAAAATTGCCAAATCGCAATTGGATTTTGAAACTACGTAACTGCCAAACGCATTGTTCGATTTTGACTATTCTAACGTCAAGAATGGAAAATTTAGTGCAATTTACAAACGGGTTGGTAAATATTTTCATGAAATCAACGCAAAACGTTCGAAGATTTAAAATTGCGATTTTGATTTAAAAAAAGCGCCACTCGAAAAATCGCGAAAAAACTCGATTTTTCAAACCGTCGTAACTTGGTTCAATTTGGTCGAAAATCGATGAATCTTTCAGTTTGGGAAAGATTCAAGTTTTATCTTTAAGAATGTGTAGTTGATTTGACCCCTAGCCCAAGCCCTCCCCCGTAACAACACGATGGAAAAAAAAAGTTTTTTTATGTAAAAAACTTTAACAAGCTGTACCGTGCGCAAAAAAAATCGGCGGGAAATTTCACCACAATGGCAGAAAAATTTAATCAATTTCCTTCAAATGCCTTAAAAATATGAGTCGTTTCGATGATTTGGTGCAAAGTTATTAATTTTTGAAAAAAATATGACATTTTTCACTTTTTTGGCCATAACTTGAGTAATTTTGCACCAAAATCGATGAACTTTTACAGTCTGAACAGTTTCAAATTTTCTCTTCAACGTCATGTGAATTGTTTTGTTACTAAAACGATTCCAGCCCCTGCCACCCCCTAAAGAAAAAAAAATGTTTTTGAAGTTTAAATGTGCAAATTTGGTTTTTTGTACCTTGTGCAAAAAAAAAATCATGGACTCAATCGATCAGCATGGTAATAAAGTTCAATCATTTTCCTCCAATTTCCTCCAAAATTAAAAAAAAAAATTCGATGCGATGATTTGGCGCGAAGTTATGCAGTTTTGAAAAAAAAAATACATTTTGCGCTTTTTTGGCCAATTTCGCACGAAACTCGATGGAATTTTGCAATCTAAGAAGTTTCGACTTTCGTGACCCCCTGAAAACCCCTACAAAAAGTGTTTGTGATTGACAAAAAATGTTAAATTTTTACAACTTGTTTTTATTTTCAATGTCATTTTTTTCAAAAATTCATAACTTTGTTCCAAATCATCGAAACGACTCAAATTTTTAAAACATTTGAAGGAAATTTAATAGATTTTTCTGCTATTGTGGTGAAATTTCCCGCCGATTTTTTTTTGCGCACGGTACAGCTTGTTAAAGTTTTTTACATAAAAAAACTTTTTTTTTCCATCGTGTTGTTACGGGGGAGGGCTTGGGCTAGGGGTCAAATCAACTACACATTCTTAAAGATAAAACTTGAATCTTTCCCAAACTGAAAGATTCATCGATTTTCGAAAAAATTTAACTAAGTTAATTTTGAAAAATCGAGTTTTTTCGCGATTTTTCGAGTGGCGCTTCTTTTGTTGACGCCGAGTGTACATTATTTAGAAAACTATTTGTCAACTACGTATTCTTAAAGATAAAACTTGAATCTTTCCCAAACTGAAAGATTAATCGATTTTCGAAACAATTTTACCAAGTTACGACGGTTTGAAAAATCGAGTTTTTTCGCGATTTTTTGAGTGGCGCTCTTTTTTGACGACGAGTGTACATTATTTGGAAAACTATTTGTCAACTACATATTCTTAAAGATAAAACTTGAATCTTTCCCAAACTGAAAAAATCATCGATTTTCGAAAAAATTTAACCAAGTTACGACGGTTTGAAAAATCGAGTTTTTTCGCGATTTTTCGAGTGGCGCCTTTTTTTGACGCCGAGTGTACATTATTTGGAAAACTATTTGTCAACTACATATTCTTAAAGATAAAACTTGAATCTTTCCCAAACTGAAAGATTCATTGATTTTCGAAAAAATTTAACCAAGATGCGACGGTTTGAAAAATCGAGTTTCTTCGCAATTTTTCGAGTGGCGCCTTTTTTTGACGCCGAGTGTACATTATTTGCAAAACTATTTGGATTTGGAAACTTTCAAATTAATTCTTCAAGTTATTAGTTCTGCAAAAGATTAAAAAAAATGTGGAACAAATAAAAGAAATGTTTCAGATAACAGATTTTTAAATTAATTAGCACAAGAAAATGGTGTAATAAAAAATGAAGTTTCTATTTACAAAAATAAGTTGACCTTGGTCTGACCTTGCTAACGCTTTCCACGGTGACTCAAACACAGCATTCTTAAACTTTTAATAATAATAATAATAATAATGGTTTATTCCTCAACAGATATAACAGATTTTTAAATTAATTTGCACAAGAAGATGGTGCAATAAAAAATGCAATTTTTATTTACGAAAAAAAGTTGACCTTGGTCTGACCTTGCTAACGCTTTCCACGATGACTAAAACACAGCATTCTTAAACTTTTTATAACAATAATAATAATAATGGTTTATTCCTCAACAGATATAACAGATTTTTAAATTAATTAGCACAAGAAGATGGTGCAATAAAAAATGCAATTTCTATTTACGAAAAAAAGTTGACCTTGGTCTGACCTTGCTAACGCTTTCCACGGTGACTCAAACACAGCATTCTTAAACTTTTAATGATAATAATAATAATAATGGATTATTCCTCAACAGATATACATCCAATTTTTGTTTGAAACACTTTTGTTCGAACGTGCATTTTTCATGAAATATTCGACCAGTTTCAGGTCTGGGTAGGACATCCTAAATCGTGCGGTTATCATATCGCCATTTTTTTTAACGCAAAGGTAGAGGCTATAATTTTCAGAAAGTCTTATTGGCATCATCTACAACATATCTATATAAAATTTGAATCGAAAACGGTGATGCCAATAAGACATGCTGAAAATTTTAGCCACTACAACATTTTTACATATAATTTTCAGAAAGTTTTATTGGCATCATCTACAACATTTCTACATAAAACTTGAATCGAAAACGGTGATGCCAATAAAACATTCTGAAAATTTTAGCCCCTACAACATTTTTACATATAATTTTCAGAAAGTTTTATTGGCATCATCTACAACATTTATACATAAAACTTGAATCGAAAACGGTGATGCCAATAAAACATTCTGAAAATTTTAGCCCCTACAACATTTTTACATATAATTTTCAGAAAGTTTTATTGGCATCATCTACAACATTTCTACATAAAACTTGAATCAAAATGGGCGATGCCAATAAGACATTCTGAAAATTTTAGCCCCTACAACATTTTTACATATAATTTTCAGAAAGTTTTGTTGGCATCATCTACAACATTTCTACACAAAACTTGAATCGAAAACGGTGATGCCAATAAAACATTCTGAAAATTTTAGCCCCTACAACATTTTTACATATAATTTTCAGAAAGTCTTATTGGCATCATCTACAACATATCTATATAAAATTTGAATCGAAAACGGTGATGCCAATAAGACATGCTGAAAATTTTAGCCCCTACAACATTTTTACATATAATTTTCAGAAAGTTTTATTGGCATCATCTACAACATTTCTACATAAAACTTGAATCGAAAAGGGTGATGCCAATAAGACATGCTGAAAATTTTAGCCCCTACAACATTTTTACATATAATTTTCAGAAAGTTTTATTGGCATCATCTACAACACTTCTACATAAAACTTGAATCAAAATGGGCGATGCCAATAAGACATTCTGAAAATTTTAGCCCCTACAACATTTTTACATATAATTTTCAGAAAGTTTTATTGGCATCATCTACAACATTTCTACACAAAACTTGAATCGAAAACGGTGATGCCAATAAAACATTCTGAAAATTTTAGCCCCTACAACATTTTTACATAGAACTTGAATCGAAACGGTGAATCTCCTGGGGACCTTCCCTTGTGAGATTGAAATTTAGAAACATTTTTAAATGGAATCTATACCTCCAAGATTTCATCATATAGGAAGCTTTATTGTCTTAAAGTTTTATTTCCATCAGTTTTTTGCTAAAACTTCTGGATTTAGTGGTATTGAGCATTTTGCAGTCAGGTCATGGTGTATATCTTCTACAGCAGGGATTTCCAACGTGGTCCAGGTAAATCCCTTGGGGATCGATGGAAGTTTAAAAAGGCTGATAGTATTGATAGGTCTATTGAGGGTCGATAATATTTTTTTCTGTTTCTAGTTTTTGCTATAACTGCAATTATAGAGATCTAAATTTTTCTGTTTTTAGTTTTGACTATAACTGCAATTATAGAGATCTTAAATTAAATGTTTAATGCCGGCGGCGTTTACTTCGTGGTACATCTTGAAAATATAGTAGTACAAAAAAGTTAAAGTGTTTTATTCCAATCTACTTAAATTAAATGTTCGATTTCGTATCTGAATACAATTTTCAATCGTGTGTTGCTTATAAAACTCAGAATCAGACTTCATATTTGAAATATCATATACTATTTTCCTTCAATAAATTTCACTCTGTAATGGCTGTAGTGATTAAAACTGATAGCCCGTTATGGCCGTCGAATTAAAAAAAAGGCGCGCATTTGCGGATCGGGCGCGCATCGTATAAATTGGGGATAATTATGCTTTGACGATGTCTGGTAGCTAGTAAAGTTGTTAGACAGGCACGCAGACTAACAGATCTGTGTTGCGGGTAGACAAACGCAAGAGGTTCGGGCAGAGTCGGCACGGTACGGTTGGCTCCCTGCGGTATTGACGACCAGCTCAGGGGAGAGAGAAGAGTCAATACCGACCCGAGGGAGCTACATCCCTAGGGATGACGGAGGGAACGGCGCGGAGCTATGCGGACGAACGAGACGGAGGACTACGTGTTCATATATACGGGAGGAGAGCTCCACTAAAACGCTTTTCAAACAAATATTTTAATTCGAAACGGCTTCATCCGCAGCCGGGGGGATAATTAAATTCAGTTATTTATATTATTAATCCCTTCCCTGAAAACGACTTTCACTTTCCTTCCGCCCGGAAAGCGAAAGAGTTCTCGTGTCTGCGAGTCGCCACCCCCAGCGGCCATCGGTTAATAATGGCGGAGACGCTTTCCTTTCTTTCCGTTTCCACTTTCCTTTAAAGTAATGTGCATCGCGTGTCTGCGGCCACTTAGCCTAACAACAGCAACAAGTATGTAATGTTGGCATTTGTGTAATGTTTGCGTGTTGAGAGGGCCGACCCCACGACAAATGGATATTACCCCGGAATTCGATCGGGAGGAATTAACTCCAGGAGGCGGCGTGCATGCAAAGCCGGAGCCACTCCACTCCACTCCACTCCGGGCACACAATCAGCTTTACCAGAGGTCTCGGTGACTTCGTAGACATTAATTTTCAGGGATGAACGCGCTCACGGAAACTGACAAGTTTCTTATCCGGAGCAATCTGTTTCATTCTTTTATTTTTGTCTTCGTGCAGGTTCGTAACTTTCCTCATGTGTTCGATTTTCCTGACCTCCCCTCGACGCCCGATCCTCGCCGCCCGCCGCCGCCACCCTCCATTCTCGCCATCCCCGAACGAGAGACGGCAATATCGGCATTGAAAAATGATATCTAATACACCCCGGCAGGTATAAATAAAACGCACAATGCCGATCCACGTTTCAATTATTGAAGGTCTTCGAAGACGTCAGTGCACTTTTCAAATGGCTTTCTGTAAGAAAAATACGAACAGATGTGTTTTTTTACTTATAACGCATATCTGTTAAGAACTTAAAGGACAAAACTAGAAATGATACAAGACCACGTAGCCAGCTTTAACCCGTTTTTGCTCAACGATTTTTTTTCATATTTTCTGTGCAGTTTCTTAAGACAAAAGATTCAAATGGCAATCGTGCGTTTTCCTTTAGTGCACAGTGGTCTTCCCAATTATAAATTCATCATAAACAAACAACTCAGAACGCTGGTGCACGTGCAATTCTTCGAAAATATAGATGTTCCACTAATGGAACAGTGGGCAAAAATGGGTTAAGCAATCATTTTACCTTAAAAAATACTTGATGAAACTCCAGCACAAGTTGAAATTAAAATAATGGTTTTAGGTATTACTAAACTCTAATATCAAACCTTTTAAGAAAATACAGTCTTATGAAGCTGCAGCACAAATTGGAATCAAATTAAACCCTTTTGTGTCTTACACAACATTAATGTCAAATCTCTACAGAAAATACAGTTTGATGAAACTACGTTTTGAGCTCCAAAGCAAAATACGGTTTCGCCCTTTAAACTTACGCCCAAAGAATCCGCACGGGGGCCAAGGGCGTGCTCCATCCAAAGTATTATTTCTTATATCTCCAACGTCCGTTCTGATTACGTTGCCGTCCCCTTCGAAGTAAATCCAAGGGTCAATCTTTTAATAACTTCGCGAGGGCACCTTCTCCCTGCGTGTTTACAATTTCTTTATGGATTTTTTTTCCTGGGGGGGATCCCCGGAATCTTTAAATATTTAATTCGGGCCGTAAAAGTGGCATCACCCTAACGACGAAATAGAAGCGAAATGAGCGATGCAGTTCCACTGCAACCCGGAGAAATTCAGGCAATGGAAATACGTTACTGAATTCACATTCAAATTTTAGATAAAGAAGAGATAAACTTATTATATTTTGATATCATCAAAAATCGCTTTAAAGGCTGGAAAATCTCTGGATAATTGCCAATTATCATTTGTAAAGGTGCCTCAATAAATGTATTATCTCTCTGCTTTAAAATTTTGACTACCTCGTAAACTATTCTTTTCCGGATACCAGAAGCCAGAAGAATTTTTTTTTTGATTTTGACAAAAAACTTGAAAAATATGCGCTTTTCAAAGATTCCTCAAAATCCCGTCTTTCGAAAAGCTGTTCTGAAATCTATATCAAATAATCTTTGAAAATTCTATTTTTTTTATGCTGCGCTTTTTAAAGATTCCTCAAAATCCGCTTTTTCGAAAAGCTGTTCTGAAATTTATAATAAATAATCCTTGAAAATTTAATTTTTTTTATGCATTTTTTAGTAAATATTAAAATATTACAAAAATATTTTAGTGCACTTTTCTAAGTTGAATTTTTTTGTGTATATTAAAATATAGGGTAGAAGGACCGATAGGTCGATAGCCCTAATAAAAATCGTTTTACTACTACTATTAAAATATTGCGCCATTTTATAATTTTTCTCTGTAATTGGATATTTCTGTTGGGAAATAAATATTATTATTATTATTATTACAAAAACATTTTAAAAGCGCACTTTTTTTAGGTTGAAATTTTGTCTTTAAATACACAATTATTTCAACATGTATACTTGTTTGTCCACAATTTTATTTTATATACACAATTTATTTCACCTGTATGTTTTGTGTCCGTAATTTAATAAATTCAACTCAATTTCCAAATAATTTTCAAACATGTATTTTAAATTGGTTTCATGTAATTGTTAAAAACTAGTTTCTAAAGAAATGTATTCGAACTCTGGCGACAAAAGTTGCCACGTTAAAACCATATGTACGCTTTTGAAATCCTCCCAAAAATGCCGCTCTGAAGAAAATTTAAATTTCTTCGCGCGAATTTTAAATTGGTTTCACTTAGTTGTAAAAAAATATATTCAAAATTTGATTAATCTGGCGACTAAAGTTCTCACGTAAAAACCAAACGTACGATTTTGAAAAACTCCGCGCCGAAGAAAATTCGAATTTCTTGGCGTAGTTACCCAAAGTCAAAATGTCTTTATTAAAAGCCATTTTAAAAATTTAACTCATCCAGTGTACCGGATAAACATTTAACTTAAAAATTTACTCCAAAAAAGTTTAAAAAAATAAGAAACCCCGTTTTTCGAAAAACAGTTTGGAAAATTTTAGTTTTTTGATTTAGCGATTAAAGAATTCACCAAAAAAAAAGGCACGCGTTGTTTTTACGTTTTATGTAGAGTAATTTTACATTTAATTGTAAGACATAAAACTGTAAACGGGCTATCGACTTGTAGGTCCTTCTATCTCGTGTCTAAATTTTCGTGCAATTTTGTGGCATTTGTTTTAATATTTTTTTCATCAATCAGAGGAAAGCGCGACCTCGGAATCACAGTAAACGCTGTTTGAGGGTGACTATCTCGAGTTCTAGTGATGAGGCATTTCCAGATTTTTATTGATTTGTGAAAAAGAATCGATTTTGAGTAATTTTGGATAGTTTTAAATTTCTGGCATTTGTTTTAATATTTTTTTTATCAATCAGAGGAAAGCGCGACCTCGAAATCACAGTAAACGCTGTTTGAGGGTGACTATCTCGAGTTTTGGTGATGAGGCATTTCCAGATTTTTATTGATTTGTGAAAAAGAATCGATTTTAAGTAATTTTGGAAAGTTTTAAATTTGTGGCATTTGTTTTAATATTTTTTTCATCAATGAGAGGAAAGCGCGACGTCGGAATCACAGTAAACGCTGTTTGAGGATGACTATCTCGAGTTCTGGTGATGAGGCATTTCCAGATTTTTGTTGATTTGTGAAAAAGAATCGATTTTGAGTAATTTTGGAAAGTTTCAAATTTGTGGCATTTGTTTTAATATTTTTTTCATCAATGGGAGGAAAGCGCGACATCGAAATTACAATAAACTCTGTTTGGGGGTGATTCTCTCGAGTTCTAGTGATGGGGTATTGCCAGATTTCAATTGATTAATGAAATACTATCGATTTTGAGTATTTTTGGAAAGTTTTAAATTTGTGGTATTTGTTTTAATATTTTTTTTGTCAATTAGGAGAAAGCGCGACCTCAGAATAATAATAAACGGTTTGGCGGTGATTGTTTTGAGTTCTAGTGATAGGGTATTTCCAGATTTTTATTTATTCGTGAAATTGAATTGATTTTGAGTAATTTTGGGAAATTTAATATTTGAAGCATCTGTTTTAATATTTTTTTCATCAATTGGAGAAATACGCGACCTCGGAATTACAATTAACGGTTTAAGGGTGATTATCTCGAGATCTACCGATAGAGTATTTCCAGATTTTCATTAATTCGTGAAATTGAATTGATTTTGAGTAATTTTGGGAAATTTAAAATTTGAGGCATTTGTTTTAATATTTTTTTCATCAATTGGAGAAATACGCCACCTCGGAATTACAATTAACGGTTTGAGGGTGATAATCTCGAGATCTAGCGATGGCGTATTTTCAAATTTTCGTAGATTCATGAAAAAGAATCGATTTTGAGTAATTTTGGAAAGTTTTAAATTTGTAGCATTTGTTTAAATTTGTTTTCTTCATCAATTGGAGAAATACGCGACCTCGGAATTACAATTCTCGGTTTAAGGGTGATTATCTCGAGATCTACAGATAGAGTATTTCCAGATTTTCATTAATTCGTGAAATTGAATTGATTTTGAGTAATTTTGGGAAATTTAAAATTTGTGGCATTTGTTTTAATATTTTTTTCATCAATTGGAGAAATACGCGACCTCGGAATTACAATTCTCGGTTTGAGGGTGATTATCTCGAGATCTAGCGATAGAGTATTTCCAGATTTTCATTAATTCGTGAAATAGAATCGATTTTGAGTAATTTTGGAAAGTTTCAAATTTGTGGCATTTGTTTAAATATTTTTTTCACCAACTAGAGAAAAACGCGACCTCGGAAGTACAATAAGCGCCGTTTGGGGGTGATTTTCTCGAGTTCTAGCGATGCGGTATTTTCCGATTTGTATTGCTTCGTGAAAAAGAATCGATTTTTAGTAATTTTGGAAAATTTTAAATTTGTGGTATTTGTTTTAATATTTTTTTCATAAATACGAGAAAAGCGCGACCTCAGAATTTTTTTTCAATGGTCTATTAATCAGCGCAAAATTCTGCAAATGGGCCAAATTTTAACATACCCTCTACCTCTTCTAATAAGCGAGATACCCATGGTGAGCCTCGAATTTGAAACACCTTGTACAGGAAGGCAAATTTCAGGTCTATCCTAAAATTATATCTAGAATATCAGTTTTTTCTTTGAATAAATTGACATTTAACAGAAGTATCTTAATCACGTGACTTAGACAAACATATCATTTACTTTTATTTTATTTAAACCTCAAGCAAATGTGGGTTACATAACCATGAAAAAAATACATTTGGTAGAATAGAAATTTTTTAAATTTTTCTGTACAATTACAAAAGCCCTATTTTTCATCTGAATGGTATAAGTCGTGGTAAAAAAATAGATGGGATCCTTGAGGCACCCCCTGATATTTTCCAGCTTTATTATTTTTCAACTACTTGTTTGAGGATATCTTCCAGCTCCGTTTCTAGGTGGATTTTAATTTTTCCACTTCTCGAGGGAGAAAGAATTTTTTCAGTAGAATAGTGGATTTCCAATTACTGATTTAATTAAATTCGTTTGTTAAAGAAATATTATATTTTATGACTCTTTAAATTCAATTTGTTCTCAACTTGAGGAAAAGTCATAAGATATTTTGAGAAAGTTATCTTAGTATTGTATTTATATTTGTAATAAATACAATATTGTATTATTTTGTATATTGTATGTATGATTGTATGTTGTCTTGTAATTGGGATATGTTTTCTGTTGGGCAATAAACGTCTATTATTATTAGCAGGTCTTGAATATAATTCATCAAAAGCCACATAAAATTTCAACTTTCAACATACTAACGCGAGTTAAAAATAGAATTGCCTTTTTGTTTATCCTTAAAATTAAGGGATCTATTGATATATTAAAGAAATCGTAATACTACTACACTACTAGTTTACATTTGAAAAAAATCAAAATAACTCATTACCTTCAAAACTGCTGAAAAGTCGAACAATCATTTTTGGCGGCCAACAAAAGGACGAGCGTAATTGCATTGAATAATTTGTAAACCGTTCAGCGCTTGATAATTGAGTGGAGGAAGGGAGGATTCGCGCTACTTGACGTTGCGAACCGGCGGCGGCGGCGGCGCCGAAGTTTAAATCCTTCCGCGTCCGTCCCCGAAGGCGGATTTTCGGGGGGGGGGTTAACAAATTTCACGTCTGTCCCGAGTTTTCACTCGATTTCATCCCCCGACACTTTTCGCATTATGAATCGCTTATAAATTAACTCGACAGAACGTTAAAGCAAGGCGGAAACTCGACGGTGCAGGCATAACTAACTTAGCTCCCCAACAACTTCAGGACAACTCGTTCGAGCTGATGCGGTTTCGAAAGTTGGAGACGCACGCGGGGGCTGTTGCTGTCGCCGAGAAGCGAAGCAAAAAAAAACAAACAAACAATAGAATCGCGGAAAGAAACGGTCGGAAGATAAGTGGGCGGTAAATGGCGGAAAAGGGAAACTCGAGTTCATATTCATGTCCTGCTGTAATGTTGTTATACGTCGCGTAAATATCCTGCGGTTGTACTAAATAACGTAATAATATGACTAACGGGGCGGCTCGAGTAAGATTTATTGGACTTTGAAAACAGAGAGTTTAGAGGTGTTAGCGTTACATGCATTAAGTAACGCGTCGTAAAGTAGACGTTCGCATCGTAAGTCTGCTACAACCCCAGCTATTTGTTTCCTTTCATTTCTGCGCGGTGATGATGATGACTCTAATTTATTTAGGTCTCTCTGCACCGCATTGGGCCCCGTCTGCATAAATAATTACGTTCTCTTCTCCACATTTCATGATTTGTGAGCAGACATTTCGGGGCGCTGAATTAAATACCGGATTGAACAAGTGGAATCGGTCGCTCAAAGAATTTTAAGCTTGAATTACAAACCTCAAAAAATAGATGCAAAAGAAAAAGTCCATACAAATAACAGATACTTTTATCATCCTATAAAATGTGATAAATTAAAGAATTTTCAGTCTTAAGATCATTTGGCGGCAATAAGCTGTAATAATAAATTAGTATTAATTTTCTTGATAATTGATCCTCGAAAAATGCTGCTGTAGTTTTCTAAATATTTGGCGTTTACGATGACCTAATTTACAGGGTCAGCTTTATAAGTATGTAAATTATTATGACTATCGTAATAATGAAAATCGCTGAATAAAAAAAAAATTAACTCTCAGCTACCACCCTCACATTACAAGCAGCTAAAATTTGATTTATGAATATGATTAATTAATCTCTCACTTAACCCGTGGTGAAACATAATTATATATTATAAAAAAAAAATTGATTTATGAATTTATCTTCTGGTGGATGCGCCAGGAACTAAATTTTACGTCTTGTACTCGCTGTAGAAAAGCGTGCGGAATAGTATATTCTGTAACAAGGTTAGAATGGAAATTCGATGCGAGTGGAATATTTCGAGCGCGAGCCGTGAGGCGAGCGCGAGGAACCACGAGCATCTGAATTTCCATTCTTACCGAGTATCAGACTATACTTTCTCCTCGACCAGATAAAATAAACTAATAAAATAATGAACTCAAAGAACTTACGTTTTATCACGTTTGTGGTTATGTTTATAGTATTTTGACAATTGTGATATCCAAGGCTAATTGTTTTATTCGAAACGATGTGAGAATATTCATTCTATCCCTTGTTATGGAATGAATTACATGCAAAACGCATAAGCGCATAGTGTTTTGTTCCATAACAAGAGTGAGAATGTGTACGTTCTATAATCAAAATTGATTTCAGAATGCTTAAATTCTATGGTGGTCGTGGAGAAAAGTACTTTCCCTTACGGCTACTCGGGAAACGTCTACTTTGCGTTGTCAAATAATTGCACAAAAATCTATGTAGAAAAAATACTTAAATAAATGTAAAATTATTAAATAACGACTCTTTAAAACTTTACCATTATTTTGAATTAAAAACAAAGGTTTGCCATGAAATCATAATGGCGGATATTTCATTTTGTTCTAAAAAGTAACAGTTGCTGTCACATTGCAATTTACAACCGGCCGTGTATTATTTTACGCAAATATTTTTATTGTCGCGAATACGGCGACATTTAATCTTTTTTGTCATTAGGTAAGCGTTAATATTGAAATAACAACATTTTGCGAATTAAATTTTAAAAAAAATATCATTACATTTCTTATTTAATTCAATTTTTGTTTCGATATTTAGAAAAATTTACACGGTTTCCTGTTTCAAGTGGGATTTTCCTTCGAACAAAAAAAAAATGTTGCCTATAGGCTTAAATCAAATAGGACGCGGAAAATAGTGGAGTCCGCCTCCCCCGGGACCGATGGGGTGGTGCACCCTCAACGGCGCCATAGATACGCGAGTGAATATTATATGGTGGAATCGATTGAATCACGGCATTGCCAAAATGTATTTTTGAATATAAAAATGTAGAGCGCGATGTGTGTTTCCGGATAGTATTTTATATCGTCTCCGCGGAAGGAAAAGTATTGAGATTGGATATTACTACGAGAAATTGGTTTAAACTATGCTTCAAGTTTTTTTTTTAAGCTAAAATAAGATAAATAAGCAGGATCGGCTTAAAGTATCGCGAGGCTCTGTCGGCTAATTTTGCTCGTGAATTTTATTATCGATTAATTTTATATGCATATTTATTATTTATTTTTTATTTTTTAACTAAACTCTCGCCATTCATGACCTTAAAGTTGAATTACTAATTGTGGAAATTGAATTTCAAGTCAGCTTAGGCAAGAAATAAATACTGATCTTTGTCTTAACCCCAAAAGTGATAGCGTGCTTCACTGGTTAGAATGTTGAAAATGTGAAATATTTGAACGAGTTAATACCAATGATAATAATAAGTAAATTAATTTAAAATATAAAAATAATTGCCATCGAATTAAAACTTTCCAAATTTACTCAAAATACATTCAGGATTATAATCCCATGAAAAACCGCAAACGCCCCCATCCGTAGATTTCTAGGTAAATTCAAGTGAACAAAGCGTAATTTCTTAAAAATCAGGAATTTATTTTCGTTGCTCAAAAAAATATAAAAACAATTGCCATCGACTTGAAACTTTCCAAATTTACTCAAAATCCATTCAGGATTATAATTTCATGAAAACCCGCAAACACACCATCCGTAGATTTTGAGATAAATTCATGCAAACACAGCGAAATTTCTTGAAAATCGGACATTTGTTTTAGAGGCTTAAAAAAATATAAAAACAATTGCCATCGACTTGAAACTTTCCAAATTTACTCAAAATCCTCTCAGGATTATAATTCCATGAAAAATCGCAAACACCCTATCCGTAGATTTTAAGATAAATTCAAATAAACAGAGCGCAATTTCTTGAAAATCAGGAATTTATTTTCGTTGCTCAAAAAAATATAAAAACAATTGCCATCGATTTAAAACTTTCCAAATTCACTCAAAATCCATTCAGGGTTAAAATTCCAAGAAAAACCGCTAACACCCCATCCATAGATTTTGAGATAAATTCATGTAAACAAAGCGTAATTTCTTGAAAATCAGGAATTTACAAACAAACAAATTTATTTTTCTAAATATCGACCTAGATTTTTATTTCATTTTTGAGTAGCTTTTCACTTCCCAAAACTAATGATGTGTAATATTTGTCACAAAATTATTTGCTATATGAGTTATTTGAAGGTTTATAAAAATTGAACTATGAAAGATGACAAAGTGTGCCTTGACAATAACACAAAAAAAAATTTCGGGAAAATAATTACTCTACACGTATTTTCCCATCATTAAAAAGCGCTATGAATTTTTTCAGAATTTTCTGGGACACAAATTTTTTCATCGCCATGGAAAATGGGCGAAAAACTTAAAACGGCCAAATCACTTGAAATATACACCAAATGTTCATAAAAGAACGGGGAATACGTCGTTAAATTTTCAGTCCAATCGTACTGGTAGTTTTCTTGCTGCGCGCTCCCAAATTGGGCACTCGAAAGTTGGCCAGAAATTTTGGTCGATTTTGGGAATTTTTTGCTGCGGCCTCGCAAGACAGTTATCGATGATATGATATCAATTCATAGCTGTACTCTTCTAGAATCCAGTACTTTTATTTTTAACCGTCTACCATATCCATTAACCGAAATTCATTTGTTTGAACGAGACAGTGTCCGTTAGCGTCAATCTGCAGGGTCTCGGTATTCGCTTCCCGTAAGGACACATGTTAATTTTCGGTTGGTAAAAAATGATATGAAAAATTCTTTTTCGGGAAAATAATTACTCCACACGTTTCTTCCTGTCATTCGAAAGCGCTATGAATTTTTTCAGAATTTTCTCGAACCCAAAATTTTGCCTCACTTTTTCCTGATTAATGGTATGGAAAATGGGCGAAAAACTTAAAACGGCCAAATCACTTGAAATGTACACCAAATATTCATAAAAGAACGGGGAATACGTCATTAAATTTTCAGTCCAATCGTACTTGTAGTTTTCTTGCTGCCCGCTCTTAAATTAGACACTCGAAAGTTGGCCAGAAATTTTGATCGATTTTGGGAATTTTTTGCCGCGGTCTCGCAAAACAGTTATGGATGATATGACATAAATTTGTAGCTGCATTCTTCTAGAATCCAGTGCTTCTATTTTTAACCATCTGCCATGTCCACGAACCGAAATTCGCTTGTTTAAACGAGACAGTGTCCGTTAGCGTCAATCTGCAGGGTCTCGGTATTCGCTTCCCGTAAGGCCACATGTTAATTTTCGGCTGGTAAAAAATGATATGAAAATTTTTTTTTCGGGAAAATAATTACTCCACACGTTTCTTCTTGTCATTCACAAGCGCTATGAATTTTTTCAGAATTTTCTGGGACCCAAAATTTTGCCTCACTTTTTCCTGACTGATGGTATGGAAAAATGGGCGAAAAACATAAAATGGCCGAATGACTTGAAATATACATCAAATGTTCATAAAAGAACGGGGAATACGTCGTTAAATTTTCAGTCCAATCGTACTGGTAGTTTTCTTGCTGCGCGCTCCCAAATTGGGCACTCGAAAGTTGGCCAGAAATTTTGGTCGATTTTGGGAATTTTTTCCCGCGATCTCGCAAGACAGTTATTGATGATATGATATAAATTTGTAGCTGCATTCTTCTGGAATCCAGTACTTCTATTTTTAACCATCTACCATATCCACGAACCGAAATTTGTTTGTTTAAACGAGACAGTGTCCGTTAGCGTCAATCTGCAGGGTCTCGGTATTCGCTTCCCGTAAGGACACATGTTAATTTTCGGTTGGTAAAAAATGATATGAAAAATTTTTTTTCGGGAAAATAATTACTCCACACGTTTCTTCCTGTCATTCGAAAGCGCTACGAATTTTTTCAGAATTTTCTGGAACCCAAAATTTTGCCTCACTTTTTCCTGACTAATGGTGTGGAAAATGGGCGAAAAACTTAAAATGGCCGAATGACTTGAAATATACATTAAATGTTCACAAAACTACGGGGAATACGTTATTAAATTTTCAGTCTAATCGTACTTGTAGTTTTCTTGCTGCGCGCTCCCAAATTGGGCACTCGAAAGTTGGTCAGAAATTTTGGTCGATTTTGGGAATTTTTTCCCGCGGTCTCGCAAGACAGTTATGGATGTTATGAAATAAATTTGTAGCTGCATTCTTCTAGAATCCAGTATTTCTATTTTTAACCATCTACCATGTCCACAAACCGAAATTCGTTTGTTTGAACGAGACAGTGTCCGTTAGCGTCAATCTTCAGGGTCTCGGTATTCGCTTCCCGTAAGGTCACATGTTAATTTTCGGTTCGTAAAAAAATGATTTAAAACATTTTTTTTGGGGAAAATAATTACACCACACGTTTCTTCCTGTCATTTAAAAGTGACATAATTTTTTTCAGAATTTTCTGGGACCCAAAAATGTTCCTCATTTTTTCTTCCTCATTTTTTCCTTTTCCGGTTGATAAAAAACTGATATAAAAAAAATCGGGAAGGTTATTACTCCACACGTTTTTTCCTGGCATTAAGAACCACTAGGAATTGCACCCTTATACAACTGCCATTCAGTTACGACAAGTTTTTAACAGAATCCATATTAGTACTGACATATTTTCTTAACGTTCAGTGCTTATAATTTTTTCTATTAATTTGATGAATTTTTGAAAATGTACATTCTGTTTCCTTGCAGGCTCTTGACTATATTTTCTAGTTGCACGTTTCCAGTTGATAAATTAAAAGGCTTTAACACAAACCCACTAATGTATTTTTTTTTAATTGACTCTCTTCGTTCCTCTGTATTATTTTTAATACTTTTATTGCACCCACTTATGTAATTTTTTTTAATTGACTTTCTCTTCGTTTCTCTGTATTATTTTTAATACTCTTATTTACATTTTTTTAAATATAGTTTAATAGAGTCCGTTTTTACCAAATTGACGTGCATGATCATCGGTTCGATCAAAATTTGTCACTTGCTGTCTGATAAAATAATTGTACTCCGAAAAGTTTGCCGGCGCGATGACATCCATCAACGTCAATTCTCGTGTTGCGCAATTTATAAGACTTAGTCGCATTAATTACGTCAATTTCGATGCTCGCAGATGATGACATAATGAAGCGCTGTTTAATTGACGTTGGGAACATTTTGATAACGACAAAATATGCCAAATTTAGTGTAACGTAAAAAAAATTCACGTTTTCAATGTTCGAAAATTTTAAATTGCGATTTTGGTTTTTTTTTTCTTTATTGAATTAACAGGTCATGGCCCAAGAATACATACAATAAATGCGCAATGAATACAGATTTTAAAAAATAATTATAAACATATTCATAATTTATACAAAAATCTAAACAAAAATGAGGTATATACAGTAAAAAAAAACATTCACATCAACTTAACGCTGAATTTCAAAACTTTTTGAATTCGCCAATGTTACAAGTATACATGCATACCTTTACATGATATAAAATGTGATTATCAATTTTTAAATTATTAAAACCCTACTGATAAATAATTAATTATGGTAGTGATCAAATAGTTTATATTAACAATTAATTTTTTTTTAATAATTCCATGGCGTATTATAGTTAATTTGTTGCGGTTTGCATTTGACACTAAGCCGCGCGCCGTCGATTAAATAATTAATTAGGTTATCAAATGGAAACTTTGATGGACTTGTAAACAATAACGGTAATTGGTTAATTAATACGACGTAATTGGATATTGTATTTATGTATAAATCCTGCTCTCGTGGACGTTTGTAGTAGGTTTCGACCGAATCAGCAGATGATAAAAAGTTCACAGGTTAATTAGATTGGTAGTATGGCAGGTTAACCATTAAAACGCAACAGTTATCGAACCTCAAAAATTAAAGATTATTGGGATACTACTGACTGACCCACGACCAGTTGAAATTTTGTATTTTTGATTCAAATGTATAACAATTTTTGAAGGAAAATACAATGACCGTGTATGGCAGTATAGTCGTTTTGAATAAATCTGTAGGTGTAACAATTTTTGTAGGAAAATATCATGACCGTGTATGGCAGTATAGTATTTTTTTTAAATAAAACTGTAGGTATAATAATTTTTAGAGGAAAATATCATGACCGTGTATGGCAGTATAGTCGTTTTGAATAAATCTGTAGGTATAACAATTTTCGTAGGATAATATCATGGCCGTGTATGGCAGTATAGTCTTTTTGAATAAAACCGTAAGCATAACAATTTGGTATATTTTTAAGCATCAACCTGCAAATTAGGGTACTACTGACTGACTTGACGATCAGTTGAAATTTTGTATTTTTGATTCAAATGTATAACAATTTTTGAAGGAATATTTCATGACCGTGTCTGGCAGTATAGTAATTTTTAATAAAACTGTAGGTATAACAATTTTTAGAGGAAAATATCATGACCGTGAATGGCAGTATAGTATTTTTTTAAATAAAACTATAGGTATAATAATTTTTAGAGGAAAATATCATGACTGTGTATGGAAGTATAGTATTTTTTTTTTAATAAAACTGTAGGTATAATAATTTTTAGAGGAAAATATCATGACCGTGTATGGCAGTATAGTCGTTTTGAATAAATCTGTAGGTATAACAATTTTTGTAGGAACATATCATGACCGTGTATGGCAGTATAGTATTTTTTTAAATAAAACTGTAGGTATAATAATTTTTAGAGGAAAATATCATGACCGTGTATGGCAGTATAGTATTTTTTTTAATAAAACTGTAGGTATAATAATTTTTAGAGGAAAATATCATGACCGTGTATGGCAGTATAGTCTTTTTGAATAAAACTGTAAGCATAACAATTTGGTACATTTTAAGCATCAACCTGCAAATTCAATTGCGAAGACGTAATGAATTATTAAAAAATTCCTGCCTCGCGTACCGACAAGCAGGAGCATCAATTAGCCTTCCGTCGACCGATGCGCGGCACCGACGACCATTTAGGGCACCCGCCAAGGACGGCACAATAAAGGTAAACGCGTCAAGACCGAAGGAATAACATTTGCACATCACTATTTGTCAGTGTGGTTTATGAGGAGCGCGCGTGAAACCGGGACCAGCACCATTTGCCAGGGACGGCTTCAGTCGTGTGTGTGCGCGGGGCATTCCGATGCGAGATGAATTTTTCCCTAATTGAAGCCGCGCAATCGTTGAATTTTCATTGTCTTATTTCGAAAAATCGAGCATTCCTTGGGCCGCCTTAACGGCCTCACGTACTCCGCAGCATCGCAATTAACGCTTAATCGACTCGATAGCATCCGCGTAATTATTTTCAGGTATTTTAATTAACGCCGATTCGAGACGGAACTATCCGGTAAACATTCAAATATTGCTTTATTTGATCCATGGAGATATTTTTACGGCTGCGACAAATTTTTAGATTCTTTAATTTGTGGGAAATCGCCATCGCGGTGATCACTTTCAGCATTTCAGCGGTTGCTCTTGCGAAGTTTTTTTTTCAAATGGACAGAAGCTGCATGTGTGGTCACGCCTACACGAAATTTTTGACCAAAATCAGCGAAGGATCCTGGATATACATAGTTACGTAATCATTCAAAATTTTGATTTTTGATTTGTTGCCCTTACGAACTTTTTTCAAATGGACAAAAGCTGTATGTGTGGTCACGCCTACGCGAAATTTTTGACCAAAATCAGCGAAGGATCCTGGATATGCATAGTTACGTAATCATTCAAAATTTTGATTTTTGATTTACCAAATACAGGAATACAGGCAAAACATTATGAAGGGTCGACAATATGTTTCAGAAGCAAAAAGTACCATTTATTCAATTAAAATTGCGTTTTTTAACACACAGATTTTTGATCAAAATATTAACCCTCACCGCGCTATTTGCGACAACAAAAAATATTCGCGTGCCTTCTTGATATTGTTACAATAGCTTTTGCAAAATGCATGTCTTCTGTTTCCTAAAGATATCAGTTGCCTAAGCACCAACTTTACTTGGGCATGGCTTCTGGTGTATCCTTCCAGGAATGCATTATAAAATCAAAAAACAAACAAAAAAAAAACCGCAATACATCAAAACTAATCATCAAAACTCAACAAAACGTCAATTTGATTTTTATATTTCCTGGAACAACTTTTGAGGGCTTGAAATTAATAATATCCAGAACACCTTTTTCACCAGATTCCATGGGAAACTGAGCCTGAGATTACAAATTTTTGGTAATGGCTTCGGATACCTCCTAATTACCACAATAAATCACGACCGACGCCAACACACACACGCACCACATGCGCCAGATCGGGTTTCATTGTTTGTGTTGATGGTAACCCGAGAAATTTTGAAGTGGATGTTTAGAATAAGGCGGTGAAACTTTTCCTTGTGTATCAAATAAACCTTGACCAGATACACAAACAGGAAGAATGCCTACAGAAAAGTTCGCACAACGAGAACTCCTCGTGCAGAATTATGCTGGCATGGAAAATTCCCCACACTGAAAATAACGCACAGTGATAATTGCCCACATGAAAATTATTACTGACTAATAAACGCCTCCTGTAATCCACAAACAGGAAGAATACTCACGCAAAAATTCCCACAGAAAAGTTCGTCCAGCTAAAAGTCCTTGTACAGAATTATGCTCACGTGGAAAATTTCCCACACTGAAAATAACGCGCAGTGATAATTGCCCACACGAAAATTATTACGGGTTATTAAACGCCTCCCGTAATCCACCAATCAAAGTACAGAATTTTGTTTACATCTCCTAGCAACGTCACCTTTCACAGCGAATATAGAACGTTCTATATCAAATAAACGCCTCCTGTAATCCACAAACAGGAAGAATACTCACGCGAAAAATTCCCACAGAAAAGTTCGTCCAGCTAAAAGTCCTTGTACAGGATTATACTCACGTGGAAAATTTCCCACACTGAAAATAACCCGTAGTGATAATTGCCCACACGAAAATTATGACTGATTATTAAACGCCTCCCGTAATCCACCAATCAAAGTACAGAATTTTGTTTACATCACCTAGCAACGTCACCTTTCACGGCGAATATAGAACGTTTTATATTCGCGGGTAAGAAGGTCCATGTTCCTTTTTAAAAATATCGAAGTAGGTTTCCAATTTTGACTTTTCTATAATAAAATGAATAAATCATACGAAAATGATTACAGTTTATTTTAGGAAGATTAAGTTTGGATTGTTGCCGTTTTGTTAATAACTGGAATATGGCATTTGTTTTTACGTGAAATCAGAAATTTATTATTTTTTTTATGGATTTTGACCGTTTAGACCAAATTTCTTCAATTATATTTTTTTTTACACATTTTAATACCATTGAATGCACTTTTCATCATCGTAGTTTAAGTTTGGAATGTTGCCGTTTTGTTAATAACTAGAATATGGCATTTGTTTTTACGTGAAATCGGAAATATATTGCTTTTTTATAGATTTTGAGCTTTTAAAGCAAATTACTCCATTCATAACTTTTTTACACATTTTAATATCATTGAATGCATTGTTTTAATTTTTTTATTCGTTGAATTCATTTCTCGTCTTTCTAGTTTTGAAGTGTTGCCGTTTTGTTTACACCCAGGATATAACAATTAATTTGATGTTAAATCAAATTTGTATTATTTTGTGTACGTATTTTGAGATTTGGAAATAAATTGGTGAATTAATTAGTTTTTTTATAACGAGTTTTTACGAGTTACAATTTTTTTCTAACTCTTTACAAAATTAAAACATCTTCAAAAAAATAACTTATTATTCAATTGAATACTTGTTGTGCTACTTTCTTGATGAAACCATATTTTCAAGTTGGGTAAAGTAAACCGCTTGTTTTGTTCCATAATTTTATTTTCAGTTGCCTGGCACGTGTTTCGATCGGTTAGGATCATGATCCTAACCGTCAGGCAACTAAAATAAAATAAATAAAATTATGGAACAAAACAAGCGTTGAACAACTTGAACTTATTATTCAATAAAAAGGTTACAGATGTGCATTTATTAACAGACACGTATTCAGATTTTTTAAATTTGTTTAAAAATCGATTTTTGCTTTCTCCGTTACGAAGTACGAGAAAGTATTGTGATCGTGATTTTTTTTCAAAATTTTTTTTTACGAAAATATCCGATATCCGAAAATATCCATTCTAACTTCGGTAATTCTTTACAAAATAAAATTAAAATATCTTCAAAAAATAACTTATTCTTCAATAAAAAGGTTGCAGATGTGCATTTATTAACTGTGCACGTATTCGTTTTTTTTTTATCGATTTATTAACATTTTGTTTGAACACGCGTAAATTTTTTCAGGTTAAAGTTAGGTTGATAATCTTGAAACAAAGTATTAAAATAATTATATCGGCAATCCGAATCTGCTCGTTGATTTAAAATACGAGTTTTCGTTTTTGAGTTACGATTTTTTTAACCTCGACCTGCAGTGATTTTGAAGCTATACGCGCGGGGGCATTCTAACTTCGGAACACGCGTAAATTTTTTCAGGTTAATAATCCTGAAATAAAGTTTTAAAATAATTAAATCGGCAATCCGAATCTGCTCGTTGATTTAAAATACGAGTTTTCGTTTTTGAGTTACGATTTTTTTAACTTCGACTTCGCAGTTATTTTGAAGCTATACGCGCGGGAGCATTCTAACTTCGGTAACTCTTCACACAATTCAAATATCCTCAACAAAATATCTTATTCTTCAATAAATGTACATTTTGTGACTGTACGCGCATTCAAAGTTTTCCATTTTTTTTTTAAATCGACTTTTTAATATTTTGTTTGAACACGCGTATTTTTTTTTTCAGGCTAAAGTTAGGTTGATGATCTTGAAATATAGCTTTAAAATTTTACAAGCAATCAAAATCTGGTTGTTGATTGTCTAGAAAATTTGGAATTACTGGGTTAGGCTATATTTGCATGCAACCCATTTTGCGCATTTTTATTATAATTGGATTCGATTTATTTACAAATTAAATGGAATCCGTCATTATTTCACTTGTGACTTGTTTTTTCAGTAGATAGTTTTAGTTGTTAATGACAATGGGCGTGTAAACGTACCGAAAAAAAAAATGGATTATTCGATGCGTTGACGTATATACGTAGCCAATTAAAATTCCGCGAGTTGAAATTTTATTTGGCGCCCGGCGCGGGGCGCGTCATCCGCAAATTCCATTTGACGGCCTATCTGCATATAAACTCGTCATAACAAGTTGCGATGTCATATCGCGTCGATGACAATACGAGGACATAATTCAGGTCGGAACGGCCGCCGGCTGCCTGACATTTGTGTGCAATCAAGGGCTAAATAACTCATTCACATCAGCGGCAGTGGCGGCGGCGGCATCGGCGGCGTCGGGATGCCATTCCGCCCCCTCGTTGGGCGCCCTATTGATTGCGACCGATTCAATTTGCCATCGCCGTCATTGAATCATCTTCTCGTCAATTGGACGGATATGCCGTACAAAACTGATTCGCATCACGGATGCAGGTCTCGGATATACACCCGGTGCGCGAGGAAAGTGTAACGGATATATCCATGTGCACGTGATGAATTCGATTGGACGCGGAAAGCGAAGATGGAGAGCGGAATGCGGACAATCCGGCGTGGAGAATGGGAAGCGACACGAAATTTCGGCCGGGAGACGCCGTGTCAAATTGCCCGCGCATAATAAATGTCCGGCGAGGATTCGTCTCTTTAATGGATCCACTCGGCGCTTTCAATTGAACACGTCCATTCTCGATGTAACGGTATTTTAAAATACAGCCAACTCTTCTATAAGAAGGGCGCCGGTTCTAACAGCTCTCGTGAGCGCTAGGAGCGGAGTGGAGGTTGCAAAGAAGGGAAGAGCACTCGAGCTGGCTGTAGAAAATTTTAGGAAAGCAAAACAAAGCTCTTGTCTAAATCACATCCATCTATAATCCATTGCAAATTGAAAAAGTGGTCTTTTGAAAACAGCATTTAGCATTCCGTGAAATCTTTCAATCGTCGTTTGTCCAGAGCCACCTAAACAAAAAAAAAAACGTGGCTATAAAGCAATCGTTCAGCTGACAGTTGATTCGAATGCGCGCCATCGATGACAGATTTATGAAGTGGTAAACCGATTTCACGCGGCGGACTGCCTACAAAAACTAAATCGTGAAATCTGTTGAAAATTATCCCTAATGCGATGTCAGGAATGCCGCTATAAATAATGCAGATGGCGCAAAAAACGCCGTCGAGGAGATGGACGAGAGGGTCATAAATGCGTTGTTTACAGGGGACCACCTATGTCCGTCATTGGCCGCAATTAGTGCAGTATTTATCGCCGACATGCCGCCCTGTAATTGGAACCGGGCAATCGACGCTGCAGACTCCGCAAATCACCGGAAATTCGACACCGAACCAACGCAGAACCCGCCATTAAATATTATCTGGTAATTAAAACCATAATTCGTGTAATGATTCCGTTTAACGCGCCGCAGATGCTCGACTTTTACGATTTAACGATTTCGAAAACACTTCGCCGCTAAGTGCCACTTCGATCATTCGCTGGACATCCGGAGCGTGATCGATATTCACACCACTTGTTCCCGGTGGATCGGAATTTGGAGGTCAGCGCGACGGGGCGGAAGAAGAAGAAAATGGCAACAGATGCGAGCCGAGGGCGCAATCGGGGGGTGGTGTGCAGCAGTACGCAAAATCAGCGTTTCCTAGGCCTCCTCCCGGAGGGGCCACAAATGGCCCGAACACCCACAGGATTACGGCATCTAAATGCAAGGCTCGATCCCGGGATAACTGCACCTTAATGGGTGCCGCTTGTGCCCGAAACGAAATCAGCCAATTAAAAGTTGATGCCGAATTAATTGTGCGTGAGACAATGGGAAATCGTTTCTACGTCTTCTTGCCCGCTCTAACCGGAAGCTTTAATAATTTCATCAGCAAAAACCACGGAAGTTAATAAAATTACTTCTCAAACTCAAAATTTGATTAACTAAAAAACTGCACGGTGTGAATATCTCGTAAACGGTTGAAGATAATAAAAAAATGATTTTAAATTCTCATTCTTCGATTTATCAAGATGCCAATTGTACAAGAAAACAGTTTTAGGTTTCATTTGTTTTTTGACATATAGGTTTATATCTCGAGAACGGTTGAAGATTATCAAAAAAATGATTTCAAATTCGTACTCTTCGGCTTATCGAGATGCCAATTCAACAAAAAAACAGTATTTCGTTTCATTTGTTTTTTGACATATAGGTGAATATCTCGAGAACGGTTGATGGTAATCAAAAATTGATTTGAAATTCTTATTCTCCAGCTTATCGAGATGACATTTCAACAAGAAAACAGTATTTAGTTTCATTTGTTTTTGACATATAGTTGGATATCTCGTGAACGGTTGAAGATAATCATAAAATGATTTAAAATTCTTATTCTCCAGCTTATCGAGATGTTATTTCAACAAAAAAAACCGTATTTGGTTACATTTGTTTTTTGACATATAGGTAAATATCTCGAGAACGGTTGAAGATTTTCAAAAATTGATTTCAAATTCTTATTCACTGGGTTATCAAGATATCCATTCAACAAAAAACCGTATTTGGTTACACTTGTCTTTTTGACATATAGGTGAATATCTCGTGTACGGTTGCAGATAATCAAAAAAATATTTCAAATTCTTATTCTTCGGGTCACGGAAATGCTAATTCAATAATAAAACGGTATTTGGTTTCATTTGTTTTTTGACATATAGGTGAATATCTCGAGAACGGTTGAAGATAATAAAAAACTGATTTCAAATTCTTATTCTCCAGCTTATCGTGATGTTATTTCAACAAGAAAGCAGTATTAGGTTTCATTTGTTTTTTGACATATAGGTGAATATCTCGAGAACGATTGAAGATAATCTAAAAATGATTTCAAATTCTTATTCTCTAGCTTATCAAGATGTCAATTCAACAAAAAAACCGTATCTGGTTACTTTTGTTTTTTTGACATATAGGTGAATATCTCATGAACAGTTGAAGATAATCAAAAAATGATTTCAAATTCCTATTCGTTGGCTCACGGAAATGCTAATTCAATAATAAAACAGTATTTGGTTCCATTTGTTTTTTGACATATAGGTGAATATTTCGTGAACCTTTAATGGTAGTCGAAAAATTACTTCAAATTATTATTTTCCAGCTTATCAAGATGTCAATTCAACAAAAAAAACCGTATCTGGTTACATTAGTTTTTTGTCATATAGGTGAATATCTCATGAACGGTTGAAGATAATCAAAAAATGATTTCAAATTCCTATTCTTTGGCTCACGGAAATGCTAATTCAATAATAAAACAGTATTTGGTTCCATTTGTTTTTTGACATATAGGTGAATATTTCGTGAACCTTTAATGGTAGTCGAAAAATTACTTCAAATTATTATTTTTCAGCTTATCAAGATATCAATTCAACAAAAAAACCGTATTTGGTTTTGTTTGTTTTTGACATATAGGTGAATATCTCGTGAACGGTTAAAGATAATAAAAAAAATGACTACAAATTCTTATTCCCCGGCTTATCGAGATGATAATTCAACAAAAAAAAACAGTATTTGGTTTCATTTGTTTTTTGACATATAGGTGAATATCTCGTGAACGGTTAAAGATAATAAAAAAAATGACTTCAAATTCTTATTTCCCAGCTTATCGACATGTTAATTCAACAGAAAAACAGTATTTGGTTTCATTTGTTTTTTGACATATAAGTAAATATCTCGTGAACGGTTGAAGATAATCAAAAAAAATATTTCGAATTCTTATTCATCGGTTTATCAAGATGATAATTCAAGAAGAAAAACGTATTTGGTTTCATTTGGTTTCATTTGGTCTCATTTGTTTTTTTGGCATATAGGTGAATTTCTCGAGAACGGTTGAAGATTATATTTTGACATATAGATGAATATTTCGAAAACTGTTGATAGTGATCAAAAACTGATTTCAAATTCTTATTCTCCAGCTTAAAGAGATGTTATTTCAACAAGAAAACAGTATTTGGTTTCATTTGTTTTTTGACATATAGGTGCATATTTCGAGAACGGTTGGTGGTAGTCAAAAAATGATTTAAAAGTCTAATTCTCCGGCTTATCGAGATGATAATTCAACAAAAAACAGTATTTGGTTTCATTTGTTTTTTGACATATAGGTGAATATCTCGAGAACGGTTGATGGTAATCAAAAATTGATTTCAAATTCTTATTCTACAGCTTATCGAGATGTTATTTCAACAAGAAAACTGTATTTGATTTCATTTGTTTTTTTGCAAATAGGTGAATAACTTGTGATCGGTTGAAGATAATAAAAAAATGATGTGAAATTCTTATTCTCCGACTTATTGAGATGCTATTTCAGCAAGAAAACAGTATTTGGTTTCATTTGTTTTTGACATATAGGTGAATATCTCGTGAACGGTTGAAGATAATCAGAAAATTATTTCAAATTCGTATTCTTCGGCTCACGGAAATGCCAATTCAATAATAAAAGAGTATTTGGTTTCATTTGTTTTTTGACATATAGGCGAATATCTTGAGAATGGTTGAAAATAATTAAAAAATGATTGCAAATTCTTATTCTCCGGCTTATCGAGATTCTATTTCAGCAAGAAAACGGTATTTGCTTTCATTTGTTTTTGACATATAGGTGAATATTTCATGAACGGTTGGTGGTGGTCAAAAAATTTCTTCAAATTCTTATTCTCCGATTTATCGAGATGCCAATTCAATAAAAAATAGTATTTGGTTTCATTTGTTTCTTGACATATAGGTGAATATTTCGAGATCGGTTGGTGGTGGTCAACAAATTATTTCAAATTTTTATTCTCCGGCTTATCGAGATGACGATTCAACAAAAAAAACAGTATTTGGTTTTATTAGTTTTTTGACATATAGGTGAATATTTCGAGAACGGTTGGTGATGGTCAAAAAATTATTTCAAATTCTTATTCTCCGGCTCATCAAGATGCAAATTCAACAAGATTTGGTTGCATTTGTTTTTTATGTTTCACTAATCTACTTCCAAACAAACACAAAGAAAATACTTTCGGTAAATACTTTCGCAATATGTGACATCGACCCGAGAAATAAACAAAATAACAGAATTAACAAAAACAATATATGAAACATAGTGTATCAAAAAGACCAAACAAGAAATTGATACAGCAAATAGCAGATGCGTGTAAAGCGAGAGTACTAGAAGAGGTGAAAATAATGACAAGAAATACATAGAAAAGAATGGAAAAGTGTGTGAACGAAAACTCATGGAAAATACCAATATTCGAGGCTCGAACGGGCAAATGGAAGGAGAGAAAGAAAGAAAGGGATTAAGTGCTAATCATTTACATGGGAGGCATAGGGAACCCGTAAATTTAAAAAAATCTGAAACAATGTGTAGATGTAATGTAATTCATCCGTAGCTCAAAATAATTTTCTGTTTCTGCGGAATTCCTGTCTGAGGGGGTGAAAGCACTCCTCAAAAAAATGCAAATTTCTAAGAAAGTACAAGACACAAAATTTGTTTGTAAAGCTTAGAGGCGTTTATTCCTGAAAAATAACAATCCCAATTTGCCAGCAGAAAGAAATATGGTTTCAACAAGATGGGGTTCCTTCAAATTTTGGACGGGTGGTGCGGGAACATCCAGAGGAAACTTTTCCTGGTGAATGAATTGGACTCAAAGGTTCAAATTTTAAAACAGAAAATCCAATAAAAGAAAAATTTATTTACGTGGAATACGATCGACCATTTTAAACTTCCATTGACCGCAAAGGGTTTTTTAACGTTTTAGCCTCTAGAAGAGATGAATTTCGTTTTCACTAATGTTGAACGGCAGATGATGGCGCGGTTGCAGGCAAAAACATTTTTTTTGTTTTAACATACAACCGAATTTTTTTTTTCATCAGCTTTGTGAATTTCCTTATAACTTGCGTGAAACTGCAAAAGAGGATTTGTTGTACATGGCCTCAACGGAAATATGACACATGAGACAAACCTAAGGTGGCCAGATTTTAACATATTTGTGGATGTGTACCTCAACTTAAAATAATGGTTTATCTACTATTTTTTAAAAATATTTTAAGAGTGATAAATTATTGAAAGTAATGATTTATCTACTATTTTTTTATGTTTTAAGAGTGATAAATTATTGTTAAATATTTGTAGATACAATTAAAATATAACGTATCAAATCACGTTTATGGTTTATTCACGGAGCACTAACGGCTAAATTTCCGATGATATGCTTTTCGCTAAAAAGCGCGCGATCATTTTTAATTCACGCCGGCAACCCTTTGATAATTGTTTTTTGTCGAATTTTATGTGGCGCATCAATTATGGAAAATTTGTAAACGCGATGAAACCGATGCGAAACACGAGCCGATTAAAAATTCATCGCGATGACGACCGTCCATTTGCAAACTTTCGAAAATCGACGCGGCCGGCTCGATGTTTTAATTGCCGGGGAAAGGCCAACAGTTTTTTTTTTTACATATTTTTCCACATCAAACCTTCACCGCACCTCATGGATATTTCGAAGCTTCACGTAATATTTTTTTTTATATAATAATAATAATATATTTACGGGATTCACCCTGTACATTAAAGTATTAATTAGATATATTAGTAGTAGTAGTATATAATTGTTAATCCATCGTCAATCAACGGGTTCCTTTATATTACAATCTTCTTTTGATTGAGTCAGCTCTGAATCGTTTCTTCATTTCGTTAGTCTGTACTGAACATTAGATTTCTTCTAAAGGTTAAAATTGAAGCATTAAATAAATTCAATTCAATTCAATCATCAAAGTTCTTCCAAAGCCATTTCATCCTGCCTTGTAATTTTAAAGGTTAATGCGTTACTTGATCATTAGAAATTTATTGAAGGATATAGGTCTTCCTTTTATTGTTCAATCTTCTTCAGAACTACATCAATATCGTGCAATGTTCAATAATGTTTCATCAGAATTTTAAAGATTAGTGTAAGCATTATTGGAATTAGATGTTCCTGGTATTGTGTTATGTTCTTTATTGAACACTAGATTTCTTCCTAAGGTTAAAACTGAAAAACCCTCATCTGCAGAAGCATTAAACAAACTCAATTAAATTTCTTCCAAAGCCTTCTCATCCTACCTCATGCAATTTGAAGGTAAATGTGGTTAGTGGCGGCTCGTTATGTAGAACCAAGGAGCCATGGCACTACCTCTAATTTCAAGGTCGGCAAGAAATTTTTCCCTTCTGGAACTCTGCATTAGGAACCAAATAATTTCTGGCTCCGCTCATGCGCACGACGACGACGTGTATTTCCGCGCCATCCACGATGAATGAAATTAGCGAATACGCCTCTTTGCTCATGTAGTATAGAGGGCACTTGAAGATTGTCAATTTTAGCACTTGAAAATGTCTTTTTCGGCACTTTGCATAGTTGAAAATTGTCATTTTTGACACTTGAAAGTTGTTTTTTATGACAGTTGAAAATGGTTATTTTTGAACATTGAGAATTGTCATTTATGGCACTCGAAAATGATAATTTTTGATAGTTAAAAACTCGATTTTGACACTTGGAAAATATATTTTTCTGTACATGAAAATGGTTGTAAATGGTAATTTTTGACATTTGAAAACATTTGAGAATTGTTATTTATGACACTTGAAAATGGGCATTTTTGACAGATGGTAATTGTATTTGTTGGCAGCTGAAAATTACCATTTTTTGGCAGTTAAAAATTGTCATTTTTGGCACTTGAAAATTGTCGCTTTTGACGGTTGAGAATGGTCATTTTTCAAACTTGAAAATTTTAATTTATGGCACTCGAAAATTATAATTTTTGACAGTTGAAATGATCATCTTTGACAGTTGGAAAATGTTATTTTTTGCACTTAAAATTGTCACTCAAAATTTGTACTTGAACATGTCTTTTTCGGCACTTGAAAATGGTCAGTTTGCACAATTGAAAATTGCCTTTTTGACACTTAAAAATGTCAATTTTACACTTTTGGTAATTGCCTTTTTTAACAGTTGAAAATTGCGACATTTGGCAATTCATTTTTTCATTTTTGACACTTAAAAATTGTCGTTTTTGGCAGTTGACGATGGTAATTTTTTAACCATTTATGGCATTTGAAAATGATAACTATTGACAGTTGTAAAATGTCATTTTTGGGCACTTAAAGATTGTTAAGTTTGGCACTTGAAATGTATTTTTTGCACTTGATGATTGTCAAGTTTGGCACTTGAAAATGTCTTTTTTGGCACTTTGTATAGTTGAAAATTGTCATTCTTGACACTTGAAAGTTGTCTTTTATGACAGTTGAAAATGGTCATTTTGAACCTTGAAAATTGTCATTTATCGCACTCGTAAATGATAATTTTTGATAGTTTAAAACTATCGTTCTTGACGCTTGGAAAATGTAATTTTTGGCCCTTGAAAATTGTGAATTTTGACTTTTTTTTGCACATGAAAATGGTTATTTTTCATAGTTAAAAATGGTCGTTTTTGAAACTTAAAGATTTGAATTTATGGCACTCGAAAATGATAATTTTTGAAAGTTGAAATGATCGTTTTTGACAGTTGGAAAATGTTATTATTTGCAATTGAAAATTGTCAATTTTGGTACTTGAAAATGTATTTTTTGGCACTTGAAAATGGTCGGTTTGTCCAGTTAAAAATTGCCTTTTTGACACCTAAAAACGTTCATTTTAGACTGTTGGCAATTGCCCTTTTTAACAGTTAAAAATTGTGAAATTTAGTATTTAAAAATTTTCATTTTTGGCACCTGAAAATTGTCGTGTTTAGCAGTTGACAATGGTAATATTTGAATCATTTATGGCATTCGAAAATGATAATTTTTGGCTGTTGGAAAATGTCGTCAATTTTGGCACTCCAAAATGTCTTTTTTGGCACTTAATTATTGTCAAGTTTGGTCTTTTGAAAATGTCTTTTTCGGCACTTTTCACGGATGAAAATTGTCATTTTTGACACTTGAAAATTGTCTTTTTTAATAGCTGAAAAATAGTCATTTTTGAACCTTCAAAATTGTCATTTATAGCACTCAAAAATGAGAATTTTTGACAGTTGAAAACTATCGTTTTTGACACTTGGAAAATGCCATTTTTAAATATATTAAATACCTATATATGTACCAAGGGTAAATAGTAGGTGTAATCAAACAACATTTAAAATAAATCGTTGTCGAACTAATATAGGTTTTAATTCGCCAATAAATAATATGTGTCGCCTTTATAATCAAGTCAGTTGCAGCGTAGAACTGGATATCTTTAACGGCAATATGAGTAGATTAAAAGCAGACTTAAAACAACTTAATTTAGTCCAATAAAGGATTTTTGTTAGTGCTACTGATTAGAATTATTAACTTAAGCATTCGTTTTGTCTTTATAGTAAGCTTTTACTTTTATACTGCGATGTGTATATGTATTGTATTTCAATAATTACTTTGTATTACTTATTATTTTTTGCTATGAATTTTTATATTTTCCCTGTAATTGGGCAATAACTGCCTGTTGGGTTATTATTATTAAATTAAAAAAATTAAAATTAAATTAAATTTTGGGACTTGAAAATTGTGAATTTTGATTTTTTTTGCACCTGAAAATGGTCATTTTGTTGTTCATTTGTTCATTTTAGACTGTTGGTAATTACTTTTTTTAACAGTTGAAAATTGCGAAATTTGGCAATGAAAATTTTTCATTTTTGACACCTGAAAATTTTCGTTTTTCGCAGTTGACAATGGTAATATTTTGAACCATTCGAAAATGATAATTTTTGGCAGTTGGAAAATGTCATTGTCAATTTTGGCACTTGAGAATGTCTTGTTTGGCATTTAAAAAGGAGGTAATGTTACAAAATACAATTCGTCGTTTAATTGATTTTCGTAGAACGATGTTACTGATTAAATGCGAGCTATTTTTCGTCTTTATTTAATTCTTTTATTGCTTCTGCAACAAATGTAAACGTTTTTAATGGTCGATTTTGCTTTCGTCAAAAAGGAGGCGGTAAGATATATTGTGTATGCTAAGTGGCTCTACCATCAACATTTTCCACGAGCGGTGGAAATAAATACTTGTTCATTATAAATCTATTGATGAATATAGGTCTTCCTTTTATTGTTCCATATTCTTCAGAGCTACATCAATATCGTGCATTTCTTCATTAGGATTTTAAAGATTAGTGTAAGCAGATAATTGGAATTAGATGTTCCTGGTATTGTGTTACGTTCTTCCGACTTATAGAAAGACCAATCCATTCTTTGCTATTTTCGTGTTGTTTTGTTAGACAGAATTGTTAGTAATAAGAAGATTTGCCGATTGTTTAGAATTTGATTAAGCGAGTGCATCGGATGTCGATTTTCCGGGTGCTTGGCGGGTGTTTAATGGGGCGTCGGTAATCCGGAAAGAAGGGCCTCTTACAATAAAGTGATCAAGTGTAATTGAGCGGCGACATATCAATTCGGTGTAAGTGAAACACTCGCAGTTGTCACCCCACGAGCCGGTGGTGCAATCTGTTGTTGGGCAGAGGACGGTCCCCGTAAACGGCTCAAGAAGAGTGAAATTGGACTGGTCGGGTAATGGGGCGCCCGAAGAAGGGGGAAATTTCGCTAAACTCATTTGCAAATTGATCTGATTGATTATATTGTCGTTCCGCGTGCCCACTTAAAACTCGAAACAAATAGGTTCGTGACTGGAATATGCATTATTTTAATCAATTCCAGGTTAATGAACGTAAAAGGTTTACAACCCTCGATTAAGGGCACTTATCCGGACATATGGCGCGACTGTGTTGTGTGTGTGTGTGTGCAGGTTTTAATACTTATTACTCATTCATAATTAGGTTCAACTTCCAGGATACTCCGGCTCTTCTAATTCCCCGAGGTGGAAGACTAAGTGGGAGTCTTATCTGATAACGTTTACACATTGCTCCAGTAATTGTAAATCCCCGGCGATAAAACGTAGACGTAAACCTCGGGAATATCCGAAGGTGTTAACATCTTATATCCTGAAGGACCTAATCACGGCCCGCCCCGGGGGAGGCCGAATAAAAACGAGAGAGGAGCTCCCGTGAAAGATTAAGCTGCACTACCCCCCGGCTTCTGGATCGTTGTAATTGGAAAGTGTGCGAATTAAAAGATATCAAGGGTGCTAGATGGTATCTCTGACGGGGAGAGAGATACGTGCGCCAGGACCGGCGGCAGTAAATAACTCGGCCCTTCTTAAACAAACAATAGACACTCATTTCGGGGGCCTTATCTCGGCGCATTCTCCGGAGCACGCACACTACGGAATCACCAGCCGTTGCCTTACTTTACGGCGCCGATATGGATAATTAGTGCCATAATTGCTTTGGCACAAGATTTTAAGACGAAATGATATCCGACTCTAGATTTGGGATCCTTTTTGCATCCCATGGCAACAAATTTGAAGAAGCCAAAAACTTGAACCACGAAAACATAATTTCCTATTCTTTTGCATTCTCAGACTCATTTCTAAAATGAATTGAATTTTTTTAAATCTAAACCTAAATTCTTATTATAAATCAATCTATACAAAAACTCACGACTTTATAATAATACCAAAGGAAGAAACAAGTTTTTAACATAATTTTTCAACATCACAATATCCTTGTTTACGGCACGCCACCATTTCTTTTCATTTAATGTAGTGTTCATTTATTAAATTTTTAAATCTAAACCTTAATCCTAAATCTGTACAAAAACTCACTACCTAATTGATGATAATGAAGGAAGAAAAAACTTTTTAACATAATTTTTCCAACATCACAATATCCTTGTTTAGTCACACCACCTTTACTTTTAATTTAATGTGGTGTTAATTTATGCATCTAAGGTATAAATTTTTAAATCTAAACTTAAATCCTAATTCTAAATCTCTACGAAAAACTCACCACTCGATAATGATAATAAAGGGAAGAAAACAGTTTTTAATGCAATTTTTTCAAGCATCATAACGTCCTCGTTTACGGCACACCACATTTAATGTGGTGTTAATTTATGCATCTAAGGCACGTTGACGATGATAATAATAATAATAAATTCTCGGCATCGCGTGCTCCCCTTCAGTTGAAATGTACAGATGTCCACCGTCGCATGCACGTCCATCTACCTCACCATCAGACCATTCGCCTACCATTACGTAAAGTAGCTCTAATTACACGGAATCGTCATTACGAAATGTGCCGCCGGTTGCATCGTCGCATTTATTAATCATGGGGACGTCTGGGGCGTCGATTAATTCCATTCGTTTTTTTTTTTATAATTAATCATCCCTCTACAATCTAGTCATCGGATCGTCTGCCGCGACCGTGAAGTGTTGCATTTCGATCAATGCCATTTTATACTGGGTGCTTCAGAATTGCACGGTACTAGTTCTCTGACGTAAAATAAGAAAAACGTTCGCACAAATTACCGAAATATTGAAGATTAAACGTACTTATTTTGCTGCACCTCCTAATAAACTCTTGTTAATATACAAATGAAAAACACAAAAAGTAAAATCTGGAAAGCAAATGTAATGTAATGTTTTCAGGGCAACAAAGTTTCCTATGGAATGAGATACCAATCGGGTTTCTAGATTGTATGGCATTCTTTTTTTAATGGCGCTGTCATCTGTCGTTAAACATTAGTAAAAAAGAAATTCAACTGTTCTAGAGGCCAAAACATAAAACCCTAAAGTTTAAAATTGCCATTGACTTGTAATTGCAGAAATCTATTCAAAATTAATTTAGAATTACTATTCCATAAATTCCCTAAATTTTGTCCTCGTTCGAACAAAGCGTGAAATTGTTAAGAAAGAAAAAACGTAATAATTTCGGCGTCCTAAAAAAATATGAAAACTATTACAATCGACTTGAAATTTGATAAATGCATTCAAAACACTAAAATCTGTAAACACATCAGCCCTAAATTTCTAGATAATCTCATTCGTAAACAGTTGTGGAAGAACACAGTAATTCGACGACTTGAAAAAAATGTAAAAACCGTTGCCATCGACTTGAAATTGCACAAATCTATTCAAAATTCATTTGGAATTATGATTCCATAAATATCTGTATACACCCCACACTTAAATTTCGAGATAATTCCGTTTGAAAATAAAGTGTAATTGTGAAAAAATTCAAAAATTTCGACGACTCGAATTACCATCGACTTGAAATTTCACAAATCTGTTCAAAATTAATTAATTTGGAATTACGCTACTACAAAAATCTGTAAACACCTCATCCCTAAATTTGTAGAAAATATTATTCCAGCGTAGAATTGTGCAAAGATGCAATAATTTCAGTGACTTGAAAAAAATATAAAAACAAGTGGCATCGACTTGAAATTTCAAAAATATATTCAAAATTTATTCGAAATTACGATTCCATAAAAATCTGTTGGCAGCTCACCCTAAATTTCGAGATTATTCTATTTGAAGAGAGCGGGGGTTTGAAATTTTTAATTCATTTTCCATTTTAATTTGTTATTAGTGTTGTAATTATCCATGTATCTAATTATATATTTTTTAGGTTTCTGAGTGTAAATAACTTGTAATCACACTAATAAATAATTTACTATACCTTAGAAATATCCAATCTTTCTTGTTTTGAAATTTCTATCCCTTCTCCAGTTGAGCAGAATTCACAGCTAAGGTTGTCATTTAAATCAACAAGACGGGGCAACAGCTCGCGCATCAGCTGCATCAATTGAGATGGTTTATTCGCATGTTCATCTCTCGCTTTATGGATATCTTCATTTTTATTCTATTTCTTGCTTTGTTTGAAAATGTTTCATTCAAAACTCGTTCAGGTATAAATTAAGATTTTATATTATTTTGCACGAAATCAAGGTCTAAAAAATTTGATTTCAATTCACGGCGATTTTTCTGTTTATTTATATTCCAATTTCTATTTTGCATGAAAATATTATTCATAATTTTTTTTTCTTAAATTCACGGCGATTTTTCTGGTTTTAAGTTCCAATTTTCTATATATAACAAATCTTTATTCACAGAAATGGGTTTTGCACATTACAATACAACATATTAATGACTACAAGGAGAACAAAGAAAGCATTTCTGTAAATGGGCCCAATTTTCTATTTATTAGTTTTTTCTGTAAAAACTCATTCTCCTTAACCGTAACATTTTTGAGATCTTTCGTTGAGGATATTTGAAGAGGAAGGTGTACATTAGTAAACCTCACACTGGAAGTACCCTTTAAATGCAATTCGCAGAGAAATTGCGACTACGAGTGATGGAGAGACGTTAGGGAGCTACTGCAAGAATGTATGAAAGAGTTTGAACACAACATCCGTAAGGTTATCTTCGAAACATAACATTTGTTGATTATAAAAAATGGCAACACGTTACCTTCACATCGGTTCAAATTAAAAGGTTTTCGATAATTTTTGGTACTTTTAGTTGTTGATTCAAAAACACCAGATTCCTCTGCCGCACTTTAAATAAAAATATTTTTGTTGCAGGATATTTTTTGTATTGTTTGGAGGGCTGAAGTGCAATTGATCATGAAAAATTGTAGTTATTTTGATAAGTTCTTGTTTTTGGTTCTTGTTTAACACGTGGTGAAATATTTTTAATATTCAGGATTGTTAGAATCTACAATATACATGATCTTCCAAAGACTGTAACGACATTAAATTTGGAAATGCAAGTTAAATTGTAATCCAAACAAATTTTAATTCTGTTTGAGTGTTTCAACTCATTATTTTATATTTACCTTTTGTTCTTTTTTTCATTTTATGAAATTAATGTACCCCCTTCGATAATCTCGATCGCGGTTTAATTACCGACAATTTTTCCGGCAGCGGAAGATCGATCCGGAAGTAAATTTCCACGGCCGGAAAACGCAGGTCGGGTTTTGTTTTTTGGCCTACAGCGAGCGGAGAAAATGCGGGGAAAAACGATGGAAATTCACGACGCGGCGCGGCGTCTGAGGGGGGCATTTCGGGAGGAAAGCAGCGTGTGCAGGCCGGTCGTCATGGAGACGGAGTTGCGGGCATAAATCGACGGTCCCCACGCTAACCTGTCTCTCGTCTTGGACGGCCCTCTTCCGATGCGTTTCACACCCCGACACATGTGGACATCCCGGAGCGTGAAATCACCCCGAGGATTGGTGTCAAAACGGTCCGACTTCCCGATAATTACTCAAGAACGTCAACCCCTAATAGGAATATTATGTAAGGCGGAAAAGTAGCAGTCGTTAAAATGCCCATCTCCTCCGGGCAATTTAGGGAATTGATTGCGGGGTATCGTGTAACCGGTGGCAATTTGTGCGCCTCCTGTTGTAGACACGTGTCTGGATTATTTGGTCGCGTGCATGTGTTTTGTTACTTCGGGCTTCTGCGTGGGGTGCGCGCATGCACCATAACTTACTAATTCCGGCTCATCCCCGTAATAGGAGCGCACACACACACTCGCGAAGAATACAATTTAATTTCTATTAGATTCGATTAAACTGCTACCCCCTTAATACAAATCTCTAAAACAACAACACGATCACATCGTCACCCTAAGCAACCAGTTGAGAAATTGCATCTACAATTCATGTCTTCATTAATACAATTAATTCTTAATTACCCACATCAACTACTAAAATTGAAAATCATGAAAACATAAATAATTTTTCAATTCAGTTTAAATGTATATGTATACCATGGTACTGGTACCTTATAGCCAACGCAAGAAAACATGTTACCACGTAACTATCCTCTTTAAATCAAAAGACAAACGACAAAGTATGAAAATGGTGTCAAATTTTTTTTGTAGCTATAAATATTATACAAAAATATTTAAACAACCATTCAAGGCAACAAAGAAATGAACATATTTTGTTTGAGAACTTTTTTCATAAAATCATGGTTTTTCCAAGAAAAAAAAAATTAAAGATTTTTTCATTTTTGCTTTATATCATGAACCGATAATAGTTACTTCAAATTTTATATCAATAATAATTCTAAAGAATACCAAAATGAACAACTTAAATAGTTTTTTTTCAAATATCTTTAGTTTTTGAGTAAACTGAATTTAAATTTAAACTGTTGTAACTTTCAAAATTATAAATTTTGGCGTTTTGCATTAATTTTACGATAACATTTCTTAATCGGCTATTAAAATGCACTAAATTTGACAGATTTTGTCGTTGGAATCATTAAAATCGGACAACGAGTTCGGCAGTTGTGCAAATTGAAATATTAAAATCGCGATTTTAAAATCTTCGAATCTTGAAAAAGTGTAATTTTTGCATTTACAATTTTTAACCCGTTTCGACCAGGAATATTTATATATTTTGACGTTTGGATCATCAAAATCGCGTTTGGATGTTCTGCAATTTAAAAAATCAAAATCGCAATTTAAATTATTTGAACTTAAAAAACGTGAAATTTTGACGTTTTTTTTTTGGTGAGATATTTCTTAACTAACATTTAAATTGACCAAATTTGGCATATTTTCTCGTTGGAATCAACAAAATTGGACAATTCGGCCGGCAGTTGTACAATTTAAAAAACCAAAATCGCGATTTTTATATCTTAAAACTTTTAAGACTTGAAATTTGACTTTTACGTTGATTTTACAAAAAAATATTTCTTAACCAACTTTTAAATTACACTAAATTTATCATATTTTTACGTTGGGATCATCAAAATCTGATAACGCGTGCAGCAGTTGTGCAATATAAAAAATCAAAATTGCGATTTTAAAATCTTCAAACTTTTAAGACTTAAAATTTTTATTTTTGCGTTGATTTTGCAAAAAAAAAATTTAACCAACTTTTGAATTACACTAAATTTGGCATATTTATACGTTGGAATCATCAAAAACCGGACAACGTGTGCAGCAGTTGTGCAATTTTAAAAATCAAAATTGCGATTTTAAAATCTTCAAACTTTCAAGACTTGAAATTTTGATTGTTGATTGTACAAAAATATTTCTTAACCAACTTTTGAATTACACTAAATTTGGCATATTTCGACGTTAGAATCATCAAAATCGGACAGCGCGAGCAGTTGTGCAATTTTAAAAATTAGCGATTTTAAAATCTTCAAACTTTCAAGACTTGAAATTTTGACTTTTGCGTTGCTTTTACGAAAATATTTCTTGACCAACTTTTAAATTACACTAAATTTGGCATATTTTGACGGGATCATCAAAAACCGGACAACGTATGCAGCAGTCATGCAGTTTTAAAAATTAAAATCGCGATTTTAAAATGCAATTTTTGTATTTTGTTTTATATTCACGAGAAAATTTCGTAATCCGTTTTAAAATGACACCAAATTTGCCATATTTTGACGTTTGAATCATGAATATGCAACCCTTTTGGCAGTTGTGCAATTTAAAATAAATCAAAATCTTAATTGAATAAAATCTTCGAACTCTGAAAACATGAAATTCTCACCTTAATTTTACGAAAATATTTTTTAAACAAGTTTTAAATTGAACTAAATTTGGCACATTTTGACCGTAGAATCGTCAAAATCAGACAACGCTTTCGGCCGATTTTAAAAACTCAAAATTGCGATTTTGAAATCTTCGAATTTTTTAAATGTGAAATTTTGGCGTTTTGCATTGATTTTATGAATATTTTTCTTAAAAATAAATATTTTTAATTTTAGTTATGCTCTGTATTATGTTTTATGTGTGATATTTTCTCTTATTTTGGGATTGTCCTGTTGGGAAATAGATAAATAAATAAATTACAAACTTTTAAATTGCACTAAATTTGGCACATTTTGACGTTAAAATTATTCATCGGACAATGCCTTCAATTCAATTTAATTTAATGCAATTTAAAATTCAATTGTTATGCGATTAAAAATTCAGAATCGCGATTTATAAATCCCCGAACTTTGAAAACGTGAAATTTTAACGTTTCAACTTAACGAGTCAACTATTAAATTTCATTCAATTTGGCATATCTTTACGTTAAAATAATCCAAATCGGACAACGCTTTCGGCAGTTGTGCAATTTAAAATATCAAAATTGCAATTTTGAAATCTTTGAACTTTGAAAACATGACATTTTGACGTCTTGCATTGGTTTTACAAAAATATTTCAATCAATTTTTAAAGTGCATTAAATTTGGCATATTCTGACGTTAAAATCATCAAAATCGAACAACGCCTTCGTTAGTTATAGAATTTATAAAATCACAATCGCGATTTTTAAATCTTTCAACTTTGAAAACGTGGAATTTTAACGTTTTGCGTAAAAAATATTTTTCAGTCAACTATTAAATTATTTGGATAATTTATATAATAAAATTATCCAAATCGGACAACGCTTGCGGCAGTTGTGCAATTTTAAAAATTAAAATTGCAATTTTGAAATCTTTGAACTTTGAAAACATGAAATTTTGACGTCTTGCGTTGGTTTTACAAAAATATTTCTTAATCAATTTTTAAAGTGCATTAAATTTGGCACATTCTGACGTTAAAATCAATAAAATCCGACAACGTCTTCGTTAGTTATGCAATTTATAAAATCAAACTCTAGATTTTTAAACCTTTCAACTTTAAAATTAAAGTGAAATTTTGACGTTTTGCGTTGATTATACAAAAATATTTCTTAATCAACATTTAAACTGAATTAAATTTGGCATATTTTGACGTTAAAATTATCAAAATCCGACAACGCCCTTACCAGTTATGCAATGTAAAAATCAAAATCGCAATTTTTAAATTTTTGAACATTGAAAACTTGAAATTCTTACGTTTGCCTTAATTTTAAGAAAATATTTCTTTATCAACTTTTAAATTGCACTTTATTTGGCATATTTTTACCTTGGAATCATCAAAATCTGATAACGCGTGCAGCAGTTGTGCAATATAAAAAATCAAAATTGCGATTTTAAAATCTTCAAACTTTTAAGACTTAAAATTTTTATTTTTGCGTTGATTTTGCAAAAAAAAATTTAACCAACTTTTGAATTACTCTAAATTTGGCATATTTCGACGTTAGAATCATCAAAATCGGACAACGCGAGCAACAGTTGTGCAATTTAAAAAATAAAAATCGCGCTTTTAAAATCTTCAAACTTTCAAGACTTGAAATTTTGACTTTTGCGTTGATTTTACAAAAATATTTCTTAACCCACTTTTGAATTACACTAAATTTGGTATATTCTGACGGAATCATCAAAAACCGGACAACGCGTGCACCAGTTCTGCAGTTTTAAAAATCAAAATCGTGATTTTAATATCTTCAAACTTTTAAGACTTGAAATTTTGACTTTTGCGTTGATTTTACAAAAATATTTCTTAACCAACTTTTGAATTACACTAAATTTGGTATATTCTGACGGAATCATCAAAAACCGGACAACGCGTGCACCAGTTGTGCAGTTTTAAAAATCAAAATCGTGATTTTAATATCTTCAAACTTTTAAGACTTGAAATTTTGACTTTTGCGTTGATTTTACAAAAATATTTCTTAACCAACTTTTGAATTACACTAAATTTGGTATATTCCGACGGAATCATCAAAAACCGGACAACGCGTGCACCAGTTGTGCAGTTTTAAAAATCAAAATCGTGATTTTAATATCTTCAAACTTTTAAGACTTGAAATTTTGACTTTTGCGTTGATTTTACAAAAATATTTCTTAACCAACTTTTGAATTACACTAAATTTGGTATATTCTGACGGAATCATCAAAAACCGGACAACGCGTGCACCAGTTCTGCAGTTTTAAAAATCAAAATCGCGATTTTAAAATCTTCAAACTTTCAAGACTTGAAATTTTGACTTTTGCCTTGGTTTTATAAAAATGTTTCTTAACCAACTTTTTAATTACTTTTGGTAAATTTTGGCCTTGGAATCATCAAAATTAGATAACGCTTTCGGCAGTTGTGTAATTTAAAAAATCAAAATCGCGATTCTTAAATCTTCGAACTTTAAAAAAATTAATTTTTGCATTTTGTGTTATTTATTTTCACGAGACACTTTGCAAATTCGTTTAAAAGTAACACCAAATACGTCGTATTTTGACCTTTAAATCATCAAGATCAGAGAACACGTTTGGCTCTTTTGGAATTTTAAAAGATCAAAATCGCAATTTCAAATTTTCGAACTTTGAAAGTGTAAAATTTTTAACGATTTGCGTTGATTTTGTGAAAATATTTCTCAATGAACTTTTAAACTGCATTCAATTTGGCACATTTTAACGTTGAAATCATCGAAATCGGACAATCGCTTGTTATGGAATTTTAAAATCAAAATCACGATTTTTAAATCCCCGAACTTAAAAAAAATGCAATTTTTGCATTTTGTGTTATTTCCACGAGACACTTTGCCAATCCGTTTAAAAGTAACACCAAATACCTCGTATTTTGACCTTTAAATCATCAAGATCAGAGAACACGTTTGACTGTTTTCGAATTTTAAAAGATCAAATAAAATTTTCGAACTTTGAAAGTGCAAAATTTTTGACGATTTGCGTTGATTTTGTGAAAATATTTCTCAATGAACTTTAAACTGCAATTTGGCACATTTTAACGTTGAAATCATCGGAATTGGACAATCGTTTGTTATGAAATGTTAAAATCAAAATCGCGATTTTTAACTCCTCGAACTTAAAAAAAAAATGCAATTGTTGCGTTTTATGTTATTTTCACGAGAACATTTCCGCGACGTTTTGAGTTGATTTTACGAATTTTTTTTATCAACTTCTAAATTGCACTAAATTTCGAACAGTCCATTAGTTCTTAAATAAATTGACGGTAAAGATTATTTGAATTTGAAGTTAAATTGGTCATTTTCATCTTTTATAATTTGACGTTTCAAACGTCAACATCATATTTTCGTACAAAACGCTCGATGTACATTTAAAATATGTTTGCCATTGCCTCCTTCAGATATAATTTAATTTATAATTTTTGTTTCTCTATATATATATATATATTTGTATTAATTTTTATTTCTATCTATTTTAATAATTTTCTTTTGTTAATTTGTATATTGGTTCTATCCGTAAATAAATGATGATTATTATTATTATTTAAATTAAAAATAAACCATGGGAGTATAAATATTTTAACATGTGTATCATGAATAATTATTATACCATCAAATCGAAGAAAGGTGCATTTTTTACATTCACTTTAACATTGTGCAATTTTATTTTCCAATCAAAATGGGTTGAAATATTTACTGTTAAACCGATAACAATAAGAGCATACAATTTATTAAATTCAAATGAAGACGAAATTCAAATTGTATGAGTGGATCGAGCCCTATCTTCCCACATTTATTTTCCAATCAAAATAGTTTGTGATCTTTACTGTCAAACCGATGAAAGTGGGCATTCAAATTATATAAATTTACCGAGATCTTCCTTTCCCAGATTATTATGAATACAGAAACGGCGACCTTGTTTTAAGTGAAAAGGGCATTAAAAATACATCCGAGAATATCGCGGGGGGCATTTCGGTCCGCGTGCGAAAGACCCGACTGCGCATCCCTCCATAAATTTTAATTTTACACGTTCATTTTAGCCCATTCAAGGCTTCCGCCCTTTACACGCACACCCGTTAGGGCACGAAATATAATTCACTTGGAACACTTTAAATTTAACACGGGCGAATTACACCTAACAACACAAAACAATGGTAACAATTTGTACATTGCGAGTGAAAATATTTTTCAAGTGGACAATTCGTCTGCAAAATGCACGCGTTTAGTTTTACTTACAATTAATGCTCAAAATACAAAATTACATACAACACCTAAAATTAAACAACTACAATGTAAGTTTATTTAATGCATCTGCTACAAGTGACATTGTCTCAAATTTATTTAACTATTATTTTATTCAATATCCGTCGTGGTATTAGCTGGGGAAGTGGTTGTTGCAATAGATATCAATCACAGGTTGGCGTATTCGTTTTAAATTTTACGTAGTGGAGTTCAAGGTGCGCAAACTAATTCAATGCCGTTTAATAAATTCGCACGCACTTGAACTCCGAAATGCACACCTCGCATCATCACAAAACAGCATGCGGTGTAATTAAACACAATTTATGAACATGCATGTTCCTTAATCTGCAAAAAAATAAATTCCTAAACTTAAGCAATTTTCGTCTGTAAGTTTTGATGAAAAATAATTGTAGAGAATATTTAAATGAACAGCTTCTAATATACAAATCCGGATTCGGGTAAGTCCATCATCGAAGTTTATACAACAAAAACTAAAATTTTGTTACTGGCTATAAATATATAAAAAATTTGAATTCAAAGAGAATACATTTTAATCAATCGACCGACTTTATTGCCATAATTAATTGTCAATAGCAAACAAAACTGTTTACAGAAATGATTACAGGATAAAGCTATTAGATCTAACAGTTTGGAGGTAATCAACCCCGAAAACAACGACCACAGCACAGCATGACTCCGGGACACAATCGGCGGCCGCGTTTGATTAGCCCTCGCGTCGTAGTCAAATTGACAGAAGTCAACCATCCGGAAGCTATTCTTCAATAGACCGCCAGCTATTTGTTTTCTATTAATAGTGCCGGAATAATTGGCGGCGGTACAACTGCCCTTCAGGGGGCGCGCGGGCGAGGGAAAGAGAACGACTACGACGACGACACAACAACAACGATATCCTGCTGGTCTGCCGCAAAGATGTCTCCTCACTTCCCCCATGTCTATCTACATCCCACGGGACACCATTTTGTAGCCATCCCCACGCTATCAGCAATATACAATTCCGGGAAGGAAAATTGCGATGGACTTTTGACGCGATCAACCGTTTTCCCCCTTTCTTTTTCCTTGTTTTTTTTTTCGTCTCGCATTCGCCGTTCCACGAATGGAGCGGGGGCGCGATTGTCTCCCCGTTTAATTTTTCCGGTTTTGTTTTACAGAGGGGTGGACGCGGAACATTTTTTTCTTCATCGATTCTTGTGGGCACTTACCTGTCTATTATCACAGGATCTGATGGAGTTTCGTTTCTGTTGCCACAACTCTTCTTATCACAGCAACGACTGAAACAAAAGAAGAACACGGTTATTAAAAAAAAAATTTCAATTAACCCAAATGTGAGCCATCTAGTAGTGGCTTTCGAAGTAATTTTGATTTAAAACTAAATTTAAAATGACAATTACAATACATTCTGTTCTTGTGTAATTATTTTGAAATCTATTGATGAAGTGTTTTGAGGTTTCTACTGGATCATAATCTAGAATCAATTCTGAGTATTCTTGAAAAGTTTCAAGTGCGTGGCAATTGTTTTACGATTATTTTAGCCATGTCAAAAATGAGCAACTTGAAATTTTCACTAAATTCCGTTCTTGCGTTATTATTTTGAAATCCATTGATGGGGTGTTTTAAAGTTTCTACTGGATCATAATCTAGAATAAATTCTGAGTATTCTTGAAAAGTTTCAAGTGCGTGGCAATTTTTTTACGATTATTTTAGCCAAGTCAAAAATGAGCAACTTTAAATTTTCACTAAATTCCGTTCTTGCGTTATTATTTTGAAATCCATTGATGGGGTGTTTTGAGGTTTCTACTGGATCATAATCTAGAATAAATTCTGAGTATTCTTGAATAGTTTCAAGAGCGTGGCAATTTTTTTTACGATTATTTTAGCCAAGTCAAAAATAAGAAACTTTAAATTTTCACTAAATTCCGTTCTTGCGTTATTATTTTGAAATCCATTGATGGGGTGTTTTGAGGTTTCTATTGGATCATAATCTAGAATAAATTTTAAGTATTCTTGAAAAGTTTCAAGTGCGTGGCAATTTTTTTACGATTATTTTAGCCAAGTCAAAAAAGTGCAACTTAAAATTTTCACTAAATTCCGTTCCTGCGTTATTATTTTGAAATCTATTGGTGGGGTGTTTTGAGGTTTCTACTGGATCATAATCTATGATAAATTCTGAGTATTCTTGAAGAGTTTCAAGTGCGTGGCAATTTTTTTACGATTATTTTAGCCATGTCAAAAAAGAGCAACTTTAAATTTTCACTAAATTCCGCTCCTGCGGTATTATTTTGAAATCTATCTGTGGGGTGTTTTGAGGTTTCTACTGGATCATAATCTAGAATAAATTCTGAGTATTCTTGAAAAGTTTGAAGTGCTTGGCAATTTTTTTACGATTATTTTAGCCAAGTCAAAAATAAGCAACTTTAAATTTTCACTAAATTCCGTTCCTACGTTATTATTTTGAAATCTATCGGTGGGGTGTTTTGAGGTTTCTACTGGATCATAATCTAGAATCAATTCTGAGTATTCTTGAAAAGTTTCAAGTGCGTGGCAATTTTTTTACGATTATTTTAGCCAAGTCAAAAATGAGCAACTTCAAATTTTCACTAAATTCCGTTCTTGCGTTATTATTTTGAAATCTATTGATGGGGTGTTTTGAGGTTTCTACTGGATCATAATCTAGAATAAATTCTGAGTATTCTTGAAAAGTTTAAAGTGCGTGGCAATTGTTTTACGACTATTTTAGCCAAGTCAAAAAATAGCAACTTTAAATTTTCTCTAAATTCCGTTCTTGCGTTATTATCTCGAAATATATCGGTGAGGTGTTTTGAGGTTTCTAATGGATCATAATCTAGAATAAATTTCAAGTATTCTTAAAAAGTTTCAAGTACGTGACAATTTTTTTACGATTATTTTAGCCAAGTCAAAAGAGAGCAACTTTAAATTTGCACTAAATTCCGTTCTTGCGTTATTATTTTGAAATCCATTGATGGGGTGTTTTGAGGTTTCTACTGGATCATAATCTAGAATAAATTCTGAGTATTCTTGAAAAGTTTCAAGTGCGTGGCAATTTTTTTACGATTATTTTAGCCAAGTCAAAAATGAGCAACTTTAAATTTTCACTAAATTCCGTTCTTGCGTTCTTATTTTGAAATCTATCGGTGGGGTGTTTTGAGGTTTCTACTGGATCATAATCTAGAATCAATTCTGAGTATTCTTGAAAAGTTTCAAGAGCGTGGCAATTTTTTTACGATTATTTTAGCCAAGTCAAAAAAGAGCAACTTTAAATTTGCACTCAATTCCGTTCCTGCGTTATTGTTTTGAAATCTATCGGTGGGGTGTTTTTAGGTTTCTAATGGATCATAATCTACAATAAATTTTGAGTATTCTTGAAAAGTTTCAAGTGCTTGGCAATTTTTTTACGATTATTTTAGCCAAGTCAAAAATGAGCAACTTTAAATTTTCACTAAATTCCGTTCTTGCGTTATTATTTTGAAATCCATTGATGGCGTGTTTTGAGGTTTCTACTGGATCATAATCTAGAATAAATTTTGAGAATTCTTGAGAAGTTTCAAGATCGTGGCAATTTTTTTACGATTATTTCAGCCATGTCAAAAAAGAGCAACTTTAAATTTTCACTAAATTCCGTTCTTGCGTTATTATTTTGAAATCCATTGATGGGGTGTTTTGAGGTTTCTACTGGATCACAATCTAGAATCAATTTTGAGTATTCTTGAAAAGTTTCAAGTGCGTGGCAATTTTTTTACGATTATTTTAACCAAGTCAAAAATGAGCAACTTTAAATTTTCACTAAATTCCGTTCCTGCGTTATTATTTTGAAATCTATCGGTGGGGTGTTTTGAGATTTCTACTGGATCATAAACCAGAATCAATTCTGAGTGAGTTTGAGCAGTTTTTAAGTTGATGGCAATTGTTTTAACATTTTTTAAACGAAGTGGAAAATGAGCAACTTTAAAATTACAATAAATTTTGTTCTCGTGTAATTATCTGGAAATCTATCGATGGAGTGTTTTGAGATTTCTACTGGATCATAAACCAGAATCAATTCTGAGGGAATTTGAGGAGTTTTTACGTTGATGGCAATTGTTTTAATATTTTTAAATGAAGTGGAAAATGAGCAACTTTAAAATTACAATAAATTTTGCTCTCGTGTAATTATCTGGAAATCTATCGATGGAGTGTTTTGAGATTTCTACTGGATCATAAACCAGAATCAATTCTGAGTGAATTTGAGGAGTTTTTAAGTTGATGGCAATTGTTTTAATATTTTTTAAACGAAGTGGAAAATGAGCAACTTTAAAATTACAATAAATTTTGTTCTCGTGTAATTATCTGGAAATCTATCGATGGGATATTTTGAGATTTCTACTGGATCGTAAACCAGAATCAATTTTGAGTGAATTTGAGGAATTTTTAAGTCGATGGCAATTGTTTTAACAGTTTTTAAACGAAGTGGAAAATGAGCAACTTTAAAATTACATTAAATTTTGTTCTCGTGTAATTATCTGGAAATCTATCGATGGGGTGTTTTGAGATTTCTACTGGATCATAAACCAGAGTCAATTCTGAGTGAATTTGAGGAGTTTTTAAGTTGATGGCAATTGTTTTAACATTTTTTAAACGAAGTGGAAAATGAGCTACTTTAAAATTACAATAAATTTTGTTTTCGTGTAATTATCTGGAAATCTATCAATGGGGTGTTTTGAAATTTCTACTGGATTATAAACCAGAATCAATTCTGAGTGAGTTTGAGGAGTTTTTAAGTTGATGGCAATTGTTTTAACATTTTTTAAACGAAGTGGAAAATGCGCAACTTTTAAAGTTACAATAAATTTTGTTCTCGTGTAATTGTCTGGAAATCTATCGATGGGGTGTTTTGAGATTTCTACTGGATCATAATCTAGAATCAATTCATTCAACATTTTAATACGAAACCTTAAAATTTCCGCATTCCAATCGTTACAAAATAACTTTACGTCAATGACGCGGTGCAGTAAAATTAGAAAGAAGCGCAGATTGCACCCGAAAAACCCTCGGACGCATTTATTTTTAGAGCGGTTTACATTTTATGAAGTGTGAACATGTTTTGAAATAACGCCAAAGTTGTAAGGAAGATGAAAATGCACAATGGTGTGTGTATACCGAGATTGGCGAATGAGAGCGATGTTTGTTATGGCAAGACGAGGGAATAGGGAAAAGACAGACTCCCCAGGGAGGAGGCCCGCCCCCTCGCGCAACCCCCCCGCCGCCGCCGCCGCTGAACCCCGACGGCATTATACAAGACAAGGGGGAGAACGGAGAGAGATATTTAGGGAACTCCCGCGACTACATCATTGAGCAACGTCACATTTTTCTCGGCTCCTCTCTCCACTGCGTTCCCCCTTTTTGTTATTTTTTTTTTCGTAGCCTCGACATGCACACATTACCCAAAGACACTTGCATGGTAAATAATAACTTCTGGGAAGGGTGTTGCTTACTTATTTATCTAATGGTGGAAGTTGGTTGGGTTTAACGCCAGTGGTAATTTTTGAGTAAATAAAGGCACACTTAAGAGAATATTTGATCTGCAGGACTACGACCAATTCAAATAAAGTATTCGATAAGCATTCATTTATAAATGTGTCCTACCAATGAAATAATTGATTACTTTTTCAAGTTTACAGTCCTGGTTGGCTATGGAATTAAATATGAATGTCGATTTTTACTTTGCATCGTTGAATTGACGTTTCATATATTGATTGTCAAACAAAAAAACATTATTTTGTCAGCCTAGTCACAAACAAAGCAGTTTTGCTGATTAGGCAGTTAAACTGCTTTATTTGTGACTAGGCTGATAAAATAACCGTGACACTTCACGGTCTACCAGAACTCACCAAAATCATACATTACACATCAATCCACGAAAAATATTTTTTGTGAATCACTTGTATTGCTATTTGTATATACAATATAAAAAGATAAATGAACTCACCTGCACATGATTTCGTGCGTAAGGAGAACCCTGCACATTTCCGGGTTCTTGTCCTGGCCCTCGTACATGATGGCCTGTAAATAACAAACAAAAAAAAAACAATAATTTAGTTTCATTTTTTTCTGTTGTGTATTTGTGTGTTCGATGGCAATCTAGCACATGTTCGGCTTTGTTTACAGAAAATACAATTACGTACGAGTGGTGTAATAGTGTATAAACAGGACGGAATAATTACCCTGATTAACTATTAATGGCCCGGTATGTTTAATCAACGAATTTCGGTAATAAAATGGGGGATTATGACGTTTAATGAAGATATTCGTGCGAGCCGTGTATTACGTATCGAATTCGGTTCATGTAATAATTCCATATTGTGATTATTTTTAGAAACGTGCGATCATAGATTACATCATGGGTATATCATGTTTATTGGTTCGTTATTTTATTTATTTATAAACACGGAACCTTAAAAATATGTAACAAAAACGACGTGTAATTTCTTCAAAATTTATAAAAACTAAACATATTATACACTTTGGAAAAGTTAAAGACAATTCTGCAAGCGATAACTTTTTTTGGAAATTTTCTAATTGCAAGATGCAAATTTTTCGCTTCATCCAATTCAAGTTTCCTGTGTCGCCATTTTGATTCCAGCAAGGGGATGTCAATTGTTTTATAGTATGTCAAAAATACGTTAATTACAAGTGGGTTTAGAAAAGTTGAAGACAATTCTGCATGCGATAACTTTTTGGGAATTTTTTTAATTGCAAGCTGCAAATTTTTCGCTTCCTCCAATTCTAGTTTCGTGTATCGCCATTTTGATTCCAGCAAGGGGATATCAATTGTTTTATAGTATGTCAAAAATACGTTATTTACGAGTGGATTTGGAAAAGTTCACGACAATTCTGCAGGCGATAACTTTTTTGGAATTTTTCTAATTGCGAGATGCAAATTTTTCGCTTCCTCCAATTCAAGTTTTATGTGTCGCCATTTTGATTCCAGCCAGGGGATGTCAATTGTTCTATAGTATGTCAAAAATACGTTATTTACAAGTGGATTTGGAAAAGTTAAAGATAATTCTGCATGTGATAACTTTTTGAGAATATTTTTAATTGCGAGATGCAAATTTTTCGCTTCCTCCAATTCAAGTTTCATGTATCGCCATTTTGATTCCACCAAGGGGATGTCAATTATTTTATAGTATGTCAAAAATACATTAATTACAAGTGGGTTTGGAAAAGTTGAAGACAATTCTGCAAGCGATAACTTTTTGGGAATTTTTTTAATTGCGAGATGCAAATTTATCGCTTCCTCTAATTCAAGTTTCATGTGCCGCCATTTTGATTCCAGCAAGGGGATGTCAATTGTTTCACAGTATGTCAGAAATACGTTATTTACAAGTGGATTTGGAAAAGTTAACGATCATTCTACAAGTGATAACTTTTTGGGATTTTTTTTAATTGCGAGATGCCCATTTTTCCCTTCCTCCAATTCAAGTTTTATGTGTCGTCATTTTGATTCCAGCCAGGGGATGTCAATTGTTTAACAGTATGTCAAAAATACGTTAATTACAAATGGGTTTGGAAAAGTTAAAGACAATTCTGCAAGCGATAACTTTTTTGGAATTTTTCTAATTGCGAGATGCAAATTTGTCGCTTCCTCCAATTCAAGTTTCATGTGCCGTCATTTTGATTCCAGCAAGAGGATGTCAATTATTTTATAGCATGTCAAAAATACGTTATTTACAAGTGGGTTTGGAACAGTTAATATCAATGCACTTTCAATTTTTGATTGAAACAATTGCAATATTCTAACCGGCAACAAAACAACAAGAATCTCAACTTGAACTCGGAAAAATTAAAATAGCATTTAATGATTGGAAACGTGGTAAAAATAATATGAATCAAGGAATTTACTTCATAGGTTTAGGACAGTGACCGTTCAAGGTCACTTGTACATAATCAAAATTCTAAATTGGCTTTAACTTAAATATTCCATCGTTCATCGACCTCAACATTTTTGAAACATCTATGGAAATATTTGGTGGAATTTGCAACTCTTTCATTGCCACTGTTAGGTTTGGTCCACTAAACAGTGACCGTTCAAGGTCACTTTTATAAAATCAAAATTTAAAATCGACTTAAAGTTAAATATTCCATCGTTTATCGACTTCAACGCTTTGGAAACATCTGTGGAAAGTTTTGATGAAATTTACAACTCTTTCATAGCCAGTGTTAGATTTGGTCCACTGGACAGTGACCGTTCAAGGTCACTTTATTTAAAATCGACTTAAACTTATATATTCCATGGTCAATTGAATGAATTTAATTAAAAAAGCTTTTGTCTGTCGTTAAGACTACAGAAAAAATGTTTAATTTAATTAAAGTTAAAAGACTTTATGACAAATTAATGACGAATATTGACTTAAAGTTGTCAAGAGCCAAGAAAAAAAATAATTTTGACTTAAAGTCGACAAGCCTCAAGAAAAAAGTCTTATTTTGACTTAAAGCCGTTAAGCCACTAGAAAAATGTCGAATTTTATTAAAGTTCAAAAACTTTAGACTTTATGACAAAATTAATGTCGAAATTTGACTTAAAGTTGACAAGCGCCAAGAAAAAAAAAACTTATTTTGACTTAAAGTCGACAAGCCTAAAAACGTCTAATTTTGACTTAAAGCCGTTAAGCCTCTTAAAAAATTGTCGAATTTAATTAAAGTTAAGAGACTTTATGACAAATTAATGTCAAAATTTGATTTAACATCGACTAGCGTTAAGAAAAAAAGACACATTTTGACTTAAACTCTTAAGCGTCTAGAAAAAATGTCAAATTTAAGTAAAGTTAAAATACCTTATGTCTAAATTAATACCGAAATTTGACTTGAAATCGACAATCGTCAAAAAAAGACTAATTTTGACTTAAATTTGATAAGCTTCTAGAAAAATGTCAAAGTTAATTGAAGTTAAGTGACTTTATGTCCAAATCAATGTAGAAATTTCACTTAAAATCCACAAGTGTCAAGAAAAAAGATTAATTTTGACTTGAAGCCGTTAAGCCTCTAGAAAAAATGTCGAATTTAATCAAAGTTAAAAGACTTTATGACAAATTAATATCGGAATTTGATTTACTATCGGCAAGCGTTAAGAAAAGAAGACACATTTTGACTTAAACTCTTAAGAGTCTAGAAAAAAATGTCAAATTTAAGTAAAGTTAAAATATCTTATGTCTAAATTAATATCGAAATTTGACTTAAAATCGATAATCGTCAAAAAAAGATTAATTTTGACTTCAATTTGCTAGAAAAAATGCCAAAGTTAATTGAAGTTAAGTGACATTATGTCCAAATCAATGTAGACATTTCACTTAAAATCCACAAGTATCAAGTAAAAAGACTAATTTTGACTTGAAGCCGTTAAGCCTCTTGAAAAACGTCAAATTGAAAATCCAAAATTGCGCACTTTTCAGTGGCGTTAAAAAAATTGAAAAACAATTGCTTGAGGTTTGAAATTTTCCAAATATATTCAACATATAATATAATTCATGGATCAATAGAAATCTAATTTTTGGAAACGTTGAATTTTGAAAAAATCAACACTCGATTTTTGAGTGCCCAAAATTGGTATTCTTGCGTTTGGTGATGATTATTGACAAAACTACGAGATTTGTGCGCTTGGAGTTTATTCAACATTAAAGTACAGTCATTTCTGAATAATTTTATAAAAGTTGTAAGCCCGCACTTGTTTCGAATTTTGAAGAAATCAACGCTTATTCGATTTTTGACTGCTTAAAATTGGTATTTTTGTGTTTGGTGATGATTATTGGCAAAACTGTGCGATTTATGTGCTTAGAGTATATTTAATATGAAAGCACAATCATTTCTGAATAAATTTATAAAAGTTGTAAGCCCGCAATTTTTTCGAATTTTGAAGAAATCTACGCTTATCCGATTTTTGAGTTCTTAAAATTGGTATTTTTGTGTTTGGTGATGATTATTGGCAAAACTGTGTGATTTATGTCATTGGGATTTATTTAATATGAAATCCCAATCATTTCTGATTCATTTTCTAGACATTGGAAGTACGCAATTGTTTCGAATTTCGAAGAAATCAACGCTTATTCGATTTTTGAGTGCTTAAAATTGGTATTTTTGTGTTTAGTGATTATTATTGGCAAATCTCTGTGATTTATGTGCTTGGAGTTTATTTAACGTAAAAGCTAGATAATTTATGAATAATTTTATAAAAGTTGAAAGCCCGCACTTGTTTTGAATTTCGAAGAAATCAACGCTAATTCGATTTTTGTCTGCTTAAAATTGGTATTTTTGTGTTTGGTGATGATTATTGGCAAAACTGTGTGATTTATGTGCTTGTGATTTATTTGACATGAAAGCTCAATCATTTCTAAATAATTTTATAAAAGTTGGAAGTACGCAATTATTTCGAATTTCGAATAAATCAATGCTCATTCAATTTTTGAGTGCTTAAAATTGGTATTTTTGTGTTTGGTGATGATTATTGGCAAAACTGTGTGATTTATGTGCTTGGGGTTTATTTAACATGAAAGCTCAATCATTTCTGAATAATTTTTTGAAAGTTTTAAGCCCGCACTTATTTCGAATTTTGAAGAAATCAACTCTTATTCGATTTTTGAGTGCTTAAAATTGGTATTCGTGTGTTTGGTGATGATTATTGGCAAAACTGTGTGATTTATGTGCTTGGGGTTTATTTAACATTAAAGTACAGTCATTTCTGAATTAGAAATTTATGAAAGCTCAATCATTTCTGAATGTTTCTAGAAATGTCGGAAGACCGCACTTGTTTCGAATTTCGATGAAATCAACGCTTATTCGATTTTTGAGTGCTTCAAATTGGTATTTTTGTGTGTGGTGATCATTATTGGCAAAACTGTGTGATTTATGTGCTTGTGGTTTATTTAACATGAAAGCCCAATAATTTCTGAATAATTTTATAAAAGTTGTAAGCCCGCACTTGTTTTGAATTTCGAAGAAATCAACGCTTATTCGATTTTTGAGTGCTTAAAATTGGTATTTTTGTGTGTGGTGATCATTATTGGTAAAACTGTGTGATTTATGTGCTTGTGGTTTATTTAATATAAAAGCCCAATAATTTCTGAATAATTTTATAAAAGTTGTAAGCCCGCACTTGTTTTGAATTTCGAAGAAATCAACGCTTATTCGATTTTTGCTTGCTAAAAATAGGTATTTTGTGTTTGGTGATGATTATTGGCAAAACTTTGTGATTTATGTGCTTGTGATTTATTTGACATGAAAGCTCAATCATTTCTGAATAATTTTATAAAAGTTGTAAGTCCGCACTTGTTTCGAATTTCGAAGAAATCAATGCTTATTCGATTTTTCAGTGCTTAAAATTGGTATTTTTGTGTTTGGTGATGATTATTGGCAAAACTGTGTGATTTATGTGCTTGTGATTTATTTAACATTAAAGCTCAATCATTTCTGAATAATTTTGTAAAAGTTGTAAGCCCGCACTTGTTTCGAATTTTGAAGAAATCAACGCTTATTCGATTTTTGAGTTCTTAAAATTTAAATTTTTGTGTTTAGTGATGATTATTGGCGAAACCATGTAATTTATGTGCTTGGGGTTTATTTAGCATTAAAGCTCAATCATCTCTGAATAATTTTGTAAAAGTTGTAAGCCCGCACTTGTTTCGAATTTTGAAGAAATCAACGCTTATTCGATTTTTGAGTTCTTAAAATTTAAATTTTTGTGTTTGGTGATGATTATTGGCAAAACCATGTGATTTATGTGCTTGGGGTTTATTTAGCATTAAAGCTCAATCATTTCTGAATAATTTTGTAAAAGTTGTAAGCCCGCACTTGTTTCGAATTTCGAAGAAATCAACGCTTATTCGATTTCTGAGTGCTTAAAATTGGAATTTTTGTGTTTGGTGGTGATTATTAGCAAAATTATGTGATTTGTGTGCTTGGGATTTATTTAACATGAAAGCCCAATCATTTCTGAATAATTTCCTAAAAGTTGGAAGTCCGCACTTCTCTCCAATTTTGAAGAAATCAACACTTATTCGATTTTTGTCTGCCTAAAATTGGAATTTTTGTGTTTGGTTATGATTATTGGCAGAACTATGTGATTTATGTGCTTGGGGCTTATTTAAAATGAAAGCCCAATAATTTCTGAATAATTTTATAAAAGTTGGAAGCCAGCACTTCTTTAGGATTTTGAAGAAATCAATTCTTATTCGATTTTTGAGTGCTTAAAATTGGCATTCTTGCGTTTGGTGATTATTATTGGCAAAACTATGTGATTTATGCGCTTGGAGTTTATTTAACATGAAAGCCCAATCATTTCTGAATAATTTTGTAAAAGTTGGAAATCCGCACCCTTGTTTTAAACAGTATATTTCTCTATTTACAAGTTCTGTTTAAAGAACGCAGGTGGCTGTTTCGGTCAGAAAAATGTTCCGTCCGAGTGGGGAATCGAAACCACTCGACTCGTGATGCAGCGGGCACACCATTGAGCCGCCTCCCAATATATTTCTCTATTTAGATGTTCTGTTTAAAGAATTTAGATTTGTGGAGAAAAGAAAACTGCACGGTTTTTCTTAATTTTGCCTTCTGCCAAAAAGACTTTTAGTGACTAGGTAGCTGCATTCGTACATTTACAATTAAAATCAACTGTATTCATTAAGCCGACTGATGACATCTGCAGTCACTTATTTAACATTGCTAAGTGTTTCTTTTAGATTTGGCTTAGGCACACAATATTCGACAAAAGCCTTATTGAAAATTTTCAGATCTAAACTGAACTGAAAAATTCACTCCGTTTTAACCATAGCTAACAATGCATTTTTTTTTGTAAATAAGGGTTAATAAAGGTTAACAGTACATTCCTCCAGTGTTATTTATGACACACATTATCGAACTGTTTCCTCCACTGTTGTCTATGTCACATATTATGGAACTGTTTGCTCCAGTGTTATTTATGTCACATATTATGGAAATGTTTATCAGAAGCGACTCGTGGATGCTACAGAAGAAAATTTGATCAAAACGACTCGTGGAGGCTACAGAAGAAAATTTGACCAAAATGACTCGTGGAGGCTACAGAAGAAAATTTGATCAAAACGACTCGTGGAGGCTACAGAAGAAAATTTGATCAAAACGACTCGTGGAGGCTACAGAAGAAAATTTGATCAAAACCACTCGTGGAGGCTACAGAAGAAAATTTGATCAAAACCACTCGTGGAGGCTACAGAAGAAATTTTGATCAAAACGACTCGTGGAGGCTACAGAAGAAAATTTGATCAAAACGACTCGTGGAGGCTACAGAAGAAAATTTGACCTTGACCAAAACGAGAGAGGAATATGCTTCCTCTGTAGGAGTGCAAGATGAGCGTTATTTCTGTCTTGGCCTCCTTTACGAAGGTACACAAGGCGTCACTGCTGTTGATGTAAGTGCAATTTGTGTGCTCATTCGAATTTAATGGTTATTTAGTTGCAAATTAGCGCGGGAACACATAAAGTGCACATCGGAATAAATGAATAACGAAATTGGCCCGGTTTTATGCGGATGCCCATTATACCCCCCTCATTTTTATGATAGATAAGATCGGATTATGACGGGCCCCATCTATCCGGTGACGTGTGCGCGCGCGGGGGCTAGTCATCAATGAGCATGGAATAACCCCCGAAGCTAGTATAATTACCGGACTTACCCTCCGCGAGACCCGACTAATCCGGCTATTCGGGGCCTCCCCCGTTTCCCGAGAAGAAGGGGGCCGGGGCTACGTGGAAAGAGGCGATAGTGTGCAGTAGGCACATCTATCTATGCGGAAAAGGCTTTGCCGCCCCCGGGCTGCGGGATTAAGGTGCTTTAGGTTAGAGCAGTTGATAGATTTTTGTTTAATTGAATATGTAACGCGCGCAACCCCGGGCTTTGCTTTGTGGGAGGCTCAACCGGGCTTACTGGACATCGAGCAACATGTGTTCGGATAAAGAAGTGCGCCCTTCCCTAAATACTTGACTCTGGCTAAATGGGCTTGTTGTAGTTGCGGGTGGGATTACTCGGGTACGGGAATTTCTTGCTGAATAACATCTATTATACACACACAGCGAACAAATGGTGATTCCTCTACAAAGGTGTGATGATCAGAATAAGATAATTAGACAGGAAAGCAGCTGTTTCACCAAGTACTTCGATCTATTCATGAATTGGAATCAGGAAAAACTGGAGCTCTGTGTCTTACAGATTACATGTGAAAAAAATTGCCAAAGAGAATTGAAAAATTCATTACAAATAACGGCTGCAACCATCCTCTTGATACTTTTACAAATGGAGTTGAACTGCAAAACTCAACTAATCCAATTTTGGGCCAAAATGAGCTTGGTATCGATTCTTACTGTCCAAACATAGATAAATCCGAATATGTGTGAATTACCTTTCAAAACGTAACAAATCGTATTTAAAAATGCGGCTAAACATTCATTTTTTTAAGCAACAAATAGACTTCCTGAACGTTTTTCGCAGTTTCTGAACAAATTATAAAAGTGGATTTGTTGAGTTTTGCAGTTCAACTCCTCAAATACTACTCATTAAGTTCGGATTGGGGTCGTCTAGAGCACCGAAACTTCATGATATTTTGCAAATATTAAATCATAATAATATAATTGGACAGGAGAGCAGTTGTTTCACCAAGAACTTCGATTTATTCATGAACTGGAATCACGAATGACTGGAGATCTGTACATATAATGTATTTTGCTAAACTGAATTGAAGAATTCATTACAAATAACTGTTGCAACCATCCTCTTGATACTTTTACAAATATTACTCATTGAGTTCGGATTGGGGTCGTCTAGACCACCGTAGCACAGAAACGAAACTCCCCACGAACTTTCCTTTCACAAATAATATTATAATTCCTCCGAGTATATGAATTGATGTCCCCGGAGCTTCGGGGACCTTCTTGGCGCGGACCTCCGGAGGATTCACCGAGGGGCCCAAAAGAGTTGTTTAAATATTCCCCCGGGAATTACAGCCCTTATCAGTTGAGCAAACGGTCGCATGCGAGTTATCGTCTCTGAACCAAAATTAATTACGTCACTTGCATATTCATAAAAGTACGCACGTATCGAAGAATCCCAAGGGATGAAGTGCTCGCAGACACACACACATCCACCAATAATAAAAGGGGTACACACTGGTGCGGTCGGCGCGGTCGTAATTCCCTTGGCCGCCCCCATAACTCAATGATAAGATACACCGGAATGGATCTGATTCGATGCGCCTGGCTTTAAACTGCAGTTTTGTTAACTACATTTTGTTTAATTGCCCTCCCTCGTAAAATCAGTATTTCGCTTCGGTGCGCTCTATTTTTACGTGATAAGTTATATTTTAGTGCCGCCGCCGCACCGCCGCGGACATTTATCTGGCGAAGGTAATGCGGAATAATTGCGGCCCTTTTTCACTATTCGTCAAGTGCTAAAACGAAACCGTCAAAGAGAGAGAGAGAAAGGTGGAGTCGAGCGTGTCGTTGATATTGCACGTGCCATATGGAATGTGACATTTTAACTTTTGTTGTAAAAAGGGTCAACGTCGCACCGAGCGGATAGCAGGAGGCGGCGGCAGCAGCAAGAAAGAATATATCGGACGCGGCGCGTGAAAGAGGGGGGCTGTTTTATAAATAGGACGTCAAATGTTGAACTGGATGACTATTTTAAAATAGTAACTCATGGTGAAAGATATTGAATAGTGAACACCAGTGAAATGACATTTCACAATTGATAATTGATATGAAAATAAATTCGAAACAAGTACAGAGATATTAGAAAGCAGTGTCTGCTTGCCGCTTTATAAAAACGGGTGTACAAGGAAGCAGAAAAACGTCCTCGTGTGTAATAAGTTGCCTAACATACAATAAAACTAAGCAGAAAAATGTCAGCGTGTATAATAAGTTGCCTAACCTACAGTATAACTAAGCAGAAAAAATACATGCGTGTATAATAAGTTACCTTACATACAGTACAAGTAAGCAGAACCATGTCCGCTTGTATAAGTTGCCCTACATACAGTATAAGTAAGCAGAAAAATGTCCGCGTGTATAATGAGTTGCCTAACATACAGTACAACTAAGCAGAAAAATGTCCGCTATAATAAGTTGCCTAACATACAGTATAAGCAAGCAGAAAAATGTCCGCGTGTATAATGAGTTGCCTAACATATAGTAAATGTAAGCAGAAAAATGTCCACGTGTATAATAAGTTGCCTAACATACCGTACATATAAGTAGAAAAATGTTAGCGTGTATAATAAGTTGCCTAACATACAGTACAACTAAGCAGAAAAATGTCCGCTATAATAAGTTGCCTAACATACAGTATAAGCAAGCAGAAAAATGTCCTCGTGTATAATGAGTTGCCTAACATACAGTTAATGTAAGCAGGAAAATGTCTACGTGTATAATAAGTTGCCTAACATACCGTACATGTAAGTAGAAAAATGTCCGCGTGTATAATAAGTTGCTTAACATACAGTGCAAATAAACAAAAAATGTCCACGTGTATAATAAGTTACCTAATATACAATGCAACTCAGCAGAACATGTCTGTGTGTATAATCAGTTGCCTAACATACAGTACAACTAAGCAGAAAAATATCCCCGCGCATAATAAGTTGCCTAACATACAGTACAACTAAGTCAAAAAATGGCCGCGTGTATAGTAACTAACCTCATTCAGTACAACAAAGCAGAAAAACGTCTGCGTGTATAATAAGTTGCCTTACAAACAGTAAGTAAGCAGAATCATGTCCGCTTGTATAAGTTGCCTAACATACAGTACAACTAAGCAGAAAAATGTCCGCTATAATAAGTTGCCTAACATACAGTATAAGCAAGCAGAAAAATGTCCTCGTGTATAATGAGTTGCCTAACATACAGTTAATGTAAGCAGGAAAATGTCTACGTGTATAATAAGTTGCCTAACATACCGTACATGTAAGTAGAAAAATGTCCGCGTGTATAATAAGTTGCTTAACATACAGTGCAAATAAACAAAAAATGTCCACGTGTATAATAAGTTACCTAATATACAGCGCAACTTAGCAGAACATGCCCTTGTGTATAATTAGTTGCCTAACATACAGTACAACTAAGTCGAAAAAATGGCCGCGTGTATAATAACTATCCTCATTTAGTACAACTAAGCAGAAAAACGTCTGCGTGTATAAGTTGCCTTACAAACAGTACGGTATTAACAGTATTTTACATTATTTCGAATCCTGAACTGCCACCTTGTGGTTTTCATAACCTGTAAATTCCTGTGTTATTTATGTATAATTTTTAAATTTTGGTTTATTTGTATTTTATGTACAGGTTATAAAAATAAAGGCCTATTATTATTATTATTATTATTATTAGCATAAGGTGACCAGACGGCCCGATTTTGGCGGGACATTCGATTTTAACAATTCCTTCCGCGCCCCGCTGCGTTTCAAAAAAGTTTAGAAAAATTAAGTTTTCGTCAATTAAGTGTCACAAACTTGTATCTCTTGTTTAAGGTGTGTGCGAGCATCAAAAATAAAGAATCACGCCCTGCGCACTTCAAACGAATTAAATTTTTCACTTTTAAGTCTTAGACTCAGGTCCGTTAGATGGCGCAAGCATCTCAAAAGCAGATCACTGTAATTAGAAAGCAGTGTCCGCATGCCTCTCTATAAAAACGGGCGTTGCATAACATAAAAGCATATAGATAAACTAAGCAGAAGAAGGTCCCGTGTGTAAGAAGTTGCCTAACATATAGATAAACTAAGCAGAAAAAGGTCCACGTGTGTAAGAAGTTGCCTAAAATATAGATAAACTAAGCAGAAAATGGCCACGTGTGTAAGAAGTTGCCTAAAATATAGATAAACTAAGCAGAAAAATGTCCACGTGTGTAATAAGTTGCCTAACATATAGATAAACTAACCAGAAAAATGTCCACGTGTGTAATAAGTTGCCTAATATATAGATAAACTAACCAGAAAATGTCCACGTGTGTAATAAGTTGCCTAACATACAGATAAACTAACCAGAAAATGTTCACGTGTGTAATAAGTTGCCTAACATATAGATAAACTAACCAGAAAATGTCCACGTGTGTAAGAAGTTGCCTAACATACAGATAAACTAAGCAGAACAATGTCCACGTGTGTTAGAAGTTGCCTAGCATATAGATAAACTAAGCAGAAAAATGTCCACGTGTGTAAGAAGTTGCCTAACATATAGATAAACCAAGCAGAAAAATATCCACGTGTGTAATAAGTTGCCTAATATATAGATAAACTAAGCAGAAAAATGTCCACGTGTGTAATAAGTTGCCTAATGTATAGATAAACTAAGCAGAAACATATCCACGTGTGTAATAAGTTGCCTAACATATAGATAAACTAAGCTGAAAAATGTCCACGTGTGTAAGTTGCCGAACATACAGGGTGTCCCATTTTAAATTGCCCCCCCCCAAATATCGCGAAATCTGAGCAACATGGCAAAAAATGTTTCAGATGAAAGTTGTAGGGTTCGGAGGGGGACATATGTTGGTGACCTTGAAAATGACCTTGGAGTCAATTTTTAAGGTCAAACGAAGGTTAACTTTAATATTTCAAATGGAACTTCCTATTTTTTATTGCGGAATAGTATTCTACGGGAAAAAATACAATTTTTTTGTAACAAACATTTTTTTGAAAATGCTTTTTTTACGAACTTTGTCCGTCAAAATTAACACCAAGGTAATTTTCAAGTTCACCAGCGTATGTCCCCCTTCGAACCCAACAACTTTTATCTGAAACATTTTTTGCCATGTTGCTCAGGTTTAGAGATATTTGTGGTGGCAATTTAAAATGGGACACCCTGTATATATAAAATAAGCAGAAACATGTCCGCGTGTGTAATAAGTTGCCTAACATATAGTAAAACTAACCAGAAAAAATCCATGTGTATAATAAGTTGCCTAACATACAGCACTGTGGGAATATTTTACATTATTAGCATGAGGTGCCCAGACAACGCAATTTTGGCGGGACAGTCCCGATTTTTAACAATGTGTCCCGTGTCCTGCTGCGTTTTAAGAAAGTTCCGAGTTTTGAAAAAAATTAGTTTTGGTCAATTATGTGTCACAAACTGTTTAAGGTGTGCGTGAGCATCAGAAATAAATTCCAACGATTTAAATCGTTGAATGCAGATTTCGTTCTTCTTATTCAAATTTCTGGTGTTACCATTGTGTCTCCACCTGAGAGAAGCAATTGTTTTTACGCAAAATTAAAAATCCACGGCTTTTTTAAATGTTTTTGGGAGTTTCAAGCAAATATTTTAAATCGTTGAAAGCAATTTTCGTTTTTTCCATTCAAACTTGAAGAATTAGTCATTTGTTTCCACCTAGGAAATAATTTTTTTTTTAATCCATAATCGGAAACGCATGGTTTTTCAATAATAACAATAATTCGAAATAATTTCGCGAGTTTTTGAACAATATTTCTTGTTTGACTATTTTTTGACAACTTTTTATATCGTTTAATGCAATTTCGGATTTCCTATTTCAACGTTGACGTTTTATTTCTATACAGAAAATAGCAATTATTTTTATACAAAATCGATAATAATTTTTTTTATAATTCTTGAGCTTTCGAAGCAAATTTCTTAATTGATAAAAAAAAAAATTCTTGCAGTTTTTTTCTCTTAGTTTAAGTTTGGAGCATTACCATTTTATTTTTACCCAGAAAATAGCAAATATTTTCACTCAAAATCAAAACTCTATAGTTTTTTTAATGTTTTCGAACTTTTAAAGTAAAAATTTTGACAAATTGTTTTTTTGCAAATTTTCAAATCGTTAAATGCAACTTACTTTCGTTTTCCCTGTTCAAGTTTGGGGCAAAACCATTTTGTTTTCACCTGAGAAATAGCAATTATTTTTATCCAAAATCAAAAATCCGTTTATTTTTTTTTTTTGAGCTTTTGAAGCAAATATTGTGATTAATTGTTTTTTTTTATAGATTCTCAAATCGTTGAATGCAATCTTCGCCTTCCCTGTTCAAGTTTGGGGCATTACTAATTGGTTTCCAACTGAGTAATAGCAATTATTTTTATCCAAAATCAGAAATGCATGGTTTTTAATACATCTTGAGCTTTTCAAGAAGATTTCTTGTTTGACAATTTTTTAAATCGCCGAACGCAATTTCCGATTTCTCATTTCAAGTTTTATTTTTATTCAAAATCACCAAATAACATTAAAATGATAATATTATCCATCTGTAATGATTTCGTACTAAGTAGCCGATGGCCACGCCAGTATCAAGATGGTTCCCGATAAGGGCCAAACTTTTGCATCGAAACGCAATAATTCAGGATTTCGCTTCCTGATGTGTTTATAGATCGGCTAAAAGGTTGCCCGATAAAGTTATCAAGGGCGGATGGGGCGGCTTTCCGTTTTTGTGTTGCGCGCCCCCCATTGAGCGAGCGCGTGGCGGACACGTGGGCCAACCCCATTCTCGGCGGTTATCAAGCGGAGGCGATTGTGTCGGAAATGTTTTAACATCGGGAGGCGATTTATCATCCGGAGGATTTAATCCGGTACGGAAATATTTGCCTTCATTATCGACACAATAATGAAACGGTAGTAAATATGCACTTAAAAGTTAATTTAAATGATGAACAATGCCTTATCTTAGTAAAAATGCTTTTTCAGTATTCAGTATTCTTTATTGGTGGGGTGGATTAAAATTATAATATTCACAAGTCAAATACAATAAAATGTTATGTTGTAATGGTACGTTAAAAAATGATTGGCGGAATTAGTCAAATTGATAATTAATTTTAATCGATGAATCCGATTTTTTTTAAATTTTGCAGACGCATTTTACATATGAAATAATGGAAATCATGTTTCGCCAAAAAAAATTGAGATTTTTTTTTTGAAGAAGTTATGCACGGTTGTAAATTGTAAGAAATCACTAAATTCTACAAAAATTAAACTAGATTTGCAAATCATTGTTTTATCAAATCAAGTGCAGTTTTTGAAAACCCAGCAATTATTTTGCGAGTTGTGAATTTTTGAAAATTTTAGTTTTCGAATTGTGTAATACTCGAGCAAAAAATAAAAAAAAAATATATAAAACGTGTCGACAAAATTCTACAAAAATTAAATTTGATTTGAAAATCATTGTTTTATCAAATCAAGTGCAGTTTTTAAAAATCCACCAATTATTTCGCGAGTTGTGAATTTTTGAAACTTTTAGTTTTTGAATTGTGTAATACTCGAACAAAAAATTTCAAAAAAATATAAAACGTGTCGACTAAATTCTACAAAAACTAAACTAGATTTGCAAATCATTGTTTTATCAAATCAAGTGCAGTTTTTGAAAACCCACCAATTATTTTGCGAGTTGTGAATTTTTGAAAATTTTAGTTTTCGAATTGTGTAATACTCGAACAAAAAATAAAAAAAAAAATATAAAACGTGTCGACTAAATTCTACAAAAATTAAACTAGATTTGCAAAACATTGTTTTATCAAATCAAGTGCAGTTTTTGAAAATCCACCAATTATTTTGCGAGTTGTGAATTTTTGAAAATTTTAGTTTTCGAATTGTGTAATACTCGAAATTTTTTTTTTTTTTAAATATAAAACGTGTCGACTAAATTCTACAAAAATTAAACTAGATTTGTAAATCATTGTTTTATCAAATCAAGTGCAGTTTTTGAAAACCCACCAATTATTTTGCAAATTGTGAATTTTTGAAAATTTCAGTTTTCGAATTGTGCAATACTCGAGCAAAAAATTTAAAAAAATATAAAACGTGTCGACTAAATTCTACAAAAATTAAACTAGATTTGCAAAACATTGTTTCATCAAATCAAGTGCAGTTTTTGAAAACCCACCAATTATTTCGCGAGTTGTGAATTTTTGAAAATTTTAGTTTTCGGATTGTGTAATACTCAAATTAATAATAGTTTATTAATAATTAACCCAAATTTTAAATACACTAATACATAGAATGACTCAAGATCTTCAAAATCGACCTGTTAATTTTTTTGTACGACTTACAGATTCGACGATACAGTTGTTTGAATGTTCGCACGACCGACGTTTTTCGTAATTTCTTGCAATTTACAACCGTGCATATCCTCTTAAAAAAAAAATCTCAAATTCTTTTCGCGAAACATGACTTCCATTATTTCATGTGTAGAATGCGTCTGCAAAATTTAAAAAAAAATCGGAATCATCAGTTAATATTTTTACCGAAAACCGTCCGGTTTGACATGGAATGAGCGATATTCTAAAGCCAGAGAATGACGTAAAAATCTTTTTCTCTGTTAATTTCAACTAGAGGTGGGTAACTCATGAGAGAGCTGACTCGAAGAGGAAGTGAGTTACGTAGTCATGCGATTCTTGGTGAAAATTTGCAGCTCACTGAAATTTTTGAAAAGTTGCTCATCATACTTGAGTCGACTCTTTCCGATCGAATCTTTTCGCGGAAATAATAAAGATTATAATTATAATTATTAAAAAACTCATTTCGCCCACCTCTGGTTTCAACAAGAAAAGTTGAGACTGAAGTCTTTACTGGTCCCAGGAGTGTATGTTTAAGTAAATAAATCCAAAAGTGAAGGATGTGTTGTAAATGTGGATATTTTGTACAGCACATCTGGCAGATGATTGCAGAGACGATGAGGGCAAACTAGAGCTTTGAAAAATTAAAAATATGGCTACAACAATCAAAATCATATGAGATATTAGATAGACCATTATATTCGTTATAATTCGGATTAATCGACAATATAAGACTGTATCACAAATTTTGGAGCTGTGATACTAACATCAGTCGATGGATTAACCCTTAGCGAACGAGATTACAAACAACCAAAATGAGCTCCTTTATGAATTGATATTTTGGTGAATGCGCCGGGAACTTAAAATTTACATCATGCTCTTGATCTTGCGAACATATTTTTATTGCCGCGAATACGTTGACATTCGATTTTACTGTAATTTTTGTTGTTGTCGCGAATATGGCTGAAAAAGGAACTAAAGCATAAAACACACTTTAGAGATATAATAAATTTAGAAAGTAAGGATTTGCCGAAAGTGAAGTGATTACGATTTTTAGCTCGGTTTATCGCGACGATAAAACACAAGTATGACGCAGTATGGGAAATCTGAAGCTTTATGTGGTGGCCAAGCAGCCAATTATCGGGGATTTATAGCGGCGGGACTAATTTAGGACAAGGCAAGCAGGTGCCAGGATTACCACGGGATGTAGATACATAATGCCGCTCTAGTAAATATCTTCCAAATAATTTATGTTTGCGCCGTTATGCCGCGTACAATATGAGTGGTGGGTTTACGCCGAAATTAAATACGTATTAGCCGGGGGGCCGCGTGTATTTTTAATTAAATAAACGCGCCCGTGAAGAGCAACAATTAAGGGAAGGATAAAAATTGCAGGCGCCAGGTCGAATTTAACCGTTCCGTTTTTTTTAATCCCGGCCGCGCTCGGCGAGCCGGAGCCCTTTTTTGCGCGCAACTTCCCCATCAGTTTAAATTCATAGCTCGCAAACTTTCAGAAATATGCACTTCTGGTCTCGTTAAAATTACATTAAAACGCCAGGTTTCATATCAGGCAGAGAGAGAGAGAGAGAAACACGGTTAATGGAGGGCCCCGGAGATGGGGCCCTTCCGATCGACGATCCATTACCGTAATTTTTAACATGCTTTATCAATTCGTACAAATGCCGAATCAATTTCCTGTCGGCATCCAATCAAACTGCGAGGGTCCGAAACTGGCGCCGTTAAATAATTTAAAATAAAATGGAAAAATACCGCGAGCGTCCATCCAAATTTGATGACCGCCGGCCGCCGCTCCATTCCCCGCCTGCATAAAAACACTAATTCGTTATTTAAATGCATTTGTATGGACATCAATATACTTTTGAATTTTGGTGTTAATTCAAATGCACACACGATCCTCTCGCATTAAACTTTTATCGCCCGGCTACATCATTACTGGCCTGAACGGCCAGTTCGTTAATCTCGTTCATTATGAATCCCACCACCTATGTAAAGTGTTATTGTGAAATGACCACAATAAACTGCAACACCATACATTTATAAATATACAAACGGCCGCCGCAAGCAGATACGCTCGTCCTCCGTCCTCCGTCCGCCCGACCGAAACAATAATTACCGAAAACACGCAGCTTTTTAATTATGCACAAATTAACCGACCGAAATTACACCGAAAACAATAGCGAACAAGTATTTTTATCCGCTCACCGATAATAACAGTTCAATTTAATTTCGCGCCCGTTCTGTCGATGATATTATCGCTTCCCGTTTTCATCTAATATTTATCCAAAAAATTGTTTTCACTTCGTAATAGTATCATCAAACTGCATTCATTATTCAAAATTGCAAATTTTATACGTTTCATGAGTTTCTACATAAAACGACGCACAATGCGATGATCGATCTTGGGGGACAAAATTATTTTATAAACCTATCTTACAGAAAATTTTACGCTGATTACGAATATACTCCATGTGAGGGATTGCAAATGAAAATCCACAGAAAATAACATTTTTTACGCTTTTGTGAAAAGTTGAACTGAGAAAACGCACGAGTGTAAAAATCAACATGAAAGGAACAGAAATAAAAAAAGCTTTAAAAATACAAATTAATTTGTAAATCTCACTGCAGAATACAATATACAGTAGTGGCGATAGAGGGGAGCCTTGGGGTACACCCTGTTCACTAGGGATTAAGATTGACGGACTGTTCTGTTGGAAAGGAAGGTAAAAAGTTGAACTGACAAAACGCAACAGTGTATGATTTTTACACGAAAGGAACAGAAATAAGAAAAAAACTTTAAAAATACAAATTTAATTGTAATTGTCACTGCCTAATACATTATACAGTAGTGGCGATAGAGGGAGCTTTGGAGTACACCCTGTTCAATAGGGATTAAGATTGACGGACTGTTCTGTTGGAAAGGAAGGTAAAAAGTTGAACTGACAAAACGCAAGAGTGTAAAAATCAACATGAAAGGAACAGAAATAAAAAAAAGTTTTGAAAATACAAATTGAATTGTAAATGTTACTGCAGAATACAATATACCGTAGTGGCGATATAGGGGAGCCTTGGGGTACACCCTGTTGAATAGGGAATCAGATTGACAGACTGTTCTTTTGGAAAGGAACCGCGGCGGTAAAATAATCAATCAATCTTGACTGACCACACATCAATAACAAATGCATTTGCTCGAACACTTCAAGAAAAGCTGCGGACGCTCCGTAAAAGACAACTTTGACAAAACCTTTTGGCGACGGCCAACAGTCGTCAAGTGCATGTTTTAACAAAGTGAGGGTTGACTAGTCTGACTCGTCATACGAGTTAAAGCTAGATTAAACTGGTAATTCTGTTTTTTTTTATGGAGAGTTATCAATGCCGAATAATGCTCGAAACCAAATTGGTTTTTGTAAATTCAAAATTTTCAATACAGATATGGATTTTTTTTAAATTAAAAGAAAATTTTCAAAAGTCCATATATCTCTATTGAAAATGGTTGAATTTGCAAAAACCAAATTGGTTTTGAATAAGCGATTCTTCGACCATCGAGGATGATTTTTTGTGGATTTTTTTCTGTGTTTTTTATATTTTTTCAGCGATGTTTTTGTTCAGATGCCCAAAAAAATTTTTTTTTTTCAAAAATCCATATTTCTATTGAAAATTGTTAAATTTACTAAAACCAAATTTATTTTGATTAAGCCATACTTCAGCCATTGAGGATGATTTTTTATGGAATTTTTCCTGCATTTTTTATATTTTTTTTGCGATGTTTTTGTTCAGATGCTCAAAAAATTAAAACAAAAATTTTTAAAAATCCATATCTCCATTGAAAATTGTTGAATATTCAAAATCCAAATTGGTTTTGAATAAGCGATCCTTCGACCATTGAGGATGATTTTTTGTGGAATTTTTCCTGTGTTTTTTATATTTTTTTCTGTGATGTTTTTTGTTCAGGTGCTCAAAAAATTTAAACAAAAATTTTCAAAAATCCATATCTCTATTGAAAATGGTTGAATTTATAAAAACCAAATTGGTTTTGAATAAGCGATCCTTCGACCATTGGGGATGATTTTTTGTGGATTTTTTCCAGCGTTTTTTATATTTTTCCTGCGATGTTTTTGTTCAGGTGCTCAAAAAATTAAAACAAAATTTTTCAAAAATCCATACCTCTATTGAAAATGGTTGAATTTACAAAAACCAAATTGGTTTTGAATAAGCGATACTTCAACCATTGAGAATAATTTTGTATGGAAATTTTCCTACGTGTTTATATTTTTTTCTACGATGTTTTTGTTCAGGTGTTCAAAAAATTAAAACGAAAATTTTCAAAAATCCATATCTCTATTGAAAATGGTTGAATTTACAAAAACCAAATTGGTTTTGAATAAGCGATCCTTCGACCATTGAGGATGATTTTTTGTGGATTTTTCCCAGCGTTTTTTATATTTTTTTCTGCGATGTTTTTGTTCAGGTGCTTAAAAAATTAAAACAAAATTTTTCAAAAATCCATATTTCTATTGAAAAATGTTGAATTTACAAAAACCAAATTTATTTTGAATAAGCGATACTTCGACCATTGAGGATGATTTTTTGTGGATTTTTCCTGCGTTTTTTTATATTTTTTTCTGCGATGTTTTTGTTCAGGTGCTCAAAAAATTAAAACAAAAATTTTCAAAAATCCATATCTCTATTGAAAATGGTTGAATTTACAAAAACCAAATTGGTTTTAAATAAGCGATCCTTCGACCATTGAGGATGATTTTTTGTGGATTTTTCACAGCGTTTTTTATATTTTTTTCTGCGATGTTTTAGTTCAGGTGCTCAAAAAATTAAAACAAAATTTTTCAAAAATCCATATTTCTATTAAAAATTGTTGGATTTTTAAAAACCTTCACCACACACCAAATTGATTTATTTTAGGGAAATCGCCTTTACACATAATCGAATTTACACAATATGAAAAAAGAATTTATTTACAGCAATAATTTATGTATCATCACGTGATAATTTAAAAAAAAATCACCGAGCAAATTTTTCACGTTAGCACGACTCACTCTTGACGGAGCGAAAGGGGGAAAGCTTAACGCGTTTAAGTTCTTAAATTTAATTTTAGTCAATCATCCAACTTCAAGACGGTTTGAGGTGAAATTTAATTTCGCGCTCGGCGAATCCACAAGGAGATAGAGTTACCCGAGCAAAAGCGCGCGCGAATTTGTTTCTTATTGCATAATTCATTTAATTACCCTCCCGCACTTTCCCTCTCCGTGTTTCTTTAAAAAAACATATATTCATTTACCTGTTTCGTCACGGAATCGATCAGCCTGACGAAGATGTCCTGCTCCTGTCGCACACCTGAAAGAACAAGATCATTTGTAACGAGATCGTAAAATTGCATTATGACTAGATGTGTTTGATGTGATGGGTCCGCGGGGTTAAGGGACCGTCTGGAAAGGGCCGACTTCGGTTTAATCATTAAAATGATAATGCCGAAGTTTATGCTGCACGTCAAACTATTCGGATGCGATACGTACTGTATACATAATAGTAGCCGCCTTCGATAAGGAGTGGGTGAAGGGGGAGAGGAGGGGGCGCGCGATAGCGGGAACAAAGGGCCAGGCCGTGTGCCTTAGGGTACGCCATCTTTCTGGTCCTGCGAGAGCATTTGTGGAGTTATTTTATTACAAATAAGGAGAGGAAGAGTGTTCCTTTGGGAAGCCGCTGAGTGAGGTGTGCTATGCTAAATGAGATATAGCGCCACTTCATCGTACATGTTATGTCTACTGCCTGCTACACTCAAAATCTCTCCCTTCCGCGCAATTTATCGGAATTTAGCGTTAACTTTGCCAATTTAATTTTATCGCGCGCGCGCTGAAATTTTTTTATCTGCACCCTCTCCCCGTGTATGTGTGTGTGTCACACGCGAAACTGCAGATTTATGGTGGAGATTATTATAATTAACGAAAACACGACTCCGGAATGTTCATGGGGGCCCTTAATTATCCAACGCCGCTGTAATAATTAAATACACTTTTTTTACGTCTTACTTACGACGCCTAAAAAGTCATTTGGGGAATTTTACACTGCGCCATTAACGTCACGTGTCGTTAATCATTTTTACTATACTCTGCTGTCTCGTTAATAACTTGACAACTGCACAAAATATTGCTCTCATTAAATTACCTGTGCTTACATGCAAAGTTACCTGTTACATTATTTACGTGGAACTTCACAAAAAGCAAATTCAGCTAAGCCAGAGGAGCTGTGTTTGTAATGTCAAACGCTGTGCTTTGGGATTATGACAATCTTAAAGTCTTAGGATTTGTAGTAGTTGTGGTTTAAACATAGCGAGAGAGTGACACTTTTACAAATGAGGAGTTGAACTGCAAAACTCAACAAATCCACTTTTATAATTTGTACAGAAACCGCGGAAAACGTTCAGGAAGTCTATTTGTTGCTTAAAAAAATGAATGTTTAGCCGCATTTTTGAATATGATTTGTTGCGTTTTGAAAAGTAATTCACACATATTCGGATTTATCTATGTTTGGACAGTAAGAATCGATACCAAGCTCATTTTGGCCCAAAATTGGATTAGTTGAGTTTTGCAGTTCAACTCCTCAAATGACCTCAACAGGCAATTGACCAGAGGTCTTTCAGCCTTAAACATACTGAATTTTTCAATTCGGCTTGATTTGAAAAATTGTAAAAAGATATTCAAAAGAGTAATTAGCTCCTTAAAAATTCAAGATTTGCAAAAAAAATAGCTATAAAAAATTCCCGTATCCCTGATGAAAACTAAACAGCAACAATCAAGATTGAAAAAACGAAAATTACATTCAATAGTTTGAAAAATTGTAACAAAAGTAAGCAACTTGCTTTATAAGTTAGAGATTCTTAAAAAGTTCGCATTTCTGATTTCTAATTAAAAACATTTATCATGTCGTCGACGAAGCGGCAATACCGCCTAACCGTCATTTGGATCAAAATTGAGATTTTAACATCAATCTTTTCGCAAAAAGCTCTTTATTAATTTTTTTTGCCTCTCCAGTCAAGTTTGGTAAATGTGAGACAACCGCCATTTGGACCAAAATGAGATTTTAACATCAATCTTTTCCCAGAAAGTTATAAATTAGTTTTTCTGCCTCTCTTATCAAATTTGGTAATTGTGAGCTAGGCAGTATTGCCGCTTCACCGACGATATGCTAATTGCAAACGAAACGGCTATAGTAAAAAGTTGATTTGGGAAAGCGAAAATTTTTTTTTTCAAATTTTTGAATGAATTGAAAAAAATGTAGAAAGTCATCTATTAAAGAATTCCCTTAAGTAGATCAAAGTTCATTTGAACACAATGTTATATGGAGAAATTGTTTTCAGGAAAAGACCCAATTTTTGTATATATATTTTCCTGGAAAAATCGGCGAAAATCAAGAAATTACCAAATGACTTGTAATGCACATCAAAATGTTTATAAAGGAACGTGAAATAAGTGTTTCAATTTTCAGCCTAATTGTATTTGTAGTTTTCTTGCTGTCCGCTCCTAAACTGCGCACTCGAAAATTGGCCAGAAATTTCAGTAAATTTTGAGAATTTTTTGGTGCGGTCTTGTACGACAGATATGTATGATATTATATAAGTTTGTAGCTACATTCTTCTAGAATCCATTACTTCTATTCCCAACTATCTACCACATTCATAAACCGAAATTTATTTATTTAAACGAGACAGTGTCCGTTAGCGTCAATCTGCAGGGTCTCGGTATTCGCTTCCCGTAAGGCCACATGTTAATTTTCGATTGGTGAAAAATGAAATAAAAATTATTTTTTTTGGAAAAATAATTACTCCACACGTTTCTTCCTGTCATTCAAAAGCGCTATGAATTTTTTCAGAATTTTCTGGGACCCAAAATTTTGCCTCACTTTTTCCTGACTAATGGTATGGAAAATGGGCGAAAAACTTAAAATGGAGAAATCATTTGAAATATACACCAAATGTTCATAAAAGAACGGGGAATACGTCGTTAAATTTTCAGTCCAATTGTATTTGTAGTTTTCTTGCTGCCCGCTCCCAAATTGGGTACTCGAAAGTTGGCCAGAAATTTTGGTCGATTTTGGGAATTTTTTGCCGCGGCCTCGCGAGACAGTTATGGATGATATGATATCAATTTGTAGCTGCATTCTTCTAGAATCCAGTACTTCTATTTTTAACCATCTACTATATCCACGAACCGAAATTCGTTTGTTTGAACGAGTCAGTGTCCGTTTGCGTCAATCTGCAGGGTCTCGGTATTCGCGTTCCATAAGGCCACATGTTAATTTTCGGTTGGTAGAAAATCGTATAAAAAAATTTCTTTTCGGGAAAATGATTCCTCTATGCGCTTTTTGTCATCATTAAGAACTGTCATGATTTTTTTTTTTAATTTTTCTGAGACTCAATTTTTTTTGCAAATTTTCCCGACTAATGGTATGGAAAAATAGGTGAAAATCATGAGATGGCCAAATAACTTGTAATTTACATCAAAATGTTTACAAAAGAACGTGGAATACGTGTTTAAATTTTCAGCCCAATTGCACTTGTAGTTTTCTTGCTATCCGCTCTTAAACTGCGTTCTCGAAAATTGGCCAGAAATTTCAGTCAATTTTGAGATTTTTTTGGCGCGGTGTTGTAAGACAGATATGGATGATATTACATGAGTTTGTAGCTATATTCTTCTAGAATCCATTACTTCTATCCCCAACCATTTACCATATTCAGAAACCGAAATTCGTTTGTTTCAACTAGACAGTGTCCATAAGCATCAATGTGCAGGGTCTCGGTATTCGTGTTCCATAAGGCCACATGTTAATTTTCGGTTCGTGGGAAATCGTATGAAAAAATTGGTTTTCGTGAAAATGATTACTCTATGCGCTTTTTGTCATCATTAAGAACTGTCATGATTTTTTTTAGATTTTTCTGAGACTCAAAATTTTTGGCAAATTTTCCTGACTAATGGTATGGAAAAATCGGCGAAAATCATGAAATTACCAAATAACTTATAATATACATCAAAATGTTTATAAAAGATCGTGGAATACGTGTTTAAATTTTCAGCCCAATTGCACTTGTAGTTTTCTTGCTATCCGCTCTTGAACTGCGTTCTCGAAAATTGGTCAGAAATTTCAGTCAATTTTGAGAATTTTTTGGCGCGGTGTTGTAAGACAGATATGGATGATATTACATGAGTTTGTAGCTATATTCTTCTAGAATCCATTACTTCTATTCCCAACTATTTACCATATTCAGAAACCGAAATTTGTTTGTTTGAACGAGACAGTGTCCGTTAGCGTCAATCTGCAGGGTTTCGGTATTCGCGTTCCATAAGGCCACATGTTAATTTTCGGCTGGTGGAAAATCGTATAAAAAAATTTATTCTCGGGAAAATAATTACGCTATGCGCTTTTTATCAGCATTAGGAACTGTCATGATTTTTTTTTTAATTTTTCTGAGACTCAAATTTTTTTGCAAATTTTCCTGACTAATGGTATGGAAAAATAGGCGAAAATCATGAAATGGCCAAATAACTTGTAATGTACATCAAAATGTTTATAAAAGAACGTTCAGCCAAATTGCGCTTGTAGTTTTCTTGCTATCCGCTCTTAAACTGCGTTCTCGAAAATTGACCAGAAATTTCAGTCAATTTTGAGAATTTTTTGGCGCGGTGTTGTAAGACAGATATGGATGATATTACATGAGTTTGTAGCTACATTATTCTAGAATCCATTACTTCTATTCCCAACTATTTACCGTATTTACAAGCCGAAATTCTTTTGGTTGAACGAGACAGTGTCCGTTAGCGGCAATCTGCAGGGTCTCGATATTCGCGTTCCATAAGGCCGCATGTTAATTTTCGGTTGGTGGAAAATCGTATAAAAAAATTGGTTTTCGGGAAAATGATTACGCTATGCGCTTTTTGTCATCATTAAGAACAGTCATGATTTTTTTTTAAATTTTTCTGAGACTCAAATTTTTTTGCAAATTTTCCTGACTAATGGTATGGAAAAATTGGCGAAAATCATGAAATGACCAAATAACTTGTAATGTACATCAAAATGTTTATAAAAGAACGTGGAACACGTGTTTAAATTTTCAGCCAAATTGCGCTTGTAGTTTTCTTGCTATCCGCTCTTAAACTGCGTTCTCGAAAATTGACCAGAAATTTCAGTCAATTTTGAGAATTTTTTGGCGCGGTGTTGTAAGACAGATATGGATGATATTACATGAGTTTGTAGCTACATTATTCTAGAATCCATTACTTCTATTCCCAACTATTTACCGTATTTACAAGCCGAAATTCTTTTGGTTGAACGAGACAGTGTCCGTTAGCGGCAATCTGCAGGGTCTCGATATTCGCGTTCCATAAGGCCGCATGTTAATTTTCGGTTGGTGGAAAATCGTATAAAAAAATTGGTTTTCGGGAAAATGATTACGCTATGCGCTTTTTGTCATCATTAAGAACAGTCATGATTTTTTTTTAAATTTTTCTGAGACTCAAATTTTTTTGCAAATTTTCCTGACTAATGGTATGGAAAAATTGGCGAAAATCATGAAATGACCAAATAACTTGTAATGTACATCAAAATGTTTATAAAAGAACGTGGAATACGTGTTTAAATTTTCAGCCGAATTCCGCATGTAGTTTTCTTGCTATCCGCTCTTAGATTGCGTTCTCGAAAATTGGCCAGAAATTTCAGTCAATTTTCAGAATTTTTTGGCGCGGTGTTGTAAGGCAGATATGGATGATATTACATGAGTCTATAGCTACATTCTTCTAGAATCCATTACTTCTATTCCCAACTATTTACCGTATTCACAAACCGAAATTCGTTTGTTTGAACGAGACAGTGTCCGTTAGCGTCAATCTGTAGGGTCTCGGTATTCGCGTTCCATAAGGCTGCATGTTAATTTTCGGTTGGTGGAAAATGGTATAAAAATAATTATTTTCGGGAAAATAATTACTCTACACGCTTTTCTTGTATTAAGAAATGTTGATATGTTCTCCAGCAATTTTAAAGAATACGAAGTCCTTGCGGATTCTTTTTGATCTCCTATGTTTCTTTGCGTTTCATTAGGAATGATAATAACGTAAAGCGTCCATAATGATCGTTGTTTTCTGTTGACTATTTTCTGTATATTTTTCTTGCTTATTTACGAGCATCAAGGAAAAGCTTTTTAAATTGGCGTGCCATTAGCTTATGTTAATTGAAGATATTGTAATGGAATGAATTTTTTAGCAATAAAAACAATCACCTTTGGCAAGTAACGGGAAAGTAATTTATATAATGGGCCATTGTGGAGACCAAAAAAAAACAGTAGCGATTTTTTGAAGTTGGTCACATCTGTCGTCGCCGGAGAAAGAGAGAGAGAGAATTACCCATCGTTACGCAAGCGCGGAATTTCTATTCGCTTCTATCGGCGGCGGCGAAAAAAACCCAAAGACATCCCAAATTTGGATGATCTGATTGACCGGCCGGATTAATTATAGATCTAATTAAAAGCATCGTCCGAGCGGCGTGCGTGTATTTGTAATTCTCGAGACGTGCCAGCCCCGCAACCGCTGCCCATATAAGAGGGTACGCCTTTCTGCCACTAAAGTGTAAATAGTGTTTTTTGGCCGAAATGTATATGGCGATGGGACGGCATTCGCGGTACGCACCGATAGAAGTAATTGTCAATTGATAAACCGTCCACTAAACTAATTAATTAATTACGTTTTACGAACGCTCCGCTGCTGCGCCTTTCATTAAGACCGAAAAAGGGCCTGGAACGGATGCTTGATGGCTATTCCGCGTATGTGACCATTTTAAAGATGCGAAGAGGGCGGCATTATCTTAACGCCGCCGACACTCTTCAATTAAAATCAATCTTCGTACCGGCGAGGATTTTATTCATTTAAATTTCGTCCCGTTCGTTAGAGCGAGAAACCGATAAGGTGGTAATTTTAATAAATAAAATCCTCCTGAGGATTACAAAGAGATTTTGATACCCGTCTATACGGGCTCGATTGCGGTGGCCCGCAACAACGCATAAGAATTAGGAGGGATCGTACAGTTGATTCACACATATTCAAGTTACAGTGGGAATTCGTCTTCCGGGATTTATTTTTATTTTTAAGCTAATTTCGTGCACGGGACGTCCCCAGTGTGCGAAAGGCGGAGGATCTACTCAAGACGGAGTGGCGGCTGCTGAGGATGGTGCGGTTTCTGGGATGCGGTCACCTAAGTTTGGACTTTCGGGCCTCAGAGACCTCCCCGCCGCCAGTTGAACAAGCCTGCCGAGGCCGGACAAGAGGCCCGCGGTTTTCCCCCCATCAAAACTTATAAACTCAACACTACTCACCGTTGGCGTACAGCAGCTGCAATCTGTATTGTATACCATTATTCGTTTTCTGTCCATCGGCCTCCTGAAACACACAAAACACGATCTCATCAGCAAAGGTCCGACCACAAACACGTTCGAGACATCATTCCCTTATACTTATACATACTATTTATTTGTATAACTAAATATGCTTATATTCTTCTTACATCTTACCAGTGACAGCTCACGGGGTGACTCATGGTATGGCCGAGGTAGCAGAAGTGACAATGGTCGGGAAAACCGCACCTATCTCTATTACCACCTCTGCAACCTCGGCCGTACCATGAATCATCTCGCGAGCCACCACTGGTGGCAATACAAATAGGTAGAGTCGGTTGCAGAGACATCGTAACTATCTGTATTACCACCTCTACATCTTACCAATGACAGCTCACAGGGTGACTCATGGTATGGCCGAGGTAGCAGAAGTGACTGACAATAGTCGGGCAAACCGCACCTCTGCATTACCACCTCTGCTACCTCCGCCGTACCATGGATCATCTCACGAGCTGTCACTGGTGGCAATACAAATAGGTAGAGTCGATTGCAGAGACACCGTGACTATATTCATTACCACCTCTGCTACCTCAGCCGTACAATAAGTCACCCCGCGAATCCTCACTACTTCTTACAGTCTCAAAAATTGTTGTTATTCAAGCGGATCGTATGGTATAAACATCGTTTTTTTTTTCGCTCTCTCTGTTTACCTCCCTTTCGCGGCCTTATTTAATCAGCGATCACGCATGCATGCATGTTTGCATTGCATTGATAAAGTAATTTGTGTAATTAGTATGAAAAGCGAGGCTGCGAGCGCGGTTTTTCATTATTGAATTTGTACTCAGCGTAATTAGTTTGGTCGGCTGCGGCGGTGGCGGCGGCGGCGGCGTCGAGGAAAAGGCGGAAACGTAGGAGGAAGAACGGCGTTTTCCGCTTTGCCGTGAAAGAAGAGAGCGGGCGACGTGTAATTAGTTAATTCCCGTTTAATTAACGGGGGGGCGCATCGTCGAATTTCCCGGAAAATTTTCGATAATATCGACGGGGGCGAGTTGATGGGGAATCAACCGCTAATGCAAATGTAATAATAACGACAAGAGGTAAATTGTGTTTTCATGAAGCCGTCAATGGCGGAATTATAACCTTCAAAGTTTTTGGTACCGACAGAGCAAAATTATTTTTTCAGATTTTGAGCGGCCATTGCGGGTAATTTCCTGAAAAAACCACCGGTTCGATTCGGGGTTTCTATACGTCACCATAAAGATCCCTTCAAGACCCTTCAGAAAATGTACTTGTGCATGAACAAATGTCAATTTTAAGCCCGTGACGTGTTAACAAAGAAAACATGAAAATGGTAAAAATCGAAAAAATCAACTTTTTTAATAATCATCATAAAGCAATAAGTTATACCTTTTTTCATCAGAAGAACGAGACAAATCTATTGGCGTTAAAAAATTTCATCTAGAAAAAATTGCAAAAAAGTTAGCCAGTCACCTTGGAAAATTGATTTTTCAAACTTTAAACGGACGTAGCGGCTAAACGAAGAATCCAAATCGAACGCGGTTTTCAAATTTGTGCTCCTTGGGTTCTAATTAGTCGGATTTGATTAAAATTGGCGATTTTTAATTTTTGTCAGAAACCTGTAAAATTGTACAAGGGTCCTTATTTTTGCTCAAAAATTGCATTTCAAATGATTTCCTCATAAAACCACCGATTCGCTTCGTGGTTTCTATACTCCACCGTAAAGATCCCTTCAAAACCTTTCAGAAAATGTACTTGCAGAAGAACAAATTTTAATTTTAAACCCGTGACGTGTTAATAAAGAAAAATCGAAAAAATCAACTTTTTTAATAATCATCGTAGACCAATAAGTTATACCTTTTTTTCGTCAGAAGAACGAGATTAGTTGATTGGCGTTAAAAAAATCTCATCTAGAAAAAATTGCAAAAATGTTAGCAAATCACCTTGGAAAATTTTGAAAAAAGTCGATTTTTTCAGACTTTGAACGGCCGTAGCGGCTAAACGAAGAATCCAAATCGAACGCGGTTTTCAAATCTGTGCTCCTTGAGTCCTAATTAGTCCGATTTAATTAAAATTGGCGAAAAAACCTGAAAAACTATAAGGGTACCCCCTTCTTACTTTTGCTCAGAAATGGCATTTGAAATGATTTTCTGGAGAAACCACTGGTTCGATTCGGGGTTTCTATACGTCACCATAAAGATCCCTTCAAGACCCTTCAGAAAATGTACTTGCGCAAGAACAAATGTCAATTTTAAGCCCGTGACGTGTTTGCAAAGAAAACTCGAAAATGGTAAAAATCGAAAAAATCAACTTTTTTAATAATCATCGTAGACCAATAAGTTATACCTTTTTTTCATCAAAAGAACGAGATAAATCTATTAACGTTATTTAATTTTATCTAAAAAAAAAATGCAAAAAAGTTAGCAAGTCACATTCTCTCAACTCTATTCATCAGAAGGACGGAAGAAATTGATTGGATTATAAAATTTTAGCTAGCCAAAATAGCAAAAAAGTTGGCAAGTTGGCAATGAGTCGAGAGTCATGTGACTCTTGTGTAAACCCGACTCATTTTGGGACATGAAATTTGAGAATTTATGTGCTCCATACGTAAAAATGTGACGAACTTTTTTGTTTTTTACTCTTCACTACATTTTCATGGTTAATGGCGAAAGTTTCGAAGTGAATGACTTATTGTCGAAAATGGCATACAAAAACTGTCAAAAATACCACTTTTCCACTGTCGGTAATGTCATTTCTTAACCGTCAGAAAGTCAACTTTCGATGCATCAATTTTCTACTGCCAGAAATGTCATTTTTCTACTGCCAGATATTTCATTGTTCCACTCGCACACTTTTAACAGTAGAAAAATTGTATTTTTGGCATGACAAAAGTTTGTCGAAAATTAATATTTTTGACATTAGGAATTGATATTTTTAGGAATAGAAAAATTGTATTTTTGGCATGACAAAAGTTTGTCGAAAATTAATATTTTTGACATTAGGAATTGATATTTTTAGGAATAGAAAAATTGTATTTTTGGCATGACAAAAGTTTGTCGAAAAATGAATATTTTTGACATTAGGAATTGATACTTTTAACCGTAGAAAAATTGTATTTTTGGCATGACAAAAGTTTGTCGAAAATGAATATTTTTGACATTAGGAATTGATACTTTTAACAGTAGAAAAATTGTATTTTTGGCATGACAAAAGTTTGTCGAAAAGGAATATTTTTGACATTAGGAATTGGTATTTTTAACAGTAGAAAAATTGTATTTTTGGCATAACAAAAGTTTGTCGAAAATGAATATTTTTGACATTAGGAATTGATACTTTTAACAGTAGAAAAATTGTATTTTTGGCATGACAAAAGTTGGTGGAAAATGAAAATTTTTGACATTAGGAATTGATACTTTTAACAGTAGAAAAATTGTATTTTTGGCATGACAAAAGTTTGTCGAAAATGAATATTTTTGACATTAGGAAGTGATACTTTTAACAGTAGAAAAATTGTATTTTTGGCATGACAAAAGTTTGTCGAAAATTAATATTTTTGACATTAGGAATTGATATTTTTAAGAGTAGAAAAATTGCATTTTTGGCATGGCAAAAGCTTGTCGACAATGAATATTTTTGACATTAGGAATTGATATTTTTAAGAGTAGAAAAATTGTATTTTTGGCATGACAAAAGTTTGTCGAAAATTAATATTTTTGACATTAGGAATTGATATTTTTAAGAGTAGAAAAATTGTATTTTTGGCATGATAAAAGTTTGTCGAAAATGAATATTTTTGACATTAGGAATTGATACTTTCAACAGTAGAAAAATTGTATTTTTGTCATGACAAAAGTTTGTCGAAAATGAATATTTTTGACATTAGGAATTGATATTTTTCAGAGTAGAAAAATTGTATTTTTGGCATGACAAAAGTTTGTCGAAAAATGAATAATTTTGACATTAGGAATTGATATCTTTAACAGTAGAAAAATTGTATTTTTGGCATGAAAAAAGTTTATCGAAAATGAATATTTTTGATATTAGGAATTGATACTTTTAACAGTAGAAAAATTGTATTTTTGGCATGACAAAAGTTGGTGGAAAATGAAAATTTTTGACATTAGGAATTGATACTTTTAACAGTAGAAAAATTGTATTTTTGGCATGACAAAAGTTTTTCGAAAATTAATATTTTTGACATTAGAATTTGATACTTTTAAAAGTAGAAAATTGTATTTTTGGCATAACAAAAGTTTGTCGAGAATGAATATTTTTGACATCAGGAATTGATACTTTTAACAGTAGAAAAATTGTATTTTTGGCATGACAAAAGTTTGTCGAAAATGAATATTTTTGACATTGGGAAATTGATACCTGATAACAGTAGAAAAGTGATATTTTTGGTAGCAAAAAATTTAGACGAAAAGGAATATGATTGACAGTCGAAAAATGACTTTACGGACTAGGCGAATGTAATCAAAAAATGATGATGGTGTTGTGGCCAATTTTGGCAGAATTTCGATGTTGAGAAATTAATATTTTTGGCAGGAGGCATCTTTAACAGTAAGAAAATGTAATTGTTCAAGATCATTTTTCTGCAAAATTAATAGTTGTGAGATAAATTTTTAACAATAGAATGCTGACATGTTTGGCAGTTGACGAATGCCATTTGAAGAGTAAAATATTTTTTTTTGACAGTAGAAAAAATTAATGTTTAACAGTAAAATAATGACATATCTCACATTAGGCTTTTTGACGTTAAGAATTTGTCAAATGCCACAAATTTGAAACTTTCAAAAATTACTCAAAATCTATTTATTTCACGAATTAATGCAAACCTGGATTAATTAATACGGTGTTTCAGTGATTTACTATATTTCGCAATCGAACTTTTTATAAAAATTATTCAGAGCTGATTTTCATTAAAAAAATGTGTTTTATTTTCAATAATGCTAAAAGAAAATCTTCGTTAATTTTGAAAATATTACATTTTTTTAAGTCGTAAATTTGCCTTCATTTTTGAATTCTCTGAAATTAAATTTAAATTTAAATTAAAAAAATTTGATGAAAAATTGACGAAATTTTTTACATTTCTGATAGAAAAATGACATTTTTCACGCCAAGAAATTGACATTTCTAGGGGTGAAAAAATGTAATTTTTGATGTCAAGAAATCGATAATTCTGACGGAAATTTTAATTTTGGACATTAAGAAATTAAATTTTATGGAAAAGGAAGAAAATAATATTTTTGCCATTTCTAATGGAGAAAAATGATATTTTTGACGTTACGCAGTGAACATTTTCATCAGGAGAACATGACATTTTTGCGGTTACATAAACATTTCTGATAGAAAAGTGACATTTTTCACGCCAAGAAATTGACATTTCTAGGAGCGAAAAATGTAATTTTTGATGTTAAGAAATCGACAATTCTGACGGAAATATTACATTTTGGACATTAAGAAATTGAATTTCATGGAAAAGGAAGAAAATGATATTTTTGACTTAAAAAAATTGCCATTTCTAACGGAGAAAAATGATATTTTTTTATGTTACGTAGTGAACATTTTCCTCAGGAGAACATGACATTTTCGCGATTACGTAATAAACATTTCTTATGAAAAAATGTAATTTTTCACGCAAAGAAATTGACATTTCCAGGAGTAAAAAATGTAATTTTTGATGTTAAGAAATCGGCAATTCTGACGGAAATATTACATTTTGGACATTAAGAAATTGAATTTCATGGAAAAGGAAGAAAATTATATTTTTGACTTTAAAAATTTGCCATGGAGAAAAAGAAAATTATATTTTTGACTTTAAAAATTTGCCATTTCTAATGGGGAAAAATTATATTTTTGACGTTACGCAGTGAACATTTTCGTCACGAGAACGTGACATTTTTGCGGTTACGTAATAAACATTTCTGATTGAAAAATTACATTTTTCACGCCAAGAAACTGACATTTTTAGGAGTGAAAAATGTAATTTTTGATATTAAGAAATCGGCAATTCTGACGGAAATATTACATTTTGGACGTTAAGAAATTGAATTTGATGGATAAGGAAGAAAATAATATTTTTGACTTTAAAAATTTGCCATTTCTAACAGGAGAAAACTGATATTCTAGACAAACGCCCAAAATCGTCGTACGTTCTGCGTTCTGCACAAAAGTCCGATTTACACCAAGTAAATTTATTATTATTTTCCTGATTCACCTTAAAAACATTAACAATCGATTCCTATGCGGACACTGAAAAATGGCTCGCACGTCGTCGATTTGTATTTGTATTTTGTATTTGGCGGAGATAGGGTCATGTCAATCAAAGAAGCAGAAAGATCGCGAATAGACGCTAACAGCTGACACGCTGTATTGAAGCAATTTACATTTGTCCTGCGTGATCTGGACGTGCGGATTTCCCGCAATTTTTTTAATCTAGGAGTAAGAATGTCGCATTGGCGATTGTGGGCGTTTTTACAACTCTGTCTGTAAGATGAACAGACTATCGATTCCAAAGGTGTCCTTTTATTTTTTGGCCGTACATTACTAAATTATTTAAATTGGTTACTTTTAGGTAAACCCCAAGCAATTGTAGTTAAACGTATTCAGCATAAAATTACATAAATCGGTTAAGAATAGATTTTACCTGATCCTTTTCGATGAATCCGATGAATGCGGTCCTCTCGATCTCCACCGGCTGTCCGGCCCTATCGTACAGGGCGATGACGAAGTGGAAGAAGTTGGACTTCCGCAAATTGCTCGGGGGCTGCTTCTCGAAATGCGCCCTGCCGACGCCGATCCTGCAACAAACCGAATATATCCCATTAGTACCTCTTTAACGCCCATGTCGCCCTCAAACCCTTCGCCCTAATCTAATTTACTATTGCCCGTTGCGGTCGGAATGTTATTATTTGAATGTGTCACAACACGGGCGTTTCACATCTGCCACACAGAGCGGGCATTGTCCGTCCCCTTAAACGCTTAAGGTGGATGAGGAGAGATAAGGGCAGGTAGCGGCGAGAGGGCGTCGTTAATATTCGGCGATATTATGCTCGCCGCCGGGGCGCATTCGCCCGTTCTGTTTTTATTGGCGTCGTAAAAATGTTACGGATACTGTCGGAAATGTATTGGATATCACCACTACATTTCGGATGAATTGAGTGCTGGACGTGCTGTTTGATTCTTTAGTTTTGCTGGATGATATCGAATTATAATGTGAAATTACTTGATTGTAAATCACGCGCATGTAGCGATCAGTGAGGGCTCGCGAGGTGATTCATGGTACGGCCGAGGTAGTAACACAGATAGGTCGGTTGCAGAGATCTGTATTACCACCTCTGCTACCTCTGCCGTACCCTGCGTCACCCAGATAGATTGGGTCGGTTGCAGAGATCTGTATTACCACCTCTGCAACCTCTACCGCACCAGCCATCGCTGGTACTGATTAACTTCTTAAAGACACTATACTTTCCCCAGGTTTAGAGGATATGGCTTTGCCTCTTCGAATGGTTTATAGTGGCATTAACAGTAACCTCAATAAAATCATCAAGTTGAGGGTAGTCCGGCAAATTTACGGTGGGTGACGAAAAAATCTGCTCTGGTCGGACTCCAGGGATGTGATATGAATGAAGGGTGCAATGGCATCCTGCAGTGTGACCGGAGAAGATATTTACCTCAACTTGATAATTTTATTGAGGTTCGATAATGCCGCTGTAAACCGCTCAAAAAGTCACAGTCATATTATTCATCTAAACCTGGGGAAAGTATAGCTTCTTCAAGAAGTTAATGAGTACCAGCGACGGTTCGCAGGGTGCCGAGGTAGCAGAGGTGGTAATACAGATATCTGCAACCGACCTATATGTATTACTACCTCGGCCGTACCATGAGTCACCCCGGGAGCCCTTACTGGTGATTATACTATACACGCAAAGATCACACTTCAAGGCAAACGTTGAAGAAAGTGTTGTCGGACAATTGTTGTTAATTAATCAGAAATGTTGATTTAATTACACTGAAACCACCCCTGAAACTCAGGACCCAAACAAAAAAAATTGGATTACAAATCCAGTTTGATTTAGTATCCACATCCACAAATGCTGCCAAACGCGCAAAAAAAAAGAATTGGAAAGCCATCGAATGACGTCCATCCTTTACGTAACGATTTATTAGATGGCGGTAATTTTTCATCGAGGCTAAGTAATTGTGCAGCAGTTATCGCATGAAATCAAGCAATTATCGAGTCGCTCGTTCTGTTTGTTGGCGGCCCTGCTGATGCCGCCACCGGTTCGAATTAATGTCGATGCGTATCGCCTCGTATCAATCCACACATCGTTTCAATATTTCAGTGCGCATATTTGATGGACATTAGGGGCGCGCACGAAGACCCTCCCGTACGTCCGATGGCCTCTAACTGGATCTAATAAATAATGCGAACGGCCGCAATTGCATTACAAAATATTCCATTATCATAAGCCGGAGCTGTTTAATGCTCTTTTTCCTGACAACGTGACGGATCTCTAAATCGCAAACGTAAATAATGCTTCAATTGATATTGTTACAATGGATTTAATGAAGTTTCCAGCATCAATGTGTGAGCAGCGAATTAAAATATATTTACACAATACAATAGACTCGTTCTCCAAATTTTGATCGCTTACTCGAAGACACTTTTTAAATGCGGACAGTTTGGGATAGTAGAATGTATACTCCAGACGATCTAAGAAGCCAACTTAGTGCTTAGTGCGTCTCTAATACTTGCAATGTTGGATTTTGAAACCAGATATCACGATGTCAAAGTCCGTAACCGTTCATCAAATTAAAACCGCACCAATTAATTACAATTTAAACTTTGTATAAATTCATAACACCGACGTATTTATCGAAAAGCCAAAAACCATAGCGCGTCACTTAAACTTAATTATTAAGTGTCTCGCCGAGAGGACGGGATCGGGCAAGCTTTTAATGATGCGGTCGCAATGCGGCCCAGAAATCTAATTAGCAGCCAGTTCACTTAACTACTTACTTACCTCCACGCGCCGCGCCGCCTCTTCGGCATGTGTGTGTATATGTTTACACTTTTACGGCCCTCAATTTACATAAACCAACGCATCCCGACTTAATATTTTAATGCGAATCGCGCGCGCGCTCGCTCGCTCGCTCGCTCGAGCGCCACTCGTTTTAAGTTTTAACTTAATTTGTAAGTTCTCACAGCACCCCACGACTGTTACGCTAATTCGCTGCGCCGCTTAAATTGTTATCTTATTATTATTACACGGATCTCGACACGGCGCCGACACTTGTTTTATCGAACGCGCTTAAATCTAATTGAATTTATTGCCCTCAACTCAAAGTTCTTTTAATGTCCTCATAAATGGTGTGATGTGCTTTACAACACACTCGATTAAACATGAATTACTGATGTCCATCATGATTTTATTAGAGGAAAATTCTTGGGATGTATTTACACATTCTCAAAAGGCAATTGGCCTGCGGCCTTTCCCCCTGTTAAAAGAACATTTATTGAAAAATAGTATATATTATGACAATAGTCGAAAGTGGCAGTTGAAAATTACGTGAAAGCTATATACTTTTAGGTATGTGCCGCTCTACTATCTCACACTCACAGATGCCATTGACCTAAGGGCTTTCATCGGTATGTTGTACCCAGCAGGAGCTCTCAGAAGCAAAAGTTTGTAGGATCTTCGGCGGTGCCAAATATCAAACGGTTCAAGACACTGATGGGTTGCCTTCGTATTAATGACCGTGTAAAAGAATTCCAATTCGTGACGTCGGTGTCCACTTTAACAGAGCAAGAACGGCATAAAATGATGTGCCCTTTTTGACACAAAGATGTTTTATATACCAGACATGGAAATTTATGCTGAGAAACAGGTCCTTTCTGTGTGGTAAAAAGATGAATAAGCTCTTATTTGATAACTGGTTCTGATTGACTATTTCAAAGAGAAGAAATAGCCACCGGAACTGTGCGAAAAATACGGTTTCTCAAGCAAGGAAAGGAACAATACACCAGCACATTTTGGAAGAGTGGGTCCCGAAAGCGAATAAGAACGTGATTCTGGTGTGATGACAACGCCATTGATCCTGAATCTAGAGGGCGAAAGAAACGGTTCTAGAATACCACTAAAGGCGGCGTTGATACAGCAGAGCAAATGTACGTTACTTACAACGTGAGCGGTAACTTCTTCTTTTTAGAGTGACAACCTGTTACGGTGAGTAGAAATCACTCAGCCAGCGTCATTCGCACGCATCAGTTTGTGCGTTTCTTTCAAAAATAAAAATTACTCAAAAGCATTTTTGTGTTTTGTGTCATTTTTCGGCCTTCTTGGCGCATTGAAGATCGTCTTGATGAAATTTCATCTTGTGGTTAATCAAACACGGCTCGTTTTGTCCCAAGAAGGGACGTTTATAAAAATACTAACAATTTAATACAGGCAGACCATTCGAATGTGCAATCTTCGCTAAGCCTACTTTTATCTAAATACGAGTTATTTTGGGCTGCTGTTGCTGTTCTTAACGTATCCTCAGCATACAAGAAAAATGTAGAATGGTAGATCATTGATAAAGATTAGGAATAAAATAGGTTCAAGTATTGAGTCCTGTGGAACCCCGTATTTTAAATTAGTTTTCTTGTTTTATAACAACTGTTTGCTTCCTTTCATTTATTTTTTTTTTTATTTTTATTTTTATTTATTGATAACGGATTCACCAATTTACAATAAAAAAGCAAAAACGGTAACAAAAGTATAAATATAAATACAAACATAAATAAATTGAAGTGTGCCATTACTATTAATAAAATTTAACAAAACATAAACTGTGTAAGTACAATAATCTATATAAAATTATCTAGACTTAACGATTTAACTTTTCTCTTAAAAATTATATGTGAAGTAACAAAAATTAAATTTGGGTTTGTCCTCGCTAAAGTATTTCCAAGTTGAAATATTCTGGACAAAGGCTTGTTTTTACTATAGTTAGATAAATAGAAATCAACTTTAAAAGTTGTATTATTTCTTATACGACGATCAGAGATTGGTACAACTAACCTAACTTTGGATACAAGATAGTCGCTATTAGTTACACCAGAAATAAGTTTATGTAAAAAATATAAATCGAAACGAATCCTGCGCTCCTGTAATGTCATTAAATTTAGATTCAAACGCAATCGTTCCAAATGGTTACTACTATCATGATTCCTGATACGAAAATTGTATGCGCAAAAACGAATAAATTTGTGTTGAACTTTTTCTAGTTGGTTAATATATACCCTATAGCATGGATTCCATACTGGCGAACAATATTCAATAATTGAGCGAATTAATGAAGTAATTAGTGATGGTAGATCATTGATAAAGATTAAGAATAAGATAGGTTCAAGTATTGAGTTTGCTTCCTTCTTCGATCAGGTAAGAGTTAATGAGACGACAAGTAGATGGGGAAAAAATTATAAAAATAAAGCTTACTCAGGAGAGTGTTATGATAAATATTAAAAATAAGTAAATTCAAATTGACTATTAATGGTGATGACGTATTTAAATCGATATTGTTTAAATATACAGGTTTTAATAATTAGAGCAAAGGTTCAGGCTGCTATTTTAAAAGATAAATACGCAAACAAATCCAGAAAAGTATTTTCGCAGTTTCTTCTTTGATACTATGGGTATGATAATATGAAAACTGGTCTAGGAAGTGAGAATCTGGAGAAATATTTCCTGGATGATTTAATCTATTGATTATTGATTTTCCAATAATTCTGTTCAACAATTCATGAATTGTGAAATGGAATTTTTTAAGGGGGGAAAGTCATGTAAACGTACGTATTGTGATCGTGAAATGTTTTTTGCGGAAATATCCGTTTTGGGGTCCCTAGATGCCATTTCAACAATTTCTGGAAAAAAAATTGTGTCTGTGTGTGTGTCTGTCTGTCTGTCTCTGCGCACTGTATCTCAAAAACTAATAGAGCAATTGATATAAAACTTTGAACATACGTCTTATTTGATAATCCAAAGAACTGAAAAGCTTTTGGTAAAATTTCGTACACCAGAAGTGGGTGTTTACCAAAACTGTTTTTGCCCATATTTTTTTAAATATGAAAAATATCACAAAAACATTTAAACAAATATTGAAGACAGCAAAGAAATGAATATCTTTTGTTTGGAAATATTTTTCATAAAATCATTATTATTCGAGAAAGAAAATTATTATTTTTTTTTTCATTTTTGGTTTGTAATTATGAAACAATAATAGTTACAGCAATTTATATTGATAATAATTGTACAGAATGGCAAAATGAACAACTTATAAACAACAAGTTTTTTCCAAATCTCTTTAGTTTTAGAAGTAAATTGAGTTTTTCATCCGAGTCTACAAAACGTTCGATGTACATTTAAGTTGAAAATTAACCATGAAAGCGTAAATATAAATGACTATACCATCAAGTCAGAGAAGGTAACATGATGGCCACATCGCCATTTTTTGTAAAGAAATGAAAAGCTTGATTGAATGATCACAAAGTTCATCTGAAAATATAATTTGTAAGGCGGCACCACAACTGCTGCAAGTCGGCACCTCAGATCTCAACTAAAATTTGAAAAATAAATTCACGTCGTTAAAATACATTATTACGCTTTGCATGACGTCGAGAAAAATATTAATAAAATAAAACAGAAAATTTAAGACTCGTTGGAATAAAAAAAATACTTGTTTTGTTTTTAACAATCGGTAAAAAAACGACATTAATTTTTATGTATTTTTTTTAAACACAAACGTCATGCAATGGCCAGTGAATTAAAGAATATTTATGGAGAGTTTCAACAAAATCGGTTGAAAATTCGAGCTACAATGCACGGCGTGCAAAATTTTACTTTTTCAGAAAAACAGAAGAATAGTGTTTGGAGAGTGACACCTATATACGCTACAGAAATATCAATACTTCGAATTCCTATTAAGAAAAAAAAATGTCAAAAAACTTTAAATTACATTACTTTCTTTAACATAGAAATTTTCATATTTTTATATTATCAAAAATATTTGTCATTTAGTCATTTATTGATATTTTCCATTTTCTTTTTTTAAAGCAAAGTCGAAAAATTAAGTTTTTCCGAAGTAAGGAATCAAAAGATTATTAGATATCCATTAAATCAATTTTTTAACTTGTCACGTGTTTAATTGTTATTTTCCTTATTATTCTATCTTTTACGGTGAATTAAATTTTGATTTTAAATTATTAGTTGATCAACATTTCGAAGCTCAATTTGTGTTTGGTATTTTATTATTTTTAAGAGGAACTTTTCATTTTGCATTGTTTTTATAATCCCCTATTAGGAATTTAAAAAAAAAAACGGTTTTACTAGAATCGGCCAATTTTTTTTATCGATTTTTTCCAATGACGAAAAATTTGAATTTCGACATCGATTCATTTTTCGCGATTGGCATTAAAAATATATAAGAAAGCTCGATAGTAAGAATTTGTGTTTGACATTTAAATATTTTTAAGAGGATCTTTCCGTTTTAAGTTGTTTTTATCATCTAAAATAATTGTAGATTATTACAGATATAAAGAAAAATGGGCTACGCCACAATTCGCCATTTTTTGTCGATTTACTTGACAATGACGAGAAATTCAAATCTCTACGAGAATTCATTGTTTGCATTTTTTTATTATCCCCTATTAAAAATTAAAAAATCCGGTTTAGCTACAACTAGCCAAATTATTTTTTGGTTGATTTTACTTGACAATATCGAACAATTAAAATTTCGGCATGGATTAATTTTTCATAGTTGACATTAAACACATATAAGCTCATTAGTAACAATTTGTGTGTTTATTTAAATATTTTTAAGAGAAACTTTGAGTTTTTTTTTATAATTCCCTATACAAAATTAAAAAAAAGGGTTTGCTACAATTAGCCATTTTTTTTATTGATTTCAACAAAAAATTAAAATTTAGACATGGATTCATTTTTCGCAATCGGCATTAAAGATATATAAGAAAGCTCGATAGTAAGAATTTGTGAGTGATATTTGAATATTTTGAAGACGAATTTTCCGTTTAGTGTTGTTTTTATTGCGCCCTATTAAATTTATTATAAAATAGAAAACGGTTGCGCCAATATTTTTTGTCGATATACTTGACAATGACAAAAAAATAAAATTTCTACGAGGATCCATTCTTCGCATTGTTTTTATTATCCCCTATTAAAAATTTAAATAAAAACGGTTTAGCTACAACTGGCCAATTTTTATTTTTTTTCTTGGTTGCTTTTACTTTACAATAACGAAAAATTAAAATTTCGGCATGGATTAATTTTTCATAGTTGACAAACACCTAAGATCGTAGTATCAATTTGTGTGTGTGTGTGTGTGTGTGTGTTATTTGAATATTTTTAAGAGAAACTTTACGTTTTGAGTTTTTTTTTATTATCCCCTATTGAAAATTAAAAAAAAAATCAGTTTTGCTACAATTCGCCATTTTTTTTTGTTGATTTTACTTGACAGTGAGAAAAAAAATTCGACAAAGATTAATTTTTCATAGTTGACATTAAACACATATTAATCTCGGTAGTAAAAATTTGTATGTATTACTTTAATATTTTTAAGAGAAACTTTACGTTTTGAGTTTTTCCATTAGCCCCTATTATTATTTTTTTTAATCCGGTATTGACACATCAATTAGTCATAGTTGACATTAAACACATATAAGCTCGATAGTAACAATTTGTATGTGTTATTTTAATATTTTTAAGAGAAACTTTACGTTTTGAGTTTTTCTATTATCTCCTATTAAAATTTTTAAAAAATCCGGTATTGCTACAAGAATTAGCCAATTTTTTTTTGTAGATATACTTGATAATGAGGAAATATTAAAATTTCGACATGGATTAATTTTTCGTGATTGACATTAAAATATATATGAAATCTCGATGGTAAGAATTTGTGTGTGACAGTTTCGTTTTGAGTTGTTTTTATTATCCACAATAAAAAATTTAAAAAAATCGTCTGCGCCACAATTCGTCAATTTTTTTGTCGATTTACTTGACAATAACGAAAAATTGAAATTTCTACGAGGATTCATTGTTCTCGTTTCTAATACCCACTATTAATTTTTTTTTTAATCCGGTTTAGCTACAACTTGCCAATATTTTTTTGGTTGATTTTACTTGACAATAACTGAAAAATTAAATTTCGACATGGAGTCATTTTTCACAATTGAAAAATATAAATAAAAAAAGCTCGATGGTAAGAATTTATGTGTGATATTTTATTATATTTTTAAGAAGGACTTTCCGTGATTAAAAATTAAAAATATCCGGTTGCGCCCCACAATTAGCGATTTTACTTAAATTAGAATTTCGACATGGAGTCATTTTTTGCAATTGACATTAAAAACATATAAGAAAGCTTGATAATAAGAATTTGTGTGTGATTAATATTTTTATGAGGAACTTTCCGTTCTGCGTTTTCCAACTTTTTTTTCCAACTTTGGTTTTGCTTGACAATGGCGAAAAATTGAAATTTCGACATGGAATATTTTTTTGCAATTGACTAACAAACATAAGAATTTGTGTGTAATTAATATTTTTATGAAGAACTTTCCCTTTTGCGTTGTCTAACTTTTTTTATCGATTTACTTGACAATGGCGAAAAATTGAAACTTCGACATGGATTAATTTTTTGCAATTGACTTACAAACATAAGAATTTGTGTGTAATTAACATTTTTATGAAGAACTTTCCGTTTTGCGTTGTCTAACTTTTTTTTATCGATTTACTTGACAATGGCGAAAAATTAAAATTTCGACATGGAATATTTTTTTGCAATTGACTAACAAACATAAGAATTTGTGTGTAATTAATATTTTTATGAAGAACTTTCCCTTTTGCGTTGTCTAACTTTTTTTATCGATTTACTTGACAATGGCGAAAAATTGAAACTTCGACATGGATTAATTTTTTGCAATTGACTTACAAACATAAGAATTTGTGTGTAATTAACATTTTTATGAAGAACTTTGCGTTTTGCGTTGTCTAACTTTTTTTTATCGATTTACTTGACAATGGCGAAAAATTAAAATTTCGACATGGATTATTTTTTTGCAATTGACTAACAAACATAAGAATTTGTGTGTAATTAATATTTTTATGATGAACTTTCCGTTTTGCGTTGTCTAACTTTTTTTTTATCGATTTACTTGACAATGGCGAAAAATTGAAATTTCGACATGAATTAATTTTTTGCAATGTACTTACAAACATATAAGCAAGCTTGATACTAAGAAATTCTGTGTGATAATTTAATATTTTTAATAGAAACATTCCGTTCTGCGTTGTTTTCATTATCCTCCATTAAAAATTTAAGAAAATCCGGTGCGCTACAATTAGCCAATTTTTTTTTGTTGACTTCTCTTGGCAATAGCGAAAAATCAATTAAATTCTTCGCAAGCTTTAAAATGTCATTTTCAATGCAATCAATAAACACATGTCAAATCAAAATTGTAATTGGGGCGTAATAAAAAAACGATTTCGCCTAAATTGGACATTTTTTTTTAATTTCACTTGACAAAGAAAAATTAAAATTTTGACATGGGTGCATTTTTCGCAGGCTTTCAAATATGATTTTTTTTTATTGTAAGTAATAAACACATCTCAAATCAAAATTGTAATTGGTGCGTAATAAATAACGATTTCTTCGCCTAAATTAGTCATTTTTTTATTTCACTTGACAATAAAGAAAAATTCAAATTTTGACATGGGTGCATTCTTCGCAGGTTTTCAAATGTAATTTTTTCATTGAAAGTAATAAACACATGTCAAATCAAAATTGTAATTGGTGCGTAATAAATAACGATTTCTTCGCCTAAATTAGTCATTTTTTTATTTCACTTGACAATAAAGAAAAATTCAAATTTTGACATGGGTGCATTCTTCGCAGGTTTTCAAATGTAATTTTTTCATTGAAAGTAATAAACACATGTCAAATCAAAATTGTAATTGGTGCGTAATAAATAACGATTTCTTCGCCTAAATTAGTCATTTTTTTATTTCACTTGACAATAAAGAAAAATTCAAATTTTGACATGGGTTCATTCTTCGCAAGATTTAAAATGTTACTTTGGCGCGTCAATGAAAATTGTAATAAAAAAAATAACATGTGACTTACCCGTTTTGATCGGGTACGGTCGGCTGCATCCATGCCCTGGTGGTGGTGATGGGCTCCTCCTTCAGACTCGGCCCGCGGGGTTGATGGTGGTGGTGGAGCCCCGCGGCGTCCTGGTGATGGTGCAGCCCGAACATGAGTCCCGGCCCGGTGACCCTAGGACCGCCCGTACCTGGATACAACTTCCGGCCCCACGCCACCGGATCCAGATGATCCGGAGTCGGCAGGGAGAGCGCGGGCCACGGAGACGCCGTCGGATAACCGCGCTCCGCCGTATTGTTCTCGTCGGACCGCGTCTTGGCGGATCTGGGGGACGGCGCGCGATCTTAAGGTCCTCTCCGACGGGACACCACTGTATACACCGCGCACTGCAAAAACACTCGAGCGCACGGGCACCAGGTGATTGTTGTTGTTGTTTATGTTGTGTGTGTGTGTGTGTGTAAAGTGTTAAAGTACTGTGGGATTTCGGGTGCTGCTCTAGTCACTCATTACAAAGTCCCGGTGGAAGACGGATAGGCGCTATCTCGCGAGAGACCACTTGTGCGCGGAGCCAACAAGCGGATAAACACGACTGGGACGTTGATAAGCATCGAATGGTCTGCTGGCAATTTGACGGTTTGCGACCTCTCGGGGGTGGAGTGGCGGTTGTTCTGTTGCTCGCAAATATTGTAGCATTGAAGTGGTCGGTGAGTTGCCTCCCTAGGGCCACACCCCCAGAGACCCAGTCCGCTAGAGCGACGCCGGGCGTCGCTCGCTTCGATAAGGGTTGAAGGCGGCTCCTGAGGATTTACCCTTACGAACAACGCCAATCCAAAGGGATTTCACCGCACTTATTCCACCAATGAGGATAACGATCCTCCGCAATAGGATACACCCCGCCGTATTATAGCATTGTTACATAATACCGCCGACTGGAGGGGATCGACGGCTCCGGTGAGGTCCGGGAGAGAGGGTACCCTACCGGCGGTGGTGGTCTCTAGTGGCAGGGGAAACAACCTGCCTCTCAGTCTCCGCCAGAACTCCAACGGCAGTAACCTCGCAAATTTCCAGAAGCGCCACTCACCTCCAAACACCGGAAACCACCACCCTCGGCCCCGAGAACTAATGGCCAATTCAAACGCTCGGAAACGCAAAATTAAAGAATCGCTAATCCGAACTCATCAGAATTAGCATTTTTACGGCCCCGCATAAATCCACCCTTAATTACCCCGCCGCGAATTTAAAATCTCCTAGACCGGTGCATACATCAGAGTTTTGGACGTCTCGTGTCAGGACAAAGGAAGTGCTGGCAGTATAATCAGGTGGCCGAGAGTGCAGGATCCTGTTGAGCCCTTCCTAACTCCCTGGCCTACTCGCCCAATCCATCACTGTGCATATACGGCGTTCACTATTTTGCGCGCGTTTATTTATTCCGCACATATTTTGTCCTTCCATTACCTCGCGTCATTTATCTCCCCCAACGTCAAAAAAAAATCACGACGCAACTTTCACCCCCTTGCAAGAAATTTAATCTTTGCGGAAACTTTTACATCCCCGATTTACACACTCCGCGGTGATAATTTTTAAACTTTTTTATCACACACTCACTTCACCGCTATCTTGTTTAAACGAGCGCGCTTTAATTTTTCATGTGTTTTAGAACAAAAGTTAAATCTCTTAATCTGATCACCAGCATTTTAAATAAATGAATAATTTTTCTTGTTTTCTAAATTCGGTTCTCATTTAACACGTCGTAGAACCAGGCGCGTAAGTACAAATTATTTTCGGGCTTTGATCTTTCTTACCACCTGTTTCCGTATAGTGAAACCATGAAGTAGATACACAGAGAAATTTCTCACTCGAGTTGAAACGTCCACATGACAAAATTAAACCTTCACAACATTTACCTATTGTCCAGATAGATTGTGAATATTTGTTTCTAAATTGATGCGAAAAATTTTAAAGGGTGATTTTTTAACAGAAATTAAGCGAGGTCTTTCATATATTTTTTTTTGTTCGAAATCCCTTCCTCTCCAAGTTAGGGAAAAAACATTCACTATGGAAGAATGGGCTATTATTTGTGATAATATTTTAGGGTTACAAAAATCGTCAAAAAGTTCCATTTTATTACAAGCAGTTACCTGCCAACTTTCATTCCTCTAAGTTCTTCTTCCATAGTATAATTTAAATATTTAATAATATATAATATAATAAGGCTGAAAGACTTCGGTCAATGGCCATTTGTAGCTCTTTTGTAAACTGAGTTTCAATAAATTGTATTACTACTACTAATATAATAATTTTTTTGGAAACACAAATATTATGTCATATACTTGTTTTTCATTGATCACTTGGTGAAACATTATGTTAATATAGATTTAAAAATTAAAATTCAATTTGAAAATAAAGCAATTTAATCGTGAAACAAACCAAGTGAATTTTAATTTTTAAACCTACACAAATATAATTATTTTTTTTAATTTCAGGGGGGTTATGACCCCGTAACCCCCTCTCTATATACGCCACTGCATAGAACATTTTATATATTCGACAGTAATAAAATAAGACACTTGGTTTTTTTCGAAATGTTTACTCTTAATTTTTGCACATTTTCATCATTTTCTGGAACGATATAAGGATTAAAAATTAATCTTACAAGGAAACTAACCCAAGTTTTCCCCTCCGATTTGAATAAAATTTGGTGGATTTGTAGAGGAGGCCAAAATATTCGATACGTATTTTTTTGTTTACTCTTCATTTTTGCACATTTTCATCATTTTCTGGAACGATATTTGGATTGAAAATTAATCTTACAAGGAAACTAACACAAGTTTTCCCCTCCGATTTGAATAAAATTTGGTGGATTTGTAGAGGAGGCCAAAATATTCGATACGTATTTTTTTGTTTACTCTTCATTTTTGCACATTTTCATCATTTTCTGGAACGATATTTGGATTGAAAATTAATCTTACAAGGAAACTAACACAAGTTTTCCCCTCCGATTTGAATAAAATTTGGTGGATTTGTAGAGGGGGGCAAAATATTCGATACGTATTTTTTTGTTTACTCTTCATTTTTGCACATTTTCATCATTTTCTGGAACGATATTTGGATTGAAAATTAATCTTACAAGGAAACTAACCCAAGTTTTCCCCTCCGATTTGAAAAGAAATTGGTGGATTTGTAGAGGAGGCCAAAATATTCGATACGTATTTTTTTGTTTACTCTTCATTTTTGCACATTTTCATCATTTTCTGGAACGATATTTGGATTGAAAATTAATCTTACAAGGAAACTAACACAAGTTTTCCCCTCCGATTTGAATAAAATTTGGTGGATTTGTAGAGGGGGGCAAAATATTCGATACGTATTTTTTTCGTTTCGGCTAAAAACATGTTCGGGGGGTGAACTCGCCCCTCGAATATCAGGCATATTTTTCTTTTTTGGCTATAACTTCTGAATAAATCATGAGAGCATAATTTTGTAAATGTAAAAAATTTCAAACCTATCCACCGGTGTAAAAAAAATGGAAAAAAAATATTTATAAAACTCAATTTTCGCATTTTTCGCTAGTGAATATGAAATATTTTTTAGTTGAAAGGTTTTATTTAGAGGAAATGTGTGGATAAATATTTGTGTTTGAAACTATTTTTAGTCATCTTCAATGTTTTTTTCTTTACTCATACATTATATTTATATAATTTGCATTGTCCTGTAATTGGTTTCTGTTGAGCAAATAAACTATTATCATCATTTATGTTTTTATGTATGATTTTTTTTTACGAATATCATTATTGCAGCAAATACAAGCCATGAAAATCAATATTTTTTTACAGTCAAGAAGCAGTCAATACACACATTTTTTACACCAGTGAATAGGCTTTGAAATTTTTTACAATTACAAAATTACGAGATCATGATTTATTCAGATTTTATAGCCAAATGTAAAAAAAAAGCTTTAAGCTTTTCAAAATTACTCATTATTACGATATTCAAGATTGATATTGTGAAAAATTACAATCCATCCCATCAATGCCTTTTAGGATATTTCAGGAAAATACGCTGAAAATTTATGAAAAATTGTAATAATTTTGTTGACCCGAAAAAAAACTATAAAAACAATTTTCATCCACTGAAAACTTCTCAAAATCACTCAATATTAATTCAGGAATGATTTGGTGAAAAATTACAATTCATTCCATCAATAGCATTTGCGATAATTTAGGAAAATACGCTAAAAATTTATGAAAAATTGTAATAATTTTGTTGACCCGAAAAAAGAAATATAAAAACAATTTGCATCCACTCAAAATCACTTAATAATAATTCAAGCATGATTTGGTGAAAAATTACAATCCATTTCATCAATACCTTTTAGGATATTTCAGGAAAATAGGCTGAAAATTTATGAAAAATTGTAATAATTTTGTTGATCCGAAAAAAAAAATATAAAAACAATTTGCATCAACTCAAAATCACTTAATAATAATTCAAGCATGATTTGGTGGAAAAATACAATCCATTCCATCAATACCTTTTAGGATATTTCAGGAAAATATGCTGAAAATTTATGAAAAATTGTAATAATTTTGTTGACGAAATGAAATAAAAACATATTGCATCCACTCAAAACTTCTCAAAATCACTCAATATTAATTTAAGAATGATTTGGTGAAAAATTACAATTCATTCCATCAATAACATTTGCGATATTTCAGGAAAACGCCGTAAATTTATAAGAAATTGTAATTATTTTGTCGACGTGAAAAAAATATAAAAAAAAAAACAATTGCTATCTACATTAAACTTCTCAATATAACTTAGTTCAATACATTCTGTCAGTAGCTTTTGCGAAATTTCGTGCAAACGTGGTATAAATATATGAGAAACTGTGAAAATTTTAATGGTGCGAAAAAAAATATAAAAACAAATGCTATCCACTCGATACTTTTCAAAACCACTCAATATCTGTTCAAAGTTGATTTTGTGAAAAATTACAATACATTGCCTCAATATCATTTACGATTTATCATGTAAACACGGTGCAAATTTATAAAAAATCGTAATAATTTTGTTGACACGAAAAATTTTTTTTAAATCACTGGCTATTCACTTTAAACTTCTCAAAATCACTCATTATTAATTCAAAATTGATGTTGTGAAAAATTACAATACATTGAAATAATACGATGAAAATTTATGAAAAATCGTAATAATTTTGTTGACCCGAAAAAAATATAAAAACAATTTTCATCCACTCAAAACTTCTCAAAATCACTCAATATTCATTCAAGAATGATTTGGTGAAAAATTGCAATCCATTCCATCAATACTTTTTGGGATATTTCAGGAAAATACGCTGAAAATTTATGAAAAATTGTAATAATTTCGTTGACCCGAAAAAAAAATATATATAAAAACAATTTTCATCCACTCAAAACTCAAAATCACTCAATATTAATTTAAGAATGATTTGATGAAAAATTACAATTAATTCCGTCAATAGCATTTGCGATATTTCAGGAAAACGCTGTAAATTTATAAAAAAATTGTAATAATTTTGTTGACCCGAAAAAAACATATAAAAACAATTTGCATCCACTCAAAACTTCTCAAAATCACTCAATATTAATTCAAGCATGATTTGGTGAAAAATTACAATTCATTCCGTCAAAAGCATTTGCGATATTTCAGGAAAACACGCTGTAAATTTATATCAAGATGATTATCTCAAGTTCTAGCGATGGGGTAATTCCAGATTTTCATTGATTCGTGAAATAGAATCGATTTTGAGTAATTTTGGAAAGTTTCAAATTTGTGGCATTTGTTTTAATATTTTTTTTCATCAACGAGAGAAAAGCGCAATTTCTGAATTAAAATAAACGCTGTTTGGGGGTGATTATCTCAAATTCTAGCGATGGGGTAATTTCAGATTTTCATTGATTCGTGAAATAGAATCGATTTTGAGTAATTTTGGAAAGTTTCAAATTTGTGGCATTTGTTTTAATATTTTTTTTCATCAACGAGAGAAAAGCGCAATTTCTGAATTAAAATAAACGCTGTTTGGGGGTGATTATCTCAAATTCTAGCGATGGGGTAATTTCAGATTTTCATTGATTCGTGAAATAAAATCGATTTTGAGTAATTTTGGAAAGTTTCAAATTTGTGGCATTTGTTTTAATATTTTTTTTCATCAACGAGAGGAAAGCGCAATTTCTGAATTAAAATAAACGCTGTTTGGGGGTGATTATCTCAAGTTCTAGCGATGGGGTAGTTCCAGATTTTCATTGCTTCGTGAAAAATAATCGATTTTGAGTAATTTTGGAAAAGTTTCAATTTGTGGCATTTGTTTTAATATTTTTTTTCATCAATTAGAGAAATTCGCGACCTCGGAATTACAATAAACGCTGTTTGGCGGTGATTTTCTCGAGTTCTAGCGATGCGGTATTTTCCGATTTTCATTGCTTCGTGAAAAAGAATCGATTTTGAGTAATTTTGGAAAATTTTCAATTTGTGGCATTTGTTTTAATATTTTTTTCATCAATTAGAGAAAAACGGGACCACGAAATTACGATAAATGCTGTTTGGGGGTGATTTTTTCGAGTTCTAGGGATGCGGTATTTTCCGATTTTCATTGCTTCGTGAAAAATAATCGATTTTGAGTAATTTTGGAAAGTTTTAAATTTCTGGCATTTGCTTTAATTTTTTTTTTCATCAATTATAGAAATACGCGACCTCGGAATTACAATAAATTGTTTGGGGGGTGATTATCTTGAGTTTTAGCGATGAGATATATCCAGATTTTCATTTTTTCGTAAAATAGAATCGATTTTGAGTAATTTTGAAAAGTTTCAAATTTGTGGCATTTGTTTTCATATTTTTTTCATGAACTGGAGGAAAGCGCGACCTCTGAATTAAAATAAACGCTGTTTGGGGGTGATTATGTCAAGTTCTAGCGATGGGGTAATTTCAGATTTTCATAGATTCGTGAAATATAATCGATTTTGAGTAATTTTGGAAAGTTCCAAATTTGTGGCATCTGTTTTAATATTTTTTTTTTACATTAATTAGAGAAATGCGCGACCTATTACAATAAATGGTTTGGGGGTGATTATCTTGAGTTTTAGCGATGGGGTATTTCCAAATTTTAATTTTTTCGTAAAATAGAATCGATTTTAAGTAATTTTAGAAAATTTCAAATTTGTGATATCTGTTTTAATATTTTTTTCCATTAATTAAAGAAATGAGCGACCTCGGAATTACAATAAATGATTTGGGGGTGATTATCTCGAGTATTTCCAGATTTTCATCGATTTGTAGAATTTTTATAATTGTTAAATTAAAATTTGTTGACCACTGTAATTGTTTCAAATGCCAATCGGATTTTCAGAAACAAAATTGCAAATTTCCACACTCACACACACAGTTGGCTCTCGATGCACACTTCGAATACACTTAAAATTTACATAAATATTATATGCCTCCACTAATTGTACTCAGGACCGAAATAATTACATTTCCGTCAATCCGCTCGAGCAGTCGGTTAATCGATATGGGGCCCCGCTAAATATTTGAGAGGTCCTATCTTAATGCATTATTTACAAGGTTCGAATGGTTCTTCGGATTGTTGTCAATAGGAGGATGCAGCAGCAGCAGCAGCAGAAGCTCGTGCCGAACTATAAAGCCATATGCCACAAGTGAAGCAGCAGGGGTGTTTCCACCCCATTCGGTCACCGCGGACTCACCCCTCTTCGGCCCACCATACAAAGTACCGTCGTACGCACCGGCACTGTGTTGTTTTTTACGCGTTCGGATCGGCCACCGAGTTTTATTATAAAGAGGGAGACACGGTGATACGTTCGGAATTGTAAAATTTAGAAAATGATTAGAAAGTGTAACTAGTTTTCCAAGTTTAAACTACTTTAGGGTAAAATTGTGTTGTTTAAAAAATTTTGAAAAAATTCCCAATGTAAGCCGCTTATATCCTCCAGCATCCCTGAAAGTATAAACTCTCTGATATAAAAAGAAACAAATAAACCACTAAAAGAAAAAAAAAACGAAAAACCGGTTGACGCGCTTTGGAAAGGTAGGGGGTGTTTTAAAAATTTTGAGAAAAATACAGATGAAGGCTCGTCTTACCTCCCCCCCCCCAAAGTTTCAACTCTCTGATATAAATAGAAAAAAATAAATCGCTGAAAGAAGAAAAATGAAAAACCGGGTGACGCGCTCTGGAAGGGTAGGGGGTGATGGAAAATTTTGAAAAAAATAGAGAAGAAGTCTCGTCTTACCCCGAACCTCCCCTAAAAGTTTCAACTCTCCGATATGAATAGAAAAAAATACGTCCGGGGTGGGCCGAATAACGCGCTCTGGAGGGGCGGGGGGTGGTCGGAAGGTTATGAAAAAATTAGGGAACACGGCTCGTCTCACCCCCCGCCTACCCTGAAAGTTTCATCTCTTCGATTTGCATAGAAAAAAATACGTCCCCGAAAGTACGCCAAAAAGTAAAAAAGAGGGCGTGGCCCGATTGGGGCAAAAATTCAAAAATCGGGCACCGAGCGTCCCTTTGAAATCGATTTTAGTTTCTAAAAAACACGGCCGCCACCCTCCCGCTCGGTCGCCTATCGAGTTCTAATCCGGCGAGTTTTGATGTTTTTTTTCGATTTTCAAAAATTTAGCCAGGGGCGAGCAGTCGGGATCGACTCGATCGACCATTTTATACAAACTGAGAAAATCAAATTTTGAGCGTACTTTAGACCCCACCCCCTGGGGGTGGGGGTTGATTACCAAAATCTAATATTTTTTTACCTTTTGGAGCCCTCTATACGGTGTCAAAATTTCAACTCTCTACGACCATAAAAAATGTCCAGAAAAAAAGAGTCGTGTAAAAAATGTCCTAACAAAAATCCTGAAAAATAGTCTTAAAAAGACCTTAGAGAAGTCCCGAAAAAAACCCTGAAAAAAAGTTCCGGAAAAAAGTCCTGAAGAAGCTCCAAAAAATACCTATGTCCTGAAAACGTCTTGAGAAAAAAAGGTTTGAAATACAATCCAAACAATAAAATCTAGAAAAAAGAGTCCTGAAAATAAAGTCTTAAAAAATGTCCCGAAATCAAAAATCCTACAAAAAAAACCAAAAAACGAAGGTCCTTCAAAAAGACATAAAAATACCAAAAAGAGATTAGAGTTAGAAAAGGAGAGTTCAGAGAGAAAGAGCCTAGAAAAAAATCCCAAAAAAAGTTATGAAAAACAATACTGAAAAAAGTATTAAACAAAGTCCTGCAGAATGTCTCAAAAAAAGACCTGAAAAAACAGTCTTGAAGAAAAATCTGCAAATAAGCCCTGAAAAAAGTCCTCAAAAAAATCCCAAAAAAAGTGATAAAAACGAACAAATCCTGAATAAAACTCCTAAGAAACGGGAACGTCCTAAAGAGCCTAGAAAAAATCTCGAAAAAAGTCAAATAAAAAAATTCATGTAAAACAATCTTGAAAAAAGTCCTAAACAGATCCCCGCAAAATGTCCCAAAAAAAGTCCCGAAATAAATTTGAAATAGTCTTGAAGAAAAATCCCTAAAAAAAGTTCTGCAAAAAAGCCCTGCGAAAAAGTCCTCAAAAAAATCCCAAAAAAGTTATAAAAAAAAAACAAATCCTAAATAAAAGTCCTGCGAAAAAGTCCTCAAAAAAATCCCAAAAAAGTTATAAAAAAAAAACAAATCCTGAATAAAAGTCCTAAAAAACGCAAGCCTAGAAAAAATCTCGAACGAAGTCCTATAAAAAAATTCATGAAAAACAATCTTGAAAAAAGTCCTAAACAGATCCCCGCAAAATGTCCCAAAAAAAGTCCCCAAATAAATTTGAAATAGTCTTGAAGAAAAATCCCTAAAAAAAGTTCTGCAAAAAAGCCCTGCGAAAAAGTCCTCAAAAAAATCCCAAAAAAGTTATAAAAAAAAAAACAAATCCTAAATAAAAGTCCTGCGAAAAAGTCCTCAAAAAAATCCCAAAAAAGTTATAAAAAAAAACAAATCCTGAATTAAAGTCCTAAAAAACGCAAGCCTAGAAAAAATCTCGAACGAAGTCTTATAAAAAAATTCATGAAAAACAATTTTGAAAAAAGTCCCCGAAAAAATGTAGCAAAAAAAGTTCTGAAGAAAGAAATTCCGGAAAAAAAAGTCCTGAAGAAACTCCCAAAAATATGTCCTGAAAAGGTCTCGAGAAAAAAAGGCCTGAAAAACAATCCTAAAAATAAAATCTAGAAAAAAAGAGTCTTGAAAATAAAGTCTTAAAAAATGCCCTTTCAAAAATCCTGAAAAAAGCAGAAAAACGTGCACAAAGGAAACAGACCTGAAAGAGATTTTTCGGGGATTTGTTTAGGACTTTTTTCAAGATTGTTTTTCATGAAATTTTTTTAGGACTTTCTTTCGAGACATTTTTCGGGGATTTGTTTAAGACTTTTTTCAAGATTGTTTTTCATGAAATTTTGTATAGTACTTTTTCGAGATATTTTTCTAGGCATTTTTTAGAACCATTTGAACAATTTGTGCAGATTTTTTTCTAGGCATTTTTTAGAACAATTGTTCAAATTGTTCTAAAAAATGCCTATAAAAAAATCTCGAAAAAAGTCCTATAAAAAATTTAATGAAAAACAATCTTGAAAATAGTACTAAACAAATCCCCGAAAAATGTCTCAAAAAGTCCTAAAAAAAATGCTAAAGAATTCAAATTCTTAAAGAAAAATCCCGAAAAAAAGTTTTGCAGGACTTTTTTCAAGATTGTTTTCATGAAATTTTTTTAGGACTTTCTTTTGAGACATTTTTCGGGGATTTGTTTAAGACTTTTTTCAAGATTGTTTTTCATGAAATTTTTTATAGTACTTTTTCGAGATGTTTTTCTAGGCATTTTTTAGAACAATTTGAACAATTAGTGCAGATTTTTTTCTAGGCATTTTTTAGAACAATTGTTCAAATTGTTATAAAAAATGCCTATAAAAAATCTCGAAAAAATTTCATGAAAAACAATCTTGAAAATAGTACTAAACAAATGTCTCAAAAAAAAGTCCTAAAAAAATGCTAAAGAATTCAAATTCTTAAAGAAAAATCCCGAAAAAAGGTTTTGCAGAAAAGCCGTGTAAAAAGTTCTCAAAAAATTCCCACTGCCGGTGTACGAAATTTTACCAAAAGCTTTTCAGTTCTTCAGATTATTAAATAAGACTTATGCTCAAAGTTTCATATCAATTGCTCTATTAGTTTTTGAGATACAGACACACACAGACACACATTTTTTTTTACGGAAATTGTTGAAATGGACCCCAAAACTCACGATCATAATACTTTCACGTACTTCTTAACGGAGAAAGTAAAAAAATATATAATTGGAACATTTTTTGTTTGTTTTGCAATTCCACCAGTTTTTACTGAAAATCGAATGGTGTGAATATTTATATACATCACAATCGAACGAAGTTACATGATAGCCACATCAATATTTTTACTTTCTCCGTTACGAAGTACGAGAAAGTATTGTGATCGTGATTTTTTTTTCAAAATTTTTTTTTACGGAAATATCCGTTTTGGGGTCCCTAGATGCCATTTCAACAATTTCTGGAAAAAAAAAATTGTGTCTGTGTGTGTTTGTCTGTATGTATGTGTGTGTGTGTCTTTGCGCGCTGTATCTCAAAAACTAATTGACCAATTGATATGAAACTTTGAACATAAGTTTTATTTGATAATCCGAAGAACTGAAAAGCTTTTGGTAAAATTTCGTACACCGGAAGTGGGTGTTTACCTTAACTGTTTTTTGTATTTTTCCAATATTTTCTTAAATATGAAAAATATCACAAAAATATTTAAGCAAATATTGAAGACAACAAAGAAATGAACATCTTTGGTTTAAAAATATTTTTCATAAAATCATTGTTATTCGAGAAAAAAATTTATTATTTTATTTTTATTTTTGGTATACAATTATGAAACGCTAATAGTTACAGCAAATTTATGTTAATAATAATTGTAGAGAATGCCAAAATGAACAACTTCTGAAGAATGAGTTTTTTCCGAAATCTCGTTGGTTTTTGAGTAAACCGAGTTTTTGAATTTGAAGTATAATTTTTCCATCTTTCATAATTTTGACGTTTTAAACGTCAGTTTCATCCGAGTTTACGCAACGCTGGATGTACATTTAAAATATGATTTCAATTGAAAATAAACCCATGAAAACGTAAATATAAAGTCGGAGAAAGTAACATGATGGCCACATCACCATGTTATGGTCCATGTGCATCATACAAGTAGGCACATATTTTGTATAGCCAGTGCACATGCTTACAACCGTATGTTTAAATTGTACGTGAATGGAACAGGAGGGCTGGTAGCAAGCAACCTGTCTCTCCTCCAGATAGCCACCACAAACAGATTTATCAATCCCCCTTTGACAGCCCGGAGTGTCCGCGTTTTAAGAGGGGCCCTCCGTGCCCTCACCCCCGCGCCCCTTGTTTGCCGTACACTTTTTATTCAGCCATTATCATTCTAATTATCCAGTGCGGTATCATATGACCGACATAACTAAGTGGCAGGCGTACATAATGACCCCGGATGGTTCCTGATTAGCGCCATTGTCCGATGAATTATTGGGCCCATCGCAAAAAAAAATCAGATCACATCTGTTGCAAAATTTTTACGTCCCACCTTATGGCTCAATTAAGTGTTCAGCGTGCCTCGAAAGCGATCCGTCGTTAATATTAACTGAGTTTGTGTATGTGCCCGCTCCAAGTAGTTAAATCCAATTATTGCAATCCGTTTGATACGACGTCGGGTTGCTTGTGATCTCAATTTCCATTACAAGCGGTCAGTTTCAAGGAGCGAACACAAATTACCTTTCAATCTTACTGACCAAATAGATTATTAAAATTTAATCCGGGAAGGGATTGGAAGCTCTCGCCGAAACAAATTTAATTAACCTCCTTGATCCCGAAGGCGAAGTCCAATCGATAAGTTGCGTTTTCTCTTTGCGTGGGCGGCAAACCACAAATTTGCAATCGGGGATGCCGAATAGAAACATATTCTGAAAATATCTAGATCAACTAATTTTATTATCATTAACACTTTCCATAAATCCGAAAGACCAATATTGCCTGCTCCTTCGTACAGAATTTGTGTGTGGTAAATAAAACACGTGTTTCGACATTAAAAAATTGCGAAAATTCTCAACACACGTGTTTTATTCATCAATCCAATACAGAATTAAAAAAAGAATTGTAAAAAGCTCGAGTCGGACTTGTGTTTTTTTTTTCCAGGAAATAATTTAAAAAATAATATTCGAGCAAAAGTGAGGCTTTTCGTCGAAATTTCAGGACCGGAGTGGTAAATAAAACACGTGTTTCGACATTAAAAAAATTGCGAAAATTCTCAACACACGTGTTTTATTCATCAATCCAATACAGAATTAAAAAAAGAATTGTAAAAAGCTCGAGTCGGACTTGTGTTTTTTTTTCCAGGAAATAATTTAAAAAATAATATTCGAGCAAAAGTGAGGCTTTTCGTCGAAATTTCAGGACCGGAGTGGTAAATAAAACACGTGTTTCGACATTAAAAAAATTGCGAAAATTCTCAACACACGTGTTTTATTCATCAATCCAATACAGAATTAAAAAAAGAATTGTAGAAAAATCGAGTCGGACTTGTGTTTTTTTTTCCAGGAAATAATTTAAAAATTAATATTCGAGCAAAAGTGAGGCTTTTCGTAGAAATTTCAGGACCGTAGTGGTAAATAAAACACGTGTTTAGACATTAAAAAATTGCGAAAATTCTCAACACACGTGTTTTATTCATCAATCCAATACAGAATTAAAAAAATAATTGTAGAAAACTCGAGTGGGACTTGTGTTTTTTTTTCCAGGAAATAATTTAAAAATTAATATCCGAGCAAAAGTGAGGCTTTTCGTCGAAATTTCATGACCGGACTAAACTATCCACAAATTTCCAAGGCACCGATTATTTTCTAGACAATTTTTCGCTAATGAATTGTAACAAGTCAAGGGTTGCAATTAAGTACAACGCGCAAGGTGTCATCTGGCGTCGTCACGCCCGAACGCCGAGTCCCTCATGCGGACAACGACAATGCCCATGTTTACTTTTACCCTTCTTGCACTGACTGCGGCCCGTGTGCACCACCCTTCCGCCCTTAACAATGGAAAGTTTATGTTCTGCGACGGGTGAGCGCCCGGCTCTCTCCATTTCCAATTGTCCATTTGACATTCTCAACTGGATGATCGACTCGATTTTCAATTTACAACCGCACGCACACACACACACACACACGGATTTCATTGATTCCCCGTTGAAATTTTCATTTGTACGGTGGCCCTTGCACGCAGCAATCTGGAAACCGGGTCGTAAAAAGAAAATACATTCGATCCGGTTTATCGGACGTGACGCGCGAACGTTGTTTAACTTTGACCGGTTAATTAATTGCCGCCAATCGTTTTCTGAACGTTGAAAATGAAAATATTGAACAATACAAAGGATACAATTTTTTATTCAACTTCACGTGATGTTTATATAGAAATTTAGAGATCTAAACGTTAAAAATTATCTCGATGTCCTAAAGGATACCATTTTTTCAACTTTTCTCAACTTTTACGTGATGTTTATATGGAATTTTAGGGATGGGTAGCTTTTAAAGTCGAAATTTTGGTTAAATTTTTTTGTTTTTTTTTTCTTTTGCTGCTAATTTTCATAATCGTATTGCGAAAATCCTTACGGTTGTCTAAATATATATGTAAAGGGTGTTTTTTTATGAGTTTGAGAACTTTAAAAAATAATACAAGTCAGAAATATTGTTGGAATTGTATGGCAAGTTGCGCAAAGTGTTGTCGATGTTTAGCTGATTAATTTTTGGACACAAAAAATCAGTCAGCATGGCTCGATGGTACTCGCCATTCACCGTAACGGCAGCTCCTTCCTCATTGCGAAATAAATAAGGACCGAGCGTGTAACCGCACCAAACAGTCAATTTTAATAAATGTAACAGTGTTTCGTTAATGGCTTGAGGATTGTCTTCGCTCCATACAGGGCAATTTTGCTTATTGACGAAGCCATTTAACCAGAAATGAGCTTCATCACTAAACACAATTCTTCGATAAAAATGCTCATCTTCGGCCAGTTTCAAATTAGCTCAATCAGCAAAAATGCGACGTAAACGATGGTCATTTGGCTTTAATTGTTACACGAGCTGTACTTTATGGGCACGTAATCCAAGATCCTTACGTAAAATTTTCCACGTAGTCGAAGGACAAAGGCCAACAAGTTGAGAACGGCGACGAATCGACATTTCGGCATCTTCTTCAACACTTCGCACTACAGCAGCAATATTCTCTTCGGTACGCACATTTCTTTGTCTTGTTGATGGTTTTGAATCGAAAAGAGTAAAATTAGTGCGAAAACGATCAATAACTGAACGAATTGCTTGCTCACTAGGCTGATTATGTTGACCGTAAAATGGACGAAGTGCTCCATGAACTTCGCGAACAGATTAATTTTTTTGAAAGTAAATTTCCACAATTTGGAAGCGTTGTTGTGGCGTTAAACGATTCATGATGAATTGCCAACCTTACTGAACAGAAATGTCAAAACAGTTTGACATTCTCATTGAGTATAAATAGACAACTACCCAACCTAACCTAACCTTTTTAGAGGCATATTGGCCACACGTGGTGCAGAAAAGGCCCCAATGAACCGGAGTAGCAGTGGCACTGCAAACCATTGCTTCGCTTACTACACCTTCGTCTATGGCTATACGCCTTTAAATTACATATCATACATGCAACACATACACAACGTGCAATACACTCAAGTACTCAAGGGGAGCGTCGCACAGTGGTTCAGAATTCGAAAAAGCTGGCCAAAAGTAAAAAAATTAAAGTCAATATTTTGAGATTAGTACAATATAGTCGTGTCCAGAGGGCTTCACTGGATGCCACAATGGAAGAATATGATTGTATCTACTACAAAATGCCTCGTAATCGCCGTTCAAACTTGTTAGACACGTGGGAGACGTTGGGACGAGATGAAAGTTTGGCTTCGGTTTTTCACTATAAATACTAATCTTTATGTGCTGGGATTTTTTTCCTTGTTATTATGGATCTTCCTGAAGGTAAATTAATGGTTATTACATTTAATATGTATACAAAATTTTTGTTAGCAATTATAGGAATTTGCGTTAAAAATAGGTAGATACATTTTGAACATTCATGGAAATATTTTTTTGCCTATGTATGCCTGTGTTCCTATAGCAATAAAAATATTTATTTTAGTGTCCTTTAACATGATAAATAGCAATTAGCTGCATTCACTTGCATTCCTCAGTGTAGGATTATTTTTATTGCTGATGTGCAATATCAAAAATTCGACTATATATTTTATTGAATATCTTGTATTTATGATGTGTATATGTATACAGGGTGTAGATGAACAAAACGGAACACAGGATTTTCAATGTTATTTTTTTTTTATATTGGAATATTATCTTCCCTGATCATTTTAGAGGAAAGATCTCCTCCTAGTCAAATTAGTAAAAAAGAATAAATAAGGAATTTCAAAGAAGTTTGTACGGAGAAGTGAAACATAAAAATGACAGACAGATAGATACAAAGGCAGACACTCATACAGACTTTTTTTACAAAAATTGTCGGAATCGACGAAATGGATATTTTCGCAAAAAAAATGTTTGAAAATTCTTTTCGATCACCATACTTTCTCGTAGTTTGCACGGAGAAAGTAAAAAATAAATATGACAGACAGGCAGACATAAAGGCAGACACACAGACACACATTTTTTTACAAAAATTGTCGGAAATGAATTTTGCCACAAAAAAAAAATATTTGGATTTTTTTTACGATTACAATAGTTTTCCGTAGTTAGTATGGAGAAAGTAAAAAATAAATATGACAGACAGACAGATACAAAGGCTGACACACATTTTTTTTAAATTGTCGCAATCGACGAAATGGATATTTTCACAAAAACAAATTTTTGGAAATTTTTTACGATCACAATTTTTTCACTTAGTTTTTAAGGAGAAAGTAAAAATAAATATGACAGACAGACACAAAGGCAGACAAACAGACCCATTTTTTCACAAAAATTGTCGGAATCAACGAAATAGTTATTACCGCAAAAAAAGAAATGGAAATTATTTACGATCACAATACTTTGCCGTGGTTTGTACGGAGAAAGCAGAAAATAAATATGACAAACAGATTCATATAAAGGTAGACACACATATTTTCTACAAGAATTGTCTGAATCGACGAAATAGATATTTCCGCAAAAAAAAAATTGTTACGATCACAATATTTTCACTTAGTTTGTATAGAGAAAATAAAAAATAAAGATGACAGACAGACACAAAGGCAGACACACATTTTTTTTACAAAAATTGTCGGAATCGACAAAATGGATATTTCCGCAAAAAGAAATGTTTGGTATTTGTTTACGATCACAATAGAGAGAATAGAAATAATCGTAATTTACATTACACGTTTATTCTGAACGTAACCATGGTAATAGGTGTAAATAAGAACGGAAGTTTTTCACTAATTTTGAAAATAATCATTAAATTGTTTTTAGTAATTTCTTTCGCAAATAAATGTAAAAAGAATTGTGACCAACTTGTAATTTTTAAAATGTGCTCAAAATTGATTCTGCTTTATCATTTAAGAAACATCTAACAAGTCGCTTCACTAACTTTGGAAATAATCATGGGATAACTGAGTAAAATGTTATGCTGAAGTGCCAATTTCTTTTAGTGTAGCCAAATAAATGTAAAAACATGTAATACAAACTTGAAATTTTCAAAATTTACTTGATTCTTCTTTATGGTTTAACAATAATCTCTTTACTAAATTTCAAAATAATTATCCGAGAACTGAGTTAATTGTAATACTAAGATTGTGCATTACTTCAGTGCCACCAAAAAAATATTAAAACAATTGTTACCGACTTAAAATTTTGAAAATTTATTCGAAATTTATACTATTTTGTGGTATAGAAAAGATCCTCTACACACCCTGACTAAATTATAAAATAATCACCGGAGAGCTGGGATCATTGTTATTCTAAAATATTGGATTTCTCCAGTGCGGACAATAATAAGTTTATCACTTATGTCCGCCATATTAGATCCGCCATTTTGAATTTTTCAATTTTGACATCAAATTCATAATCTATGATAAGTACCCATTTATATCAAAGATTTATACTTTTGGCCAGCTCTTTCGAATTCTGCACCACTGTGCGTCGGTCCTCCGGTGGCATGGATATCTCCCTCGGCCGCTCTTCTTTGCCGACGATTACTGTCTCGGAAAATTTGGCCACTCTCGTCCATTTCTCATGTGACTGGAACATTGCCGGTACTGCCGTCTTGACCGTAGGGTCTGAGCCTAGAGCTGCTGACAATACCTGCCGCTCCTCATTCCACCAAGGACAGCATAACAAGGTGTGTTCTACATCGTTACATGGCGCTAGGCAGAAGATGCACCTGGCGTCGCCCCTCTTCCCAATTTTGTACAAATAGCTTGCAAAACAGCGAAGAACTGTCAGGAGCAGGCACAGGTGGTAGGTGATCTCACCTTGGCCTCTCCTTGTCCAGTCCCTGATTCGTGGGATAAGCTGCCTCGTCCACTGGCCCTTGGTCGCATGAGTCCATCGTTCCTGCCATACGTTCTTCGCTGCTTGGTGACCCGTTTCTCACTTCCCAATAGGCCTCGCTCCTGGCATGACGAGCAGGTTCGGAGGTGGTGAGGACACCAAGACTTCCGTTACGTCTTTCGAAATCGCCCTGTAGCCCCAGGACCCATCGCGGTCCGTAGCCTAAAGATGTTGCGTCTGTAAATGACGCCAGATGCCTAGGCTGGTTCCGCTTAAAATATGACAGACAGTGCTACCCCCATTAGTAGTCGCCGCTTGACCTCGGAGGCTCCCCCCGATATGTTGCCTAGCAACCTGGCCACTGCCCTTCCAGCAGCAGTCACCGCCCTCATCGCTTCTTGCACCTGGGAGCTGCAAAGAGGGTTGGTCTCTACGTAGGCTCCCAGGTACTTCAGGGTCGGGGTTATCTTCACTTTCAGGCCTTGGATCAGCTCTGTTTTTCTTTTGGTGCGGCCAGCTCTTCTCCTCCCGAGCCATACTGCACCTATCTTATGGGCCGCAATTTCGAGGCATGTCTTTCACATCCACTCGGCAACCTGTTTCGATGCCTCTTTCACCGCACGGATCTCTCATCCTCTGGCGATGATAAGTACATCTTCAGCAAACCCCCTCGGGAAGCGCTAGGTTCAGGACGCCGTCGTATATGCTTTCCATGACCTCTAGGTCGTCTTTTAGCCAGAGTATTTCTATGGAAAACGTTGCCACCACCTCCCACTTGTCTGGGTTTGCCAACACGTGCTCGACCAACGTATTCGCGCCCCGAGTGCCGCCGCCAGTTTGGCCCTCGCCCGCTCCCAGGCTGGGCACGTAAAGAGGACGTGCTCGCTGTTATCCGAGTCATTACCGCAATGTTAACATCTCACACGGTCAGCCTTGCAGATTCTCGCCAGGTAGGCCCAGACCCAGTGGAGATTTGATCACCGTAAGCCCTCTGCACCCATGTTCTGATTTCGGGGATCAACTTCCCGGTCCATGCTCCCTTTACCCCGTTGCCCCATCTGCCCTGCCAACGGCTGAACCAGGTGCCTCTTACTCTTGCTTTGTCAGTTCGCTTAACCAGCCCTTGGACAACCGCCTGCTCTCTTTTACCACCCGGGGAGGGCGACAAAGCTAGCATTTCTGCCGCTTCTATGGAGACCGTGCGGTATTCGCGAAACACCTTGAGGGCATAATCTGACATAATCTACCCCAACCCAACCCAGCCGAATATAATCGAACACAATCCAACCTAACGCAACCTAACTTTTATTTTCTATTTTTTATTTTTGCAAGATTTAATCCCATTAACTGGTTCACGACCTCAGCTGTAAACCACTGAGTCTATTCACCACCCACTTTCTTTTATGAGGGGGCCTCTACTGTTTTTCTGAATACACCCTGCGAAGCCATCTCACAGTTCACCGCATTAGCTATGGGATACTCGCTTGACTGAAGCGTGGCCTTGTATCATATTAAGGAGTCCTCGCCAGTTCTTCCCTTTCCTTAAAACTCGTAATCTAGAAAAGGCAAGCTGCTCCAACGTCTTTCGAGTTCAGTAACTCTTTGCAAAAATTGGTTAGGACCCTATTTTTAATTCCGCCTCTTCTCTGGGGATCCTTCATCGCTCGCACCTGATTATCGTGTGATGAGTCCTTGCTCCCGCAGTAGACGCACCTGGAGGCAGTGACTCGCTTCATCCGAAACAGGTATGGCTCGTGGATCTTCGTAGAGGAGGCTAAGAAAGAGATGTACAAGGGAGTGTAAGTATATTAAATTTAGCAAAAACTATTCTGCAATCGGCTGTACAATCAATTCCAGCAACAATTCTAACTGTATGTCTCTGGAGACCAAACATGTCATGCCTGATGGAAGAATACCATACACCAAACTTTGGCTTTGAAACATAGCAAAGTAAGCTATTTCGAGAACAGAGTTTGATATTTAATTTCAAGTGTTTATTTTTTTTCCACCAGTATAGATTGCAATATCTCTCTAATATATTTTGGCGAAATGGGTCCTTCAACGAAGAAGTGAACAACGACTTAATGTTGGGTCTTTATAATTGTGATTTCGTGTTGTTTATTAAAACCAACCCTTGTGTTATCTTGATACGTATATACATAATTTGTTTTTTGAAAATGAACGCCGCGATAATGCCACAGAAGGGGGTGCTAACGGTTCGGAAGATAAAAGTGCGGCGAAACAAAAACGATATTAGGGATTTTAAGAGTGGGCCCGGTTATGGCTCGTTAGCAATTCATTTGGAGGATTATGATCGCAAAGTGGCCATTCCGCGTGGGCAGATTTGTGCGGTCGGCACATTGAATCGAATGCAAGGAATGCCGTCGTGCAGTTATCGCGTCCATTACAATAGCCGTGAGAGGTAAATACCAGTGTAATGGGCACGTGGCACGCCGACGACCACCAAGGGACGCACTAACGCCGCGAGCGTCTCGCCCTACACCGGAGACCGGTCGAGGTTCACCTGTCGGACACGGCATTGCCGAGGACCGAGGAGGGATGTTTTATCGAAGGCCCGCTTCCTCTTTTCGGCACATGTTCGCTCAAAGATGGGATCGGATGGGGTTAAGGTAAATGAAAGCGGATAGGAAGATAGAAGATGAAGCTCGGACCGACGTGATGGCAATGCCACCCCCGAGGGCCATTCGAGGGCCATTTCAGGGCCGGCGGTTACGAGCGTCCGATTGGGCGCTATTGCCGGGCAGCAGTTTTGCACTCTTGCACGCCGCCCGTTACACGAACCGCTCTCAGTGATTGTTATTCGTTTTTTAGTGTCTCTCCGTCTAATCGAATGAGCACGCTAACTACATCGCCGGTAACTGAGCGCAGGCAGCAGCAGCAGCAGCAGCACAGCCCCGGCCGACCTCTTTTTATTGCAGACCCGGCGTGCCAGAAGTTAATTTGTTGTGTTGGTGTTTTTATCACATTCCCGAGACCGTGTACGAGAGTTCCACATATGGAAGCGGCGATCTGATCAGGCTGATCAGCCGGCCCATTACCTCCAAACTGCCAATATACAGACGCATTATACCAAAACTCAATACATGTATGAAAGTCGCGCTGCCTGCAATAACCATTTACCACTATCTGTAATTCCCACGGCACATGTTCACTGGTCGCCAGATGATGTCGGCGAGCCTGATTGCGCCGCTACAGACGGGAATGAAAACAAATTGCTTCCCGCGGAAGGATATTGCCGGCCCTAAAAGTCGCGGAGCTCTTATTTGAACCGGTATTATGTGTGCGCTCTGCGACAAATTGTTATATTATGTTTGCACTGCGCCGTTCGCAGACCGTTACCGTTTCCACACTGCCAATAATGCAACCCCTAATACCCCCAGACTTATGTCATCGCCCGACAACAACCGACCACCCATTAAAACAAATAAATTTCAGTTTACCTTCCTTCGCACCACCTAATAAACGCCTCGCCTCGCCTCGCCGCCCCCGCACGCAACTTTTCATATCCCCATGACTCACACAAAACAAGAAAGTAAACAAGAAATCCCCAGAACACCGAAACAAACACACACACACAACACACAATTCTCCATTAGCCCTTATATGTTCGGATGAAAACTTATAAACAGAATTTACTGCAATCCCACGGCAAAACTCGGTCCCTGTAAATGTTAAAATATACTTAATTCTTATTACATTTTGGTTGATACATTAATTAACAAGAGCAGTGATTAATATCTACTAAGAGTAAATCTGTACTTAGTTGTATTAGTAGCAAACATTAACGATTTAAATAAATAAATAAATAAATAAATGGTGTAAAATTTTGCCACTGGCAACAAGCCACCGTTGAAATCTAGCGCAGTGGGTTCTTCTCTATTTAAACGACCTCCACATCGCCGTTTTTGTATTTTTTTTTTATTAAAATTTTTCATAAATTTTCATCGTGTTTGCATGAAATTTCGCAAACGCTATTGACAGAATGTATTGTAAATTTTCACCAAATCATTCTTGTTTTAATATTGACTGATTTTGAGAAGTTTCAAGTGGATAGTGATTGTTTTTCTATTATTTTTTTTTCACGTCAATAAAATGATTACAATTTTTCATAAATTTTCATCGTGTTTTCAAGAAATATCGCAAACGCTATTGGCGAAATGTATTGTAATTTTTGACCAAAACATTCAGAAGAATAAGAAAAATAGAATGCACTTAAAAAATTGCAGCAAACCAAAATAGCAAAAAAGTTAGCTTAAAATTTAAAAAAAATCGATTTTTTCAGACTTTGAACCGCCGTAGCAGCTAAACGAAGAATCCAAATCAAACGCGGTTTTCAAATCTGTACTCCTTGGGTGTTAATTAGTAGGATTTAATTAAAATTGGCCACATTTAATTTTTGACGAAAACTTGAAAAACTACCCAAGGGTCCCTTCTTACTTTTGCTCAAAATTTGCATTTGAAATGATTTCCTGAAGTAGCCACTGGTTCGATTAGGGGTTTCTATACGTCACAGTAAAGATCCCTTCAAGACCCTTCAGAAAATGTATTTTTGTGACGTGTTAAAAAAAACTCAAAAATGGTAAAAATCGAAAAAATCAACTTTTTTAATAATCATCGTAGACCAATAAGTTATACCATTGTATTTATATATCTAGTATGCCAACGCAATGTAAATTTTTGTGGCTAAAAATTGGGTTTCCGAATACACCAAGAGAGCGCGTAAGCATTCACACATTGAAAAACTCGCTACTCAAGTGATATGTGTTGCATACTTGAAAATTATTACTTGTTTTAGAATGAATTTTTGAATTATTCGATCCGTATAGGAAATTCAAGGCCGCCGTCTGTCCCGAAACTCTTCCGTTGTAATGTAAACAAAAATCGAGGAACATAAATAAACACCGCACCGCATAATATATTTTAACATAAAATCCATAGCGGCAGTAATACAGAAAATATTCTTCATGGAAATGAACTACTGCAAAATTGAAATTGGGGTAGATGAAATTAATTAAAGTTCGGAAAAGTAATGTGATCGTGAAAATATTTTCAACTTTTATTTTGAGAAATATTGTAAATATAAATACACAACTATTACTTTGATATATTAAATAAATACAAATTAAAATTTTTCAGGTTTTTGTCAATAATTATTAAATCATAAACTTTACATCAAATTTTCAAAACAATATATGTAGGGAATGCGAAAATGGACGATTTATAAATAATAAATTTTTCTTAATATAACGCGTTTTTGAAAAAATAATGAATGTAAAAAATATCACAAGAAAAACCCTATTATCATTATATGAAAAGAAAGTAAAATAATGACCACTTTTTTTATTGTGGTTCCAGCGGTTTCTTTTTTTTTAATACGTGTTCTAAATCTTTACATGCCTTGTGGGGTGCCGAGGTGTTTTTAATATTTTTCAAACAAATATATTTTTTGTTATATTATAATATATAATATAAATTAAAAATATGTATTTAATATAAACAATCAAGACAGAAAATAAACACAAACATTTTATTTGTAACAATACTAAAATATGTAATGTAACTACTGTAACTATTAAGTTCTATAAAAATCATGGTAATGGTTGCGACCGTTACTATGTGGTAATTCATTATCTAATCACTGAATAAAAAACTTACTATGTTTTTTACCACAATTTATTTGATGTATGTACAAATTTTACACATACATACATATCACGACTTAAATTTCGACGTTTTACTGTCATTATCAAGTGAAACAATTAATGGAAGAAGTTACATTTATATCAGTACGAGAATAGGGCGAATGTAACAAAATGGTTTACAGTAAACAGGTGCAAAGATTTAAACATAATTAAGAGATTAAAGAATTTTGAAAAGCGGTGAGTACATTAAATCGGTCTGCTCGTTCAACAGATTAGCGAGGGGATTATTGCTTAGTCTGAAAATTTCGGCGGATTCAAGGAAGTTAAGCTTTGTACCTTTTGTACAGTTGTGCAAAATTTTCATATTTTGGATTTCGGGGAATGAATGTTTACATTCTAAAGAATGGTTAGAGAATGAACTGGAATTTTGATTTAATCTAAAGGCGCGAAAAAATAGCAAATTAGAAATGTTTTTATGTTGTATATTTTGTATTTTTGTAGCTAGATTTAATACCAATAAAATTAAACTTTTCCCATAACTTATGATTGTAAAACATATTATAGATTATGAGAAGACAGTTATATAAAAAAAAAAAAACGGAAATTTCAATCGAATTTCAACGAGTTACCGCCATTACCAAGTGATTTACAAATAGAAGAATTATTTAATTTATACTAAATATTTTGGGGTAAGAAAATATACCTAGTTAGTTGTGGATTTAGAATAAGAGAATAATTAAGTCGCTTTGCTCGTTAAGGAGATAACTGATGTATTACGGCTCTGTTTGTAAATTTCCACCAAGTTCAGGAGATTAAGCTCAGTGCCTTCCTTGCAATTATGCACGATTTTAAGATTTACATGTCTGGTTGATTACACCGCAAAATCGCAAAACGTAAATTTTATGGGGAATTAATAGAAATAAGATTTATGGAAGGGTTCCATATATTAATGAACTACGTAACTATGAAATAACGGTGGGTAATTTATCATTTCAAAAAGAGGCCACAATTATGCTTGGAACTGGAAGGTCAATAACACTTCTTATATATAGCATGATATTTTGTAGTAGTAATAAATTCGTAACATTGTTATTCACTAGAAAATGCATCTTTATCCAAACTTACTGAACTGAATATTCAATTTATGCTGTTTATGAAGAGTGCATTATAAACATCACAAATTGAAAATTTTGACTCAAATGTAAAATTAAACCATAATGTGGTCATAAACAGAAAAAATAATGTTGCATTAAAAAATCTAAAAATCTAATATGGCAGCCACAAGAAAATGAAAAGTTGTCGATTGATTCTCCTCCATCGCGAAAGCTATAATAATTCTAATATCATATTTAGATTCTTCATACAACAGTGCTCTAATAAAGTTCAATTTGCATAGTATTAATAGTTTTTGTATAAAAAATAAAATAAAAAATAGAAAATTTCCTTTCGCGAATTTTTTAACTGATTACTGTTCAGCGTTATAATTAGAGTCCGGATTTATATTTTTTTACATGTTTTATTTGCTCTTTCGTATGGAACTGGCGAATTGTATCTTTACGTTTCTCTCGGAAATAAATCAAAGTATCAAGTTTTATTTAGCATATAACTGAATATTTCGAGGTTTTGTGACATTAAACTTATTTGAGCATATATCCACATATAACAACATACAAAGTCAATATTTACATTAATTGTAATTGATGTTGTTGTTATTAGCTTTTATTGCTCATTTTTGCATCTTAATAACTGCAATCAAGAATTTAGAAACAGCTCAAATGCATTTAATTGAGGCTTTTAAAGTTATTGAAGAACTGCACGAAAATTTAAAATTAGTTCCCTAACTTTTGCGAAAATTTGATGCGTGTTATATCGAAATCCGGTATACGAAAATATTAAAATGATTTGTGGAATTTTGAAAGGCGAGACTGAGGAGGACATAATACATTTTAACATGAACCCCATGTCATTTAACTTTACCTAAAATGAAAATCAAAATCAAATTTTGGTTCTACATTGTAATTCCAATAAATAAATTATCATCAGCTGCTATTCGTATTTTTTTTTATTTTGCAACATTATTTTTAATTAAACCGCATATAAAATCCGTATTTTAATCATTTTGTCGCATATATTGGACAATTTTAAGCGCATATAAAAAAATATAATGCCTTTTTTAACGCATATAAAAAAATAATGACTTTTTAGCGTATATACGCCTCAATAGTTTTCTTAAACAGAAATTCCATCTGTTTTAAAACATGTTCTTTTATACTGCAAATCTGAAATGCGCATATAAAGCACGCTTTTAAATTATTATATCGTATTTCAGAAATAGTCTACATACATCTTTATTCAGTTTCTTATTACACAACTATATAACGTATAAAAGTGTAATTAACTGAGTCCGAATGGGCTATCGACCTGCGGTCTTTCGGCCCTGAAATAGTCTATTATTTTAAAAAGAACCACATTAAATATGTTAAAGATTATTTTAAATTTATTTATTAAGAAAATTAGTCTATTTAATTTTAGTTAGAAAGAATTGATGCATCAGAAAATGTATGAATGATCAGCGAGTGCAGTGGAGCTCCAAATATAACGAAGTATCGTAAATCGCCGATTAGGTATAAAAAAATTAAACAAACCGAGAGCATTTATCAAAGCTATAAATCTGTCAATGCGCTACAACCGAAAATGTAAATACGTACGCGTGGTATTAGTCATTCTCCACAAAAACAAATAATTTCATATTGCATTCAGGCAACTCAGTAGGCATATTATATTCATAGCCATCTATGAGGGCATAGTAAAATCAATTTAATAGCTATTTTATAGCGCCTCATACGGAGGCTTCCAAAGTAGGGATCTCAGAGGCTTCCAATACTTGCCTCGTTTTCTCCCATAAGCGTTGCACTACTAGATATGTATATACAATGGTTATACCTTTCTTCAATCAGAAGAATGTGACAAATCGATTGGCGTTGAAAAATTTCATCTAGGAAAAATTGCAAAAAAGTTAGCAAGTCACTATAAACTATAGAAAATTTTGAAAAAAAATCGATTTTTTCAGACTTTAAACGGCCGTAGCGGCTAAACGAATGATCCAAATCGAACGCGGTTTTCAAATACATGCTCCTTGGGTCCTAATTAGTTAAGTCTAATTAAAATTGGCCATTTTTAATTTTTGACAAAAACCTGAAAAACTACATAAGGGTTCCCCCTTCTTACTTTGCAATTGCATTTGAAATGATTTCCTGAAGTAACCACTGGTGCGATTCGGGGTTTCTATATGTCACCATAAAGATCCATTCAAGACCCTTCAGAAAATGTATTTGAGCAAGAATAAATGTCAATTTTAAGCCCGTGACGCGTTTACAAAGAAAACTCGAAAATGGTAAAAATCGAAAAAATCATCTTTTTTAATAACCTTTATGCAATACCTTGTTTTTCATCACAAGAAAAAATCTACTTTTATAATAATCATCGTAGACCTTCATGTAATACCTTTTTTTTCATCAGAAGAACGAGACAAATCGATTGGCGTTAAAAAATTTCATCAAGAAAAAATTGAATGCACTACAAAATTTTGCTCTTCGTCAACTTATGACGATGAAGCTCTACAAAATTTTGTTCTACATCTATTTATGACCATCAAGCACTAGAAAATTTTATTTTATGTCTATTTATGACGATGAAGCACTACAAAGTTTTTACGTTTATTTATGACGACAAAGCACTACGAAATTTTGGTCTATATCTATTTATGATGATGAAGCACAACAAAGTTTTGTTCTATGTCTATTTATGACGATGAAGCACTACAAACTTTTGTTCTATGTAAATGTATGACGATGAAGCACCAGACAGTTTTGTTTTGTGCATATTTCTGATGATGAAGCACTATAAAGTTTTGTTCTTCATCTATTTATGACGATGAAGTACTACAAAGTTTGTTCTAGGCTTATTTAAAGCGACGAATCACTACAACGTTTTCTTCTATGTTTATTTATGATGATGAAGCACTACAAAATTTTGTAATACGTAAATTTATGACAACGAAGCACTACAAAGTTTTTTCTGCGTCTATTTATGACGATTAAGCACTATAAAGTTTTGTTCTACGTCTATTTCTGACGATGAAGCACTACAAAATTTTGCTCTACGTCAACTTATGACGATGAAGCAAAAAAAAATTTTTTTTGGTAAAATAATACTTTACACGCTTCTCCCAATTAATAAGAAACGTCATGAATTTTTTTAAATTTTTCTGAGACCCAACATTTTTCACATGTATTTTTTTTTAGGTAATACTATGAAAAAAATGCGAAAATCATGAAATGACCAAAAAAAATTTTTTCTGAAAAATAATTACTTCACACGCTTTTTCTCGTTATTAAGAACCGTCATGAATTTTTTCAAATTTTTCTGAGACCCAAAATTTTTGCATGCATGTTTTCCTGAGTAATACTATGGAAAAAATTGAGAAAATCATCAAACGACCAAAAAATGTTTTTTCGGAAAAATAATTACTTCACACGCCTTTCCCCGTCATTAAGAACCGTCATGAATTTTTTCAAATTTTTCTGAGACCCAACATTTTTTCCATGCATTTTTCTTGAGTAATACATACTATGGAAAAATTGAGAAAATTATTAAATGACCAAAAATTGTCTTTTCGGAAAAATAATTACTTCACACGCTTTTTCCCGTCAATAAGAATCGTCATGAATTTTTTCAAATTTTTCTGAGACCCAACATTTTTCCATATATTTTTTTCTTGAGTAATACTATGGAAAAAATAGCGAAAATCACCAAATGACCTAAAAAAATTTTTTTTTTTAAATAAATATTTTACACGCTTCTCCCAATCATTAAAAACCGTCATGAATTTTTTCAAATTTGTTTGATACAAATTATGAACATTTCTAGAAATTAATTTTGGGTAGACATTCTGAACCGCAAATTTTATTTAGACAAAAATTTGATCAAAAATACCTCTTTTCGTTCCGTTCAGGAGACTGATCAAATTTTTCTGAAACTCAACATTTTTTGCATGCATTTTTTCCTAGAGTAATACTATGGAAAAAATTGAGAAAATCATCAAACGACCAAAAACATTTTTTTCGGAAAAATAATTACTTCACACGTTTTTTCTCGTTATTAAGAACCGTCATGAATTTTTTCAAATTTTTCTGAGACCCAACATTTTTTCTATGCATTTTTTTCTTGAGTAATACTATGGAAAAAATTGAGAAAATCATCAAATGACCAAAAAATTTTTTTGCGGAACAAGCTACTGTCCGTTAGCGTCAATTTGCAGGGTCTCGGCATTCGCTTCGCATAAGGCCTTATGTTAATTTTCGGTTAGTAAAAAATGATGTGAAAAAAATTTTTTTCGGGAAAATAATTACTCTGCAAGCTTTTTACCGTTATTAAGAGCAGCTATGAATTTTTTTAGATTTTTTTAAGACCTAACATTTTTTCATACTAATGGTATGGAAAATGAGCGAAAAACTTGAAACGGCCGAATGACTTGAAATATACATAAAATGTTCACAAAAGTACGGGGAATACGCTGTTAAATTTTCAGTCTAATCGTACGTGTAGTTTTCTCGCTGCCCGCTCGCAGATTGGGTACTCGAAAGTTGGCCAGAAATTTTGGTCGAATTTGGGAATTTTTTGGCGCGGTCTCACGAACCAGTTATGGATGATATTACATTAATTTGTAGCTGCGTTCTTCTCGAAACCAGTACTTCTATTCCCAACTTTCTAGTATGTCCACGAAGCGAAATTCGTTTGTTTGAACAAGCCACTGTCCGTCAACGTCAATCTGCAGGGTCTCGGTATTCGCTCCCCATAAGACCTCAAGTTAATTTTCGGTTGGTAAAAAAAGATATAAGAAAAATATTTTTCGGGAAAATTATTACTCTACGCGCCTTTTCCTGCCATTAAGAACTACCATGATTTTTTTCAAATTTTCTGGGAACTAATATTTTAAGGCCTCATGTTAATTTTCGGTTGGTGAAAAATGGTATAAAAATTTTTTTTTCGGAAAAATAATTACTCGCGATTTAAGTAAATAAACTCTAATTTTATTTATAAAATTGAGTCTAAAAAACTGACAAAAACTTTTTTAATTAAATTTCTAACAAAGTCTAACATTTCAGATGCTCAAAAAAATTGCTGTCAACTTGATTTTTTTTTTGGGGGATATTGATGAAAATATATTTCCACTGCATGTTTTGTGTATAAGGGACATATGTAGTAAGTATTAAGCATATCGCGTTTTTCTTCATCAGAAAAGTACATTTGTAAAAGGCAGTGCATCTAATTTAAGTAATGTCAAAGCTAAGAAACACTTATCTGTTATTAAGGGACACTTTTAAGCACACGTTTCAAAGTCAATGCCAAATTTTCAATTTTTTTAATGAGAATCAAGTTAAAAATATACCAAGAAACACTTATCTGTTATTAAGGGACACTTTTAAGCACTCGTTTCAAAGTCAATGCCAACTTTTCAATTTTTTTAATAAGAATCAAGTTAAAAATATACCAAGAAACACTTATCTGTTATTAAGGGACACTTTTAAGCACACGTTTCAAAGTCAATGCCAACTTTTCAATTTTTTTAATGAGAATCAAGTTAAAAATATACCAAGAAACACTTATCTGTTATTAAGGGACACTTTTAAGCACACGTTTCAAAGTCAATGCCAACTTTTCAATTTTTTTAATGAGAATCAAGTTAAAAATATACCAAGAAACACTTATCTGTTATTAAGGGACACTTTTAAGCACACGTTTCAATTTGTTTTAAACTTAGAATAACTCCTATAGCAAACAATTTTAGTTTAGTTTTAGGAGTATTAAAACATTGAAAATCGGTATTTCTAGCCATTCATCATAAACCGCGCCGCAAAATTTCCCAAATTTACAAATTGATCGATTGCGTGGAAGCGCCCCGACTTCTTCCTTCCTTCGGATCGTGTGCGAAACATTTGCACACGCCGTTAGCGCGCCAATATTGAAAAATTGATTTATAACATTACCCACCTTTCGGGGGAAATGTGTTTCCATGCATATTTTACCGTATTTCTGAAATTGACTGTTGTACGGGAACAGAGAGAGAATTGTTAAGTTATTAGCTGACACTTTTACAAGCGGGTCGTAAATTTATTATGCAGGGGCCGGTGGCATTGTCGGCTCCGTCACGCCCACGAATCCGTCCTCCGGTGGTGGTTTCCTAATAACGACACGAATTACGGAATTAGATGCGGTTTTCGGTCAAACCCCTTCGCCGCAGGTCCAAATAAAGGAAACGACGGGCGCGATGAATATGGAAAAGGCTCGGTTTTCTTGTGCAAATTATGTCTCCAGCTTCTTATTTGGCCGGTGATAATTGATCGATTATATTGTCATTCTGTGGCTGTTGCCTTGTTTTGTAACGGTTCGTAAGCGTTTCTCGAGAAGTAATCCGTCTTTTTTTTTAGTTGCGGCGGTGATTAAAGTAATTACGGCGGATAATAGAGAAGTGGTGCTGTTTGATTTATATAATTTCGTGGAATACTCTTACTGGGGCATTGGTATACGTTAAAGAAATTCACAAGAAATTGCAATAGTCGATTGCGAAGAGGGTCGACGAAAAAAATTCAACGGCGCGATCGCCCAGGTTATATTATGCAGAGCTATCGCGACAGCAGAGCTTTCGCGTTTGAACAAAAAGGTTCAGAATTAACTTTAATTTTGAAATTCTGCAATAGATAATATCATTACAAACATTCCTTGCCTAACAGTGGCTCATCTGATTATTGTTTTGAATCATTTTATGAACGAGTTATTTTTTTTAACTGTTACTAGTTGATTGCACGATTCTAACAATTTCTTTTTTCATTAACAGTTTAACCATAAATCTTCGGTTTCAATAATACCATCTAGTCTGTATAAATTTTATCAATCTACATGATACCTAAACCCATAAAGCACATTTAAAATTTGAAAGGGCAACAAGAGCTCGAACACAATTGAATGTATATTTACGCATTGGGGTGGCGTTCCATACGAAAACGGGCCGAATTGCCGAAAATTACTTTTTTGTTATAAGGCTCCCCGATGATCCATCCGATGGCTGCGTTAATATTAGTCCTGCAAGATGGGGGCCTTATATGTACCTACATGTGTCAATATGTGCCGCTCCCAAAACGTAATCCGATTATGCGTAAATATATTTGTCTATAAAATCGAATTACCATTGTAACATAATACGACGGGAATTAGCCCACCCTCGCATTATTTCGCTTGGTTACAGCCCCTAAGACGGCGCAATAAAATTTTGTTATATCCTTTACAGCGGCCCTAAAGGACTCGTGCGTTAATTAATAGATCCGTCCGTTTTGACTTAAAACTTGCGCATAATAATTGACCGATGGTCCTTTTACTTCATTAATGAGCTCCGTTAACAATCGGGCCTTGATTGATGGGGCAGGAATTATGACGTCCGTCCGCAGGCCAAGGGTAAAGTACTGAGGAGGAAAGGTTGTTAATTCAGGTTTAATGGGGATGGGGAGATAGCGGAGCTCGGATTGTGTAATTCTATTATAATCCGAGGGATGAACAGTTGTGCATTTCGTGAATGCACCCGCGATACCATCACTTATGTCCGCGCCCGTTGACAGCCCGATCGGGAGAGATACTTGAATAGATGGTGGATGGTAGATAGATGGATGGGTGGTGGAGTCACGGGTTGTTTGTTACGATTCTGCCGCCGTATGGCGCGATTTCTACTCGTGTTCTAATGAATGATGACGTCCTTAGCTTATACGAAAGTAATTTACTATCACTGCAGGGTTTGAATTGGAATTGAAATTAGATTTATTATACCAAAAATTAATAAAGCGCATAGCTCTTGCCATGAAAATGTCTAATAAGATTGTTACGACGTAGCTTATAATGGTTGAGAATTCAACCAACTAAACTTCGCATGACAGGGTCATGATAAACACATTTGTATTACTTTTAAATTGTTTAATAAAGACTATTTATTATTATTATTATTATTATTATTAATGCAATACATCACAAAATTCTTATCTGACGAAAACCTCAAAAAATATAGAACCCTTCCTACTTTCGCTCAAAAATTGCGTTCAAAATGATTTCCTAAAGAAACCACTGATTTGATTCGTCACTGGAAGGATCCCTTCAAGACCCTTCAAGACCCCTCGCGCAACCGCAAATGTTAATTTTAAGCCCGTGGCGCGTTCGCAAAGAAAACTCGAAAATGGAAAAAATCGAAAAAATCTAACCCCTCTAAATTCATAATTTAAAGATGTAATGTAAATGTCTGAATAATATTGTTTATGCTGGAGGCTTCTACTTCGTTATACATTTTAAATATTATAATAAAACACTTTTAACTTTGTTTTGTATTACTTATATATTTATTTTTGTGACTTAAGTTTCGGTAATACAATTACCATTTTCAAACAAGAAGTCTGAATAAAAATGTTTTTTCTCTCTCTCGAAAAAATCAACCTTTTTAATAATCAAGGTGTACCTATTTTTTCAGATTAGAAAATAATTTTAAACGCATCGAAAAATTTCAGGAGTTATTTGCAACCCAATAAAGTAATTACAAACCCATCCAAAAATTGTAGAATGTGTAACAGGATGCCAAGAAACAACAGGTTTTTGTGACCGTCACGAAAAACCGCCTCGCGAGAAAATGTGATCGGCCACACCATCATCTTCTGAAGATATGACGACGGAGAATTATCGACAACACTATTCCCAAAAACCGGCCCTTTTAAGGGCCATAAAAACTGATTAATTCTATTGATCTACATTGTCAATGATGAATGGACGAATGAATGGAATGTGAAATTAGAATTAAGAATTTTTAAAATAGAAATAAAAGAGCATCCTGAATGGAACGAAAAGAGGTATTTTTGATCAAATTTTTGTCTAAATAAAATTTGCGGTTCAGAATGCCTATCCTAAATTAATTTCGAGAAATGTTCATAATTTGTGAACACAAAAATTTGAAAAAATTCATGACGGTTCTTAATGATTGGGAGAAGCGTGTAAAGTATACATTTTTCCAAAAAATTTTTTTTAGGTCATTTGATGATTTTCGCTATTTCTTTTATAGTATACTCAAGAAAAAAATGCATGGAAAAAATGTTGGGTCTCAGAAAAAATTGAAAAAATTCATGACGGTTCTTAATTAATGACGGGAAAAGCGTGTGAGGTAATTATTTTTCCGAAAAAAAAATTTGTGGTCATTTTATGATTTTCTCAATTTTTTTCCATAGTATTACTCAGGAAAAATGCATGCAAAAAATGTTGAGTCTCAGAAAAATTTGAAAAAATTCATGACGGTTCTTAATGATTGGGAGAAGCGTGTAAAGTATACATTTTTCCAAAAAAAATTTTTTAGGTCATTTAATGATTTTCTCAATTTTTTCCATAGTATTACTCAAGAAAAAAATGCATAGAAAAAATGTTGGGTCTCAGAAAAATTTGAAAAAATTCATGACGGTTCTTAATGACGGAAAAAAGCGTGTGAAGTAATTATTTTTCCGAAAAAAAATTTTTTGGTCGTTTGATGATTTTCTCAATTTTTTCCATAGTATTACCCAAGAAAAAAATGCATAGAAAAAATGTTGGGTCTCAGAAAAATTTGAAAAAATTCATGACGGTTCTTAATGACGGAAAAAAGCGTGTGAAGTAATTATTTTTCCGAAAAAAAATTTTTTGGTCGTTTGATGATTTTCTTAATTTTTTCCATAGTATTACTCAAGAAAAAAAATGCATAGAAAAAATGTTGGGTCTCAGAAAAATTTGAAAAAATTCATGACGGTTCTTAATGACGGGGAAAGGCGTGTAAATTAATTATTTTTCCGAAAAGAAATTTTTTGGTCATTTGATGATTTTTTCAATTTTTTCCATAGTATTACTCGGGAAAAATGCATGCAAAAAATGTTGGGTCTCAGAAAAATTTGAAAAAATTCATGACTGTTCTTAATGACGGGAAAAAGCGCGTGAGGTAATTATTTTCCCGAAAAAAATGTTTACACATCATTTTTACTAACCGAAAATTAACATGAGGCCTTATGCGAAGCGAATACTGAGACCCTGCAGATTGACGCTGACGAACACCGACTTATTCAAACAAATAAATTTCGGTTCGTGAACATGGTAGATAGTTGGGAATGAAAGTACTGGATTCTAGAAGAATGTAGCTACAAACTGATATCATATCATTTATATCTGATTTGTGAGACCGCGCCAAAAAAATTCCAAAATCGACCAAAATTTCTGGCCAACTTTCGAGTGCCCAACCTGGAAGCGGATAGCAAGAAAACTACAAATACAATCGGACTTAAAATTTAACGACGTATTGCCCGTACTTTTGTGAACATTTGATGTATATTTCAAGTCATTCGGCCATTTCATGTTTTTCACCCATTTTCCATACCATTAGTCAGGAAAAAATGAGGAAAAATTTTGGGTCTTGAAAAAATCTGAAAAAATTCATAGCGGTTCTTAATAACGGGAAAAGGCTTACGGAGTAATTATTTTCCCGAAAAAAAAATTTTTCATATAAGTTTTTATTAACCGAAAATTAACATGAGGCCTTACGGGAAGCGAATACCGAGACCCTGCAGATTGGCGCTGACGGACAGTGGCTTATTCAAACAAACGAATTTCGGTTTGTGGATACGGTAGATGGTTGGAAATAGAAGTACTGGATTCTAGAAAAATGCAGCTACAAATTAATGTCATATCATCCATAACTGTCTTGCGAGACCGCGCCAAAAAATTCCCAAAATCGACCAAAATTTCTGGCCAACTTTCGTGTGCCTAATCTGGGAGCGAATAGCAAGGAAACTACAAGTACGATTGGACTGAAAATTTAACGACATATTCCCCGTACTTTTGTGAATATGTATATTTCAAGTCATTTGGCCATTTTCCATACCATCATCAGTCAGGAAAAAATGAGAAAAAATTTTGTGTCCTAGAAAATTTTGAAAAAATTCATAGCTATTTTTAATGATAAGAAAAAGCGTGTAGAGTAATTATTTTTCCGAAAAAAAAATTTTTTAATATCATTTTTTACCAACTGAAAATTAACATGAGGCTTTACGGGAAGCAAATACCGAGACCCTGCAGATTGACGCTGACGGACAGCGACTTATTCAAACAAACGAATTTCGGTTTGTGCGTATGGTAGATGGATGAAAATAGAAATACTAGATTCTATAAGAATGCAGCTACAGATTGGTGTCATATCATCCGTAACAGTCTTGCGAGACCGCGCCAAAAAAATTACCAAAATCGACAAAAATTTCTGGCCAACTTTCTTGTGGCCAATCTGGGAGCGGACAGCAAGAAAACTACAAGTACGATTAGACTAAAAATTTAACGATGTATTCCCCGTACTTTTGTGAACATTTGATGTATATTTTAAGTCATTCGGTCATTTCATGTTTTTCGCTCATTTTCCATAAAAAAATGAGGGAACATTTTGTGTCCTGGAAAATTCTGAAAAAATTCATAGCGCTTTTAAATGACGAGAAAAAGCTTGCAGAGTAATTATTTTCCTGATAAAAAAAATTTTCATATCATTTTTTAACAAGCGAAAATTAACATTTATTTAAAATTTAATATCTTGTTGTTCGATTGTCAAATTTAGTCATATTTTAAATGTTGAAGAAGAGTATTGGATAGATGTACGTCCAGTATTTGATTATAATTTGATTATTTTATTTTAAATGGCAGCTTACATTAATTTATTTATTTATTTATTTACTGTATCTTTGTTCTCCTTTCTTACAAAATAAAATTCACAGTATGACTAAAGATCAAAAAACATACTCAAAATTTCAAACTACTACCAAGAACACGAAAAGGAATGAATAACACGAATAAAATAAAAGGAAAATGTATCATAGGACTTGTCCCGTTTTTTTAATGCGCCGACCGTACGTACATTTTGAGTTACTTTTGTGAGTAAAAATGATGCCTGTGGCGGTTATGATATAATCATAGTTTTAGCATAGTTTGAAAAAAAAATCGATTTAATAGAGTAAGAATATTGTAAAAAGAGAAGAGGTCTCAAAAGTGAGCCTTGAGGTACACCGAACTTCAGTGATTTCTAGATGGATGAATCTTTATTGAAACAGACTTTTTGCTTCCTTGAACTTAGTAGGATCATATGGAGGCTACTGGGATGAGAGTTATGGCAATATAGCCTTCGCAGAAGAATATCATGAGAAACGCAATCGAAAGCCTTCGACAGGTCCATGAAAGTCGCAATATTCTCCTTTTATTAAAAAACTTTTATAGATTATTTAAGTGAGACTACTGATCGAATCCACGGTAGATTTTCCTCTATGAAATCCATACTGTTGCATTGACAGTAGCTTCTTCATTTCTAGAAAGTCTAGCATAATTATTTCCCGAATTTTATGGCAGAGATCTGTATTACCATTATTTCCAGAATTTTCAAGATACTTATAGAAAATTTTCAATTTTGATTATTATTTGTGGTTTACTAAAGTTTTCATCATAGTTATTTTAAAACCTCTAAAGAGTGTTTTTACACAAGTGCGATTATATGGAGCTAGAATGAATCTAAAATTTTGAAGAGATTACGCTATCGCAGACATGTGCTTTTATCGTCGAAACAAACTGGAGGACACATCATAACAGGCCACATTGTATATTCACGTGATAAATATCCTCATAACTAACGCAGGGCAATTGGTAAATGTACGTCACGTTCGACAAGCGGACCGCAGCACTAATTCCTCTATGGGGATTTCGGTACACGCAACGATGATAATTATTTAGCATTATATACGTTTGATATAATCACATTTATTCCTATCTATGGTTGAACTATGTAATTATGGCGCATGTTAATACGGTAAACGAATTATCAATGGTTCCGTTTATTAATGCAGGCGCTGCAGGTGCTCCATCCGCCGATGTCACGCTTAAATGCGCGTTATCACAACGCGCGTTTGTACTCGAATTATTCAATTTCGGCAATTTGTGTAACAATGCGACGGTCGACTGTTAACTGTTGACTTTTTAAAATGCGCACCCCTTCGAATAAAATTTAAATCCATCGGTCGTAAGCAATACGGACTACGAACGAGGTAGCAGAGGTGGTAATACAGAACTCTGCAACCGACTCTACCACCTTTATGTGTTGCCACCTCTGCTACCTCGGCCATACCATCGCTCACAAGCAATCCAGACTACGGCCGAGGTAGCAGGGGTGGTAATATAGAACTCTGCAACCGACTCTACCACCTTTGTATTGCTACCTCGGCCATACCATCGCTCATAAGCAATCCAGACTACGGCCGAGGTAGCAGAGGTGGTAATACAGAACTCTGCAACCGATTCTACCACCTATATGTATTGCCACCTCTGCTACCTCGGCCATACCATCGCTCACAAGCAATCCAGACTACGGCCGAGGTAGCAGAGGTGGTAATACAGAACTCTGCAACCGACTCTACCACCCATATGTATTGCCACCTCTGCTACCTCGGCCATACCATGAGTCACTGCTCGATCTGTCACTGATCCAGACGTTTGTGCAGCTAGAATTTGCGTGTAATTGCCTTGGCAACCAGAAAAAATTGCAAAGTCCATATTATATATTATATTGTAATAAATGAGGACCGGAAATGTCTCTAACCAGCGCGCCTCCCTCCCTCAGGGATTAATATCCTACAATTATTTGAATCTATCATCGCGGCACATTCCTCCCCCACGATAACCGGGCGAAATGCTTTTATCCGCCGACAATGCATAATCTCCGAAAATCAAAAATAACGCTCACATAAAACTTATCATTCAAGTTGATTAGAGTTGATGCACGGAGAGAAATAAATAATCCGCATTTAGATGAAGCGGTCGTTAGGGCGTCTCTTGAGGAATCCCTTCGAAATCCGCCCGCAATAAAAACACGCGGAGAGTTATAATTTCGCAATTCCGGGGCGCTTTTTAATTCGGCGGTCCCGAGCCGCGCCGCCAATGGAAAATCCGGAAAATCCGGATGCATCGAGGAAAACCGGTGGCGCGCGGGGGGCGAGGCGTCACATCAATTCGCATTAAGCGCATTTTCCGCGCCGAATACGATTATATTATAATGTGTGAAGTGAGTAAATGTGCGTGAAATGTTGCGAATATTAAGCGACCATATTTGGGCACGTTATTAAATTATGAAAATTTGTAAAAATATATCTTTGAAGACATTGATTTCGATCTTTATTCAGGAAGTTATGATGGTGACGCGATGGTTGTTGTGTAAATGATAATAAATGCACGCGGTTTGCCGGTTGTTGGCGAGGAAGACAATGGTACCGCAAACTTGTTAATTACGAGTAATTTCGTTCGGTGACTTTAGTAGGAGAATCTTGTGTAGGAATTATGTGCGAAAATGTCGGGGGTGGCCGGAGAGTTGAATCCTCTGGCGGGCGTCCGTGGAAATGGCGGAAGCTTGTTCGGCGCCTTGGAGATGTGACAAATCGTCACCTGGTGACCCGTAGCGTCGGATCCAACCTCAGTCGGCCGCTCGGGGGCCCTATAAACCTGAATGTAATCATATCATGCTAACTGAGTACTGCCAGGACTGCGAGAGGACCGGCCGCGCGGCTTAATGGATCCATTACCGGGGAAGGTCTTCTTATTGCGATGTGTGTGCGAAGAGGGACCCTACATGCAAATGGAATGGCCTTTATTAATACGTAATTCCACGGCGCCACCGCCTCGAATTAGACAAAAATGCGATGAATTATGACCGACCTGGGGGCAAGAAGCGTCCGTCCACCTTCAGCAAAAAAAAAATAATAACACCGTACGCTTGTACCGGGCTTAAAAGGGTCGCGCCGCGCATTAAAAAATAAATATTAAATCTTAATTAAGCAATTCCCGCGCGGAATCAAACTTTAATTAGGGCGCGTTTATTTTTCGCACATCTTGGAAAAAAATACGGGAGGAGAGCGTTTTTGCGTTTTACATTATTCAACAACTCGCTTCCGTAAATAATACCCGAATTAAATATTCTGGAAATCGCGAAGAGGTGGAAAATTTGCCATTGTCGGCCGTTAATAATACATTTTGCGGAATATTTAACGTGGACACTTAATACGTTCGACCTCTTTGGATTAATTATTCAAATCACGCAGGCCCTGGATCTATGTAGTTGGTTTCAATATTAAGGGTGTAATCGTTTTACTGTGTAACCGTTGGTTTATTTAAACCACCTAATTGTGTTTTATGTAAAATCTAACCCCTTCTTTAGGCCTTTTCAAACATTCAACTATTTTGACCGCGAGAATTTGTTCATTTGGGACAAAAGTTTAGGTGGTGTTATATTCAGCACGGTAACGTGAAAGGGTGTGTTATGCAATTAATTTAGGCATTTGTATCCAAAGAAGCTGAAATTTGCTAAATTCCAATTGTTTTAGCAAAAACTTCTACAGCAGTGTTCATTTTTAATGTTTGGCGAAAACTTGAAAAACTACCCGAAAAAAAAAATTGGCTTTGAAATGATTTCCTGAAGAAACCACTGGTTTGATTCGGGGTTTCTATACGTCATCCGAAAGATTCCTTCAAGACGCTTTAGAAAAAGTATTTGCGTAACCAAAAATATCAATTTTAAGACCCCGACACGTTCACAAAGAAAACTTGAAAATGGAAAAAATCGAAAAAATCAACTTTTTTAATAATCATCGTAGACCATTAAAATGTACATTTTTCATTATCAGAAAAACGAGAGAAATCGATTTGCATTGAAAATTTCAGCTATCTTAAATTAAAAAAAAAAGTCACTTCAAAAATTTAAGAAAATTTAGGAAAAAGTCGATTTTTTCGTAGCGGTTAAATGAAGAATCCAATTTGTACGTGGTTTGCAAATTCTGTGTTCCCTGTGTGCCAATTAATGATTCAATTAAAATTAGAGTTTTTTTTTAATTTTTGATGAAACCTGAAAAACTATAGAAGGGTCCCCCCTTCTCACTTTTGCTCAAAAATTGGCTTTGAAATGATTTCCTAGAGAAACCACTGGTTTGATTCGGGGTTTCTATACGTCACCCGAAAGATCCCTTCAAGACGCTTCAGAAAATGAATTTGCGCAACCAAAAATGTCAATTTTAAGACTCCGACGCGTTCGCAAAGAAAACTCGAAAATGGAAAAAATCGAAAAAATCAACTTTTTCAATAATCATCGTAGACCATTAAAGTGTACATTTTTCTCCATCAGAAAAACGAGAGAAATAGATTCGCATTAAAAATTTCAGCTATCTTAAATAGCAAAAAAGTCACTTCGAAAATTTAAGAAAATTTAGGAAAAAGTCGATTTTTTTAGACTTTGAACGGCCGTAGCGCCTAAACAAAGAATCCAATTTGTTCGCGGTTTGCAAATCTGTGTTCCTTCTGTGCCAATTAATTTAATTAAAATTGGCGATTTTTTTATTTTTGACGAAAACCTGAAAAACTATAGAAGGGTCCTCCCTTCTTACTTTTACTCAAAAATTGGCTTTGAAATGATTTCCTGAAGAAATCACTGGTTTGATTCGGGGTTTTTATACGTCACCCGAAAGATCCCTTCAAGACGCTTCAGAAAATGTATCTGCGCAACCAAAAATGTCAATTTTAAGACCCCGACGCGTTCGCAAAGAAAACTCGAAAATGGAAAAAATCGAAAAAATCTACTTTTTTTAATAATCATCGCAGACCATTAAAGTGTACATTTTTCTTCATCAGAAAAACGAGCGAAATCGATTGGTAATAAAAATTTCAGCTATCTTAAATAGCAAAAAAGTCACTGCGAAAATTTAAGAAAATTTAGGAAAAAGTCGATTTTTTCATAGCGGCTGAATAAAGAATCCAATTTGTACGCGGTTTGCAAATTATGTGTTCTCTATGTGCCAATTAATCGGATTTAATTAAAATTCGAGATTTTTTTATTTTTGACGAAAACCTGAAAAACTATAGAAAAACTTCTTACTTTTGCTCAAAAATTGACTTTGAAATGATTTCCTGGAGAAACCACAGGTTCGATTCCGGGTTTCTATATATCACTGGAAAGATCCCTTCAAGACCTTTCAGAAAATGTACTTGCCCAACCAAAAATGTCTATTTGAAGCCGGTGACTCGTCAGCAAAGAAAAGTCGAAAATGGAAAAAAATCGACAAAATCTACTTTTTTAATAATCATCGTAGACCATTAAAGTGAACCTTTTTCTGCATCAGAGAAACTAGAAAAATTGGAGAGATTGGAGTTAAAAAAATTTAGCCATCTTAAATAGCAAAAAAGTTGGCAAATCACTTTTAGAAAATTTATAAAAAGTCGATGTTTTAGCTTTGAACGGCCGTAGCCGCCAAACGAAAAATCCAAATTGAAAGCGGTTTTCAAATCTATGCTCCTATTATGCAAATCAGTTGCATTCAATTAAAACTGGCGATTTTTAATTTTTGACGAAAGCCTGAAAAACTACCCTTTGCTCAAAAATTACATTTTAAATGATTTTCTGAAAAAACCACAGGTTCGATTCGGTTTCTATACGTCATTCGAAAGATCTCATTAAGACGCAGCAGAAAAAGTACTTGCACAAGAACTAATGTCAATTTCAAGCGCGTGAGGCGTACGCAAAGAAAACTTGAAAATGAAAAAAAAAATCAACTTTTTTAATAATCATCCCAGATCGTTAAAGTGCATTTTATCTTCATCAGAAAAACGTGACAAATCGATTAGAGTTAACAACTTTCAGCTAGCTAAAATAATAAAAAAAGTTGAAAATTTGAAATTCTATCTAAGGGTCTCTCCTTCTTACTTTTGCTCAAACCATTGGTTCGATTCCGGGTTTCTATACGTCACTGGAAAGATCCTCTCAAGACCCTTCAGAAAATGTATTGCCCAACCAAAAAAGTCAATTTTAAATCCATGACGCGTTCGCAAAGAAAACTCGAAAATTGAAAAAAATCGAAAAAATCAACTTTTTGAATAATCATCGTAGACCATTATGTTATACCTTTTTTTATCGGAAGAACGAGCCTAATCGATTGGCGTTCAAATATGTCACCTAGAAAAAAATGCAAAAAGTTGGTAAGTCACCATGTTTTTGATGGCAAATTTAGAAAAAAATCGATTTTTCAGACTTTGAGCGGCCGTAGCGGCTAAACGAAGAATCCCAATAGAACGCGGTTTTCAAATCTGTGCTCCTTGGGTTCTAATTGGTCGGATTTAATTAAAATTGGCAATTTTCTATTTGTGACGAAAACTTGAAAAACTATAGAAGGGTCCCCCCTTCTTACTTTTGCGCAAAAATTGCATTTGAAATTATTTCCTGAAGAAACCACTGGTTCGATTCCGGGTTTCTATACGTCACTGGAAAGATCCTTTCAAGACCCTTCAGAAAATGTACTTGCGCAACCAAAAATGGCAATTTTAAGCCCGTGACGCGTTCGCAAATAAAACTCGAAAATGGACAAAATCGATTGGAATTAAAAAAATTAAATACCAAAAAAGTTGGCAAAAGGAAAATATATGGAAGTACTACAAGCGGACTTCGATCGCCGAGTGCATTTTTATCTGTTTCGGCAAGCAATGCCCTCAAATATTTTCCCTTGGCATTTTTTGCTATAACTTTTTGGCCGCATTAAGGGGGCAGGATGGTTTCAGAGGCCGAAAAAAGGCAGATTTTTGCGATTTTTTTTTCTCTGTTCTGAGTGATTATAATGATTTAATTCTTTTTGTACATTAAACAACTATCTTTGAACAGTATATTAGAATTTTTTTTGTCTAACATTCTTTAAACCAAGTATAAATTTTTTCATGCCAAAATTCCTTAAAACTCAAACTCTTAAACATCATTTTATGGCGCATTTACCGCCGAGAACGACTATGTTTGAAGGTAATATTTTTTCAAATCAATAAATTTGTGGTAAGAACTTTTCTTGTACCCTAAAACGTATGCAATAATGGAATAATCAAACATCAGAAAAAGTCCTACAGTAAAATGTGAACATGTTCAAACAATACACAACCATTGTCGCAATCAACTATACAATTCCTTCCTCGTAAACGCACCAGCAAATTACTTTATCCTATTTACCATGAAAAAACCATCATTCTACCATTCGGACCGTACAAATAACGCAATCAGCGATAACTGATGGCGCGTTTATTGAAATGCAGGTCAGGGGTTAGTTGTTTTAATGAACACTAAACGGGCCCTGCACTTGTGTGCCCCTTTCCGGGATGAATGCGCCCTCATTATGGGGAGGAGTGGGCCCCCGGTAATGTGTCGAGGGCGACCCCCTTGGAATTGCTACAACACACACACACAATCCGCTCGTTTTCGGGCGTAAAAATTATTGTACAAATTCGCCGCCATACGGCGCGCACCCGAAAAATTGTTTGGTCTCGTTAAGGGAAACGCCTCGCGGAACATTTGTTTGCCGTTTCTTTTGTGCGCCCCCACTGGACGCTGATACGGATATGGAAATCGCGCCGGGACGCCCGTCGCTTCAGAATTTATGGGCGTCCAGTGAATGATGCTACTTTTTATCATGCGATGTTCTTTTTCGTCACATGTTGCTAATGTTAGACAAAGGAGGTTATTTATATTGCCAGTAAAATTTAATTAACGTAATTCGTATATTTACAACAATACGTCTACGTCTAAGACTACAAAACGAATCTTTGAATTTAATGGATTATGTTATGGGAAAATTAAAATTTCGAGCAGATTTACTTTCTTTTACTTAATTTTGAGTTAACAGGTTGGATATTCACATATTCTGGCTACTTTCGTCTTTGTCGAGTTTCTATTCTATTAATCTAGAATGAATAATCGGATTATAAACACACTGTGTCGTATTATTATACCATTTTTATCTTATTTAGAAATATTGTTCAAGCATTTGTAACAAAGGGAAATAAATAAATAGTTACAAAATCACGAGATATACAATAAAAATTCAACATAACCAAAATAAAAGTTTGTTTTTTTGAAGGAATATCGGGCTGTATTCAAATTGCCTCAGAAACGAGCCGTTGGGAGCAGTCGCTGGAGGTCTTTTATTTTCAAAATTACGAAATTATTCACGAGCTCGGATAAGAGGACGCAGCCCTGGTAGATTAACTCCTAACCATGTAACATGTAACATTTCCATTCATTGAACATTCAGTCGCATAGAATAGACACGCGTTAGTTTATGTCACGTTTAAGTAAAAAGAAAAGTAAACTGATTGATATAACTGCGTATAAAAAATGATGCGACATTTGAAATGTACGGTGCGTTTCAAAAATAATTAAATCGCAGTTGGCTATTAATTAAAATTAGCATGCCTATGATTAAACATTCTGGAAAAAAGCGTTTCTATTAGAATCATATTTTTATAATGTTCTTAATAGTTATTTAAGCAACAAGGAACGTAAGGACGTATTGTTATAATGTTAATTGTCATTACGTTCCGTGTTGCTTGTTATTTTTTTTCCGCCACCGGAAATATAACACTTGAAAAAGATCAGAAAATATTCTAAAATACGGCTTGTAACATTTTGGATTCAAATTTTTATAGTCACCTATGCGTCCTACGGTAACCCAGCAACCGAGAAAACAATGTCAAATTTTGTTTGTTTGTGTCAATCCAGTGACAGTTTTTGCGGGCATGGTTGCAAACGAAGCTGCGAATATTGCGTGTTAGAACATGTTACCGACAAAATCGAAAGAGGCATGTGTCCTGTTACGACTCTTTTAAGCAGTGGTTATGTAAAAAGAATGCCGATGCTATAGGTGTAGACAAAAATGTTTTGCTCGCCTATATGTTGAAGCGTTACGTTTCTGTTTATTAGTTTCCAAGGTCCGTAAGTAAAAAATTAAGTTCCGTCGCCAAGGACAACAAACACCACGAATGTTATCAGCCACTGACGGTACCTGTAACCATGGATGCAATGCGTATTTACGTTCTCGGCAGCGGAAAAATAATGTAATCAGTAACAATTACAATTAAAATCAGAACAAAAGCATCTATTAGCGCAACCGCAATCACAACCATCTCATGTATGACTTGTTTATTATTGCACGTTAGTAATTACTAATGAATGAATTGTTATCTCCCATCGAGCAATCATGGCGACCATTATGATAATTGTGGCGGTCTGGCCGGTGATAGATGTAGCGGCTTTATTGGATAATCGCGTAATTAAGTGGCGCGTGACGTCTCCTTAGTGGCTTTGTGGTCGGAGCAGCAACGAGTACGCACACACAGATGCCGTGGCAGCAATGACTGCGGCACAGCTCGATGGATCCGTCGGTAATTACCTATTTACACCACTGGACATCCATCCGAGCCACTTGACGTACACATGCACCGCAAACCGCTCTAATATGCATGCCCTAAACACTATTAGAATTTATATACCGATCACTTGATGTACACACGATTCACGTTAAAAATGTGAATTGAATCAAAAAACGAAACACAATTAACAATTAACCTTCCGTTACTAAACAGCAATTTACATTTCTGTAAAATATGCAAGAATCATTGCAAGATGTGCATTTTGGTGTCGGTGGAGATTCGCTGATGTGATTCCCAATGCAGTTTTTATAAAGTATCAAGTACAGGACGGCAAATGTAAGTTGGCTAGACGCGCAGAGAGCAAGCGAAAGCTCTCTAATAATAATACAACTTTAATTCCCAATAAAAGATACAGTAGCTATACTTAGTATAGGAATAACGTCAAGAAATACATAATCATCTTATCATACAAAACTATAATTAGAAAATTTTTCGAGATTGTATGGTTCCATTAATAATAGTAGTGTGGTCAACTTATTTAATACTTTTTCCTTTTTTAAATTAGTCGGCAAGAGATTATAAAATTTCTCTACAGCCGGCCGAGTACAGTCTCTGTAATAAGCAAGCACATATTCTTCGCGTGCGCTATTCATTTACAACTCTATCGGGCGCTCTCCTCCACATAATTAATGCACTGTCACACAATGAATGTATGTACCAGGCGCGCGAACTCTTCACGAAATCTATCCAGAGCACCCTTTGAAGGTTCCGCCCACAATTTTGCCACTGCGCAATGGCAAGTTACGTTTGCCGTCCTGTATATTGCATTTTTGTACAGCTTCAAATTCAGTGGGAAAATTTACATCTACAAAAAAATCAGGTTTTTGATAATCCCTATTGTTTCTTAACTCTTTGCCGCAGACGGGATTACAATTTGAACCGCCAAAGTTACTTACAGTCACTACAATACAAACCTGTATGTACGAAGCTGAATAACGACGTGAATTATAAACCAGCTATCCCCACCTCATCTTTACACTTCTTCTGCCAACTAAGAGAAGTGCACCTAGGCCCTTTAAAATGTGTGAAATCTCCTGCAGCAAAGAGTTAACGGAAGACGTACTGCATATTTTAAGATTTAACATTGACGTTTCAGTCGATTCGTAGTTTATTAAAAGATTCTCTTTCTTGGACTAAATGTGGCTTTTGGAAGATACACAGGCCCTTTAAAATGTGTGAAATCTCGTGCACCAAATAGTTAACGGAAGACGTACTGCATATTTTAAGATTTGACATTGACGTTTCAGTCGATTCTCAGTTTATTAAGCGATTCTCTTTCTTGGACTAAATCTGGCTTTTGGAAGATACACAGTGCAGGTGTGCAGGTTTTGTACAGCACAAAGACAGTTGCCGCCCGATTTCGCTAATATTTTACACAATAGATGTCGCCTTAATCGATTTCTGCGTTGGTGGTTTACATCGAGCAATCGGATAGTGAAGATTGCGCCGCCCTATAGACCAAACGTGGCACAACTGCTTACAAAGATCCGCAAACCAGCTGTTTTTATGGCTACGATGCCAAAAAATGCCTGCAACTTCTTCGCGAATGACCTCGCCGCGAACAACAAGACATAACCGAGCTGGCATTGCTACGCGTGCAGATTGAGATGGACAAGACCAGACAAGCCATTGCCGATAAAAAAAACGAGCCCACCATCCCGACGGATAACAGGTTCCCTTGCTTGCAGACGGACACAACCACCGACGAAAAAATGTCCACAACCTCTTCGCGAACGGACTCGCCGCGAACAACAAGATCCAATCGAGTCGCACAAAGTAAAGCTGGCATTGCTACGCATACAGATTGAGATGGACAAGACCAGATAAGCCATTGCTGATAAAAGCTCAAGCCCACCATCCCGATCGATAGCTGATAACTGCCTGAAGATGGATGACGCCCCACCGAAGAAACACAGAGCTGCCGCTCAACCAGCACTTCAGGCCAAGAAGGCTAATCCGTCGACCTTAAAACCCAAAGTCATCACTCCGAAGGTCGCCCCAAGCGGCTTTTAAGTTCGTCCTGCAACCCCGACCGGCATCACCAAGCCCCAGGCCTCGAGGACACCCAAGCCTCCACCAGTCGTGCCTGAAGGTGGACACAGCCACTGACTACGCCCCGCTGAAGACACGCAGTGCTGAAGCCCAACTGGCAGCTCAGGCCAAGAAGGCCAATCCGTCGACCTTAAAACTCAAAGCCACCACTCCGAAAGTTACCTCCAATCGGCTCTCAAGTTCGTCCTGCAACACCGACCGGAACCACCGCGCCCCAAGCCTCCACCAGTCGTGCCTGAAGATGGACCCAGCCAAATTAAATTAAATTTAATCGTTTTTCGGCATTTCCAGTCGATGTGAGAGCGATCCACGTCAAAAGAAATTTCAAAGTCTCACAAATAATTTTTTTTTTGCTGAAGCCCAATTGGCACCTCAGACCAAGAAGGCCAATCCGTCGACCTTAAAAACCAAAGCCACAACACCGAAAGTTACCCCAATCGGCTCTCAAGTTCGTTCTGCAACACCAACCGGCACCACCGCATCCCAAGCCTCCGCCAGTCGTGCCTGAAGGTGGACACAGCCACCGACAACGCCCCACCGAAGAAACGCAGCACTGAAGCCCAACTGGCACCTCAGGCCAAGAAGGATAATCCGTTGAGCTTAAGGACACCCACGCTTCCGCCCGTCGTGCCTGAAGATCACCGAAAAAAACAATCACCGATGACGCCCCACCGAGGAAACGCAGTACTGCCTCTCAACCGGCACCTCAGGCCAAGAAGACCAATCCATCAACCTTAAAACCCAAAGTCATCACTCAGAAGGTCACCCCAAGCAATTCTCAAGTTCGTCCTGCAACACCAACCGGCACCAGGCCTCGAGAACACCCAAGCCTGAAGGTGCACACAACCACCGAAGACGCCCCGCCGAAGAAACGCAGTGCTGCCGCTCAACCGGCACCTCAGATCCAGAAGGATAATCCGTCGACCTTAAAACCCAAAGTCATCACTCCAAAGGTCGCCCCAAGCGGATTTCAAGTTCCTCCTGCAACACCGACCGGCATCACTTGGCCCCAGGCCTCGAGGACACCCAAGCCTCCACCAGTCGTGCCTGAAGATAGACACAACCACCGACGATGCCCCGCCGAAGAAACGCAGTACTGAAGCTCAACTGGCACCTCAGGCTAATCCGCCGACCTTAAAACCCAAAGCCACCACTCCGAAAGTTACCCCAATTGGCTCTCAAGTTCGTCCTGCAACACCGACTGGTATCACCGCGCCCCAAGCCTCCACCAGTCGTGCCCAAAGATGGACACAACCACCGACGACGCCCCGCCAAAGAAACGCAGTGCTGAAGACCAACTGGCACCTCATGCCAAGAAGGCCAATCCGTTGAGCTTAAGGACACCCCAGCCTCCATCCGTCGTGCCAGAAGATGGACACAACCACCGACGACGCCCACCGAGGAAACGCAGTGCTGCCGCCCAACCGGCACCTCAGGTCACGAAGGCCAATTCATCGACCTTAAAACCCAAAGTCATCACTCAGAAGGTCGCGCCAAGCAATTCTCAAGTCCTGCAACACCGACCGGCACCAGGCCTAGAGGACACCCAAGCCTGAAGATGGACACAACGACCTCAAAATATGCCACATAGTAAATTTCGTTGAAACCCCATTATTCTTCACATAATTGGTCCTCCATTTTGGATCTGCCATTTTGTTTTTGAAAGATTTGACTTCAATTTCGGAAGCAGCGACCTCAAAAACTACTATGGGTATACTGAATTTCGTTGGAACCCCATCATTTCATTTTGTGTCCGAGAAATTTGATTTGAGTTTTGGAATCAGCTACCTCAAAAACTATCATATACTGAATTTCATTGGAACCCCATCATTCTTCACATAAGTGGTCTGCCATTTTGGATCCGAAATTTTGTTTTTGAAAAATTTGACTTCATTTTTGAAAGCAGCGACCTCAAAACTACTATGGGTATACTGAATTTCGTTGGAACTCCATCATTTCATTTCGTGTCTGAGAAATTTGACTTCAGTTTTGGAAGCAGCGACCACAAAATTTTGTTGGAACCCCATCATTCTTCACATATGTGGTCCGCCATTTTGTTTTTGAAAAATTTGACATCAGTTTTGGAAGCAGCAACCTCAAAAACTACTATAGGAATACAGAATTTCGTTGGAACGCCATCATTTCATTTAGTTTTTGAGAAATTTGACTTCAGTTTTGGAGGCACGGACCACAAAATTTTGTAGGAACCCCATCATTCTTCACATATGTGGTCCGCCATTTTGTTTTTGAAAAATTTGGCTTTAGTTTTGGAAGCAGCGACCTCAAAAACTACTATAGGAATACTGAATTTCGTTGGAACCCCATCATTTCATTTTGTGTCTGAGAAATTTGACTTCAGTTTTGGAAGCAGCGACCACAAAATTTTGTTGGAACCCCATCATTCTTCACATATGTGGTCCGCCATTTTGTTTTTGAAAAATTTGACATCAGTTTTGGAAGCAGCGACCTCAAAAACTGCTATAGGAATACTGAATTTCGTTGGAACCCCATCATTTCATTTAGTTTTTGAGAAATTTGACTTCAGTTTTGGAAGCACGGACCACAAAATTTTATTGGAACCCCATCATTGTTCACATATGTGGTCCGCCATTTTGTTTTTGAAAAATTTGACTTCAGTTTTGGATCAGCGACCTCAAAAACTACTATAGGAATACTGAATTTCGTTGGAACCCCATCATTTCATTTTGTTTTTGAGAAATTTGACTTCAGTTTTGGAGGCACGGACCACAAAATTTTGTTGGAACCCCATCATTCTTCACATATGTGGTCCGCCATTTTGTTTTTGAAAAATTTGACATCAGTTTTGGAAGCACCGACCTCAAAAACTACTATAGGAATACAGAATTTCGTTGGAACGCCATCATTTCATTTAGTTTTTGAGAAATTTGACTTCAGTTTTGGAGGCACGGACCACAAAATTTTGTTGGAACCCCATCATTCTTCACATATGTGGTCCGCCATTTTGTTTTTGAAAAATTTGACTTCAGTTTTGGAAGCAGCAACCTTAAAAACTCCATTGAAATGGAACGACACCTTTATGTTTTGTCTATTTTTTTTTTGGATTTTGGACCAGTGGACCATTTTACTAAATCACTGTGTATACTTCCCCAGAGAAAATATTGAAACTGTCCGATAATTATAAGCAGTCCGTGTTCGCGGTCGTCCAGCTTCTCGTTTTGATTTTTACGAGGGCGTAAAAAAATAATGAAAACTCCGATTTTACAACCCGACGGACCGCAGCGATTCAAATTGATTTGTTTATCGGTAAGGAGACCGCCCGCACACCCCCACGCCCGGTGTAAATGAGAGAGGGTGATGTATCGGCGTGTCCGGCCGTAAATCTGTCCCGGACTCCGGGAGTCCGGCATGTGTGTGTGTATTTGTGTGCGTGCACGTCCAGCCCCCGGAGCAGATATGACCGCATCCGTACCATCCGTAATCTCCGTCTTTCTTTCGCTTTCATCCGGACTGCGAATTATGGCTCTTGTCACGGCTGTTCATTTGTAGATGGAGTTTTTATTCCCCGGAGGAAATCCCCAATCACGAGCCGAGAAAATTGCTTATCTCTGGCGAGGACGGCGCGGGCGGCGGCGGCGGCGGCGAGACAATGCCGCTCGCGTTTCCCGTTCCTCATCCTCGACGGTAACCGAGATGTGTCAATTACAGTTGAGTACTGGAACCTCCTTTCCTCCTTCCATTCGCTTAATGACACTCGTAATCAACCCGCAAACCGAACGGGAGAGAAAACGCGCGCTTCGAGTTTTACTTAAAATAATATCCCATTCATCATAACTTATCAACGCCAGCGGTGGAGTGGTTGAGGACGAGGTTTTATAACCACCGCCACCACCCCCGCGTCAGACTGCAAATAATGAAGAATCACGGCTGAATCTCTTATTTACCGTTCTTAATATTAACGGCAATATCTTTGTTTTATTGCGTTGAGCCGTTTTCTAAAATATACATGAACTTGGATAAGTTTAGGTAGTGGATTTGATTTATAAAAAAAAATCATACATGTTAATCCCTAAAATAATATAAATTAGGTGTTAAGAGGGCTCGTCTTGAAATGGCCTTGAACGAATTCGATTCATATGCGACTGATTTGAGGGGAAACCTCCTTCCAGAAAATTTTACGGAAAGGAAAAAAAGGGTATAAGTGAGCTTTGTATTGGTTGATCTCCTCGTGTAGTTTGTCACTCATTAGGTGTTCATCGTGCCGCACCGCAATCCCGCTTTCGATATCAAATTACAAAGTAAACAATGCGAGTATGGGACTTATTTAACCATATTCGTTTTAGTTTTGTCGTCAGACTGTTTTAATATTAAATTAATGGATGGAACAAATGGACAAGTAATTGTAATTATGTAATGCTATCTCCAAAGTGCAAATTATATTTGGCTTTGAAATTTTATACATTTACAAAATTACGCTATCAATATTCGTTTAGAAGTTAAAGCCAAACAAAATAAATATGGCTGATTTTCGAGGGTTCACCACATAAGCATGGTTTTTAGTCAAGAAAGAAAATAAGTATCGAATATTTTGCCCCCTCTATAAAACCATCAAATTTTATTAAAATCGGAGGGGAATACATGGGTTACTTCCCTTGGTCTAAAACATAAGACTGCTGATGAAAATCTTTATTATGACTCATGCATACCAAAAAAGAAAAAATATAAGAGTCAAGAAATGTTGAGAAGTGTGCACACAAAAAGAAATTATTTTTCTATATCTACATAAAATTCTTATATTTGAAATATTTTCCAATATTGTCAATAGTTACTGAGATATACGGATTTAATTCAAAAATTCCCTTTTATTTTCTCCGTTACAAAGTACGGTAAAGTATTGTGATCGAGAAAATTATTTCAAAATTGTTTTAAACGGAAATATCCGTTTTGAGGTATCCAGAAGCGAATTCAACGATGTCTGGAAAAGAAAATGTGTCTGTATGTGAGTATGTCTACCTGTGTGCACTCTGCCTCAAAAAGTAATACTGAATTAACATAAAACCACCCTATACTGGGTGGGGCAACGCATACGACGCGGTCATTTTATGGAAAACCATGGAACTTCGTGTTCTTTTCAAATGGATAGACGTAGGATCATTGTATGCACAATTTAAAATTATTATATAATATATACAGGGTGTCCCATAAAAAAGGTCCATATCAAAGATATGTTTTTTTTTGACAGTTTTTAAATCTAGGAAACAAATAAATGTGACTTAATTTAATATTCCCTATACCTATCGTTTACCGTTTTCGAAATATTTACAAATTTGTTTTGAAAGTGAAATCCTCAAAAACTTCAAAAAATGTGTCAAAATCATAAAAATAAAATGGGTAGTGACGAAGAATAATTAATTATTTATTAATAGATTTTACAATAGTAATAAGCAAATTTAGATTAGAAGTTAAGAATGTTTTGACGCTAATAATACGCAAATATTTAATTCAGATAGACGCGGGTAAATTCGAGAGAAATTATGATTGAAACATATGCTATTTAAGAAAATATTTGGTCGTAGGAAAAGTAGTGTTCAACCCGTTTTGAAAGCTACATTGCATGCTCGTACCTTGCAAATTGGTAACACTCTACTATTTTTTGGCCGCAATTGTACATTTAAATATCATTTAAATTGAAAATAAATTATCAAATAGTTGATATATCATCAAAATCGGAGAAAGTAACATCACATTTTTTTTATAAGAGTGCTACGACAAAAAGTGTATAAAAAAATATTTTCATTTTTGATATAATCGCAAATTTGGGGCAGAGGAATCTATGGTCGATAGCCCAGAGAGACCAACCAAACCAAATTTTTTATACACACAAACAAATTACTATATGTTAAATTTAGTTTGAATAAAGGTGTATTTATGTCACATTTAAAAAAAAATTGAAAAACTAAACTAAAATGATAAAAGTAAACGACCACTTTCGGTTTCCTCATTTTTTGTAAAAGCTTTTATAAAAAGTTTAATTTCAAAAAATCTAGCTGTTTTTGTTGTACTGTGAGGACGCTCAGGCATACATATTCAGAGGCAATTTTCAAAAATAATTCGACTTGGGGGATCTCAAAACGGTTATTAGCACTACAGTTATTCATTTTTAAAATGTTTTGTTTTTGTAATCTCGAGTACAGTTAAAGTGGACCCCTCCGACAGGAATGTATTCAATTAAATTGTAATAATAGCACTTTATAATGAATTACATTATTTATTTCAACACCGAATGATAAAAACATTTAAGCACTTCAACAAAATATATGCTGCTACAAGAGAAAACTTTTTGTGTTTTCAGGAATAAATCAAATATAGTACCATTGCGATATTTGAATAATTAGAGTTAATTACTATATATAAATGTCGAACGAGATCATGGTCCTGGATTTTTTCCGAAATATTAAATACTTTATCATTTGATAAACCAATAGCTCGGTCTGGAATTTTCACAGCCTGATCTGTAAGATTATAAACGGGGAATTAAAAATCTAAGGTAATCTTCTATAATATGCTTAGTGTTTTTACATAGGTAAATAATATTGCAATATCATGTCTCTTACCAATACATTCCTCTAAAATTTGTTTGCACATTATTAGTCTATATGCTTTTAGTGCAGCTTGAATATTTCCTCGGTGTCTTTTTGAATGATTCACCTTTTTTCGGCATTAATTGAATTTACCCATTATAAATAAATCACAAAACAGTAAAACGCAAACAATAAATCACAAAACACTAAATGACAAAATAAAGCGACCACAAACGTACATATAAACTTCTAGAAATCATAAATAAAACTGAAATCTTCAGAGAAATTACCATTTCATAAGGGTTAAATTTCATCCCCACCGAGTATTATGAGGCAATATGGCATATGTCAAATACAAACGTATGTGTGGCTACAGTAACATTCAAGTCAAACCGGACGATTTTCGCTAAAAATAATAACTGATGATTCCGATTTTTTTTTTAAATTACACCCGCATTGCACACATGAAATAATGGAATAATGTTTCGCGAAAAAAATTGCGAATTGAGATATGCACGGTTGTAAGTTGCAAGAATTCACTGAAAACGACGGTCGTACGAAAATTGAAACAACTGTATCGTCGAATCCATTAGTCCTACAAAATAAATCAACAGGTCACTTTGAAGATCTTGAGACTTTCTATGTAGTAGTATATTTAAAATTTGCGTTTAATATTAATAAACTATTATTAATTTGTTTATAAAATTTATTAGTATTTTTCATCATCAACTCACCAACTTAAAATTTTGGAAAAAAAATATCATCATGTTCCCACTTCAATTCCAAAGAAACAGTGAAAATTTAAAGACACTACATAGAATGACTCAAGATCTTCAAAGTACCTCTTGTATTTTTTTGTACGACTAATGGGTTTTGACGATGCAGTTCTTTGAATGCACGACTGATGTTTTTCGTGATTTCTTGCAATTTACAACCGTGCATAAATTCTTAAAAAAAATCTTTTTCGCGAAACATGACTTCCATTATTACATATGTAGAGTGCGTATCTGCGTATATAAAATTAAAAGAAAAAATTCGAATCAACAATTAAAATTCAGTGTCCGGTTTGACGTGCAATGAGCGAAATACGTTCCGTAATCTTTTCTTCCGTAGTCACGGGCGTCACGGCAAGTGAATCACCGAAATTTGATACTTTTTCCAAGTAGTTCGTCCGCTTGCAGTGTTTATAATTTATGTGTTATGTTAGAGGAAATAAAAATTCTAATATACATGGCTGCGTCTAGATTCTCTCGATGAACGAGCGAAACAAAGACAGAGCTTGTGTCTATCGCAGTTTGGAAGACGGAATGGTAGGGATATTCCCTTTCGAAATATAACAATTTGTTAGGAGTTTACCTCCTGACCTCTACAGTATTTATTAAACATTTAATAATCACATACTTTTTATAGCAAATTGTCAAAGGTGCAATCTATAAAACCATCTTTTCATATGTTAAATAATGAGGATATAAAAGGATTTACATGCCTTTCAAGTTAAAAAACGATTTTATATTATTTGGTATTTTTTATTTCAAAAACTAGAATAAATCTTAAAATTTTGAGCAATTTATATTATGGTAATGTATGATGAGATTCTACAGAAAAAAAATTATCGCCTTATATTCACTAATAAACTCTGTAGGATTTAATTAATTTGTTAAGGATTCCCATAAGACGTGCTTCAAGGTCAATTCATGACGAGCCGCCTTAAGGAGGTGTTGAGGAAAACACAGTTTTAAACCATTCGTAGATCTTGTCATATTAAAAGAATAGCAATAGCATGGACTGTATCTTTATCTATTGGATCGATGCGGCTGTTACTTGTTGAAACTCCATTGTAAAATGTATCTTTATCTCTTATATTTTTCGTTATTAATACACCACATCGCATACAGGTTAAAGTGGTTATCGGGTATAACAGTGTGTGGACATTCGGACCGCATGTAACCGATGTGTGTCCGGCTGCACAAACGAACTCCCAGCGCTGCAATACGTTACGGCCCATTTGGGGAGGTGTAATAATATCAAAACCAAATTCCAAATTAATGTTTGTCCGCCCGTTTGTAGCGTAATATATTTAAACTATGAAGTAATGGGGGAATTCAATATTAATTAATAACGAAATTGGCTTCGATTCTTTTTATCTGTATTCACCGCGGACGATGAAATTTGATCGTAATTGCCCCAATCAAATTTCGCATCGGAAATAACTTAAAATTGAGAAATGAATTATTCAAATAATTGCCGAATACATACGGCTATGCGTTTATCTTGCGTACGTCGGCGTCGTGAATATTTGCATGCGGACTGATGATGTACTCATCATCTATTCATTGTGTACATTTCGGACGCGACAATTTCCGCTGATATTTATTCTCGCCACCGAGAAGCCCGACCCAGACACGGGGCTATGAAAAGGCGATGTGATGGATTTCACGACCCCTGCGGGTGCCCTCAATTCCAGTCTAGAATTCAGTTAGTCTTCTTATATTCTCAGTCAACGCCCGACCACTTTTTGCCCCGCCGTATTACACACGCCACACCACCCCCGCGATAAATATTTAAAAAACACACTTTTATGGCCGCCTACAAATTTTATACAAAATAAACCGGCGGCGCCCCGTGCAAAACGCATTCAAATTAGATTTACTCCTCACATCCCATTTCGAATGTAATCATTATTTTATTGCACTCATGTTTTCACTTAAAACATTCAAATAAATAAAAAAACATTTGCACGTGAAAAAATCCTCGAGTTTAACAGATTGTATTCGCGTTAATCAACTTTCAGTAATTACTGAATTGTTTATTTTAATTCTAGTTTTGATTTTAACTGTTTAAAAATAATTATAGAGAATGAAAAAACAATAACCTGAACTCATACCACTAGAATGAATGCGTCTGGTCATTGCTTGTCTGGAACTTATATTAGTCAATCAATTGTTGGAGAAACACAACATTTAATTTTCTGTGTCAGATGATCAGAAATTACAGGGTAAAAATTCATCGCGGAAAATTCATCGCAGAAAGTTGATGGTAAGATAATTCATCGCGGCGAAATTCACCGCAAAAAATTCATCGAAAGAAAGGTTATCGCAAGAAAAAATCAACGCTAGAATATTCATCGCAAGAAATTAAAAAAAACAAGGCAGAAAATTCATCGTAAAAAATTAACCACAGAAAATTTATCGTAGAAAATTCATCGCAGAAAGTTGATCGTAAGATAATTCATCGCCGCAAAAAATTTCAGCGAAAGAATGGTCATCGCAAGAAAAAAAAATTCAACGCTACAATATTTGTCCCAAGAAATTAGAAAATTCATAGCATAAAATTCATCATTGAAAATTCACCGCAGAAAATTTATCGGAGAAAATTCATCGCAGAAAGTTGATCGTAGAAAGTCGCTGGGAAATTCATCGCAAGAAATTTTAACGCAAAAAAGTCATTGCAAGAATAATTCAACACTAGAATATTCATCGCAAGAAATTAATCGTAGAAAATAAACCGCAGAAAATGTATCGTAGAAAATTCATAGCAGAAAATCCACCGCAGAAAGTTGATCGTAAGATAATTCATCGCGGAGACATTCGCCGCAAAAAAAATCATCGAAAGGAAGGTCATCGCAAGAAAAAAAATTCAACGCTAAAATATTTGTCGCAAGAAATTAGAAAATTCATAGCAGAAAATTCATCGTTGACAATTCACCGCAGAAAATTTATCGGAGAAAATTCATCGCAGAAAGTTGATCGTAAGAAGTCGCGGCGAAATTCATCGTAAGAAATTTTAACGCAAAAAGGTCATTACTAGAATAATTCAACGCTAGAATATTCATCGCAAGAAATTAATCGTAGAAAATAAACCGCAGAAAATGTATCGTAGAAAATTCATAGCAGAAAATTCGCCGCAAAAATGTCATTGAAAAAAGGTCATCGCAAGAAAAATTCAACCCTAAAATATTCGTCGCAAGAAATTAGAAAATTCATAGCAGAAAATTCATCGTTGAAAATTCATCCGTAAAACTTCATCGCAGAAAGTTGATCGTAAGATTCATCACGGCGAAAATTCATCGCAAGAAAATTAGAAAATTCATCGTAGATAATTCATTGCAGAAAGTTTGTCGTAAAATAATTCATCGAAGCGAAAATTCATCGCAAGAAATTTTGATGCAAGAAAGGTCATTGCAAGAATAATTCAACGCTAGAATATTCACCACAAGGAATTAGAAAATTCATCGCAGAATATTTGTCTCAGAAAATTTGTCGCAGAATGTTGATCGTAAGATTATCGCGGCAAAATTCATCGCAAAAAATTTCATCGAAAGAAAGGTCATCGCAAGAAAAATTCAACACCAGAATATTCATCGCAAGAAATTAGAAAATTCATCGTAGAAAATTCACCGCAGAAAGTTGATCGAAAGATTCTTCACAGCGAAAATTCATCGCAGGAAATTAAAAAAATCATTGCAGAAAGTTTATCGTAAGATAATTCATCGAAGCGAAATTCATCGTAGAAAATTTCATCGCAAGGAAAAATCCAACGCATGAATAGCTATCATAATTTCTTGCGATGACTATAGTCATCGCAAGAAATTACATAGCAGAGAAATTTCACCGCAGTTTTTTTTTCAGAAAACTAATCTTGAAAATCTCGAGCACTAAACATCTTGCGCAACATTTTCTCTTCGGGAAATAGTAGAAACTATTGAAAATTCGACTCATCGCGTAGTTTTTGTATCAACACCTTTATCTTTCCGGAATTTTCCATCAAAAAATGACGTGTTGAGAAATATTATCTTTCGAATAAATTTTCGTAGTTTTTATGAAAACCCCCAGAGGGATTTTGTTGAAATTTTTACCCAACTTTCACAACATCTGTAGCTGTAAAAAAGTTGAAAATTCCGAAAACATGTTGTCACTGGTTTTTCCGGAATTTTCCATAAAAAAACGACGTGTTGAGAAATATTATCTTTCGACTAAATTTTTGTAATTTTCATGAAAACCTCTTGTGGGATTTTGTTGCAATTTTTACCCAACATTCACAACATTTGTAGCTGTAAAAAAGTTGAAAATACCGAAAACACGTTGTCACTAATTATTTCGGAATTTTCCATCAAAAAACGACGTGTTGAGAAATATTATCTTCCGACTAAATTTTCGTAAATATCATAAAAACCCCTGGTGGGATTTTGTTGAAATTTTTACCCAACATTCACAACATCTGTAGCTGTAAAAAAGTTGAAAATACCGAAAACACGTTGTCACTAGTTTTTCCGGAAAATTCCATAAAAAACGACGTGTTGAGAAATATTATCTTTCGACTAAATTTTCGTAATTTTCATGAAAACCCCAAGTAGGATTTTGTTGAAATTTTTACCCAACATTCACAACATCTGTAGCTGTAAAAAAGTTGAAAATTCGGGAAACACGTTGTCACTGGTTTTTTAGGAGTTTTCCATCAAAAAACGACGTGTTGAGAGATTTTATCTTTAGACTAAATTTTCGTAATTTTAATGAAAACCCCTTGTGGGATTTTATTGAAATTTTTACAGAACATTTACAACATCTGTAGCTGTAAAAAAGTTAAAAATACCGAAAACACGTTGTCACTAGTTTTTCAGGAATTTTCCATCAAAAAACGACTTGTTGAGAAATATTATCTTTCGACTAAATTTTCGTAATTTTTATGAAAACCCCTAGTGGGATTTTGTTGAAATTTTTACCCAACATTCACAACATCTGTAGCAGTAAAAAAGTTGAAAATACCGAAAACATGTTGTCACTAGTTTTTCCGTAATTTTCCATCAAAAAACGACCTGTTGAGAAATATTATCTTTCGACTAAATTTTCGTAATTTTTATGAAAACCCCTCGTGGGATATTGTTGAAATTTTTACACAAAATTCACAACATCTGTAGCTGTAGAAAATACCGAAAACACGTCGTCACTAGTTTTTCCGGAATTTTCCATCAAAAATGACGTGTTGAGAAATATTATCTTTCGACTAAATTTTCTTAATTTTTATGAAAACCCCTTGTGGGATTTTGTTGAAATATTTACCCAACATTCACAACATCTGTAGCTGTCAAAAAGTTAAAAATTCGGAAAACATGTTGTCACTGGCTTTTCCGGAATTTTCCATCAAAAAACAACGTGTTGAGAAATATTATCTTTCGACTAAATTTTCGTAATTTTCATGAAAACCCCTTGTGGGATTTTGTTGAAATTTTTACCCAACATTCATAACATCTGTAGCTGTAAAAAAGTTGAAAATTCCGAAAACACGTTGTCACTGGTTATTTCGGAATTTTCCATCAAAAAACGACGTGTTGAGAAATATTATCTTTCGACTAAATTTTCGTAATTTTCATGAAAACCCCTAGTGGAATTTTGTTGAAATTTTTACTCAACATTCTTAACATCTGTAGCTACAAAACAATTGAAAAAACTGATAACAGGTTGTCAGTGGTTTTTCCAGGATTTCTACCAAAAATCGCCGTGATGAGAAAATTTAGTTTTTGACTAGATTTTCACAATTTTTGCAAAAATATCTCGTAGGATTTTATTGAAATTTCCCCCCAACATTCTCAACATCTGTAGCTGCAAAACAATTGAAAAAACCGGACTACTATTTCCGGAATTTTCCATAAAAAATCTCTGAGTTGAGAAACATTACTTTTTCGACCACATTTTTGTGATTTTCACGTAAACCCCACGGAGGATTTTGTTGAAATTTTCACTCAATATTCCCCAAATCTGTAGTTGTCAAACAATTGAAAAAACCGAAAACACGAAAATCGCAGTGTTGTGAAACACAACCGTTTCGACCACATTTTCGAGATTTTCACGTAAACTCCTTTATTTTGTACGTAGCATTGGTATGAACGTGTTTTGGTCTGTCAAAAAATTTTGGCCACACACCAGCGTATGAGTTGATGTTATGGTGGATTCGCCGGGAACTTAAAATTATGTGCCCGCCGCGGGATTAGATTTTGGAAATATTTGTATTGCCGCGAATAAACAATTAAGACATTATGCATTTTCAGGGTTAATAATTCTTGTATTCAATCTATTAAAGTTAACCGATCGTCTTTGAACTTTCAAAATTTCTGGCTTTAAAGAGAATTATTCGTAGCTTCTACAAGATGTTTCAAACGTTTCTTGTTCTGTCTGTTAACGCTGGCAATATTTTAAATAATTAATATTTTGAATAGCCCAAACAAATCAAGTGTGTATTATTAATAACAATAGATTACAATTTAGTTTTTGAGGGTTATTTTTACAGATTATCTAAAAAAAAAATGAAAATTGAAAGTAAATAATTCATACATCAGGCTTGTTAAATAATTCGGACTTTCTTAAATGCACCTCCTTAGAAAATAATTGTTCCCTGCCCTGTAGCAGGCGTTGTTTTATCACCATTAGGATTTTCTCTCAGGAGTCTACTTTCTTACTTGATGTTACTTGCTGTAACCAAAGAGTGAGGCATTAGAAAAATGTTTCCTTCGATCTAAAGTCATTGCATTTAAATACTTAGATCACCATCCGCATGATACCAATCGGACCGATCTTCCTGAATTTCCCACCTGCTGCGGCCATCAATCTTGCGCGCGGGGCAATTCCGGTAGCTGCCAGTTCATGAAGAGCTATAAGTTACCGGCGACGCGCGGTAAAACCTGCCCGAGACTTTTCGGAAAAGGGGCGCTCTTTCTAAGTGCAGTAAAGAGTGCCTGCGTCCCACGGGGTGCCCCTCTGCCCTGATGAAGTGAGCCCCCGGGCCCACGCCCAGACACTTACCATCGACTAGTAGGGATTTATACAACCGCAATAACGTGCGGTGAGCGGTTGTTTGTTTTAACAATTGATCCGGCAATTGCCTCCTCTATTATTCATTCGCGCCCGGTTTTGTCCGTATTTTTATATTCCTCGCCCGCCCCCACCCCCGCGCCATGCTTGTGACAATATTTCCACGCCTGGGTCACTTCAGAATTTCCCGAGAGACGCAAAATGCTGACCACCTGGTGGAAGGTATTATTTTTCATTTCGCTCCTGCCTAGACTTCTCCCCGCCACCACCCCCGGAAAATTGTAAACTTTTATACGCGTTTGCATTCGCAAATTTCCACGGCGTGAACATTTAATGCGGACACATTTTTCCTCACCAACACCGACACCTTGCATTACACACACGAATAAACCATCATGATACATAATAACATATTTATACTACTTACATTGAAATTCAAAATTATAAGCGTAAAAATGCATTTTATTATTTTAAATGAAGAATTAAAAATTGAAAATTGAAAATGGCAACACTATCTTGTTGCAGATTTTTTTTTTAATTTTATTTTTACGGCTTTATTTATTGCAAAATTAATTTACTTACTAACTATTCTACTATAAGTGATGTGATGAACTAATACTGTTCTCCCACTTAACTTACCTAACTCTTTGCTGCACGAGATTTCACGCATTTTACAGTGCATTTCTCTCAGTTGGCAGTAAAAGTATAAAAATGAGGGGATAGATAGTTCAGTACAAACAGTACAAACAGATTTATAAGTGGTCTATTTTGTGGACTGAATGTGTCACAACTTGCTTGAATTTGGTGGTTCAAATTGTAATCCCGTATGCAGCAAAGAGTAATAAATATATTTATTTCCTGCAAGATTTCGGACGCTAGTTGTATTGCTCTAACGAGAAAAAATTATAATTATCATTATCCAGAGGATGGTAGCAACTGTTGCCCTATAGTAATTCATAATTAAACCGAATAAAAAAAATACCTACGTTTTATAACGTAATTTTAACGACGCGACTGAAATGGTGAATGCGCCGGGTATACACACTTTATAATCCCCCGATACTCAAGTATACAAACTTCTGCGTCGTTTAAAGTATCGGATGCGCCGGGAGACGTCCCATTTATGGAAGTTTTAATCGAAATTAGGGTTTAATTCGTAAATTCAATCAATTTTGCACGGGGTTTATTCAACGAAATTAATCCCTCAAAAGTTGTTACGGCTTAATGCGTATCGATTCGATGTAATCCATTTTTAATCGGTGAATCAAGGCGGCGGAATTATTATGTGGACTTAATGCACCGATTCGGGGGTGTATCAATTAGGGAATAAGGTGTGCGGCTGAAATATTCAGGAACTTAAATAATGTTTCCGTGTTTGCGTTAATTAATTCCGGTTTCCGGTTTGAATCGAAAGGGGGAGAGATGCGATCGGCGTTGTTGCAGTTTACAGTAATATTATTATTAATAATAATAATGTTTATTTACACCTTACAAACACGCATAGAAATATTTGTACACTGGTGGAAAAAAAATGAAACGCTTGAAATTCGTTTTTTCGCCCTCAAAGATTTATCAAAATCGATTGAAAATACGCCGGCGGTTTGAAAATTTTACGAATTTCAAGTGTTTCATTTTTTTCTACCAGTATATATGTAAAACGTCACAAAAATATATTAAACACTTTTTAATCCGCCAATGGTGACGTGTGTGTCGAATAACTTTATTCTGCAAAAAAAAGGTGAAAATACCGAAAACACGTTGTCACTTCTTTTTGCGAAATTTCCATCAAAAGACGTCGTGTTGAGAAATATTATCTTTTGACTAAATTTTCGTAATTTTCATGAAAACCCCTAGTGGTGTTTTGTTGTAATTTTTACCCTACATTCACTACATCTGTAGCTGTAAAAAAGTTGAAAATACCGAAAACACGCTGTCACTAGTTTTTCCGGAAATTTCCATCAAAAAACGACGTGTTGAAAAATATTGTCTTTCGACTAAATTTTCGTTATTTTCATGAAAACCCCTAGTAGGATTTTGTTGAAATTTTTACCCAACATTCACAACATCTGTAGCTGTAAAAAAGTTGAAAATACCGAAAACACGTTGTCATTAGTTTTTCAGGATTTTTCCATCAAAAAACGACGTGTTGAGAAATATTATCTTTCGACTAAATTTTCGTAATTTTTATGAAAACCCCTTGAGGGATTTTGTTGAAATTTTTACCCAACATTCACAACATCTGTAGCTGTAAAAAAGTTGAAAATACCGAAAACAAGTTGTCACTAGTTTTTCCGGAATTTTCCATCAAAAAACGACGTGTTGAAAAATATTGTCTTTCGACTAAATTTTCGTTATTTTCATGAAAACCCCCAGTGGGATTTTGTTGAAATTTTTACCCAACATTCACAACATCTGTAGCTGTAAAAAAGTTGAAAATAATGAAAACACGTTGTCACTAGTTTTTCCGGAATTTTCTATCAAAAAACGACGTGTTGAAGAATATTATCTTTCGACTAAATTTTCGCAATTTTCATGAAAACCCCTAGTAGGATTTTGTTGAAATTTTTACCCAACATTCACAACATCTGTAGCTGTAAAAAAGTTGAAAATAATGAAAACACGTTGTCACTAGTTTTTCCGGAATTTTCCATCAAAAAACGACGTGTTGAAGAATATTATCTTTCGACTAAATTTTCGCAATTTTCATGAAAACCCCTAGTAGGATTTTGTTGAAATTTTTACCCAACATTCACAACATCTGTAGCTGTAAAAAAGTTGAAAATACCGAAAACACGTTGTCATTAGTTTTTCAGGATTTTTCCATCAAAAAACGACGTGTTGAGAAATATTATCTTTCGACTAAATTTTCGTAATTTTTATGAAAACCCCTTGTGGGATTTTGTTGAAATTTTTACCCAACATTCACAACATCTGTAGCTGTAAAAAAGTTGAAAATAATGAAAACACGTTGTCACTGGTTTTTTCGGAATTTTCCATCAAAAAACGACGGGTTGAGAAATATTACCTTCGACTAAATTTTCGTAATTTTTATGAAAACCCCTAGTGGGATTTTGTTGAAATTTTTACCCAACATTCACAACATCTGTAGCTGTAAAAAAGTTGAAAATAATGAAAACACGTTGTCACTGGTTTTTTCGGAATTTTCCATCAAAAAACGACGGGTTGAGAAATATTACCTTCGACTAAATTTTCGTAATTTTTATGAAAACCCCTTGTGGGATTTTGTTGAAATTTTTACCCAACATTCACAACATCTGTAGCTGTAAAAAAGTTGAAAATACCGAAAACAAGTTGTCACTAGTTTTTCCGGAATTTCCCAACAAAAAACGACGTGTTGAAAAATATTGTCTTTCGACTAAATTTTCGTTATTTTCATGAAAACCCCTAGTGGGATTTTGTTGAAATTTTTACGCAACATTCACAACATCTGTAGCTGTAAAAAAGTTGAAAATAATGAAAACACGTTGTCACTGGTTTTTTCGGAATTTTCCATCAAAAAACGACGGGTTGAGAAATATTACCTTCGACTAAATTTTCGTAATTTTTATGAAAACCCCTTGTGGGATTTTGTTGAAATTTTTACCCAACATTCACAACATCTGTAGCTGTAAAAAAGTTGAAAATACCGAAAACACGTTGTCATTAGTTTTTCAGGATTTTTCCATCAAAAAACGACGTGTTGAGAAATATTATCTTTCGACTAAATTTTCGTAATTTTTATGAAAACCCCTTGTGGGATTTTGTTGAAATTTTTACCCAACATTCACAACATCTGTAGCTGTAAAAAAGTTGAAAATACCGAAAACACGCTGTCACTAGTTTTTCCGGAAATTTCCAGCAAATACGACGTGTTGAGAAATATTATCTTTCGACTAAATTTTCGTAATTTTCATGAAAACCCCTTGTAATTTTGTTGAAATTTTCACCCAACATTCACAACATCTCTAGCTGTAAATAAGTTTAAAATACCGAAAACAATTTGTCACTAGTTTTTCCGGAATTTTCCATCAAAAAACGACGTGTTGAGAAATATTATCTTTCGACTAAATTTTCGTAATTTTTATGAAAACGCCTTGTGGGATTTTGTTGAAATTTTTACCCAACATTCACAACATCTGTAGCTGTAAAAAAGTTGAAAATACCGAAAACAAGTTGTCACTAGTTTTTCCGGAATTTTCCATCAAAAAACGGCGTGTTGAAAAATATTGTCTTTCGACTAAATTTTCGTTATTTTCATGAAAACCCCTAGTGGGATTTTGTTGAAATTTTTACCCAACATTCACAACATCTGTAGCAGTAAAAAAGTTGAAAATAATGAAAACACGTTGTCACTAGTTTTTCCGGAATTTTCCATCAAAAAACGACGTGTTGAAAAATATTGTCTTTCGACTAAATTTTCGTTATTTTCATGAAAACCCCCAGTGGGATTTTGTTGAAATTTTTACCCAACATTCACAACATCTGTAGCTGTAAAAAAGTTGAAAATAATGAAAACACGTTGTCACTAGTTTTTCCGGAATTTTCTATCAAAAAACGACGTGTTGAAGAATATTATCTTTCGACTAAATTTTCGCCATTTTCATGAAAACCCCTAGTAGGATTTTGTTGAAATTTTTACCCAACATTCACAACATCTGTAGCTGTAAAAAAGTTGAAAATAATGAAAACACGTTGTCACTAGTTTTTCCGGAATTTTCCATCAAAAAACGACGTGTTGAAAAATATAGTCTTTCGACTAAATTTTCGTTATTTTCATGAAAACCCCTAGTGGGATTTTGTTGAAATTTTTACCCAACATTCACAACATCTGTAGCAGTAAAAAAGTTGAAAATACCGAAAACACGTTGTCATTAGTTTTACGGGATTTTTCCATCAAAAAACGACGTGTTGAGAAATATTATCTTTCGACTAAATTTTCGTAATTTTTATGAAAACCCCTTGTGGGATTTTGTTGAAATTTTTACCCAACATTCACAACATCTGTAGCTGTAAAAAAGTTGAAAATAATGAAAACACGTTGTCACTGTTTTTTTCGGAATTTTCCATCAAAAAACGACGGGTTGAGAAATATTACCTTCGACTAAATTTTCGTAATTTTTATGAAAACCCCTTGTGGGATTTTGTTGAAATTTTTACCCAACATTCACAACATCTGTAGCTGTAAAAAAGTTGAAAATACCGAAAACAAGTTTTCACTAGTTTTTCCGGAATTTCCCAACAAAAAACGACGTGTTGAAAAATATTGTCTTTCGACTAAATTTTCGTTATTTTCATGAAAACCCCTAGTGGGATTTTGTTGAAATTTTTACCCAACATTCACAACATCTGTAGCTGTAAAAAAGTTGAAAATACCGAAAACACGTTGTCATTAGTTTTTCAGGATTTTTCCATCAAAAAACGACGTGTTGAGAAATATTATCTTTCGACTAAATTTTCGTAATTTTTGTGAAAACCCCTTGTGGGATTTTGTTGAAATTTTTACCCAACATTCACAACATCTGTAGCTGTAAAAAAGTTGAAAATACCGAAAACACGCTGTCACTAGTTTTTCCGGAAATTTCCAGCAAATACGACGTGTTGAGAAATATTATCTTTCGACTAAATTTTCGTAATTTTCATGAAAACCCCTTGTGATTTTGTTGAAATTTTCACCCAACATTCACAACATCTCTAGCTGTAAATAAGTTTAAAATACCGAAAACAAGTTGTCACTAATTTTCACTCACATAATAGACCCATTCGCAATGCATCTTTGTTTCGACCGAATTTTCATCGAACTAATTATGGTTATTATTCTCCAATAGAAATAATTATGCGAAATGTAAATTTGCTCAATATGTCTCATGAGTTTGACATTTTTAATAATTCTCTGGCTTCCTGTAAGTCAGTCATTATTTCCAAAATTAATTAATGCTTTGGTTTTTACTGACTCAGAAACCATAATTGGTTCGTGTAAAATTTCTAGTTATATTGTAATGCGTTAACTAACCCAGTCGCTATAGTATATCTTTCTTTTTATATAAGATTAATAGATTTTTATTTTGTACTTGCTCAAACCATTATTATGTATTAATTTTTAGTACTCAATATATGTATGTATTACATTGTAAAAAGAGGGTGAATCCGTTAATAAACGTATTATTATTATTAAACGTATTATTACTAGTTTTTCCGGAATTTTCCATCAAAAAACGACGTGTTGAGAAATATTATCTTTCGACTAAATTTTCGTAATTTTTATGAAAACCCCTTGTGGGATTTTGTTGAAATTTTTACCCAACATTCACAACATCTGTAGCTGTAAAAAAGTTGAAAATAATGAAAACACGTTGTCACTAGTTTTTCCGGAATTTTCCATCAAAAAACGACGTGTTGAAGAATATTATCTTTCGACTAAATTTTCGCAATTTTCATGAAAACCCCTAGTAGGATTTTGTTGAAATTTTTACCCAACATTCACAACATCTGTAGCTGTAAAAAAGTTGAAAATACCGAAAACACGTTGTCATTAGTTTTTCAGGATTTTTCCATCAAAAAACGACGTGTTGTGAAATATTATCTTTCAACTAAATTTTCGTAATTTTTATGAAAACCCCTTGTGGGATTTTGTTGAAATTTTTACCCAACATTCACAACATCTGTAGCTGTAAAAAAGTTGAAAATAATGAAAACACGTTGTCACTAGTTTTTCCGGAATTTTCCATCAAAAAACGACGTGTTGAAAAATATAGTCTTTCGACTAAATTTTCGTTATTTTCATGAAAACCCCTAGTGGGATTTTGTTGAAATTTTTACCCAACATTCACAACATCTGTAGCAGTAAAAAAGTTGAAAATACCGAAAACACGTTGTCATTAGTTTTACGGGATTTTTCCATCAAAAAACGACGTGTTGAGAAATATTATCTTTCGACTAAATTTTCGTAATTTTTATGAAAACCCCTTGTGGGATTTTGTTGAAATTTTTACCCAACATTCACAACATCTGTAGCTGTAAAAAAGTTGAAAATAATGAAAACACGTTGTCACTGTTTTTTTCGGAATTTTCCATCAAAAAACGACGGGTTGAGAAATATTACCTTCGACTAAATTTTCGTAATTTTTATGAAAACCCCTTGTGGGATTTTGTTGAAATTTTTACCCAACATTCACAACATCTGTAGCTGTAAAAAAGTTGAAAATACCGAAAACAAGTTGTCACTAGTTTTTCCGGAATTTCCCAACAAAAAACGACGTGTTGAAAAATATTGTCTTTCGACTAAATTTTCGTTATTTTCATGAAAACCCCTAGTGGGATTTTGTTGAAATTTTTACCCAACATTCACAACATCTGTAGCTGTAAAAAAGTTGAAAATAATGAAAACACGTTGTCACTAGTTTTTCCGGAATTTTCCATCAAAAAACGACGTGTTGAAAAATATTGTCTTTCGACTAAATTTTCGTTATTTTCATGAAAACCCCTAGTGGCATTTTGTTGAAATTTTTACCCAACATCTGTAGCTGTAAAAAAGTTGATAATACCGAAAACAAGTTGTCACCAGTTTTTCCGGAATTTTCCATCAAAAACGACGTGTTGAGAAATATTATCTTTCGACTAAACACTTTTTAATCCGCCAATGGTGACGCGTGTGTCGAATAACTTTATTCTCCGTTTTCTTGTTGCTATTTCGAGTAGCTGTCTCATAGCAGAGCTTGAATTGATTAAATATCTCTGTTTTATCGTCAAAGAGCATAAATTAAAAAAAAATGAAAACATGAACCATCAGTAACACGTTTCCAAAAATCTTCAGTTGAAAACCCCGGTGCGTGAGATCGGCGTCACCATTAAATTTGCGTCGCCAATGGCGGGTTAATAGAAGTGGCAAATTGTTTTGATGCCGACAACTACAGATACGGTTTAACACAAATTTGAATTGGCAAAACGAAAATTGCAATTAGCGATTTGAAAAGTTGCAAATAACTTATAAACCAAAAATTTGCTTCAAAAGCCAAGGATTCATAAACAATTATGTTTTGTTGGGGTTCGTGTAGATAAAATTGGAATTTTGGGATATCTTGCAAAACCGATTAGTTTACAAATTACAACACGTTTGAATATTTTTTCTTCAGATCAACTTCGTCTAAAATTCACGTCAGAATAACCGGCTAATCTGGATTTAAAAAAAAATAGCATAATCGCATTCCTGTAGGTAGATTTAATCCGATCTTAAAAGCCATAAATCGCGGGCGCACTCGCATGCATCGTGTGTATATATGGGAATAATGAAGGGTGCCCGCTTCATCGTCGCAGATTGAAAAGACGCGTTACCGGGATTGACTGGGAGCTTCCATCATCTCATCCGGGTCCGCCCGCTCCCCAAGGAGTTGAGTCAACCCCCTGACTCACGCACCTCTCGCTTCCGCGCGCGCGGCCGCCCGAAAACCGTAAGGGATGATGCACCTCTACACTTTTGTGTACTCTCGTATAGTTGCGCGAAGAGATGTCAATACGCACGAGTCATTGTGATCGGGCTCAATGCCGCAATCATTTATTACTGATGGATGTGCACCGACGTTCTGTGTTATGCATCCTCCGGGGATTGATATTCCGGCGGGCGGCGTATACAACGGTGAATTATCAGGAAAATTAGTTATATAAGTCATTTTGAGTGGATCAAGCAAAATTGTTGGGGTATCTTGAAAGTACTTGAACTTCAACTTACGTTATGAGGATGATCATAATACATATCACCACAATTAAACACTATTAAAACATTATTACTTTCTCCGTTACGAAGTACGAAAAAGTATTGTGATCGTGATTTTTTTTCAAAATTTTCTTTTACGGAAATATCCGTTTTGGGGTCCCTAGATGCCATTTCAACAATTTCTGGAAAAAAAAAATTTGTGTCTGTGTGTGTGTCTGTCTGTGCGCGCTGTATCTCAAAAACTAATAGAGCAATTGATATGAAACTTTGAACATCGGTCTTATTTGATAATCTGAAGAACTGAAGTAATTTCGTACACCGGAAGTACGCGTTTACCTTAACTGTTTTTTGTTTTTTGCCAATATTTTCTTAAATATGAAAAATATCACAAAAACATTTAAACAAACTTTGAAGACAACAAAGAAATGAACATCTTTTGCTTGAAAACATTTTTTGTATAATCATTTTTATTCGAGAAAAAGATGTATTATTTTTTTTTAATTTTTGGTTTATAATTATAACACGATAATAGTTACAGCAAATTTATGTTAATAAAATGAATGTTAATAAAATGAACATAAAGAATAAGTTTTTTTCGAAATCCCTTTAGTTTTTGAGTAAACTGAGTTTTTGAATTTGAAGTATAATTTTTCCATCTTTCATAATTTTGACGTTTTAAACGTCAGTTTCATCCGAGTTTACACAACGCTCGATGTACATTTAAAATATGATTTCAATAAACCATGAAAACGTAAATATAAATGGCTATGATACCATCAAGTCGGAGAAAGTAACATGATGGCCACATCACCATTTTTTCTCTACATAACAGTCTGCTTTGAGCGCTGTATCTCAAAAACTAATACAGAAATGACAATGAAACTTGAATATAAGTGTTATTTGAGAATCCGAAAAACTGTAAAGCTTTTGGTAAAATTTCGTATTTCCGAATATTTACTTTAACAGTTTTTTTGTTTTTTTCGCCTTTTTGGGACTTCAGGACAAAGTTTTCAGAACTTTTTAAGGACATTTTTAAAAGACCTTTCCTCGAGGATTCTTTTTCAGAATATGTTAAGAAATTTTTTAGGACCTTTATTTTCAATTTCTTTTGAAAATTTTATTAACAGGATTTTTTTTTAGGAATTTTTTCTCGGGACGTCTTTGGGACTTTCTTAAGAATTCTTTGTCGATGACTTATTTTCGGGATTCTTTTCAGAAAAACTTTTTCTGAATTTTCTTCATAGAATTTTTCTTTTCATAACCATTTTTGGACCTTTGTAAGGATTTTTTCAGATATTTTTGGCATTTTTTTAAGACTACTTTCTAAACTTTTTATTTCAGGAATTTTGTTAAGGACTTATTTTATGCCTTTTTGCAGGACAATTTTTTATGATATTTCATCAGGGCTCTTTTTCTGAAAATTCTTCAGGATTTATTTTAGGACTTTTTAGGTCTCTTTTTCGGGACATTTATTTCTGGTATTTTGTATGAAGACTATTTTTCTGGAGTTTTTTTTACGGCTTTTATCTGGACAGTTTTTCAAGACTTTATTTCTTAAGAACCTCTTGTTCGGGACTTCGTTTTGGGATTCTTTTCAGTATTATTTTTTCGGGACTTTTTTTTCAAACCTTCTTTACAGGACTTTTTTCAGTACTGTAATTCAGGACATTTTTTATGGGGTTAATTTTCAGGACTTCTTGTTCTGGTTTTTTCTAAGACTATTTTTGGGATTCCTTCAGAACTTTTTCAGGTCTTTTTTAAGGGTTTTTTTCATAAATGTTCTTTTATGATTCTTTTACGATGTTATCTCCATAATTCTTTTTCAAAACTGTTATTACAGGACTTTTTTCAGGATATTTTATCAAGACTCATTTTTTTAACTTTTCCAAGACTTTGGCATGACTTATTTTAGGACTATCCTTCGGGACTTTTTAGGACTCTTTTTGGACGTCTTTCAGGATTTTTTAAACGACATTTATTTCTGGTGTTTTATACGAAGACTTAATTTATCAGGTTTTTTTTGCAGTAATTTTTTCAGGACTTTTTTCACGGCTCTTTTTCACAACTTTTTAAGAGGAATCATTTTTCAAGACTTTATTTCCAAAACTGTTTTTCCAGGACTTTTTTTTGTAAGAACTCTTTTTTATGACATTCTTTCAGGACTTTATTTCTGGTCTTTTTGAAGGACCTGTTTTTCAAGACATTTTTTGTCAGGACTCTTTTTTCAAGACTTTCTTGTTTAGGACTTTTATTGGGTTTTTTAGTACTTTTTAATTAGATTTATTTTTGGAAATCTTTTACAGAACTTTCTTGTTCAGGGCTTTTATTCGGTTTTTTGGGGCTTTTAAATCAGGACTATTAAGAAATTTTTTTCAGGATGTTCTTGTTCAGGGCTTTTGTTAGGTTTTTTAGGACTTTTTAATGAGGACTATTTTTAGAAATCCTTTTCGAGACTTTCTTGTTCAGGACTTTTAAGAGATTTTTTTTAGGACTTTTTAATCGGGACCATTTTTAGAAATCTTTTTCAAGACTTTTTTTAGTTTTTCAGTAAACTTAAATTATTAGAATTTGTAACATAATTTGTCATTTTTACCTTTCATAATTTTGACGTTTCAAACGTCATCACCATTCGATCATGTGAAACGCTCGATTTAAAATATGATTTAAATTGAAAATAATGCATGAATCCATAAATATAAATAACTATTAAACCATCAAATCATAGAAAGTAACATGATGGCCACATCACCATTTTTTTTTTAAAAGACACCATCACGAACTTGGTATCACTTGCATTTACACACACTAGTTTACACAACTATTATAAATCTGAAGGGATTTGAGTATAAAAACCATCTAATATGAAGGTCCTACGTTTAATAAAAAAACAGCTATAGGTAGTCAGCAGTGTTTATTTATTGTTTTATCTACACAACACCCAATAGTCACTAGAGCAATGTAAGCAAAACAACATACCCTTTGTATGTAACCAAAACAATAAATAAACACAACTAACTACCTACAACTATTTTTTTATCTAATAAGAGCGCCGGATTCAAATTTCCCACCATATTTGTTCGCAGTTCGCAGCTCTAAAAAAATTTTTTTTTTTCGTCCCTCATCCGCGTTATCAGTAAATATGTTATGTAACGAAAGAGCAAAGCGTTATTATTCGTAAACCGTGAAATTTTTGTTCGAATAATAATAATACTTTATTCGTGTTTAACAATGCATGAATCACAGCCTGGATTCATCTGAGATTTCAAACAACATGACGGACAAAATTCGTGAAAAAACTCTTTAAAAAGCATTTTCAAAAAAAAAATGTCGAAATTTGATTTAACATCGACAAGCGTTAAGAAAAAAAGATCCATTTTGACTTAAACTCTTAAGCTTCATGAGAAAAATGTCAAATTTAAGTAAAGTTAAAATACTTATTACTGTCTAAATCAATGTCGAAATTTGTCAATCGTACAAAAAAGACTAATTTTGACTTCAATTTGCTAAGCCTCTAGAAAAAATGTCAAAGTTAATTGAACTTAAGTGACTCTATATCCAAATCAATGTAGACATTTCACTTAAAAACCACAAGTGTTAAGAAAAAAGACTAAATTTGACTTAAAGCCGTTAAGCCTCTTGAAAACCGTCAAATTGAAAACCCAAAATTGCGCACTTTTCAGTGGCGTGAAAAAAAATTGAAAAAAAATTGCTTGAGGTTTGAAATTTTCCAAATGTATTCAAAATATATTATAATTTTGAAAATAAAAATACTTATTAGTTTTTTAAATGCCTAAAATAGGTATTCGTGTGTTTGGTGATGATTATTGGCAAAACTTTGCGATTTATGTGCTTGGGGTTTATTTAATGTGAAAGCTCAATCATTTCGGAATCATTTTTTAGAAATTGGAAGTATGCAATTGTTTCGAATTTCAAAGAAATCGTCGCTTATTCGATTTTTGAGTGCTAAAAATTGGTATTCGTGTGTTTGGTGATGATTATTAGCGAAACTGTGTGATTTATGTTCTTGGGGTTTATTTAATATGAAAGCCCAATCATTTCTGAATGATTTTCTAGAAATTGGAAGAACGCAATTGTTTCGAATTTCGAAGAAATGAATGCTTATTCGATTTTTGAGTGCTTAAAATTGGTATTTTTGTGTTTGGTGATGATTATTGGCAAAACTTTGCGATTTATGTGCTTGGGGTTTATTTAATGTGAAAGCTCAATCATTTCGGAATCATTTTTTAGAAATTGGAAGTATGCAATTGTTTCGAATTTCAAAGAAATCGTCGCTTATTCGATTTTTGAGTGCTAAAAATTGGTATTCGTGTGTTTGGTGATGATTATTAGCGAAACTGTGTGATTTATGTTCTTGGGGTTTATTTAATATGAAAGCCCAATCATTTCTGAATGATTTTCTAGAAATTGGAAGAACGCAATTGTTTCGAATTTCGAAGAAATGAATGCTTATTCGATTTTTGAGTGCTTAAAATTGGTATTTTTGTGTTTGGTGATGATTATTGGCAAAACTGTGTGATTTATGTGCTTGGGGTTTATTTAACGTCATGTCTGAATAATTTTCTAGAAATTGGAAGTATGCAATTGTTTCGAATTCCGAAGAAATCGTCGCTTATTCGATTTTTGAGTGCTTAAAATTGGTATTCGTGTGTTTGGTGATGATTATTAGCGAAACTGTGTGATTTATGTTCTTGGGGTTTATTTACAATGAAAGCCCAATCATTTCTGAATGATTTTCTAGAAATTGGAAGAACGCAATTATTTCTAATTTCGAAGAAATGAATGCTTATTCGATTTTTGAGTGCTTAAAATTGGTATTTTTGTGTTTGGTGATGATTATTGGCAAAACTGTGTGATTTATGTGCTTGGGGTTTATTTAACATAAAAGCTAAATCATTTATGTATAATTTTATAAAAGTTGTAAGCTCGCACATGTTTCGAATTTCGTAGAAATCAACGCTTATTCGAGTTTTGAGTACTTAAAATTTAAATTTTTGTGTTTGGTGATGATTGTTGGCAAAACTTTGTGATTTATGTACTTGGGGTTTATTTAACGTAAAAGCTAAATCATTTATGAATAATTTTATAAAAGTTGAAAGTCCGCAAATGTTTCGAATTTCGAAGAAATCGACGCTTATTCGATTTTTAAGTGCTTAAAATTGGTATTTTTGTGTTTGGCGATGATTATTGGCAAAACTGTATGTTTTATGTGTTTGGGGTTTATTTAAAATGAAAGCCCAATCATTTCTAAATAATTTTCTAGAAATTGGAAGTACGCAATTGTTTGGAATTTTGGAGAAATCAGCGCTTATTCGATTTTTGAGTGCTTAAAATTGGTATTTTTGTGTTTGGTGATTATTATTCGCAAAACTTTGTGATCTATGTGCTTGGGGTTTATTTAGCATGAAAGCTAAATCATTTCTGAATAATTTTATAAAAGTTGGAAGTCCGCACTTATTTCAAATTTCGAATAAATCAATGCTCATTCAATTTTTGAGTGCTAAAAATTGGAATTTTTGTGTTTGGTGATGATTATTGGCAAAACTATGTGATTTATGTACTTGGAATTTATTTAACATGAAAGCCCAATAATTTCTGAATAATTTTGTAAAAGTTGGAAATCCGCACCGAGCCATGTTCTGTTTAAAGAACCCCGGCGGGTGTCTCGGTCAGAAAATTGTTCCGTCCGAGTGAGGAATCGAAACCACTCGACTCGTGATGCAGCGGGCAGATGCTCATGCTCTACCCACTACACCATCGAGCTGCCACCCAATATATTTCTCTGTAGGTGTTCTGATGGGGAAACAATATTTAATCATAATATTCAGACTATAATTTTTATAATAAAATTTATTTGCAAATACGTTCTAAATGAACGAATGTATTATTGCATTAAAGCAATATTATATGTTTACATTGCCATACAATAAACCTCAAGGCAATAATAAATACAAATATGATCGAGAGATTTACGTAAAATAATGGTAAAATAACCATGCGATGTATTTTTTTATGCGTCCATGCGTTATTATTCACAATAAATATTTATTGCTCTTTATTATGATGAAAGGAACATTTTTATAGTGAAATAAGGAACCATATTATTAGAATAAATTTAGATGAGTCGGCGGCGCCCGGCGCATCCACCATTTCAGATCCTTGATATTTTATCATCATACTCTTACTCTGCAATAACCAGTTTAATTATCCTTATTTCTGGAGGACGAACAAAAACTAAATATAATTGTTTGTACACACCTAATCACATTCAAAATTTGTTATTATTCACATTAAATATTTATGGCTCTTTATTATGATGAAAGGAACATTTTTATAGTGAACTAAGGAACCATATTATTAGAATAAATTTAGATGAGTCGGCGGCGCCCGGCGCGTCCACCATTTCAGATCCATGATATTTTATCATCTTACTCCGCAATGACCAGTTTAATTATCCTTATTTCTGTAGGATGAACAAAAATTAAATATAATTGTTGGTACACACATAATCACATTCAAAATCAATCACTGCTTTACTGAATACTATTACGAGAATTCCGTGCTCATTTGCTAATGACAAGCAATTGTAAAATCGCGTATTTATGAACTAATCGGAAGATTCATCTCCGGATCCAAGTAACACGTTAAATTGTTTCAATATTACTATAAGAATACCATTTTTAGGAAGACACGTAAATTTGTATGATACATAATTGGACTAAAACGTTAATATTTTTTTATAATAAAACACTTTTACTTCGTTGGTATAACACAAATTTTATTTTATTGTTGATTAACATAAATTTTATGTTTTGTTAATGCCAAGTTGAGTTGCCGAAACTATAGTTAACAATAAAATAAAATTTGTGTTATACCAACAAAGTAAAAGTGTTTTATTATATTTACAACATGTATAACGAAGTAGAAGCCTCCAACATAAACAATATAATATTTTTAGGATAGAAACACCATTGAGGTTTGTTCCTTCAAGAGCTGGAAATCCTGCTTTCTAATACTATTTCAGAATTAAACTCGATTCGTTCAATAAAAACAACCATTACGTGCACAGATTTGATCAACCATTACAAAAAAAAAGCCACACATCAACGATAATTAAATTCCCAAATCGGAGACTCTCAAAACCAGGTTCGGTTCGTTATGTGGAAGCGACGCATTTTAATATAATACGTTTCAGAATGTATTAAAAGCGTTCCAATATTCATTAGCGAGCACCCGCAGGAATTCCATAGCCGAAGTTGTGTCTTTGTGAAAGTTTTTTTTTTTTTTGCATTTTTTTGCACTTCGGCATTAATAATTTGTATTAAGCGAACGCGTTTATGTACGTGTTTATATATAGGTGTGTACATGGCCCGGTATGTATACATAGGTGGCTGCAGACTAACGGGACAGGCGTGGCGCGCCAGGAACTCGAACCGCCCCCGCGAATCTAATACGACACACCCACCCCCGCTCTCTTAATTCACACTTGATCCGAGGAGGGGCGGCGGTGCACCTCGCCTGCGAGAAAATTTTCGAATAGCTCATTTCGAAATAGTCATTCACAGAGCAACACCTATCTATTTTTTTATGCGAAAAGTGAAGCTTTAAAAGCTCTCTCCTGATACAAGTTACGTCCATATTCGAAAAGCGAAGCGTAAAACATCTATCCTGATACAAGTTAGTTATAATATGTTCTAATATGTTATTTGCAACAAAAAAATAATAAAATTCATCTACGTTGGGTACGTTAAACGATAAAACCATAAAATGTCCTGATACAAGTCAGTTATAATCTGTTTTATTATGTTATTTGCAACAAAAAAAAAATCATTTACGCTACGTTAAACGATAAAACCATAAAATGTATTTTTTAGGGCAGAAAGACCTACAGTCGATAGCCCAGACAGTGAGTTACTAACTAACAATACAAATAAATTAAATACTAAACAATGTATTTTTTTATATCTAAAGCTGAATGAAGTATTATATGAACATACAGTAACTTTAATCAATCAGAAATGCATCTTTAGAATACATCCCGGCGCATTCACCATTTATCGCTCCTCGTTTACAGGCGTGCTCTAGACTTGATTTTCGTTTTATAAAACAGTTTTTCGTGTAAAGATAAAACAAAGAGACCACTTTCTTAGTTGATATTGCATGTTCTGGTGAGTGTTAATAATACAACATTTGAATAATAAAACAGGAGTTGAATTATTGTAATATTACACCTAATTTAGTAGTAGTAAATCTTTATTATCATGTTTATGTTACACTAAATTATTTTACCTACAGTAAATGTTATTTACGGTCTTTCTGCCCGCGATAAAGGGCTACCGACCATCGGTGCACCTAATTTATTTGTCCTTATTATCAGCATTTCATAATATAAATTAAAAATTAATAACAAATAGTCAATGGATATTATTACCATAAACGATGCTTCTCATACGAGAGAGGGAGATAATTTTGTTTCTTTTTAGTTATTATCTTACATTTAGTTTATTTTTGTTGTTGTTTTTAATACTACAATTTTTTGTTTTGTTTTTCCTTGTAAATGGATTTTCTGTTGGGAAATTAAATTAAATTTTTATTTATTTATTTATTTATTTAAAATATATACGGAAAACCCCTTTTAACAAAGAAAATACAATTTGTATGTTTGAGAAAAAAAAATACAAAATTCTACCGCCAAGGTTATTAAATCATATAAAGTATGTTAAAATGAATGCATTTTTCGAGACACTTTGGCAAATAACCTCAAGAGGCAATTGACCAGAAGTCTTTTAACCTTTTCACGCGATTTAATTTTTACTTTTATATCAACGCGCATGGTAATTTTAATTAATTATAAATAAATCTTCAAACTACACCCGTCGAATCCACCATTTATGAACCACCGCTTTCGGTGTTATCTTGATTATGTTGTTATAAAATCGAGTTTCTTGTAAGAATATATTTAAGAGAACACTTTGTTTATATTGCATTCATAAATATTGATGAAAACACATTAACTAATTGGTCTAATAATTTACATAACTGTCGTGATATTATTTTTTTTCTGGTGATTAGAATTGAAGCAAATATGAAACAATGTATTACTGGATGGAAGTTATAGAACAATAAAAAAAAACATTTTAAAATCATATACTGAAGGAAAAAAAAATGAAATTTCGACCATTTTCAAACCGCCTTAACTCGGTGTATTTTCAATCGATTTTGATGAATCTTTAAGGGCGAAAAACTTTAAAGTGCCTTCTTTAAAGTCATGCACGCTAAATTAAGCGTAATCCCTTCCCCCCCCCCTCTAGGGCCCCTGTGAAAAAAAAAGTTTTTTCTGGAAACCATGTCCAACTTTGACGATGTCTACGGAGTTGGAAAAATTTTGTCGCCTCAATCCACCATGAAGGCTTTAAAATTTGATCAATTCCCTTTGCATGACTCAAAGAACGAAGTTCCTACGACGATTTGGCACTAAGTTATGGGTGTTTTTTTGATTTTTAGATTTTTTTATTTATTAATGTTTATGACAAAAGTCTTATATAAGTCAAAGAGAAAAATAAACACACTATAAAAACCAACGTAACTATAAAATAAAACTAAAATCTGTGTACCTTCTAGGAAATACAATTATAAATTAACAATACATCTTTGAAAAAAAGTGCATTTTGAGGTTTTTTACACATAACTCAGTGACTTTTCAACCAAATTTGATGATTCTTTTAGAAAAAAAATCCCATTTTGGCTCTACTTTAAGGAAGTAAACTCAGATTAGAATAATCCTTTTTAGAACCCTTCGACCCCCGAACAAAAAAAAACACGTTTTTGGGCAAAAAACCCCCAACTTTGGCAACTTGTACCGAGTTGGAAAAATGTGTCAACTCCATTCAACAAAAGGGCATTGAAATGGGTTCAATTACCTGCGTAGGAATCAAATAACGAAGTTCCTACGACAATTTCGCACAAAGTTATGGATTACATCGTCAAAGTTGAAAATGGTTTCCTAAAAAAAATGTTTTTTTACTGGGGTGCTAGAGAGGGGCAGAAGGGATTACGGTTAACTTCGTATGCATGATATTAAAGAAGACACTTCAAAGTTTTTCGCCCTTAAATATTCATCAAAATCGTTTGAAAATACGCCGAGTTATGGCGGTTTGAAAATGATCGAAATTTCACGAATTTCAAGTGTTTCATTTTTTTTCCTCCAGTGTATATTGCGTCGGTGTTTTATTAAGTAAGCAATTTGCGATCTTAAGGAGCAAAATACAGTTATCTGTACATTTTGCAATTATTTATTACCTTCTCTGTTCGTTAGGAATTCATTAAAATTTGAAATTTCAATGAAAATGTACATTTTGAGGATACAACAATTTTTAGAAAGTGTCCGTGTATCTGTAAATTTATCTGCCTATGGATGCTGTGTCTCAAAAAATAATACACATTTTTAAATAAAACTTTTATAGGTAAATAACAATACATAAGAAAAAGAAAGGCACAAAAGATTTTGTTTAATAAAAACTTATTTGTAGAAACCCTGTCACAGGTTTAACCAGCTAGATTGTAGGATAAGGCCCATCCACTACCTAAGGATAAGGCCCACCCACCACTTAAGGAGAGGGTCCACCCACCGCCCAGTTAAATAGTAGTTTGTAGATTTTATTTCATGCAAACTAATTCGCAGAAACTCTGTCATGGGTTTAATTAGTTACATTGTAGGATAGGGCCCACCCATCAACTAAAGATAAAGCATACCCACTACATAGTTAAATTGTAGGATAGGATCAATATAACTATAAGCAAGTATTTCACTGGTGAATATAATACATAAGAAAAAGAAAGACACGAAGGTTTTTATTTATTTACAAACTTATTTGCTGAAAGCGTGTTATGGGTTTAACTAGTTAAATTATAGGATAGGGCCCACCCACCAACTAAGGATGAAGCCCACCCACTACATAATTAGATTTTAGGATAGGAACCAACCACTACCCTTTAACACATGATCTTGTTTCAGCGTATAAAATTCTTTATCAATTCTTTGGCAAAATTTAAAGCTTAGAAATTATTCAGGATTGAATCTAGAGCACCGGCGTGAGATGGGTGGGCTTTATCCCACAATCCAATCAATCAACTATAAGCAAGTATTTCACTGGTGAAAATTAATACATAGGAAAGAGAAAGACACGAAGGATTTTTTTTACTAACTTATTTGCTGAAAGCTACTAGTTAAATTGTAGGATAGGGCCCACCCACCAACTAAGGATAAAGCCCACCCATTACATAATTAGATTGTAGGATAGGATCCACCCACCACCTTTTAACACATGATTGTTTCAGCGTATAAAATTCTTTGGCAATTCTTTGGCAAAATTTCAAGCTTAGAAATAATTTAAAATTAAATGTAGACGTTCAGTTTGAATGGCACCGTTGGGAGATGGGTGGATTCTATCTCACAATCCAATAAGTCAGGTATAAACAAGTATTTTACCGATGAAAATTAATACATAAGAAAAATAAAGACATGAATGATTTATTTTTATTTGCAGAAATCCTGGCGTGCGTTCAACTGTTTGGATTGTAGGATAGGGCTCACCCACCACTCGGTAGGGCCCACCCACCACTCGGTAGGGCCCACCCACCACTCTTCGTATCACTTTCAACCCATAACACATGACATTGTTTCGCCGCATAAAATGCTGTGTCGATACTTTGGTAAAATTTAAAGCTTACAAATCATCAAAAACTGGATTTTTGAGGTTGAGTTGAGGTGGCACCGGCCAAATATTTGTCTTTCATAACGGCCAGAGTTAGTAACTAATAATAATATGATTATTTACGTTAATAATAATTAATAATTAATTAATACAAAAATTATAAAAATTTCGATTTTTTTTAGTCTTTACTTTTGTGATGTGCGACAAGCTACGAAAATTATGTTTCGATTTTTTTTCAAAATTTTGGCACACCGAGCTCAAAAGGTTCGCCATCACTGCTCTGGGATGAGTTTTGAGTGAATTTTAAAAGTTTCAAGACATCTGTTTTCCAATCGCCGAATTATTAACATTTTTGACACTTGTGTTCAATTGCGAATATTTCAAAAATTAGGGTGAAATATTTGCAACATTATATAAAATCACAATCGAACATGAATTTTGATTTAATTTGAAACCTGAGCGCCGTTTTTATCATTTTTTCCAGTCGACAAAATGATTACAAGATTTTACAACTTCGCGCTCTGTTGTGTTGTTTCGAAAATTGGGGCAAATTATTATGAGATTTTACAACTTTGTAAAATTGTTTCGAAAATTGGGGCTTGATTGTTTACAACTTTTTTAAAATTATAATCACAAATAAATTTAAACTATTTCAAATATAATCACTGAATAAAAACACTTACTATGTTTTTTACCACAATTTATTTGATGGTAAAAACATAGTAAGTGTTTTTATTCAGTGATTATATAATGAATTACCACGTTGTAACGGTCGCAACCATCACCATGATTATTTCAAATAGTTTATGTCGTATAAATACCTGTATATTTCCGCCTCTAGGTGTTGGTTTAAATTTTTATTACTAAAAAAGTTAGCAACATTTTACTTTAAACAGATAAACTGCAAAACCAAATCAGTAACAACTGATTCAATTTGACATGTAGCTAACCAACACATATACCTACGCAATGAAGTAATTTGAAGGCAAACTTGTCATTAATAAATAAACTATGATCAAATTAGAAATAATTTGTCAAGTAATTTATTCATAATTTCTTTATTATTTATAATTTTGCCTTGAAATTACTTCATTGAATAGATGTAAGTATTGGTTAGCTACATGTCAAATGTTACTGTTGTTACTTGATTGGCTCTGTATTTAATCTGTTTAAAGTACCCTATCTTATCGAATGCCTGAATAAATGGTAAAATCTGTGTGTTAAAACAAAAAATTCATAGAGGTGATTGTGTTGCATTATTTCACGATGAAACCCAATATCATTTAATTTTTGTTGAAATTGGGCGAGCGCCTGCGAAACCGACCGCACAGCAACGGCCGTTCAATTAAATTCGACCATCGACTAATACCAGGATAGGCCGCAACAATTGTCACGGTTCATCATCATAATTAATAATTTTGCAGCATAGGCAAACTTAACATTCAGCACGTCCCAGCGTGCAAGTTTATTAGTGCGGCTTGTCAATCACTCCCGAGCGATGTCACTCCCGAGTTCCGTGTCAGACTAATTGCATAATTAGATCGCCCCCGCGCGCACACACACACACACACACACACACACCCATGATGGATGCGATTAGAACAATTATAAACCCGATTGTCTCGTCTTGTGTCTCAAACTAGACAGATGTTTTAATTAAAATCAGCCATCCCTCGTCTCGGTGTCTCTTACGACTCTTTTTTTTTGTTTCATTACATTCGGGATCTCTAGACTAGCGTGCGTTGCATGTCGTTAGTTCCGATGCCCATGGGAAATATTTTTCTGGTAAATTGTTTGTGTACTTTTCTTTTTTAATTTTCACAAATACCACCGTTTTTGTCGTGACATGATAAACGGTAATTGTGTCCGTGGAATTTTCATAATTGGAATGCATTAATTTGTCTGCATGTGTTGTATAAATGGTGACACAATTTATTTGAACGTGTTACATCAGTTTGTATGGCGGGGGTTATTATTATGCCAATAAAATTAACATCGAATAATGTATTTCACCTTGAAAATTTAATCAGCTTTAATTTGTCTTTAGTTTAAACGGATGGATGTAAGGTCGTAGGTAAAGTATAGTGCATAACACGCGCGCGTGAAATTGCGTTGCCGCTTCGCTTGGGCGTAATTTGCTATTTACAACTCTAGTTATGTAATATAATATTTTATACTTTGCGTCTACAATCAAGTTATTACACCTCCCAAAACTGTATCGCAATAGCTCATTATTATTACGATACAAGCTTAAGTGCAATTTGTTTTTATTATTTGTTAACATGAAATTTTATATTTTGATCGTATCTTGCATGAATATGTATTTGAAAAATGATTGCAAAAATCTCATTTCTGTCTTTCATTTTGCCTTAAGAACACGATTTATACCCACCCATCATCCGACTTAATTGTCACGCACGGAAAACCGCATAAAACGAAATTGATTGTTTGTTTGCGTCTCTTTTTATAATCCATAAAAAAGGGCGTCGCTTGAATAATAGATGGGACCCACCCCGACGTTTATTAAACTACATGTAGATGCTCCCCCATCCCCGTTCCTCCAAGAGTGATACTTGGGCTCGCATTTTCTGCTTCGCATCAAATTTGGGCAATTCCTGTTTATGGATATGAAATTGATCGCATTATAAATCTATCATATACGCATTATCTTTTAACGGAATCACCCCCCGTCTGCGTATAAGAACACTCCGAAAGGCATAAATATAATAATGCGCGAGGCATTCGTGACAATAATGAACCCCCTAAAAAAAAGTTAAATTTATGTGAAGTATGTAGTAAAACGTACAACTCCAGAAATCTGCATGGTGTTACGCTATCATCCTCCAACTGAGGTATGAGGAGTGTGGCTAAGTAAAAAGATACGAATACTAGAATATCATTAATATTTTTATAGACTCGTCTCTATAAAAAGTTTCGTGCAATAATTGAGGACTTGTTGCATAATAGTATATTATTAAGTGAGTGAGAAAGTTGGCAATGGCCAACTTGTTCACGAGTTTAATACTATACTTTTTCACATCATATTAAATAATTACCTAAAAAAATTTCCGTTTGTATTAAATTATAACGAATATTTTTTCTATTTGGAAATTGCGGCAGTTCGCTGACAAAAAACGAATCGTAACCATAGTAACAACTAAACTGTTGGGCAATGAAACCTCTATCATTTTATTGGACGTCACCTGTTGGGCAATGAATTTGCTATCATTTAATTGGACGTCACCTGTGGAGAAAATGATTCGTCCGAATAATGGACAACTTTCTCAACCAAAAACGATTTAGCAACGTTTATATTATTTAATAAGATGCGAAAAATAGCTATTATATACACCACTACTGTAAATTCCCATTATTGTACAATTCGCGTAAAGACAGCTTAATACACGCGTACGTTACAGTCCGCTTGTAAATGAAACGCACGCGTGTGTTATCATTACACACGCGTGCGTTTCGTTTACGATTCGTCGATTGGTTAAGGCCTGCGCGTTGACACGTTATTATTATTTGCCACTTTTGACTTACTATATCACTTCTTCGTAAAATGCTTTTTACAACCCTTGTTATGTAATAAGCCAGGGGCGGCTCGTTATGTAGAGCCAAGGAGGCATGGCACTACCTCTAATTTCAAACGAAACAAGACTTTTTTTATTAATTCTAAAAACACTGATTTGTAATTTGAAATGTTAAAACGATGCCTACGAAAGTTTCATGAGTCGATAAAAACGCCAATGCATTTATTTAAGAATATATCTCTTGAATAAATGAGCAGATTTGAAAAATTCTTCCAGAATTGTGTTTTGTGTTGTTATCTTGAAAACCAGTGATGGGGTATTTTGATTTTTTTTGGAGGTTTATTAAGATTAATGTATTTTGAGTAAATTTGAAGAGTTTCAAGTATGTTACAGTTACTTTTGTATTTTTTTTTCACTCCGAAGAAGTGAAACTTAAAAAATCTTAAGGGCTATTCTCGGTTGGTTATCTTAAAAACTTGTGATGGGGTATTATGGCTTATTATGAACAATGTATTTTGAGTAAATTTGGAGAGTTTCAAGTGTGTTGGACTTGTTTTTATATTTTTTTTTTCACTCGGAAGAAGTGAAACCCAAAATCTTGAAAACCAGTGATGGGGTTTTTTGAGTTTTTTTTTTGAGGATTGTTAAGATTAGGGTATTTTGAGTAAATTTGCAAAATTTCAAATGTGTTGCAGTTGTTTTTATAATTTTTTTCACTCATGCAAATTAAAAAAAAATGCTGTTCTCGGTCGGTTATCTTGAAAAGTGATGGAGTTTTTTGAGTTTTTGGAAGGTTATTAAGATTATTATATTTTAAGTAAATTTAGACAGTTTCAAGTATTTTACGGCTGTTTATATATTTTTTTCGCGTCTACAAAAAATGATTATAATTTTTCATAAATTTACACGAAAAATCGTGAAAGCAATCGACGGAATGTATTTGAATTTTCTACCAAATCACTCTTAAATTAATATTAAGTGATTTAGCGAAGTTTCAAGTAGATGGCAATTATTTTTATATTTTTTTCGCGTCGGCGAATTTATTGCAATTTTTTTCTTAATTTTATCTGTGTTCACATTGAAATATTCTAAAATTTAGAAACAATGCATTTCTAATTTTTACGGAAATGTAGAATCACATGTGTTGTCAATTATTTTAGACAGTTTCAAGTGTGTTGGCCTTGTTTTTATATTTTTTTTTCACTCGGAAGAAGTGAAACTTAAAATCTTGAAAACCAGCGATGGGGTTTTTTGAGTTTTTTTTTTGAGGATTGTTAAGATTAGGGTATTTTGAGTAAATTTCCAAAATTTCAAGTGTGTTGCAGTTGTTTTTATAATTTTTTTTCACTCATGCAAATTAAAAAAAAAAGTGCTGTTCTCGGTCGGTTATCTTGAAAAGTGATGGAGTTTTTTGAGGTTTTGGAAGGTTATTAAGATTATTATATTTTAAGTAAATTTAGACAGTTTCAAGTATTTTACGGCTGTTTATATATTTTTTTCGCGTCTACAAAAAATGATTATAATTTTTCATAAAAATCATAAATTTACACGAAAAATCGTGAAAGCAATTGACGGAATGTATTTTAATTTTCTACCAAATCACTCTTGAATTAATATTAAGTGATTTAGCGAAGTTTCAAGTAGATGGCAATTATTTTTATATTTTTTTCGCGTCGGCGAATTTATTGCAATTTTTTTCTAAATTTTATCTGTGTTCACATTGAAATATTCTAAAATTTAGAAACAATCCATTTCTAATTTTTACGGAAATGTAGAATCACATGTGTTGTCAATTATTTTAGACAGTTTCAAGTGTGTTGGCCTTGTTTTTATGTTTTTTTTTCACTCGGAAGAAGTGAAACTTAAAATCTTGAAAACCAGCGATGGGGTTTTTTGAGTTTTTTTTTTGAGGATTGTTAAGATTAGGGTATTTTGAGTAAATTTCCAAAATTTCAAGTGTGTTGCAGTTGTTTTTATAATTTTTTTTCACTCATGCAAATTAAAAAAAAAGTGCTGTTCTCGGTCGGTTATCTTGAAAAGTGATGGAGTTTTTTGAGTTTTTGGAAGGGTATTAAGATTATTATATTTTAAGTAAATTTAGACAGTTTCAAGTATTTTACGGCTGTTTTTATATTTTTTTCGCGTCAACAAAAAATGATTATAATTTTTCATAAATTTACACGAAAAATCGCGAAAGCCATCGACGGAATGTATTTGAATTTTCTACCAAATCACTCTTGAATTAATATTAAGTGATTTAGCGAAGTTTCAAGTAGATGGCAATTATTTTTATATTTTTTTCGCGTCGGCGAATTTATTGCAATTTTTTTCTAAATTTTATCTGTGTTCACATTGAAATATTCTAAAATTTAGAAACAATGCATTTCTAATTTTTACGGAAATGTAGAATCACATGTGTTGTCAATTATTTTAGACAGTTTCAAGTGTGTTGGCCTTGTTTTTATGTTTTTTTTTCACTCGGAAGAAGTGAAACTTAAAATCTTGAAAACCAGCGATGGGGTTTTTTGAGTTTTTTTTTTGAGGATTGTTAAGATTAGGGTATTTTGAGTAAATTTCCAAAATTTCAAGTGTGTTGCAGTTGTTTTTATAATTTTTTTTCACTCATGCAAATTAAAAAAAAAAGTGCTGTTCTCGGTCGGTTATCTTGAAAAGTGATGGAGTTTTTTGAGGTTTTGGAAGGTTATTAAGATTATTATATTTTAAGTAAACTCAGAAAGTTTCAAGTATTTTACGGCTGTTTTTATATTTTTTTCGCGTCAACAAAAAATGATTATAATTTTTCATAAATTTACACGAAAAATCGCGAAAGCAATCGACGGAATGTATTTGAATTTTCTACCAAATCACTCTTGAATTAATATTAAGTGATTTAGCGAAGTTTCAAGTAGATGGCAATTATTTTTATATTTTTTTCGCGTCGGCGAATTTATTGCAATTTTTTTCTAAATTTTATCTGTGTTCACATTGAAATATTCTAAAATTTAGAAACAATCCATTTCTAATTTTTACGGAAATGTAGAATCACATGTGTTGTCAATTATTTTAGACAGTTTCAAGTGTGTTGGCCTTGTTTTTATGTTTTTTTTTTCACTCGGAAGAAGTGAAACTTAAAATCTTGAAAACCAGCGATGGGGTTTTTTGAGTTTTTTTTTTGAGGATTGTTAAGATTAGGGTATTTTGAGTAAATTTCCAAAATTTCAAGTGTGTTGCAGTTGTTTTTATAATTTTTTTTCACTCATGCAAATTAAAAAAAAAAGTGCTGTTCTCGGTCGGTTATCTTGAAAAGTGATGGAGTTTTTTGAGTTTTTGGAAGGTTATTAAGATTATTATATTTTAAGTAAACTTAGAAAGTTTCAAGTATTCTACGGCTGTTTTTATATTTATTTCGCGTCAACAAAAAATGATTAAAATTTTTCATAAATTTACACGAAAAATCGCAAAAGCAATCGACGGAATGTATTTGAATTTTCTACCAAATCACTCTTGAATTAATATTAAGTGATTTAGCGAAGTTTTAAGTGGATGGCAATTATTTTTATATTTTTTTCGCGTCGGCGAATTTATTGCAATTTTTTTCTAAATTTTATCTGTGTTCACATTGAAATATTCTAAAATTTATAAACAACGCATTTCTAATTTAAACGGAAATGTAGAATCACATGTGTTTTCAGTTGTTTTAGAAAGTTTCAAGTCGATGGCAATTGTTTTTATATTTTTTCCGCGTCGACGAATTTGTTGCAATTTTTTTTAAATTTCATCTCCGTTCACATTGAAATATTCTAAAATTTATAAACAATGCATTTCTAATTTTTACTGAAATGTAGAATCACATGTGTTGACAGTTGTTTTGGAAAGTTTCAAGTCGATGGCAATTGTTTTTATATTTTTTCCGCGTCGACGAATTTGTTGCAATTTTTTTTAAATTTCATCTCCGTTCACATTGAAATATTCTAAAATTTATAAACAGTGCATTTCTAATTTTTACTGAAATGTAGAATCACATGTGTTGATAGTTGTTGTAGAAAGTTTCAAGTCGATGGCAATTGTTTTTATATTTTTTCCGCGTCGGCAAATTTGTTGCAATTTTTTTTTAAATTTTATCTCCGTTCACATTGAAATATTCTAAAATTTATAAACAATGCATTTCTAATTTTTACGGAAATGTAGAATCACATGTGTTGATAGTTGTTGTAGAAAGTTTCAAGTCGATGGCAATTGTTTTTATATTTTTTCCGCGTCGGCGAATTTGTTACAATTTTTTTTTAAATTTTATCTCCGTTCACATTGAAATATTCTAAAATTTATAAACAATGCATTTCTAATTTTTACGGAAATGTAGAATCACATGTGTTGATAGTTGTTGTAGAAAGTTTCAAGTCGATGGCAATTGTTTTTATATTTTTTCCGCGTCGGCAAATTTGTTGCAATTTTTTTTTAAATTTTATCTCCGTTCACATTGAAATATTCTAAAATTTATAAACAATGCATTTCTAATTTTTACGGAAATGTAGAATCACATGTGTTGATAGTTGTTGTAGAAAGTTTCAAGTCGATGGCAATTGTTTTTATATTTTTTCCGCGTCGGCGAATTTGTTACAATTTTTTTTTAAATTTTATCTCCGTTCACATTGAAATATTCTAAAATTTATAAACAATGCATTTCTAATTTTTACGGAAATGTAGAATCACATGTGTTGATAGTTGTTGTAGAAAGTTTCAAGTCGATGGCAATTGTTTTTATATTTTTTCCGCGTCGGCGAATTTGTTACAATTTTTTTTTAAATTTTATCTCCGTTCACATTGAAATATTCTAAAATTTATAAACAATGCATTTCTAATTTTTACGGAAATGTAGAATCACATGTGTTGATAGTTGTTGTAGAAAGTTTCAAGTCGATGGCAATTGTTTTTATATTTTTTCCGCGTCGGCAAATTTGTTGCAATTTTTTTTTAAATTTTATCTCCGTTCACATTGAAATATTCTAAAATTTATAAACAATGCATTTCTAATTTTTACGGAAATGTAGAATCACATGTGTTGATAGTTGTTGTAGAAAGTTTCAAGTCGATGGCAATTGTTTTTATATTTTTTCCGCGTCGGCGAATTTGTTACAATTTTTTTTTAAATTTTATCTCCGTTCACATTGAAATATTCTAAAATTTATAAACAATGCATTTCTAATTTTTACGGAAATGTAGAATCACATGTGTTGATAGTTGTTGTAGAAAGTTTCAAGTCGATGGCAATTGTTTTTATATTTTTTCCGCGTCGGCGAATTTGTTACAATTTTTTTTTAAATTTTATCTCCGTTCACATTGAAATATTCTAAAATTTATAAACAATGCATTTCTAATTTTTACGGAAATGTAGAATCACATGTGTTGATAGTTGTTGTAGAAAGTTTCAAGTCGATGGCAATTGTTTTTATATTTTTTCCGCGTCGGCGAATTTGTTACAATTTTTTTTTAAATTTCATCTCCGTTCACATTGAAATATTCTAAAATTTATAAACAATGCATTTCTAATTTTTACTGAAATGTAGAATCACATGTGTTGACAGTTGTTTTGGAAAGTTTCAAGTCGATGGCAATTGTTTTTATATTTTTTCCGCGTCGACGAATTTGTTGCAATTTTTTTTAAATTTCATCTCCGTTCACATTGAAATATTCTAAAATTTATAAACAGTGCATTTCTAATTTTTACTGAAATGTAGAATCACATGTGTTGATAGTTGTTGTAGAAAGTTTCAAGTCGATGGCAATTGTTTTTATATTTTTTCCGCGTCGGCAAATTTGTTGCAATTTTTTTTTAAATTTTATCTCCGTTCACATTGAAATATTCTAAAATTTATAAACAATGCATTTCTAATTTTTACGGAAATGTAGAATCACATGTGTTGATAGTTGTTGTAGAAAGTTTCAAGTCGATGGCAATTGTTTTTATATTTTTTCCGCGTCGGCGAATTTGTTACAATTTTTTTTTAAATTTTATCTCCGTTCACATTGAAATATTCTAAAATTTATAAACAATGCATTTCTAATTTTTACGGAAATGTAGAATCACATGTGTTGATAGTTGTTGTAGAAAGTTTCAAGTCGATGGCAATTGTTTTTATATTTTTTCCGCGTCGGCGAATTTGTTACAATTTTTTTTTAAATTTTATCTCCGTTCACATTGAAATATTCTAAAATTTATAAACAATGCATTTCTAATTTTTACGGAAATGTAGAATCACATGTGTTGATAGTTGTTGTAGAAAGTTTCAAGTCGATGGCAATTGTTTTTATATTTTTTCCGCGTCGGCGAATTTGTTACAATTTTTTTTTAAATTTCATCTCCGTTCACATTGAAATATTCTAAAATTTATAAACAATGCATTTCTAATTTTTACTGAAATGTAGAATCACATGTGTTGACAGTTGTTTTGGAAAGTTTCAAGTCGATGGCAATTGTTTTTATATTTTTTCCGCGTCGACGAATTTGTTGCAATTTTTTTTAATTTCATCTCCGTTCACATTGAAATATTCTAAAATTTATAAACAATGCATTTCTAATTTTTACTGAAATGTAGAATCACATGTGTTGATAGTTGTTGTAGAAAGTTTCAAGTCGATGGCAATTGTTTTTATATTTTTTCCGCGTCGGCAAATTTGTTGCAATTTTTTTTTAAATTTTATCTCCGTTCACATTGAAATATTCTAAAATTTATAAACAATGCATTTCTAATTTTTACGGAAATGTAGAATCACATGTGTTGATAGTTGTTGTAGAAAGTTTCAAGTCGATGGCAATTGTTTTTATATTTTTTCCGCGTCGGCGAATTTGTTACAATTTTTTTTTAAATTTTATCTCCGTTCACATTGAAATATTCTAAAATTTATAAACAATGCATTTCTAATTTTTACGGAAATGTAGAATCACATGTGTTGATAGTTGTTGTAGAAAGTTTCAAGTCGATGGCAATTGTTTTTATATTTTTTCCGCGTCGGCGAATTTGTTACAATTTTTTTTTAAATTTTATCTCCGTTCACATTGAAATATTCTAAAATTTATAAACAATGCATTTCTAATTTTTACGGAAATGTAGAATCACATGTGTTGATAGTTGTTGTAGAAAGTTTCAAGTCGATGGCAATTGTTTTTATATTTTTTCCGCGTCGGCGAATTTGTTACAATTTTTTTTTAAATTTCATCTCCGTTCACATTGAAATATTCTAAAATTTATAAACAATGCATTTCTAATTTTTACTGAAATGTAGAATCACATGTGTTGACAGTTGTTTTGGAAAGTTTCAAGTCGATGGCAATTGTTTTTATATTTTTTCCGCGTCGACGAATTTGTTGCAATTTTTTTTAAATTTCATCTCCGTTCACATTGAAATATTCTAAAATTTATAAACAATGCATTTCTAATTTTTACTGAAATGTAGAATCACATGTGTTGATAGTTGTTGTAGAAAGTTTCAAGTCGATGGCAATTGTTTTTATATTTTTTCCGCGTCGGCAAATTTGTTGCAATTTTTTTTTAAATTTTATCTCCGTTCACATTGAAATATTCTAAAATTTATAAACAATGCATTTCTAATTTTTACGGAAATGTAGAATCACATGTGTTGATAGTTGTTGTAGAAAGTTTCAAGTCGATGGCAATTGTTTTTATATTTTTTCCGCGTCGGCGAATTTGTTACAATTTTTTTTTAAATTTTATCTCCGTTCACATTGAAATATTCTAAAATTTATAAACAATGCATTTCTAATTTTTACTGAAATGTAGAATCACATGTGTTGATAGTTGTTGTAGAAAGTTTCAAGTCGATGGCAATTGTTTTTATATTTTTTCCGCGTCGGCGAATTTGTTACAATTTTTTTTTAAATTTTATCTCCGTTCACATTGAAATATTCTAAAATTTATAAACAATGCATTTCTAATTTTTACTGAAATGAAGAATCACATGTGTTGACAGTTGTTTTAGAAAGTTTCAAGTCGATGGCAATTGTTTTTATATTTTTTCCGCGTCGGCGAATTTGTTACAATTTTTTTTTAAATTTTATCTCCGTTCACATTGAAATATTCTAAAATTTATAAACAATGCATTTCTAATTTTTACGGAAATGTAGAATCACATGTGTTGATAGTTGTTGTAGAAAGTTTCAAGTCGATGGCAATTGTTTTTATATTTTTTTCGCGTCGACGAATTTGTTGCAATTTTTTTTTAAATTTCATCTCCGTTCACATTGAAATATTCTAAAATTTATAAACAATGCATTTCTAATTTTTACGGAAATGTAGAATCACATGTATTGACAGTTGTTTTAGAAAGTTTTAAGTCGATGGCAATTGTTTTTATATTTTTTCCGCGTCGGCGAATTTGTTGCAATTTTTTTTAATTTCATCTCCGTTCACATTGAAATATTCTAAAATTTATAAACAATGCATTTCTAATTTTTACGGAAATGTAGAATCACATGTATTGACAGTTGTTTTAGAAAGTTTCAAGTCGATGGCAATTGTTTTTATATTTTTTCCGCGTGGACGAATTTGTTGCAATTTTTTTTTAATTTCATCTCCGTTCACATTGAAATATTCTAAAATTTATAAACAATGCATTTCTAATTTTTACTGAAATGTAGAATCACATGTGTTGACAGTTGTTTTGGAAAGTTTCAAGTCGATGGCAATTGTTTTTATATTTTTTCCGCGTCGACGAATTTGTTGCAATTTTTTTTTAAATTTCATCTCCGTTCACATTGAAATATTCTAAAATTTATAAACAATGCATTTCTAATTTTTACTGAAATGTAGAATCACATGTGTTGACAGTTGTTTTGGAAAGTTTCAAGTCGATGGCAATTGTTTTTATATTTTTTCCGCGTCGACGAATTTGTTGCAATTTTTTTTAAATTTCATCTCCGTTCACATTGAAATATTCTAAAATTTATAAACAATGCATTTCTAATTTTTACTGAAATGTAGAATCACATGTGTTGATAGTTGTTGTAGAAAGTTTCAAGTCGATGGCAATTGTTTTTATATTTTTTCCGCGTCGGCAAATTTGTTGCAATTTTTTTTAAATTTCATCTCCGTTTACATTGAAATATTCTAAAATTTAGGAACAATGCATTTCTAATTTTTACGGAAATGTAGAATCACATGTGCTGACAGCTGTTTTAGAAAGTTTCAAGTCGATGGCAATTGTTTTTATATTTTTTTTGGGTCGACGAATTTGTTGCATTTTTTTAAATTTCATCTCCGTTCACATTGAAATATTCTAAAATTTATAAACAATGCATTTCTAATTTTTATGGAAATGTAGAATCACATGTGTTGTCAGTTGTTTTGGAAAGTTTCAAGTCGATGGCAATTGTTTTTATATTTTTTCCGCGTCGACGAATTTGTTGCATTTTTTTTTTAAATTTCATCTCTGTTCATATTGAAATATTCTAAAATTTATAAACAATGCATATCTAATTTTTACGGAAATGTAGAATCGCATGTGTTATCAGTTGTCTTAGAAAGTTTCAAGTCGATGGCAATTGTTTTTATATTTTTTCCGCGTCGACGAATTTGTTGCATTTTTTTTTTAAATTTCATCTCCGTTCACATTGAAATATTCTAAAATTTATAAACAATGTATTTCTAATTTTTGTGAAAATGTAGAATCACATGTGTTGTCAGTTGTTTAGGAAAGTTTCAAGTCGATGGCAATTGTTTTTATATTTTTTTCGCGTCGACGAATTTGTTGCAATTTTTTTTTTAATTTCATCTCCGTTCACATTGAAATATTTTAAAATTTAGAAACAATGCATTTCTAATTTTTACTGAAATGTAGAATCACATGTGTTGTCAGTTGTTTTAGAAAGTTTCAAGTCGAAGGCAATTGTTTTTATATTTTTTTCGCTTCGACGAATTTGTTGCATTTTTTTTTAAATTTCATCTCCGTTCACATTGAAATATTCTAAAATTTATAAACAATGCATTTCTAATTTTTACGGAAATGTACCATCAAAATGTTCCACGAGGCGCCACTGTAATAAGCTATTACCATACCGTCTAAAGAATTAATGGATTAATCTGACAACTTGACCAGTCTGACACTGCCAATTACCACACTGACACCCTGACCAGTCACATGATTGTATGATACTGACGTTGGATAAGTACTATTGCAAATAATCCATCCGATGATAACTTATGTTTAGAATGATTGCATTGAAATATGTTGATGTAAAGCGGGCTGTCATTGAAGAAATTGAAAAATTGAGGTGCCTCCGAAACGTGCGGTCCCCAGCAGAAGCGGACATTAATAACGTCTGTCAGTTTGCGGTCAAAATGCTACTTTTGTATTCGGACGTGATTCGGTGTGCGGTCACCCGTGGGATCGAGCACCGATCATCCGGTTGAATTCCTTATCGGAATTACGAATCCCGTCCCGGTTCTCTCCTTCGTCTTTCTCTCGAGGTGCCGTCCTGTTTCCTAATTCATCCACGGGAAAAACCGGAAGGAAAGGAATCCACTCATGGTACATACATTTTGTATGACACCTTGTTTTCTTATTACGGCAGTGGTTTCTTCGTGCACTTCAATTTGGCAAAAGGGGGGCGCCCCCCCTGCCCCCCTCTCCATAGTTCTAACCGCCTGAATTATCCCGCGATCCGGAACGATCCGCACGGCCCGTTGTTGCCCCGGAATTTATTTGGCCCCGTCTTACTTTGCTTTAATATTTATGAAGAAAAATGTAAAGGAGCACCGGATACGGTTTGTCTCCTTTATGAAATTTTCCGGGGGCGTGAGTTCATCATTTATTCCGTATGGAAATTATAATCGGGACGGGAGGACGGGCCGGGGAAAATGGTTTAATGGCATTATTTTTCAAACCAAATTTGACGGAAAATATTTATTCTTATCAAATATTTATATTCTAATTGAAATCCTAAATTACAACCAAATTTAATGGAAAATATTTATTACGTTCTAATTAAAATTTTATTTTTTCGTATCCTAAATTATATTCGTTTTAACTATAAGGCAAGGAACCAAATTTGATGGAAAATATTTATTACGTTCTAATTAAAATTTTATCTTTTCGTATCCTAAATTACATCCGCTTTAATTATGAGACAAGGGGCGTCGATATAAATAATGAACCAAAAATACGTAGAAAGCATTTTTTCTAAATTTCAGCCTCTAACAGCTCCCCTGGACGTATCGGTAAAAAAAAAATTAAAACACAATCACAATACTTTCCAATACGCAATACGGCTTCTCCGTGCAAAATACGGGAAAGAGATCTTTCGTATCTTCCTTTATCTTGTGTAATAATTTTCCAGTGAAATACTTGTTAATATTTATTTGGTTGGTGCCATCTTAAGGGGTAACACCACTCTAGCGGCCGAAAAACAAGACTAACTTTGACTATTTATTTTGGGAGCATGGAAAAAGGAATGAAAAATTCTAAATGATTGTAATCTTTTTATCGACTCAAAAAAAATTGCCATCTGCTTGAAACTTTTCAAATTTACTCAAAACTCACCGTAGATTGTAATTTTGTAAAACGTTGCTAACACGCTTCCCTAATTTTTAACATAATACCACTTAACCAGAGCACTATGTTTCAAAAAACTTATAATAATTTTGGCGATTTTAAAAAATATACCACGAAACTTCCAAAATTTACACACATTTAATTCGGGATCATGATTGTGTGAACAGAGCTCAAACTTTAAAAATAAAAAATATTTCGTCGATTAAAGAAAAACATAACATTTACCATTGGCTTGAAACTTTCCAAAATCGTTCAGAATTTATTCTAGATCATAATTTTGCAAAAAGTTGCAAACACGCAGACTTAATTTTTTAGAATAATCCCGCTTGAAGAGAACGGAAACTTAAAAAAAAAATGTAATATTTTCATCGACTTGAAAAAAATATAAAAACAATTGCCATCGGCTTGAAACTTTCCAAAATCATTCAGAATTTATTCTACATCATAATTTCGTAAAAAGTTGCAAACACCCAGACTCATTTTTTTCGGATAATCCCGCTTGAAGAGAACGGAAAATTTAAAAAAATTGTAATATTTTCATCGACTTGAGAAAAATATAATAACAATTGCCATCGGCTTGAAACTTTCCAAAATCACTCAGAATTTATTCTAAACCATAATTTTACAGAAAGTAGCAAACACCCAGACTCAATTTCTAAGGATAATCCCGCTTGAAGAGAACGGAGAATTTAAAAAAATTGTAATATTTTCATTGACTTGAAAAAAATATAAAAACAACTGCCATCGGCTTGAAACTTTTCAAAATTACTCAGAATTTATTTTAAATCATAATTTTGCAAGAAGTAGTAAACACCCAGACTCATTTTTTATGATAATCCCGCTTGAAGAGAACGGAGAATTTAAAAAAATTGTAATATTTTCATCGACTTGAAAAAAATATAAAAACAATTGCCATCGGCTTGAAACTTTTCAAAATCACTCAGAATTTATTTTAAATCATAATTTTGCAAAAAGTAGCAAACACCCAGACTCAATTTTTTAGGATAATCCCACTTGAAAAGAACAGGAAATTCAAAAAAATTGTAATATTTTCATCGACTTGAGAAAAATATAAAAACAATTGCCATCGGTTTAAAACTTTCCAGAATTTATTCTAAATCATAATTTTGCAAGAAGTAGCAAACACCCAGACTCATTTTTTTAGGATAATCCCGCTTGAAGAGAGCGGAAAATTTGAAAAAATTGTAATATTTTCATCGGCTTGAAAAAAATATAAAAACAATTGCCATCGGCTTGAAACTTTTCATATTTACTCAAAACTCATCCTAGATTGTAATTTTGTAAAACTTTGCTACCACACCTCCCTAATTTTTAAGAAAATTCCACTTAAATAGAGCGCTACGTTTAAAAAAAATATAATGATTTTGGTGATTTGAAAAAAATTAAAAACGTCATAAAACTTCTAAAATTTATTTAAAATTAATTCGAGATCACATTTGTGTGAAAAGTTGCAAACAGTCCATCCTTAATTTTTAAGATAATCTTACCTTAAACAGAGCGCAAAATTAAAAAAAAATGTAATTATTTGGGCGATTAAAAAAAAATTATAAAAACGTTTACCATCGGCTTGAAACTTTACAAAATTATTCAGAATTTATTCTACATCATAATTTTGTAAAAAGTTGCAAACACCCGAACTCAAATTCTTAGGATAATCCCGCTTGAAGAGAACGGAAACTTTAAAAAAATTGTAATATTTTCATCGACTTGAGAAAAATATAAAAACAACTGCCATCGGCTTGAAACTTTCCAAAATTACTCAGAATTTATTCTAAATCATAATTTTGCAAAAAGTAGCAAACACCCAGACTCAATTTCTAAGGATAATCCCGCTTGAAGAGAGCGGATAATTTGAAAAAATTGTAATATTTTCATCGGCTTGAAAAAAATATAAAAAACAGTTGCCATCGGCTTGAAACTTTCCAAAATCACTCAGAATTTATTCTAAATCATAATTTTGCAAAAAGTAGCAAACACCCAGACTCAATTTCTAATGATAATCCCGCTTGAAGAGAGCGGAAAATTTAAAAAAATTGTAATATTTTCATCGGCTTGAAAAAAATATAAAAACAGTTGCCATCGGCTTGAAACTTTCCAAAATCACTCAGAATTTATTCTAAATCATAATTTTATAAAAAGTAGCAAACACCCAGACTCAATTTTTAGGATAATGTTACCTCAAACAGAACGCAAAGTTTTTACAAAATGTAATTATTTCGGCGATTAAAGAAAAATATAAAAACATTTACGATCGGCTTGAAACTTTCTAAAATCACTTAGAATTTATTCTAAATCATAATTTTGCAAAAAGTAGCAAACACCCAGACTCATTTTTTTAGGATAATCCCGCTTGAAGAGAAGGGAACATTTTTAAGAATTGTAATATTTTCGTCGACTTGAGAAAAATATTAAAACAATTGCCATCGGCTTGAAACTTTCCAAAATCCCTCAGAATTTATTCTAAATCATAATATTGCAAAAAGTAGCAAACACCCAGACTCAATTTTTTAGAATAATCCTACTTGAAGAGAACGGGAAATTCTAAAAAAATGTAATCTTTTCGTCGACTTGAGAAAAATGTAAAAACAATTGCAATCGGCTTGAAACTCTTCAAATTTACTCAAAAATCACCCTAGATTGTAATTTTGTAAAACTTTGCTAACACGCTTCCCTATTTTTAAGATAATCTCACTTTAACAGAGCGCTATACGTTTCAATAAATTGTAATGATTTTGGCGCTTGGAAAAAAATATAAAAACAAATGCCACCATCATAAAACTTTCAAAATGAACTCAAAATTCATTCTAGATCATAATTTTGTGTAAAGTTGCAAACATCTCTTCTTAATTTTTGTGATAATCTCACTTGGAAATGACGCGAAAATGTAAAAAAATTGTGATCTAGCTTTCTCACATTTTTATCGTATAATAGATTACTATTTTAGCTAGTTGATGCTGTGTTATGCTAAGCAAATAAATTAGGCGTTAAATTTTCATATGTATGCAAGTCGAAATTTCAGCCATTTCACTGAGAATCCGCGTTGGGAATCATTAAAACTTTAAGAATGTTAATTTTTTTTGCATTCCCCTGATACTCAGAGAAACGGAGGGTCGGTCAAATCTCACTCACATATACATACGACAGCGGCGGGTATTACGCGAGCTTCTTTCCGAATGCAAACACCCCCATTGTCAACGTTATTACGGGGAAGGTGCATCCCGCGAGACGACCGCGGCTTCGAGTGGTGTAATTAAAAATTAAAACTTCATTCTTTCCAGGTACCCACCCGTTGACGTTCCGCGACTTTGCATTTGAGTTGGCAATTGTTAAACTTTGACTTAATCCCGTATTCTGTTTAAACCGCGCGCCGTAGCAATCAACTCGGGCCCGCTACCTGTGGGGATTCGGGCCTGGATGGTATTCACGGTTACATTTTTAAAGCGGGCGGTTTAAGTGAATTCCGACGCGGGGCCCGAATTGGAATTGGTATTGGCGTCGGCGTCCCGACGCCCCTCCTCTAATAATAATTCCTCGCGTGTGTGTTTCCGTCCGTTTTGCAGTTAAGCCCGTCCGAAAGTTTTGTTGCTGCGAGAGGGCCCTGGCAGGTCAGGTCCGGCGTCGATGATTTATGAAAAATATTACGGACAAGCGGGCAGGGGTGTGTGTGTGTATGTGTGCACGACCTGCAAGAAAAATAAATTCCTCCGGTTCCCGCGGGGCCGGGCTGACCAATGGTTACGGCACTGGCAAATGCCATCAGGGATTACAACTCAGAAACTACTTCCCCTGCATTGCGAATACGTATATTCCATTTTTAAATTGTCATGGCCGCATTTTCCGGATGCTATTTTATCATGTATCCGGGATGATGGATATATTTTGCTCAAACTATCAAATGTATGTAGACTCAAGTCTGATTAAATTGTCGAGATGTTAGTAGCACTGGCGTACTCGGAATTTAATTTGGGGGTATTATATTTTCGTGGAAATTCATCAGATGAATCCAAATATTGACAAGCTTGACTGACAGCGGAAGAACAATTGCTTTTTGTTTTGGTAATTCCAAGGCGGTGCTGATTTTTGTCTAAGTGCAAGAATTACATTTTTAAGAAGTAAAAACTGAACACTGAATAAAACACTTACTATGTTTTTTACCACAATTTATAAATTGTTATAAATTGTGGTGTTTTATTCAGTGTTTCTATAATGAATTACCACTTAGTAACGGTCGTAACCATCACCATGATTAAAAACTGAACCTTAAAAACCAGAAAGACATTTGAAAATGATATTGCCTTAGGTGACAAAATATTTAAATTCTGCTTTTTTATGGCTTTGGCGATTAGTCGTTCAACCACTAACGGAATTCTAGGTATATATTTTAGATAAATTCAAAAATGAATAATGTCAGATGACTGCAACGATCGAGCGGCCAGAAAAATGTTGAATCGAACTCACTCGACTCGTGATGCAGCAGGCAGATACTCGCGCTTTATCCACTACACCGAAAATGCAATCTACTTTCATTTAAGATTTAAACTTTCACATAGTGAAAGAAATAAAAAAAAACTGTTTTGAATTCGTTATAATCTAAAATTAGTACATTGCTGCGAGGAAAATAATTGAGTCCGTATACAAGAATATTCGATGTGTGTGTGTGTGTTGATTATCGGAAATAAGCCGTCGTCATTGGCGGAGGCAGCGAAAGAGCCCTGTATAGCAATTATCGGGGTCCGTCCGGCATCATAGAAGATCTGATAGCCACCGGTAGCTCGCAATCCGAACTCAATTTGATTTCCAGAGTCTTATATCCCGTGGGATTCTAATCTGGTCTAAGCTCGACCTGCAAGTGGCCACGATATGATGCGGCGAGTTAGCGGCAGCAAAACTCAATATTCAGCCGGCCGGAAACCTTATTAAGGCTGCCACTCAGACGGAACCGAACATGTCATGTCTCTGTACGTTGTTGGTGCTCCTGCTGCTGCTGCCGTGTCCGCTTGGCCGTATGCAGATGGCCAAGAACGACGCCGACGCCGGACGCCGCCGCCGCCGCCGCAATTAAGGACGTCGCTATTGCCCGTTGACACACCTCTCCCCTCGCAGCTAGAGTGGTCGCAAAATGTACAAATAAAACAATTCTTTATTCAAATCACACAGACCAATCTCTGATAACGTGTGAATATATTAACTTACAATTTCTCCACATTATAAAATTAAAAGATTTTCGTGAATACTTTTAGGAAATTTTGTTCAATTACCTAGAGCTCAAAAAAATATAAAAACAATTACCACAAACGTGAAAATTTACAGATTTACTCAAAATCAATTCTACCATAAGATTCCTCAAAAATCCGATGACTTTCCTTCACCGGATTTCAAAATAATTGCACGTGAACAAAAATTGTTGAAATTCCTAAGTTGTTCAATTGCCTAGGGCTCAAAAAATATATAAAAACAATTACCACAAGCGTGAAAGTGTACAGATTTACTCAAAATCAAATCTACCAAAAGATTCCTACAAAATCCGAAGACTTTCCTTAACCGGATTTCAAAATAATTGCACAAGAAGACGAAATTGTTGAAATTCGGAAGTTGTTCAATTGCCTAGAGCTCAAGAAAATATTTAAAAACAATTGCCACGGACGTGAAAATTTACAGATTTACTCAAAATCAATTCTACTACAAGATGCCTTAAAAATCCGAAGATGTTCCTTCTCCAGATTTCAAAATAATTGCACGTCAGCAAAAAAATTGTTGAAATTTTGAAGTTGTTCAATTGCCTAGGGCTCAAAAAATATAAAAACAATTGCCACAAGCATGAAAATTTACAGATTTACTCAAAATTAATTCTAATACAAGATTCTTCAACAATCTGAAGACTTTCCTTCACTAGATTTTAAAATAATTGCACGAGAAGACAAATTGTTGAAATTCTAAAGTTGTTCAATTGCCTAAGGCTCAAAAAAATATAAAAACAATTGCGACAAGCGTGAAAATTTACAGATTTACTCAAAAGTAATTCTACCACAAGATTCTTTAACAATCTGAAAACTTTCCTTCAACAGATTTCAAAATAATTCCACGTGAACAAAAATTTGTTAAAATTTTGAAGTTGTTCAATTGCTTGAGGCTCAAAAAAATATAAAAACAATTGCCACAAGCGTGAAAATTTACAGATTTACTTTAAATCAATTCTATTATAAGATTCCTTAAAAATCAGAAGTCTTTCCTTCACCGGATTTCAAAATAATTGCACGTGAACAAAAAATTGTTGAACTTCTGAAGTTGTTCAATTGCCTAGGTCTCAAAAAAATATAAAAACAATTGCTACAAGCATGAAAATTTACAGATTTACTCAAAATTAATTCTACCAAAAGATTCTTTAAGAATCTCTAGACTTTCCTTCACTAGATTTCAAAATAATTGCACGTGAACAAAAAATTGTTGAAATTTTGAAGTTGTTCAATTGCTTGAGGCTCAAAAAAATATAAAAACAATTGCCACAAGCGTGAAAATGTATGGATTTACTCAAAATCAATTCTACCACAAGATTCCTTAAAAATCCGAAGACTTTTCTTCACTAGACTTCAAAATAATTACACGAGAACACAAATTTTTCATTTTCGGTAGTTGTTAAAGAGTCTAGAGGTCAAAAAAAATCTGGAAACAATTGCCACAAATGTGAAAATTTACAGATTTACTCAAAATCCATTCTACTTCAAGATTCCTTAAAAATCCGAAGACGTTCCTTCTTCAGATTTAAAAATAATTTCACGTGAACAAAAATTGTTGAAATTCTGAAGTTGTTCAATTGCTGAAAAAAATATAAAAACAATTTCCACAAGCTTGAAAATTTACAGATTTACTCAAAATAAATTCTACCACAAGATTCCTTAAAAATCTGGAAACTTTCCTGTACTGGATTTCAAAATAATTGCACGTGACCAAAAATTGTTGAAATTCTAAAGTTGTTCAATTGCCCAGGGCTCAAAAAAATCTAAAAACAATTGCCAGAAGCATGAAAATTTACAGATTTACTCAAAGAAATTCTACCACAAGATTCTTTACCAATTTTAAGATTTTCCTTTACTAGATTTCAAAATAATTGCACGTGAACAAAAATTGTTGAAATTGTGAAGTTGTTCAATTGCCCAGGACTCAAAAAAATATAAAAACAATTACCACAAGGGTGAAAGTGTACAGATTTACTCAAAATAAAATCCACCACAAGATTCCTTAAAAATCCGAAGACTTTCCTTCACCAAATTTCAAAATAATAGCACGAGAAAACAAATTGTTGAAATTCTGAAGTTTTTCAATTGCCTAAGGCTTAAAGAAATATAAAAACAATTGCAATAAGCGTGAAAATTTACAGATTTACTCAAAATCATTTCTACCACAAGATTCCTTAAAAATCCGAAGACATTCCTTCTATATATAACTATAGTATAACTGCAATAGTTTATACTATCACTTTATTTTTTCTTATGACGTATTCAATTTGCGGCTTTACTTGACATAAGGTTAATTATTGTTATGTTATGTTTGTATCATGTATGGTCCCTTTTTTGAATAAAGCATTTATTTATTTATTTATTTATTCCCCAGATTTCAAAATAATTGCAAGTGAACAAAAATTGTTAAAATTTTGAAATTGTTTAATTGCCAAGGCTAAAAAAAATATAAAAACAATTGCGGTAAGCGTAAAAAATTACAGATTTACTCAAAATTAAATCTACCACAAGATTCCTTAAAAATCCGAATTCTATCCTTCACCGGTTTTCAAAATAATTGCACGTGAACAAAAATTGTTGAAATTCTGAAGTTGTTCAATGGCCTAAGGCTCAAAAAAATATAAAAACAATTGCCACAGACGTGAAAATTTACAGATTTACTCAGAATCATTTCTACCACAAGATTCCTCAAAAATCCGAAGACTTTCCTTCACCGGATTTCAAAATAATTGCACGAGAAGACAAATTGTTGAAATTCTAAAGTTGTTCAACTGTCTAAGGCTCAAAAAAATATAAAAACAATTACCACAAACGTAAAAATGTACAGATTTACTCAAAATCAATTCTACTGCAAGATTCCTTAAAAACCTGAAGTCTTTCCTTTTTTAGATTTTAAAATAATTCGACGTAAACAAAAATTGTTGAAATTTTGAAGTTGTTCAATTGCCCAGGCCTCAAAGAAATATAAAAACCATTGCCACAAGTGTGAAAATTTACAGATTTACTTAAAAATAATTCTACTACAAGATTCCTTAAAAATCCGAAGACTATCCTTCACCGGTTTTCAAAATAATTGCACGAGAAAACAAATTGTTAAAATTCTGAAGTTGTTCAACTGCCTAGAGCTCAAAAAAATATAAAAACAATTACCACAAGTGTGAAAATTTGCAGATTTACTCAAAATTAATTCTACCACAAGATTATTTAAAACTCCTAAGCCTTTCCTCCATCATATTTCAAAATAATTGCATGTGAACAAAAATTGTTAAAATTTTGAAGTTGTTCAATTATCCAGAGCTCAAAAAAATATCTAACCAATTGCCACACGCGTGAAAAATTACAGATTTATTCAAAATCAAATCTACCATAAGATTTCTTAAAAATCCAAAGAGTTTCCTTCACCGGATATCAAAATAATTGCACGAGAAGACAAATTGTTGAAATTATAAAGTTGTTCAACTGCCTAAGGCTTAAAAAAATATAAAAACAATTGCGATAAGCGTGAAAATTTACAGATTTACTCAAAATCATTTCTACCACAAGATTCCTCAAAAATCCGAAGACTTTCCTTCCCCAGATTTCAAAATAATTGCACGTGAACAAGAATTGTTGAAATTCTGAAGTTTTGCAATTGCCAAGAGCTCAAAAAATATATAAAAACAATTGCCACAAGCGTGAAAATTTGCGAATTTACGCAAAATCAAATCCACCATAAGATTCCTTAAAAATCCGAAAACTTTCCTTCAAGAGGGTTGAGGGTTTAAACTTGAAAAGTACATTTTTTAATTCAAAATTGTTTTCAAAAGTTATGACTATGTTCCAACACCGTTTACAAAGGCTGTACTCATGCACTTACTTATGGAAAAAGATAGCTATAAATATATTTACAAAACAACAAATTTGTAATAAAAATAGTTGGATAAAAAAATAAGATTTCAGAATATAATGAATAATTAAAGGAGTTTGCATAATTGATGTATACAGATAAAATAAGTTGCACAGTGATGATTCCAAGCAAACGTAATTTTGTCTGCTCGGTTTGGTTGTAATATTTAAGAAAATCCTATTTTTTTTTTAAGTTTTGCTTAAATACAAATATCACAGAGTTAGGCGAAATTACTATTTTTTGTAAGTTGACTCGCTGAAGAGTCGACTCTTAACTCTCTTGGAACATGAAAAAGTATATTGCAGTTTACACTGAAAATGGTGCAAAAAATTGAAATTTCATGACTCTAAATGGGCCAAGACATAGGAGTCACTTGACTATCGACTCATTTGGGTTGAGTTACCCTCCTCTAATTCAAACACACACAGCCAAGGAGGAAAACTCGCCCAGCCGAAAACTTTATACTTTATATACTTTGATCAATGGATCTTTGCGTGCATACCAAAGATAGTCGAACCTAGTTCCTACAATATTTTCATGATTTTGCTCTCTCCGCGATAAGTTAAATTAGACGCAATCATGCGTGAACGTATGTCGTCCAAGTCTTCGGTAATGACGCACACGCAAAGATCCATTGATCAAACTATACACACACACGCGCACAGATAAATGCAATCTTAAATTCCCATCCATTTAAAGTTTTATTGATTTAATAATTAATCCACCCTACAAACGGTACCTTTCTGATTAGACACGAACTTACACTTAAAGTACAAGTAAACCCTTTCTCAACACATCCAGTTGACATATTTAGGATTAGGTTGGAACTTTTAGAATAGTTTCTCACAAGACTAGAATATGCAGATATCCCGAACTGGATAATTAGTACATGATCTAATTATGTTGTATAATATGCAGGGTGCATGCGGGTAGACGGGTGACATTTTTTAAAATTGAGGGAAATGTTTTTTTTAAACACAATTCCTAAATTAACTGTTTAATTGATTCAGTTTTGCCCTAAGGTATTTATCGTCCTTTTTATTTTAGGTGTGTGGAGTGAGATGGAATTGGAGAAAAAATATTTCTGAGAAGAATAAAAAAGAAAGAACAACAGTCGCATTAAAATTAACGCCGATCCATTGTCGGCAATGTACACCCCCTAAACCTAAAGCGCAAGAACATATTCTTCAGCCCGTAGAACACCACCAGACATCATTCAAAGGGCCGTAAAGAACAATAAAAACGCCGTGTGTATTATTAATGCGCACTCTCCTGTGTAGGTAATTTTAAGGGCCCATAAAACAATAATAAAATATGGTCCCTGATTTGGCGTGATTAAAAAAGCCGGAGCCCCGCCAGGATAAAAAATAATTCTTTATTCCCGCCTGTCCCGGAGGAGCTTGTACCCCTCGGTGTTTCACTTAATAAGTGCATCCGCCGAGGGTCGATGGGGTGGAATGGGGGCCTCCTTCTCGTCCTCGTCGGCTTCACTGGATGGCGTTGAATTATCTTGGCCTGAACACTTCCAATATTTCATTTAAATGTTAAATTTATCTACGTAAAGTATATTAACCCTTAGCGAACGAATGCCGCTGTATACCGGCGCATCCACCAAAAGATTAATTCACAAATAAGCTTAAGATTATTATAAACTAGCTCGTTAACTAAGGGTTAATTATACACTTTCCTCTTTCTAGTAATAAAGCAATTGATTTGTTAAAATTTCTTTGATCTACTAGTGATTGTTCTATAAAAATGCGCTCGTTCGTTAAGGGTTAATTTACATACATGCCATTTTTATATTCTATTTTATGTATTATTGCATGCAATTATGAATTTTTCTTTGAAAGAAGAAAAAGTGCAAAAGTTTTTTTAAGAATATCTACATATTAGCTTATAGAAAAGCATTTTGCTAGAAATATATGGTAAACCATCCCATACTTTCTATCACTAGACTTAAGCTTGAACATTAAAAAAAATTGTATCAGGCACATATTGTTCATTAAGGGACTGTAGTTCAAGATGGTTTGCTTCATTGAAAATTGTGTAATTATTTGATTGAAATACTTTTTAATAATGCACTTATATATTTTTATTTTTGTGTATTTTTATAACTCATCCAATACTGTTTATTTTATTTATATGTAAATATTGTGTACAGTCCATGGATTAAAGACATATAATAAAGGGTGTAGTATTTAATTACTTTACGATACATGAAATAAATTAATGACTCATATCAGCATGCAATTTTTTTCATGAATATCTAAAAAAAAAAAATACACATAAATTACCTCTTCTCACGTACATAATCAATTTCAACCCTTTTTTAATTAATAAAAAAAAACTTAGATACGCGATATGCAAATACGGCTTATTAACTCTTTCAGCGAATTAAAGGCGTGCACGGGCGCACCGCATCGCTAATTTAAAAAAAAAACACACAACAGTTGCGTGCCTGAAAGAGTTAACACTGTTTAATCGGCGGGGGATGAGAACCGACCAACCCCCTTTTATAAATAATTAACACCAGTTAATGGCGGATAGGGATCTAACGCCGTATTAACATATCAGTACTTGTGGAAAAACACACTTCCTGATTAACTGCTGGTTAGGTGGTGGCACGCGATTTTCCCACCTGCTTAAGAGGCGGTTATTTTCAATTAGGTAATTGGATCGTGAAAGTATCTATTAATTACATTTCCGCGGGGTATAAATCATCTTTCAATGGTAATAAATGAGATATGGTTTTTCACGGTGTGCGTGTATCTTTTACTATGAGTGATGAGAAAATAATAATAATAATAATAATCGTCTTTATTGCCTATATTTTAGACCAAAATCTAAGAACAAACCTTCACTATAGTTGGCTATAAAACGCAGCTTGTAGCCATATCGAAGTCGTCTTCTTTCGGAGTGTTTCGAAAAATACAAAACAAATGCCATCGACGTGAAATTTTTCAAATTAACTCAAAGTAAATGTTGCTTTATAAATCAATCAAAATCTCGAAACCTTCAGTCACTAGATTTTGAAATAATCACACGAGAACACACCTTGTAGTTTTGCTGATGTTTGCTGACTGTCCGATGGTTTAAAAAAATATAGAAACAAATGCCAAAAACTTACAACTCTCCCAATTTACTCAAAATTAAATCAGCTTATGGTTAAGTCAAAATTTGTAAATACCCCTACACTAAGTTTCGAGATAATCGCACAAAAACGCGGTTGAGTGCTATTCTGAAATTGTGCATGTTCCCGACAGAATGTAAAAATGCCACAAACTTGAAACTTTCTAAATTTACTTAAAATTTATTCTACTGTATGATTACGTAAAAATTAGAAGATACCCCTTCACTAGATTACGCGATAATTGCTTGAAAAGAGAGTTTAGTGCGATTTTTAAGTTATAATTTTTCCGAACGATTGAAAAAAATATAAAAACAAATGCCACAAACTTGAAACTTTCTAAATTTACTCAAAATTCATTTCACTGTATGATTAAGTAAAAATTAGAAAATACCCCTTCACTAGATTACGCGATAATTGCTTGAAAAGAGAGTTTAGTGCGATTTTTAAGTTATAATTTTCCGAACGTTTGAAAAAAATATAAAAACAATTGCCAGAAACTTGAAACTTTCCAAATTTACTTAAAATTTATTTTACTGTATGATTACGTAAAAATTAGAAAATACCCCTCCACTAGATTACGCGATAGTTGCTTGAAAAGAGAGTTTAGTGCGATTTTTAAGTTATAATTTTTCCGAACGATTGAAAATAATATAAAAACATATGTCACAAACTTGAAACTTTCTAAATTTACTTAAAATTCATTTTACTGTATGATTAAGTAAAAATTAGAAAATACCCCTTCACTAGATTACGCGATAATTGCTTGAAAGGAGAATTTAGTGCGATTTTTAGGTTATAATTTTTCTGAACGATTGAAAAAAATATAAAAACAAATGCCACAAACTTGAAACTTTCTAAATTTACTTAAAATTCATTTTACTATGCGATTAGGTAAATATTAAAAAAATACCCCTTCACCAAAATCTGAGATAATCGAGAAATTATCAATCAAGGACTTTGTTCCAACGTTTTAAAAATCCACTTTATCCACTTGCAAAACTGCGGATTCGGCTATTTTAAATGCACATTTTTATAAGGCGAAAAAAATTAATTTTTTCACATGTGAAAATTGTCAATGAATAAAATTTTATGAAAAACTATTTATTCATCGACGAAATTTAGAAAAATAGCATACTTCGTAATTTGTTTGCGATGCGTCAAAGTCGCCCTTTTCTGACGGTTGTAGAAATAAGTAATTTTTATGATGGGGGAGGCAGAATTTTAAAGTTTGCGCCCCTTGTCATGAAACCTCTGAATCCGACTTCTTCGAAGGCTGACGAAATTACATATTATTCCTATCATTTATACTGATAATAGTTACTTCGCAAAGGGCATAGGTTTCTTTTAACACAAGAAATACATATTCTTTGTATTGGAAATACTTACTTTTAACGCAAACTCTCTTAAAGGTGGGCAACATTGTGTTTTCCGAATTTGAATATGTTACCTGAACCGTAAACATAAGGAACATTGATAAACATGAGGGAGGCGCGGAGCACCAAATGAAATCACACGTTACGGCCGAACAAACAGCCCTCGGCCACAAACAAAATAAATCCAGTCATGCAAAAGATAGCTACACACCGGACCCCCAAGTGCTCCCGCAACTCGGAGACTCTTCTTCCAACTCCGACCGACCCCACACCGCCCCCCGCTTTCCAGGGGGTTTGTCCATTTCCCTATCCACGATGTGATGTTTGTCGAACTGATGCGCTCCCTGAGGTATCCAAACTTTCCGACTTAACGAAACAGCCCTCCGCATCGCACACACACACACACACACACCAGCACAAATTCAATCCCCGATAATTTTTCAAAAAAAAAAAACTTTTGTCATGTAAAAGTTTTTATACATTTTTACAAACATTTGTCATTTCTGTGTTTTGACCGCGCCGTCTTGGGACCGATCAATCATCGTCTATAGAAAATAAAAATTCCGGGATTTTTCGCAAAGAGTGGGAAATGTGCGACATCCATTACGATTTTAACATCGATAAATCGCGCACAATAAGGTCTCCCCGAGGGCGGACGCGAGAATTGGAAGAAACGTACTCCTCGCACCTATGCCACCTTAGAGGGGTTAGGGTGTAGGGTTTCACGGCATGCTTTTAGCCCACGATATCATATGTTTTGTGAGAGAAGAGCTTGAATTCGCATACGGAATAAAAGTGAATTCGTGCGAGTGCATTGATGGAATAAGCAAATCAAACAGTGACTGTGTGTGTGTGTGTGTGTGTGTGCGAAGAAGTCTTCTTTCTGCTCCAGAATACACACACACATTCGCATACTCACACGTGTGCACATATGGAGAGGTGCCGTCATTCAAAGCGGTGGATGTTCCAAGCCCTTGGGACTCCGCTGACAACGTGAGACGAGCTCGGGACAGCTTGATGTCTGTGCCGTGTTGCTTTGCCATTGTATCTGCATTACCATACTCTTAACACTTCATCAAATGTTCAACGGCCTATATATGTTCATGCATATACATTGAGGTTTCAAATATTCACGAAACGCCCGCGTGAACTCAAAGCGAACATCTCATAATGGACGTTGTTTGATTTAAACCTAAATAAATTATCGCACGTTGGAATCCATTTACAAATATCGCAATAAAAAATAACGAGTGCCATTTCTTATTATTTAAACGAAGCTATTGCTATTAATTTTAAGATGCCATACTATTCCACCTAACATCTAACAAATAGTATTAACGAAGAACTCATTGTTTCGTTTAAATCAGTGATGGACTACCTGCGCCTCGCGGGCCGCATGCGGCTCTTTGTAAAATTTAGTGTGGCCTGCGGGCGCTCACGTTGCTTTCAACAAAACGAGAAGTTCATGCTAATAAAATGTATTTGAAATTTTTTTTTGTTAAACTATACTAATTCATATTTTTTGTAAAATGTATTTGAAAATTTTTTTTGTTAAACTATACTAATTCATTTTTTTTCACATCTTATGTTTTATCCTATGTGAGGTCCGTGAGAGTTCTGAAGTTTTAAACGTGGCCCGTACATAGAAGAACGTTAATAAAAATTATTTATCAAAATTTCAAATATCTGCCGAAAGAAATGTGGAATTTTCAGAGGACTTTTTGAAACTTTTTCAGTTTACGCTATTTGCCTGGAATTATCTCAAAATCTAGAGCTGTGTTTGCAGGTTTATTTGTAATTTTAATCCTAAATGAATTTTGTGTATTTTTTTTTCAAATTTTAAGTCGCTAGCAATTGTTTTTTATATATTTATTCAAGCCAACAAAATAATTACAAATTTTTAGTTTACGCTGTGTTTGCTTGAAATTTTCTCAAAATCTAGGGATGGGGTGTTTGCAGATTTTTTTTTTAAATTTTAATCCTGGGTGAATTTTGATGAATTTTTGTCAAGTTTGAAGTCGATGGTAATTGTTTTCATATATTTTTTTCAAGCCAACAAAATAATTACAAATTTTCAGTTTACGCTGTGTTTGCCTGGAATTGCCTCAAAATCTAGGGGTGGGACTGCAGATTTTTAAGGAATTTTAACCATGAATGAATTTTGAGTAATTTTTATCAAATGTCAAGTCGCTGGTATTTGTTTTTATATATTTTTTTCAAGTCGACAAAATAAGTACAAATTTTCAGTTTACGACTCGTGTGCTTGTTATTTTCTCAAAATCTATAGATGGGGTGTTTACAGATTTTTATGGAATTCTAATCGTCAAAGAAATTTGAGTAATTTTTATTAAATTTAAAGTTAAATTAAAATTAAATTAAAAAATTTCAAATTTTCAGTTTACGCTGTGTTTGCATCGAATTGCCTCAAAATCTAGGGATGGGGTGTTTGCAGATTTTTATGGAATTTTAATCCTGAATGAATTTTGAGTAATTTTTATTAAATGTCAAGTCGCTGGTATTTGTTTTTATAATTTTTTTTTCAAACCAACAAAATAATTTAAAATTTTCAGTTTACGCTGTGTTTGCCTGGAATTGCCTCAAAATCTAGGGATGGGGTGTTTACAATTTTTCTGGAATTTTAATTCTGGATGAATTTTGTCAAGTTTGAAGTCGATGGTAATTGTTTTTATATTTTTTTTTCAAGCCAACAAAATGTTCGTGTGGAATTGCCTCAAAATCTAGGGATGGGATGTTTGCAGATTTTTATAGAATTTTAATCGTGAATGAATTTTGATTAATTTTAACAAATTTCAAGTCTCTGGCAATTGTTTTTATTTATTTTTTTCAAGTCGACAAAATAATTACAAAATTTCAGTTTACGTTGTATTTGCCTCGAATTGCCTCAAAACCTAGGGATGGGATGTTCACAGATTTTTATAGAATTTTAATCCTGAATAAATTTGGAGTAATTTTAACAAATTTCAAATCGCTGGCAATTGTTTTTATATATTTTTTTAAGTCAACGAAATAATTACAAATTTTCAACTTTTGCTGTGATTGCCTGAAATTGCCTCAAAATCTAGGAAAGGGATGTTTATAGATTTTTATGGAATTTTAATCCTGAAGAATTTTGTTTAAGTTTTAATCAAGTGCAGTTTTGGTCATCGAAATTCATCTTTTAAAGCAGCCATTTTTGTTACTGTGTAAATGTAAGTTAAAATATGTTTTTAATGAATTTATAAAGATAACTTATTCAAGATTAATTCGACAACATTTTAGACTTCAATCGATGGAAATACAGTGCGCGGCTAAAGTATGAAATATATTCAGTAAAACCGAAATAATTTTTTTTTTAATCCTTGAACAGATCGATTTTCTTTTATAAAAATACACATTTTTGCATGAAAGTCGATTTTCAGTCATCATTTGTTTTTGAGTAATAATGTCATCCATTTTTTTTGAAATGGCAATCCCCTATTTTTGTTTTTGATTTTGTGAGATTCATGGTCGAACTGGCAGTATAAAAATGTTGCATAAGAAATTTTTCGAGTAAATGACAATTAAAGGCGAGAACTTGATATTTAGAGTGCAGTTTTGGTTAAAAAAAATTGCCTTCTGAAGCCTTTTTCGTTACTGCACAATTTAAGGACGGCTTATTTAAGATTAAGTTAACAAAATCTAAAAGCTTTAGTCGAAGAAAATAAATACGGAATTTGCGGAGAAATTTTTGAAAAAATGCAAATTTCTTTGCTGGTGGAGTTAAAAAATTCAGATAATTATTATTTTTTACAATTTGTATAGAAAAAATATTTAGAGTTAATCTGTTAATTTGTCGAAAGAATTGTGGAAATGTACATTCTTACATACAGTTCGGATAATATTTTAAAAACACTTTATTCGAGAATAAATTCAAGCGAAACCACTGGTTCAATTCAGGGTTTCTATACGTCACCATAAAGATCCCTTCAAGACCCTTCAGAAAATGTACTTGCGCAACAACAAGTGTCAATTTAAAGCATGTGACACGTTAGCAAAGAAAACTTGAAAATGAAAAAAATCGAAAAAATGAACTTTCTTAATAATCATCATAGACCTTAATATAATACCTTTTTTCTCATCAGAAGAACGAGATAAATCGATTGGCGTTAAAAATTTTCATCCAGAAAAAAATTCAAAAAAGTTAGCAAGTCACCATGAACTTTATGGAAAATTATAAAAAAAGTCGATTTTTTCAGACTTTGAACGACCGTAGCGGCTGAACGAAGAATCCAATTTGAACGCGGATTTAAAATCTGTGTTTCTTGCACGTCAATTTAATTAAAATTGGCGATTTCAAAATTTTGACGAAAACCTGAAAAATCATCCAAGGGTCCCCCCTTCTTACTTTTTCCCAAAAATTGCATTTGAAATGATTTTCTTAAGATACCACTGGTTCGATTCGGGTTTTCTATACGTCATTCGAAAGATCTCATTAAGTCGCTTCAGAAAATGTACTCGCGCAAGAACAAATGTCAATTTAAAGCCCGCGATACGTCAGCGAAATAAACTTAAAAATGGAAAAAATCGATAAAATTAACTTTCTTAGTAATCATCGTAGACCTTTATATAATACCTTTTTCTTCACCAGAAGAACGAGATAAATCGATTGGCGTTAAAAACTTTTATCCAGAAAAAATTGCAAAAAAGTTAGCAAGTCACCATAAACTTTACGAAAAAATTTGAAAAAGTTGATTTTTTCAGACTTTGAACGGCCGAAGCGGCTGAACGAAAACTCCAATTTGGACGCGGATTTCAAATCTGTGTTCCCTGTATGTCAATTAGTTGGATTTAATTAAAATTGCCGATTTAAAATTTTTGACGAAAACCTGAAAAATCATCCACTTCCTACTTTTTCCCAAAAATTGCATTTGAAATGATTTCTTGAAGAAATTACTGGTTCGATTCGGGTTTTCTATACGTCATTCGAAAGTTCTTAGTAAGACGCATTAGAAAATGTACTTTCGCAAGAACAAATATCTATTTGAAGCCCGTGACGCCGCAGCAAAGAAAACTTGAAAATGGAAAAAATCGAAAAAATCAACTTTCTTAATAATTATCGTAGACCTTCATGTAATAACTTTTTTCTCATCACAAGAACGAGGTAAATCGTTTGGAGTTATAAGATTTTATTTAGAAAAAAATTCAAAAAAGTCACCATGAAATTTTGAAGAAAGTCGATTTTTTCAGACATTGAACGGCCGTAGCCGTAGAAGACTCCAATTTGAACGCGGTATCCTAATCTATGTTCCTTGTGTGCTAATTAGTCGGATTTATTTTTTCGGGCTAGCCTTATTTTTACAGGTTTTTGTCAGTCTCGCCGCGCTAATGCACATTTTCGCGTCTTAATAGAGCCGGAAAAATTTGGACTTTTACATGTAGTGTAGGATATTGTTTATTTTTTAATTATATCGTTGGTTTATTGGGTTTGTTATATTGATTAAAGCTGCAAATAAAGATGATAATAATAATAATATTTATTGATTACTACAAAAGCATATGTCGGAAAAGGTATTCCAAATACTCATTTATGGATGTTTAAGGTTAAAAAAAAATTAAATGATAATTGTTTTTTCAAAGTTAGCCCGTATTAAATAAACTTGTTCCGTATCCCAATATTCAATAAGAATGAAATATTGACGAGATAAGGGAATTGAACGCGGAGTGGCTGAGTGAATGGATGCATTGGCAAAAAGGCATTAAATAAAAAACAAGCGTGCCTTTTAGCGGTCGGAAACGTGAGGTATTCCGGTAGGGAGCAAAGTAATTGGGGTGGGTAATTAAGGCACGGCATTAATTGATCGATTCGCAGTCGAGTGCTAAACACGGGCCAACTAATAGACCTAATTGGTGTTTTCCTCTTCTTCGGGTCCCAGATCGGCTAACCGATGTTAAAGAGCCCCCATACATCTCGCAGGTTGTATCTCCTGAGATGGCGAGGTGGGAATGAGGGCCCCAGGTCCCCTCTCTGGGGCGCTATGATTCTTCCGTCGAGCCTCCCTGACTATGTTTACGAACTTGTTCCCATTCTTGTTCTTTTAATGTAACATTACAATACAATGGGATAATGCTCGTAAATTCGCGAGGCGATGTTTATTTTTACATTAAATTTTTACGGCATCTTCCGCTCCCCACACACACACACACGCACACACCTAGAACTGTAGGCTCGCAAATAGTTCAGTCCCCATCGAGACAAATAATTTCTATAATGTGTTTATATATTAAATAAATTTGAATGTTTATGCCATTTTTAAATTTGTATTTGTTTGCATTTTTTTTAGAAAGATCACATTATTATCTCCTCTATACTGAGCATTAGAAATTAATGTACAAAAAAATGTGTGCAATTTGAGTTCTGAAATCGGGCCCAAAAAAGGGGGTATTCCCTTCACCAGGAACATCTGAATACAAAAAATTTTTTTTAGAAAGTTCACATTATTATCTCCTCCATTCTGAGCATTCGAAATTACAATATAAAAAAATGCAATTTGAAAAAATAGAACGAAAGAAGTAAGCATTTTTTGAATACCCACAATTTTTATTTTTTTAAGTGACAACCTCACTTATTGCAGCTTTATTCAATAAAAGTAATAAAGACGAAAAATCGAATATATTCCGATTATTTAAGTCTTTATTACTTTTGATCAAACCATCAAATCTTAAAAAGTTACACAATTTTTTTGTATATAATATTTAACACTAATGCCGTTATTGTTAACATTCACGAGCGCATTAAGTGACTAATGTTCTTTATTGTTACGAGGAAGCGTAATTTTTGCCTATAAACCCGCTGAAAATAATTACCGGCCATTCCCTGACATGTCGAAATAGTGGCGCACTACGACCCTCATTATTAACATGAATTATTAATTGTAATTAATGTTTGGCCATATTTCTAGGGGATACACGCACGAGGGGACGTTTCTTTCGATATAATTCGTTACTGCTCGCGTACGCTAGAATACTACAGCGGGCAAATATTAGATTAGTTTTACAGATAAAATGGTACACATTCACAGTAAATGTCTATTTACAAAATAATAAATTGTGTTATTTTATTATAACACAAATAATGTTTAAATATTAGAATTTCTACGGCCAGAATTAACTTCCTGCTTGAATTATTAATATTATTCCTATAAACATCAGTCATTTTATTTTTCTACTAATTCGTTTTATTTCAACAATTAATAATAATTTTCGCTTATTAAAACTTTCTGATGATGATGGATACATAATCCGAAATTAGTACACATTTTCAGAATTCCACTCAAGAAACACACTTTGATTTAATTACATAATATCGTTCAAAACTACAATTATAGTACAGTTTGTCTACCGAGCCGTGGCTGGTTACGTAGTGAACATCTTAAATTTCAAGTATTTTATTTTTCTACCAATTCGTTTTACAATTCATAACAATTCAACGCGAGGATCAAGTTCGCGTATTCAAACTTTCTGATGATGATGGATACATAATCCGAAATTAGTACAGAAATAATATAATAACACATTTTCAGGATTACAGTCGTAAAACACACCTCGATTTAATTACATAATATTGTTCAAAACTGCAATTATAGTACAGTTTGTATACCGAGCCGCGGCTGGCTGCGCAATGGACGTATTAAATTTCAAGAGAGAATATGCCGGAAACTCATAATTATTCAGCGAGCGCCGCCGGGTGAACATAAACACAGAATTGTCACGAAGTAATGAATCATATTCAATTTAGTGATGCGGCCAAGCAAAGATATGTTATTCGTTCATTTCGGATACTTTCTCACTCTGCGCAAACTTTACCCCCACCTGCCACGGCTCAGTAGATAAACTGTACATTGTATTCGCCAAAAAAGGCGAACAAAACATTTACTGTTTTTGAATGAATATTTTTTTTTACTTTTTAAATAAGAATAATGTTTTCATGTGTATATTTTCTGTTTATTTATGAATAAATGATTTTTCGTAGTTTGTAGCATTTGTTTTTATATTTTTCTATCGCCTCCAGCCAATGCACAACTTCGAGATGACCATAATCTGAGATTTTGTGCCATTATCAGGAAATCTATAGATGGCGTGTTTTAAGTTTTTTGCAGAATAATAAAGTATATTTAATTTTGAGTAAATATCAGAAGTTTCAAGTTTGTAGCAATTGTTTTTATATTTTTTTATCGCCTCGAGAGAATGCACAACTTCGAAATGACGATAATCTACGATTTTGTGCCATTATCGAGAAATCTAGACATGGCGTGTTTTAAGATTTTTATAGAATAATAAAGTATAATCAATTTTGAGTAAATTTGAGGAGTTTTAAGTTTGTTGCAATTGTTTCTATATTTTTTTATCGCTTGGAGAGAATGCACAACTTCGAAAAGACTATAATCTACGATTTTGTGCCATTATCGAGAAATCTAGAGATGGCGTGTTTTAAGATTTTTATAGAATAATAAAGTATGATCAATTTTGAGTAAATTTGGGAAGTTTCAAGTTTGTTGCAATTGTTTCTACATTTTTCTATCGCCTCAAGAGAATGCACAACTTCGAAATGACGATAATCTACAATTTTGTGCCTTTATCGAGAAATCTAGAGACGGCGTGTTTTAAGATTTTTATAGAATAATAAAGTACAATCAATTTTGAGTAAATTTGAGAAGTTTCAAGTTTGTAGCAATTGTTTCTATATTTTTTTATCGCCTCGAGAGAATGCACAACTTCGAAATGACGATAATCTACGATTTTGTGCCATTATCGAGAAATCTGGAGACGGCGTGTTTTCAGATTTTTATAGAATAATAAAGTATAATCAATTTTGAGTAAATTTGAGAAGTTTCAAGTTTATAGCAATTGTTTCTACATTTTTTTATCGCCTCGAGAGAATGCACAACTTCGAAATGACGATAATCTACGATTTTGTGCCATTATCGAAAAATCTGGAGACGGCGTGTTTTAAGATTTTTATAGAATAATAAAGTATAATCAATTTTGAGTAAATTTGAGAAGTTTCCAGTTTGCAGCAGTTGTTTCTATATTTTTTTTATCGCCCAGAGCGAATGCAAAATTTCGAGATGACCATAATCCAAGATTTTATGCCATTATCAAAAAGTCTAGAATGTCGTATTTTGACATTTTTATAGGATAACAAAGTATGAACAATTTTGAGTAAATTTGAGAAGTTTCAAGTTTGAAGCAATTCTTTTTATATTTTATTAACACCTCAAGCGAATGCACAACTTAGAGATGTATAATCTGATCTCAGCAGCTTTTGAACGATTGATTAAGCATCAAATTTGCAAAACTTACAAAAATCGCTATTTTTGTGATCAAAATAAATCTCGTATAAATTTACTTAGCAGTAAAATTCACGAAACCGTCTCCTTATCCCTTTTTCCCGCGTCCATTATCCGTGAAGTACGGCCCGGAGGAAAGTTCGGCAATTAGTTAAAATGCCGGCTGCGAATGATAAATTCAAATAACATTGAATACCGATGGAAGGGCGGTTCGGGGTGCGTGCCAACACGAGCAATCTCACCCTGGGGTGTCATCGGCTTAAACACGGCGTACATCTTGATGGCCAAATCGCTGCTTTACGGCACGAAGATGTTCAATTTCCGGACGGCTTCATTTGTAACGCATTCCGGTCCGCTTTCCGGTTTTCCCGTTTCCCCGGGCCTCATTGATTCCTTTCCCGAACCCCAACGAAATTTCTAATGAGAAAATAAATCGGGGGCCAACCGACGGAAACTAAACGAATGAAAACAACCATCGAAAGTTTAACGAATGTACAGGGAGAATTGCTGGCAGTTAACTATTTTATTTCAAATTTACCGCAAAATTGTATTTTGTATATTTAATACGGCAGGTTAGTATAATGAACCCTACGAACGAATGCCAACATATTCGCGACATTATCAATGAAGTGACCGGCGCATCCACCAAATGTTCAATTCACAAATAAGCTCATTTTAGTAGATGATTGTGACTATTATAAACTAGTTAGTTAAGGGTTAATTATGCACTCTTTCTCGCTCTAGTAATAAGCAATTGATTTGTTATATCTACTAGTCATTGTTCTACAAAATGCGCTCATTCGAGTAAAATATCTTCATGTTGCTAAAACATAGCAATGTTCTCTCAAGTCATTTCTGTACAGTATCGCAAAATTAAACTTATTTCATGATATTTATTCTATGCGTAAATAGTGTGTTTGGGGAGTGATTGCACCACCTAATTAAATTGAGGTATTTTGAGGAAGTTTATAACATTATAAAGTTTTTTTTTTCAGATGGGGCCATATATAAAATGTGTCACCGGCTACTTCACACCGGCGGACCTCTCCCCGTGCCCTGTCTTAATTAAGTGAATTTACGAGTCACACCCTGTCCGATAACTGATAACGTTCGTAATATATTCAGCGAACTTTACGATGTGTTTTTATCTATATCGCAATATTTTGAGCCGGTGGCCATAACAAATCAGCCGCGCCCTGATGATGGCGGGTGGCGGCGTCAAGCACCTTCGCTAATTACTCGTCACCGGAGGGCGTAGGGTGTGCCGGACTCATCTGATAATGTCACTTCTATTACACAGTGACAGTGTACACTGTAGATTACATTACCAATATCACTTGTCGATCATTAATTTATAATCGGCGGACCGACACAGGAAATGACTTTACACACACGTGCATGTACCATATGACACCTTTCGCAAAATTACATGCAGGTCTGTATCGTCCAGGGGTGGATCTCTTCGCCACTTTGTAATTAGAATCGCATCGATCGCGTCAAACTTGTGTAATTCGTATCATATTATAACACGGTTTTCCTAATATATTGTTAATTTGATATATCAAACATTTCGTGACCAATATCGAATTCCGCAAGTTGCCTGATACATCATGAATTCTATATTCGCATTCACAGAATTATGCATATATAACGTGTCTTGATGCGTCCTCCCTCGATCATTAATTCAAGTATTTGATTGCTTTAAAAACATTATTTAAATCCTCCAAGTTGCAACCACCGTTAAAATGAGCTCATTTAAGAATTAATCTTATGGTGGATGCGCCGGGAATTTTGTTTATAACAGCATCAGCAGAGGAGTATTTATAAAAAACACCCATGGATGAGCAATTACCACTGGTAATTAACACTAATCCTAGCGTAAATCGTGTAAGCGATTTGAAGTCACAATCTGACAACTGGGGCGATGAATCAGTGTACTTTGTGACGGTTTTATGACGGAATCCATAACCATTCAGTTAGCAAAAGGGGTCAAACGCATAGTTTACAATCGGCCACAGCGGAGCCACCCATCAAAACCGCCCAAATGCAACCGCACAAACGCAATTAATCTTCCAATGCGAATTTGAAACTCGATTATTAATGAAGAATCGATAATCTTAAACGAGTTGCGCACTTAATGGTAAGTCTTGTAGCGAGGCGGGTAATATCCTCGGAGGGGCCATCGGAAGAAGCGCGGCTCAGCCACTCATTAGGGAGAGCGGAGCAGGTCGCGGATCCGGTTTCAATTAGAATGATCGAGAGCTCCGGAGTCTCGTTTCTGCCCTCCGCACTTCATCACCAATGATGATGGATGAGTGCGGAACAAGAGAGCCAAGAAATTATCGCGCGGCCCCCTTGCTTTATATCTCCATACAGGGTGTTACACTAACGTGTAGCAACAGTATTTGATTTTTTTTTATAAATTTATCTTGACAGTTATTATTCGCAATTGTAGATAATTTTAATGTGAATTAAAAATACTTTTCAGATTTCAAATTGATTCTTTAGTTACCGAGTTATGGGAATTAGAATATGCATCTGTTTTCCACAAAAAGTGAGTTTATTTTATCAACCGCGTAACTCTTTGAAAAATTGGTGGATTTTTAAAAACCAAATTGATTCTGCAAAAACAATCCTTTCTAATGTATGTAAAGAGTTTGCAGAATTTTATTCCAACGCTAACTATTTTTACCTATTTTTTTTCTTAACACTATTCCTCAGCCTTCGCATTTTTTTGAATTTTTTTAACTTCTAATATATTTGTGTTAGAATCATAGATTTTATACACAATTGTAGATAATTTCATTGTGAATTAAAGACAATTTTCAGATTTTAAATTGTTTTTTTCAGTCTCCGAGTTAAGTGAGTTAGAATGAGCGCCTGTTTGAGACGAAACGTGAGTTTGTTTTATCAACCGTGTAACTCTGAAAAATTGGTGGATTTTTAAAAACCAAATTGATTCTGCAACAACAATCCTTTCTAATGTATGTAAAGAGTTTGCAGAATTTTATTCCAACGCCAACTATTTTTTGCCTATTTTTTTTTCTTAACACTATTCCTCAGCGTTCGCATTTTTTTTGAAAATTCATAACTTCTAATCTATTTGTGTTAGAATCATAGGTTTTATGCACAATTGTAGATAATTTCATTATGAATTAAAGACAATTTTCAGATTTTAAATTGTTTTTTTCAGTCTCCCAGTTAAGTGAGTTAGAATGAGCATCTGTTTGAGACGAAAAGTCAGTTTGTTTTACCAACCGCGTAACTCTTTGAAAAATTGGTGAATATTCAAAAACCAAATTGATTCTGCAAAAGTAATCCTTTCTAGTGTATGTAAAGAGTTTGCAGAATTTTATTCCAACGCTAACTATTTTTTACCTAATTTTTTTCCTAACACTATTCCTCAGCCTTCCCATTTTTTTTTTTAAATTTATAACTTCTGATATATTTGTGTTAGAATCATAGATTTTATGCACAATTGTATATAATTTCATTGTGAATTAAAGACACTTTTCAGATTTTAAATTGTGTTTTCAGTTTCCGAGTTAAGTGAGTTACAATGAGCGTCTGTTTGAGACGAAAAGTGAGTTTGTTTTATCAACCGCGTAACTCTCTGAAAAATTGGTGGAATTTCAAAAACCAAATTGATTCAGCAAAAATAATTCTTTCCAGTGTATGTAAAGAGTTTGCAGAGTTTTGTTCCAATGCCAACTATTTTTTACCTATTTTTTTTCTTAACACTGTTCCTCAGCATTCGCATTTTTTTAAAATTTATAACTTCTAATCTATTTGTGTTATAATCATAGATTTTATACACAATTGTAGATTATTTCATTGTGAATTAAAGACAATTTTCAGATTTCAAATTGTTTTTTCACTTTCCGTTTCAAGTGAGTTAGACTGAGCGTCTGTTTTTTACACAAAAAGTGAGTTTGTTTTATCAATCGCGTAACTCTTTGATAAATCGGTGGATTTTCAAAAACCAAATTGATTCTGCAAAAATAATCCTTTCTAATGTATGTAAAGAGGTTGCAGAATTTTATTCCAACGCCAACTATTTTTTACCTATTTTTTTTTCTTAACACTATTCCTCAGTGTTTTTTTTTTGAACATTTATAACTTCTAATCTATTTGTGTTAGAATCATAGATTTTATGCACAATTGTAGATAATTTCATTGTGAATTAAAGACAATTTTCAGGTTTGAAATTGTTTCTTCAGTTTCCGAGTTAATTGAGTTAGAATGAGCATCTGTTTTACACGTAAAATGAGCTTGTTTTATTAATAGCGCAACTCTTTGAAAAATTGGCGAATTTTCAAAAACCTAACAGATTTCGCAAAACGAATCCTTTCTAATGCATGTAGCGAGTTTGCAGTATTCTATTCCAACGCCAACTATTTTTTAGTCATTTTTGTTTTCATGATTGCATTTTTTGAAAATTTATAACTTCAAATAAAACTGGTTAGAATCATAGTTTTTATGTACAGTTGTTGATAATTTTACTGTGAACTAAAGATACTTTTCAGATTTCAAAATGATTTTTTTTCAGTTTCCGAGTTATGAGCGCCTGTTGAATGATACCGCTGCAAAAATAACTTTGACTACTTATAAGTGAATTTATTTTCTACAAAAAAGTGAGGGGAAATAGGAACTCATTTAGAAGCCTTAGTTACCCCCTCCGAGAAGCTAGAACACTACAAATTTTAAGATTGTAATGTTTAAGATTCTAAAGACGGAGTGTTTCCACGAAACATTTTAAAATTGACGCCGGGCAATAACGTGCACGAAAAATTATATTATATCTAATAAATTATTTACAGAGTGCACGGGAGTTTAAATTGCCGCCGCTCCTATTTTTTTTTTCGGGGGATAAGCTCACGCGGTGTTAAATAACGTTCTTATACAACACCTTAGTTGAGGGCAATTCCCCGGACTCATGAACTTCTAGCTGACTCCGGGATGTTAGGCTTGGCCGTTACTTCCTGCAATTCTAAATATGTTATCCTCATATGTTTACAAACTGTTACTGCGTTTATTTTTTCTTCTTCTTCGTTTCTATCGCGCGGTCGGCAAACGTGCCTAGGAAAAGCCGACGGGGGAGAGAACCTGAATTTTATTACACTTTAGTGCGACAGCGAGAAGTAAAACTGCAGAATTGTTAGCACTAGAACCGGTATCGACCTGAAATCCCGCAGGATTCGCACGCCAACAGTTTCGATATCGTCAGAAATAAGTTACCGGAAACTTTAACATAAATTCTCGTACTCCTTTCGACCTTCTAATGAAATATTTGTGTGTGTGTGTATATGTGTGGGTGTCTGTCGAGAGGAAACTAATGATGGGGCGGTTTGAAGCAGAAACAGCGATGGCATTAATATTTGAATAGGCGCAGTTAACGGTATCGGAGGCTAAGAGGGTGTGAGGGATCGAAAGGGAATAAAATACAGTCCTTTCAAATGGCATGTATGCAACACCGACGACACATGCAAATACGGGCTTATCTAACGAAATCCTCGTGGGTTTTTCAAAATTGATTCAAACCGATCTCGCAGGATTCGCGCGGAAATAAACATGAATCGAACGCATTGCCTTAAATTTGACATTTTTTTCCGAGATAAAACGTCTTTAAAAACCGCCTAAAAAAATATCTAAACTTTGCTGTGTTAGAAGGCAAAAGTTAATGACTAGGTGGAATAGACTGCAGCAAATGCTGTGAGAATTACACATTTATTTCAATTTTAAGAGATAAATCTTGAACAACGTTTACAAACATTATCTAAACTTTGCAGTTACAAAAATTGCTGCACTAGAAGATACATTGGTGTTAACAAGTGCTGTCCTATAATTATCGCTCATCTGTCTGTTATTCTTCTAAAGCTCTTGAGTTCACCTTGGATTGATTTGCCTGCACGTGGGGAAGGATCTAGTGGCTTGCACTCAATATTCCCTGTTTCAGGTTTAAGACAACATAATTTTGTACTATAGCTGAATCTGCCATTCAATCCCATCACTTCTATTTCTTTAACATCGTAGCTGTTCTTATTACACATCTCTTTGCTTTCTCCAATTTTTGTACAAACTATCTTGCAGAATTTTGCATTCGTTTCTGTCTTTTATCTGACCGTTATTTTATCTGCTACGAGTCTTTATTCTGTTTCATTTCCTCTAGCTCAAGATATTTTGGATTTTCTAAGAACGATTGGTCAATGGCATTTTCTTGTGGGAGTTATGGCGGCGGAGAAAAGATGGAAATAGTGTAAAAAAATCGTAAAAGTGCCCATTTTCCGAAATAGGTTACACAATATGTTTTAGCTAATTTTGAAAAAGAGTGATCAAAATTTGCCATTTTCCGTATTTTTATGATTTCATATTGGTGAAAAATTGCAATTTTTCTTGGAGTCTTGCCATTTTGTTTACAGCTGGGGTGCGACGGTTGTTTTTTATAATTGCAAAATTACATTAATTCTGAGTATATTTGGAGATTTTGAAATTAATTCCTGGCGTGATAATTTTTTAAGAATTTTTTAAATCGTGAGATGCATTTTTCTGCTGCAATTCTTGTTTAGAGTCTTGCCATTTTGTTTCCAGCTGTAGTGCGACGGTTGTTTTATTTTTATTTTAGCAGAAATACATTAATTCGGAGTATATATGGAGATTTTGAAGATAATTCCTAGCGTGATAATTTTTTAAGATTTTTTTAATCGCGAGATGCAATTTTTCTCCAACAATTCTCGTTTGGAGTCTTGCCTTTTTGTGTAAAGCTAAGGTGCGATGGTTACTTTTTTTATTTTAGCAAAAATACATGAATTCTGAGTATATTTGGAGATTTTGAAGATAATTCCTAGCGCGATAATTTTTTAAGAATTTTTTAAATTGCGAAATGCAATTTTTCTACTGTAATTCTTGTTTGTAGTCTTGCCATTTTGTTTCCAGCTGTGGTGCGACGGTTGTTTTTTTATAATTGCAAAAATACATTAATTCTGAGTATATTTGGAGATTTTGAAGTTAATTCCTAGCGTGATAATTTTTTAAGATTTTCTTAAATCGCGAAATGCAATTTTTCTACTGCAATTCTTGTTAGGAGTCTTGCCATTTTGTTTCCAGCTGTGGTGCGACGGTTGTTTTTTTATTTTTGCAAAAATACATTAATTCGGAGTATATTTGGAGATTTTGAAGCTAATTCCTAGCGTGATAATTTTTTAAGAATTTTTTTAAATCGCGAGATGCAATTTTTCTACTGCAATTCTTGTTTGTAGTCTTGCCATTTTGTTTCCAGCTGTGGTGCGATGGTTGTTTTTTTTTTAAATTTGCAAAAATACATTAATTCTGAGTATATTTGGAGATTTTGAAGATAATTCCTAGCGTGATATTTTTTTAAGAATGTTTTTAAATCGCGAGATGTAATTTTTCTACTGCAATTATTGTTTGTAGTCTTGGCATTTTGTTTCCAGTTCTGGTGAGACGGTTGTTTATTTATTATTGGAAAAATACATTAATTCGGAGTATATTTGGAGATTTTGAAGATAATTCCTAGCGTGATAATTTTTTAAGAATTTTTTAAATCGCGAGATGCAATTTTTCTCCAACAATTCTCGTTTGGAGTGTTGCCTTTTTGTTTACAGCTAAGGTGCGAAGGTTATTTTTTTATTTTAGCAAAAATACATTAATTCTGAGTATATTTGAAAATTTTGAAGTTAATTCCTAACATAATAATTTTTTAAACCGCGAGATGCAATTTTTCTACAACAATTCTTGTTTGTAGTCTTGCCAATTTGTTTCCAGCTGTGGTGCGACGGTTGTTTTTTTATAATTGCAAAAATACATTAATTTTGAGTATATTTGGAGATTTTGAAGTTAATTCCTAGCGTGATAATTTTTTAAGAATTTTTTAAATCGCGAAATGCAATTTTTCTACTGCAATTCTCGTTAGGAGTCTTGCCATTTTGTTTCTAGCTGTGGTGCGATGGTTGTTTTTTATTATTGCAAAAATACATTAATTCGGAGTATATTTGGAGATTTTGAAGATAATTCCTGGCGTGATAGTTTTTTTAAGAATTTTTTAAATCGCGAGATGCAATTTTTCTACTGCAATTCTTGTTTGGAGTCATGCCATTTTGTTTTCAGCTGGGGTGCGACGGTTGTTTTTTTATTATTGCAAAAATACATAAATTCTGAGTATATTTGGGGATTTTCAAGATAATTACTAGCGTGATACTTTTTTAAAAAAAATTTAAAGCGTGAGATGCAATTTTTCTGCTGCAATTCTTTCATATTGGTTTCTCAATTTATAAATTGTGACAAACATTTTTCGATACTGGTGAAGTTTTGTTTATGATCAAAGGCAAATTATATTTATATTTCTACGACTTGTATACACAACGACTGGTCTCATCTGTATTATAAAAGTCACCCCAAAAATTTCGTGCATCATCATCGACAAGGCGACCCTCTTACATATAAAAGTCGCATTTGGTCACTCCGAAACCAATCAATATGCTATGAAGAATTCAATTATTGCCCTACATGGAAATAACATGATATTCCGAATTCACAAATGATATCTGAATATATTTTCGATGCCGAATACAGCTGTACCCGTGAAATATTAACTTGAATTTTTAAATTACTGGTAATCAATACCAATATGAATATTAATGATAACTTAATAAGAAAATTACACTAATTAGTGAGATAAGTATCGGGTATCGGTGTTAGTTTGCGAAAATGGCGCTCCGCATTAACGAGTTTACCGGCGCGGCCAATTTAAATGCGACCGATCGCACTTACGTCAGTTATGTTTGAAATTAACATTCATTATCAATTCATCGTTCGTTAGAAAGGGGCCGAGGGGTGGGGAGGCGGAGGGCACCCCAACGCGATATGATAGCTGCCGGTCTGACGGTCTGAATCATTGGATGAGTTGGATCCCTCAGGAGCCGTTACAGGTTCAGACCCCGCGTCTCTTTCACACTAAACTTAAATTGGATACTGGTCACTTTCTATAATTCAACTCCTATATCTCATAACTTAACTACCAGAGGCATGTGCGTGCGTGTGGGGTGTAGGAATTAGAGAGGATGCGGGGGGTGGGGGGGGGGGGGGAAGTTTCGCAACTACGGAATCTGGTTTGATAAGAAAGTATTACGTGGTTGTAATTGCTTTCAATAAGGTTGTGATGGAATTGGATGTTGCCATAGCAACGGCGTGAGCATGTCTCTGGTTTGGACAATGTTCAACATTTTTGAATGACAACTACGAAGTCTCTGATTAAAGGCAAAAGAAGGTTGGTTGAAGAGCTTAAAATAATCTGTTAATTGTAAATTACTGCAAATAGCTTCGTTTTTAATTGTCTTAAACCAACGGAACAGATGAATTACATTGCGTGGCTTGTTTCTCCCGATCGAACGAACATAAGGCATCGTTAAATTTATAATGGGGTCCGTGCAACGCAATGATTACACTTCGGGCAGTGATCGTATTGTGCTTGTCCAGTGGCTGACTAATGTTTGCACAGTGTTTATTTAGAAATTCTTCTGCTTGGTTTCATTTTAATCTTTCTATCGCGGCGCAAACAAACCTAAACAAACACTTGTCCGGTAATAATCCGGGCGGTGAAGAACGGGCATAATTATTTGTCAAAGATCAATGGGCATCCTGCCGGGTGAATAATTCGACTATTTGTCACTGCACCCCCCGAGCGCACCCTTTAATTCGGATCAACTTTTGCCGTGTGCGTTAATTTTAATTGTATTGTATTTTATGCTAAGCAACTAATTATTCCAGTACACGCGAGAGACCTCGCGACGGTCCCAGATCACTTAAAATAGTAAATAGTGTTTTACTCTTGGCGTTCCTCCAGCACCAGGCACTATTCCCTATATGCCCCCCTCCCCCCAGCCCCTCTTCATATTTATTCATTTTAAATTACATTATTTCGAGCATGTTTCGTATCCGGGCTCGTATTTAATTTAGAGCTGTTTATTCTATAAAACCTGTAATTTTAATTCCCCAGGTAAATGTATAAAATACTACACCCATGTTATCTCCATCTACATATTTCTGGAATATTTTATAATTATCCCCTTTTATAGGTCACGCACGCCCAACACTATTCCCAGCGCGCTTTTCACCGCGTTACGAATTTTAACGCTGAAATAAATTCATCATTTAGAAGAATTTAGGAGAAATTCTACAAAGCCAAAATTAAGCTTAAATTTTCTATGATCAAATACTAATAAAATTTAATTTGCCAATTAAACTCAGATTGATGATATTATGCGATCAAGAATTAGCCCTTGGGAGATTTTGGAAGTACGAAGTAGATTAGGCTTCTGGATTTAATTTAGTTTGTTCACATCTCCAAGAGTTTGATGGAAGAACAGTTTTTGACTGGAAGTAACCTCGTTTATAAACAATCATTCACTGTTTTATATTGTAGTTTTCCTTGTAATTAGGCTTAGGCCTGTAAGGAAATGAAATAAATAAATAAAATAACACCTTGTAGTTTTAGGTACTTAGTGTAAGGTCATTAGATGAGAGATTTTGGAAGTGTAAATCAGAGTAGGCATCTCGATTTAATTTTGTTTGTTCACATTTCCAAGAGTTTGATGGACTGGATCACATCTTGTGGTTTCAGGTTCTTAGAGTAAGTTAGGTCATTAGATGATATTTATTTGAAAACCTTCTATGTTACAGAATTATGATTTTTATTTACCACTGCAAAGTTTATTATTATTATCATTATAAATAAACTTAATCTACTCCAAAATAATCATTGACTAACAACGTTAATCTGATAAAATTAATTTATCCTTAATTTAGCATAATTTTTGAAAGAATATTAGAAGGACTCTTTTTAGCGTTCTTCTTACCTTGCTTTACGTGAGATTAGGGATTCGAAAGCAATTCGTAAAATCAACTCTCGAAGGCTAATTTTGGATTTATTCTTTTATAGATACAATACCTGAAAATATACAATATTTTTCATCCACTTTTTTTTTCTTTGGAAGATGTAACTAACCTAACTGGTGTCCAGACCTCCCTGTCTGGATCATACGGTTACCGTCTCATCATTATTTATGTGTAATTCTAATCAACATAACAATTCTGAATCTAAGTACTTCAAAAAAAAACGTCAAGATCGTGTAGAAGTCACTGAAATAACCATCATAATTCTGAATCTAATTCCTGACTAATTGTATGGAAAATGGGTGAAAATCATGAAATGGTCAAATTATTTGTAATGTACATAAAAATGTTCAAAAAAGTACGGGGTATACGTGGTTAGATTTTTAGCCAAATCTTACTTGCAGTTTTCTCGTTTCGCGCTCTCAAAATGGGCACTCGTAATTTGGTTAGGAATTTTGGGCGATTTTGAGATTTTTTTGACGCCGTCTCACAAAACATATATGGATGGTATTACATGAGTTTGTAGCTACATTCTTCTAGAATCCTATTTTTTCATTCATTTCTATCTGCGGGATTCATGAACCAAAATTTCTTTGTTCGAGTTAGTCGGTGTCCAATAATGTGAATCTGCAGCGTCTCGGTATTCGCTTCCCGTAAGGTTCTATGTTAATTTTCAATTAGTGAAAAATGGTAGAACAAATTTTTTTTCGGGAAAATATTTACTCCACACGCGTTTTCTAGACATTGAGAACCGTCATGATTTTTTCAGATTTTTCTGACTCAACATTTTTTTCCCTTTTTTCCTGACTAATTGTATGGAAAATGAGTGAAAATCATGAAATGTTCAAATGATTTGTAATGTACATAAAAATGTTCAAAAAAGTACAGGGAATACGTGGTTAGATTTTTAGCCAAATCGTACTTGCAGTTTTCTGGTTTCGCGCTCTCAAAATGGGCACTCGTAATTTGGCTAGAAATTTTGGTCGATTTTGGGATTTTTTTGACGCCGTCTCACAAAACATATATGGATGGTATTACATGAGTTTGTAGCTACATTCTTCTAGAATCCTATGTTTTCATTCATTTCTATCTGCCGGATTCATGAACCAAGATTTCTTCGTTTGAATTAGTCGGTGTCCGATAATGTCAATCTGCAGCGTCTCGGTATTCGCTTCCCGTAAGGTTCTATGTTAATTTTCAATTAGTGAAAAATGGTAGAACAAATTTTTTTTCGAGAAAATAATTACTCCACACGCGTTTTCTAGACATTGAGAACCGTCATGATTTTTTTCAGATTTTTCTGACCCAACATTTTTTTCCCTTTTTTCCTGACTAATTGTATTGAAAATGGGTGAAAATCATGAAATGGTCAAATAATTTGTAATGTACATAAAAATGTTCAAAAAAGTACGGGGAATACCTGGTTAGATTTTTAGCCAAATCTTACTTGCAGTTTTCTCGTTTCGCGCTCTCAAAATGGGCACTCGTAATTTGGCTAGAAATTTTGGTCGATTTTGGGATTTTTTTGACGCCGTCTCACAAAACACATATGGATGATATTACATGAGTTTGTAGCTACATTCTTCTAGAATCCTATGTTTTCATTCATTTCTATCTGCCGGATTCACGAACCAAGATTTCTTCATTCGAATTAGTCGGTGTCCGATAATGTCAATCTGCAGCGTCTCGGTATTCGCTTCCCGTAAGGTTCACTGTTAATTTTCAATTAGTAAAAAATGGTAGAACAAATTTTTTTTCTTGAACATAATTACTCCACACGCGTTTTCTAGACATTGAGAACCGTCTTGATTTTTTTCAGATTTTTCTGACCTAACATTTTTTCCCTTTTTTCCCGACTAATTGTATGGAAAATGGGTGAAAATCATGAAATGGTCAAATGATTTGTAATGTACATAAAAATGTTCAAAAAAGTACGGGGAATACGTGGTTAGATTTTTAGCCAAATCTTACTTGCAATTTTCTCGTTTCGCGCTCTCAAAATGGGCACTCGTAATTTGGTTAGAAATTTTGGTCGATTTTGGGATTTTTTTGATGCCGTCTCACAAAACACATATGGATGATATTACATGAGTTTGTAGCTACATTCTTCTAGAATCCTATGTTTTCATTCATTTCTATCTGCCGGATTCATGAACCAAGATTTCTTCGTTCGAATTAGTCGGTGTCCGATAATGTCAATCTGCAGCGTCTCGGTATTCGCTTCCCGTAAGGTTCTATGTTAATTTTCAATTAGTGAAAAATGGTAGAACAAATTTTTTTTCGGGAAAATTATTACTCCACACAAATTTTCTGGACATTGAGAACCGTCATGATTTTTTTCAGATTTTTCTGACCGAACATTTTTTTCCCTTTTTTCCTGACTAATTGTATGGAAAATGGGTGAAAATCATGAAATGTTCAAATGATTTGTAATGTACATAAAAATGTTCAAAAAAGTACGGGGAATACGTGGTTAGATTTTTAGCCAAATCTTATTTGCAGTTTTCTCGTTTCGCGCTCTCAAAATGGGCACTCGTAATTTGGCTAGAAATTTTGGTCAATTTTGGGATTTTTTTGACGCCGTCTCACAAAACAAATATGGATGATATTACATGAGTTTGTAGCTACATTCTTCTAGAATACTATGTTTTCATTCATTTCTATCTGCGGGATTCATGAACCAAAATTTCTTCGTTCGAGTTAGTCGGTGTCCGATAATGTCAATCTGCAGTGTCTCGGTATTCGCTTCCCGTAAGGTTCTATGTTAATTTTCAATTAGTGAAAAATGGTAGAACAAATTTTTTTTCGGGAAAATCATTACTCCACACGCGTTTTCTAAACATTGAGAACCGTCATGATTTTTTTCAAATTTTTCTAAGACCCAACATTTTTTCCCTTTTTTTCCCGTCTATGGAAAATAGGTGAAAATCATGAAATGGTGAAATGATTTGTAATGCACATAATAATGTTCACAAAAGTAGAAAAAAAAACACGTCCCAAAATTTTTTAGAGAAGCACCCGTGAATAATGCACGATTCCGTTCCGCCAATGCAGCATACATTACGCAAGTATCGATGGGGCGTCGCAACCCCTTTGCCCGTGCATGTTTCATATCACCCCCTGGGCTACTCTACGTACGCAACTTGCTAATGTATGTTGCAACACCATATGCCCGGCTCGAGGACCTGTCGAACCACCCCTGATGGCTTCATCTCCGCCACTCCCCGCGCACTCCGCCGAATTTGCATTAACGTGTTTGCATTCTAATCGCGTTCCACCCCCGAATTTATAAACGCCGCCGACTTGAGAGGGATTGCGGTTGATTTCCTCGTGTTTTCGAGACGAGGTGGCCGAGTGGTTAAGGCGTTGGACTGCTAATCCAATGGGCTCTGCCCGCGTGGGTTCGAATCCCATCCTCGTCGGTGAATATTTTACAATTTAAGGTTACCGAACGTAATTGTCAAAATTTTTAATTACGTGAGAAATGTCTTTTAAAATAATGTTTGTACAATACAAGATTTTATTTGAACTTTCACGACATGCGATCAATCATGATTTGAACTGCGTTTGTCTCTGATTAACGCCTTTGTGCACAATGAGCAACATTTTTAGTAACAATATCCATCATTTCAATTTATAGGCGACCGCGATTAATTTCTTTTCGAAACACCTCACTTTCGCGTTACTTTTAATCCAGCAATCAAAACATGACTGCGCCCGGGGCTTGTTTCCTTTTCTGTTTCTTTACGTCGCGAACCAACAACACTCGTCATTGACATTGTGTCTCACGTCACGTTGAGTGACGGGGAATTTCAAATGCCTCATATTTCTCCTCCAGAATTGCTTGTGTGTCGCGAATACATAATTGGCACTTGAAATTGCAAAGCGGAACTCAGATCGTAATCTAGAGTTTGTTGGTCGGTCTGACAAGTGTCAGGCCTTTCGGATGATATATGAGAAAAATAAGAAATTACCGGGGGGGCGTCCTGGGGGGATGCGGAAGGATACATGATTAATGAATATCGCATTACATGCACTCATTACTTATGCATGTGCGTTCGGATACGATTCGACGGGAAAACTCGCGCGCGCCCTTATCGCAACTTTTTTTTTGCGAGAAGCGTAATTCAATATATGTAAAATTGCGAGACGCGAAAAGGGCGCCGCTCTCGTACTAATATTGGTTCGCCTAATGTACTTTAGCCAATTTAGCAATTAACTGCATAATTAGCTTACACCTCTAAGAAGTGAACGAGGAAGGATCTCCTCGATCCGACCGAAAGTTCGTTAAGCAGATCCAGTTGCGCGGAATTATTTAGACGCGGAAACTTTAAGCGTGCTTTCGGCACACGAAGGGATGAGTGACAACACGGCTTGCAAAGCTGAGGGAATTTCGGTTGCGTTCGTTAAGCAAATTACATTAAGACGGGTAATTTGAGTTGCGCGGGGGTGGGTCGGATAATTTTTATTAAAATTAAATCACGGCCTCTCAGCACTTGGCCTAACGCAATTTAACTCTCGCCATGTAAAATTGCGTTTATATCGCATCGTTAAACAAACCCGTTTAGCGATGATCCTCCCGAAATTGCCTCCTTCTTCCGATCCGACTCGTTGCCAATTGCGAAACACTCGTCGTCGGCATGTATTTTTTAATTAACTCTTCTGGGAGACGACGTCGTCACCGTAGCCACTTTTTATTTAACCAGGCACGACTTATTTATTTTGCTAAATGGGTGCTTTTTATTTTACTCGCCCACATTAGCGCGAAATTAGCACTTACACAGCTTTCCCCTTTATTTGAACTGGAGATTATTCTCATCTCGAATTATTTTCTTTAATACCTCTGTAGGGTAAACTAGATAGTTAAGGGACAGTTAAGGACATTTTCAATTATCAGCGCTTTTAAAAACCGATTGCCTAAAATAGCAAAAAGAAAATTACCATGTTGGTTTGAAAATTTTGGAAAATAATGGATTTTTTTTTAGGGCGCTCCGTGGCGGAGTGGATTGGCACCTGCTTTCGGTGCGAAGCGCTGTGGGTTCGAGCCCCACGCCGGGCGGTTAAATTTTATTTACGAAAATTTGCCATTCGGATCCATGGATTTCATTATAAATATGAAATTTAACAAATAGTAAAAATCGGTCGTGGCAGAATAGCGAAGTAGCTTACGCCAATTTCCCCAATATCATTCACTCTCCTTAACCCACGTTTCCACCAAACATCATTCCTTTAAAAAAAAAATGGATTTTTCGGATTATGAATAGCCGCAGCGGCTAAACGAAGACTACAAATCGACAGCGGTTTGCAAATTCGTGCTCTTTGTTCACAAATTAGTCAGTTTTTATTAAAATTGGCGATTTTAAATTTTTGACGAAAACATGAACGACTCACAACTTTGGAACTTTTGCTTAAAAATTGCATTTGAAATGATTTCCTAAAAATTTTTCACTGTAAAGATCTCATTAAGACCCATCAGAAAATGTACTTGCGCAAGAACAAATGTCATTTTGGTGCGCTCAAATATTGAAAATATTATCACCAGAGTTTGACGTTATCGGTAATTTTTTTTTAATGGAATTCAATTTTTTTTTATTTAAAAACTTTTGTGGATCTCTTAATTCTTTCTTCGGTCACATATCTTTTTGAGAACTACGTGCCATTTGATCTAAAAACAAGAGATGGAAAAAATGGTGATAAAGATCCGCAAATGTGTTTTCCAAATAATTTCTTTTTTGACTTCGCAACTTTCGTAGAGCAATTCTCTTTAATTTTTTTATGGAAAAAATACGAAAACGATCATAAAATTTCGCCAAAAATTCACACTTTAAATTATTTAAATTGTTGACGGACAATGGCAGAAACACATTGTATAATATATTCGATGATTTCCCGAATTACGGAGTATTAACATAATTAAATAAATAATAATCGAAGATTCTCCGTATATAGCTGAATCAAAAGTGTGAACATGCGACAGGGATCGAATCTGGAGGTTGCAGGTTCGATCCCTGTCGGAGGCATGTTCACATTTTTGATTCAGCTATACACGGAGAATCTTCGATTATTATTTATTTAATTACATAGTATAATGTTCTCAAATTGTCATAGTATTGCCATAAATGTATACTGCATAAGAAACGTGTATAAAAATCGAGGGTTAATAATCATCGTAGACCTTTATGTTATACCTTTTTTTTCATCAGAAGAACAAGCTGAATCGATTTTCATCTAGAAAAAATTGCAAAAAAGTTGGCGTCACCATGGACTTTATGTAAAATTTTGAAAAAAGTCGTTTTTTTCAGACTTTGAACGGCCATAGCGGCTAAACATAGAATCTAAATCGAACGCGGATTTCAAATTTATGCTTCTTGGGTGCAAGTTAGTCGGACTCAATTAAAATTAGAAATTTTTAATTTTTGTCGGAAACTTGAAAAACTGTAGAAGAGCCCCCCCTTCTTACTTTTACTCAAATATTGCATTTGAAATTATTTCCTAAAGAAACCACTGGTTCAATTAGGGCTTTCTGTACGTCACCGTAAAGATCTATTCAAGACCCTTCAGAAAATGTACTTGCGCAAGAATAAATGTCAATTTTAAGCCCGTGACGTGTTAGCAAAGAAAACTCGAAAATGGTTAAAATCGAAAAAAATCAACTTTTTTAATAATCATCGTAGACTAATAGGTTATACCTTTTTTTCACCAGAAGAACGAGACAAATCGATTGGCGTAAAAAAATTTCATCTAAGAAAAAATGCAAAAAAGTTAGCAACTCGCCATGAATTTTATGGAAAATTTTGAAAAAACCGGTTCGATTGGCAATTTCTATACGTCACCATAAAGATCCCTTCAACCTTGAGAAAAAGTACTTGCGCAAGAACAAATGTCAATTTTAAGCCCGTGGCGTGTCAGCAAAGAAAATTCAAAAATGGCAAAAATCGAAAAAATCAACTTTCTTAATAATCATCGTTTATGTAGTACCTTTTTTTTCATCAGAAGAACTGGATAAATCGATTGGCGTTAAAAAGTTTCATCCAGTAAAAAATGCAAAAAGTTAGCATGTCATTATGAACTTTATGGAAAATTTTGAAAAAAGTCGATTTTTTCAAACTTTAAACGGCTGTAGCGGCCGAACGAAGAATCCAATTTGAACGCGGTTTTAAATTCTGTGGTCCTTGAGCGCATATGACTCGGATTAAACCAAAATTGGCGATTTTTTATTTTTGACGAAAACCTGAATTTCCATCCAAGGGGGGACTTCTTACTTTTGCTCAAAAATTGCACTAAAAATGATTTCCTGGAAAAACCACGGGTTAGAATCGGGGTTTCTATACATCACTGGAAAGATCTCATTAAGACGCTTCAGAAAATGTACTTTCACAAGAACAAATGTCAATTTGAAGCCCGTGATGCGTCAGCAAAAAAAATGGAAAAAATCGAAAAAATCAACTTTCTTAATAATCATCGTGGTCCTTTATGTAGTACCTTTTTTTTCATCAGAAGAACGAGATAAATCAATTGGCGCTAAAAAAATTCATCCAGAAAAAAATGCAAAAAAGTTAGCATGTCACCATGAACTTTATGGAGAATTTTGAAAAAAGTCGATTCTTTCAAATTTTGATCGACTATAGCGGCCGAACGAAAAATCCAATTTGAACGCGGTTTTAAATTCTGTGGTCCTTGAGCGCATATGAGTCAAATTGGCGATTTTTTATTTTTGACGAAAACCTGAAATTCTACCCCTTCTTGCCTTTGCTCAAAAATTGCATTAAAAATGATTTTCTAGAAAAACTGTTTCAAACTTTGATCTGTAGCGGCCGAACGAAAAATCCAATTTAAACGCGGTTTTAAATTCTGTGGTCCTCGAGCGCATATGAGTCGGATTAGACTAAAATTGGCGATTTTTTATTTTTGACGAAAACCTGAAATTCTATCCTGGAAAAACCACTGGTTCGAATCAGGGTTTCTATACATTACTAGAAAGATCTCTTCAAGCCCCTTCAGAAAATGTACTTGCGCAATTACAAATGTTAATTTGAAGCCCGTGATGCGTTGGGAAAAAAAACTTGAGAATGTAAAAAATTTAAAACTTAATTTTTTTAATAAGCATCGTAAACCATCCATTAAAGTGAACATTCTTTGACAAAAAATTGCCGTTTTAAAATTTCAACTAGCTAAAACAGCAAAAAATTTAGTATAAAAAAAAAACAATTTTTCAATGATCTTCCACACTCTCTGTTATAGTTTCTCCGTCTCTATTTAAAGCCACAAGAGGGGCATATTTGTGTTTTTTTAGAAATATTCATCGGAAATATTTTAAAGGAACATCATTTTTTTAATGTCAACTTTTCTGTCGATTGTGTTTCTGTACATAAACCAGATTAGCGTTCTTGTTAATTGCTAACTAAACATTCGAATCCGAACGGTAGATCAAAATAAGATTATCATTGCTATTAATTGCGTGTGATGTGTGGCCCCAGCGAGACCCGCCATAAACAACGGTTTGACCCCTTCACTAACCATCCGGTTATGTATTCCGTCATAAAAACGTCACAAAACCCATTGATTAATCGTCCGATACGGCACACAAACACATGACACAATGATACAGTTGATATACGGACAATCGGGCCGATAAATTTCGATGTAATTGCCGAGCGATTCGCGCAGGACATCTGTTCTCGCAGGAATAAGTAATTTCGCGAAAAAATTCACCGTGAATATTTCAACAAAAATGGACCTTCGCATTATAAGTGATGGACCCCTCTCGTATGTAGATGACCCGCGCCAGGATAGGGGAGAACGGGGGGGCTCTAATTTCCATAAAACAAAGGAATACACTTAATGAAGGCTCGCATAATTGACTGGCGAGTCGTATAAATACATTCATAAGGTTATTAATCATGGGATATGCGTGCGAATGGGGCGTCTATTATCCACGTCCTGCCGATGACAAGCCGCTAATTCCGGGACTGACTTGCTTAATATTTCATAACTGAATTAAGGTGCCTTAACTCTGCGAGCATATTAATTAGGCCGTTCCACCTGACATTGTGTTAAGATTTCCCATAATTCGCTTGATTAAGTAGTTCGCAAGACGTTAAGCCGACTCGCTACGGATCTGCATGCTAATCAGTTTATTAACTCCGCTATAATCGCATTCTGGATTAGACTGGAGAGATAAGATGACAACCTTTTAATTATCCCGTTTACTCGCACCTACGAGGAATACCTATGAACACCAGACGTTACACGTTTGTAAAATACACGATAGGACATTTCTTAAACACAAAATACACGATGTGACAAGTATTGATAGTTACTAAAGTTTACTAAAAGGTACGGATAATTCCGCTTCCACGAATTCAATTTAGTTTGTTTTATTACCTTTAATAAATATCTATTATGGAAATCTCGTAAAATACTACTGTTTCATTTTTATAATCTTTGGCTCCACTTGTTACCGGCGTAACTAGTCGGAATCGGACGGACGGCACGCAACGGATAAAATTGCTTAAGACAGTTGTAAACGAGTCAACGCACATTTATCCGTAGCATACCGTTCCGATAAATGTGCGTTGACTCGTTTACAACTGTGTTAAGCAATTTTATCCGATGCGCGCCGTCCGTCCGATTCCGACAAGTGTGCGCGTAGCTTACAGAGAGACATTTTGATTAATAAACGACTCCGACGTACTAAGGTGACCTTGTGACCATTAGCAACTAAGTTGATACTTCCTGGACCGTTTGAGATTGATAGGCAAATTGCGAAGCGCAAGGTACAATAACGCACCTGATTGATTAACACCCAGATGATCGATTAAACAGTTTCACAATTGTTGTATTTACTTGAGCCCCAGTGCCACGTCAAGGCTTCGGTCACTACCTGGGGTCAACCGGCGGATAACGATATCACACCGGAGGGGTGACTAGCTGGAGTTAACTGGCGGATAACGATATCACACCGGAGGGTTACTAACTGGCGTTAATCGGCGGATAACGTTCGGATAACACCAAGTACGATGTTTACGCCACAAAATCACATACAACACCGGCGCACTAAGGGTTCGTACCAGATATATCACACTAAAATAATAAGAAAATCTAATCGACGAGGATGGGATTCGAACCCACGCGGGCAGAGCCCATTGGATTAGCAGTCCAACGCCTTAACCACTCGGCCACCTCGTCGTTATAAAAAATGCCTCGATAAGAACTTACATTTTGAATTATAAAAGAAAAAATTGAATTTGAATTTAAAATTTTCTATCTCTAAACGGCTTCGAATATATTTTGAATTATAAAAGAAAAAATTGAATTTAAATTTAAAATTTTCGATCTCTAAACGGCTTCGAGTTTCGTTAAAAAAAATAGTGATGTGGCATCATGAAACTTTCTCTGAACTGATGTTTCTAACATTTCTCACATTTGGATTTTTTTTTGACCCATAACTTTGTGCCAAATCGCCGTAGGAACTTTTTTGAGTCTTGTACAGGTAATTGAACAAATTTTAATGCCCTTTTGGTGGATTGAGTCGACACATTTTTTCCCACTCGGTACACGTAGCCAAAGTAGCACCGTCGGAAACATTGTCAACCCAAAGATGAACATATTTAAAAGAGTCAAATATCAGAATTCAAAATTTGAAAATCGGTAAAAAGAATCATTAATAATAATAATAATAATAATAATAATAATAATAATAAAGAACTTTATTCGAACTAAGGATTACAAACTTAGAAAGGGCCATCGACAATGTCCTTCAGCCCGAAAAAAAAAATTAAATTTAAATTTTAAATTTTTAAATTTATTTTTTTATTTTATTGTGCTAAAATATTTACAAAATATTTACACTCGTCTTCAGCCCGCAAAAAAAAATTAAATTTAAATTTTAAATTTTTAAATTTATTTTTTTATTTTATTGTGCTAAAATATTTACAAAATATTTACACTCGTCTTCAGCCCGCAAAAAAAAATTTAAATTTTAAATTTTTAAATTTATCTTTTTATTTTATTGTGCTAAAATATTTACAAAATATTTACACACGTCAACGCAATAGGAATTACACATAAATGTGATTTATAAACTCATCTATAGTAAACGGGCAGTTAAATAAAAGGAAATTTTTTACATATTTTTTTAAATGTTTAACATTCAGCTTCCTGATATATTCCGGAAGTGAATTATACAATATGTTGGCTTAGCTAGATTGTAACATTAGAATCAGAATAAACGAATAACGTTTTCGGTACTTCTGCGATTTTAAAACTTGAGCAACGAGATTTTATTAGACAAGGTTTTAAGAATTTTTCAAAATACACCAAAATCCCTGTATTTCAATCATTTAAATTACGACTTCGGAAATTTTTCAATATCGAATCGCAACGCGATTTTGTTATCTTTCAACTTAAAAAATCTAGAGCTGGCCAGATAGACATGTATCGCAGGCCAAAAAAAAACCTTGAAATTCGGATTTTGGCTATTTTCATCGACTCAACGTGATTTTCTTGATGATTAAAAAAAAATTGAAAAGCTTCCTACTTTTCAATATACAAATAATCATCAAATCAAAAAAAGCGTCCAACACAAAAATCGAAAGCAAGAATTTGTTGCTTTTAAATTTCGGCAATTTTCGTCATGAATTTTCTTCACTGAATTCGCTATACTTTAGCATTTATATCATCGAAATAAAAAAAAATCTTCGGAAGTTAAGCAATTTTTGGCAATCAAAAACTTGATATTGCCCACATTCAACTTTGAAAATTTCGGATTTTGGCAAATTTCATTAAGAATTTCTTTTGTCTTAAAATACTATATTTTTTTACATTTTAAATTATAAATTATCATAATTAAAAAGCGCCTTCAACACTTCAGGAATTTCTAAAAAAAAACGCGATTTTGTCGACTTGGAAATTGGAAAATTTCGGATTTTGGTTAATTTCAACGACTCGACCTGATAATTTTATGTCACTTCCTTTAAATACAATAAATTGTTTACATTTTGACTTATAAATCATTGTAATCAAAAAGCGCATTCAACACTTCAGCAATTTCTAAAAAAACGCGATTTTGTTGACTTGCAACTTGAAAAATTTTGGATTTTGGCAAATTTTATTGACTCGACCAGAGAATTTTTTGTCACTTTCTTAAAATACAATAAATCATTTACATTTTGCCTTATAAATCATCGTAATCAAAAAGCGCGTTCAATACTTCTGCAATTTATAAAAAATGGAAAACGCGATTTTATTGACTTGGAACTTAGAAAATTTCAGATTTTGACAAATTCCATCGACTCGACTAGAAATTTTTTTGTCACTTCCTTAAAACAGAATAAATTCTTTACATTTTGATAAAATCATTGTAAATAAAAAAAAATTCAGCACTTCAGCAATTTCTAAGAAAAAACGCGATTTTGTTGACTTGAAACTTGGAAAATTTCAAATTTTGACAAATTTCATCGACTCGACGTGATATATTTTTGCCTCTTTAAATTCAATAAATTCTTTAAATTTTGACTTATAAATCATAGTAATCAAAAAGCGCGTTCGACACTTCAACAATTTCTAAAAATCAAAAGTGCGATTTTGTTAATTTTGAATTTAGCTAATTTCCGTTTACTTGAGATAAATATTTCTTTATACCTTTCTAATAATACACTAAATTCGCAGTACTTTATACTTTTAGTATTTATATCATCAAAATCGAATAAAATCTTCGGAAGTTAAGCAATTTTCGAAAATCCAAAACTTGTAAAATTTCGGGGTTTTGCCATTTTCATCCACTCAGCATGAGAACTTCTTCATACTTAAAAAAAAATAGGAAAATGTTATACTTTTCAATATACAAATAATCATAATTAATAAGCCTGCGACACTTCAGCAATTTTTAAAAATCGAAAGCAAGAATTTGTCGATTTTAAATTTTGGCAATTTTCGTTTACTTGACGTAAATATTTTTTTATACTTTTCTGATATACTCTAAATTCGCTATGATTTAGCATTTAAACCATCAAAATCAAATTAAATCTTGAAAATTAAATCTTGATATTGCCGACTTTTAACTTGGAAAATTTCGGATTGAGAATATTTTTTGTCACTTTCTTAAAATACAGTACATTTTTTACATTTTAACTTATAAATTACCATAATTAAAAAGCGCGTACAACACTTTGGAAATTTCTAAAAAAAAGCGATTTTGTTGGCTTGCAACTTGGAAAATTTCAGATTTTGGCAAATTTTATTGAGAATATTTTTTGTCACTTTCTTAAAATAGAATACATTTTTTTACATTTTAACTTATAAATTATCATAATCAAACAGCGCGTACAACATTTCAGAAAAAACGCGATTTTGTCGACTTGGAAATTGGAAAATTTTGGATTTTGGCAAATTCCAACGACTCGACCAGAGAATTTTTTGTCACTTCCTTAAAACACAATAAATTCTTCACATTTTAACTTATAAATCATTGTAATCAAAAAGAGCATTTAACACATCAGCAATTTCTAAAAAAAAAACGCGATTTTGTTGACTTGCAACTTGGAAAATTTTGAATTTTGGCAAATTTAATTGACTCGATCAGAGAATTTTTTTGTCACTTTCTTAAAATACAATAAGTTCATTACATTTTGACATATCAACTATCGTAATCGAAAAGCACGTTCAACACTTCTGCAATTTATAAAAAAAGGAAAACGCGATTTTCTTGACTTTTACAAATTCCATCCACCCGACCACAAATTTTTTGTCATTTCCTTAAAACAGAATAAATTCTTCACATTTTGACTTACAAATCATTGTAATCAAAAAGCGCATTCAACACTCCAGCAATTTCTAAAAAAAAACGCGATTTTGTTGACTTGGAACTTGGAAAATTTTGGATTTTGGCAAATTCCATCGACTCGACCAGATATTTTTTTGTCACTTCCTTAAAATACAATAAATGATTTACGATTTCAGTTATAAATCATTGTAATCAAAAAGCGCAATCAACGCTTCAACAGTTTCTAAAAAAAAAACGCGATTTTGTTGACTTGCGACTTGGAATATTTCGGATTTTGACAAATTCCATCGACCCGACTAGAAATTTTTTTGTCACTTCCCTAAAACACAATAAATTCTTCACATTTTGACTTATAAATCATTGTAATCAAAAAGAGCATTCTACACATCAGCAATTTCTAAAAAAAAAAACGCGATTTTATTGACTTGCAACTTGGAAAATTTCGGATTTTGGCAAATTTCATTGACTCGGCCAGATAATTTCTTGCCACTTCCTTAAAATACAATAAATTCTTCACATTTTGACTTATAAATCATTATAATCAAAAAGAGCATTCAACGCTTCAGCATTTTCTAAAAAAAAACGCGATTTTGTTGACTTGGAACTTGGAAAATTTTGGATTTTGGCAAATTCCATCGACCCGACCAGAAATTTTTTTGTCACTTCCTTAAAACAGAATAAATTCTTTACATTTTGACATATAAATCATCGTAATTAAAAAGCGCATTCGACACTTCAGCAATTAAAAAAAAACGCGATTCTGTTGACTTGGAACTTGGAAAATTTCGGTTTTTGGCAAATTCCATCGACTCGACCAGATATTTTTTTGTCATTTCCTTAAAATACAATAAATTATTTACATTTTAACTTACAAATCATCGTATTCAAAAAGCGCATTCAATACTCCAGCATATTATAAAAAAACGCGATTTTGTTGATTTGCAACTTGGAAAATTTCGGATTTTGGCAAATTCCGTCGACTCGACCAGATATTTTTTTGTCATTTCCTTAAAATACAATAAACTATTTACATTTTGACTTATAAATCATCGTATTCAAAAAGCGCATTCAATGCTCCAGCATATTATAAAAAACGCGATTTTGTTGACTTGGAACTTGGAAAATTTCGGATTTTGGCAAATTCCATCGACTCAACCAGATTTTTTTTGTCACTTTCTTAAAATAAAATAAATTATTTACATTTTGACTTATAAATCATCGTAATCAAAACGCGCATTCAACACTGCAGGAATTAAAAAAAAAACGTGATATTGCCGACTTTCAAAATTTCGGATTTTGGCAAATTTCATTGACTCGACCAGATATTTTTTTTTCATTTCCTTAAAGCACAATAAATTCTTCACATTTTGACTTATTAATCATTGTAATCAAAAAGCGCATTCAACACTTCAGCAATTTCTAAAAAAAAAACGCGATTTTGTTGACTTGGATCTTGGAAAATTTCGGATTTTGGCAAATTTCATTGACTCGACCAGATATTTTTTTGCCACTTCCTTAAAATACAATAAATTCTTTACATTTTGACTTATAAATCATCGTAATCAAAAAGCGCATTCAACGCTTCAGCAATTTCTAGAAAAAGCGCAATTTTGTTGACTTGAAACTTGGAAAATTTCGGATTTTGTCAAATTTCATTGTGAATATTTTTTGGCACTTTCTAAAATACAATAAATTCTTTACAATTTGACTTATAAATGATTGTAATCAAAAAGCGCATTCAACACTTCAGTAATTTATAAAAAAAAAAACGCGATTTTGTTGACTTGCAACTTGGAAAATTTCGGATTTTGGCAAATTTCATTGACTCGATAAGATAAAATTTTTTCCACTTCCTTAAAACACGATAAATTCTGTACATTTTGATGTATAGGTAGATCATTATAATCAAAGAACGCGTTCCACACTTCTGCAATTTCTAAAAAAAAGCGATTTTTTTGACGTGGAACTTCGAAAATTGCGGATTTTGGCAACATTTTTTAAACGCTTCAAATTCACCACGTTTTGGTATTTAAATCATCAAAATCAAAAAACGCATTTTTTCAGAAGCTTCCAGTAATGCCTTTGATATGGATTATTTCGCTTAATTATGATGGAATTAAAATTAATAACATGCGTGGATGTCGCTTTCCCCATTTAACTACCTGCACGTACAAGCACCTAAAATCCCGCTTTACGATTGTCATTAAAGGGTTGAATTAGACGAGCGGGGTTTAGTAGTTGCCGCTAACTGAAGGTCGTGACAAGCGCACGTCTCATCTCCTGCATTAGTCAGTAGATTATCACAAATTCAAATGTAACGGTCGTTTCGCTCTTCAGAGACCCGAACATATGCAAGGTTAATATATCTCATCGCGAGTTGTAAAACTTACTTCAACTTGTGGGATGGGGTCGCCTCCTCGTCCTCCTCCTCCCCCATTAATATTTAACTCGCATCGGTAACCGGAAAATTTTCCTATTGTGCTTTTAATTAAATATTCGGCCGGATGTTTAGTCGCAAGTGGAATCGGGCATGAAAAAAAGTTTGCATTTGCTGCGGGGTGGAGATCTCCCTTCGAGTACCCCCCCCCCTCCCCTCCCAGCAAGCATCAAGCGGGCAGGAAAATTTTTCTGGGTCTGCTAATGAATTTAGGCTCCCGTCCGCAGTAGCAGAGGCTAGATTGCCTCTCGTTGCACTGGAATTAGTCGAGGACCCCCACACCATCCTCTCCGGGGACCCAACTTGCGTCGTTGACAATTTGAAACTTATTTTAACATTCATATAGGTATATATATCCCGTCCCTAATTTATATGTATATTTATTACGATCTGCATATCTTGCCCGTCCGTATAATGAACATTAGCACCGGGGGTGTGGGGGTGGCGCAGCGCTCTCCAAGTCCAAGGTGTGATTTATTTATGCCTCCTGGAGAGGCCATTTATTACGCAATATGCATACAAACCCTTCGCCAGCGCGCGGGGGGAGGAAAAAGTCGCGGAAACGAAAATTTAATTCCGGATTTCGACGGAATTGGGTTTTGTCCGCTTCTGTCGGGGTCGTCTTGTGTTAATTACGAGGAACATGTTTTGCGATTCCCAAACGAGTCCTATCTACACTCCGCCAGGACGGCATTATGTGTGCAACCTCATCAAGATAATAATTGGACTTGGGTTTTTAATAATTCAATTTATCCCGTTTATGAGGTTTTCGTCGGGTTAGAGACATTTGAAATTTTAGAAAAGATATAATTGCGTAATTTGAGATTGAAGGCAATGAAATATTATAGAGAATTTGTTTTGTAAGAATGATTATTAGAAAAGTTGTTTTTTCCATTTTCGAGTTTACTTTGCGAACGCGCCACTGGCTACAAATTGACATTTGTTCTTGTGCAAGTGCATTTTCTGATGGGTCTTGATGAGATCTTTACAGTGACGTGTAGACACTCAAGTACATAATAGCAATCTTTAAATATGAAGTGTGGAAACAGCACCTTAGCGATATATAGAAGGTTAACCTCGCAAATTTAAGATAACAAATGGAAGTGCTGCAAGTTGTTTGAAGACAGGCTCAGTGCCGTGAGCTCGAGATAGCGCAAAGTCCAGAAGAGGAGTCTTCCGAGCCCGAGATACCGCGCGGCCATTAAGCTTAAACATGCACATCGAAGCTCTTCGCTCCCAAAGCGGCGATAAAACTTTTTCTAAGAAGGAAAACTGTCATCGGGGCGACGTGTATAACAATGTGTTGCATTGTCGTGCCAGGGCAGACAACTCGCCGTCCGCCATTCCGTATTATAATATTTATTATTTGTGTGTCCCGCATGAGCGGCGTAATGTCCCCTTTGCCTCATAACGCCTCCCCGACTCGCGCTCTCATAGAAATGTTATTTTATTTAACTCTCGAAACAGAGTCCCATGTCTCCTCTTTCTCAAAGTCGCGAAATGGTTCTTTCTCGCAGCTTTTATGACAACAGAAGTGTTTAAAATTACCTCCTCCGAGACGGTCGTATCATTTAATTTTCATGGTATTCTTTGCCCGGCCCCCCGTTAACTTTCCGGAGGTGTGCGCGGGGAATTAAAATATAATGCTTCATAACTGTGTTACGGCGATAGCTCAAATCTCCGCCGCTTAAAGGCACGCCGGCCCATACATTATTCAAATGTGTGCTCGCTTTATGAACGTCTTATTGGCCGTATACTGTTCAAAAAGGGCCCGTTAAATAAATCTTTACGAGTTGAATGCCAACGGTAATCCAATTACACGGTTCCAACACCCGATTGGTCTGCTCAGAAGAACTGCTATTGCCTTGACCTAACTATTTTATTGTTTCAATTAAAACCAGGCTTCATTGGTGTGCTAACTCTGCAGTGGCAATAGCTCTCATTACAATATTCTTACACAACCATTATTACCAGCTCCACTGTTGGGTAGTGGCTCTATATAAACGAGCCGCCCCTGCTTAATTGGCTAAAACGATGTTTTGCGAATCAAATCTAATTTTTTAAGAATTTAGTCGACATGTTTTATATTTTTTAAATTTTTTTTCACAACTCGCGAAATAAAAGGTGGATTTTCAAAAACTCCATTTAATTTGATGAAAGGATGATTTTCAAATCTAATTTAATTTTTGTAGAATTTTGTCGACACGTTTTATATTTTTTTGCTCGAGTATTATACAATTCGAAAACTAAAAATTTTCAAAACTTCACAACTCGCGAAATAATAAGTGCATTTTCAAAAACTCAATTTAATTTGATGTAAGGATGATTTGCAAATCTAATTTAATTTTTCTAGAATTTTGTCGACACGTTTTTAATTTTTTTAAATTTTTTTGCTCGAGTATTACACAATTCGAAAACTGAAATTTTCGAAAATTCACAACTCGCGAAATAATAAAAGGATTTTCAAAAACTCCTTTTAATTTAATAAAAGGATGATTTGCAAATCTAATTTAATTTTTGTAGAATTTGGTCGACACGTTTTATATTTTTTTAAATTTTTTTGCTCGAGTATTACACAATTCGTAAACTAAAATTTTCTAAAATTCACAACTCACGAAATAATCGGCGGATTTTCAAAAACTGCACTTTATTTAATAAAACGATGATTTGAAAATCTAATTTAATTTTTTTAGAATTTAGTCGACACGTTTCATATTTTTTTTTTTATTTTTTGCTCGAGTATTACACAATTCGTAAACTAAAATTTTCAAAAATTCACAACTCGCGAAATAATAGGTGGATTTTCAAAAACTCCATTTAATTTGATGAAAGGATGATTTGTAAATGTAATTTAATTTTTGTAGAATTTTGTCGACACGTTTTATATTTTTTTGCTCGAGTATTATACAATTCGAAAACTAAAAATTTTCAAAAATTCACAACTCACGAAATAATAAGTGGATTTTCAAAAACTCCTTTTAATTTGATGAAAGGATGATTTGCAAATCTAATTTAATTTTTTTAGAATTTTGTCGACACTTTTTTAATTTTTTAAATTTTTTTGCTCAAGTATTACACAATTCGAAAACTAAAATTTTTAAAAATTCACAACTCGCGAAATAATCGGCGTATTTTCAAAAACTGCACTTAATTCAATAAAACGATGATTTGCAAATCTAATTTAATTTTTGTAGAATTTTGTCGACACGTTTTATATTTTTTAATTTTTTTTTGATCGAGTATTACACAATTCGAAAACTAAAATTTTCAAAAATTCACAACTCAGGAAATAATCGGCCGATTTTCAAAAACTGCACGTAATTTGATAAAACGATGATTTGAAAATCTAATTTATTTTTTTTAGAATGTAGTCGACACGTTTTATATTCTTTGAAATTTTTTTGCTCGAGTATTACACAATTCGAAAACTAAAATTTTCAAAAATTCACAACTCGCGAAATAATCGGCGGATTTTCTAAAACTCTACCTAATTTGATAAAAGGACGATTTTCAAATCTAATTTATTTTTTGTAGAATTTCGTCGACTCGTTTTATGTTTTTTTAAATTTTTTGCTCGAGTATTACACAATTCGAAAACTAAAATTTTCAAAAATTCACAACTCGCGAAATATTCGGCGGATTTTCAAAAACTGCACCTAATTTGATAAAACGATGATTTGAAAATCTAAGTTAATTTCTTTAGAATTTAGTCGACACGTTTTATATATATTTTTCTACGTCCGTTATAAAATGCACAGTTTTTTTCATTCATTTGCGTTCATAAAATGTGTGATTCCTGAACCCATCAAAAAGCGTGAAAAAAAGTGCCATAACGGTTCATTTTTTCACGCTTTTGCGTGAAAAAAAGTGCCGTAGCGGTTCATTTTTTAACGCTACGAAAATTGTTTGCGCAAAGTGTGTCATGAACGCTTCGCTCATGTACTCATGTAGTATAGGGGAAAACAATTCGGAGCCAATTGAATTTAAGATAGTCACTACGCAACACGCCGCGAGTGTTTGGTGTACTCTAACCTATTCCGCCGATAAACGTCAAGCGTTCGTTTGAGAATATTGTATTTTCTTTATTTAAAAGAAGTGTTTTGACGTATTATTAGTGATGGAGAGTGACAGTGAAGAAAGCAAGTGCACACCAGATGATATTGTTGAGTCGGCAACTGCAGCTACGATGAATCTTCTCCCCGCGTAATCGAAGGAGCAATATTTAAAGGAATATAATTCTTTTATAGAGTGGCGTATTAAGAAGGATATTAACAGCTTCACAGAAAGAGTGTTACTGGCTTACTTTGAAACAAAATCTAAAATGTGGAAGTCTCCAACCCTTTGGTCAACTTATTCAAAATTGAAGTGCACCCTAATGGTAAATAATGATGTAGACATCAGTAAGTACTCGAAACTCATTGCCTATTTGAAAAATAAATCAATCGGATATAGACCTAAAAAATCGAAAATATTTTCCCGACAAGAAATCTATAAGTTTTTGTTACAAGCTCCAGAGGATCATTATCTCATGCATAAGGTATATTATTGGCAGCATGAAAGTTTACTTTAAACTTAATATTTGTTATCATGTTTTAGGTTGCTTTAATATTCGGAATCGCGGGAGCTCTGCGGAGGGAAGAATTGTATAAAATGAAGTGTGAGGATATTAATGATACTGGAAATGTTTTAATTATCACAGTACCTAATACTAAAACTCACGTTCAACGTCGATTTACTGTAATAGGCGAAACACTTGAAAATGGACTAAATTTTATAAACATTTATAAAAAATGGTTACGTGGACGATTCTATGCAAAATAAAATGGATTCTGCCGCAAAAATTTTAACGGGAACTAGTTCGCCTTCAAGCAAAGTTTCAAGTGCTCAAAAACCTGCAAACAATACAACTATAATAGACGATGGTATTACTTCAAACTCATTAAATATTGTCAAATCAAATACTAATAGCAATGTAACTTCTTCTTCACTTCAAATTAATAATTCTCACAATTGTACCTTTAATATCACTATTAATAAATAAATATGAATGAATGTTTTATCGAATTTATTTAGTTACGGACGTAGAAAAAATTTTGTATGAAACTCGAGAGTAAAGCAACTTTTTTTCACATGTAGGAATTGCCGCACTCGCCTTCGGCTCATGCGGCAATCTTTCCTACTCGTGAAAAAAAGTATTACTTTACTCACTTGTTGCATAAATAACTATTTTTAAATTTTCTTTTGCTCGAGTATTACACAATTCCAAAACTAAAATTTTCAAAAATTCACAACTCGCGAAATAATCGGCGTATTTTCAAAAACTGCACTTAATTCAATAAAACGATGATTTGAAAATCTAATTTAATTTTTTTAGAATTTAGTCGACACGTTTTATATATTTTTTTTAATTTTCTTTTGCTCGAGTATTACATAATTCCAAAACTCAAATTTTCAAAAATTCACAACTCGCGAAATAATCAACGGATTTTCAAAAACTGCAATTAATTTGATAAAACGATGATTTGAAAATCTAATTAAATTTTTTTCAGAATTTAGTCGGCACGTTTTATATTTTTGAAAAAAATTTTGCTTGAGTATTACACAATTCGTAAACTAAAATTTTCAAAAATTCACAACTCGCGAAATAATCGGCGGATTTTTAAAAACTGCAATTTTCAAATATAATTTATTTTTTTAAGAATTTAGTCGACACGTTTTATATTTAAAAAAAATTGCTCGAGTATTACTCAATTCGTAAACTAAAATTTTCAAAAATTCACAACTCTGGAAATAATCGGCGGATTTTCAAAAACTGCACTTAATTTGATAAAACGATAATTTTAAAATGTAATTTAATTTTTTTAGAATTTAGTCGACACGTTTTATATTTTTTTAAATTTTTTTGCTCGAGTACTACACAATTCGTAAACTAAAATTTTCAAAAATTCACAACTCGCGAAATAATAGGTGGATTTTCAAAAACTCCATTTAATTTGATGAAAGGATAATTTTCAAATCTAGTTTAATTTTTTTTAGAATTTAGTCGACACCTTTTATATTTTTAAAATTTTTTTGCTCGAGTATTACACAATTCGTAAACTAAAATTTTCAAAAATTTACAACTCGCGAAATAATAGATGGATTTCCAAAAACTCCATTTAATTTGATAAAAGGATAATTTGCAAATCTAGTTTAATTTTTGTAGAATTTCGTCGACACGTTTTATATTTTTTGCTCGAGTATTACACAATTCGAAACCTAAAATTTTCAAAAATTCACAACTTGCGAAAAAATTGGCGGATTTACAAAAACTGCACTTAATTCGATAAAACGATGATTTGAAAATCTAATTTAATTTTTTTAGAATTTAGTCGACATGATCTATATTTTTTAAAAAAATTTTGCTCGAGTATTACACAATTCGTCAACTAAAATTTTCGAAAATTCACAACTCGCGAAATAATCGGCGGATTTTCAAAAGCTGCACTTAGTTTGATAAAACGATGATTTGAAAATCTAATATAATTTTGTTAGAATTTAGTCGACACCTTTTATATTTTTTAATTTTTTTTTGCTCGAATACTACACAATTGGTAAACTAAAATTTTCAAAAATTCACAACTCGCGAAATAATAAGTGGATTTTTAAAAACCCTATTTAATTTAATGAAAGGATGATTTGCAAATCTAATTTAATTTTCGTAGAATTTCGTCAACACTTTTCGTATTTTTTTTAATTTTTCGCTCGAGTATTACACAATTCGAAAATTAAAATTTTCAAAAATTCACAACTTGCGAAATAGTAAGTGGATTTTCAAAGGCTCCATTTAATTCGATAAAACGATGATTTGCAAATCTAATTTAATTTTTGTAGAATTTTGTCAACACGTTTTATATTTTTTAAATTTTTTCTGCTCGAGTATTACACAATTCGTAAACTAAAATTTTCAAAAATTCACAACTCGCGAAATAATAGGTGGATTTTCAAAAACTCTATTTAATTTGATGAAAGGATGATTTGCAAATCTTATTTAATTTTTGTAGAATTTTGTCTACACGTTTTATATTTTTTAAATTTTTTGTGCTCGAGTATTACACAATTCGTAAATTAAAATTTTTAAAAATTCACAACTCGCAAAATAATCGTCGGATTTTCAAAAACTGCACTTAATTTGATAAAACAATGATTTGCAAATCTAATTTAATTTTTGTAGAATTTCGTCGATACGTTTTATATTTTTTTTAATTCTTTTGCTCGAATTCAAAAACTAAAATTTTCAAAAATTCACAACTCGCGAAATAATCGGCGGATTTTCAAAAACTGCACTTCATTCGATAAAACGATGATTTGAAAATCTAATTTAATTTTTTTAGAATTTAGTCGACACGTTTTATATTTGTTTTAATTTTTTTGCTCCAGTGTTACACAATTCGAAAATTAAAATTTTCAAAAATTCACAACTCGCGAAATAATAGGTGGATTTTCAAAAACTCTATTTAATTTTATGAAAGGATGATTTGCAAATCTAATTTAATTTTTGTAGAATTTTGTCGACACGTTTTGTATTTTTTTTAATTTTTTTGCTCGAGTATTACACAATTCAAAAACTAAAATTTTCAAAAATTCACAACTCGCGAAATAATCGGCGGGTTTTCAAAAACTGCACTTAATTTGATAAAACGATGATTTGAAAATCTAATTTAATTTTTTTAGAATTTATTCGACACGTTTTATATTTTTTTAAATTTTTTTGCTCGAGTATTACACAATTCGAAAACTGAAATTTTCAAAAATTCACCACTCGCGAAGTAATCGGCGAATTTTCAAAAACTCCATTTAATTTGATGAAAGGATGATTTTCAAGTATAATTTATTTTTTGTAGAATTTCGTTAACACGTTTTGAATTATTTTTTTAAATTTTTTACTCGAGTATTACACAATTCGAAAACTAAAATTTCAAAAAATTGACATTTCGCGAAATTTTCAAAAACTGTAATTTGCAAATCTAATTTAATTTTTTTAGAATTCAGTCGACACGTTTTGTATTTCTATTTTTATTTTTTTGGTCCAGTATTTTATAATTTGAAAATTAAAATTTTTAAAAATTCACAACTCGTGGATTTTCAAAAACTGTACTTAATTTCAGTGCGGTTCGTGAAACATGTTTATGGTAGAGCCATTTATACAACCCTCACCTAGCATTGGCATAAAGAAATTTGAAATTTTTGAGATCGATTTAGAATTCTAAATATTCAAGTAGATTATTAATAAAACACCGGCTCCATAATGTACATTTCATAATCACTCCACTAAATATTAAATTGCACCTTTATTATTTATTTAATTAATTTCCAGGGCACATTATTGTGCAATTGTACCTTTCGCGTTTTCTTTAATTAAATTTAGGAACGGCGCAAAATTGCCGACGAAAAAAAAATCTTATTGTTCCAGTTGTAAAGTAAACAGTTAGACCCCGGCAGTGGAGTGGAGTGGAGGGCCGTTTTAAGAAAACTTAATTTTCTCATATTAGCCCCGCCCGAACAAAAGGAAAACTTTTTCCCCCGGAGATATTATAGACAGTAAAATTGAGTCGGGCCGCGGCGCGTTATTATTAAATCAAACGACAACTCTTAATATTCGACGCAACTTTTATCCGAAGAACGAGAGCTTAATTGCGCCCGACCAATCGGAGGTGGGATTGTGTAATTTCATTACGAGCGGTGCTATTCGACGACTAAATATTTATGCTAAAAGGTTTTTCGGTGTAAAAGAACATTTAATATTTGTAAAAATCACAATTATTATCAATCAACTTTATCTTACATATATTATTTATTTAATTGAACTTTATGTTCTAAAATCGTCAACAAATTGGATTTTGTATTCATATTTTGATTTTTAGGGTGTAAAATTGTCAACACGTGTATGTGTATTTCGCATTCTTTAAATTTTGTAATAATTACTGTGTATATTGTGCATTACAAATTAGAACACTGTATATTTATTGTTGAAAACGTTGCCTGTGTATTTTGTTTCTGTATATTTTTGCACAAATCATTATAATTGCATGAAATAACTTGGAACACCCTGTACATTTATTGTTGTTTAAAACGTTTCGTTCGTTCACACTTTTGCATAGATCCTCACTGTGTTTATTGTTACTTGGAATAATGTGTATAATTAATTTTGCGATTAATTTATTACCCTTGTCTTGTTGTCTGTGTGTGCGTATGTGTTTGTGTGTTTGTACACATCACTTCTTCTTATGATTATAAACATGATTACTAACCAATTATTATTACACATTGTATTGTATTGCATCAAAAGTACTAACCTTTTGCAAATGTCCGGCGCATTTCGTTTCCTAATATTTGCCCGTTGTCGCTCCCGGTCGACGAACATCCGACGCCACAACTATTATTTACGATTTCTTCACTTTGCAATGTATAACCAGCGGCAATTTTTACACAGTACTGTTCTTCCGTATTTACACTACACGTTCACCTAATACACTCACGATTATATCCAAAAAATACTCGAAATTCATTGAAAATAGCGAGAGGCCACTGCGTCGCGAAATGACGATGATTACTGTCGAGTGGCGGAGGGCCAGCGATACGTTTTTGTTTTCTTCGTTCTCGCCAAACAACACCGCCCGTGCATCCAGTCGGCGGAGGCCTGCTTGTCTCTAAAACATTTGTTTATTTCTCGTTTCAATTGTAACGCTGGAATAATAATTACGGGTGTACATTATTGTAAATATATCGAGTGATTAACAGTGCAAGTAATGTTTGTGAATGTGGAACCGTGCTGATACTATGGACACAGAATTCACTGTTGGAAGCTGCATTTGGAAGTTTTAAGGTTAGTGGCGGTAAATCTCTTATTATTGCAAATTGTTCTTGACGTGTATCCATGTTTGTGCTGTACCAATTGACTGTATTATTGTTACATTTCGTACATTGGAAATAAATGGTATTATTGTTACGATGTTGCCGCTATATCTGGAATGAATTTATGTGATACATTCTTCGAAATTAAACTTTTCAAAAGTATATTTTTCGAAAACCAATTCGTCTCACGGCCAATTCTTAGAAGAAGAGGTTTTTCGAATTTCAATTATACAGGGTGTTACAACACTCTGCGAAGTGTCAATCACGTGCTTACCCATCAAACTATTTTTAACAAACGTTTTTCGGAAGTAAATTGTTCGAAATGCAGTATTTCGAAAGCACAATTTAGAAAGTCAATTCTTCAAAATGGAGTTTTTGGAAAGTAATTTTTCAAAATATAGTGTTTCGAATAAACATCTTACGAAGTAAATTCTTCGAAATGGATTTTTAAAAAAATTATTATTTTTTTAATTTTTGGTTTACAATTATGAAACGATAATAGTTACAGCAAATTTATATAATAATTGTAGAAAATGCCAAAATGGACAACTTATAAAGACTAAGTTTTTGAGTAAACTGAGTTTTTGAATTTGAAGTATAATTTTTCTGTTTCATAATTTTGACATTTTAAACGTCAGTTTCATCCTCTCGATGTACATTTAAAATATGATTTAAATTAAAAATAAACCATGAAAGCATAAATATAAATGATACCATCAGGTCGGAGAAAGTAACATGATGGCCACATCACCATTTCTGCAATTATTCTAACCATCGAATGCAATTTTGTTCTCCGCAGTTAAAGTTTGTAATGTTGTCATTTTGTTTCTAGTGGTGATATTTTATATGTTTTAACGGATTATCAAAAGAAGGTTAATTTTGGATGGATTTTGAAATTTTGAAGCAAATTCCTGCGGAGGTTAATTTTTTTTTAATTTTTAATTATCGATTGCAAATTTCTTCTCCTCAATTCAGGTTTATTGTGTTGTAATTTTGTTTCTAGTACTGATATTTTAATTGTTTTAACGTGATATCAAAGCAAGGTTAATTTTGGATGGATTTTGGAATTTTAAAGCAAATTCCTGCAGAGATTAATTTTTTTTTAAATTTTTAATTATCGATTGCAAATTTCTTCTCCTCAATTCAAATTTCTTGTGTTGTTATTTTGTTTCTACTACTGATATTTTAATTGTTTTAACGTGATATCAAAACAAGGTTAATTTTGGATGGATTTTGGAATTTTGAAGCAAATTCCTGCAGAGATTATTATTTTTTTAAATTTTTTAATTATCGATTGCAAATTTGTTCTCCTCGATTCAAGTTTCTTGTGTTGTAATTTTGTTTCTAGTGCTGATATTTTAATTGTTTTAACGTGATATCAAAACAAGGTTAATTTTGGATGGATTTTGGAATTTTGAAGCAAATTCCTGCAGAGATTATTTTTTTTGAAATTTTTTAATTATCGATTGCAATTTTCTTCTTCTCAATTCAAGTTTCTTGTGTTGTAATTTTGTTTATAGTAGTGATATTTTAATTTTTTTAACGTGATATCAAAACAAGGTTAATTTTGGATGGATTTTGGAATTTTGAAGCAAATTCCTGCAGAAATTAATTTTTTTTAAATTTTTTAATAATCGATTGCAAATTTCTTCTCCTCAATTCGAGTTTCTTGTGTTGTAATTTTGTTTCTAGTACTGATATTTTAATTGTTTTAACGTGATATCAAAACAAGGTTAATTTTGAAAGGATTTTGGAATTTTAAAGCAAATTCCTGCAGAGATTATTTTTTTTTTAATTTTTTAATTATCGATTGCAAATTTCTTCTCCTCAATTCAAGTTTCTTGTGTTGTAATTCTGTTTCTAGTACTGATATTTTAATTGTTTTAACGTGATATCAAAACAAGGTTAATTTTGGATGGATTTTGGAATTTTGAAGCAAATTCCTGCAGAGATTCATTTTTTTTAAATTTTCCTAAACATCGAATGCAAATTTCTTCTCCACAGTTCAAGTTTCTTGTGTTGTAATTTTGTTTCTAGTACTGATAATTTAATTGTTTTAACGTGATATCAAAACAAGGTTAATGTTGGATGGATTTTGTAATTTTGAAGCAAATTCCTGCAGAGATGATTTTTTTTTAAATTTTTTAATAATCGATTGCAAATTTCTTCTCAATTCAAGTTTCTTGTGTTGTAATTCTGTTTCTAGTACTGATATTTTAATTGTTTTAACGTGATATTAAAACAAGGTTAATGTTGGATGGATTTTGAAATTTTGAAGCAAATTCCTGCAGAGATTAATTTTTTGCAATTTTTCTAACTGTAGCATGCAATTTTTTTCTCCACAATTCAAGTTTCTGGTGTTGTCATTTTGTTCCTAGTAAAGACATTTTAAATTCCTTAACAACAAATCAAAAATTGGTTAATTATGAATCAATGTTGAAGTTTTGAAGCAAATTCCCGTGGAGATTAATTTTTTGCAATTTTTCTAACTTTCGCATGAAATTTTCTTCTCCACAATTCAAGTTTCTACTGTTGTCATTTTGTTCCCAGTAAAGATATTTTAATTGTTTTAATATGAAATTAAGTGACAGTACTGGATGAATTCGCACGTTGTACAGGGTTTCGGATAAGGGTTGGAAACTTCTTTCATAATTAAATATTTTTATTCACATTTTTTTTATAACATAGTTTAAGCTGCTTTGATTTGTTTACACAACTGATAAGAAATTATATTTTCTGTTCATGCATTTTGCAATATTTTCTACGATCCATTGTTTAAATATTAAATAAAATGTATTTGCTAATAGCCTTTCAGCTTGTTTATTTCCTGTTTGGCCCTCGTAGAACATTCCGCACTTTCAGATGCGGAACGGTGCGAACAATCTTGGCAAATTCATTGTACTCACAGCAGTGCACCAAACCCTTTTCAGGAACATCCCAAGTGTCACGATGCCACGCCCAATTTTTACATATACTCTTACAGAAAAACGCATTTCCGCTAACATTCCCCACAAACGGATTATTCAAAACAATCAGCGCTATCGCCTCCTCGCCCGCCCCGTTGTAGGCAACCTTCCACACAAATTCCGGCACCCTCAATCTTCCATCAGACAGAAGATATATTTCTCTGCCGGCCAGGGTTAAGACCCCGTGGGTACCGGTGATGACGCGCAGCGTCTCCCTGCGATTCCCCGACGTCTTCCTGATCATGGATTCAATTTTCTCCCAGTTACCCCCATTTATTACCTGCCACTGCGGGCAAGCGTTAATGTAAAAGTATGTGGAGAACTGCCAGGCGGCGAAGAGGAAGTCTGCGTCCGGCGCGAGGTGTCCTCTGGATAAGTACGATTTACGGTTTATGTACTTTTCGGCGAGAACGGCCGAACCCAGCAGTTTATTAAACGTCGATTTTTGAAAGGCGCTCTTGTAGGCCACCGAAGCGCCGATATCCTTGCCAACACCTTCGGGATTAAAGCTGGGCCGCTTCCTCGAACGCGATGCGTCTGAAACGTGTATTATAAAAATTGATGTGGAAAAAGGTGGAATGGATCAACTCACGCCTAATCGATTCCCCGTACACAGTGTGCTCGGCGTACAAAGCATTTCCTCTGGCGGGATCGTAGCAGATTTCAATCAATGTTAGAAAGTCCTTTCTACCTACGTAATATCCTATATTGGTCAGATACCCTTCATTATTTCCGCAGCGCTTATTGGTCGCCATCACATCGCCCCGTATTGACTTATTACATTGCAGTTCATTGAAATCGTACGGCCGGTTCTCCACTTTAATTTTCCCTCCGCTACATAAACCCGAGGACGCGTTTTTATTACCTGTAAAAATAAGGTATCTCGTAAATGATATGGGGACAGGTGAGATTTTGTTGAATCAACTGTTAAAACTATCAACACAAAAAAATTTTACTGTCCACCGAAATTTTAATCAACCAGTGGCTTATCTTCATATAGAGCGCCCTGGTTTAGTTCAATTATTACCCCTTTGAGTCCCAAACAGCGCGCTTGCGCTCTTGAGATTTTTTCCTGAGCGTAATCAAGGAAAACAAGCGCTATTGCGCTGTTTGGCGTTTTCTAACCAAGTGCTTCCAACAACCCCTGGCACCCAAAGGATTAAAAAAAAACCTTAATATTTACTTGTTACATTACAATCGTTCGTAAAATCTGAAATCATTAAAGAAAAGTTACTCACTATTTATCAGCTTGTTTCTGGCGTTTGGACATACCAGAAGAATTGATTCGTTTTCTTTCAGAAATATTGATCCATTAAGCGGGATGATGAAACTATATTCAGAGCTAGTATTACGAAGGTATAGTGGTTGGTTATCTTCAGTATCGTTTCTCGGCCGTCCATAGCAACCTAAAAATATACTCGTGTGGAATAAAACTGGTAAAGGTTATTTGATTAGAAAAGAACTACTGCTCAAGAACGGATGATGATGATTGGTTTGATGCCCTGCGACAGTCTCATTGCTTTTCATACTGCTTTTATCGAGTTCTTCTGATTGAGATGCAACACACGTATACCTTGATCAATGGATCTTTGCGTGCACGTCACACATAACTGAAAATAGCTTCGATAACATTTTCATGCGTTTACTTTCTCTACGATAAGTAAATTAGACGTAATCATATGTGTACGTACGTCGTGTAAGGCGAGAAAACTCAGTCTTCGGTAATGACGCACACGCAAAGATCCGTTGATCAAACTATATACTTCGAAATATGTTGGTCCCAGAACATTTATTTACTATTTGGATGTCCTTAGTTCGTATTTTATTTTGCGCTCTCCCAAATAGTACATTTACTTGAAATGCGTACGCCACTGGCAGCAATCGATCTTTACGATTTTTGCAGCCTACGATTCTTTTCTGATCAAGCGTACTCTAATAAATTTTTGGAACATTACTTACCGAATTCACTAATATTTGCAGTGTTTTGTGCAACAAATTACAAATTTCTTAAACTCGATTTCTTCGAAGATTTTCATCTTTACATACAAAAATTTGCTTTGATTAAATTGTAAACAGGCAGAAACGCCAAAGTGGCGGAATCTATTGCCTGAATGTTGTACTAAACCCAATCTGAGTGGAATAACCACCGATAGATACCGATAGATATAGGAATATGCCAACGACTGCAAATATAACAATAATAATGTGAACGTTACATATTGTTTCCCCATCAGAATACTTACAGACCAGTTTCGACCTTTCAGGTCTTATCAGTTGTTAATTGTAAACAGTAACATAGTAACCTATATTGCTTCTATTGTAGTTCTATCTTCACAAAAATATGTTTTTTTTTTCGGGGGTAATACCTAATACCTATAATTTGGCCAGTAAATTCAGTCATTGAATACATGTTTTGTGGGACTTACAGTAACCGAGATACGCAAAATTACTTTTTTTCGTAAATAGTGCTTAAATCGACTGGAAACGCCTAAAAATCGATTACATTAAATTTTTTCAAAACTTTTTTTTTCAAGTCCAAGAGCTCATTCTGAATACTATTTGTCTATAATATTTGTTTGTGGGACTTTCAGGGACCGAGATACGCAAAATGACTGTTTTTGTAAATGGTGCTTAAATCGACCGAAAACGCCTAAAAACGTTTGCATTAAATTTTTCTTAAAATTTTTTTTTTTAAATGATTAAATTACATTTTTCTTCAAAATTTTTGTTTGTATTTTTTTTCAAGTCCAAGACCTCACTGTGAACACTATTTGTCTATAAAAAAATGTGGGACTTCCAGGGACCGAGATACGCAAAATGACTGTATTCATAAATTGTGCTTAAAACGACCGGAAACGCCTAAAAATCGATGAAATTAAATTTTTCTTCCAAATTTTTTTTTTTTCAAATCTAAAAGCTCATTCCGAACACCATTTGTCTATAAAATAAAATTGGACTGGAAACACCTAAAAATTATTAAATTAAATTTTTCTTAAATTTTTTTAAATTTTTTTTTCAAGTCTAAAAGCTCATACTGAACACTATTTGTCTACAAAAAAATTGTGAGGGACTTCCAGGAACCGAGATACGCAAAATGACTTTTTTCGTAAATGGTGCTTAAATGGACTGGAAACACCTAAAAATGATTAAATTAAATTTAAAAAAAAAATTTGTTTGTTATTTTTTCAAGTCTAAAAGCTCATTTTGAGAAAATTGTGGCACTTTCAGGAACCGATATACGCAAAACAGCTTTTTTCGTAAATGGTTAAATTAAATTTTTCAGAAAACATTTTTTTTGGTTCTTTTCAAGTCTAAGAGCTCGTTTTGAACACTATAAAAAAAAATTGTGGGACTTCCTGGAACCGAGATACGCAAAATGACTTTTTTCGTAAATGGTGCTTAAATGGACTGGAAACACCAAAAAATGATTAAATTAAATTTTTTTTTTTAAATTTGTTTGTTATTTTTTCAAGTCTAAAAGCTCATTCTGAACACTATTTGTTTACAAAAAAATTTTGAGGGACTTCCAGGAACCGGGATACGCAAAATGACTTTTTTGTAAATAGTGCTTAAATGGACTGAAAACACCTAAAAATGATTAAACTAAATTTTTCTTCAAACATTTTTTTTTTGTTTTTTTTCAAGTTCAAAAGCTCATACTGAAGACTAATTGTCTACAAAAAAAATTTGAGGGACTTCCAGGAACCGAGATACGCAAAATGACTTTTTTTAGTAAATGGACCTTAAATGGACTGGGAACACCTAAAAATGATTGAATTAAATTTTTCTTTAAATTTTTTTTTTATTTTTTTCTAGTCTAAAAGCTCATACTGAACACTATTTGTCAACAAAAAATTTTTTGAGGGACTCCCAGGAACCGAAATACGCAAAATGACTTTTTTCGTAAATAGTGCTTAAATCGACAGCAAACGCCTAAAAATCGAATGAATTAAATTTTTCTTGCAATTTTTGTTTTTTTTTTTTTCAAGTTCAAGAGCTCATACTGAACACTATTTGTCTAAAAAAATTTTGTGAGACTTCCAGAGACCGAGATACGCTAAATGACTTTATTCGTAAAGAAACATCTAAAAAACGATTAAATTAATTTTTTTTTTCAAATCAATCAAATTTCAAGAATGAATTTAGATGACAATATCCAGGGGGCGAGAGGATTTTGCCCAATCGTTAATCATTGAAGTTTGCGATGAACTTACGCTTGTATTTATAAATATTTGTTATCAGCAAAACGGTAAGTAAATTAATATTTACCCTTTGAGGTTAACCATATGGTTCTCTGATGAAACAATTGAATGAATCGGTGACGTACAAGTGTTGTAGTTTTAATCCTTTCTCATTGCAATTTATAATAATAAGGAGGGCAATAAACGATTTTATTATTATTACAATATTTAATACTATTTAAGATGATATTTCTTGATTAACAAGTCTAATGTTAATATTATTACTGTTAATTACTGCAAACCGTGAATTATCTAATATTTTCTATTTTATTTTGGCATTTACAGCGTGTTCAGATTAAATTAATCTCGACCACTATCTCGTTCGTGCACATTAATTTAAAGCGAACCGCCTACACGCGGGTTAAGCGAATTACACGGCAGCGTTTAGGATAATCCGGTCAGTGGATTAAACGCCACAATGAAATTTTTAATAATACATACGACAATTTCAATTCGTTATTATCATAATGATGGGGATTATGATTTAAACCATATGATGCCGTCTAACAGAAACATTAGATTTATGATTATATATCAAGTAACAAACACGCCCATCAAGTCACGAAAATTAAACATACCATTAAATTATTATTAATAATAATAATAATAAATTGTCTTTATTGCGAGCGAGAAAAAAATAAATAAAAGTACAAGAAATATCATGGTGGACTAGGCGAAGTTCAGTGAGATAGTAACCTCTTAGTGCTCTTCTACTTAACCTACTAATTAAGAACTAAGCAATGTTACAACAACAGAACATTTTCATTTACTTATTTTTACATACAGATTTACAAAATATAGTGGATTTTCGGCGGTCTTTCTGCCTGTAGCAATATTATTATTTTAGAAAGCATACATTTTAGATCGAAGTGTAAAAGTTAAAAATTATTTCAGCTTGATTAATTCAAACATTTCACCGCCAGAGTACATCGAGCTGATAGGACCCAACAAGTTCGAAACTGGTTAGCATTTTTCCGGACGAAACAATAATTGATTAAAATAATATTTGGCAAAATTCTATTTAATTAAAATTGAGAACCCTCACTTTTTGCAGAAGGATTAAATAAATTAAATGAGCCTCAAAGACATGCACATTTCAATTCATAGGCAACACAACAGTGACGGTTCGCGGGGTTTTTTCTGGTACGGCCGAGGAACAAGAGGTGGTAATACAGGTAGGTGCGATCACGCAGCTAGCTGTCTCTGCAACTGACCCTCTTGTTCCTCGGCCGTACCAGAAGAAACCCCGCGAACCGTCACTGCAACACAACGCTTACTTTTTGCAGAAGCATTAAATTAATTAAATGAAGTAGCCTCGTTACGCATTTCAATTCATAGGCAACTACAATTATTTGTCACAAACAATTGGATCAAGTAAATAACGTCAGACGAACAATTGAATACGTTGCGCAAACACCAACAAACATGACCTTCGCTATTTCTAATTTAAGTGCTTACCATTTCTACTGGGAGTTCTCCTGGCATGTATGTACCCAAAGACCAAGACCAGAATAGCGACGACCACGTGAAACCACCGCATGTTCACAACTGGGTTACGCAACGAAAGTTCATCCGCTGCTGGGTCGTGCACTCGATCAGCGTTCCGGTTTTCCAAATCTTTACTCATCAGCTGTTCGATTCGTCAGAGAAGGAAATGTGACATTTCCAGTGTTTCCGCAGCACGACCGACTACGTTATTCCGATTTGCGCGGTCGACTCACGCTATCTCCAAGTTTACACAATTCCTGATGTATGCGTAATTGTTTCCAGTTAGTTTGTTTTAATTTTTTTACAAATATTTATTATGGGAGTATTATGATGATTAGAAGTGTTTATGTTCTTAGAAAATCTGACTATTGTCAACATGACATATTCTTTAATGCAGTTTCCATAAATACTCCCTAAAGCTACGCGCACACTTGTCGGAATCGGACGGACGGCACGCATCGGATAAAGTTGCTTAACACAGTTGTAAACGAGCCAACGCACATTTATCCGTTCCATGCCGTACCGATAAATGTGTGTTGACTCGTTTACAACTGTGTTAAGCAATTTTATCCGATGCGTGCCGTCCGTCCGATTCCGACAAGTGTGCGCGTAGCTTAAACCGTAAACCTCCCTACGACATCATTTTGGGAAGCTGGTTATTCACATTTAACGCATGTGAATGCTGAAAGAGTTTACTCTATGGTAACCATAGAGACAGTGTAAACTGGTAACGCAAATATTTAATGGTATTTAGTTATTGTTTTCATATCCAATCAATTTATAAAAAAAGAATCACTCTACATGAAAAAAGTCATTCTATTTTTGTTGTAGAGTAAAGTAAGATACAAGAATACTATTGTATTCCTAATTTTTTGTGCTTGTATATACTTTTTCGTAAAGTTGAAAATATTCCTTCTTTTTTATGCTTGCGTTTTGCAAAAACGTGAGTATATTAAAAACAAATTGCGTTTTACTTGAATTATCCACAAAAAAAATTGTATAATTTTAACTGTTGCGATTATCAAGTTATATAATAAACAAATTGGGATTAACCTTACTTGTTGCAGAAAGCATTAAATAAATACAATAAAACGTTATATAATTATGATTTTAACAAATCGGTGCTTTCAAAATTTTTATTTTTTTTGCAAAATTTCTGATTAAAAACCAATTTCTTTTTTAATTGAACCAACGGAGAATTTATTTAGCTACGTAGTAATACTAACAACATAATTTAAGTTATCGTCATCGCTTGGTTATTTAATTATTTTTAACGCTACTCAAAAAAATTGGTGTCTAGAAATTTTTTTTTATGGAAAATTTCTTCAAATAAAAAAATACCTAAAAAATAAAAACATTTGTAAGACTATCCAGTTATTCAATTGTTTTTATCCTTACTAAAAACAATTAGAAGTTTTCAAAAGTTAAATTTTTTATGCAAAATTGTTAACAGAAACAAAAAAGTTTTTCAAATAAAATATTTGCATAATTAAATTATTTACAAAACAGTGTTATTATTATAATTTTCAATTTGCCATGACGTAGGTATTTAATTGTTGTTATCGCTACACCAAACAAATCAGCGTATATGATAATAATTTTTTTGGAAAGAATTGCAAATTGCACAAAAAAATTCTTTAAATGGAATATTTGTATACTTGAATTATTCACAAAAAAAAATTGTATAATTTTAACTGTTGCGATTATCAAGTTATATAATTGTTTCTATCGTTGCTCCAAACAAACCGGTGCATTCAAAATTTTTATTATTTTGCAAAATTTGTGATTAAAACCCAATTTCTTTTTTAATTGAACCAACGGAGAATTTAATTTAAGTTATCGTCAACATGGTTATTTCATTATTTTTAACGCTATTCCAAAAAAAATGGTGTCTAGAATTTTTCTTATGGAAAATTTCTTCAAATAAAAGATTTGTGTAATTCAATTTTCTACCAAAAAAAAAACATTTGTAAGATTATCCAGTTATTCAATTGTTTTTATCCTTACTAAAAACAATTCGAGGTTTTCAAAAGTTAAATTTTTTATGCAAAATTGTTAATAGAAACAAAAAAGTTTTTCAAATAAAATATTTGCATAATTAAATTATTTACAAAACAGTGTTATTATTATAATTTATTTTCGATTTGCCATCACGTAGGTATTTGATTGTTGTTATCGCTACACCAAACAAATCAGCGCGTATAATATTTTTTTTTTTGGGAAAGTTGGAAATGTAAATTTAAAAGTTATTTAAATAAAAGCAACGAAGAATTAAATTACCTATGACATAATACTAGTATTATACAATTATTGTATATCTCTATCATTACTCCAAACAATTCGGTACTTAAAAAAAAATAATGCAAAAATTTAAAACCATTTTTTTTTAAATTAAGCCAACGGATAATTTAATTAGCTACATATTAGTACTATTATTATGATTTTAGCTACTGCCATCACTTAGTTATTTAATTATTATCATCGCAACTACTAACAAATCGGAGTTTCAGAAATTTAATTTTTTTATGGAAAATTGGAAAAGGGAACTAAAAATTTCTTTAAATGAAAGATTTGTATAATTATATTATCTACTAAGAAGAATTATTTGTATCATGTTATCTGTTGTGATTATCCAGTCATTCAATTGTTTCTACCATTACTCCGAACAAATCGGTGCTTTCTAAAATTTTATTTTTTATGCAAAAATAGTGATTAAAACCCAATTTTTTTAAAGTAAATTAACGGATTATTGAATTAGCTACATATTAGTACTATTATTATGATTTCAGCTACCGCCATCACTTAGTTATTTAATTATTATCATCGCAACTACTAACAAATCGGAGTTTCAGAAGTTAATTTTTTTTATGGAAAATTGGAATTAAAAATTTCTTCAAATGAAATATTTGTATAATTATATTTGTTTGTATGATTTTATCTGCTGCGATTATCTAGTTATTCGATTATTTCCATCGCCACTCCAAACAAATCGGTGCTTTCAAAAATTAAATTTTTTATGCAAAATTCGTGATTAAAAACCATTTTTTTATTAAATCATTTATTTAATTAGCCACATAAAAGTACTATTGGTGTGATTTCAGCTATAGTCATCACTTTAATTATTTCTATCGTTACTCAAAATAAATCGATGTACTGAGAGAAAAAAAAATATAGAAAATTGGAAATTGGAACAGATTTTTTTTCAAATTAAATATTTATATCATTAAATAATCTACCAAAAAAGTAATTTGCTAAATTTTTCCTGTTGCGATTACGTTGTTATTTAATTGTTTCTATCGTTACTCCTAACAAATCGGTGTTTTCAAATTTTTTATTTTTTATGCAAAATTCATGACTAAAAATATTTTTTTATTAAATCAACGGAGAATTTAATTAGCCACATAAAAGTACTATTGATATGATTTCAGCTACCGTCGTCACTTTAATTATTTCTATCGTTACTCAAAATAAATCGATGTTTTGAGAAAAAAGAAAATATAGAAAATTGGAAATTGGAACAGAAATTTCTTCAAATGAAATATTTTTATCATTAAATAATCTACCAAAAAAGTTATTTGGATAATTTTTCCTGTTGCAATTACGTAGTTATTTAATTGTTTCTATCATTACTCCAAACAAATCGGTGTTTTCAAATTTTTTATTTTTTATGCAAAATTGGTGATTGAAAACCATTTTTTTGTAAATTAAACTAACGGAGAATTTAATTAGCTACATATTAGTACTATTAGTAGAATGTTAACCACAGTCATAACATAGTTATTTAATTATTTTTATCGCGCTACTCCAAACAAATCGGTTTTTTTAGAAATTATTTTTTTATAGAAAATTGGTAATGAAAGAAAAAAAATCTTGAAGCAAAAGATTTACAGAATTGAATTATCTACTATAAAAGTTATTTGCATAATTTTAGCTGTTGCGATTACCTAGTTATTCAATTGTTTCTATCGTTACTCCAATTAAATCGATGTTTTTAGAAATTATGTTTTTGATGGAAAATTAGTAATAGAAACAAAAAAGTTCTTTAAGTAAAAGATTTGTAAAATTGAATTATCTACTAAATAAAGTCATTTGCATAATTTTAGCTATTGCGATTACCTAATTATTCAATTGTTTCTATCGTTACTCCAATCAAATAGATGTTTTTAGAAATTAATTTTTATACTGGAAAATTGATAATAAAAATAAACAAGTTCTTCGAGTAATGTATATGAATATGAATATTTACAATTTGTACCGTTTTTTTGTGTTTAATATAATAATTTTTTTAAGCTATCCCCACTATAATAATTCTTGTTAGCGCCATCTTGCGGAAAATCCTAAACGTAAATTACCGCCGGTTGCGGTAATCCGGTAATCCGTCGGGTTTTGTTTTCACTTCTTGGGCACACTAAATCACGATAAAGTTTTTCATTTTGTCCGCGAAAGGTGCGAATCCGGCGAACATATTGTGTTGTTGTGTGCAAGAGAGCCTCCCGTGAAAAATGGGCGTTATAAAAATGATTATATAATGCGAGGAACGTGCTGAGATAAAGGTTTATGAAAGGGAAACCCTCCGACGGTCCTTGGCAAGAAGAGGTGTAAAAGCTAACATTTTGTAGCCGGGGCAAATGAGAAGCAGCAGCAATAAACCTATAAATCGCGTTTTATGGTTTTATAGTCTTCTACGCGTGAACTAGATTGAGGCCGAAGGAGGGCGAACCCTCCTCCGTCTTATTCATGCACCTTCAAGGAGTTCGAGTTAGTTTCCGTCAGGTTTTTTTTTTCTAACTTCCACTTTAGTTACAACTGTTACATACAAATTATTTCTAACTAAAATTATATATGCCAAATATATTCTGTAAAATTATCAAAAGTCAAAGTGATACTCCTATCACCTAGTATTGGTCAATAATCTGTATCATAATGAACTTCATTAAAGTACTTTTTTTATAAAAAAATCATTAAGTAGAGGCTGAAAGACTTCTGGTCAATTGCCTGTTGAGGTCATTTGTAAAAGTGCCTCTAAATGTATTCTCTCTCTCTCTCTCTCTATTTCTCTGTCTTATTAAGAAGAGGTTCATAAAATTCCATTATTTTAATAAATTCATCGATTGATTTTCAATTATTTAAATTGAAATTTCGGGTAAATTTCTGAGAAATTATCGATTACAATCAATCATACCTACAAGAATATTTTGTAAACAGACATTTACACGCTTTGTAACACACAATAAGAGAAGCCACCGTCTTCGGGCAAATGCATAGTTATGAATGCGAGCCAAGCAGATATGACTAATGGTTGTAAACGTCAAAAAAGGCATCTGAGAAATGATCTCGGTGTGCCGTAAAGGTGTCAGCGGTGACGTCGGCGGGTACAAAGTAACAATCCCAAGAAATTAGTCGGGTGACTAAATACCGCAGGGATTACCCGAAGATTCACTCTAAATGCAGAACTAATTCGTGGCTTCCAGGTAGAATAAGGGTTACATTTGTTTACTGGCGATAAATATCTGCATTGTATTTTGAGTAGGATTTGTTATTGTATTTATGCAGATAACTTGAATATATTATTGATTTCACGATCATAACGTTCATAAATATTCTTAAATGTTAACTGAATTAACAACTAATTTTTACATCACGTGAGAGGATCAGAGTTACATTCATCTAAAAAAATATTTACGGCTCTAATTTCGATGCGTGACCGACATTATCAAGAGATTTACAAATTGATGAATTATTGAATTAATATTAAATATTTAGAGTTAACTGTCAATAATTGTTTGTAAATTTTGACTGAAGGGCTTTTTATTCCATACAAAAACCAATTGTAATAGTAACAAAATAGGAATAATCACAATTAACAAAACTGTAACGGAAATAAAAAAATACATTGTAAAAACTTAATCTCGGCAGAAATTTGCTTCAAAATTTCCAAAATCCATTCAAAATTAACCTTATTTTGATATCACGTTGTAACAATTAAAATATTGCTACTAGAAACAGAATGACAACACGAGAAACTTGAACTGTGGAGAAGAAAATTGCATTCGACAGTTAGAAAAATTGCAAAAAAATAATATTTACTAGAATTTGCTACAAAACTTCAAAATTTATTCAGAATTAACCAAGTTTTGATTTGTCGTTAAAATATTTCAAATATCTTCACTACGAACAAAATGACAACATTAGAAATTTGAACTGTGGAGAAGAAAATTGCATTGCATGTTTAAAAAAATTGTAAAAAAATAATCTCTGCTAGAATTTACTTCAAAGCTTCAAAATTTATTCAGAATTAACCAAATTTTGATTTGTCGTTAAAATATTTCAAATATCTTCACTACGAACAAAATGACAACACTAGAAACTTGAACTGTGGAGAAGAAAATTGCATTGGATGTTTAAAGAAATTGTAAAAAAATAATCTCTGCTGGAATTTACTTCAAAGCTTCAAAATTTATTCAGAATTAACCAAATTTTGATTTATCGTTAAAATATTTCAATTATCTTCACTACCAACAAAATGACAACACTAGAAACTTGAACTGTGGAGAAGAAAATTGCATTGGATGTTTAAAAAAATTGTAAAAAAATAATCTCTGCTGGAATTTACTTCAAAATTTATTCAGAATTAACCAAATTTTGATTTGTCGTTAAAATATTTCAAATATCTTCACTACGAACAAAATGACAACACTAGAAACTTGAACTGTGGAGAAGAAAATTGCATTGGATGTTTAAAAAAATTGTAAAAAAATAATCTCTGCTGGAATTTACTTCAAAGCTTCAAAATTTATTCAGAATTAACCAAATTTTGATTTGTCGTTAAAATATTTCAAATATCTTCACTACCAACAAAATGACAACACTAGAAACTTGAACTGTGAAGAAGAAAATTGCATTGGATGTTTAAAAAAATTGTAAAAAAATAATCTCTGCTGGAATTTACTTCAAAGCTTCAAAATTTATTCAGAATTAACCAAATTTTGATTTGTCGTTAAAATATTTCAAATATCTTCACTACCAACAAAATGACAACACTAGAAACTCGAACTGTGGAGAAGAAAATTGCATTGGATGTTTAAAAAAATTGTAAAAAAATAATCTCTGCTGGAATTTACTTCAAAGCTTCAAAATTTATTCAGAATTAACCAAATTTTGATTTGTCGTTAAAATATTTCAAATATCTTCACTACCAACAAAATGACAACACTAGAAACTCGAACTGTGGAGAAGAAAATTGCATTGGATGTTTAAAAAAATTGTAAAAACATAATCTCTGCTAGAATTTACTTCAAAGCTTCAAAATTTATTCAGAATTAACCAAATTTTGATTTGTCGTTAAAATATTTCAAATATCTTCACTACGAACAAAATGACAACACTAGAAATTTGAACTGTGGAGAAGAAAATTGCATTGGATGTCTAAAAAAATTGTAAAAAAATAATCTCTGCTGGAATTTACTTCAAAGCTTCAAAATTTATTCAGAATTAACCAAATTTTGATTTCTCGTTAAAATATTTCAAATATCTTTACTACGAACAAAATGACAACTCTAGAAACTTGAACTGTGGAGAAGAAAATTGCATTGGATGTTTAAAGAAATTGTAAAAAATAATCTCTGCTAGAATTTACTTCAAAGCTTCAAAATTTATTCAGAATTAACCAAATTTTGATTTCTCGTTAAAATATTTCAAATATCTTTACTACGAACAAAATGACAACTCTAGAAACTTGAACTGTGGAGAGGAAAATTACATTGGATGTTTAAAAAAATTGTAAAAAAATAATCTCTGCTGGAATTTACTTCAAAGCTTCAAAATGTATTCAGAATTAACCAAATTTTGATTTGTCGTTAAAATATTTACAATATCTTCACTACGAACAAAATGACAACTCTAGAAACTTGAACTGTGGAGAAGAAAATTGCATTGGATGTTTAAAAAAATTGTAAAAAAATAATCTCTGCTGGAATTTACTTCAAAGCTTCAAAATGTATTCAGAATTAACCAAATTTTGATTTGTCGTTAAAATATTTACAATATCTTCACTACGAACAAAATGACAACTCTAGAAACTTGAACTGTGGAAAAGAAAATTGCATTGGATGTTTAAAAAAATTGTAAAAAAATAATCTCTGCTGGAATTTACTTCAAAGCTTCAAAATTTATTCAGAATTAACCAAATTTTGATTTGTCGTTAAAATATTTCAAATATCTTCACTACCAACAAAATGACAACACTAGAAACTTGAACTGTGGAGAAGAAAATTGCATTGGATGTTTAAAAAAATTGTAAAAAAATAATCTATGCTGGAATTTACTTCAAAACTTCAAAATTTATTCAGAATTAACGAAATTTTGATTTGTCGTTAAAATATTTCAAATATCTTCGCTACAAACAAAATGACAACACTAGAAACTTGAACTGTGGAGAAGAAAATTGCATTGGATGTTTAAAAAAATTGTAAAAAAATAATCTCTGCTGGAATTTACTTCAAAGCTTCAAAATTTATTCAGAATTAACCAAATTTTGATTTCTCGTTAAAATATTTCAAATATCTTTACTACGAACAAAATGACAACTCTAGAAACTTGAACTGTGGAGAAGAAAATTGCATTGGATGTTTAAAAAAATTGTAAAAAAATAATCTCTGCTGGAATTTACTTCAAAGCTTCAAAGTTTATTCAGAATTAACCAAATTTTGATTTGTCGTTAAAATATTTCAAATATCTTCACTACCAACAAAATGACAAACACTAGAAACTTGAACTGTGGAGAAGAAAATTGCATTGGATGTTTAAAAAAATTGTAAAAAAATAATCTCTGCTGGAATTTACTTCAAAGCTTCAAAATTTATTCAGAATTAACCAAATTTTTATTTGTCGTTAAAATATTTACAATATCTTCACTACCAATAAAATGACAACACTAGAAACTTGAACTGCGGACAAGAAAATTGTATGCGGTTAGAAAAATTGTAAAAAATTCATCTCAAATTTCAAAATCAAACTGTTAAGATATTTGATACTCTTCATTTGCCATCCTTTCAGTTAACTTATACAGTGCTGGTGAGTGGCGATGTAGATGTAAATAAGTAATTGTCGGTGGTATTGATTACACGCCCTGCGAGGTAAATTTGTATCTTTTTTCCAGATTTCACCCCCGGATTTTCCCTCTCATAGAACAATTTCGCTACGTGAATTCGCCCCGGTGCGGTGTGTGTGTGTGTGTGTGTGTGCATGGGATTCGTTATTTTCGCGGGTCGGAAGAGCCGTGCATCTTTATCTGACCACCTATTTGAGCCATCCGGGTCTGGCCACTTTCTCTCTCCACGAACGAGGATGATTTCTGCTCGGGAATGGCCACGGAGATGATTTTTGCCGGGTCAAGTCTCGCGAGACGTTGCGCGCGCGACCCCTTCAGGACCATCATCAGGTCCTGTCCCTTTTTCGCCGCCTGCCCCTGCCCCTCGGACCTCTCTGTCGGCGAGAGGTGATCTACTGCACTCTGCCTCTCATAACTTCATCCGACCCGATCATGGCCCACCGGGGACCCTATGACAAATGTATCCTTCCGCCAACTTCAAATTAGTTCCGGCCGTATAGAGTGATACGGATACGAGGAGTCCATATTGCACACGTAATATAACAAATAACGTCAACTGTCTTCGGAACGAATATCTATTTGCCTTGCCCACGCCCGCCCTCATCGAAGCAGTAATTCATACCACCGTAAAACTCATATATAGACATCCAACACGAATATTTTATATCATCTCGCCGGGTATTCAATTTGGCTCGTAAAAATTTTACAACCCCCCCCTCCACGCGATACAGCGCGACGCTTCATCACCATAAAACCGCCCCGCGGAGGACTCTTTAAATGCGCGCAATTAACAAAATCCGTCTCGTCATTACGATGGCAGATCCTCAAGTCTTCATCGCCCAGTTGCGTGGGGCTTATCACCTGTTGAATGCCATCTATCAAAATTAAACACGCGAGAAGTCCTCGCCATCTATCCCATGATAGTTCAACTACTCTGGGAAGTCCAATGGCTCCCATACGTCTAATTTATCCTTCCTGATGATATTTTCTTCGCCCGAATACTTTTCAACATTTCAATTAATATCAATTCTGGCCGCCTCCCGTGAAAATTATATAATTCTAACTGAATCCTCAAAGTCTCTGCGGATTTTCACATGTGTTATTCGCGATTGCGAAACTTGCGAACAAAATCAGGAACGTAAATGCAGCATTTATTGAGTTTAGTTGTTGTATACGAATCTGGGTCAAGGATAAGGGAAGGGTGAAGATAGAGATGTTGATGTTTGAAGTTTGGATCAAATTGTCGAAGTTTGAAAAATTCTAAAAAAAATATCGCTCACGAAATTGTCTTCAAAATTCTCAAATTAACTCAGAAATCATATGTCTTTAACTTTATACTACAAAACAATTAACATCCTCCCGCTAAAAAATAAATGGCGACACTCGAAACTTGCGTTGGAAGAACTGAAATATGCGAAGTTTGAAAGATTCTAAAAAAAGTAACGTCCATGAAATTATCTTCAAAGTCAGAAAAAACATATCTTTAACACACTACAAAATAATTGACATCCACCAGTTGAAAATTAAATGGCGACACTCGAAACTTGCGTTGGGAACCGAAATGTGCACCTCGAAGTTTAAAAAATTCTTCAAAAAATATCGCTCAAGAAATTATCTTCAAAATTCTAAAATCGACTCAGAAATAATGTATTTTTAACATACTACAAAACAATTGCCATCCTCCAGCTGTCACTCAAAACTTTCATTGGAGGAACCGAAATTTGCACCTCGAAGTTTGAAAAATACTTAAAAAAACTCTCGCTCACGAAATTGTCTTCAAAATTTTCAAGTCGACTCAGAAATAGTACATTCTCAACATACTACAAAACAATTGACATCCTCCCACTAAAAACCAAATGGCGACACTCAAAACTTGCATGGGAAGAACTGAAATATGCGAAGAAAAAATAACGCCCATGAAATTTTCTTCAAAATTCTTAAATCGACTAAGAAATAACATTTCTTTAACATACTGCAAAACAATTTGTTAATTTTAAATTTCAGCTATCTTCAATAGCAAAAAAATTAGTCAGTCGCCATGAGCATTTTAGAAAATTAAAAAAAATAATTGATTTTTCAAACTTTGATCGGTCGTAGCGGCTAAACGAAAACTCCAAATTGAACGCGGTTTTCAAATCTGTGCTCCTTGTGTGTGAATTAGTCGGATTCAATTGAAATTAGCGATTTAAATTTTTTGACGAAAACCTGAAAAACTGCTTTTGTTCAAAAATTGACTTTGAAATAATTTCCCGAAGAAACCACTGGTTCTATTCGGGGTTTCTATACATCACTAGAAAGATCCTTTCAAGACGTCTCAGAAAATTCACTTTCGCAAGAAAGAATGCCAATTTGAAGCCTGTGACGCGTCAGCAAAGAAAACTCGAAAATGGAAAGAAGAAAAAAAAGGTGATTTTTCAGACTTTGAACGGCCGTAGCGGCTAAACGAAAACTCCAAATTGAACGCGGTTTTCAAATCTGTGCTCCTCGTACGGATTCAGTTAAAATTAGAGATTTTCAATTTTTGACGAAAACGAGAAAAAATACACAAGTACATCCCTTGGAAATTTTTATAAAAATGCAACTTTTTTAATAATCATCGTAGACCATTGAAGTATACCTTCTTTTTCATCAGACAAACGAGAGAAATTGATTGCCGTTAAAAAATTTCAGGTATCTTCAACAGCAAAAAAATTAGTTAGTCACCATGAGCATTTTAGAAAATTAAAAAAAAATAATTGATTTTTCAGACTTTGAACGGCCGTAGCGGCTAAACGAAAACTCCAAATTGAACGCGGTTTTCAAATCTGTGCTCCTTGTGTGTAAATTAGTCGGATTCAATAGAAATTGGCGATTTAAAATTTTTAACGAAAATCTGAAAAACTACCCAAGGGTCCCCCCTTCTTACTTTTTCTCAAAAATTGGCTTTGAAATAATTTTCTGAAGAAACCACTGGTTCGATTCGGGGTTTCTATACATCACTGGAAAGATCTCTTCAAGACGCCTCAGAAAAAGTACTTTCGCAACAACAAATGTCAATTTGAAGCCTGTGACGCGTCAGCAAAGAAAACTCGAAGTTGGAAAAAATCGAAAAAATCAACTTTTTTAATAATTACCGTAGACTATTGAAGTATACCTTCTTTTTCATCAGAAAAACGAGAGAAATTGATGAGTGTTAAAAAATTGCAACTATCTTCAATAGCAAAAAAATTAGCGTGTCACCATGAACTTGATAGAAAAATTTAAAAAAAGTCGATTTTTCAAACTTTGAACGGCCGTAGCGGCTAAACGAAAACTCCAAATTGAACGCGGTTTTCAAATCTGTGCTCCTTATGTGTAAATTAGTGGAATTCAATTGAAATTGGCGATTTAAAATTTTTGACGAAAACCTGAAAAACTGCCCAAGGGTCCCCCCTTCTTACTTTTGCTCAAAAATTGGCTTTGAAATAATTTCCTGAAGAAACCACTGGTTCGATTCTGGGTTCCTACACATTGCTGGAAAGATCCCTTCAAGACGCTTTGGAAAATGTACTTTCGCAAGAACAAATGTCAATTTGAAGCCCGTGACGCGTCAGCAAAGAAAACTCGAAAATGGAAAAAATCGGAAAAATCAACTTTTTTAATAATTATCGCAGACCATTGATCTATACCTTCTTTTTCGAGAGGAATTGATTGGCGTTAAAAAAATTTAGAATTCTTGAATAGCAAAAAAATTAGCGTGTCATCAAACATGACTTAAAATGGCTTGTCTGGTAATTATAAAGGAAGATCGGAGACTGAAGATGAATCCGTTCAGTTGCCTCTTTCTTAATTATAAGCCTGGTACGATCCGGCACAATCAATTTTTTCTACCATACTATAAATTTACTTCGCGCACTCGCTATAGGCAAACGTGACTTAAAGTGGCATATCTGGTAAATAGCTGGTAAGCAGAGTCTCAATCGAAGCAACAAGAACAACTGCATTATTCTAGGCGGCTAAGAAGAATAGACACTTCGTTTACATGTCATATTATCCCGTTTCGGACTATAACACTAATTCCTCATTTTTTTTCAGAAAAAAAAATAATATCATTTATTTATATATTTACATCAGCATTCGGACAATTTCATGTTAAGTGAATTTAATTTAACTTATGGCAGTGTCTAATGATCACTCAGTCACACACAACCAGCCGCTCGCGTACAATTTAAAACAAAGTCAGGTACAATATTGTCCTGCAACACTCGAACTCTCTTTACGCAAGAGATAAACAACATTCCGCTACGGAATCACAATTTGGTAACACACACGATACTATAAGGTAATATTCAGCTAAGCGCCAGGAGCGGTTCGTACAGGTCCCTCGAGGACGTCGCCTTCTTGCCCTTCAACTTTTTCTCCAGCAGAGTCGCCGCGAGCTTCCTCTTCGATTTCGACGCCTTCTTCTCCGGCACCTCCAGGTCCAACAGGGCCAGGTGCTCCATGATGTTCTTCGGCCGGTTCTTCTGCTGCGCCGGCTCCTCCCTGCTGCCGTTCTTGTTGGCGTACACGACGACGTATTGGGAATAGGCGGGGTTTGTAGGGACGTTGATGTCGGCGAAGTCTCTGAAGTTCTCGAACTGCTGGTGCTGACGGGGGCGCGGGTTTCCGAAGAAATAGGAAGGTCTCTGGTGCCCGTTTTGGTAGTAGGTGTTGAAGTTGTCGTAATGCGAGGACTCTCCTTCGTTGTCGCTGTAGAAAGTTCCGCCTCTGATCACTCCGAAGTTGCCCGATCCTAGCAATCCTTGAGTTTCCGAGGCGGTTCCTCCGGCGTCGCCACCCTTGTAGCCGCTGAAGCGAGCGGAATTTTCGAATCCTACGTGTTGCTGGTAGGCCGTGGGCCGGTGGCTGTAGGCGCCCTCTTGCTGGTAGAAAGGTCTCGAGTGTCCCAGGGGAGGATTGTGGAAGGGCGCGAACGACGGATAAAAGGACTGACTTCCCTCCAAATTTTCCTCGTTCGCGGATTCCTCGGCGTGCTGCTCGTACACGTCCTCCGACACCTCGTCGTCTCCAGTGGATGCTGCAGCCAGTTGGTCTTCCGGTGGTATATCTAAAAATAAGTTGAAGATCAGAAGAAATCGTTGCATTGTTTAAAGGTTAATGGGCAGATGTGTGGATCGTGCGGTTGCTCAAGCGGGAAAAATGTCGTGGGTGGGTGCAGGATTGATGAATGTAAAATGGTAGGTATTTTACTTTCACGTCGTCGTTGGCAAAGCACTCCTACTTTTGGGCATGCCGTGATTCATTCAATAGTTGCGTTGTGTTTAAATTAGGCCTCTTACACGTTGGCGATTTTCGACAGATCGCTCTACACATTAGCGATTTGCCGGCGCGATCGAGTGTGCAGCAGCGAAGATTCACCGGTAATGGTGAAACTTAGTAACGCTACTAAATTGCGATTAAATAGCGCTGCTAAGTCGCACTACAAAGTCGCAAATGTGTAAGGGCTCTTAGGGCCAATATAATCTAATGCAGCGTTTCCCAAACTTTTTTGACCGCGGCCCGGTACGAAGTTTTAACATTTTTCGCAACCCACCTTATGAAAAAAAAACATTTATTTACAAAACAAATTTTATTTTTTAATAAAAATCAAGTTATCTGATTGTTTATTTCATACACAAAAATTGTAATTAAAATTAAGCCATCTCTGCAGGCTGGTATTCAAAATGCATTCGCCCCTACAAAATGACCATCGGCCCCCAAATACGGATTGTCAGATAAACGCCCAATTTAGACATCGATCGCCCACCTTGAGAAACATTAATCTAGCTGAATGCGTATTTTTCATTTTCAAAAATGTTTGAGTTAAAATTTCGGTAAAACTAGCCCAAATGATTTTTTTTGATTATTTACTTGTTTCATTACTGGAAGTCTACAGAGTGTACTTTTAAAGTTTGAATATAATCCACTAAGGAACTTTCTTCGAAATTAAGAAAATCTAGGTGAATGCACAATTTTGCACTTTCAAAAATGTTTGAGTCAAAATTTCGGAAAAAGGAACCCAAATTATTTTTTTATTATTTACTTGTTTTATTGATAGAAGTATTGATAGACTATACAGAGTGTGCTTTTAAAGTTTAAAGATAATCCACTAAGAGACTTTGAAAATTAAGAAAATCTAGCCACACGCATATTTTTCACTTAGCTTAAACTATTTTAGGATTATTTACTTGCTTTATTACTAGAAGTCTACAGAGTGTGCTTTTACAATTTTAAGATAATCCACTAAGGGATTTTCTAGGAAATTAAGAACATATAGGTGAATGCATAATTTTGCATTTTCAAAAATATTTGAATTGAAATTTCGGAAAGACTTGAAACTTTGAAAAAATGCCTTTTATTGCACGTGTGATTATTGCAATATTTGGGCCTAGGATGTTTGCCTATTTTATTATAGAAATCAAAATTAATCCGTTTTGAGTAAATTTGAAAGCCTGGAATTTTTTGCAATTGGTTTTTATTTTCAAGGCAACTTGGAAAATGTCCAACCACAAAATTGAATTCAGTGTTTAAGGGTAAATATATCAAAATTGAGGCTAAGAGCGTCAATAGATTTTAATAGAATCACGAAACGCAATCTATTTTGATTAAATTGGAAAAGGTTCGAGAATGCTGCAACTGTTTTTATGTTTTTTTTTTGGTCTTGACCTCAGAATTGAACAGGAGTGTGATTATTTCGAAATCTAGGGCAGGAATGTTTGCAAAAATGAAGTGCAATACATTTTGAGTGAATTATTTCAATTGGTTTTATATCTTTTGGCGATTTGGAAAATACTTGACTTTAGAAATGAAATGAAAGGTGTTCAAGTATGATTATTTCGAAATCTAGCGTAATAAAGTATGCAATTTTTTGCAGAAAAAATAAGTGCTATATATTTTAAGGGAATTTAAAAAAAATTGTTTCAATGTTTCTTTTTTACTTTCTCCGTTACGAAGTACGAGAAAGTATTGTGATCGTGATTTTTTTTTCAAAAAATATTTTTTTACGGAAATGTCTTTTGGTATCCCTAGATGCCATTTCAACAATTTCTTGAAATTTTTTTTTTGTGTCTGTGTGTGTGTGTGTGTGTGTGTGTGTGTGTGTGTGTCTGTCTGTGTGCGCTGTATCTCAAAAACTAACAAAGCAATTGATATGAAACTTTGAACATAAGTCTTATTTGATAATCTGAAGAACTGGAAAGCTTTTGGTAAAATTTTGTACACCGGAAGTGGGTGTTTACCTTAACTGTTTTTTGTTTTTTGCCAATATTTTCTTAAATATGAAAAATATTACAAAACATTTAAACAAACATCAAAGACAACAAAGAAGTGAACATCTTTTGCTTGAAAATATTTTTCATAAAATCATTGCTATTCGAGAAAAAAATTTATTATTTTTTTTTAATTTTTGGTTTATAATTATGAAACGATAATTGTTACAGCAAATTTATGTGAATAATAATTGTAGAGAATGTCAAAATGAACAACTTCTAAAGAATAAGTTTTTTTCGAAATCTCATTCGTTTTTGAGTAAACCGAGTTTTTGAATTTGAAGTATAATTTTTCCATATTTCATGATTTTGACGTTTTAAACGTCAGTTTCATCCGCTCGATGTACATTTAAAATATGATTTCAATTGAAAATGAACCCATGAAAACGTAAATATAAAGTCGGAGAAAGTAACATGATGGCCACATCACCATTTTTAATTTTTTGGCGGTTTGGAAAATGTTCGACCTCACAATTGAAGCGGGGATGTTGAAATGTGATTATATTAAAACCTAAGGTAGGAATGTTTCCAAAATTTAGTAGATATTTAAAGTGCAATCTATTTTAGAGGAATGTCAACAGTTTAAGGTTTGTTTCAATTATTTTAATTTCTTTTTCGATTTGTAAAAAGTTCATCAGAATTGAACCAGGAGTTGTTCAGGTGTGATTATTTTAAAATCTAAGGTAAGAATGTTTTTCAATTTTTATAGAACCATAGAGTGGAATCTATTTTAAGTGATTTTAAAGTTTGTTTTAATTGTTTTTATATTTTTTTGGCGGTTTGGTAAATGCTCGCCTTCAGAATTTAACCGAAGTGTTTAATTGTAATTATTTACAAATCCGAAGTAGGAATGTTTTAAAAGTGCTCAATTTCTGGATTGAACCGGAGTGTTTAACATCTAAGGTAGGAATGTTTGCAAATGTTAATAGAACAATTAAGTGTAATCTATTTTAGGTAGATTTCAAGGGGTTTCAATTGTTTTTACTTTTTCCGTTACGAAGTACGAGAAAGTATTGTGATCGTGAAAATTTTTTCAAATTTCTTTTTTACGGAAATATCCGTTTTGGGGTCCCTAGATGCCATTTCAACAATTTCTGGGGAAAAAAAATTGTGTCTGTCTGTATGTGTGTGTCTGTGCGCGCTGTATCTCAAAAACTAATAAAGCAATTGATATGAAACTTTGAACATACGTCTTATTTGATAACCTGATGAACTCAAAAGCTTTTGGTAAAATTTTGTACTCCGGAAGTGGGTGTTTACCTTAACTGTTTGTTTTTTGCCAATATTTTTTGAAATATGAAAAATATCACAAAAACATTTAAACAAATATTGAAGACAACAAAAAAATGAACATCTTTTGTTATAAAATATTATTATAGAAGAGAAAAAAAAATTATATTTCTTTTCAATTTTTGATTTATAATTATGAAACGATAATGGTTATAGCAAATTTATGTTAATAATACTTGTGAGCAACTTAGAATACGTTTTTTTTTTCTTTTAATTTGAAATATAATTTTTCCATCTTTAATAATTTTGACGTTTTAAACGTCAGTCTCATCGAGTCTACAAAATGCTAGATGTGCATTTAAAATATTATTTAAACTGAAAATGAACCATGAAAGCGTAAATATAAATGACTATAGTACCATCAAATCGGGGAAAGTAACATGATGGCCATATCACCATTTTTTTAATTTTTTGGCAATTTGGAAAATGCTCGATTTCATAATTGAGCCAGAGGGGGTATTCAAGTGACAATTGCCCTCATTTACTTACTAACCAATGAAATCGAATAACATTGATGAGATGATCCAATAAAATTCTAATTACGATGCGTAACAGAGGACGCTGCATATTATGCATGGCAATTCACCCTGGGTGGTATCTAATCAGATAATCCCTCATGTTGGTATTGCCTAGCAACGCGTTAGTACATGTTCTATAACATATAAAACGTCAGTTATTGCCGGACTTTTAAGCAGTTTGCTCCTGAATTCGATCGGTTTGTATTTTCGGGTGAAGTGTTAGTGCTTTCATCAGTAATAGTATTCATAGGCATTTCTCAAAATTGTGGTAAGCTAATTTTTACTACAATTATTGTGGCGCAGAATAATACACGTCTGACACTTGGTGTCACTAAATTTAACTTTTCAAATTATGAAGTGTGAACTTTCCGTTCGGCCAATTGTCTTCTCGAATCTAACTCGTGACTGATTTTTCCTAGGCAATTATTAGCGTCTGGATCACTCTTGCTTGTTGCTTCTAGAAAATCGGCACTCCTGCTTCGCAGTCGTGCCGATTTTCGTCGCAACAAGCAATCGTGATCCTGCCGCTAATAATTGCCGGCAAAATCATAGGCACTCGTTATATTACTGTTGATTATTTGAAGGAATATCCGGAAAGTAGTCTTTAAAACTATTTATTAGCTCCGAAAGATGTTCTTAAATTGAAACTGATAGTGTTTCTAGATGTAAATATTCTTCATCATAATTTGCATGGGTTTCAACAAATTTATGTAATGTTTCAAAAGATTTAAAATTTCTCTTGAAAGTCGTTATTTCCTCAGAGTCATTTTTTAAATTATTGCAGCGCCTTTTCCGATACTTTGAAAATATTTCAACCAAAGCTTGCAAATTGAAATTCAATTAATTGAATACAGCAAATATGTCGCACAAATAAGCTACTTTTATTAATCACTAAAAATCAAAGAATCTATTGTTAAATGAAAAAAATAGCATCGTTTTTATATGGTGGGTGTTCATTCAGAAATACCAAAGCTTCGTCTTTTAGCTCAGACGTTTAAAGACGTTTCCTTTTAAAAGCCATCGTGAATTACAATACAAAAGTAGGTGTTTATGATCACTCCGCATTTCTTTGCATAATTCGATAAAAATTCTGCTGTACTACATTTCGCCACTATTCCTAGTAACTAACTGTTATAAAAAAATAATATGTAATTTTTTTTTCTTGTGTTTATACAATATTTTTTGGGCGGCTCGATTCCCATCCCAGGCGATCGAGAAGTATTCGCTTGGGTCCGTGGTTGTTGTATACATCTTACATTATTCATTTGTTCATTTACTTTTATTATTCATACAAATAAAAATATAAAAATAGCCGTGTGTGACTGAATGGCGAAAGCCTAAGTCAAAAAAAAAAAAAAACAATATTTTTTCGCGACCCGGCAAAATTCTTCTGCGACCCGGTGCCGGGTCGCGACCCACACTTTGGGAAACGTTGATCTAATGTATTAGCATAAATAATCCAAATCCTTGTTTTTTTTTCTGACGTAGGCCTTTAACCGCTCGGCCACTAACGATATTTAAAAGAAAAATTGCCACATAAAGATCCCAAGCGGCCAATTAGTAGACGATAGGATTACCAAGAGTTACTCTTCACGCCAAGGGGAATTACGAATATTTGTTTTTTGAAGACAAACTGCAGTATAAACTACACAGACGCATAATATCATTTGAATCTTCAAAATGTTATCATACCTTAAGATTCTCACGTAGACAAACTGCAGTATAAAATAATCTACACAGACGCATAGTATCATTTTAATCTTCAAAATATCTAACGATTCTCACATCAGCCATAAATTATTCTTAGCTATCCTATAAACAGTTTATAATCGGCAAAACCGTTTACGGTTAAAATTTCTCCAACAAACGTTTCCTTTTTTGCTGCAACCACAAACCAATACAATAAACACAAGTGCTGGGCATTATGTCTTCAAGAGCGTAATGCTCCTCTCCACAAAAACGTTTCAAGATACTTCTTACGTCATGTAACAGGGAGAACGTCTTAATCGAAATCATAAACCACAACCGCGAGTCGTGCTGGTATTATGGCGCTTTGGATTTTTCTTAGACTCAGATCGTGCTGGTATTAAGAACTAGATTAATAACAACAACAATAATAATAATTCGACGAAACCACAAAATGCACTTTTTTCAAACACCCATAACTTGGTGCCAAATCGTCGTAGAAACCTCGTTTTTTGAGTCCTACATAGGGAATTTTAATGCCTTTAGGGTGGATCGAGTCGACAAAAGTTTTCCAACTCCGTAACCATCATCAAAGTTGGACATGGTTTCCAGAAAAAAACTTTTTTTTCACAGGGGCGCTAGAGGGGGGCGGAAGCGGTTACGCTTAAGTTCGCATAGATAAATTTAAAGAAGACACTTCAAAGTTTTTCGCCCTTAAAGATTCATCAAAATCGATTGAAAATACGCCGAGTTATGGCCCTTTGAAAATGGTCGAAATTTCTCGAATTTTAAGTGTTTCATTTTTCCATCAGTATAGTGTAGAAAATTCGAATTTGTTTCAAAGTAATGTATGTGTAAATACAAGAAAACGAAATGTAGCCTCAATATATGAATATTCAACCTGTTCGTTAATCTGCAAGCAAAAAATTAAGTCTTACTAAGACTATAAACAAATAACTTATTGAAACAACTACTTCCCTGGCTAGTGCCACACCGGATATTGAATGATACAAAAGAAATTTGCATGTTATTACTAGTACTACTAGATAATAACATTGCTTAGAAAATTATTCTGAAATTAAATGTGAAACTTTAAACTGTAAATGTTATTATTAAAATGAAAAAACCAGAAAACATTTTGACAAGGATACACAGTGCTAAACTTATCTAGTGTTACTAGATGAAACAAATTTGATAATACCACTGAATTAAAATATATATTGGCCATCTGCAGACGCGTTTCGAGATTTATCTCTCATCAGTGCAGTTTCTAATTTGTTTAATGTATGTGTTTTTTTTTACAACCGACTTATTCTAAATAGGTATATACATGGAAATGTAAGTATATTATATTTGGAAAATAATGGCTTACATGATTCTCCATGTGAAGTACCATCTATTAAGCGTAATATTAATTTTTGATAAAGGCATTACATCGCTTTGGATTTTTCTTAAACTCGAATTTTCAATTTGGATTTGGAAATAATTCACCTGTTTACTGCGTAAGAACTATTTGGCATGGGTCGTGGTTTTGTTAAGTTATGGAGTGGAAAATTGGTTTCCGTTAAAAAAAATTCATGTTGTCATAATTGGATCAGTTGATCTTCTGATATAACAAATTTCTCACTCGATACGTGCAGGTGAATTTTTGTTGTAATTGAATCAATTTGTCGTCTGATATAATACCTTTCTTACTTGACACCTGCAAGTAAATTCCTACACGCGGATTTGATTTTAAATTAACAAAAAGCTAAACGTATTTTGTGAAAACGTAGAAATGTCCTTTCACTCAATTTCGTAAAATTACGCGTAATCAGAAAAAATTCTAAATAAAAAAAAATGTTTAAAAAAAACGTTTAAATAATTGCTACGAGCGTACGTATTTAATACAGGATTACATAAAAATATGAAAATAATAATTAAATTCAATTTAAAACACTTTTTTACTTTGTTTGTATAACACTTAAATACAGAAACAAATGCTACAAGCTTGTAATTTTTAAAACCTACACAAAATTGATTGTATTTTAATATTTTATAAAAATATAAATGTATCATTATGCAAAATTTTGCGAAAAATCGCGCGCAAACGGAGAAGATGCTAAAAAAATGAATCCGTTTTAAAATCGTTTGAAAAAATACAAAGACAATTGCTATAAGCTTGTAATTTTTAAAACCTACTCAAAATTGATTGTATTTTAAGGTTTTATAAAAATATTAATATATCCTTTCGCAGAATTTTGCAAAAAATTGCGTGGAAACGAAAGATATGAAACAAAAATGGATTCGTTTTACAATCGTTAAAAAAATACAAAAACAAATGCTACAAGCTTGTAATTTTAAAAATTTTCAAAACCTACACAAAAGTGATTGTATTTTAGGATTTTATAAAAATATAAATATATCTTTCGGGTGGAAACAAAAGATATGAAAAAAAAAATGGATTAGTTTTACAATCGTTAAAAGAAATACAAAAACAATCGCTACAAGCTTGTAATTTTTAAAATCTGCTCAAAAGTATTTAAGGTTTTTATAAAAATATTAATATATGGTTTCGCTAAATTTTGCGTGGAAACAAAAATTGATTAGTTTTACAAACGTTGAAAAAAAAATACAAAACCAATTGCAACAAGCTTCTTATTCACACTACCTTCGTTTAAAAAATATTTTATAAAAATTATTGTAATTTTTAAAACCTGAAAATAAGATTTTGTAAGATAATATAAACAAGCTTAGTTTAATTTTGAGAAAATCTCAAGTGAACTGAACAGAAACAAAAAATTAAATAATAAGTTTGAAATGTTTATAATTGCTCAAAAAAATAATAAAACTATTGCTACTAGCTTGTAACTTTGGCAATCTATTCAAAAGTGATCGTATTTTAAAATTTTTGCAAAAATTTTAAATTTCCCTCTGCTAGATTTATAGTAATTTCCCAAGAAAAGGGGGATTTTAAACTATAAGTTAAGAAATTTTACAATCGATTAAAAAACATTTTCAAACGTGCTACAAGCTTATAATATCCATGGCTTACTCAGAATTTATTGTGTTTAAGATACGCAAAATACAATTCCTTGGTCAAATTTGCAGAAATTACACGTGAACAAAGATGTTAAATAAAAAGTTGCTTAAAAAATAAACAATTTTTACACGCTAGTAATTTTCACAACTTATTCAAAATTGCTGTTTTTTTAAGATTATCCAATTACTTCCTTGGTTAAATTTTGCGGATATCTATAAGCTCTTTCCACTACAAAATTTATTGAACAAGAAATGAGTTAATTTCTTGTGCAATTTAAATCTTTTAGTTACAGACAGTAAATTGTCCCAAAAATTGAGCAATTTTACAATACGACTAAATTTTTGGGACAATTTACTAGACAATGTAAATTGTACAAGAAATTTACTCATTTCTTTTTTAATAAATTGTGTAGTGGAAAACAGCTTTTATGTGTAAAATAAATTAAATTAAAATGAGTTAGAAATTAGATTTAATTATTTATAATAGCTCGTAGAAAGCATAAAATTTTGATTTCCCGACGCATCCACCATAAGATCGATTTACAAATGAGCTTATTTTAGTTGTCTGTAAACTGATGATTGCTTTTACTACAATCAAAAATTGAATTTAAAATTTGACTGTCAATGTTACCTGATAAATACAGCCATGTTTGGGTGTTGTGTCGTGTATGCAAATTGTCGGCGATTGAATTATTTGATTAGCATCGATCACAATGTTATTGGTACTCGCCGGCAACATATATCGTCCGTGCATGACTGATTTCACTTTTTTTTATTGGTTTTACGGCATTCCGAGGAGACTTTAAAAGTTACACGATTACATTTTCCGGCAGCAGCCGCTGGGAAATTTGCGACCATTGCACATTCTAGGGCGTATTAAAATGACGATTGTGAGTGTAGTAAATTTTTTTACGGTCATTAAGTTCGCAAAACACGAACCCGACACGAATTTACGACGTGACGTGAAAAGTATGAATTGTTATGTATGAAATTTTCGAAGATAATAATAATAACATGTGTTTATCCAGTTAATTTCATACGGTGGAAATTATGGATTTAGAAGATTATTACGAAAACGATTTAAAAACAAATAATTAATAACATGTATTTAGATCATTCATTCATATAATGAAGATGTTACAAATTTTAAAGATTATTACAAACACGAGACAGAGAATGCATTTATTAAGACACTTTTTCAACAGGCAATTGAACAGAGGTCTTATAGAGGTCTAGCTAGTAACACGATTTTCAAGAAAAATTATTGTATAAAATACGGGAGTACATATAATAAGTAATGTAGAAACTGGAAAGATTCCTTCAAGACGTCTCGGAAAATGTTCTTGCGCAAGAACAAATGTCAATTTGAAGCCTGTAACGCGTCAGTAAAGAAAACTCGAAAATGGAAAAAATCGAAAAAATCAACTTTTTGAATAATTATCATGGACCATTCTTTTTCATCAGAAAAACGAGAGAAATTGTTTGGCGTTAAAAAATTTCAGCTATCTTCGATAGCAAAAAATTTAGCGTGTCACCATGAAATTTTCAAAAAAAGTCGATTTTTCAGACTTTGAATGGCCGTAGCGGCTAAACGAAAACTCCAAATTAAACGCGGTTTTCAAATCCGTGCTCCTTGTGTGTAAATTAGTCGGTTTTAATTGAAATTGGCGATTTACAATTTTTGACGAAAACCTGAAAAACTACCCCCTTCTTACTTTTGCTCAAAAATTGGCTTTGAAATAATTTCCTGAAGAAACCACTGGTTCGATTTCGGGTTTCTACACATCACCGGAAAGATCCCTTCAAGACGCCTCGGAAAATATACTTTCGCAACCACAAATGTCAATTTGAAGCCTGTGACGCGTCAGCAAAGAAAATTCGAAAATGGAAAAAATCGAAAAAATCAACTTTTTTAATAATTATCGTAGACCATTCTATTCGATCACTCGAATAATCACACGAATGAATAATAGATTTTTATTCCCTTCACTAATATTTTAACCCTAGCCGCAATTATTCATCTTAGACCATTGGAAAATCGAATGTCATTTATTTAGAAAGTGATTTGTTATTTATTATGATCCACGGTATACATAAATTTTGTGATTGTAATTCAGCAATGGTTTTATTGGACCGTTAATCAGATGAATGTCTAGAGCATATATTATTGACTGGCGCAACTTTCTCCACGACGTTTCTGGTTTTATTTAAATCTGTAACGTTTATGTGCATTTGAAACGACTGAACTTGGTGTTATTTATCTGAATATATTTGCATATATTCAAATCCGACTAAAACATCGTCGGCGTGTTTATTTGAACTAAATGTCACGTGTGCGTAACATTCCATTAAAATCGAATTAGATTTGGATTTCGTTTTATTTTATCCGTGTAATTTTGCAAAGTCGTGTTTTATCCATATTTACTTTTTCCGAAAACTTTCTCTTCGATAAATGATTTTTCTTCGTCGATTTTATTCCATCCGCAAAAAGCCAATTGCGTAATAAATATTTTTGTAACGGAACTTTTCCTTAAATAACGTAAACTTAGACTTAAATAAATTTTATTAAAGATGAAATATAGCCTGAATATGTGATAATTGCACATATTCAGGATAGATTTCGTCTTTATATAATAATAATAATAACTTTATTCACGTAGGACACAAGATATAATATATGATACATCGTACAAGTAAGATGTGAACGTCAAATAGAAAAAAAGAAATATATATATAATCTTAGAATATAATTTGTATTATTATGTATGTATTAATAAATTAATCATTTCTTTTATTTTAATTTTTCCCACATTTATGATTGTTTTTTTTTGTAAACATCTATGTATATTTATATAATAACAAAATAATGATTTCCGTAACGTGAATAAAGATTATTATTATTATTATTATTTAATGCTTCTGCAACAAGTGAAGTTATCTCAGATTTATTTATTATTCAAATCGTTAAACTTAAACATTAAAAAAAAGTACGAGTATCATTGTTGGTCGTATTTTCATGTAACTTTTCCGTAAATAAACTTAAGCTTAAAAAAATGTTTTAACGTACGAGGATCATTGTCGTTTTACCACGTTTTCGGTTCTGCATGTGAGGACGAAATTTACAGTTCCCACGTAATCAGCATATTCCTCATTATGCCGCGAGCTGAGTTACGGCTCTAAAACCCGTGCCCTCCGGAGCGGATCGCTCTCCGGAGTAACTCACGGCGTTATAATTGAGTTTTTCGCGAGAGCGGATTTTTTGGGTTTGCGGAAATAAACTCTAATGGCATTTCATGGTGGCTGGGTCGAGGAAATGATCTTCGCGAAATGGAGTTTTTGGCGTGTGCGTGCCTCCGGTGTCGGTGGAGGGTTTTTGCTCGTCGTTTACGAACCAATGAATCGGCAATTGAATGTCTTTAGTCTTTTCTTGTTCACTTATTTTTGAATAATAACACTTCAATTTAATCGCAGTGATTGCGTAATTCGCTCATAACAAAGGCAGCGACGCAAGAGCGATTCTTTCTATCGTTGCAGAGGCAGTTCTAGGATAATTAGTTTTTGTAATAATCTTTAAGATCCATAAAATATCCGTTTTTTTTTTATAATTTCATGAGAGATTATTTTTTATAATTTCTGTAATCTTTAAATATAATTTTCGTGATCAACAATTTACGTTGCAATTTTCGTGATTTTCAGTTTACCTTAGATCAAGCGTTGCTGTTTTGTTTTCAGCGGTGCTATGGCAATTGTTTTATGGTATTATTAAAAACACACTATTTCTGAGTATATTTAGAAATTTTTATGCTAATTTTGCAAGAGATTGTGGTTTTATAATTTTTCCAATCTTCGAATGCAATTTTCGTGATTCTCAATTTACGTTAAATCAAGAGTTGCTGTTTTGTTTTCAGCGGTGCTATGGCAATTGTTTTATGGTATTATTAAAAGCACACTATTTCTGAGTATATTTAGAAATTTTTGTACTAATTTTGCAAGAGATTGTGGTTTTATAATTTTTCCAATCTTCGAATGCAATTTTCGTGATTCTCAATTTACGTCAAATCAAGCGTTACTGTTTTGTTTTCAGCGGTGCTATGGCAATTGTTTTATGGTATTATTAAAAGCACACTATTTCTGAGTAGATTTAGACATTTTTATGCTAATTTTGCAAGAGATTGTGGTTTTATAATTTTTCCAATCTTCGAATGCAATTTTCGTGATTCTCAATTTACGTTAAATCAAGAGTTGCTGTTTTGTTTTCAGCGGTGCTATGGCAATTGTTTTATAGTATTATTAAAAGCACACCATTTCTGAGTAGATTTAGAAATTTGTATGCTAATTTTGCAAGAGATTGTGGTTTTATAATTTTTCCAATCTTCGAATGCAATTTTCGTCATTCTCAATTTACGTTAAATCAAGCGTTGCTGTTTTGTTTTCAGCGGTGCTATGGCAATTGTTTTATGGTATTATTAAATGCACACGATTCCTGAGTAGATTTAGAAATTTTTGTGCTAATTTTGCAAGAGATTGTGGTTTTATAATTTTTCCAATCTTCGAATGCAATTTTCGTAATTCTCAATTTACGTTAAATCAAGCGTTGCTGTTTTGTTTTCAGCGGTGCTATGGCAATTGTTTTATGGTATTATTAAAAGCACACTATTTCTGAGTAGGTTTAGAAATTTTTATGCTAATTTTGCAAGAGATTGTGGTTTTATAATTTTTCCAATCTTCGAGTGCAATTTTCGTGATTCTCAATTTACGTTAAATCAAGCGTTGCTGTTTTGTTTTCAGGGCTGCTATGGCAATTGTTTTATGGTGTTATTAAAAGCACACTATTCCTGAGTAGATTTAGAAATTTGTATGCTAATTTTGCAAGAGATTGTGGTTTTATAATTTTTTTAATCTTCGAATGCAATTTTCGTAATTCTCAATTTACGTTAAATCAAGCGTTGCTGTTTTGTTTTCAGCGGTGCTATGGCAATTGTTTTATGGTGTTATTAAAAGCACACCATTTCTGAGTGGATTTAGAAATTTTTATGCTAATTTTGCAAGAGATTGTGGTTTTACAATTTTTCCAATCTTTGAATGCAATTTTCGTGATTCTCAATTTACGTTAAATCAAGAGTTGCTGTTTTGTTTTCAGCGGTGCTATGGCAATTGTTTTATGGTATTATTAAAAGCACACTATTTCTAAGTAGATTTAGAAATTTTTATGCTAATGTTGCAAGAGATTGTGGTTTTATCATTTTTATAATCTTCGAATGCAATTTTTGTGAATCTCAGTTTATGTCATATCAAGCGTTGCTATTTTGTTTTCAGTAGTAATATAGCAATTGTTTTACGGTATTATTAAAAATTCACTATTTCCGAGTATATTTAGATATTTTTACGCTAATTCCATAACCGATTATGGATTTAAAACTTTAATGCTCTTCGAATCCAATTCTCGTGATTTTCACTATTTTTGAAAAAGTTATGAAAGACCTAAATTAATAATTGGTCTTCAAATGATTGTTTATATGGAAGTTTAGATCATCAAAAAAATGGAAAAATTCCGTATCCAAAGTAATTGGTCTCCAAACGATATCGGGAAGTTTAGGACCTCAAAAAGTTGAAAATTTCCGCATCCAAGAAATGACCGCAATAATTTTTTACGGTTGAATATTTCGATAAATCCACACGTAGCATTAAGTGGATCAAGCCATCCATACACGATAACATCGTAACACTCTATTAATCCTCGATTGATTTCCTAACACAATCCACAATATGTTTTCCTCTACGCCCATTAAATTTAACGCACGACAAGCGGATGATCGCCCATGTTTTATTCATGGATTTGAACCAGTTCTCTTTTGTGCACACACACACACACATCATTGTACACAACAATTATTTGTAGAGAGTTGCACAACCACCAGATATTTTGATCACTTGGAACAATGATTTCACAATCTCCCAATGCAAATAGTGAGGAGAAATCTTCCAATTAGGATTCCTGTAGGATATATGAATAAATTTACGAGAGGGAATTGATTGCCGGTTAATTAAAATTGTTGGTTACAGATGTTGATTCTTGTTGGTGTAATTGCTAGAATAGGAATTTAACACGAAAGCTAATTTGTTTTAAGCATGAGGATGATTGCGAAGTAAAGGTGCGCGAAATGACTCTCGGAGAAAATAATCGGCTGAAAAGGGTCATCTCATGACTGTTGAAAAAGTGAAAAGTATTTCGGGAAAAAAGCGAAACAGAAAAGGTCCTCACTTCGAAAATTTTCCAATTTAGTCAGTGGAGAGAAAAAATGTCCTCACCTCCAAAAAATTTTGACGAGCAAAAAAAAATCGTCTGAAAAGCGTTGGCTCATGACTGTTAAAAAGTGAAAAAGGTGGAAAAAAGAGGTCCTTACTTCGAAAATTTTCTAATTTGCCCTAAAAATGTAGTGGAGAGAAAAATAAGGTCACCTGCAAAAAAATTTTGATGATCAAAAAAATTTAGCTCTTTGAATTACCAAGTGGTAATATACAGTTAAACTGAATTAAAAATTTCACTACGTACTTGTTCCAATTGTATCTTTCTTAAAGCTGTTTTACACTACACAATTTATTGAACAAGAAATGAGTTAATTTCTTGTTCAATTTAAATTGTCTAATTGCAGACAGTAAATTGAGTCAATTTTATAATCTGCGACAATTTACTGTACTAGACCATTTATTGCACAAGAAATTAACTCATTTCTTGTTCGATAAATTGTGTATTGCAAAACCAAAAATTGAGTCAATTTTACAATCTGACTCAATTTTTGAGATAATTTAAATTATTTAATTTACTGTTCAATAAATTGGCTTTTAAAAACATCACAACTGTTAAGATTACATAAATCAAACATTATTTCTCCTCTCTAATAATGACACTTCAATGCCCGAAACGACGATCTTGCCAATCCACGTGATAATTAAATCGCATTTCAACACACCAAAATCACCATCTCTTCAAGAAATAATTAAACGAGAACGAATTATAATCTCATAAATCACAAACACCCGAGGCCTTATGAATCACAATTAGCACTCATTAACATTAGAGTTACGCAACTTTTTGCAGAAATATTTTTCCGGAAAGAAAAAAAGAAAAGGTAGAAACGCCAAAGTGGCGGAATCTATTGCCTGAACGCTGTACTGAACCAAATCCGGGTGGCTTTAACACCGACAAGATATGGACATTGCCAGCCGCGGCAAATATTACAATAATAATTGTTCCTCCATCAGAACAAAAAAGAAAAATTGTACTGATATAAATCGTTTTGGTTTTTTTTTTTTTTTTTGTTGCGGGTTCAAGATGCGATAAACTTTCTCCTGCTGCAAGAGAAACTTTCCTTATTAATTGATATTCACGAAGGCCGACGAAGATATGGGGATTCGAACATTTTTGATCTATTATTTGCATCCGTTTTTTTTTTGAAGATCTGCGATCGCGATCTGACTTTCACGCGCGCCGAAAATTGCTCGAGCGCTTTCGAAAAAAGATCAAATCACAAGGATAATTATTTGTTTGTTTCTTTTTTTAAAATTAAATTTACAATCTGATAACCTCAACGCGTTTAGCGATGGAGTTATGTAATGATCGTCGTACGCTATTAATCAATCATCCGATCAAGGATGCGCTTTCCATCGAGAAGAAATAGAGCGTTTCCTTCACGTGAAGATTATTGCGTAATTGTGGATTTCAGTATGGTATTATCATTGTAGGATGGATGTTTTCTGTATTACAGAGGCATTTGAAGAAAAAACAAGTTTTTTTTTAATATTGCAAAAAGTGAAGATTCTTGCTTAATTATGGTGGATTTCAATTTATGGATGTTTTCTGTATTACAGAAGCATTTGGAAAAAAACAAGTGTAACATGGCGGTATGGATGTTTTCTGTATTACGGAGGCATTTGAAGAAAAAACATTTTTTTTTTAAATACTGCAAAAAGTGAAGATTCTTGCGTAATTATGGTGAATTTCAGCTTATGGATGTTTTCTGTATTACAGAAGCATTTGGAAAAAAAAAACAAGTGTAACATGGCGGTATGGATGTTTTCTGTATTACGGAGGCATTTGAAGAAAAAACATTTTTTTTTTAATATTGCAAAAAGTGAAGATTCTTGCGTAATTATGGTGAATTTCAGCTTATGGATGTTTTCTGTATTACAGAAGCATTTGTAAAAAAAAAACAAGTGTAACATGGCGGTATGGATGTTTTCTGTATTACGGAGGCATTTGAAGAAAAAACATTTTTTTTTAAATACTGCAAAAAGTGAAGATTCTTGCGTAATTATGGTGAATTTCAGTTTATGGATGTTTTCTGCATTACAGAAGCATTTTAAAAAAAAGTGTATCATGGCGGTACGGATGTTTTTTGTATTACGGGGGCATTTGAAGAAAAAAAAAGTTTTTTTTTAATATCGCAAACAGTAAATTTCCTTGCGTAATTATGGTGGATTTCAGTTTATGGATGTTTTCTGTATTACAGAAGCATTTGAAGAAAAAAAGAAGAACTGCAAAAAGTAAATTGTTCGAGTTTTTACCGCGGAGAGAGAAACGGGTTTTAATTGAGCTTCGTTTGTACCATATATTACTTTTAATTGTGGGTGTGTTGAGTTGCTTAACTGGGCAAGCAATTAAATATAAACCGTACAAATTCACCGGAAGTAAGATTGTGTTTTTTTGTTTTGTTGAAGATTATTTATGAGGGAAATTTTGCGGGATTTGTTAAGTTTTAAGATTACAGTCCAACAGATAATACATGGAAAAAAAGGCTGACAGGAAACATGTGTTCTTGCTATTTATATAAATAAATATGAAAACATTAAATATTGTTCCCCCATCAGAACACCTACAGACAGTACAGCATTCAGGCAATAGATTCCGCCACTGTGGCGTTTCTACCTATAAATAAATATGAGTTATCAAAGAGAAATTAAAATTATCGTTTAGCGACAAGAAATTTCCTAGGATTGGTTGAATTTAAGATTAATAGCGACAATCATTTTTATTAAGTGTTTGTCATTTTCAAACTAACATTTAAACAATACCGAAAAACATCATTTATACTGCTTTAATCTGGGATAACGGGCGGAAGATTTTTCGGCGATCGAGTAATTAATTTCTTAATTTATTCTCATTATTCATACAAAAAATATAATTAAAAATCTAGCCGTGTGCGACTGAATGGCTCAGCCTAAGTAAAAAAAATCTGGGATAAATGTATCAGGTTTAACTATTAATTAGTAATTCGTAACAAATAATTTTTTAAATAACTTTCTCACTTATCACTTGGTGAAACATTTTGAAAATAATATTACTACCAAATAAATTCCAAAAATCTTTGCATCTCGCAACTATACTTCAACGGTTGCATTACTCACTTCGAGGTGATGGCAATTAAAAATTGCGATTTTTCGAAGATTAACCACTCGAGCGCCAGCGATATGGTAATTAATATCATTTCAGACACAATGGTACAACCATCTCGGTTTCACTCGTTCCCGTGACCTCGCGTACGACAATTTGTTCCGTGCGAAGGATATCTGTTTTTCGAGACCGCTTTTTGCCAATTTTGTAATATCCTCCCGAAGGCACGTTAAAAGGCAGTTATGGAAATTGCGATTAATTGCATTATAAACGCTCGCCATTTCTAGAAGACGAGTGCCGGCCATTATTTCTATGGCGGCGTCCAATTATGTGTGTAGAAGGAAGAATATTTCACAATTGTAATCGTCGGACACTTTGGGAATGGACATTTTTACGTCCAGAGCGTTTCGCAAAAGTCTAATTATCGAGCACATTTGGGAATTGGTCGAGATAAATCTGTTTTGTTTTTTCTGGCGGCGATTTACTTTCAAATTTTAAATGTCGCACGTTCTTCGTGGCCAAATTTGGATGAGGAATTTATATGATAAAAAATTATCGATGTTGCCATCCCTATTACACTAGAGAATTGGAGAATGTCCTCCTCAAAACCGTAGTTAAAAATATGGAATAACCACATTTAAAAAGTTTGTAACTTTGAAATTTGTATTGACAGCTATAAAGTGATAAAAAGAGAAATACGATACTTTTCGTCTTTTACAATTTAAGAGTCTCTAAAAAACTACAATTAACAAATCATCTACCTCATGGAGACTCTTAAATTGTAGAAGACGAAAAGCATCGAATTTCTCATTTTATTGTATTTTTCTACAAGAAGTAGAAACCTAGGGGCTGGTTCGGTTTTCTTCTTTTAAGGACATATTTTTTTCTTTTCAAGAAGAAAAGCTGAAACCTTCAGGGATGACAGAAGGGATAACTGGCTTTCATTGGGAATTTTTTCAAAATATTTGGAACCACCCCTACGCGCCAACCAACGCCACCAACCCAGGGGATGGTTCGGTTTTCTTCTTTTAAGGACGAATTTTTTTCTTTTCAAGTCGAAAAGCTGAAACTGATAGAAACGATGACCGGCTTGATTTGGGAATTTTTTCAAAATTTTTGGAACCACCCCTCCACGCCATTTGCACCCTCTCAAAGAAGAATAATTCTTAATAATTCTTAACTGTATTTTATACTTATCCTATTTGCGTTCTTTTTTTTTTAAATAATTAATAGACAGGTAATTGATATATCCTTCCTGGAGGTGCCGTGTTTAAAGTAACGGAAACTGAAGCGTGCTTGAATTGAAAGTAAATAATTGGCGTAACTTACTGTTTAATGGTAAGGATTTTGCCTCAAGTCCTGAAAAAAGAAGAAAAAAAATGTTATTAATTTACGGTACACGAGTTCCTATCAAAATTGCAAATGGCAAGGTTGGAAAAATTATAATATTCACAATTAGTGTTAATAATAGAGAGAATTAAGTTCCGGTAAAATATCGAATGGCTTTTCTTTTACGGCATGTTAACACACTGATTATGGAAAAACGAGAATTCTAGTGTGTTAATAATGGATAGAATTACATTCCGGTAAAATACTTTTATGGTATATTACCATATCTATGATGGAAAACGAGAATTCTCGTTTTTATAACAGATGCGTTGCCATCGGGATATCGAATGCCCTTATTTGAAGGTGTCATAACACATAAATAATGAAAAACGAGAATTCTCGTTTTTTTTTTATATCAATTGCGTTGCCGTCGAGATACTTAATGCCTCCTATATTAAGGTGTAATACCACATCAATGATAAAAAACCAGAATTTTATTTTTTTTATAACAAATGCATTGCCGTAATTTTCTTTTCGAAATAATTATTTTTTTTAATTTAAGGACCGCAAGATTTAGCAAAGCATTCACGCAATATTTGCCTACTATAAGAAGAAGTGATGATTAAAAATCAAAAAGTGATAACCAAAAATCGCAAATTCAAGAAAAAAATCGGCAACGCAAATGATATAAAAAAAAAGAGAATTCTCGTTTTTTTTATTTCAATTGCGTTGCCGTCGAGGTATTTAATGCCTTCTATTTTAATGCCTTCTATTATTCTATTACTAGGTGTAATAATATCAATGATGAAAAAACGAGAATTCTCATTTTTTTTAACAAATGCGTTGCCGTAATTATCTTTTACGGTAATTCGAAACTCAAAAGTAAAATACAAAATTATATTTTAAATTAAGGACTGCAATATTTAGCAAAGCATTCACGCATTATTTGCTTACTATAAGAGCGATGATTAAAAATCAAGAAGTGATAACCAAAAATCGCAAATTCAAGAAAAAAATCCAAAACTCAAAATGAAGCAAAAGAAAACTGAAATTAGAAAATAATAATTTAGCAGGATTTAACAATGCATTCACGCAATATTTCCTCGCTTTAAGAATTGCAAATTGTATGCACTCTAGATAAACTCTCATTCAGAAAGGTTTGCGAAAAAATTGCACAAAAAAAATTCTTTTCAAAGTGATTTCAATCCTTGATTCAAATTAGATTGCGGATTCGTCATAACATTATTAAGCAGTTGCGGTCACTTGAGAGTGAAAGTGTGCTCCTCTTTATCCGCCAATATTTCACATGCGAAATGATGGCTTTAACTAGCTTCAGGTGTTATTAGAATATAATTACAAGGGAACGATAAAACGCGGTTTTAGTGCCGATGTCGTAATTGGAGAGTGATGGAAGCGAATCGTGTACTTTTAATTACGACGTGTGTATGTGGAACTGATGTCTTGACATATTATGTACTAACTTAGTGATTTGAGTAATAACGAAATGAGAATTTTGACATTATTAACCATGCGGAAATTTTTTAATGATAATAATAAAAGTGTTTTTTTTAATAATATTTAAAAGAGAGGTACATTTTTAAAAATTTAATAAAATTTAAAAAAAAATATTGTCGACGAAACTTCAATACGGCCTAACCGCCATTTGTACCAAAATTGAGATTTTAGTTCATAATCTTTTTCCAGAAAGCTGTAAATCAGTTTTTTGTCTCTTATATTATTAAATCATAAATAAAACAACAACCATAAAATAAAAATAGCTGGTGTGGTTTAGGCTACCTTAAAAATTTAAGCAAGACATATCATATATCTTTAAATATATAACGAATTTCAAGTACAGTTGTAAAATTCTATAGCACAACAATTTTTATTCATCAAAGCAGAAGCTTCCAGCATAAGCAATAATAAATGAAATAAAGTTATTTTCAACTATTGCCAAACGGGTAATTGGTTTCATAAAATTTCTTCATTCTTAACAAATCTAAATATTAAATTACTGCTGATTGAGCAATGGCAATCGCGAAATTTTGATGGACATTTTTAACTCGAAGAAAAATGTTGCAACATAAAATAAAATATTCTTGGTTGAGCAACGGAGGTAATCTGACGAAGAAAATAATTTGCATAATTTCTCTCATCCGCCCGAGGGCGCCGTTTTGGAAGGTAAGGTTAAAACGATTTGGTTTCATTAGAACGTTGCGTATTTCTTGGTGGTTAACTGACGATTTGTAAATTTCTACCGATTTTTTTAATATTCAAAATTTCAACTGAACTGAACTAATTTACATTTTAACTACGCCGAACTTTTTACTTGTAGTTATGTATTGGATTGATAAGACTATTAGCTGGTAACCCACCTTAACCCTTTGGGTCCCAGGGGTCGATAGCATTTTTTTTTATATATTTTTTTCGAAAGGCAAAATTTGCTAAAATTTTCACAACTCGTCATTCCGTTTAAAATTAAAATATCTTAAAAACCAAGAAAAAATATTGGTAATTTTTATTTAACGGTAAACTAGCAAGAGTTACCAGTAAATTTTAAAAATTTCAAATCGATAGCAATTGTTTTTATATTTTTTTCGAGTCTTGAAAAACTGTTAAAATTTTCACGACTTGATATTCCGTTTAAAATAAAATATCTTAAAATCACTTGCATACTTGCAGTTTTTACTGAATCGAAAACTAGGAAGAGTAATGAGTAAATTTTGAAAATTTCAAATCGATAGCAATTGTTTTTATATTTTTTTTTCGAGTCTCGAAAAAACTGTTAAAATTTTCACGACTTGAAATTCCGTTTAAAATAAAAATCCTAAAATCCAACGAAAAAAAAACTTGCAGTTTTTACTAAATCGCAAACTAAAGAGAGTAATGAGTAAATTTTAAAAATTTCAAATCGATAGCAATTTTTTTTATATTTTTTTCGAGTCTTGAAAAACTGTTAAAATTTTCACGACTTGATATTCCGTTTAAAATAAAATATCTTAAAATCCAACAAAAAAATACTTGCAGTTTTTACTGAATTACAAAATAACAAGAGTAATTACTAAATTTTGAAAATTTCAAATCAATAGCGATTGTTTTTATATTTTTTTCGAGTCTTGAAAAACTGTTAAAATTTTCACGACTTGATATTCCGTTTAAAATAAAATATCTTAAAATACAAGGAAAAAATACTTGCAGTTTTTACTGAATTACAAAATAACAAGAGTAATTACTAAATTTTGAAAATTTCAAATCAATAGCGATTGTTTTTATATTTTTTTCGAGTCTTGAAAAACTGTTAAAATTTTCACGACTTGATATTCCGTTTTAAAATAAAATATCTTAAAATCCAACGAAAAAATACTTGCAGTTTTTACTGAATTACAAACTAGGAAGCGTAATGAGTAAATTTTGAAAATTTCAAATCGATAGCAATTGTTTTTATATTTTTTTCTAGTCTTGAAAAATTGTTAAAATTTTCACGACTTGATATTCCGCTTAAAATGATATATCTTAAAATCCAAGGTAAAAATACTTGCAGTTTTTACTGAATTGCAAAATAGCAAGAGTAATTAGTAAATTTTGAAAATTTCAAATTAATAGTAAATGTTTTTACATTTTTTTTCGAGTCTCAAAAAACTACTAAAATTTTTACTTGAATAAAAATATCCTTAAATCCAAGGAAAAATTACTTACAGTTTTTACTCAATCGCAAACTAGCAAGAGTAATGAGTAAATTATGAAAATTTCAAATCGATAGCAAGTGTTTTTATATTTTTTTCAAGTCTCAATAAACTGTTCAAATTTTCTTGACTTGACAGTCAGTAAAAAAAAAAATATCTTAAAATCCAACAAAAAAATACTTGCAGTTTTTACAGAATTGCAAACTAGGAAGAGAAATGAGTCAATTTTGAAAATTTCAAATCCACAGCAACTGTTTTTACATTTTTTTCAAGTCTTAATAAACTGTTCAAATTTTCAAGACTTGACAGTCAGTTTAAAATAAAAATATCTTAAAATTCAAGGAAAAATTACTTGCAGTTTTTACTGAATCGCAAACTAGGAAGAGAAATGAGTCAATTTTGAAAATTTTAAATCGATAGCAATTGTTTTTATATATTTTTTTCGAAAGCAAAAAATTGATAAAATTTTCACAAACTTGTCATTCCGTTTAAAATTAAACAATCCTAAAATCGAAAAAAAAAATTGTAATTTTTATTTAACTGTAAACTAGCAAGAGTTACCAGTAAATTTAAAAAATTTCAAATCGATAGCATTTTTTTATATTTTTTTCGAGTCTATTAAAAATTTTCTGACTTGTCATTCCGTTTAAAACATCTTAAAATCCAAGGAAAAAATACTTGCAATTTTTACTGAATTGCAAAATAGCAAGAGTAATTAGTAAATTTTGAACATTTCAAATTAATAGCAAATGTTTTTACATTTTTTTTTTCGAGTCTCAAAAAAAACTTGAATAAAAATATGCTTAAATCCAAGGAAAAATTACTTGCAGTTTTTACTGAATCGCAAACTAGGAAGAGAAATGAGTCAATTTTGAAAATTTCAAATCGATAGCAATTGTTTTTATATATTTTTTTCGAAAGGAAAAAAATTATAAAATTTTCACAACTTGTCATTCCGTTTAAAATTAAAATATCTTAAAATCCAAGAAACATTTTTTGTAATTTTTATTTAACTAGCAAGAGTTACCAATAAATTTTGAAAATTTTAAATTGATAGCAATTTTTTTATATTTTTTGTCCTGTCTCAAAAGATTATTCAAATTTTTATGACGTCGTTCCGTTTAAAATTAAAACATCTTAAAATTCAAGGAAAAAATACTTGCAATTTTTACTGAATTGCAAACTAGGAAGAGTAAGGAGTAAATTTTGAAAATTACAAGTCGATAGCAATTGTTTTATATATTTTTTGTTTGGCTCAAAACATTATTAAAATTTTATGACTTGCCAGGCCGTTTAAAATTTAAATATCTTAAAATCCAAGGAAAAAGTACTTGAAGTTTTTGCTGAATTGCAAACTAAGAAGAGTAATGAGTAAATCTCGAAAATTTCAAATCGATAGCAATTGTTTTTATATTTTTTTCGAGTCTTGAAAAACCGTTAAAATTTTCACGACTTGATATTCCGCTTAAAATAAAATATCTCAAAATTCAACGAAAAAATACTTGCAGTTTTTACTGAATTGAAAAATTACAAGGGTAATTAGTAAATTTTAAAAATTTTAAATCAATAGCAAATGTTTGAGTCTCGAAAAAACTGTTAAAATTTTCACGACTTGACATTCCGTTTAAAATGAAAACTCGCAAGCTCGCTCGGACTCTAAACTTTATGACTCACCCATAAAGTCCTAAATTATGTACTTGTTACATAAATAGCTATTATAAATTTATTAAATAAGTTAAACGTTTAGAAATAACACGAAAAGTTATTTTTTTAGTGAAACTGAGAACGGTGGGTGGGCCCTAAACCCACCCTCCAATGCATGGATAATAAACGAGAGTTTACATGCAGAAATCAATACATATAAATGAAAAAGACACTATAAACGAATTTTTGGAAAACAAATTATGACAAAATCCTGTGCTAGGTTTTCACAAAATCGCAATCTTGATCAAATTTTGAGTAGGTTTGGAACGTCTTAAGTCGATAGCAAGTATAAATAATAATAATAATTATTATTACGATATTATTTATTACGGTAAACACCTTTTACGTGAAATTAACAAATTTATAATTAACTAAAATATATGATATATATAAAAACATAAATTTGAAAAACATGTACGTTTTGAAATTATATAAATTTACTCTTAAAATAAAGTGATTTATTGATCTAATGAAATGAAATAAATATAATATAAATAACTAAAGTAACATGATGGCCACATCAACTTTTTTTTAGAACAACCTAGAAATTCTTAAATACATCCCCATTTTTGGAATACCCATCTCATCGTTAACAAAAAAAAAATATATATGTATGTCTTGTCAAGGAATTAACTATTCTGACGAAGTATATCAGATCGAAACCAGTACGCAGAAATAATAATTAACCAGTTAACTGTGTGACGAGTATTCTCGTCATGAAGAATTGGTAATATTTTGTGTTATGTCGAGTGGGTACTTGTCTTCATGATCATTAAATTTGGCAAAAAAGCAAAAAAGTAGAAATGGCAATATTTTGTGTTAGGTGCACAAAATATTGCCATTTTTCATGATGAGTATTCTCGTCAAACACAGAAAACTGGTTAACAATTTCAAAACCTTTATAAAATCGAATGTCTACAGAATCACGAGGTCGAAAATTATTTTAACAGAATCTATCAAATATAAACAGCTCATTATCATCAAACGGAGGAAATATTTTGCAAGCTAAACATAAGGAGTTTCGTGTTTAACGGCTGGCGAAATCCACTTGAAGTGAATCGGAGTCATACTCCACTTGCACAACTCGATCGTCCGATGATCTGCCATCGCCGACAAGAACTAGATGCATAAATTCTCGTCGGCTATCAATTTTATGGTATTGCGGTGACATCCTAAAACGGCGATCCTTGTGCAATCCAGCGCTCGATCACAGTTTTTTTTACCCGACTTCAGGAATTTTCGTGTTTGCGAAAGTTTTCGTACGGATATTCTAATAAATCAGATCATTAATTACGAACGAGTGCGACGGGATTTTATGGACTCGTAAATTATTATTGATGCAAGCCACAAAATCGCAAGAAAGCTATGGTAACTATTGTGGAACATGTAATGAGAGGTGTATTTTAGATAATATTCAGTAACTGTGGATAGGAGTTTCTATTGTGAAACATATAATAACATGTATTTTCAATAACTGCAGATAAGTGTAGCTATTAAGAAAATGCGAGGGTAGAGTGTAACTAGAGATATAGTGCGCATTAAATATTCAATTCATGCTGTAATTTTTTCGAACTTAACAATTCTGATCTTAATATTATTCAGGAACTGCAATGCACCTAAATCATCATGAGAAACATTTATTAAAAAAATTACAAAAAAATTTGAATGCCTTCGGTCACGATTTATTGGCAAAAAATTCAAATTCGAAATATACATTTAATTGTTAGGATGCTGAATGATCCAACAATTTACAAGAAGCCGCGCTTTTTTTACAATGTTAAAATTCGGATTTTATAATCACTCACTGCATGCCGTAAACCTTTTACATCTTCCTGTAACTTTCCTCAAACATCATCGAAAGGAAAATCAATTATTATTCAATAATAATGACGCTGTTTTGAGACGCGGAAGAATCATCTTCCATGTTATTACCTTTTCATGCGTACATAATTAATATTTGTCATTACAATGGAACGTTTTAATTGCGGACAGAGATGGCGCAGTATCTTCTTGAAAAGTAGGTGATGAGTTTTCCTTATGTAACGGTCGAGCAAGTGTTGCGGACCATATTGTTGCGAAAAATCTGGGTCAGTATGATTCGGAATTGTATAATACAGTAATTGATTCTGGCTTTCTTCACTAATGAAGTATTCATTAATTCATGCGCTTAATAATCTTTAAAGAAAAATGGAAAAAATCGAAAAAATCAACTCTTTTAATAATTAGACCATTGAAGTATACCTTCTTTTTCATCAGAAAAACGAGAGGAATTTATTGGCGTTAAAATTTTTTAGCCATCTTCAATAGCAAAAAAATTAGCGTGTCACCATAAACATATTAGAAAATTTTCAAATAAAGTCAATTTTTTCAGACTTTGATCGGCCGTAGCGGCTAAACGAAAATTGAACGCGGCTTTCAAATCTGTGCTCCTTGTATGTTGATTAGTCGGATTGAAGTAAAATTGGCGACTTAAAATTTTTGACGAAAACCTGAAAAACTACTAAGGGTCCAAGGGTTCTTACTTTTGCTCAAAAATTGGCTTTGAAATAATTTCCAGAAGAAACCTCCGGTTCAATTCTGGGTTTCTACACATCACTGGAACGATCCCTTCAAGGCTCCACGGAAAATGTACTTTCGCAAGAACAAATGTCAATTTGAAGCCCGTGACGCGTCAGCAAAGAAAACTCGAAAATGAAAAAATCGAAAAAATCAACTCTTTTAATAATCATCCTAGACCCTTATGTAATAATAAGAAAAATTGATTGACGTTAAAAAAATTCATCTAGGAAAAAATTCAAAAAGATTGGCAAGTCAAAAATCTTGAATTTTCTAAAATTCTTGGAAACAAATAAAAAACAACACATTCAAACATCCTTGAAGAATTACGCATTCCAGTGCCACTCCATTACCCAATTCGGTCCCATTTGCGTCCATTGTTCATCACCCACACTTTCCAAAACCCAATCCTTCGCATCTGAATGTCTGCCAACGTCTGTCGTGACCTTTAACTTCAACACACGAAAACGTTTCTATGTCGAAAGATAAACAACCAACAGACGAATGCACTCACTGTTTCATTGAAACGAGACGGATTTCGCAACTCTTCGCCAACAATGCCCAATTGCGGTTTCTGCGGATTTTCAGGCGGGACAGTAATAAGGAAATCGTTATTATGCTTGCGGATTGTGCAAGTTTCGGCGGTTTTATAAAAATAAGGATTATCAATTATGGATTTGGAGGATTTTTATAATTAAAGGAAATAAAGTAGAATTATCTGTATTCAATGGGAATTCTGTTGGTTTTCTTTTTATTGTGAAAGATGTCGTAAATTGGATGGAGAAAGTTTGTTTGGCTAAAAATGAGGATTATTATTTAATATCGAACTTTTTTGGAGATGCTAGGCGTACCCTTAAAGCTTCAAATTAGTCTTCGAATTTTACCATGAGCATTTTCTGGTTCGACTGTTTTGAAAACAATAATAATGCAAGCAATAATTTGTCATTTACTACCAAGAATAAACTATAGCTAATATAACGACCTCAATCGCCAATATGTTATTCTTACTGGCCGATTCGAAAAATTGCGGGAAATCCGCACGTCCAAGTCACGCAGTACGAATGCAAATGGTTGACACGATCAGCTGTTAGTGTATGTGCGCGATCTAGTACGTTTCTGATTGTTTGATTGAAATTCACTTCACAAGACGTCAATCTTTCAAAATCATTTTGGTTTTTGAATGTGAAGCAATTTTCAGTTAAGTTATTAATTTTTGGAAATGTATTGTTTTCAATGACGAACACTCGATCGCAAAAAATTAAAAATTAATATGAAACGCAGTAATAAAATCCTACAAAAATTCAGTTCACTTCACAAGATGTCGATCTTTCAAAATAATTTTGGTTTTTGATGTGCAGCAATTTTTAGTCAAGTTATGAATTTTTGAAAATGTATTTTTTTTTTCAATGACGATCACTCGAACCCAAAAAATTAAAAATTAATATGAAACGCAAGGATAAAATCCTACAAAAATTTAATTCGCTTTACAAGATGTCGATCTTTTAAAATAATTTTGGTTTTTGATGTGCGGCAATTTTTTGTCAAGTTATGAATTTTTGAAAATGTATTTTTTTCAATGACGATCACTCGAACCCAAAAAATTAAAAATTAATATGTAACGCAAGGATAAAATCCTACAAAAATTCAATTCACTTTACAAGACGTCGGTCTTTTGAAATAATTTTGGTTTTTGAATATACAGCAATTTTCAGTCGATTTATGAATTTTTGAAAATGTAATTTTTTCAATGACAAACTCTCGAGCGCAAAAAATTCAAAATGAATACGAAACGCCCGAAAAAAATTCTCTTTAAATTCAAATCACTTCAAAAGACGTCAATCTTTCAAAATAATTTTGGTTTTTGAATGTGAAGCAATTTTCAGTCAAGTTTTCAATGACAAACTCTAGAGCTCAAAATATTAAAAAAATAATATGAAACGCAGGGATCAAATCCTACAAAAATTCAGTTCACTTCACAAGATGTCGATCTTTCAAAATAATTTTGGTTTTTGAATGTGCAGCAATTTTCAGTTGAGTTATGAATTTTTTAAAATGTATTTTTTTCAATAACGAACACACGAGCGAAAAAAATAAAAAAATAATATGAAGCGCAGGGATAAAATCATACAAAAATTCAGTTCACTTCACAAGATGACGATCTTTCAAAATAATTTTGGTTTTTGAAAGTGCAGCAATTTTCAGTCGAGTTATGAATTTTTGAAAATGTATTTTTTTCAATAACGTACACACGAGCGAAAAAAATAAAAAAAATAATATGAGACGCAGAAATAAAATCATACAAAAATTTATTTTACTTCACAAGACGTTGATCTTTCAAAATAATTTTGGTTTTTGAATGTGCACCAATTTTCAGTTGAGTTATGAATTTTTGAAAATGTAATTTTTTCAATAACAAACACTCGAACGCAAAAAATTAAAAATTAATATGAAACGCAAGGATATAATTATACAAAAATTTATTTCACTTCACAAAACTTTAATATTTCAAAATAATTTTGGTTTTGAAATGTGCAGCAATTTTTAGTTGAGTTATGAATTTTTTTTAATGGCAAAAAATAAAAAATTAATATGAAATGCGGGAAAAAAATTCTTCAAAAATTCAAATCCCTTTACAAGATTTCGATCTTTCAAAATAATTTTAGTTTTTGAATGTGCAGCAATTTTCAGTAGAGTTATGAATTTTTGAATATGTATTTTTTCAATAACGAACACTCGAGCGCAAAAAATAAAAAATAAATAATATGAAACGCAGGGATATAATCCTACAAAAATTTATTTCACTTCACAAGACGTTGATCTTTCAAAATAATTTTGTTTTTTGAATGTGCAGTAATTTTCAGTGGAGTTATGAATTTTTTAAAATGTATTTTTTTCAATAACGAACACTCGAGCCAAAAAAAATAAAAAAATTATATGAAACGCAGGGATAAAATCTTACAAAAATTTATTTTAAAGACGTTGATATTTCAAAATAATTTTGGTTTTTGAATGTGCAGCAATTTTCAGTTGAGTTATGAATTTTTAAAGATGTTTTTTTTTTAATAACGACCACTCGAGCGCAAAAAATTATTTCACTTCACAAGACGTTGATCTTTCAAAATAATTTTGTTTTTTGAATGTGCAGTAGTTTTCAGTCTAGTTATGAATTTTTGAATTTGTATTTTTTTAAATGACGAACTCTCGAGAGCAAAAAATTAAAAATGAATATGAAGAGCGGGAAAAAAATTCTTCAAAAATTCAATTCACTTCACAAGATGTCGATCTTTCAAAATAATTTTGGTTTTTGAATGTGCGCCAATTTTCAGTTGAGTTATGAATTTTTGAAAATGTATTTTTTTCAATAACGAACAATCGAGCGCAAAAAATTAAAAATGAATGTAAACGCGGGAAAAAAATTCTTCAAAAATTCTAATCACTTCACAAGATGTCGATCTTTCAAAATCACTTTGGTTTTTGAATGTGCAGCAATTTTATGTCAAGGTATGAATTTTTAAAAATGTATTGTTTTCAATGACGCAATAAGCGCAAAAAATTAAAAATTAATATGAAACGCAAGGATAAAATCCTATAAAAATTCACTTCACTTCACAAGATGTCGATCTTTCAAAATAATGTTGGTTTTTGAATGTGCAGCAATTTTCAGTCGAGTTATGAATTTTTGAAAGTGTATTTTTTTAATAACAACCACTCGAGCACAAAAAATTAAAAATCAATATGAAATGCAGGGATCAAATCCTACAAAAATTCAGTTCACTTCAAAAGATGTCTATCTTTCTAAATAATTTTGGGTTTTGAATGTGCAGTAATTTTCAGTTTAGCTGTGAATTTTTGAAAATGCATTTTTATCAATAACGAACACTCGAGCGCAAAAAATTTAAAAAATAATATGAAACTCAGGGATAAAATCCTATAACAATTTGGTTCACTTCACAAGAATTTGATCTTTCAATATAATTTTGGTTTTAAAATGTGTAGCAATTTTCAGTTGACTTATGAATTTTTGAAAAAGTATTTTTTTCAATGACGAACTCTCGAGAGCAAAAAATTAAAAATTAATATGAAACGCGAGAAAAAAATTCTTCAAAAATTCAATTCACTTCACAAGATGTCGATCTTTCAAAATAATTTTGGTTTTTGAATATGCGGCAATTTTCAGTTGAGTTATGAATTTTTGAAAATGTATCTTTTTCAACGACGAACTTTCGAGAGCAAAAAATTAAAAATTAATATGAAACGCGGGAAAAAAATTCTTCAAAAATTCAAATCACTTCACAAGATGTCGATCTTTCAAAATCACTTTGGTTTTTGAATGTGCAGCAATTTTATGTCAAGATATGAATTTTTGAAAATGTATTGTTTTCAATGACGCCCACACAAGCACAAAAAATGAAAAATTAATATGAAACGCAAGGATAAAATCATATAAAAATTCAGTTCACTTCACAAGATGTCGGTCTTTCAAAATAATGTTAGTTTTTGAATGTGTAGCAATTTTCAGTCGAGTTATGAATTTTTGAAAGTGTATTTTTTTGCAACGACGAACTTCCGAGTTCAAAAAAAATAAAAATCAATATGAAACGCAGCGATAAAATCTTTAAAAATCCAGATCACTTCACAATACGTCAGTTTTTCAAAATAATTTTGGTTTTTTAATATGCAGCAATTTTCAGTCGAGTTATGAATTTTTGAAAATGTATTTTTTTTCTATGACGAACTCTCGAGCACAAATAAATAAAAAAATAACATGAAACGCAAGAAAAAATTCTTAAAAAATTCAAATCACTTCACAAGACGTTGATCATTCAAAATCATTTTGGATTTTGAATTTGCAGCATTTTTCAATCCAATTTTATTATTTTTCTCTCCAAAGTGAAACCATTTTTTTTAATATATAATACATAAATGTTTCACCACCGGTTAAGTGAGGAATTAATTAATCATATTCTCTATCTGATCATTGCATTAATAATGAACGATCAAATATGAACGGTCAGATAACGTCCTCCTATGGTTTTATTTCCTGTTGCCTAATTCTGGATGTGATAATTGCCGTATTTTGCGCGTTGCTCAATTCCGATACAGATCCGCAAGGATAGTCTCAAGGATAACGTCTCGTATACTTCGCACTTACTCACTCCTGCAAATTTTCAATTAGCTAAGAATTTGCCGATCAAAATAATTCAGTTATGCACGGACTGAAGGTGATTGATGACATACGAATTAGGAAGCGTTTTCGTATGTAAATATAATTACTGCAAAAACACGACGCGTTACAAAGTTCTTATAAAGGTTGTCAAAATTTCAGCGTCAACACATCAATTATTTCAGTTGTTCGAATATATCATCACTGTTGGTAACACTGCGTCTGATCCAGAAGAGGCCACGGAAGAAAATTTGACCAAAATAGGCGCGAATTATGATATTTGTTTTCTCTGTCAGAGTAAATAGTGCAGCAAGAGCGGCATCTACGAGCCGCCGCTGCTATGATCTATGATTATTGAATGGCAAGGTCTCGCAGAGCTGCCAACTGTACACAGTTCAAAAGATTTTTTGTATCACATTGTATAGTACATTAATGAAGATATTAATTAAGCCGACCATAAAAATGCGGATAATTACATCTCTAATAAATTAACATGCAAAGGGGTGTCAACTGCAAATTAATTATACCTTAATTAATAGCATAACCGTAATGTTTACCGTATTTATAATTGCATAAATTACGCGATAATCAATCATCACCAATTAATTAACAAAGAAATGTCGCTCCTTCATTTATGTCGAGCAGCATTCCTAAAATCCTCCGATGAGTAACAATTAGTTATCGCTGACGTGCATCAAGTTACACATTGCACGTCAGCATTTGAAAAAGCTGCAGCACTGCTCAATCGAAAAATAATAACGGTTATACCAATGACACATTATTTAAATTATTATATTTAAAATGAAATATGTCCCCTATTCATTTTGGAGAAAAATCGTAGAGGAATATTTTTTAGGTGCCGCGGTGGCCTAGTGAGTAGAGCTCCTGCTCACGGGCCTCGTGGTCGTGGGTTCGAATACCAACCGTGCGGTCACTTTTTCGGAACGAAGAAGTGACCGTGCGGGTCCATGGATGTCCAGTGTATGTTGTCCCTCCAATCATTATATAATATATAATTGAGTATACGTATATAATAAATAATTAGAAATCAATATATACAGTTAATTGAAAACTCTGGCGGAATAGACCAGTTTCCTATGCCAAAAAAAATATTTTTTAGAGAATTATTATTTACATGTTAAATTCCTATGTTCCCTTGTCCCTGACACTCGGTATATCCAGGGAGAAACACAACTAAGTCGTAGTGTACACTCCGTAGACGTAGTGTGCGGATTAAACTATTCAATAGAACCTCGAACACTGCATCCTCATTCTAACACAACTATTAATTCGAGCAAATCGAAACATTTTAACCGGCAATTTTTCGCTTCGAATTAAAATTTCAAAAACATGACCGGACGCTCGACCCCCATTTCCCGGAGCTCGTTTAATCAACCGATTTAATTACCAGTAATCACCCCACGGATGATCGCCTTCTATGAAAAAAAAATTGCACAAATCCGTCAAATTTCGAAAGCGTAATCGCAATATTATGCCATCCTCGTTACAAACTGAAAACTCACAACCATGAAAATTTGCCATTGCAATCGATACGAAAACGTCTTTGTTTTTAACGTTTCCAACTGTCTTATGTAAGTCTAAATACGGGTTTGTTGTGGTTTATTAAAATGTTGACAATCAAACAATGTAACGCTAATAACTGCTTGGATACCATGGATGACTGAACAAAGTTTGTCAAGTTTGAAATACACTCGGCGTTAAAAAAAAGCGCCACTCGAAAAAATCGCGAAAAAACTCGATTTTTCAAATCGTCGTAGCTTGGTTAAATTTGGTCGAAAATCGATGAATCTTTCAGTTTGGGAAAGATTCAAGTTTTATCTTTAAGAATGTGTTGTTTATTTTGACCCCAAGTCCAACCCACCCCTCGTAACAACGCGATGGAAAAAATATTTTTTATGTAGAAAATTGTCCAACTTTGACAAGCTGTACCGTGCGCAAAAAAAATCGGCGGGAAATTTCACCACAATGGCAGAAAAATATAATCAATTTCCTTCAAATGCCTTAAAAATTCGAGTCGTTTCGATGATTTGGAGCAAAGTTATGAATGTTTGAAAAAATGACTTTTTTGGCCATAACTTGAGTAATATTCTGATATTCTCTGGATAACCTGTTTCGACATTATTTGTAAGCTGAATCCCATTACATCAACTTAAGTAAGATTTGTTTTACTCTTTGGCCGCTAATTCGTAGAGTAAAAAAAAACAATAATTCAGGCTAAACCGAAAATTTCAACAACCAATCGATAATTTTGGCCGAAATAAAGAATATTTAGGCCAAAAACTCTAAAATTTGGAACAAAGGAATCAGAAAACCCTGACCTAAAATTCGAGCCTAAAAATAAAAACTGCGGACCAAAAGATCGACAATTTTAACACACAAATCCGAAATGTTAGACCAAAATAAAGAAAATTTAGGACAAAAGATGAAAACTTTAGACCAAATAAATCGAAGATACGGGTTAAAAATGAAAGGGAAAAATACCTAAAAATGTCGAAAACAACGACCTAAACCTGTCGAAAACAACGACCTAAAAATGTCGAAAACAACGACCTAAAAATGTCAAAAACAACGACCAAAAAATGTCGAAAACAACGACCTAAAAATGTCGATAACAACGACCTAAAAATGTCGAAAACTGCGACCTAAAAATGTCGAAAATAACGACCAAAAAATGTCGAAAACAACGACCAAAAAATGTCGATAACAACGACCTAAAAATGTCGAAAATAACGACCTAAAAATGTCGAAAACAACGACCAAAAAATGTCGAAAACAACGATCTAAAAATGTCGTAAACAACGACCAAAAAATGTCGAAAACAACGACCAAAAAATGTCAAAAACAACGACCTAAAAATGTCGAAAACAACGACCAAAAAATGTCGAAAACAACGACCAAAAAATGTCGAAAACAACGATCTAAAAATGTCGTAAACAACGACCAAAAATTGTCGAAAACAACGACCTAAAAATGTCGAAAACAACGACCAAAAAATGTCGAAAACAACGACCAAAAATGTCGACAACAACGACCTAAAAATGTCGTAAACAACGACCAAAAAATGTCGAAAACAACGACCAAAAAATGTCGAAAACAACGACCTAAAAATGTCGAAAACAACGACCTAAAAATGTCGAAAACAACGACCAAAAAATGTCGACAACAACGACCTAAAAATGTCGTAAACAACGACCAAAAAATGTCGAAAACAACGACCAAAAAATGTCGAAAACAACGACCTAAAAATATCGAAAACAACGACCTAAAAATTAAAAATTCGGTCTTTAAAATTAATAACTAAGGTAAAAACAAATATAGGGCGGGCAAAAAAAAATCGAAAATTTAAACCAAAAATTAAAAACGGGACCAAGAATAAAAATTCAGATTAATAAACCGAAAATTTACACAAACAAATCGAACATTTTGGGCAAAATAAAAAAAAATATTTAGGCCGAAAATTTCTTTGTTCCAAATATTTAAAAAATACATGCCAAATATCTAAAATATAGGCAAAAAAATCAAAAATCATAGTCTGCAAGTAAATAATGCAGACCAAAAGGTAAGAAAATCAAGCAAAAGAAAAATTATTTGCCATTTTCAGACACAAAGATAACTCTCTAGCTCAAAATAAGTTTGGCTACCAAAAACTCAAAAACAGTGGCAAGAAAAATATCAAATGCAAGGCAAAAAATCAAAAACTTAAAAATATCCGCAAAAAAATTAAAACTCGCGCATAAAAATCAATCATTCAGGTTAAAACTAGAGGGCAAAAATCCAAAATTTCGGCGTAAAAATAAAAAAATGGAACAAACAAATCTTAAATTTAGACTAAAATAAAAAAATGGGCCAAAAGATTGAAAATTTAGACCGAAATAATGAAATTTAGGCCAAAATATAAAAAAGTTAATTTAAAAAAAATCGAAAATAGAGGTAAAAATCAAAATATAGACCGAAGAAATGAAAACAAGAAGATTGAATATTTAAATACAAAAATTGCAATTTCCAGAAATAAATACTCTTTAGCCCCAACTCTATCACTCAAAATAATTTTCCGAAATTTTGCAAAATGTTTTTTTTAATTGTTAAAAAGAGTAAAACCAATTTTAAAAATAATTTAAATAAAATAATTAACTTTGTTGATATCACGCATATCATTTCATTTTCCCCAAATATCAGTCAATCACTCAAAAATTAAAAACGAGACCAAGAATAAAAATGCAGATCAATAAACCGAAAATCTACAGAAACAAATCGAACTTTTTGGCCAAAATAAAAAAAATATTTAGCCCGAAAATAGATTTTTTTTCATTTCTTTGTTCCAAATATTTGAAAAATACATGCCAAATATCTAAAATAAAGGCAAACAAATCAAAAATCATTCTGAAAGTAAATAATGCGGACCAAAAGGTTGGAAAATCAAGCAAAGAAAAATTATTTGCCATTTTCAGACACTTTAGCTCAAAATAAGTTCGGCTACCAAAAACTTAAAAATAGTGGCAAGAAAAATATAAAATGCAAGGCAAAAAATCAAAAACTTGAAAATATCCGCAAAAAAATAAAAATTCGCGCATAAGAATCAATAATTCAGGTTAAAACTAGAAGGCAAAAAATCAAAAATTTTGGCGTAAAAATAAAAAATCGAAAATTTGAACAAACAAATCTAAAATAAAAAAAATGAGCCAAAATAAAATTTGGAGTTGCTCCCAATTGTTTTTTTCGACTTTTAGTCAGGTGGGAAAATTCACAACTCCAAAAATTAACTTTAAAATATGCGATTGTAATTCTTGTGCAATTCTAATTATTACATTACCAACAATTATATGTCCCTGTGTTTACTACAGTAATTAATCGCCATTTAAATTTTTTAGGATATTTTAGTCCTAGCACATCACACGGCTGACATTTCATCTTTATTGTCGTATTTGAACGCAAATTACATCAAACCCAGCAAACAATTGTGCAACACAATTTGAAATTATTATTCAAAAAGGTTAATTACGTTTATTTAAATAACGGAATACGGCTGTTTAATCGTTATGTCACATATGTAATAACATGAAGTGAGTAATTATGTTACCATTTGCATTTTTCACTTGATGAATTAAGCATTCGGAATTTAGTGAGTAATTGGTATAAAATTAGTTTAGCGTGTTAAGGTTGAATAATTTAATTACGTATTTATTTTATGATAGTTAAAACAGTATTTCCATGTCTTGAGTTTGTTAAAATTTTGGCAAAATTTTCGACCACTACCAGTTACTTTGGTCAATTTTAATAGGCTACGAATGGACGACGGCGCAGCGCAGTGGAGCCGTCGTTCGTCACCAGTTACTTTGGTCAATTTTAATGGGATACGCACAGACAACGGCGCAGCGCAGCGCAGCGCAGCGGAGCCGTCGTTTGTCACCGATAACTTTGCTCAAATTTAATGGGATACGCACGGACGACGGCGCAGCGCAGCGGAGCGGAATTGTCCCGGCGCGGCGATGAATTGTGAGCGATGAAGTGTGGATTGTAGGCGATGAATTGTGGGCGATGAATTTACCGGACATGATTAGGAAGTCAGCACCGTAGTTCGAAAGTAATTTTACTACTGCAGTAAAATTAGAAATATTTCTCTTAGAATGTGATATTTTTAGTCACCCAACCCAAATTGATGGTAAAACCAACACCATTCCTTAATTACCATACATAAACACGACGATTACATGAAACCCAAAACGGTTTACTTCCTCTTTGGTGAAATTTCTTAATCGATATTCGTTGTAGTATCGATTAAAGTTGCCGCGCTTCCAAAATTTCTCCGGGACTTTCTTAAATTCCGCGCTTTGTGTTGCCTGCGTGCGTTAATTACGAATCATTTCGACCATTTCGATGATTACGAAACGAACTTCTGTGCAGAGGTGGGCGTCGTCGTCGGTTTTCGCCTAAATCCGCTTTAATTGATTGTTTCGAATTGAAATCGTGACCCGACCAAAGGGGGAACTTTACCGTAGTATATCCGGACAGATATTGACGATTTATGCAAATCCGCTTGGAGCTTTCGAATTTTCGTTTGCTCGGCGACTTTGTTGGTAAATACGGTTTACGGTCGATTATGTAAATGGTGAGTTTTGGAGACTGTTGATGTTATAATACAATTGACACGTCTGGATGAATCATGGTTTGTTAATAATAATAATAATAAATTTGTTCATTTGGTAACTAAAATCAAATAAAATACTTGTTGAGTAAAAATAAGGAAATAATATTACATATGATATAATAAATCTAATATTGCTGTTACTTTCCCAAGATCTCAGTTTTGAAAATTAGAGATTTGAAAATCTCAAATCCTAAAATCTTAGTTTTGAAAATATAAATTATGAAAATCTTAGTTTTAAAAATGTCACACCCCAAAATCTCAGTTTTGAAAATCTCAGACCACAAAATCTCAATTAGGAAATTCTTAGTTTTGAAAATCTCAATTATGAAAATCTCAGTGTTAAAAATCTCACACACCAAAATCTGTTTTGAAAATCAATTATGAAAATCTCTGTTTTAAAAGTCTGAGTTTTTTAAATCTCAGACCCCAAAATCCCAGTTTTGAAAATCTCAGACCACAAAATCTCAATCAGGAAATTCTCAGTTTTGAAAATCTTAGTTATGAAAATCTCAGTTTTAAAAATGTCACACCCCAAAATCTCAATTTTTTAAATCTCAAACCACAAAATATCACTCAGGAAATTCTCAGTTTTAAAAATTTTAATTATAAAAATCTCAGACCACAAAATCTCAATTGGGAAATTCTCAGTTTTAAAAATCTCAATTATGAAAATCTCGGTGTTAAAAATCTCACACACCAAAATCTGTTTTGAAAATCTCGCTTATGAAAATCTCTGTTTTAAATGTCTCAGTTTTGAAAATCTCAGACCCCAAAATCTCAGTTTTGAAAATCTCCGCACGAATCTGCAATTTATCTTCAAGTTTAATTAATTTAATTATTGTATCATATTTTTTAATAATCTGTAGAAACTGGTGAAGGATCATCAGTAAGTAAATAAAACAGCAATTCGGTGATTCATTATTTCTGTTTAATTTCGGTTGTTCCGAAGTCGTTATGATTTATATTTAAACGTCGTTAATGTGCTAATTTTATTGCCGCAATTTAAATTTACAATCATATCGTGTTGATGGCTTTTTTTCCCAATCAACACACCGCATCCTCCTAATGACAATTTAACGACCCACCTCGAACCATCAAGTCCGACTGCAAAAATTCAATTCCCCGACAACGCCAATTACACCCTTTCGGGATCGACACCCTCCGTCCGGTGATTTTTTCAGGAGGACGCATAACGATAAAAATAAAAATTAATTGGTCACGGCGAATTTGATTGTCCGCGTGCCGCAACCAAACGACCCATAAAATCACCGCAGAAAAAAAAATAGATGGGAAAAAATACAAATCCGCGAAAGGTTATTTCAGTGCTTTCAGTTCGTGATTATTAAATGCAGAACAAAAAGGTCTAGAGAAATAAAATGGCGAAAGGATAAATAGTCGAAAACTGTTTTTATTATATTTTTAAAATATAATTATTTTGGAGTTGTATGGAAATATTTCAGAATTTTTAAACAATTTCTACTATTTTTTTATATATTTTAGAAAATGCTCAATTTTGAACGCAATTAAAAAATGCATGTTTAACAAGGGACAGTTATAACCCAATAAAACATTGTTGGAATTTAAGAAGTTGATTATATTCTTAAAATATAATAATTAAGGAATTGTATGGAATTATTTCAGGATTTTTAAACAATTTTTAATATTTTTTATTTATTTTAGAAAATGCTCAATTTTGAACGCATTTAAAAAATGGACGTTTAACAAGGGACAGTTATAACCCATTAAAACATTGTTGGAATTTAAGAAGTTGATTATATTCTTAAAATATAATAATTGAGGAGTTGTATAGAATTATTTCAGGATCTTTAAACAATTTTTAATATTTTTTATTTATTTTATAAAATGCTCAATTTTAAACGCAATTATAAAATGCATGTTTAACAAGGGACAGTTATAACCCCTTAAAAAATTGTTGGAATTTAAGAAGTTGATTATATTCTCAAAATATAATAATCAAGGAGTTGTATAGAATTATTTCAGGATTTTTGAACAATTTTTAATATTTTTTTATTTATTTTATAAAATGCTCAATTTTGAACGCAATTAAAAAATGCATGTTTAACAAGGGGCAGTTATAACCCATTCAAACATTGTTGGAATTTAAGAAGTTGATTATATTCTCAAAATATAATAATCAAAGAGTTGTATAAAATTATTTCAGGATTTTTAAACAGTTTTTAATATTTTTTATTTATTTTAGAAAATGCTCAATTTTAAACGCAATTAAAAAATGCATCTTTTAGAAGGAACAGTTATAGCCCATTAAAACATTGTTGGAATTTAAGAAGTTGATTATAGTCTCAAAATATAATAATCCACGAGTTGTGTAGAATTATTTCAGGATTTTTAAACAATTTTCAATATTTTTTACTTATTTTAGAAAATGCTCAATTTTGAACGCAAATAAAAATGCATGTTTAACTACGAACAATTATAGCCTATTAAAAAATTGTTAGAATTTAAGAAGTTGATTATATTTTCAAAATATAATAATCAAGGAGTTGTATAAAATTATGTCAGAATTTTTAAACAATTTTTAATATTTTTTATTTATTTTAGAAAATGCTCAATTTTCAACGCTATTAAAAATGCATGTTTAACAAGGAACAGTTATAACCTATTAAAACATTGTTGGAATTTAAGAGGTTGATTATATTCTCAAAATATAATAATCAAGGAGTTGTACAGAATTATTTCAGGATTTTTAAACAATTTTTAATATTTTTTATTTATTTTATAAAATGCACATTTTTGAACGCAATTAAAAAATGCACGTTTTACAACGAACAGTTATAACCCATCAAAAAAATGTAGGAGTTTAAGAAGTTGATTATATTCTGAAAATATAATAATCAAGGAGTTGTATAGAATTATTTCAGGATTTTTAAACAATTTTTAATATTTTTTATTTATTTTAGAAAATGCGCAATTTTGAACGCAATTAAAAATGCAGGTTTAACAAGGAACTGTTATAACCCATTAAAACATTGTAGGAGTTTAAGAAGTTGATTATATTCTCAAAATATAATAATCAAGGAGTTGTACAGAATTATTTCAAGATTTTTAAGCAATTTTTAATATTTTTTATTTATTTTAGAAAATGCTCAATTTTGAACGGAATTAAAAAATGCATGTTTAACAAGGGACAGTTATAACCCATTAAAAAATTGTAGGAGTTGGATAAGTTGATTATATTCATAAAATATAATAATTAAGGAGTTGTATAGAATTATTTCAGAATTTTTAAACTATTTTTAATATTTTTTATTTATTTTAGAAAATGCTTAATTTTGAACGCAATTAAAAAATGCTTGTTTAACAAGGAACAGTTATAAGCCATTAAAACATTGTTGGAATTTAAGAAGTTGACTATATTCTCAAAATATAATAATCAAGGAGTTGTATAGGATTATTTCAGGATTTTTAAACAATTTTTAATATTTTTTATTTATTTTAGAAAATGCTCAATTTTGAACGCAATTAAAAAATGCATGTTCAACAAGGGACAGTTATAACCCGTTAAAAAATTGTAGGAATTTAAGAAGTTGATTATATTCTTAAAATATAATAATCAAGGAGTTGTATGGAATTATTTCAGGATTTTTGAACAATTTTTAATATTTTTTATTTATTTTAGAAAATGCTCAATTTTGAACGCAATTAAAAAATGCATGTTTGACAATGGTCATTTATAGCCCATTAAGAAATTGTGGGAATTTAAGAAGTTGATTATATTCTCAAAATATAATAATCAAGGAGTTGTATAGAATTATTTGAGGATTTTTAAACAATTTTTAATATTTTTTGTTTATTTTAGATAATGCTCAATTTTGAACGCAATTAAAAAATGCATGTTTAACAAGGGACAGTAAGTTATAACGCATCAAAACATTAAGAAGTTGACTATATTCTTAAAATATAATAATCAAGGAGTGGTATGGGATTATTTCAGGAATTTTAAACGCTTTTTAATATTTTTTATTTATTTTAGAAAATGCTCAATTTTGAACGCAATTAAAAAATGCATGTTTAACAAGGAACAGTTATAACGCATTAAAAAATTGTAGGAGTTTAAGAAGTTGATTATATTCTCAAAATATAATAATCAAGGAGTTGTGTAGAATTATTTGAGGATTTTTAAACAATTTTTAATATTTTTTATTTATTTTAGAAAATGCTCAATTTTGAACGCAATTAAAAAATGCATGTTTAACAAACAACCAGTGGCGGCTCGTGGAACATGGTAGAGCCACTTATACAATATACACCACCCCCTCCTTTTTGAAGAGAGGAAGAACACTTAATCTTTCTAGACCAAAGTAATTGGCGGAAAAGTGTTTTAAGAATTAATTAAAAATTCTTGCTTAGCTTGAGCCCACAGGTAGTGCCATGGCTCGAGCCGCCCCTGATTATACATCACAAATTGTTAAATAGATGCTGGTAAAAGCGTAATCTGCCATACAAGCACATGTTGTTAAAATATATATTTGGATATAACTCATTATATCTTTACTGTTAAGTTAATGACTTATATAAGTGATACAGTTTTGCAAATACAGAATAATTGGCCGAAACGAAAGAAGGAAGTGAGGATTGCTGATGCGAGTGAGAGCTGGGCCGCGAGAAGAAGAAGGGCCGGAGTGATTCCTGGCGGTACAGGAAGTGATGATCGAGGATTCATGCGCCAGTTTATACACAAATTAAATTTTATAGGACGTATTCGCACGATTCCGGGATCCGATAGCCACGTTTCATATGGGCAGAACACATATCAATCACTTATTACCGTAAAGAGATTAAATTAGTTTTTTTTTCCTTCTCTTTTTACTGGCGTAAGAGCTTTCTCCAAATTATTACGAGCCGCTGATTTCTTCGCGTTTTTGTAATTCAAATATGTAAGATGGTTAATCGTTGATTAATCGATGAATAAGAATTGCATCATTTTAATCATCAAATATGTGGCTTCAAATAATTCTAGTTGCTCCTTTGAATAATTTGCATAATTTTAATTACCAAATATGTTGCTTCAAATAATTCTAGTTGCTCCTTTTAATAGTTTGTATCATTTTAATTATCTAATATGTTGCTTCAAATAATTCTAGTTGCTCCTTTTAATAGTTTGTATCATTTTAATTATCTAATATGTTGCTTCAAATAATTCTAGCTACTCCTTTAATTAAGATTCTCATCATTTTAATATCTCCTAAAAAAGTTGCTTCAAAAAATTTTAGTTTCTCTCTCTCTCTCTCTCTCAATATATTTTTATTTTGCTTTATGAACGCGTGGCGATTTTGATTTTTTTCTGCAGTTTATAAATAAAATATCAAATTAAAATTGCGTCTTGTAATCCTTTCTTTTTCTTGTCTTTTGAAAATAATGCATACATTCACATTTACAAGGTTCATGTTCAAACAACAGAAGAAAATAATAGTAGAACTGGCGTCCTCGTGCTCGGACGTCTTTGCGCGGGACACAATCTACAACGGTCCAATTCTCAATCATCATTTTTTTAAGGAAACCAAGACCTATTCAGTCCTTTTACGTTTATGGTTTATCTCCAAATAGTTTGATAGTAAATTTAATGAATTAGTTCAGAAAATTTTCAATACCTGCCACATATTTACATGTAGCACGTGCAGAATGTGAAAACCTCACCACGTATGTAAAAAGCGACAATTCCTAAATAAAACACTTCACGTCGTGACAAACGCGACTGCTCGTAATTACCCTTACACAATTATATAAGGACGCGAGTACACTTTACCGTAAATCCATAAAAGCTCACGTTGTTGCCGCAAAAAATTCGGTAAAAGTGCGGAATCTTCCCATCGCGCAAAAGGAAAACCGGGAAACGCGCAGCTGATGAGATGCATAACGTCCGGATGGATAAGAGAAACTTTACGACTCCACAATACAATCGATGATAAATAAACGTTGCTCAAGAACGATACGCGACTTTTACCGAGGCGACTTAGCATTGACCAAGTCGGATTGCATTCCTGCATAATGTCTTCGGAAAATTTTGGATGTTTGTTTTTTCGAGCGCTGGTCATTTGCATAAGTGAAAACAAAGGTGTTACATGTGCTCCGATTACGTGTCTGAAGTGATTTCGTGAGTTGTTCATTTGTTTTTACCAGTGAAGGAAGTCGTCGATTTGTCCTTGACTCGCCGATACCGATGCGGAAATTATAAAAGTACACAAACGCGAACTTTGCAGTTTATGTATGTAGGTGATACAATGTGTAATGATATGTATGTGGGATATTGTAAGGTGGTACACGTGGGTGATAGTTTATGGTTATTTACTACTGTTGGAAATTATAACTTAGAGTAGTGCAAGTAACACAACATATGAATCTCCTACTAACTGCATTTTTTAGTATTTCACAAATATATTTTGACTCCTTCCATAAAGGAAGGAGTCAATATATTTTTGTGAAATACTAATCAATTCAGTTAGTAGGAGATTCATATTGTTTTTAGTTCTTCCTGCTTTTACATTGTAACAACTAATTCTGAATATATAAATGTTGAATCGTAAATAAATTTGAGGCAACCTCAGTTTTTATTAAATTTATTTGTATGAATTCGAACAAACGACGATTTCTTGAATTTTTTCCTTTAAAAGTTTCTAAAATTCCATCAACTTCCGCAGCACGTTCCTTACGTGTCGGGAATGTCCGACCAACATTTAAATGCAATCGGAATCACTAAACGCGGGGTTAATGTACAAAACGACACTTGCACTCCTCCTCGCCAACCATCCCATCCGTTAACTAACAATAAATATTCATGGCAAGAAAGTTATCCGAAAGGTCGCGGGAAGTGTTTACTTCCTGCAGACAGAAGATCACAGGTCGAAGCACGCATGTTCCTCATTTCTCGTTACTCTTCCTTGCGTAACGTTTTAACGAAGGCATTAACATATACATTTTGCGTTTTTGCGGCAGTTTCAAAATTCTTGTGGAAACAATCGTTGCCAAATTTGCGGCTTTTGCTCGACTTGCTAAAAACTGGCCGCAACTGGTGCAGCAATAGCGGTTGTATTGCAATAGCGGGCCGAAAACTTTCAAAATTTCCCAACACGGTTTTGATCTCGATTTCTCGTTCAATTGTTTCGCGTTGATTAAATTAAAAGCATATAATACTCGGTGCTTACCTATTGATTTTGCTGTCGTAATAACTGTAAGAAACGTTCTGATGGTAATAATGCAATCAAGACTGTTTTAAAATAACGAGAAATGCCATGATTCCGCCTTTCTACACATCACTGGAAAGATCCCTTCAAGACGCTTCGGAAAATGTACTTTCGCAAGAACAAATGTCAAATTAAGGGCCGTGACGCGTCAGCAAAGAAAACTCTAAAATCGAAAAAATCAACTTTTTTAATAATCATCGTAGACTATTGAAGTATACCTTTTTTTCATCAGAAAGACAAGAGAAATTGTTTGCCGTTAAAAAATTCATCTATCTTCAATAGCAAAAAAAAATAGCCAGTCACCATGAACATTTTAGAAAATTTAAAAAAATAATTGATTTTTCAGACTTTGATCGGCCGTAGCGGCTAAACGAAAACTCCAAATTGAACGCGGTTTGCAAATCTGAGCTCCTCGTACGTCAATTAGTCGGATTAGAGATTTTGAATTTTTGATGAAAACGTGAAAAAAGACACGAGTAAACCCCTTGGAACTTTTGTTAAAAAATGCAACTTTCTTAATAATCATCGTAGACTATTGAAGTATACCTTTTTTTCATCAGAAAGACGAGAGAAATTGATTGCTGTTAAAAAATTTCAGCTATCTTCAATAGCAAAAAAAATAGTCAGTCACCATGAGCATTTTAGAAAATTTAAGAAAATAATTGATTTTTCAGACTTTGATTGGCCGTAGCGGCTAAACGAAAACTCCAAATTGAACGCGGTTTGCAAATCTGAGCTCCTCGTACGTCAATTAGTCGGATTAGAGATTTTGAATTTTTGATGAAAACGTGAAAAAAGACACGAGTAAACCCCTTGGAACTTTTGTTAAAAAATGCAACTTTCTTAATAATCATCGTAGACTATTGAAGTATACCTTTTTTTCATCAGAAAGACGAGAGAAATTGATTGCTGTTAAAAAATTTCAGCTATCTTCAATAGCAAAAAAAATAGTCAGTCACCATGAGCATTTTAGAAAATTTAAGAAAATAATTGATTTTTCAGACTTTGATTGGCCGTAGCGGCTAAACGAAAACTCCAAATTGAACGCGGTTTGCAAATCTGTGCTCCTCGTACTTCAATTAGTGGGAATCAATTAAAATTGGCGATTTTTAATTTTTGACGAAAACCTGAAAATCTACCCAAGGGTACCCCCTTCTAACTTTTTCTCAAAAATTGGCTTTGGAATAATTTCCTGAAGAAACCACTGGTTCGATTCCGGGTTTCTATACACCACTGGAAAGATCCTTTCAAGACGCTTAGGAAAATGTACTTTCTCAAGAACAAATGTCAAATTATGGGCCGTGACGCGTCAGCAAAGAAAACTCGAAAATGGAAAAAATCGAAAAAATCAACTTTTTTAATAATCATCGTAGACTATTGAAGTATACCTTTTTTTCATCAGAAAGACGAGAGAAATTGATTGCCGTTAAAAAATTTCAGCTATCTTCAATAGCAAAAAAAAAATAGCTAGTCACCATGAACTTTTTAGAAAATTTAAAAAAATAATGGATTTTTCAGACTTTGATCGGTCGTAGCGGCTAAACGAAAACTCCAAATTGAACGCGATTTGAAAATCTGAGCTCCTCGTACGTCAATTAGTCGGATTAGAGATTTTGAATTTTTGATGAAAACGTGAAAAAAGACACGAGTAACTTTGAACCTTGGAACTTTTGTTAAAAAATGCAACTTTCTTAATAATCATCGTAGACTATTGAAGTATACCTTTTTTTTCATCAGAAAGACGAGAGAACTTGATTGCCGTTAAAAAATTTCAGCTGTCTTCAATAGCAAAAAAATTAGTCAGTCACCATGAACATTTTAGAAAATTTAAGAAAATAATTGATTTTTCAGACTTTGATTGGCCGTAGCGGCTAAACGAAAACTCCAAATTGAACGCGGTTTGCAAATCTGTGCTCCTCGTACTTCAATTAGTGGGAATCAATTAAAATTGGCGATTTTTAATTTTTGACGAAAACCTGAAAATCTACCCAAGGGTACCCCCTTCTAACTTTTTCTCAAAAATTGGTTTTGGAATAATTTCCTGAAGAAACCACTGGTTCGATCCGGGGTTTCTATACATGACTGGAAATATCCCTTCAAGACGCTTCAGAAAATGTACTTTCGCAAGAACAAATGTCAAATTAGGGGCCGTGACGCGTCAGCAAAGAAAACTCGAAAATGGAAAAAATCGAAAAAATCAACTTTTTTAATAATCATCGTAGACTATTGAAGTATACCTTTTTTTTCATCAGAAAGACGAGAGAAATTGATTGCCGTTAAAAAATTTCAGCTGTCTTCAATAGCAAAAAAATAGTCAGTCACCATGAACATTTTAGAAAATTTAAGAAAATAATTGATTTTTCAGACTTTGATTGGCCGTAGCGGCTAAACGAAAACTCCAAATTGAACGCGGTTTGCAAATCTGTGCTCCTCGTAGTTCAATTAGTGGGAATCGATTAAATTTGGCGATTTTTAATTTTTGACGAAAACCTGAAAATCTACCCAAGGGTACCCCCTTCTAACTTTTTCTCAAAAATTGGCTTTGGAATAATTTTCTGAAGAAACCACTGGTTCGATCCGGGGTTTCTATACATGACTGGAAATATCCCTTCAAGACGCTTCAGAAAATGTACTTTCGCAAGAACAAATGTCAAATTAGGGGCCGTGACGCGTCAGCAAAGAAAACTCGAAAATGGAAAAAATCGAAAAAATCAACTTTTTTAATAATCATCGTAGACTATTGAAGTATACCTTTTTTTCATCAAAAAGACGAGAGAAATTGATTGCCGTTAAAAAATTTCAATAGCAAAAAAATTAGTCAGTCACCATGAGCATTTTAGAAAATTAAAAAAATAATTGATTTTTCAGACTTTGATCGGCCGTAGCGGCTAAACGAAAACTCCAAATTGAACGCGGTTTGCAAATTTGTGCTCCTCGTACTTCAATTAGTGGGAATTAATTAAAATTGGCGATTTTTAATTTTTGACGAAAACCTGAAAATCTACCCAAGGGTACCCCCTTCTAACTTTTTCTCAAAAATTGGCTTTGGAATAATTTCCTGAAGAAACCACTGGTTCGATCCGGGGTTTCTATACATGACTGGAAATATCCCTTCAAGACGCTTCAGAAAATGTACTTTCGCAAGAACAAATGTCAAATTAAGGGCCGTGACGAGTCAGCAAAGAAAACTCGAAAATGGAAAAAATCGAAAAAATCAACTTTTTTAATAATCATCGTAGACTATTGAAGTATACATTTTTTCATCAGAAAGACGAGAGAAATTGATTGCCGTTAAAAAATTTCAGCTATCTTCAATAGCAAAAAAATTAGCTAGTCACCATAAACATTTTAGAAAATTTTAAAAAATAATTCATTTTTCAGAGTTTGATCGGCCGTAGCGGCTGAACGAAAACTCCAAATTGAACGCGGTTTGCAAATCTGAGCTCCTCGTACGTCAATTAGTCGGATTAGAGATTTTGAATTTTTGATGAAAACGTGAAAAAAGACACGAGTAAACCCCTTGGAACTTTTGTTAAAAAATGCAACTTTCTTAATAATCATCGTAGACTATTGAAGTATACCTTTTTTTCATCAGAAAGACGAGAGAAATTGATTGCTGTTAAAAAATTTCAGCTATCTTCAATAGCAAAAAAAATAGTCTGTCACCATGAGCATTTTAGAAAATTTAAGAAAATAATTGATTTTTCAGACTTTGATTGGCCGTAGCGGCTAAACGAAAACTCCAAATTGAACGCGGTTTGCAAATCTGTGCTCCTCGTACTTCAATTAGTGGGAATCAATTAAAATTGGCGATTTTTAATTTTTGACGAAAACCTGAAAATCTACCCATCTTCTAACTTTTTCTCAAAAATTGGCTCTGGAATAATTTCCTGAAGAAACCACTGGTTCGATTCCGATAATTGATTTTTCAGACTTTGATTGGCCGTAGCGGCTAAACGAAAACTCCAAATTGAACGCGGTTTTCAAATCTGTGCCCCTCGTGTGCAAATTAGTCGGATTCAATTAAAATTGGAGATTTAAAATTTTTGACGAAAATCTGAAAAACTACCCAAGGGTCCCCCCTTCTTATTTTTTCTCAAAAATTGGCTTTAAATTAATTTCCTAAAGAAACCACCGGTTCGATTCGGGGTTTCTTCACATCACTGGAAAGATCCCTTCAAGACGCCTCGAAAAATGTACTTTCGCAAGAAAAAATGTTAATTTGAAGCCCGCGACGCGTCAGCAAAAAAACTCGAAAATGGAAAAAATCGTAAAAATCAACTTTCTTAATAATCATCGTAGACCTTAATGTAATACCTTTTTCTTTATCAGAAGAACGTGTAAAATAGATTGGCGTTTAAAAATTTTATCTAGGAAAAAAATTCAAAAAAATTGGCAAGTCACCATGAACATGCTTGAAAATTTTCAAAAAAGTCGATTTTTTCAGACTTAATATTTTTTATACAATTTAGTATTAAGTATTCCCCGTAATTGGATATAGTATCTGTTAGGAATAAACTCAATAAATAAATATACCAGAATTGTTACAACTTTTGTAAATTTTGTATTTTTTTTAGGGCAAATTATCCTAAAATCTAGAAATGAAATGAATAATCTCAAAACCTCGATATAGGGTTTTTGTGGATTATCATAGATTCGTAATTGCATTTTGAGTAAATTTTGGAAATTTGCATTAATTTATTTATTTTTTTTTTACTTCACCAAAATGTCACTATTTTGGTATCAATTTAGTTAAATAATCTAGAAATAAAGAATTGGGTGCTTGAAGATGTGAACAGAATCATAATTCAGAATGTTTTTTTTTTAAGTAAAGTTTAAAAGTTTCAAGTCAGTAGCAATTGTTTTTTTTATATTTTCCTACACCAGGATTGTTACAATATTTGAGAATTTTGGATTTTTTAGGGTCAAACCACCCTATAATTTAGAAATGGAATGCAGATTCTTACAGATTCGTAATTTAAAATACATTTTTTAAATCAATTTGAAAAAAATTTCAAATCGACAGCTATTATTTTATAATCACCAGGATTTTTATAATTTTCCACAATTTAACGTTTTTTTTTGTTGTCTAATTACGGATTTTTGCGGAACCTAATTTAGAATGCATTCCGGGTGAATTTGAAAAATTTTGGTTCGATGACAATTGTTTTTATATAATTTTTTTTAATCGTCACAATGTTTACACCTTTTCCGAATTCCTCGGGTTCTGTTAGTTTAAATTTTCTGAAATCTAGACAGGGGGTTTTCGGGGATTTTTACAGCTTCGCAATTTAGTGTATATTTTGAATAAATTTGGAAAATTTCAAGCCGATTACAACTTTTTTGATACATTTTTTTGCTCACCAAAATTTTCACTACGTTGAGTTCCATTTTGGTGAAATAATCTCGAAATCTAGAGATAGGGGTTTTAAAATGTTTCTAAAATTTTCCAAAATTTTTCCAAAAAAAGTGGTTTCAATTTAGTGTATATTTTGAATAAATTTGGAAAATTTCAAGCCGATTACAACTCTTTTGATACATTTTTTCTCACCAAAATTTTCGCTACGTTGAGTTCCATTTCGGCGGTATAATCTCGAAATTTAGAGATAGGGGTTTTAAAATGTTTCTAAAATTTTCCAAAATTTTTCCAAAAAAAAGTGGTTTCTTTTGAGCAAAATATTCATTTTTGGGTTAATTTTCAAATTAAATTAAATAAAAATGACTGCTATTGGTTTGTAATTTAAAAATATACTTCAAATTTAAAAATGTACGTAAAATACAAATTATGCTTCAGTAGAATGAAAAATTTATTGAAAATTTATCATGGCCTACTCGTTATTCCATTGAAAGTTAATACAAGGGTATCATCTCACCTCTCGTCTTCTATAGCTCAGTTGCTAATTAAGTTACGATTTCGAAATTTTGTAGAATATATTTGTATCCTATGTTGCATTTCAGGAAAATATTTTTGATTATACAGGGTGTCCCAAAAAAGCGTGACGTCATGATGGTATATTTTTTAAAATTACATGCTATGTATTTTATTGCTGATTTGGGTACCTTTTATGGTTGCCTACATACTCCTATAATTTTATTGGAATCGATTCAGTGATATCAGCAAAAAAAAATTAAAACTAAAAAAAATCAGTTTTGCACTATTGTTTTAAAAAATGAATAAAAAATATAAATAGTGCCTTGTTAATAAAATCACACAAGGTACTTATTAAATAAGGTCTGATAGTCCCGTTAACCAAGTTTGATCGATATGAATTATACAGGGTGTCCAAAATTTAGTGTCAAACATTTCAAATTTTAAAGCACTTTATTTTTCTTATTTTAAATTGGAGCCCCTGTATATTTTTATGTCATTCAATGCAGAATTAAAAAACAAACATTTTTTGTAATAACAACCCTGTCCCAATTCCTAACGCATTAAACGTTATTTGCAAAAAACTCGTTTTATCAACGATTTTAATAGCCATTTTAGTAAATAAAAATCGAAGGTGGCTTTGAAAAACAATTTGAATCCCGCCCGATAACCAACAATAAGACAAAGAAGCATTCGAAATGCATGATGCCAACTCCATTATTCTTCATCACGATCATTAGCGCAACGATAAAATCCGGACAATGACCATCCTCTGGCCATCAATCACGTATCAAAGCGTTCCTCGGCAATCCAAGTAACCATCGTTGCACAGATAGAGAATCTGGGTTAATTGGATGGAATCTGATCCGCTCGTTAGCATCGAGAAGAAATACACTTTGTGGCAACAGCGATTTGTCACCATCTTTCTTTGTGTGACCAAACGTGAGGATTTATGATTTTACCGCACGGGAGCTTTAGAATCGAAGAGTTTCATGATTGAAACGACCCTGATCCGACGTTCATTGATTCGTACACGAATTTATTTTTAGTTTGAAGTCACGAACTTAATTTGTTCGTCAAATTAATCAAGTCGTGATGTACAGGTATGACTAAATACTGTTATTATGTGTTTAGAAGAATTGAAGTTAAATTAATGAAAGGGAAATGAAGTCGTGATGTATGGCTAAGCAATGTGTTGAAGAATTGAAGTTAATGCATGAGGTCTTTGTTCGTGGGAAGCAGTGACGGTTCGCGGGGTTTTTTTCTGGTACGGCCGAAGTGGTAATACAGATAGGTAGGCTCAGTGACCGCACCTATCTATATTACCACCTCTTGTTCCTCGGCCGTACCAGAAAAAACCCACGAACCCTCACTGGTGGTAAGATATGTATACATCTGCTTGTTAAATAAACTCAAAATGCACTTTTTTTTCAAACACCCATAACTTGGTGCTTAATCATCGTAGGAACTTCGTTCTTCGAGTCCTGCATAGGGAATTGATCAAATTTTAAGGCCTTTAAGGTGGATCGAGTCTAAAAAATTCTTCCAACTCCGTAGACATCGTCAAAGTTGGATATGGTTTCCTAAAAAAACTTTTTTTTTCACAGGGCGCTAGAGAGGGGCGGAAGGGGTTACGCTTAAGTTCGCATGCATTACTTTAAAGAAGACACTTCAAAGTTTTTCGCCCTTAAAGATTCATCAAAATCGATTGAAAATATGCCGAGTTATGGAGGTTTGAAAATGGTCGAAAATTAATTTTTTTTGCCTCCAATTAAGTTTACGATCACATCCGAAATGTTATATTTACCACTTTAAAAAGATTATATATGCATCGTGCTGGCCTAACTCAAAAAAACGTATTTATTAATAATTTATTAAACACTAAATCCCATTCCTATGATAATTCACGAACGACCTTGGAGGAAATTGCAATTTCACAAGAACGAAAGACCGCATGAATCACCATCGTCATCGACCAACAGCAACGAAAATGAATAAATCTACATAATTTCTGCGGCGGATCGCAATTTCGCACATGATGATCGCAGATTATTACAATCGCCGAGATTTATCGTCTGGCATTTAGTGCTCCGAGGAATTCACGTGTTGGGCAAACATTGGTCGTGTCGCGCGGAGAATGTTAAGGTTTCCGAGGTTGATAACTGAGGTGCCTAGAATGCCTAGATAACAATTGTTTTGGTCCAAGCGTCGTCGGTCTTTTAATGTCAATGGGTCACGCCGAAGAGCTCGGGAATGTTAAAGAGCGAGACAATTACATCGTGATCGGCTGTGGTGAGTTGAAGGTGCAGAAGAAATTTGCAGAAATGTAAAGTATTTAACGTGATCAGATGATTAGTCAGCAAGAATTTTAAATGATTAGATAATTATTCCAAATTTACTCAAAATAGGTTATGATTTAAGATCTGCAAACATTTCTTCACTAGATTTCAAAATTATCGCAAGAGAACAAAAGTTCTTGTGAATTGAAAAATTGGGAATTTTTCCAGCGTTACAAAAATATACAAAAACAATTGCTTAAACTTGAAACTTTGTAAATTTCCTCAAAATTAAGTCTGCTTTAAGATTTGGATAAAATTAGGAAATATTCCTTCACTGGATTTCAAAATAATCGCAAGAGAATTAAAAATAGGGAATTTTTCGAGCGTTACAAAAATATACAAAAACAATTGCTTAAACTTGAAACTTTGTAAATTTCCTCAAAATTGAGTCTGCTTTAAGATTTGGATAAAATTAGGAAATATTCCTTCACTGGATTTCAAAATAATCGCAAGAGAATTAAAAATAGGGAATTTTTCGAGCGTTACATAAATATACAAAAACAATTGCTTAAACTTGAAACTTTGCAAATTTTCTCAAAATTGAGTCTGCTTTAAGATTTGGATAAAATTAGGAAACATTCCTTCACTGGATTTCAACATAATCGCAAGAGAACTAAAATTTTTATGAACTAAAAATTGTGCATTTTTCGAGCGTTAAAAAAATATACAAAAACAATTGCACAACACTTGAAACTTTGCAAATTTCCTCAAAATTGAGTCTGCTTTAAGATTTGGATAAAATTAGGAAACATTCCTTCACTGGATTTCAAAATAATCGCAAGAGAACTAAAATTTTTATGAATTAAAAATTGTGCATTTTTCGAGCGTTAAAAAAATATACAAAAACAATTGCTTAAACTTGAAACTTTGCAAATTTTCTCAAAATTGAGTCTGCTTTAAGATTTGGATAAAATTAGGAAACATTCCTTCACTGGATTTCAACATAATCGCAAGAGAACTAAAATTTTTATGAACTAAAAATTGTGCATTTTTCGAGCGTTAAAAAAATATACAAAAACAATTGCTCAACACTTGAAACTTTGCAAATTTCCTCAAAATTGAGTCTGCTTTAAGATTTGGATAAAATTAGGAAACATTCCTTCACTGGATTTCAAAATAATCGCAAGAGAACTAAAATTTTTATGAATTAAAAATTGTGCATTTTTCGAGCGGTAAAAAAATATACAAAAACAATTGCTTAAACTTGAAACTTTGCAAATTTCCTCAAAATTGAGTCTGCTTTAAGATTTGGATAAAATTAGGAAACAATTCTTCACTGGATTTCAAAATAATCGCAAGAGAACTTATGTTTTTATGAATTAAAAATTGGGAATTTTTCGAGCGTTACAAAAATATACAAAAACAATTGCTTAAACTTGAAACTTTGCAAATTTCCTCAAAATTGAGTCTGCTTTAAGATTTGTATAAAATTAGGAAACATTCTTTCACTGGATTTCAAAATAATCGCAAGAGAACTAAAGTTTTTATGAATTAAAAATTGGGAATTTTTCGAGCGTTAAAAAAATATACAAAAACAATTGCTCAACACTTGAAACTTTGCAAATTTCCTCAAAATTGAGTCTGCTTTAAGATTTTAATAAAATTAGGAAACATTCCTTTACTAGATTTCAAAATAATCGCAAGAGAATTAAAGTTTTTATGAATTAAAAATTGCGAATTTCTCGAGCGTTAAAAAAAATATACAAAAATAATTGCTAAAAACGTAAATTTTTGCAAATTTCCTTAAAATTCAGTCTGCTTTAAGATTTGGATAAAATTAGGAAACATTCCTTCACTGGATTTCAAAATAATTGCAAGAGAACTAAAGTTTTTATGAATTAAAAATTGGGAACTTTTTGGGCGTTAAAAAAATATACAAAAACAATTGCTCAACACTTGAAACTTTGCAAATTTCCTCAAAATTGAGTCTGCTTTAAGATTTGGATAAAATTAGGAAACAATTCTTCACTGGATTTCAAAATAATCGCAAGAGAACTAATGTTTTTATGAATTAAAAATTGGGAATTTTTCGAGCGTTAAAAAAATATACAAAAACAATTGCTCAACACTTGAAACTTTGCAAATTTCCTCAAAATTGAGTCTGCTTTAAGATTTTAATAAAATTAGGAAACATTCCTTTACTAGATTTCAAAATAATCGCAAGAGAATTAAAGTTTTTATGAATTAAAAATTGCGAATTTCTCGAGCGTTAAAAAAAATATACAAAAATAATTGCTAAAAACGTAAATTTTTGCAAATTTCCTTAAAATTCAGTCTGCTTTAAGATTTGGATAAAATTAGGAAACATTCCTTCACTGGATTTCAAAATAATTGCAAGAGAACTAAAGTTTTTATGAATTAAAAATTGGGAACTTTTTGAGCGTTAAAAAAATATACAAAAACAATTGCTCAACACTTGAAACTTTGCAAATTTCCTCAAAATTAAGTCTGCTTTAAGATTTGGATAAAATTAGGAAACATTCTTTCACTGGATTTCAAAATAATCGCAAGAGAACTAAAGTTTTTATGAATTAAAAATTGGGAATTTTTCGAGCGTTAAAAAAATATACAAAAACAATTGCTCAACACTTGAAACTTTGCAAATTTCCTCAAAATTGAGTCTGCTTTAAGATTTTAATAAAATTAGGAAACATTCCTTCACTAAATTTCAAAATAATCGCAAGAGAACTAAACTTTTTATGAATTAAAAATTGTGCATTTTTCGAGCGTTAAAAAAACTATACAAAAACAATTGCTTACAGTTGAAACTTTTCAAATTTCCTCAAAATTGAGTCTGCTTTAAGATTTGGATAAAATTATGAAACATTCCTTCACTGGTTTTCAAAATAATTGCAAGAGAACTAAAGTTTTTATGAATTAAAAAATGTGAATTTTTCGAACGTTAAAAAAATATACAAAAACAATTGCTCAACACTTGAAACTTTGTAAATTTCCTCAAAATTGAGTCTGCTTTAAGATTTGAATAAAATTAGGAAACATTCCTTCATTGGATTTCAAAATAATCGCAAGAGAACTAAAGTTTTTACAAATTAAAAATTGTGCATTTTTCGAGCGTTACAAAAATATACAAAAACAATTGCTCAACACTTGAAACTTTGCAAATTTCCTCAAAATTGAGTCTGCTTTAAGATTAGGATAAAATTAAGAAACATTCATTTACTGGATTTCAAAATAATCGCAAGAGAACTAAAATTCAGTAACAAACTTTGGCAGTCAGCTTGAAAAAATGGCAAAAGTATTTAGTAATAAGTTTATATTAACTTTTATGCATATAACTGCTTAGTATATACTAACAAATTTCTAGTAAAAGAATTTACTTATTTTTATGCATTTGAGCCACTATTTAAAAAAATACCATTTGTACAAATAGTGCTAAAATTTTGCATACTTACTCTACGAGTCTTTGGCCTTATCATACGCTACCCCTGAATGAATGAAACTATGTATACAATTATATATAGAGCTTTTGTAAATGACCTTGTAATGAAAATTCCATTTATAAAACACCAGCAGTGAATTCTAAAGAATAATCTTAACATTAAAACATTTTTTTTTTACATCCCTCAGAAACGAATAGAATACTGTGATTATTCTTCAATAGTGAATAAACTTTATAACATTTCCGCAATCCGTACATTTCGATCATCGAGAATGCGTAGAGAATTGCTTGCTTTGTTTATAGATACGAGTATTAATCATTTATTTCTAATTGTTTTACTCACAGATTTTTATAAAGTCAAGGTTAATCTCGTTGCATTTCACCGTCTATAAATACGCGTACAATTTACATTCACAAATTATCGTGAATTTATGCAAACTGGCACTTAGGACACTTTCTCTGCGATTTTACCGTATTTCTGATTACTAAAAACGTGTATTTTTTATTTCAATTTAAATTTTATATAAATCTTAAAAGAAACAGCGGTGGAGAATATGCTGGTTCATTTATGTAAAATTATCGTGTTTATAATTAAAGTGCAATTAGTTAGAATGAGTATTGAATAAATACAGGATACGATAGCCAAACTCTATTAAATCATATCATGTGTCTTTTTTTTAATTCTACACGTAGTGTCTATTTCTATTTCTATTTATTTATTTCCAAAAAGAATGATTTTACGTGGGAGTTGATAATATGTGTAAGCAATCAAATCAGCAACGACAGTGGATCACCTCACAAAAAAAATTCGAAAAATTAATTACAATTAGTATATTCCCATAAAGAGTAATAATAAAATTCGAGTCCAAATATTTTTAATCAATTTTTGAATACTCGTTAACTTGCGATCCAAATGAAGATGGAACGGAGGAAGAGAAAAACAAATTCTACGAATACATACAATAAGAAATAGACGAGGGAACAGAAAATATAATGATTCTGGGAGATCTAAATGGAAGAGTAGGAAGTCAACACAGTAAGGGGAAAAGAAGGACAAGAAATGAAAAACAGCAATCGAGAAGAATAATCCAGCTATGTTTTGAAAACGGCCTTGTATTAGCTAACACATGGATGAAATCGAATATTTTGGCAAAAAATCGAAAACTTGGACATTACCATTTTAGCCCTAAATGGGCCAAAGATTAGTCTTGCTCAAAAAATATTTCTAGTTTTTACGGAAAATTTGCGATTTTTTTTTTATCGAATTAATTTCCTAATTTTACTCTCCCTAAATTTTTTGAATTTTTTTTATCCTAATTTAATACCTTCTCAGGATTTTAAAATCGATAGTATAAATAAGAAATTGAATTTTATACAATTTCCTAAACATTTATAGCTCAACAAAATGTTTACACCTGAAATAAAAATTTCAGCTTAAAACACAAATTTTGGCGTATAATTCTGTGGATTTTAAAGATAGAAATAAAATACTAGATTATGATATCTTGGGTTCGCCTTAACAAATTCGCGGACGTAAATTCTACACTAGAGGAAAAATAATGAAACACTTGAAATTCTTGATATTTCGACCATTTTCAAACCGGCATAACTCGCCGTATTTTCAATCGATTTTGATGAATCTTTGAGCGCAAAAAACATTGAAGTATCTTTTTCAAAGTCATGCACACGAACTAAAGCGTAACCCCTTCCGCCCCCCTCTATCACCCTTGTGAAAAAAAAAGTTTTTTCAGGAAACCATGTCCAACTTTCACGATGTCTATGGAGTTTGAAAATTTTTGTCGACTTGATCCACCATAAAGGCATTAAAATTTCATCAATTCCCTATGCAAGACTCGAAAAACGAAGTTCCTACGACGATTTGGCACCAAGTTACGGGTGTTTGAACAAAAAGTGCATCTTTAGGTATTAAGTGCATTAAAACGTAAGAGTAACCACTAGTACTAGCAACTAAATAAAATGTCTGTATTGCATGTAAGGTAACAATTTTCAACTGTTAAAAATAATATGTTTTACTAAAACATAATTACGAGAGCTTTCACTCAGTTTTACGTCTTTTTAAGTAATTTTCGTATACACGCGGTCATACATTCCACTTTCTTTGTAGTTTTATTTTTGGTCATACTCGTTTTGCTCATTATTTTAAGCTGTAATTAGTTTCGCATTTCTCTATAAGGAAGTTAAATTGCACTTTCCTCGCAATTATAAATTATACTTTTGTTTGCGCAAATGAAAAATGTACACGATTTAATCGCATGTTCCAAAAAAACTGTCTTTAATATCTCAGGTACGCTAAAATCTAACAAATACTATTGAATTATTAAATTAATTTTAATATGGAACTTCGGCACGGTCACCACCAAAATATCGTGTCTAATTTCTCATACAGTGTCTAAATCACGCTCTTTTGAAAATATCGACTTTAACCAGCATTTATTTAATAAAATTATTCATTTATATCCACTCCAATCAGCCTAACTTCCAAAAGCATTCTGATGCACATTCATACCCAACAAGACATAATTCTAACTTTTATATTGAAAAATATCGTATGAGCCACAACATTTTATTTCATAGTTGGCTGTGAGATAAATGGAATATGTCGCATATTGTTACGTCATGAGACTATTGAATTAGATTAAAAAAAAACTAAAGGGTCATCTGCCTTATTGTCTATATAATTTAACGATAATATTAAATTATGTCACATATAATTTTATGTTTTTTAAATTTTTTAATATTCTTATTTTTTTTACTTTACTTTTGAACCGTTCAGTTACACACGGCTGTAATTTTTGTATTATATATTTGTATGAATAATGGAATAAATGAAGAAATGAATAATGTCAGACATATACGACAACAATGGACCCGAGCGAATACTTCTCGATCACCGAAAAATCTTACGCCCGGGATGGGAATCGAACCATTTATTTTTATTAAAGGCAAATAAAAAGTATAAGAATAAAAATATGAAGTGATTGAAACCGTGGCCAACGGTCACGTTAAGAGTTTTCAATTGTCGATCCGGTTCTAAATTTAATAAGATTGTATCTGTTGGTCAAGTTGGCAGCCTTTCACGAATAGAAAGTATACGAGCGTATATCTAAATTCAGAATTTTTAAAAAGTTTGCTTATGCGGTGACTTAATAATGACATTAAGATAATATATCTCTATTTCTCACAGTGAATAATTGAACTGATAATATTCTAACTAATTGATACTGGAGGCGATTGCTTCATGTACACACTTATTTTATTGTCATTTTTTTTATGGTGTAACGAAAGCAATAATGTTTTTTAAATTAATAATTAAGAATGTTTAATAACTGTGACCTTGAACTTTTCCGATATCATCATCGTCATCATCATAATGGGGCCGTTTTATAACAATAATTTAGTCAATTTTTTTTTCATGCATGAAATCTCTCAAAATTAATTTCTAGCACCATTTATTAAGGAATACTTTTTTAACTCTACTAGTATTCCATTTATTAATGTTATATAATTAAATAATTAATATCATGTACAATCCTATTAGAGACTGTTGTAAAATTAAATACTTTCACTTTAAATTAGCTAAACACATCTACAAATTATATATCATTATAGTAATTACGTGTCAAATTAACAGAAAGGCAATTTATAAAAATGAATTAACAGAATGTATAAAGAAGAGTACGATGCTGTTCGTAATATGTAATCTGTAACGTAAGTCTTACAAAAGCTACAATAAATTTAAAAAAAATTCTTTCGTGATAATTCATAACCACAAAACATCGAATTATTCAATTCAGTTCAAATAAATGATTTATTGAAACAACAACCAACATTATTTGGTAGTATTTATTTTCTATTAAATTATTTCATATTATTAATTTAACCCACATTTGCAAAAGATTTAAATAAAATAAAAGTAAATAATATGTTTGTCTAAATCAAGGGTATTTCTAAAAAAAACAGAAAGATTATTTGTCTCTCTTCTGTCAAATGTCAATGGATAATCACCAAACGTCCTATTTAAATAAAACTCTGAAAGTTGGCGCTGACTATTCTAATAATTTCAGGAGAGGCTTTAGGATTTTCTTAGTTCATTTAGGACTGAAGGCAAATCTAAATTAAATAATTTCATATTATTTTGTTCAATTTCTCATACCATAACAATCCTAAAAAACATAATATTATGTTATTTTATAAAATTTTCTTAAATCGATGTAAAATAAATGCAAATCAAATCTTCGTTTAATCTGTCTTACTTCAGATAGACAAACATTTATAATATCTTTATTTGTAGTAGGATACAAAAACGTATGTATTACAATTGTCAAAACTCGAATATATTAAAAGTGAACATAAAAGTAAAATAACTAAAATTAGGTAAACGTGGTTTATGATTCCAGACAGAGTTCATTTACGAACAAAATAATTAAATTTTGTTGATTATTCCAGGCGGGGTTCATTAAGATAATCTTTTACAGAGTAATATTCTTTATTTACCAAAAAAGATTTAAGTTTTATTTTAAACATTTTAATATACGACGGCAATTTATTAAATAATTTAAGGCACTCTTTCAAAAAGAGACGTATGATAATTGGCACGGATACATTATTTAAAATTTTGTGTAATAAACGATTTGTTATAAACTTTGTCAGTTTCAAATTTATTTTTTAACCAATATTTTTATAAACAATCTGATCAAAATGCAGTTTTATGGAGTCATTGCATGTACGGGGAATTTGTGTTTGTGGGTCGTGCAACTTCATTACATGGCATTAATTTTAAACGTATCCTTGAACAGTTGAACGCTGGAAGGTATGAATAATTGAAATTTGTCTCCAATAGTCAGGGCACCAAATGCTCACACAAGGAATTGGTTCTGTGCAATTACGCAATTATGTCCATTGCTTTCATAAATGTCGAGACTTGACGGTAATGAACTTGAAATATTAATATATAAAGTAGAACAGAAAAGTCATGTAGTTTATACAGTGTGTATAAATAAATTTCCAATCAGGAGAGTGTGTCAAGTTGGCACCCCAATGGAAAGTTCTGATAGTTCTGAATAGAGTTCTCAATTCCTTTTGATGTATCTAGAAGTACTAACAACTTTCAAAAAAAGAGTTCTGTAAAATTGGGCTGTCAGGATTTTTTTTGAAAACAGCATTAATTTGTCTTTAGAAACAATTTTGTTTTCTTTTGTGCGTTTTTTTTTATAATCATTTCACTCAAAAATGACTTGTTATTTATTATTTACCTCTGATATAATTTCAGCTGATTTTTTCACACTTCAAATTATTTTATGCTAATTATAAAAATGCACTATCACCACCGATTGCCTCAATGTCATGGTTTATTTTGGTATATTTTGGGTGGGTGACAATAAGGAAATAAGGACATTTCTGGGATGGGCCATGGGATAGGCCAAATAACTTCTGCAGGCTGGGCCCGACCAAAGCAAACAAAAACGATTTTTTGGTCACAGTAATTATACACTCAGCAACAAATTAAAAAAAATAAATTATCAAGGCGTGAATAACGTGGCATGATAAAAAATAAGCGTTTGAAAACGTGAATAATCAGATAAAACAGTTTTTTTTTGACAATTGGTGATTATCTATTTTTGTAATAAATTGTACAATAATGATGTACAATTAGGTAGACACGCCATACTTCAGATTCAATCATTCATGCTTACCAACCCCCACTTTTTTTTTCTTGCAATTTTATGTACTATTATTTTGTTATGGTACTAGGCTGAAAGACCTCTCATCAATTGCCTGTTGAGGTCATTTGCAAAAGTGTCTCAATAAAAGTATTCTCTCTCTCTCTCAGTTAGGTAATTGTATTAATTAATTAATGCATTTTATATGCATGTGCAAATTTAGTTTCAAGTCATGTATAAGAAGATACCGTGCGTATGTAGTGATATCACTCACAAATTATAACTTCATGTTTAATGTAAAAAATCTGAAATGTCAGAAGAAGAGAAACCTTGAAGAATAAGGCGAACGAATTTTTCGAAATGTGCAAGGAAGAAATAAATGAAGAAGAAGAGAAACTAAGAACAATTATACGATTGGAGGAAATAAAAAAAGAAGAAAAAAAAAACACGAAGAATTAAACGAATTTTTTGGAATGCTCAAGGTAAAATTTAAAAAACCAGAAATAGGCGTTTATCGTTTAGTTGTAAGCCGACGATGTAATTTTATTATTATTATTATTATTATTATTATTATATACCAATGCTGATTAATTTGTTAAAAAGAAATTTAAAATATTCGAATTCAGAAGATATTCGAAAAAAACAGTAAAAAGTTATTTGGGTTTTTATTTTTTACAGCTTTATTATTCTTTTTTTTGAAAAATTAAAAAGTGAATTTTCAGAATTTCAGTTTGAAAAATTAAAAAGTGAATTTTCAAAATTTCAGTTTGATGATTATTTTTTTAATATTTTTTTAACAATTGTGAAGAAGTGCAGTTTTAAAATTACAATTATCTTGGTTTGCGTGCGATTATTTCAAAATTCGGCGAAGGGGTGTTTTCAGATTTTAATTGGATTATAAAGTACACTCAATTTTAAGTGAATTTTGAAAATTTCAGTTGGTTGGCAATTGTTTTTATATTTTTTTAACAATTGTGAGGAAGTGCAGTTTTAGAATTGCAATTATCTACGTTATCGTGCGATTATTTCAAAATTCAGTGAAGTGGTGTTTTCAGATTTTAACTGGATTATAAAGTGCACTCAATTTCAAGTAAATTTTGAAAATTTCAGTTGGACGGCAATAGCTTTTATATTTTTTTAACAATTGTGAAAAACTGCAGTTTTAAAATTGCAATTATCTTGGTTCTCGTGCGATTATTTCAAAATTCGGTGTAAGGGTGTTTTCAGATTTTTATTGGATTATAAAGTGCACTCAATTTTAAGTGAATTTTGAAAATTTCAGTTGGATGGCAATTATTTTTATATTTTTTTAACAATTGTGAAGAAGCGCAGTTTTAAAATTGCAATTATCTTGGTTCTCGTGCGATTATTTCAAAATTCAGTGGAGGGGTGTTTTTAGATTTTTACTGGATTATAAAGTACACTCAATTTTAAGTGAATTTTAAAAATTTCAGTTGAATGGCAATTGTTTTTATATTTTTTTTAACAATTGTGAAGAAGTGCAGTTTTAAAATTGCAATTATTTAGTTCTCGTGCTATTATTTCAAAATTCGGTGGAGGGGTGTTTTCAGATTTTTATTGGATTATAAAGTACACACAATTTTAAGTGAATTTTGAAAATTTCAGTTGGACGGCAATTGTTTTTATATTTTTTTAACAATTGTGAGGAAGTGCAGTTTTAAAATTACAATTATCTTGGTTTTCGTGCGATTATTTCAAAATTCGGTGGAGGGGTGTTTTCAGATTTTTATTGGATTGTAAAGTACACTCAATTTTAAGTAAATTTTGAAAATTTCAGTTTGATGGCAATTGTTTTTATATTTTTATAACAATTGTGAAAAAGTGCAGTTTTAAAATTGTAATTATCTTGATTCTCGTGCGATTATTTCAAAATTCGGTGAAAGGGTGTTTTCAGATTTTTATTTGATTATAAAGTGCACTCAATTTTAAGTGAATTTTGAAAATTTCAGTTGGATGGCAATTGTTTTTATATTTTTTTAACAATTGTGAAGAAGTGCAGTTTTAAAATTGCAATTATCTTGGTTCTGGTGCGATTATTTCAAAGTTCGGTGGAGGGGAGTTTTCAGATTTTTATTGGATTATAAAGTGCACTCAATTTAAAGTGAATTTTGAAAATTTCATTTTGATGGCAATTGTTTTTATATTTTTTTAACAATTGTGAAAAAGTGCAGTTTTAGAATTGCAATTATCTTGGTTCTCGTGCGATTATTTCAAAATTCAGTGGAGGGGTGTTTTTAGATTTTTACTGGATTATTAAGTACACTCAATTTTAAGTAAATTTTGAAAATTTCAGTTGGATGGTAATTGTTTTTATATTTTTTTAACAATTGTGAAAAAGTGCAGTTTTAAAATTGCAATTATCTTGGTTCTCGTGCGATTATTTCAAAATTCGGTGGAGGGGGTATTCAGATTTTTATTGGATTATAAATTGCACTCAATTGTAAGTGAATTTTGAAAATTTCAGTTGGATGGTAATTGTTTTTATATTTTTTTTAATAATTGCGAAAAAGTGCAGTTTTAAAATTGCAATTATCTTGGTTCTCGTGCAATTATTACAAAATTCGGTGGAGGGGTATTTTCGGATTTTTATTGGATTATAAAGTACTCTCAATTTTAAGTGAATTTTGAAAATTTCAGTTGGATGGCAATTGTTTTTATATTTTTTTTAATAATTGCGAAAAAGTGCAGTTTTAAAATTGCAATTATCTTGGTTCTCGTGCGATTATTTCAAAATTCGGTGGAGGGGGTTTTCAGATTTTTATTGGATTATTAAGTACTCTCAATTTTAAGTGAATTTTGAAAATTTCAGTTGGACGGCAATTGTTTTTATATTTTTTTAACAATTGTGAAAAAGTGCAGTTTTAAAATTGCAATTACCTTGGTTCTCGTGCGATTATTCCGAAATTCGGTGGAGGGGTGTTTTCAGATTTTAACTGGATTATAAATAATTTTATTTTCTAAATGTGACGTTGCAGTATTTATTTTTTTAAATTATAACCTGAATTTTATCATTTCATTTTTGAGTAACTTTTCACTTCTCAAAACTAATGATCACAAAATTATTTGTTATAGGAGTTATTTGAAGTTTAAAAAAAATTAAGAGTGTGCATTGACTTTGAAACGCCCTGTATAACATATACATTTAAACATTTATTGTGCTTTCCAGCAATCAATTGATAACTTACTCCATATTACACTTTTATAATTCTAAACTGATTTGTTAACAGTGTTGTACTTCTTACCTCCTTGAGAGCCAGCCTAAGTAGGTTACGTAATTCGTGTGAATTCACGTAACCTTTCGAAATGTACTACAAGGTTGCCAGTGTTTACTTTATTAGTTAAAACAAGTTCATTTCGTTTTGTTCGTTACTACGAAAACAAAAAGTTACAGCTACGTCCTTAGTTCATTAGCATTAACCGGACAAGGTGAAATTACCTATAAGAAACCTTCACTTTTTTTTTCGAAAATAATAAGAACTAATGATAGAAAACGTGAAATTATATTATCAATCGATAAGTTGTCCATGCGCAACTTAAAACAATAATTGGTTTTACGTGTGCACGACCAACGTTTTTTTTAATATTTCAATTGATTAAAATTACTAATTAAAATTAGTAATTTTAATCATTCTTATTTTTTTATATTGTAAATATAAATATTCTTATACAACCATATTTTTGTAATTTACTGCTGATGATAGTTACATCAAGTAACCGAAATTTGTACAGTGAATAAAATAATTGTTAACTGTAAGTACACAATCATTTGTATTGCAAATTTGTATACTAATTTTTGAAAATAAAGACTTAAATAAATAAATAAATAAATTACAACACACACAAAAGAAGACGTGTATTAAAAAAAATGCATGACAACGAGGAAGATAATTAATTATTCATGCATAATAAAATTGGTACATAATTCCACACACCAACTTTCTACGATCCGAATACAACTGTATGCATAAGCATTACCAAATATTATTGTTACACTAACCACTACCAGCTATCTAAATATTAATATCCATTGTGGTAACGCATCTCCTCTGCATTCCTTCTCGCCTCTTTAATATTACAAAAATTGCGTAACTGGACACTTACTTTCATACAAAATTTATGCACGCATTGTTTAAATTCGGGTCATGTAATGGGCAGAAAATCCTCCTTTTATGTAATATAATATTTATTTATTGAAACAGTAACTCGAATCCAGATGCGAAAAATGTATGTTATGTAAGTATTTTTTAGATATATTGAATTTTGATTTATTGTTCTGGTTGTTGATTTAAGTCTTGCTGCCCCTTTTTTCGTTATTGCTGGAACGAGTGGGCCACATTTAAAAATGTTACGCCGTATAGACAATTGGATTAAAAAATGTGGTGATATGAAATAGATATTAATTCTACCAAATAGAAACTCGGTTTAGTTAGAATTTTTAATATTCAGAAACTAAAATTAGTGGAATGAATATCTATTTCATATTATTATCTTTTATAATATGAACTGACAGGTACAGGAAAGTATTGTGTTCATAAAAATTTATATAAATTAGAAATTTCGAAAAATTTTGTACTTTCCCAAATCATTTAATAAATTTTGTTTTGTTTTTTTTTTAATTAGTTCGTATTCAAAAACAGAAAATATTGATCGAATTATATAGCTAATTCAAAATCAATTTGGTTTTTGTAAATTCAACAATTTTCAATAGAGATATGGATTTTTGAAGATTTTCGTTTTAATTTTTTGAGCACTTGAATGAAAACATCGCAGAAAAAAATATGAAACACGTACAAAAAATTCCTTAAACAATATCCTCAATGGTCGAAGTATCGTTTATTCAAAATCAATTCGGTTTTTGTAAATTCAACAATGTTTAATGGAGATATGAATTTTTGAAAATTTAAGTTTTATTTTTTTGAGCATTTAAATGAAAACATCGCAGAAAAAATATAAAACGCATAGACAAAATTCCATAAAAAATATCCTCAATAGTCGAAGTATCTCTTATTCAAAATCAATTTGGTTTTTGTAAATTCAACAATTTTTAATGGAGATATGAATTTTTAAAAGTTTTAGTTTAATTTTTTGAGCACTTGATGAAAACATCGCAGAAAAAAATATAAAACGCGCAGAAAAAATTCCATAAAAAATCATCCTCAATGGCCAAAGTATCTCTTATTCAAAATCAATTTGGTTTTTGTAAATTCAACAATTTTTAATGGAGATATGAATTTTTGAAAGTTTTAGTTTTATTTTTTTGAGCACTTGAATGAAAACATTGCAGAAAATAATATAAAACGCGTAGAAAAAATTCCTTAAGACAATATCCTTAATGATAAAAGTATCGCTTATTCAAAATCAATTTGGTTTTTGTAAATTTAACAATTTTTAATAGAGATATGGATTTTTGAAAATTTTAGTTTTATTTTTTTGAGCACTTGAATGAAAACATCGCACAAAAAAAATATAAAACGCGTAGAAAAAATTCCTTAAATAAATATCCTCAATGATCGAAGTATCGCTTATTCAAAATCAATTTGGTTATAGTAAATTCAACAATTTTTAATAGAGAAATGAATTTTTGAAAATTTTATTTTTATTTTTTTGAGCACTTGATGAAAACATCGCAGAAAAAATATAAAATGCATAGAAAAAATTTCATAAAAATCATCCTGAATGGCCAAAGTATCTCTTGTTCAAAATCAATTTGGTTTTTGTAAATCCAACAATTTTTCATAGAGATATGAATTTTTGAAAATTTGAGTTTTATTTTTTGAGCACTTGAATGAAAACATCGCAGAAAAATATAAAACGCGTAAACAAAATACCATAAAAAATCATCCTCAATGGCCAAAGTATTTTCTATTCAAAATCAATTTGGTTTTAGTAAATTCAATCATTTTTAATGGAGATATGAATTTTTGAAAATTTTCGTTTTAATTTTTTGAGCACTTGAATGAAAACATCGCAGAAAAAATATAAAACGCGTAGACAAAATTCCATAAAAAATCATCCTCAATGGCCGAAGTATAGTTAATTCAAAATAAATTTGGTTTTTGTAAATTCAACAATTTTTAATGGAGATATGAATTTTTGAAAATTTATATTTATATTTTTTTGAGCAGTTAGGTTTAATAAAATACAACAGGCGGTGGGTGGGCCTTATTGTAACCTCTAAACAGCTGAACATACATGAGAGTTTCGCAAATTGAAGGAAAACCATGAACTAATCATTCTGTTTTTTTTTCCTTTCATTAATCAGTTGATTTGTAAAAACTCTCAGTTACGTTTCACAAGTTGGATTGTAGGATAGATTATAATTTCTGTAATTTCATGAGTGATGTTGGAAATATCGCAACTCTCTATGGAAAGATGTTTGAAGGTTAGGTTTAAAAGAAAACTAATTGTGGTGGGTGGGTCTTATCCTCCAAATAGCAGAACGAAAACTAATAAAATATTGACTTTCTGTATTTTTTCTTCCATTAATTAATTTGTAGCAACCCTGGGTTATGTTTTACAGATTTTATTGTAGGATAGGGCCCACCCACCACTCTTTTTTTGTTCTTGATTTTCATTGTCGAACTGGCAGTATAAAAATATTGCCAACTTACATAAGAAATTTTTCGAGTAAATGATAATTGAAGGTGAGAAGTAGTTTTTGCAAAATGACCTTGTTCCAGCGCTTTTTTCCAAACAAAAATAATCTTGACCTACATACAATATGGTTTCAGCAAGACGGCGCAACCCCACACTATGCACATTTTATTTAATAAATTGTTATAAAATGTGTTGAAAGTATTTGTATCGATTACTAAGCCTTATTGAGTCATAAAGAAAGAAAATTGAATCAAAAGGTCAAGTTCTAATGAATACAATTCAAAATCGCTTTCCACTCATTGAAAGGGGCGGCTATTAATGACTCGCACTGTCCTTTTGACATCGCTTGTTGATGGGCAAAATATCTGCGATTTACTTCTATCTTATTATAAGCTTTAATATAATATAGAAACAAACAATAACCTATTGTTGTCAACGCTATAAAAAAGAAATATAAAAAACAATCTATTTTTACTTTTTCCGTTACGAAGTACGAGAAAGTATTGCGACCGTGATTTTTTTCAAATTTTTTTTTACGGAAATATCCGTTTAGGGGTCCCTAGTTGCCATTTCAGCAATTTCTGGAAAAAATGTGTGTGTCTGTCTGTCTGTGCGCGCTGTATCTCAAAAACTAATAAAGCAATTGATATTAAACTTTGAACACACGTCTTATTTGATAATCTGAAGAGCTGAAAAGCTTTTGGTAACATTTCGTACACCGGAAGTGGGTGTTTACCTTAACTGTTTTTTGTTTTTTTGCCAATATTTTCTTAAATATGAAAAATAACACAAAAACATTTAAACAAACATTGAAGACAACAAAGAAATGAACATCTTTTACTTAAAAACATTTTTCATAAAATCATTTTTATTCGAGAAATTTTTTTTTTTTTTAATTTTTGGTTTATAATTATAAAACGATAATAGTTACAGCAAATTTATATTGATAATAATTGTATAGAATGCTAAAATGAACAACTTATAAAGAATAAGTTTTTATCGAAATCGTTTTAGTTTTTGAGTAAACTGAGTTTTTGAATTTGAAGTACATTTTTCCATCTTTCATAATTTTGACGTTTTAAACGTCAGTTTCATCCGAGTGTGAATAAATTCCGGCTAACAAGACGGCAATTGTCCCTGTTTGCTCCGCTCTGCTTATGCAATAATTAAACGAGAGAGTCTTTTCTCAATTAAGGCTGCATTCGGAGTGGTGAAACCGGTGAGGAGGAAAGCGAAATTAACGGGCACTCGCGTTCTCACCCAACAATTGATGAGAGAGAAACGGAGCCACCTCGGCCCGGAGACCCGACCATCTCAACGCGGAGAACGTGATCCGATACTACTCTTAGAAAGCGATAACCTATTACAAGAATCGTCGGTAATTTGTTAGTGACACCATTTTGAAACGTTTATCGGAATGTGTCTGTGTGTTGTCATAGTCACTTTGTATTTAGATTGGTGCAAATGTTTGTATGTAATCCGTGTAATATGTAATTAGAAATCAAACGCCATAGAAATTATTAATAATCTACTATTATTATTATTATTATTATTTATTTATTTGCCCAACAGATACATCCAATTACACAAAAATTTTACATGTTAACCCTTTGCACTCGTATTTATATTTGAGAGTACAATGGTAAAGCGTATTGTGACGACTATAATTCGACATACAAGTGCAAAGGGTTAAGTTGCATGTTGCTATGGTGGAATAATCGGTTGATTGTTTAATGAAAAAAAAAACATCAAATTATTGGAATAATACCTTTCTTAATGTATTAATAATATTTTTTGAGGAGGATGGTTGCGACCGTAACTACATGGCAATTCATAATAAAACTAAATTGAGTTTATATCAATTTTTTTTTAATCAGATGCGAAAGACCATTGTTCAATAATCCACCTGACAATCAACATATTTTCTATGCAATCGTAAACAAATCATGGTAAAGATATTTTTGATCAATCAAAATCAATGTGTGAATTTTTCTGAACATGTTTTTTGCAAGTACTCGTATTTTGTAAACAATAATTGGAAAGTCGAACCAATGCATGATCAACTATTTTACATATCATTAAAAATAAATTTTTGAACATTTTTTTGCAAGTATTTTGTAAACAAGAATTGAAAAATCGAACCAATGAATGATCAAAAGTTTTACATATTAAAAATCAACGTGTGAATATTTTGAACATTTTTTTTTGCAAAAATTTTGTAAACAAGAATTGGAAAGTCGCACCAATGAATGACCAAAGATTTTACAAATACGCTTCGTCTGTTTTCTTAAAGCTTTCGCCATTCAGTCACGACCGTACTGTTATTGTTAATTGTTGATATTGCACAAAGGTTCTTTATTTCATTAAAATTCGTGATTCTCGATATACCAGCAAAAATGGCTTCGTTAAAGGGCATAACTTAATATATCAAATAATTTTGGCTTACAAATTTTTCTAAATTAGATTTCTGTTGTGATCGATTTTTTAGACAACATAATATTCACTTTTGAATCACTCGCAGGAGTTAGCCAAACATATTCAAAATCGATGGTCCTTTTGGCATTACAAATAATATTAAGGAATCAAGTGCTGTAAATAGTGCTTAAATCGACTGGAAACGCATAAAAAAACTATAAAAACACTTTTTGTCTATAAAATATTTTTGTGGGACTTCCAGGAACGGAGATACGCAAAATGACTTGCTTAAATCGACTGGAAACGTCTCAAAAACGATTGAAAAAAAATTTCTTCAAAAAATTGTTTATAATTTTTTTCAAGTCTAAGAGCTCATTCTGAACACTATTCGTCTATAAAATATTTTTGTAGGACTTCCAGGAACGGAGATACGAAAAATGACTTGCTTAAATCGACTGAAAACGTCTCAAAAACGATTGAAAAAAAAAATCTTCAAAAAATTGTTTCTATTTTTTTTTTCAAGTCTAAGAGCTCATTCTGAACACTTTTTGTCTATAAAATATTTTTGTGAGACTTCCAGAAACGGAGATTCGCAAAATGACTGGAAACGTCTCAAAAACGATTGATAAAAAATTTCTTCAAAAAATCGTTTCTAGTTTTTTTTCAAGTCTAAGGGCTCATTCTGAACACTTTTTGTCTATAAAATATTTTTGTGAGACTTCCAGAAACGGAGATACGCAAAATGACTTGCTAAAATCGAATGGAAACGTCTCAAAAACGATTGATAAAAAATTTCTTCAAAAAATTGTTTCTAAGGGCTCATTCTAAACACTATTTGTCTATAAAATATTTTTGTGGGACTTCCAGGAACGGATATACGCAAAATGACTTTAGTCGTAAATAGTGCCTAAAAAACGATTGAAAAAATGTTTCTTCAAAAAATTGTTTCTAATTCTTTTCAAGCCTAAGAGCTCATTCTGAACACTATTTGTCTATAAAATATTTTTGTGGGACTTCCAGGAACGGATATACGCAAAATGACTTTTGTCGTAAATAGTGCCTAAAAAACGATTGAAAAAATAATTCTTCAAAAAATTGTTTCTAATTTTTTTCAAGCCTAAGAGGTCATTCTAAACACTATTTGTCTATAAAATATCTTTGTGGGACTTCCAGGAACGGATATACGCAAAATGAATTTTGTCGTAAAAAGTGCCTAAAAAACGATTGAAAAAATGTTTCTTCAAAAAATTGTTTCTAATTTTTTTCAAGCCTAAGAGCTCATTCTGAACACTTTTTGTCAATAAAATATTTTTGTGAGACTTCCAGGAACGGATATACGCAAAATGAATTTTGTCGTAAATAGTGCCTAAAAAACGATTGAAAAAATTTTTCTTCAAAAAATTGTTTCTAATTTTTTTCAAGCCTAAGAGCTCATTCTGAACACTATTCGTCTATAAAATATTTTTGTGGGACTTCCAGAAACGAAGATACGCAAAATGACTTGCTTAAATCGACTGGAAACGTCTCAAAAACGGTTGATAAAAAATTTCTTCAAAAAATCGTTTCTAATTTTTTTTCAAGTCTAAGGGCTCATTCTGAACACTTTTTGTCTATAAAATATTTTTGTGAGACTTCCAGGAACGGAGATACGCAAAATGACTTGTCTAAATCGACTGGAAACGCCTAAAAAACGATTGAAAAACATTTTCTTCAAAAAATTGTTTCTAATTTTTTTCATATCTAAGAGCTCATTCTGAACACTATTCGTCTATAAAATATTTTTGTGGGACTTCCAGAAACGGAGATACGCAAAATGACTTGCCTAAATCGACTGGAAACGCATAAAAAACGATTGAAAAAAAAATTCTTCAAAAAATTGTTTCTATTTTTTTTTTCAAGTCTAAGAGCTCATTCTGAACACTATTCGTCTATAAAATATTTTTGTGGGACTTCCAGAAACGGAGATACGCAAAATGACTTGCCTAAATCGACTGGAAACGCCTAAAAAACGATTGAAAAAAAAATTCTTCAAAAAATTGTTTCTATTTTTTTTTTCAAGTCTAAGAGCTCATTCTGAACACTATTCATCTATAAAATATTTTTGTGGGACTTCCAGGAACGGAGATACGCAAAATGACTTGCTTAAATCGACTGGAAAGACCTAAAAAACTATAAAAAAAATGTTTCTTCAAAAAATTGTTTCTATTTTTTTTTTCAAGCCTAAGAGCTCATTCTGAACACTATTTGTGTATAAAATATTTTTGTGGGACTTCCAGGAACTGATATACGCGAAATGACTTTTGTCGTAAATAGTGCCTAAAAAACGACTGAAAAAATTTTTCTTCAAAAAATTGTTTCTAATTTTTTTTTCAAGTCTAAGAGCTCATTCTGAACACTATTTGTCTATAAAATATTTTTGTAGGACTTCCAGGAACGGATATACGCAAAATGTCTTTTGTTGTAAATAGTGCCTAAAAAACGACTGAAAAAATTTTTCTTCAAAAAATTGTTTCTAATTTTTTTCAAGCCTAAGAGCCCATTCTGAACACTATTTGTCTATAAAATATTTTTGTAGGAATTCCAGGAACGGAGATACGCAAAATGCCTTTTGTCATAAATAGCACTTGAATCGACTGAAACGCCTAAAAAAACATTAAAAAATTCTTCAATTTTTTTTCTATTTTTATCAAATCTGAGAGCTCATTCTGAACACTATTCGCCTATTAAATATTTTTGTAGGACTTCCAGGAACGGAGAGACGCAAAATACTATTTGTCATAAAACGCCGAAACGCCTAAAAAACTATAAAAAAATTCTTCAAAATTTTATTCTATTTTGTTCAAGTCTAAGAGCTCATTCTCAACACTATTTGCCCATAAAATATTTTTGTAGGACTTCCAGGAACGGAGATACGCAAAATACTATTTGTCATAAAACGCCGAAACGCCTAAAAAACTATAAAAAAATTCTTCAAAATTTTATTCTGTTTTTTTCAAGTCTAAGAGCTCATTCTGAACACTATTCGCTTATAAAATATTTTTGTAGGACTTCCAGGAACGGAGATACGCAAAATGCCTTTTGTCATAAAACGCTGAAACGCATAAAAAACTATAAAAAAATTCTTTAAAATTTTATTCAATTTTTTCAAGTCTAAGAGCTCATTCTGAACACTATTCGCCTATAAAATATTTTTGTAGGACTTTCAGGAATGGAGATACGCAAAATGCCTTTGTCATAAAACGCCGAAACGCCTAAAAAAACTATAAAAAAATTCTTCAAATTTGTTTTTCAATTTTTTTCAAGTCAGCTCATTCTGTACACTATTTGTCTTCAAAATATTTATAACAATGGTGATCTAACACATCTTTTGAAGTCACTCATCTTCCAAGAACGCTAGTGATACGTTAAGTGACTGTTATTAACTCATTAATCTTCGAAAATAACTTCCTAAACACTAAGCGACCTGATTTTCACGATTAAATCTGTTACAATATGGTCGAAAGATGTTGGTACTCACTCTGTTTATTTTGAGGATATCCAGTGGCGAGAGCCAGCGAGAAGCCGATCAAAAACAGAAACCTCATGATTAGTAGCACTTCCTATACCGTTCACCGGACACCAAACACTGACTTAACTGCTGCTAATCTAAACGGTCCGCAAGAACTTTCTATCTGTTTTATACGCGGACCTGCAGCGACCAGCTGATGCCTTCTCCCCACCTGTCTTCGCTCATTGTTGTTCGCGAGTTCGTCCACCTTGGATGTTCGAGAGGGGACGGTGTCTCAAAATTATCAAAAAAAAAAAAAAAATTTCGCTTCAATTTTTTCCGATTTTATTTGTCATCAATCATGCCCTTTTGGAAACAAAACCAATAATTTTTATTACTTATAAGAATTGTTTTAACCGATTTCCTGCAACGATTCCCAAATGAAGATTAATGATCTTTAACGCACTAGCAGTTAGTACTAAGAATTGTTTAGACCAATTTCCTGCAACGATCGCCAAATGAAGATCAATGATCTTTACTGCATCAGCAGTTAGTATTCCTGGTGTATAATTAATTTCTCATTATAATTTTGGTTTTTGAATGTGCAGCAATTTTCAGTCGATTTATGAATTTTTGATTCATAAAAACACTCTCGAGCGCAAAAAATTAAAAATTAATATGAAACGCCCGAAACAAATTCTTTATAAATTCATATCACTTCACAAGACGTCAATCTTTCAAAATAATTTTGGTTTTTGAATGTGCAACAATTTTCAGTCGATTTATGAATTTTTTAAAATGTAATTTCTTCAATGACAAACTCTCAAGCGCAAAAAATTAAAAATTCATATGAAACGCCCGAAAAAAATTCTTTATAAATTAATTTCACCTCACAAGACGTCAATCTTTCAAAATAAGTTTGGTTTTTGAATGTGCAACAATTTTCAGTCGATTTATCAATTTTTGAAAATGTAATTTTTTCAATGAGCGCAAAAAATTAAAAATTAATATGAAACGCCCGAAAAAAATTCTTTATGAATTCATATCACTTCACAAGACGTCAATCTTTCAAAATAATTTTGGTTTTTGAATGTGCAACAATTTTCAGTCGATTTATGAATTTTTGAAAATGTAATTTTTTCAATGGCAAACTCTCGAGCGCAAAAAATTAAAAATTAATATGAAACGCCCGAAAAAAAATTCTTTATAAATTCATATCACTTCACAAGACGTCAATCTTTCAAAATAATTTTGGTTTTTGAATGTGCAACAATTTTCAGTCGATTTATGAATTTTTGAAAATGTAATTTTTTCAATGACAAACTCTCGAACGCAAAAAATTAAAAATTAATATGAAACGCCCGAAAAAAATTCTTTAAAAATTCATAACACTTCACAAGACGTCAATCTTTTAAAATAATTTTGGTTTTTGAATGTGCAACAATTTTCAGTCGATTTATGAATTTTTGAAAATGTAATTTTTTTTAAGGAGCGCAAAAAATTAAAAATTAATATGAAACGCCCGAAAAAAATTCTTTATAAATTCATATCACTTCACAAGACGTCAATATTTCAAAATAATTTTGGTTTTTGAATGTGCAACAATTTTCAGTCGATTTATGAATTTTTGAAAATGTAATTTTTTCAATGACAAACTCTCGAGCGCAAAAAAATAAAAATTAATATGAAACGCCCGAAAAAAATTCTTTATAAATTCATATCACTTCACAAGACGTCAATCTTTCAAAATAATTTTGGTTTTTGAATGTGCAACAATTTTCAGTCGATCTATGAATTTTTGAAAATGTAATTTTTTCAATGACAAACTCTCGAGCGCAAAAAATTAAAAATTAATATGAAACGCCCGAAAAAAATCTTTATAAATTCATATCACTTCACAAGACGTCAATCTTTTGAAATAATTTTGGTTTATGAATGTACAACAATTTTCAGTCGATTTATGAATTTTTGAAAATGTAATTTTTTTCAATGACAAACTCTCGAGCGCAAAAAATTAAAAATTAAGCTGAAACGCCCGAAAAAAATTCTTTATAAATTCATATCACTTCACAAGACGTCAATCTTTCAAAATAATTTTGGTTTTTGAATGTGCAACAATTTTCAGTCGATTTATGAATTTTTGAAAATGTAATTTTTTCAATGACAAACTATCGAGCGGTAAAAATTAAAAATTAATATGAAACGCCCGAAAAAAATTCTTTATAAATTCATATCACTTCACAAGACGTCAATCTTTCAAAATAATTTTGGGTTTTGAATGCGCAACAATTTTCAGTCGATTTATGAATTTTTGAAAATGTAATTTTTTCAATGACAAACTCTCAAGCGCAAAAAATTAGAAATTAATATGAAACGCCCGAAAAAAATTCTTTATAAATTAATTTCACCTCACAAGACGTCAATCTTTCAAAATAATTTTGGTTTTTGAATGTTCAACAATTTTCAGTCGATTTATCAATTTTTGAAAATGTAATTTTTTCAATGAGCGCAAAAAATTTAAAATTAATATGAAACGCCCGAAAAAAATTCTTTATGAATTCATATCACTTCACAAGACGTCAATCTTTCAAAATAATTTTGGTTTTTGAATGTGCAACAATTTTCAGTCGATTTATGAATTTTTGAAAATGCAATTTTTTCAATGGCAAACTCTCGAGCGCAAAAAATTAAAAATTAATATGAAACGCCCGAAGAAAATTCTTTATAAATTCATATCACTTCACAAGACGTCAATCTTTCAAAATAATTTTGGTTTTTGAATGTGCAACAATTTTCAGTCGAGTTATGAATTTTTGAATATGTATTTTTTTTTAATAACGAACACTCGAGCGCAAAAAATTAATGATTTATATGAAACGCCCGAAAAAAATTCTTTGTAAATTCATTACACTTCACAAGACGTCAATCTTTCAAAATAATTTTGGTGTTTGAATGAGCAACAATTTTTTGTCGAGTTATGTATTTTTTTCAATAACGAACACTCGAGCGCAAAAAATTAAAAATTTATATGAAACGCAGGGATAAAATCATACAAAAATTTATTTCACTTCACAAGACGTTGATCTTTCAAAATAATTTTGCTTTTTAACGTGCAGTAGTTTTCAGTCTAGTTATGAATTTTGGAATTTGTATTTTTTTCAGTGACGAACTCTGGAGAGCAAAAAATAAAAATCAATATGAAACGCAGCGATAAAATCTTACAAAAATATTTAGTATAGTTCTAAACATCACTTACAATTAGAAGATTATACAAACTGATTTTGCTTCAATTTGAAGCCCGTAGCGCGTTCGCAAAAAAAACTCGAAAATAAAAAAAAAATAACTTTTTTTAATAATCATTGTAGATCTTTATACAAAAAATGTTTTTTATCAAGAACGAGATAAATCGATTGGCGTTAAAAAAATTCATCTAGAAAAAAATTGCAAAAAAGTTGGCAAGCCACCATGGAAAATTTTGAAAAAAGTCGATTTTTTCAGACTTTTAACGGCCTTAGCGGCTAAACGAAGAATCCAAATCAAACGCGGTTTTCAAATCTGCGCTCCCTGGGTCCTAATTAGTCGTATTCAACTAAAATCAGCGATTTTTAATTTTTGACAAAAACTATAGAAGGGTCCCCCCTTCTTACTTTTGCACAAAAATTGCATTTAAAATAATTTCCTGAACAAACGACTGGTTCGATTCGGGGTTTCTATACAACAATAGAAAGATCCCGTCAAGACCCTTTAGAAAATGTACTCGAGCAAGAAAAAATGCCAATTTAAAGCCCGTGACGTGTTAGCAAAGAAAACTCGAAAATCGTAAAATTAGAAAAAATCAACTTTTTTAATAATCATCGTAGGCCAATAAGTTATAACTTTTTTTCATCAGAAGAACGAGACAAATCGATTGGCGTTAAAAAATTTCATCTAGAAAAAATTGCAAAAAAGTTGGCAAGCCACCATGGAAAATTTGGAAAAATGCCGATTTTTTCAGACTTTGAAGGTCCATAGCGGCTAAACGAAGAATCCAAATCCAACGCGGTTTTCAAATCTGTGCTCCTTGGGTCCTAATTAGTCGGATTCAATTAAAATTGGTAATTTTTAATTTTTGACGAAAACTTGAAAAACTTCTTACTTTTGCTCAAAAATTTCATTTGAAATGATTTTCTGAAGAAACCACTGGTTCGATTGGAGGTTTCTATACGTCACTGGAAAGATCTTTTTAAGACCCTTCAGAAAATACATTTCCACAAGAACAAGTGTTAATTTGAAGCGCGTGACGTGTCAGCAAAGAAAACTCGAAAATGGAAAAAATCTGAAAAAACAACGTTTTGAATAATCACAGGGGACCATTAAAGTGTACCCCTTTTTATCAGAAGAACGGGGGCGTTAAAAAAATTTAGTTATCTTAAATAGCAAAAAAGTTGGCAATTCGGTTTAAAATTGTTAGAAAATTTTGAAAGTCGATTTTTTCAGACTTTGAAAGAAGAATCCAATTCGAAAGCGGTTTGCAATTAAACAATGGCTTTGAAAAAACTTGTATTCATTATGAAACATCATGAAAATAATAATCACGAAATTTAATTGACACCAAAGGGCTAAGAAAAACATGAGGTTTAGGTATAACAAATTAGTTATAGCAAATGTCTACTAAATATATCGTTTTTTCTGCAACACACAATTAACATAAATGTTGTTTATGTATTCATGGCCGATTGAAATTAAATTTCATTTATTGTTATTTTCTAAATATATAAACATCAATTTATCATTATCAATTAGGTTTCTGTAATCTAAAATGACGCTAAGTGAAGATGTTTCAATTTTATTAGACATTAATGGAGGTCATCATAAACGGCTGATAAATCAATGTGGAATAATAATGAACGGTTGTTTATTGTATTCAATTTTCAATGTAAACATGTCATGGCGTATTTTAAATGTTTGCTAATTATTTTATGGATTTATTAGCCGGAAATGGGATGATGTGGCCGTAACATTTTCCAGAAAATTAAAATATATTTGTATTGCAGTTTATAAATCAACTTTTTTAATAATCATCCTCGACTATTAAAGTGTACATTCTTTTTTTATCAAAATAACGAGAAAAATTTGCTAATTTCAGCTAGATAAAATGGTTACAAGTTTGAAAATTTTAGAAAAAAAATCGATTTTTCAGATTTTGCAATTTAAAAATTCTTGTTAGAGCAAAAATTAAAGAAAATTTCTCGCCAACTATATTTTTCGAACTGCCAGTTTTGAAAAATAAGCCGTAAACCACTCGCTATCCTGGTATTTGGCAGAATATCAAATTGTTGCTACATCAATTCATCTCTTCATTTCATTCATCAAGCGACTAACGAACGATCAACAGACTGACAGGAAAGGGCCGAAAGACCTTAGGTCGATAGCCCAGGTGACAGTCTAGTCTAGTTGACAAATATGTAAAAAAATAATGTAATTTCTAAAGGCTAATTTTTGTGGAGCATTTACTTGCATAAAAGTGCAGTTTTGGGCATCAACATTTGTCTTCTAGCGCAGCAATATTTGGTATTGCAAAGTTGAAATTATTTTCTTTTGGTAGTTAAAATTCCCCTGCAGTAATTCAAATAATTTACAAACAGAAAACAGTACGGGAAAGTATTGTGATTATGACAATTTTTAAATTTTTTGTTAACGTATTTCTCGTGAAATTAACACCAAATGCAAAAATTGCACTTTTTTAAAGTTTGTTTCTAAAACTGCCAAACGCATTGTTCGATTATTAATTTTTACAATTACTCAGCTCTGTGCACTTACCTTCATCAAATAATCTCTATAAGACGACAACTGTACCTCATCCATTCTTCAAAAATGATAATCCAAAAACAACACTCCACATAATGTCTATAAGACGACTGCCCCTCATCCATCCTCTAAAAATTTGACTGATAATCCAAAAACAACACTCCGCCACATTATTAAACTCTTTTAACACCGAACTCGCGCACTCAACTGGAAAATTTCAGGTGCTAACAGGCTTATTCGTGTCCGGTGTTGTTATCGCGAAACCGCATTCTTTCTTCACCTGTTATCAGTGCTTATCTGCACGAATTAAATTAATTTCAATCCGCACACAAGATAGAGAAAGATGCAACACACCTGTTTTCATTGAAAATTGTTTTACCGGGCAGTTTATCTTCCGGCGAGTGAGTGTTAAGATGTTTTAGTGTGCAGTTTGTGGAAAATTGGATTAACCAAAATCGATTTTAATTATCATTTGTGAAGATGGACTGTTGGTAAGTGATTAAATGAAATTGCTTTAATTTGATTGAATGCATTTTTCAAGTCAGTTTAATATCTCTCAACACAAATGACGAATGAGTGGAATGACCATCAGTTCGATAGCCCTTTTACAGATGATACAGAATGTTATAGTAAAAAATTGTGAAAACAACCAAGTGCCTCATTTCAACAACTTTTAATATATGTAATGAAATATATTATTAAATATATTAAAAGTAATACTTTTAATAAAGTTTTACCGCATGATAAACGAGAACCAAATTTAAAAAAAAACATAGTATTATGCCTTACAATAATATATACAAAGCATTCTATTAATTAATATATTGTATAAAGTACGGAATAAATTTATTAAATAATTAACAATTGTTATTTTAATCTTATTTATTAAAATACAGAATTTTGGGATGGGGTATTTACAGATTTTAATGGAATTGTAATCCCGAATGCGTTTTAGATAAATTTGTGAAATTTCAAGTAGATTACATTTGTTTTTTTTTACGTTTTTCAAGACTCAGAAATTTTTGTACAAATTTTTTAATCGCGACATGCATATTCAACTTTCGAGTGTTGCCATTTTGTTTCCAGCTTAGCGATGTCAATTTTTTTTTTGTAGTAGGTTAAAAATATATTATTTGTAAGAGGATTTGGAAATTTTGAAGATAATTCCGCTGGTGATAATTTTTCTAGATTATTTCACTTTCTGCAATTTAAATTTCGAGTGTCGCCATTTTGTTTCTGGCATAGGGATGTCAATTATTTTCTAGTATGTCAAAAATACATTATTTGTAAGTGGATTTGAAAGTTTTAAAGACAATTCTTTGAGTGATCATTTTTTTAGAATTTTTTTAATCGCGACATGCATATTTCACTTCCCGCAATTTAAGTTTCGAGTGTCGCCATTTTGTTTCTGGCTTAGAGAGGTCAATTATTTTCTAGTATGTTAAAAATACATTACTTGTAAGTGGATTTTAAAGTTTTGAAGACAATTCCTCGAGTGATAATTTTTTTAGAATTTTTTTAACCGCGACATGCATATTTCACTTCCCGCAATTTAAGTTTCGAGTGTTGCCATTTTGTTTCCGGCTTCGGGATGTCAATTATTTTCTAGTATGTCAAAAATACATTACTTGTAAGTGAATTTGGAAATTTTGAAGATAATTCCGCGAGTGGTAATTTTCTTAGAATTTTTTTTTTAATCGCGACATGCATATTTCACTTCCCGCAATTTAAGTTTCGAGTGTCGCTATTTTGTTTCCAGCTTAGGGATGTCAATTTTTTTGTAGTATGTTAAAAATACATTATTTGTAAGAGGATTTGGAAATTTTGAAGACAATTCCGCTGATGATAATTTTTTTAGAATTTTTTTAATCGCGACAGGCATATTTCACTTTCCGCAATTCAAGTTTCGAGTGTTGCCATTTTTTTTTTCTAGCTTCGGGATGTCAATTATTTTCTAGTATGTCAAAAATACATTACTTGTAAGTGGATTTGGAAGTTTTGAAGACAATTCCTCGAGTGATAATTTTTTTAGAATTTTTTTAATCGCGACATGCATATTTCACTTTCCGCAATTTAAGTTTCGAGTGTCGCCATTTTGTTTCTGGCTTAGAGAGGTCAATTATTTTCTAGTATGTCAAAAATACATTACTTGTAAGTGAATTTGGAAATTTTGAACACAATTCTTCTAATGATAATTTTTTTAGAATTTTTTCAATACTGACATGCATTTTTCACTTTCTACAATTCAAGTTTCTAGTGCTGCCATTTTGTTTCTAGCTTAGGGATGACAATTATTTTCTAGTATGTCAAAAATACATTATTTATAAGTGGATTTGGAAATTTTGAAGACAATTCCTCGAGTGATAATTTTTTAGAATTTTTTTAAATCGCGACATGCATAATTCACTTCTCGCAATTCAAGTTTCGAGTGTTGTTATTTTTTTTCTAGCTCCGGGATGTCAATTATTTTCTAGTATGTCGAATATACATTATTTGTAAGGCGATTCGGAAATTTTGAAGACAATTCCGCAAGTGATAATTTTTTTAGAATTTTTTTAATCGCGACAGGCATATTTCACTTTCCGCAATTCAAGTTTCGAGTGTTGCCATTTTTTTTTTCTAGCTTCGGGATGTCAATTATTTTCTAGTATGTCAAAAATACATTACTTGTAAGTGGATTTGGAAGTTTTGAAGACAATTCCTCGAGTGATAATTTTTTTAGAATTTTTTTAATCGCGACATGCATATTTCACTTTCCGCAATTTAAGTTTCGAGTGTCGCCATTTTGTTTCTGGCTTAGGGAGGTCAATTATTTTCTAGTACGTCAAAAATACATTACTTATAAGTGAATTTGGAAATTTTGAACACAATTCTTCTAATGATAATTTTTTTAGAATTTTTTCAATCCTGACATGCATTTTTCACTTTCTACAATTCAAGTTTCTAGTGCTGCCATTTTGTTTCTAGCTTAGGGATGACAATTATTTTCTAGTATGTCAAAAATACATTATTTATAAGTGGATTTGGAAATTTTGAAGACAATTCCTCGAGTGATAATTTTTTAGAATTTTTTTAAATCGCGACATGCATAATTCACTTCTCGCAATTCAAGTTTCGAGTGTTGTTATTTTTTTTCTAGCTCCGGGATGTCAATTATTTTCTAGTATGTCGAATATACATTATTTGTAAGGCGATTCGGAAATTTTGAAGACAATTCCGCAAGTGATAATTTTTTTAGAATTTTTTTAATCGCGACAGGCATATTTCACTTTCCGCAATTCAAGTTTCGAGTGTTGCCATTTTTTTTTTTCTAGCTTCGGGATGTCAATTATTTTCTAGTATGTCAAAAATACATTACTTGTAAGTGGATTTGGAAGTTTTGAAGACAATTCCTCGAGTGATAATTTTTTTAGAATTTTTTTAATCGCGACATGCATATTTCACTTTCCGCAATTTAAGTTTCGAGTGTCGCCATTTTGTTTCTGGCTTAGAGAGGTCAATTATTTTCTAGTATGTCAAAAATACATTACTTGTAAATTAATTTGGAAATTTTTAAGATAATTCCGCGAGTGATAATTTTTTTTAGAATTTTTTTAACCGCGACATGCATATTTCACTTCCTACAATTCAAGTTTCGAGTGTTGCCATTTTTTTTCTAGCTTCGGGATGTCAATTATTTTCTAGTATGTCAAAAATACATTACTTGTAAGTGAATTTGGAAATTTTGAAGACAATTCCTTGATTGATAATTTTTTTAGAAGTTTTTTAATCGCGACATGTATATTTCACTTCCCGCAATTTAAGTTTCGAGTGTTGCCATTTTGTTTCCAGCTTAGGGAAGTCAATTATTTTCTAGTATGTCAAAATTACATTACTTGTAAGTGGATTTGAAAGTTTTGAAGACAATTCCTCGAGTGATAATTTTTTTTAGAATTTTTTTAACCGCTACATGCATATTTAATTTCCCGCAATTTAAGTTTCGAGTGTCGCCATTTTGTTTCCAGTTTAGGGATGTCAATTTTTTTTGTAGTATGTTAAAAATACATTATTTGTAAGAGGATTTGGAAATTTTAAAGACAATTCCGCTGGTGATAATTTTTTTAGAATTGATTTTAACCGCGAAATGCATATTTCACTTCCAACAATTCAAGTTTCGAGTGTTGCCATTTTTTTTCTAGCTGAGGGATGTTAATTATTTTCTAGTATGTTAAAAATGCATTATTTGTAAGTAGATTTGCAAATTTTGAAGACAATTCCGCTAGAGATATTTTTTTAGAATTTTTTAATTGCGAGATGTATATTTTAATGACTGCAATATTTGAGTCGGGGTATTTTCAGCACGGAATACTTTCAGTTAATTTACAGTAATTTGCAACGATTGCTGCTTATACTTAGATTTTTTGATGGACTGGTAGTTTCACCCGCGGTAGTTTAATTATATTTTATTTTATTTTACGTTAGTTATAGCGAGACATCCGGCAACGTCGTAAAAATTGGACCTGAAGTTGTTGCGTTTAGTTCGGTCCATTCATTAGTATCATAAACCACAAAATCACCAGAAACTTTTATGAAGAAAAATCTTATAAAATTTTAAGTATTCATCAAAAGATACATGTAGAATATGCACAGCAATAATAATAATAATAATAAAGTTTTATTTACGTTGCTGCTAAATATAGATGTGATACGTCAACAAATTTCTGGAATAAGTGCATTTTTGTTCATCAAATTGTGCCTTCTACTACACCAATTTTTGTTAGTGAAAAGTTCAGATCATTTTCTTTAAATAATTATAAAATCACGATATTTCAGAATAATTTGTTAAAATTTTAAGCATCTGACGAAGGAAATGTAAATTTTATCGAACAATTTTTAGAGAAACTTCATTTTCAGACATCATGATTTAACTTTTAGTGCAGCCATTTTTTTTGCTGCAAAGTTGAAATAATTCCGCCACTTTGGCGCTTCTACCTGAAATAATTTTGTTTAGGTGATTATAAAGATTATAATTGAGATTATTTGTAAAAGTCTCTCTCTCTCTATAAAGATATGTTTTTTCAGAATTTGTTTGTTTCGATCAATTTCAAGGATTTGTCGAAATAAATGTGAAATTTATAGAGACATTTCTGGAAACAACTACATTTTTGGTACAATAATTTTGTTTCTAGTGCATCTATTTTTGTTGCTTCGAAGATGGGATGATTTTCTTTTATTAACTGTAGACACGTTTTACAAGAGCAATATTCTAAAATTTGAAGCATCTGTTCAAAAAAACTTGAAATTTACTGGATTAAATGAATTTATGGTAATCAAAATTAATTTGTCTTCTAGTTTTGTTGTTGCAACTGCATAATTCTAATATATTTCCCAAGGTAATTATTCAGGCACGTTATTAAAAATTAATTTCTCAGAATTTGAAACCTCTGTTTAAAGAAAAATTGGTAGAGCCATTTCTGGAAATAATGCATTTTCAGGCATCAGATAATGAGATATTTTTATTATTGCTATCAAGAGGAATGCTAACCTGTAAATGCATATCAAACCCAGAAGTAAACAACTTTTTGCCATAGAAGTAACAGAACATTTATCTTAAGAGAATCATTAAAAAGAATTTTATTATCCTCATTAACTCAATCGATTAATTACCTCGAGCCCATCGGACTATCAATTATAATTAATAACTTAATTTACATCTCGTCTAGATGGCAATAAAAGTACTGCAAGCGGTACTCATTTAAATGTGGATCACATTAATCACAATCGCAAAACGCACATTTGTGGCGGTAATCGATTCCGATAAGGTTTAAGTTGCCAACAATAAGGAAACAGCAGAAATCGTGTTGCATCAGGAGAGGATTGCGAAGCTCGAGGAAGCAGTGAACCATCCGAACAAATTTGCATGAAAATTTTCTACCGTTAACGGAATTACATAAAACCGGACCGATTTTTTCGCGCTCGCATAACCGCCATTATTATTACGTTCTAATAAATTCAAACTCAATACGATTACTTAATACACATAAATTAATGGGAGAATAACAAAACCTACTGGAAGCGGTTGCGATGGTTACTGAATTCATAATTAATAAATGGTTGCAACTGCATCGTTTACTAATTCATATTAATTAATAAATGGTTGCAACTGCGTGGTTTGGTAATTGGTAATTTGGTAAAATTGAAAAATGTACCATGAATTACATAACGAATCATCTGCATAGCAAAGACCATTGCTAGGGTCATAGATCCTCCGACCTGCGCGATTTCCTTATTGGGGGCGCAAACATTCCTGCTTTTACATAACTGGCGTGATTAATAATTGCAAGTAAAAATCGCTTTGTTTATGCAAATCCGTCTGCCGCGTTATCTAACTTCACATAATTTTTCACGTGATGGATGTAATTTTGTCACGGCATGGGTGTTTAATTGTGGTTGATTGTTTGCAGTGCACGATGAAATCGTCACATATAATGAATGGTTTACTTGTCTTTAGATAATATCTTCGTAATTAATGTGCGCGATACCGTGGACAATAATTTTTTTTTAGTTACATAAATATGTAAATTTTACCGCTCGGGTTGATTAGAGGTGAAGGTGCAATTAATAAATAATGTTTTTTTTTTCGAAAGTTGAGGATGTAATGATGAATTAGCTGTATAATCCGATCGTCGGTTAAAAGACTTTAATAAAATTTTCAGTGGCTACTGGATAAACCATTGCCATTCACCATTGGGACTGGTTTGTAGTGCCATGGCCTTGAGACAGTAATAACCTCTTAAATACATTTTGCGAGAAATTACCAGTTGGTATCACCAACAAGAACATCCTCATCCGTCTTCTGATGAAGAAAAATACCGAGTTTACTTTGCGAACGTGTCACGGGCTTTAAATTGATATTTGTTCTTGCGCAAGTATATTTTCTTGATGCGATCTTTACAGACCCGTAGGAACTCCGAATCCAATCAGTGGAAATCAATTCAAATCCATTTTTTAGCGAAAGCAACAAACATGTTCAAAATGTAGAAAACGCTTCTAAGGAAATATTGAATGCATTTTTCGTTTTTCCAGTGTTAGTTTTGAATGTCGCCATTTTGTTTCCACCTAGAATACGGCGATTTTTTTCACGCGGAATCAAAGAGGCATTATTGTTTTAAGGATTTTGAGCTTCTACGACGAATTCATTAATTGGTGAATTTTTTACAATTTTCCAAAATATTGAATGCATTTTTCGTTTTTCCCGTGTTAGTTTTGAATGTCGCCATTTTGTTTCCACCTAGAATACGGCGATTTTTTTCACGCGGAATCAAAGAGACATTATTGTTTTAAGGATTTTGAGCTTCTACGGCGAATTCCTTAATTGGTGAATTTTTTACAATTTTTCAAAATATTGAATGCATTTTTCGTTTTTCCAGTGTTAGTTTTCAATGTCGCCATTTTGTTTCAACCTAGAATACGGCGATTTTTTTCACGCGGATCAAAGAGGCATTATTGTTTTAAGGATTTTGAGCTTCTACGGCGAATTCCTTAATTGGTGAATTTTTTACAATTTTTCAAAATATTGAATGCATTTTTCGTTTTTCCAGTGTTAGTTTTTAATGTCGCCATTTTGTTTCCACCTAGAATACGGCGATTTTTTTCACGCGGAATCAAAGAGACATTATTGTTTTAAGGATTTTAAGCTTCTACGGTGAATTCCTTAATTGGTGAATTTTTTACAATTTTTCAAAATATTGAATGCATTTTTCGTTTTTCCAGTGTTAGTTTTCAATGTCGCCATTTTGTTTCAACCTAGAATACGGCGATTTTTTTCACGCGGATCAAAGAGGCATTATTGTTTTAAGGATTTTGAGCTTCTACGGCGAATTCCTTAATTGGTGAATTTTTTACAATTTTCCAAAATATTGAATGCATTTTTCGTTTTTCCCGTGTTAGTTTTGAATGTCGCCATTTTGTTTCTACCTAGAATACGGCAATTTTTTTCACGCGGAATCAAAAAGGCATTATTGTTTTAAGGATTTTGAGCTTCTACGGCGAATTCCTTGATTGGTGAATTTTTTACAATTTTTCAAAATATTGAATGCATTTTTCGTTTTTCCAGTGTCAGTTTTGAATGTCGCCATTTTGTTTCCACCTAGAATACGGCGATTTTTTTCACGCGGATCAAAGAGGCATTATTGTTTTAAGGATTTTGAGCTTCTACGGCGAATTCCTCAATTGGTGAATTTTTTACAATTTTCCAAAATATTGAATGCATTTTTCGTTCTTCCAGTGTTAGTTTTCAATGTCGCCATTTTGTTTCCACCTAGAATACGGCGATTTTTTTCACGCGGAATCAAAGAGACATTATTGTTTTAAGGATTTTGAGCTTCTACGGCGAATTCCTTAATTGGTGAATTTTTTACAATTTTTCAAAATATTGAATGCATTTTTCGTTTTTCCAGTGTTAGTTTTCAATGTCGCCATTTTGTTTCAACCTAGAATACGGCGATTTTTTTCACGCGGATCAAAGAGGCATTATTGTTTTAAGGATTTTGAGCTTCTACGGCGAATTCCTTAATTGGTGAATTTTTTACAATTTTTCAAAATATTGAATGCATTTTTCGTTTTTCCAGTGTTAGTTTTTAATGTCGCCATTTTGTTTCCACCTAGAATACGGCGATTTTTTTCACGCGGAATCAAAGAGACATTATTGTTTTAAGGATTTTAAGCTTCTACGGCGAATTCCTTAATTGGTGAATTTTTTACAATTTTTCAAAATATTGAATGCATTTTTCGTTTTTCCAGTGTTAGTTTTCAATGTCGCCATTTTGTTTCAACCTAGAATACGGCGATTTTTTTCACGCGGATCAAAGAGGCATTATTGTTTTAAGGATTTTGAGCTTCTACGGCGAATTCCTCAATTGGTGAATTTTTTACAATTTTTCAAAATATTGAATGCATTTTTCGTTTTTCCAGTGTTAGTTTTGAATGTCGCAATTTTGTTTCCACCTAGAATACGGCGATTTTTTTCACGCGGAATCAAAGAGGCATTATTGTTTTAAGGATTTTGAGCTTCTACGGCGAATTCATTAATTGGTGAATTTTTTACAATTTTCCAAAATATTGAATGCATTTTTCGTTTTTCCCGTGTTAGTTTTGAATGTCGCCATTTTGTTTCCACCTAGAATACGGCGATTTTTTTCACGCGAAATCAAAGAGGCATTATTGTTTTAATGATTTTGAGCTTCTACGACGAATTCCTTAATTGGTGAATTTTTTACAATTTTTCAAAATATTGAATACATTTTTCGTTTTTCCAGTGTTAGTTTTGAATGTCGCCATTTTGTTTCCACCTAAAATACGGCGATTTTTTTCACGCGGAATCAAAGAGGCATTAAGGATTTTGAGCTTCCACGGCGAATTCCTTTATTAATAAATTTTTTACAATTTTTCAAAATATTGAATGCATTTTTCGTTCTTCCAGTGTTAGTTTTGAATGTCGCCATTTTGTATCTACCTAGAATACGACAATTTTTTTTAACTCTTTAGAAACTGTGGATCTTCCACTGACCACATCAACATTTTTTTCACTTCTACAACAAAGTTAACTTTGGATCTGACCATATCAATTTTTTTTTCAGTTAGCTATGATTTCCCATTCCAAAATTTTCCAAAAATTATAAAATCCTAGGCAACAACGTCAAAACGTTCATAACAACTAAAAAAAATGTTCGGCCAACATCCTCAAAATTCACAGTTCTATTCAGTGCAACTTTTCGTCGCATTTCACCAATAAAATAATAAATTCAAAACCTAGTTGATAAGCGTCAAGAAAAAATAAATAAATTGTAAGTGCATTATTTCTCACGCTAAGAAAAATATATGTTTTTGATAAGCGCCAAGAGAAAATATATTTCTTCAACATTGCATTTCACAAATAAAATAATAAAAAGTCGAAAATTTCAAATCGCCAATTTTAATTAAATCCGACTAATTTGCATGCAATATAAAGATGAAACAGATTTTTTTCAATTCGAAAAAGATTTATTTTGTAATATTTGCTGGAAATCTTCGACAACATAAATAACTGTATTAGATCATCTATATCATATTACGTTGTTCCTGAAGCATTTCCTGATTTGAAATCTCATGCATAATTTATAACACCATAAATTCTTACATATCGTTGGTTTTCACAACAAAAGCCATGCATCAATGAATCGTTATTTATAACGTGTATTATATTTCCAATTTATAGTTTTGGATGTGAATTCAATTATATTTTAGAGAGAAAGGTAGAAGGAAACGTATGTATCACCAGATGGTGATACTTTAATAAATAAATTAATATTATAATAAACTCGGAAGAAAAAATCCTTTTTTTTATTTATAGATTTAAGAGAATAGTAATTTGTGTACCAAGACGCGAATGTTTAGGTTTTTCAAGGTCAGACGATCTTGACCACTTCTCGAGGCCCTGAAAACCCACGCCATAAATAAAATGCTTCTATAATTTAATAGTGACGCCGGTCTCACGCACCGGGGTTTTCAACTGAAGATTTTTCGAAACGTGTTACTAATAAATTTATGCTCTTCGACAATAAAACAAAGATATTTAATCAATTTAAGCTCTGCACTGCGGCAGCTTCTCAAAATTACCGGTCTCACAGACCAGTGGGATCACCATTGGCGGGTTAATCATTCAGAAGTGAAAGTTTCCTGATAATTTCATCCGTTATGAAAAATTTGCAATAAATAATTGTTTGCTTTAATAACGAAAGTTCCCATTTAATTCCATCCTTTATACAACACAACAAGTAATTGTTTGCTTTAATAAAAACAGCGATGATTACTTTTACCAAAAGAAATCCATCGACAATCTTCGTGATCTTCGTTGGAGCGAGTGTAATAAATCACGACGGATGAACGGAAAAAGCGGAGGATGTGCCGAAGGTAATTTGTCGTAATGCGTGAGCATTCCGAAGGATTTATTCGCAGGAAATGAAAAATAAATGTGTGTTTAATTTCATCGCCGGGTCGGTGGAAATATCATCCGCGATGATCGACAATAAATGGTTCCGACAAGGTGAGGCGATTTTTTTTTTAGGAAGCGAAAGTTGTCATTGTTGGTAATGTGTAGAATAAAAAATATCGTGAAGGTTTTATTAAAAAAAAAATAATTTTATTGATGTTTGGTTATCGGAAGTCATTCATCTCCATTGTGCAGAAATTGTAGGAAGTTTATTTTTAGAGGATTCTCATGAGGAAGAGCTTATTTATAGCGGAAGAACATTAGAATCGACTTTTATGGCAACATAAATAAACACTAAATAAGACGCAGTTTATCTTTCATATAATTGTATAGAGCGTCGAGCAGTACCAAAGCTTTAATTAAACTGAATTCGAATTAACGTTTTCCAAAAGTGGAATTGAAATCACTCGAGTTAAATTGAACGAGACAGAAAAAATAATTATGTAAATTGAGTTGCATACATATATCAAAATTCTCCCCAAAAAAACAAACAAAAAAAACTCATTTCACACCATAAGATAAAAAAAAATAGTAGAGTTATAAACACTAGATTTAGTATTTTCTCTTCTCAAAATTCTGTGATGTAGCTTTTCGTAATATCAGTAATTTTAGAAAGCTTTGAGTTGATTGCAATTTTGTACACCCACGCGCAAGATTTTGTCTTTAATGGATCTGATTATTCATGTAAAATTTATCACATGAAATAAACTTATTATTATTATTATTATTATTATTATGTCGTTCTATTTTTTTTAATCGTCAAAATTATTATAAATTTTCCAAATTTTACCCCGTGATCAAATTAGTATATCTCAAAACCCAGTAACGTAGTGTTTACTTATTTTCATAAAATCATTTCTTAAATTAATTTCCAGTAATTATCGAGCGTGCCTCGGACATGCGTTACTGGCGAAATTGTGCCAAAAAATATTTATTATTTAAGTTGCTCCCTTGAATTCAAAAATGACTAAAAATGCATTTTTTTTTCATTAAAAAAAAAAACAGTTTTGATAATTTTAGGGCGTTTGGAACACCCTGTATAATGTGAAATTAATTTTAAAAACTCCTCTATATATCCCAAAAATATTTTTTTTTTAAATCACGTTAGTCCACTATAGTCCGCGTGCCGTATAGTGTGAATAACCCTGTATATAAAAAAATCCGTTTTCCCGAAAAAAATATATTTTTAACTATTTTGACTAATTTCAAAATATTTTTCAGATAGGTATACCTATATATTTATTATCAACTATAAAAAAAGAAAACAGATTTCATGTTAGTCTTTTTCAAAAAAAAAAAAATTTTGAATCATTTTGGAAAGCTTCAACTTGATGGCAACTGTATTTCTTTTTTTTTGAGTTAACAAATTATTAAAAATTTCCGCAGCTTCAATTTCTGATCAAATTAAACTATCTTAAAATTTAGTACTGTAAACACCTCTTCACTAAATTATTTCTTCAATGAATTTTGAGTAATATTGGAAAACTTCAACTCGATGACAACTCTTTTCCTTCTTTTTACGAGTCGATAAATTATAACAAATTACCACAACTTTAACCTCTGATCCAATGAATATATCCCAAAATCCCGTGATTTAATGTAAATATCTTCTTATGCAATCCTTTCTCGGATAAATTATTAGTAATTTTGGAAAGCCTCAAGTCTCTGGCAATTGTTTATCTATTTTTTTTAAATCGCCAAAATTCCTATAAATTTTCACGACTTCACCCACTGATCAAATGAATATATCATCAAATTCTGTGGTGTGGTATGCATACATTTTCACGAAATCATAACTCTAATTAGTATTGAGTAATTTTGTAAAGTTTCAAGTCGAAATTGTTTTTTTTTATTTTTTTCTAATCGATATAATTATTACAAATTTCTACAACTTTAAACTCTGATCAATTGAATTTATCTTAAAATCCCGTGGTGTAGTATACATAGCTTCTCATTAAATCAAATCCCAAATTAATGTAATTTTGGTAAGTTTCAAGTCGATGGCAATTGTTTATCTATTTTTTTTAATCGCAAAAAATATTATAAATTTCCACAATTTCACCCTCTGTTCAAATGAATATATCTTAACATCCAGTGGTTTAGTATACAGAGATTTTCATGAAATCATAACTCTAATTAGTAGTTAGTAATTTTGTGAAATGTCAAGTCGATGGCAATTGTTCAGCTATTTTTTTAGAAACAGTCAAAACTATTATAAATTTTCACAACTTCGCCCACTGATAAAATGAATATGTCTTTAAATCCAGTGATAGATTTTCATTAAATCATATCTCTGATTAGTATTGAGTAGTTTTGTGAAGTTTCGAGTCGATGGCAATAGTTTGTCTATTTTTTAGAAATCGTCAAAAATTTTATAAATTTTCAAAACTTTGCCCACTAATAAAATAAATATATCTTAAAATCTTGTGATGTGCTATACATAAATTTTTATTAAATCATATGTATAATTAGTATTGAGCAATTTTGTGAAGTTTCGAGTCGGTTGCAATTGTTTTTCTATTTTTTAGAAATCGTCAAAATTTTTATAAATTTTCCCAACTTTGCCCACTGATTAAATGAATATATCTTAAAATTTAGTGTTGTGCTATACATAGCTTTTTATTAAATCATATTTCTGATTAGTATTGAGTAGTTTTGTAAAGTTTCGAGTCGATGGCAATTGTTTGTCTATTTTTTAGAAATCGTCAAAATTTTTATAAATTTTCACAACTTTGCCCACTAATAAAATGAATATATCTTAAAATGTAGTGATGTGGTATACATAGATTTTTATTAAATCATATCTATAATTAGTGTTGAGCAATTTTGTGAAGTTTCGAGTCGATTTCAATTGTTTTTCAATTTTTTAGAAATCGTCAAAATTTTTATAAATTTTCACAACTTCGCCCACTAATAAAATGAATATTTCTTAAACTATAGTGATGTGGTATACATACATTTTCATTAAATCACATCTATAATTAGTATTGAGCAAATTTGTGAAGTTTCGAGTCGATGGCAATTGTTTGTGTATTTTTTAGAAATCGTCAAAATTTGAATAAATTGTCCCAACTTTGCCAACTGATAAAATGAATATATATTAAAATCTAGTGATGTGCTATACATAGATTTTGATTAAATCATATCTATAATTAGTATTGAGCAATTTTGTGAAGTTTCGAGTCGATGGCAATTGTTTATCTATTTTTTAGAAATCGTCAAAATTTTTATAAATTTTCACAACTTCGGCCACTGATAAAATAAATATATCTTAAAATCTAGTGATGTGGTATACATAGATTTTTATGAAATCATATCTATAATTAGTATTGAGTAATTTTGTTAAATTTCGTGTCGATGGCAATTGTTTATCTATTTTTTAGAAATCGTCAAAATTTTTATAAATTTTCCCAACTTCGCGCACTGATAAAATGAATATGTCTTAAAATCCAGTGATGTAGTTTATACAAGTTTTCATTAAATCATATCTCTGGTTAGTATTGAGTAATTTTGTGAAGTTTAGAGTCGATGGCAATTGTTTGTCTATTTTTTAGAAATCGTCAAAATGTTTATAAATTTTTACAACTTCGCCCTGATGATGAAATGAATAAATTTTAAAATCTAGTGGTGTAGTAAACATAGATTTTCATGAAATCGTATCTCTAATTAATATTCAGTAATTTTGTAAAGCTTCAAGTCGATGGCAATTGTTTTAGTATTTCTGATCGATAAAATTACCACTAATTATTTTGTTATTTTTTTTGACCTGCATGAGGCAGAAAAAATAATTGTGTAAATTGAGTTGCATACATATAGGTTATATGTTTTAGAAATCTATTATATTAAACTTATGCAGAGCTATTAAGCATATTTTTTTAATTTAGAATTATAAGTCGTTGTGAATATGTTAACATGTCTTGTTTACATCATATCAACTACAATTTGTGAAACCACGAGATTTAGGTAATGAGGTTAAGTGCACTGTCCATTTATTAATTGCAATTAAAAATTGATGCACGTCACGACGGACCAATAACTTAATTGGCAATTGCGGATTACAATGTAAACTCCATCGGATACATCGAAGCACGAAGACATACGCGCGTCCGTCATTGGCTCAATTATATTACACCGGTGTAATTAGACAGGTAATATAATTGCCACACCATCCGCCGATGATGATATTTATTGACTGCTCACGTTATCTAACTGTAGCTGTGGAAGAAGATCACCAGCACTTCTTGACCCGCGACCTAGGTCACTCGCTTTCACTTGCCGGAAATCTTCTTACCGTCGCGCCACTTCCGTTATGTAAGAAGCCGACCGCAGACTGAAACTCACACATATTATTCTCCGAGCTTCGGGAAAACGGAGAAGAAAGTGAGGTGTAGGAGTCTTATTTATGGATTGAACTCTGCTTTCTTTTTCTGTTTGTTTGTTTGTTGAGCGTGTAGAGGTTTTTTTTTTTTGTTGCTGCTGACAGGGTCAGTGAATTATTCGGCAGACGTGGTTTTATCTTGTTACATAAATTACGGTTGTAATCGATGATTCGTTTCTGGATTTTCGGGTGGGCTTAATAAGCTCGGTAGAGTTATGCAAATAAGAGATTTCGGGGATACGCGCCGACGCTGATTTATGTGCGTGTATGGAGGACATGGTTATGCATTTTTGGCATTTTTGCATATATTATGGTTGTTTGTTTGCAAAGGAATGAGCACAAGTTAGGAATTTAATTTATTGATTAAAGCGGACTCGAAAAAATAAACCAATTGTAAAATAATTTTTTTATTTGCTATTTTTTAAAGACCAATAATTGCTTGGGATTTGGGACAATTTATTTGTTAATAACTTCCTGCTAATTTATTGATTGGATTAAGAGCGTCTGCATATGAAGTAACAAGACCAAACTGCAAGCCGCATGCGCCTCAGTTTAGCAAACTGGAGGTTATATGCTCACTCTTCTTTTGGCAATGTTTGTGAAAAAAATATTTTGCCAACACTTATTTTTTGTTAATTGCTTCCTGCTAATTTATTGATTGGATTGAGAAAGTGTGCATGTAACTAACAAGACCGAATCTGTACGACTTATGTGGCGCACATCGCAAGTGTCTCAGTTTAGCAAACTGGAGGTTACACGTTCACTTTTTTAATCCAATTATGTACGATTATTTTCTAAAATATTTGCATTTACAAATGGGTTGATTAAATTTTATGTATTCTTCGTAAAAAGTAGAAATCATCCATAATTAATGTGTTTCCAATAAATAATTAGTAATTATCTAATTACTTGCAGTTATCTCGAAGAAATCGCAAGTGACACTGAAAAAAACTGCAAGAGAAACTCTTCTCAGGCCCATTACGGATTTTAATGGTGTCGCTTGCTTGATTATGATATTTTTCAGAGTTATCACAAGGCTTCCACCGTTCTCAGGTTTTGCAGTCGTTTCATTGCCGACTGCATAATTGCTCTTAATTGAAACGTTATATTAGCATTACACAATTAACTCACGAGTTTATCACCGTATTTTAATTTCCTTGAATCGAGTGTGTTTCTGATTTACGGGTTTATGAAGATTTAATTGCAGTTTATTGTTGGACAATTTTAGCGATTTAAAAAAAAATAGATAAATCATTAACAACAACTTGAAGCTCTGCAAAATGACTCAATATTAATTAGAGATACGATTTCATGAGAATCTATGTTTACCACACCACTGGATTTTAAAATATATTCATTTCATCAGAGGGCGAAGTTGTGAAAATTTATTATAATTTTGGCGATTTCTAAAAAAATAGATAAACAATTGCCAACAACTTGAAGCTTTACAAAATAACTCAATATTATTTAGAGATACGATTTCATGAGAATCTATGTTTACTACACCACTGGATTTTGAAATATATTCATTTCATCAGAGGGCGAAGTTGTGAAAATGTATTATAATTTTGGCGATTTCTAAAAAAATAGATAAACAATTTCCAACAACTTGAAACTCTACAAAATAGCTCAATATTAATCAGAGATACTATTTCATGAAAATCCATGTTTACTACACCACTGGATTTTAAAATATATTCATTTCATCAGAGGGCGAAGTTGTGAAAATTTATTATAATTTTGGCGATTTCTAAAAATATAGATAAACAATTGCCAACAACTTGAAGCTTTACAAAATGACTCAATATTATTTAGAGATACGATTTCATGAGAATCTATGTTTACTACACCACTGGATTTTAAAATATATTCATTTCATCAGAGGGCGAAGTTGTGAAAATGTATTATAATTTTGGCGATTTCTAAAAAAATAGATAAACAATTTCCAACAACTTGAAACTCTACAAAATAGCTCAATATTAATCAGAGATACTATTTCATGAAAATCCATGTTTACTACACCACTGGATTTTAAAATATATTCATTTCATCAGAGGGCGAAGTTGTGAAAATTTATTATAATTTTGGCGATTTCTAAAAAAATAGATAAACAATTGCCAACAACTTGAAGCTTTACAAAATAACTCAATATTATTTAGAGATACGATTTCATGAGAATCTATGTTTACTACACCACTGGATTTTGAAATATATTCATTTCATCAGAGGGCGAAGTTGTGAAAATGTATTATAATTTTGGCGATTTCTAAAAAAATAGATAAACAATTTCCAACAACTTGAAACTCTACAAAATAGCTCAATATTAATCAGAGATACTATTTCATGAAAATCCATGTTTACTACACCACTGGATTTTAAAATATATTCATTTCATCAGAGGGCGAAGTTGTGAAAATTTATTATAATTTTGGCGATTTCTAAAAATATAGATAAACAATTGCCAACAACTTGAAGCTTTACAAAATGACTCAATATTATTTAGAGATACGATTTCATGAGAATCTATGTTTACTACACCACTGGATTTTAAAATATATTCATTTCATCAGAGGGCGAAGTTGTGAAAATGTATTATAATTTTGGCGATTTCTAAAAAAATAGATAAACAATTGCCAACAACTTGAAGCTCTACAAAATAACTCAATATTAATCAGAGATACGATTTCATGAAAATCCATGTTTACTACACCACTGGATTTTAAAATATATTAATTTCATCAGAGGGCGAAGTTGTGAAAATGTATTATAATTTTGGCGATTTCTAAAAAAATAGATAAACAATTGCCAACAACTTGAAGCTCTACAAAATAACTCAATATTAATCAGAGATACGATTTCATGAAAATCTATGTTTACTACACCACTGGATTTTAAAATATATTAATTTCATCAGAGGGCGAAGTTGTGAAAATGTATTATAATTTTGGCGATTTCTAAAAAATAGATAAACAATTGCCAACAACTTGAAGCTCTACAAAATAACTCAATATTAATTAGAGATGCGATTTCATGAGAATCTATGTTTACTACACCACTGGATTTTAAAATATATTCATTTCATCAGAGGGCGAAGTTGTGAAAATTTATTATAATTTTGGCGATTTCTAAAAAAATAGATAAACAATTGCCAACAACTTGAAGCTTTACAAAATGACTCAATATTATTTAGAGATACGATTTCATGAGAATCTATGTTTACTACACCACTGGATTTTAAAATATATTCATTTCATCAGAGGGCGAAGTTGTGAAAATGTATTATAATTTTGGCGATTTCTAAAAAAATAGATAAACAATTGCCAACAACTTGAAGCTCTACAAAATAACTCAATATTAATCAGAGATACGATTTCATGAAAATCCATGTTTACTACACCACTGGATTTTAAAATATATTCATTTCATCAGAGGGCGAAGTTGTGAAAATTTATTATAATTTTGGCGATTTCTAAAAATATAGATAAACAATTGCCAACAACTTGAAACTCTACAAAATAGCTCAATATTAATCAGAGATACGATTTCATGAAAATCCATGTTTACTACACCACTGGATTTTAAAATATATTCATTTCATCAGAGGGCGAATTTGTGAAAATTTATTATAATTTTGACGATTTCTAAAAAAATAGATAAACAATTGCCAACAACTTGAAGCTTTACAAAATGACTCTATATTAATCAGAGATACGATTTCATGAAAATCCATGTTTACTACACCACTGGATTTTAAAATATATTCATTTCATCAGAGGGCGAAGTTGTGAAAATTTATTATAATTTTGGCGATTTCTAAAAAAATAGATAAACAATTGCCAACAACTTGAAACTCTACAAAATGACTCAATATTAATCAGAGATACGATTTCATAAAAATCTATGTATACTACACCACTGGATTTTAAAATATATTCATTTCATCAGAGGGCGAAGTAGCGAAAATTTATTATAATTTTGGCGATTTCTAAAAAATAGATACACAATTGCCAACAACTTGAAGCTCTGCAAAATGACTCAATATTAATTAGAGAAACGATTTCATGAAAATCTATGTTTACTACACCACTGGATTTTAAAATATATTAATTTCATCAGAGGGAGAAGTTGTGAAAATTTATTATAATTTTGGCGATTTCTAAAAAATAGATAAACAATTGTCAACAACTTGTAGCTCTACAAAATGACTCAATATTGATTAGAGATACGATTTCATGAAAATCTATGTTTACTACACCACTGGATTTTAAAATATATTAATTTCATCAGAGGGAGAAGTTGTGAAAATTTATTATAATTTTGGCGATTTAAAAAAAATAGATAAACAATTGCCAACAACTTGAAGTTCTACAAAATAACTCAATATTAATTAGAGATACGATTTCATGAGAATCCATGCTTACTACACCTCTGTATTTTAAAATATATTCATTTCATCAGAGGGCGAAGTTGTGAAAATTTATTATAATTTTGGCGATTTCTAAAAAATAGATAAACAATTGCCAACAACTTAAAGCTCTACAAAATGACTCAATATTATTTAAAGATACGATTTCATGAAAATCTATGTATGCTACACCACTGGATTTTAAAATATATTAATTTCATCAGAGGGTGAAGTTGTGAAAATTTATTATAATTTTAGCGATTTCTAAAAAATAGATAAACAATTGCCAACAACTTGAAGCTCTACAAAATGACTCAATATTAATTAGAGATACAATTTCATGAGAATCTATGTTTACTACACCACTGGATTTTAAAATATATTAATTTCATCAGAGGGAGAAGTTGTGAAAATTTATTATAATTTTGGCGATTTCTAAAAAAATAGATAAACAATCGCCAACAACTTAAAGCTATACAAAATGACTCAATATTAATTAGAGAAATGATTTCATGAAAATCTATATTTACTACACCACTGGATTTTAAAATATATTCATTTCATCAGAGGGTGAAGTTGTGAAAATTTATTATAATTTTAGCGATTTTTAAAAAATAGATAAACAATTGCCAACAACTTGAAGCTTTACAAAATGACTCAATATTAATTAGAGATACGATTTCATGAAAATCTATGTTTACTACACCACTGGATTTTAAAATATATTCATTTCATCAGAGGTCGAAGTTGAGAAAATTTATAATAATTTTAGCGATTTCAAAAAATAAATAAATAAGCCATTGCCATCGACTTGAAACTTTATAAAATTACTCAATAATAATTAGAGATATGATTTCATGAAAATCTATGTATACTACGTCACTGTATTTTAAAATGTATTCACTTGATCAGTGGAAAAAATTGTGGAAATTTGTAATAATTTGTCGACTTGAAAAAAATAGAAAAACAATTGGTATCGAGTTGCAACTCTCTAAAACTACTCAAAATTCATAAGAGAAATAATTATTTTGGAAAAGGGCTACAAACACGGCATCTTAAACTTTAAAATATTTGATCAGAAAATTTGTAAAATTTTTAATGATTGCTCAAAATTAATTTTTAGAGATGGTTTCATTAGATCGGATAGTTTTGAACAATTATAAAACAATTTCCATCGATTTACCCATTCAAAATTACTCAAAATTAATTTTTTTATCAAAGACTTAAGATTTAATTTTTTTAACATTTTGCGGAGTAAAGAAAATCCACGACGAAAAAAAATTCCCTCACTTTAAACAAATATTTAAAAGAATTTAATGAAAAAGTGAATAAAACAAAATCAAAATTTATTTTTAAAAACAATCAGATTCACGCCAGAATTAAAAAAATGGGTACGGCAAACTTGAAATTTGAAGTATTTTTTTAGGAACTGAGAAAAAGCTTTTGTTCATAATTAGCTTTGACAATGTTTGTTAAATTAATTTTTATGTTTATTCATCGTTTTGATTGGGAATTAAAAACTAAATCTGCTTCTACAATTTTTTCATGATCTGCTTTGACAATGTTTGTTAAAATAATTTTATATTTATTCATCGTTTCGATTCGGAATTAAAAACAAAATCTGCTTTAACTATTTTTTTTTTCGATCTCACGATACGTTACCGTAATAATCAGCAACATTTTTCTGGTGGCGCCACATATTATTGACGCAATGAATTACAATTATTACAGTTACTATAAATCATCTGCATAACAGAAATCTGTAACGTTGCAGTTTTCTTTAATCTAGCACAATTACAGATTTTCAACATTATTAATATTACAGAATCCTGTAACTTTTATAAATACATATTTCTATGAGCTAAAATATAATTAGGAATTACTTTAAATAAATTTAATGCTGGAAGCCAACTTCGTGAATGAAAATTCACGATTTTTGTACAAATACAAAGCGCAGGTAGTCGCGGCGCGAACCGCTCGTAGTAGTTTCGTCCGCTGCCGAGAGATGCTGCAGTGAAAATTCACGTTTTCTGTGCAAATACGAAGCTGGTCAGTCACGACGCCAATCGCTTGTATTAGTTTCTGCCGCCCCCGAGAGATGCTGCAATGAAAATTCACGATTTCTGTAAAAATATAAAACTTAATTAGTCGCGGCGCGAACCGTTCGTGCTAGTTTGTCCCGTCGCCGAGAGATGCGGCAATAATCTTTCACGTTTTCTGTACAAATACGAAGCTAGTCAGTCACGAAACGAACTGCTTTTAATAGTTTCGGCCGCCCCGAGAGATGCTGCAATGAAAATTCACGATTTTTGAAAAAATACAAAAGCGCAATTAGTCGTGGCACGAACCGCTCGTATTAGTTTCGTCTGCCGCCGAGAGATGCTGCAATGATAATTCATGTTTTCTGTAGAAATTTCAAGCCAGTCAGTCACGACGCGAACTGCTTTTAGTAGTTCCGGCTGCCCCCGAGAGATGCTGCAATGAAAATTCAAGATTTCCGTACAAATACAAAGCGCAGGTAGTCGCGATTCGAACCGCTCGTATTAGTTTCAACCGTTGCCGAGAGATGCTACAATGAAAATTCACGATTGTTGTAAAAATACAAAGGGCAATTAGTTGCGGCGCGAACCGCTCGGATTAGTTTCTCCCGTCGCCGAGAGATGCTGCAATGAAAATTCACGATTTCTGTACAAATACGAAGTCAGTCAGTCACGACGCGAACTACTTTTAATAGTTCCGGCCGCCCCCAAGAGATGCTGCAATGAAAATTCACGATTTCTGTACAAAAACGAAGTCAGTCAGTCACGACGAACTGCTTCTAATAGTTGCGGCCGCCCCCGAGAGATGCTACAATGAAAATTCACGATTTCTGTAAAAATACAAAGTGCAGCTAGTCGCAGCGCGAACCGCTCGTATTAATTTCTCCCGTCGCCGAGAGACGCTGCAATGAAAATTAAAGCTTCCCTTACAAATACAAAGCGCAGCTAGTCGAGACGCGAACCGCCCGTACTAGTTCCGACCGCCGCCGAGAGATGCTGCGCTTTGTAACGGCAAAAACGATTAAATCCAAGAACAAGATTTTATCGCATGTTAATTATCTCCGTACAATTATGCAAAACAATATGTGATTTTAATTCTCCAACCTCCGCGCCTGTTATCACCTAATGAATGCGAAGAAACCGCAAGCGCTCGAAGTACCGGCGCGGACGTCAGTTCGCGAGAAAAATCGCGGAAAATCGATCGGAAAACCGCATTCTATTTCTGGTCGCATTGTCTGGAACTAATTAATTATGTAAATGTTTTGTGTTTTTTTTTTCGAATTTCGGATCGTATTGTGATTTGCGTACGCCACCGGTGAATCATGCGCTTCCGACGGATTAATTGTGAGTGAATGTGAGTGGAACATTTTTTTGATTTTTTGATTAATTTATTAAAAATGTGATTGTGAGTGAATGTGGGTGTAAAATTTTTTGATTTTTGTTATTGGTTGATTAAAAATATTATTGTGAGTGAATGTGAGTGTTCTCTTTTTATTGACTGCTTGATTAAAAATTTGTTTAGATGGTGATGATAAGTTTTGTAATATCATTTTTATGGAGTATTTTTCAGACGTCACTCTGATAAGATTCTGTTTCAATTTGTCTTTATTTTAAGCGGATAAGTGTAAGATCGTGGGTAAAGTATAGTGCATAATGGGAGTCGTGTTCGCGCGCGCGTTATTTCGTTTGTCATAAAAAAGTTTTTGAAAATTTGTTTTTAATAATAATAATAATAACCATTTATTTCTCATACGGGACGAACCCAAATAGAGTAAGATATGTTACAAGTACAACAATACAAATTTTTTTTAACATATATATCCTTTTTGAGGTCCCACATCACAATTTTCAGTTGATGAAATTTAGTTTATTATTTAATTCTCTGAAAACATCGGAAAAGAAAAAAGTGGCTTAATCAATTTAAGATATTTACTTGAAGATTATTTTAAGATATGTCGGGATCGTCCAGCTCCGGTGGTTTTTTTTTTGGAAACGCGCAAAAATCGAAAATCTGCGTTTGAAAAATCTCCCCCGGGGGTCGAGTTACAGTTTTATTTGCTGTACTCAAGAGAGTTTTGATTTAATTTACACCAAAACTAACGACATTTGCAAATATGCAAAAACAATATTCCAAGAAACTTAAAATTGCTTATACATTTCTTATCTAGTTTTAGTTAAAAAAAAAACAAAATTAAACCTGTTGTTTATTTTTATCCTATAAATAATTCCAGCTGTGATAACTCTTTGATTTATTTGTTTTAACGACTGAGGGAGTTTGATTTAAACTACGTTTTTATCATACAGATTATTATATTTAAAGATTTTATTTAATATACATATTTATTAATTTAATTGTTGCCATAATGTGTATTTAATATAAATGTTTTTTGTAATAAATCAAATCTTTATTCATAACTTAGCCACTATTTGTGGATGTACATGTCATTTTTTTTAAATTTATTACAAATGCAATATATAAGTTAAAAAAACGTCGCACATTATAAAATTACAATAATAATAAATAATAAAAATCCTAGCAGTAAAATTGTAAGGATAACCTTAAATAATATAATACATGTGATCGAATTTTTTTAATCATATAGTAGGCCATGAAATTGATATTTTAATCCAGTACTTCGCGTGGCTTGAGTTTTTCGAAATAATTTTAAATCTTCTAAAACTAAATTTTGTAAGACTGAATAGAATCACAGCCAAATATCTGCTTTAACTCATTATATCCCATGACACAATTTTTTTCAAAAGATTTTTTTCAAACTAAATTTGGTGAAATAGAATACAATCACTTCTAAATATCTGTTCTACCATCAATGCAAAAGAGTTTATGTCACTGATACATTCTATAAAGTACATAACATTGCCACTAGATGTCACTAAAGCCCATGATGTTTAAATTTAATTTAATTTTGTTCATGAAAATTATTTGTGAGACTTACAGGAACCGACACAAGCAAAATTTGTTATGTCTTCCTAGCACGATTGAAAAGCGAACGATATCTTATGACTGATATCTTATATATTGTTATGTTGGCCAAAAGTTATTAAAAGGCCAGGCGATAGCCAAATATGAAAAAAAAAGTTTTTAAGGAAATTATGAAAAAAATATTTGTTCTCTAAATACTGATATTTCCCTAACCGAAAAATGATCCGCTCGGGCTGGAAATCGAATCCACTCGACTCGCGATGCAGCAGGCAGATGCACGCATATTATCCACTACACCAAAATAATTGTATTACAATAAAACAAAATGTCACTATAACAACCATCCCATGGAATATATTCTCGTCAAAATTTTATAAATTTTATTTCAAAATTTAATATAATTCCAGACGATTTCGGATTAAATGTCCACACACATTTTTTTACAATTTTGTTAATAAACAATTAAACAAAATGTCACTATAACAATCAGCCCATCGAATATATTCTCGTCAAAATTTTATAAATTATATTTAAAAATTTAATATAATTACAGACGATTTCGGATAAAATGTCCACATACATTTTTTTTAAATTCTGTTAATAAACAATTAAACAAAATGTCCCTATAACAACCATCTCATGGAATATATTGTCATCAAAATTTTATAAATTTTATTTCAATATTTAATATAATTACAGACGATTTCGGATAAAATGTCCACATACATTTTTTTTACAATTTTGTTAATAAACAATTAAACAAAATGTCACTATAACAGCCATCCCATGGAATATATTGTCATCAAAATTTTATAAATTTTATTTCAATATTTAATATAATTACAGACGATTTCGGATAAAATGTAATATTATGGTCACGTTGCTCATTAGTCACTTAAGAAAATAAACTTTTTCTTGCGTGACTAATATCGTACATTCCACACTCGTATGATAAATAATTATTATTCGCAACCATATATGTAATGTTGATATTACTGACCTTTCAAAAGTTGGGAAGTGTCACATCACTAACCGCTATTACCCACCCTTCGTTTTCCTTGGGATGGAATTAAAATTTACAAACGCGTAATATGATAAAATAAGTGGTAGAAATAAAAAAATTGAATTATTGTAAACATTAACATATGAAATACGATATTCTCCACCTTCTACAATCTAAGAGCCTTAAATATTGTACATATATTTTTTGTTTCATAGCCAATTACGATTTAATTTTAGTTCCTTTAAAACTTGGTTTGGAGAAAAAAAATATTTTCGAAAGTGCATTCTAAAATATTTAGTGTTAACCAGGGGCGTAGAGCCCATGGATATGGGTGATGCATTTCATCAATTCAAAATTTAAAAGTCAATTCGATTTATATTTGTCGTTGTGAAATCTATTTATTTGGTTTATTTTCATCGCTTCAAAATTTAAAAGTCAATTCGATTTATATTAGTCGTTGTGAAATTTATTTATTTGGTATATTAATGTGGGAATAAAAAAAAGTGACCATCATCTTACTTTCTCCGACTTGATGGTATCATTTATATTTACGCTTTCATGGTTTATTTTCTATTTAAATCATATTTTAAATGTACATCGAACGTTTTGTACACTCGGATGAACCTGAAGTTTAAAACGTCAAAATTATGAAAGATGGAAAAATTTTACTTCAAATTCAAAAACTCAGTTTACTCAAAAACTAAAGAGATTTCGAAAAAAATGTATTCTTTATAAGTTGTTTATTTTGGCATTCATAAATTTCCTGTAACTATTATCGTTTCATAACTATAAACCAAAAATGAAAAAAAAAATTAATAATTTTTTTTCTCGAATAACAATGATTTTATGAAAAATATTTTCAAACCAAAGATTCATTTCTTAATTGCCTTCAATATTTGTTTAAATGTTTTTGTGATATTTTTCATATTTAAGAAAATATTGGCAAAAAACAAAAAACAGTTAAGGTAAACACCCACTTCTGGTGTAAGAAATTTTACCAAAAGCTTTTCAGTCCTTCGGATTATTAAATAAGACGTATGTTCAAAGTTTCGTATCAATTGCTCAATTAGTTTTTGAGATACAGCGCGCACACAAACAGACACAAAAATTTTTTCTCCAGAAATTGTTGAAATGGCATCTAGGGACCCCAAAACGGATATTTCCGTAAAAAAAAATTGAAGAAAAAATCACGATCACAATACTCTCTCGTACTTCGAAACGGAGAAAGTAAAAATTGTGTGTTGTTTTTTATATTATTTTATTTCTGTAGCGGTTTCGGTTCCGAAACGTTTTCTGCTGATGATGGTTCCACTAGAAACCGAATTTTTTTATTCCCACATTAATTCGATTTATTTTATAAATTAGCATCATAAATAATTGTTTTCAAAATCCAAAAAGGAGTTTCCGTATAAATAAATAAATAAATAAAAAGTAAATAAAGTTACATTATTTACGCCAAAATCATTTTGAAAAATTTGTGAAAAAGTAAAAAACAAGTGAAAAAAGTCCAAAACTTGACGATTATAAATATGTTTTGGTTTAAACAAAGCCCACTAAATCTGCGATAAACTTGTATTTTATCTACTTTAGCCACTTCAGATTTTATTTAAATATTTTATAAACGTGTAAATACGTTTTTCATTGATTAAGTTTTGTTTTCCTTACATTACGGAAATAATACTCAAAAACGTGAATTTTTAAAAATTCCACTAAAATTGCACAGAGAGAGAGAGAATACATTTATTGAGACACTTTTACAAATGACTTCAACAGCTAACTAAACAGAGGTCTTTCAGCCTAATACAATAACAAAAAATTGCACAACTTTTCAAAATTTGAAAAAATCATTCTCCCACGAGAAAATTAAAACAAAATTAAATTGCGAATAAAGTAAGTAATAAAAATATCTCTCGCGGTCTTAGTTGGCTACGAAATGCAATTATGGTAATCGTATTGTAACTGACTAAACCGCAAAAAATGTTTACTGTATTCACTTTATAATTTTGTTTTAGTTTATTCGTAGAATAATAACATTTTCAAATTCTGAAAAATTGTGCAATATTATATACAAGATCAGACAATTAATTAATACAAATACAAAATACAAAATGAACATTGATTTTAAAAATGTGTTTGTCTGTGTGGACTATCGACTATCCGTCTTTCTGCCCAGCTGTAATATTATATTTTAGTGAAATTTTTTAAAATGCTTTTTAAAAAAAAATTATAATCATGTTCTAGTTTTTTCTTTCGTGGGAGAATAATATTTTTAAATTCTGAAAAAAAAATCGTTAATAAAAACCAAATGTTAATATTGTTTGTTTGCTCGTGACCAACTATGATACATGTTTATTTCACCTACCACTTCAGAACTTAACATTCTTTTTTTTCGGAGAGAAATCATATTTACAGCGGATTCTGAAAAAAAAAATGTTTTACTTGCTTTATTTATTTTATAATTTTGTTTTAGTTTTCTCGTAGGAGAATATTATTTTGAAATGTTTTATTTGCTTTCTTCACTTAATAATTTTATTTTAGTTTTCTCGTAAGGGAATAATATTTTGAAATTTTGAATAAAATTTCGTTAATAAAAAAAACAAAATTTATCGATTGTAAATATTGTTTGTTTGCTCTTAATCAACTGTGATATGTTTTAAATTATTTTTATTATTATTTTTTCGGAGAGAAATAATATTCACCGACGCATTCTTGAAAAGAAAATACTGTTATAAAACTAAAACTGAATAATTGTAAATATAATTTGTTGTTTCATTGCTCTTTACGACTGTTTTTTCTTAATTTATTCATCTCACAATTTGTTTTGGTTTTCTCAAAGAAAAATTATGTTATAAAAGTGCGTTCTAAAAAAAATAACCAAATTGGTCACTTATAAATTTGACTATTTTTTTTTTGTAGCTAAGGCCACAATAAATGATTTTTTTTTTTACTTGTTTTATTCACTTTAGAATTTTGTTGTCGCTGTCTAAAGATTAAGACAGTTTTTACTTTCTTTATTCATCTCACAATTTTTTTTGTTTTCTTGAAGAAAAATTACAAAAGTGCGTTCTAAAAAAAAACAACAAAATTGGTCACTTATAAATTTGACTATTTTTTTTGTAGCTAAGGCCGCAATAAATGATTTTTCTTTTACTTGTTTTATTCACTTCAGAATTTTGTTCTCGCTGTCTAAAGTTTAAGACTGTTTTAGCTTACTTTATTCATCTCACATTTTTTTTTGTTTTCTTGAAGAAAAATTACAAAATTGCGTTCTAAAAAAACAACAAAATTGGTCGCTTATAAATTTGGGTATTTTTTTTTGTAGCTTAGACCGCAATTAATGATTTTTCTTTTACTTGTTTTATTCACTTTAGAATTTTGTTCTCGTTGTCTAAAGATTAAGACAGTTTTTACTTTCTTTATTCATCTCATAATTTTTTTTTGTTTTCTCGAAGAAAAATTTTGTAATAAAACCTTGTGTGCGTTCTAAAAACAATTAAGTGTGAAAAGCAAAATTAGTCGTTTGTAATTTTTTTTTATTTTCTCGAAGAAAAATTACAAAAGTGCGTTCTAAAAAGAATTAAGTGTGAAAATCAAAATTGGTCGTTTGTAAATTTGGCTATTTTTTTTTGTAGCTAAGGCGGTAATACATTTTTCTTTTATTTACTTTATTCATTTTAGAATTTTGCTGTAGTTTTCTCGTAGGACAATATTTTTAAATCCTGAAAAAACTTTCGGTTATAAAAAAATTACCGACTGTAAATAAACTTAAATCAACTTTACTTACTTTAATCACTTTAGAATTTTATGTTATTTTTTTATAGAGAGAAATAATAATTAAAGCCGCAATAAAAAAAAAAATTAATAAAAATAAATTATTGTTCATATTTTTTTAAATTTTATTTATTAACTGATTTTACTTACTTTATTCATCTCATAATTTTGTTCTTATTTTTTCGAAGAAAAATACCGATTGTGAATAAATGTAAATGTTTGTTGTCATTTAATGTCATTTAATGTCATTAAATGTCATTTTGCTCTGGTTTTCTCGTAGGAGAATATTTTTAAATCCTGAAAAAATTTTCGGTTAAAAAAAAATTACCGATTGCAAATAAACGTAATTCAACTGTGATACATTTTTACTTTACTTACTTTAATCACTTCAGAACTCTATGTTATTTTTTTCGGAGAGAAATAATAATTAAAAACAATTTTTAACAAAAATAAATTATTGTTAATATTTTTTTAAATTATATTTATTTACTGATTTTACTTACTTTATTCATCCCACAATTTTGTTCTGGTTTTCTCGAAGAAAAATTATATTTACAAAAGCGCGTTCTAAAACATTTAGTGTGAGAGAACAAAATTGTTTTTTTTTCGTAGCTGAGACAGCAATAAATGTTTTCGGCCGTTTCTAAACTTGGTAATTCTTTTATGTTAAAGGAAGAATAAAATTAGCCGATTGTAAACTTTGTTATTTTTATTTTCGTAGCCTACTAAGGCTGCAATAAATATTTTCGGCCCTTTCTAAATTTGGTAATTATTCTTTGTTAGAGGAAGAATAAAATTAGCCGATTGTAAACTTTGTCATTTTTCTTTTCGTAGCCTACTAAGGCTGCAATAAATGTTTTCGGCCGTTCCTAAATTTGGTAATTATTTTGTGTTAGTGAAAGAATAAAATTAGCCAATTGTAAATTTTGTCATTTTTCTTTTCGTAGCCTACTAAGGCTGCAATAAATATTTTCGGCCGTTCCTAAATTTGGTAATTATTTTGTGTTAGTGAAAGAATAAAATTAGCCGATTGTAAACTTTGTTATTTTTTTTTTCTCTTGGCTAACTAAAACCACAATAAATGATTTTGGCCGTTTCCAAATTTGGTATTTTTTTCGTAGCTAGTTTGCAATAAATGTCTTTTTTTTACTTACTTTGTTCGCTGCAGAATTTTCATTTATTTTTCTCGAACTGAAATAAAATTTATAAAAATGCTGTGTAAGCATAAAACCAAAATAAGCCGATTATAAATGTTTGATTTTTTTTTATAATAATGCAATTTGGTTTTACTTAGTTTTTTCGGAGCAAAAATTTCGCAGAAAAATAATATTTTTGCGTTAGTAGTAAAAGGTAAAAAAAAAATTATTCTATTGTGAATATTGTTTTTTTATAACTTATTAAGACCGTAATAACGTTGTTACCAAAATTATCCGATTATAAATATTTGATTTTTTTTTTATAATAATACAATTCGTTTTTTTTTAATTTTTTTTCGGTGAAGAACTTTGATTTTTCGCAGAAAAATAATATTATTGCGTTAGTAATGAAAAATAAAAATTATTCTATTGTGAATATTGTTTTTTTATAACTAATTAAAACAGTAATAAAATTGTTACCAAAATTATTCGATTATAAATTTTTGATTTTCTTATATAATGATACAATTTGTTTTTTTTTAAATTTTTTTCGATGAAAAACTTTGATTTTCTTCGCAGAAAAATAATATTATTGCGTTAGTAATAAAAAATCAAAATTATTCTATTGTGAATATTGTTTTTTTATAACTAATTAAGACCGCAATAACGTTGTTACCAAAATTATCCGATTATAATATTTGATTTTTTTTATAATACAATTTGTTTTTTTTTTAATTTTTTTCGATGAAGAACTTTGATTTTTTCGCAGAAAAATTATATTATTGCGTTAGTAATAAAAAAATAAAAATTATTCTATTGTGAATATTGTTTTTTTTTATAACTAATTAAAACCGTAATAACGTTGTTACCAAAATTATCCGATTATAAATATTTGATTTTTTATATAATGATACAATTTGGTTTTTTTATTTTAAGTTTTTTCAGTGAAGAAATTTGATTTTTTTGCAGAAAAATAATATTATTGTGTTAGTAATGAAAAATCAAAATTATTCCATTGTGAATATTGTTTTTTTTTATAACTAATTAAGACCGTAATAACGTTGTTCCCAAAATTATCCGATTATAAATATTTGATTTTTTTATATAATGATACAATTTGTTTTTTTTTTTTTTAATTTCAGTGAAGAACTTTGTTTTTTTCGCAAAAAATAATATTATTGCGTTAGTAATAAAAAATCAAAATTATTCTATTGTGAATATTGTTTTTTTATTACTAATTAAGACCGTAATAACGTTGTTCCCAAAATTATCCGATTATAATATTTGATTTTTTTTTATAATACAATTTGTTTTTTTTTAAATTTTTTCGATGAAGAACTTTGTTTTTTTTCGCAGAAAAATAATATTTTTGCGTTATAAAAAAAATCAAAATTATTCTATTGTAAATATTGTTTTCTTTATAACTAATTAAGACCGTAATAACGTTGTTCCCAAAATGATCCGATTATAAATATTTGATTTTTTTATATAATGATAAAATTTGCTTTTTTTAAAAAAAATTTCAGTGAAGAAATTTGATTTTTTCGCAGAAAAATAATATTATTGCGTTAGTAATGAAAAATCAAAATTATTCTATTGCAAATATTGTTTTCTTTTTAATAATAAGACCGTAATAACTTTTTTGCAATTTATACGAATTTTCATTTATTTTTATCGAATAAGATTAATGTGGTGTTTGTTAATTTTATTTTTCTAGCTAATAAATATTTTTGGCCGTTTCCAAATGTGGTAATTGTTTTCGTAGCTAGCTAGCAATAAATATTTTTTTTACTTACTTTGTTCACTTCAGAATTTGTATTTATTTTTCTCGAACGAAAATAATATTTATAAAAAATTTGACTTACGATAAAATCAAAATTAGCGTATTATAAATATTTGATTTTTTTACGATACAATTTGGTATTACTTACTTTTTTCGAAGCAGAAGTTTCTTCGAAGAAAAATAATATTTTTGCGTTAGTAAAAAATCAAAATTATTCCGTTGTAAATATAAATAACTAAGACCGTAATAACTTTGTTTTAGTTTTTTTTTGCAATTTATGCGTTGAATTTTCATTTATTTTTCTCGAGTAAAAAAAAAAAAATTTAAATATTTGATTTTTTTATAATGATATAATTTGGTTTTACTTACTTTTTTCGGTGCAGAACTTTGTTTTATTTATATCGAATGAAAATAATGTTGTGTTTTTATAAAACCAAAATTAGTCGATTATAAATATTTGATTTTTTTTATAATAATACAATTGGGTTTTACTTACTTTTTTCGGTCCAGGACTTCGTTTGATTTTTTCGGAGAAAAATAATATTTTTACGTAAAAGTAAAAAAATCAAAATTATTCTTGCGATTTATGCGCTAGTAACAAATTGGTACATACTATATTTTTTTATAATTAAGTTCGCAATACTTTTTGGTTTTACTTACTTTATTCACTTCGGAACTTTGCTTTAGTTTTCTTGGAGGAAAATATTATTTATAAAAAAATTTGTTGGTAAAAGGTCAAAATTTTCGTTTTCATAAATTTCATTTTTGGTTAAGTTTCAGTAAATAAAAAAAACATTTGTTAGTAAAAGATCAAAATTTTCGTTTCCATAAATTTCATTTTTGATTAAGTTTCAGTAAATAAATAAAAATTTGTTAGTAAAAGGTCAAAATTTTCGTTTTCATAAATTTCATTTTTGATTAAGTTCCAGTAAATAAAAAAAACATTTGTTAGTAAAAGATCAAAATTTTCGTTTTCATAAATTTCATTTTTGATTAAGTTTTAGTAAATAAAAAAAAATTGTTAGTAAAAGATCAAAATTTTCGTTTTCATAAATTTCATTTTTGATTAAGTTTCAGTAAATAAAAAAACATTTGTTAGTAAAAGATCAAAGTTTTCGTTTTCATGAATTTCATTTTTGATTAAGTTTTAGTAAATAAAAAAATTTTTAGTAAAAGTTCAAAATTTTCGTTTTCATAAATTTTATTTTTGATTAAAAAAAAATTGTTAGTAAAAGATCAAAATTTTCGTTTTTAGAAATTAAATTTTTGATTAAGTTTTAGTAAAAAAAAAAACGAATTTTATAAGCGTGTAAACGAGTTTCTCATTTATTAAGTACAAAAAATAGTAATCTTTATATAAAGATAATAAAAAAAAAGTGTCGAGTATTCGTTAAATAAATAAATAAGTTTGGAATCGGCTTAGGCTAAAAATAAATTACTTAACAACTAGGGGAATTATGTACATTATCACAGATCGCGTTTATCCACGTTTCGATTCGATTAATACTGATGATGGCACTTTTGGGGCGAGCGTTCGGGGGGTGGGCGCCGTGGGTTTAGCACTTTTTGTCCGAGGTGCACTTTTTCCGTCGCCGCTTCCGCCGGTCCTCGGGATTAGCTTTCCGTTTGTTATTGCGTTTGCGTAGGCTCTTGCGCAGCGCCACCAGGAGCTTGTTGTAGGTGATGCTGAGGGTGTTGTCGATGGCCATGGCTTCCGTGAGGCTGGCCAGCTTTCGGATGTTGGTCGGCTCCCTGACGTTGCTCTTCGTGTCGATGATGGAGCTGATGGGCTTCTTCTTGACGACGTCGAAGAGCTCGCACATTATGGAGACGGTCATGTCGCGCATCTTGGTGAGGGTGTGCTTGCGGGCGGTGTGGTTGAACTTGTTGTCGTCGGTTTTCAATTTTTGCGTGAGGGCCTTCTCCGTTTTCCGGCCGAGGATGTAGAAGTCGCGGTAGAACTTGAGGAGGCCCTTGGTGGTGGTGAGGTCGTTTTTCGTGGCGAAGATCTTCTTCATGTTGCCGGATTTGTAGAGGGCGGTGATGGTGGTGTTGATGGTCTTGTATTCCTGCAGCGCAAGTTTGACTTGGATGTTGAGGGAGCGCGCCTCCCTGACGGGGCGGCTGCGGTACTGGCAGGGGTTCCGCCAGTCCAGTTTGTTGATGTGCGCCGATCGACAGTGAGGGATGATCCCGCCGAAGAAAATTAACACGAACACTGTTTGGTGCAAGTCCATCGCGAAAATCCGCTCGTTGAAAAAAAAAATAACCAGAACGTCGTTTAGAAACCGCGCGTGAACATGCCTTGGTAATCTGGTAAACCAATACCAAACAGTCGTAGCACGTGCTGATGGTGCGAATGGTACTCAGGTGGTGATTTTGCGAGGCGCGGAAGGTACCGCGGTTGCGGACAGACTGCCAGTGTACAGCAACCGATTCCGTGCTGCTCCGAACCGATGCCACTAGACGTTTTTATGTTTCGGCTGTATCCGTGTATCTATACCTTACTTAGTTATTCACTTAGAAATTGGTAATTGACTCAAAATGGGGCAGTTCCCTCGCGGAAAACGACTTAAGCCGGCCGAGTCGTACTTGGTAATCACTGCATCGCGATTGTGTCTTACTTAGATATATATACATATTAATCGGCGTGTAAAAATCGCGGCGGCGGGGGAATTTACGTCACGCGTGAGTGTACTAAATGTTTGTCAATAAACAAATCCTCCACGAAAAGACATCTTCCTCTCAAATCGCATCACCATCACCCATCCGGCTGGCCTTATTAAATTAGACTGTCAAAAAAAAAAACAAAGTAAAGCAAACGTAGCCATGGGTCAGTTCGGGTGACGTCATCTCGGTCATTTGATTGAACCAACCGGCGTACCTCCTCTAATTCACACCTGCATCCATTGATGCCACACACACACACACACACACATACACACACTACTACGTTTCCCAGGACTCTCCGAAATTTTCCAAGAACCGAACACGACGAGGATGTTTATCGTTCGCCGGTGCGTAACCGTCGTGTTTCGAAGCCGTCACGCGTTTGATGATCGAGAAAACAAAACGCTCTTTTCGATCATCATCATCATCTCTAAAAATACGTACGAAGAAACAATGGTCCGCTTGAGACAATATCGACAGGACACTGCCGTTTCGGCCCGGGCCGCCTCTTCCTTTTAAGGATCACGAGTTTTCGGGAATTCCGCTGAACCATCGCCGACGGCCGGAACTGGAAATAAGTCACCGGCGGGGTGGGTGGAGAGAGGAAAACGGAAACGGCTCGTTTGCACCCCCGCGTTAGCGAAAACCACCCCCGAATAGTTGTCCGTGTTAAACCCACGCGTCGGCGAAGGCAGGCGTCGGAAAGAAATTTATTTTCGCATCGTACGAAAATAATACTGAAATAGCAGCCCTTAATTAATTTTAGGAAAAATAGTAATAGAAGTAAGATTGTTTAAAAAAAAAAACTACACCCATATTATTGGTGTTAATCCCAGACCTGCTAGAAATAATTATACAAAAATACTGCTGGATATTTTTTTTTGGCGTCGAATACGGGATCATCTGCCACTACCGTTTTGTTAGACTATTTCTTATTGCTATATAAACTCCTGCAAGATATTCGATTGGTTTTAAGAAAAAATTTAATAGAAAAAGCTTTTTTTTTTTAATTTAATAAACGGCATCCGAATATTTTTTTTGTTGATCCCAGACCTACTAGAAAGAATTGAATAAAAATTCTGCAGGATATTTTTTTTTTGGCGTCGACTACGGGAACATCTGCCACTACCGTTTTTTTAGACTATTTCTTATTGCTACATAAACTCCTGCAAGATATTCGATTGGTTTTAAGAAAAAATTTAATAGAAAAAGCTTTTTTTTTTAAATTTAAAAAACGGCATCCGAATATTTTTTTTGTTGATCCCAGACCTACTAGAAAGAATTGAATAAAAATTCTGCAGGATATTTTTTTTTGGCGTCGAATACGGGATCATCTGCCACTACCGTTTTGTTAGACTATTTCTTATTGCTATATAAACTCCTGCAGGATATTCAATTGGTTTTAAGAAAAAATTTAATAGAAAAAAGCTTTTTTTAAAAAATTTAAAAAACGGCATCCGAATATTTTTTTTGTTGATCCCAGACCTACTAGAAAGAATTGAATAAAAATTCTGCAGGATATTTTTTTTCCGTCGACTACAGGATCATCTGCCACTACCATTTTGTTAGGTTACTCCTTATTTCTATATAAACTCCTGCAGGATATTCAATTGGTTTTAAGAAAAATTTTAATAGAAAAAAGCTTTTTTTAAAAAATGTAAAAAACGGCATCCGAATATTTTTTTTTGTTGATCCCAGACCTACTACAAAGAATTGAATAAAAATTCTGCAGGATATTTTTTTGCCGTCGACTACAGGATCATCTGCCACTACCATTTTGTAAGGTTACTCCTTATTTCTATATAAACTCCTGCAGGATATTCAATTGATTTTAGGAAAAATTGTAATAGAAATAATCTTAAAAAAAAAACGGCACCCGAATATTTTTTTGTATTGATTAATTAATTAATGAATCCAAGACCTACCAAAAAAAATTTCTGCAGGATATTAATGCCCTTAATTAATTTTAGGAAAAATAGTAATAGAAATAAGATTGTTTAAAAAAAAAACTACACCCATATTATTGGTGTTAATCCCAGACCTGCTAGAAATAATTATACAAAAATACTGCAGGATATTTTTTTTTGGCGTCGACTACGGGATCATCTGCCACTACCGTTTTGTTACGTTATTTCTTATTTCTATATAAACTCCTGCAGGATTTTCAATTGACTTTAGGAAACATTTTAATAGAAATGAGCGTTTTTTAAAAACCTGAATATTTTTTGTGTTGATCCCAGACCTGCCAGAAAGAGTTGTACAAAAATTCTGCAGGATATTTTTGTTTGGCGTCGACTACGAAATCATCTGCCATTACCATTTTGTTAGGCTATTCCTTATTGCTATATAAACTCCTGCAGGACATTCAATTGATTTTAAGAAAAATTGTAATAGAAAAAAGCTTCTTTAAAAAATTTAAAAAACGGCACCCGAATTTTTTTTGTTGATCCCAGACCTGCCAGAAAGAATTGAATAAAAATTCTGCAGGATATTTTTTTTGCCGTCGACTACGGGATCATCTGCCACTACCAATTTGTTAGGTAATTTTTTTTTATATAAACTCCTGAAGGATATTTAATTGATTTTAGGAAAAATTATAACAGAAATAAACTTAAAAAACGGCTCCCGAACATTTTTTTGTGTTGGTCCTGCCAAAAATAATTGTAAAAAAATTATGCAGGATATTTTTGTACAAATTGTCATCGTAATAAAGTTTGAGAAATTGTCTTCAGAATAGAAAAAATATAAAAAATTGTCGTCGTAATAACCAAAGTTTGAAGTAGTTTGAAAAATCGCCATTTTGATAATGCGCCTTAAAAAACTAGGTTTTTGTTACCTATTTTGAAACCATAAATAAGAAAATCTACGCATCTGAAAATAAAATCGTTTTCGATTAAAGTTTTCTCTTAAATTTGATGTATACTATAAATTAATCCGGGCTTTCTTCGTAACGAAGTACGGGAAAGTATTGTCAACGTAAAAATTTATTTCATATATTTTTTTAAGGTAAAAATCCGTTTCGATGTCACTAGAAGCGATTTTTGGATTACAAAATGTGTCTTTTGAAATCAGAAAATCTACTCATCCGAATATAAAAACGTTTTGGATGCTTTCCCTTAAATTAAAATGAATACTATAAATTAATCCGGGCAGATTTTTTACTTTCTCCGTTATGGTGCGGGAAAGTATAGTGATTGTGAAAATATTTTCAAACTAATTATTTTTTATGAAAACATCCGTTTTGAGATTCCTAAAAGCGATTTCAACCATTTTTGAATTTTTTTTGTCCGTGTTTTAGTTTGTCTTGTGTATCTTAAAAACTTCAAATATTGAAATTGAACATAAGCCTTATTTGACAATCCGAAGAACTGAACAGCTTTAGTTAAAATTTCTTACACCGAAAGTGAGTATTTTAACCATTTTTTTTTTATTTTCTTCGGATATTTTTTTGTAATACGAAAAATATTACAAAAAAATTTAAACAAATATTGAATATAATAAAGAAATGAAATCTTTAGTGTGAATATATTATTTCAGAAAATAAATGTAAAAAAATTAATTGAATTTTTTTTTTGTAATTCTTGGTGTATAATTAAATTTTTTACACCGGAAGTAAGTTTTTAGTTTAACCGTGTTTTTTTCCTGCCGATAGTTTTTTGAATACAAAAATATTACAAAAAAATTTAAACAAATATTGAAGATAGTTTTTTTTAATACAAAAATATTACAAAAGAATTTAAACAAATATTGAAGATAATAAAGAAATTAAATCTTTAGTGTGAAAATATTATTTCATAAAATAAATTTAAAAACATTAATTTAACTTGTTTGTAATTTTTGGTAAATAATTATATTTCTTACAACGGAAGTGAGTTTTTAGTTTAACCGTGTTTTCTTTTCTGCCGATAGTTTATTTTTAATACAAAAATATTACAAAAAAATTTAAACAAATATTGAACATAATAAAGAAATGAAATCTTTAGTGTGAAAATATTATTTCAGAAAATAAATTTAAAAAAAATTAATTGAACTTTTTTGTAATTCTTGGTGTATTTAATTTTTTTACACCGGAAGTGAGTTTTTAGTTTAACCATGTTTTCTTTTCTGACGATAGTTTTTTTTAATACAAAAATATTACAAAAAAAATTAAACAAACATTGAAGATAATAAAGAAATGAAATCTTTAGTGTGAAAATATTATTTCATAAAATAAATTCAAAAAGAATTAATTGAACTTTTTTGTAATTTTTGGTGAATAATTAAATTTGTTACACCGGAAGTGAGGTTTTGGTTTAACCGTGTTTTCGTTTCTGCCGATAGTTTTTTTAACACAAAAATATTACAAAAAAATTTAAACAAATATTAAAGATACTAAAGAAATGAAATCTTTAGTGTGAAAATATTATTTCAGAAAATAAATTTAAAAAAAATTAATTAAACTTTTTTGTAATTCTTGGTGTATAATTAAATTTTTTACACCGGAAGTGAGTTTTTAGTTTAACCGTGTTTTCTTGTCTGCCGATAATTTTTTTAACACAAAAAAATTACAAAAAAAATTTAAACAAATATTGAAGTTAATAAAGAAATGAAATCTTTAGTGTGAAAATATTATTTCAGAAAATAAATTTAAAAAAAATTCATTGAACTTTTTTGTAATTCTTGGTGTGTAATTAAATTTTTTACACCGGAAGTGAGTTTTTGGTTTAACCCTGTTTTCTTTTCTGCCGATAGTTTTTTAATACAAAAATATTTAAAAAAATTTAAACAAACATTGAAGATAATAAAGAAATAAAATCTTTAGTTTGAAAATATTATTTCATAAAATAAATTTAAAAAAAATTAATTGAACTTTTAGTAATTCTTGGTGTATAATTAAATTTTTTTCACCGGAAGTGAGTTTTTAGTTTAACCGTGTTTTCTTTTCTGCCGATAGTTTTTTTTAATACAAAAATATTACAAAAACAAATAATGTGGAAAAAATTCACATCTTTTCTTGAAAATATATATACAAAATATTTATTTACAGAAAGTACAAAGTAGAGAAGAATAATAATACTTTTAGACTTTTATATTCCTATTTCTGCTAAACGGCTATCGACCCGCAGTTGAAATTTTTTTTTCATAAAATTATTTTTTTTAATAAATTGAAATTTTTTGTAATGTTTGGTCTATAATTATGAAATGATAATAGTTACTTCATTTTTTTTAATAATAATGATTTAAAATCTATAACAATTGTTCATATATTTTTTAGAACCATCGTAAAGTAGGCAACCAGCTTGAGTGATTATCTCGAAATTTTGTAAAGGGATGCATTTAGGTTTTTATTGAATTATGATTTTGAATAAATTTAGAAAGTTTTAATTCTGTAGCAATTGTTTTTTATATTTTTTCGAACCATCAGAAATGAGCAACTTAAGCACGACCATTATTGAGTGATTATCTCGAAACCTAGTGAAGGGGTGTATTAAGATTTTGATTGAATTATGAAGTAGAATCTATTTTGAGTAAATCTGGAAAGTTCTAATTCCGTAGCAATTGGTTTTATATTTTTTCGAACTATGAGAAATTGAGCAACTTGAGAATGACTATAAGCTATTTTCTTGAGTGATTATCTCGAAACCTAGTGAAGGGGTGTTTTCAGGTTTTGATTGAATTATGAAGTCAAATCTATTTTGAGTAAATTTGGAAAGTTTCAATTCTGTAGCAATTGTTTTTATATTTTTTCGAACCATGAGAAATTGAGCAACTTGAGCACGATCATTCTTGAGTGATTATCTCGAAATCCTGTAAAGGAATGCTATGATCTTTCGAATGTTTTAGAGTATGTCAAAAATACTCTTTCTGTGAACGAATTCAGAAGCTTTGAAGAAAATTCCGCGGGCGATATTTTTTTTATTTAATTTTTTTCCATCGCGGGATGCCAATTTTGCTTCCTCTAGTTTGAGTTTCATGTGCTAACACTTCGTTTTTAACCAGAATATTTGATTTATTTTTAAAATACATTATTTCCGGAAAATTTTGGAAATGAAAAATGAAAAAGGCCGGCCCACTAGCCGCGTGCGTTAGCGCGCCAGAACTAATGCGGAGGGTCCTGGGTTCGAATCCCGGCGAGGGCATGGATGTTTGTGGATGTCTATTTTCATTTAATATGAATCAAATATTATAAAAAATCGGTTGTGGCTGAATGACCTACGATGTCTAAGCCAATGTCCCATATCATCCATAATTCCCCAACCAAAATTTCCGTCAATCATCCTTCCTTTTTTATTAAAAAAAAAAAAAAAAATGAAAAATTTTTGTAACCGCGAGCTTCAAATTTCATTTACTCTAATTCGAATTTTAAATGGTGCTATTTTATTTTTAGCTGTGATGTATCGATTGTTTCGTTGTTTGACCAAAAAATACGATCTGTGAGTGCTTTAAGAAGTTTTGAAATTAAATCCCCAGGCGGTAATTGTTGTTGTTTTTTGTTGTATGACAATAAAACGAGTTGTTAATGGATTCAGAAGTTTTGAAGCTAATTCCGCAGGCGATAGTTGTTTTAGAATTTTCTAGCTTTACCGGTTTTTGAGTCAAAATATTCAAAAATTTCAAATATCTCAATAACCAAAAATGATTAATTTCTTATTATTGGGCGCCAAAATGCGCAACTTGGCCAGAATTTAATCGAAACTCTATCTCTGAAAATAACCGAGGTCCCCGTACATTCTGGCAAAATACGAACTCCGTGTTATTAGTTTGTCATCTCAAAGTTACTAAATTTTTAATTTTAAATTGTAATTTGAAACTTTTGTATTTTTATATTTTATATTCTAATTAATACTTAAATGTACAGGGTAAATCCCGTTAAATATATTATTATTATTATTATTACCCTGTATAATAAATTATGACATTTTTGCGTACCAGTATTTTAATTTTTACATGATTACATGATCTGCTGTAAAGTACCCGATTTTGATATCGTTCAAAGCTTGAACCCGCGTTATCTGAAGTGTATCAAAATGATGCACCTTGATAATTCATTTTGTAATGTACAATTGCGGTCAAAAAAGGACATATTTGTAATTTGGTGCAATTTTTTTTTCTTCTAAAATTTGTTAGTGTAATTTGGCCTTCAATGTCTTATCATTATTATTAAATGTCTATGACTAAATTTGTAGAGAGTAAAAAAGGTAAGAAAAACAAATATGAAAGCAATCATACATGAATTTTTGTTTTGTATATTTTCTGAAAAAAAAATGCTAATATTTTTAGAAAAAAAAATCATTTGTTATAAACAATAACACCAACGATATAAGTAATAAGTAATTTGATTGTAAATCAAGTTCTATATTAGCAATGAAAAATTACCATACATACCAATTACGATTTTATGATTTACGATTTTTAAATTGACTCCTGCGCTAATTTCGCTCGTCGCGGAAAAGTCATGTCAAATTAATGAGAAAAACCTCCCACCTCGTAACAGTTTAGAGTTTACGAGCTCTTCCTCCGCACCTAAAATTATTTTTAGCGTTGCATTTTTGCAATTGAAATGTCAGTATATGCCAAAGTGACGTTTTAAACATTCGCAGTTACGTACCAACCACAATAAACATCCTCCTATTCGGTTCTTAGAAAATTTCGGCGAGTCATCTGCAAATGTGTTCAATACCCGATATTAATATCGGCGTTGCTGGTAATCCCAAAAACTGATCATCACTTGTATGATTCCAAAAAATGATTACCATGTTACTTTAGAAAATTTATTTTACCAAAGAGTAAAGAGGTGATGCAATGCATCGTCCAGTACTAGACTGGCAGGTGAGGTATTTCAGTGCGGTGTTCCCAGAAGGAGAATTTGGAGTCAATTGTAATTCCCATACAATAGAGGTGGGTTTAATTGGACTTTCATAATTACAAGTGATGAAATATATTTTCTCAGTACTTCAGATTTGGTTTGGGTTAATGAGCACCAGGACTGGATTTTCAAAAATTCTCTTGCAAATGCCATAATGCGAAACTAGTCGAGATTTAAAAAAAAAACGAGTCCTCAAAGACTTTATTTATTATTTATTTTATTATAAATCAGTGGGGACAGAATAACTAAAAATTAATAAATATAATGAGTAAACAATTAACGCAAAGCTTCATTGAATTGACTGAAGCTTTCTACAAAAAATAAATGTGGGCCAGTTATGAACAATTATTAAAAAATAAATAAATTGATATAAATTACTCTAAAAGAAACATAAAAATTAAATTAAATTAAAAATATTTGATTATATAACAATATACACTCGGCGTCAAAAAAAAGCGCCACTCGAAAAATCGCGAAAAAACTCGATTTTTCAAACCGTCGTAACTTGGTTCAATTTGGTCAAAAATCGATGAATCTTTCAATTTGCGAAAGATTCAAGTTTTATCTTTAAGAATGTGTAGTTGATTTTGACCCCAAGTCCAACCCACTTCCCGTAACAACGCGATGGAAAAAATGTTTTTTATGTAAAAAATTGTCAAACTTTGACAAGCTGTACCGTGCGCAAAAAAAATCGGCAGGAAATTTCACCACAATGGCAGAAAAATTTAATCAATTTCCTTCAAATACCATAAAAATTCGAGTGGTTTTGATGATTTGGAGCAAATTTATGAATTTTTGAAAAAAAAAGACATTTTTTTCCATCGCGTTGTTACGGGGCTGGGTTGGACTTGGGGTCAAAATCAACTACACATTCTTAAAAATAAAACTTGAATCTTTCCCAAACTGAAAGATTAATCGATTTTCGACCAAATTGAACCAAGTTACTACGGTTTGAAAAATCGAGTTTTTTTTTTGCGATTTTTCGAGTGGCGCTTTTTTTGACGCAGAGTATTCATTACATTATCAGTATAAAAATTAATATAAATTACTCTAAAATCCATAAATAATACCATAAATAGTGTTAAACATCAAAATAAAATAAAATAAAATTTAAAAATATTTGATTATAAATAAAACAATGTAAATAATTTCACCTGCAAATAAATAATGTGCATTATGTTTTGATGAAATATTTCATATCCGGTCTCAATTTTCTCAAATAACAGTACACCTATGTTATTATTTACTGTAGATATTTGGAATAGTTATCGTTAACATACCAAGCATGCTAGTTTAATGAAACACTGGTTTTTCCTAGAATAAAGTACTTACTTCTATTAACATATAATTAATGATATTTAATATTATTACATATTATTTTTACGATGATGATAATAATAAATTTAAAATCAAATTACTTCCAGAATAAAATGTCTTTATTTACAAACAGTTTTCGATTCACTTGATGAATACATTGTCTATATTTCGATTCTGGTTATCAATAAGTTTGATTATATTTCACGAGAATCAATGATGTTGACATTGATTTGAGTCACGTAAAAAACGTCCTACGATAATTATTAATCGCAAATAATATTCAAAGCTTTATCGTATCATCAACGGTGCTGGTGCTATGTAAATTAAATTTATAAATTATGTCCGACTTATAAAACCCAAAAATTTGCGTTTGTTAATTCTTAACTAATGTATTATGTGTAACGAAGATACATTGATGGTATACATAAACTGCTGTAATAATGATGAAAATTTTCCTTTATGGAACTGTAGATAGACAAAACTGTAGCTATTGGGGATCACAGAATCCACGTTGGATTGGCAGGTATAGTCAGAAATAGAATTTTGGGCTCGTTTTTTATGAACTAGAGTGACGCAAGGTATTTGCTATATTTACAGCACTGATAGCTTTATACCCAACCAGACATAACTGTTAGTAGACTTTGGTAACAACAAGATGGAGCACCTCATAACAGACTTTAGTATCAACAGGACCGAGCACCTTCCCATTACGTTCTTCCTGCGCACACAATTTATTTAATTTATTTACGGAAAATCACCTTTCCACAAAATAATGTAATAATCTTTTACATATAAAAATATAAACATATAAATAGGTAAATGAAAAAGTAAATATTAACCCAAGTGGCATGTAGTAATATAAGAAACATAAACAAGGAACAGTAATCTCAGTGTTACTGAATTCGATAACCTTTCCATAACGGATGACGTGGAGCGATCGAGCGGCCATCCCGCTCGACAGATCTTACACCCCTTGAGTTTTTCTTACGGATTCATTTAAAAACCAAAGTTTATTTTTAAGATTCACAGGAATACGCAATATCGGTCCTGAAATAATTGGCAGAGTACAAAATGAATTAATTTGGAGACTAAGACATTGTAAAACAAGTAATGGGAAGAGTTTGAACATCTCATAAGTTAATGTTGTATTTTGTTGTTTTAAAATAATCATTTTTTCCATCTAAAACTTCATTTGACTTTTTCTAGAAAATTTCTTCATGCAATATAAGAAATTTCTTATACAATACCAAAGAAAGTGTCTTTCATTTTAGCGAACATAAACTAGAAGATGCCATTAAAAAAATGCGCTCTCGTTGACCACCGTATATAGTTCTAAAGTATTTCAAAAGCTAGCAAATTTAAAATACTCTTTGACCACTTCAAGCGTTTTTGGCAAATATATTGCAAGATATTTCAGGTGTTTCAGACTTTATATTAACTGACAAATACATATTAATATGGTGATTAAAGCATGAGTAATTGTAAAACATTCATGCACAAGAATTATAAAATATTACTCAATAATAAATTTGTAAAAAATAATAATTTCTGATGTAAAATTATGGGTAAAACCAATCTTACCATTCAACCATTACATAAATGTATGCAATTAATTACATACTATTATAAAATATTGTGAAATAATTAGTAAGGATTATTGTATTTTATCTCTCGAAATTAAAGGAACCCAAAATTGTTTGGTTTTCAAAAGAAATAATTTGCTATCTTGATGTAAAACACACAGTGGCAGCAACGTAAAGAAAAAAAAGCGGAACTGAAAAATTCACATTTAGTTGAATTATGAATTACCATGGATTATCATGCAACGGTTGCTACTATTCTCATAAAAAAATAGTTATTTAGTATCAGAAAACATAAAATAACATTTGTTAGACGACTTTGGGGGTGAAATTTCATTGGGAATTTATCTTTCGAGTTACATAAAAACGGCTTTCGTCGGTAAGCAAAATTCAACTCCATTATCAATATTATAATCAGGGGCGGCTCGTCATGTAGAGCCAAGGAGCCATGGCACTACCTCTAGTTTTGATCTTAGCAAGAATGTTCAATTAAATAGTATTTTACATATCAAAAATACAATATTTCTGGATGGATTTGAGAAGTTTGAAGCTAATTCTGGCAATTACTATTTTTTTAGAATTTTTTAAATCAGAAAATGCAAATTATATTTTTCTAAAAATCAAGTTTCGAGTGCTGATATTTTGTTTCCAGTGGGGGTATATCGATTATTTTTCTGTATGTTAAAAATACTGTATTTCTGGATGGATTTGAGAAGTTTGAAGCTAATTTTGGCAATCACTATTTTTTTTTAGAATTATTTAAATCACAAAATGCAAATTATATTTTTCTAAACATCAAGTTTCGGGTGCTGACATTTTGTTTCCAGTAACCATAAAACAAGAATAAGAAACATAGAGGGAGGAAGGCTGGCAACTAAAATGCTGCAAACGAATTTAATGTAATCACATTAGAAAATTACTGAATCATGATGACGGTTACGACCGTTACTATGTAGTAATTCTCAATTAAACTCAATTGAAAAATTATAAACGTATCAACCCATCAACACTTGGTTATTGTTTGAAATTTTTAATTATGTAAACGTTTGTATTTTTTCACATCATCTCTAAAATGATTAATAATGTTGTCATTTTCCTGTCAGAATTTATTAGAGTTGAATGGCACGTGTAGCAAATTATTCACACCGTATTGTCACAAAATTGAATGACAGATAATAATTATTATACAAGATAACAATTTGAGCATTAATGAGCAGAAATGACCAAACATCCCATCGAACTACACAGGTTATGGCAGAGGATAATAATAATTATAGAAGATAACAATTTGAGCATAAAAAATTGAATAATATAATTATTATACAAGATTTGAGCATGAATGAGCAGAAGTGACCAATGATAAAATCGAACCACACAGGTTAAGGCAGAGGATAATAATTATTATAGAAGATAACAATTTGAGCATAAATAAATTGTACAATTAGAAATGTCCAATGATGTCAGGATTATAATTATTATTATAAAAGATAACTATTTTAAGCATAAATAAATTGTATAATTATAAATGACCAATGACGCACCCATTGACTGCAGATTATTCCATGTGCTCGTAATTATGAAAATAATGAACAATATTATTACAAGACGTCCGATCATAACACTATTTACGTAGATTTTTTCAATTCATAAAATTACGTGAGCAATTCATTCACATAAATAAAGTAATAACAATGTTTTTTTAATTACAAACTTACTGTAAGTTTAATAATAGCACGTTGAAGTTGCTGAAACTCTAGTCACGGAAATAATAAATTTTCAAAAGTTATACAAAGGAATAGTGTTTTATTTATTCTTTATTTTCTGTTTGTGGATTATGTTTATTCGGTCCTCCAAATTTGTTTCTGGCCGTCGCCATCAGAGTTGATTTCCAAATAATAACCTTGAAACCCGAGAATGCCAATTTTGGAGCGACATAAAAATCGAAAATGTATTGATTTTTCAAAATGTAAAAGCTATGCAGACGTATACATTTCACAAAATTGATCAAAAATGATCAGGCTTTCATATATCAAAAAAAAATAAGCCTATTCATCTCGTAATTTTTCAAATAATCACCGGCAAACCCAAAAATGGCAATTTTCAGCACTACAAAAATCGAAAATGCATTGATTTTTCAAAAAGTAAAACAAATACAAACGTATAAATTTAACAAAATTGATCAAAAATGATTAGACTTTAATATTTAAGAAAAAAATAAGGACATTTATATCGTAATTTTCGAAATAATCACTATCAAACCAAAAAAATGGCAATTTTCAGCACTACAAAAATCGAAAATGCATCGATTTTTCAAAAAGTAAAACAAATACAATCGTATAAATTTAACGAGATTGATCAAAAATGATTAGACTTTCGTATTTCAGAAAAAATAAGCCTATTCATCTCGTAATTTTTCAAATAATCACCAGCAAACCCAAAAATGGCAATTTTTTGCACTACAAAAATCGAAAATGCATTGATTTTTTTTTTTTATGTAAAACAAATACAAACGTATAAATTTAACAAAATTGATCAAAAATGATTAGACTTTCATATTTCAGAAAAAAATAAGGACATTTATATCGTAATTTTTCAAATAATCACTATCAAACCAAAAAATGGCAATTTTCAGCATTACAAAAATCGAAAATGCATTGATTTTTCAAAATGTAAAACAAATACAAACGTATACATTTAACAAAATTGATCAAAAATGATTAGACTTTCATATTTCAGAAAAAAATAAGGACATTTGTATCGTAATTTTCCAAATAATCAGTATCAAACCAAAAAAATGGCAATTTTCAGCACTACATAAATCGAAAATGCATTGATTTTTCAAAATTTAAAACAAATACAAACGTATAAATTTAACAAAATTGATCAAAAATGATTAGACTTTCATATTTCAGAAAAAAATTAGGACATTTATATCGTAAATTTCCAAATACTCACTATCAAACCAAAAAAATGGCGATTTTCAGCACTACAAAAATCGAAAATGCATTGATTTTTCAAAATGTTAAACAAATACAAACGTATAAATTTAACAAAATTTATTAAAAATTTCAGAAAAAAATAAGGACATTTATATCATAATTTTCCAAATAATCACTATCAAACCAAAAAATGGCAATTTTCAACACTACAAAAATCGAAAATGCATTGATTTTTCAAAATGTAAAACATATACAAACGTATAAATTTAACAAAATTGATCAAAAATGATTAGACTTTCATATTTAAGAAAAAAATAAGGACATTTATATCGTAATTTTCCAAATAATCACTATCAAACCAAAAAATGACAATTTTCAGCACTACAAAAATCGAAAATGCATTGATTTTTCAAAACGTAAAACAAATACAAACGTATAAATTTAACAAAATTGATCAAAAATGATTAGACTTTCATATTTCAGAAAAAAATAAGGACATTTATATCGTAATTTTTCAAACAATCACCAGCAAACCAAAAAATGGCAATTTTCAGCACCACAAAAATCGAAAATGCATTGATTTTTCAAAATTTAAAACAAATACAAACGTATAAATTTAACAAAATTGATCAAAAATTATCAGACTTTCATATTTCAGAAAAACATAAGGACATTTATATCGTAATTTTCCAAATAATCAGTATCAAACCAAAAAAATGGCAATTTTCAGCATTACATAAATCTAAATCGAAAATGCATTGATTTTTCAAAATTTAAAACAAATACAAACGTATAAATTTAACAAAATTGATCAAAAATGATCAGACTTTCATATTTCAGAAAAAAATAGTGACGTTTATATTATAATTTTCCACATAATCACTATCAAACTAAAAAATTGCTATTTTCAGCATTACAAAAATCGAAAATGCATTGATTTTTCAAAATGTAAAACAAACACAAACGTATAAATTTAACAAAATTGATCAAAAATAATTAGACTTTCATATTTCAGAAAAAAATAAGGACATTTATATCGTAATTTTCCAAATAATCACTATCAAACCAAAAAATGGTAATTTTCAACACTACAAAAATCGAAAATGCATTGATTTTTCAAAATGTAAAACAAATACAAACGTATAAATTTAACAAAATTGATCGACAATGATCAGACTTTCATATTTCAGAAAAAAAATAAGGACGTTTATATTGTAATTTTCCACATAATCACTATCAAACTAAAAAATGGCAATTTTCAGCATTACAAAAATCGAAAATGCATTGATTTTTCAAAATGTAAAACAAATAAAAACGTATAAATTTAACAGAATTGATCAAAAATGATTAGACTTTCATATTTCAGAAAAAATTAGGACATTTATTTCGTAATTTTCCAAATAATCACTATCAAACCAAAAAATGGCAATTTTCAGCACTACAAAAATCGAAAATGCATTGATTTTTCAAAACGTAAAACAAATACAAACGTATAAATTTAACAAAATTGATCAAAAATGATCAGACTTTCATATTTCAGAAAAAAATAGGGACGTTTATATTATAATTTTCCACATAATCACTATCAAACTAAAAAATGGCTATTTTCAGCATTACAAAAATCGAAAATGCATTGATTTTTCAAAATGTAAAACAAACACAAACGTATAAATTTAACAAAATTGATCAAAAATAATTAGACTTTCATATTTCAGAAAAAAATAAGGACATTTATATCGTAATTTTCCAAATAATCACTATCAAACCAAAAAATGGCAATTTTCAGCACTACAAAAACGAAAATGCTTTGATTTTTCAAAATGTAAAATAAATGCAAACGTATAAATTTAACAAAATTGATCAAAAATGATTAGACTTTCATATTTCAGAAAAAAATAAGGACATTTATACCGTAATTTTTCAAATAATCACCATCAAACCAAAAAAATGGTAATTTTCAGCACCACAAAAATCGAAAATGTATTGATTTTTCAAAAAGTAAAACAAATACAAACGTATAAATTTAACAAAATTTATCAAAAATTTCAGAAAAAAATAAGGACATTTATATCATAATTTTCCAAGTAATCACTATCAAACCAAAAAATGGCAATTTTCAGCACTACAAAAATCGAAAATGCATTGATTTTTCAAAATGTAAAACAAATACAAACGTATAAATTTAACAAAATTGATCAAAAATGATTAGACTTTCATATTTCAGAAAAAAATTAGGACATTTATATCGTAAATTTCCAAATAATCACTATCAAACCAAAAAATGGCGATTTTCAGCACCACAAAAATCGAAAATGCATTGATTTTTTTTAAATTCAAAATAAATGCAGACGTTTAAATTTTACAAAATTGATCAGAAAAGATTAGACTTTCATATTTTAGAAAAAAATAAGGACATTTAAATCGTAATTTTCCAAATAATCACTATCAAACCAAAAAATGGCAATTTTCAGCACTACAAAAATCGAAAATGCATTGATTTTTTTTAAATTTAAAATAAATTCAGACGTTTAAATTTCACAAAATTGATCAGAAAAGATTAAGCATTTTCCATCACATTGCTCAACACTTCTGGCGATCGATTTACCACTTTTTCGGTGTTTTTTTTTAAGAACTGTAAAGTCTACGGTGTAGTCGCATAGACGCGTGACCTCAAAAAACACCAAAAAAAGAAGTGTGAAACGGTCAAATCGAGCGCTTTTTCGGTGTTTTTTTTTAGGATCTGTAAAGTCTACGGTTAGTTCGAATAGACGTGTGACTTCAAAGAAAGTCAAATCGGCCGATATTGCGCGCAAATCGTCAAAACGAGAAATATTACAGGACCTGGAAAAACTGCGCGCGGAATATCCATTGTCGTTCGCGCTGCGTGTACGGTTGCGCTTTCCTGCTGGAGACACATATTCTCGAAGCCCAATTCGTCAATTTGCAGCAGCAGGAACTCTTTTATCACGCTCACCAGTGTTGCCGAAAAAATATAGGTCAATCACACCTCCAGCGTAAATGACAGATTTATTTATCGCAGAATAGCTGTGTGTGCGGTTGCACCGTCTTGCTGGAACCATATATCCTCTAAGCCCAATTCTTTAATCTGCGGCAGCAGGAACCCTCTTTTCATGGTCCTCTAGCGCTCGCCATTCACAGTCACAGTGTTCGACAAAATAAAGGCCAATCATACCTCTAGTGTAAATGACATATTTATTTCTCGTAGAATAGCCGTTGTAGGTCACGCTGTGTTTGCAGTTGCACCGTCCTGCTGGACCCACATATTCTCAAAACCCAATTCGACATTTTGCGGCAGCAGGAACTTTGTCATCACGGCCCTGTAGTTGCCGAAAAAAAGTAGTCCAATCACACTTCCAGCGTAAATAATAGATTTATTTAACACAGAATATCCATTGTCGGTCGCGCTGTGTGTGCAGTTGCACCATCCTGCTGGAACCACACATTCTCAAAACCCAATTCGTTAATTTGCGGCAGCAAGAACTTTGTTATCACGGCCCTGTAGTTGTCGAAAAAATGTAGTTTTGTCACGTAAACATTTCCAAAATGTACAAAATTCGAGATTCCAACGCTTCCACGTGTAACCTTAAAGATCCAGTAATGAAAGCGAACGTTACGTTCTCGATTGAAGATTAAACAAACATCAATCTCCACGCAAATAGTGTTGTGATCGGACGCGTAATAACAATGTAAGTTAATTTGTATAATTACGCGTTACATTCAACCGTTAATTGGCGCAAACGTTGGGGAATTACAATCGTGTGGTGTTTATTCGTTAGTTAGCCGCTAATTTCCGAGCGTGATTGATGGTGTGCACGAGAAACGAACTTTTGGACGATTGAATTTCAAATTTTATCGATTGCGTCCAGCTGATGGATTATTAATTGAATAACCGCAATAAGCGATAATGGTGTAATCCTTTGGAGCGCTGTAGGTCCGGATGTTGAGCCTCCGATAGATCTAGAAAGTAATTGGTATTAAAAAAAAGCCAGGAGGACATGTGTGTGTGTGTGTATCAGATCAAATCGAAGACACTGTATGCAATGAAGAAGAAAAAGAGGAATGACATTGAATAATGAAGTGATAATGAAGTGGGTGGGTGCGCATTCCAGATACGTTGGACGATTAGTGGAACGTACGAGAACAGGGCTGCAGACACCCCCGAAGATACCGCGATACCGGCTACTTAGTCTTCTTAGTCTTCGCACTAATGAGATCGCCCTGGCTCGGTCCTCTCTTCGCTCTTCACTCTGCGTGTCCACTTCTCTACTTCATTAAGGCCTAATATGACATGATTGTCCTTTCATACATATGTAACGCCCAATTATATATTCTCGTGGCCATTATTTCAATTTACCGTACACGCAACACTCACTTGAAAAATACTAATTATCTCATAAATGCCACAGATATCCACCGGAAAAATGAAATAAAAATCCAGATCCTTACCAGCGATCGCGGTGCCCGCATTTTCACGACTCGGACCGATCTTTAATTAAATTGATATCAAGGGCGCTTTCTTACAGTTTCGTAATTATTTATTTTAGGAACTGGAAGTAAATTAAATTACAAATGGAACTCGAATGTACACGGAATTTTACAAAAAGGAAAATGCATATTTCTATACAAAACGAAGGTGATTGGTACATTGGTAATATGGCCAATACTCAATACCCAAAAACAAACAAAAAAACTGTTTTTAACTTTTAAGAAAAAAAATGCAATTTGAATGTTTAACCTGTTTGTATGTACAAAATGTGCCCAATAACAAAAAAAAAATTTTTTTTTAAATGTTAAGAAATTGAATTTTTTACTTCTACGCAATGCTCAAGGAATATTTTGTTATTGTAAACGTTTATTAAATTTACTTACTTAGTCTTATGTGGGTTTTCATGTTCAATAAATCCTTAATTGTCATAAGAACTATTTACGACTAACGAGCTGCATCTCGTGGTTGGAGTTACTGACCTACATGGAGTATAAAACTTGCATAGTCTACAATCAGCTACGTTTCACCAACGTAACGTCTGTTGTAACGTGATTATGTAGAGACTGCCTGAGATAATCGAAAAACGCTGCTAATTTCATAATTTTGACGTTTTCGTGGTTCAAATTTGGCGCATCCTTTTTTGTGGCAGTTGTTTTCACGGCAAATCGTAAATGTGTTGTTCTTCTATGGATCTTAAACTTCTAAACCAAATTCCTTTACTGGTTATTTTTCTACAATTTTTCAAACCGTAGAACGCAATTTTCGTTTTCACAGTTCAAATTTGGCGCGTCGCTGTTTTGTTTCCACTGAGGATATGGCAGTTGTTTTCACGGGAAATCGTAAACGTGTTGTTTTTTAATGGATCTTGAACTTTTAAACCAAATTCCTTCACTGGTTATTTTTCTACAATTTTTTAAACCGTAGAATGCAATTTTCGTTTTCACAGTTCAAATTTGGCGCGTCGCTGTCTTGTTTCTACTAAGGATATGGTACTTGTTTTCACAGGAAATCATAAATATGTTATTTTTCTATGGATCTTGAACTTTTAAACCAAATTCCTTTACTAATTATTTTTCCACAATTTTTCAAACCGCAGAACGCAATTTTCGTTTTCACAGTTCAAATTTGACGCGCCGCTGTTTTGTTTCCACTAAGGATGTGGAAGTTGTTTTCACGGCAAATCGTAAACGTGTTGTTTTTCTATGGATCTTCAACTTTTACACCAAATTCCTTTGCTGATTATTTTTCTACAATTTTTCAAACCGTGAAATGCAATTTTCGTTTTTACAGTTCAAATTTGGCGCGTCGCTGTTTTGTTTCTACTAAGGATATGGCAGTTGTTTTCACGGGAAATCATAAATATGTTGTTTTTCTATGGATCTTGAACTTTTAAACCAAATTCCTTTACTGATTATTTTTCTACAATTTTTTAAACCGTAAAATGCAATTTTCGCTTCCACAGTTCAAATTTGGCGCGTCGCTGTCTTGTTTCCACTTAGAATGTGGCAATTATTTTAACAGCAAATCGTAAACGTGTTGTTTTTTTAAGGATCTTGAAGTTTTACACCAAATTCCTTTACTGGTTATTTTTCTACAATTTTTCAAACAGTAGAATGCAATTTTCGTTTTTACAGTTCAAATTTGGCGCGTCGCTGTCTTGTTTTCACTAAGGATGTGGCATTTTTTTTCACGGAAAATCATAAACGTGTTGTTCTTCTATGGATCTTGAACTTTTAAACCAAATTCCTTTACTGGTTATTTTTCTACAATTTTTTAAACCGTAGAATGCAATTTTCGTTTTTACAGTTCAAATTTCGCGCGTCGCTGTCTTGTTTCCACAAAGGATGTGGCAGTTATTTTCACGGCAAATCGTAAATGTGTTGTTCTTCTATGGATCTTAAATTTTTAGACCAAATTCCTTTACTGATTATTTTTCAACAATTTTTCAAACAATAGAATGCAATTTTCGTTTTCACAGTTCAAATTTAGCGCATCGCTGCCTTGTATCCACTAAGGATGTGGCAATTGTTTTCATGGGAAATCGTAAATGTGTTATTTTTCTATGGATCTTGAACTTTTAAGCCAAATTCCTTTACTGGTTATTTTTCCACAATTTTTTAAACCGTAGAATGCAATTTTCGTTTTCACAGTTCAAATTTGGCACGTCGCTGTCTTGTTTCTACTAAGGATATGGCACTTGTTTTCACGGGAAATCATAAATATGTTGTTTTTCTATGGATCTTGAACTTTTAAACCAAATTCCTTTACTAATTATTTTTCCACAATTTTTCAAACCGCAGAACGCAATTTTCGTTTTCACAGTTCAAATTTGACGCGCCGCTGTTTTGTTTCCACTAAGGATGTGGAAGTTGTTTTCACGGCAAATCGTAAACGTGTTGTTTTTCTATGGATCTTCAACTTTTACACCAAATTCCTTTGCTGATTATTTTTCTACAATTTTTCAAACCGTACAAATAAATACTTATAAGAATAAATTGCTTAAAATGTTTAATATATTCACAAGACATCTACCTTTCATGTTGATTAAAATTTTTAAAAATGTGTCAATTTTTCCGCGAGTTATGAATTTTTTTAAATTATCTTTTTAATTTGTCGAACACTTCAATAAAAAAATCGAAAAAAAAAAAATACTTATAAGAATAAATTGCTCAAAATATTTAATATATTCACAAGACATCTACCTTTCATATTGATTAAAATTTTTGAAAATGTGTCAAATTTTTCGTGAGGTATAAATTTTTGAAAATTATTTTTTTTAATTTATAGAACACTTCAATAAAAAAATCGAAAAAAAAATAAATACTGATAAGAATAAATTGCTCAAAATGTTTAATATATTCACAAGACATCTACCTTTCATATTGATTAAAATTTTTGAAAATGTGTCTATTTTTCCGTGAGTTATGAATTTTTTTTAATTAACTTTTCAATTTGTCGAACACTTCAATTAAAAAAAAATAAAAATACTTATAAGAATAAATCGCTCAAAATGTTTAATATATTCACAAAACATCCACCTTTCATGTTGATTAAAATTTTTGAAAATGTGTCAATTTTTCCGTGAGTTATGAATTTTTGAAAATTATTTTTTTAATTTGTCGAACACTTCCATAGAAAAAATAAATGCTTATAAGAATAAATTGCTCAAAATGTTGAATATATTCACAGGACATCTACCTTTCATATTGATTACAATTTTTGAAAATGTGTCAATTTTTCCGTGAGATGAATTTTTGAAAATTATTTTTTTATTTGTCGAACACTTTAATAAAAAAAAATCGAAAAAAAAATAAAAACTTATAAGAATAAATTGCTCAAAATATTTAATATATTCACAAGACATCTACCTTTCATATTGACTGTAACTTTTTGAAAATGTGTCAATTTTTCCGTGAGTTATGAATTTTTGAAAATTATTTTTCTTAATTTGTCGAACAACTCAATAAAAAAAATGCTTATAAGAATAAATTGCTCAAAATGTTTATTATATTCACAAGACATCTACCTTTCATATTGATTACAATTTTTGAAAATGTGTCAATTTTTCCGTGAGTTATGAATTTTTAAAAATTATTATTTTAATTTGTCGAACACTTCAATAAAATAAATCGAAAAAAAAATACATTTATGAATAAATTGCTCAAAATGTTTAATATATTCACAAGACGTCCACTTTTCAAATTGATTAAAATTTTTGAAAATGTGTCAATTTTTCTGTGAGTTATGAATTTTTGAAAATTATTTCTTTTAATTTGTCGAACACTTCAATAAAAAAAAATCGAAAAAATAAATAAATACTTATTAAATCAAATTGCTCAAAATGTTTAATATGTTCACAAAACATCTACCTTTCATGTTGATTAAAATTTTTGAAAATGTGTTAATTTTTCCGTGAGTTATGAATTTTTGAAAATTATTTTTTTAATTTGTCGAACACTTCAATAAAAATAATAGAAAAAAAATAAATACTCATATGAATAAATTGATCAAAATGTTGAGTATATTCACAAGACACACAACCTTTAACGTTGATTAAATTTTTTGAAAGTTTGTTTATTTTTTCGTGAGATGAATTTTTGAAAATTAATTTTTCAATTTGTCGAACACCAATAAAAAAAAATCGAAAAAAAAATACTCATAAGAATAAATCACTTAAAATGTTTAATATATTCAAAAGACATCTACCTTTCATGTTGATTACAATTTTTGAAAATTTGTCAATTTTTCCGTGAGATATGAATTTTTGAAAATTATTTTTTTAATTTGTCGAACACTTCAATAAAGAAAAATCGAAAAAAAATAAAAACTTTTAAGAATAAATCGCTTAAAATGTTTAATATATTCACAAGACATCTACCTTTCATGTTGATTAAAAATTTTGAAAATGTGTCAATTTTTCCGTAAGTTATGAATTTTTGAAAATTATTTTTTTAATTTGTCGAACACTACAATAAAAAAAATCGAAAAAAAATAATACTTATAAGAATAAATTGCTTAAAATGTTTAATATATTCACAAGACATCTACCTTTCATGCTGATTAAATTTTTTGAAAATGTGTCAATTTTTCCGTGAGTTATGAATTTTTGAAAATTAATTTTTAAATTTGTCGAACACTTCAATAAAAAAAAATCGAAAAAAAAATTAATAATCATAAGAATAAATTGCTCAAAATGTTTAGTATATTCACAAGACATCTACCTTTCATGCTGATTAAAATTTTTGAAAATGTGTCAATTTTTGTGTGAGTTATGAATTTTTGAAAATATTTTTTTAATTTGTCGAACACTTCAATAAAAAAAAATCGAAACAAAATAAATACGTATGAAAATAAATTGCTCAAAATGTTTAATATTTTTACAAGACATCTACCTTTCATATTGATTACAATTTTTAAAAATGTGTCAATTTTTCCGTGAGTTATGAATTTTTGAAAATTATTTTTTTACTTCATGCACTTTTTTTTCAAACACCCATAACTTGGTGCCAAATCGTCGTAGGAACCTCTTTCTTCGAGTCCTTCATAGGGAATTGATCAGATTTGAATGCTTTTATGGCGGATCGAGTCGACAAAATTTTTCCAACTCCATAGACATCGTCAAAGTTGGAAATGATTTCCTGAAATTTTTTTTTTTTTACAGGGGTGCTAGAGAGTGGCGGAAGGGGTCACGCTTAAGTTCGCATACATGAATTTAAAGAAGACACTTCAAAGTTTTTCGCCCTTAAAGATTCATCAAAATCGATTGAAAATACGCCGAGTTATGGCGGTTTGAAAATGATCAAAATTTCAGGAATTTCAAGTGTTTAATTTTTTTTTCCTCCAGTGTATAAGAATTATCAAGAAAGGAATATAATTTAAATACCTCCACAAAACAAGTAATAATCGAATTATCTCGCATTTGAGAACGATGAATCAACCCTTTTTATTGCAACCTTACGAAAGTCTTATCTTCTCACTGATTTGAGGATGATTAAGAAAATAAACAAAAGTTTTTTTTTGTTGTACGTTTATAGAGTGAAGCATTCAAATATTTGTCTAGATTATGCGATACGAAGGCGTATCAATTTTATATTGTGTGATGGTGTTTGTTCATGATGAATGTGTATTTGAGAAATTAATCGTGAATCATCAATGTTAATTTGTAATTGAGAATTTGGAAATTAATAGCAAGAAAAATTGTGAGATAATTACAAACACGCGGTTGTGGCAGATGACCAAGCAGCCAACGTTAATTTTCATAATTAATTAATAAAAAAAATATTATCTGTATTTTCTCAAATAATAATACTGAAAGAGTTATATTCCTTAAAATAAGATACAACGGGATCTAAACTTTTAGAAAGTTGAAAAATAAGGGCCACCTAAAAGGGGTCCCCAAAATATACTTTTTTGATAGGGGTCCGCGATTGTAAATAGTTTGGGAATCGATTTTTAATTTTTCTTATGTCTCATTTTAAATTCAAATTCAGCAATATTTTGATCAAAATTCGATATTTATCCACAATTTGAAATACGGTTCTCGTATCGATGGAAACGTTTGTGGTTTTACTTAACGCCGTGCATAATTCGGATTCTGGGTAAACGCGTTTACTTCAAGATTTATGCGGTCTCAAGTCTATAATTTTTTTTCCCTCAAATGCTGCTCAGGTTGCTGACGAGAGTACTGAAAGCCTGGAATTCCCAACCGAAGTGTCCGCAAGATGTTCAAATGGTTAATTTATTATTACAAACAACGATATCTTTAAAATAAACGAGCAAGTAACAATGTTGGAAAATTTATTTCAAAAATTCTCTCGTAAATGCGAAAATAATCAAAAATTTTAAACATTCATAGTCTTGCTAGTATTAGTATCGTGTTAGCCACAAAATTTTGTTTCAGAGTTGGCTGTGAGATAAATGAGGTATGTCACATATTATTTCGTCATGAGACTAGAATTAGATTTAAAAAAATGAATTAATCTCAGACATGACTGCTATGTTTCTCTCTCTCAGGCATGGCCAACTCTGAAACAAAATTCTGTGGCTTAATTAATTCGTCTGCTTATTTAAACAACCAAGCCTTTCATATATTCAGGCTATATGTCGCTTTATTAAATTTATTTAAAAGATCGTTTACACAGCCGAAAATATAATACCAGTGTTATGTCAATTTAAGCCAGAGGTTTATTTATTACCACCTTTGTGAAATTCACTGTTAGTTATCTTTAGGTTTCGGTAAAACTTTTTCTTTGCACGCACTTTTCTGCTTAAATAACGAGAGTTCAAGCATGTCTTCGATTTTTTTTTCTAATACAATTATGAAACGATTCATCAATCATCGCAACAAATCGAACATTATTAAATATAGATATCAATGCATAATTTCTGGGAAGAACATCCGACGGAGGATGATTTTGTAGAATTATTTTTTGAGAAACAATGATTAATTATGCATGTTGCGTTCGTGGTTAGAATGATTGCTTATTCATAACGATCGAATTTGCATGAAAAGAATTTTCCAAAAAGAGCTTCGCTTATTTTAATTGTTGCTTGCGTTGGCCATACGCATAAGCAGAAAGTCTAGAAACAAGCATAAATTTAAATTTTCATTTATGCATGCTGCAAATTCTTTTTCGTACATAAAGTTCGTTGTATCGAAAATTCATTGCTACGATAATTTATCAACTGTAAAATTTGTTTAGGGCGAATTGTTCTCAGCCATCTTAAAGTTTATTTATGTTGAATCGACTGTCGCAGCTGAAAACAAAAAGTTATGAAAAAATAAAGTTTTTGGGATTTTTTTCAGCTTGCTGACTTAAACGGAAAACTTTTAAAATTACAGCACCAGCACAATTATTTGTTTTTTTCTTAGAATTAAGGTATGAGAAAAAGAAAGAATTAAACGCGAAGATACAATTTTTATTGATGACTCGCAAACTAAAATTTGATCAAAATTGATAACGTCTGTGAAAACTATTGTATTTTTGAAATTGACAGTTATATTAAGAACTGAATTAATGGATGGATTTGAGAAGTTTGAAGCTAATTTTAGCAATCATTATTTTTTTAGAATTTTTTAAATCACAAAATGCAAATTATATTTTTATAAAAATCAACTTTCGAGTGCTGATATTTTGTTTCCAGCGGGGGTATATCGATTATTTTCCAGTATGTTAAAAATACTATATTTCTCGATGGATTTGAGAAGTTTTAAGCTAATTCTGGCAATCACTATTTTTTTAGAATTATTTAAATCACAAGATGCAAATTATATTTTTATAAAAATCAAGTTTAGAGGGCTGACATTTTGTTTCCAGTGGGGGTACGTCGATAATTTTCTAGTATGTTAAAAATACTATATTTCTGGATGCATTTGAGAAGTTTAAAGCTAATTGTGGCAATCACTATTTTTTTAGAATTTTTTAAATCACAAGATGCAAATTTCGTTTTTTTCAAAAATCAAGTTTCAACTGCTGACATTTTGTTTCCAGTGGGGGTTTATCGATTATTTTCCAGTATGTTAAAAATACAATATTTCTGGATGGATTTGAGAAGCTTGAAGCTAATTCTGGCAATCACTATTTTTTTAGAATTTTTTTAATCACAAGATGCAAATTATATTTTTCTAAAAATCAAGTTTCGAGTGCTGACATTTTGTTTCCAGTGGAGGTACGTCGATCATTTTCTAGTATGTTAAAAATACTATATTTCTGGGTACATTTGAGAAATTTGAAGCTAATACTGGTAGTCACTATTTTTTTAGAATTTTTTAAATCAGAAGATGCAAATTTCGTTTTTCCAAAAATCAAGTTTCGAGAGTTGACATTTTGTTTCCAGTGGGTGTACGTCGATCATTTTCCAGTATGTTAAAAATGCAATATTTCTGGATGCATTTGGGAAATTTGAAGCTAATACTGGTAGTCACTATTATTTTAGAATTTTTTTAAATTACAAGATGTAAATTTCGTTTTTCTAAAAATCAAGTTTCGAGTGTTGCTATTTTGTTTCCAGTGGGGGTACGTCGATCATTTTCCAGTATGTTAAAAATACAATATTTCTGGATGCATTTGGGAAATTTGAAGCTAATTCTGGCAATCACTATTTTTTTAGAATTATTTAAATCACAAAATGCAAATTATATTTTTCTAAAAATCAAGTTTCGAGTGCTGACATTTTGTTTCCAGTGGGGACACGTCGATCATTTTCTAGCATGTCAAAAATACAATATTTCTGGATGAATTTGGGAGATTTAAAGCTAATTCTGGTAGTCAATATTTTTTTAGAATTTTTTAAATCACAAGATGCAAATTTCGTTTTTCTAAAAATCAAGTTTCGAGTGCTGGCATTTTGTTTCCAGTGGGGGTACGTCGATCATTTTCCAGTATGTTAAAAACACAATATTTCTGGATGCATTTGGGAAATTTGAAGCTAATTCTGGTAGTCAATATTTTTTTAGAATTCTTTAAATCACAAGATGCAAATTTCATTTTTCTAAAAATCAAGTTTCAACTGCTAAAATTTTGTTTCCAGTGGGGATATATCGATTATTTTCCAGAATGTTAAAAATACCATGTTTCTGGATGTCTTTGAGAAGTTTTGAAGCTAATTCTGGAAATCACTATTTTTTTAGAATTTTTTAAATCACAAGATGCAAATTTCGTTTTTCTAAAAATCAAGTTTCGAGTGCTGGCATTTTTTTTCCAGTGGGGGTACGTCGATCATTTTCCAGTATGTTAAAAATACAATATTTCTGGATGGGTTTGAGAAGTTTGAAGCTAATTCTTGCAATCACTATTTTTTTAGAATTATTTAAATCACAAAATGCAAATTATATTTTTCTAGAAATCAAGTTTCGAGAGTTGACATTTTGTTTCCAGTGGGGGTACGTCGATCATTTTCCACTATGTTAAAAATACAATATTTCTGGATGCAATTGGGAGATTTGAAGCTAATACTGGTAGTCACTATTTTTCTAGAATTTATTAAATCACAAGATGCAAATTTCGTTTTTTCACAAATCAAGTTTCGCGTGTTGACATTTTGTTTCCATTAAAATGTCCCACGAGCCGCCACTGATCATCATACAATTAGAACAGGTTAGAACATAAATATACACGAATATTTACAGTAAAAATCTCGAGAGAGAATTAACGGATGTTTGCTTGTTATTATTTTATCAATTAATATTTGCTTGCGAGATAACAGCTTCCCAGCCCGGTATTATCGTGGGAGTAGCGAGTGAAGTGAACTTTCGTCCGATTATAATCAGCACGTGTAATTCACCCAAGTTATCAATGGGATGGAACCGTTTTCATTGATCAAAATAATTTCAAGTGCACGGGGATCCCTCATATTTGCTCTCCTGATAATTATCGAAATCGATTAAAGTGGGTAAACATTGATAAGGCATCGTGTACGTGGATGTTGGGTATAAAATTTTAGAAAATTGGGAATTTATAAGTAGGGGATTACCCGGCTTGTGATTTACCATGAGGATTTTGTTCATCTGGCTTTAAATAAGGATTTGCTTAATAAAGCGCTTTCAAAATGTTTTTTTTCTTATTATTCTACAATGTATGTTTTACTATTAGATGATTTTGTGTGATTCTGAAATCATTATGATTAATTAATTTCTCACTTAACCCGTGGTGAAACATAATTATATAATTTGATTAATTAAAACACTTGGTTTTGTTTCACTGCTTTTATTTGTCTCTCCAAAGACAAATAAAAGCATCAAATTACTGAAATCATTAATTTTGAATATTCGAATTTTTTGTCGTTATTACATTCGCTATAACTTTGAAAATTTATTTTTGCGGTGATTAAAGTTTTGGCAACTTTAACGTACCATTATCGAATTTTTACCCTTTTCACCTCTGAATGTAAAATTTGTCTATTCTTGAAAAACCTCTACAAGGCTGCTTTTTAGCGGGACAGCACAGTGGTAAAAATTTTCGCGTGAAGACATTTCTGACTCATTAGTGAGAAAAAATTTCCTGAAAAAAGCCGCCTGTAAAAGATCGCCCCGGAAAAACTCCATCGAAAAAGTCCTTCAAAAAATTCATCAGGCGGCTAATAGTTTTACCAACAGCAGCCTTTGGGAAGATCAAGCAGCCATGATTGTTAAAAGAGTAGTTAAGCGGACTCACTATAATCAACGGCGTAGCGCAGCGGAGCCATGTAGGAATATTTGGAACCAAAAATAGGAATAAATAAAAATACATTTATTGTGAATGTGAAATTTTTTTATTTATAAGAATTTTCAGCGCTATTAAAATGTAGAATTATTTTTACGTTATAAACCATTTGACTATTTTCAACATTAACAACATTGAAAAATGTGTTAACCACACGTAATTACCATGTAAATATCGGCATAAAACTACGTGTAATTATTTTGTGATCAATGATTGAAAACAAAAACAAAACCGAGTAGCAACCGGAGATGTTTGTAATCGTGTGATTTATCAATTGGGGAAATTCCCGACAAACTCATTTCCGCCACAACAATGGGCAGGTGAAGTGGAACGGTGTTAATAATATTGGCTTATATTAGATATAAAAATACCTTGAGATATTTATAGAACGCATAGAGGTGCATGTAATCATTAAATTTTTCAAATGTGAGTCATTGTTATCTAAGCCTAGGAGCCGACAGCCAGCGTTCGCCCGATAAAATTGTTTGGTTAGTGGATAGTATAAATCTCATTAAAAAAAAATGCTTTTCGTAATCGTGGGATTAGCGTTTTTGTAAGTCTAGCAGTTGGCCTAGGTCTGGCGTTAACGAGTTATTGGAGTTACCAGTAGTACACAGCGTAATCTTCAGAAGTAACATGATTTTTTTTTACTTAGGCATGAGCCATTCAGTCACGACAGGGTTTGCCTTTAAAATTTTTCTAATCGCGAGATGCAAATTTCGCATCCTTCAAATCAAGTTTCGAGTAATGTCGTTTTGTTTCTAGCTGTGGCATGGCAATTATTTTGTAATATGTCAAAGATACTTCATTTTTGAATGAATTTGGAAAGTTTGATGATAATTCCTCGCATGTAAATTTTTTTAGAATTTTTCGAATCTCGAGATGCAAATTTCCTTCAAATCAAGTTTCGAGTAATGTCATTTTGTTTCTAGCTGTGGCATGGCAATTATTTTGTAATATGTCAAAGATACTTCGTTTTTGAATGAATTTGGAAAGTTTGATGATAATTCCTCGCATGTAAATTTTTTTAGAATTTTTCGAAACGCGAGATGTAAATTTCGCATCCTTCAAATCAAGTTTCGAGTAATGTCATTTTGTTTTTAGCTGTGGCATGGCATATATTTTGTAATATGTCAAAGATTCTTCATTTTTGAATGAATTTGGAAAGTTTGATGATAATTCCTCGCATGTAAATTTTTTTAGAATTTTTTGAATCTCGAGATGCAAATTTCGCATCCTTCAAATCAAGTTTCGAGTAATGTAATTTTGTCTCCAGCTGTGGCATGGCAATTATTTTGTAATATGTCAAAGATACTTCATTTTTAAACGAATTTGGAAAGTTTGATGATAATTCCTCGCATGTAATTTTTTTTAGAATTTTTCGAATCTCGAGATGCAAATTTCGCATCCTTCAAATCAAGTTTCGAGTAATGTCATTTTGTTTTTAGCTGTGGCATGGCATATATTTTGTAATATGTCAAAGATTCTTTATTTTTGAATGAATTTGGAAAGTTTGATGATAATTCCTCGCATGTAATTTTTTTTAGAATTTTTCGAATCTCGAGATGCAAATTTCGCATCCTTCAAATCAAGTTTCGTGTAATGTCATTTTGTTTCTAGCTGTGGCATGGCAATTATTTTGTAATATGTCGAAGATACTTAATTTTTGAACGAATTTGGAAAGTTTGATGATAATTCCTCGCATGTAAATTTTTTTGGAATTTTTCGAACCTCAAGATGCAAATTTGGCATCCTTCAAATCAAGTTTCGAGTAATGTCATTTTGTTTCTAACGGTGGCATGGCAATTATTTTGTAATATGTCAAAGATACTTAATTTTTGAACGAATTTGGAAAGTTTGATGATAATTCCTCGCATGTAAATTTTTTTAGAATTTTTCGAATCTCGAGATGCAAATTTCGCATCCTTCAAATCAAGTTTCGAGTAATGTCATTTTGTTTTTAGCTGTGGCATGGCAATTATTTTGTAATATGTCAAAGATACTTCATTTTTGAATGAATTTGGAAAGTTTGATGATAATTCCTCGCATGTAAATTTTTTTAGAATTTTTCGAATCTCGAGATGTAAATTTCGCATCCTTCAAATCAAGTTTCGAGTAATGTCATTTTGTTTCTAGCGATAGCATGGCAATTATTTTATAATATGTCAAAGATCCTTCGTTTTTGAATAAATTTGGAAAGTTTGATGATAATTCCTCGCATGTAAATTTTTTTAGAATTTTTCTAATCGCGAGATGTAAATTTCGCATCCTTCAAATCAAGTTTCGAGGAATGTCATTTTGTTTCAAGCTGTGGCGTGCCAATTATTTTGTAATATGTCAAAGATACTTCATTTTTGAATGAATTTGAAAAGTTTGATGATAATTCCTAGCGTGTAATTTTTTTTAGAATTTTTCGAATCTCGAGATGCAAATTTCGCTTCCTTCAAATAAAGTTTCGAGTAATGTCATTTTGTTTCTAGCTGTGAGATGGCAATTGTTTTGTAATATGTTAAAGATACTTCATTTTTGAATGGATTTGGAAAGTTTGATAATAATTCCTCGCATGTAAATTTTTTTAGAATTTTTCGAAACGCGAGATGCAAATTTCGCATCCTTCAAATCAAGTTTTGAGTAATGTCAATTTTTTTCTAGCTGTGGCATGGCAATTATTTTGTAATATGTCAAAGATACTTCATTTTTGAATTAATTTGGAAAGTTTGATGATAATTCCTCGCATGTAAATTTTTTTAGAATTTTTCGAATCTGGAGATGTAAATTTCGCATCCTTCAAATCAAGTTTCGAGTAATGTCATTTTGTTTGTCGCTGTGGCATGGCAATTATTTTGTAATATGTCAAAGATACTTCATTTCTGAATGAATTTGGAAAGTTTGATGATAATTCCTCGCATGTAAAATTTTTTAGAATTTTTCGAATCTCGAGGTGCAAATTTCGCATCCTTCAAATCAAGTTTCGAGTAATGTCATTTTGTTTCTAGCGATAGCATGGCAATTATTTTGTAATATGTCAAAGATACTTCATTTTTGAATAAATTTGGAAAGTTTGATGATAATTCCTTGCGTGTAAATTTTTTTCGAATTTTTTTAATCTCGAGATGCAAATTTCGCATCCTTCAAATCAAGTTTCGAGGAATGTCATTTTGTTTCAAGCTGTGGCGTGCCAATTATTTTGTAATATGTCAAAGATACTTCATTTTTGAATGAATTTGAAAAGTTTGATGATAATTCCTAGCGTGTAATTTTTTTTAGAATTTTTCGAATCTCGAGATGCAAATTTCGCTTCCTTCAAATAAAGTTTCGAGTAATGTCATTTTGTTTCTAGCTGTGAGATGGCAATTGTTTTGTAATATGTTAAAGATACTTCATTTTTGAATGGATTTGGAAAGTTTGATGATAATTCCTCGCATGTAAATTTTTTTAGAATTTTTCGAAACGCGAGATGCAAATTTCGCATCCTTCAAATCAAGTTTTGAGTAATGTCAATTTTTTTCTAGCTGTGGCATGGCAATTATTTTGTAATATGTCAAAGATACTTAATTTTTGAACGAATTTGGAAAGTTTGATGATAATTACTCCCATGTAAATTTTTTTAGAATTTTTCGAATCTCGAGATGCAAATTTCGCTTCCTTCAAATCAAGTTTCGAGTAATGTCATTTTGTTTCTAGCTGTGGCATGGCAATTATTTTGTAGTATGTCAAAGATATTTCATTTCTGAATGAATTTGAAAAGTTTGATGATAATTCCTCGCATGTAATTTTTTTTAGAATTTTTCGAATCTCGAGATGCAAATTTCGCATCCTTCAAATCAAGTTTCGAGTAATGTCATTTTGTTTCTAGCGATAGCATGGCAATTATTTTGTAATATGTCAAAGATACTTCATTTTTGAATAAATTTGGAAAGTTTGATGATAATTCCTCGCGTGTAAATTTTTTTAGAATTTTTTTAATCTCGAGATGCAAATTTCGCATCCTTCAAATCAAGTTTCGAGTAATGTAATTTTGTCTCCAGCTGTGGCATGGCAATTATTTTGTAATATGTCAAAGATACTTCATTTTTAAACGAATTTGGAAAGTTTGATGATAATTCCTCGCATGTAAATTTTTTTAGAATTTTCCGAATCTCGAGATGCAAATTTCGCATCCTTCAAATCAAGTTTCGAGTAATGTCATTTTGTTTCAAGCCGTGCCATGGCAATTATTTTGTAATATGTCAACGATACTTCATTTTTGAATGAATTTGGAAAGTTTGATGATAATTCCTCGCATGTAATTTTTTTTTAGAATTTTTCAAATCTCGAGATGCAAATTTCGCAACCTTCAAATCAAGTTTCGAGTCATGTCATTTTGTTTCTAGCTGTGGCATGACTATCATTTTGTAATATGTGAAAGATACTTCATTTTTGAATGAATTTGGAAAGTTTGAAGATAATTCCTCGCATGTAAATTTTATTAGAATTTTTCGAATCTCGAGATGTAAATTTCGCTTCCTTCAAATCAAGTTTCGAGTGATGTCATTTTGTTTCTAGCTGTGGCATGGCATATATTTTGTAATATGTCAAAGATACTTCATTTTTGAATGAATTTGGAAAGTTTGATGATAATTCCTCGCATGTAAAATTTTTTTGAATTTTTCGAATCTCGAGGTGCAAATTTCGCTTCCTTCAAATCAAGTTTCGAGTAATGTCATTTTGTTTCTAGCTGTGGCATGACAATTATTTTGTAATATGTCAAAGATACTTCATTTTTGAATGGATTTGTAAAGTTTGGTGATAATTCCTCGCATGTAAATTTTTTTAGAATTTTTAGAATCTCGAGATGCAAATTTCGCTTCCTTCAAATCAAGTTTCGAGTAGTGTCATTTTGTTTCTAGCGGTGGTATGGCAATTATTTTGTAACATGTCAAAGATACTTCGTTTTTGAATGAATTTGGAAAGTTTGATGATAATTCCTCGCATGTAAAATTTTTTAGAATTTTTCGAATCTCGAGGTGCAAATTTCGCTTCCTTCAAATCAAGTTTCGAGTAATGTCATTTTGTTTCTAGCTGTGGCATGGCATATATTTTATAATATGTCAAAGGTACTTCCTTTGTGAATGGATTTGGAAAGTTTGATGATAATTCCGCGCATGTAAATTTTTTTAGAATTTTTCGAATTTCGAGATGCAAATTTCGCATCCTTCAAATCAAGTTTCGAGTAATGTCATTTTGTTTCTAGCTGTGGCATGACAATTATTTTGTAATATGTCAAAGATACTTCATTTTTGAATGGATTTGTAAAGTTTGGTGATAATTCCTCGCATGTAAATTTTTTTAGAATTTTTAGAATCTCGAGATGCAAATTTCGCTTCCTTCAAATCAAGTTTCGAGTAGTGTCATTTTGTTTCTAGCGGTGGTATGGCAATTATTTTGTAACATGTCAAAGATACTTCGTTTTTGAATGAATTTGGAAAGTTTGATGATAATTCCTCGCATGTAAATTTTTTTTAGAATTTTTTTGAATCGCGAGATGCAAATGCATGAATTACAAAATGTGCGTTTTATGATTCTGAAAAGGTTAAGAACCACCGTTTTCCAGCATTGGAATAAAGAACGATTAAACTCTGATACTGATACAGTGGAGTGAATCATGTTCAGATCCCGAACGGGAGATGAAAAATCAGGTTTTGTAATTTGTAACCATCAACACATGCACATTACAAGTCATGTTGTGACTAGAACAACAGACGCACACGATATCTAACAATGCATAATGCGTTGATAATCGCCGTCAACGTAACTTGCTCGTTGCGATTTCAAAACATTCGAAACCGCACTATTTTTAAGACAGATTACATTTTGATTTACTACCGAGATTATTAGGTGATTCAACAAGTGCGCATTGCGAATGAAAACCACCATCGGTTTGGCGATGCTTGAAACAAGAAAGAAAAAAATATACGCGAGGAAGTGCATGGATGAAATTATTTCAACACTGTTCAAAAGATTTTTTTTTGATTTTAAACTTTGAGGTTTGTCCAGTAAAGGAGCTCGAATATTTCTACGCGATTTGTACTTCATAAATTCCGAGTAGATATAGAAAGCCTTTAGAAAAACTATACATTTTGGAGGTAGCACACTTTTGTTGAAAAGTAGATTTTGTAAAACTGCAATTGAGATTGAGATTTTTATGCACATCTTCATAGATTTTGATTAGATGTGGAAAGCCCTCAATTGCACATCCTAAAAACTATTACTAGACCTTTGCAATTTGATCTATTTTTGCTGAACCAGGATCGGAAATCGACCTAGAAAAATTCCCCGCGAACAGGTATTCCCGTTGTCCGCCAATTAAATTGTTCATTAAACCTCCGCGATTCATCGCGATACCCTTGACTAAATTCGAAATTCGTCTGGTCTACGCAATAGGTGGTGTCGTTGCGCAACTCCTTATCTGTATTTGCAATACTAATCACCTGGATGCACCGTACGCCGGACTATCAACAAGGGAAACGGGGATTTACGTGACTAGGAAAAACATTTTTCGCATTCGCGACATTTTTCGCGTTCGCGAATATTCCGCGCATTTTCGGGAATCACAATTATCTCTGGCGATTATCTAATTTTTTCCGGCAGATGCAATTGTCTCGATAATTGTTCAATCGTGTCGAGCCTTACCTTCCTGTATTGATAACTACAAATGCCTACTTTACACGATAGCATGAATATTTCATAAATTATTTGCGATATTTCAACTATTCCGTAGCACGGTGAACTCTTCTCAAGGCTGAAGCTTTAAATAATAACGTATATTTGAACTTTCATACGCTATATCAATGTTTTTGCAAATTCCCAGTGCGAAAAATTCCTGTTTAAATTGGATTATCTTAAAATCCAGGAAAGGGGTGTTTCCAGATTTTTGCAAAATTACATTAATGTATGTATTTTAAACAACTTTGGAAAGTTTCAAGCACCTGCCAATTGTTTGTCTATTTTTTCACCGACTTTGAAAATGCGTGACTTTAAAATGAACAGTTGGACTGTTTGAATTAGATTATCTCAAAACCTAGGAAAGGGGTGTTTCTAGATTTTTACAGAATTACGTTCATGTATGTATTTTAAATAACTTTGGAAAGTTTCAAGCATCTGCCAATTGTTTTTCTATTTTTTCACCGACTTTGAAAATGCGTGACTTTAAAATGAACATTTGGACTGTTTAAATTGCATTATCTCAAAATCTAAGAAAGGGGTGTTTCCAGATTTTTACTGAATTACGTTCATGTATGTATTTTAAACAACTTTGGAAAGTTTCAAGCATCTGCCAATTGTTTGTCTATTTTTTCACCGACTTTGAAAATGCGTGACTTAAAATGAACAGTTGGACTGTTTAAATTGAATTATCTCTAAATCTAGGAAAGGGGTGTTTCCAGATTTTTACAGAATTACGTTCAAGTATGTATTTTAAACAACTTTGGAAAGTTTCAAGCATCTGTCAATTGTTTTTCTATTTTTTCACCGACTTTGAAAATGCGTGACTTTAAAATGAACAGTTGGACTGTTTAAATTGGATTATCTCTAAATCTAGGAAAGGGGTGTTTCCAGATTTTTACAGAATTACGTTCATTTATGTATTTTAAACAACTTTGGAAAGTTTCAAGCATCTGCCAATTGTTTTTCAATTTTTTCACCGACTTTGAAAATGCGTGATTTTAAAATGAACAGTTAGACTGTTTAAATTAAATTATCTCAAAATCTACGAAGGGGGTGTTTTCAGATTTTTACAGAATTACGTTAATGTATGTATTTTAAACAACTTTGGAAAGTTTCAAGCATCTGCCAATTGTTTTTCTATTTTTTCACCGACTTTAAAAATAGGTGATTTTAAAATGAACATTTGGAATGTTTAAATTAAATTATCTCAAAATCTAGGAAGGGGTTGTTTTCAGATTTTTACAGAATTACGTTTATGTATGTATTTTAAACAACTTTGGAAACTTTCAACCATCTGTCAATTGCTTGTCTATTTTTTCACCGACTTTGAAAATGCGTGACTTTAAAATGAACAGTTGGACTGCTTAAATTGGATTATCTCAAAATCTAGGAATGGCGTGTTTCCAGATTTTTACAGAATTACGTTCAAGTACGTATTTTAAACAACTTTAGAAAGTTTCAAGCAACTGTCATTTATTTTTCTATTTTTTCACCGACTTTGAAAATGCGTGACTTTAAAATAAACAGTTGGACTGTTTAAATTGGATTATCTCAAAATCTAGGAAAGGGGTGTTTCCAGATTTTTACAGAATTACGTTCATGTATGTATTTTAAACAACTTTGGAAAGTTTCAAGCATCTGTTAATTGTTTGTCTATTTTTTCACCGACTTTGAAAATGCGTGACTTTAAAATGAACGATTGGACTGTTTAAATTAGATTATCTCAAAACCTAGAAAACGGGTGTTTCTGGATTTTTGCAGAATTACGTTCAGGTATGTATTTTAAACAACTTTGGAAAGTTTCAAGCATCTGTCAATTGTTTGTCTATTTTTCACCGACTTTGAAAATGCGCGACTTTAAAATGAACAGTTGGACTGTTTAAATTAAATTATCTCAAAACCTAGAAAAGGGGTGTTTCCGGATTTTTACAGAATTACGTTCATGTATGTATTTTAAACAACTTTGGAAAGTTTCAAGCATCTGCCAATTGTTTTTCAATTTTTTCACCGGCTTTGAAAATGCGTTACTTTAAAATGAACAGTTGGACTGTTTAAATTAAATTATTTCAAAATCTAGGAAAGGGATGTTTCCAGATTTTTGCAAAATTACGTTCATGTATGTATTTTAAACAACTTTAGAAAGTTTCAAGCATCCGTCAATTGTTTTTCTATTTTTTCACCGACTTTGAAAATGCGTGACTTTAAAATAAACAGTTGGACTGTTTAACTTAAATTATCTCAAAATCTAGGAAAGGGGTGTTTCCAGATTTTTACAGAATTACGTTCATGTATGTATTTTAAAAACCTTTGGAAAGTTTCAAGCATTTGCCAATTGTTTTTCTATTTTTTCACCGACTTTGAAAATGCGTGACTTTAAAATGAACAGTTGGACTCTTTAAATTAAATTATCTCAAAACCTAGAAAAGGGTTGTTTCCAGATTTTTACAGAATTACGTTCATGCATGTATTTTAAACAACTTTGGAAAGTTTCAAGCATCTTCCAATTGTTTTTCTATTTTTTCACCGACTTTGAAAATGCGTGACTTTAAAATGAACAGTTGGACTGTTTAAATTGTATATATAATATTTATCCACTTGCAAATATTTTTTGTCCGCCCTTCCAAATACACATTTTTATACATGAGTTGAATTATCTCAAGAATTGTATTTTAAATAAAATCCACCGACGACGCGACGTTCAAGTTTCCGACTGAAAAAATCTATAATTTGTATCGTATAATATAAACATGGATATTAAACAAAATTAATGCCTTGTTTATGTACTTCATCAAATAAATGAATGATTTGCAAACACGATTAGTATTATCAGATGCTGATAACCAAATGATCGATAAATTGATAAACAAGCATTCATATTCTTAAAAGTGATTGCATTTCCTTAATAAATGTTTTCCGTTGTGATCATTGTTTTTTTGTTTTGGTTTCTTTCGCGTTCGAATGAATTTATTAAAGTATACAAGCAATTTAAAGATTAATAATGATATTTAAAATTTTGCAGAAGGGAAAAAATTTCAGCGACTGGACATCCGTACCAATACACATAAGTGAATACATCCTTAATATCCTTAATTATGTTTACCAAAACCAATATTTCCCTTCTGAATAGAAAATAGGTATAATTATCTACAGAGATATTTGCAAAAAACTTTACAGCTATTTGGAATTAAAAACAAAGGTTTGCCATGAAATCATAATGGCGGATATTTTATTTTGTTCTAAAAAGTGACGTTTGCTGGAATTTCTTTTTCCAAAAACCCATTATGTAATGTTTCATGGACTCAAATTTGCTTACTGGAGGATCGTTTCCAAAAAAGAATACCAACAAAAGACGATATCGCTGAGAACGGGCGGCAGTCCGTATTACCGTAGCGGTATAATTTATGTAAAAGTACACGTTTGCAAAATGGTGGACATTCCCCACAATTTAAAAATGAACATCTGTCGGTGGTATTTTTTGCCCGTCCTCTGGTCGGCGAAGAGAGCCAGTCGCGATACTCGAGGCTCTCCGCTGCATCGCTAATGATGAATCGGAAAGACAATTTTGGTTTGCGTGCCGGTAAATGGTTACCGTACATACCCGACCACTCTGTCACCGCCGATATAATTGATACTTTGGTATATTTTAATGATGCCATTACACGTTTACATGCATACACTAATGAGCCCTTTCAAAATACACAAATGAATACACACACACCATTGGCTTCCCACTTTTGCGATGGTGGCGAACGCATTATTATTTGCATTTATTAACACTAGAAGTAAAATACAAAACATCTATTTGTTACCAAAAAATGAAACATCCAAAAATAATTATATAACGCAGGCTGAAAGATGCTAAGAAAATTATGGTGATCTGAAATTTGAGTTTAACAAAAAATATGACATTATGCCAATTTGTCATTTGACGTCCAAACTTCATTTTTAATAATCTCTGTATTCCATAGACTGTATAGTATACACAATATACATTTACAGTATTGGATTACACACATTTTAGTCGCAGATTCATTCAAAGTAATAATTTATTATCAATTCAAAGAAATAAAAGTGGAAAATTTATATGTGAAAAATTTAAGGCCAACTAGATAAGAATTTAAAACAAATTGAATCACGCCACGGTTTTCCTGAATACTCTAATTTGCAATCTGTACGTGAGCAAACATTTCGATCGAATCACTTTCCCACGCGAATGACACAAATCAGGTGATTGATGGTCTAAAACCATCAACAAATAGTTTTCGGTAATGTAGAGGTGCAGTAAATAAATATAAATAATGATAAAGCGGACAATTTTTACGTCAAATTTATGCCGACCATTTTGGTTTCTTAGAACAGAGGCGGCGGAATTATCCCTTCGATAAATCAAGAGAAAAATTCAACGTGGCGTGGAAGACGTTGAAAGTGTCAACCCCGGCGTCGATATGAATCATATTTATATTTATCCTCAAAAGATGAAAATTTCAGCGATCGTCACGGAGGCGCAATAAATCCGTGCGGGCCGATTGTTTTGAGCGACAGGAGGACGTAAAGCCGGATAATTTAGCGCCGCGTCCATAATGTCGCAGTATCTATAAATGCCATCGAGCGGCTGAGTTACCGCGCATGAAATCCGCAAAGAAGCGACGCCAGCCAGCTCTCGAAGCTCACTCAAAAGCTGTGCGAAGAGAAGAGCTTTCGCGCCACCAGACGGACACGCATGAACGTGTGTCTCAAGGATAACGGCAGAAATTCGATTGTTTCGTGGCGCACACTGGATTTAGAAAATATGATGGTACCACAAGCTTAATTATATATTATGTCCTTAACCCTTTCACTGCTAACAGTTTTAGGAAGCAGTACTCTAGATGAAATTTTTTTTCTAGTTACTTTTGAAGTCAAGAGGATTTGAAAAATGAAAATGCAATTCGTGTACATGTTGATGAAGCCTAAAGCCATCAGGCCCACTTATCATAGAATATACATGACGCCTTTAGACGTCATCAGCACTCAATGGGTTAATACGTCTGTGCTGCATATTTAGCTTTTTCTATGATCATTGTGCTTTAATTTCCAGAAAATTAAAAAAAAATAATCATCCGTGTTTTCTTGATATTCTTAATTCTGTAGGTAACCATGGTAACATGTGTCTATAAGAACAACCATTTTTAAAGTTTCTATAAAACTTGCTGCCTGTGTCACTGCTTATGTGATCCAAACATGTTCAAAATTTATTAGAAGACGACACAATGAAATTCCATGTAACTGTTGAGAACTAAATAAATTTATATAAATGTAAATATAAGCTCCGATTAATTGAAGACATTTCAAACTTTTCGGGTTCTTTTAATTTTAGCAGAAAACGAGAAATCGAATCTCAATTAAACACTTTTATCACTTTTTTTTTGGTATACATTCCGAACCATTGAAGATATTTCGAAAATTTGCCCACAATCTTATTCAACTCTTCTAACTCTTTTGATTACACCAAAAAAAAAACGTATTCGAGTGGCAATTGTTTTTCAGTTTTTCATCAAATGAAGAATTTTCCAAAATTCGTTCACCATTTTACTCTACTCTTCAAGCTCTTGTAGTTAAGGTAAAAAAAACGTCAAAATATTATTCAAATCTAATTCTTTTGATTACAACGAAAAAAAAAACGTATTCGAGTCGCAATTGTTTTTCAGTTTTTCAGCAAATGAAGAATTTTCCAAAATTCGTTCACCATTTTACTCTACACTTCAAGATTTTATAATTACGGCAAAAAAAACGTCAAAATATTATTCAAATCTTCTAATTTTTTTGATTACAACGAAAAAAAAACGAATTCTAGTTGCAAATGTTTTCAGTTTTTCATCAAATGAAGAATTTTCCAAAATTCGTTCACCATTTTACTCTACTCTTCAAGCTCTTGCAATTACTGTAAAAAAACGTCAAAATATTATTCAACTTTTCTCATTATTTTGATTACAACGAAAAAAAAAAAACGAATTCTAGTTGCAATTGTTTTTCAGCTTTTCAGCAAATGAAGAATTTTCCAAAATTCGTTAACCATTTTACTCTACTCTTCAAGCTCTTGCAATTACTGCAAAAAAAAACGTCAAAATCTTATTCAACTCTTCTAATTCTTTTGATTACAGCGAAAAAAGAAACGAATTCGAGTTGCAATTGTTTTTCAGTTTTGAAGCAAATGAAGAATTTTCCAAAATTCGTTCACCATTTTACTCTACTCTTCAAGCTCTTGTAATTACGGTAAAAAAAACGTCAAAATATTATTCAACTCTTCTAACTCTTTTGATTACAACGAAAAAAAAAACAAATTCTAGTCGCAATTGTTTTCAGTTTTTCATCAAATGAAGAATTTTCCAAAATTAGTTCACCATTTTGCTCTACTCTTCAAGGTCTTGTAATTACCGTAAAAAAACGTCAAAATATTATTGAACTCTTCTAACTCTTTTGATTACAACGAAAAAGAAAAACGAATTCTAGTTGCAATTGTTTTTCAGTTCACCATTTTACTCTACTCTTCAAGCTCTTGTAATTACGGTAAAAAAAAACGTCAAAATATTATTCAAACCTTCTAATTCTTTTGATTACAACGAAAAAAAAAAACGAATTCTAGTTGCAATTGTTTTTCAGTTTTTACTCTACTTTTCAGCAAATGAAGAATTTACCAAAATTCGTTCACAATTTTACTCTACTCTTCAAGCTCTTGTAATTACAGTAAAAAAAACGTCAAAATATTATTCAAATCTTCTAATTATTTTGATTACAACGAAAAAAAAACGAATTCTAGTTGCAATTGTTTTTCAGTTTTTACTCTACTTTTCAGCAAATGAAGAATTTACCAAAATTCGTTCACAATTTTACTCTACTCTTCAAGCTCTTGTAATTACAGTAAAAAAAACGACAAAATATTATTCAAATCTTCTAATTCTTTTGATTACAACGAAAAAAAAACGAATTCTAGTTGCAATTGTTTTTCAGTTTTTACTCTACTTTTCAGCAAATGAAGAATTTACCAAAATTCGTTCACAATTTTACTCTACTCTTCAAGCTCTTGTAATTACAGTAAAAAAAACGTCAAAATATTATTCAAATCTTCTAATTCTTTTGATTATAACGAAAAAAAAAACGAATTCGAGTTGCAATTGTTTTTCAGTTTTTCATCAAATGAAGAATTTTCCAAAATTCGTTCACCATTTTACTCTACTCTTCAAGCTCCTGTAATTAGAGCAAAAAAAAAACGAATTCGAGCCAGAACTGATTTTCGGTGTTTCTGTTATAATTCAAAATAAAATTAAAATTTGTACAATATTTAACTCTACTGTTCAAGTCCTAAAAAATTTCTAAAATTTGTCCACTCTTCGGTTTGCTCTTCAAGCTCCTGTAATTAAAGCAAAAAAAAAACGAATTCGAGTCAGAACTGATTTTCGGTGTTTCTGTTATAATTGAAAAAAAAAAATAAAATTTGTCCAATATTTAACTCTACTGTTCAATTCCTAAAAAAATTCGAAAATTTGTGCACTCTTTCGATTTGCTCTTCAAGGTCATGTAATTAGAGCAAAAAAAAACGAATTCGAGTCAGAACTGATTTTCAGTGTTTCTGTTATAATTGAAAAAAAAAATTTGTCCAATATTTAACTCTACTGTTCAAGTCCTAAAAAAATTCGAAAATTTGTCCACTCTCTCGGTTGGTTTGCTCTCGAAGTTCCTGAAAATAGAGTTAAAAAAATCTAATTCGAGTCAGAACTGATTTTCGGTGTTTCTGTTATAATTGAAAAAAAAAAAAAAATTTGTCCAATATTTAACTCTACTGTTCAACTCCTAAAAAATTTCGAAAATTTGTTCACTCTCTCGGTTTGCTCTTCAAGGTCCTGTAATTAGAAGAAAAAACAATGAATTCGAGTCAGAACTGATTTTCGGTGTTTCTGTTATAATTAAAAAAAAATTAAAATTTGTCCAATATTTAACTCTACTGTTCAAGTCGTAAAAATTTTAGAAAAATTGTCCACTCTTCGGTTTGCTCCTGTAATTAAAGCAAAAAAAAACGAATTCGAGTCAGAACTGATTTTCGGTGTTTCTGTTATAATTTAAAAAAAATTAAAATTTGTCCAATATTTAACTCTACTGTTCAAGTCGTAAAAATTTTAGAAAAATTGTCCACTCTTCGGTTTGCTCCTGTAATTAAAGCAAAAAAAAACGAATTCGAGTCAGAACTGATTTTCGGTGTTTCTGTTATAATTTAAAAAAAATTAAAATTTGTCCAATATTTAACTCTACTGTTCAAGTCGTAAAAATTTTAGAAAAATTGTCCACTCTTCGGTTTGCTTCTGTAATTAAAGCAAAAAAAAACGAATTCGAGTCTGAACTGTTTTTCGGTGTTTCTGTTATAGTTGAAAAAATAAATTAAATTTTGTCCAATATTTAACTTTACTGTTCAAGTCCTAAAAAAATTCGAAAATTTGTCCACTCTTCGGTTTGCTCTTCAAGCTCCTGTAATTAAAGCAAAAAAAACGAATTCGCGTCAGAATTGATTTTCGGTGTTTCTGTTATAATTAAAAAAACAAAATAAAATTTGTCCAATATTTAACTCTGCTGTTCAAGTCCCAAAAAAATCTCGAAAATTTGTCCACTCTCTCGGTTGGTTTGCTCTTCAAGCTCCTGTAATTAGAGCAAAAAAAAAAACGAATTCCGAAAACCGATTTTCGGTGTTTCTGTTATAATAATAATTGAAAAAAAAAATTAAAATTTGTACAATATTTAACTCTAGTGTTCAAGTCCTAGAAACTTTCGAAAATTTGTGTTCACTCTCTCGGTTTGCTCTTCAAGCTCCTGTAATTAGAGCAAAAAAAACGAATTCCAGTCAGAACTGATTTTCAGTGTTTCTGTTACAATTGAAAAAAAAGTTTGTCCAATATTTAACTCTACTGTTCAAGCCTTAAAAAATTTCGAAAAATTTCCACTCTCTCGGTTTGCTCTTCAAGCTCCTGTAATTAGAGCAAAAAAAAATGAATTCGAGTCAGAACTGATTTTCGGTGTTTCTGTTATAATTGAAAAAAAAATTAAAATTTGTCCAATATTTATCTCTACTGTTCAAGTCCTAAAAAAATTCGAAAATTTGTCCACTCTCTCGGTTTGCTCTTCAAGCTCCTGTAATTAGAGCAAAAAAAGACGAATTCGAGTCGGAACTGAATTTCTGAAAATTCTCTAAACTTTAAGCCCTTTTAATTACAGCGAAAAATCGAATTTGGGTTTCAATTTTTTTTTCAGTACAAGTTTCAAACAGTAGAAGAAATTTCGAAAATTCGTCATTTTACTTTACTCCTCACGCACTATATTTTTAATCTTTTGAATAACAAAACCAAACGAAATAAATAAACTGAGACAAAATAAAATCAATTTGAGACAACCTCAATTGTTGCAGATGTATGAAATAAATGCCATTTTTCGTCCTTATTAGAATAACTATTTTTTGTAACATCCTGGCTAAAGATTTAAGTATGAAATTTTATCGCCACGCCCGTCAAAAAACGGTACAAATTATGAACAGTAAAACTTTTATTGGGGTGGGGAACTTTTAAATTTTACGACGAATAACTCAATTAAAATGTACGAGTTCACTTAACGCCGGAGAGGCATTCGGAAGGGATGAAAAGAATCGGTTTTGACAGGTGCCTCCAAATGGTAAGAATATAAATCCGTTCGTTGGTTGTTATGATACCGGAGGTACAAAGTAGTCACGTCTTTATGTGGAAAGGGGGAAAAGTAAAAAGCACCTTTTTTTCTCGAGGGCCATAACAAGTCAATTTGTTCTTGTTACACGGTTAGCCCCCGTTAAACGATGGGAGGCGAGGACCACCCTCCAAATTATACGCTCGTTTCGAGTGGTTTGACGCCCTGCATGAGGTGTGCAACCGTGGTATTATACTGTCACTGAAATTGAATTACTCGTTTTAACTATAATAATAATAACAATATCAATTTATTCCCAACAGACAATTACAGCCTAAAAATGGAATTTTCGTAGATATATTACAAAATAGTATACAGTATATTTTTTTTATCGTGGGCCATAGGATTTTACATGCTAAAAGTATACCTTGTTTTAATGTGAATTTTATCATAAAATTTTGAAGGAAATTTTAGTTAGTAATAAATCAATTATTTTTCTACATGATGCGCTGCATTAGAATTACTTAAACATATTTTATTCCATTAAAAAATGGAATTATTTAATATAAATAACTGTGCAAAAATAATCAAAGTACTTTGAATTTCCGAAATGTCAGATTGATTAGTGAGGCAAGAAATCAAACGAATTTATACCAGAAAATGTTGAAGAACGGGTGGAATTTGTAAAGGCAATTATAAGAGGTTTGTCCAGCAGGGAAATAGTTCTACAAGAAGTCAGGGAATTTTTATTTTAGGGAAATAGTTGACAACTTTTCTGCAGCGTATCCCGATCGTCCGGTTCCGAGCAAATGCACTTTCTAATGGAATAAAACATGTTTAAATTATTATAATTAAGCGCATCATGTAGAAAAATAATTGATTTATTTTACTAACTAAAATTAGCTTCAAAATTATATGATAAAATATACATTAACACTAGATATAATTTTTAACATGTAAAATCCTATGGCCCACGATAAAAAAAACATACGGTATATACATATACTATAAGCAAAACATAAATTTCAAAACAAATTTAGCTTAATATACAATCAGTTTTAAAAATATAAAGTAAAACACAATGCAAAAACTAAAAACTAAAAAACTAAAAACAAAAAAAGAGACATGAAAGCATAAAGCATAAAACATGAAAAAAAAAGAAAAAAAAATATATACTTTATTATTATTATGTTCTTCGTTTTCTCAGTTCATTCACCGGGGAGGATTTGATTAAAGGATTAAACTGAACTGAATTGAATAAATAATGCATTTTTTTAAATATTACTTTTCATTGATGAACATTTTTAAATTGAAGCTCGGATAGATTACCGGTGACCACAAATTTCCATTATTATTATTCAGAAGTGTGACTACTTCAGCGGATGTTGATAAGCTCTTATTAAGAAGTATGCTAATATTTGTGTACATGATGTAATTGCAATCTGTGGGCATGCCGGTGCATGTTACTCTTTCGAAATCGTTTATACGATTGCGAACTTCCTTTCGTTAGTTATGGTCGAGTTTATCGATAAATGGCATGCCTGGTAACAAAAGAGTGAGATGAAGGGCAGATGAGACGGGAGGAGCATGATCCCAAAGGAAGACGCGCCAATAAGCGCGCGGATAAATATAATTGTCCGCTGATAAACCTCGTGCCAATGAATTTTGAGCGAAGGATGAGAAATGCAAACTAATCGTAAACGTGACTTTATATTGTTTATGGTGGAGGCTTCTACTTCGTTATACGTGTTGTAAATATAATAAAAACAGTTTTATTTTGTTGGTATAACACAGATTTTTCGTAGTGTAAATTACTTTATGTTTTGATAATGGCAAGTTGAGTTGCCGAAATTTTAGTCTACAATAAAAATCTATGTTATATCAACAAAGTACAAGTGTTTTTATTATACTTGACTTTATATTTGGAAAAAACATATTTACTGTTATTAATTATATCGTAATACATTGGTAACGAACAAGCAAACCAAATGTTAAAAAAAAACTCTAATGTTTCGGTGAAATTTAAATTAATGTAAGAATCAAATTGTGAGAGCAGTTATTAAATACGTAAGAGTATGATGGGTGGCCTGCAGTCCGAAGGCTCGCGTTCGCGCTTTCCCACGATTCCCATAAGAAAAAGTGGAGCTGTGGAAAATTTTCGGGGGGCGCCTTCCCACTGATTTGTGGGTGTGCTTGTGAAATTCGCCGCCTCGCCGCACGTTGTGTGCTAGACTGAGTGAAATATTAACACATCTCCCGCATTCCTCGGCTCACACCTCCGATGGTGAGGAGCGATATGGCGCCGTCCGTCGGCCCGTCGCAGTCCGGGGCAGCAAAAGGTATTCATTTCGAAACTCTTTTCAATGGCGATACAGAACTACCTGCACCGGAAACCTGAGCGCATTCAGGCGGCTGGGAACCGCGACTGCCACTTTATTATCCAGCGTCCCTTGTCACCCTTCCATCGGGTGGTCCGACGGCTTTGACTCGCCGCCGTGTGACTCTTCACCTCGTTATCTGGAGGACCCCCGCGGGCCAACGTTGATGGCTCAATCACCTTTCGCACATTCCACGCCGCCCGTGACTGACTGACTTGCCACTTGCCGCCCAAAACGGTCGTTCGCGATCGAACAATCGGACTGTTATTATGTGCGGGAGGAAGGAGACGCCTCCCGAGTCGAAAACATCCACTTTTCGTCGTCTTGGGCGGTGAGAGAGGACCTGGAGGCCACAATGAGGGTACACCTCTAACGTCAGAAAACAAGAATACAAACAAAGAAAGATGCAGGAGTATACTGATTACCTTGTCATCTATAATTTATCAAAATTTAACTGAAGTTGTACCTAAACGTAATGACGTAGAAAAAATTAAATGTTATATATGTATAAATCAGCGAAATTTTATTTGTTACCGTTAAAGAAACCGAAGTTGTACATCATTGCGCGTATACGTGATGACGTAAGAAACATTTAATGTTACATTTGTATAAATCAGTTCTCACCTACGAAATATTATTTGAAAAAAATTACGTTAAAAAAAGTGAAGTTGTACATCATTACGCGAATACGTGATGACGTAGGAAAAATTTAATGTGTTATGTTTATAAAGCATAGCTAACCTAACAAATTTTATTTGAAACATTTTTCGGTAAACTCTAAATTAAAAAAGTTATAGCAATATTTAGATACTAATGGTATCCCGCAGGGATCTAATTTGGGTCCGCTATTATTTATAATTTGTATTAACAAAACTGTTGATTTATCGGTTGTGGCAGAATGCCCTAGTTGGCTACGTCAATTCAAAAATCATCCGCGCTTCCCCAACCCGAATTCCTGTCAACCATCTTTCCTTAAAAAAAAAAAAAAAAACTGTTGACATAATAAATAAGCTACTGATTTAAAAAATGAAGAAAAAAATATAGGTTACCGTTAAAAAAACTGAAGATATACATCAGTGTAATATTTGTATAAAGCACTTCTAACGTAACAAATTTCATTTAAAAAAACGGCGCTTATAAGTGATTACGTAGGAAAAATTAAATGTTACATTTGTATAAATCAGTTCTCACCTACGAAATATTATTTGAAAAAATTTACATTACCGTTAAAAAAGTGAAATTGTACCTCATTACGCGTATACGTGAGGACGTAGGAAACATTTAATGTGATATTTTTATAAAGCACAGCTAACGAAACAAATTTTATTTGAAACATTTTTCGGTATACTCTAAAATAAAAAAGTTATGGCAATATTTCCATAATACTGGTATCCTACAGGGATCATATGTAGGTCCGCTATTATTTATAATTTGTATTAACGATACTGTTGACATACTAAATAGGCTACTGATTTCAAGAATGAAGGAAAAAATATAGGTTACTGTTAAAGAAACTGAAGTTACATATCCTGGCGCTTATACGTGGTGACGTAGGAAAAATTAAATGTTACATTTGTATAAATCAGTTCTCACCGACGAAATAACAAAAATTTAATGTGATATTTTTATAAAGCACAGCTAACGGAATAAATTTTAATTTAAACATTTTTCTCTAAACTCTAAAATAAAAAAGTTATAGCAATATTTCGATACTACTGGTATCCCACAGGGATCCAACTAAAGTCCGCTATTATTTATAATTTGTCTTAATAATACAGTTGACATACTAGATAAGCTACTGATTACAAAAATGAAGAAAAAAATTTAGGTCACTGTTAAAAAAAAACTGAAGTTGTACATCATGGCGCTTATACGTAAAGACGTGGGAAAAATTAAATGTTACATTTGTATAAATCAGTTCTCACCTACGAAATATTATTTGAAAAATTTAATGTGATATTTTTATAAAGCACAGCTAACGGAATAAATTTTATTTGAAACATTTTTCTCTAAACTCTAAAATAAAAAAGTTATAGCAATATTTCGATAATACTGGTATCCCACAGGGATCCAACTAAAGTCCGCTATTATTTATAATTTTTATTAATAATACAGTTGACATACTAGATAAGCTACTGATTTCAAAAATCAAGAAAAAAATATAGGTCACTGTTAAAAAAAAACTGAAGTTGTACATCATGGCGCTTATACGTAAAGACGTGGGAAAAATTAAATGTTACATTTGTATAAATCAGTTCTCACCTACGAAATATTATTTTAAAAATTTAATGTGATATTTTTATAAAGCACAGCTAACGGAATAAATTTTATTTGAAACATTTTTCTCTAAACTCTAAAATAAAAAAGTTATAGCAATATTTCGATAATACTGGTATCCCGCAGGGATTCAATTAAGGTTCGCTATTATTTATAATTTGTATTAACGGAAATTCAATGTAAAATTTGTATAAAGCACTTCTAAAGTACCAAATTTTACTTTAAAAAAAGTAGTTTTGACAGTTAAACTACGCCAGTTTTGACTTTTTTCCGGAAAAATAATTACTCTACACTCTTTTTCTCATCATTAAGAACCGTCATGAATTTTTTCCGATTTTTCTAAGACCCAACATTTTACCATTTAAAATGGGCGAAAATCATGAAATCTCCAATTGACTTTAAATGCACATCAAAATGTTCATAAAAGAACGGGTAACACGTGGTTAAATTTTCAGCTGAATCGTACTTGCAGTATTCTCGTCTCGCGCTCTCAAAATAGGCATACGAAAGTTGTCCAGAAATTTCGGTCGATTTTGGGAATTTTTTTGACGCGGTCTCACTCAACAGTTATGGCTGATATAACATTAATTTATAGCTGCATTCTTCTAGAATCCATTACTTTTATTCCCAACACCTACGATATCTACGAACTGAAATTCGTGTGTTTGAACAAGTCGCTGTCCGTCAGCCTCAAACTGCAGGGTCTTGGTATTCGCTTCCCGTAAGGTCTCATGTAAATTTTCGGTTCTTGAAAAATGGTTTAAATTTTTTTTTTGGTGAAAATAATTACTCTACACGCGTTTTCCCACTACTAAAAACCGCTATGAATTTTTTCAGAATTTTCTGTGACCCAAAATTTTTCCTCATTTTTTCCTGAAATTGTATGGAAAAATGGTCGAAAATCATGAAATGACCAAATAGCTTGTAATGTACATCAAAATGTTCACAAAAGAACAGGGAATACGCGGTTAAATTTTTAGTCAAATCGTACTTACAGTTTTCTTGTTTCGCGCTCTCAAATTGGGCACTTGTAAGTTGGCGAGAAATTTCGGTCGATTTTGGGATTTTTTTGGCGCGGTCTCGCAAAACATATTTAGATGATATTACATATATTTGTAGCTACATTCTTCTAGAATCCAATGTTTCCATTCATAATTATCTGGCGTATTCACCAACCAAGATATGTTCGTTCGAATTAGTCGGTGTCTGACAGCGTCAATCTGCAGGGTCTCACTATTCGCTTCCCATAAGGCCCCATGCTAATTTTCGGTTGGTGAAAAATGGTAAGATCATTTTTTTCGGGAAAATAATTACTCTACACGCTTTTTCTCATCATTAAGAACCGTCATGAATTTTTTCAGATTTTTCTAAGACCCAACATTTTTCCCCTTTTTTCCTGACTAATTGTATGGAAAAATGAGCGAAAATCATGAAATTACCAAATGACTTGTTATGTATATCAAAATGTTCGCAGAAGAACGGGGAATACGTGGTTAAATTTTTAGCCAAATCGTACTTGCAGTTTTTTTGTTTCTCCCTCTCAAAATGAGCACTCGTAAGTTGGCGAGAAATTTCGGTCGATTTTGGGATTTTTTTGGCGCGGTCTCGCGAAACAGTTATGGACGATATTACATGAGTTTGTAGCTACATTCTTCTAGAATCCTGTGTTTCCATTCATAACTATCTGCCTTATTCACGAACCAACATTTGTTCGTTCGAATTAGTCGGCGTCCGACAGCGTGAATCTGCAGGGTCTCACTATTCGCTTCCCATAAGGCTCTATGTTAATTTTCAGTTGGTAAAAAATGGTAGATAAAATTTTTTTTTCGGGAAAATAATTACTCTACACGCGTTTTCCCACTATTAAAAACCGCTATCAATTTTTTCAGAATTTTCTGTGACCCAAAATTTTTCCTCATTTTTTCCTGACTAATTGTATGGAAAAATGGGCGAAAATCATGAAATGGCCAAATGGCTTGAATTGTACATCAAAATGTTCACAAAAGAACAGGGAATACGTGGTTAATTTTTTGGCCAAATCGTACTTGCAGTTTTCTCGTTTCTCGCTCTCAAATTGGGCACTTGTAAGTTGGCGAGAAAGTTCGGTCGATTTTGGGATTTTTTAGGCGCGGTCTCGCAAAACAGATATAGATGATATTACAAATTTTTGCAGCTACATTCTTCTAGAATCCTATGTTTCCATTCATAACTATCTGACGTATTCACGAACCAAGATTTTTTCGTTCGAATTAGTCGGTGTCCGACAGCGTTAATCTGCAGGGTCTCGGTATTCGCTTCCCGTAAGGCTCTATGTTAATTTTCAGTTGGTAAAAAATGGTAGATAAAATTTTTTTTCGGGAAAATAATTACTGTACATGCTTTTACTCGTCATTAAAAACCGTTATGAATTTTTTCAGAATTTTCTGGGACCCAAAATTTTTCCTCAGTTTTTCCTGTTTGGAAAAATGGGCGAAAATCATGAAATGGCCAAATGGCTTGTAATGTACATCAAAATGTTCACACAAGAACAGGGAATACGTGGTTAAATTTTTAGCCAAATCGTACTTGCAGTTTTCTTGTTTCTCGCTCTCAAAATGAGCACTTGTAAGTTGGCGAGAAATTTCGGTCGATTTTAGGATTTTTTTGGCGCGGTCTCGCAAAACAGATTTAGATGATATTACACATATTTGTAGCTACATTCTTCTAGAATCCTATGTTTCTATTCATAACTATCTGCCTTATTCACGAACCAAGATTTGTTCGTTCGAATTAGTCGGTGTCTCACAGCGTCAATCTGCAGGGTCTCACTATTCGCTTCCCATAAGGTTCTATGTTAATTTTCAGTTGGTAAAAAATGGTAGATACAATTTTTTTCGGGGAAATAATTACTCTACATGCTTTTACTCGTCATTAAAAAACGTCATGAATCTTTTCAGATTTTTCTAAGACCCAACATTTTTACCTTTTCTTCTGACTAAATAGTGTGGAAAAATAGGCGAAAATCATGAAATGACCAAATGATTTGTAATGTATATCAAATTATTCATAGAAGAACGAGGAATAGGTGGTTTAATTTTTAACCAAATTCTACTTGCAGTTTTCTCGTTTCGCGCTCTCAAATTGGGCACTTGTAAGTTGGCGAGAAATTTCGGTCGATTTTGGGATTTTTTTGGCACGGTCTCACAAATCAGATTTAGATGATATTACATATATTTGTTGCTGCATTCTTCGAGAATCCAATGTTTCCATTCATAACTATCTGCCTTATTCACGAACCAAGATTTGTTCGTTCGAATTAGTCGGTGCACGAAAACGTCAATCTGCAGAGTCTCACTATTCGCTTTCCATAAGGCTCTATGTTAATTTTCAGTTGGTAAAAAATGGTAGATAAAATTTTTTTTCGGGGAAATAATTACTCTACATGCTTTTACTCGTCATTAAAAACCGTCATGAATTTTTTCAGATTTTTCTAAGACCCAACATTTTTCCCTTTGAACTGAACTGAATTTATTAATCATTGTGCATGTACGTGATGACGTAGAAAGAAAGTAATGTGATGTGTTATAAAGCACATCTAACCGAACAAATTTTATTTGAAACATTTTTCGGTAAAGTCTAAAATAAAAAAAAGTTATATTAATATTTCGATACTACTGGTATCCCTCAGGGGTCTAATTCGTGCCCGGTAATATTTAAAATTTGAATTAATGAGATAATTGACGTAAATTGTTGTATACGAGTTTATTATTATTTTGTCTAAAATTTTCGATTGCCACCCACGGTCTTCTAATTATCATACGGAGACTGGTCGAGGTTCACTAACCACTCTCTTCAAGTCGGTGCAAGTGATGTGTGTGCGATCCGTTTCTGTTGTTTTCAACACATTCATAACACATATTGGCCCGAGTTAAGTCGTGCTACGTGACTGTGAATTCAACTTCTTTAATAATAATATCGCCGTACGGTCCGGTGCATGCATGTATATACTCATATAATATATATAAACGTCGCGACAAGTGCGCACCTTCTTCGGTTTCATCGGCTTCTTCGCGGTCGGTTATTGGGATGTTTCTCGCCTCGACGCATAAATTCCGAAGTTGAGCAATTGTTTAGCAACATGCCTCCGCGGACCTCCCATAGCCATCATCATCGGGGGCAGTCGCCCTTGTTATAGCTGTTATTTTCGGTGATTCAGCAACTAGTGGTGTAAATCTCCGTTACACGGCGATCGGCAAATATTTACTCAAAGCTTTGTAGGGGGGCGTGCCTTCTTTTCATCTCGGATTAGGTGCACTTGTGACAAGTAGATTTATGTACGGATGCCACATAATGCGCAACTACCTGGATGGACTTTGTCTGTGGTGAGAAGGTGCGCGGTGTTCACGATGTGTGGCGCGGTGGGTCCGGCCCGAAGATGAATGGATCGGAATGGGATGGATGGGATTCGAGCGCCACCACCGACACTCGCCACTCAATGAATAGGCACCCTCATTCAATTGAGTTGTCAGGAAATGGCCGACGACGGGAAAATCGACAACAATAGCGCCTAGTAAACATTTCGCCATTTCGCATACCAATTATTGTGAATAGACGCCACCTAACGCATTAAAATCTATTCAGGGGGTGCCGAAGCGCGATCGTCCAGATAAAAGGGAGAAATCAGGCTCCCCTTTATGTCGGGCCGACTCTAATATATTTCACGCATCTACAAGATAAACGATTCATCTTCGCTTCGCCTCCCCACCGACACAAAACCATTAGTACCATTTCGAAATGCACACAACGGATATCATTTTGACCTGTCCAATTCCCACTTACCGAAGATGAAAAATATATTAGGGTAAACACGCCAGTTATTGAACACTTTGTTCAACATCTTGAATTACAATAATAATATTTCGGTTTCGATAAACTCTAAAATAAAAAAAGTTATATCAATATTTCGATGCTACTGGTATCCCACAGGGATCTAATTTGGACCCGCTAATATTTATAATTTGTATAAACGAGATAATTGACAATACATGTTTTTCGAAGAACTGATGATTTCAAAAATATGGGTTATCGTTAAGAAAACTGAAATTGTACATCACTGCGCTTATATACGATGATGTAGGAAAAATTCAATGTAATATTTGTATAAAGCACTTCCAACCTAACAAATTTTATTATAAAAAATATAAACAAACAGGGAAGTAGTTGTTTCAATAAGTTATTTGTTTATAGTCTTAGTAAGACTTAATTTTTTGCTTGCAGATTAACGAACAGGTTGAATATTCATATATTCAGGCTACATTTCGTTTTCTTGTATTTACAAAAAATATAGGTTACTGCTAAAAAAACTGAAGTTGTACATCATTGCGCGTATACGTGACGACGTAGGAAAAATGTAATGCCTTATATTTATAAAGCACATCTAACCTAACAAATTTTAATCGAAACTTTTTTCGATAAACTCTAAAATAAACAAGTTACATCAATATTTCGACACTAATGGTATCCCACAGGGATCTAATTTGCGCCCGCTAATATTCTAATTACGGTAATAATTATCAGTTTTTTTTTTCTAATTCTTACACATCAACTATTAATCATTATTGTTATCACATCACACCTTTGTAACACTAAAACGACTTACTGTTACACCTTATGTCCGGTGTGATTTGTTCGAGCGCGGGAGGTCCAAGCTGTCGTACATGCGGTCGTACAATTGAAAATTCGAAAATTGCCAAAATCTCGATGGGATTATACAGAGGTGGAATGTTCAGGCCATTATGGCCCGAAATTGAAAGAGTGTGTCTGAATGGGAGCAATAAACCGCACCGGATTAAGAGATTTCACAATGGTGTTAATGACTTGTATTCGAGATTGAGTAAACAGCAGTAAAGGGTTTTTCGAAAATCCGACGGGATTGTGTTTGCGATGAGCTCATATTTATTTATGAGCGCGCCCATTGTCCGGTTATTATCGATTTTGAAAAGGACTGCCGTTGGAAAATTCCAGAAGTGCAGATTTTAAAATTTATTGCGTTTTCAATCAGTTCTGTGCGCGTACAACATGTTTCAGTAAGTAAGCAACACATGTAGATTTTAAATTTTATTATTACTTGTATACAACGTGTTTCAGAAAGAATACAACAAATGATAAGCTTCCTTCAATCAGTTCTGTGTGTGTATAACGTGTTTTAATACGTATGCAACAAATGGAAACTTTTTTATTATTTATAAAAAAATTTAATATTTTATGAAAGTTGGAGCTTAATCTAAAACCCCCGAAAAAACATAAAACAATTGACATACCACTTTCAATTATAATTACTTTTCCACATTAGTAATTCGGGCATTTCACTTGTCATCCACGTTTTTAAGTTAAGATTGGTGGAACGTTTGATGTTCTGGAAAAAATTCTTTACGATTAAAAAATAAATATAAAAACAATTGCTATCGACTTAAAACTTCCCAAATTTACTCAAAACACTCCATACAACATTTTTATGTAAAAAAAATAAACATCCCAGTCATAGATTTTGTGGAAATTCCGTGCAAATTGAGAGCAAACTTAAGAAAATTTGCAAAATTCCTTACAATTAAAAAATACATATAAAAACAATTCCCATCGACTTAAAACTTTCCAAATTTACTCAAAACACTTCATTCAACATTTTTATGTAAAAAACATAAACATCCCAGTCATAGATTTTGAAGAAATTGCGTGCAAATCGAGAGTAAATTTAAGAAAATTTGCAAAATTCCTTACGATTAAAAAATAAATATAAAAACAATTGTCATCGACTTAAAACTTTCCAAATTTATTCAAAACACTTCATTCAACAATTTTATGTAAACAACATAAACATCCCAGTCATAGATTTTGAAGAAATTGCGTGCAAATCGAGAGTAAATTTAAGAAAATTTGCAAAATTCCTTACGATTAAAAAATAAATATAAAAACAATTCCCATCGACTTAAAACTTTCCAAATTTGCTCAAAACACTTCATACAAGATTTTTATGTAAAAAACATAAACATCCCACTCATAGATTTTGAGGAAATACCTTGCAAATCGAGAGCCAATTGAAGAAAATTTCCAAAATTCCTTACGATGAAAAAATAAATATAAAAACAATTGCCATCGACTTAAAACTTTTCAAATTTACTCAAAACACTTCATTCAACATTTTTATGTAAAAAACATAAACATCCCAGTCATAGATTTTGAAGAAATGGCGTGCAAATCGAGAGTACATTTAAGAAAATTTGCAAAATTCCTTACGATTAAAAAATAAATATAAAAACAATTGTCATCAACCTAAAACTTCACAAATTTACTCAAAACAATTCATACAAGATTTTTATGTAAAAAACATAAACATCCCACTCATAGATTTTGAGGAAATACCTTTGCAAATCGAGAGCCAATTGAAGAAAATTTCCAAAATTCCTTACGATTAAAAAATAAATATAAAAACAATTGCCATCGACTTAAAACTTTCCAAATTTACTCAAAACACTTCATTCAACATTTTTATGTAAAAAACATAAACATCCCAGTCATAAATTTTGAAGAAATTGCGTACAAATCGAGAGTCAATTTAAGAAAATTTGCAAAATTCCTTACGATTAAAAAATAAATATAAAAACAATTCCCATCGACCTAAAACTTCCCAAATTTACTCAAAACACTTCACACAACAATTTTATGTAAAAAACATAAACATCCCAGCCATAGATTTTGATGAAATGCCGTGCAAATCGAGAGTAAATTTAAGAAATTTTTTGCAAAATTCCTTACGATTAAAAAATAAATATAAAAACAATTGTCATCGACCTAAAACTTTCCAGATTTACTCAAAACACTTTAAGCAACATTTTTATGTAAAAAAATATAAACACCACAGTCATAGATTTTGAGGAAATGCCGTGCAAATCGAGAGCAAATTTAAGAAATTTTTTGCAAAATTCCTTACGATTAAAAACTAAATATAAAAACAATTGTCATCGACCTAAAACTTTCCAGATTTACTCAAAACACTTTAAGCAACATTTTTATGTAAAAAAATATAAACACCACAGTCATAGATTTTGAGGAAATGCCGTGCAAATCGAGAGCAAATTTAAGAAATTTTTTGCAAAATTCCTTACGATTAAAAAATAAATATAAAAACAATCGTCATCGACCTAAAACTTTCCAGATTTACTCAAAACACTTTAAGCAACATTTTTGTGTAAAAAAAATATAAACACCCCAGTCATAGATTTTGAAGAAATTCCGTGCAAATCGAGAGTAAATTTTAGAAACTTTTCAAAATTCCCTACGATTAAAAAATATACATAAAAACAATTCCCATCAACTTAAAACTTCCCAAATTTACTCAAAACACTTCATAGAATATTTTTACGTAAAAAAAAACATAAACATCCCAGTCATAGCTTTTGAGGAAATGCCGTGCAAATCGAGAGCAAATTTAAGAAAATTTGCAAAATTTCTCACGATTAAAAAATAAATATAAAAACAATTCCCATCGACCTTAAACTTTCCAAATTTACTCAAAACACTTCATTCAACATTTTTATGTAAAAAACATAAACATCCCAGTCATAGATTTTGAAGAAATTGCGTACAAATCGAGAGTCAATTTAAGAAAATTTGCAAAATTCCTTACGATTCAAAAATAAATATAAAAACAATTCCCATCGACCTAAAACTTCCCAAATTTACTCAAAACACTTCACACAACAATTTTATGTAAAAAACATAAACATCCCAGCCATAGATTTTGATGAAATGCCGTGCAAATCGAGAGTAAATTTAAGAAATTTTTTGCAAAATTCCTTACGATTAAAAAATAAATATAAAAACAATTGTCATCGCCCTAAAACTTTCCAGATTTACTCAAAACACTTTAAGCAACATTTTTATGTAAAAAAATATAAACACCACAGTCATAGATTTTGAGGAAATGCCGTGCAAATCGAGAGCAAATTTAAGAAATTTTTTGCAAAATTCCTTACGATTAAAAAATAAATATAAAAATAATTGTCATCGACCTAAAACTTTCCAGATTTACTCAAAACACTTTAAGCAACATTTTTGTGTAAAAAAAATATAAACACCCCAGTCATAGATTTTGAAGGAATACCGTGCAAATCGAGAGTAAATTTTAGAAACTTTTCAAAATTCCCTACGATTAAAAAATATACATAAAAACAATTCCCATCAACTTAAAACTTCCCAAATTTACTCAAAACACTTCATAGAATATTTTTACGTAAAAAAAACATAAACATCCCAGTCATAGCTTTTGAGGAAATGCCGTGCAAATCGAGAGCAAATTTAAGAAAATTTGCAAAATTTCTCACGATTAAAAAATAAATATAAAAACAATTCCCATCGACTTAAAACTTCTCAAATTTACTCAAAACACTTCATACAAGATTTTTGTGTAAAAAACATAAACATCCCAGTCATAGATTTTGAAGAAATGGCGTGCAAATCGAGAGCAAATTTCAGAAAATTTGCAAATTTTTTTACGATTAAAAAATAAATATAAAAACAATTGCCATCGACTTAAAACTTCCCAAATTTACTCAAAACACTCCATACAATATTTGTATGTAAAAAACATAAACATTCCAGTCATAGATTTTGTGGAAATTCCGTGCAAATCGAGAGGAAATTTAAGAAAATTTGCTAAATTTCTCACGATTAAAAAATAAATATAAAAACAATTCCCATCGACCTTAAACTTTCCAAATTTACTCAAAATACTTCAAACAACATTTTTATGTAAAAAATATAAACACTCCGGTCATAGATTTTGAGGAAATACCGTGCAAATCGAGAGCCAATTGAAGAAAATTTGCAAAATTCCTTACGATTAAAAAATAAATATAAAAACAATTCCCATCGACTTACAACTTCCCAAATTTACTCAAAACACTTCATTCAACATTTTTATGTAAAAAAAAACATCCCAGTCATAGATTTTGAAGAAATTGCGTGCAAATCGAGAGTAAATTTAAGAAAATTTGCAAAATTCCTTACGATTAAAAAATAAATATAAAAACAATCGCCATCGACTTAAAACTTCTCAAATTTACTCAAAACACTTCATACAAGATTTTTGTGTAAAAAACATAAACATCCCAGTCATAGATTTTGAGGAAATACCGTGCAAATCGAGAGTACATTTAAGAAATTTTTTGCAAAATTCCTTACGATTAAAAAATAAATATAAAAACAATTGTCATCGACCTAAAACTTCCCAAATTTACTCAAAACACTTCATACAAGATTTTTATGTAAAAAACATAAACATTCCAGTCATAGATTTTGAAGAAATGCCGTGCAAATCGAGAGTAAATTTCAGAAAATTTGCAATTTTTTTTACGATTAAAAAATAAATATAAAAACAATTGCCATCGACTTAAAACTTCCCAAATTTACTCAAAACACTTCATACAAGATTTTTATGTAAAAAACATAAACATTCCAGTCATAGATTTTGAAGAAATGCCGTGCAAATCGAGAGTAAATTTCAGAAAATTTGCAAAATTTTTTACGATTAAAAAATAAATATAAAAACAATTGCCATCGACTTAAAACTTCCCAAATTTACTCAAAACACTCCATACAATATTTTTATGTAAAAAAACATAAACATCCCAGTCATAGATTTTATGGAAATTCCGTGCAAATCGAGAGCAAATTTAAGAAAATTTGCAAAATTTCTCACGATTAAAAAATAAATATAAAAATAATTGTCATCGACCTAAAACTTTCCAAATTTACTCAAAACACTTCAAACAACATTTTTATTTAAAAAAAAAATAAACACCCCAGTCATAGATTTTGTGGATTTTCCGTGCAAATCGAGAGCAAATTTAAGAAAATTTGTAAAATTCCTTACGATTCAAAAATAAATATAAAAACAATTGCTATCGACTGAAAACTTCCCAAATTTATTCAAAACATTTCATACAACATTTTTATGTAAAAAAAACATAAACATCCAAGTCATAGATTTTGAGGAAATACTCTGCAAATCGAGAGTAAATTTTAGAAAATTTTCAATGTTCCTCACGATTAAAAAATAAATATAAAAACAATTTCTATTGAGTTTAAACTTCACAAATTTACTCAAAACACATTATACAACATTAAGATGACGTATTGGCACACTCGTAACATGAACAATGTTTCCATTATTATTATTATTGCCGCTAATAATTTAAGAATTTCGTGATATGCGTCAAGGCGACATATTTATATAACTAGACGCAATTAAAACAATTTACTTCCGTTAAAAAGCATTCCGAGTAAACGGATTACCGGAGCCTGAGTTTCCCGTTCGGACGCTCGGGTAATTTACTCCGGTTTGCGTCAATCGCACACACCGATCCGTGTAATTAATTGTTTCGTTATCCAACACACGGCGAATTTTACATTTTACAATTTACAATTTACAATTTCATAATCTACAATTCATGGGCGAAATGGCGAGTGCAGTGTTTGACCTACATTGTGTGTGCATGTGTGCTGTCCCAGGTTGTCTTAGACGACGAGAGTTGGCGAGGCGATGTTGTTGGTTCTTCGCCACGGAAATGCCGCTCACGCCTTTTCTCGCCGGGCCTGGGTCGAAGGCCCGTGGGCGAAATCCATAAAAGTGTCAGCGGCGTGGACCTTATAATGACTTAATATGACAAAACTGTCACACCGATTAGTTCTTATGTCCATTTTTTTATCCGCTGCCCACCGATTAACCTGCAATCTTTTCGTCGATGTTGATAATAATGCCTCTTGCAATTTGTGCAATCATCTGTCTTTAAGAGATTGCGCAAAAATGTTAATGAATATTCTTGAGGCTATTTAAATTATATGATTTATTATAGTTTAATAGAAAAACTCACTTTATTTTAAAGCCCCACCGTAAATAATGAAAAGTGCTGGTTAGATGACAAAATTATGACCCCCACTCGCATTACAGAAGGTGCAAAAATCTCGCCCATCGGAAACAACAGTAGAAAGCTTGTCCGAACCTGTACCTGAGGAACTTTGGAAGGGCTTACCGGCGCGGTCCATTTATGACACCAATACCGAGAAGTGATTTACACTCTCCATTTCATTCAGACACCTTTAACGGACCGGGAAGTACAACTTAACACCCCTCCTCCGGGTCACGCCGCATTATCCGAAATTAACCGAAAAAGCGTTTCTTTTTCTCTCTTTGGCAAAATTTTGTTTTGATCATCGCGGTCTTCCAGACACGCAATTAAATCCGACACATTACGGATTATTTACGGGCAATTTGCGCATCAGCCGGTGACGTGCAAATTGGTGGTGCGAAAATCGTAAGTGGAAAACATGCAAATTTACAAATGGTAAATACCAGAAAAACTCACCGATAGGCAATAAATTACACGGGACGTTACCTGGCTCAGGTAAATGAGTCAATTACCTTTTCGGAGTGTATTTAGGGGCCAATTTCGGCCCTAATCCGCACTTAAGTGGCCCCGGCGAACAAGTGGCGTTTTATAAGGTTGTAATTAGGTGCGAGAATTTTTGGGGGGTATTGTGGCTGTTTGACGGGTTTGAGGGTCGTGAATAATTGTCACAACAGAAATTCCGCGTGTTTGTATAGGACTTGGATAGACACTCAACATCCATTGGACCGTGAAGTGAAGAGTACATATTTATTAACTCAAACTTTTGAAATGCAAAAAACACGGATAGCATTTTTATTATTATTGCATCATTAATTATTAAGTTTTATCCATTACTTCGTGGTCAGAAACGTATTTACTATTACAGCGCTTGAGGTCAGCTCGCGGTTTCAGTTAAGAGAATTGTAAAATTTGTCGTGAGAATTAACTCCAGTGTTAGAAATTTTAATTTATTCTTAAAGTTTATATGTCATAAGTACTGTAAAATGTATCAAAATGCATTGGCTTTAAGCGTAGACGCGTATTTACAACTTGTTGAGTTTTGACATTTTTGAAGGTATACCTACAGTAATTTATTATTTATTATCAAAAAATCTGTTATTATTAAATACATTTTAGTGCATGATGTAAACATTCGAAACATGCAATAATTGTCGACGTCATTTACGTATCGCATAAATTTGGTTCAGCAGTTATCAATACTATTCGAAAAGAATGCCAAACCGGTACTTCACCAAATTTTTTGAGCGCGTTTCTTCATACGTAAAAGTTAAGTTGGGTAACATTCTACTGCGGGGATTTTCTTTTTGTTGAATAGTTGAATATTTTAATTACAAATTTCTAGTAATTAAAATATCGGGCGAAAATACGAAAGGGAATTTTTCTTTTAATAACTCTTAAAATTGTAGTTTGGCACTTTAATACGTATTATTCTCGTGAAAGTTTTCGTATTAAAAATATCAACGAAATTTCCAATCAATTTTGTGATTGAAGAATTCGAAACTTCACGAAAAATCTTCGAAACTTTACAATATTTTCGTGATAAACAAAACTACAACTCCAAACTTAAATTGAAAAATTGCGTTTAATTGCTTGAAATGTTCAATGATGGAATTTACTTCAAAAGTTCAAAATCCACAAAAAAACTGGTGCATTTCTGATTTTACATGGTAACACGTGCAATATTCTCGAGATAAACAAAACTGCAACGCTCCAAACTTAAATTGAAAATTCGAAATTTACTTTTAAAAATTTGAAAAATTGTTAAAAAATAATTAATGAAGGAATTTATTTCAAAAGCTCAAAATCCATTAAATAATAATGCATTTCTGAATTTATATGGAAACGCGTGCCATATTCTTAGTGTATATAAAGTTTCAACGCTCTAAACTGAAATTGTAAATTCGAAAAATGCGTTTAAAAACTTGAAAAATCGTAAAAATATAATCAATGGGCTGAAAGACCGCGGGTCGATAGCCGTTTAGCAGAAATAATTTTGTAAATTTTAAATGTATTATATTTGTTTAATATTGTACTGTCTGCAAATAAAGATATTGTATATATATATAATCAATGAAGAAATTTACTTCAAAAGCTCAAAATCCATAAAAAAAAAATTGATGCATGATGATTTTCCATAGAAACAAGTGCAATATTCTCGGGGTAAGCAAAAATTGTAACACTCCAAACTTAAATTGAAAATTCGAAAATTGCGTTTAAATATTTGAAATGTTGTAAAAAAATAATCAATAAAGGAATTTACCTAAAAAGTTTAAAATCCATAAAAAATGGTGCTTTTATGATTTTACATGGTAACACGTGCAATATTCTCGAGATAAACAAAACTGCAACGCTCCAAACTTAAATTGAAAATTCGAAATTTACGTTTAAAAATTTTAAAAATTGTTAAAAAAATAATCAATGAAGGAATTTACTTCAAAAGCTCAAAATCCATAAAAAATATTGATGCATGATGATTTTCTATAGAAACAAGTGCAATATTCTCGAGTAAACAAAAATTGTAATACTCCAAACTTAAATTGAAAATTCGAAAATTGCGTTTAAATATTTGAAATGTTGTAAAAAAATAAGCAATAAAGGAATTTACTTTAAAAGTTTAGGAGACGCGTGCCATATTCTGTGTATATAAAGTTTCGACGCTCTAAACTGAAATTATAAATTCAAAAATTGCGTTTAATACGTAAAAATTTGTAAAAAATAATCAAAGAAGGAATTTACTTCAAAAGCTAAAAATCTATAAAAAAAATGATGCATTTCTGATTTTCCATCGAAATGCGTGCAATATTCTTGAGGTATATAAAATTTTAACGCTCTAAACTGAAATTGAAAATTCGAAAATTGCGTTTAAATATTTGAAATATTGTAAAAAAAATAATCAATAAAGGAATTTACTTCAAAAGTTTAAAATCCATAAAAAAATGGTGCTTTTATGATTTTACATGGTAACACGTGCAATATTCTCGAGATAAAAAAACTGCAACGCTCCAAACTTAAATTGAAGATTCGAAATTTGAAAAATTGTTAAAAAATAATCAATGAAGGAATTTACTTCAAAAGCTCAAAATCCATTAAATAATAATGCATTTCTGAATTTACTTGGAGACACGTGCCGTATTCTTAGTGTATATAAAGTTTCAACGCTCTAAACTGAAATTGTAAATTCGAAAATTGCGTTTAAATACTTGGAAAATTGTAAAAAACGAATCAATGAAGCTCAAAATCCATAAAAATGCTTTTCTAATTTTCCAGAGAAACATGTGCAATATTCTTCGGGTAAACAAAAATTGCAACGCTCCAAACTTAAATTGTAAATTCGAAAATTGCGTTTCAAAACTTGAAAAATCGTCAAAATATAATCAATGAAGAAATTTACTTCAAAAGCTTAAAAATCCATAAAAAGGTTCTTTTTTGATTTCCCATACATACACGTGCAATATTTTCGGGGTAAACAATAATTGAAACGCTCCAAACTTAAATTGAAAATTCGAAAATTGCGTTTAAATATTTGAAATATTGTAAAAAAAATAATCAATAAAGGAATTTACTTCAAAAGTTTAAAATCCATAAAAAAATGGTGCTTTTATGATTTTACATGGTAACGCGTGCAATATTCTCGAGATAAAAAAACTGCAACGCTCCAAACTTAAATTGAAGATTCGAAATTTGAAAAATTGTTAAAAAATAATCAATGAAGGAATTTACTTCAAAATCTCAAAATCCATTAAATAATAATGCATTTCTGAATTTACTTGGAGACACGTGCCATATTCTTAGTGTATATAAAGTTTCAACGCTTTAAACTGAAATTGTAAATTCGAAAATTGCGTTTAAATACTTGGAAAATTGTAAAAAACGAATCAATGAAGCTCAAAATCCATAAAAATGCTTTTCTAATTTTACAGAGAAACATGTGCAATATTCTTCGGGTAAACAAAAATTGCAACGCTTCAAACTTAAATTGGAAATTCAAAAATTGCGTTTCAAAACTTGAAAAATCGTCAAAATATAATCAATGAAGAAATTTACTTCAAAAGCTTAAAAATCCATAAAAAGGTTCTTTTTTGATTTCCCATACATACACGTGCAATATTTTCGGGGTAAACAATAATTGAAACGCTCCAAACTTAAATTGAAAATTCGAAAATTGCGTTTAAATATTTGAAATATTGTAAAAAAAATAATCAATAAAGGAATTTACTTCAAAAGTTTAAAATCCATAAAAAAATGGTGCTTTTATGATTTTACATGGTAACGCGTGCAATATTCTCGAGATAAAAAAACTGCAACGCTCCAAACTTAAATTGAAGATTCGAAATTTGAAAAATTGTTAAAAAATAATCAATGAAGGAATTTACTTCAAAATCTCAAAATCCATTAAATAATAATGCATTTCTGAATTTACTTGGAGACACGTGCCATATTCTTAGTGTATATAAAGTTTCAACGCTTTAAACTGAAATTGTAAATTCGAAAATTGCGTTTAAATACTTGGAAAATTGTAAAAAACGAATCAATGAAGCTCAAAATCCATAAAAATGCTTTTCTAATTTTACAGAGAAACATGTGCAATATTCTTCGGGTAAACAAAAATTGCAACGCTTCAAACTTAAATTGGAAATTCAAAAATTGCGTTTCAAAACTTGAAAAATCGTCAAAATATAATCAATGAAGAAATTTACTTCAAAAGCTTAAAAATCCATAAAAAGGTTCTTTTTTGATTTCCCATACATACACGTGCAATATTTTCGGGGTAAACAATAATTGAAACGCTCCAAACTTAAATTGAAAATTCGAAAATTGCGTTTAAATATTTGAAATATTGTAAAAAAAATAATCAATAAAGGAATTTACTTCAAAAGTTTAAAATCCATAAAAAAATGGTGCTTTTATGATTTTACATGGTAACGCGTGCAATATTCTCGAGATAAAAAAACTGCAACGCTCCAAACTTAAATTGAAGATTCGAAATTTGAAAAATTGTTAAAAAATAATCAATGAAGGAATTTACTTCAAAATCTCAAAATCCATTAAATAATAATGCATTTCTGAATTTACTTGGAGACACGTGCCATATTCTTAGTGTATATAAAGTTTCAACGCTTTAAACTGAAATTGTAAATTCGAAAATTGCGTTTAAATACTTGGAAAATTGTAAAAAACGAATCAATGAAGCTCAAAATCCATAAAAATGCTTTTCTAATTTTACAGAGAAACATGTGCAATATTCTTCGGGTAAACAAAAATTGCAACGCTTCAAACTTAAATTGGAAATTCAAAAATTGCGTTTAAAAACTTGAAAAATCGTAAAAATATAATCAATGAAGAAATTTACTTCAAAAGCTCAAAATCCACAAAAAGGTACTTTTTTGATTTTCCATACATATACGTGCAATATTTTTGGGGTAAACAATAATTGCAACGCTCCAGACTTAAATTAAAAATTGCGTTTAAATATTTGAAATATTGTAAAAAAAATAATCAATGTAGGAATTTACTGCAAAAACTCAAAATCCATAAAAAACGATCCATTTCTCATTTTTCATAGAAACACGTGCAATATTCTCGGAGTAAACAAAAATTACAACGCTCCAAACTTAAATTGAACTTTCGAAAATTGCGTTTAAATACTTGAAATATTGTAAAAAAATAATGAATGAAGAAATTTACTTCAAAAGCTCAAAATTCATAAAACAATTATGCTTTTCTGATTTTCCAAAGAAACGTGTGCAACATTCTCAGAGTAAACAAAAATTGCAACGCTCCAAACTTAAATCGAATATTCGAAAATTGCGTTTAAATATTTGAAATATTGTAAACAAATAATCAATGAAGGAATTTACTTCCAAATCTCAAAATCCACAAAAAAATTAGGCATTTCTGATTTTACACAGAAACAAGTGTAATATTCTCGGGGTAAGCACAACTGCAACGCTCCAAACTTAAATTGGAAATTCAAAAATTGCATTTAAATATTAGAAAAGGGCTGAAAGACCCCGGGTCGATAGCCAATAAAGAATCTTTACACATTTAATTATTATAGTTAAGCAAGATTTGTTTATATCATATACTAAATGTATGAATTCTTTAATAAAGATGATTTATATATATATATTAGAAAAGTTGTAAAAGAATAATTAATGAAATCCACAAAAAATCGTGCATTTCTGATTTTTCATAGAACACGTGCAATATTCTAGGAATACACAAAAATTACAACGCTTTAAACTTAAATTGGAAATTTGAAAGTTGCGTTCAAATACTTGAAACATTGTAAAAAAATAATTAATGAAAGAATTTGCTTCAAAAGCTCAAAATCCATTAAAAACTTATGCATGCTGATTTTACAGAGAAATATGTGTCATATTCTCCGGGTAAGCAAAAATTGCAACGCTCCAAACTTAAATTGGAAATTCGAAAATTGCGTGTAAATACTTGAAAAATTGTAAAAAAAATAATCAATGAATGAATTTACTTCAAAAGCTTAAAATCCATTAAAAAAATGGTGCACGATGATTTTTGCTAGAATCACATGCAATGCTCTCGGTATAAACAAAACTATATCGCTCCAAACTTAAATTAGAAATTCGAAAGTTGCGTTCAAAAACTTAAAAAATTGTAAAAAAATAATCAATGAGGGAATTTACTTCAAAAACCTAAAATCCATAGAAAAAATGATGCATTTCTGATTATCCATAGAAACACGTGCAATATTCTTGAGGTAAAAATAAATTGCAACGCTCCAAAGTTAAATTGGAAATTCGAAAGTTGCGTTCAAATATTTCAAGGATTAGAAAAAATAACCAATGAAGGAATTTACTTCAAAAGCTCAAAATCCATAAAAGAATTATGCATGATGATTGCATGCATTTTAGGCAGTCACTTCTTCTTGCAACGCCTATGTTAACATCAGATTAACGATTTAGAAAGGTTTTCATAATTTGTCTTCATATTGCAACGTATAACGTACTTAATTTTCTGTATCTCCACAATAAGTACACGTAACCTCAAACATCACTGTCAATTGTGTGCAAAATAGTGGGTAATTTTAGGCAGTCATTTCTTGCAACGATCATGTCAACCTTTGGCAGATGTTTTAAGTTAAATATTTACAAAAATTTCCTGCTGGAAAATTTCGTTTGCTTTCAGTGTTTCGCATACTTTCGTCGTACTTCTATTGACATTTTCGCTTGCATGTCAGTTCTTCTTTGAATTTAAGGAAGTAATTCCAATACCTTCTGGATCATCTCCAAGTGCCTATCTTCGATGATGATTGTACATTTTTACATTAGACGATTTGAGTGTGCATTCGAGTATTTTTCTTGAAAAATGCGATTACTTGGTGAAGAATTTTATCAACATCTGGGAAAAACTTCGTCTTATTAATGACGACATGATGCAAAAAACAACTGAATTGCCGAAGAAATTATTTACGGGAATTATATGTAAATAAGGTGTGTACGTAATAATTCGCTCGCGTATACGGGATTTCAGATATTTTGACTTTCATGCGTAAAGGTCGCAAAAATTCTTAAAACCAACTCTATTCTTTCCTATGACGCCAACAAATAACGAAGCGGGAAATCCTTCGCAAAAAAATGGAATTGCACCCGCATAATAAGACATGGTAATTAGATTAAATAATAAAAAGTAATACCAACACAATTCCGACAGAATGCCTGCGATACGCGAAGTACAAAATATTATGATGTTGCATAACTCGCATTTTGCGGGATACAACAATTAATAAGCATGTGTTAATAATACCGCTCGTTAATTAATTTATTATTAATTGCGCTCTTGCTCGGTAAATAAATATCAATTCAAAACGGCGACAGCTGAATGGAGCGCTCGAGATTAGAAAGTCGCCTTCGGTCAGGTGCATTACTTGGGCGCGAGATCCCAGATGATTAAGATTCGTGAAGATATCTGATCTTAATATTTATATTGTTGTGACGGTTGTAACAATAAGCTGCGCTCGTGTGATAAATTTAGTGGACATGATTTACTGTTAGTCAGTCACCTATGGCTTCATTTGTATTCAGGGTCTAATTGACGTTATAGCATTGAGGATCTCTCTCTTGATAGAATGCGAAATGCAATATTTCGTCGTCGTCGTCGTCGTCGTCGGCGCTTTTTAAGGGGGATATTTGAAGACATTATGGACGATTTCCGCGGTGATTTATGACTTCGGAGATTGAGTGATAAAGCCATCCCATGGTAGAGATTATGCAGTGAAAAGGGAGATTATTTCTGTTTGGCACACAAACAGGTTCTCGAGAGAGCGCCGTGTGGAAACAAAGGATTCGTGTTTGTGTTATTGCTGACGGTGGTGTTAAACGCGAAGGGGGCGGATGGTGGTGTCGTCGTGAGAAGACTTACCTGTACCCCCTGTGCTACCGATTCTAATTTTATTGACCACCGATAATGGGGGGATGGATTTTGCTTACTTCAATTTCTCAAAATTCATTTTGGCATAAGATCGTTTACCTGAGGCGGAAAGACCGCTGGTTGGGGTAATTTGTAAAAGTGTCTCAATAAATGTATTGTGTACCTGACACTCCTGTATAATTGCAAACTGTCCATCGACTATAATTTTTTTTTAGACTTTTGAGGAACTGATAAAATCACTTAAAATATTTTGCTCTGGAATTGTGTTCGAAGGTTTTGTAGAAATTTCTTAGATAATTTTTTGAGACTTTTGAGGGACTGTAAAAAACCCTCAAATTATGTTACTCTGAAATTGAGTTTGAAGGTTTTGTAGAAATTTCGTCGAACAGAAATCAAAGACACAAAACTTCATAAAATTCCAGTATAAATTTAGTTGAGCATTCAAAATATTAAGTTTGTAGGATTTCATCTTAATCCCTCTCTCCTTTTTTGCTTTTCCTATCCTTTGACCACAGAGACGCCCAAAAATCTCAAACTCCATTGGATTATTACAGTCGTTTGCTAATTAATATATTTCTTCTTTTTTTCCAGACTCCCGATAAAGTTTTTGGCAATTTGTATTAAAATTGACCATTTTTATGCATTAAAAATATTGGTCCGAATGTGTAACATTTAAATCTTCAAAAATTTTGATCATTTAAATTATAATTGACCATTTTCATGCATTAAAAATATTTATCCGAATGTGTAACATTTAAATCTTCAAAGATTCTGATCATTTATTTTATAATTGACCATTTTCATGCATTAAAAATATTGATCCGAATGTGTAACAATTAAATCTTCAAAAATTTTGATCATTTAAATTATAATTGATCATTTTCATGCATAAAAAATATTGATCCGAATGTGTAACATTTAAATCTTCAAAGATTCTGATCATTTATTTTATAATTGACCATTTTCATGAATTAAAAATATTGATCCGAATGTGTAACAATTAAATCTTCAAAAATTTTGATCATTTAAATTATAATTGACCATTTTCATGCATTAAAAATATTGATCCGAATGTGTAACATTTAAATCTTCAAAAATTTTGATTATTTATATTTTCATGCATAAAAAATATTGATCCGAATGTGTAACAATTAAATCTTCAAAGATTTTGTTAATTTGTTTTACAATTGACCATTTTCATGCATTAAAAATATTGATCCGAATGTGTAACAATTAAATCTTCAAAAATTTTGATCATTTAAATTATAATTGATCATTTTCATGCATAAAAAATATTGATCCGAATGTGTAACATTTAAATCTTCAAAGATTCTGATCATTTATTTTATAATTGACCATTTTCATGAATTAAAAATATTGATCCGAATGTGTAACAATTAAATCTTCAAAAATTTTGATCATTTAAATTATAATTGACCATTTTCATGCATTAAAAATATTGATCCGAATGTGTAACATTTAAATCTTCAAAAATTTTGATCATTTATATTTTCATGCATAAAAAATATTGATTCGAATGTGTAACAATTAAATCTTCAAAGATTTTGATAATTTGTTTTACAATTGACCATTTTCATGCATTAAAAATATTGATCCGAATGTGTAACAATTAAATCTTCAAAAATTTGGATCATTTATATTATAATTGACTATTTTCATGCATTAAAAATATTGATCCGAATGGGTAACATTTAAATCTTCAAAGATTCTGATCATTTATTTTATAATTGACCATTTTCATGAATTAAAAATATTGATCCGAATGTGTAACAATTAAATCTTCAAAAATTTTGATCATTTAAATTATAATTGACCATTTTCATGCATTAAAAATATTGATCCGAATGTGTAACATTTAAATCTTCAAAAATTTTGATCATTTATATTTTCATGCATAAAAAATATTGATCCGAATGTGTAACAATTAAATCTTCAAAGATTTTGATAATTTGTTTTACAATTGACCATTTTCATGCATTAAAAATATTGATCCGAATGTGTAACAATTAAATCTTCAAAAATTTGGATCATTTATATTATAATTGACTATTTTCATGCATAAAAAATATTGATCCGAATGTGTAACATTTAAATCTTCAAAGATTCTGATCATTTATTTTATAATTGACCATTTTCATGAATTAAAAATATTGATCCGAATGTGTAACAATTAAATCTTCAAAAATTTTGATCATTTAAATTATAATTGACCATTTTCATGCATTAAAAATATTGATCCGAATGTGTAACATTTAAATCTTCAAAAATTTTGATCATTTATATCTTCATGCATAAAAAATATTGATCCGAATGTGTAACTTTTAAATCTTCAAAGATTTTGTTAATTTGTTTTACAATTGACCATTTTCGTGCATTAAAAATATTGGTCCGAATGTGTAACACTTCAATCCTGTTAATTGAACATTTTCGGATTTTTGCACGTGAATCATGCAGACCAATTGCGAGTATTATGTGTGTGGGAAAACGTAATGATTACTACAGTAAAGCATGTTTACTACGCATCTCGTCACGTTCGCAAATTTAAATTGCTGACTCAGAATGGTTTATCTAAATTGTTCCTATTCGAAAATTTTTCCATATTTGCACATATCCGAACAAATGCATTCCGAACGGTAAACGCAGCGAGTGGAAAATGCGCCCATTGTTTTGCTACATTGTTGGGTGTCGATACCCAGATTGTGTACAATTGGAAAACGTAAAATTTTTCCAGCTTTGTTCATTTAAATTGGTGCAAATTTTAATTGTTTATGTTTGCACTAATTTAAGATTAGCATAAATTATTGTTTTTCCATCAATGACAACTTCAGACCGGTTTCGGTATATTGGTCATCATCAGTACAGTACATCCGTTGATGGGTAAGGAAAGCGTATTACCATCAACTGATGATGACCAGTAGCCAGAAACCCGTCTGCAGTTGTCATTAATGGAAAACAATAATTTATGCTTTATTCTTGTGTTTGGTGGTGATTATTTGGAAAACTAGTTTATTATTGTGGTTGTATTTTTTAATAATATCAAAGCACATTGAATTCTGAGTAATTTTATAAAAGTTGTTAGTCTGCACTTGCTTCAGGTTTTGAGAAATTAACCATTTTTCGATTTTCGTGCGGCAAAAATGGCTATTTTTGTGTTTGGTGGTGATTATCTGGAAAACTAGTTAATTATTGTGGTAAATTTTTTTAATATCATGAAAGCCCAATTGTTTCTGAGTGATTTTATAAAAGTTGTAAGTCTGCACTTATTTTAGATTTTGAGAAATCAACGCTTTTTCGATTTTCGAGCGCTGAAAATGGCTATTTTTGTGTTTGGTAGTGATTATCTGGAAAAGTGGTTCATTATAATACTTGGATTTTTCAGTAATATCAAAGCCCAATTAATTTTGAGTAATTTTGTAAAAGTTGCAAGTCTGCACTTGTTTCAGGTTTTGAGAAATCAACGCTTTATCGATTTTCGAGCGCTGAAAAAGGCTATTTTTGTGTTTGGTGGTGATTATCTGAAAAACTGGTTCATTATTATGCTTGGATTTTTCAGTAATATCAAAACCCAATTAATTTTGAGTAATTTTGTAAAAGTTGCAAGTCTGCACTTGTTTCAGGTTTTGAGAAATCAACGCTTTATCGATTTTCGAGCGCTGAAAATGGCTATTTTTGTGTTTGGTGGTGATTATCTGGAAAACCGATTAATTATTATACTTGGATTTTTCAGTAATATCAAAGTCCAATGAATTCTGAGTAATTTTGTAAAAGTTATAAGTCTGCACTTACTTCAAGTTTTGAGAAATTCACGATTTTTCGATTTTCGAGCGCTGAAAATGGCTATTCTTGTGTTTAGTGGTGATTATCTGGAAAACTAGTTCATTATTGTGCTTGGATTTTTTAGCAATATCAAAGCTCCATCATTTTTGAGTAATTTTGTAAAAGTTGCAAGTCTGCAGTTGTTTCAGGTTTTGAGAAATCAACGCTTTATCGATTTTCGAGCACTGAAAATGGCAATTTTTGTGTTTGGTGGTGATTATCTGGAAAACTACTTATTTATTGTATTTGTATTTTTCAGTAATATCAAAGCCCAATGAATTCTGAGTAATCTTGTAAAAGTTGCAAGTCTGCACTTGTTTCAAGTTTTCAGAAATTAACGCTTTTTCGATTTTCGAACGCTGAAAATGGCTATTTTTGTGTTTGGTGGTGATTATCTGGAAAACTGGTTGCGTGTTGTGCTTGGATTTTTCAGTTATATCAAAGCCCAATGAATTCTGAGTAATCTTGTAAAAGTTGCAAGTCTGCACTTGCTTCAGGTTTAAAAAAATTAACGATTTTTCGATTTTCGAGCGCTGAAAATGGCTATTTTTGTGTTTGGTGGTGATTATCTGAAAAACTAGTTCAATATTGTACTTGGATTTTTTAGTAATATCAAAGCCCAATGAATTCTGAGTAATCTTGTAAATGTTGTAAGTTTACACTTACTTCAGGTTTTAAAAAATTAACGATTTTTCGATTTTCAAGCGCTGAAAATGGTTATTTTTGTGTTTGGTGGTTATTATTGTGGTTGGATTTTTTTTCAAATCCATGGACTGTCTTGAAACTTTGCGAATCTATTACGAATTACACATTCTGCAAAAAACTGGAAATACGTCATTTTTAGTTTTCAAGTTACGCCCTTTCAAATTTGATATTTCGTTGCGATTTTTTGTTGCACTTTGTTAAAAAAATATTTTCAAGTTAAACCCCTCGATGGATTGTTTTGAAACTTTGCAAATCTATTTAGAATTACATGTTATACAAATAAATGCAAAAAACGGAAATACGTCATTTTTAGTTTTCGAGTTACGACCCTTCAAAGTTGATATTTCGTTGCGATTTTCTGTTGCACTTTGTTAAAAAAAATTCTCAAGTCAAACCCCTTGATCTATTGTTTTCAAACTTTGCAAACCTCTTTAGAATTACATATTCTGCAAATAAATGCAAAAAACCGGAAATACGTCATTTTTAGTTTTCGAGTTACGACCCTTCAAAGTTGATATTTCGTTGCGATTTTTTGTTGCACTTTGTTAAAAAAAATCTCAAGTCAAACCCCTCGATGGATTGTTTTGAAACTTTGCAAATATATTTAGAATTACATGTTCTACAAATAAATGCAAAAAACCGGAAATACGTCATTTTTAGTTTTCGAGTTACGACCCTTCAAAGTTGATATTTCGTTGCGATTTTCTGTTGCACTTTGTTAAAAAAAAATTCTCAAGTCAAACCCCTCGATGGATTCTTTTGAAACTTTGCAAATCTATTTAGAATTATATGGTCTACAAATAAATGCAAAAAACCGGAAATACGTCATTTTTAGTTTTCGAGTTACGCTCCTTCAAAGTTGATATTTCGTTGCGATTTTTTGTTGTACTTTGTTAAAAAAAAATCTCAAGTCAAACCCCTCGATGGATTGTTTTGAAACTTTGCAAATCTATTTAGAATTACATGTTCTACAAATAAATGCAAAAAACCGGGAATACATCATTTTTAGTTTTCGAGTTATGCCCCTTCAAAGTTGATATTTCGTTGCGATTTTCCGCTGCACTTTGTTAAAAAAAGTCTCAAGTCAAACCCCTCGATGGATTGTTTTGAAACTTTGCAAATCTATTTATAATTACATGTTCTACAAATAAATGCAAAAAACCGGAAATACGTTATTTTTAGTTTTCGAGTTACGGCCCTTCAAAGTTGATATTTTGTTGTGATTTTCTGTTGCACTTTGTTAAAAAAAATTCTCAAGTTAAACCCCTCGATGGATTGTTTTGAAACTTTGCAAATCTATTTAGAATTACATGTTCTGCAAATAAATGCAAAAAACCGGAAATACGTCATTTTTAGTTTTCGAGTTACGCTCCTTCAAAGTTGATATTTCGTTGCGATTTTCTGTTGCGCTTTGTTGAAAAAAATTCTCAAGTCAAACCCCTCCATGGATTGTTTTGAAACTTTGCAAATCTCTTTAGAATTACATGTTCTACAAATAAATGCAAAAACCGGAAATACGTCATTTCTAGTTTTCGAGTTACGCCCCTTCAAAGTTGAAATTTTGTTGCGATTTCTGTTGCTCTTTGTTAAAAAAACTCTCAAGTCAAACCCCTCGATAGATTTATTATTTACCATAGCTTTAAAATAGTTTCATGATTTCTGTGACAAACAAATCTTACCCGATTGTCATAACTTCTAGTTCCAAATTGATAGATGGGACGAATTCACAAAATAAATTATCCGAAACGCGTGAATCACAATGCGCAACTTCCACTCGCTTTCCTCGCAAAAAGGCACAATAACAATTACGATGGCTTCCGATCCAGCCAGTTCGCAGACAATTGCTACCTCACTCCTGGTTTTTCCACCGAAATCCCGAAAACGCGGTCTGCCCTCATCTGACTCATTTTCAAATTAGATTAATTCGCCAGTCTCGGTGTGCTTAATCATCCTTGTGTATGTGTGTCTAAATAAGTGACATAACAGCAGTTTTGAGTGATAATGAACCGCAAACAGTGAAATATTTAGTATTGTTTGCGGAATCGTGGAACAAATGCAATGAACCGTATTTAATCCATTATTCGCAAGTTGGAACGATTATTAGGATTTTAGGATATGAATACAATAATAGAGGAAAATATTATTCTTTAAGAATAGGATTTTAGGATATGAACTCAATAATAGAGTAAAATATTTTTTTTCTTCTAATAATCAAAATATGTCTTGTAGGATTATAGAATATGAGCTCAAAAATCGATCAAAACATGAATTTTCTATAGTAGGATTTTAGGATATGAACTCAAAAATAGAGTAAAATATGATTTTTCTATAATAATCAAAAACTGTCTTATAGGATTATGGGAAATGAGCTCAAAAATCGAGCAAAATATTATTTTTCTTTAATAGGATTTTAGGATATGAACTCAATAATAGAGTAAAATATTATTTTTCTATAATAAGCAAAACTGTCTTGTAGGATTTTAGGATTTGATCTCAATAATCGAGTAAATTATTATTCTTCTGTAATAGGATTTTAGGATATGTTTACAATGGAGCAAAATATTATTTTTCTACTGCAATAAATTTGTTGTTATTGTTTGTATCGTTGTATTAAATGTAAATTGAGGGGCAATTATTTGAAATAAAAGAAGTTACGCATAATCCAAGAATTTAGCAATCATCGAATTAACATACCAGAAGAGTGTTACGGCGTAACTTAATTATTGATTATCGCTCGGATAATTTATGCGCTCTCTATGGAATTATTACCTTTGCGATTGTGCAGGTAATGATTCGCTTCCACAAAGGTCAAAGTAATGATTGCGAATGAAGTGCTGTAATTTATACTGTAATGAAGCTCTTTACCGCGGAATTGCGGTCTCTGGTAGACAGATGGCTCCACTCATCGTGTTATTTATTGCCTTCGATGGATGCGATTTATTGATATCAATATTCGCCAATTTTGCTAACTGATATAATTTATTTACCTGAATATATAATTGTGGATGGAAATGTAACACCAAATTAAATTAAAATAACTTGGAGATGTATTCAATCAATTGCGATGTTAATATTCGCCAATTCTAATTCGTAAATAATTTATTAAGCTGAATTATGGATGGAAATGTAACACCAATTTGAATTAAAATAGTTTGCAGATGCATTGAAAAAGTTACAACGAAATTTGTAAGTGGTAAATTTTCGAAACGACGAATTTTCTAACTGGTAAATTTTCTAAGCAATGAATTGTCAATGAAATACATTATAAACAAAAAAACTTTACGATGCTAAAAATTCAATTATTTGTTTTTCACACGACGGATTGTATAAATTACTAATTATTCTATGCAGTAAATTTTATAACTGGCAAATTTTCTGTAAAATTAATTATCAATGCAATACATTTTACAGAGGAGAAATTTTCGACGCTAAAATTCGAAAAGTCGTATGCTTTCTATACAAAGAAATTTATAAATGGAAAATTTTCGAAACGACAGATTTTATATATAGAAATTTTTGATGGACCAAGTTTTCAATATAAAAAAAAATCTGTGCAATGAATTGCCAATGCAATACATTTTATAGACTAGAAATTTTCCACGCTTAAAATTGTATGTTTTCTACATAAAAAAAATTATAAGGAAAAAATTTTATAAATAGGAATTTTTTGTATACCAACTTTTCAATACAATAAATTTTATAACCGACACATTTTCTGTGCAATGAATTGTCTATGCAATACATTTTTCGACGCTAAAAATTTTATAAGTCGTGTTTTCTATATTAAAAAATTTGTAAAATTTTCGTGTACCAACTTTTCAATACAATAAATTTTATAACCGACAAATTTTCTGTGTAATGAATTGTCTATGCAATACATTTTTCGACACTAAAAATTTTATAAGTGGTATGTTTTCTATATAAAAAAAAATTGTAAAGGAAAAATTTTATAAATAGGAATTTTTTGTTTACCAACTTTTCAATACAATAAATATTATAACCGACAAATTTTCTGTGCAATGAATTGTCTATGCAATACATTTCTCAACGCTAAAAATTTTATAAGTCGTATGTTTTCTATATAAAAAAAATTGTAAGGGAAAAATTTTATAAATAGGAATTTTTTGTGTACCAACTTTTCAATACAATAAATTTTATAACCAACAAATTTTCTGTGCAATGAATTGTCTACGCAATACATTTTTCGACGGCAAAAATTTTATGTCATATGTTTTCTATATAAAAAGAATTGTGAGTGAAACTTTTATAAATAGGAATTTTTTGTGTACCAACTTTTTAATACAATAAATTTTATAACGACAAATTTTCTGTGTAATGAATTGTCTATGCAATACATTTTTCGACGCTAAAAATTTTATAAGTCGTATGTTTTCTATACAACGAAATTTATAATTGGAACATTTTCGGAACGACGGATTATATAAATAGAACTTTTCAATACAACACATTTTATAACTGACAAATTTTCTGTACAATGAATTGTCAAAGCAATATATTTTATGGACGAGAAATTTTCCATGCTAAAGATTTTATAAGTCGTATGTTTTCTATATAAAGAAATTTGTAAGTGAAAAATTTTCGAAACGACGAATTTTATAAGTAGGAATTTTTAGTAGACCAAATTTTCTTTCCAATAAATTTTATAGCTAGGAAATTTTCTTTGTAATGAATCGTCAATGTAATACGTTTTGTAGACGAGAAATTTTCTACGCTAAGAATTTTAAACATATTGTTTCTATACAACGAAATTTGTAAGTGTAAAATTTTCGAAACGACGAATTTTATAAATAGAATTTTATATTTTCTGTGCAAAAATTTGCTAATGAAATACATTATAAACAAAAACTTAACGATGCTAAACATTTAATTATTTTCTTTATAACGAAATTTGAAGATGGTAAATTTTTGATACGACGGATTGTATAAAAGGATTTTTTTGAACGACTAATTTTTCTATTCAGTAAATTTTATAACTGGCAAATTTTCTGTGCAATGATTGATTGTAAATGCAATACTTTTTTTACACGAGAAATTTTCGACGCTAAATATTTTATAAGTCGTATGCTTTATATACTACGAAATTTATAAATGGAAAATTTTTAAAACAACGGATTTTATAAATAGAAATTTTTGATGGGCCAACTTTTCTACATAACAAATTTTCTGTGCAATGAATAGTCAATGCAATAAATATTACAGACAAGAAATTTTCGACGCTAAAATTTTTATGTCGTATGTTTTTTATACAACGAAATTTAGAAATGGAAAATTTTCGAAACGATGGATTTATAAATGAAAAATTTTCGAAACGCCGGATTTTATAAATAGAAATTTTTGATGGACCAACTTTTCTACACAACAAATTTTCTGTGCAATGAATAGTCAATGCAATAAATTTTACTGGCAAGAAATTTTCGACGCTAAAATTTTTATGTCGTATTTTTTTATACGACGAAATTTAGAAATGAAAAATTTTCGAAACGATGGATTTATAAATGAAAAATTTTCAAAACGGCGGATTTTATAAATAGAAATTTTTGATGGACCAACTTTTCTACACAACAAATTTTCTGTGCAATGAATAGTCAATGCAAAACATTTTACAAGCAAGAAATTTTCGACGCTAAAATTTTCATAAGTCGTATGTTTTTTATACAACGAAATTTAGAAATGGAAAATTTTCGAAACGGTGGATTTATAAATGAAAAATTTTCGAAACGGCGGATTTTATGAATACAAATTTTAAATGGACCAACTTTTCTACACAACAAATTTTTTGTGCAAAGAATAGTCAATGCAATAAATTTTACAGGCAAGAAATTTTCGACGCTAAAATTTTTATGTCGACGAAAGTTAGAAACAGAACATTTTCAAAACGATGGATTTATAAATGGAAAATTTTCAAAACGGCGGATTTTATAAATAGAAACTTTTGACGAACCAACTTTTCAATAAAACAAATTTTATAACTGGCAAATTTTCTGTGCAAAATTATCAATGCAATACTTTTTAGTGACGAGAAATTTTCAACGGTAAAAATTTTATAAGTCGCATATGTACAACGAAATTTATAAATGGAAAATTTTCGAAACGGCGGATTTTATAAACAGACATTTTTGATGGACCAAATTTTCAATACAACACATTTTATAACCGACAATTTTTTTTGCCAATGCAATTCATTTCAACGAATTTTCGAGCGCTGAAATGTAAATACAACATTTTTTTTTTGTCAATGTAATTTATTTTATAAATGAAACATTTTTCACGCTATGTTTTTTATACAAAGCTATTTGTAAGTGGAAATTTTTTTAAACAAGAATTTTTATTACAGCAAATTTTATAACTGGTGAATTTTCTGTGCAATGAATTGCCTGAATTGTCAAGTAACATCAACGATGCTAAAAATTAAATTATTTTCTATACAACGAAATTTATACGTCGGAAATTTTTGATACGACGGTTATTTTTTTGTGAATTTTCTAATTGTAGAATGCAATTTTAGAATTAATAAATGCATGTTTTGAGAGTTGCTATTTTTTTACTGCTGCGGTAAGTCAATTGTTCTACAGGATGTAAAAATGGATCGTTCTGTTAAAGTTCGCATTTTTTTACGTTACGTTAATTTTTGAATTTTAATCAATGTTAAAGAAAGAATTCTCGTTAGGTAACCATAATTGTAAAATAGGATAACGAACGTAAATTTATTGTTATTAACAATACCCCTTTTGTAACATGGATTAATTGAAGTTACAAACGGTGTACTGTTGTGCTAATTTTTATCAGCCTAAAATAACAATGTAAAGTTTCGACCTTCCGAGTCGATGTGACAAAAATCAAGAGTGCCGCGACGAAATTAATTGTTATACCACCAGAAAGCAATTAAGATAGTGTTAATTACAAATTAACACGTCATGTCTTACAGTTGCGCAACTGCACTAGCCGATAAATTATAATTGAACACGTTTTGGCAATTTAAGCCAGAAAAGAGGAGAAACGCAGACAACGCTATCAAGTCCATTGTTGTTGCAATTAAATTTATGTAATAGAAGAAATGTTTTCGGCTTGCGTCTTCCCTTGGTAACTTTGACCATTAGCCATCGTCTAGTGTACGTAATTTCGATGTATGGGCGTCCATGCTTCAAAGCAGTGACGGCTCGTGGGGTTTTTTTGGTACGGCCGAGGTAGCGGAGGTGTTAATTCAGATCTCTGCAACCGATCTGTATTGCCACATCTGCTACCTCAGACATACAAAAAAAAGACCGCGAACCGTCACTGATTTAAAGATTCAAAATTTGTGGATAAAGAGTTGGGCTAGGTTGTTAAAGATTGATTACTGCTCTATTTGCAATTTTCTACCATAGCTCTAGGAGACCAAGCTTGAAGCCTTTGATGCAAAGATCTCTATTTGAAGATGTCTATCCTAGCTCTTGGAGACCAACCTTGAAGCTTTTGAAACAAAGATCTCTATTTGAAGATTTCTACCCTAGCTCTTAGAGCCCAAGCTTAAAGCCTTTGATTCAAGGATCTCTATTTGAAGATTTCTACCCCAGAATATTAGTCTTGGAGCCTTTGTTGCAAAGATTTGGAAGTTATCCATGTCCAAGAATTGGCGATTGCACTTTTTAAAATAAACTAGAATTTACATCAGGACGAAATGCACGAGAATGCTCTGAAAAATCGGAAAGATTCACTTCGTCTTGTCTGTCCTGCATTTCATTCAGAGCACCGGATTTTTGTATGAACAGGATTTTTTAAGGGTATCGATTTAACAGGAGAATTATCAAGAACGTTTAATCGCGTCTTGATGATTTTGTTTTCGAAAAATATTATCCATTTTCTAGTCATATTTAAAAACTAAATCATGTACGCTTGTCGCAGTTTTCTTATTTTTTAAATTTTTTGAATAAGATCGCTTGCAGGTGTATATTTCCTTAATTAACCTTTTATTTCTGTCCGTTTTACATTTGCGCCTTGTACCTTCCAAATTGAATTAAATTGTGTGGATTATAAAACGTCGGCGTTCACGTGTAATCGGAGTGTTAAAACTGATCATTTTAATTGAAGAGAACAATGCAAATTTCTTTTAATTACTAAGGACATGTTACCGTCGCCTCCTTTTCCATTGTTCAAAAGTTACCACAAGCGAATTACATTAGAGACAGTTATCCGTTGTCGTCGTCGGTCCTCAGCTAATGGCAGTTTATGTAGAATATTTTTTTGGGCATTGTCAACATTGACACACTTTACTTCCAACATGATTTCGAAAGTCAATTTTCGAATATAATAATAATAATAATAATATTTCGACATTAATGTATAAAGAAATACAAATTAGAAACGTCAACAACACGAAATGTAGTACGCAAACAGTGTGTACATATTAAAAGTATTAATAATTTAGAAGAAATTCCGTTATTTTTTAGTAAAGCTTATCAAGTAGGAAGGTATATAGCGTTTTCTTAAATAGTGATCACGACGAGTTGGTCTTAATACTAACAGGAAGGTTATTAAATAGCAGTCCCCCAAGAATTGAGGGAGGACGTTGATTTAAGTTCAGATGATATTGAGGAACATTTTTTCCTTGTTAGAGTCAAATTTATTTTTGGCTGCCACCAATTTTTTTCACTAAATATAGTTCAAACAGTTATAATTGGTTATTTGTTTAAAAATACCTTCTAGGGAATTGAGGAAGAACGTTGAGTTAAGATCAGATGATATTGAGGAACATATTTTCCTTGTTACGACTCAAATTTATTTTTGGCTTGCACCAATTTTTTTTCACTAAATATAGTTCAAACAGTTATAATTGGTTATTTGTTTAAAAATACCTTCTAGGGAATTGAGGAAGAACGTTGAGTTAAGATCAGATGATATTGAGGAACATATTTTCCTTGTTACGACTCAAATTTATTTTTGGCTGGCACCAATTTTTTTTTCACCAAATATAGTTCAAACAGTTTTAATTGATTATTTCTTTAAAAATAACTTCTAGGATTCATACGCCAGAGTTTCATTTAAAGATCATATTAAATATGGAATCTACAATAATATTTCTGCAAAAAGTCAGTTTTTCATCATCATCAAATTTCATTTTTCTTTCAGTAAAGTTGTGAAACATTAAATTCTCCAACGTGTACTCACGGATCTTAAAATCCACACTTCACCACCATAAAATTCTAAACTATAAGATCATCACAAATTAAACAGTTTTAAGTAAACGCATCGATAACCAAACACTGCAAACAGTTTCGACCACAATTTTCGAAGAAAATTAGTGCATCTAGCATCCGGATGACAAGATGATGGAGACGTACTTTCCCCGCTGAGTTGGCGTAGGATACGGAGGTAATTCACGTTACTGATAAACGAGAGAAGTGTACACATTTTTCGTTTAGTGTAAATTTGCGGTTTTGCAAATCGTGAATGAAAGTTGTAATATCACGGTTCGCAGAAGGAAGGAAGTCCACTCAGAGCTTCCACTTGAATTTAATTTCACTTAAAGAGAATTCAGATAGATCGATTAGTAATTCACGGTTGATTCATAATGACCTATTTATAGTTTACAGAAAGGATGATCGTGTTTTTGTTTTTCTTATTGTAATTTAATAATGTGTACATTTTACCGCTTCTTACTTTTGCTCAAAAATTGCATTTGAAATTATTTTCTGGACAAACCACCGGTTGGATTGGGGGTTTCTATACGTCGCTGTAAATATCCCATTAGAAAATGTACTTGCGCAAGAATAAATGTCGATTTGAAGCCTATGGCGCGTTCGCAAAGACAACTCGAAAGTGGAAAAAATCGAAAAAAATCAACTTTTTTAATAATCATCGTAGACCCTTAAAGTGTACCTATTTTTCATCAGAAAAACGAGAGAAAACGATTGGTATTACAAAAATTTAGTTATTTTAAATAGCAAAAAAGTTGGCAAGTCGATTTGTAAATTTTAGAAATTTTTGAAAAAAGTCGATTTTTTCGAACTTTGAACGGCCGTAGCGGCTAAACGAAGACTCTGAATCGAATGCGGTTTGCAAATCTGTGCTCCTTGGGTCCTGGTTAGTCGGATTGAATGAAAATGGGCGATTTTTAATTTTTGACGAAAACCTGAACTATAAAAGGGTTATAACTTTTGCTCAAAAATTGGCTTTGGAGTGATTTCCTAAAAAAAACCTCTGGTTCGATTTGGGGTTTTCATACATGATTGGAAATATCCCTTTAAGACGCTTTAGAAAATGTACTTTCGCAAGAAGAAATATCAGTTTTAAGCCAGTGACGCGTCAGCAAAGAAAACTCGAAAATCGAAAAAATCAACTCTTTTAATAATCATCGTAGACCCTTATGAAATACCTTTTCCTTCATCAGAAGAACGAGATAAATCTATTGGCGTTAAAAAATTTCATCCAGAAAAAATTGCAAAAAAGTTAGCAAGTCACCATGAAATTTTTTGAAAAAAGTTGATTTTTTTCAGACTTTGAACGCCCGTAGCGGCTGAACAAAGAATCCAATTTGAACGCGGATTTCAAATCTATGTTCCTCGCGTGTCAATTAGTCGGATTTAATTAAAATTGGCGATTCATAAATTTTGACGAAAACCTGAGAAATCATCCAAGGGTCCCCCCCCTTCTTATTTTTTCCCAAAAATTGCATTTGAAATGATTTTCTGAAGAAACCATTGGTTCGATTCGGGGTTTCTATACGTCATTCGAAAGATCTCATTAAGACGCATTAGAAAATGCACTTTCACAAGAACAAATATAAGTTTTAAGCCCGTGGCGCGTTCGCAAAGACAACTTGAAAATGGAAAAAAATCGAAAAAATCAACTTTTTTAATAATCATCGTAGACCCTTAAAGTGTACTTCTTTTTCATCAGAAAAACGAGAGGAAACGATTGGTGTTACAAAATTTTAACTATCTTAAATAGCAAAAAAGTTGGCAAGTCAGTTTATAAATTTTAGACATTTTTGAAAAAAGTCGATTTTTTTAGATTTTTAACGGCCGCAGCGGCTGAACGAAGAATCCAATTTGAATGCGAATTTCAAATCCATGTTCCTTGCGTGTCAATTAGTCGGATTTAATGAAAATTGGCTATTCCAAAATTTTGACGAAAACCTGAAAAATGATCCAAGGGTCCCCCCTTCTTATTTTTTCCCAAAAATTGCATTTTAAATGATTTTCTGTAGAAACCACCGGTTCGATTCGGGCTTTCAATACATCACTGGAAAGATCCCTTCAAGACGCTTTAGAAAATATACTTTCGCAAGAACGAATGTCAGTTTTAAGCCCGTGACGCGTCACCAAAGAAAACTCGAAAACGGAAAAAATCGAAAAAATCAACTTTTTAATAATCATCGTAGACCCGTATGTAATAGGGTTGATCAGAAAAACATGCTAATTCAATTAGCGGTAACAAATTTCATCCAGAAAAAATTGCAAAAAAGTTAGCAAGTCACCAGAAAAAAGTTGATTTTTTCAGATTTTGAACTGCCGTACTGGCTAAACGAAGAATCCAAATCGAACGCGGATTTCAAATCTGCGCTTCTCGGGTGCAAGTTAGTCGGATGCAACTAAAATTGGCGGTTTTAAATTTTTAACGAAAACCTGAAAAAGTACAGAAGGGTCCCCCCTTCTTACTTTTACTAAAAAAATGGTTTTGGAGTGATTTCCGGAAGAAACCGATGGTTCGATACGGGGTTTCCATACATCACTGGAAAGATCTCTTCAAGGCGCTTTAGAAAATGTACTTTCGCAAGAACAAATATCAGTTTTAAGCCCGTGACGCATCAGCAAAGAAAACTCGAAAATGGAAAAAATCGAAAAAATTAACTCTTTTAATATTCATCGTAGAACTTATGTAATACCTTTTTCTTCATCAGAAAAATCGATTGGCATTAAAAAAATTCATCTAGGAAAAAATGCAAAAAAATTGGCAAGTCACCATGAATATGTTGAAAAAAATTGATTTTTTCATGCTTTGAAGGGCCGTAGCGGCTAAACGAAAACTCCAAATCGAACGCGGATTTCAGATCTGTGCTCCTCGGGTGCAAGTTAGTCAGATTTAATTAAAATTGGCGATTTTTAATTTTTGACGAAAACCTGAAAAACTATAGAAGGGTCCCCCCTTCTTACTTTTGCTCAAAAATTGGCTTTGGACTGATTTCCTGAAGAAACGAATGGTTCAATTCGGGGTTTTTATACATCACTGGAAAGATCCCTTCAAGACGCATCAGAAAATGTACTTTCGCAAAAAGAAATATCAATTTGAAGCCCGTGACGCGTCAGCAAAGAAAACTCGAAAAATTTTTAATAATCATTGCAAACCGTTAAAGTGTACTTTTTCTTCATCAGAAAAACGAGAAAAATCGATTCTCGTTAAAAAATTTCAGCTATCTTAAATAACAAAAAAGTTGGCAAGTCATTTGAAAAAAGTCGTAGCGGCTAAACGAAGAATTCAAATCGAACGCAGTTTGTAAATCTGTTTTATTTAATTAAGACTAATTGCTTAACTTTGGAATGCGGATAATTATGCACTGTTTTCATTATGATACTTTGAAGCGCAAAAAAAATTGTTTATAAATATTACAAATAGATGCGCTTTTTTTACAAAATCCGGTTGAAATTCTTTTCGTTGATAAAATTTTATTTGTTTAAATACTGTCTGGAAGTAATTTTCCACCGGTATAAGGATATGGTATTAAATATTGACGTAGGTAAGTTAGAATGGCTGACGTCTTGAATCTTTTTGGAATTTATGTACGGAATAAAGCATTGGAAGCACGACAGAGATTTGTTGTGACGGTGGTACCTTTTCTATAAATATAAAGGTAATCATTTTTGTGGAAAATTTACATACAAAAGGCGGATATTAAATTGGATTCTTTAAATTGGCACAAAAAAAAAATTAATGATTGACGCACACGGGTAACTTCCGTAAATAATGTCACAGGTTTTGGGTGGTGGGTGGAGAGGGTTTCGTTTCTAAAACTAAATTTCAAAGGTGCATGGTGTGACAACTTGTGAGTTGAAAAGAAGGGGGTCAAATTAAAGTGATACCGTAATTTCGCACAAATTATTGAACGAGCTAAAAATGATCGCAAAGAAAATACCACCATCACAAGGCTAGACGAAACAATAAATTAAACTCATACCATAATTCTACACAAATGACTAAGCTATTAAACGAGCAACGAAAATTTTATATTTTCTTCAATCCAAATTTAGAATTTATGATACAATCATCACAAGGCTACACCGAAACAATTTCGGCACAAATGACTAAGCTATTGAAAATATCACATTTTCTCCAATCAAAATTTAGAATTTATGATAACAACCATCACAAGACATACCGAAAGAATTTTGATGATGATTGAACGAGCAAAGAAAATACCACATTTTCTTTAATTCAAATTTGGAATTTATGATCCAACCATCCGAAACAATTTCGGCACAAATTACTAAGCTATTGAAAATATCACATTTTCTTTAATCAAAATTTAGAATTTGTGATACTAACCATCACAAGGCTATACCGAAAGAATTTTGATGATGATTGAATGAGCAAAGAAAATACCACATTTTCTTTAATTCAAATTTGGAATTTATGTTCCAACCATCCGAAACAATTTCGGCACAAGTTACTAAGCTATTGAAAATATCACATTTTCTCCAATCAAAATTTAGAATTTATGATACTAACCATCACAAGACATACCGAAAGAATTTTGATGATGATTGAACGAGCAAAGAAAATACCACATTTTCTTGAATTCAAATTTGGAATTTATGATCCAACCATCCGAAACAATTTCGGCACAAATTACTAAGCTATTGAAAATATCACATTTTCTTTAATCAAAATTTAGAATTTGTGATACTAACCATCACAAGGCTATACCGAAAGAATTTTGATGATGATTGAACGAGCAAAGAAAATACCACATTTTCTTTAATTCAAATTTGGAATTTATGATCCAACCATCCGAAACAATTTCGGCACAAATTACTAATCTATTGAAAATATCACATTTTCTTCAATCAAAATTTAGAATTTGTGATACTAACCATCACAAGGCTATACCGAAAGAATTTTGATGATGATTGAACGAGAAAAGAAAATACTACATTTTCTTTGATTCAAATTTGGAATTTATGATTCAACCATCCGAAACAATTTCGGCACAAATTACTAAGCTATTGAAAATATCACATTTTCTCCAATCAAAATTTAGAATTTATGATCCTAACCATCACAAGACATACCGAAAGAATTTTGATGATTGAATGAGCAAAGAAAATACCACATTTTCTTTAATTCAAATTTGGAATTTATGATCCAACCATCCGAAACAATTTCGGCACAAATTACTAAGCCATTGAAAATATCACATTTTCTTTAATCAAAATTTAGAATTTGTGATACTAACCATCACAAGGCTATACCGAAAGAATTTTGATGATGATTGAACGAGCAAAGAAAATACCACATTTTCTTCAATCCAAATTTAGAATTTATGATCCAACCATCAAAAAGGTAGACCTTCACAATTTTGGCGGAAATTACTGAGCTATTGAAAATACCACATTTTCTTAAATCCAAATTTGGAATTTATGATCCAACCATTACAAGGCTATACCGAAAGAATTTTGATGATCATTGGACGAGCAAAGAAAATACCACATTTTCTTCAATCCAAATTTAGAATTTATGATCCAACCATCACAAAGCTAGACCTAAACAATTTTGGCGGAAATTACTGAGCTATTGAAAATACCACATTTTCTTTAATCAAAATTTAGAATTTATGATACCATCACAAGGCTACACCGAAAGAATTTTGATGATCATTGGACGAGCAAAGAAAATACCACATTTTCTTCAATCCAAATTTAGAATTTATGATCCAACCATCACAAAGGTAGACCTTAACAATTTTGGCAGAAATTACTGAGCTATTGAAAATACTACATTTTCTTAAATCCAAATTTGGAATTTATGATCCAACCATCACAAGGCTATACCGAAAGAATTTTAATGATCATTGGACGAGCAAAGAAAATACCACATTTTCTTCAATCCAAATTTAGAATTTATGACCCAACCATCACAAAGGTAGACCTTAACAATTTTGGCGGAAATTACTGAGCTATTGAAAATACCACATTTTCTTAAAACCAAATTTGGAATTTATGACCCAACCATCACAAGGCTATACCGAAAGAATTTTGATGATCATTGGACGAGCAAAGAAAATACCACATTTTCTTCAATCCAAATTTAGAATTTATGATCCAACCATCACAAAGGTAGACCTTAACAATTTTGGCGGAAATTACTGAGCTATTGAAAATACCACATTTTCTTAAATTCAAATTTGGAATTTATGATCCAACCATCACAAGGCTATACCAAAAGAAGTTTGATGATCATTGAACGAGCAAAGGAAATACCACATTTTCTTTAATCCAAATTTAGAATTTATGATCCAACCATCACAGGGCTAGACCTAAACAATTTTGGTGCAAATTACTAAGCTATTAAAAATACCACATTTTCTTTAATCCAAATTTGGGATATATGATCCAACCATCTCAAGGCTAAACCGAACACAATTTCGTCACACATTACTTAGCTATTGAAAATACCACATTTTCTTTAATCCAAATTTGGAATTTACGATGCCAACCATCACAAGGCTAGACCGAAACAATTTTGATGATCCGAAATACCAATATGATAAACACCTCTCTGTCGCATTCTAATTAACAAAACGGTCCCGTTAGCTCGGACCTAATTGCACGAAGCCGTACCTGACTGTTACGTTCGCAAAGTCACGTTCGGCTGTTTTGCAGTTAAATTTACCAATAATAATTAATGGATGATTGATATTAGGGCCAGTTTTGACGCTGCTAATTGCATCGTTTCCGCGGTCTACGTTCGTTTTGGCACGAACGCCACCGTCTAATTGACCAAAATTTTCGGCGTCCGAGAAATTTGCGTTTTGAAAAGTCACCAAACACACCGAGCTTCCCGCAGTGGTATTTTCAAATGGGCGAAAATAGAAAGCGATCGATGTCTTGCTTCGACTTGGTGATGGAAATTTGCCATGAGTGTTCAGTGTACTTGCTGGTGTATCAAGGCAAAATCAACATTGAAAAATAGTTGCTGTTAATTTTTTACCTCAAGTAATAATAATAACAATAATCATGTTTATTTCTTAAGGATTTACAAACAAATATTACAGAAAATATAAGTAAGTAAGTAAGTGGACCCTTGTGGAACCCCAGATAATTTGGACAAATTTGATTTAATAAGAATTAAAAACTTAAGTTAATACACGAGCATCATGTAAAAATAAATGATCAAAAGTATCGTTGTAAACTAAATGAAAATCAAATATTTGAAACGAAAACAAAAGGACGTGTTATATACACTTAACGGTAAAACCTTGAATGAATTCTATTTCTGTGAGGTATTCGGTGTAGACATAGCCGGAGAAACGAAAACACGGGAACTGGATTCCTAATCTTGGACATCTAATAATTGTACCCTTCCTGTCTTGTCGCGGGGGAGGAGGGAGGGGGGATGATTCCGTGTCACTTTAATGCGGTTAATTGAATTGAAATTCCGACCATGTCGAATTTATAAACACCCAAGAAGCGATGTCCACATTTGATAACACAATCTGTGTCCGAGCATACGAGCGGAGAATCGCATTCTGTTTTTTCCTTACCTCCGGGAGCCTTTTCGGGGCCCGGCCGCGACAGGTAAGAGCCGTGTTAGTTTTTCGGTGTTTCTTTTTTTTTTTTTTTGGTGGAGTAGTTTCTGATGTTAACATGCAATAAAAAAAAAGAGGAGAGCATCGGAGTCTCGGACCCGGTCCGTTTTGTTGGTCATTTGCATTTAACATTTGTCGGTGGCGTCTGTCCGAAAAACTAATTCATAATCGAGTCAAAGAGTTCTTTTTTAATTGGCGTTATACAACGGTGAAAAATGATAATTGGCGCGGTCGGTAATTGGAGGTTGTAAAAGGACTAATTTCGTATAATTAGATAAGTGTTTCGCGTGTCCGGTACGTCGGAATTTCGTACGCGGTGATGATTTGCCGATTTGTTTTTTCGAAACGGGCCCGCTTTTTCGGGAATCCTACCCTTAAATTAAGATGCATTTAATTGGTTAATTATTGCACATAAGTCCACCTCAATTTGCCATATATAAATGCACCAAATTATATATCAAGTTCTACATATATCAACAGGAGAAATAGTTTTTTTTTTCATTACTTCAGTTCAAGTTTGTAGCGTTGTCATTTTGTTCACAGCTGCGATAGATCAATTGTTGAGGAAGGATGCCAGACACAGACACACAGACACACAGACACACAGACACACAGACACACAGACACACAGACACACAGACACACAGACACACAGACACACAGACACACAGACACACAGACACACAGACACACAGACACACAGACACACAGACACACAGACACACAGACACACAGACACACAGACACACAGACACACAGACACACAGACACACAGACACACAGACACACAGACACACAGACACATAGACACACTGACACATAGACACACAAACACACAAACACACAAACAGACAAACAGACAAACACACAGATACACAAAAACACAGACACACAGACACACAGACACATAGCCACACACACACACACAGGACAGATTTCTTATGTCCAGAAATCTTTGAAATCGCTTCTAGCGACCTCAAAACGTATATTTCCGTTTAAAAAAAATTTCATTTTTTTTCACGAACACAATACTCTCCAGTCCTTCGTAAAGTAAAAACGTTCGTTTATAATTTGACATAATTGACATTTATACGATAAACGAATTTGAAAACCCAGAAATCTTTGAAATCGCTTCTAGCGACCTCAAAACGTATATTTCCGTTTAAAAAATTTTTAATTTTTTTCACGATCACAATACTCTCTAGTCTTTCGTAAAGTAAAAACATTAGTTTATAATTTGACATAATTGACATTTATATGATAAACGAATTTGAAAACCCAGAAATCTTTGAAATCGCTTCTAGCGACCTCAAAACGTATATTTCCGTTTAAAAAAAATTTCATTTTTTTCACGATCACAATACTCTCTCGTCCTTCGTAAAGTAAAAACATTAGTTTATAATTTGACATAATTGACATTTATACGATAAACGAATTTGAAAACCCAGACATCTTTGAAATCGCTTCTAGCGACCTCAAAACGTATATTTTCGTTTAAAAAAATTTTGAATTTTTGTTTTCACGATCACAATACTCTCTCGTCCTTCGTAAAGTAAAAACATTAGTTTATAATTTGACATAATTGACATTTATACGATAAACGAATTTGAAAACCCAGAAATCTTTGAAATCGCTTCTAGCGACCTCAAAACGTATATTTCCGTTTAAAAAAATTTTCATTTTTTTCACGATCACAATACTCTCCAGTCCTTCGTAAAGTAAAAACATTAGTTTATAATTTGACATAATTGACATTTATACGATAAACGAATTTGAAAACCCAGAAATCTTTGAAATCGTTTCTGGCGACCTCAAAACGTATATTTCCGTTTAAAAAAATTTTCATTTTTTTCACGATCACAATACTCTCCAGTCCTTCGTAAAGTAAAAACATTAGTTTATAATTTGACATAATTGACATTTATACGATAAACGAATTTGAAAACCCAGAAATCTTTGAAATCGCTTCTAGCGACCTCAAAACGTATATTTCCGTCTAAAAAAATTTTAATTTTTTTCACGATCACAATACTCTCTAGTCTTTCGTAAAGTAAAAACATTAGTTTATAATTTGACATAATTGACATTTATACGATAAACGAATTTGAAAACCCAGAAATCTTTGAAATCGCTTCTAGCGACCTCAAAACGTATATTTCCGTTTAAAAAAAATTTCATTTTTTTTCACGATCACAATACTCTCTCGTCCTTCGTAGAGTAAAAACTTCAGTTTATAATTTGACATAAGTGACATTAATACGATAAACGAATCTAAAGAAATCTTTGAATTCGCTTCTAGGGACTTCAAAACGGATATTTCCATTTTAAAAAAAATAATTTTTTTTTTCACGATCACAATACTCTCTCGTACTTCGTAAAGTAAAAACATCAGTTTATAATTTGACATAATTGACATTTATACGATAAACGAATTTGAAAACCCTCACCTCTTGCATTACAGTATATTATGCAACAAGTGTTATAAACGGCACTTTAGTCACGAGTTAATTAGATACGTAGCGGATTTAAAAATCTGGAGCTAACTTCAGCCCATGAATAAAATGCACAAGTCACAGTTTGCCAAGGTGTATTTAAAGAATCACTTAACGTCATGGAAACATATGCGATAAATGACATTTTAGAGATGGGAGTAGAAATTTTTTTTTTTTTTACTTACTCGTTACGAAGTATTGTGATCATGATTTTTTTTTCAATTTTTTTTTACGGAAATATGCGTTTTGGGGTCCCTAGATGCCATTTCAACAATTTCTGGAAATTTTTTTTTGTGTCTGTACCTGCGAATTTGTTGATTCGAACGCCAAATAAGACGGACTTAGTATAATTTTAAAAGAGATTACAAATGTCTTCGTGAAACTAACAGAAAATGCAAAAATCTCACTTTTTTAAATGAGACGATTTTAGAGCCGAAATTTTGATTTTTGGACCGCCAAACGATTTGGATGATTTTAGCGACAAAATTTGGCAGTGCAGTTTCAAAATCTTTATCGTTTCACAGAACATGAAAATTACGATTTTAAAATCGAAATATTAAAAATTACGATTTTGATTTTTTTTTTAATTAAAAATCTGGAGCTTACTTCAGCCCATGACTAAAATGCACAAGTGACAGTTTGTCAAGGTGTATTTAAAGAATCACTTAGCGTCATGGAAACATATGCGATAAATGACATTTTAGAGGTGGGAGTAGACAAAAGTTTTTTTTTTACTTTCTCCGTTACGAAGTACGAGAAAGTATTGTGATCGTGATTTTTTTTTCAAAATTTTTTTTTACGGAAATATCCGTTTTGGGGTCCCTAGATGCCATTTCAACAATTTCTGGAAAAAAAAAATTGTGTCTGTGTGTGTGTGTGTCTGCTGTGCGCGCTGTATCTCAAAAACTAATGAAGAAATTGATATGAAACTTTGAACATCCGTCTTATTTGATAATCTGAAGAACCGAAAAACTTTTGGTAAAATTTCGTACACCAGAAGTGGGCGTTTACCTTAACTGTTTTTTGTTTTTTGCCAATATTTTCTTAAATATGAAAAATATCACAAAAACATTTTAACAAATTTTGAAGACAACAAAGAAATGAACATCTTTTACTTGAAAATATTTTTCATAAAATCATTGCTATTCGAAAAAAAAAAAATTATTATTATTTTTTAATTTTTGGTTTATAATTATAAAACGATAACAGTTACAGCAAATTTATTTTAATAATAATTGCAGAGAATGCTAAAATGAACAACTTATAGAGAATAAGTTTTTTTCGAAATCCCTTTAGTTTTTGAGTAAACCGAGTTTTTGAATTTGAAGTATAATTTTTCCATATTTTATAATTTTGACGTTTTAAACGTCAGTTTCATCCGAGTTTACACAACGCTCGTTGTACATTTAAAATATAATTTTAATTGAAAATAAACCATGAAAACGTAAATATAAATGGTTACGATACCATATTAATGAAAAGTAATATAAAAAAATGTCAATATCAGGGCCGGCGCTTATTATTTATCATCGTGACAGTGTGTGTGCATGCGGGGCCCAACTAATTCCAAGGTGATCTGTCATTGCCCGGGCGAGAGACCGGCGACAAGTCGTTCCGCGAACCGACCGCCCGGTTCCCACGAATATACCGGCTATACTCTGAAATTCTGGGGTCCCCTCGTGTACCCCCTAATATACCTCCCAAAAATGAAACAATACACCTTATCGCCTCCATTATCTCACCGCTTCTTCTTCTTCTTCTCCTTCTCCTCCAGCATCTCCGGCAGAATGTGTTTGACATAACAAACACGGGAATTTTTTGAATGGCCAATAAATCTGTGGGAATGATATACCCAAATGCGCGGCGTTTCTTTTATCGGAACACACCGGACAACAACGGTTTTTTTGGCGATGGATTTATGCACAACATAACCCTCGAATGACCATTGTTGTTCAATTAAACTTTTGTACGCTACGTTTTCTCCAGAATCAAAACGCTCAAGTGTAACATTTGTTGCTGAATTAAAAAGAGCTTTATTCATAACCTACAAATTGTCAATCAAAAATAAGTTACAGAGAAGGCCAAGTATATAATTTTTCGTAACAATCGGAGCAAAATCGAAAAAAGTGCAATTTTGATATTTTCAGTTAACTTTACAAAAGAAGTGTAAACACCGTGTTAAAGTACACTAAATTTGCTACATTTTGGCGTGCGAAACATTACGATCGAAAAACGCGTTCGGCAGTTATGCATTTTCAAAAATTAAAATCACATATTTGGAGGTGGAAAAGTCGAAAAAAGTGCAATTTTGATATTTTTAGTTAACTTTACAAAAGAAGTGTAAACACCATGTTAAAGTACACTAAATTTGCTGCATTTTCACGTACAAATCATTACGATGGAAAAACGCGTTCGGCAGTTATGCATTTTCAAAAATTAAAATCACAGATTTGGAGGCGTAAATGTCGAAAAAAGTGCAATTTTGGTATTTTGAGTTAACTTTACAAAAGAAGTGTAAACACCGTGTTAAAGTACACTAAATTAGCTACATTTTGACGTGCAAATCATTACGATTGAACAACGCGTTCGGCAGTTATGCATTTTCAAAAATTAAAATCACATATTTGGAGGCGGAAAAGTCGAAAAAAGTGCAATTTTGATATTTTTACTTATTTTTACAAAAGAAGTGTAAACACCGTGTAAAAGTACACTAAATTTGCTAGATTTTGACGTGCAAATCATTACAATCGAAAAACGCGTTCCGCAGTTATGCATTTTCAAAAATTAAAATCACATATTTGGAGGTGGAAAAGTTGAAAAAAGTGCAATTTTGATATTTTTAGTTAAGTTTACAAAAGAAGTTTAAACACCGTGTTAAAGTACACTAAATTAGCTATATTTTGACGTGCAAATCATTACGATTGAACAACGCGTTCGGCAGTTATGCATTTTCAAAAATTAAAATCACATTTTTGGAGGTGGAAAACTCGAAAAAAGTGCAATTTTGATATTTTTAATTAACTTTACAAAAGAAGTGTAAACATCGTGTTAAAGTACACTAAATTTGCTACATTTTGATGTCCATATCATTACGCTGGAATAATGCGTTCGGCAGTGATGCATTTTCAAAAATTTAAATCACATTTTTGGAGGTGGAAAACTCGAAAAAAGTGCAATTTTGATATTTTTAATTAACTTTAAAAAAGAAGTGTAAACACCGTGTTAAAGTACACTAAATTAGCTACATTTTGACGTGCGAATCATTACGATCGAAAAACGCGTTCGGCAGTTATGCATTTTCAAAAATTAAAATCACATTTTTGGAGGTGGAAAAGTCGAAAAAAGTGCAATTTTGATATTTTTAGTTAACTTTACAAAAGAAGTGTAAACACCGTGTTAAAGTACACTAAATTTGCTACATTTTGACGTGCAAAACATTACGATTGAAAAACGCGTTCGGCAGTTATGCATTTTCAAAAATTAAAATCACACATTTGGCGGTGGAAAAGTCGAAAAAAGTGCAATTTTTATATTTTCAGTTAATTTTACAAAATAATTTTAAACACCGTGTTAAACTACACTGAATTTGCTACATTTTGACCTTGCAAATAATTACAATAAAAAAACGCGTACGGCAGTTATGCATTTTCAAAAATTAAAATCACATATTTGGAGGTGGAAAAGTCGAAAAAAGTGTAATTTTGATATTTTTAGTTAACTTTACAAAAGAAGTTTATACACCGTGTTAAAGTATACTAAATTTGCTACATTTTCACGTGCATATCATTACGATTGAAAAACGCGTTCGGCAGTTATGCATTTTCAAAAATTAAAATCACATATTTGGAGGTGGAAAAGTCGAAAAAAGTGCAATTTTGATATTTTTAGTTAACTTTACAAAAAAAATATTTAAACATCAAAGTGTGAAAATTTTAACAGTTCTTGGTTATATAAATGGGTAACGAAATTCGCTGGTAATATGAAGAATTTTTTTTTGCAAATTAGAAGATTTTAAAATCGCGATTTTGATATTTTTTACATTGTGTAGTTGCCTACCGCATTGTCCGATTTTTATTAACATATGGCAAATTTATTGCAAAGCTGGTTATCAATCTATTTTTTTGTGGAATTAACGCAAAACGTCAACACGTTCAAAGATTTCAAATTCGTAATTTTGATTTTTTACAAGCGTTCGAATTTGTTGATTCAAACGCCAAAATAAGACGGACTTAGTATAATTTTAAAAGAGATTACAAATGTCTTCGTAAAACTAACAGAAAATGCAAAAACCTCACTTTTTTAAATGAAACGATTTTGGAACCAAAATTTTGATTTTTGAACCGCCAAACGATTTGGATCATTTTAGCGACAAAATTTGGTGCAGTTTAAAAATTGGTCCATAATCTTTATCGTTTCACAGAACGTGAAAATTGCACGTTTTTAAAGTCGAAATATTAAAACTTACGATTTTGATTTTTTTTTAAATTGCACAACTCACAAACACGTTCTTCGATTTTGATTTTGAAAATTTTCAAGTTTTTGAAACATCAACATTTTCTCGTTAAATTATCACAAAATGCAAAATTCTCACTTTTTAAAGTTTGAAGATTTTAAATTCGCAATTTTGATTTTTAAAATTGCACAACTGCCAAACGCGGCATCAGATTTTGATGTTTCTAACGTCGAAATATGGCAAATTTAGTGTAATTTAAAAATTGATTAAAACATTTTTCGTAAAATGAACACAAAATGACAAAATTGCACGTTTTCAAAGTCCAAATATTAAAAACTGCAATTTTGATTTTTTTTTAATTGCACAACTGCCAATCCGGTCGTCTGATTTTGATGTTTCTAACGTCAAAATATGACCAATTTAGTGTAATTTAAAATTCGATTAAAATATGTTCCGTGAAATTAAAGCAAAATGGCAAAATTGCACGTTTTTAAAGCGCAAATATTAAAAATTGCAATTTTGAAATTTTTTGAAATTGCACAACTGCTAATCGCGTTGTTCTATATTGATGATTTTAGCGTCAAAATATGGTAAATTTAGTGTAATTTAAAAATTGATTAAAACATGTTTCGTGAAATTAACGCAAAATGACAAAATTACACGTTTTCAAAGTCCAAATATTGAAAAATTGCAATTTTGATTTTTTTTTAAATTACACTTCTGCCAAACGCGGCCTCCAATTTTGATGTTTCTAACGTCAAAATATGGCAAATTTAGTGTAGTTTAAAAATTGATTAAAACATGTTTCGCGAAAGTAACGCAAAATGACAAAATTGCAGGTTTCAAGTCCAAATATCAAAAATTGCAATTTTGTTTTTTTAGAATATTTTTTTTTAATTGCACAACTGCCAATCACGTTGTCGGTTTTTGATCATTCTGACGTCAGAAAATGTGTCGAATAAAGTGCAATTTAAAAATTGGTTAATGCATTTTTCGTGAGAGATTAAAGATTAAAAATTGCGATTTTTATTGTTTTAAATTTCACAACTCCACAGCGCGTTCTTCGATTTTCATTTTAAAACTTTAAAACTTTTTTAGTGAAATTGTCACAAAATGCAATATTCTCACTTTTTGAAGTTTGAAGATTTTGATTTTTTAAATTGCACAACTTGCAAACGCGGCATCCGATTTTGATGTTTCTAGCGTCAAAATATGGCAAATTGAGTGTAATTTAAAAATTTATTAAAAAAATTTTCGAAAAATAAACGCAAAATCACAAAATTGCACGTTTTCAAATATTACATGTTAAAAACTGGAATTTTGATTTTTTTAAAATTGAACAACTGTCAATCGCGTTGTCAGATTTTGGTGTTTCTTGTATCAAAACGTGGCCAATTTAATGTAATTTAAAAATTGATTAAAACATGTTTCGCGAAAGTAACGCAAAATGACAAAATTACACATTTTCAAAGTCCAACTATTGAAAAATTGCAATTTTGATTTTTTTTTTAATTACACAACTGCCAAACGCGGCATCCGATTTTGATGTTTCTAGCGTCAAAATATGGTAAATTTAGTGTAATTTAAAAATTTATTAAAACATGTTTCGCGAAAATAACGCAAAATGACAAAATAGCACGTTTTCAAAGTCCAAATATCAAAAATTGCAATTTTGATCATTTTTTACTTTCTCCGTACGAGAAAGTATTGTGATGGTGATTTTTTTTTCAAAAAAATTTTTACGGTAATATCCGTTTTGAGATGCCATTTCAACAATTTCTGGAAAAAAAAATTGTGTATGCGTGTGTGTCTGTGCGCGCTGTATCTCAAAAACTAATACAGCTATTAATATGAAACTTTGAACATTAGTTTTATTTGATAATCCGAAGAATTGAAAAGCTTTTGGTAAAATTTCGTACACCGGAAGTGGGCGTTTACCTTAACTGTTTTTTGTTTTTTGGCAATATTTTTTTAAATATGAAAAATATCACAAAAATATTGGTGAAAATATTGAAGACAACAAAGAAATGAACATCTTTTGCTTGAAAACATTTTTCATAAAATCATTTTTATTCGAGAAAAAAATTTATTATTTTATTCTAATTTTTGGTTTATAATTATCAAACGATAATAGTTACAGTAAATTTATGTTAATAATATTTGTAGAGAATGCTAAAATGAACAACTTATAAAGAATAAGTTTTTCCCCAAAAAAAAATTTTCAACATTTCGTAATTTTTTCCATGGAAAAAAAATGGAAAGTAAAAATGTGATCTCAGAAAGATTTAAAAAAATTCATGACGGTTCTTAATGAAGGGAAAAAGCGTGTAAAGCAATGATTTTCGGAAAAAAAAGTTTTGATCATTTTCGCCATTTTTTCCGGAAAAAAATGCGTACAAAAAATGTTGTGTGAGATGTGTATTTATGTGTGGCCACAGGAAATGTTGCTCTTGAACATGAACATGAATAATAATCCGGTATGGCACCATCTTTAAACTGTAGAAAATCTTGCCGACTACGTTTGATGTTAATCCAATATTTTAAGTCCTTTTAAAGAACTTGATGTAGAAATTCGGAAAAACGATTTTTTTTTGCTAATTCGCCAGTTTGGTGGCAGATGACCTTGAAAAAAAAAATCGCCAGTTTTCGATCTATAGAATTAAGGCTTGTTGTATGGTCCTCGAATAGCGGATTAATGAAAAATTGAGGTTTTTTCCATTGCGAAAATTATTATTGCCTTTTTCTCGACATCGCGTTTTCGGAGTTGGCGGGCGTGATTACTCTAAAACTGATGAACCGATCAACTTGCGCTTGTGTATACAAACAGCTAACATATGTTATCTGTCGATGAACGACTCTGAATAAAAAAAATATTCGTTTAAATAATCGTTTTTGAACAAAAACGAACGAATTTCTTAGGGTGAAAATTGAATCTTCTACTTTTTTAGTCCGCCATTTTGCAAATTTTCAACTTTTTTCAATTTCGTTAGATCCATCGAAGAACTGTGAGTGTTAGCTTTAAAAATTACTTTGTTTTTTTGGTTTCGGATAATCCTGCGAAGAGATATTACGCCCGCCGATTTGAGTCTACATTTCGGACACGTTGCAATCATTTAGAAAATATTGCAACTTTTTGTATCCAAAAAAATTGGATTGCACTTTCAATTCAGTGATGGTATGGCTCAGGCCTTTGTCAAAAAAAAATGGTACACTCTACTCTTAGAGTACTAAACATATTTATTGCTTGTATTACGCAAAAAATACCTTTATTTTTAGGCTTTTACATCTGAATCCCCCCTTAAAATTTTAATTTATATCAACGCTGTAGAAATGAAATAAAATATTTTTTCACCTCTGGAACGTTGAATTGAACTTGAAAAATAATTAAAGCCAAGGCAACGCCGCGCCGCCGCCTAAAAATCCGACAGACAATTGAGCGCGCGCCGTCCGCTAAATCCACCGGCAGCGCACTGCGTGCGCCGCCTCTGCTTAATATGTCACAATATCGTTCTTTCGATACTTAAACAGACAGGCCATCGGAAGTGACGCAAAGGCCCATGTTGACAGGAATGGACTTAAAACTGAGAATAAATAGCTGAAACCTCGCCTGACCGCAGGAAGACAATATTTACACGACCGTGGAGGGGGGGGGGGATGGGAAACAGGATAAAGAAAAACGGCGCACACATGAAAAAATAAATATATATTAACAAAATATTTATGATGCAGAATATCACAGTTTGAGAGTATTATAAAAAATCGAACTAAAATTAAAAATAAATAATAAATAATAGTATTAGTAAATTTAATAGGTGGATCTTCTTATGTCAAGTATAGCTAAAACTTCATCATCACTATAATTAAAAATTAAGTAAAACATCATGTATTTAAATATGTGTGTATATATAAATTACATTTAAACGTGTCACGAGAATATGTACACCAAATAACTACAAATTTAGTGGTGTGAAATTGCAAGCTCTAAATTTGGTTATTCCTCCTGTATTTTCCGGCACGTTCGGCACCGGGTCACGTCGTTAACTACTCAAAAATACTATTCCAGTAGGCATCTAGCATCTACATTCCTTCACGCCTTCGCACCTCCTTGAATTTTGGTTATCCTGACGGTAAGTCATCCGTTCGCTTTTTATCTTAATTCGAGGCGACCAATCAAAAATTAAAGAAACATCTAATTTTTTCGCGCGCGCGTCATGCAGACTAGGGCATCGTCCTGTTCAGGTGCTCGAAGACTTGGATGGTGTACTCGAGGGCGTTCATGTACTCCGTGTAGATCACCCAGTCGCGGGGGTACCTCGTGGTTATGTTGGTGTCGTACCGCAGCTTGTCCTCCATCACGTCCCTCTTGACGTCCGGCTTCCTGCTTCCGTCGAGGCCCAGATCGATGAGGGCGGTCTGGATTTCGCACAGCACCGACCGCAGGTTGAACTCGGTCTCGTTAAACTGCGAAAGGAACGGGCCCTGCGTGTCCTCCTGGCCCCACGTCACCGCCTCCAGGCCCACGCCGATTCTTTGAAGGTTTTCGTAAATGTCTATCAAAGCGTTATTTAACTGCAATAGAGAGAAAAGAGAATATTAAAAATTTTATTCATTTGAAAATTTCTGAATATCAAAGAGTTATTTAACTGCAATAGAGAGAAAAAATATTAATTTTTTTATTAATTTGTAAATTTCTGAATTTAACATTAGAGGCTAAATCTGAATCACAGACAATTTCCTGCGCATTTGGAAACCAGGTTGAACGAAAATATTCATGATGAAATTATTCGTTTCTTCAAAACAACACGAGTTAAAATTATTTAAGTATTAATTAGGTAAAAACTTCATTAGTTATTCCCCGTGGACACCCAAACCTATTTATTTTTATTCCAATATGTCGTGAAGATCAGCACCTGATCCCCATATTATATCCATTCTCCACTGGTGGAAAAAAAATTAAACACTTGAAATTGGTGAAATTTCGACCATTATAAAACCGCCATAACTCGTCGCAGGAACTTCGTTCTTTGAGTCCTGCATAGGGAATTGATCAAATTTTAATGCCTTTATGGTGGATCGAGTCGACAAAATTTTTCCAACTCCGTAGACATCATCAAAGTTGGACATGGTTTCCTGAATTTTTTTGTCTCGAGGATGCTAGATGGGGCGCTTAAGTTCGCATGCATGACTTTAAAGAAGATACTTGAAAGTGTTTCGCCCTCAAAGATTCATCACAAACGATTGAAAATACGCCGAGTTCGTCAAAGTTGGACATAGGTTTCCTAAAAAAACATTTTTTTTTTCACAGAGGTGCTAGAGGGGGCCGAAGGGGTTACGCTTAAGTTCGCATGAATGGCTTTAAAGAAGACACTTGAAAGTGTTTCGCCCTCAAAGATTCATCGCAAACGATTGAAAATACGCCGAGTTCGTCAAAGTTGGACATGGTTTTCTAAAAACATTTTTTTCACAGTGGTGCTAGAGGGGGGCCGAAGAGGTTACACTTAAATTCGCATGCATGACTTTAAAGAAGACACTTCAAAGTTTATCGCCCTTAAAAATTCATCAAAATCGATTGAAAATACACCGAGTTATGGCGGTTTGAAAATGGCTGAAATTTCACGAATTTCAACTGTTTCCACCAGTATATAAAGGGTGTCCCACGCAGAATTCAATTCTGCATTGATCTACCATCCACTAGCATTCCCTATACCTATCTCTTTTCATTCTCAAGTATTTTTACTAGAGACAAAATAGTGCACCTTGAAAATTGACATTTTTGTTGATCGGTCATTTCAAAAACCCGTTGTCAAAATGTTGACAGCTTGCTCCAGCTTTAAGGGACGCTTTGTAATTAAACGATCTTTATTGTTAATGAAGAAAAACTTTAATATATTTACTAGAAAAAACACAATGCAGCTTCGAAGTTTATATTTTTTTCTGTTGATATCAGTAATTTGTGAAAAGCCGTTGTCAAAATGTTGGCAGCTTGCTCCAGCTTTAAGGGATTAAACGATCTTTATTGTTAATGAAGAAAAACTTTAATATATTTACTAGAAAGAAACCGGAGCAGCTTCGAAGTTGACATTTTTTTCTGTTGATATCAGTAATTTGTGAAAAGCCGTTGTCAAAATGTTGACAGCTTGGTCCAGCTTTAAGGGATGCTTTGTAATTAAACGATCTTTATTGTTAATAAAGAAAAACTTTAGTATATTTACTAGAAAAAACACAGTGCAGCTTCGAAGTTTATATTTGTTTCTGTTAATATCAGTAATTTGTGAAAATCCGTTGTCAAAATGTTAACAGTTTGGTCCAGCTTTAAGGGATGCTTTGTAATTAAACGATCTTTATTGTTAATGAAGAAATAGTTTAATATAATTACTAGAAAAAACACAGTGCAGCTTCGAAGTTTATATTTTTTTCTGTTAATATCAGTAATTTGTGAAAAGCCGTTGTCAAAATGCTGACAGCTTGGTCCAGCTTTAAGGGATGCTTTGTAAATAAACGATCTTTATTGTTAATGAAGTAAAACTTTAATATATTTATTAGAAAAAAAACGGTGCAGCTTCGAAGTAGACATTTTTTCTGTGGATATCAGTAATTTTGAAAAGCCTCTGTCAAAATGTTATTCACGTTGACAGCTACATCAAACTTTAAGGAACGCGTTAGAATAAAACAGTTTTTAATGTTTACGAAGAAAAGTTCCGTTATCTTCTCCAGAGATAAAACGTTGCACCTTGGAACTTGAAGGTTTTCAGTTGACTTCAGTTATGCGGAAAAACCCATGTTGAAATGTTATTTATGATGACAGCTACGTCCAACATTAAGGAATCATTTATAATTGAACATTCTTTAATGTTGATGAAGAAAAGCTTCTTTATCTTCACCAAAAACAATAGTGTATACTTTGGAAGTTTACATTTTTTTGTCATTTCGAGAAACCGTTGGCTAAATGTAAAAACAATTGCTAAAAATTGAAAAATTTCAAAATTTACTCTAAATTGATTTAGGTTTGTATTTCCGATAAAATATCAAAACATCCCTTCATTGGTTTTTAAAACAATCGCTCGCGAACTGCTGTGATGTTATTCTAAAGCACAAAAATTCAACGTGCGTTAAAAAAAATATAAAAACAATTGCCAAAAATTTAAAACTTACAAAATTGACTCTCAATCGATTTACGTTTATATTCCCCATAAAATATCAAAACATCCCTTCATTAGTTTTTAATAAAATCACACGCGAACTGTGATGATGTCATTACAAAGCACAAAAATTCAACGTGCGTTAAAAAAATAGAAAAACAATTGCCACCAATTTGAAAATTTCAAAATTTACTCAATATTGATTTAGTTTTATATTCCCGATAAAATATCAAAACATCCCTTCACTAGTTTTTAATATAATCGCACCCGAACTGCGATTAAGTCATTCTAAAACACAAATATTCAACGTGCGTTAAAAAAATATAAAACCAATTGCCAAAAATTTGAAAATTTCAAAATTTACTCTAAATAGATTTAGGTTTACACTCCGGATAAAATATCAAAACATCCCTTCGATAGTTTTTAATACAATCGCACCAGAACTGTGGTTAAGTCATTCTAAAACACAAATATTAAACGTGCGTTAAAAAAATATAAAAACATTTGCCAAAAATTTGAAAATTTCAAAACTTACTCTAAATTAATTTAGGTTTGTATCCCCGATAAAATATCGTAACATCCCTTCATTAGTTTTTAATAAAATCACACGCGAACTGTGGTGATGTTATTACAAAGCACAAAAATTACACGTGTGTTAAAAAAATATAAAACAATTGCCAAAAATTTGAAAATTTCAAAATTTACTCTAAATCGATTTAGCTTTGTATTCCCGATAAAATATCAAAACATCCTTTCATTAAGTTTTAATACAATTGCACGCAAACTGCGTTGATGTCATTCCAAAGCACAAAAATTCAACGTGCGTTAAAAAAAATATAAAAACAATTGCCAAAAATTGAACATTTTTATTTTTGATAGTTGAAAATGGTCATTTTTGACAGTTGGAAATTTTCATGACAGTTGAAAATTGTCTTATTGGCTGCTGAAAATTATCGATTTTCTCAGTAAAAAGTTATCATTTTTGGCAGTAGAAAATTGTCAGTTTTGGCAGTTGAAAATTGTAATTTTTGAAAATTGAAAATTTTAATTTTTGATAGTTGAAAAAGGTCATTTTCGACAGTTGGAAATTTTCACGGCAGTTGAAAATTGTCTTATTGGCTGCTAAATATGATCGATTTTTACAGTAGAAAGTTATCTTTTTTGGCAGTAGAAAATTGTCATTTTTGGCAGTTGAAAATTGTCGTTTTCGTTAGCTGGAAATTGTCATTTTTGGCGCTTAAAAATGGTCATTTTTAACACTTGAAAATTGCATTTTTTACCAGTTAAAAGATTTTATTAATTGCAGTTGAAATTGGACATTTTTGCTATTTCAAAATTGTCATTTCTGACCGTTAGAAATGATCATTTTTGACAGTTGGAAATTGTCGTTTTCGTTAGCTAGAAATTGTCATTTTTTGGCGCGTGAAATGGTATTTGTGGCACTTGAAAATTGCCATTTTTAGCAGTTCAAGTTTTCATCATTTGCAGTTTAAAATTTGCCTTTTTGCCACTTGAAAATTGCCATTTATGACAGTTAATAATTGTCATTTTTCGCGGTATAAAATTCTCGTTTTCGTTAACTAAATATGTTCATATTAGGCGCTTAAAAATGGTAATTGTCGATAGTTTAAAATTGACATTTTTAGCAGTTGAACGTATTTTCATTACTTGCAGTTGAAAATTGACATTTTTACCACTCGAAAATTGTCATTTCTGGCAGTAAAAAATTGTCATTTTTACCAAAGTTACTCTAAATCCATTTAGGTTTATGTTCCTGATAAAATTTCAAATCATCGCTTCATTAGATTTTAATATAATCGCACGCGAACTGTGGTGATGTCATTCCAAAGCACAAAAATTCAACGTGCGTTAAAAAAATATAAAAACAATTGCCAAATATTTGAAAATTTCAAAATTTACTCTGAATCAATTTAGGTTTATATTCCCATAAAATATCAAAACATCCCTTCACTAGTTTTTAATATAATCGCACGCGAACTGTGGTGATATCATTCGAAACCACAAAAATTCAATGTGCATTAAAAAACTATAAAAACAATTGCCAAAAATTTGAAAATTTCAAAATTTACTCTAAATCGATTTAGGTTTATATTCATGATAAAATATCAAAACATCCCTTCATTAATTTTTAATACAACCGCACGCAAACTGCGTTGATGTCATTCTAAAGCACAAAAATTCGCCGAGTGTTAAAAAAATATAAGTAAGTCTGTATACTTTAAATGTGCAGTTTCGGTGGGACACCCTGTATAATTAGAAACTTGCATTACTCAAAAAAATAATAATTTTGAAAATTATCTGAGATATTTTAAATATAAAAATTGCAGATGTGTTTTTTACTCTTTTAATATAATAATACTTACATTTCGGTCAGTCAGATGAGAACTATCTTCCGGAAGTGGTTCTCCGTACATCTTGGGAAAGGCGGGCAAAAAACCAAATGTAGTGCCCTTGTAACTGCCCATAATTACCTCCGATTTCAACTGGTTTCTCTGAAAATCAAAAACAAAAATATTGTCAGAAATTAAGTGAAAATAATTAGCAAATATTGTATTAGCAAATAAAAACACACCCGGTCTGTTTTAAAAAATTCAAACTTTCGATTTATTTAAAAAAATCTACTAAACATACTTAATTATTATTTTTTTTAAGAGCGTTACACACTCGGTCTGTTTGAAAAAATCCAAACTTTCGATTTATTTGAAAAAATCGACTAAACACACTTAATTATTATTATTTTTTTTAGAGCGTTACACACTCGGTCTGTTTGAAAAAATCCAAACTTTCGATTTATTTAAAAAAATCGACTAAACACACTTAATTATTTTTTTTAAGAGCGTTACACACTCGGTCTGTTTGGAAAAATCCAAACCTTCGATTTATTTGAAAAAATCGACTAAACACGCTTAATTATTATTTTTTAAGAGCGTTGGACTCTCTAGGAAGGCTCAAGTGGCTCTCCTGTAGAGAAAAATAGGAGGAAATATTCCAGAATATTATTTTTAGACTTCACGCTTTTATGTATCTATACAAAATTCAAAAGTAAAGTGAAATTTTGTTAATTCCCTAATATCAAAATTTTTTTACTCTTTAGTTAAATTTGTTGTTAATTCTCTGATATCGATATTTTCTTTGCTCTTTAATTAAATCTTTTTGTTAATTTCCTAATATCAAAATAATTTTCTTTGCTATTTTTTTTTGTTGTTTTTGGCGTCGACTGTGAGGTCATCTGCCACTACCGTTTGTGTTAATATATCATATATTAATTGAATACAACATATGCAACAGAATTATATTCTGTGCTTTTTGGTCAAGTTTTTGTGTTCTTTGCTCTTTGATTGAATCAAAATGTAATCTCTAATTAAAAAAAAATGGAATATTTCGGTAATTCAGTACAACCGGTGGAAACTAAATTTCACGTCCGTAATCTTCACGTGATTGCAAAGAAAATATTTCACGGAAATAGATAAAACTGAGGCTACAGCGCATTTTCCTTAAACTTGCAGTAATGAGCGCGATAAAATGCGCCAGCACCAATTAAACGTGCGAAACTGTCAATGCGACACAAGGATTGGTTAAGTTATCCTAATCTTATCTTGTGGTAATCACTAGTTTTTTTTTTGTACGATTTTCTACTAATTGGAATCGAACTAATTGAATTTACCAAGAACTTGTTAATAACAATAGTAATGATGAATAGATTTTAATAATCGAAGGATTATTTTTCACGATGGATGCTTTTGGAGAATTAGAAAACAGTTACAAGGAATCAAAATATCGATGAAGAAAGACAATCACGATAGGTGATAATGATGGAAGAATTATTTAAAGATATTTTCACAATGGATTACTTTGGAGAATTTAAAAAAACAGTTACAAGGAATCAAAATAACGATGGTTCTAATAAAAATGACAATCAAGATAGGTGATAATGATGGAAGAATTATTTAAAGATATTTTCACAATGGATTACTTTGGAGAATTAAAAAAAAAACAGTTACAAGGAATCAAAATAACGATGGTTCTAATTAAAAATGACAATCAAGATAGGTGATAATGATGGAAGGATTATTTAAAGATATTTTTCACGATGGATGCTTTTGGAAAATTAAAAACGGTTAATCGCGATAAGTGAAACATCTGCAAGCAATATTTCAATGTTAATTTATTCCGGAGATGTAACAACCATTATTAATGATTAAGTTCACCTCTGCTAACAAATAATTCTTACACTTCTTGACCAATCAATGAATGTAGCATTTGTTCTGGGAAATAAATAATACTACTTGATAAGCATAGTGTAAATAAACATCTTTCTGTGGAAACCATGGTCACCACAAAATATCAATTTATTTATATTATTTGGAAAAGTTATCTAGAACTGAGAGAAGTTTTAAAATGCGAAATTAATACCACCAACGACCAAAATCATTTCTTTTGCGTTTTCCCGTATGGAGTTTGATTTAAGAAACCTTATTTTAATTCATTGCATTTCCAAAATCTTTGAAATTACGGGAAAAATATCAGATGCTTAGATGTTACGTAGCAGGATCTTCATTACCAATAAAATTTCAAGATGATTGAAGCCTTGAGTGATTTCCAATGTACACGTTTTAAATTATTCAATATCATATTGAAGGTTGTTTACAAAGATAACCATGGCAACTTGGACTAAATTTGCTATAGTCAGTTTTAAATTATTCAATGCATTAATATTGCAGCAATTTTAATTGAAAATTACGTATTCACGGAACAATTCATCATTTTTCCTAATGAATTGAAATTTCTTGTTTTAAATTATGATATTGTGTGAGCCACAAAATTTTGTACCTGAGTTGGCTGTGAGATAAATGAGGTATGTCGTCGAATATTATTACGTCATGAGACTATAGAATTAGATTTTAAAAATGAATTAATCTCAGACATAACTGCGACGTTTCTCCCAGAAACAAAATTATGTGGCACCACCTTAGTATGGTTGCAGAAACTGCATGACTTAAGTAAGAAATGGGGAATATTAATTTTTGTTAATTTGTTTTTTGGATAGATATTTCTTGATGTAAATTATCATGGTACGGTTGCAGAAAAACTGCGTGCATCAGTTATACAACCTAGTAAAAGAGTATGAAAATTATCCCACGCACACGTAGTTGGCATTCGTCGAAATAATACGCAGCTTATCAGCGACCGCAGCGCTGCGGTTTTGCCAGCAACGACATGATGAGGTCTTTATTGACCTCATTAAAAAAAAAACTGCACAAATGGGTCAGCCACCCAGCTTGCTCTTTGCACGGCGTTAGGCACACACGGTGCATTATCTTCGTAATGGTTTTTGGATCGAGAATTTATTTATTTGTCATATACTTTAGTTTTTTTTCTTCCGAACAAAATGTTTCTTGAGAAGAGCTGGAAGACCTCAGTCAATTATCCATTGAATTCATGTAATTTGAATTTAATAAATTTCATGTATTAGAATATCTAGATCTGTGAGGATAAATAAAGTACTACTTTTTTCACAAACGGGAAAATACTTTAGTTTTTTTCTTCCAATCAAAATGTGTTCTTGAGAAGAGCTGGAAGACCTCAGTTAATTATCCATTGAATTCACGTAATTTGAATTTAATAAATTTCACGTATTAGAATTTCTAGATCAGTAAAGGATAGATAAAGTACTACTTTTTTCACAAACGGGAGAGAAATTCGAGTTTTCAGCTGTTCAAATCGTGACAGAAATAACTTTTTTATCTCTGGGGAAACAATAATCATTTCTCTCCTTAAGAAGAAAACTAAACATTTCTATTCAAACGAGTTTACATTTTTACATTCACTGTTAATATAAAACTGTCGACAGGGTCTAGAAGCTAAGGCCTAAATCTAGAAGATTATTTATTTTAACTGCCATGGCTACGTTTTAAAAATCAATGTCTAATTGGTAAAATGTCACGTCTGTGAAAAAAATTGTATATCTACCTAAGGAGAGAATGCTATTGTTGAATTAGTTTTTCTTATTTTGTACTTATAAAAATAAGATTTTATACACGGCGATAAAATTTTATTACAGACTCGAGGAAAACATTTCACCCGCGATTTCATTCTATTTTATTGTCTTGTATAAAAATAAATTGTACAATTTTGTAATATTCATTTATGTAATGAAGTTTTGTTAGTTAAAACCATTTTAATGATAGAAAACGGTAAAGTGGCGAAATCTATTGCCTCGAATGTTGTACTAAACCCAATCTACACTGGAGAAAAAAAACGAAACACTTGAAATTCGTGAAATTTTGACCATTTTCAAACCGCCATAACTCGGCGTATTTTCAATCGATTTTGATGAATCTTTGAGGGCGAAAAACTTGATAGAAAACGGCAAAGTGGCGGAATCTATTGCCTCGAATGTTGTACTAAACCCAATTTACACTGGAGAAAAAAAAATTAAACACTTGAAATTCGTGAAATTTTGACCATTTTCAAACCGCCATAACTCGGCGTATTTTCAATCAATTTTGATGAATCTTTCAGGGCGAAAAACTTTGAAGCGTCTTCTTTAAAGTCATGCATACGAACTTAAGCGTAACCCCTTCCGCCCCTCTCTAGCACCCCTGTGAAAAAAAATCATTTTTTCAGAAAACCATTTTCAACTTTAACGATGTCTATGGAGTTGGAAAAAATTTGTCGAGTCGATCCACCATAAAGGCATTAAAATCTGATCAATTCCCTATGCAGGACTCAAAGAACGAAGTTCCTACGACGATTAGGCACCAAGTTATGGCTGTTTGAAAAAAAAGTGCATTTTGAGGTTTTTCGCACATAACTCAGCGAATTTTCAACCAAATTTGATGATTCTTTTTGGCCCTACTTTACAGGGGTAAACTCAGATTGGAATGATCCCTTTTCGAACCCTTAAACCCCCGAACAAAATAAAACACGTTTTTGGACAAAAAAACGTCCAAACGATGTTTAAGTCACAACGAATAAGACTTGGATACTTGAAGTAATTTCCAAAATTTAAAACAGTGCTACCACCAATATAACTTTGATTTAAGATCCTTTTTTCCATGAACAAAGAGCAAAATAATTAAATTAAACAAATTTTACATTTAATTCATCTGCTAGAAGATGTTTAAAAGTCACGACGAATAAGACTGAACAGTTAAAGAAATTTCCAAGTTAAAACAGAACTACAACCAATATAACTTTCATTTAAGATCCTTTTTTTTAAGTATAAACAAAATAATTAAAGTCATCAAATTGTATATTTAATTCATCTGTAACTAGATAAGGGTTTCCATTTTCAATTGTTTGGTTTCGGTTTCGCATATATGGAATAGCACGAAATAACGCTAAAAATGACCATTCGAGGGTCAAATTTATTTCATCGTTGTTCGACGCATGTCATGGGTTATGAGTTGAACAAAGATGAAATAAATTTCACGCTTCTTAGCGTTCCGTATAAGCAATCAATTTATCCCAAGAATAGTTATTCCATGTATGTAAAGCGGGCCCTAAGAATTTTTATTTAAGTTGTAACAGTCTATACTTTAATAAGGACGGTTCAGCCATAATTACATAGTAATCCATTATTGCACTATCTTTTAACCATAATTATGTTTGTGGTTAATACGCACAGTGCATTATCTAGTTCGGTTTTATCCTTCATTTATTCAATTTACTTTAATGGTGCACTCATCACGAGGTATATAAATGTGTTGATGAACAGCTTCACTAGTTTCCACGCAAAAATTTGTATATATTCGAATATATGTAGAGATAAGATGAAAATTCTACCTTTTTTTGACAATAACTAGGTTTTAAAAACCTGCAGATGAAAAACTTAAATTCGAGATTCAATTATTTTCGAGTTCTTTTAAGATAACTTTTGCTAAAATGATCAGATTTAGAAATTTCTTCCAAAAAAATTATAACAAAATTTGCGTATTCCGGATTTACTCAAATTCAATTTGTCAAAATAATTGCATGAGAAAACAAATTTTTGGCATTCTGAAGTTGTTCAATAGCCCAGAGCTCAAAAAAAAAATATAAAAACAATTGCTACAAACGTGAAAATTTCCAAATTTACTCAAAATTAATTCTATTACAATATTCCTCAAAATCCTTTCGCAGAATTTCAAAATATTCACAAATTGTTTTAATTTTGAAATAGTTCAATTGCCCAGAGCTCAAAAAAATATATAAAAACAATTGCCACAAACATTAAACTTTACAGATTTGGCAGAGATCAATTCTGCTTCAACATCCCATCAAAATCCAAACACTTTCCTTGGCGAGATTTCGATTTATTTTCGCGAGAACACAACCGACTAAAATTCTGAAGTTGTGCGTTTTATCAGAACTCGAAAATATATTTAAAAAATTGCAAATCACAAACTTGAAATTGTCTAAATTTGTTTAAGGTTCATTCTACTTCAAGATTCTATGAAAATCAAAAGACTGCCCTTCGTGAGATTTTAAAATATTCAAATATTTTGAAAATGTAAAAAATGAAAAATATAAAAACAATTGCCACAAACGTGAAACTTTCCAGAATTACTGAAAATCCATTCTTCTACAAGATTCCTCAAAAATCCGAAGACTTGCCTTCACCGGATTGCACGAGAACACAAATTGTTGAAATTCTGAAGTTGTTCATTTGCCTAGAGCTCAAAAAAATATAAAAACAATTGCCACAAACGTGAAACTTTCCAGATTTGTTTAAGATTAATTTTGCTTTAAGAATCCATAAAAAAACCAAAGACTTTCTTTCGCGAGCTTTCGATTTGTTTCCGTAAGAAAACAAGCGGCTGAAATTCTGGAGTTGTGCGTTTGATCAGGGCTCAAAAAATATTTAAAAAAAATTGCAACCAACTTGAAATTTTCTGGATTTGCTTAATATCAATTCTGCTTTAAGAATCCATAAAAAAACCAAAGACTTTCTTTCGCGAGCTTTCGATTTATTTCCGTAAGAAAACAAGCGGCTGAAATTCTCGAGTTGTGTGATTTATCAGCGCTCAAAAAATATTTAAAAAAAATTGCAACCAACTTGAAATTTTCTGGATTTGCTTAATATCAATTCTGCTTTAAGAATCCATAAAAAACCAAAGACTTTCTTTCGCGAGCTTTCAATTTATTTCCGTAAGAAAACGAGCGGCTGAAATTCTGGAGTTGTGTGATTTATCAGCGCTCAAAAAATATAAAAAAAATTACAACCAACTTGAAACTTCCTGGATTTGCTTAAGATCAATTCTACTTTAAAATTCCATAAAAATAAAAAGACTATCGCTCACAAGATTTTAAAATATTCGCGCGAGAACACAAATTGTTAAAATTTTGAAGTTGTTTAATTAATTAAAAGTATAAAAACAATTGCCACAAATGTAAAGTTTTCCTGATTTACTCGAAAATAATTTCTACTGTAAGATTCCTCAAAAATTAGAATACTATCCTTCATAGGATTTGAAAATAATTGCACCTGAATACAAATTGTCTAAATTCTGAATAGTGCTAAAAAATATATAAGAACGATTGCCACAAACGTGAAAATTTTCAAATTTACTCAAAATCAATTCTACTATGAAATTCCTTAAAAATCTGGAAACTTTCCTGTACTGGATTTCGGAATAATTGCACTAGAACACAAATTTTTGGTGTTCTGAAGTTGTTCAATAGCCCAGAGCTTAAAAAATATATAAAAACAATTTCTACAAACGTGAAAATTTCCAAATTTACTCAAAATCATTTCTACTACAAGATTCCTTAAAAATCTGGAAACTTTCCTGTACTGGATTTTAGAATAATTGCACTAGAACACAAATTTTTGGCGTTCTGAAGTTGTTCAATAGCCCAGAGCACAAAAAAAATATAAAAACAATTGCTACAAACGTGAAAATTTCCAAATTTACTCAAAATAAATTCTACAAGATTCCTTAAAAATCTGGAAACTTTCCTGTACTGAATTTCAGAATAATTGCACTACAACACAAATTTTTGGCATTCTGAAGTTGTTCAATAGCCCAATTGCGGAGAGTTCAAAAAAATATAAAAACAATTGCCACAAACGTGAAACTTTCCAGATTTGCTTAAGATCAGTTCTGTTTCAAGATTCCACAAAAATGAAAAGACTTTCGTTCCCGAGATTTCGATTGATTTCCGCGAGAACACAACTGGCTGAAATTCTGAAGTTTTGCATTTTATGAGAGCTTAAAATATATTTTTAAAAAATTGCAAAAAACTTGAAATTTTCTGGATTTGCTTAAAATCAATTCTACTTTAAGATTCCGTAAGAATCAAAAGACTGTCATCTTCGAGATTTCGAAATATTTGCGCGAGAACACAAATTGTTGAAATTCTGCAGTTGTTCAATTGCCTAGAGGCCAGAAAAACATTAAAAAAATTGCCGCAAGCGTGAAAATTTCTAGAGTTACTCAAAAATAATTCTACTACAAGATTCCTCAAAAATCTGAAAACTTTCCTTGGCTGAATTTCGAAATAATTGCACGAGAAAATAAATTGTTGAAATTCTGCAGTTGTTCAATTGCCCAGAGGCAAAAAAAAAACATTAAAAACATTACCACAAGCGTGAAAATTTCTAGAGTTACTCAAAAATAATTCCACTATAAGATTCCTCAAAAATCTGAAAACTTTCCTTGGCTGAATTTCAAAATAATTGCACGAGAAAATAAATTTTTGAAATTCTGCAGTTGTTCAATTGCCTAGAGGCCAGAAAAACATTAAAAAAATTGCCGCAAGCGTGAAAATTTCTAGAGTTACTCAAAAATAAATCCACTACAAGATTCTTCAAAAATCTGAAAACTTTCCTTGGCTGAATTTCAAAATAATGACACGAGAAAATAAATTGTTGAAATTCTGAAGTTGTTTAAATTGCCTAGAGGCCAAAAAAACATTAAAAAATTGCCGCAAGCGTGAAAATTTCTAGAGTTACTCAAAAATAATTCTGCTACAAGATTTCTAAAAAATCTGAAAACTTTCCTTGGCTGAATTTCGAAATAATTGCACGAGAAAATAAATTGTTGAAATTCTGCAGTTGTTCAATTGTCTAGAGGTCAAAAAAACATAAAAAAATTGCCGCAAGCGTGAAAATTTCTAGAGTTACTCAAAAATAATTCTACTACAAGATTCCTCAAAAATCTGAAAACTTTCCTTGGCTGAATTTCAAAATAATTGCACGAGAAAATAAATTGTTGAAATTTTGCAGTTGTTTAAATTGCCTAGAGGCCAGAAAAACATTAAAAAAATTGCCGCAAGCGTGAAAATTTCTAGAGTTACTCAAAAATAATTCTGCTACAAGATTCCTCAAAAATCTGAAAACTATCCTTGGCTGAATTTCAAAATAATTGCACGACAAAATAAATTGTTGAAATTCTGCAGTTGTTCAATTGCCTAGAGGCCAGAAAAACATTAAAAAAATTGCCGCAAGCGTGAAAATTTCTAGAGTTACTCAAAAATAATTCTGCTACAAGATTCCTCAAAAATCTGAAAACTATCCTTGGCTGAATTTCAAAATAATTGCACGACAAAATAAATTGTTGAAATTCTGCAGTTGTTCAATTGCCTAGAGGCCAGAAAAACATTAAAAAAATTGCCGCAAGCGTGAAAATTTCTAGAGTTACTCAAAAATAATTCTGCTACAAGATTCCTCAAAAATCTGAAAACTATCCTTGGCTGAATTTCAAAATAATTGCACGACAAAATAAATTGTTGAAATTCTGCAGTTGTTCAATTGCCTAGAGGCCAGAAAAACATTAAAAAAATTGCCGCAAGCGTGAAAATTTCTAGAGTTACTCAAAAATAATTCTGCTACAAGATTCCTCAAAAATCTGAAAACTATCCTTGGCTGAATTTCAAAATAATTGCACGACAAAATAAATTGTTGAAATTCTGCAGTTGTTCAATTGCCTAGAGGCCAGAAAAACATTAAAAAAATTGCCGCAAGCGTGAAAATTTCTAGAGTTACTCAAAAATAATTCTGCTACAAGATTCCTCAAAAATCTGAAAACTATCCTTGGCTGAATTTCAAAATAATTGCACGACAAAATAAATTGTTGAAATTCTGCAGTTGTTCAATTGCCTAGAGGCCAGAAAAACATTAAAAAAATTGCCGCAAGCGTGAAAATTTCTAGAGTTACTCAAAAATAATTCTGCTACAAGATTCCTCAAAAATCTGAAAACTATCCTTGGCTGAATTTCAAAATAATTGCACGACAAAATAAATTGTTGAAATTCTGCAGTTGTTCAATTGCCTAGAGGCCAGAAAAACATTAAAAAAATTGCCGCAAGCGTGAAAATTTCTAGAGTTACTCAAAAATAATTCTACTACAAGATTCCTCAAAAATCTGAAAACTTTCCTTGGCTGAATTTCAAAATAATTTTCAAAAAAGTTGTTTAAATTGCCTAGAGCTTTTCGTTTTTATTTGATTTATTTAATGCTTCTGTAAATGTTTTCAATTTCAATTATCGTTAGTTTTTTCCTTAAAAAGAAGGCTTTTTTTATAGTGTAGGCTAACCTCTACAACTTCAAATTGTATATATCTTAATTTAAAGATTTGTTAGTGACTGAATAAAGTTTTTTTTCTCTCTCTCCATAATTGAACTGAATTTAATTTAATTGTTCACCGTGTTTTAATCAGAACTAATTTAGGTGTGGTAAAAACAGCGAATTTTTCAATTAATTTTTATTTTGCAATGTTAAAATCTTCTAAAAAAAATAATTGGAATCACGCCAGCCAGACCAGACAACAGAAAGTGCCGCACACTTGCGGCGGTTTTTTGAGCTTAAGATGTGATGACGGTAATACACTAAATCCTATTCGTTGATAATTATTGCGGTATATTTTTGTGCTTCCGTCCCCGAGGAGGTTAAACTGATTTGAAAAATCATGTTTTGACGTCAAATATTTTGACAAGATTTTAACACAATCTACGAAGATGGTTATGCCGTTAACACGAATTGAAAGCCGCATCGTAGAAAGCTTTGCCAAATATTTTGCGACATTTTTTTGGAGAAATGGAATGTGACAGCAGACGCAACAGATTTTATTTCTCTAAAAAAATGTCACACACTTTGGCAAAACCTTCTGTCAATTTGGCGAAGCATTCTTAAATTATCCAATCATCGAAAATCATGTCCCTGAAGACGTTTAAACTGAATTGAAATATTCATCTTTTTACTTCAAAGATTTTAACACAGCAGTCTTCGTGGTTATACCATGCACCTATTGAAATTCTGAATCGAAGAAGGCTTTGCCAAATATTTTGTGATATTTTTTACGCCCGGTTTCTCCAACGAATCTTAAAATACGTCTCACTTAAGTACGTCTTATTTTTAAGTAGTTCTTATCTAAATACGTCTCACTTAAGTACGTCTTATTTTTAAGTAGTTCTTATCTTTTTATTCTGTTGCACCAAATAAATTTATACATATCTTAGGTAAGATTTCATTACACGTGGCAACGTTGCATTTTCGCGTCAGTTTGATAGGCCGTCCTATGTCAAATTAATTTCTAACCCTCCTGTTGTTGAATTTTGTGTGGTTTAATAATGGCGAAAGTGCAAGCGAAGCGTGTTAAGGGAAAGAAGTGCGAAATTTATTAGCGTCGTTGGTATCGGTCCACAACAACAAACAAATAGAAGTAAGAAGCATGAGATTCCATCAGCCAGGAACTAAATACGTGCAGAGAGAGAAGGATTCCCTAAAAAAGTGGGTAAACATGAAGCATGGAATAAGGAAGAGTATTGCAGAAAATAAGAAAGGACTGTTTAAGACAGGTGGAGGTACAGCTGAAGATGACATCATCATTGAATGAGAAATCGGTGGTTGTCGAATCCTTCGGACAGTAATGTGGATTATCTGCACTTCTGATAGATTATTAGCCATTTCATGAATACTTCCAATAACAGACATACGTTGATGCAAATTGCTAATTTTATAGGTTAGAATCCGAATCTTAAGATGCCATTTTTTGTAAGACGTTCTTATGACTTAAGATCTGATTTATGGTTGGTGCAACACTTTAAGAACGTCTTAATTTTAAGATAGGTTTTATCTACATAAGATTCGTTGGAGAAACCGGGCGTTAGAGAAGTAAAATCTGACAACAGACGCAACAGATTTGTGTGTCACGCGAAATATTTGGCAGAACCTTCCGTCAAACTATGTATAATTTGGGGAAGCATTTTTTAATGACGAATTTTCAATTATCTATTACTACGTAGTAATCCAAAATCATGTAGAAAAATCTCGTCTACACGTGTTGTAAGGTGTGAGCCACTGAATTTTGTTGCTGAGATGGTCATGCATAAAAGAGAGAAGAATAACAAACACGTCTGAGATTCTGACTTTAAAAAAAAAAATTGATGATTTTTTTACAATTTAAGGGAGCAAACCTCCTTGCTATACCTGTCTATTTTTTAGAATTCTTCACCTCTCTAGATCTCCCTTCCCTCTAGATCGTCTTGATCCCTCCAAGTGATCGAAAAGTAATCAAAAGTGGTTTGGGGTGTCCCCCGAAAATGGTGGGTGATGGGGAAAAACGTCATATTCGGATTCAGGAGAATCAGCAGGAATGGTGTCAGGGATGATTTTCATGCCGACCAGTGTAATGGCAATCTTACAATTTTTGATTTTCTTGTTGAAGTGACATCTAGTGATAAACAGCAAAAATATGGATTGTCATAGTAAGTAGAGACATGTAAATGTTGCGGTGGCAATTGCCACCACAAGGGCCGAAAGGGTTAATTTTTCGTAGATATTAGTTCCAATAGCCTGTAGGCTAAATGTTCTAATTTTTAACATGCGATATTCCTGATTTATCTCACAGCCAACTTTGATTAAAAATGTGGCTTACACGTTATATTTTTAAGGACAATTTTTGGGGTCGTTTATCGTGGGTACGCGTGTACGTCCTAATCAAATTAACCAAAAGAGCAAACGAAGCAGATTTCTTGGTCGTGCCTCTAAGTACACCTGGCAGAGGAATAGGATATCGGTGTGATGCAATGCCTTAGTATGAATGGAATGCGTGGAAGCGCGCGGCGCGTTCCCAAAACAATCCCAGCAGCTGGCGGCGAGGCTCACGTGTTCCGCTGAGAGGGTGTAACTCGAAGAGAGAGTGTTTAGGCATTGATAATAGCGGTGATAATAAGAGTCGCGATGGGTCGTGTCGTGTATTACATCCGAGCGAAAGAGAGAGAGGAAGATGGCGAGAGAGAGAAAGAGGGCGACCTTGTTTGCGGCAGACTGCCTGACGCCGTGGCGTGTGTGGGCGCGCGACGCCGCCGCGACTCGAGAAGCAGCAGGAGAAGAGGAGATGATTATGATGATTCTTCCTGCCGGCCGGCACGTTTTTTTTTTTCTTTCTTTTCGCCCGCCTGATCAATCACAATCGAACAATAAGTTGGCTATTAAAAGACGGCGGAAAATCCATCCATGAGCGGACACGATTTTACCGGATGTGATAAAGACGCAAGTTATTTATATCCGATAGAAGAGAACGGGGGCTCGCCGTCCAGGTGATAGATAGAGAAGAAAAATATGATAGTGTGTAATCAGACATCAGCGGACGGGCATAGTGTAGAACCGAATGCGCATACTAATCGAAAGTCTGTGCGGTGTTAATGAAGCTATAAAACGCGCGCGCGTCGCGTCGCGTCGGTTTGAAGACACTTACAAAGTCCTGCTCGAATTGCTTCGCCTTGTTGAGGGCGATGTTGGCCTGGTCTATGATGGGATTGAGGAGGCTGTGCACGTCGACGGGGGCGTCGTTGGACTGGTCGGCCTCCTGCAGGAAGCTCTGGTCCAGCTTGCAGGGGTTGATCCACTTCTCGGGCGTGTTCAGCCTGTCCATGGTGCGGCCCGTCGGTGCCGATAACGAGCTGGGAATGCTTACTATACTAAGTAGGTAGGTTCCGACAACTAGGACTTGTTTTAATCCTGAAACAAAGACGACGACAAATAAGAGACATGTAACAATATTTGACGGTGAGGCGGAGAGATGAACGAACGCGCTGTATAAATATATACACGTTTGTGGACAAACACAAGAAAGGGCGCCAGAGCGTGAGAATGTGTTGAAACAAGGCACGACTCGATGACCCCTCGGAGCGGTCCCACAGAGACAGACCACTCGAGGATTTTACACATTTACACAACGCACACACATACACACACACATACAGGATGGATTATTTTCTCTCCTGTTAATTGCCGGTTAATTTTTGCGCAATTAAACCGGGATGTCGGAAAAAATTTAACGAGCAGGTAGATCTATTTATTGCTAAATATTTACAATGAACTAAGAGATTCGTTTACCGACATAATAGCCAATAATTACCGGTTATTCTTCCTTAATGTTCCATTCCTAACTATTTACGGCATTTTTGCAAAATAATCGGCCGGAGAAAAACACGCGCAGGTGCGTTTTTCTCCGGGGACAATTTATGTAACTGCATTGTGGTTATCAGTAATGTTAATGGGCGCGCATTCCGCTCGGCGATTTTTCGATTTGGGTGATACCAACGCGAGACACCCCAGGAATGTCCCATTGTCGCCGTCGCCGTTACCTAATTGCGAAATTGATTTTCGGAGTCAACAAATTTCCCGGTGTTTCATTACGCAACGGAGAGCGCGTGTGATTCACCCGGAGCCGAATCAATTTTTTCGCCAGATGATCGCTCCGGCGATTTATAAACAAGCCCGGAGAACGTGGATTGGCCACCTGTTGCACTCGTGCTCCGCCTCGCGCATTATCGCATCAATTCCCTCATCGCCAACTTGGGAAACTTACTCTGTGCCGTCTCCCGCACGCGACTTTTCCAACCCCTCGACTTCCAGGAATGCACTTTTCCGCGACACACCTGCTCGTCGTCGTCGGCGGGACGCTCCGAGAAATTCTGGCACTCGGCGCGCTTCTGGTAGGTCGGTACCTTTGCTGTCCTTTGGTCGCGGTCCAACATGCCCACAACGTGACCCCTGGGGGTGTACGATTCCACAACGCCCCCACAAACACGTTCCATACTCCCAACAGATTGGCACATCTCACTAACAACACTCGCAACGAACAACAACACTTCGCAGCATCTGCCGGTAAGAGTAAACGTCAGTTATTACTGGTACACCGGACGGCTAACACGTTGTTACTCGTAGTCGCAAAGTCAACTGACTATCTCTGACGGATAATATAGTATATACAAACGCCTGTAGGTGGGCTTACAAGAACTCCTCCTACCATTCATAAACGAATTAGTGAGGTATATATATTTCTTTCTCTACTATTATAGTGACGTCAGTGGAGGTGGGGTTGCCGGGGTATCTTACACTAGTTTCCGGGTATGCTCGCCGGCTCGTGTTCAGGGAATCGTCGTGGCCCCAGCTTCCATCCACCCATTGAACCAATTACGCGCTCATGCAATTAACGGCCGCATCCTTTAATCACCCACCACCACCGACCTACAAAAATGTATTCATCCCAAACCGGACGCTAAAACACACCCACCGAAATTTCGCGATGGGGCGAACGTTACTCACCATCCCCCGAATCGCCGAATTTCTTCACCTTCCGAAAATTCGCTCATTCAACGCACAGCTACCACACCGCGCGCAACAGAATCAGATATTCATTCAACCCTTCAAACTGAAAAATACATTTCTTACTTTATTCACAGAAACAATACTACATATAAATGGCTATCGACCAGAGGTCTTTCTGCCTACATTTCTTATTGAGTTCTAGAAGAAAAATAATTTGCAATTTACAATACTTATACAATTGAAGTCTTACAAACTAGACTAGTATTTCCAAGACTCGATATAGAAGACAATTAAAAAAAGATTAAATTTACCTACAATCAAAGTATCTACTTTAATAATTTATTAAAGTACAATACTTTTTGTCTTCTACAATTACAAGCCTAAATTAGTCTTTTTAAGACTAATTGTAGAGGACGAAATATACCTTATTTAAATAAAAGTATTAATTAAATTTACCTACAAGTACTTTAATAATTTAATAATAATAATAACAAAGGCGAAATATAGCCTGAATATTTGAATATTCACTGTTCGTGACTCTGAAAAATTAAGTCTTACCAAGACTATAAACAAATAACTTATATAACTTTAGGCAGTGCCGGTGCTAGGGTTTACGCCGCTACAGAAGTTTTGCGAAAATGTTTTATACTGTTCTCAACATACTATTTTCTCATGGTGATGGTTGCGACCGTTACTACGTGGTAATTCACTGAAACACTGAATAAAACACTTTTTGCCACAATTTAAAAATTGCGGTAAAAAACCTAGTAAGCGTTTTATTCAGTGTTTCCATACTATTTTCGTTTTTCATGTTCACTAAGAAAAAAAAATAGTTATTTATTACACGAATGTGGAATGTACGTAATTGGTCCCGCAAAAAAAGTTTATTTATTATAAGTAACTTTCTTAAGGGAGTAATGAGTAATTCCACATGAATATATTATAACATTTTATCCAAAATCGTCCGTTATTCAGTGTTTCCATACTATTTTCGTTTTTCATGTTCACTAAGAAAAAAAAAATTATTATACGAATGTGGAATGTACGTAATTGGTCCCGCAAAAAAGTTTATTTATTATAAATAATTTATTTAAGGGACTAACAAGTAATTCCACATGATAACATTATAACATTTTATCCAAAATCGTCCGTAATTGCATTAAATGCTGAAATGATGTTTATAAAATTTTGACAAGATATTTTGACGTACGTGGTGTGAATTTAAATTATTTCAAAAATCCTACGAAAAAAATCGGAAAAAAACCTTTCAAACAAAAATTTTATCCAAAATCGGGTGTATTTTGGATAAAATTTTAAGATGCTCAAAATGGATCCTTCTGTTGAAAGTTTGAAACAGATTTTTTTCTAATGCCATACTTTTTACGAAAACTCTTCTAACAATTGACAAAGATAACGAAGAATTAAACATCGTTTGTTAATAAATACTTTTCATAAAACCCTTTCATTAAAAATTATGGCTTTCAGTATTTAATTTATTATGATAATTAAAGTTAAATGAACAGCAATTGCAGGGTCCTCCAAAATAAGCAAGTTATAAAAAAATGTTTTTCGAAGTTTTTGAAAAACATAATAATAATAATAATAATCAATTTATTTCAGGACAATACATAGTAACTAAAATTAAATTTACAAATTCAAAATAGTCCATAAGCACCTGAAAACCGTCAAAACAAATATAAGCTTGAATGCTATGCTTAATTACTCATTTACATTAGCGTATCCACTTATTGTTCTTTAAAATTTGCCACAAATTCATTTATTGAGTAGGGCTCAATGTTTCTTATATATTCAAAAACCAACTTTTTAAAGTGTTTCAGTTTCTTTGAGACCTTGATGACATTCGGCAGCAAGTTGTAAAACCTTATACATGCATAAAATGCACACTTTTCTGTCTGAGAAAGCCTATGTTTAGCATATAACAAGTTTTCCTTATATCTTGACTCCTCTCTATTACTATTTTTAATAAATAGCGCTTTATTTTTAAAACAGAAAACAACACATTCAAACACATAAATACCAGGAACCTTAAGAATCAAGCTTTTTTGAGTCAAAGGGTTGTGCTGCACCATGCATGGCACGTTATGCAGAAAGGGGTTAAAATCACATATCGAACGCGTTACTTCGGTCGTGTGACTTTTTTAAAGTTATAATTTTAAATTCAATAATGATAATAATATTGATAGTTTATTGGTGCGAATGATATAAAAGCTTACACAAGTCAATACATGATGTAAATAATCAATAAAAACGAAACTACAACGTTTTATCGACATCTCGTATTTAAAGCCAAAAAAATATAATTGTTTTAAAATTTAAAACGTGCAATTCATCATAACACCACCGAATAAATAATAACAATAATATATTTAACGGGATTCACCCTGTACATTTAAGTATTAATTAGAATATAAAATATAAAATAAAATATAAAAATACAAAAGTTTAAAATTACAATTCTTGAGGGGGTTTTCATTATTTATGTCTAGCGTATTGTATTATATTGTTTTTAACTTGTTTTTGCTTGTTTGTCATCTCAAAGTTGTCACAATTTTAAATTGTAATTTTAAACTTTTCTATTTTTATATTTTATATTTATATTTTATTTTATATTTTATATTCTAATTAATACTTGAATGTATAGGGTGAATCTCGTTAAATAAATTCTAATTATTATTAAAATATTATATCATTAATAAAAAAATAATTGAATTGAGTAATTCATAATGTTTTCATTTTAACCACAAACTGATTATTAAAAAAAATGTTTACAAAAATCGCGATCATAAAAATTCATCAGTGTTGAACGCATTTTTTTGATTACGATCATTTGTATATTGAAAAATAGAGGTTTTTTCTAAATTAGTTAAAGTATCAGGAAGTTTACCAAAATTCGAAATTTCAAGTCGGCAAAATCGCGTTTTTTGATTTTCAAAAATTACTTAAGGTCCGATGATTTTATTTGATTCTGCTGATATAACTGCTAAGGTATGCCGAATTTAGTGTATATTAGAAAAGTATGAAGAATTTTTAAAGTCAAGTAAACGAAAATTGCCAAAAGTCAACATATTCGAGCTTTCGATTTTTAGAAATCATGTTGAGCACATTTTTTGATAATGATCATTTATATATTGAAGAGTGGAGAGTTGTTTTATTTTATTTTTTCCAGTATCAAGAAGTTCTCTTGTCGAGTCCATGAAATTTGCGAAATTCCGAATATCACCAATATTTTCAAAAATTGCCCAACTTCCAAAGGTTTTATTTGATTTTGCTGATGTAAATGCTAAAGTATAACAAATTTAGTGTATATTAAAAAAGTATGAAGAAACATTGTTGTCAAGTAAACGAAAATTGCTAAAAATCAACAAATTCGAGCTTTCGATTTTTAGAAATCATGCTGAGCGCATTTTTTTTGATAATGATCATTTGTATATTGAAAAGTGAAGAGTTGTTTTATTTTATTTTTTTCCCGTATCAAAAAGTCCATGAAATTTGCCAAATTCCGAATATCACCAATATTTTCAAAAATTGCTCATCTTCTAAAGGTTTTATTTGATTTTGCTGATGTAAATGCTAAAGTATAACAAATTTAGTGTATATTAAAAAAGTATGAAGAAACATTGTTATCAAGTAAACGAAAATTGCCAAAAGTCAACAAATTCGAGCTTTCGATTTTTAGAAATCGTCCAAAAGTTAACAAATTCGAGCTTTCGATTTTTAGAAATCATGTTGAGCACATTTTTTGACAATGATCATTTGCATATTAAAAAGTGGAGAATTGTTTTATTTTATTTTTTCCAGTATCAAGAAGTCCATGAAATTTGCGAAATTCCGAATATCACCAATATTTTCAAAAATTGCCCAACTTCCAAAGATTTTATTTGATTTTGCTGATATAAATACTAAAATATAACAAATTTAGTGTATATTAAAAAAGTATGAAGAATTATTAAAGTCAAGTAAACGAAAATTGCCAAAAGTTAACAAATCCGAGCTTTCAATTTTTAGAAATCGTCCAAAAGTTAACAAATCCGAGCTTTCGATTTTTAGAAATCGTATTGAGCGCATTTTCTTATTATGATCATTTGTATATTTAAAAGTAGAGTTTTTAAAGCATCAAGAAATTCTCATGTTGAGTCGATGAAAATACCTAAAATCGAAGATTTTTTTTATATTTACGGATTGGTAGTCCACATTCAAATCAAAATTGTCATCGACGCCAATCCATCCGAATTTACTTACAACGGATACCGATTTATGATTTTGTAATAAAAATCTCTCAACATTTCTTTCTTAAATTTTGGCGATTGAAGAAATATATAAACTCAATTATATCGACGCGAAACTTTCCAAAATTACTAAAAAATCCATTCGAAACTGCGATTCAGCGAAAAGAACATGTATTTTGGAATAACGTCATTTGAATAGTTGTGGACATTTTACAAAAATTTGGCAATTGAAGAAACGTATAAACTCAACTACCATCGACACGAAACTTTTCAAAATTACTCAAAAGTCATTCAAAACTGTGCTTCCGTGAAAACCATGTGAACCTTACGACTAGATTTAATTTTATGAATTTAATATCGACTCGAAAAAACCAACACAAAAACATGAAATTTTCAAAATAACCTCAAAAATAACCTAAAATTTAAATGCATGACACGTGAAACTAAATAAATCTCCGATTAAATGATATAATTTTGCATATTTATCGATTTTTTCCAAAACTAGTGGGATTTTGAAAAAAAAACTTATTCATTTTGTCATTTTCTATAATTTTTATTTATCTTAGTTTGATCTAACTATTATCATTTCATAGCTATAGGCCAAAAAAGTAAGAATTTTTCTATTTTAATTTTTTTATTTAAAAATCAAAGAGTTTATGAAATACATTAAAATAGATTCTACTGTATGATTTTGGAAAAATTTGAAAATTTTCAAAATATCCTCAAAATAGATCGTGCTTTATAATATAAGAAATCCCCGTCCTTGGATTTCGAGATAATCGCACGGGAACATAGTTTATGGTGAAAGTGCTTACTTTTTCCAATGGTTTGAAAAATTATAAAAACAACTCCACCAGTATTTAAACTTTCCAAAATTACTCAAAATAGGTACCGTTTCATAATTCCGCAAAAATCCAAATACATCCCTTCAGCAGATTCCAAGATAGTCGCACGAACATACAGCTGAAGTTGCTCGCTTTACGACCATTTAAAAGAAACAATTGTCAACTATCTCGGCATTCAATTGTTTCCCGGATTTTTTACTACGGCTATAGAAAACCAAAAATTTAAATGCATGACATGTGAAACTAAATAAATCTCCGATTAAATGATACTCCTATAATTTGTGATTTTCGAAAAATTTGAAAACACCCCTTGTCTATATTTTGAAATAATTGCTCCTAAAGACGCCAATTTTGAATTATGCGATTGCTCCTTCTCCGGCTGAGAAAAAAATTGAAAAACAATTGCCGCAAACTTGAAAACTTTTAAAATTTACTTAAAATAGATTCTACTTTATGATTTTGGAAAAATTTGAAAATACCCCTCGTCTATATTTTTAAATAATCGCTCCTAAAGACATTAATTTTGAATTATGCGATCGCTCCTTCTCCGGCTGAGAAAAAAATTGAAAAACAATTGCCGCAAACTTGAAACTTTTAAAATTTACTTAATAAACAAAAGACTGGCAGTTCTTCGTTATCTTTATTATTTCTATCAAGATTTTTGTCATATTATTCATTAAAAATATAAAAAGCAGTTAAGGTAAATACCCACGCCCGGTTTTAGGAATTCAACCAAAAGCTTCTTAGTTCTTCGTATTATCAAATAAAACATATGCTCAACGTTTTATTTCAATTCCTGAGTTAGTTTTTGAAATACAGGGAAACAAAAAAAAAATGTTTTACTAAAATTATCGGAATCGCCTCCAGGGACCTCAAAATGGATATTTCGGTTAAAAATGTTTTTTTTTTTTAATATCTTCATGGTCACAATACTTTCGCGTACTATATATAACATTTAAGTTATCAGTAAATGTATTAAGCAAATCCAATCTTGGCGAGTATTATTGCCAACTTAATTTTAATTTGAACGCATGGACGTAAATGCAACGATTCGGTATCTTTCTACTTGAACCACTGGCGTATCCAAGGGGGTGGTCAATTTCCCATCTTCTCCACCCCACCTTAAGCCTAGATTTTTTAAATCTGTCGTGAACTTTTAGGAAAAGGTCAGTGATGGCATTTAAAAAAAAGTTAATTTTGTGTAATTCATTTTTTCGTTAAATATTTGTTTCGATTGGCACCCCTTAAAAGCCGTCTGGATCCGCCCCTGACTTGAATCTAGGATTATTTAAAATGTTTCTTTTCTATTTTTCTAAAGATGTATTTTAACTTGGCTACAAGATTTTTATTTTGCGCACACATACACACCGTACAGACATACGCACGCACCCACATGCAAACAGCACAGATACACACACACACCACGCACGCACACGCACACACACAAACAGACACACCGCACGGACACACGCACAGACACACGCACACGCATATACATAAGCACATTCACAAGTCAATTACACAACAGACTCGTACAAAAACAAAATATTTTCTTGTACGCGATTTTCAAAGACTTTACGACCGCCGAGAACAATATAAAACAAATTGTTTTTTTTTTCTCTGACGGCTACCTGTTTCTTTTTCTCTTCGGGTAAACGTTTCGGAAATTTGTTTACCGAGACCGGCCAGGCGAAATTTCACGTACTGACGAGCGCACATTTTCCGAAACCGTTCCGAGTTGGGAATTCCCTGCGCGCGCCAATTTCCTCATAATAACCGTCAAACTAGTAATGTCGAAGAATCATTCATGAATCATTCTTCGTGTTGACCTCGTAAGGTGCCATTGCATTTACAACACACACACATAACACACACACACATAAACGGTCTCCCGGCGCGAACGAGCGCGCGTTGTGTAATCCGATCAAATGTATGCGGCACACACAAAACGTATTAAGCTATCAAAAAAAAAAAAAAAATAATAATTAGCATTGTTGACTTTATTAATTGCCTTCATCAACTTCAGAATTGCAAGTTGTACAGAAAGTGGTGAATTTTAGCATTTCCATAATGACCAATTTTTGTCATATTTTACAACGTTGTCGATGTTCTTTAATAAATTTTGAATTCTATTGTGTGATTTACATTGTAAAAATCTTGTAGAAAATAAAGACTATTATTATTATTAACGTATTTTCTGTATTAATAACTGTTGACAACTCTAATGTAGTTTGCAAGGTCGTGCAAACTACATTAAAAAATAACGAGTAACCTTGTAGTTGGCAGTCAACGTGTTAAGACTGAAAGACTTCGGTCAATGACCATTTGTAACTTTTTTGTAAAATGGATTTCAATTAGTTGTTTTACTCGCAACTGTAAATTATCTTCATTATCACCGGTTTAACCTCGTTAAAACGGATTAACATCCAATGACCAAAATGTGACAAAAAAAATCATCCAATTTTTAAGCTTCCCCTTCACAATTGAATAAATTTCAACCGGCGCGAATACCTATTTTTCTTTTTTTACATATTTTCTCGCTATGATGTGCGTATATTCCTGTTTGTCATCCAATGACCAATGCGTGAAAAAAAAAACTTTCAAATTTTTAAGCTTCCCTTTCTCCATTGAATAAATTATAACGGACGATAATACTTATTTTTAACACATTTTCTCGATATGATGTGCGTATATTCCTGTTTGCCATCCAATGACCAATGCGTTAAAAAAAAAAAGTTTCAAATTTTTAATATTCCCCTTCTCCATTGAATAAATTTCAGCGGACGTCAATACCAATTTTTCTTTTTTTGAATATCAATTTTTATTCCATTGAATACGCTAATACTTTTTTTAAACACATTTTCTCGGTATGATGTAAATTCCTGTTTGCCATCCAATGATCAATGTGTGACAAAAAAAAATACAAATATGTAATCTTCCCCTTCTCCATTAAATAAATTAGACACTAATACTTATTTTTAACATATTTTCTCGCTAAGATGTGCAGTGGCGGCTCGTGGAACACGTTGATGGTAGAGCCACAATTTATTGGATCGGACGATACTGACATTTAAAATGCCAAAATTATGAAAGATGGAAATGAAAAATTATACAAATTAAATACCGGCCAAAAAATCAAAAATTTGCACATGTTAAAAATCTAAAGTATAGACGCTTTTAAGGTAAAAAACTAAAAATATAAGCACAAAAAATCGAATATTTACACAAATATCGAAAATTCGCCGTTCAAAAAAATGCAGACCAAAAATCCGAAAATTTCAACAAAAGTTTAACCGAAACAAAGAATATTTACGGCAAAAACTCTAAAATTTGGAACAAAGAAATGAAAAAACAGGCCAAAGATCTAAAATATATAAATAAAAAATAAAATAGAAACAACCTTACTTGTTGCAGAAAGTATCAAATAAATTTAGAAAAACGAAATATAGCCTGAATATATGAATATTCAACCTGATCGTAACTCTGCAAGCAAAATTAAGTCTTACCAAGACTAAAATATAGATCAAAAAAATCAAAAATGTTGGTCTAAAAATAAAAAATTTAAAAATAAAGGAAACCGAAAATAATTCGCCTTTTTCAGCCCCCAAAATAACTCTTTAGCTCAAAATAAGTTGCCGACCAAAAACTCGAAAACCTCAGTTCCCAACAAAATTTTATGGACAAATAGTGTTCAGAATGGCCTCCGTCTTAAAAAAATTTTTTTGAAAAAAATTAAATTTCATCGATTTAGTCAAAAATTCGATCCTAACGATCAAAATTGCGGACCAAAAAATCCAAAATTTTAACAAACAAATCAAAAACTTGGAAGAATGTAGGCTAAAAGATTAAAAATTTAGACCAAAATATCAAAATCCGGGCTTAACGATAAGAACTGAAAACAAGAAGATTGAAAATTCAAGTCCGAAAATTGCCATTTTCAACACTCGGGGTGATTAGCCCCAGAAAACAAAAAAACTCAAGCGAAGGAAATTTGCACTTGACGATTTGAAAAATTTAAAAAAATTATTACTTGAAGGAGTCGCTTCAAATAAACTTCAATTATTCAAAAATAGTGTACTTTTGATTTCCTGAAAACAACAACGTTCTCCTGCAGAAAACAAGGGAATAAATAAACTCAAAATTTGCTCTGTAGTGAAGGAAATTTGCATTCAATGTTTTGAAATATTGTAAAAAACTAATTACTTGTAGAATTAGTTCCAAAATTACTAAAACTATGCAGAAAGAGTGTACTTTTAATTACTTGTAAAAATAATTGCAATATTGCTACTAAAAACAACAGGAACTGACTCAAAACTGCACTGGAGGGAACGAAAATTGCACTCAATGTTTTGAAAAATTGTCAAAAATTAATCACTTGCAGAATTAGCTCTTGATTAAGATAAAAAACTAAAACAAATCCAAAAATCTGAAAATTTTTACAACAAAAAAATCAAAAAGTCTAACCAAAATAAAGAATATTTAGGGCAAAAAAAATGTTGATTTTAATTGTATTTTAATTTTTTGATGTTGATTTGATTTGATTTTAATTGTATTTTAATTTTTCTTATGTTGATTTTAATTGATTCTAATTGTATTGTATTTGTTTTTTAATTTAATTTAAAATTAATTTTCATGTTCTAAGTTCTATTTATTATGATGATGACGTGATATCAATGGGGAATGACAATTGTATAACTTATGTAGGTTGATAACAATAAATAAATATTATTATTAAAAAAAAAAGCTCTAAAATTTGGAATGAAGAAATGAAATATACAGGTCAAATATCTAAAATATAGGCCAAAAAAAAATAAAAAATGCCGGTCTAAAAATAAAAAATGCAAACCAAAAAATTGAAAAATCAAGGAAAACGAAAATATTTTGCCATTTTCAGCTCCCAAAATAACTCTTTAGCTCAAAATTAGTTTTCGACTCGAAAACGGTAGTCAAAAAGTAACCAAAAAGTAAAAAAAAAATCGCTCATAAAAAAATAACAATTAAATTTAAAAAATCTAAAATGAAGGGGAAGAAATCAGAAACTGTAAAAAATTAAAAAGTTGCGTATAAAAAGCAATCATTCAGGTTAGAAAAATCTAAAATACATATATGATAAAAAATTAAAAACTTCGACCTAAAAATCAAAATTGCGGACCAAAAATTCGAAAATTTGAACAAAAAAATCGAAAATTTAGAAGAAAATTATTTTCTTTGGACATTTTCCAAAAATAGTCTGTCAAAATTTCAACCATCTGTTGCAATAAATGTGGAATTTCTATGCAAATTTCTGAAAAATGCGCCTTATTGGTCATCAAAATTTTCTTTTTAGTGCAACCATTTTTGTGGTGGTAAACTTGCAATTATTTTCTTTGGAAATTTGTAAAGACGCATTATTCAGAATTAGTCAGTCACAGTCTAAACCACCTGTTAAAATAAATGTGCGATCGCTACGTGAATTTTTGAAAAATGCGCCTTTTTGGTCACCAAAATTTTGCTTTTTAGTGCAACCATTTTTGTGGTGGTAAACTTGCGATTATTTTCTTTGGAAATTCGTAAAGACGCATTATTCAGAATTAGTCAGTCACAGTCTAAACCACCTGTTAAAATAAATGTGCGATCGCTACGTGAATTTTTGAAAAATGCGCCTTTTTGGTCACCAAAATTTTGCTTTTTAGTACAACCATTTTTGTTGTGGTAAACTTGCGATTATTTTCTTTGGAAATTCGTAAAGACGCATTATTCAGAATTAGTCAGTCACAGTCTAAACCACCTGTTAAAATAAATGTGCGATCGCTACGTGAATTTTTGAAAAATGCGCCTTTTTGGTCATCAAAATTTTGCTTTTTAGTGCAACCATTTTTGTTGTGGTAAACTTGCGATTATTTTCTTTGGAAATTTGTAAAGACGCATTATTCAGAATTAGTCAGTCACAGTCTAAACCACCTGTTAAAATAAATGTGCGATCCCTACGTGAATTTTTGAAAAATGCGCCTTTTTGGTCATCAAAATTTTGCTTTTTAGTGCAACCATTTTTGTTGTGGTAAACTTGCGATTATTTTCTTTGGAAATTTGTAAAGACGCATTATTCAGAATTAGTCAGTCACAGTCTAAACCACCTGTTAAAATAAATGTGCGATCGCTACGTGAATTTTTGAAAAATGCGCCTTTATGGTCATCGAAATTTTCTTTTTAGTGCAACCATTTTTGTTGTGGTAAACTTGCGATTATTTTCTTTGGAAATTTGTAAAGACGCATTATTCAGAATTAGTCAGTCACAGTCTAAACCACCTGTTAAAATAAATGTGCGATCCCTACGTGAATTTTTGAAAAATGCGCCTTTTTGGTCATCAAAATTTTGCTTTTTAGTGCAACCATTTTTGTTGTGGTAAACTTGCGATTATTTTCTTTGGAAATTTGTAAAGACGCATTATTCAGAATTAGTCAGTCACAGTCTAAACCACCTGTTAAAATAAATGTGCGATCGCTACGTGAATTTTTGAAAAATGCGCCTTTTTGGTCATCAAAATTTTCTTTTTAGTGCAACCATTTTTGTTGTGGTAAACTTGCGATTGCTTTCTTTCGAAATTTGTAAAGATACATTATTCAGAAATTTTAACCATCTGTTGAAATTAATGTGGAACTTCCACGCGGTGTTACAGGTGTTGTTTAACATTTAAAAAGTTTTTTTTTTAAGAATCAGTTTAAAATTCTTGCTGAGCTTGAGTCTACAGGTAGTGCCATGGCTCCGTGGCTCTATATAATGAGCCGCCCCTGATGAAAGTTAGCTAGTCACTATGAACTTTATGGAGAATTTTTGAAAAAAGTCGATTTTTTCAAACTTTGAACGGCTGTAGCGGCCGAACGAAGAATCCAATTTGAACGCGGATTACAAATCTGTGTTCCTCGTGTGTCAATCGGATTTGATTGAAATTGGAGATTTTTTATTTTTGACGAAAACCCGAAATTCTATCCAAGGGTCCCCCCTTCTTACTTTTTAACAAAAATTGCAATAAAAATGATTTCCTAAAGAAAGCACTGGTTGGATCCAGGGTTTCTTGACGTCACTCGAAAAATCGCTTCAAGACGCTTCAGAAAATGTACTTTCGAAGGAACAAATGTCTATTTGAAGCCCGTGACGCGTCAGCAAAAAAACTCGAAAATGGAAAAAATCGAAAAAATCAACTTTCTTAATAATCATCGCAGACCTTTATGTTATACCGATTGGCGTTAAAAAATTTCATCCAGAGAAAATTGCAAAAAAGTTAGCTAGTCATCATGAACTTTATGGAGAAATTTTGAAAAAAGTCGATTTTTTCAAACTTGAACGGCTGTAGCGGCCGAACGAAGAATCCAATTTGAACGCGGATTGTAAATCGGTGTTCCTCGTGTGTCAATTGTGCGTATATTCCTGTTTGCCATCCAATGACCAATGCGTGAAAAAAAAAACTTTCAATTTTTTTTAATATTCCCCTTCTCCATTTAATAAATTTCAGTCAATACCAATTTTTCTTTTTTTAAATATCAATTTTTATTCCATTGAATATGCTAATACTTTTTTAAAACATATTTTCTCGGTATGTTGTAAATTCCTGTTTGCCATCCAATGAACAATGTGGAACAAAAAAAAATTACAAATTTGTAATCTTCTCCTTCTCCATTGAATAAACAACTATTTTCCTTTTTTAACATATTTGCTCGATATGATGTGCGTTGTATATTCCCGTTTGCATAACCAGATCGTTTTAATTTTTTTTTGTTGTATTTGTATGTGTGTGGCGGTTCTTCATCACAGCTCAATCATTAATGGCGAAATCTGAGCTGAAGTACAGTTACGCGGCGACAATTATCAGCATTTTTGCGATATGCCAAATTGTGCGGTAACGATGATTGTGCCGCAATTAAAATTTGCAATTAATAACGTCCGAATACGGAAGAGATGCGAAAAGAAAAGGGGGGCGATGCCACCCAGTGGATAATTGAAGGTGAATTTTTTTCTTTCATTTTTACATAAAATACGTGACATAGCACATGAAAATATTTAACTGTACAAAATTCAATTGATACCTGTAGTTCTTTTTTTTTAATTACAAAATACATTTAAAATAAGGCCGCATCACCTTAGCCCGTGTACTTTTCAAAATTGCAATTAAATAATAATAAGTTTATTAATGCATTCAAAAGGTATTACAGTTTGTTGCACAAGTCAAAATAAAACAGATAATTAAGATAAAGTCAAAATAAAATTAGTCCAACTTAGAACTGAATAATACCGTTAATATTATTTAAAAAAATATTTTACTGTTGTTCCATTACAGATTTATTTAGCGGTTTATTCTAGATAGAAAAATTAAAGCAACGACTATGATTGGCCAAAAGACTAGTCAAAATAGATTGCACGTACCCGAGTTGTCAGACGATCTCATTAATCCATCTTGTTCGTTGCTCTAATCCTTCGCGAACAGGTAAAAAAATTAGAAATATATATAAAATTCGAAATTCGAGTTCAGTTCACGATCCGTCACGGATCCCATTTTTGACGTTGACACTGACAAGCACAGACTAGTTTCGATGCAGCAGGTGTTAAGTGGATTACCGGATTAACACGTCAATTAGCATTGTGCAGCGGGTAATTGCACCCGAAGATTTTCGGGTGTTTGCCAATGGTTTTTGTACAGTTTCGCCTAAAAACTTAAAGTTAAATTTTGGCCGGGCGTGAAAAGGCGTTCTAGTTGTGTCTTGCTGGTGCCCAGGATGCAGTAGACTTTGAAAACTCTTCTGTAGTTCAGTTTTGTCTAAAAACTTAAAGTTAAATTTTGACCGGGCGTGAAAAGGCGTTCTGGTTGTGTTTGACTCGTACCCAGGATGCAGAAGACTTTGAAAACTTTTCTGTAGTTTATTCAACTCTATTTTTGATCATAATAAATTAATTTTTATAAAATATGATTATATTACTTTTTTTAAAATTATTACAATATTTTTCACCAAGTGTACCCAGGATGCAGTAGACTTTGAAAACTCTTCTATAGTTTATTCAGCTCTATTTTTGACTACAATAAATGATTTCAAAAAGCATTCATTGAAAAAAAATTTATGATTATATTTTTTTATTAAGTGATTACAATATTTTTCAAAAAGTGTACCCAGGATGCAGAAGACTTTGAAAACTCTTCTATAGTTTATTCAGCTCTATTTTTGATTACAATAAATTAATCCAAAAATCATTCATTGAAAAAATTTTATGATTATATTATTTTTATTAAGTGATTACAATATTTTTCACCAAGTGTACCCAGGATGCAGAAGACTTTCAAACTCTTCTATAGTTTATTCAGCTCTAGTTTTGACTACAATCAATTAATTCAAAAAGCATTAATTGAAAAAAAAATTATGATTATATTATTTTTATTAAGTGATTACAATATTTTTCACCAAGTGTACCCAGGATGCAGAAGACTTTGAAAACTCTTCTATGGTTTATTCAGCTCTATTTTTGATTACAATAACTTAATCCAAAAATCATTCATTCAAAAAATTTTTTGATTATATTACAATATTTTTTCACCAAGTGTTCAAATTCAGGAAATATACAATTTTTCTGTTTGAGAGAGAGAGAAAACATCTTTATTCAGACACTTTACATTTAGACAGTATGAGGTTAAAAGGTTTAGTCTGTCCTGAGGTCTTTCTGCCCTTTTCTGTTTGAATTTATTCAATAACGTAAAATATTACCGAATTCACGTAAAAACGTAAAATATTTATTAAATGAAATCATTTGTGTGGTCGTGGACTTTAGGTACAAATTGCATTTGCAAGTGAATCACGAAACAATCACCGATTCCAAGGAAAACAGCGACCGTTCAAATTTTGTTTATTGGCACAGACGCATTTTGGAATCGACATCAGGCCGCACTTTGTATGCAGGCAAGGAATTTTGATTACGCTGATTCACTGCGTAAAATTTCCGGATTTCTGAAGCAAGTCCAAAAGTTATTAGCGAGCGAGATTTTGAGCGCCAGGTAAAATTCATGAAATATTTTCGATTGCAGATGCAGAAAAATATAGTCACTGAATACATATAAAGATTTATAATTTTTATTGCAGATGCAGAAAAATATAGTCACTGAATACATATAAAGATTTATAATTTTTATTGGCGGAATCATAAAATATATTCCTAACAAAATTTAAGTCGGAAACGCGTCGGGTTTAAGTGTATTTTTTTGGAAACGTGGATGAGGAATGTTTCCATTTTTTCAGAATCTTAAACCAGAATCCATCCTGAGTAAATTTGTAAAGTTTTCAGTTTGTAGCAATTGTTTTTACATTTTTAAAGCAATTTTGAAAATGAGCGATTTTAAGTCGGAAACGCTTCGGGTTTAAGCGTATTTTTTGGAAACCTGGATAAGAAATGTTACCATTTTTTTCTAGAATCTGAAAGCAGAATCAATTTGAGCAAATTTGAAAAGTTTGCAATTTGTAGCAATTGTTTTTATATTTTTTTAAGCAATTTTGAAGATGAGCGATTTTAAGTCGGAAACGCGTCGAGTTTAAGCGTATTTTTTGGTAACGTAGATAAGGAATATTTCCGTTTTTTCTAGAATCTGGAAGCACAATCAATTCTAAGAAAATTTATACAGTTTTCAGTTTGTAGCAATTATTTTTACATTTTTCTAAAGCAATTTTGAAGATGAGCGATTTTAAGTCGGAAACGCCTCGAGTTTAACAGTATTTTTTGGAAACCAGGAAAAGGAATGTTTCCGTTTTTTGATAGAATCTTAAAGCAGAATCCATTCTGAGTAAATTTGTAAAGTTTTCAGTTTGTAGCAATTGTTTTTACATTTTCAAAGCAATTTTGAAAATTGGCGATTTTAAGTCGGAAACGCTTCGGGTTTAAGCGTATTTTTTGGAAACCAGGAAAAGGAATGTTTCCGTTTTTTGATAGAATTTTAAAACGGAATCAATTCTGAGTAAGTTTGTAAAGTTTGCAATTTGTAGCAATTATTTTTACATTTTTAAAGCAATTTTGAAGATGAGCGATTTTAAGTCTGAAATGCTTCGGGTTTAAGCGTAGTTTTTGGAAACCAAGAAAAGGAATGTTTCCGTTTTTTGATGGAATCTTAAAGAAGAATCCATTCTGAGTAAATCTGTACGGTTTGCAGTTTGTAGCAATTGTTTTTACATTTTTTGAAGCAATTTTGAAAATGAGCGATTTTAAAACGGAAACGCGCCGAGTTTAAGGGTATTTTTTTGGAAACCTGGATGGGGAATGTTTCCGGTTTTTGATAGAATCTTAAAGAAGAATCCATTCTGAGTAAATTTGTAAAGTTTGCAGTTTTTAGCAACTGTTTTCACATTTTTTTAAAGCAATTTTGAATATGAGCGATTTTAAGTCTGAAACGCTTCGGGTTTAAGCGTGTATTTTGGAAACCAGGAAAAGGAATATTTTCGTTTTTTTGATAGAATTTTAAAGCAGAATCAATTCTGAGTAAATTTGTAAAATTTTCACTTTGTAGCAATTGTTTTTACATTTTTTTGAAGATGCATAATTTTCAAATTGCAACGCGTCGAGTTTAACTGTATTTGTTTGGAAACCTGGGAAGGAGGTGCTTCCGTTTTCTATAGAATCTTAAAGCAGAATCCATTCTGAGTAAATTTGTAAAGCTTGCAGTTTGTAGCAATTGTTTTTACATTTTTTAAAGCAATTTTGAAAATGAGCGATTTTTAACGGTAACGCGTCGAGTTTAGGCGTATTTTTTGGAAACCAGGAAAAGGAATGTTTTCGATTTTTGATGGAATCTTAAAGAAGAATCCATTCTGAGTAAGTCTGTAAAGTTTGCAGTTTGTAGCAATTGTTTTTACATTTTTAAAGCAATTTTGAAGATGAGCGATTTTAAGTCGAAAACGCTTCGGATTTAAGCGTATTTTTTGAAACCCAGGAAAAGGAATGTTTCCGTTTTTCTCAGAATCTTAAAGCAGGATAAATTCTGAGTAAATTTGTAAAGTTTACAGTTTGTAGCAATTGTTTTTACATTTTTTAAAGTAATTTTGAGGATGAGCGATTTTAAGTCGGAAACGCGTAGAGTTTAAGCGTATTTTTTGGAAACCAGGAAAAAGAATGTTTCCGTTTTTTCCCAGAATCTTAAAGCAGAATCCATTCTGAGTAAATTTGTAAAGTTTGCAGTTTGTAGCAATTGTTTTTACATTTTTAAAGCAATTTTGAAGATGAGCGATTTTAAGTCGGAAACGCTTCGGGTTTAAGCGTATTTTTTGGAAACATGGATGAGGAATGTTTCCGCTTTTTCTAAGAATCTTAAAGCAGGATCCATTTTGAGTAAATCTATAAAGTTTGCAGTTTGTAGCAATTGTTTTTACATTTTTTAAGCAATTTTGAAAATGCACAATTTTCAAATTGCAACGCGTCGAGTTTAACCGGAAACCTTTACCTTGGAAACCTGCTTCCGTTTTCTATAGAATCTTAAAGTAGAATCGATTTTGAGTAAATCTGTAAAGTTTGCAGTTTGTAGCAATTGTTTTTACATTTTTTAAAGCAATTTTGAAGATGAGCGATTTTAAGTCGAGTTTAAGCGTATTTTTTGGAAACCAGGAAAAGGAATGTTTTCGATTTTTGATAGAATCTTAAAGAAGAATAAATTCTGAGTAAATTAGTAAAGTTTTCAGTTTGTAACAATTTTTTTTTGCAGTTTTAAAGCAATTTTGACGGTGAGCGATTTTAAGTCGGAAACGCGTCGGGTTTAAGCGTATTTTTTGGAAACCGGGAAAAGGAATGTTTCCGATTTTTGATAGAATCTTAAAGCAGAATCCATTCTGAATAAATTTGTAAAGTTTGCAGTTTATAGCAATTGTTTTTACATTTTTTTAAAGCAATTTTGAAGATGAGCGATTTTAAGTCGGAAACGCTTCGGGTTTAAGCGTATTTTTTGGAAACCAGGAAGAGGAATGTTTCCGTTTTTTGATAGAATATTAGAGCAGAATCCATTCTGAATAAATTTGCAAAATTTTCAGTTTGTAGCAATTGTTTTTACATTTTTAATGCAATTTTGAAAATGAGCGATTTTTAACGGAAAAGCGTCGAGTTTAGGCGTATTTTTTGGAAACCAGGAAAATGAATGTTTCCGTTTTTTGATAGAATCTTAAAGCAGAATCAATTCTGAGTACATTTGCAAAGTTCACAGATTGTGGCAATTGTTTTTTATTTATTTTTTTAAGGAATTTGAAGGTGTGCGATTTCCAAATTAAAACTCGAGTTTAACCGTATTTTTTTGGAAATTTAGATAGGGGATGTTCCTAAGTTTTGCGGAATCTTAAGCAGAATCGATTTTTAGTAAGTTTTGAAAGTTTTTAGTTTGTGACAATTGTTTAAATTTTTTTTTAACGCAACGTTGAGGTTGTGAAATTTCTAATTTGGAACGCGGTGAGTTTAAGTGTGATTTTTTTAAATCTAGAGATAGGATGTTTCTGGTTGTTACAGAATCTTAATGCAGAATCGATTTCGAGTAGATTTGTAATATTTTCAGTTTGTAAAAAAATATTCGTGAATATTTTCTATTCTCAGATTTTCTTCAAGCGATTTCTTGGTATTGTGAATTTTCTGCAGATGTAATCCATTTATTAGAATCGAAAGCAGTTGCGCCGAATTACTGTAATTATGTAAAACTACTGTGGCGTATAATTACAAGCTGGGTTTGTTTACTAACAGATTTTTTTTTGGGCGTGTCCCACCAATGCATAATCCGGATAATGACTTCTGCTGTCTGTTTATTATGCAAAATGTTCTTGTCTCACACTTTATAATGATGATGATGATATAATTTTGAGATGTTATTCGGATGATTTAGATTTTCTTTTTCTCGTGAAGAATTCCAGACAGCCAATATAATTCAATAAATTGTGGTAAAAACATAGTAAGTGTTTCTATAATGAATTACCACGTAGTAACGGTCGCAACCATCACCATTATTATGGGGATTTTCAAAAATTGTGCTGCCAACTATTTTCGACTTTCTGATTTTACAGTATTGCAGAAAAAGCTTTTAGACAAAATGTAGAATTGTATCATTTAAATATAGTACTGATTCATTAATTGATGATATCTTGGTAAAATTTGGTAAAACTTCACAGTTTATGGCGAGTTCCGAGTTGCTAATACCTCTCTCCGATTCTTCTTGCAAAAAAACCTTTTGGCAATTTTTATGGAATGAACTAAACGTTTAATCAATTCACTCCCTGATTAATCATCCCTCCCTTAAACAGAACTTACAGTATTTAGGTTATTATCCACATCCACTTTGTCGTGTTTAAATCTTATTTTCATATCACGGCGCGATGCCGCCCCAATCGTTATTTATTACTATTTCGCGGGAAACGAATTAGGGTAAATTACGTAATTCCTGCAAGCGCTCATGATGATGGAACATAGATCGAAACCTGTGAGTCAGTTTCATGGAAGACCCACGAACTCCATCGCACAGTGAAAATGATAACCTCCCAATATCCAATATCACGGGGAAACTGTTTAGTGACTAATAATAATGTGTATCGACAAATTGTAAATATAAGTCGTGATTCAAGAGAGTAAATAATCGTTATGTTTGCGTTAGAGACTTTTATTTAGACGAATATGTGTGGCTCTGCTTGAGATTTTGATCGATGGCTTGTATCCATTAAAAACTGCCAGAAAATGTAATTGAAAAAAAGGCAAAAAACCTTTTTCTTTTATTTAGAGGAATGTGTGTTTCTGCTTGAGATTCTGGTTGATGGTTTGTATCCATCAAAAACTGCCAGAAAATGTAACTGAAAAAAGACCAAAAAACTTTTTATTTTTATTTAGAGGAATATGTGCTTCTGCTTGAGATTCTGGTCGATGGCTTGTATCCATCAAAAACTGCCAGAAAATGTAACTGAAAAAGGCCAAAAAACATTTTTTTTTTAATTTAGAGGAATATGTGCTTCTGCCTGAGATTCTGGTCAATGGCTTGTATCCATCAAAAACTGCCAGAAAATTTAACTGAAAAAAGACCAAAAAACTTTTTTTTTTAATTTAGAGGAATATGTGCTTCTGCCTGAGATTCTGGTCAATGGCTTGTATCCATCAAAAACTGCCAGAAAATGTAACTGAAAAAAGACCAAAAAACTTTTTTTTTTATTTAGAGGAATATGTGCTTCTGCTTGAGATTCTGGTCGATGGCTTGTATCCATCATAAACTGCCAAAAAAATGTAACTGAAAAAAGGCCAAAAAACATTTTTTTTTATTTAGAGGAATATGTGCTTCTGCTTGAGATTCTCACCGATGGCTTGTATCCATGAAAAAAAAACTGCCAAAAGAATTATTTAAAAAGGCAAAAAAAAACATTAGTCCGTGCCAATTAACATTCGCAAATTGATTGCCAAAATTCTGACCAAAAAAAAATGTAAAACATTTATATCAGACAACAAAATTCACTATAAATATTCTTTCATAAATGGAAACTCTTCCATTCACGCTCAACGATTTCGTAATCTCATCGATTCACTCCACAAATCTCCGACGACCTTGCGGCCATGCACCACGGATCCGAATTCCGATTGCGCCAGGTGAAAGTACTTTCGCGTCTCCGCGATGATTTGGGATTTAGCCGGAATCGCGGAGAATTTTAGCGGAACCGCGAAACGGTGAAAAGTCCTTGAAAAGAAGGAGCGCGCGCGCTCGTGAAATTCCTTTCTTCACTGACGAACGCCGTTTCCGAAGAAACGCAGATCTGATCTCGCCCGAAGATTCCCGGAAGATTGGTTAATTGGGTTTTTAGACGTGCGCAAATGTAAATTTTGAATGTTGGAAACGCCGGCGCGTTCTCGCTGGCGGTGGGTGGTTGCGTGATTCATGGAGATACAATTTCAATTGTTGCTTCGATTGATTGCAATCATGTGAAATACCAGTTTTAATATATTCTTAAGCTGGTTATGCGGTTTCGAACTGAAGAGACATAATGTGCAATCAGGAATCATCATCGAATTATTTTTATTACAAAATGTGGCAAGTGATTTAAAATGTTTACAGATCAACTTTCAAATGCAATTATACAACAAGAGATTCATTTATCGCAGTAAATATATATATTTTTTTGAAACTATAAATTTTTTTTTTGACATCACACACTATGGCTGGAATTTTTCTTCGAAGATTTCCAATTTCGAAGATTCATAAAAAATCTTCGAAATTTCGACCCCTATCATACACCTTCACACACACTATAGTCTGGATTTAAAAAAATTCCACATACTTGACTGAGTGTTTTCAGTTTTTAATGGAAATATAATCCTGAAAGAATTTTGAGTAAATTTGGAAAGTTTCAAGTGGATGGCAATTGTTTTTATATTTTTTTTTGAGTCGGAAAAATTATTAATGTTTTTCAAGAAATTACTTTTTGTTCACATGGATTTATCTTAAAATACATGACTGAGTGTTTTCAGTTTTTAATAGAAATATAATCCTGGAAGAATTTTGAGTAAATTTAGAAAGTTACAAGTGGTTGGCAATTGTTTTTATATTTTTTTTTGAGTCGGAAAAATTATTAATGTTTTTCAAGAAATTACTTTTTGTTCACATGTATTTATCTTAAAATACTTGACTGAGTGTTTTCAGCTTGTAATGGAAATATAATCCTGAAAGAATTTTGATTACATTTAGAAAGTTTCAAGTGGATGGCAATTGTTTTTATATTTTTTTTTGAGTCGGAAAAATTATTAATGTTTTTCAAGAAATTACTTTTTGTTCGCATGGATTTATCTTAAAATACTTGACTGAGTATTTTCAGTTTTTAATGGAAATATAATCCTGACAGAATTTTGAGTAAATTTAGAATGTTTCAAGTGGATGGTAATTGTTTTTATATATTTTTTTGAGTCGGAAAAATTATTAATGTTTTTCAAGAAATTACTTTTTGTTCACATGGATTTATCTTAAAATACTTCACCGAGTGTTTTCAGTTTTTAATAGAATTATAATCCTGAAAGAATTTTGAGTAAATTTAGAAAGTTTCAAGTGGATGGTAATTGTTTTTATATTTTTTTTTTTGAGTCGGAAAAATTATTAATGTTTTTCAAGAAATTACTTTTTGTTCACATGGATTTATCTTAAAATATTTGACTGAGTGTTTTCAGTTTTTAATGGAATTATAATCCTGAAAGAATTTTGAGTACATTTAGAAAGTTTTAAGTGGATGGCTATTGTTTTTATATTTTTTTTTGAGTCGGAAAAATTATTAATGTTTTTCAAGAAATTACTTTTTGTTCACATGGATTTATCTTAAAATACTTGACTGAGTGTTTTCAGCTTGTAATGGAAATATAATCCTGGAAGAATTTTGAGTAAATTTAGAAAGTTTCAAGTGGATGGCAATTGTTTTTATATTTTTGTGAGTCGGAAAAATTATTAATGTTTTTCAAGAAATTACTTTTTGTTCACATGGATTTATCTTAAAATACTTGACTGAAAGTTTTCAGTTTTTAATGGAATTATAATCCTCAAAGAATTTTGATTACATTTAGAAAGTTTCAAGTGGATGGCAATTGTTTTTATATTTTTTTTTGAGTCGGAAAAATTATTAATGTTTTTCAAGAAATTACTTTTTGTTCACATGGATTTATCTTAAAATACTTGACTGAGTGTTTTCAGCTTGTAATGGAAATATAATCCTGAAAGAATTTTGAGTAAATTTAGAAAGTTACAAGTGGTTGGCAATTGTTTTTATATTTTTTTTTTGAGTCGGAAAAATTATTAATGTTTTTCAAGAAATTACTTTTTGTTCACATGGATTTATCTTAAAATACTTGACTGAGTGTTTTCAGTTTTTAATTGAATTATAATCCTGAAAGAATTTTGAGTAAATTTAGAAAGTTTCAAATGGTTGGCAATTGTTTTTATATTTTTTTTGAGTCGGAAAAATTATTAATATTTTTCAAAAAATTACTTTTTGTTCACATGGATTTATCTTAAAATACTTGACTGAGTGTTTTCAGTTTTTAATTGAATTATAATCCTGAAAGAATTTTGAGTACATTTAGAAAGTTTCAAGTGGATGGCTATTGTTTATATATTTTTTTTGAGTCGGAAAAATTATTAATGTTTTTCAAGAAATTACTTTTTGTTCACATGGATTTATCTTAAAATACTTGACTGAAAGTTTTCAGTTTTTAATGGAATTATAATCCTCAAAGAATTTTGATTACATTTAGAAAGTTTCAAGTGGATGGCAATTGTTTTTATATTTTTTTTTGAGTCGGAAAAATTATTAATGTTTTTCAAGAAATTACTTTTTGTTCACATGGATTTATCTTAAAATACTTGACTGAATGTTTTCAGTTTTTAATTGAATTCTAATCCTGAAAGAATTTTAAGTAAATTTAGAAAGTTTCAAGTAGATGGCAATTGTTTTTATATTTTTTTTTTGAGTCGGAAAAATCCTCAAAAAATATAAAAATGATTTGCCACAAACTGGAAAGTATTTAGTCAGAAGATTAAAAGTTGTTCAAATAAAATCCGTTAAAAACAAGCTGCTTTTTAGTTGGGAATTCGTCAAGAAATTTGACAAGTGCGACATGAGAAATGAGGAATTGTTTTTGTTTATATTTTGTATAAAGAAAAGATGTAACTGCAAATAAATAAAGCATATTTATTGATGTTAATGACAGGTCTTACACACGTCAGGGAAGGAAATAATACATATAGGATAAAAGATAAAATTGTTTTTTTTTGTTATACTGAGTGTTTGAGATACACATATATGATGTAAACTTACAACTTAAATAATTTTCTGCGTGGTTGTGTCTTGCAAATTGACATTTTCAACGTTTGTTTTAATTGCTGATATTTCAACATTTCGGCGTAGAAGAAGAAAAATTTGGCATTTGGCAACGAAAAACAAAAAATCAAACATTAATCTGTCCGGGAATCAGCTTCAAAATTTCAAAATCCATCCAGAGTGAATCTGTTTTTGACATACTGCTAAAACAATTGAAATATTTCAGCTGTTCACAAGACGATTTTTTTTTTGCCCTTGTGAGCCTGGCATAAGAAGCTTGTCTTCAGCCAATCGGGTATCTAGTTACAAGGAACGATGCTGGAGGGAAGTAAAGGTCGTACTTGTTGAAGAAATGGTAACAAACTTCCAAGGCTTGCCAAACATCCCCAGACAGACGAGGAGAGTTTTTAGTTGGTATACTCCGCGCCCTTCAGGGGGAGGACTGCAACACTACCCCACTTCAGGGGTGTCTTTAAAAGATTTTCTCTTATCACATCAAAAAAAAAAAAAAAAAACTTCGAAGAAAAATCCTCATCCCTAACAGTGAATTAATAGCCCTTTTTGGTCGGATTCTCTGATATGAGGATTTTCACAATTTCTTCGCAATTTTTTTACCGTTATAAGGAACTAGATACAAAATTTAGGGAAAAAATATTTTTATGACTTGGCCAAGGCAAAGTGGATTTGGAGATCAACGAGATGGGTCTCACCCTTTCTACACCTTAAAAGTGAATAATTACTTTTACAGTAAAATTAATGATTTAGTTCTGGACACTATTAGTACTGTCAGTTTTGCATATTTATACATTATTTCAAATCATATGCGGCGCAATACCCACATCAAGTTAATAGTTTTGAAGTGAAACCAGACCGGTCTCGAGTCTAGCTGATTATACGAGTGAACTTCCTTTTGATATGGGATAATATCTAAATAACCAGTGTTGATACAATCATTCGTAGATCTGGTTTTGTACAGTCGTTAATTATGAATATGTGTGGTGTACCTACATAACACGTGTTCTTTTTTTGTCGTACCTTTGGCCGCGTTGAACTCGTCTCTCTCGTGCGAAATAAATTCGTGTCGTAAACGTGGTCGCGCTCTCGTATTCGCCACACATATCAAACCCAACCATATGTTTATATTTCATTGTAACAAGTGTTAATGGCGACGAACGGCATGTAATAAATATGTAAATATAACGAGCCGTATGCAAGGTGTACAGACTAGCCTTTCCCTTTCATTGCCATAATTTAACCAGCGCTCAATCCACAAGAGCGAACAAGTATCAATGGCTGAACATTGAGGGGGCGCGCAGAGTCCATCGCCCACACGTCCTCCTCAACCGTTTCCGCTTTCGTACGACACACACAAACGCATGCTCGTTACCAGTGTGTGCAATACTAGACTTGTAGACACAGGTGGAGAGAGAGAGCGAGTGTGACTCAAAATCAGCTCAGGATTCGCGGAAATCCGCATCTGCAGATCCTCATCATCGTCATCATCATCCCTTTGCTGGGCCGAAGAATGTGCGAGCATTTCCGCGGCGCGGCACCAACCCCCTCCACCGTTTCAAGAACATGAGAACTCCGCGCGGTGGAATGTGAACATGGTAATAAGGATGACTAGGCCCAAATTCTTATCTTTCCGATCTTTGTAAACATTATTCCCAAGGTTTTAACAACTCCCGGCCTACCGGCGTTATTTATGGGGGTCACTAGTCCGGCGAGTCGCTATGAAAATTATTTCTTTTTTTTTTTGTTAAATCTCTAAAATGAAATATACTTTTGTAATAAATGCGCGCCCGTCCTTTTCTGGAGTCGCCGGTCCACACGAACTATTCTGTCTGCCTTGATGAATTACTTTTCACATAAAAAAGTTTAATGTCTATTACGTGTCACTATTTCGGACCCTCGTTGGACAAAGGGACCGAGACAGGCTACACGAGGCGCGCACGACGTCTCTATTATGCCCGGCGTCAGGTAAATAACTTTAATTAACACTTGTTAACTCTAATTACTCCAATTATATTCACATTAATTACGCCTCACCTTTCATCACGCATTAATGGAAGTTATAATCGGTAGTAACACTAAAGTAAACCTTTACTTTCATAAAGTTGCAATGATTGATCGGTCTTCATTTAAGAACATTCGATTTATAAAGTTTATTTTAACAATTGATATTAATGGTATTTCATAAAGAGTTACCTTCGACTAATACATTTTTAAATATAGAATTAACTATTCCATTTTTATTTTTAACGAAGTTGGCGACAGTTTTGTTAGCCAATGTAAAAAATCAGTGGACTTGAAAAAATGGGTTATATTTTATGACAGTGAGCAATGTTACCATCAGCACACTTGAATGATTGAAGCAATAATTTAATAATTAATTTAATAAATGCATTAGGCAATGTTGTTACAAATCTGACATTTAATATTTTTTTCACTGTCAGATAATTTTTGTTGGTGTTCATCTGTAAAACTTTACAAATTGAAACCACAGCCTCCTAAGTTATGAATAAAAACCCAACAAAGTTTATCTACACATGCAATATTATGTTATATTAGGTAACGTTTTCTTTTTCTTTTATCAATTCTTCCCAACAAATTCCAAAAACCCTCCGCACCTTAACATAAACAATATTACGGTCGTCGTAAATATTGAAACAATCCAACATTTATTTCATCGTTGTTGAGGATGCGATATGCAAATCGCTGAACGTTTGAGATTTTTCGAGGTTGACTCATTTCTCGCGCTCTCGTAGTAATACTACATAATGTATTATTAATAGATACCATTCATGAAGCGGTCCTGGTTTAACTATTTAAATCTTATGTAAATGTTTGCACTTGCGGAACAAAAAAAAAACCGTTGGCGGGCGTCACGTCGCTTCAGGATCAACAGTCTATTAACACGATTGCGATTTTTTGCGTAATCTTAGATCATTCGAGCAAACGCGGATTTGGTTGTTAATTTGCGTTCGGGAGATGTATTTGTTTAATTTTGTGTGTAATTGGCGGATCCTGGTGTGTACTCAATTATTCTTTTAATTCCTTGCTTCAAATGTACGTTACTGTAACCGGGAAATTGAAGAATTTTAGGTTAGGAACACATATGAGTTCAAATTACGATTTAAGGTTTATACATATTGCCCAAAGTTATTCTAACTTTGTAGCAACAAAAATTTTTAGGTGACCAAAAATGCACTGTCTTTACAAATTGTCCCAGTCGTTCCACATGTATTTTGACAGATGCTTGAAATTTTAACAAATTAACCTAGAATTATGGCACAAAAAAAACTTTTGTTATAAGTCAAATTTCGATGATCCAAATTGCCCATGTTCCAGAAAATGCTTTGAAAATTCCACATTCACTTCCGACAGATGCTTGAAATTTTGACAGGTTAATCCCGAATGATATATCTTTATATTTACCCATCGAAAATAATCGGAACATCGCAGTAATAAAAATTGCTGCACTTAGAACAATGCTGACGATCAAAAATGCTCCTCTTCCAGAAATTGCTTTAGTAATTCCGCATTTATTTTGACAGATGTTTGAAACTTTGACAGGTTAATCTCGAATGACATATCTTTATATTTACCTACAGAAAACAATCGGACCTCCGCAGTAATAAAAATAGCTGCACTTAGAAAAATATTGATGACCAAAAATGCTCTTCTTCCAGAAATTGCATCAGTAATTCCGCATTTATTTTGACAGATGTTTGAAACTTTGACAGGATACTCTCGAATAGCATATCCTTACATTTACCTTAGAAAATAATCGGAACTCCGCAGTAATAAAAATAGCTGCACTAGGAGAAATGTTGATAATCAAAAATGCTCGTCCTCCAGAAATTGCTTCAGAAATTTCGCATTTATTTTGACAGAAGTTTGAAACTTTGACAGGTTAATCCCGAATGACATATCTTTATATTTACCTATGGAAAACAATCGGACCTCCGCAGTACTAAAAATAGCTGCACTTAGAAAAATATTGATGACCAAAAATGCTCTTCCTCCAGAAATTGCTTCAGTAATTCCGCATTTATTTTAACAGATGTTTGAAACTTTGACAGGATACTCTCGAATGGCATATCCTTACATTTACCTAATAGAAAATAATCGGAACTCCGCAGTAATAAAAATAGCTGCACTTTGAAAAATATTGATGACCAAAAATGCTCTTCTTCCAGAAATTGCTTCAGTAATTCCGCATTTATTTTGACAGATGTTTGAAATTTTGACAGGTTACTCTCGAATGACATATCCTTACATTTGCCCAACAAAAAACAATCGGAACTCTGCGGTAATAAAAATAGCGGCACAAGGAGAAATGTCGATGATCAAAAATGCTCTTCTTCCAAAAATTGCTACAGTAATTCCGTATTTATTTTGACAGATGTTTGAAACTTTGACAAGTTAATCTCGAATGACATATCTTTATATTTACCTACAGAAAACAATCGGAACTCCGCAGTAATAAAAATAGCTGCACTTAGACAAATATTGATGATCAAAAATGCTCTTCTTCCTGGAAATTGCTTCAGTAATTCCGCATTTATTTTGACAGATGTTTAAAAATTTGACAGGTTAACTTCAAATAATATATCCCTACATTTGCCCAAACAAAATTATCAGAACTTTTAAGTAACGAGTATGGCTGCGCTAGAAGACAAACTTTGACGACCAAAAATGAACTTTTTCGACAGATGGCCCTAATAATTCCGTATGTATTTTGACAGATGCTTGAAATTTTGACAGGTTAATCTAGAATAACATGTCTTTGCATTCACCCAAAAAAACTTTGCAATCACAAAAATAGCTGCACTAGAAGGCAAATATTGATGATCAAAAACGCTCTTTTCCCAGAAATTGCTCTGGCAACTCCGCATTTATTTTGACAGATGTTGGAAATTTCAACAGATAAATCAAAAATTACGTAGCTCTATATTTCTGTAACAAAAATGAATGGATTAGAAGACAATTTTTTATGATCAAAAATTTTTTTTCCAGAAATTGCTCATTTATTTTGGATGATTCTTGAAATTTTGACAGATTAATCTAGAATAATAGGACTTTACTTTTACTCAGAAACAGAAAAACCATTCGAGCTTTTGCTATAACAAAAATGGCTGTGCTAGAAGGCAAATTTCGAAAAATCAAAAATGGTCATGTTCCAGAAATTGTTTTGGAAATTCTACATTCATTTTGACGGATGTTTGAAATTTTAACGGGTCAATCTAGAAAGTGCTTTGAACAGATTTAAAAAAAAATGCAGTTCGTAGCAATTGTTTTTACATTTTTTTTTTAATCAACTTTAAATGCATGCAATTTCCAAATTCAAACGTGTGAGTTTAAGCGTAAAATTGTGGAAATCTGGGTAGGGGATGTTTCCGGTTTTTATAAAATCTTAAAGCAGAATCTATTGCGAGTTAATTTGCAAAATTTACAGTTCGTGGCAATTGTTTTTACATTTATTTTTAAAGCAATTTTGAAGATATGCAATTTTCAAATTGCAACGCGTTGAATTAAAACGTGATTTTGAAATATCTAAGATGGGGATGTTTCTTATTTATGTAAAATCTTGAACCTTTAAATTAATGTACAAAATTGCCAGTTTGTAGCAACTGTTTTTATATTTTTAAAAGCAATTTTGAAGATGAGCGATTTTGAAATGGAAACACGTTGGGTTTAAGAGTATTTTTTGAAATCTGGGTAGGGGATGTTTCCGGTTTTTTTTTATAAAATCTTAAAACAGAATCTATTGCGAGTTAATTTACAAAATTTGCAGTTTTCGGCAATTGTTTTTACATTTATTTTTAAAGTAATTTTGAAGATATGCAATTTTCAAATTAAAAATTAAAACGTGATTTTGTTGAAATTTATGATGCATATGTTTCTAGTTTATTCGGAAGCTTGAAACAGAATCGATTTTAAATTTATTTGCAAATTTAGCTATTTATAGCAATTGTTTTTATATTTTTAAAGCAATTTTGAAGATAAGCAATTTTGAAATGGAAACACGTTGAGTTTAAGCGTATTTTTTTGGAAACCTGAGTAAAGGATGTTTCCGGTTTTTTATAGAATATTAAAGCAAAATCTATTCTGAATTAATTTGCAAAGTTTGCAGTTTGTGGCAATTGTTTTTACATTTTTTTTTAAGCAATTTTGAAGATGTGCAATTTTTAAATTGCAATCCAGTTGAAATGTGATTTTTTTTTTAAATCTGCGATGGGGATGTTTCTACTTTATGCGGAATCTTGAAGCAGAACCGATTTTGAGTAAATTTGCAAAGTAAGCAGTTTGTAGCAATTGTTTTTACATTTTTAAAGCAATTTTGAAAATGAGCGATTTTCAAATGGAAACGCGCCAAGTTTCAGCGTATTTTTTTGAAAACCTGGATGGGGATGTTTGTGGTTTTTATAGCTTATTAAAGCAGAATCTATTTTGAGTTAATTTGCAAAGTTTGCAGTTTGTGGCAATTGTTTTTACATTTTTTTAAGCAATTTTGAAGATGTGCAATTTTTAAATTTCAATCGAGTTGAAATGCGATTTTTTTGAAATCTGGGATGGTGATGTTTCTACTTTATGCGGAATCTTGAAGCAGAACCGATTTTAAGTAAATTTGTGAAGTACGCAGTTTGTAGCAATTGTTTTTACATTTTTAAAGCAATTTTGAAAATGACCGATTTTCAAATGAAAACGCTTCAAGTTTCAGCGTATTTTTTGGAAACCTGTATGGGGATGTTTGTGGTTTTTATAGAAAATTAAAGTACAATCCATTTTGAGTTAATTTGCAAAGTTTGCAGTTTTTGGCAATTGTTTTTACATTTTTTAAACCAAATTTGAAGATGAGCGATTTTAAATTGGAAACGCGATTTTTTAGAAAACTGGGTAGGGGATGTTTCCGGTTTTTATAAAATCTTAAAGCAGAATCTATTCCGAGTTAATTTGCAAAGTTTACAGTTTGCGGCCATTGTTTTTACGTTTTTTTAAAGCAACTGTGAAGATGTGCAATTTTCAAATCGCAACGTCTCAAGTTGAAATGTGATTTTGTCTAAATCTAGGATGGGGATGTTTTTAGTTTATGTGGAATCTTGAAGCAGAATCGATTTTAAGTAAATTTGCAAAGTTGGTAGTTTGCAGCAATTGTTTTAACATTTTTTAGAGCAAATTTGAAGATGAGCGATTTTGGCTGAAAGACCAATTGCCTATTGAGGTCATTTATAAAAGTGTCTCAATAAATGTGTTGTCTCTCTCTCTCTCTCTCTCCATCTCCCGCTCCCCCTCTCCCTCTCTCTCTCTCTCTCTCTTTCTCTAACTAGCGAGTGGGAAGTTTGTCGAACGAGGCGAAAACTATTTGTCGTATTATGAAACGTTAATAAAAAATGTACACATTTTGAGGTTATAATTTTTGTATGTCAGACATATAATTTTTGGTTGTTGTTTGGAGAGAATTTGAAGAAGTAAAGAGAAGAGATGTATTTCCTGTGTTCGAGTTACTGTGCCTGCCATAATCCCTTTCTTCAAGGGATTATTTATCAGCAAGAATTTGAAGAATTAGTAATGCCGTTGTCGATGACACGATACAGATTTTAATAATCTTGAACGTTTCTGTTTAGGTGCTCGATTATTATGAATCCAATAATATGCTTGTTATATTATTAGCTATAATACATCAACTTTAATTCTAAGCTATACGAATAATCCAAGTTTTTAGGTACTCGATTATTGTGAATCGCGTAATATTCTTCTTATATTAATGGTCATAATACATCAGCTTTAGTTCTAATCTATTCGAATAACCCAAAATTTTAGGTGTTCGGTTATTGTGAATCCCATAATATTCTTCTTGTATTATTAGCTACAATACATCAACTTAAGTTCTAAGCTATTAGATAGATAGATATTTATTTCCCAACAGACATATATCCAATTACAGGGAAATGTAACATTTCATAAGACATTAATTAGCAAAAATTAAACTAAGATAATATATAAAAAAAAAATATAACTAAAATATACATATTCTTAATGAACAAACTTGATAAGATTTTATGTCCTCCCATACACTATAATAAATCTGCTAGCTGACGTATCATGGACACCGAACATTCGTTATAAATATCCACACTGTAATGAACATTATTATATAGCCTAATAATGGTGTTAAGAGGCGAATTATAGTGAGCCGTGGTGTTAGAAAACGCATAACGAAACGCTAAACTATGCCGAGCAGATACTCTAGGGATGTTAAACATTAAGCGACCTAAAATATTGGGATCATCTATTAAATTATTAACAATACCACTTAAAAACAATACTCCCGCACAGTTACGACGATGCATAAGTGATTTAATGTTGAATGAATTCATCATATTGTCATAACTAATATTTACTGCTGGATATGTACCGAATGTTCGAAAATACAGTAATTTAAGAAATTTCTTTTGCACATTTTCAATATTTTTTATATGAACATGGTGATGCGGTGACCAAATAATTGATGCAAATTCTAGTTTCGAGCGTACATAAGCATAATACAGTTTTATTAATATATTGGAATTTTCAAAATCCTTACAAATTCGGTGAATAAACCCTAGCTATTCGAATAACCCAAGTTTTTTAGGTACTCGATTATTGTGAATCGCGTAATATTCTTCTTAAATTAATGGTCATAATATATCAGCTTTAGTTCTAAGGTATTCGAATAACCCAAGATTTTAGATGCTAGGTTATTGTGAATCCCATAATATTCTTCTTGTATTATTAGCTATAATACATCAACTTTAGTTCTAAGCTATTCGAAAAACCCAAGTTTTTAGGTGCTCGATTATTGTGAATCTCATAATATTCTTCTTACATTAAGAGCTATTATAATACATCAACTTTAGTTCTAAGGTACTCGAATAACCAAAATCATTAGCGCATAACGATGTCACCATAAATATGCGACACATAATTCTCGTGTCTGTGTATAAAATAAATTTCTTTCAACTGGAACTAAATAAATCGACCTTAATTTACAAATGGGAAGCCCCTTTACAACGGCAATATTAATTAGAACGCAATAATAAAGACCGATTTCTTTCGAGCTTGCACACATTCAATCACGCTCCGGCATTTCCGAGGAAACGGCCAAGTGGTAGAAGCATCGCCGCAGCCTTGCACACACACACACTCGAGTTGCCCAAGAATTGCACTTTGCAATCGCAAAAGTGTGTCACCTCTCGGGCCTCGAAAACCTCCGAAAGGGGAAAATCCGGCGGTAGTGTCTCCCGCATAATGAGCAACAACGCCGACGACGCCTCTCTCTTGTGTCGGCGCCGAAGATGAATCGGAATTCGGAGATTGTACGCACGGATAATATTGTTCGGGGACTTACCTTCTGGGAAGCGTGGATATTGGACGAGTCAGCGGATTCCTGCTGTCCTGTAACATAAAAAGAGAGAGGTGGTGTGTTAGTGTATCCGGTGTGCGATCTTTTGCGGTTAAGTTTTTTTGGGCAACGCAATTTTGCTAAATTTTAATTTCGTAATGTCTAAAGTTACGGAAATTTTGAATCTTACGAAACTGAGTTTTTTGTTATCCAAAATACAACTGATGTTGGATGTGATCCAAATCTAGCATGTTATAAAAAAGCTGATGTTTGAAACACTTTTCAAATTTTGTTATATAATCTGGCCGCGCTACGATGGCATCTGACTATCGGCTTCTATTTATAAATTAGTGGTCCTTAAAAGGTTACAGATAACTTTAGAAATTAATACGCATGCAACCCAGCATCTCATGTTCGCTTATTGAGAACCTCAGACATTCGAGACGCATAACGCACCCGCCCAACACGTCCAAGTTAATCACCTCAGATGCCATCATAGCGCGGCCGGACTATACCATAACTATTTAAGACAAGACTACTCGTCAATAAATTTTGATACAGCATAGTCTTCAGTTTTAGAATTTGTCTCAAATATTCCTTCTCTGACAATACAATTTTTTTCTTGCTGTGTAAAATTGAAGAGAAGTAGAGGGTCAGGTGGATACGGAAGTGAAAAAAAAATGGGTAAAAGGGAAGATGATAGGGTTTAGGGGCGACAAAGTGAGTTGGTGAAGACCAATAGAGCTAAAATTGATATTTGGAAGGAAATCACTGCCTGGGTGGTGATGAATCACGAGAGGGAGACCTGAGGGAACTTTGTTATATAAATTATAGGAGTATAATACAAACTGAAGACCTCAATAGTACATTATTTTACAAGTTAAATAAGAGGGTATATTGTGGCAGGAGTGCTCCGATAGAAAAAAATTCGGAATGGGGAAAAAATTTATTTCAAAACGACAATTGACGTGTTGGAGATAATTTCTTGAAATAGAAAAATAAACGAAGTAATGAGTATGTGGATTTATTTTTGGTTTGATGATGGATAAACCCAACCAACACGTGATGAGTCGAATCTACGTAAGCTTCTTCAAGATTGTTACAAAACGATATGACATTAGAATTTACAATTAGAAAAAAAAACGATTCAATTAAATTTAATTTTCTCATAAAATAAAGAATTCAGACTGAAGGACATTATCTAAGGCCCTTTCTAACTAAGAATAAATTTCCGTTTATTATTTTTGTATACAATTCAAATTGTTGGTATAAGCATTCAATTAAATTTAATTTTCCCATAAAATAAAAAATTCGGACTAAACGACATTATCGAAGGCCCTTTCGAACTTAAAATAATTAGCCAAGTACAAATACAATAACTGATGTGACTGAAGGGCACCTGCCAAAGTCAAAAAAAATTCGGTTTAATATTTTTATATAGAAATATTGGTTGATTAATTATTATATATATATGAAACATCTTTATTGACAGACATAATTTTTTTTTACATTCTACATTAATGATGAACTGTCAAGGGCTATCGACCATGGGTCCTTCTGCCCGTCTCTGTCAGTATTGTCTCGTCCGTTATTCACTAGTTTTGTATGAAATGATGAAATGAAATTAATTAATTTTTGTATACAATTCAAATTGTTGGTTAAGACTAAAAGCCCGTGATTAATTGCATAATTTCCATCCATTAAAATAATCAAATAATCTCCCAGTGCTTAAAATCATTACAGCCGAAATGAACGAAACAATTGAAGATCTATTAGCGATCTTCGGTCATGTCATGTGGTTTTGTACTTTTTGACGCACATTTTCTTTTGATATGTTTTTTTTGTAACGACCACAACTTGGGTATGGATGAACAAGTAATTCGTGGTTTAATGACTGTTGTCTGCGGTTGAGGAATGCTAAATCAATACCGTACGAACATTACATAAATATGCGGAATAATTAACAATTGTTTCAAATTATTACACACTCTTGTGAAATTTTATATAAAACGGGTAAAGTTCAACAATAAATAAAGTAACAGGGAAAACCGGCAAATTAAAAAAAAATTGAGGCAACAGCAATTGTTTATTTTAGTTTTTTAAAGCCACCAAATCATAATTTATTTTTTGTAAATTTAGACAGTATTAATTAGATTTTTACAATTTCAAAGACATTAAACTTTCCAAAACTGATGTTCGCTTCAGATTAATTTTTTTTTTAATGTAGGAACGCGCTATTTGTAGTTTTTACAAAATTATAATTTCCTATACGTCATCAGTAAATTTGGTAAATTTCAAGTCGATAGCAATTGTTTGTATATTTTTTGAAACGATTAAAATTATTACAATGTTTCGTAATTGCGCGCTTTGTTCAAATAAAAGTATCAGAAAATTTGGTGCTGGTATGCATTCAACTTTTCCCAAAATCATAATCTCGAATAAATTTGGAGTAATTTTGGAACATTTTAAATCGATTGCAATTGTTTTTATATTTATTTCAAGCCACCAAAATTACCACAGTTTTTCATGATTTTTTGCGCTGATTACATGTAAATATGACAAAGTCTGGTAATGGCGTGAATGTATTTTGCACGTAATAATAATCTCAAATAATTTTTGAGTAATTCTGAAAAGTTTCAAGTGAGCGACAATTGTTTTAAATTTTTTTCTGGGACCTTCAAAATTATTACAATGTTTCGTAATTGCGCGCTCTGTTCAAATAAAAGTTTCACACAATTTGGTGATGGTATGTATCCAACTTTTCCAGAAATCATAATCTAGAATAAATTTTGAGTAATTTTGAAAAGTTTCAAATCGATGGCAATTGTTTTTACATTTATTCCAATCTACCAAAATTTTAACAATTTTTCATGATTTTTCGCAGTGATGATATGAAATCATGACAAAATCCGGCGATGGTGTGTGCGTATTTTTTCACGTAATAATAATCTCTGATGATTTTTGAGTCATTTTCCAAAGTTTTAAGTCAACGACAATTGTTTTTATATTTTCTTGAAACCTTTAAAATCATTACAATTTTTCATAATTACGCCCGCTATCACAAAATTTTGTGCAGGTAAGTATTAAAATTTTTCCAAAATCATAATCTCCAATATATTTTGAGTCATTTTCAAAATTTTCAAATCGCTGGCAATTGTTTTTATATTTATTTCAATCTACCAAAATTATAACAATTTTTCACTATTCTTAGCACCGATTACATGTAAATATGACAAAGTCTGGTAATGGTGTGTATGTATTTTTCACGTAATAATAATCTCGAATGAATTTTGAGTAATTCTGAAAAGTTTCAAGTGAGCGACAATTGTTTTACATTTTTTTTTTGACCTTCAAAATCCTTGGAGTGTTTCGTTATTGCGCGCGCTGTTCAAATAAAAGTTTCACAAAATTTGGTGCTGGTAAGTAATCAAATTTTTCCGAAATCATAATCTCGAATAAATTTTGAGTCATTTTGAAAATTTTCAAATCGCTGGCATTTGTTTTTATATTTATTTCAATCTACCAAAATGATAACAATTTTTCACGATTCTTACCACTGATTACTTCTTATTATGACAAAGTCTGGTAATGGTGTGTATGTATTTTTCACGTAATAATAATCTAGAATGATTTTCGAGTTATTTAGGAAACTTTTGAGTCGACCACAATTGTTTTTATATTTTTTTGAGACCATAAGAATTATTACAATTTTTTCATAATTTCGCGCGAAGTTCAAATAAAAATATCACAAAATTTAGTGCTGGAAAGTATTAAAATTTTCCGAAATCATAATCTCGAATAAATTTTGAGTAGTTTTGATAATTTTCAAATCGCTGGCATTTGTTTTTATATTTATTTCAATCTACCAAAATTATAACAATTTTTTACGATTTTTACCACTGATTACATGTAATTATGACAAAGTCTGGTAATGGTGTGTATGTATTTTTCAAGTAATAATAATCTCGAATAGTTTTTGAGTAATTCTGAAAAGTTTCAAGTGAGCGACGATTGTTTTAAATTTTTTAGGGACCTTCAAAATTATTACAATGTTTCGTAATTGCGCGCGCTGTTCAAATAAAAGTTTCACAAAATTTGGTGCTGGTAAGTAATCAAATTTTTCCGAAAACATAATCTTGAATAAATTTTGAGTCATTTTGAAAAGTTTCAAATCGCTGGAAATTGTTTTTATATTTATTTCAAGCCACCAAAATTACAACAGTTTTTCATGATTTTTTTTGCGCTGATTACATGAAATTATGACACAGTCTGGTAATGGTGTGTATGTATTTTTCACGTAATAATAATCTCCAATGATTTTTGAGTAATTCTGAAAAGTTTCAAGTGAGCGACGATTGTTTGAAATTTTTTTTGGGACCTTTAAAATTATTACAATTTTTCGTAAATGCGCGCGCTGTTCAAATAAAAGTATCGCAAAATTTGGTGCTGGTAAGTAATCAAATTTTTCCGAAATCATAATCTCGAATAAATTTTGAGTCATTTTGAAAATTTTCAAATCGCTGGCATTTGTTTTTATATTTATTTCAAGTTACCAAAATTACAACAGTTTTCCATGATTTTTTTGCGCTGATTACATGTAATTATGACAAAATCTGGTGACGGTGTGTTTGTATTTTTACATAATAATAATCTCGAATGATTTTTGAGTGATTCTGAAAAGTTCCAAGTGAGCGACGATTGTTTTAAATTTTTTTTTGGGACCTTCAAAATTATTACAATGTTTCGTAATTGCGCGCGCTGTTCAAATAAAAGTTTCACAAAATTTAGTGCTGGTAAGTAATCAAAATTTTCCGAAATCATAATCTCGAATCAATTTTGAGTCATTTTGAAAATTTTCAAATCGCTGGCATTTGTTTTTATATTTATTTCAAGCCACCAAAATTACAACAGTTTTTCATGATTTTTTTGCGCTGATTACATGTAATTATGACAAAATCTGGTGATGGTGTGTTTGTATTTTTACGTAATAATAATCTCGAATAATTTTTGAGTGATTCTGAAAAGTTTCAAGTGAGCGACGATTGTTTTAAATTTTTTTTTGGTACCTTCAAAATTATTAGAATGTTTCGTAATTGCGGGCGCTGTTCAAATAAAAGTTTCACAAAATTTGGTGCTGGTAAGTATTCAACTTTTCCAGAAATCATAATCTCGAATGAATTTTAAGAAATTTTGGAAAATTTTAACTCGATTTCAATTGTTTTTACGACGTATTAGCATAATTGTTCAAAATACAAATTGTAATAATTTTGTTTTATATTGTTAAAGTGTTCGCATTAAAGATGTTGATATCTATAGATTAAGTGATTAATTTTTTTTCTATGCAACTCAACCTTTTCTCGCGCAACCTGGTAACAAAAAAAAAACCGAAAGTATTACAATGGGCCCAGCCCAGGAAACCACCACAAGAATTCCGACCCCGAAAGCTTCCCAAGCTTACATCCAAAAATAACGTCACATTATAATTAAACATGACTTGCTCGCGCACAAATGCGTAATGGTTGCCCTTTCGCGAGATCAACTATTTCTCACCGGAAACAGTAATAAGTTCGTCTGCATTCCGCGGACTCTCACCTTTCACGACAAATCCCTGTCCCAAAAACGCGCCATAATCCGGACCACCGTCATAATTGTTAGTTATCTCACTATTCAAAACTTTTACAAAGCGGCTCACTTTCAAAACCGCAAAAAGTAATCCGTGCGAGGAGTTACGGTTTGTTTGAACAATAATTAAAGGTTAAGCCTGTGTCATGATGATCCGGATTTTCGGTTAATTGCCAGTATTTTACGGCGGTGTGATTAGATTCTGTAAAGTGGAAAAGGATGTTATTTTGTAGTCACCTAACCGCACAAATGAATTTGAATTATAAAGTTTGTATGAAGCAGATACATACATACATACATGTTGGCTTTATTTGCGAGGAAAAAGAAACCAAACTCCATTTTTTTTATCTTCGGAAATAAGTCCATGTTGCCAGCTCATGGTAGTTTATCAATGGAGCTACTGATTTATTACTAATGCAATATAAATAATTAAAATTTAAATAATATGATTGAGTACGAAATTAGTTTTGAAAGATATAAACTTTTCAAATTTACTCAACCTAGATTTCTCTGAACAGCTAAAGTTCGAAATAGTCACTATTCGATGATTTAAAACAAATATAAAAACAATCACCACAGCGTTAAAACTTTCCAAATTTATCCAGAATGGATTCAGATTTATAATTCAATCAAAATTTAGAAACACCCTAATACCAGATTTTGAAATAATCACACGAAAACGCATCTTGCAGTCATGCTGAAGCTGCTCACCTAATGGTTTGAAAAAAAAATGCAAAAAAATTGCCACCTACTTGAAACTCTTTAAATTTACTCAAAATAGATTCTTCTTTATAATTCGATCATAATCTTGAAACAGCACATCTTTAGATTTCGAAATAATCACGCCTGAACACACATTGTAGTTAATCTGGAGTTGCTCACTGTCCGATGGTTTGAAAAATATGAAAACAATTGCCACGATCTTGAAACTTTCCAAATGTACTCAGAATAGATTCAGCTTTATAATACAATCAAAATTTCGTAACACCCCGTAATAGATTTTTAAATGATCCCACGAAAACAAAACTTGTAGTCATTCTAAAGTTGCCGACTTTGCGATGTATTAAAAAAATATAGAAACAATTACCATCGAGTCGAAACTTTTTCCAAATTTTCTCAAAATTCATTTAGGATTACAATCCCCTAAAAATGTCCAATTCTTCACGCATAAATCCGTGTGAATAAAGAAAGTCTGTAATAATTTTGCCGACTCAAAAAAAAAACATAAAAACAATTGCGATCGATATAAAACTAAAAATGTAATCAAAATTTATTCAGGGTTATAATTCCATGTAAAACTATTCAAAACTTTTAAGTGATCAAAACTAAATTTCTTGAAAATGTGTCGAAATCTTGGTGGCTCAAATAAATATAAAAACAATTGCCATCGACTTGAAACTTTCCAAATTTCCTCAAAATTCAATGAGGATTACAATTCCATTAAAAATTTCGAATATTTCACTTATGGATTTTAAGATAAATCCGTGGGAACAAAGAAAATCTGTAATAGGTTTTTCTACTCAAAAAAAAAACATAAAAACAATTACAATCCATCTAAAACTTTAGAAAATATACTCAAAATTTATGCAGGGTTACAATTCCATGTAAAACTATTCAGAAATTTTAAGATAAAAACTCAATTTCTTGAAAATCTGTTAAAATCTAGGCGACTTAAATAAATATAAAAACAATTGCTATCGACTTGAAACTTTCCAAATTTTCTTAAAATTCATTCAAAATTATTATTCCGTTAAAAAATGCAAATGATCCACGCATGGATTTTACGATAAATCCTTGTGAAAAAAGGCACATTTTTTTGAAAATTTGTAATATCTCTCAGAAATATAAAAACAATTGCAATCGGCATGAAATTTTAAAAATTTGCTCAAAATTTGTTCAGGGTTCTCTTTACCACCCAATTTAGAGCTTTTGAGATAAATCCATCTGATCAAATCACATTTTTTTTAAATCTTCACTCAAGGCAAAACAATTGCCAGATTCTTAATACTTTCCAAAATCGTTTAAAATACATAGGTAAATGTCATTCTGTAAAAATGTAAAAACACCCATTTCCTAGATTTTGAGATAATCTAATTTAAACAGGCCTACTGTTTATTTTAAAGTCACCAATTTTCAAAGTCGCTGAAAAAATAGAAAAATAATTAACAGATGCTTGAAACTTTCCAAAATTGTTTAGAATACATACGTGAACGTAATTCTGTAAAAATCTAGAAACATCTTTCTTCTAGATTTCGAGATAATCCAATTTAAACAGGCCTACTGTTTATTTTTAAGTCACGAATTTTCAAAGTCGGCGAAAAAAAAAGAAAAACAATAGCCAGATGCTTGAAACTTGTCAAAGTTGTTTAAAATACATACCTCAACGTAATTCTGTAAAAATCTAGAAACACCTTTCTTCTAGATTTCGAGAGAATCTAATTTAAACAGGCCTACTGTTTATTTCTAAGTCACCGATTTTCAAAGTCGGTGAAAAAATAGAAAAACAGTTGCCAGATCCTTGAAACTTGTCAAAGTTGTTTAAAATACATAGCTGAACGTAATTCTGTAAGAATCTAGAAACATCTTTCTTCTAGATTTCGAGATAATCCAATTTAAACAGGCCTACTGTTTATTTTTAAGTCACGAATTTTCAAAGTCGGCGAAAAAAAAAGAAAAACAATAGCCAGATGCTTGAAACTTTCCAAAATTGTTTAGAATACATACGTGAACGTAGTTCTGTAAAAATCTAGCAACACCTTTCTTCTAGATTTCGAGATAATCTAATTTAAACAGATCTACCGTTCATTTTAAAGTCACCCATTTTCAAAGTCGGTGAAAAAATAGAAAAACAATTGCCAGATGCTTGAAACTTGCCAAAGTTGTTAAAAATACATACCTGAACGTAATTCTGTAAAAATCTAGATACATCCCTTTTCTAGATTTTGAGATAATTTAATTTAAACAGACCTACCGTTCATTTTAAAGTCACCAATTTTCAAAGTCGCTGAAAAAATAGAAAAACAAGTGCCAAGTGCTTGAAACTTGCCAAAGTTGTTGATAATGCATACCTGAACGTAATTCTGTAAAAATCTGGAAACACCCCTTTCCTAGATTTGGAGATAATCTAATTTAAACAGGTCTACTGTTTATAAGTCACCCATTTTCAAAGTCGGTGAAAAAATAGAAAAACAATTGCCAGATGCTTGAAACTTTCCAAAATTGTTTAGAATACATACTTGAACGTAATTCTGTAAAAATCTAGAAACATCCCTTTCCTAGATTTCGAGGTAATCTAATTTAAACAGACCTACTGTTTATTTTTAAGTCACCCATTTTCAAAGTCGGTGAAAAAATAGAAAAACAATTACCAGATGCTTGAAACTTTCCAAAATTGTTTAGAATACATACTTGAACGTAATGCTGTAAAAATCTAGCAACACCTTTCTTCTAGGGTTCGAGATAATCTAATTTAAACAGGCCTACTGTTCATTTGAAAGTCACCAATTTTCAAAGTCGGTGAAAAAATAGACAGACAATTGCCAGATGCTTGAAACTTTCTAAAATTGTTTAGAATGCATACTTGAACGTAATTCTGTAAAAATCTAGGAACAGTCCTTTTCTAGATTTTGAGATAATCTAATTTAAACAAACCTACTTTTCAAATATACGTTATTATTTAAATTAGGACGGATTTTCAACTTGGTGCCTCATCAATCAGTTCTTGAAATAATTAAAAATCCAGACACACGGAGAAAAAAATGTCTGCACGTATGACACATTGCCGAACCCTTCCTTCTAACGTTTCCAGGAGCGGCTCGCACCAAGCGAAACCCAATTTTTGATTACCGCGAATTCACCATATCTGATCGTAATTTCTCCATTGATAGACAATTTAATTATAAGTTCGGAACTGATTCACCGTCTACGAACGGCCCCAAGAACGACGACGGCCAAATTCCCCCGGGACACGCGGCTCTTCGATGAATGGAAGGCGCCGCTTCGAAGAACCCCACCAGGACCCATTGTTCGAGCCGACGAAATTTTGAGAACATCGTCCAGATTTCGTTTTAGGAAGCGGCCACCCAGACCCGCATAAATCACGCTTTTGGAAAACCGAAAATTTGCAAACCAAACCGCAGCTCCTTCCTGCCGCCGACCATCCTCGATCCGCTACTCGTTATTGACTATCGAGTTCGAGGAAAATATTAATTATTGAGAATTAATTTTTTCATCGCGTTATAGTTCTTGAGAGCCACGGGGACGATTCTTTGAAGTTAGAAGTTCAGTTGTACACATGCAAAAATAGACAGACTAAGGACCTGGCGATCGATAGCCGGTTAGAAAAAGTAAGCCAACTGCACACTGCAATCATTGTTTTATTGGAGTTTATATTTATTGATGGTGTTAGTGTTACCTCATGTACATTCTTGCATAATGAATTACGCAATGAGATTGTGTACTGAGACAAGTACGTGTTTAATTTTTGCAAAATGCAACAAAACTAAACTGGGAAATAAAATTATTATTATTCGAAATCACTCAGAGTTGCGGTGGTCGTCCTGCTTAGGCCTAGGGATCGTGTGTCCGAATCCCATTTTTTTCTGAATGAAAAAAGGTCGTTTAGTGCTTTTCCTCTTATATCAATATATGAACTATTAACTACAAAAATTGGTAAAATGTTACACCACTTTCCTAACCCAAATTTATATCAACCATCCTTCCATATTTTTTTTTAAAGAATCGCCCCAGTCAAATGGCTCTTTGCAGGTTGAAGAATGTTGACATCAAGTTGGCTAGATTTCACAAATGTTTTAATTGAGGCGATGAATCTCAGTCTCAGAATGGTTCGCCAAAGAGTCAAAACTACAAGGCCTAGGAATTTCGTTTGCATTGTTTCGATTGTATTTGCTATAAATCATAACTTATGTTCATGCAAAAATAATATCGTGCGAGCCACAAAATATTGTTTCAGAGTTGGCTGTGAAATAAATGAGACTAGATTACTTCAATTGAATTAGATTTAAAAAAATGACATGACTGCTATGTTTCTCTCTCTCTCTCTCTCTCGGGCATGGCCAACAAAATTTTGTGGCTCACACCTAATGTTGATTTTTGCAGATTAAGCATGCGATCAATGAGCGGTAAAATTGTTGCCGCGTTTAGAGGCTGCAATAATAGAACAATAAAACGATGTTCTGTTATAAAATGGTACGGAATCAGTGCCACCTGCACGTTACGAACGCGGTTTACGCAAGGACGGCGGATTTATATTTTCAGGATATGTCAGTGAATCTTAAGAATGACGACATGTCGTTCGGATCACGGAAACATTACATTTAATGAAACGAACTATAAAAATAAATTTAATTGCAGATGTCCAATAAGGATAAATGATAATGGCAAAAAATAACTAAATGTCAGCGAGCTGTTGATCATTACGTCGTCTCTTAACGGTTGATTGAAACCATAGCCGAGATTCTATTGTGGAAATATCTCGAGCTTGCACGCTCCCGTGCCCTCCAGAGGGGATTAACTCTTAATTACACGTGAGACTATCAAATTGATCGATTGATTTAAGGTGATTCCTTTTATTTGCCGAGATACGCTAAATTTGAGAAATGCAACTAATGAAAGATCATTGTGCAGAGATTATGCAGAGAGGCGGAAGATACCTAAGAGAATATGTTTGGAAAATGCGATGAGATAAGAGAGAGGAGAAAAAGTCACCCCATAAAAGTTTTCATCCTGCTGAAGTTTCGGTAATTTCAGCTGGTCGCATGTAACGGAAGTTTGAAAGCAAAGGATTGGAGTGTCAAAATAAAGAGAGAAATGAATGCATTTTTTACTAACAGAACAATTTTAAACGGATTTTGTACATTTATGGTTGATTTATCTTATTTGCGCTAATAGTCTATCGACTAGTAGTCTTTCTTTCCCTTTGTTTAATAATTTGTTAAATTACAACTAAGGAGAACCATTTTTCCCAATTCAACTGTTCTCTAATAATTAAATTTAAGATAACCTCAGTTGTTGCTGATACATTAAATACATGTAATGAAGACGAAAAATAGGCTGAATATATGGATATTCAACCTGTTCGTGACTTTAAGTCTTACAAAGGCTATAAACACATTATTTAATAGCTTGAAGTAGAAAATTATAATCAGGTGTAGTAAATATTAGTAAATTGACGTTTTTCGTAAATAGTGCTTAAATCGACCGGAAACGCATAAAAAACGATTGACGATCACATCCGTAAATACTGTATCTATACATTAATAATTTATTGTACATATATGTATTATGGTGGCCTAAGTGAAATAAATTGATTGATTGAATGATTTAAAAAAAAAATTTTTTTTTCTTTTCAAGTTCATTCTGAACACTATTTGTCTATATTTTTTTTTTGTGAGACTTCCTGGAACCAAAATACGCTATTGTAATATTTATTTGTCTGTACTAGGTACTAGTTTCGGTTGATTAGACCATAATCAGCAAAAAAACGTCGCAGTAAAATTTGTACTATTGTACTACGACATGTTCCTGATGATGATGAGGATCTAACCAACCGAAACTAGTACTCACAAATAAATGTTAGAACATACCAGAAAGTACAAGTTAATTTACTAATGTTCTTTAACAGATTTTTTTTTATTCATCATTTTTTCTAAATTATTTTTTTTTATAGATGGCGTTTTGTACTTAAACTATTTTTACATTTGAAATGTTTCTTGCTTCAACATTTTTATAGATGAAATAATTTATAACAATAAACATTTATTTTCCAATTAAACAATATTGCATCGATGAAATTATTTTAATATATTTTTATTTTTTTCTTTATACACAAAAAATGAAACACTCGAAATTCGTGAAATTTCGACCATTTTCAAACCGCCATAGCTCGGCGCATTTTCAATAGATTTTGATGAATCTTTAAGGGAGAAAAACTTTTAAATGTCTTCTTTAAAGTCATGCATGCGAACTTAAGCGTTACCCCTTCCTTTCACCCATGTGAAAAAAAAATGTTTTTTTCAGGAAATCATGTCCAACTTTGACGATGTCTACGGAATTGGAAAAATTTTGTCGACTCGATCCACCATAAAGGCATTAAAATTTGATCATTTTCCTATGCAGGACTCGAAGATCGAAGTTCCTACGACGATTTGGTACCAAGTTATGGCTGTTTGAAAAAAAAGTGCATTTTGAGGTTTTTCGCACATAACTCAGCGACTTTTCAACCAAATTTGATGATTCTTTCGGGAAAAAATCTAATTTTGGCGCTACTTTAGGAAGGTAAACTCAGATTGGAATGATCCCTTTTCGTACCTTTCAACACCCGAACAAAAAAAAAACACGTTTTTGGGCAAAAAGACGTCCAACTTTGGCAAATTCGTCTAATTCAACAATATTTTTATAAATTCAATTTTTAAAATCCAACTTCATTTTTGCAGATGTTTCTCTTTTTTAAATTAAATTTTCTCTGTAAAAATAATTTCTTTAATTAAGTTTTATTTTGTGACAAAAAAAATAAATTCAAATTTTCAAGTTTCTTGAATGAAAATTATTTTCTTAAAAATGCAATCTTGTAAATTCCACTCTATTTTTCACATGATAGTCAACTTATAAATTAATTTTCGTCTAATTGAACAATATTTTTATAGATTAAATTTTTAAAATTCGACTTCATTTTTGTAGATGTTTTTCTTTTTTAAATTAAATTTTCTCTGTAAAAATAATTTCTTTAATTAAGCTCTATTTTGTAACAAAAAAAAATTAAATTCAAATTTTCAAGTTTCTTGAATGAAAATGATTTTCTTAAAAATGCAATCTTATAAACTCCATTCTATTTTTCACATGATAGTCAACTTATAGATTTTTTCACTATATTTTTATAGATTCAATTCTTAGCATTCTATTTTATTTTTGTAGATGTTTTCTTTAATTCAACTGTTTTTTTTTAATTTAATTTAATTTATAAAAATATTTTTTTAAGTAAAAACAATTAAATTATTGTTTTTCTATCGATAAAAGTTTCTTAAATGACAATTATTTTCTTCAAGATGCAATCTTGTCAATTCTACTCAATTTTTCAAACGATTTTTTAAATCAGTTAACTCATAAATGAAGTTTCTTTTAATTCAACAAATTTTTTATAGATTCAATTTTTAAAATTCAACTTTACTTTTGTACATGTTTTCTTTAATTCAACTGTTTTTTAAATTTAATTTAATTTATATTTTTTTTTAATTCAACTTTTTTTGTAGTAAAAACAATTAAATAAATTTTTTCTATCGATAATTTTTTTTATTTTCTTTAAGATGCAATCTTGTTAATTCCACTCAATTTTTCAAACAATTTTTTTTAATCAGTTAACTTATAAATGAAGTTTCTTTTAATGCAACAAAATTTTTATAGATTAAATTTTTAAAATTCAACTTTACTTTTGTAAATGTTTTCTTTGATTCAACTATTTTTTTTAAATCATATTTTCTTTATAAAAATGTTTGTTTTTTATTCAACTTTATTTTGTAGTAAAAACAATTAAATTCAATTTCTTCCATCGATAAAATTTTTTGGTTCAACAGATTTTTTCATTCAACTTTATTTTGTAGCAAAAAAAAATTACATTCAATATTTTCAATCTATAAAAGTTTCTTAAATGAAAAGTATTTTCTTAACCATGCAGCTTTGTAAATTCCACTCTATTTCTTACATAATTTTTTCTACGTCCGTTATAAAATGTACAGTTTTTTTCATTAATCTGCGTTCATAAAATATGTGATTCTTGAACCCTTCAAGTAGCGTGAAAAAAAGTGCCATAACGGTTCATTTTTTCACTCTTTTGCGTGAAAAAAAGTGCCGTAGCGGTTCATTTTTTAACGCAACTAAAAAATTGTTTGCGCAAAGTGTGTCATGAACACTTCGCAACACGCCGCGAGTTCCGCCGATAAATATCAAACATTCGTTTCCGATCAAGACAACTTGATGATTATTATTATTTTCTTTATTTAAAACAAGTATTATTACTTATAAAAATTGATTAAGGTTTTATCAAATTTATAAATTTATTTAAAGTTACGGACGTAGAAAAAATTTTGTATGAAACTCGAGAGTAAAGCAACTTTTTTTCACTTGTAGGAATTGCCGCACTCGCCTTCGGCTCATGCGGCAATCTTTCCTACTCGTGAAAAAAAGTATTACTTTACTCACTTGTTGCATAAATAACTATTTTTTAATCGGTTAACTTTTATAATTTATTTTCTTTTCATTCAACAGCATTTTTATAAATTCAATTTTTAAAATTAAACTTAATTTTTGTAGATGTTTTCTCTGATTCACCTGTTTTTTTTTTAATCAATTTTCTTTATAAAAATCATTTTTTTTAATTCAACTTTAATTTGTAGTAAACATTTTTTTTTTCTATGGGTAAAAATTTCTTAAATAAAAATAATTTTCTTAAAGATTCAACCTTGTAAATTCCTCTCTATTTTTCACATGATTTTTTTAAATCAGTTAATTTATAGATTATTTATAGATGTTTTTTTTGATTCAACTATTTTCTTCAATCAAATTTTCTTTATAAAAATGATTTTATTTGTAGTAAAAAAAATTGAATAAATTTTTTTTCAACGATTAAACTTTCTTGAATGAATATTATTTTCTTAAAGATGCAATCTTGTAAATTCCACTCTATTTTTTCACTTAAAATTATTTCTCACCAACGAAATGTGAGCAACTTTAACAAGACTACCAGCTATGTTATGATGTGATTATCTCCAAATCTGGAAAAAAATTTCTCAAGGTTTTGACTAAATTATAAACTATAAACTGTAATAAGTAAATTTGAAAAGTTTCAAGTCGATAACAATTGTTTTTATATTTTTTCTAACCATCAGAAAGTGAGCAAGTTCAGCAAGACTACCAGCTGCGTTATGATGTGATTATCTCCAAATCTGATAAAACATTTTTTCAAGATTTTGACTAAATTATAAAATAGAAACTATTATGAGTAAATTTGAAAAGTTTCAAGTCGATAGCAATTGCTTTTATATTTTTTCTAACCATCAGAAAGTGAGCAAGTTCAACAAGACTACCAGCTGCGTTATGATGTGATTATCTCCCATCTCGTAAAATTTTTCTCAAGATTTTGACTAAATTATAAAATAGAAACTATTATGAGTAGATTTGAAAAATTTCAAGTCGATATCAATTGTTTTTATATTTTTTCTATCCGTCGGAAAGTGGGCAACTTTAGCAAGATTACTAGCTGCGTTATCGTGTAATTTTCTCCAAATCTGGTAAAAAAATATTTCAAGATTTTGATTAAATTATGAAGCAGATTCTGTTGGGAGCACATTTGAAAACTTTCCAGTTGATAGCAATTGTTTTTATATTTTTCCTAACGATCAGAAAGTTAGCAACTTCGGCAAAATTTCCAGCTGCGTTATGATGTGATGATTATCTCCAAAATCGGTCATTTTTTCCTAGATTTTGACTAAATTATAAAATAGAAACTATTGTGAGTAAATTTGAAAAGTTTCAAGTCGATAGCAATTGTTTTTAAATTTTTTCTAACCCTCAGAAAGTGAGCAACTTCAGCAAGACTACTAAGTGCGCTATCAGTAATTTTCTCCAAATCTGATAAAAAAATATTTCAAGATTTTGATTAAATTAAGAAGCAGATTCTGTTGTGAGCACATTTGAAAAGTTTCCAGTTGATAACAATTGTTTGTATAATTTTTCTAACGATTAGAGTTAGCAACTTCGGCAAAATTTCCAGCTGCGTTATGATGTGATGATTATCTCCAAATCCGGTAATTTTTTTTTAAGATCTTTTCTAAAATATAAAGTAGAAACTGTTATCTCTAAATTTGAAAAGTTTCAAGTCGATCGCAATTGTTCTAAGCATGTAAAAGTGAGCAAGACTATCTGATTTTACTTAGATTTTAATTTTCGCTAGTTGCATATTTTTTCATTTTCAATCCCGTGTTTTCAGTACCTCCCAAATTTTCGCTAGTTGCATTTTTTCATTTCTTTATGAAACCTCGTTTTTTCACCTCCCACACAATAGGATACTTTTCATTGTTAATTATTTCATCGAATTTTTTTGCCGAGCCAATTTCAAAAAGTGCACGGTTTACCAGATTTGTGTTTGTTCTGTTGAAATTTTTTGTTGCTTCAACTGTTCAATCGCATGTTAAGTTCATTTGTAAAAGTGTCTCAATCAATGTATTGTGACTCTCTAAACAATTATTGACAGCTGTAATTCCTAATAGTTACTAAACTTAAAGCAGAAACCATCGACGTTTCCATCTGTTTCACCAACACCATTACTCATCCATCCACGATGAGGTATGAACTTATTACGAGATTCTCGGAAGATTGGCCCAACATTGACCCAGTGGCGTGGTTCAAAAGGTTAACACGCGAGGGGTTGCGGCCGATTAATCGATGGCATCCACAACGCGAGTTTCTCGTTGCATAACACGAAAATTCCAATAGGCAACGGCAACTTTCCGGGAAAATGTTAATAACCGTATGACTAAACGCCAGTGTTTTATTTTTTGTTGTTTGAAATATGGAAATATAGGCCAAGTCTCAAGGACGTCTTTGCATTGTCCCGTTTCCACACACACACACACACACACGCAAAGCGTTATTGAGTAATTCATGTTCAAAAGTATGCGTAATGTAATTGTACACTAAATACGAATGAATCAGATTTTGATTGGAAATTTTCACGTAATTCGTAGAATCGAGATTTCGTTCAGAGATTTTCTGCAGAAAAAATTGATTTGGGTGTTGGTTCTAACGAGTTTCGGCAGTTAAGATCATTTGAGTTCTCTTTCATTAGTGGCGTTCACACGCACACTCTTTTCTGCGTTGTTGGAACGTTCCAAATTTTCACGTAATTCATAGAATCGAGATTTCGTTCAGAGGTTTTCTGCAGAAAAATTCCATATGGCTATTATAAAAATTAATTTTGGGTCTAAGATAATTTGACTTTTTTTTCATTAATAGCGTTCACGCGTTTTTTGGAGCTCTCCGTTCCATCGCGCGGAACGTGGCGTTCCAATCGCGTTGAGCAAAAGTGGACACAATTTTATCCAGCGCACAAAAGTGTGCGTTTTTAGAATGTGCGATGTTCTAGCATTCACACGCACATTCAATCGCGCCAGTTCAAGTGCACGTGATTGCTTAAAACAAAAATGGCTAACATTTTCAAAACCAAGAACGATTAGATTTCCACCAAAATAAAATAATATTACTTTGCTCTAAACTGACGATAGCAGAAATCTTTCATCATGTGCACGTTGCACATCAAATTCACGACTTTAAACAGCAACATTCACTCTCTACTACTTAAATGATTGTTGACGGAATGGAAACCGACGAAATCGAAAAATCGTTTTTCATTCCGCACTAAAATTCTCTTCAATGAATCTCGCATAAAATAAACGAAAATGAATTTGTTTACAAAAATTGCTCGTATGTTCCATTAGGAAACTCCAGTGATTCATGCGCGGAATCTCATCTAAGGGTCAAATAATTTTTCAGCTCCTTGACTCATCTTCAAATAGATAATGGCTCGTCGCTAATTACCACCGCGAACATATGCATATTTTTAGAATGTTACGATTGCAAAGCTTCGCGAATTGCTTTTGGCTTTATGAAGCGTGAAATTATAAAAATAAAACGCAAAATCATTGCGTGAGCCGAGGAATTTCATTAAAGGTGAATTTGGGTATTTTCATGAATGGGTCAATTATTTGGCGATTTGATCCCGCGTTAGTAGAATGTCGGACATTCCGAAAATCGTTAGTCATGAGGTGTACGTGACATTGTTTTTTCTTTTACGAAGAGAGGAATGTTTGAAAAGTTATAACGTTTTCGTTTTATTTATTTTAAGGGGAGATAATTTTAAGACTGTTGTTTTTGTATTTCACACATACTTGTATATCTAAAAATCTTGTTTACCCGTTGTTTATTTGTCATCAATTTAATCAAGATAAATAATTAATTTAGTCAGCAACTGCTAAGGGTATTTTTTTCTTTTTTTCAATGACGTATGTAAAACTTTATAGTTCTGGCATTAATAAACATTATTATTATTATTATTATTATACACCTTGCGTGGTCAGAAAATCGATGTTTCAGTTTTTGAATTTTCTTGAAGAATGGTTGGTGAAAATTCATAGCTATTAAGTTGAAAAATTTTATTTTTTCTCGAAACCAAGTTTTTCAAATCGGTACCCAAAATTTCTCGAAAACCACTGAACCGTTTACCTTGAATTTTTTTGTGGTTATTCTGTACATAATTATCTAATCTTTGTCGCATGATTTTTACTCTTTGTTACTTAGTTTATTTTTTATAAGCAAAATTAGAACTAATTGTTGTATCGAAAATCGCTATAATGTGTTCAAGCGCCCGCTATTTTGTTGAAAATCTATATTTTCAAAATCGGCTACGACAAAGACTACATTATAGTATCTAGTTTAATAATCGTTTTGTTTTTTGTTTCAGATCATTTTTGAAGAAACGCCTATGGATACCGTTTTTTATTTTTTTTTACGGCCCTCCGAAAATAATACCGACAATTTGGGATTTTTTTTTACAAAAATTTGAAAGCATTCCAGAATGTGGATACTTTTAGAAAACAAAAATCCAGATCCAATATTTCAAATAGTTTCTCTTAAAAAAATCATAAAAATAAACTTTTTCTGGCTAAATGTATATCTCTCCTTAAACGATGCGGTCAAGTGTCGAGAAATAAAAATCTGTGATATTTTCACATATTTTTTTCTAATGTATTTTTCCTGAAAAAAAAATCATAACAATTGTCATGAAATTAAAATCTATGAAATTTTTTTCGAATATAATATTTTCCAACAAAAAGCGAAACATCCTATAAATTTAAAATCATCTCAGAGAAACATTTGTCTGATGATAGAAATCTGCTCTTTGCTGATGAAGCCACTGGAAACAGGCCAGTTTAAACCTCGCCATAAGTGGCAAATTGGCATCCACCCAAATATATCACTCGGAAGAAGGATACTTTTTTTTCAACTTGATAATTCAGTCTTCAAAAAAAATTATCCTAACCGCTCTGAGCTGGCCATATGGTTTTGCATCCGAGGCCAAAAAAAAAAACTTTAAAATTTGTATATTAGTAATATTAATTATACATTTTCTACAAACAAAAGGTAATGAATTCATAAACGAATATATCAATATATATCACTCGTAAGGAGAATACTTTTTTCAATTTTTGATAATTTAGTCTTAAAAAAATTATCCCAACCGCCCTGAGCTGGCCATATGATTTTGCATCCGAAGCCAAAAAAAAACTTTAAAATTTGTATATTAGTAATATTAATTATAAATTTTCTACAAACAAAAGGTAAGGAATTCACAAACGAGCATGACGAGCATGATTGTACCGGGCAAATAATTGCTTATCATCATCAGTTCGTGACACCTATGCGAAATGAGAGAAGCAATTTTTTTAAACTCGCTAACACACACACACAGAAAAATAACTATTAATTTCTCGTTTGGTTTTAGTGACTCATGGAAAATCACGACAATCCTTATCATTGGAAAAAAAGCGCGAAACAGGCATGGAAAACAATTGCACTTTTGCATTGCTCGCTCTGACGCACTCGCTCTCCTCTCTCTCTATTTGTTTCAAATGAATAATTCGGCATTTGACAGTGGAGATCACATCCGGGACGGATTTTGTAAATCCCGGCGGCGGCGATTTGTCACCCTTTCGAGGACTTCGAATAATGCGTAAAGAATCTCGATGGGTATGAAAAAGTATAGTTTAATACTATACTTTTTCGCATCATATTAAATTATTAAAAAGATTTTTCTGTTTGTATTAAATTATAACGAATAATTTTACCTATTTGGAAATTGCGGCAGTTCGTTGACAAAAAACGAATCGTAACCATAGTAACAACTAAACTGTTGGGCAATGAAACCGCTATCATTTGATTGGACGTCACCTATTGGGCAATGAAACTGCTATCATTTGATTGGACGTCACCTGTGGAGAAAATGATTCGGCCGAATATTGGACAACTTTCTTAATCAAAAACGATTTAACAACATTTATATTATTTAATAAGATGTGAAAAAGTAATATTTATTATTAATTGCTCATGTAAGTAATTAAGTTATTAAGCATCACATTTTATACCTCGCCCGTTAATCCATTGTTGCAACAGTTTTTTTTTCGCCCTACTTCTACTTTATGCCAAAATGTTACCGGTCCTAAAGTCTAAATTTTGGTGGGAACGTAGAAAAATGAATTATGCCAAAATGTGGTATTTAGGACTGTCCACATTTTGGCATAATTTTTTTTGCCCTTCCATTTTATGTCAAAATGTGGATAGTCCTAAAGTCCACATTTTGGCATAAATGATGAGTAAGAAAGTAGAAAAAATAATTATGCCAAAATATCCACATTTTGGCATGAGGAGTGGGAAATTGGTCAAATTAATTATGCCACAATGTGAACAGTCCTAAAGTCCACATTTTAGCATAAATGAAAAGTAGGAAAGTAGAAAAAAAAATTAAGCATTCATTATCACAGCCCATCATGATCGGTTTTTGGACGATTACGCCTCATCCGCGCAGTAGAATCGCTGGTGGGGGATCCAAAAATTGCGAGTGTAATAACCCACTCAAGCCCCAAAATTGATCGATTAAACGTGTTACCGCAATAACAAAAAGTTGTATCTAAAATCTAGAGGATGGTTGGAATAGGTCAGAATTTATGGTGTGGTTATTGGCCTTGACAATGGCCCCTCTCAAATAATCGCAGTTGACTGTGTGGAAATCATTCCAATACGAACCGATCTAGTACGCGTTCAAACAAGTGCAAACTTGTTGGCGGTCATTCGAGCTGCGAGCTGCGACTAGTCCCAAAAGTGGTAATGGTTTCGCGTTAGAAAGAGGACCGCCCGACATTGGGATTAAAACGCGGGCACCTGCTGCTACCTATAATAATCTTGTTTACAGATTCGCTGTTGAAGATCGTAATTGGATCCAATTTTGATTAGCCACGGGTCATTATATTTTCGATGATGCTTAAGACAGTCGCTTAATTTAATCGTGTTTACTGTTTCGGTCGTAATTACGAATTGTGCGGTTTGTTATTATAGTATTGGGCGAGAGTATAAAAATTAATTGAGGTTAGGTTTTAATTATTGGGTTATTTTACACCACAATTTTATTTAAAATGGTTCACAACGCAATACCTAAGAGTTGGGATGCATTTTTTTTTAAACACAGACTGAGAAGGCAAAATCGATTAGTTTCGTTATTACCGACTATTACCGACAGAAACTGATTGTGGTGCCATCTATGCAATATCTGAAGTCACTTTCATTAATAGACAGACTTACAAAATTTTCTGGCAGAAAATCCCCGAATCACAGGCGCGTGCGAAATGTTGTTTTTCAGCAGCTGTAGCGTTACGTTCAACCATGAAATAAGTTGATGAAGAGTTGGAATTCAACTTAACCGCTTTAAAGAAATATTCTACGCCCTTTAATGATTGAAAACATTCAATAAATTTTTTTTTTCTACGTGCCATAGCGGTACATTTTTTAACGCAACAAAAAAATTATTTGCGCAAAGTGCGTCATGAACACTTCGCAACACACCGCGAGTTTCGCCGATAAATGTCAAACACTCGTTTCCGATCAAGTAAACTTGATGATGATTATTATTTTCTTCATTTAAAAGAAGTATTATTACTTGTTTGATTAAGATTTTATCAAATTAATTTAAAGTTACGGACGTAGACAAATTTTTTGTATGAAACTCGAGAGTAAAGCAACTTTTTTTCACTTCGGGTCGCGCGGCATTCTTTCCTACTCTTGAAAAAAAGTTTTATTTTACTCACTTCTTGCATAATAGTATATTATTAAACGAGTGAGAAAGTTGGCCATTGCCACGAGGGTAGACGAGTGTTGTAATTCACCTGAGTGACAATGGCCAACTTGTTCACAAGTTTAATACTATACTTTTTCGCATTATATTAAATATTTACCTAAAGATTTTTCTGTTTGTATTAAATTATAACGAATAATTTTTCTACTTGGAAATTTCGGCAGTTCACTGACAAAAAACGAATCGTAACCATAGTAACAACTAAACTGTTGGGCAATGAAACCGCTATCATTTGATTGGACGTCACCTGTTGAATAATGAAACCGCTATCATTTGATTGGACGTCACCTGTGGAGAAAATCATTCGGCCGAATAATGGACAACTTTCTCAATCAAAAACGATTTAACAACGTTTATGATATTTAATAAGATGCGAAAAACAACTATTTTACACTCATTATTACCGACAGAAACTGATTATATCATACTTGTGGCGCCATTTATAGAATGTTTGTAGTAGCTTTCATTAGTTGATAGACTTACAAAATTATTTGGCACAAAATCCCCGAACTACAGGCTCGTGCGAAATTCTGTTTTTCAGTCACTGCAGTGTTACGTGTAAGTTGATAAAGAGTTGGAATTCGACTAAACCGCTTTAAAGAGATATTCTATGCACTTGAAGGATTGAAAATATTCAATCAATATTTTTTCACCCTGGTGATTATTACCAACAGAAAGTGCTGGCGCCATTGAAAACATTCAATTAAGATCGACAGAAACTGAAAATACTTGTGGCACCATCTATACAATGTTTTAATAACTGTCATTCGTAGATAGACTTACAAAATTATCCCCGGCGGAGTCCCAAAATCCTCGAACTACAGGCGCGTGGGAAATGCTGTTTTAGCCGCTGCAGCGTTACGTTCAACCGTGAATCAAGTTGATGAAGAGTTGAATTCGACTAAAACGCCTTAAAGAAATATTCTATGAACTTTAAGGATAAAAAATATTCAATAAATATTTTTTTATCCTAGTTATTATTTCCGACAGAAACGGATAGCGCCATCTGTGTAATATCTGAAGTCACTTTCATTAGTAGATAAAGAGAAACTGATTGTATCATTTTTGTGGCACCATCTATACAATATTTTAATAACTTTCAATAATAGAAAGATTTACAAAATTACCTGGCTCCCGGCAAAGTCCCCGAACTACGGGCGCGTGCGAAATGCTGTTTTTCGGCCACTGTAGCGTTTCGTTCAACCGTGAAATAAGTTGATGAAGAGTTTGAATTCGAGTAAATAGCTTTAAAGGGATACTCCACGCACACGAAGGATTTAAAATATGTAATAAGGATTTTTTTACCCGCGAAATGTAACCCCCCCCCCCCCCCCCATTAAGGACTTTTAGAATTGTAATGAAAAATTGTTTCTTACAGTACACAGAGGTTTCACCAAAATTGTGAAACTATGTGAATCGTTCTAAAATATTCAATCAATACAAGAAAAACGGTTTAATAATTATTGGGTGCACAGGGGTAGTTTTTGCAGGGGGTGAAAATGCACTTTTTATTTCGAAAAATCTGAAAATTTGCAATGATTTCATAATATTCTCGTTAATACGGGAAAAATAGTTGAATAATTTTAGGGTGCTTAGGGGTAGTTTTTTCAGGGGTGGAAATGCACTTTTTAATTCTAAAAATTTGTGAATCTTTTCAAAATTCAAAAGTCAATACGGGAAAAATTGTTAAATAATCGTAAGGTGTACAGGGGTAGTTTTTTCAGGGGTGAAACTTCATTTTTTATTTCGAAAAACAAATCTGAAAATGTGTGAACGGTTCCATAATATTCCCACTAATACGGAAAAAATAGTTAAATAATTTTAGAGTGCACAGGGGTAGTTTTTTCAGGGGGTGGAAACGCACTTTTTATTTCGAAAAATCTGAAAATTTGGAAACCGTTCCATAATATATCAGTTACTACGGGAAAAATAGTTAAATAATTCTAAGGTGTACAGGGGTCGTTTTTTGAGGGGTGAAAATGCACTTTTTAGTTACAAAAATTCTGAAAATTCATAAATCGTTCCAAAATATAACAGTCGATACGGAAAAAACAGTTAAATAATTCTAGAGTGCACAGGGGTAGTTTTTTCAAGGGGTGGAAACGCCCTTTTTATTTCGAAAAATCTGAAAATTTGTGAACCGTTCCATAATATATCAGTTAATACGGGAAAAATAGTTAAATAATTCTAAGGTGTATAGGGGTAGTTTTTTCAGGGGTGAAAATGCACTTTTTAATTCCAAAAATTCTGAAGATTCATGAATCGTTCTAAAATATAACAGTCGATGCGAAAAAAATAGTTAAATAATTCTAGAGTGCACAGGGGTAGTTTTTTCAGGGGGTGGAAACGCACTTTTTATTTCGAAAAATCTGAAAATTTGTGAACCGTTCCATAATATATCAGTTAATACGGGAAAAATAGTTAAATAATTCTAAGGTATACAGGGGTAGTTTTTTCAGAGGGTGAAAATGCACTTTTTATTTCGAAAAATCTGAAAATTTGTGAACCGTTCCATGATATATAATTTATTACGGGAAAAATAGTTAAATAATTCTAAGGTGTACAGCGGTAGTTTTTTCACAGGATGAAAATGAACTTTTTAATTCCAAAAATTCTGAAGATTCATGAATCGTTCTAAAATATAACAGTCGATGCGGAAAAAATAGTTAAATAATTCTAGAGTGCACAGGGGTAGTTTTTTCAAGGGGTGGAAACGCACTTTTTATTTCGAAAAATCTGAAAATTTGTGAACCGTTCCATAATATATCAGTTAATACGGGAAAAATAGTTAAATAATTCTAAGGTATACAGGGGTAGTTTTTTCAGAGGGTGAAAATGCACTTTTTATTTCGAAAAATCTGAAAATTTGTGAACCGTTCCATGATATATAATTTATTACGGGAAAAATAGTTAAATAATTCTAAGGTGTACAGGGGTGGTTTTTCAGGGGTGAAAAAGAAAAATCAGTTTTTATTTCAAAAAATCTGAAAATTCGTGAATCATTCCACAATTTAACAATTAATACAGGAAAAATAGTTAATTAATTCTAAGGTGTACAGAGGTAGTTTTTTCAGGGGTGAAAATGAAAAATCAGTTTTTATTTAAAAAAATCTGAAAATTTGTGAATCGTTCCATAATATATCAGTTAATACGGGAAAAATAGTTAAATAATTCTAAGCTGTACAGGGGCAGTTTTTTCAGGGGTAAAAATTCACTTTTTATTTCGAAAAATCTGAAAATTTGTGAATCGTTCCATAATATATCAGTTAATACGGGAAAAATAGTTAAATAATTCTAGAGTGCACAGGGGTAGTTTTTTCAGGGGGAGGAAATGCACTTTTTATTTCGAAAAATCTGAAAATTCATGAATCGTTCTAAAATTTAACAGTCAATACGGCAAAAATAGTTAAATAATTTCAAGGTGTAAAGGGTGAGTTTTTTCAGGGGTGAAAATTAAAAATCAGTTTTTATTTCAAAAAGTCTGAAAATTCGTGAATCGTTCCACAATATAACAGTAAATACGGGAAAAATAGTTCAATAATTCCAAGGTGTACAGGGGTAATTTTTTCAGGGGTGAAAATAAAAAATCAGTTTTTATTTCAAAAAATCTGAAAATTCGTGAATCGTTCCACAATATAACAGTAAATACGGGAAAAATAGTTCAATAATTCCAAGGTGTACAGGGGTAATTTTTTCAGGGGTGAAGATAAAAAATCAGTTTTTATTTCAAAAAATCTGAAAATTCGTGAATCGTTCCACAATATAACAGTCAATACGGAAAAAATAGTTAAATAATTCTAAGGTGTACAGGGGTAGTTTTTTTAGGGGTGAAAATTCACTTCTTATTTCGAAAAATCTGAAAATTCGTGAGTCGTTCCAGAATATGAGAGTGAATACTGTAAAAATTGTTAAATAATTATAGGATAACTAGGGGTGGATTTTATAGGGGGTGAAAATGCACTTTTCAGTAAGTCGCAAAATTCGGGACGAATGGTCATCCCAGTGATGTTTTTTGTCAAGTTGCTGATTTAATCTTCAGAAAATTATACTTAATGTACAAATATTTCAATAACGGACACATAAAAATGGTCGCAAGCCCTTTCACAGTCAAATAAAAAAGTTGTATCATAAACTACTCTGTAAATATTCCTGCGAATAAAGATATGTAGATAATTCAACTCGTGTATAAAAAGGTGCATTTAAAACGGCGGACAAAAAAATTTGCAAATGGTTAATTTATTTACCTTCACCATGACAACGATCTCTATATTAACAATTTTAGTAAACAGCTGATTTCAGTTGTACTCTGGCAGTTCGTGTCAGTACTGAATACCTTTGCGGTGAAATTCGTTTCATCTCAATTCATTCTCGAAATTTGTATCGATTGAATGGCTCGTGCAAACAAATAAAATTTATCCGGCCAAATTTAACCTCTTGTGGTATTAACCCTGAAAATCGAACGACCGTAAATGAACGATCTTTTCAAAACCAACAAGTTCAAAAAACCTATTTCCGAGACATCACAATTTGTTCTCATTAGCCGTCGCCCGTAAACAAAATCGTTTCGAAAACGAATAAAACCAAATCGTTCGATCCTCAAATTACATCAATTCGAAAATCATTATTTCACGCCAATTATCGAAACGGCTCAATCAATTCCGAAATCTGCATAACGCACCGCGCTAAATGCCCAACATTAAAACCGGTTTTTCGTTTCTGTGGTCCGAAATGAAAGACTATCTCGGCCGGCGATCCTTAATTTATGCAAACGCGAAAGTAGCTCTTATCTGGGTTTAAGTGTGTTTTAGCGGCCAAGAATGCAATATCCCATGGGAAAAATGTGTTTCGGCATCGGAATGATTTTAGCATGCATTTAACCAGATAACGCGTGTTTTCGCCTCGGATTTATAAGCGATTCCTTTTTAGTGCAGTAATTAGCGGTTAGAACCAGTGCTATTCGGAATGTCTAGGTCAAGGTTATGTCACCGATTGATTCATCAGCTGGGCACAATATTTACGATGTGAATCACGAATTGGATTCAATGGTCAAAGTCTTCACCTCTTCCGAGACCCGTGCGGCGGCAATTGAGTCATTTCTGCATTGCTCAATTTGCGCGCCCACTGAATGTGTCCTGAAAGGTCCAGTCGTGATTTCCGCCTTAAGACATTTTTCTTCTATTAACGGTCACGCGGATTGCGTGGTCGCACTTTAATTCAAGATCATGGCGGAATTATTGGTGGACATGACCAACAGCACATGCGGACCAATTTGCCTAATCATCTAACGTCTCGAGTGTGGATTTGCGTGCCCGGAATCGTGAATCACGCGTACGAGTCGGGAGTTGAGTTGAGTCGAGGAGGCAATTGAAGATGCGGATAAATCGAGGTGCGCTTCCGCAAAATGGTCGTCGGTGATTTATGGCCAACGTTTGCACGTCATTATCCACTTTATGTATTTAATCAAATTGTTGGCAACAATGAATATCTTAATGGGCGCACACCGCAAATTGTTGCCGAGTTTTGTATGCAGATGGTTTAATGTGGGTCCAATTTGATTCGTGCTGTGACGTTGGGGTAGTACCCCATGGCATGGTCACAGTTGCTGTAATTACGGTAAAAAATGGTGATGCGGCCATCATGTTACTTTCTCCGACTTGAGGGTATCATTTATATATACGCTTTCATGGCTTATTTTCAATTGGAATCGTATTTTAAATGTACATCAAGCGGATGAAACTGACGTTTAAAACGTCAAAATTAAGAAATTATACTTCAAATTTAAAAACTCAGTTTACTCAAAAACTAAAGGGATTTCGAAAAAATGGTGATGTGGCTATCATGTTACTTTATCCGACTTGATGGTATCATTTATATTTACGCTTTCATGGTTTATTTTAAATGTACATCGAGCGTTTTGTAGAATCGAAGAAATTGACGTTTAAAACGTCAAAATTATTAAAGATGAAAATGGTCAGTTTACTCAAAAACCAAAGAGATTTCGAAAGAAACTTATTCTTTATAAGTTGTTCATTTTGGTATGCTCTACAAATATTATAAATTTGCTGTAACTGTTACCGTTTCATAATTATAAACCAAAAATGAAAACAAAATGTTTCTCGAATAGCAATGATTTTACGAAAAATATTTTCAAACAAGACTTGTTCATTTTTTTGTTGCGTTCAATATTTGTTTAAATGTTTTTGTGATATTTTTCATATTTCAAAAAATATTGGAAGAAAACAAAAAGCTCATTTCCGGTGTACGAAATTTTACCGAAAGCTTTTCAGTTCTTCGGAATATCAAATAAGACTTATGTTCAAAGTCTCATATAAATTGCTCAATTTGGCCAGTTTTTTCCAAAGTAATTCAAGGTCATATAGACCGACCATAATGACAAAAAAATACAAAAGTTTTTTAATTGGTTTTGTAAACATTATTTTTTTATTGACGAAGGAGTGGATGAAAAATTCTTACAAAAAAATTTATGAAAATAGTCCACCCAATTAACCATTTCACCAATTTTGTCCAAGGTCATTCAACATAACTTTTTAAATCGATTTTTAATCATTATTTTTATAGTGGCCAACGAGTTGATGAAAAATTCTGAAAAAAATCATTAAAACAGTCCACCTCATTACCCATTTGACCAATTTTTCCCAAAGTAATTCAAGGTCATTTAGTTACTGGAAAAATTCCAAAAGTTTGTAAATCGATTTTTTTTAAATTATTTTTTTACTGACGAACGAGTGGATGAAAAATTCTTAAAAAAATCATGAAAATAGTCTACCCAATTATCCATTTGACCAATTTTTTTCAAGGTCATTCTAGGCCGTTTAGACACTAAAATATTCCAAAAGTTTTTGAAATCGATTTTTTAAACATTATTTTTTTTTACTGACGAACAAGTGGATGAAAAATTCTTTAAGAAATCATGAAAATAGTCCACCCCATTACCCATTTGACCAATTTTTCCCAAAGTCATTCAAGGTCATTTAGTTACTGGAAAAATTCCAAAAGTTTGTAAATCAATTTTTTTTTAATTATTTTTTTACTGATGAACGAGTGGATGAAAAATTCTGAAAAAAAAAACATGAAAATAGTCTACCCAATTACACATTTGACCAATCTTTTTCAAGGTCATCCTAGGCCGTTTAGACACTAAAATATTCCAAAAGTTTTTGAAATCGATTTTTTAAACATTATTTTTTTTATTGACGAAGGAGTGGATGAAAAATTCTTACAAAAAAATTTATGAAAATAGTCCACCCAATTAACCATTTCACCAATTTTTTCCAAGGTCATTCAACATAACTTTTTAAATCGATTTTTAATCATTATTTTTATAGTGGCCGAGTGGATGAAAAAATCTGAAAAAAATCATTAAAATAGTCCACCCCATTACCCATTTGACCAATTTTTCCCAAAGTCATTCAAGGTCATTTAGTTACTGGAAAAATTCCAAAAGTTTGTAATCGATTTTTTTTTATTTTTTTTTTACTGACGAACGAGTGGATGAAAAATTCTTAAAAAAATCATGAAAATAGTCTACCCAATTACCCATTTGACCAATTTTTTTCAAGGTCATCCTAGGCCGTTTAGACACTAAAATATTCCAAAAGTTTTTGAAATCGATTTTTTAAACATTATTTTTTTTTTACTGACGAACAAGTGGATGAAAAATTCTTTAGGAAATCATGAAAATAGTCCACCCCATTACCCATTTGACCAATTTTTCCCAAAGTCATTCAAGGTCATTTAGTTACTGGAAAAATTCCAAAAGTTTGTAAATCGATTTTTTTTAAATTATTTTTTTACTGACGAACGAGAGGATGAAAAATTCTTAAAAAAATCATGAAAATAGTCTACCCAATTACCCATTTGACTAATTTGTTTCAAGGTCATTCTAGGCCGTTTAGACACTAAAATATTCCAAACGTTTTTGAAATCGATTTTTTAAACATTATTTTTTTTACTGACGAACGAGTGGATGAATAATTCTTAAAAAAATCATGAAAATAGTCTACCTAATTACACATTTGACCAATTTTTTTCAAGGTCATTCTAGGCCATTTAGACACTAAAATATTCCAAAAATTTTTGAAATCGATTTTTTAAACATTATTTTTTTTTACTGACGAACGAGTGGATGAAAAATTCTTTAAGAAATCATGAAAATAGTCTACCCAATTACACATTTGACCAATTTTTTTCAAGGTCATTCTAGGCCGTTTAGACACTGAAATATTCCAAAAGTTTTTGAAATCGATTTTTTTAAACATTATTTTTTTTACTGACGAAAATTTTTGAAATCGATTTTTCAAACATTATTTTTCTACTGACGAACGAGTGGATGAATAATTCTTAAAAAAATCATGAAAATAGTCTACCTAATTACACATTTGACCAATTTTTTTCAAGGTCATTCTAGGCCGTTTAGACACTAAAATCATCCAAACGTTTTTGAAATCGATTTTTTAAACATTATTTTTTTTACTGACGAACGAGTGGATGAAAAATTCTTAAAAAAATCATGAAAATAGTCTACCCAATCACACATTTGACCAATTTTTTTCAAGGTCATTATAGGCCGTTTAGACACTAAAATATTCCAAAAATTTTTAAAATCGATTTTTTAAACATTATTTTTTTTTACTGACGAACGAGTGGATGAAAAATTCTTTAAGAAATCATGAAAATAGTCTACCCAATTACACATTTGACCAATTTTTTTCCAGGTCATTCTAGGCCATTAAGACACTAAAATATTCCAAAAGTTTTTGAAATCGATTTTTTAAACATTATTTTTTTTACTGACGAAAATTTTTGAAATCGATTTTTCAAACATTATTTTTTTACTGACGAACGAGTGGATGAATAATTCTTAAAAAAATCATGAAAATAGTCTACCCAATTACACATTTGACCAATCTTTTTCAAGGGCATTCTAGGCCATTTAGACACTAAAATATTCCAAAAATTTTTGAAATCGATTTTTCAAACATTATTTTTTTTACTGACGAACGAGTGGATGAATAATTCTTAAAAAATGAAAATAGTCCATACAATTACACATTTGATTTGTTTTTTAATCGATTTTTTAAACACTTTTTTTACACTGATGAACAAGTTGATGAAAAATTCTGAAAAATTTCATGGAAATAGTCCACCCAATTACCGATTTGAACGCTTATGAAGTTCCTTTATTTAATTATTTATTTACTTTTATTACTTTATTTATTTATAAAAAAATATGATTTTTTGTTTTGATTAAAAAAAAATGAGATTTTAGCAATTTGCGTTGATTTAAGGTGGAAATTTTCCAATGATTTTAAAAAATGTGTTAAATTCGCTACATGTTCACGTTTAAATCATCAAATCTAAGAACGCGTTCAGCAGTTACGTAATTAAAAAAAAAATGGTTTTGACTTGAAAATTTGCGTTTTTTGACAATTTGAATTTTTGGTAATTTGCGTTGATTTAAGATGGAAATTTTACAATTTGATTTTTCAAAACGTATTGAATTCGCTACATTTTCACGATTAAATCATCAAAATCTAACAAAGCGTTCAACAGTTATGTAATTTTTTTTAAATACGATTTCTTGTTTTGATTTAAAAATTTACGATTTTGGCAATTTGCATTGATTTAAGGGGGAAATTTTCCAATAACTTTTCAGAAAGTGATAAATTCGCTATAATTTCAAATTTAAAAAATCAAAATCCAACAACGCGTTCAACAGTTATATGATTTAAAAAAATACGATGTTTTAGTTTTGATTTTTGACAATTTACATTGATTTAAGATGAACATTTTCCAATGATTTTTTAAAATGTGTTAATTTCGCGTTATTTTCACGTTTAAATAATCAAAATCTAACAACGCGTTCAGCAGTTATGTAATTTAAAAAATGGTGATGTGGCTATCATGTTACTTTCTCCGACTTGATGGTATTATTTATATTTACGTTTTCATGGTTTATTTTTAATTGAAATCAAATTTTAAATGTACATCAAGCATTGTGTAAACTCGGATGAGACTGACGTTTAAAACGTCAAAATTATGAGAGATGGAAAAATTATACTTCAAATTCAAAAACTCGGTTTACTCAAAAAGTAAAGGGATTTCGAAAAAAACTTATTCTTTATAAGTTGTTCATTTTAGCATTCTTTACAATTATTATTAACATAAATTTGCTGTAACTATTATCGTTTCATAATTATAAACCAAAAATGAAAAAAAAATAATACATTTTTTCTCGAATAACAATGATTTTGTGAAAAATGTTTTCAAGCAAAAGATGTTTATTTCTTTGTTGTCTTCAAAATTTGTTTAAATGTTTTTGTAATATTTATCATATTTAAGAAAATATTGGCAAAAAACAAAAAACAGTTAAGGTAAACGCCCACTTCCGGTGCACAAAATTATTTTACCAAAAGCTTTTCAGTTCTTCAGATTATTAAATAAGATGGATGTTCAAAGTTTCATATCAATTGCTCTATTAGTTTTTGAGATACAGCGCGCACAGGCAGACACACACACGCAAACACAAACATTTTTTTCCAGAAATTGTTGAAATGGCATCTAGGGACCCCAAAACGGATATTTCCGTAAAAAAAAATTTTGATAAAAAAATCACGATCACTATACTTTTTCGTACTTCGTAACGGAGAAAGTAAAAACGAAGGCATTGGATAAAAAATGGTGATGTGGCCATCATGTTACTTTCTCCGACTTGATGGCATCATTTATATTTAAGCTTCCATGGTTTATTTTCAATTTAAATCATATTTTAAGTGTGCATCGAACGTTTCGTAGACTCGGATAAAACTGACGTTTAAAACGTCAAAATTATGAAAGATGGAAAAATGTACTTCAAATTGAAAAACTCAGTTTACTCAAAAACTTAAGAGATTTCGAAAAAAAATTATTCTTCATAAATTGTTCATTTTGGCATTCTCTACAATTATTATTAACATAAATTTGCTGTAACTATTAGCATTTCATAATTGTATACCAAAAATGAAAAAAAAATTAATAAATTTTTTTCTCGATTAACAATGATTTTATAAAAAATGTTTTCAAACAAAATATTCGCATTTATTTATTGTCTTCAATATTTGTTTAAATGTTTTTGTGATATTTTTCATATTTAACAAAATATTGGCAAAAAACAAAAAACAGTTAAGGTAAACACCCACTTCCGGTGTACGAAATTTTACCAAAAGCTTTTCAGTTCTCCGGATTATCAAATAAAACTTATGTTCAAAGTTTCATATCAATTGGTCTATTAGTTTTTGAGATACAGCGCGCACAGACACACACACACACAGACACACACACACACACACACACAGACACAAAAAATGTTTTTCCAGAAATTGTTGAAATGGCATCTAGGGACCCCAAAACGGATATTTCCGTAAAAAAAAATTTTGAAAAAAAAATCACGATCACAATACTTTCTCATACTTCGTAACGGAGAAAGTAAAAATGGTGATGTGGCCATCATGTTACTTTCTCCGACTTAATGGTATCATTTATATTTACGTTATCATGGTTTATCTTCAATTGAAATCATATTTTAAATGTACATCGAGCGCTTTGTAAACTCGGAGGAAACTAACGTCAAAATTATGAAAGATGGAAAAATTATACCTCAAATTCAAAAACTCAGTTTACTCAAAAACTAAAGAGATTTCGAAAAAAACTTATTCTATATAAGTTGTTCATTTTTGTATTCTCTACAATTATTATTAACATAAATTTGCTGTAACTATTATCGTTTTATAATTTTAAACCAAAAGTTAAAAAAAATATATAATTTTTTTTCTCGAATAAAAATGATTTTATGAAAAATGTTTTCAAGCAAAAGATGTTCATTTCTGTGTTGTCTTCAATGTTTGTTTAAATGTTTTTGTGATATTTTTCATATTTAAGAAAATATTGGCAAAAAACAAAAAACAGTTAAGGTAAACAACCACTTCCGGTGTACGAAATTTTACCAAAAGCTTTTCAGTTCTTCAGATTATCAAATAAGACGTATGTTCAAAGTTTTATATCAACTGCTCTATTGGTTTTTAAGATACAGCGCGCACAGGGTAGTCTTGATGGAAATTAAATGAATAAATTAATATTGAATGACAAATTCATTGACTACGGACCCGAGCGGATATTTCCTGATCCGAAAAATGCATGAGTGGGGAATCGAACCCACTCGACTTGTGATCCAGCGGGCGGATGCTCGCGCCCTCATCCACTACACCACCAAGCCGTCCAATTATAATATTTAATAAAATACAAATAACTAATGAATTAGTTGTTGTAATACAAAATATCCGTTTAAGGTGATGAATTGATAAAGTAATCTGTAGTATTTATGTATTTAGTGATAATAGCAAAGATATGATAATGGCTTGCAGGCAGCGATGCGCAACGGCGTTCGCGAGTTTATGAATGAATTCATGAATCAAGAGTGCAGCGCCGAGAGCGCGCAATGGCAAACCGCGATTGCATCACACACGTGCACACACACGACACGCACTCGCACCCGCACGGCCCAGGGAAAAAGGGATTCTTTCGAATAGCCAATATTCCCGTGATTGATTGCAGTGACATTGCACGAGGAAAATTCCTTTGACGTAAAACGTGTAGACAAGAGACACGGCGCGAGTGCGAGCGGTGGCGTTAGCCGCATAACAATGCTTAATTAGAAACTGAAGTTCGTGGAATTTATAAAGGATATATGCTATGGTTGTTAATATTTCATTCATAAAGTTCGCCGGTATGTGTATGTGTGTGTGTAGAGTCGGCAGCGTGCTCGCCCGCTCAGCTGAGCGCCAGACTGTGTGCTCTCTCACGTGTCCGTGATTCACTGGCTCAGAATTTCGTTTGCCCCAATTACGAGGAAGAGAGCCGAAGCCCGAAAAGAGCGTCGTTATCAAATCACGGGCGCGGTGAGTCACGCCTCTGGCCGCTCACTGCACATGTACACGACCTCGCGCAAGGCCGTTGCGTAACCTGATAACGCCTTATCAACTCGGTTCCTGCGCACCTGCGTTCCTGCGTTCCTGTGGGAACCTTCCTGTTTAGTTTAATGCTGCCGCTGCTCTCCTATCACGCCACACCTCCCGGCCGTCGTCGCCGCTGTCGATAGCAATTATGCAATCGCGCCACATTCCTCGGTTCACAATCATAATAATGATTCACGCCCGTGAATCCTCTTCACCTCAATCCGTGAAATCCTTTTCAACATTTGTCGCTAAGAATTTAAGAATGACGAGCAGCGTCGCCAGGCACTTCCTGTGCACCCTTCAGCTTTAAAGGCAATACTGAAGATGTTTCAGCTAATCCGAAACATGAAGAATATATTGACACAATAAGTATGCTTGATTTTTTGATCCAAAGCGTTTTCTCATTCAAGGCAAGGCATTTTCGTAACGGATCCTAACTAGAGATGGGCGAAATCTGTTTTGTAATCGTTTTTATAAATTGACTTGTGGAAAAAAAACGATTCTTGATTCTGATTCTGAAGTAATAAAGTTATGAGAAAAAAATGGTGGTGTGGCCATCATGTTACTTTCTCTAAATAGCCATTTATATTTAAGTTTTCATGGTTTATTTTCAATTGAAATCATATTTTAAATGTAAATCGAGCGTTGTGTAAACTCGGATGAAACTTCAAACGTCAAAATTACGAAAGATGGAAAAATATACTTCAAATTCAAAAAGTCAGTTTACTCAAAAACTAAAGGGATTAAGAAAAAAACTTATTCTTTAGAAGTTGTTCATTTTGGCATTCTCTACAATTATCATTAACATAAATTTGCTGTAACTATTATCGTTTTATAATTATAAACCAAAAATTAAAAAAAAATAATAATTTTTTTTCTCGAATAAAAATGATTTTATGAAAAATGTTTTCAAGCAATAGATGTCCATCTCTTTCTTGCCTTCAAAGTTTGTTTAAATGTTTTTGTGATATTTTTCATATTTAAGAAAATATTGACAAAAAACAAAAAACAGTTAAGGTAAACGCCCACTTCCGGTGTACAAAATTTTACCAAAAGCTTTTCAGTTCTTCAGATTATCAAATAAGACGGATGTTCAAAGTTTCATATCAATTGCTCTATTAGTTTTTGAGATACAGCGCGCACAGACAGACAGACACATACCCCCACACACACACACACACAGATACACAGACACACACACACACACAGATACACAGACACACACACACACACAGATACACAGACACACACACACACACACACACACACAGATACAATTTTTTTTTTCCAAAAATTGTTGAAATGGCATCTAGGGACCTCAAAACAGATATTTCCGTAAAAAAAATTTTTGAAAAAGAAATCACAATACTTTCTCGTACTTCGTAACGGAGAAAGTAAAACCGTCCCCACTTTCAAAAATATTGAAGAGCAAAAAGTCCTCACTGACACATTTCAACAATTCATTGAAATGGAGGCAAATATCGCTAGTTTTACGCGAAAGCGTGGAAAATACAATTGAAATTAGTTAATTTATACGTTTTACAAAAAAAAATGCAGCATGATAAATTTATTGTTGTTTATTAATTTATTATTATCGCCCCTTCACCCTGAGAATTTTGTACCAACTTGGTGGGATCATTTTTATTTTCATTTTTATGTACCATCATCATGGTATGTTTTGTTTGTTTCATAGTTAATGATTATTTACAATAATTTGTTATATTTATTTATCCAAAATTTGAGTGTAATAAGAGAATTACTGTGGCTATTTGAGGGAAGTAATGTTGTACATTACCCACTAGAGATGGGCAAAACTGCTACTTTTGAATCACGTTGCTACCCGTGATTGTTACTTTCTAATATCAGTGATTTTAAACTGTGACTGTGATCACGGTTAGTAAACGTCGTAACACCTTCTGAAATTGTTAATGGTTTCTCAAAAATGTTTTCGATATGATTCTGCTTATATTTGTCCACCCGGTCACGTAAAAAAAATCGAGAAGTATTTGAAGATTTTTGCAGAAAAACAGAATTTTTGCCCAGTAAATTTTAAAAGTTTTGGCAAATGTTTTCCTATTTTGGCTTTACCTCTGAAAAATCGCATATTTTGAAAGATTATTTGCTCGAAGGATTATCTGAAATAAAAGCATTAACCAATAGAGATATAAATTTTTTGAAAATTTTCGTTTTAATTTTTTGAGCACTTGGCCAAAAACATCGTAGAAAAAAATATAAAACGCGCAAACAAAATTCCATAAAAAATCATTCTCAATGGCCGAAGTATAGCTAATTCAAAATCAATTTGGTTTTTGTAAATTCAACAATTTTCAATAGAGATATGGATTTTTGAATATTTTCGTTTTATTTTTTGAGCACTAGAATGAAAACATCGCAGAAAAAAAATATAAAACGCTTAGAAAAAATTCCTTAAAATAATTTCCTCAATGGTCGAAATATCGCTTATTCAAAATCAATTTGGTTTTTGTTGATTCAACAATTTTTAATGGAGATATGAATTTTTGAAAATTTTATTTTTATTTTTTTGAGCATTTGAATGAAAACATCGAAGAAAAAAAAATATAAAACGCCTAGAAAAAATTCCTTAAAAAAAATTTCTCAATAGTAGAAATATCGCTGATTCAAAATCAACTTGGTTTTTGTTAATTCAACAATTTTTAATAGAAATATGAATTTTTGAAAATTTTAGTTTTATTTTTTTGAGCACTTGAATGAAAACATCGCAGAAAAAAATATAAAACGCGCAGACAAAATTCCACAAAAAAATCATCCGCAATGGCAGAAGTATAGCTAATTCAAAATCAATTTGGGTTTTGTAAATTTAACAATTTTCAATAGAGATATGGATTTTTGAAGATTTTCGCTTTAATTTTTTGAGCACTTTAATGAAAACATCGCAAAAAAATATAAAACGCGTAGAAAAAATTCCTTAAAGCAATATCTTTAATGGTCGAAGTATCGCTTATTCAAAATTAATTTGGTTTTTGTAAATTCAACAATTTTTAATGGAGATATGAATTTTTGAAAATTTTAGTTTCATTTTTTTGAGCACTTGAATGAAAACATCGCAGAAAAAAATATAAAACGAGCCGACAAAATTCCATAAGAAATATCCTCAATGGTCGAAGTATAGCTAATTCAAAATTAATTTGGTTTTTGTAAATCCAACAATTTTCCAAAGAGATGAGAATTTTTGAAGATTTTCGTTACAATTTTTTGAGCACTTGAATGGAAACATCGCAGAAGAAATATAAAACGCGTAGAAAAAATTCCTTAAAAAAATATCCTCAATGGTCGAAGGATCACTTATTCGAAATCAATTTGGTTTTTGTTAATTCAACAATTTTTAATGGAGATATGAATTTGTGAAAATTTTAGTTTTATTTTTTTGAGCACTTGAATAGAAACATCGCAGAAAAAAATATAAAACGCGTAGAAAAAATTCCTTAAAGCAATAACTTTAATGGTCGAAGTATCGCTTATTCAAAATTAATTTGGTTTTTGTAAATTCAACAATTTTTAACGGAGATATGAATTTTTGAAAATTTTAGATTTATTTTTTTCAGCTCTTGAATGAAAACATCGCAAAAAAATATAAAACGCGCAGACAAAATTCCACAAAAATCATCCGCAATGGCAGAAGTATAACTAATTTAAAATCAATTTGGTTTTTGTAAATCCAACAATTTTCAATAGAGATATGGATTTTTGAGGATTTTCGTTTTAATTTTTTGAGCACAATAAAAACATCGCAGAAAAAAAATATAAAAGGCGTAGAAAAAATTTCTTAAAACAATATTTTCAATGGTCGAAGAATCGCTTATTCAAAATCAATTTGGTTTTCGTTAATTCAACAATTTTTAATGGAGACATGAATTTTTGAAAATTTTAGTTTTATTTTTTTGAGCACTTGAATGCAAACATCGCAGAAAAAAAAACATAAAACGCTTAGAAAAAAATTCTTAAATAATATCCTCAATGGTTGAAATATCGCTTATTCAAAATCAATTTGATTTTTGTTAATTCAACAATTTTTAATGGAGATATGAATTTTTGAAAATTTTATTTTTATTTTTTTGAGCATTTGAATGAAAACATTACAGAAAAAATATAAAACGCGCACAAAATTCCATAAAAAATTATCCTCAATGGCTGAAGTATAGCTAATTCAAAATCTATTTAGTTTTTGTAAATCCAACAATTTTCAATAGAGATATGAATTTTTGAAGATTTTTGTTATAATTTTTTGAGCACTTTAATTAAAACATCGCAGAAAAAAAATATAAAACGCGTAGAAAAAATTCCTTAAACCAATATCTTCAATGGTCGAAGAATCGTATATTCAAAATTAAATTGGTTTTTGCAAATTCAACAATTTTTAACAGAGATATGAATTTTTGAAAATTTTAGTTTTATTTTTTTGAGCACTTGGATGAAAACATCGCAGAAAAAATATAAAACGCGGAAACAAAATTCCATAAAAAATCATCCTCAATGGCCGAAGTATACCTTATTCAAAATCTATTCAGTTTTTGTAAATCCAACAATTTTCAATAGAGATATGAATTTTTGAAGATTTTCGTTTTCATTTTTTGAGCACTTGAATGGAAACATCGCAGAAAAAAATATAAAACGCGTAGAAAAAATTCCTTTAAAAATATCCTCAAAGTATCGAAGTATCACTTATTCAAAATCAATTTGGTTTTTGTTATTTTGACAATTTTTAATGGAGATATGAATTTTTGAAAATTTTATTTTTAATTTTTTGATCACTTGAATGAAAACGTCGCAGAAAAAAATATAAAACGCGCAAACACAATTCCATAAAAAAACATCCTTAATGGCCGAAGTATAGCTAATTCAAAATCTATTCAGTTTTTGTAAATCCAACAATTTTCAATAGAGATATGGATTTTTGAAGATTTTCGTTATAATTTTTTGAGCACTTAAATGGAAACATCGCAGAAAAAAATATAAAACACGTAGAAAAAATTCCTTCAAAAATATCCTCAAAGTATCGTAGTATCACTTATTCAAAATAAATTTTGTTTTTGTTATTTCAACAATTTTTAATGAAGATATGAGTTTTTAAAAATTTTAGTTTTATTTTTTTAAACACTTGAATGAAAATATCGCAGAAAAAATATAAAACGTATAGCTAATTCAAAATCAATTTGGTTTTTGTAAATCCAAGTATTTTCAATAGAGATATGGATTTTTGAAAATTTTCGTTTTAATTTTTTGAGCACTTGAATAAAAACATCGCAGAAAAAATATAAAACGCGTAGAAAAAATTCCTTAAAACGATATCTTCAATAGTCGAAGTATCGCTTATTCAAAGTTATTTTGGTTTTTGTAAATTCAACAATTTTCAATAGAGATATGGATTTTTGAAGATTTTAGTTTTATTTTTTTGAGCACTTGCATGAAAACATCGCAGAAAAAATATAAAACGCGCAGACAAAATTCCATAAAAAAACATCCTCAAAGGCAGAAGTATAGCTAATTCAAATTCAATTTGGTTTTTGCAAATTCAACAATTTTTAATGGAGATATGGATTTTTGAAAATTTGGAGATTTTCGCAGTTTGGTAAATTGTTTTTATTTTTCATTTTTTCAGTTCATGAAGTTTTCAATTTCAAAATTAATTTCGAGGTATTATTTTAAAATGTATGTTTAGATATTTGCACTGAATCTTAAATTAAAATGAATTTTAAGACATTTTAGGTTTATTAAGTCGTCGGACTCATTACTTTCGATCACAAACATATCATACATAAAACAACCTAGAGTGCACAAAATCAAAATTATTCAAATAGTTGCCGAAAAATCTCAAATATTTCATCAGGGACATTGATATTGAAATGGCGTGGTATTGAAAAGAAAGCGACCCACTTGTTTGATTTGTGTTGATTCACGCCTATAATTGCGCGGTTCGTACGAAAAAGGCTTTAATTACAATCGCCAATTTGCGTAACAGCAATTTTGAAAGAACCACCTGATTTTTACTGCGCATTTATAAATTCCCCGGCTCTCTCTATTTAACGTCATGTCTGAAATCAAGGTGGCGGAATCTCCTGATATTTTGCGACCAATCGTGAAATGAAAGATTGTTTGTGTTACAGATACCAAAATTAGTATAACCTACTTAAGTGATATAACGAGTTAACCATATACGTTGCATCGGTGGGATTCGTTCAAATTGATCATTTACTATTTTTTTTATCCAATTTTGACGTTTTAAACTAACATTATCTAATACTCAGTAACCACTTTAAATAGTTGTTGTACAATAACTGATGTGACTGAAGGGCACCTGCCAAAGTAAAAAAACATAGTTGTTGATCCCCGTTCCAGGCTCGAGAATGTTTTAAAACCGTGTTCGGGTATTTCAAATTACTCTAAATTTAGATTATCTCACTCTGGATTAAAAGCCTGTCTTTTATAGCATTGTTTAAGATCGAAACATGATATGGTTTTAAAGAAGGTCCTTTATGACCGTATTTGGGTACGATCAATATCTAACCTGATATGGTTTTAACATTGTGTTCGGGTTTTTAAAATTACTCTAAATTTAGATTATCCCGCTCTGGTTTAAAAGCCTGTATTTGATAATCTTGTTTAAGGTCGACTAATACGTAATCGGATATGGTTTTAAAGTCGGTCTTTTATAACCGTGTTCGGGTACGATCAATGTATAACCTACCGTGTTCGGGTATTTCAAATTACTCTAAATTTAGATTATCCCACTCTGGTTTTTATAAACTTGTCGACTAATACGTAACATGAAATGGTTTTAAAGTCGGTCCTTTATAACCGTGTTCGGGTACGATCAATATATAACCTGATTAGGTTTTAAAACCGCGCTCAGGCGTTTCAAACATAAATACTAAAAAATCTAAATTTCCACATTATCGAAAAGGTGTCTTCTTAACTTTTTAAATATTTTTTGCATGAATTTTTTACATGTGCATAAAACATAGTAACGGTCGCAACCATTATGATAATTAAATAATGTCATTAGTCACCTACTAATATAACATAAATGTAATCTAGTTAAATTAGTTATCGTTGGTTCTATGAATGAGCGTAATTCATAATCAAATCAGAATTAAATCTAAATAAACAAGTAGATTGCCGTGCAATGAGTAAGTGCGCATAATTAAACATAGACACGCATTAATTAACGAAGGTGCAATGAAATCACGGATCATGCAAATCGGATTGAGTCAGACGACGTCGGTTAAATGATCCAATAACATTTGTAATAATGTGAAATTCCTTTCCGCTGGAAACAAATATCGTAGACTGGGTTCATTAATATTTTAGGTCCATTTTTTCCTGTCTCATTGTGATTAACGTCAACACGTAGAATGTTAACGTCCGTACATCATAACCCAATACACAAGAGTTCGCCGCTTTGTCTCGTGCTCCGTCGCACGCCTCCGACATGTCACTTAAATAGGCATACATTAAAAAAAAAAAGAAAAATTGAAGAAGACATTCGAAATTTATATCTCGTGGTCCGGATATGACCGTACATGGCATGACTAAGTAGGAAACTAGCGAAATTGTGGTCGAAACACCTGGATGAATCATTGCGCGATGCGCTAGGATTTTGCGGTTCGTAATAATTTGCTAATAATTTCCTGAATAATTATTTGAGGAAGGGTGTAATTATTTTGCAATGGATTGGTGACTGTTTTGCTATTACTCAATAACTTTTGGATGTATTTTAAGTAAATGAGTCTCCAACCCCCCGCGAAAATGAAAAAAAACACTCTTTTTGACCGTTGCGGCTAGAGTTTAAAAAATTTTGGAAATTTTTTTTAAGCAAAACTGCGCCTCTAAAATTTACGCAACTATCCATATTTATCCGGTCTTCTCATCTCACCCCCACCTTCCCAGGGGAACTCATTTAACACTTTTTTCCCGTTAAATTCTATCTTCTTCCAGGGTTTTCGAGTTAGAGGATTGATTGGTATCTCAAAATACTCACAAACTATCCCTTCACGGATTGTAGTTTCAGATTTTTGATTTTTTGCCCTGTTCTCGAGATATGATTTTTTCACCCCCTGGGTGCAAGCAAAATTTATTGCAACGAAACAATTCAGGCCGCCATAGCGCGTTCAGTTTTAAAGATATCGCAAAATTGTATTCAAGTTTATTGTAGGAAATTCTTCCCTCTAAGATAATCCATTACTGCTGTTTTCATAACTGTTACCTTCACGGAGTTATTAAGGGGAGAACACCCCATTTCTTACATTTTAACCTCTACAAGCAGGATAGTTGATGGGAATTCGGATTGAGGATGATGTAGAAATTTTGGAGTGGCGACCTCTACAAGCAGAATAGTTGATGGAAATACGGATTGAGGATGATGTAGAAATTTTGGAGTGGCGACCTCTACAAGCAGAATAGTTGATGGAAATTCGGATTGAGGATGATGTAGAAATTTTGGAGTGGCGACCTCTACAAGAAGAATAGTTGATGGGAATCCGCATTGAGGATGATGTAGAAATTTTGGAGTGGCGACCTCTACAAGCAGAATAGTTGATGGGAATTCAGATTGAGGAATAATGTAGAAATTTTGGCGTTAATCTACCACGACCATTTTTACGCCGCCTAACAAAAGAAATATTTTTCACTTTCTTCACAAATTAAATTCAACGACGACAAATAATTTATTACACCACACACCGATCTTATTAATTTTGAATAATCCCAAAGGATCCGATATATATTAAACGGTGATTTATGTCCCACAATAATTTATACCATTTATATGTAAATTAAGATTTGGCACACCTCACCGTCAGAAAAGGAAATGCAAATGCGGAGAGCCTTTACCCGTTATTATACTGAAGAGTTTTGACATTAATGTGGCAAAATAATTCTTCTCATCTCATTTGAAAAGCAGTTCACAATTCAATTGTTCTCAAGTTCATTGCGTATTGTTATTCCGAGTGCCCGCAAACCTTGATTATTTTTTCTTATTTTACTTTAGTCGGTTTTGTATGCTTTTTACGTTTTGCTTCAAACAACAGAAAATTGTAATTTTTCATTGTGAGAAACGTAAATCTAGAAATCGAAAGCAAGATGTAAATGTTAATTTCTTTAAATTTCGTAACTTCTAAGACTAATCAAGATATACAGGGTGGAAACTTCAACTGGAACCAATTCGGTATTTATGAAGAAAAAAAATTGAGTTCAACAAAAAAAAAATTGTCAAAAATTAGCCTTTCCCAGAATAAGCTTTAAAATTACAAAATCCATCTAGAATAAATTTATTTTTTATTTATCACTAAAAATTAACAAATCACAACTGAAAACTAAATAATTTTGCTAAAACTTAAACCAAGGAAAAGAAAATTGCATTGCATTGCGATTAGAAAAATTGTAAAAAATTTACCTCTACTGGAATTGGCTTTAAAATTTGAAAACATATCCATAATGAACCAAATTTTGAGATACTGCTAAAACAATTGACATATTATAGCTGGAAATAAATTGACAACACTCAAAACTTAAATTGGAGAAGAGAAAATTACATTCAGCGATTTGAAAAATTGTAAAAAATCCATCTCTACCGCAATTAGCTTCAAAATTTCAAGATTCATCTACAATAAACTATTTTTTGACATCCCTTTAAAAGAATTGACATATCACAGCTTAAAACTAAAGAGAAACCCTCAAAACTTAAATCGAAAAAAAAATGCTTGTGACAATAAATGAAAATTGTTAAAAATTTATCCCTTCCAGAATTAGCTTCAAAATTTTAAAATCCCTTCAGAAAAATTGGATTTTTAAAGCTGACGACACTCAAAACTAAAATTAGAGAGAAGAAAATTACATTTGGAGATTTTAAAAATTCTAAAAAAATTCTCTCTACTGGAATTAGCTTTAAAATTTCAAAACCCATTCAATATGAACCAAATTTTGAGATACTGCTAAAACAATTGACATATTATAGCTGGAAATAAATTGACAACACTCAAAACTTAAATTAGAGAGAAAATTACATTCAGCGATTAGAAAAATTGTAAAAAATCCATCTCTTCTGCAATTAGCTTCAAAATTTCAAGATTCATCTAAAATGAACTAATTGATGACATCCCTTCAAAAAAAATTGACATATCAGAGCTGAAAATAAAAGAGAAACCCTCAAAACTTAAATCGAAGAAAAAAAATTGCTTGTGACAATAAAAGAAAATTGTTAAAAATGTATCTCTTCCAGAATTAGCTTCAAAATTTCAAAACCCTTCCAATATGAACCAAATTTTGAGATACTGCTAAAACAATTGACATATTATAGCTGGAAATAAATTGACAACACTCGAAACTTAAATTAGAGAAGAGAAAATTGCATTCAGCGATTAGAAAAATTGTAAAAAATCCATCTCTACCGCAATTAGCTTCAAAATTTCAAGATTCATCTACAATAAACAATTTTTTGACATCCCTTTAAAAGAATTGACATATCATAGCTGAAAACATAAGAAAAACCCTTAAAACTTAAATCGAAAAAAATTGCTTGTGACAATAAAAGAAAATTGTTAAAAATTTATCTCTTCCAGAATTAGCTTCAAAATTTTAAAATCCCTCCAGAATGAACTTTTTTTGACACACTGCTAAAACAATTGGAATTTTACAGCTGACAACACTCAAAAATCAAATTAGAGAGAAGAAAATTACATTTGGAGATTTATAAAATTGTAAAAAATTTATCTCTACTGGAATTGGCTTAAAAATTTAAAAATCCATCCAAAATGAACCAAATTTTGAGATGCTGCTAAAACAATTGACATATTTTAGCTGGAAATAAATTGACAACACTCAAAACTTAAATTAGAGAACAGAAAATTACATTTGGAGATTTAAAAAATTCTTAAAAAAATTATCTCTACTGGAATTAGCTTTAAAATTTCAAAATCCATCCAAAATGAACCAAATTTTGAGATACTGCTGAAACAATTGACATATTATAGCTGGAAATAAATTAACAACTTTCAAAACTTAAATTAGAGAACAGAAAATTACATTTGGAGATTTATAAAATTCTAAAAAAATCATCTCTACTGGAATTTGCTTCAAAATTTCAAAACCCATCCAAAATGAACCAAATTTTGAGATACTGCTAAAACAATTGACATATTATAGCTGGAAATAAATTGACAACACTCGAAACTTAAATTAGAAAACAGAAAATTACATTTGGAGATTTAAAAAATCCCAAAAAAATTATCTCTACTGAAATTAGCTTTAAAATTTCAAAACCCATACAATATGAACCAAATTTTGAGATACCGCTAAACAATTGACATATTATAGCTGGAATTAAATTAACAACACTTAAAACTTAAATTATAGAACAGAAAATTACATTCAGCGATTTGAAAAATTGTAAAAAATCCATCTCTACTGCAATTAGCTTCAAAATTTTAAGATTCACCTAAAATTAACTAATTTTCGACATTCCTTTAAAAAAATTAACATATCATAGCTAAAAACAAAATAGAAACGCTCAAAACTTAAATCGAAGAAAAGAAAATTGCGTTCGACAATAAAAAAAAGTTCTTCCGGAATTAGCTTCAAAATTTCAAAATCCCTCCAGGATAAACTTTGTTTTGACACACTGCTAAAACAATTAAAATTTTACAGCTGGAAACAAACTGACAATACTCAAAACTCAATTTAGAGAACAGAAAATTACATTTGGAGATTTAAAAAATTCTAAAAAAAATTATCTCTACTGGAATTAGCTTCAAAATTTCAAAACCCATCCAAAATGAACCAAATTTTGAGATACTGCTAAAACAATTGACATATTATAGCTGGAAATAAATTGACAACACTCAAAACTTAAATTAGAGAACGAAAAATTACATTCAGCGATTTCAAAAATTGTAAAAAAATCCATCTCTAATGCAATTAGCTTAAAAATTTCAAGATGCATCTAAAATGAACTAATTTTTGAAATCCCTTTAAAAAAATTACATATCATAGCTAAAAACAAAATAGAAACGCTCAAAACTTAAATCGAAGAGAAGAAAATTGCGTTCGACAATAAAAATAAAAAAAATTCTTCCAGAATTAGGTTCAAAATTTCAAAATCCATCCAGAATGAATTTTGGTTTGACATACTGCTAAAACGATTGGAATTTTACAGCTGGAAACAAACAGGCAACACTCAAAACTTACATTACAGAAAATAAAATTACATTCGGCGATTAAAAAAATTGTAAAAACATTATCTCCACTGGAAATAGCTTCAAAATTTCAAAATCCATCCAAAATGAACTGAATTTTGACATACGGTTAAAACAATTGACATATTAAAGCTAGAAATAAATTAACAACACTCAAAACTTAAATTAGAGAATAGAAAATTACATTCAGCGATTAGAAAAATTGTAAAAAATCCATCTATATTGCAATTAGCTTCAAAATTTCTATATTCGTAAAAAATGAACTAATTTTTGACATCCCTTTAAAAAAATTACATCACAGCTAAAAACAAAATAGAAACGCTCAAAACTTAAATCGACGAGGAATTGCGTTCGCCTATAAAAAAATTAGTTTCTTCCAGAATTAGCTTCAAAATCTCAAAATTCATCCAGAATGAATGAATTTTTGACATTCCTTAAAAAAAAAACTGACATATCATAATTGAGAACAAAATAGAAGCTCTCAAAACTTAACCGAAGAAAAATAAAGTTGCATTAAGGGATTAGAAAAATTGTAAAAAAATCCTCTCTGTTGGAATTATCGTCAAAATTTCAAAATTCATCCACAATGAACTTAGTTTTGGCGTACTGTTAAAACAATTAATATATTATAATAGATGGAAACAAATTGACACGATTCGAAATTTAAAGAACGGAAAATTTCATTCAGCGTTAGAAAAATTGTAAAAAATCCACCCATGCTGTAATTGGCTTCAAAAATTCAATATACATCAAGATTGAACTAATTTTTGACATTCCTTTAAAATCATTGATATATCATAGCTGAAAGCAAAGTAGGAAACCTCCAAACTTAACAGAAGAAAAAAAAGTTGCTTCAGCGATTAGAAAAATTGTAAAAAATCCCTCTCTGTCGGAATTAGCCTCAAAATTTCAAAATTCATCCACAATGAACTTAGTTTTGACGTACTGTTAAAACAATTGACATTTTATAATAGCTGGAAACAAATGGACAAGATTCGAAATTTAAAGAATAGAAAATTTTGTTCAGCGTTAGAAAAATTGTAAAAAATCTAACCATTCTGGAATTGGCTTCAAAATTTCAATATTTATCAAGATTGAACTAATTTTTGACATTCCTTTAAAACCATTGATATATCATAGCTGAAAGCAAAGTAGGAAACCTCCAAACTTAACAGAAGAAAAAAAGTTACTTCAGCGATTAGAAAAATTGTAAAAAATCCCTCTCTGTCGGAATTAGCCTCAAAATTTCAAAATTCATCCACAATGAACTTAGTTTTGACGTACTGTTAAAACAATTGACATTTTATAATAGCTGGAAACAAATGGACAAGATTCGAAATTTAAAGAATAGAAAATTTTGTTCAGCGTTAGAGAAATTGTAAAAAATCTAACCATTCTGGAATTGGCTTCAAAATTTCAATATTCATCAAGATTGAACTAATTTTTGACATTCCTTTAAAAATATTGACATATCATAGCTGATAGCAAAATAGGAAACCTCAAAACTTAACAGAAGAAAAAAAGTTGCATTCAACGATTAGAAAAATTTTAAAAAATCCCACTCTGTCGGAATTAGCTTCAAAATTTCAAAATTGATCAACAATGAATTTAGTTTTGACGTTCTGTTAAAACAATGGACATATTGTAACAGCTGGAAACAAAATGACAAGATTCGAAATTTAAAGAACAGAAAATTTCGTTCAGCGTTAGAAAAATTGTAAAAAATCTACCCATGCTGGAATTGGCTTCAAAATTTCAATATACATCAAGATTGAACTAATTTTTGACATTCCTTTAAAAACATTGATATATCATAGCTGAAAGCAAAATAGGAAACCTCAAAACTGAACAGAAGAAAAAAAGTTGCATTCTGGGATTAGAAAAATTGTAAAAAATCCTCTCTGTCGGAATTAGCGTCAAACTTTCAAATTTCATCCACAATAAACTTAGTTTTGATGTATTGCTAAAGCAATTAACATATTACAGCTGGAAACAAATTGACACACTCAAAACCGACATTACAGAAAATAAAATTACATTTAGTGATTTAGAAAAAAATGTTCAAAGTAGTCACACCAGGAAACAACTACAAAATTTGCATAATCTAGTCCAAAATGGCGCATTTTATATTTCCCATAAAACAATTGCCTCATCTCACCTAGAAACGAAATCAAAACACTCAACGAAAATGACGAAAATTTTATGCAACAATGAGAAATATGTGCAATTTTTTTCAAAAACGTGCAAAATTAATCAACCGAAGATTTAGTGGCGGCATTAGCAATGTTTATTAAAAAAAGTTGTGTATTTCAAATTTCTCATCAAAACAATTGTTTTGGCTTTAACTTTGAATAGTTTTTGTAATGAGAAAAGTCTAATAAATTAAAGAAAATAACGAAATTAATTTTGTGAGTACGTTCGGTTGCCTAAATTGTAGGAGGTTATTTTAGGCAACCAAACATACACACATAATTAATTTCTACTTTTCAGGCCATTTTTTATAATATTGGACTAGTGAGGCTGTTACTTGGTGAAATTCCATAATATATGTGGTCAGTAACCCACGTGTTTTACTTACGACACATTTTTTATAAGTTTGATTGTAAATATATGAATTTCTCTAGCCCACACGCAAAATTTTAAATTGATATCTGAAATAATAAAAAAAAAACTGTATGGGTGAGCCTGTCTTGTGTTGCACCCGGTATATGGCGAAATAGTAAACGTATGAAAAGGAAACTTTTGCACGTCTCATAAATCATATTAAATGTAAATAATTATTTAAATCAAAATTTGAAGATTTTCTTCCATGAGCGAGTTACTAACGTTTCTAGTGTTGACGAATCTTCTATATTTAAACCTGTCCACGGCACTCTACAAACAATGGTCATTATCTGTACTTATGGTTTGTTTGAGCAAGCAATTATGAGCGTTTCGCGGCGTTCTTTTAGGATCTTCTTCTAGAATTAATCACCTGGCAGGAATTCTTGGATCGGCCGAAGAGAGATCCTGTTGCGGTTTCATTTTCTCGACGCGCATTGATTTGTGTGGGTGCATTTGGGAAAATGGTGATTTATGCGGACGGCGGTGATGTTAAATTTTTGTGCGTGCTCGTAAGAGTTTTCCGGGAACGGCGGTTGCGCCGAGATTGGGAAATTTTATTGGGTGCATTCTGCGAAGGCGGTGCATTGTGTGTGTGTGTGTGTGTGTGTGTGTGTGTGTGTGTGTGTGTGTGTGTTTATTTGCACACGTAAGTGTAACGGGGATTTTATTTTGTGATGTAATTTCTAATTGGGTCAAAATGTATACAAATCGTCAATAATTATAAGACATATTTATGAGTTTCGTCGGTAATTATAGCAGTAGAGCTTTATAAAGCTTAAATAATAATAATAATATGTTTATTGATGTTAATGACAAGACGTCTTACATAAGTCACGGTTAAAATGACACAGTATGATAAAAAAAACTACTACTACAAAAACATTTCTTTTGAAACCGTTGATTACACCAAGTAGTCTTTCAATACACGAAGAAATTCAACCATTATTTGCTAGTAAATAATATTCATTCTTCTACTTTACTATAACTTCTTCCAACATTGCACTTTTTTTTAATTTTCTGGATAATCAAATACCGACGTTTTAGCAATGATAACCGAAGAAAATAAATTTGAATTTATGATGTACAGAAAATCCAAATTCATGCATGTATTAATCTAGAGAATATTTTAAGCCTAAATTAGTGCCTTGTGGTACAAATATTTACCATGAGTTGAATTTGACATCTGGAGCTATCCAATAATGACCGCCCTAATTACCTGAATGTACAATTTTAATTTTTAAGCAGAAACATTTTTCTTCTGCACCATTCCTAGATAATGATGTAAAAATCGAAACTAGTCGGAATAAATTGTAAAAAATTGTGCCTAATTTCAACAACCGTTCAATCAAGTTCAAAAACTGAAAGATAGAAATGGCCTTTGAGAATGTATTATTTCTCACTCTCAATAAATAAAAGTATTTACAAATGGCAAAATGGGCGGCCCGTTGGTGTAGTGGGTACAGGCGAGCGCTTGTGCCGGTTGCACCGCGGCCGTGTGGGTTCGATTCCCAGCCGGGACGAAAGACTTTTCTGTCGAGAAGTATTCGTTCGGGTCCGTGGTTGTTTGTATACGTCTTTCATTATTCATTTGATCATTTATTCATTTAATTTATAACTTAAACAAAATATAATATAGATGATGGCTAATGGTCATAGCACCAAAGCCAGGCATAACGACGAAAAAAAAAAATGGCAAAATGATCATTACATATTTAAACTGACCGCAAACTGTTATTTGATCTGGTAATAAATTTGAAGCTGCAAATCACTATTAAAAAATGTTAAAGCCTGCCAAATTAAAATTTGTCGCAGACTTTACTTACTGCCTTGAGTAAATATAAGTTCAAATATTTATATATAATATTATTATTTTAGCAGATAACTATAATTACGCACCCAATAAAAAAAAAATCAAAATCACCTCGACCGTATAACTTATCAAAAACGCAACAAACGAATGAATCGTTCCATTGTTGAAGCGAATCGAGTGTCCGGTCATTAACTGCAATCGAAAATGCTAAAGCCCGAAGAACAAACGCTCGATTCACTCTCCAACGTAAACACGTCGAAATTAAAAAAAAATATGTAAAACTCGATGGCTGATAATTGTGTGTGTGAAATAAAAATCCGAGCGACGAACTTCCGCGTTAGAAGAAGGCGGACTGCAGATTAGAAACGAGTTGCGGGTTGTTGCACATTTGAAATGTAAATATTGAAGAAATCTGATACAGACAGTTCAGTGATTGTGCAACGTCGATGGGAGCAGCCAGATAAGACAAAATGGAGCGGTTTTGTTGTTTCTCATCAGAAATTTTTGCCAACACGAAGACACCGGCCATTATGCCTACGTCGAGACATTCTGTTATGGAATGTTATTATGATTAATAATCAGGTGACTGGATGCTGTTTCATAACAATTTATCTTACACACCATCAATTTTATTATTATATTAATAATGAGTAATGGAATACAATACCTACACCGTGTATGACTTTTCTTTTAGGTTTCAAAAATTGTTGATCCCAGATGAATTTTGATATTTTGAAGGGAGGAATTTTTTTTACAATTTTTCTAACCGTCGATGCAATTTTATTTTCTTACGTTCAAGTTTCCTATTTTTAGCTGGGATTTGTCGATTTTTTTAAAGGAATGATAAAAATTGGTTCATTCTCGCTAAATTTTGAAATTTTGAAGCTTATTCCGGCAGAGATAATTTTTTTACAATTTTTTTAATCTCCGAATTTAATTTTTTTACGTTCAAGTTTTGAGTTTTTAAAGGAATGATAAAAATTGGTTAATTCTTGCTAAATTTTGAAATTTTGAAGCTAATTCCGGCAGAGATAAATTTTTTACAATTTTTTTAATCTGCGAATGTATTTTTTTTTTCTTACGTTCAAGTTTTGAGTGTGGTTATCCTGTTTTCAGCTGGGACATGTCAATTTTTTTAAAGGAATGATAAAAATTGGTTCATTCTTGCTAAATTTTGAAATTTTGAAGCTAATTCCGGCAGAGATAAATTTTTTACAATTTTTTTAATTTCCGAATGTAATTTTTTTTCTTACGTTCAAGTTTCGAGTGTGGTTATCCTGTTTTCAGCTGGGATAAGTAAATTTTTTTAAAGGAATGATAAAAATTGGTTCATTCTTGCTAAATTTTGAAATTTTGAAGCTTATTCTGGCAGAGATACATTTTTTACAATTTTTTTAATCTCCGAATGTAATTTTTTTTTTCTTACGTTCAAGTTTTGAGTGTGGTTATCCTGTTTACAGCTGGGATATGTCAATTTTTTTAAAGGAATGATAAAAATTGGTTCATTCTCGCTAAATTTTGAAATTTTGAAGCTTATTCCGGCAGAGCTAAATTTTTTACAATTTTTTTAATCTCCGAATGTAATTTTTTTTTCTTACGTTCAAGTTTTGAGTGTAGTTATCTTGTCCTCAGATAGAATATGTCAATTTTTTTAAAGGAATGATAAAAATTGGTTCATTCTCGCTAAATTTTGAAATTTTGAAGCTAATTCCTGCAGAGATAAATTTTTTACAATTTTTTTAATCTCCGAATGTAATTTTTTTTTCTTACGTTCAAGTTTTGAGTGTGGTTATCCTGTTTTCTGTTTTTTTAAAGGAATGATTAAAATTGGTTCATTCTCGCTAAATTTTGAAATTTTGAAGCTTATTCCGGCAGAGCTAAATTTTTTACAATTTTTTTAATCTCCGAATGTAATTTTTTTTTACGTTAAGTTTTGAGTGTGGTTAACCTGTTTTCAGCTGGGATATGTCAGTTTTTTTAAGGAATGATAAAAATTGGTTCATTCTCGTTAAATTTTGAAATTTTGAAGCTAATTCCGGCAGAGATAATTTTTGTACAATTTTTTTAATCTCCGAATGTAATTTTTTTTTTCTTACGTTCAAGTTTTGAGTGTGGTTATCCTGTTTACAGCTGGGATATGTCAATTTTTTTAAAGGAATGGTAAAAATTGGTTCATTCTTGCTAAATTTTGAAATTTTGAAGCTAATTCCGGCAGAGATAATTTTTTTACAATTTTTTTAATCTCCGAATGTATTTTTTTTGCTTAGGTTCAAGTTTTAAGTGTGGTTATCCTGTTTTCAGCTGGGATATCTCAATTTTTTTAAAGGAATGATAAAAATTGGTTCATTCTCGCTAAATTTTGAAGCTAATTCCGGCAGAGATAATTTTTTACAATTTTTTTAATCTCCGAATGTATTTTTTTTGCTTACGTTTAAGTTTTAAGTGTGGTTATCCTGTTTTCAGCTGGGATATTTCAATTTTTTTTAAGGAATGATAAAAATTGGTACATTCTCGCTAAATTTTGAAATTTTGAAGCTAATTCCGGCAGAGATAAATTTTATATTGTGTAAATATTATTATATATTAGCACCAATAAACTACATTACATTACATTACATTACATTACATTACATTACATTACATATACAATTTTTTTAATCTCCGAATGTAATTTTTTTTTCTTACGGTCAAGTTTTAAGTGTGGTTATCCTGTTTTCAGTTTTTTTAAAGGAATGATAAAAATTGGTTCATTCTCGCCAAATTTTGAAATTTTGAAGCTAATTCTGCTACAGATAAATTTTTTACAATTTTTTTTAATCTCCGAATGTAATTTTTTTTTCTTACGTTCAGGTTTTGAGTGTGGTTATCCTGTTTTCAGCTGGGATATGTCAATTTTTTTAAAGGAATGATAAAAATTGGTTCATTCTCGCTAAATTTTGAAGCTTATTCCGGCAGAGATAATTTTTTTACAATTTTTTTAACCTCCGAATGTATTTTTTTTTCTTACGTTCAAGTTTTGAGTGTGGTTATCCTATTTTCAGCTGGGATATGTCAATTTTTTTTAAGGAATGATAAAAATTGGTTCATTCTCGCTAAATTTTGAAGCTAATTCCGGCAGAGATAATTTTTTACAATTTTTCTAATCTCCGAATGTATTTTTTTTGCTTGCAGAGTTACGAACAGGTTGAATATTTATATATTCAGGCTATATTTCGTTTTTTGAATTTATTTTTTTTGCTTTCGTTCAAGTTTTAAGTGTGGTTATCCTGTTTTCAGCTAGGATATCTCAATTTTTTTTAAGGAATGATAAAAATTGGTACATTCTCGCTAAATTTTGAAATTTTGAAGCTAATTCCGGCAGAGATAAATTTTATACAATTTTTTTAATCTCCGAATGTAATTTTTTTTTCTTACGTTCAAGTTTTGAGTGTGGTTATCCTGTTTTCAGCTGGGATATCTCAATTTTTTTTAAAGGAATAATAAAAATTGGTTCATTCTCGCTAAATTTTGAAATTGTGAAGCTAATTCCGGCAGAGATAAATTTTTTACAATTTTTTTAATCTCCGAATTTAATTTTTTTACGTTCAAGTTTTGAGTGTGGTTATCCTGTTTTAAGTTTTTTTAAAGGAATGATAAACATTGGTTCATTCTCGCTAAATTTTGAAATTTTGAAGCTAATTCCGGCAGAGATAAATTTTTTACAATTTTTTTAATCTCCGAATGTATTTTTGTTTCTTACGTTCAAGTTTTGAGCGTGGTTATCCTGTTTTCAGCTGGGATATCTCAATTTTTTTTTAGGAATGATAAAAATTGGTTCATTCTCGCTAAAGTTTGAAATTTTGAAGCTAATTCCGGCAGAGATAAATTTTCTACAATTTTTTTAATCACCGAATGCAATTTTCTTTTTTTACGTTCAAGTTTTGAGTGATCCTGTTTTTGGCTGGGATATATCAATTTCTGCAAAGGAATCATAAAGATTGGTTCAGTCTGGATGCATTTTGAAATTTTGAAGCTAATCGGAATTAGCATAGAGGAATTTTTTATAATTTTTCTAATCGCTGAACGCAATTTTCTTTTCCTTCGTTCACCTTTTTGGCAAAAATATTTTATTTTCAGCTGTGATATGTGAATTTCTTTAACCATAAATTTAAAAAAAAGTATATTCTAAACGGATTTTGTAATTTTGAAGCTAATTACAGGAGAGAATTATTTTGCACAATTTTTCTAGTTGTTAAATGCAATTTTTGTCTTTGCGAGTCAAGTTTTAGGGGTTGTGGTTTTGCATACAGTATGGATACGTGAACCATTTTAATGTAAAATCAAAAATTCACTATATCTAGGCAGATTTTTCAATTTTGAAGCGAATTCCTCGAGTAATTAATTTTGCACAATTTTTCTAATTGTTGAATGGAATTATTGCATTTGCGAGTAAAGTTTTGAGCGTTGTGGTTTTGTTGTTAGTTGGGATACAACCATGGTTTGTAAACAAAATTCAAAAATGCACCTTTTTTTAATGGATTTTTCAATTTTGAAGCTAATTACGGCCTACTTAGACAAAGCATATAATTCAGAAGCGCGCTAGGTGCTTTCTCAACTCATATTTAGAGCTGAGCGCACAAATTACGCATAGAAGTGTGGCCTTTGCATTTATTTGAACCAACCAGAAAATCCTATGCCTTTTTAGAGGTCCTGATCTTTGCGATAAAAGAGCTCTAGCCTGATCAAATATGAACTGAGGTTAAGATTGACGCAATTCTTAGAAGTTACTTTTTGGCAACGTATCAAACCGCGTTTCTTCATCTCAATAGAACAACACTAAGTATACATTTTTTTTTTTTTTTTTGTTTCCTGGCGTCGGCTACTAGGCCATCTGCCACAACCATGGTATATTTTATTTATTATTATTGTTATATATATATCACTCCTATGTATCATCATTACTATTATTATTCTTCTTTTTTTTTTTTGTATTAATTACTACGCACCAATACACACAGTGATAGGAAATGGGATTTCGCCAGTAAGTATACATTTCGGATTAGGTTTTTCGAAATAGAGGGCAATAAACGCCCGGCGCGGCGGCCGCCGCTAATGCCCAATTTAATGAATGGGGATTTAGTTTACGACCCAATTTCTACTTTGGCGCGCCTTATAATTAGGTCAGAATGTGGAACATGGTCGTCCGTGTAATTAATTTGTGATAGGGGCGGCCGTATTTATGGGTGTTTTTCCTACGCGGACTTTGTCCGTTGCACCGGCGTGAATCACGTCGAGGCATCCGAAGAAGACGAAGAAGAGCATGGGAACACTTGTTCGACACGACCGCAACATGCTAAATGTTGGACAGTTAGCCTCGCGCGCACACACACACACACACACACCCGGGATTAAAATTTTAAATGGAATTTTTCGGATTTCATCGCAATTACTCACGCGGACAAGTCTTTCGGACGATTCACGGCGACAAATGGGGTCTTGTTTGTGGATTTAATTAATGCACTCTCGTACTCGTGAGGCCAGAATTGGTGAAGTGAAATGACCGAAACATTGTTATTTCTTAAAAAAAGGCGTTTCGTTATACTTTTACGGTAAACAAGGGGCAACATTACTAGCACCATTATTTTTTTTAATGTCTGGACAGAAATTCGCGTTACGAGACCTCCAAAGTAGACTTGGATAAACAACCACGATTGATATTTTAAAATAAATTCATTTCCTATTAAATTATCACTTCAATATTGCTTTAAGTTTCCGCGGCGGTATTTGTAGTCCTTTCTCTCCCATCCAGATCTGGTCCTATCTATGACTCTGGTGATCAGTTCAATTACTTCATTTTGGATTTTAGGGTTAACTTCAAGGTCAAGGACATGTGCATCTATTTTTAGATTTATTAAGTTTTTGTACGGAAGGGAGTTCGAAAGAATTTCTGGTTAAGGAGAGTGAATTGAGGAAATTGGCGTTTCAATTTAAAGTTTACTTCCAAATAAAAGGCCCTAAGCTAGAGTTTCTCTTGAGGCATCTTTTGGAGTAAAGCGTTGCTCAAGTTTACTAACATGATATTTAACATTTATGAGGCGTTTCAATTTAAAGTTTACTTCCAAATAAAAGACCCTAAGCTAGAGTTTCTCTTGAGGCATCTTTTGAAGTAAAGCGTTGCTCAAGTTTACTAACATGATATTTAAAATTTATGAGGCGTTTCAATTTAAAGTTTACTTCCAAATAAAAGACCCTAAGCTAGAATTTCTCTTGAGGCATCTTTTGGAGTAAAGCGTTACTCGAGTTTACTAACATGATATTTAAAATTTATGAGGCTCTTCCAAACGCTAACGTTCTTTGATGCATCTTTTGAAGTAAAGCGTTATTCGTGTAAACTCCAATTTCCTGACTGGAATTGAGGTCACGAGCTTTGGGTTTCTAGCTTATTGCGAAAGTCTGGCCTTCCTATACCTTTAGTCCCAACATCTTTCTACTATCTTCTACAACAAATGCATATCATCCACCACTTTCATTCAGGTAACGAGCCCGATCTTCAATTCGCGTCACGTTTTTATGGCCTTTTCGCCGCGGTACTCCGGGATTTCACATGTCGCGAAGACATAAATCTCGATAGGCGCGAAAATAAATTCATCGCATAACTCCGTATGACGATCGTTCAGCGCTCGTTTTCTTTTTCTAAACGATAGTAATTAAGACTTGCGCGTTGATTTATTGCGCCTTTACAATTAAGACGCCATAACTCATCCGTTTGTTGTGTTGGCTACTTGCGTTTCGGTTATAAATTAGGCGCATATTTGCATTAGCGCTGCGCTGAATCAATTTTTGCCGAATCCCCATTTGCATTTTATATTTATATTGTTTTTATGTTAATTGGAATGCTTTTCGGTAGACGACGAGGACGAGGCGAGTAGCGTCCGTTTATTTTGGTTTTGTTGTTAAATATTGGGTTTAATGACATCGGGTTTAACGTCTCTGTGAACGGTTAATGGATGGTTTATATACAATTTTGGGACTGACGCTGCGGTCCTTAAATGTACACACAGAATTTAAATATGTGATTCATTTTAAATCTTACTATGTTTTTTTCTAAAATCGCCAATTATGTAAGAGAAATTTCCGTTAAAATCGTAAGTTCTAAAAATAATATGCAAATTAAGTTGCATAGACGCATTATATATTGTTATATTGTATTGGTTATATTGTAGATAAATTATAAAAAAAGAAAAAAAAAATATAAAATCATTACAACATAAAATTTCGTAGTCTCATTTAATTGGCGAATTACTTTATCAGCCTAGTCGCTAAAAAATAATTTTACCTAATCAGTAAAAATGACACCAGAAGTGAAGTAAATTATTACATCGTATGTCAACTCGCAAATTATAATATAGCGACGTATCAGTTTTTAAATTATAATTTTGGGGTTGAAATCCATCTTCTTAACAGGTTTAAATTGCTTCAGAAAAAATAAATACGGTACTTCCTGTTGCGTAAAATCAATTCTGCTGAAGATGGTTTAACCACCGAAATTAGTCCGGAAAATAAAATTTTACATAAAGTCTGTCCGCGCTATGAAGGCATCTGAGGTGATTAACTTGGACCGCCCTCATTTGCGCGTTGAGCGGGTGATTTATGCGCCTCGAATGCTTCAATAAGCAAACATGAACATATTTATTTACAAAATTATCTGAATATTAAGAATTTATAATTAGAAGCGATTGTGCACCAATCGATAACAAGTAAAGTGTAAATGAACAAAATATCCAATCACTTCTGACCCTTCGTTAATCACCCCAGGTGCCTTCATAGCACGGCCAGAGTATACCAAGCACCATACTTATTTTTTCTGAATCGGTTTTTAAATTATTTATTGATTACTAAAACGTATTCTCAATCTAATGACTTCATTCATTAATCTATCTGGTCACATTAATTTAGGAATATTAATTGAGTCCGTAATTATCATCCGTTAACATCGCGTATTACGCAAGCTCTAGTAAAATTCCAAAATGCGTCTTGGAAATTGTAATTAGTGCATTTTACGCTTACGTTACAACCGCACATAACGATAATGGAAATGATACGATGATTTCGAAGAAATCTTCCTTCTTTATCGAAATTATTTTTAGGTTTTTCTCCCGCATCTGCCTACGCACGTTCGTTTTCCCGATATCTACCTTTACCACCTGCTTAATTCAATGGGGAATGCCATCTCAATGTCAAAACAAATGAAATTGCTCCGTCTACGTCATATTTACCCAGTTGCACTTTTTCGACCTTGAATATGGTGATAGTTGGTATGGTATTTTTTTTTAAATTTAAATCAGAAATTTCTGTTTGAAAAAGAAAAGACTAAAAAAATCACTTCAGCTAATGTGTTTAAGAAAAAATTGAAGAGTTTTTTGTTGGAAAAATTATTTTATAATTTATGTGTTGTTATTATGTAATAAGTAATATTTTTCTTTTTTGTTATGTATATATTTTTGACGCATACAATACTGTAAAAGTATATTTCGTACACTGTACAGTCTATGGAGTAGAGATTATTATTATTATTATTATTATTATTATAACTTCAATCTGATCTGTCGAAAACTTTAGGCATGATCTTAAAAATTAAAATGATATAAATTATTTGATTCTTAATATACAAATGTACAGTTATAAGGTTTACCAAACGGATTTACTTCCCTCACTTGGGAGGAAAGTAAATCCATTTCTCCACTAATGGATTTGCTTTCCCACACAGGTGTTGCAAACGTCTACTTTCCCCTCTAAATTGAGTGATGAGAATGTCATTTTCAAAGGTGACGTTAGAAAATAGTTTACCGGGGTGGAAAGTGTTCAATTACTGTCAAGAGATTTCCTTACTTGTGAGGAAAATAAATCTATTTCTTCACTAATGGATTTACTTTCCCTAACAGGTGTTGCAAACGTCAACTTTCCCCTCCAAATTGAGTGATGAAAATGTCATTTGCAAAGGTGACATTAGTATAGTATATTACATACCGGGGTGGAAAGTGTTTTATTACTGACAAGAGATTTCATCAACTGTGAAAAAAGTGTATCCATTTCTCCACTAATTTACTTCACTTACAAGTGATGGAAACGTCTACTTCCGTCTCTAAATTGAGTGATGGGAATGTCATTTTCAAAGGTGACGTTAGAAAATAGTTTACCGGGGTGGAAAGTGTTCAATTACTGTCAAGAGATTTCCTCACTTGTGAGAAAAATAAATCTATTTCTTCACTAATGGATTTACTTTCCCTAACAGGTGTTGCAAACGTCAACTTTCCCCTCCAAATTGAGTGATGAAAATGTGATTTGCAAAGGTGACATTAGTATAGTATATTACATACCGGGGTGGAAACTGTTTTATTACTGTCAAGAGATTTCATCAACTGTGAAAAAAGTGTATGCATTTCTCCACTAATTTACTTCACTTACAAGTGATGGAAACGTCTACTTCCGTCTCTAAATTGAGTGAATGTGACGTTGAAAAATGGTATATTACATACCGGGGTGGAAAGTGTCTCATTGTTATCAAAAGATTTCCTCACTTGTAAGGAAAGTAAATCCATGTCTTCACTATTGCATTTACTTCATTTACAAGTGATGTAAACATCTAGTTTCTTCTTTAAATTGAGTGAAGAAAAAATCATACCAGGGTGGAAAGTGTTTCATTATTGTCAAAAGAGTTCCTTAGTTGTGAGGAAAGTAAATCCATTTCTTTACTGATGGATTTATTTCACTCACAAGGGATGTTTTTTTTGGAGGGTTTATAAATAAATTTAATTATAAAATTCTAAAACTTCGTAAATAATTTAAGAAAGTACCTGCGAATGCAGAAAAAATAGTGAAAAAAATCTATTCAACAAAGGGGTGGTTTATGAAGGGGTTGAAAAATACATTTATTTGTAAAATTCTGAAATTTTGTACATGTATCAATAAAATACCTGCGAGTGCAGCAAAAATTAGTAAGAAAATCTAAACACCCAGGGGATGGTTTTTTTTAGGGTTGAAAAATGAATTTAATTATAAAATTCTAAAACTTCGTAAATAATTTAAGAAAGTACCTGCGAATGCAGAAAAAATAGTGAAAAAAATCTATCCAACAAAGGGGTGGTTTATCAAGGGGTTGAAAAATAAATTAAATTGTAAAATTCTGAAACTTTGTACATGTATCAACAAAATACCTGCGAATGCAGCAAAAATTGCAAAAAAAATCTAAACACCCAGGGGATATTTTTTTTGGAGGGTTGAAAAATGAATTTAATTATAAAATTCTGAAACTTCGTAGATATTATAAGCAACTATTTGTGAATGCAGAAAAAATAGTGAAAACAATCTATCCAACAAAGGGGTGGTCTATCAAAGGGTTGGAAAATAAATTAAATTGTAAAATTCTGAAATTTTGTACATGTATCAACAAAATACCTGCGAATGCAGAAAAAATCGTGAAAAAAATCTAAACACCCAGGGGATGTTTTTTCTGGAGGGTTGATAAATGAATTTAATTATAAAATTCTAAAACTTCGTAAATAATTTAAGAAAGTACCTGCGAATGCAGAAAAAATAGTGAAAAAAATCTATTCAACAAAGGGGTGGTTTATGAAGGGGTTCAAAAATACATTTATTTGTAAAATTCTGAAATTTTGTACATGTATCAATAAAATACCTGCGAGTGCAGCAAAAATTAGTAAGAAAATCTAAACACCCAGGGGATGGTTTTTTTTAGGGTTGAAAAATGAATTTAATTATAAAATTCTAAAACTTCGTAAATAATTTAAGAAAGTACCTGCGAATGCAGAAAAAATAGTGAAAAAAATCTATCCAACAAAGGGGTGGTTTATCAAGGGGTTGAAAAATAAATTAAATTGTAAAATTCTGAAACTTTGTACATGTATCAACAAAATACCTGCGAATGCAGCAAAAATTGCAAAAAAAATCTAAACACCCAGGGGATATTTTTTTTGGAGGGTTGAAAAATGAATTTAATTATAAAATTCTGAAACTTCGTAGATATTATAAGCAACTATTTGTGAATGCAGAAAAAATAGTGAAAACAATCTATCCAACAAAGGGGTGGTCTATCAAAGGGTTGGAAAATAAATTAAATTGTAAAATTCTGAAATTTTGTACATGTATCAACAAAATACCTGCGAATGCAGAAAAAATCGTGAAAAAAATCTAAACACCCAGGGGATGTTTTTTCTGGAGGGTTGATAAATGAATTTAATTATAAAATTCTAAAACTTCGTAAATAATTTAAGAAAGTACCTGCGAATGCAGAAAAAATAGTTAAAAAAATCTATCCAACAAAGGGGTGGTTTATCACGGGGTTGAAAAATAAGTTAAATTGTAAAATTCTGAAATTTTGTACATGTATCAACAAAATACCTGCGAATGCAGCAAAAATTGTAAAAAAAATCTAAACACCCAGGGAATGTTTTTTTAGGAGGGTTGATAAATTAATTTAATTATAAAATTCTGAAACTTCGTAGACATTATAAGCAACTACATGTGAACGCAGAAAAAATAGTAAAAAAAATCTATGGAACGAAGGGGTGGTTTATCAAGGGGTTGAAAAATAAATTAAATTGTAAAATGCTGTAATTTTCTACATGTTTTAACAAAATACCTGCGAATGCAGCAAAAATCGTAAAAAAAATCTAAACATCCAGGGGATGGTTTTTTGGGCGTTAATTATAAAATTATGCTGAAACTTCGTGTACTTATAACCACTATTTGTAGTTGCGTTTATATTATTTTGCAAAAACGTAATTTTGTCAATGAACGTATTATTATCATTATAAGATGAAGGCCGAAACAAAATGGCAGAAAGACCGCTTTTTAAATTTATGCATGTATATAATTTTGTATGTAAAAATAACGACAAATAAATATCATGTAGTAATGTCATAATTAACATTGATTAAAGATCGTTTTTCTATACATATACAAAGATTCAATTACTTCTTAGTTACAAACATGCAAAACCATTTTACTCCATTGATTTTCCCTTCGGGTTAATTGAATTATTCACAAATCTGGTTAGTTCACGTTGCCCGTTTCAATGTCATCTTTCAACTTTCGCTTCCGCCCGTTAATAATTAATAATTAGCTTGATCGTCATTAATACAAGTGAACGCATTCTTTGCTCGATTTTTAGCTGTAATTAATGCAATTAGTTGAAAGTTTATGATAGATAACTTCTAGATTTACCTTGGAATTCTAAATACCTAAATAAAGCTAGAGCATGATATAAATCTTCTATTTCTACAAAATTTATAAACGATGTATATATTTTCCAAGTACGTCAGGATTAATTAAAACTTCATATTCGCGATATTTCTCACAAAAAAATGTTTTGAATTACAAGATGATCTATTTTGGTATCTGAACCCAGAATGTAAAAAAGCTTTCACGGGGAATGTATTTTGATCAAGGGAGAAGACCATTTTTAGGATTACTCAAAACTTCAACTCGATATTTTTCACAGAAATATGTATTGAATCGCTACATGATCCATTGTGATCTCTGAACCCACAATGAAAAAAAAATCTTCCACGGGGAATGTATTTTGGTCAAGTGGGAAGGCAATTTTCAATTGTAAAACGTAACCTAGAAATTACACAAACGGGAAATTAAATGAAATTCTGGTAATAGAATTCTTTACTACAAAAATCATGTTGCTTCCTGTAAACCAAATAAATATACAAATGTAAAAAATAATAAATACGCACTTAAATCACGATGCCAACGAGCCTAATGGCTTTTAATAAAATACAATTTGATAGACGGAATATTTGCAAAATTGACTAGAAAAAAAAATCACTCTTTACAATTGTTTATGTATTTATCCATTTTTTAACTGGTTATATAGTTGTCGATCTTTTTAAAATTAAGCTTCTTGTAGTTTTGGATAATATTCGCCGCACTTGCGTTATTGGAATTGTTTATGTAGTTATCCATTTTTTAACTGGTCAGCTAAACTCTTTACAATGTTTTCCAAAATTCCCTCATCAGCAATTTCAATTCCTTCTGTCGAACACCTTCTCAACCTGAGATATCTTTCGGTGAGATTACTTGTAGAGATTATTCGTACACCTTGTAAAAGATTATCAAATTGCGCTTGAAGAACAATGGGACCACTCGGGGGATAAAATCTGTGGCGGGTTTCGGGTTTCAGAGCGGCGACAAGCTTTACTTGCGGAAGTGCCGAATGTACTACGAGGTCTAGATCAAAGAGGGGCAACAATGGTATTGTTGGGGTCCTCTATTCATGGTTTTGAAGAGAAGGGATTCACACGGAGATGACCACAATGGGAATAAAATGGGCAACTAGCGCCGGCGTTTATGTTATTTGATACTTTTCCAATTCCAGATAATTTCTAGAAGAACTGAGACGTAAAGTCCTGAATTAAATTAAAGTTAAAGTGTGCAACGAGAAATCAATAAAACGTCATCAACCAGTTGCAATAAATAATGACCATAAATCCTTAAGTTTCAGTGGTTAAAAGCAAATTTTTCAATCCATTTTAATTATGGATTACCACGTAGTAACGGTCGCAACCATCCTCATTACTTTTGAATTAATTGCAGATATTTTACGAGTACGCATCATTCTGGTAAATTAAACACTAGTTACAATAAACTAATTTATTAACAGATAGATACATTTTGTCACTAACTGACCATTGTTAATAGCTATTTCAGTTATCCATTGATAATGATAATAACAGATAATAATATATTAAGCTATTCAATAGAGTACGCCTTTTATAAAATCAAAAATTTCAATTATATTTTTGAAAGTATTATTAATAAAAATAATAATCTTTTTTTACTGTCCAATAAATTATCTACAAAAGGACATAATTAAATATACATAATACATAAATATAGACAAAAAAATGGATTTAGAAATTTTAAAGGCAATTTTGCATGTGAATTTTTTTAAACACGAGATGCAAATTTTTTTTGTTTAAATTTTGCTTTGGCGTACTGTCATTCCATTTTTAGAAAACGTACGTCGATTGTTTTTCAGCATTTCAAAAATGTATTATTTCTGGATGGATTTATAAATTTTAAAGACAATTCCGCGAGTGATAATGATTTTGGAATTTTTCTAAACACGAGATGCAAATTTTTCTTGCTGAAATTTTGCTTTAGAGTACTGTCATTTCATTTTTAGAAAACGTACGTCGATTGTTTTCCAGCATTTCAAAAATGTATTATTTCTGGATGGATTCAGAAATTTTCAAGACAATTCCGCGAGTGATAATGATTTTGGAATTTTTCTAAACACGAGATGCAAATTTTTCTGACTAAAATTTTGCTTTAGAGTACCGTCATTGCATTTTTAGAAAAAGTACGTCGATTGTTTTCCAGCATTTTAGAAATGTATTATTCCTGGTTGGATTCAGAAATTTTCAAGACAATTCCGCGAGTGATAATGATTTTGGAATTTTTCTAAACACGAGATACAAATTTTTCTTAGTGAAATTTTGTTTTAGAGTACTGTCATTCCATTTTTAGAAAACGTACGTCGATTGTTTTCCAGCATTTCAAAAATGTATTATTCCTGGTTGGATTCAGAAATTTTCAAGACAATTCCGCGAGTGATAATGATTTTGGAATTTTTCTAAACACGAGATGAAAATTTTTCTTACTGAAATTTTACTTCAGAGTACTGTCATTCCATTTTTAGAAAACGTACGTCGATTGTTTTCCAGCATTTCAAAAATGTATTATTCCTGGTTGGATTTAGAAATTTTCAAGACAATTCCGCGAGTGATAATGATTTTGGAATTTTTCTAAACACGAGATGCAAATTTTTCTTACTGAAATTTTACTTCAGAGTACTGTCATTCCATTTTTAGAAAACGTACGTCGATTGTTTTCCAGCATTTCAAAAATGTATTATTCCTGGTTGGATTTAGAAATTTTCAAGACAATTCCGCGAGTGATAATGATTTTGGAATTTTTCTAAACACGAGATGCAAATTTTCCTTAATGAAATTTTGCTTTAGAGAACTATCATTCCATTTTTAGAAAACGTACGTTGATTGTTTTCCAGCATTTTAAAAATGTATTACTTCTGAATGGATCTAGAAATTTTAAACACAATTCCGCGAGTGATAATGATTTTGGAATTTTTCTAAACACGAGATGCAAATTTTCCTTAATGAAATTTTGCTTTAGAGTACTATCATTCAATTTTTAGAAAACGTACGTCGTTTGTTTTCCAGCATTTCAAAAGTAGATTATTTCTGGATGGATTTAGAAATTTTCAAGACAATTCCGCGAGTGATAATGATTTTGGAATTTTTCTAAACACGAGATGAAAATTTTTCTTAATGAAATTCTGCTTTAGAGTACCGTCATTCAATTTTTAGAAAACGTACGTCGATTGTTTTTCAGCATTTCAAAAATGTATTATTCCTGGTTGGATTCATAAATTTTTAAGACAATTCCACGAGTGATAATGATTGTGGAATTTTTCTAAACACGAGATGCAAATTTTTCTTAATGAAATTTTGCTTTAGAGTACTGTCATTCCATTTTTAGAAAACGTAATTCGATTGTTTCCCAGAATTTGAAAAATATATTATTCCTGGGTGGATTTAGAAATTTTCAAGACAATTCCGCGAGTGATAATGATTTTGGAATTTTTCTAAATACGAGATGAAAATTTTTCTTAATGAAATTTTGCTTTAGAGTGCTGTCATTCCATTTTTAGAAAACCTACGTCGATTGTTTCCCAGAATTTCAAAAATGTATTATTTCTGGATGGATTCAGAAATTTTCAAGACAATTCCGCGAGTGATAATGATTTTGGAATTTTTCTAAACACGAGATGCAAATTTTTCTTAATGAAATTTTGCTTTAGAGAATTATCATTCCATTTTTAGAAAACGTACGTGGATTGTTTTCCAGCATTTCAAAAATGTATTATTCCTGGTTGGATTCAGAAATTTTCAAGACAATTCCACGAGTGATAATGATTTTGGAATTTTTCTAAACACGAGATACAAATTTTTCTTAGTGAAATTTTGTTTTAGAGTACTGTCATTCCATTTTTAGAAAACGAACGTCGATTGTTTTCCAGCATTTCAAAAATGTATTATTCCTGGTTGGATTCAGAAATTTTCAAGACAATTCCGTGAGTAATAATGATTTTGGAATTTTTCTAAACACGAGATGCACATTTTTCTTAATGAAATTTTGCTTTAGAGTACTGTCATTGCATTTTGAGAAAACGTACGTCGATTGTTTTTCAGCATTTCAAAAATGTATTATTTCTGGATGGATTTAGAAATTTTAAAGGTAATTCAGCGAGCGATAATGATTTTGGAATTTTTCTAAACACGAGATGCAAATATTTCTTAATGAAATTTTGCTTTAGAGACCCATCATTCCATTTTTAGAAAACGTACGTCGATTGTTTTCCAGCATTTCAAAAATGTATTATTCCTGGTTGGATTCAGAAATTTTCAAGACAATTCCGCGAGTGATAATGATTTTGGAATTTTTCTAAACACGAGATGCAAATTTTTTTTTATTGAAATTTTGCTTCAGATTGCTGTCATTCCATTTTTAGAAAACGTACGTCGATTGTTTCCCAGAATTTCAAAAATGTATTATTTGTGGATGGATTCAGAAATTTTCAAGACAATTCCGCGAGTGATAATGATTTTGAAATTTTTCTAAACACGAGATGCACATTTTTCTTCATGAAATTTTGCTTTAGAGAACTATCTTTTCATTTAAAAAAAACGTACGTCGATTGTTTTCCAGCATTTCAAAAATGTATTATTCCTGGTTGGATTCAGAAATTTTCAAGATAATTCCGCTAGTGATAATGATTTTGGAATTTTTTTAAACACGAGATACAAATTTTCTTTAGAGTACTGTCATTCCATTTTTAGAAAACGTACGTTGATTTTTTTCCAGGATATCAAAAATACATTATTTCTGGATGAATTTAGAAATTTTCAAGACAATTCCGCGCGTGATGATGATTTTGGAATTTTTCTAAACACGAAATGCAATTTTTTCCTAATGAAATTTTTCTTAAGAGCACTTTCACTATATTTTCAGAAAAAAATTCTGGAAGACTCATCAAATTTTACAAATAGTTTTAACGAAGAAATGCCCTTCGATGTTCAGCTTTTACATAATAATTTCATCTTTAAGCCGATGCCAACATGTTTCCGCTAGAGATATTAGGGATTGTTTGAAAGTTGGAAAGTTTGAAAGTTAGAAATATCCCTGTATAAATGTATTGAATACAATTTTTGTGTTCAGTTTCAACTAATCTACATTTGATTTGTTTTTATTGGCCAAACAAAAAGGTCGACTTGCAGCTTAATGTAGTGTTTCAAATTCATTACACTCTTGATTTAAATAATTCATGCCAGACCAGACCGACCTCATTATAGAATCTGAATCTCAAAGAAGTGTGGATAAACCACGCGAAAAGCTTTGCATAATTCATGGGAAAATGCTGACCTGACCGTGCGTCAGACCGGAAAATGTGATTTACTTTTTTTTCGGACGTAGGTGTTTCGGCTCACGTATGCCCAAAATTAGCATTAGATTTTTCAATGGACGGAAATAATTATAAGACGTAACGACGGATCTAAAGCTCCGATAAGTCATTGAACAATTTTAGTTCCGTCAAATGCAAAAATTTTGGTATTGAACGCTTACTGAAAAATATTGTAGTAAATTATAGTCACAAATATTTTTTTTTCTTATTGAGCGCTTAGTGAAAAATCTGGTAATAAACTATAGTCACAAACATTTTTTTCTTATTAAACGCTTAGTGAAAAATATTGTAATAAACTATAGTCACAAACATTTTTTTCTTATTGAACGCTTAGTGAAATATATTGTAGTAAACTATAGTTAGTGTTTTGATAAATTATATTGTCATACACCGGAATTATTATTTTGCACGTAGGTGTTTCAGCTCGTCGTGCATAAAAAATATAAAAATATAAAAAAAATTGCATACCCCGAATTTTCGATTTGGGGTCCACGGACTGGAATGGTGGTTAATTATTATTTTCCACCTGAAAGAGAATTATGTGTAGAGTTCGCGTGTGGGCCGCGGTTCTTGAACCAGGGCTCTTGTTTTGAAGGCATTGTTGCCTCCAAGGTTGAGGATTATAACCTAAATGCATTTGCCCGAGAATCGTAAAATTCACATAAAAACGCATTTGACCAACAATGTGAGGTTCTCGCGTCGGCAATAAAGCCGCGCGTAAATTATCGCCGAGTGTTAATTAATCAATTTCGGGGTTTTGGTCTTCGTTTTTTCTTGGATTTCGGGATTGATCCGCCGGTCGGCAGTTTTACGGTCGCGCGGGATTAATGCACCGCGTCGAATTTTGCACTCACATTTAAGGGTCTTTTTTTATTGTTGACTTCACAATGGGAAATAATAAATTAAAGTATTAAATACGATTGGGTCGTAAATTACTTTAAATTCGAAGATTTACACTTTATGAATGTGAAAATATAAAATCTATATAATCACGCTTGAATATATTTTGTTTTTATTTTAAGGAGCACAATCGTAACAATCGTGAAAGATTCAAAATCCACTCAAAATGATGTGCTTCAAATTCATAAATCCAAAATTCCGAGATTGAACTTTTTTTTTTACTCGGCCAAAATAATGGCCAAACAAATGCCACAAATTCAAACCTTTCAAAATTTACTCACAATAGACTCTGCTTTACGATTATGTAAAAATATTCAAACATCCCCAATATGGATTTTAAAATAATCACAAATGAATAAATAATGTACCATTTATGAGGTTGCGCATTTTCAAAATTGGTAAAAAAATTGAAAAACAATCACGACAAACATAAAGCTTTCAAAATTTACTCCAAATAGATTCTGCTCTAAGAATATATAAAAATATACAAACATCTCTTATCTAGATTTTAAAATAATCACAAGTGAATAAACCATTTATGAGATTGCGCATTTTCGAAATTGGCAAAAAAATTGAAAAAAAAATGCGACAAACATTAAACTTTTAAAATTTACTCAAAATAGATTCTGCTCTAAGAATATGTAAAAATCTACACAGATCCCTTATCCAGATTTTAAAATAATCACAAATGAATAAACTGCGTACCATTTATGCGGTTGGGCATTTTCGAAATTGGTAAAAAAATCGAAAAACAGTGGCGAAAAACATGAAACTTTTAAAATTTACTCGAAATAGATTCTGCTCTAAGAATATGTAAAAATATACAAACATCTCTTATCTAGATTTTAAAATAATCACAAGTGAATAAAACCATTTATGAGATTGCGCATTTTCAAAATGAAAGGAATAAAAAATGAAAAACATTCCAAATGTTTGATTGTATTTTAATCCTGAGCTTTTAAATTCCACAAACCAATGCATAAATTCTGAAATAATCACACTTTAACACATTTTTTTCAAATTTTGAGTTTGTGCATTTTCCATAATGACCAAAAAATGCGATGATTCTATAAATAATGAACATTTCGGATATATTTTTCATAGTCAAATAATGTTAAAAAATTCACACGATTCGGTAATTTTTTGACGTGTTAAAAAATGACAAACTTCGCGTCGTATATCGATGTGTCAATATCACATTTCTGATGGTTGTAGAAAAATATTATTTTCAATTAATTTAGAAAATTAAAAAATGTCTGAATTCCAAATTACTGTAAACGCTTTCAACATTAAATATTTATTTTCAGTAACATTGCGTTGGTTGATCACATTTCATCATCGCAACAGTTTCACCATCACCACCTGAAGGAACTGCTCTCGATGACGATACGTTCGCACTTGCGAAAAAAAAAACCACACCAGAACGTGATTATTTTCGCTACAGACTGTTATTACAAGTACATCGCATTTGTGTCGCTCATCTAATAATATTTACACTTTGTGATGTGCGCCGAGACGGATTCTCCATTGACGCAAGACACTGCTGTTGGGTTTGTGCTTCTTTCTATGGAGTCGCCGTCACGTTTCTTTTGGGTTTCTAGTAATAGATCGGCGCCCGCACAAGTCATGATTCAGTGCGTTTCCGAAAAATCTTCGGCTCAAGATCAGACACGGGACTTTTCCCGTAGGTGGCGAAGTTACGGCGTCGGTGACGTCAAGAAGGACGAAACGTGTTGCGTAACGTGACGCCACCGACGACGTGACGACGCCCGCCCACGCACGTAACACGCGAATGCAGTGCAGATGGCACTACGTCACGTATGCGCCCGTCTTGTTGACGAGGCGCGAAATCGAGGTTCTCCTGCCATCTATCGGATGGTTATGTAGTAGTACATTCACGATTATTTTAGGCACGCAGTAGGCCATGATATTTTTTCATAAGGTTGCCATCAGATCGTAGGCAGTTTTGCTGTTAATTCAAAATGCTAAAAATCATTTCTGCCGAGAAGAAAGTTTGCATTCAAAAATGCTTTGCAGAATTTAAAAAAGATAGGACTTTACTAACAAAGACATTTACTAAAGGCATAACAGAATATTTGAAGTAATTTTTCTTTAAATGCTAATGTATTAGAAAAATTGACATTTTTTTTTTATACATATTGGTCATATTGCCAAAAATCTTCAAATTTTGTTAAAAATAGCAACTTTGACTACAAAAACAAAAATTGACAATTGGTCATATTGCCTCTACAATTTTTATGAGAGAATAGCAACTTTAATTTTTAAATAAAAATTGACAATTGGTCAAATTGCTAAAAAATCTACAATTTTGATGAGAGAATAGCAACTTTGATTAGAAAACCAAAAATTGACGATTAGTCATATCGCCAAAATATCTACAATTTTTATGAGAGAATAGCAACTTTGATTAGAAAAACGAAAATTGACGATTGGTCATATCGCCAAAAAATCTATAATTTTTATGAGAAAATAGCAACTTTGATTACAAAAGCAAAAATTGACGATTGGTCATATCGCCAAAAAATCTACAATTTTGATGAGAGAATAGCAACTTTGATTAGAAAACCAAAAATTGACGATTGGTCATATCGCCAAAAAATCTACAATTTTTATGAGAGAATAGCAACTTTGATTAGAAAAACAAAAATTGACAATTGGTCATATCGCCAAAAAATCTACAATTTTTATGAGAGAATATCAACTTTGATTACAAAAATAAAAATTGGCAATCGGTCATATTGCCAAAAATCTACAATTAATTATGAGAGAATATCAACTTTGATTACAAAAATTGTCAATTGGTCAAATTGCTAAAAATCTACAATTTTTATGAGAGAATAGCAACTTTGATTACGAAAAAAAAAATTGACAATTGATCATATTGCCAAAAATCTACAATTTTCATGAGAGAATAGCAACTTTGATTGCAAAAACAAAAATTGACAATTGGTCATATTGCCAAAAATCTACAATTAATTAAGAGATAATAGCAACTTTGATTACAAAAATTGTCAATTGATCAAATTGCTAAAAATCTACAATTTTTATGAGAGAATAGCAACTTTGATCACAAAAACAAAAATTTACAATTGGTCACATTGCCAAAAATCTACAATTTTAATGAGAGAATGACAACCTTGATTACAAAAAATGATTTGAACAAATTGCAGAATATTTAAACAGTAAAATCAAATGCGGTCTGTCCTTTTTTTATTTATATCAATCAATGACGTCAATTATTCATTAAATTCATGAGTTCATTGACGGACGTATTATAAGACGGGCGACGTGCCGATTCGCACTGGCGAAAGATTATGAATAATTAATCAAGTCTGACGACCCACATTGTTAAAATTAGGACTAGAATTTTGGATTTATAATGAGTTCACTTTCTCTTAGTCTGGCGCAAAGGAAAAAAACATATTTTGGCCTTACCTTAGAACGAGTCCCAAACGTTGGAATGTCTTATCTGAAACAATAAAGAAATAATTTAACAAGTAGCACAGACAGGCTGACAGATATTTTTTTTCCAAAAATGGTCGGAATCATCTCAAAATTGATGTTTCCGTTGTAATTTTGAATTCGAAAAAAACATTATTCGTAGGCGAATGCGATTAATTTCCCATTGAAACACATTATATTTTTGCACTACTTAAAAAAGTGAATGAAAAGGGGCATTAATAATCATCGTGGGCCTTAAAATTAGCGATTTTTAATTTTTAACGAAAACGTGAAAAATTATAGAAAACTTCCGCTCAAAAATTGGTTTTTGAAATGATATCCTGAAGAAACCACTGGTTCGATTCCGGGTTTCTATACGGCACTGGAAAGAACCCTTCAATATTCTTCAGAAAGTCAATTTGAAGCCTGTGATGCGTCAGCAAACAAGACTCAAAAATGGAAAAAATCGAAAAAATTATTATTTTTAATAATCATCGTAGACTTTTATGTAATACCTTTTTCTTCATCAGAAAAATGAGCTCAATCGATTGGCGTTCAAAAATTTCATCCAGAAAAAAATGCAAAAAAGTTGGCTAGTCACCATGAACTTTGTGGAAAATTTTGAAAAAAGTCGATTTTTTCAGACTTTGGAAGGCCGTAGCGGCTAAACGAATAATCCAAATCGAACGCGGATTTCAAATCTGCGTTCTTTGGGTCCTAATTAGTCCTAATTAAAATTAGCGATTATTAATTTTTGTCGAAAATGTGGAATTCGATAGAAGGGTCCCCCCTTTTTACTTTTGCTCAAAAATTGGCTTTGAACCGTTTTCCTGGAGAAACCACTGGTTCGATTCTGGGTTTCTATCCATCACTGGAAAGATCGTTTCAAGACGCTTCAGAAAATGTACTTGCGCAACAACAAATGTCTATTTAAAGCCCGTGATGCGTCAGCAAAGAAAACTCAAAAATGGGAAAAATCGAAAATATCAACTTTTTTAAATAATCATCGTAGACCTTTATGTAATACCTTTTTCTTCATCAGAAGAACGAAATCGATCGATTGGCGTTAAAAATTTTCATCTAGAAACAAATGCAAAAGAGTTGGCAAGTCACCGTGGAAAATTTTGAAAAAAGTCGATTTTTTCAGATTTTCAACGGTCATAGCGGCTAAACGAAGAATCAAAATCGAACGCGGATTTCAAATCTGTGCTCCTGAGGTGCTAATTAGTCGGATTCAATTAAAATGGGCAATTTTTAATTTTTGACGAAAACGTGAAAAACTATAGAAGGGTCCCCCCTTCTTACTTTTGCTTAAAAATTGGCTTTAAAATAATTTCCTGAAGAAACCACTGGTTCGATTCGGGGTTTCTATACATGACTGGAAAGATTCCATCAAGACGCTTCAGAAAATGTACCGTCGCAAAAATAAATGTCACTTTGAAGTCCGTGACGCGTCAGCAAAGAAAACTCGAAAATGGAAAAAATCGAAAAAATTATTTTTTTTTATAATCATCGTAGTCCTTTATGTAATACCTTTTTCATCAGAAGAACGAGCTAAATCGATTGACGTTAAAAAAATTCATGTAGGATAAAATGCAAAAAAGTTGGCAAGTCACCGTGGAAAATTTTGAAAGAAGTAGATTTTTTTCAGATTTTGAACGGCCGTAGCGGCTAAACGAAGAAAGCAAATCGAATCTGTGCTTCTTGGGTACAAGTTAGTCGGATTCAATTAAAATGGGCAATTTTTAATTTTTGACGAAAACGTGAAAAACTATAGAAGGGTCCCCCCTTCTTACTTTTGCATAAAAATTGGCTTTAAAATAATTTCCTGAAGAAACCACTGGTTCGATTCGGGGTTTCTATACATCACTGGAAAGATCCCATCAAGACGCTTCAGAAAATGTACCGTCGCAAAAATAAATGTCACTTTGAAGCCCATGACGCGTCAGCGAAGAAAACTGGAAAATTGAAAAAATCGAAAAAATCATCTTTTTTTTTTTATAATCATCGTAGTCCTTTATGTAATACCTTTTTTCATCAGAACGAGCTAAATCGATTGACGTTAAAAAAATTCATGTAGGATAAAATGCAAAAAAGTCACCGTGGAAAATTTTGAAGAAAGTTGATTTTTTCAGATTTTGAACGGCCGTAGCGGCTAAACAAATAATCTAAATCGAATGCGGATTTCAAATCTGTGCTCCTCGGGTACAAGTTAGTCGGATTCAATTAAAATTGGCTATTATTAATTTTTGTCGAAAATGTGGAATTCGATGGAAGGGTCCCCCCTTCTTACTTCTGCTCAAAAATTGGCTTTGAAATGTTTTCCTGCAGAAACCACTGGTCCGATTTGGGGTTTCTATACATCATTGGAAAGATCCTTTCAAGACGCTTCAGAAAATGTACTTTCGCAAGAATAAATGATAAAATAAATTTGAAGCCCGTGATGCGTCAGAAAAGAAAACTCGAAAATGGAAAAAATCGTAAAAATCAATTTTTTTTAATAATCATCGTATGCCGTTATGTAATACTTTTTTCTTCATCAGAAGAACGAGCTGAATTGATTGGCGTTAAAAAATTTCATCCAGAAAAAAATGCAAAAAAGTTGGCTGGTCACCATGAACTTTTTGGAAAATTTTGAAAAAGTCGATTTTTTCAGACTTTAAACGGCCCTAGCGGCTAAACGAAGAATCCAAATCGAACGCGGATTTCAAATCTGTGCTCCTCGGGTGCAAGTTAGTCGGATTCAATTAAAATTGGCGATTATTAATTTTTGTCGAAAACCTGAAATTCTATCCAAGGGTCCCCCCTTCTTACTTCTGCTCAAAAAATGGCTTTGAAATGACTTTCTAAAAAAACTACTTGTTCGATTCGGGGTTTCTATACATCACTGTAAAGATCCTTTCAATGCGCTTCAGAAAATGTACTTTCCCAAGAATAAATGTCAATTTGAAGCCCGCGACGCGTCAGCAAAGAAAACTCGAAAATCGTAAAAATCAAATTTTTTATTATACAAAATTAACCAACATAAATTACACCAAATATTACATGTCCTATAACTATTCCAATTAGCATACACAAATAATAACTTTATGTAATAGAATTTAAACCGTATCGAGTTTCTCATTTCTCCACATGTCCATTATTATTTTCCAACTGTGTCCACATAATGCGAAGCAATTACCGACTAATTGTGGTATAATTTCAGGTAATTTCGTGATATCAGGTTTTCCTGGATTATCCGAGAGAATTCTAAATATCGCCGCGACATTTACTGGTAAAACTCTTCGGCGATGTCAACAAACGGAACGAGGCGCAAGAGTTTCTAGCTCTCTCCCCAGGAAATGCGCGATTAAAAAAATTACGCAACCGAACCAGAAAAAGTATTGAATTAGTATGATCGGTAATTGTTAAATGTTTGTTTAATTACCGGTCACTTATTTTTTAAAACAAACTACCGCAACATACAAAAGATTGTGAGATATACCGTTAATAATTTTACATTTAGTTATTGTACATCAATTTCTTCTGTTTTTTTTTTGTTTGTCTTGACTTGTTCATAGCCAAATTAATTAGTAAATAAATAAAGAATATTAATATTATTAATTTACTCCAATTCTTAAGTTATAATTTTGAATACCTTTAATATCCAAGGAGATGATAACATAAGAGAAAATGAGGAAGTTTGGAAAAAGTTTGTTTGATTCTGCACAATAGTTTTTTTTGTGCCCTATCAAATATTTAATTTTTTGCTACAGAAAAGGTAAAAATTCTGTTTAAATAAGCAAAAACATTTTTTTTTCTTCCACCGGAAACTAGCACCATGAATTCTGAAGTGACCCTCATTAACTGGACAAATTGAATGATTCACTCAAACAAAAAAGGCCAGAATTGATCAATAAAAAAGGCATGGTGTTCCACCAACATAATACAAATTTGGTAACTCGCCAAAAGCTTTTACAGCTTGGAAGCGATGTACTACCACACCCGCCATATTCTCCAGATCTGGCACCTTCGGATTATTATTTGTTCCGGTCTCTGCGAATTTTTTAGACTGAAAAACCTTTACTTCAAACATGAATTGGATCCGTTTTTTGCCAGCAATTGGAAGTTTTATGAGCGTGGAATCATGCGACCGCCAGAAATATGGCAAAAGGTATTGGATTATATAATTCAATAAAATATTTATACATTTAGAAGAAAATCGTCTTTCATTTTCACCAAATAAACGAAATTACTTTCCAAATTTATACAAACTTAGCCTCGTTAAAAAAGGCTTTTCCAGCTCTACTTAAATATTAACAGTGACAGCAAACAATACCAACAATATATCAGAAACAATAAATAGTTACAAATTATGTAAACAATTTTTCTAAAGATCTAAAGCCAAATTCTAAAAATGGTATTATGGCACCGGCCGTAACATCCGCGACGAATCTGCGGCGTCTAGACGAGGATTGATTCAGAGTCCTTAAAATAGAACGCCAATTCATAGATGCAGACATTGGTCAGCCAATTTCAAGAATGGCAATGTGGCGTAATTGTTTGACTTGCTAATAGCTTTCTTTCCTGGCGGAAATTCTTCGAAATTGCGAGACGATCATTGGGAAGGACGACGCCAGGATTTCCTCATACCATATTTCGCGGTTAATAAATTGTGGTCGTCATATATTTGCATTTCAAGAATTTTTTTTAGAGCTTCAAAATCTAATACGACTAAATTAGATACATATAAAATAAGTTAAGTGAGAAAATAATTAATCATATTTACTACTTAAAAAAATGGTGATGTAGCCATCATGTTACTTTCTCCGACTTTATATTTACGTTTTCATGGGTTTATTTTTAATTTAAATCATATTTTAAATGCACATCGAGCGTTTTGTAGACTCGCATGAAACTGACGTTTAAAACGTCAAAATTATGAAACGGAAAAATTTTACTTTCAATTCAAAAACTCAGTTTACTCAAAAACTAAAGAGATTTCGAATTTTTTTTTCCAGAAATTGTTGAAATGGCATCTAGGGACGCTAAATCGGATATTTTCGTAAAAAAAAATTCTTGAAAAAAAATCACGATCACAATACTTTCTCGTACTTTGTAACGGAGAAAGTGAAAATATTGACACGGAAAATTGTCTTTATGTGATAAAAAGTTTGTTTTAGAGATTGAAAAAATTTCACGATCAAAATATTTTCCCGAGAAAGTAAAAGCGTATAAAATCAAACAGAATTCAAAATGAAATGAAAATTTTAGTGATAATAATTAAACGAATATATAATCATCTTTATGGAAGACGAATTAAAACTTTTATTGTAACTAAATGAATGTTTCTAGGGCAAAGAAGATTTTTTAACGCACAAATTTCATTACTGTTATAATCATTTTAAATTTATAAACCGCGTATAAGGTAACAATTATTTTTATTATAATTTTAAATTTATAAACTGCGTTTAATGCGAATCTGAGGTAAACATTATTTTTATAATCATAAATTTATAAACCGCGTACACCGTAAATCTAAAGTAAAAAATAAAGTAAAGAACCGCGTATACGCGAATCTAAGGTAAAAATTATTTTATAATCGTTATAAACATTATTTTCATAATCATAAATTTATAAACTGCGTATACCGTAAATCAAAAGTAAAAAATAAAGTAAAAAACCGCGTATACGCGAATCTAAGGTAAAAATTATTTTATAATCGTTATAAACATTATTTTTATAATCATTATTTTAAAACCGCGTAAAAATGATTTTTATAGCTATTATAAATTTATAAATCGCGTATAACGGAAATATCATCCCATTATTACAATATTTCTGCACGCGACGCTCCTTGAAAGCCACCGCCGACGGACGTCTGTCTCACCGGAATAAAAGGCATTTCCGGACGGCGAGGCCCCCCCACAACAGGCGCCCGGAGTGGGACCACCGGCCGGCCTATGAATTTCGTATGCCGACGACTAGTTTTCGCGTAGGCAACCCAAACTACACGCTGGGTTTTCGATGGTCTACCACGAGACCACGAATTTGCATGAAAAAGTGATTAATTATAAACAAAATTTTGATTGATTATTCGGCGTGGATCGAGAGTGCCGAGAGGCTGTTCAACTCGAGTTAAACGATTAAGTTACGACCGGCAGAAATAATTATTGTGTTTCGACTAATTAAATTATAATTAGTGGTTTTTTTTCTGATGGCCGAATAATTCACTTTTAATATTACATTTGGCGCAATTTAAATTGAGATATAAAAATGGCTCTTTTTTTTCTCGGGAATATAATAATAATAATAATAATAATAATAATAATAAGCAACAACTTACATACACAAATGCAAAAAGCCACAATACTCCACACACGAAGCAATCCAACCCAACTTAATACGTAAATTGGAAAATGTTCAAAAAAGTTCATTCAAATGATTTGCTACCGCTGCAATATTTTATTTACTCGAACAATTATGAATATACACTCAGCGTCAAAAAAAAGCGCCACTCGAAAAATCGCGAAAAAACTCGATTTTTCAAACCGTCGTGACTTGGTGCAATTTGGTCGAAAGTCGATGAATCTTTCAATTTGGGAAAGATTCAAGTTTTATCTTTAAGAATGTGTTGTTGATTTTGACCCCAAGTCCAACCCACCCCCCGCAACAACGCGATGAAAAAAAATGTTTTTTATGTAAAAAATTGTCCAACTTTGACAAGCTGTAAAACGTTTTAGCAACAAAACAATTCACATGACGTCGAAGAGAAAATTTGAAACTGTTCAGACTGCAAAAGTTCATCGATTTTGGTGCAAAATTACTCAAGTTATGGCAAAAAAGAGAAAAATTAAATTTTTTTTCAAAAGTTCATAACTTTGCTCCAAATCATCGAAACGACTCGAATTTTTAAGGCGTTTGAAGGAAATTGATTACATTTTTCTGCCATTGTGGTGAAATTTCCCGCCGATTTTTTTGCGCACGGTACAGCTTGTCAAAGTTAGACAATTTTTTACATAAAAAACATTTTTTTTCATCGCGTTGTTGCGGGGGGTGGGTTGGACTTGGGGTCAAAATCAACTACACATCCTTAAAGATAAAACTTGAATCTTTCCCAAGCTGAAAGATTCATCGACTTTTGACCAAATGGAACCAAGTTACGACGATTTGAAAAATCGAGTTTTTTTGCGATTTTTCGAGTGGGGTTTTTTTTTGACGCCGAGTGTATAAGGCAATATTTTGAATTAGCATCCTTGAAAGATTGAAGGAAATACACAAGTTGAATATTCATATAATTAATATACAGGATGCTGTAAAAATGGCGGATTAATTCAAGGATGACTTCGAGAGTATGGAAAAAATATTGAAAAAAAAGCAGATTTTAAGTAATGAAATAATTTACACTAAAGCCTTCACATCTTCGAAAAAATACAATTTCGATTTTTTTCATTATTTTTTCCATACTCTCGAAGTACCATTGAGTTAATCCGCCATTTTTACAGCACCTTGTATACATATTTAGGGTAGCTTTGGTCTTCATTGAATTTATTTATTGCTTCTGCAACAATTTCAATTATTTTGAGTTCTACTAGTTTCACAAAATTGTTCGTATTAATTATATACACCTTGACCTACAAAATTGAGTAATCTCTGCCCAAAAATACAGAAAGATCGTTGATTTGGATGGAAACTTGGCTGCGCTTATCATCCTTGAGCAAATCTCAGTTTCGATCGTAAAGTATGTGTTTGTGCCAAAAATTAATGGTCAAAAGTCGTCTTCTTGCGAGTTTACATGTGTTGCGAGTGCATTAAAGTGTCAACGTTAATGGACTCCTCATTTCTTCCAAGCGAAATCATTTTAAAATAGAACCAATGAATGTTTTTGATAGTGGAATTAATTTGATACGTTATGTACACTTCTGTCCAATAAAATTAAGTACAAGTCAATATTCTAGTTGTATAATTTTTATGGGTAAAAGGATTCTTAAACAAATTAAACAGGAGATTGAAAAATCAATAATTGTATTTCAAGACTATTTTTTATAAATCCTTGTTCGATATTATTTTCTATATGCAATTGTGCTTTTCGGGAGATGAAGGACTGCACGAACTAGGATAATTAATTTAGAACAAAAAACTGGAAATAAAAATATGGATTTGATCCTCTCCTTGTAAGGCTAATACTAGAAAACATCTTCTATTTTAGTTATAATTCAAAATGACGCGGCATTTTTGACAAATTTACAAATTTTCGTAACCAGGAAGTCCGCTTTAAACCATAACATATTTTGTGTGCTTAATTTTATTGCACATAAGTGTACGTGAATGTGTTATGTCAGGCTATTGACTCCCAATACGCAGCATAGTGATTGATATTTTTTTTTTCCATTTTTTTATTGTTTTTAAATGAAAATAATGAAAAAATATTTTTCAATTTTTTGTACGGGTCAAATAATCCAATATGGCTACCATAAGCAAAACAAAAGTTGGATGCTATATCCGGAAAGCGGTATAGCCGTACCAAAATCTCGCGGCACGTTGCCATCTTAATTTTGCAAGAGAGGGGATGCCTATTCAATTCGTGAATACTTTCTCCTTCTGCGCAAACTTGCCGCGAGGTGCCGCGAGATTTTGGTAGGGCTCTACATCCTGCATCAAATCAAACAAATTCGCCGTATTCCTTGTTCTGATATAAATTTCTAGATCTGTTGAACAAACGGAAAAAAATTATAATTTTTTCTTCTCTTCTCTAATCTGCCGAGAATTTCAAGTTTTTCTAACGGAATCTATCGGTCCACAATTTTACCCATTTACTTTCAAAACTTAAACATCTTTAATATTAACGGAGATGGTATTCAACCATGTAATAAATCTTACATTAAAAGTCGAAGTGAAAAAAATAAGCACGCCACTGAATCCTGCTTTTTAAATTAAAAATCTATCAAAATCTGCAATTATCCCATTTTAATATAAATCCATGTAACAAAGCATACATTTTTTGTAACATCTGTAAAAATCTTGGTGGCTCAAATAAATATAAAAGCAATTAAAAAAACTTTCCAAATTTACTCAAAATACTGGTGATGGTTGCGACCGTTACTACGTGGTAATTCAATATAAAATCACTGAATAACTTGATAATGACAGTAAAACGTCGAAACTTAAGTCGTGATATGTATGTATATGAAATATTTGTACATACATCAAATAAATTGTGGTAAAAAACATAGTAAGTGTTTTATTCAGTGATTTTACTCAAAATACATTCAGGTTCAAAATTCAATCAACATTTTTTACCAGGTTTTTAAAGGATCATACGAAAACAGAGCCTGTATTAATGCTGAAATTACCCACTTTTTGATGTTTTATAAAATACAGTGCGCGCCTAAAGTATGAAATATATTCAGTAAAACGGAAATAACATTTGTTCATTTATTCCATCATTCATACAAATATATAAAAACAAAAACTACAGCCATGTGTGACTGAATGGCTCAGCCTAAGTAAGAAACAAAACCGAAATAAAATATTTTTGGAAAAAATCCTCGAACAGGTCGATTTTCTCTTAGAAAAAATTCACATTTTTGCATGAAAGTCGATTTTCAGACGTCAACAATTTTGTTTTTAAATAGCAACCCCTTATTTTTGTTCTTGATTTTGAGAGATCCTTTCATTGTCGAACTGGAAGTATAAAAATCTAACATAAGAAATTTTTCCAGTAAATGACAATTGAAACAAGGTGAGAATTTGATATTTAGAGTTTTTGCAATATGACCAACGCTTTTAGCAGTTTTTTTTGACCTTCCGTATATTAAAATATGGTTTCAGCAAGACGGCGCATCCCCGCACTGGGCGCGTTTTTTTTTCGAACATGTAGAAATTGTTGAACATTTTGAATATTTTACAGGCTAATACTGCGCATTCATCTCTCTATTACCAACGACTCTAGACTTTCTAAATTTATCCAAAACGTATTCAGGATTAAAATTCTATCAAAAACTGTAAATACTCTATGCGTAGATTTTAAGACATACCGATATAATTTTTTGAACATCTTCTTCAAATAAATATAAAAAATAATGGCAATCTACTTGAAACTTTCCAAATTATACTCTATGCGTAGATTTTAAGACATATCGATATAATTTTTTGAACATCTGCTTCAAATAAATATTTTCAATCGACTTGAAACTTTCCAATTTTTTATGAAAAACTGCGAACAGTTCATTCATAGAATTTGAGATAAACCACAATGTAAAAATCTTTAATAATTTTTCTCACTTTGTATAACTGTACGCGGTGAGAATTGTAATGTCGAAATAGAAAAATTTATTGATTTGATAGCAAAATCGCAATTTTTAATTTTTATTTCTAACATTGCAAAACTTATGTAGAAACTTCTGGTTGTTGTTTCTTGCTTACTTCCACTCGAAATAATATTTTTCTCGTGGCTTTTGAATTTAAAGTTTGCATATTTTGAGTGTTATTTAAATTGAAGAATTATTACTTGATTATCCGATTCTTCGGGAAATCAGTAAAACGTCTATAAGAATTGGAAATAACTGCTGTACTAAAGAATTATGTACTGAAGAAAAAAAAAAATGAAATTTCGATCATTTTCAAACCGTCATAACTCGGCGTATTTTCAATCGATTTTGATGAATCTTTGAGGACGAAAAACTTTAAAGTGTCTTCTTTAAAGTCATGCATGCGAAATTAAGCGTAACCCCTTCCGCCCCCCTCTAGCGCCCCTGTGAAAAACACTTGAGATTTGTAAAAATTTAGGTAATTTTTAAAAGGCCATAACTCAGCTTCTATTCAACCGATTTCGACGATCTTTTGAGAAATAAAAAGCAAAATGTGTCCTCTTTGAGAGGGTTTATCCCCTACTCAAAGAGAGGGCTATACGCCCCTCCAAACGAAAAAACAAAAAGACCACAAAATGCACTTTTTTTAAACACCCATAACTTTGTGCCAAATTGCGGTAGGAACTTCGTTTTTGAGTCCTGCACAGGCAATTGAATACATTTCAATGCCCTCGGTAGAAGTTGCCAAAGTTGGGCGTTTTTTTTTGCCCAAAAACGTGTTTTTTTGTTCGGGGGTTGAAGGGTTCGAAAAGGGATCATTCCAATCTGAGTTTACTCCCTTAAAGTAGAGCCAAAATGAGATTTTTTTCCGAAAGAATCATCAAATTTGGTTGAAAAGTCGCAGAGTTATGTACGAAAAACCTCAAAATGTTTTTTCAAACACCCATAACTTGGTGCCAAATCGCCGTAGGAACTTTGTTCTTCAAGTCTTGTATAGGGAATTAATCAAATTTTAATGCCTTTATGGTGGATCGTGTCGACAAAATTTTTCCAACTCCATAGACATCGTCAAAGTTGGACATGGTTTCCTGAAAAAAACTTTTTTTTTCCACAGGGGTGCTAGAGAGGGGCGGAAGATATTACGCTTAAGTTCGTATGCATGACTTTAAAGAAGACACTTCAAAGTTTTTTTCCCTTAAAGATTCATCAAAATCGATTGAAAATACGCCGAGTTATGGCGGTTTGAAAATGGTCAAAACTTCACGAATTTCAAGTGTTTATTTTTTTTTCCTCCAGTGTATAATTTAATATCTGATATATCAATGATGCGAATTTATTTTCAAATTAGACTAATAAAATAAAAATTAATTGATTTATGGTTGAGGCGTTAACTTCGTGATACATTTTGCAACTTTAAATAAAACTTTCTTTATTAATATCACACTTATTTTTTAGTGACTTGAGTTTAGCTGATCATTTTCAAACTTATTCACTTTCAACTCTGCATAAATACGTGTGTTTATTGTATTTTAATTTACTTTAAGTGATGATCAGCAAATGATCGAAATTTGAATCATTAAAAAATAAAGTGTGATATTAACAAAGAAACTGTTGATTGATTAATCCGTGTAAATAAATTGCCTAAAGTCAGAAAACGTAATCCCAAGTGTTGATATTGAAAGTAATACGAAATCATCATCGCCCAATTTATTGTTGGTATCAGTTAGTTCAGTATCAATTGTGGTCAAAAACTCAATTAGGAAATTGATGCTTGAAATAAAATTAATTATCATCGGTCGTGTTTAATGTACATAAATAGAATATCTTATCACGATAATTGAATGACTTGCCAATCGGCTAATAGGATGTGAGTAATTAGCAAGTATTACAGCTGTAATGTGAAGGAATGATTAATGGAAAAATTATTTAATCGCTAATGGATTTTACATTGAAAAGTGTTAATGATAATAAAATCCAATCAAATTGTTTATTAATATTCTCGGAGGCGTTTACTTCCCTCATACAAAACACCTAAAATCGCGTTATGTACTATACTTTACCTATGACCCTACATTTATTCGCTTAACCTATTTAGAGCCGAAATATTTTTTTTAGCGACGAATCTTTAATTTTTGATATATATATATTTATTTAAAGTATGCCTACCAAAAATTATTCTATAATATTTTCTGTAAATCAAAGAATTTTTTAAGTTATTAATTTAGATTGTCTACTGTTAGGTTGATCAGTAACATATTAGAACATATAATCGAACTATGAAGTTTACAAGTTTTTTTCATATGACGGTGGCGCCATCTGGGCTGATAATAATAATAATAATGGGCGTTATTATCCAACAGACATCAAGATGTCCAATAATAGGATAACATGACAAAGTACAGCTAAACTAAACTAAAGACATATTGAAACTGAATCTCGCGTCATGGTGACGTTTGAATTTTCTTGACTCTACTTAATTACTATAGTTTATTCACATCAGCAAGCAGTAATTCACATTTATTTTGCTGAAAGTAATTGAACATTTAATAGTATACTAGCGATTGCTAAAGATTGAATAACATTTTATATTGAAATGTTGCGATATTTAACACCTAAAATTGCCCGGATTTGTATGAAATTACCTGGTAATGGCAAAATGGGACGAATTACCTTCCAAACAATTTTCCGTCGAATAATGTATTGTTCAACACATTGATTGAACATCCACCGTTCTACTCGTTCTGAAGAAATAATCTGCCGAGATGCTATTGCGAAGGAAGCGAGTCTTCCGATAAGGCATGGCGAGGAGTTTATTGTGTTGGTTAGTATTATAACCAATATTTTGTAATCTGACATTTACGGTCGCTTTTGATATTTAGAGACGAATGAAGGGGGACTTAGCTGACGTTAATTACAATTGGCTAATAATTAATAAAATTAGAACTTATACGTTACATTTACATTTCTACGTCCTACGTATTCATAATGAGTTGCTTACGATAGGTAAAACCAATTCGTAGTTTAACAATTACAAAGTGGGAATAGGTAAAAATATTTTTAAAAAAATTCACAACTTGATGGCCTACATTCTCTACGTAATCCGTATTTCCCCTTCACGAATCATCATCCTGAAGCTGAAACCGAAACTCGGCACTTATATAAATATAGATTCGTTACTACAACCCCGAATATGATGTTACGTTGGAAGGGAGACTCCGATCACATCGCATATAAATAGTGTCCGCCGTCTCGGATGAGTCGTCGTCGGTTGGCGTCGCGACGACCGACGACGTGAACTCTTGGCAAGAATTTCGCGAGTGGCTGCATACAAGGCTTAGGTTTCATTTCCTGATGACCTTAATGGAACTCGGCCAGATTATCTAATTCCTCATCCATTTTATCGACCAAACGCGAGGGGGCGAGGTTATTTTCGGAACTGCCACGAATAAGGGATCGATATCTATTTGCGATGGTAAAACGGGATCAAGTACGTCGACACAATGCGGATCAATTTTTGGAATATGCAACTATGATTGTGTTTTGCCTTGGATGCGCCAAAAAAAAGCGCCACAATCGCGAAAAAACTCGATTTTTCAAACAGTCGTAACTTGGTTCAATTTGGTCGAAAATCGATGAATCTTTCAGTTTGGGAAAGATTCAAGTTTTATCTTTAGGAATGTGTAGTTGATTTTGAGTGCAAGTCCAACCCACCCCCTGTAACAACGCCATGGAAAAAAAATGTTTTTTATGTAAAAAATTGTCCAACTTTGACAAGCTGTACCGTGCGCAAAAAAAAAATCGGCGGGAAATTTCACCACAATGGCAGAAAAATTTAATCAATTTCCTTCAAATGCCTCAAAAATTCGAGTGGTTTCGATGATTTTGGGCAAAGTTATGAATTTTTGAAAAAAAATGACATTTTTCACTTCTTTGGCCATAACTTGATTAATTTTGCACCAAAATCGATGAACTTTTGCGGTCTGAACAGTTTCAAATTTTCTCTTCAAAGTCGTGTGAATTGTTTTGTTGCTAAAACGATTCCGACCCCGCCACCCCCTAAAGGAAAAAAAATGTTTTTGAAGTTTGTGCAAATTTAGTTTCTTGTCAGCATCGCAATAAAGTTCAATCATTTTCCTCCAATTTCCTTCAAAATTCAAGTCGATGCGATGATTTGGCGCGAAGTTATGCAGTTTTGAAAAAAATACATTATGCGCCTTTTTGGCGAATTTCGCACGAAACTCGATGGAATTTTGCGATTTAAGAAGTTTTCGACTTTCGTGACCCGCGGAAAACCTCTACAAAAAGTGTTTTGGATTGATAAAAAATGTTAAATTTTTATTTTCAATGCCATTTTTTTTTCAAAAATTCATAACTTTACTCCAAATCATCGAAACCACTCGAATTTTTAAGGCTTTTGAAGGAAATTGATCAAATTTTTCTGCCATTGTGGTGAAATTTCCCGCCGATTTTTTTGCGCACGGTACAGCTTATCAAAGTTGGACAACTTTTTACATAAAAAAACATTTTTTTCCCATCGCGTTGTTACGGGGAGTGGGTTGGACTTGGGGTCAAAATCAACTACACATTCTTAAAGATAAAACTTGAATCTTGCCCAAACTGAAAGATTCATCTATTTTCAACCAAATTGAACCAAGTTACGACGGTTTGAAAAATCGAGTTTTTCGCGATTTTTCGAGTGGCGCTTTTTTTTGACGCTGAGAAATAGAAAACCAAAATACAACCTTGAAAATGATGCTCAGAAATAATGGATTTTTGACCTATCAGAAAACAATTGACTAGAAACAAAATGGAGAAACTTTAATTGAAGAAAGTGAAAATTGCGTTAAGTGATTAGGAAAATTCTAAGAAAATTATCACCAGTGGAACGGTCTTAAAAATTCGCAAACTCGCTTAGAAATAATGTATTTTTGATATACCAGAAAACAATTGACATTCCTCAACTAGAAACAAAATGGCGACTGTCAAAACTTTAATTGAAGAAAATAAAAATTGCATTATGTGATTAGGAAAATTAAGAAAATAATCACCAGTGGAACGGTCTTAAAAATTCTCAAACTCGCTTAGAAATAATGTATTTTTGATATACCAGAAAACAATTGACATCCCACAACTAGAAACAAAATGGCGACTGTGAAAACTTTAATTGAAGAAAATAAAAATTGCATTATGTGATTAGGAAAATTCTAAGAAAATAATCACCAGTGGAACGGTGTTAAAAATTCTCAAACTCGCCTAGAAATAATGTATTTTTGTTATACCAGAAAACAATTGACATCCCACAACTAGAAACAAAATGGCGACTGTCAAAACTTTAATTGAAGAAAATAAAAATTGCATTATGTGATTAGGAAAATTCTAAGAAAACAATTATCAGTGGAACGGCCTTAAAAATTCTCAAACTCACTTAGAAATAATGTATTTTTGTTATACCAGAAAACAATTGACATCCCACAACTAGAAACAAAATGGCGACTGTGAAAACTTTAATTGAAGAAAATAAAAATTGCATTATGTGATTAGGAAAATTCTAAGAAAATAATCACCAGTGGAACGGTGTTAAAAATTCTCAAACTCGCTTAGAAATAATGTATTTTTGTTATACCAGAAAACAATTGACATCCCACAACTAGAAACAAAATGGCGACTGTCAAAACTTTAATTGAAGAAAATAAAAATTGCATTATGTGATTAGGAAAATTCTAAGAAAATAATCACCAGTGGAACGGCCTTAAAAATTCTCAAACTCACTTAGAAATAATGTATTTTTGATATACCAGAAAACAATTGACATCCCACAACTAGAAACAAAATGGCGACTGTCAAAACTTTAATTGAAGAAAATAAAAATTGCATTATGTGATTAGGAAAATTCTAAGAAAATAATCACCAGTGGAACGGTCTTAAAAATTCGCAAACTCGCTTAGAAATAATGTATTTTTGATATACCAGAAAACAATTGACATCCCACAACTAGAAACAAAATGGCGACTGTCAAAACTTTAATTGAAGAAAATGAAATTTGTATTATAATAATAACTTTACGCTATTTTGCAATAACAGCAGGACGTTTGCTAAATGTCTTCGCATAATAAACCTGAGCGAAGTTAGTTACTAATTCTTTAATGTTTACTTGTTTAAATTTTAAATTTTGTTTATATAATTTTCTATAATTTTCTCAGATTTGTATTATTTTTAGAGATATTTTTTGTATTATAAAGGGAAATTTCCGTAAATAAATAAATAAATAAATAAATAAATAAAATAATAATAATAAATCATTTTACAGATTTAATATTAAATAAATCTAAAGTCAATTAATTGCCGTCATATAATTGCTGGGATTTGCTTTGTCCATAAACTTATAAATGGTGAAATCATATCTCCAGAGTTGTTATCCATGCTGAATTTTAATTTTCACTCACATAATAGACCCATTCGCAATGCATCTTTGTTTCGACCGAATTTTCATCGAACTAATTATGGTTATTATTCTCCAATAGAAATAATTATGCGAAATGTAAATTTGCTCAATATGTCTCATGAGTTTGACATTTTTAATAATTCTCTGGCTTCCTGTAAGTCAGTCATTATTTCCAAAATTAATTAATGCTTTGGTTTTTGCTGACTCAGAAACCATAATTGGTTCGTGTAAAATTTCTAGTTATATGGTAATGCGTTAACTAACCCAGTTGCTATAGTATATCTTTCTTTGTATATAAGGTTAATAGATTTTTATTTTGTACTTGCTCAAACCATTATGTATTAATTTTTAGTACTCAATATATGTATGTATTACATTGTAAAAAAATGGTGATGTGGCCATCATGTTACTTTCTCCGACTTGATGGTATCATAGCCATTTATATTTACGTTTTCGTGGTTTATTTTCAATTGAAATCATGTTTTAAATGTACATCGAGCGTTGTGTAAACTCGGATTAAACTGACGTTTAAAACGTCAAAATTATGAAAGATGGGAAAATTATACTACAAATTCAAAAACTCAGTTTACTCAAAAACTAGAGGGATATAGAAAAAAACTTATTCTTTATAAGTTGTTTATTTTAGCATTCTCTACAATTATTATTAACATAAATTTGCTGTAACTATTATCGTTTTAGAATTATAAACCAAAAATGAAAAAAAATTAATAAATTTTTTTCTCGAATAAAATTGATTTTATGAAAAATGTTTTCAAGCAAAAGATGTTGATTTCTTTGTTGTCTTCAATGTTCGTTTAAATGTTTTTGGATATTTTTCATATTTAAGAAAATATTGACAAAAAACAAAAAACAGTTAAGGTAAACGCCCACTTCCGGTGTACGAAATTTTACCAAAAGCTTTTCAGTTCTTCAGATTATCAAATAAGACGGATGTTCAAAGTTTCATATCAATTGCTCTATTAGTTTTTGAGATACAGCGCGCACAGACAGACACACACACACACACACAGACACACACACACACACACAGACACACACACACACAGACACAAAAATTTTTTTTCCAGAAATTGTTGAAATGGCCTCTAGGGACCCCATAACGGATATTTCCGTAAAAAAATTTTTTGAAAAAAAAATCACGATCACAATACTTTCTCGTACTTCGTAACGGAGAAAGTAAAAAGGGTGAATCCCGTTAATAAACGTATTATTATTATTATTATTATTATTATTTATTGACACATTGAAAGTACAAAAGAAAAATAAACTAAATATATATATATATATCGATTGAACTTAAGTTAACACTATAATGGTCAAAAGGACTTGAATCATTCGCAGTATTTGGCATTTGAGCCAAATATTGAGAATGGTCTTCCTTCCTATAAGGTTAGAAAAATTCTAAGAAAATTATCAACTGTTGAATCGTCTTAAAAATTATCAAACTTACTTAGAAATAATGAATTTTGGATATATCAGCAAACTCAAAGATTCATCGATTTTCGACCAAATTGAACCAAGTTACGACGGTTTGAAAAATCGAGTTTTTTCGAGTGGCGTTTTTTTGACGCCGAGTGTAGTAGCCGCCTTGAGCTGGCCATATGGGCTACGTACCCGAGGTCAATAAAAAAAAATTGCTTTTAATGTTCTTTAGCGTTTTACTTCAGGTAACCAATGTAGACGCTAACCCTTTAAGTCATAAGCAGCGCGATCGCGTTGTTGAGATTTTGTGGCGAAAAATCCCAGTATACTTGAAACCATATGGACAATTGAGTGCAGTCACGTAACCTAACCTAAGTTGCGCTATCACGCAGATTGGTATTGTTACTTTCTCCGTTACGAAGTACGAGAAAGTATTGTGATCGTGATTTTTTTTTCAAAAATTTTTTTTATGGAAATATCCGTTTTGGGGTCCCTAGATGCCATTTCAACAATTTCTGGAAAAAAAAAATTTGAAAAAAAATACTTTCTCGTACTTTTGATACACAATAAGAAGAGCGCTTTCCCGCCACTCAGGCATCGTAGCGTTTTTCGGCCATGTTTTTCCAAGCGCCACTCGGAAAATCGCGAAAAAACTCGATTTTTCAAACCGTCGTAACTTGGTTCAATTTGGCCGAAAATCGATTAATCTTTCAGTTTGGGAAAGTTTTAAGTTTTATCTTTAAGAATGTGTAGTTGATTTTGATCGCAAGTCCAACTCACCCCCCGTAACAACGCGATGGAAAAAAATGTTTTTTATGTAAAAAATTGTCCAACTTTGACAAGCTTTGACACAAAAAGAAGAGCGCTTTCCCGACACTCAGGCCCCTTTGTTTTTCCAATGACCCCGGGACTCAAAGGGCTAGGGAATCATTGCTCTGGAACATTATACATAAAAATCAAAGTAAACATTAAAGGGAACAGCAATTTCAAATTTAAAGGCAAGCAGGTCAAAATCATTATATATAAGCATAGCAATAACAAATTTAGAGGCAAGAAGATATTTTGGGATATTTGATCTACACACCATTCTGATTTGTCAGCTGCAATATTTACCTTACACAAACATATTTAGCTTACGGCGAATTGCTCGATGTTTCATAATAGTCACGCGAGTACAGTTAATCTAAATTTAAATTGGTATCGTATAATAATAAAGTAATTATTAATGCTTCGATAGAGGCCCAAGGTTACGAGCGCGGAGGAGGAGGCGGGACACAATTATTAAGCGGTAACCAGATAAAATTTATTAATACCTGCGTCGGCAGAAAACAATGGTCGGACGATAAGATAAGGTTTCGGCGGGGGTCGGGGTTGCGGGGGACGTGTGTTCGGCGGTCTCCCGACGAAATTTCGGACTTGTCGTTATGCGAACGGAATGCCTCCGGTTGGACCCCAAACGCAAGACAAAAACCGTGTTTTTCGGTTCGGGTCGTTAGTGAAACTATGCAGCCGTAACGATTTGTTTGCGTTCGTGCTGGCGCCTAGCGAAGTAGATCAATATACACACACTCACACCGGCGTTTTCCCGTGCTATTTTAAGTGACGCGCGGAATGTCTGCGAGACTCCTGAGGTCAGCCTCAGGAGTGGAAGAAAAAGGTTTTTTTTCGAAAATGATGACCTTGCGCGATCCGCGATTTCGCTCTTGGTAGGTAGAAATTGTAAACATTTACTGGGTAAATCTGCACGTGTTCTGGGAATAAATCGTGCGGGGCTAGACGGAACATGGTCCATGGGATAAGAGGAGGAAAAGGTCAAAGAGAAACCGAGGCGAGTCACACTCACACACGCACACACACACCGCACACTCCGAGACTCTTTGTGCCCGTTCCTTCATTCATCCATTCAAAACACCGGCTCAGTTGAAATTGGTCACGGTTTCGACGTATTGACATATTTTATTCTCGACATCATCTCCATAATAAACGCGCACAATTACTGTTATTAAAACCGCTGTTAATTTGCTCGGAGCCCTTACGTGTTCTGAATGTTAATTTTCGCTCTCGCGATTTTATTAACCATATTTCTCGACACCTACCTTTTATTGGCTTTTGAGACAGGTGTTCGTGGTTGTGCGGGACAGGAAACGGCAATATTGTTTTCTCTCGTTTTCTCGGATTTGACCGTGGACCGCGCAGTCTGCGTGTAATATACAACTACTTTGTGACTAGCGTTCGCGCTGACTGAATATAAAACGTGGCGCTTGACACGAATTCTCGGCGAGACGGGGACGCGCTTTTAAAACTGAAAAAATCTATGTTTACTTCCTGGATAATCAATCGCGGATTTTTTTTTTTTGGGTTATTTTTACCTATTTCTACACTTTGCGGCGTCACCTTCGGACCGTCAGGATGGGTGACGCTCGGGCGTAGTATTTTATTTAGACTGAGTGACGTAGTCGCGGTATGCGGCTTCGGCGATAATTCGGGCTGCGTACTAACTCGCGAGAGATCAGTTATGTAATTCCGACGAAGCGTCGGCGTGAGACCCAGGCTATGTAATGCTTTTAATATTCTCTCTCTCTCGAACATACACTTTAAATACACCAGTATAACCTGGGTGGATTTCATTAATAGCACTTACAGCAAAAACGGAAACTCTAACAGCCATAAACAATTAATAGCTACTAACCTGTATCTAACTAGTGTTTTTACATGTTAAACATCTACTAGAGATGGGCAAAACTGCTACTTTTGAATAACGTTGCTACCTGTGATTGGTACTTCCTAATATCAGTGATTTTAAACTGATGATCACATAAACATCGCAGAAAAAAAAAATCTCAGGAAAAATTCCATAAAAAATCATCCTCAATGGCCGAAGTATCGCTTATTTAAAATCAATTTGCTTTTTATAAATTCAACAATTTTTATTAGAGATATGGATTTTTGAAAAATTTTATTTTAATTTTTTGAGCACCTGAACAAAAACATCTCAGAAAAAAATATAAAAAACGTAGGAAGAATTCCATAAAAAATCATTCTCAATGGCCGAAGTATCGCTTATTCAAAATCAATTAGGTTTTTATAAATTCAACAATTTTCAATAGAGATATGGATTTTTGAAAATTTTCGTTTAAATTTTTTGAGCACTTTAACAAAAACATCGCAGAAAAAAATATAAAAGCGCAGGAAAAATTCCATAAAAAATCATCCTTAATGGCCGAAGTATCGCCTATTCAAAATCAATTAGGTTTTTATAAATTCAACAATTTTCAATGGAGATATGGATTTTTGAAAATTTTCGTTTAAATTTTTTGAGCACTTTAACAAAAATATCGCAGAAAAAAATATAAAAAACGCAGGAAAAATTCCACAAAAAATCATCCTCAATGGCCGAAGTATCGCTTATTTAAAATCATTTTGGTTTTTGTAAATTCAACAATTTTCAATAGAGATATGGTTTTTTGAAAATTTTAATTTTAATTTTTTGAGCACCTGAACAAAAACATCGCAGGAAAAATTCCATAAAAAATCATCCTCAATGGCCAAAGTATCGCTTATTCAAAATCAATTTGGTTTTTATAAATTCAACAATTTTCAATAAAGAAATGGATTTTTGAAAATTTTAATATTAATTTTTTGAGCACCTGAACAAAAACATCGCAAAAAATATAAAAGCGCAGGAAAAAATCCATAAAAAATCATCCTCAATGGCCGAAGTATCGCTAATTCAAATCAATTTGGTTTTCGTAAATTCAACAATTTTCAATAGAGATATGGATTTTTGAAAAATTGTATTTTAATTTTTTGACCACCAGAACAAAAACATCGCAGAAAAAAAATATAAAAACGCAGGAAAAATCCCATAAAAAATCATCCTCAAAGGCCGAAGTATCGCTTATTTAAAATCAATTTGGTTTTTGTAAATTTAACAATTTTCCATAGAGATATGGATTTTTGAAAATTTTAATTTTAATTTTTTGAGCACCTGAACAAAAACATCGCAGAAGGCGCAGGAAAAAATTCATAAAAAATCATCCTCAATGGCCGAAGTATCGCTTATTCAAAATCAATTTGGTTTTTGTAACTTCAACAATTTTCAATAGAGATATGGATTTTTGAAAATTTTAATTTTAATTTTTTGAGCACCTGAACAAAAACATCGCAGGAAAAATTCCATAAAAAATCATCCTCAATGGCCAAAGTATCGCTTATTCAAAATCAATTTGGTTTTTATAAATTCAACAATTTTCAATAAAGAAATGGATTTTTGAAAATTTTAATTTTAATTTTTTGAGCACCTGAACAAAAACATCGCAAAAAATATAAAAGCGCAGGAAAAAATCCATAAAAAATCATCCTCAATGGCCGAAGTATCGCTAATTCAAATCAATTTGGTTTTCGTAAATTCAACAATTTTCAATAGAGATATGGATTTTTGAAAAATTGTATTTTAATTTTTTGACCACCTGAACAAAAACATCGCAGAAAAAAAATATAAAAACGCAGGAAAAATCCCATAAAAAATCATCCTCAAAGGCCGAAGTATCGCTTATTTAAAATCAATTTGGTTTTTGTAAATTTAACAATTTTCCATAGAGATATGGATTTTTGAAAATTTTAATTTTAATTTTTTGAGCACCTGAACAAAAACATCGCAGAAGGCGCAGGAAAAAATTCATAAAAAATCATCCTCAATGGCCGAAGTATCGCTTATTCAAAATCAATTTGGTTTTTGTAACTTCAACAATTTTCAATAGAGATATGGATTTTTGAAAATTTTAATTTTAATTTTTTGAGCACCTGAACAAAAACATCGCAGGAAAAATTCCATAAAAAATCATCCTCAATGGCCGAGGTATCGCTTATTCAAAATCAATTTGGTTTTTATAAATTCAACAATTTTCAATAGAGATATGGATTTTTGAAAATTTTAATTTTAATTTTTTGAGCACTTGAACAAAAACATCGCAGGAAAAATTCCATAAAAAATCATCCTCAATGGCCGAAGTATCGCTTATTCAAAATCAATTTGGTTTTTGTAACTTCAACAATTTTCAATAGAGATATGGATTTTTGAAAATTTTAATTTTAATTTTTTGAGCACCTGAACAAAAACATTGCAGAAAAAAATATAAAAAATGCAGGAAAAATTCCATAAAAAATCATTCTCAATGGCCGAACTATCGCTTATTCAAAATCAATTTGGTTTTTGTAAATACAATAATTTTTAATAGAGATATGGATTTTTGAAAACTTTAATTTGAATTTTTTGAGCACCTGAACAAAAACATCGCCGAAAAAAATATAAAAGCGCAGGAAAAATTCCATCAAAAATCATGCTCAATGGCCGAAGTATCGCTTATTCAAAATCAATTTGGTTTTTGTAAATTCAACAATATTCAATAAAGATATGGATTTTTGAAAATTTTCGTTTAAATTTTTTGAGCACTTTAACAAAAACATTGCAGAAGAAAATACAAAACATGCAGGCAAAATTCAATAAAAAATTATCCTCAATGGCCAAAGTACCTCTTATTAAAAATTCGTTTGGTTATTGTAAATTCAAACAATTTCAATAGAAATATGGATTTTTGAAAATTTTAATTTTAATTTTTTGAGCACCTGAACAAAAACATCGCAGAAAAAAATATAAAAGCGCAGGAAAAATTCTATAAAAAACCATCCTCAATGGCCGAAGTATCGCTTATTAAAAATAGATTTGGTTTTTGTAAATACAACCATTTTCAATAGAGATATGGATTTTTGAAAATTTTCGTATAAATTTTTTGAGCACTTTAACAAAAACATCGCAGAAGAAAATATAAAACGGCAGGAAAAATTCTATAGAAATTATCCTCGATGACCGAAGTACCGCTTATTCAAAATTCGTTTGGTTTTTGTAAATTCAACCATTTTCAATAGAGGTATGGATTTTTGAAAATTTTCGTTTAATTTTTTTGAGCACCTGAACAAAAACATCGCAGAAAAAAAATATAAAACATGCAGACAAAATTCTATAAAAAATTATCCTCGATGACCAAATTACCGCTTATTTAAAATTCTTTTGGTTTTTGTAAATTCAACCATTTTCAATAGAGATATGGATTTTTGAAAAATTTAATTTTAATTTTTTGAGCACTTTAACAAATACATAGCAGAAGAAAATATAAAACATGTAGGCAAAATTCTATAAAAATTATCCTCGATGACCGAAGTACCGCTTATTCAAAATTTGTTTGGTTTTTGTAAATTCAATAATTTTCAATAGAGATATGGATTTTTGAAAATTTTAATTTTAATTATTTGAGCACCTGGACAAAAACATCGCAGAAAAAAAATATAAAAGCGCAGGAAAAATTCCATAAAAAAATCATCCTTAATGGCCGAAGTATCGCTTACTCAAAATCAATTTGGTTTTTGTAAATTCAATAATTTTTAATAGAGATGTGGATTTTTGAAAATTTTAATTTTAATTTTTTGAGCACCCGAACAAAAACATTGCAGAAAAAAATATAAAAAACGCAGGAAAAATTCCATAAAAAATCATCCTCAATGGTTGAAGTATCGCTTATTAAAAATCAATTTGGTTTTTGTAAATTCAACAATTTTAATAGAGATATTGATTTTTGAAAATTTTAATTTTAGTTTTTTGAGCACCTCAACAAAAACATCGCAAAGTCTCGCTTATTCAAAATCAATTTGGTTTTGTTTTTGTAAATTCAACAATTTTCAATGGAGATATTCATTTTTGAAAATGTTTGTTTTAATTTTTTGAGCACTTTAACAAAAACATTGCAGTAGGAAATATAAAAAGCGCAGGAAAAATTCCATAAAAATCATCCTCAATGGCCGAAGTATCACTTATTCAAAATCAATTTGGTTTTTGTAAATTCAACAATTTTTAATAGAGATATGGATTTTTGAAATTTTTTATTTAATTTTTTGAGCACCTCAACAAGAGCATCGCAGAAAAAATATATAAAAACGAAGGAAAAATTCCATTAAAATCATCCTCAATGGCCGAAGTATCGCTTATTCAAAATCAACTTGGTTTTTGTAAATTCAACAATTTTCTATTTTTATTTTGTCTTTGAAAAAGCGCATATTTAGAATGATGATTTTTTGTGTTGTTTGGAAATTATTTTAATATATTCTGGAAATTTTTGTAGAATCCTAAAGTAGAATATATTTTGAGTATATTTGAAAATTTTCAAGAAAGTGAGAATTGTTTTGCTTCCGAAAAGGCGATTATTTCTCGGGTGATTATTTCAAATAAGTCAAGAAGCATTTCTAGATTTTTGCAGAATCGTAAATTGGAATGTATTTTGAGTGAATTTAAACATTTTCAAGGGTATGGCAAATGTTTTTCATATGAAAAAAAAACATTTTCAAGGGTATGGCAAATGTGAAATATGAAAAAGTTCATCTTCAGAATAACGATTTTGTTTGTTCTCGGACAGTTATTTCAAAATCTGGTGGAGAAAGATTGAAGATTTTTGCAGAATCGAAAAGTGGAATAATTTTTTTAAGCGCGCGCAGACAAACACAAAATCCACTTTTTCCAAAAATCGATTTAAGATAGCTTTTCATTTCTTCGGATCAAATTCAAAATTTCATGTTAATTGCTGTATTCGGTTTTAAGCGTGCACGGACAGATTACACAATTATTTTTTTCCAAAAATCATTTTAAAATACAGCGCGCAGAGACACACACACACACACACACACGCACAGACTCAAATTTATGTTTTCCAAAAATCGTTGAAATCGCCTCTAGTGACCTCGAAACGGATATTTCAGGTAAAAAAAAATGTTTGAACAAATTTTCACGATCAGAATACTTTTCCGTATTTCGCAGAAAATGCAGGAAATGCCGGAACCGCGCTATTACAAGTTTATTTTGGTAATTTTCCGCCAAAAGTCATAGAGGCGAGAAATGTGTAGTTCCTAATTTTTTTCCTAATTTTTACAAAAATCGTCTCAAGAATGTTGATGGAATTTATACACAACATTCCAGACGCGTATAGCTATAAAACAAATTACAAATTCAGAAACACGTCATCACTAGTTTTATCGGAATTTTCCACCAAATATCAAGTTGATGAGAAATGTTCACTTCCCGCCAGAATTTCTCAATTTACACCAAAACCCCTTATGGAATGTTGATGAAATTTCTGCACGATATTCCAGACGCGTATAGCTATAAAATAAATGAAAAATTCAAAAACTTAGCATCACTAGTTTTATCGGAATTTTCCACCAAAGATCATGTTTATGAGAAATATGCTCTTCCCGCCAGAATTTCTCAATTTACACAAAAATCCCTAGCGGAATGTTGATAAAATTTGTACACGATATTCCAGACGTATATAGCTATAAAGAAAAATGAAAACAACAGAAAACGCGTCATTACTAGTTTTGGAATTTTCCACGAACGTCATAGGGATGAGCAATGACGTTTGTGGAAAATTCCGAATAAACTAGTAAATAGTTCTGACTAAATTTTCTTAATTGTTACAGAAAATCCTTTAAGAATGTTGATGAAACTCTTACACAACATTCCAGACACATATAGCTATTAAGAAATGAGAAATCAAAAAACATGTCGCCACTAGTTTATTCGAAATTTTGCACATTTTGTCATAGTTACGAAAAATTTAAACTTTCGACTAAATTTCTTTAATTTTTACAAATGTTTCTTGAAGAATAATGATTGAATTGTTACGCAACATTTCAGACCTATACAACTATTAAATAAATGAAAAATTAGAAAATAGTCATTATGAATTTTTCCGGAAATTTTCACCAAATGTCATGCTGATGAGAAATGTGCACTTTCGCCAGAATTTCTCAATTTACACAAAAATCCCTAGTGGAATGTCGATGAAATTTGTACACGATATTCTAGACGCGTGTAGCTACGAAACAAACGAAAAATTAAAAAACTCGTCATCAATAGTTTTGTTGGAATTTTCTACAAAAAATCATGTTGATGAGAAATGTGCACTTCCTACTAGAATTTCTCAATTTACACAAAAATCCCTTGTGGAATGTTGATGAAATTTGTACACGATATTCTAGACGCATATAGCTATAAAACAAATGAAAAATTGAAAAACGCGTCATCACTAGTTTTATCGGAAGTTTGCATCGAAGATCATGTTGATGAGAAATGTGCATTTCCGGCTAAATTTTTTTAAATTTTCACAAAAATTCCTCGAAAAATGATGAAAGGTTGATGAAATTTTTGCATAACATTCTAGAAACCTATAGCTATATAACAAGTGAAAAGTTATAAAAAGTTGAAGAAATGTTTGTTTGACATTCAAGACGCGTATAGCTGTGTAACAAGTGAAAAAAAAAATAGAAAACGCGTCATTTTTATTTTTTCCGGAATTTTCTTTGAAAACTTTACAAATGACCTCAAGAAGCAATTGACAATTTTTTCGCCTGAAGTTTTTGAAAATTAAAAAGTATTCTACTTAACCCTTTAAAAAGTGAACCTAATTCCGACTTGATTTTCTTAATTTTGACAGAAACTTCTCATGAACATTTTTCGACAACAAACCAGATGCATGTACGCAACATGGGGCAGAAGGGGCTCCCAGCCGCAGTGAAGGCAACCCTTCTAGGGAAGGACACCCGAACAAACCAAATACTTCTATGAATGGACACCACCAATGTCAAGCTTACGGAGCAGGAGCTCGGAACTCCAGTTCCGGTCGGAGACGGGTGTGCTCGGGCGGGCACCCACCGACCGTCATCCATCGACTGCCCAAAAACAACAACCCTGGTGGGCTCGCCTTCGGGTGGCCCACCACCAACACTCAGCCACCATATCGCGAGTGCACTGCACCAGTCCCCCCTGCTCAGGGCCGGCCAACTGGCTGTCCCTGACAAGGACACTGGGGCGGCGCCTCGCGTGAGGGTGAGGAAACAGCTCTGCGGGGCTGAAAAGAAAAGGAGGAAGAAGCTGAAGGGGGCTGGCAAGAAAGCCTCCACTGTGGAACGGGCCACCACGAGCTCCAAGGCAAGCCCCCAAAAAGGGCAGCCAGGGACGAGTGGCACAAGTCACAGCAGCTTCCCCCCCCAAACCAATACCAAAGGGGGCGACGGCAGCAGACCGATCCCCAAAAAGGGGCCTTCTACCAAACAAGGCCCTTTGCCGGGAAAGGTCAAGCAGACCGTCCCCCCCACAAAGAAGCGAAACCGGTCGGACGACTCTGGGAAGTCGCCTGGGCTCAACCCCAGGAAGAAACCCAGAGACGCAACCTCAAAGCCCAAGTCATACACGGAGGCCATCAACAGACACCTGCAGATGGCCATCGTCGACAAAAGCAACCTCCTAGGTAAACTAAAGGAGGAACAGGAGAAGCTGGTACGCGACTCCCTCATGAGGGCAATCCTGGGAGTGGACCCGGCCAGCACGGTCGCGCCACACTTCTCCAGGTGGTCCTACTTGGGGGAGATACTGCGTATCACCTGCGCGGACACCGATTCCTTGAGATGGCTCGAGGAAACGGTCAACGGACTTGGACCTCTCTGGGTGGGAGCCGAACTGGCAGTGGTGCAGGTTGACAGCCTGCCCAGGCTAGTAAAAGCTTCAGCCTGGCTGCCCAATGCACAGGACAAGGATGAAGCCTTGACCTGTCTGGGCGTCCAGAACAGAGAGGCCCAAACAGCCAAGTGGTGCATTTTCCACCACGAGAAAAAAGAAGATGGCATCCTGGTGGTGTTCGGGATACCACTTCAAGAAATCGAGCTGCTGAAGGGCAAGCACCCCCAAGGCAAATGCCAACTATGGTATGGCCTGGGGAAAGTGACCCTTCACCTGAAGCAGCCAGAGGAAAAGGAAGACACCCCGCAGACCGTTGAGGACCCTCCCATGGAGACCGCAGCAGTCCAGGATGCTTCCCAAAACTAGAACCCCAAGTCCGAGGCCAGACCAGGACGGACCGGGAAATACAGAAAGGTAAGTCTCTTTTTGCTTATTAGCAATTAAGTACTAACCACACAACCAAGAAATTGACTTAACCATTACAGGCAAACTCAATATCATACAAATTAACCTCCGACATTGCAAGATGGCTGTGGCGCACTTGTGCCAACATCTACACAACCACGAGGATAACATAGCCCTCATACAGGAACCCTGGCTAACAAGCGAAAGGGTTGCCGGTATGGGCACTCTAAAAGGTAAGGTGAATTATTTTCACTCCACTAAGCCAAGAACATGTATCTACACTCCTAAGAATGTGCAGTGCGTGTTCCTACCACAACTAAGCTCACCGGACCTTGCAGTGGTCAGTGTGGAGGGTGCTGAGGGCAGGACCCTGATCCTGGCATCAGCTTACCTTCCGTACGACAGTGAGGCCCCTCCTCCCACAAAGGAGATGGCGGCACTCATTAAACACTGTGAGGACGGCAAATTAGATCTGATAATAGGGTGCGACGCCAATGCCCACCACATAGTGTGGGGCAGCAGCGACACCAACCACAGAGGAGAATCTCTTCTAGAGTACCTCTCAACTACGACCCTAGAGATAGTGAACAGGGGTCGCGAACCCACCTTCGTGACCCCCACTAGACAAGAGGTCATAGACATCACCCTCGCAAATGCGAACACAGCAAAGCAGATAGAGAACTGGCGCGTCCACCAAGACGTGTCATTCTCGGATCATAGATGGATCTGCTTCAGTATAGGAGTTACGACCGTGGAACGAATCCTGGTTCGAAACCCAAGAAGAACGGATACGGAACTGTTCAACAACTGCCTATCCAAACATCTAGAAGAGGACGTCTTCAGGCAGGACCCTGTAAACAGCGAGGCGGTTGAGAGACTGTCTCTGAAATTACAGACCAGCCTTATAGACTCTTTCCACGAGGCCTGCCCCGCCAGGAAGGCAGGCACATCTGCCAAACCTCCCTGGTGGTGTCCAGAGCTCGACCAAAAAAGGTCAGACTCTCGCAAAGCCTTTAACAAAGCCAAGAACTCCCGACTTGAGGAGGACTGGGCCACATTCAAGAGAACCCAGAGGGACTTTAAAATGACCCTCAGGAGAAACCAAAGGGCCTCATGGCATAACTTCTGTGAGGGCATTAACTCCGTATCGGAAACAGCCCGCACCAGGAAAATACTATCTGGGTGCCGTAGTGCACAGCCAGGCATCTTCAAAAAGGAGGACGGCACCTATACTGCTGACCTCCGAGAATCCCTAAGTCTGCTTCTGAAGTCACACTTCCCTGACTCCAAAAGCGGTTCTGATGCAAACCATCAAAATGACCCAGAATATCTCCCCACAGCGGAGGACTGGAACATGAGCATGGAAATCGTCACAGAAAGCAAAATAGAATGGGCAATAAGATCATTCTCCCCTTTCAAATCGCCAGGACCGGACGGTGTGTATCCTGCCCTACTACAGTGGGGCTTGGAGCACTTACTGCCGCTACTGTGCAGACTGTTTCGGGCATGTATTGCAATGCAGTACGTACCGAGACTATGGAGGGAAGCCAGAGTGATTTTTATTCCCAAATCAGGCAAAACTGACTACACGGCAGTCAAATCGTTCAGACCAATCAGCCTCACGTCTTTTCTTCTGAAAACCCTAGAGAGGCTGTGCGACAACTACATCAGGGAGCAGTGCTGCTTGAACAGCAAACTGCACCCAAGCCAACACGCCTACAGGCCAGGCAAATCGACTGAGTCGGCCCTTCATCATGTGGTATGCAGGATTGAAGGATCGCTGGCTAACAAACAGTCAGCCCTAGGAGCCTTCATAGATATCGAGGGGGCTTTTGACAAAGTCTCCTACGCCAACATAGAACAGGGTCTAAACAAACACGCGGTCCCCACAACCATCATTGGATGGGTCGGGGCCATGCTAAGGAATAGAACTGTAACTGCCTCAATAGGTAAAGAAAGCCAAACAGTAGCTGCCACAAAAGGATGTCCACAGGGCGGGGTGCTATCCCCGCTTCTGTGGAACGTCGTTGCGGACGGCCTACTACGGCAACTGAACAACGCAGGATACCATGCTGTGGGTTACGCAGATGACGTGGTAATCCTACTTATCGGAAAACACGAGAGCATTCTGTCTAGCCTTATGCAGAATGCCCTCAAAATCATAGAGGATTGGTGCGAAAAAACGTCTCTCTCGGTTAACCCCAAGAAGACAGAGTTAGTACTATTCACAAGAAAAAGGAAGATCAACACAGGTAGACTTCCCAAACTTTTCAACAACCAGCTATGCTTGGCAGACGAGGCGAAATACCTCGGTATTATACTGGACTCCAAGCTTAACTGGAAGAACCACCTAGAACACAAGCTGGAAAAAGCATGTGTCATCTTCTGGCAGTGTAGGGGCGCGCTAGGACCAACCTGGGGCTTCAAACCAAAGGTGGCCCGGTGGCTCTACACTGCAATTGTCAGACCAGCTCTGACATACGGAGCGATAACCTGGTGGCCGAGAACAGACCAATCGGTAACCAGGAAGAAGCTAAACCATCTACAACGATTGGCGTGCCTGGCCATGACGGGCGCAATGCGCACAACACCCACGGCTGCAATCGAAACTCTACTGAACCTGACGCCCCTTCACATACATGTAAAGGAGGTGGCAGTAAGCACAGCCTTAAGACTAAAGGCAAATGGCACGTGGAGCCCGACAGCAAACGGTGTGAGACACGGGAAAATATTGAGAGAGGCGGGGTTAACCATGCCTGAACTCAAAGAATCCCTCGACAGTGTCCCACCGAGACACCTGTTTAAACGGCAATACGAAATAAAAGATCAGATTAATGACAAACCAGAAATCACCGTCTATACCGACGGGGCCAAGAACCATGAAGGCGCAGGGGCAGGCATCTATTGCCAGGAACCTGACCTCAGTCTTAGCATCCCCCTAGGTAGGAATGCGACGATCACTCAAACGGAACTTTTCGGGATACTTGAAGGTGCTCGGAAACTATCGGAACTGGCAGTCTCGAACAAATCCATTTTGTTCCTCACTGACAGCAAATCAAGCATAGCTGCGCTTTCGAGACCGAGGGTGGCCAGCAGTATAATATTGGAGTGCAAGCAAGCCTTAGACAAACTCGCCGCAACCAACAGAGTCACAATCTCCTGGATTAAGGGACATTCAAATAATGAAGGGAACGACCGGGCCGATAGGCTTGCCAAAAGGGCTGCCCTGAAAAGGGAAGGCTCTAAGGCTTTGCCACTGGCACCACTCACTGTCTCCCAAATACTTAAAGGAAACTCTCTTGAAGAACACAAAAAGGAATGGCTACAGACTGACAAATATGTGGTCGCCAAAAAATTCATCCACTCACCAATACCGAAGCTGAGCAGGAAATACATTGAATTACCAAGAAGTAGCTTGCGGTTGCTAGTCGGTACACTTACTGGGCACTGCAAACTAAAAAAAGCACCTCCACAACATAGGGGTGGTAAAAGACCCCCTATGTCGGAAATGCGAGCAAGAAGAGGAGACACTAAGACACATCATGTGTGAATGCGAGTCACTCAAACAACTTAGGTGGTCCGTTTTCGGAGAGGAGTGGCCAGATTGGTCACAACTGGGCAACACTCCACACGGCCAACTACTTGACTTCACAAGAAGTTTAGGTTGGCTTGAGGAGTAGGGCCCAGGAGGCGGCACAAAGGACCAACGTATGGTCTAAGCGCTGCGACCATTTGGTCGCCCTCCACAAACCATCAATCAACCAGTAAGATAAATGGAAAAACAAAAAACACACAATTATTAGTTTTTCTGAAAATTTTCACTAAAAACCATGGTAATGTGATAATTATCCTATCCAATGAAGTGTACGTCCTCGTTCATCAAAAAAACGGGAAAAATTTATTGGCGCTGTAAAATTCTGATTAACCAAAATTTTAAAAGAAGTCAAAATACAGGGTGTTTCAAAATTCATGCACCAAAAGTTTTCTGCGTACTCTTCGTAGATAAAAAGAAAAAAACCCTTATGACAAATCTTGATTTTCCAAATTTCCTTGATCAAATATAACTCTTAAAACCATAATAATCGATCTATAATTTAAAATTCCTGATTCGCGCATGTGAACCGGTAACTATTACATATTTCCTTTACCAATAACAATATGCATAAAATTATTTAATTTCTCAACAACCCATAAACTAATTGTTACCAAAAACTTTAACGTTCATGAATACGAAATTATTCCAAACTGGATGGATGGCGAACCGTAAACGCAACGATTTGTTTGACCTAATTTTTTTTTTCGCGCGAACAAACGTATTCGCATATTTTTGCATATTCATGAAGTCGTCGGGTTTGTAAACATTGGAATTGTTTATAAATAGAAACGTTCGCGTTCGATGTAAACATTACGTTTATGTACGCTATGCGTTGTATAATTATTGAACCTCGTTCGAGTCTCGGGGATTTCCTAGATGCAGGGAATCACCAAAGTCATAAAAATTAATTGTCGTAGAAAATATTTCCATAATTTTCTCATGAATTTTTATTGGATATGTTTTATGTGAGAGGCTGGTGTCTATAGTTGGGTATAACGAGTTCAAAGACAAGAGAAATAAATTTGCATTGGATTGAATCAATGAATAATATTTGAAAATGTTCAGATTTATATCAATATCAATAAAATAGTTTGAAAGGCACAAAGAATAATAATTTATTAACTGCTGTTCGGCGGTAAAAATTTATTTGTTTTTTTTTGCATGAGAAAAATTGTTTAGTTTAGAAATTAGGATTTTGGATTTTGTGGATTAGATAAATAAAAATGGTGTGGTGGGTGGGCACCGAATTTCTCGAATCTACACGAAGGTCTAACGGATCAAAATGAATGTAGAATGCACAGAATTTAATTTAACACGCAAGAAGAAATTTCCCTGCCTTTTCAGGAGAGAAAATGGAAATGTGAAAATTTTCCAGAAAATAATTCTGTGGACTAATTCAGTCGATTGTGAGGCGGTGGGTGGTGGGTGAAGATCTCATTGTCAGAAAATGTAATTGTGCAAGAATAAATGGCAATTTAAAGCCCGTGGCGCGTTGGACAAGCAGATGAGACCTGAAAGGTTGAAACCGGTCCGGGAAACAATATATAATATAAGATATAAATGAAGTACCACATAGTCACTAGCATCCTCTTTTTTTTAATTGCGGGTTTAGAAGAGTGAATGATTAAGGGAATTGGCGTAAGCAACATAGGCTACTAACGAAATATAATTGTAAATTCATTTTTATAATGAATGGGACAAACACTGAACATCCATGGACTCGAACGGTAAACTTTTCTTTAATAAAAGCTACCGCCCTGGGCGTGGGGCTCGAACCCACGACGCCTCGCACTGAAGACGGGTGCCAAACCGTTCCGCCACGGAGCGCCCCCACTCTTTCATTTTAAAATAACAATTAAAACTGATGTTGTGTCCCCTTCCGGTTTCACATCACTTTTCTTAGTTATCATTTAATAATAATTCCAGGTTAACTCAATGTTCATTTATTGGAAACTAAAATACAACTGCCGCATATCTCGCTCGCAGAGCCAACGAAAACTTAACAAAAACCTGACACCTTTTTTGTCGGTATCAGAATATAAATATATATTGACATTGAACAAAATATAAAAATTCATTTATTCCATTAATACATCACAACTGATTTATTGAAAGGATATTATTTTGCTGTCTTTATACGTGTCTAAAAACTTCTTTTTTAAATAAAAATTGTACACATAAATCAGCCTTGATTGTGATCAAGTTTCCATGTGAGAATCAATAAAAAATTGTTTGTAATGTAACAGGATTTTATAAGTTTACATTAGAATATGGCGAAGACATATATATATATTTTTGATGTGGTCGTACAGAACTGTTATTGAATTATTAACTCTGTTCTATATTGAGTTGTTTAGTGTTACGATTGATGCATGGTTTATGTAATATTTTATTGCTCGGCTGTTAGAGTGTCTTAAAATACGTTATTTTAGTTTACTTACATAAAATTTTAATATTTCGAATGGCAGCAGTGCGAATAATAATGATGGCTATATTTATCTTTAGAAACGGCATATGCAAAATTCGAATTTAAAAAAAATGTTTTTATCTATGTACAAAATATTATTCTGTATTTTTGTACTATAAATACATTTTTAATTGAAATTAAGTGTTTGATTAAATTTGTAGCGTTTCCTTGATGAAGCAATTAAAGTTTTGCGAAAGCTTTAGATGATTTAATAATTTTATCAAATTGCGAGGATTTTTCTTGGAAATTTTCTATATTTTGTATAAATAACAAATTATTATTACTATTTTTTTTATTTATTGCCATTGGCTTGATCATCGGCCACAACCGATTCAAACAAGTTATTATTTTTTAACCCTTTCGGCCCTGGTGGTGGCAATTGCCACCGCAACATTTACATAACTCTACTTACTATAACAATCCATATTTTTGCTGTTTATCACTAGATGTCACTTCAACAAAGCCTCACTAATTAATTCCTATACTAATTAATCAAATCAGTTCAAATTTGGTATTTATGGTCTTAAGAAGCTCCCCACCAATAATGATTAACAAAAATTTTTTTTTCAAATTTAAAAATCCAGGGCTGAAAGGGTTAAATACACTAGAAGAAAAAAAAAAATGAAACACTCGAAATTCGTGAAATTTTGACCATTTTCAAACCGCCATAACTCGGCGTATTTTCAATCGATTTTGATGAATCTTTAAGGGAGAAAAACTTTAAAGTGTCTTCTTTACAGTCATGCATACGAACTTAAGCGTAACTCCTTCCGCCCCTCTCTAGCACTCCTGTGAAAAAAAAAAGTTTTTTCAGGAAACCATGTCCAACTTTGACGGTGTCTATGGAGTTGGAAAAATTTTGTCGACACGATCCACCATAAAGGCATTAAAATGTGATCAATTCCCTATGCAGGACTCAAAGAACGAAGTTTCTACGACGATTTGGCACCAAGTTATGCGTGTTTGAAAAAAAGTGCATTTTGAGGTTTTTCACAAATAACTCTTTTTAACCAAATTTGGTGATTCTTTCGGGAAAAAATCTCTTTTTGGCAATACTTTAAGGGGGTAAACTCAGATTGGAATGATCCCTTTTCGACCTCTTCAACACCCAAACAAAAAACACGTTTTTGGGCAAAAAAACGTCCAACTTTGGCTACGTGTGGCGAGTTGGAAAAAATGTGTCGACTCGATCCACCAAAAGGGCATTAAAATGTGTTCAATTACCTGTGCAGGACTCAAAAACGAAGTTCCTACGGCGATTTTGTACAAAATTAAAGGTGTTTAAAAAAAGTGCATTTTTTGGTCTTTTTATTTTTTCGTTTGGTGGGGCGTAGATCGCTCTCTTAAAGAGGACACATTTTGCTTTTAATTTCTCAAAAGATCGTCGAAATCGGTTGAATAGGAGCTGAGTTATGGCCATTTGAAAATTACCTAAATTTTTACAAATTTCAAGTGTTTAATTTTTGCAATTTGTTTATTTTTATTGGACGAATAGAAAAATGGACGAATGGGGGTGAGTTAGGACCACATTTTTTTCCGACCCTACCGAGATCATTAAAGTAAGCCTTTTTTGACCTAAAATAATTTTTTTTGTTAATGGAGTTATAAGGCACAAAATGCGATAATGATGTCGGGCAAACAATTAATTTTCGTGTATACCTCAAAAAACATGCAAAGAAAATTTCATTCGTGAAAACGATAACAATTTTGTCGAAAAACTTCGGACCAAAAAATTCGCATTTTTTCAAATACCCATAACTTTGTGCCAAATGGTCGTAGGAACTTCGTTATTTGACTAAAAAACGAAGTTTCTATGGCGATTTGGCACAAAGTTTTCCAACTCGGTACACGTTGCCAAAGTTGGGCGTTTTTTGTCCAAAAACGTGTTTTTTTCTTGTTCGGGGGTTGAAGGTTTTTTTTAACATTGTTTCCTGGATGAAAAATTCTGAACAAATACTGGAAAATAGTCTACCCAATTAACTATTTGATTAATTTTTTCAAGGTCATTTAGAACCAAAAAAAAAAATCCAAAACCTGTTTATCAATTTTTAACCTTCTTGTAACTCGGTTTTTGAAATTACCATCATATTTTTTTGTAGATTTGGGTAAAAATCTACAAAAATATACATCAAGTCATATTTGTATCTTGCCGCGGCAACTTGAAAAATCGAACGTTTTCTTAAGGTTTTTACCATTTTTCGTAAAATTGCCTTTTACGCTTTTTGGCAACAAGCGGAAGCTTTTTAAAAAACGAACATTTCGTTGCTTTTCATCTTTGCAACTTTAATATTTGCCAATATTATTATCTTGAAATTTTCGTTTCAAAAAAACTTCCGTTTTTCACTAAAAAATCACCAATTACTGTTTTCAAACAATGCAAATGTCTGCTTTTTATAAAGTACATCCATCCTAAAACAAAAATTTGATTTTCATTTAATACGCAATAAAACATTTAAAAAAAATCGTTATTGATCAAATAAGGCTCTGAAATTCAGCAACTTGGTTTGTTTCACATTTTTTATTGTGATTTTTTTAAATACGAGTGCCCCACAAAGCCTTTTATTATACAAGTGTAATAATAATTTTTTGTACTTTGGTATTAGTTGATGATTTATTTTCAAAATAATGATTTATTGAAAACAAACAAAGTATCTTATTTCATCAATCACCCAAACCGAATTTTTGAATGCAATAAAGCGCTGTTACAAAAAATGATGAAAATCAAACGAATTAAATTTCCCATTAAAGAATATTTTATTAAATTAAATTCAAAATAACTGCAAGATCGTAGTTTAATTGCAATGAATGATTGCACGAAGTAACACGTTTATGTTAAATACTCTACAAATAAAACTTTATTCCTTTACAAGTCGCATAGATAAACTAATTACTGAATAAATATTTTGCACTTGCGCTATCAAATGTAAAAGTTCAAAGCGGCTAGCTGCAGCTGTTACATAAGAGCTGTTTAAAAAAAAATTAAAAAAATATATATTTTGGAATTGTTATATGAAATAGTAAATGTTACAATTGACAAATAGTATATGAGTGCAAGTTTAACAAAGCATGAACTGGCAATTTGTGAATGTACGTGCTATTTTTTCTATTTCGAAAATAATAATCTGGACGAGACAAGAAATGGAAATTTGTAGTTAGTAAAAAATAATCTAGACAAAGTGCGAACTGACAATTTTAACATGATTTGTACATGAAAATGATAAAAGTACTTGATTGATTTACATATTGAAATTATTATTTATTTATAAGACGACATGTTTCGGTCTTTCGAGGTTGATTTGTACATTTTAGATTTTTCTATTTCGTGAAAAATAATGTAGCATATCATTGCAAGTCAAGTTACCTCGAATTTGTTAATAATGAATTAATCTGTTCCGAGTATACCAACCAAAAATTTGCCCAGTATACCATCTCGGCTGATATTGGTGTAGTAAATGATGAATGATTTTTTTATCATAAGACAGAAGTTGTAATTATCAGTTTTGCACAACTGGAAACAGTGATAATTGTAATGTCGAAATCTAAAAAATAATAAGCCATATTTATAGTAAATTACTAAAAATTACTAGACATTTTTTCGATCTAAAAAAAATGAATTTAAAAATAGAAACCCTTACCTTACTGTAAGACTACTAAATAAAAATCAAGTCTTGTATTAATATGTTTGCAATAAATTATTTAGCTAATAATATATAATTAAAATATTTAACTGATTGATATAAATATTAAGACTTATCTTACCACGAATCTGTCTAGTTGAAACTACTCGATGCTACTGACCAAAAATCTCGCTTGGGGAGATTATTTAGAAGGATCTGTTCTATCCTGTATCTGCGCATAAGTAAAATCCTTGATTTTAGCGATTTTTCATTCCGTTTGTTTGCCCCAAATTAGAGGCCGCGACTATTACATTTTTGTTTGTAATAAAGCGTCAATTTATTATCAACGTTTACTACTCATAATAAACCGGAGTGGTGTCTCATCAAATTTATTACAGACCGGATATTTGAGCATGGCAAATGAGTATAGGTTTCAAGATAATGATATTTATCATAAATAGCTTAGAAAAATATTTGTGACTTTTCGTCTTTATTTAATTTATTCATTGCTTCTCCAACAAGCGAGGGTTTTCTTTCTTAAGTATAGTTTTCGTTCGATATTTACGGAAGTACATGTATTATTTATTACTTCTTATACATAAATATTTAACATAGTACTAATTTTTACAGAGGTAAATGTTTCTAAAGTTTTATAACCTCTCATATATCACCGTATACACCGGTCGCGCTATGAAGGCATCTGAGGTGATTAACCTCTTCACGCCCAGGTTGCCACATGTGACAACAAGCAAAAATAGCAAAAATAAAAGAAAACAAAAATATTTCGTCCCTTTAGCGCCATCTATGGAATATTTTTTCATATTTTTTTGCATAAATAAGTAATTTTGTGACAGTGGAATAATATTTTATAGAAAAACGTAACAACAAAAAAGTAATTTTTCAATAAACCTGGGATTATGCTATAACCGAATCAAAGCTTGGGCGCGAAGTTGTTAACTAAGGATCAGCAGAAGTAATTGGATATTTTGTTACTTTATACTTACAGATGTTTACACTTTACTTGCACTATCGGCTTCTATTTATAAATCAGTGGTTCTTGAAAGGTTACAGATAACTTTGGAAATAAATATGTTCATGTTCGCTTATTGAGAACCTCAGGCATTCGAGACGCATGAAGCACCCGCCCAACACGCAAATGAGGGCGGTCCAAGTTAATCGTCTCAGATGCCTTCATAGCGCGGCCAGACTTTACATAGTGGGTAAATTTATTTACTTTAATGTATTGTTTTTTTACATAGAAACTAAAATGCCCTTCACAATAAAAATGTCTGAATTCATCACCGGACTTATTTACAGTATATTTCGGATGTAAACTCTGACTCGTTTAAAATAATTAATTGCAGAATTAAGTCCGAGCAGATTAATGCGAATTTCTCATCGTGCAGACGCCGACTCTGAGCTGTATAAATCGCCGGTACAAATTACAGTTTATCCATTACCACGGGACTGGTCTGTAAAATGTGAACTGGATGCAATTTGTCAAGCAGTGCGTGTGCCGGAGCTGCGGCGGCAGGAAAAGACGATTGCCTACCATTCCTGCCCATAGATGGCACCACCTGTTTCTTTGGCCTCGACTCTTTTCGCGTTTACAACACCTCTAGATGCTAATTCGCGTTGAGAGGTTAATAATGACGTGTTTATGAAAGATAACTTTTAATTACGAGAAATGGTTCTCACTTTCAAAGCCACTTATCCTATTCGTGACTGAAAAGGAGTCACTTGACTCTCGATTAATTTTTAAGAGTTCACTCTCTTAATCGAGTCATGATGAGTGATCAATAAGGTTTCTTCAGTTAACAAAATTTTACAAAATATGTTGGTATATGATATCCGCAAAAAAAAAACTTTCTTGTTTCACCTTCTCTCCTTTTTTTTATTTTCTCCTCTCGATTATTTTTTCTGCCGCAGTATCGTAACCGAAAAATACAACTCCACGGACACACGCACTGCTCTGGCCCGTAAAATAACTTCAAGGTTTTCTTAGTTTCCAAAATTTTCCAAAATTAAAACACTTCAAATTATTACATCGATATCTTCCAGTGACGGTTCGCGGGTTTTTTTCTGGTACGGCCGAGGAACAAGAGGTGGTAATACCAATAGGTAGGGTCAGTTGCAGAGACGGCTGGCTGCGTGACCGCACCTATCTGTATTACTACCTCTTGTTCCTCGGCCGTACCAGAAAAAAACATGCGAACTGTCACTGATATCTTCAGCTGACCAGAAACTACAGTAATATTGTAGAATGTTTGTTCAGTTCACTCAATTTCTTGGCACATTATTGCATCCAGAAAATAGTCGAAGTTCTATCCTCGTAATCAAATTTTGATGATATTTAGAATAAACTGCAAACGGCAACTAATAGAAGTTCTTGGCTCTTTGGGCGCATTTTAACTCGCTATATCGACATCTTCAGCTGACCAGCCACTGGGGTTATGCCCAACCCTTTGCTTCTTAAAATTTTTGCTTCAGTTCAAAAATTGCTCATTATTGCATGCAGAAAATAGTCGAAATTTGATTACGAATATCTCCAAAAAAGCCTTTGATTATACTTTCTTGCTTCACTTTCTTTCCTTTTTTTTCAATTTTCACCTCTCGATCATATTTTCTGCTGCAGTATCGAAAGCGAAAAAACGCGACTCTACAGACATACACACACCACTCCGGCCCCATAATTATCCCATTTAAATTTTGGAACGCCCGCAATTATCCACTTAAAAGACAATTCCCGTTATCGTCCAATTTTAAATTACAGCTTTTTCGCGACGGTAATTAATCGGTCCGATTAATATTTTTGAACTCTTGTAATTAGAATAAACCACAGACGAGCAGACGATGTTTGTGTCATTTCGCGTTCAAGTGAGTAATCACTTGGATTATTCATACTGTGTTGTAAAGTAAATCACAAAATTTCCATGTTTTATATAGAAATTGTAAATAATGAACAAGGATAGTGTTTAGAGGTTTATTTTTATAACTAGCTTATATGCTTGCTATTTATGTATTAAAAGATTATTATTTTCCGTGGCCTAACTTCAAAATTTTACCATCGAAATCGAAAAAAATGTACAGTTATTTAGTCTTTTTAAATATTTTACAGAAAAACACCAAGTTGTAATTGATCAATTTTCACCAAACGTACAGATGTGAATTTCCATCATCTAAACAACACTCCAACGCGCATTACCAAACCGACGCATTGTATTCAAAATGAGAAAAAAAAAGTGAAGAAAACTGCGGCACATAATTAAATCCGTTTGTGTAACATAAAAGCCGTCCGTTCTAGTGTTCACCTCCGCTCCGTCGTTTCTAATTCCTTCCTTCGGAACGGCCAGAAAGAACGCGCGCACAGGTGTGCCGTATAAATTATGGCGATGTTGAGTAATTAAATGGCCATTCATATTGTAATCGAGTCAACCACTCAAAAGGGTTTCCCTCTTTTCGATTTGTTGAGGAAAGCCTGAGAGCGCGACGCGGATTTTTTTCTTCCTTTCAGCGACGTTTCCTGCTCGTGCAAAATCATGGGAAATTCGTCTTGGCGGTATTTCTTTTGTTGTAAGGAAGTCATTTTCGTGTTGTACTTCCCCGCGATCTACAAGAGTCGATGGAAAGTTGTTTTTGCTTATATCGATGACACAAGATTTCTATTTCTTTGATCTTGTTGTTAAATTGAATTATCGGACTAGTTATTAAAATTGCATTTTTATGTGTTGCCTAATTGAAGTGGAAAAAGGTAAATACAGGAGCTGAGGTAGGACGTACAAAATTTCAAGGAAACGGCTTATTACCTGTTGACTTACAAGATTTTCAAATTTTTTGCATTTGATAAATTCCTAGATGAGGTTGTTCATGAAAGATTTTTTTATGGTATACAAACACGACCCAATAGACCGATAAATACTTTGCAATAGTATAATAATAAAATAGTACATTTTGTGAACCAATCCCATTCAAAAGGTACAGAACAGAAAAGAAGAACATTAAGATAGAATGTTCAAATGTGGTAAAAATTTACAATAAACATCGACTTTTTGATTTGAATCTTTGTATTTTAGACTATAAGACAGAGGCGGCTCGTTATATAGAGCCAAGGAGCCATGGCACTACCTGACGTTTCAAGCTCAGCAAGAATTTTTAATTAATTCTTAAGACACTTTTGCGCCAGTTACTTTGGTCTAGAAAGATAAATTGTTCTTTCTTCAAAAAAGGAGGGGGGGGTGTAAACGAGCCGCCACTGAAATGACGCACGAGTTGTGAATTTTTGAAAATTTTAATTTTCGAATTGTGTAATACTCGAGCAAAAAAAATTTAAAAAATATAAAACGTGTCGACTAAATTCTTCAAAAATTAAATAAGATTTGAAAGTCATCGTTTTATTAAATTTAGTGCAATTTTTAAAAATCCACTGATTATTTCGCGAGTTGTGAATTTTTGAAAATTTTAATTTTCGAATTGTGAAATACTGGAGCAAAAAAATATAAAACGTGTCGACTAAATTCTAAAAAAAATTAAATAAGATTTGCAAATCATCGTTTTATCAAATTAAGTGCAGTTTTTGAAAATCCGCCGATTATTTCGCGAGTTGTGAATTTTTTAAAATTTTAGTTTTTGAATTGTGTAATACTCGAGTGAAAATTTCTAAAAAAAATATAAAAAGTGTTGACAAAATTCTACAAAAATTAAATTAGATTTTAAAATTATCCATTCATCAAATTAAATAGAGTTTTTAAAAATCCGCCAATTACTTCGCGAGTTGAGAATTTTTAAAAAAATTAGTTTTTGAATTGTGTAATACTTGAGTAAAAAATTCTAAAAAAATATATAAAACGTGTTGACGAAGTTCTACAAAAATTAAATAAGATTTGCAAATCATCGTTTTATTAAGTTAAGTGCAGTTTTTGAAAATCCACTGATTATTTCGCAAATTGTGAATTTTTGAACATTTTAGTTTGCGAATTGTGTAATACTCGAGCAAAAAAATTTAAAAAAATATAAAACGTGTCGACTAAATTCTATAAAAATTAAATAAGATTTGGAAATCATCGTTTTATTTAATTAAGTGCAGTTTTTGAAAATCCACCAATTATTTCGCGAGTTGTGAATTTTTAAAAATTTTAGTTTTTGAATTGTGTAATACTCGAGTGAAAATTTCTAAAAAAAATATATAAAGTGTTGAAAAAATTCTACAAAAATTAAATTAGATTTTTAAGTTATCCGTTCATCAAATTAAATAGAGTTTTTAAAAATCCGCCAATTATTTCGCGAGTTGTGTATTTTTAAAAATTTGAGTTTTCGAATTGTGTAATACTTGAGTAAAAAATTCTAAAAAAATATATGCAAATCATCGTTTTATTAAATTAAGTGCAGTTTTTGAAAATCCACTGATTATTTCGCAAGTTATGAATTTTTGAAAATTTTAGTTTTCGAATTGTGTAATACTCGAGCAAAATAAATAAAAAAAATATAAAACGTGACGACTAAATTCTACAAAAATTAAATAAGATTTGCAAGTCATCGTTTTATTAAATTTAGTGCAGTTTTTGAAAATCCACTGATTATTTAGCGAGTTGTGAATTTTTAAAAATTTTAGTTTTCGAATTGTGTAATACTTGAGTAAAAAATTCTAAAAAAATATATAAAACGTGTTGACGAAATTCCACAAAAATTAAGTAAGATTTGCAAATCATCGTTTTATTAAATTAAGTGCAGTTTTTGAAAATCCACCGATTATTTCGCGAGATGTGAATTTTTAAAAATTTTAGTTTTCGAATTGTGTAATACTCGAGCAAAAAAATTTACAAAAATATAAAACGTGTCGACTAAATTCTACAAAAATTAAATAAGATTTGCAAGTCATCGTTTTATTACATTAAGTGCAGTTTTTTTAAAATCCAGTGATTATTTCGCGAGTTGTGAATTTTTGAAAATTTTAGTTTTTGGATTGTGTAATACTCGAGCAAAAAATTTTTAAAAAATATAAAACGTGTCGACTAAATTCTACAAAAATTAAATAAGATTTGTAAATCATCGTTTTATTAAATTAAGTGCAGTTTTTAAAAATCCACTGATTATTTCTCGAGTTGTGAATTTTTAAAAATTTTAGTTTTCGAATTGTGTAATACTCGAGCAAAAAAATTTACAAAAATATAAAACGTGACGACTAAATTCTACAAAAATTAAATAAGATTTGCAAATCATCGTTTTATTTAATTAAATGCAGTTTTTGAAAATCCGCCGATAATTTCGCGAATTGTGAATTTTTGAAAATTTTAGTTTTCGAATTGTGTATTACTCGAGCAAAAAAAAAAAACATATAAAACGTGTCGACTAAATTCAACAAAAATTAAATAAGATTTTCAAGTCATCGTTTTATTAAACTAAGTGCAGTTTTTGAAAATCCACTGATTATTTCGCGAGTTGTGAATTTTTGAAAATTTTAGTTTTCGAACTGTGTAATACTCGAGCAAATTTTTTTTTTTTAAATATAAAACGTGTCTACTAAATTCTACAAAAATTAAATAAGATTTGCAAATCATCGTTTTATTAAATTAAGTGCAGTTTTTGAAAATCCACTGATTATTTCGCGAGTTGTGAATTTTTGAAAATTTTAGTGGCCAAAAACGATGCAGACGAAAAAATTTAAAATTCAGTAAAAGAGAAAATTGCTCATAACTATCACCAATTCAGGTTAAAAATCTAAAATACGCCAATGAAAAATTCGCTCATAGAAATCAATAATTAAGATAGAAAGGTTAAAAAAAATCGAAAATTTTGTGAAAAAATTCGAAAACTCTGGCGTGAACATAAAAACGCAGACAAAAAATTTGAAAAACATTCAACAATTGAATCGAAAATAAAGAATATTTAGGTCAAAATAATAAAAAAACTTGGAACAAAAAAGGAGAAAACAGGTGAAAATCTAAAATATGGGTCAAAAATGATGAAAACCAAAAAGTTGAAGTTGTTAGCTTAAGTTCTTTATACTCAAGAATAATATTTTGTCATAGAAAAAATAATTCTTGAGTATAAAGAGCTTAAGTTAACAATGCTTTAAACATCACGCCAGGGGATATTTCGAGGCGAATTGACCACAGTAAATAGAAAACCCCTCCAACGCAAACTTTGCTTGCCTTTGTTTTATTTTCATTATACCAGTCTAAACTTTCCCGCCTTTAAAACACGAACACTCCATCTTGAATCCCTGCAGCGCCACATGGAAGCGTAAAATCGCGAATTAATTGCGCGGAATGACTCCGCGATTCCGCGGTCCAACCCTTGATGACCATTGGTATTCCGCTCGCAGAATGGGTGTACCCAAAAACCGGTGCAAAAATCAAATTGCCTCATTGGATGGCGATCGTGCCGATTTTGATTGATTGAAAAATTAAACGCCCGCTTAAATTTTTTTTAATTTTTTAACAATTCCGATTGATCGTTCGGCCCATCGACATTTAGGTCAAACGTGGTGTGCACGTGGAATCGATACCGTGTTTCCTGTTGTAGTGAAAATGTAGTAAAGCACTACACACGGAACTGCGATTAGCTGGATTCATTCAGAATTCATGAGCTGGAGTTCGTGGTGAGTTTTTGTGGGTCGAAATTATTTTAATGTTGGTGTTAAATTTTAATGAAACTATCAATAGCAGTGACGGTTTGTGGGTTTTTTTCTGGTACGGCCGAGGAACAAGATAGGTAGGGTCAGTTGCAGAGACGGCTGGCTGCGTGACCGCACCTATCTGTATGACCACCTCTGCTACCTCGGCCGTACCAGAAAAAACCCCGCGAACCGTCACTGATCTATAGTCCAGACCAAGACGCTCCAAGAGGTGAAGGAAAGGATCAAAGGATCGCCCTTATTATAAGTGATTTGTATTTGGTTATTTTGCACAGATGCCAGCTATTGGAAATGTCAAATGGAAGAAGCAAAGAAACACAATATATGAAAAAAAGTGGAAACATCGAAAATCCGGAGTATACGGGATGGAGGGATTGAACAAGGCGAAGAATTTGATGAAGGCTTTAGATAGTCTAGCAATAACTGAAACAATGAAAAGGACAAGGAACAGCAGAACTAAAAAATATATATATACATGATGGTTGGTTTTTCATTATCCTGCTTATATCTGCATAAATATTGAAGGTCCAAAAAAGGTTTAATAAGAAACTTGTCAAACGCAACCTTGCCTACAAAACGGCACCAACAATGTTTTTCTAAACCTACCTATTTTCCCGAAAAAATCTTGTCTACAGAAAAACATTGTTTATGCCATTTTGTAGGCCAGGTTGCATTAAAAAAAACTTCTGTATCTTCAATATTAAACCAGACCAGACCAGACAAGTGTAGATAGATAGATATATCTTCAATATTAAAGCAGACCACTCTGTATAGTGAAGTGAAGATAGGTGCATAGGACACATAGGACACAGAAAATAAACTTCTTTGTGATATTTTGTGTCGTTTCATTTGCGAGAATTACAACAAAAATTCAATTGGAATCATCAATAATTCTGACATAATCGACGATAAACGAAATATATTCACGACGAATTTCATTTACATAAATTACGACAAAACGTATCGTATTACAGTTGCAGCAAGAAACGGCACCCGGTGGCAGCAATAATTACATAATTTGTATAAATTATGCTAATTTCGACGATCAATTAAAACTTTATAGCGGCAGAGTGTAAATAAATTTAAAAAAAAATCTAATTGATAATAGCCTATTTCGTTGTTAACACTTGGTAATAAATATAATTATAATTATTTTATAATTTAAAAAAAAACACTGTAGAGTCAATGGAATAAAGATATTATTATTATTATTATTATTATTATAAACAATTAGTATGACCCTTATTTCCAAAGAACATACGCCTGATACAAGAGTACGAATTTTATAATAAAAATTCGGCACTCGGAAAGGACTATGTTGCAAGAAACATAATTCGAAATTTCCATTCTCCCATCCACAAATGAGGAGTTGAACTGCAAAACTCAACAAATCCACTTTTATAATTTGTTCAGAAACCGTGAAAAACGTTCAGGAAGTCTATTTGTTGCTTAAAAAAATGAATGTTTAGCCGCATTTTTAAATATGATTTGTTGCGTTTTGAAAACTAATTCACACATATTCGGATTTATCTATGTTTGGACAGTAAAAACTGATACCAAGCTCATTTTGGCCCAAAATTGGATTAGTTGAGTTTTGCAGTTTAACTCCTCAAATATCGTATGTTCATTAAAACAAAAACCTCTAGTGTGCCATGATTTTTTATTTTTAAAAATTTAAGTTGGCACACATGTTAGGAATTGACAAAACGTCAGATCCTTCGAAAAGTCGCAATTATTCTGTGGTCACAATGGTTCACAGCAACCAGCAAAAACGTTTTTAGTTGAAAGTTATTTCTGAAATGGGACTAAAATGGATGGAAATTGGGGATGTTGATTCGACGCACATTTGGCAGAGTTTCAGGAAGAAACGATCCGTTAAATTATTTCATGAAACGTGTATGTGGTAGACCAGTCAAACGTACTCAGGATGCTATTAACACATCCCAAGGAATTTTGGAAGATGAACCTACGACTTCATCGTTTCTCATAGCAAATGAATTTATGAGTAGGAACATGCTACAAGTAACATAACCTCAATATGTGTTACCAACTTAAATTTTTAACAATAAAAAATCATGGCACACTTAAGGTTTTTTTTTTTTTTTTAATGAACATAATTTATATCAAATATTAACTTTTAATCAATAAAATTATTCATATTATCTTCATCGTTGATTTTTTTTAGTGTATTCTCCTATCCACAAATATATCATCAAAACTTGTAACTACTTTTCAAAAGAAATAAAATATTAACTTTTATGGCTGAAAGACCTCCGGTCGATAGCCAATTAAGAATTGCGGAAAACCATAAATTTTTATATGTATGTATATATATTTGTATCAATTCTTAAATAAAGATGTTTGTATATATTAACTTTTATTAAAAAAAATTATATTCTTTATCGTTGATTTTTTCTTTTTAGTGTTTTAGTGCAATTTAGACGTTGTAAGTGAATGCGATTGCATTACAAATTCATGTATGTACCTACGTGCGTGAAATTACCCGTGTACAATTAAAACAAAACGCGATTTTCATTCGTGTCGAAGCGATAATATTGCAATGTCAAGGAGACTATTCTAATTACATCATGTGACCAATTTTTTTTTTTAAACGTGGATATATTATATTCTGGCGGAGTTGATAACCTTATCAAATCATTAAAAATATTGTTGAATAAAAACTGGTCTGTATATAAATAAATGTATAACATGTTCAGTCAGTCACCGTGAGGATTTTAGAAAATTAAAAAAATAATTGATTTTTCAGACTTTGATCGGCCGTCGCGGCTAAACGAAAACTCCAAATTGAACGCGGTTTGCAAATCTGAGCTCCTCGTACGTCAATTAGTCGGATTAGAGATTTTTAATTTTTGATGAAAACACGAAAAAAAGACATGAGTAAACCCCTTGGAAATTTGTTAAAAAATGCAACTTTCTTAATAATCATCGTAGACTATTGAGTATACCTTTTTTTTCATCAGGAAAACGAGAGAAATTGATTGCCGTTAAAAAATTTCAGCTATCTTCAATAGCAAAAAAATTAGTCAGTCACCGTGAACATTTTTGAAAATTAAAAGAAATAATTTATTTTTCAGACTTTGATCGACCGTAGCGGCTAAACGAAAACTCCAAATTTAACGCGGTTTGTAAATCTGTGCTCCTCGTACGTCAATTAGTCGGAATCAATTAAAATTGGCGATTTTTAATTTTTGACGAAAACCTGAAAATCTACCCAAGGGTACCCCCTTCTAACTTTTTCTCAAAAATTGGCTTTGGAATAATTTCCTGAAGAAACCACTGGTTCGGTCCCGGGTTTCTACACACCACTGGAAAGATCCCTTCAAGACGCTTCGGAAAATGTACTTTCGCAAGAACAAATGTCAAATTAAGGGCCGTGAGGCGTCAGCAAAAAAAACTCGAAAATGGAAAAAATCGAAAAAATCAACTTTCTTAATAATCATCGTAGACTATTGAAGTATAACTTTTTTTGCATCAGAATGACGAGAGAAATTGATTGCCGTTAAAAAATTGCAGCTATCTTCAATAGCAAAAAAATTAGTCAGTCACCATGAAGATTTTGGAAAATTTAAGAAAATAATTGATTTTTTAGAATTTGATCGGCCGTAGCGGCTAAACGAAAACTCCAAATTGAACGCGGTTTGCAAATCTGAGCTCCTCGTACGTCAATTAGTCGGATTAGAGAATTTTGATTTTTGATGAAAACGTGAAAAAAGACACGAGTAAACCCCTTGGAACTTTTGTTAAAAAATGCAACTTTCTTAATAATCATCGTAGACTATTGAAGTATACCTTTTTTTTCATCAGAAAGACGAGAGAAATTCATTGCCGTTATAAAATTTCTGCTGTCTTCAATAGCAAAAAAATTAGTCAGTCACCATGAACATTTTAGAAAATTTAAGAAAATAATTGATTTTTCAGACTTTGATCGGCCGTAGCGGCTAAACGAAAACTCCAAATTGAACGCGGTTTGCAAATCTGTGCTTCTCTTACTTCAATTAGTCGGAATCAATTAAAATTGGCGATTTTTAATTTTTGACGAAAACCTGAAAATCTACCCAAGGGTACCCCCTTCTAACTTTTTTTCAAAAATTGCCTTTGGAATAATTTGCTGAAGAAACCACTGGTTCGATTCCGGGTTTCTACACACCACTGGAAAGATCCCTTCAAGACGCTTCGGAAAATGTACTTTCACAAGAATAAATGTCAAACTAAGGGCCGTGACGCGTCAGCAAAGAAAACTCGAAAATGGAAAAAATCGAAAAAATCAACTTTCTTAATAATCATCGTAGACCTTTATGTAGTACCTTTTTTTTCATCAGAAGAACGAGATAAATCAATTGGAGTTAAACAATTTCATCCAGAAAAAAAATGCAAAACAGTTAGCATGTCACCATGAAGATTTTGAAAAAGTCGATTTTTTCAAACTTTGAACGGTTGTAACGGCCGAACGAAGAATCCAATTTGAACACGGTTTTAAATTCTGAAGTCCTTGAGCGCATATGAGTCGCATTAGATCAAAATTGGCGATTTTTTAATTTTGACGAAAGCCTGAAATTCTATCCAAGGGTCCCCCCTTGTTACTTTTGCTCAAAAATTGCACTAAAAGTGATTTCCTGGAAAAACCACTGGTTCGAATCGGGGTTTCTATACATCACTGGAAAGATCACATTAAGACGCTTCAGAAAATGTACTTTCGCAAGAATAAATGTCAGTTTGAAGCCCGCGATGCGTTAGCTGCGCTGCGCCGTCGTCCGTGCGTAACCCTTAAAAATTAAGAAAGGTAACTGGTGACAAACGACGGCTCCGCTGCGCTGCGTCGTCGTCAATACGTGGCTTATTACTGGTGACGAACGACGGCTCCACTGCGCTGCGCCGTCGTCCGTGTGTGGCCCATTGAAAGTAAGCAAATAAAGTGGTGACGATAATGGCCGAAAACGGTTTAGGCTCTAATTTTTGAAATTCACGATCGCTTTAACGTGCAATAATTGCTTCAAAAATTCATAATTTTTTTAATAATCAACGGATTTGAACTAAATAACAAAATTATTAAAGCTTAAGAATGTAAGAAGTGTATTGTTAATAATAAAAACATCTATCGCCAGTTGAAATATTTTTTTTCGAATTTTTGAAATTCATGATCGCTTTAACGTGCAATTATTGCTTCAAAAATTCATAACTTGTTTAATAATCAACGGATTTGAACTAAATAACAAAATCATTAAAGTTAAAGAATGTAGGAAGTGTATTGTTACTAATAAAAACATGTATCGCTAGTTAAAATATTTTTTTTTGAATTTTTGAAATTCATAATCGCTTTAACGTGCAATTATTGCTTCAAAAATTCATAACTTTTTTAATAATTAACGGATTTGAACTAAATAACAAAATTATTAAAGTTAAAGAATGTAAGAAGTATATTGTTACTAATAAAAACATGTATCGGCAGTTGAAATATTTTTTTTAGAATTTTTAAAATTCATGATCGCTTTAACGTGCAATTATTGCTTCAAAAATTGTTAACTTTTTTAATAATCAACGGATTTGAACAAAATAACAAAATTATTAAAGCTAAAGAATGTAAGAAGTGTATTGTTACTAATAAAAACATGTATCGGCAGTTGAAATATTTTTTTTAGAATTTTTAAAATTCATGATCGCTTTAACGTGCAATTATTGCTTCAAAAATTCATAACTTTTTTAATAATCAACGGATTTAAACTAAATAACAAAATCATTAAAGTTAAAGAATGTAAGAAGTGTATTGTTACTAATAAAAACATGTATCGGCAGTAGAATTTTTTTTTTAGAATTTTTAAAATTCATGATCGCTTTAACGTGCAATTATTGCTTCAAAAATTCATAGCTTTTTTAATAATCAACGGATTTGAACTAAATAACAAAATTATTAAAGCTAAAGAATGTAAGAAGTGTATTGTTACTAATAAAAACATGTATCGCGAGTTGAAATTTTTTTTTAGAATTTTTGAATTTCATGATCGCTCTAACATGCAATTATTGCTTCAAAAATTCATATTTTTTTTAATAATCAACGAATTTGAACTAAATGGCAAAATTATTAAAAAAATTCTCAACCGCGCACAGAATCTTCCGCAGAATATTTTAATTCGTAACACTACCGCGAGCGACATTCCAACCACCAAGAGATGGCGCGCGTATTATAAATCAATCGTTATCACCAATTTATGTATTTAAAGCAGACTTAATTGTTCATCGGATGCAAGTGTTGCAATTGGGCTCAGTGCAGCATTTGCTGTTAATATTTTGTTTATATTTTTTTTTATAATTTCAGCTACTTATTTATTTACATTTATCGATACGAATCTACAGGGTAAGCCCATTAAAACCCATTAATAACCGTCGGCGCAAACAATGGAAAAGCAATAACTGATCGAGCGGTCGATCGCCGAGAGTAGAAAATTATTAAAGTACTAAAATCGCTATTAAAAAATAGGGGTTGGTGGTAGAAGGGTGAAAATTTAGGGTTGTATGTATTTTTTAATGCCGAATCATAAAAAAATAAAAATAAAAAATTTTGTCCAAAAAATAAAAATAAAAAATTTGCGGTGGACCACCCCTATCATTTAGGGGTATTAAAAATATTTTACGTCCTATTCTCAGACCTGCTCAATATACACACAAAATTTCATAAGAATCGGTCAAGCCGTTTCGAAGGAGTTTTGTTACAAACACTGTGACACGAAAATTTTATATATTAGATTTCGAACCTCAAAAACTGAAGCTCACTTCGATTGGTTGTTGAGTTTGGTGGTACGCGGGGTCTGTACCCTTTTTTGCTAAGAGAATTTCGTGACTACAAAGATCACCTTCGGTATTGTGCAAGGCTGGAGAACTTTTTCAGGCAGAAAATGGGTGATTTCAAGGAACAAGAAAATGAGTGGTTTCAACAAGATGGTACAATAGCCCATACATCTCTTGGGTGTTACTCGGAATTCTGTGTTGGTGTAAACTTACAACGTGCATTACTTTATTGTATAATTGAACGTGAATGTAACTTAAATATACAAGTGATATGTATTTACCTTACTCTGTGTTAGGCAACTTATTATACAAGCACTACTCACATGGATGCTAATGATTATAGAACAATACATACCAGTAAATATAAAATGGACATGAATACTGATTTATACTCTAACTCTAGGTATTGTTTAAATTTGCATTTGATAAAAAAAAATTAAATTTTGCCCAAGATGTATAAAATGCATAATTAATTTTTGCGTAGTGTAGATGTATTAAATTTAATACCGAAAGTTTTTTTTTTTTATTAATTATTTATTGATCAAGTAGTAGTAGGTTTTAACCAGTTCTAAAGTAGAATACGTGAATATTTTCATACAATGCGCTCACAACAGAATTTCCCGAACAATGCCGACAATGCGACCGGCCCCGCTGTAATTAATCATTAAGCTTAATTAAATTGCGATTAATTAGTACCGAACTATGCCATAAAATAGTGTCGGGAACATTACCATCAGCGTTTCCTGCCGTGGAGGCAATAAATTTTCGAATCGGGGCGCGCGGTCGCAAGGACGAGACTCCGAATAATTCTCTTTTCAAAATTAGAAAAATTAATAAAAGCAAAGATGAAAAGATGAAAAGAGGCCGTCGCCGGTGAGTTACGGTTCATCAGCAATTTCTGGGATGCCGCCGAGACGGCATTAATTTTATTTACTGTTACACGCGAGTTATTTTTTTTTCCAGTCGGACACAATTAATTCCCACTTATTAACAAGTTTTCAGTTTTTTTGCCACCGATCGGGCATCAACGAGCCGAAGAATGGACTCTAATATGATAGAAATGCGCGCCGATGTAAGTTACCGTATATTTACAACGGTCGTCACTCTTTACGACGATATCATTACGGGAATTCCTTCGATATTTATTTCACAAATTAGTTGTGATCCTTGAAACGGATGGCCGAAGAAAATTTATATTATGTGTATCTTTGTGATTTTTAACTCTTTAATTGTATTTTAATCTATGTGGACATATGAATTCCCGGCCGATAAAATTTGTAATTGCCTTAATTAATTATGCCCCGGCGAGGCTATAAACATATTTCAAATAACACATAAATGTTTACGCTTAAAATATTGAGCGCATTGTTGTTCGCTTTCGCAACAGTTTTCGTGTTCGTTTTGTTGTAATTGCGTTTCTACTTTTTTGCCGGGCATACCACCCTTACTTATTACGATTTAAAAGTAATAAAGGCGAAAAATAGTCTATTTATCGTCTTTATTACTTTTATTCAATATCTGAAATAAGTGAGGTTGTCTCAAGTTAATTTATTACGTCTGCAATAATTCATTCATAATATATTCAATCGGAGAAAAAAAAATTTCACTGTACACCATTTTAGACTCACTATCATTACTATTAGTTCTGAAGTGTTAATCTGCTAAAATATTATTGCGAAGGAAGCTGGGGACCGTGTTATAACCAATATTTTGTAATCTGAGATTGAAATGTCACCGTCACTTTTGATACTTAAAAACAAACACACGAATGAAGGGGTCTGAGCTGATGTTATAATTATAATTATAATTCGCTGATAAGTATACAGTGCATTTTATTTAAGTGTGGCCATAGGGATTTACATGGTAAAAATTGTACCCCATGTTAACTTTTGTTGTCGTACAAATTTGAAACATTTTTTTGTTTTCATGATTTAATCAAACATTTTTCTACGAAATGTTCATTGTTAGAAGGATGTAAACATGTTAGAATTCTTTATTTTCGCTTTCAAAGTTGAAATTAATAACACAAATAATTAAGCCAAAAAATCAACTTGGCGTAAATGTCATAATGTTTGCTGTCGAGTAAATGTTATAAAATCGCACGAAAGTTTGTTAATGTGATTTTCCAAGAAAATGTGAACCAGGCGCTTGGCGTCAATTGGTAACCCAATCTCGTTTTTATCTTTTGACATTAATAATATTAGTTTGATGCAGAGGTTTTAGTCTGCGCCACAGTCCGCAAGAGAGTAGAGGGGTAATTTTCTTGTGACCTCTGGTTTGATGTTTTCGGTGGCATTTTGTAACGAAATTATAAAGTTACTTTCAAAATAAGTGAAAGAACCCTATCTGCAGATGAACTTTATTTGATCAAAATCAAAAATTTGGAACAGAAAACGAAATTACAGGCTAAAGATCTAAAATATCGGCCAAAAAATTAAAAACCCTCCACTAAAAGCAAAAAATGCAGATTGAGAAATCAAGTAAAGGAAAATTAATTTGCCATTTTCACCCTTAGCTTTTCGACCAGAAACTCGAAAATAATAGCCAAAAAATAAAAAATGGTGATGTGGCCATCATGTTACTTTCTCCGACTTTATATTTAAGTTTTCACGGGTTTATTTTCAATTAAAATCATATTTTAAATGTACATCGAGCGTTGCGTAAACTCGGATGAAACTGACGTTTAAAACGTCAAAATCATGAAATATGGAAAAATTATACTTCAAATTCAAAAACTCGGTTTACTCAAAAACTAACGAGATTTAGAAAAAAACGTATTCCTTAGAAGTTGTTCATTATGGCATTTTCTACCATTATTATTGACATAAATTTGCTGTAACTATTATCGTTTCATAATTATAAACCAAAAATTTAAAAAAAATTAATAAATTTTTTTCTCGAATAGCAATGATTTTATGAAAAATATTTTCAAGCAAAACATGTTCATTTCTTTGTTGTCTTTGATGTTTGTTTAAATGTTTTTGTGATATTTTTCATATTTAAGAAAATATTGGCAAAAAACAAAAAACAGTTAAGGTAAACGCCCACTTCCGGTGTACGAAATTTTACCAAAAGCCTTTCAGTTCTTCGGATTATCAAATAAGACGTATGTTCAAAGTTTCATATCAATTGCTTTATTAGTTTTTGAGATACAGCGCACACAGGCAGACACACACACACACAGACACACACACACACACAGACACACAGACACACACACACACAGAAACAATTTTTTTTTTCCAGAAATTGTTGAAATGGCATCTAGGGACCCCAAAACGGATATTCCCGTAAAAAAATTTTTTGAAAAAAAAATCACGATCACAATACTTTCTCGTACTTCGTAACGGAGAAAGTAAAAAAGATCACACAACAAAATCAAAAAAAAGATAGAAAATCATAAATTTAGATAAATCTGCAGAACCTTCTCGTCCTTAACCTGCATGTTTTCGCCCATATTCTCATTAAAATCGAATATTCGGGACTGAACATCAAAAACGCAGATTCAGAAATTGAACAATATTTCGGCCGAAATAAAAAAAACTTAGGACAGAAGATCAAAAATTTGGACCGCAAAGTCGAAAATGCAAGTAAAAATATAGGCCAAAAAATTAAAACATTTTGACCCAAAATCGTAAACTAGGGCATAAAAATAACAAAATTCAGACCAAAAAAATAGAAAATTTCAACAGACAAATCGAAAATTTCTGTCAAAATAAGGGAAATGTAAGACAGAAGATCAAGAATTTAATCTACAAAATCGAAAATACAGGTCAAAAATCTAAAATATATACTAAAAACAAAATCCACAATTTTATTAACTTGACATTGTAATATTTAAATTTAATTTTTAATGTAACTTTTAATTGACAAACACATCCGCAACAATTTTTTTGCATCTTATGTATGATTTTTATACTGTGGCCGACGTGAAATAAATGAAATGAAATGAAATGAAATGAACCAAGAAATCAAAAATCGAAAACCCGGGTTTATAAATAAAAAATGCAGACACAATAATCAATCATTCAGGTTAAGATTCAAAATATAGGACCAAAAATAAGAATTTCGAGCTTAAAAATAAAAAATACCGACAAAAAAATCGTAAATTCTAACAAACAAATCAAAAATTTAGGCCAAAATAAAGAATATTTGGGCGAATGATCACAAAAGACCAAAAAAATTAGTCAAAAACCGAAAAAAAAACAGGCCAAAAATCTTAAATATGGACCAAAAAATTGAAAATTGAAGTAAAAGAAAGATTTGTCCTCTTTGGTCCAAAATAAGTTTTTGACCGGACACTCGAAACCCGCCACAAAATAAAAAAAATACGAAAGAAGAACAATATGCAGGTTACAAAATCTAAAATAAAAGGCAAAAAATCAAAAATTTCGACAAAAAAACTCGGAAATATCAACAAAAAATTAAAAAATGGCGATGTGGCTATCATGTTACTTTCTCCGACTTGATGGTATCATTTATATTTACGTTTTCATGGTTTATTTTCAATTTAAATCATATTTTAAATGTACATCGAGCGTTGTGTAAACTCGGATGAAACTGACGTTTAAAACGTCAAAATTATGATTTATAATAAACCATGAAAACGTAAATATAAATGGCTATGATACCATCAAGTCGGAGGAGGTAACATAATGGCCACATCACCATTTTTATTTATAAATTCAAAAAAACGAAAAATCTTTCGTTTTTTTTGAATTTTTTTGAATACTTTCTGCAACAAGTAAGGTTGTTTCTATTTTTTTACTTTTATTTATACTTTTAATAAAAATGATATTTTAAATGTGCATCGAGTGTTTTGCAGGATCGAATGGGTGATACTGAAGATGAAAGTGACCAATTATATTTCAAATTCTTATAATCTGTACCGTTAGTTTACTAATGAGATTTCGAAAAAAACTCCAACGTCAAAATATGCCAAATTTAGTGCAATTTAAAAGTTGGTTAGGAAATATTTTCGTAAAATCGACGCAAAATGTCAGAATTTCCGTTTTCGAAGTTCAAAGATTGTAAATCCGATTTTGATTTTTTTTAAATTGCAGAAAAGCCAAACGCGTCTGATTTTAATGATACACACTTTCAAATGTAGTGAATTTAGCGTAACTTTAAAACGGATTAAATGTTCTCGTAAAATTAACGCAAAAATTGCACTTTTTTAAAGTTTGAATATTTTTAAATCGCGATTTTGATTTTTTTTTGTGAACTGCCGAACGCGTTGTCCGATTTTGATGATTCCCACGAGAAAATGTACCATATTTAGTACAATTTAAGGGTTGACCAAAAAATATTTTTGTGAAATCAATGCTGCAAAACGTCAAAATTTTATGTTTTCGAAGTTCCGATTTTGATAATCAAAATGTCAAAATATGGAAAATTAAGTGGAAGTTTAAAACAACAAAATGTTCTCGTCAAATTAACACAAAATACAAAAATTCGATAGTTTTAAAATCGCTATTTTGATTTTTTTTTTAATTGCACAACTGCCGAACACGTTCGCCGATTTCGATTATTCTGACGTCCAAATGTGACAAATTTAGTGCAATTTAGAAACTGGTTAATAAATGTTTTCGTTAATTCAACGTAAAACGTTAAAACGTCAAAATTTCACATTTTCAAGGTTCGAAGATTTTAAATTGCGATTTTGATTTTTTTTTTATTCTAGAACAGCCAAACGTCTTCTCTGATTTTGATAATACAAACGTTAAATTTAGGGTAATTTTAAAAAGATTACTAGATCTTCTCGTTAAAATAGCACAAACTGCAAAAATTGCACTTTTATAAAGTTTGAAGATTTTAAAATCGCGATTTTGATTTTTGAAATTGCTCATCTGCCGAACGCTTTGACCGATTTTAATGACTCTAATGTCAAAATATGGAAAATGTAGTGCAATTTAAAAACTGGCTAATAAATATTTTCGTTAAATCAACGCAAAACGTCAAAATTTCACATTTTCAATGTTCGAGGATTTTAAATTTTTAAATTCCAGAACAGCCAACCGCGTTCTCTGATTTTGATGATTCAAACGTCAAAATATGGTAAATTAAGTATAATCTTTAAACTGCCGAACGCGGTATCCGATTTTGATTATTCTAACGTCAAAATGTGTCAAATTTAGTACAATTTAAAAACTGGTTAATAAATATTTTCGTTAAATCGACGCAAAACGTCAAAATTTCACGTTTTCAATATTCGAAGATTTTAAATTGCGATTTTGATTTTTTAAATTCCAGAACAATCAAACGCGTTCTTTGATTTTGATGATTCAACGTCAAAATATGGCAAATTAAGTATGATTTTAAAATACTCATTTTTTTCGTTAAATTAACACAACGTGCAATAATTGCACATTTTTAAAATAGCGATTTTGATTTTTTGAAATCGCACAACTCCGAACGCTTGGACCAATTTAAATTAGTCTTATTTTAAAATGTGGAAAATTTATTGCAATTTGAAAACGGATTAATAAATACGTTCGTTAAATCAACGCAAATCGTCAAAATTGCACATTTTCAAAATCCGAAAATTTAAAATGCGAAATTGCACAACTGCGAATCGCATTTTTTTGATTCGAGCGACAAAGTCTTGTAATTTTCTCATAAAATTAATGCAAAATGCAAAAATTGCAAATTTTAAAATCGCGATCGATTTTTGAAATTGCATAACTGCTAAACGCGTTCTCCGATATTGATCATTCAAACGTTAAAATATGTCGAATTTAACGTTATTTTAAAACGGATTAAGATATTTTCTCCTGATATTATTTTAAATGTTAAAATAATGAAACATGAAAATGACAAATTATATTTCAAATTCTAATAATCTTTACCGTCAGTTTACTCGAAAACTAAAGAGATTTGGAAAAAACCTGTTGTTTTTAAGTTGTTCATAAATTTCAACCAACGTGGTATTTATTGATTATCGTTTCATAATTATAAACCAAAAATGATTAAAAAAACTGAGTAATTTTTCCCCCGAAAAAAAAAATTATGAATGAAAAATATTTTCAAACAAAAGTTGTTGTTGCCCTCAATATGTATTTAGATGTTTTTGTAATATTTTGCATATATAAAAAAAATGGTGATGTGGCCTTCATGTTACTTTCTCCGACTTTATATTTACGTTTTCATGGGTTTATTTTCAATTGAAATCATATTTTAAATGTTCATCGAGCGTTGCGTAAACTCGGATGAAACTGACGTTCAAAACGTCAAAATCATGAAAGATGGAAAAATTATACTTCAAATTCAAAAACTAGGTTTACTTAAAAACCAACGAGATTTCGAAAAAAAAACTTATTCTTTATAAGTTGTTCATTTTATTATTCATAAATTTACTGTAACTATTGTCGTTACATAATTATAAACCAAAAATGAAAAACAAATTGATAATTTTTTTTCTCGAATAACAATGATTTTATGAAAAATATTTTCTAACTAACAAGATTTCGAATTGGCTTAATTATTTGTGTTATTAATTTCAACTTTGAAAGCGAAAATAAAGAATTCTAACATGTTTACATCCTTCTAATAATAAACATTTCGTAGAAAAATGTTTGATTCATTGATAAAAACAAAAAAAAATGTTTCAAATTTGCACGACAAGAAAAGTTAACATGAGGTACAATTTTTACCATGTAAATCCCTATGGCTACACTTAAATAAAATGCACAGTTAATATCGCGTAATGCATAAGTTGTAATAAAATTACTTACTTAAGTGTTACATTTTACATTTATTTCGTAATGGGTCGCTTACTATTGATGAAAACATTTCGTAATTTATCAATTACAAAGTGGGAGCAGGTAAATAATATTTACACATTGAAGTTCCGGTAAATCCATGTTCTCAATAAACATCATTATTTTCTTAAGAGTAAACAAACTCTATATTTGTCCGTTGATGATGTATTTTTATAAATTGATCGGAATGTGTTTGTTTCGAGTGCACAGGAAACGACGAATAATTCAGAGCAATTAATTTATATCTGTAGACGAGAACGGCTTATTTTTCAAGACTGGGGACCGAACGAAGAGATTATTTAAAGTGCGGTTGACGTCGTCAAGGGACCGCCAGATGCGACTAATTTGTGTATTTCATTGATGTTCTTTAATTTGTTTATAATGACGAATGTGCGGCCACCGAGGAGGAAAAAAAACACTTGGGAGAACAAAACTTGAGCATTTCCGAAATAAATTAATTGTGAATCGCAACATAAAAAGGTTTTAACAAGAAATTTAAAATCACAATATTATTACAGAAACAAACAAAAAATCATAATATTATAACAGAAACAAAAAAAAAATTCTTACCAACATCGAGGAAGTCGTAGAAGAGACTAACGCACCAAAGAGTTCAGCAGTCGATATTAACGAGTCGTACGTGTGGAATGGGGTCCCATCAAGGGATATTAATTTGAATATTATTGTCGGGCAATTGGTACTTATATCATGCTAGTTGCCAGTCAGATTTCCGGGAATCCTCCACTTCTTGTACGCCAGCTAAAGAGGTGCGATGATGAGGATGATGGTGCAGTTAGATGCACCCGATGATTTGATACGGCGACCGCATTGGACGTCCGACGGAACGAGTACCGTACGCGATTTGGTACCGCGGTCAACCATTTTGATATTCGCATTGAGCGTTTCAATGTTTAATCTTGAAATCGTTTTAAGTTGCGGTAACACGAATAAAAAGGTTTTACTTGAAATGGTCGCCACATATTGCGCAATTTTAGATGTTAAGTTAAACATCGCAATATTTCAAAATAAAATATGTCATCAACTCTTTTTCACTTGCAAGTTTCATCTCTTCCGTTAAAATGTGATTTCCTTTAGCCCTTTTAATGTGAAAATTACTCACGCAACCAGTATTATCAAAATGACAATACTGGCTGCGTATACCATTAAATGTTCAATTACTTTCAGTAAATTAAATGTGAATTACTGCCTCTTGCTGATATGAATAGACTAGAGTAATTAAGTAGAGCCTTGAAAATTCATCACCCTAACAAGATACAATTTCAATTTGTCTCTTTTAAGCGAATAAATTTAAGGTCGTAGGTAGAGTACAGTACATGACGTAAGTTGTAACGCAATCACGCGCGTAATTTGAAACCGTTTTCTCACTATTAATTATCAGTTCACATTTCCAGTAATTATAAATAATTAGCCACTCACGAATTAGCTATTTAATGCTAAACTAGAAATCGTTTTGTTTTTTTGTATTCTTTATTTTGCATAAATTTTCGCTTTCATTGTTAAAATTTTACGTATTTTTGATTTTTCGAGACGAATTTTTAATTTTTTAGATGTTTGAATTGTATATTCGATTTTTTTTGTCTAAATTTTTGATTATTTGGCCCAAACATTATTTATTTTAACCTAAATTTTCGATTTAATTGTTTAAATTTTCGACTGTTTGGCCCGCATTTTTTATTTTTCCCGACGAATTTTTAATTTTTAAATTTTTGATCTCTAAATATTCTTAATTTTGACCTGAATTTTCGATTTAATTGTTAAAATTTTGGATTCTTTGGTCCGCATTTTTGATATTTCGGGCCGAAATTTTAATTCTAGTTCCAATTTTTTTATTTGATTTTGATTAAAATATCTATAACCTGAATTAACGATTTATATGCAAGATTTTTTATTATTTTTCCGGTATTTTTGAGTTTTATTTGTTGAAATTTTCGATTTTTTAGCCTGAATTTATTATCTTTAGGACCGAATTTTCTATGCAATGTCTAAATTTTTTACTTTGTGACCAACATTACAAATTTGTATTTTTTGACCTAAATTTTTCTTTATTTTTCATTTCATTTTATTTATTTAATCCTATCTAACTTTTCGATTTTATTGTCAAAATGTTCGACTTTTTTGTCCGCATTTTGGATTTTTCGTTAAGTCTGCATTTATTATCTTTAGGGCCGAATTTTCTATGCAATGTCTAAATTTTTTACTTTGTGACCAACATTACAAATTTGTATTTTTTGACCTAAATTTTTCTTTATTTTTCATTTCATTTTATTTATTTAATCCTATCTAACTTTTCGATTTTATTGTCAAAATGTTCGACTTTTTTGTCCGCATTTTGGATTTTTCGTTAAGTCTGCATTTATTATCTTTAGGGCCGAATTTTCTATGCAATGTCTAAATTTTTGACTTTGTGACCAACATTACAAATTTGTATTTTTTGACCTAAATTTTTCTTTATTTTTCATTTCATTTTATTTATTTAATCCTATCTAACTTTTCGATTTTATTGTCAAAATGTTCGACTTTTTTGTCCGCATTTTGGATTTTTCGTTAAGTCTGCATTTATTATCTTTAGGCCTGAATTTTCTATGCAATCTCTAAATTTTTGACTTTGTGACCAACATTACAAATTTTTATTTTTTGACCTAAATTTTTCTTTATTTTTCATTTCATTTGATTTATTTAATCCTACCTAAATTTTCGATTTTATTGTCAAAATGTTCGACTTTTTTGTCCGCATTTTGGATTTTTCGTTAAGCCTGCATTTATTATCTTTAGGCCCGAGTTTTCGATGTTTTGTCTAAATTTTCGACTTTTTGGCCAACATTGTAGATTTTTACTTTCTTTTATCTTTTGCCCTAAAATTTTCTTTATTTGTCTGTTAAAATTTTTCTTTCCTTGGTCCATTTTTATTTTTATGCCAGAATTTTAGATATTTGGTCTAAATTTTGTATCGGATATTTTAGATTTTTAGTCTATTGTTTTATCCAATATTTTAGATTTTTTAACTTGGATTATTGATTTCATTTCGTGAGTTTTTTTATTTTTTTGGCTATTATTTTCGAATTTCTGATCAGAAACTTATTTTTGGCAAATTATTTTGTTTCTACCTAAGTTTTTAATTTTTGCGTTTTTTTATTTTTAGATCAGGATTCTTGATTCTTTGGCCCATTTTTTAGGGTATTTTCAATTTATTTGTTCTAATTCTTCTTATTTTGACCAAAATATTCGATTTGTTTGTAGAAATTTTCGTTTTTTCTTGTCTGCAATTTTTATCTTTACGCCCGTTTTCGATGTTTTGTCTGAATTTTCACCATATTAGGCCCTAATTTTTTGGCCTACATTTTGTATTTTCGATTGTTTTGATTCGAACCCACGACCACGAGGCCCGTAAGCAGGAGCTCTACTCACTGGGCCATCGCGCCCCCCTAGAAATCGTTAATTAATGAAAAATCGCTTATTAATGAAAAATTGTTCATTAATGCACGATTTTTGATACATTTAGGTACATTAAAGTTAGCAATTAACCAACGAGCACCGGATAAAATTAATTAATACCTTCAAAGTCCTACTAAGACTATAAACAAACAACTAAATTCGCCTTTGTTTAATTGATTTAATCCTTCTGAAAAAATGACCGCGCGGATTGGATTCGAACCCACGACCACGAGGCCCGTAAGCAGGAGCTCTACTCACTGGGCTACTGCGGCCCCCCTAAAAATCGTTCATTAATGAAAAATCGCTCTTCTTATTATTGAAAAATTGTTCATTAATGAACGATTTTTGATACATTTAGGTACATTAAAGTTAGCCATTAACCAACGAGCAACGGAATAAAATAATTAACACATTAAAAGTCCTACTAAGACTATAAACAAACAACTGAAGTCGCCTTTGTTTAATTTATTTAATCCTTCTGCAAACATAAGGGTTTTGAATTAAAATCATAATCCACACTTCTGCACATGCCTTACTCATTTCAAGATATTTATTATAATTAATAACATTTATGGAAATATTATACACGCATTGATAAAATATGTAAAAATTTGCCGTTATCTATTATCCTGTTTTGAACATTTCGGCATTTAAAATACCCATATGTGCGTGAATAATTCATGTCCGTATATCGGTGTAACCTTGCGCGGAAAAATATTAATGAAAATTCGCGGCGTTCTTAAAATATATGTATTGTGGGTGGTTTTTCTGGTTAAAATTGTGGCACCTGTTATCTATCGTGTGAAAATTCTTGCCTGCATTTTAAAGTTTCCCTCGGACGCCTGCGAAAATGTCTAAATTTCCCAGGTGATAATTGAAAATTCCCTGAGTGCGTTGAAAATAGCACCTGGCTGGTTTTAATAATAGTCGTTGTTTGATTGTTGGAATTTGTTTACTTTTCTTTTTAGTGTATGCGTACTTGCATTATCAGGTGTTGGAAAATATGCAACTTTTTATACGTTACAGTTGTGTGTATTAACTAATGTGGTTCTACATAGTGTTTGTATTTGTTTAAGATTAATAGAAACCAGAAAAAAAAAATTAGCGTGTCATTAAGAACAATTTTCAAAAAAAGTCAATTTTTCAGGCTTTGATCGGCCGTAGCGGCTAAACAAAAACTGCAAATTGAACGCGGTTTTCAAATCCGTGCTCCTTGTGTGTAAATTAGTCGGATTCAATTGAAATTGGCGATTTAAATTTTTTGACGAAAACCTGAAAAACTACCTTACTTTTGCTCAAAAATTGGCTTTGAAATAATTTCCTGAAGAAACCACTGGTTCGATTCGTGGTTTCTACACATCACTGGAAAGAACCATTCAAGACGCCTCGGAAAATGTACTTTCGCAAGAACAAATGTCAATTTGAAGCCCGTGACGCGTCAGCAAAGAAAACTTGATAATGGAAAAAATCGAAAAAAACTACTTTTGTAATAATTATCACAGACTATTGAAGTATCCTTCGTTTTCATCAGAAAAATGAGAGAAATTGATTGGCGTTACAAAATTTCAGCTATCATCAATGGCAAAAAAATTAGCGTGTCACCATGAACAGGTTAGAAAATTTAAAAAAAAGTCAATTTTTCAGACTTTGAATGGCCGTAGCGGCTAAACGAAAACTCCAAATTGAACGCGGTTTTCAAATCTGTGCTCCTTGTGTCTAAATTAGTCGGATTCAATTGAAATTGGTGATTTAAATTTTTTGACGAAAACCTGAAAAACTACCCAAGGGTACCCCCTTCTTACTTTTGCTCAAAAATTGGCTTTGAAATAATTTCCTGAAGAAGCCACTGGTTCGATTCGGGGTTTCTACACATCACTGGAAAAATCACTTTAAGACGCCCCGGAAAATATATTTTTGCAGAAAAAATTTTCAATTTGACGGCTCGTGGAACATGTTGATGGTAGAGCCACTTATACAATATACTCCCTCCTTTTTTGAAGAAATAAAGAACCATTTATCTTATTTTATCTTCATAGACCAATCAAATAGTTTAGTTAAAAAATCAAAAATTTCGAACAAAACAGCCGCAGATTTAAAATATCGGCCAAAAAATCAAAAATCCTGGTTTAAAAATAAAAATGCAAACCAACTAAATTGAAAAAAACAAGCAAAAGAAAAATAATTTGCCATTTTCAGCTCCAACCATAACTCTTTTTGGCTTAAAATAAGTTCCAAAGAGAAAAAATAAAAATAAAAAAAAATCGAAAAATAAAATCAATAATTCAAGTTAAGAAAATCTAAATCATGGGACAAAAATAGGACTAAAAATCTAAAATTCGTACCCAAAAATCAAAGTGGTAGACCAAAAAATCAAAATTTTTAACAAAAAAATCAAAAATTTAAGTCGAAATAAAGAAAATTTTGGCCAAAAGACCAAAAATTAAAACCAAAATCATCGAAAATACAAAATATACAAAGGCCAAGGTATAGATTTGGACAAATTATCGAAAAATCGGGGAGTAAAGATAAAAAATGCAGACAAAAAATCCGGAATTTCTACAAACCAATCGAATTTTTTCGTCAAAATAAAGAATATTTTGACCAAAAAATAAAAAATCTACAATATAGCCTAAAACGGTGGAAATTTAAACAAAACATCGAAAACGAGCGTAAAGATAAAAATTGCAGACAAAAAAATCGAAAATTTTTACAAACCAATCGAATATTTTGGTCAAAATAAAGAAAAATAAAAAAATGGAACAAAAAAATCGAAAATACAAAAATCCTAAATATGGGCCAAGCATTCTGATGTAAAAATAAAAAAACGCAGACAAAAAATCGAAAACTTAAGTAAAAGCAAAATAATTTGCCACTTTCAGCCGCCAAAAATAAGTTTCTGACTAGAAATTCAAAAATAATAGCAAAAAATAAAAAATTCACGAAATAAAATCAATAAACCAAGTTAAACAATCTAAAATATACGATAAGAAATTGAGACCGAAAATCTGAAATTCTGGCCTAAAAATAAAAATAATGGAGCAAGGAAAGACAAATTTTAACAGAATAATAAAAAAAAATAAAGAAAAATTTAGGGCAAAAGATTTAAAAAGAATCCACAATGTTGGCCAAAAAGTCGTAAATTTAGACAAAACATCGAAAACTCGGGCCTAAAGATAATAAATGCAGACTAAATGAAAAATCGAAACTGCGGACAAGAAAATCGAAAATTTTAACAATAATATCGAGAAGTTAAGACAAAATAAACAAAAATTCAGGTCAAAAGATTAAAATGAATAATAAAAATCTGTAATGTTGGCCAGAGAGTCGAAAATTTAGACATTACATCGAAAACTCGGGCCTAAAGATAATAAAAATCGAAAATTGCAACAAACAAAACTCGAAAATACCGGAAAAAATAAAAAAAATCTCGCATATAAATGAATAATTCAGGTTATAGATATTTGAACCAAAATCAAATTAAAAATTTGGAACTAGAATTAAAAATTCGGCCTGAAAAATCAAACATGCGGACCGAAAAATCAAAAATTTTAACAATCCAATCGAAAACTTGGAATAAAGAATATTTAGAGCAAAAGATCAAAAATTTAGACCAAAAAAAAATTGAAAATACAGGTCAAAAATCTAAAAAATAAAAATTCAGCTCGAAAAATCAAAAATATGGCTGAAAAAAGAAAAAAATTTTAACAATTACATCGAAAATTTATGTCAAAATAAAAAATATTTAGGTCAACAGATCGAAAAGAATCGAAAGTACAGGTGAAAAATCTAAAAATTTGGCGGAAAATTTAAACAATGAAATCGCAAATTTAGGTCAAAATAAAATAAATTTAGGCCAAAAGTTAAAATATTTTGACCAAAAATATCGAAAATACAGGTCAAAAATTTAAAAACTAAAAATTCGCAGGGAGAAATAGCAAATAGTCGAAAATGAAATCGAAAATTTAGTTAAAAATAAAGAATATTTAGTCAAAAATTTAGCAAAAAGTAATGGAAACAACAGGCTTATTAATAAAAAAATGTAGGATATTCTAGTAAGAAAATGGTCTCAAAAATCACTCTATTGTTCAAAATAATTTTTTTTAATAGGAAAATATTTTTTTTTAATTTTCGCTTTAATTGTCCAAAAAAGTGAAACTAATTTTCGACAACTTTAGATTTAGTAGATACATTTCGAATAATTCAAATAAAACAATTCACTTGGTTAGTATGGCTCTCAGTAGCGGCTCGTGGAACATGTTGATGGCACTTTTACAATATGAAGAAAGAAAGAACGATTAATCTTCATAGTCCAAGGTTAATTTGGGTTGTAAAGTAAAGGCTCATAATTTCAAACAACCGAACAAACTGAAATTATGATTTGTGTGTACTTTCGATTTATCGTGCGTTTACATTTTGTCCACTAAATCTGTAACACCATTCTTCGACCATGTATCAAGCAATACACACGGAAAAAAAAGGATTAATTAAAAATTCTTGCTGAGCCTAAAACTACAGGTAGTGCCATGGCCCCTGTGATGCGTCGGCAAAGAAAACTCGAAAATTGAAAAAATCGAAAAAAATCAACTTTTTTAATAATCATCGTAGACCATTGAAGTATATCTTATTTTTCATCAGCAAAACGAAAAATTTCATAAACTTTTCTTTTCGGTCATAAAATCGGAAAAAATCAAGATGGTCGTTACATCAATAAGTCTGTTGAAAAACAAGGTGAAAGTGAGTGAAACTCAAAATGGTAATATTTTAAAATTGTCATAAACTCAGCACCTTATCAAATAATTTATGCCACCGTAGGTTATTTTTGGATAATTTATGGATTTCATAATCAAGTTGAAGATATACAGTACGAAATTGAGTTTGTTTATAGATTTAGTTTTGAAAAAAATTACTGCGTGCAAATAATTGTTAATATTGCCCAATTACAAGGGAGAATAATATATACATAAGATAAATTAACACGTTTTAACTAGACATCTGACATAAAATAATAATAATAAAAAACAGCAAAAAACGAAGAATTGCGTCCGAAAAATAAAAGTTATTATAAACTGTGTATTTAAAGTAAGGAATAAATTCGATTAAAATTCAGGGCATTTTCTTTCAGAAAAATACTCGGACACTTGTATTATTATTTTTTAAGGCGCATTTTCTGAGATAAAATTCAAATGTACAGGGTGTCCCAAAATTGAGATACTACCCCTAAGTTAAAATTTTCAAATGTGAACCCCCATTTTCTGTTGCATTTATGGATTCTACGTAAAATTCTGAGTATTTTTCATGTAGCATACGCCATGTCGATATTCAGCTGTTTTCGAAGAAATGGCGTTTAAAAAAGTACCACTACTATTTTATTTCAGGGTTTCATCGAAACATTGGAATTAATAAGCAAAAATCATTATTTACTTAATGAAATGATTTTTCCTTATTAATTCCAATGTTTCGATGAAACCATGTTATCTTTTACCAGAAATTATTTTCAACAAGACATATTGGAACCAAATAAAATGTGTATTTCTTCCTTTGCTTTTTTTTCTCTTTTTAATAAAACCATCAATGCGACTTCGTACGAATACGGACGAACAGTTGATTTGATCGTATGATAAACCAAAATGTGCAGTAAAATTCTGTAACCTTTTTTGAAAGAATACCCTCTTAACATTGCTTTAAAGTTCTTATGTATATTTTTATTCAAGCTTAAGATTAAAATGTATTTACACTATTATTTTTTTAACAATTGACTTGTACATCTATCAAATGTATCTGTACAATACTGTACTGTGCGTTCTGAATGATAGCTAAGTATGTGAATGAATAAATAAATGAATAAAAATTAAAAAAAAACAATTTTACGGTAATTAATTAATCCACTTACGATTCCACCGACTTCGTCCGTTTGCGTAATGCATGTTTGAGCAGAAATCAAGAGTTGAATTCCTCATTTTCTTGATAAATCACACACAAACGGCAAGCACAGTCACACAAACTCGTCCCCACAGCTGACACCAACCAACTGATCTGAATGTGACCGGAATTTTTGGGCTTAAAAAAAACTCGGGCACGAATTCACGAACGTGATAACGTTTTCTTCGTTTCATTATCAAAGTGGATTTTTAATCTGTTCTGAAGGTAAATTAATAAATATGAGATTAAATATTGTTCCCCCATCAGAACACCTACAGACCGGTTTCGACTTTTCAGGTATCATCAGTGTAGTTAGTTGCTGATGGGGAAACGGAGATTACTATTGGAATATAAGTCTTTCAAACACCGTTTGAGATGTTAGCACGCAATTTTTAGTCATTATTCTTTTACTGTTCAATTGGGAAATGTTCAAGCACGGAATTTAGAGAAGATGTGTTTTTAGAAAAATGTTCAATCTCGGAATTGTAACGAGAAAATTTAGACAAGATGTGTTTTTTTAGAAATAAGCTGCATGACCTATCATAACTAGATTTAGAAGTTTGAAATGTGTTTCAATTGTGTCTCAGCTTTTTCGCACCTTGGAAAATGTTCAACCTTGAAATTTTCAAAATTCAAAAATCCATCATCATCTTTTTTGACCTCAGTGGATATATCGATTCTGAGGTTTAGCCCTACTTTACCGAGTCCTCAAATGTCAGTAATGAAAATAGATGTTTCCCCAAGAAAAAATAGTCTAAAATTTATATGAAATAGCGAATAACGAACAGGCATTTAAGGGCACATACACAAAATATTTGTGAACCCATTTCCGTCAAAATTTATTCGAATTTTTTTTTTAATTTTCCTAATTTTTCGAGGTTTTTTAAACATTTTAAGAATCGATGCTTTTCTCATTTAATTAAGTCTGCATGGAATGTGTGTTTGTTTATTTAAAACGCGAGATACGATTTCTTGCCTCCGAAATTTGAAGTGTTATCGCAACGTTTTTTTTTTTTTGTAAAAGATAAACAGTCCTCAAGTTCATTGACGCTTAAAGAGCCGAACTCAGATATTTCCTACGCGCTTGTTGTAATTCGATATCTAAAGCCGATGCCGTTTATAAATTAGGTCACATTACCACTGCCCCCAAACATGTTGCCTATTTTCACTCATTAACTTTAATAATTAATTGCGGGCTTTTTGTTACAGTTATAAACAAAATAATTGCGAATATTGTTTAAAAATAATATAATCTCTTTGTGGTTGCGAGGCGTTCGTTATTTCAAATACACCTTGTATTTATTGTAAAAGTGAAAATCTTGAAAGAATTACTTTTCCTGAAAGATCAGAGAGAGATAACACTTTTACAAACGACCTCAACACTCAATTGACCAAAGGTCCTTTAAATTTTTGCAGATTTATTAATTATTTATAAATGTGATTTTTGCTGACTTTTTCTGAAGGATCGATTTATCCACAGGTAAATAATATAATTTATTCCATATAATACGACCTGCTGCGAACATTCAAATGAGCAATGAACCCGATTTTTCTCTTCGGGCCCATCCACACGCGCTTTACAATTATCGTCGCGAACGAGAACGAATCGTGGCCTGGGAAACGCTTTTATAAACAAATCCTAACCGCAGTCATAAAACTGGGCCTTTATGCTGTTTGCCTGTATGCGTCATGTAAAATCATGTTCTGCAATGTAATTTACAAGTTCGTAATGCTCGCGCACTAAAAATAGTTAAAGAGTGGCCACGCGGGTCCGTCGGCGTCGTCGGTTTCTGCGCGCGCTCCGATCGAACATTTAGCGATAATATTTGGACAATGCATATTGTTTTAACTAAAAATAATTTACGAGAGTGCATCATACCACCGACCAGTTTCCACGGTATAAAACTCAAAAATATTTATGTTATTGGCCAGATGTAACTTTCATCAATTTTATATACTGAAGGAAAAAAAATGGAACACTTTAAATTCGTGAAATTTCGACCATTTTCAAACCGCCATAACTCGGTGTATTTTCAATCGATTTTAATGAATCTTTAAGGGCGAAAAACTTTGAAGTGTCTTTTAAAGTCATGCATGCGAACTTAAGCGTAAACCCTTCCGCCCCTCTCTAGCACCCCTGTGAAAAAAAATGTTTTTTTCAGGAAACCATTTTCAACTTTGACGATGTCTATGGAGTTGGAAAAATTTTGTCGACTCAATCCACCATAACGGCATTAAAATTTGATCAATTCCCTATGCAGGCCTCGAAGACCGAAGTTCCTACGACGATTTGGCTCCAAGTTATGGGTGTTTGAAAAAAAGTGCATTTTAAGGTTTTTCGCACATAAGTCAGCGACTTTTCAACCAAATTTGATGATACTTTCGGGAAAAAATCTTTTTTTGGCCCTACTTGAAGGGGGTAAACTCAGATTGGAATGATCCCTTAAACACCCGAACAAAAAAAAAACACGTTTTTGGGCAAAAAAAAAACGTCCAAAACGTGTACCGAGTTGGATAAAATGTGTCGATCCACTAAAACGGCATTGAAATGTGTTCAATTACCTATGCAGGACTCAAAAACAAAGTTCCTACGGCAATTTGAGTGTTTAAAAAAAAAGCGCATTTTGTGGTCTTTTTATTTTTTTGTTTGGAGGGGCGTAGAGCCTTTTCTTTGAGTGGCAGGATAAACCCTCTCTAAGAGGACACATTTTGCTTTTTATTTCTAAAAAGATCGTCGAAATCGGTTGAATAGAAGCTGAGTTATGGCCATTTGAAAATTACCTAAATTTTTATAAAAAAAAGTTTGAAATTCGAAGTTTTGCAATCACTCTGTTTATTAATATTATTTACAGAGAAAGCCGAAAGGAACAACTTATAAAAAATACGTTTTTTCGAAATCACTTAAGTTTTTGAGTTTTACTGAATGTAAAGATGAAAATTTGAAATATAATTTGTACTTTGCTTGTTCTAAATTTTGGCGTTTTAAGTATCATCCGATCCAATTAAAAAGAAAATTTTGCGTAATGTTTTTAAATTTAAAGTTAATTTGGGGCTAATTTGGGGCTAATTTTGGGCTAATTTTGGGCTAATTTTGGGCTATTTTGGGGTTATTTTGGGGCTATTTTGGGGCTATTTTGGAGCTATTTTGGGGCTATTTTGGGGCTATTTTGGGGCTGTTTTGGGGCTACTTTGGGGCTACTTTGGGGCTGTTTTGGGGGCTAATTTGGGGTTCATTTTCGGGCTAATTTGGGGGCTAATTTGGGGGCTAATTTGGGATTAATTTGGGGCTAATTTGGAGCTAATTTGGGGCTATGGGTGCTTAAAATGGCAATTTTTCTACTTAAATTTTCGATCTTTTTGTTATCATTTTTTTAATGTTAAACCCGGATTTCATTATTTCGGTCTAAATTTTTAATCTTCTAGCCTAAATTTTCTTCTAAATTTTCGATCTTTTTGTTATCATTTTTTGATTGTTAAGCCCGGATTTTGTTATTTTGGTCTAAATTTTTAATCTTTTATCCTAAATTTTCTTCTAAATTTTCGATTTATTTGTTATCATTTTTTTATTAAGCCCGGATTTTGTTATTTCGGTCTAAATTTTTAATCTTCTAGCCTAAATTTTCTTCTAAATTTTCGATCTTTTTGTTATAATTTTTTTATTGTTAAGCCCGGATTTTGTTATTTTGGTCTAAATTTTTAATCTTTTATCCTAAATTTTCTTCTAAATTTTCGATTTATTTGTTATCATTTTTTTATTAAGCCCGGATTTTGTTATTTTGGTCTAAATTTTTAATCTTTTAGACTAAATTTTCGATTTATTTGTTATCATTTTTTATTGTTAAGCCCGGATTTTGTTATTTTGGTCTAAATTTTTAATCTTTTAGCCTAAATTTTCTTCTAAATTTTCAATTTACAATTATTATTAACATATATTTGCTGTAACTATTATCGTTTTATAATTATAAACCAAAAATTACAAATATAATAATCATTTTTTTTCTCGAATAAAAATGATTTTATGAAAAATGTTTTCAATGAAAAGATGTTCATTTGTTTATTGTCTTCAAAGTTTGATTAAATATTTTTGTGATATTTCTCATGTTTAAGAAAATATTGGCAAAACACAAAAAAATAGTTGAGGTAAACGCCCACTTCCGGTGTACGAAATTGTACCAAAAGCTCTTCAGTTCTTCACATTATCAAATAAGACGGATGTTCAAAGTTTTATTCCAATTGCTCTATCAGTTTTTGAGATACAGCGCGCACAGACAGACACACACATAGACACACACACATACACACACACACACAGACACATTTTTTTTTCAGTAATTGTTGATATAGCATCTAGGGAACCCAAAACGGTTATTTCCGTAAAAAAAAAATTTGAAAGAAAAATCACGATCACAATACTTTCTCTAACTTCGTAACGGAGAAAGTATAAAAATGGTGATGTGGCCATCATGTTACTTTCTCCGACTTGATGGTATCATTTCATGGTTTATTTTCAATTGAAATCATATTTTAAATGTACATCGAGCGGACGTTTAAAAACTGACGTTTAAAATGTCAAAATTATGAAAGATGGAAGTTATACTTCAAATTCAAAAACTCAATTTACTGAAAAACTAAAGGGATTTCGAAAAAAACTTATTCTTTATAAGTTGTTCATCTTGGCATTCTCTACAATTATTATTCATATAAATTTGTTGTAACTATTATCGTTTTATAATTATAAATCAAAAATTAAAAGAAATAATAATACATTTTTTCTCGAATAAAAGGGATTTCGAAAAAAACTTATTCTTTATAAGTTGTTCATCTTGGCATTCTCTACAATTATTATTCACATAAATTTGTTGTAACTATTATCGTTTTATAATTATAAATCAAAAATTCAAAGAAATAATAATAAATTTTTTCTCGAATAAAAATGATTTTATGAAAAAAGTTTTCGAGCAAAAGATATTCATTTCTTTGTTGTCTTCAAAGTTTGCTTAAATGTTTTTGTGATAATTTTCATATTTAAAAAAATATTGGCAAAAAACAATCCGAAGAAACTGAAAAACTTTTGGTAAAATTTCATACACCGGAAGTGGGTGTTTACCTTAACTGTTTTTTGTTTTTGCCAATATTTTCTTAAATATGAAAAATATCACAAAAACATTTAAACAAACATTGAAGACAACAAAGAAATGAACATCGTTTGCTTGAAAATAATTTTCATAAAATCATTGCTATTCGAGAGAAAAAATTATTAATTTTTTTTCAATTTTTGGTTTATAATTATGAAATGATAATAGTTACAGCACATTTGTGTGAATAATAATTATAGAGAATACCAAAATGAACAACTTCTAAAGAATAATTTTTTTTTGAAATCTTGTTAGATTTTACGCAACGCTCGATGTAAATTTAAAATATGATTTCAATAAACCGTGAAAACGTAAATATAAGTGGCTATGATACCATCAAGTCGGAGAAAGTAACATGATGGCCACATCACAATTTTTATTATAAAATTTTAATAGTGATATGAAATTTACATTAACATTAATTATAGAGAATCCTGAAATGAACAATTTGTGAGGAGTAAATATTTCTCTAATTCTCGCTAGTTTTTGAGAAAAATCGATTCCGATTATACCATCAAATCGGAGAACGCTACAAAAAAAATGGAAAAACATTTAAACAAACAACAAACAAAATTTATTTTTCTATGTACAACTTACATACATACACATATATTATATTTGCACGTGAAAAAATTGTCAAAAAAGAATGTAGGTATAGATATAGACAATAAATCGTTCAATCATTTAAATGTTATAATACGAATTATACGATCACAATACATGGAGCATATAGCTACTCCTTTAAGTGAAATAATAAATGCCCCATGGGTTCGATTCCTATTAGGGCTGTATATTTTTCTGAGCTAGAAATTGGATGTTGGGTGTTGTCTATCTCATTTACAGATTACATCAGGGGCGGCTCGTTATGTAGAGCCAAGGTACTGCCTCTAATTTCAAGCTCAGCAAGAATTATTAAATCATTCTAAAAACACTTTTCGTCTTCATTTGATTTGTTTAATGGTTCTGTAGAGGTTTTCAATTTCAATTATCGGTCGTTGTTTCCTCAAAAAGTAGGCATATGTTGTAGGCTAAGTAGCTCTACCATCAAAATGTTCCACCAACCGCCACTGGATTACATTATAATTACAGAATCGCTAATGGCCAAAAGTTCAAATTTCGTGTATCATCCTTGTTCCACCTTCCTTGAAACAAAAGCTTTACTTGAATCAAATTTACAATTTTATTGCAGTCGATTATGTTTCACATCTTAATTGAATTTTGACTCCGTGATCGGTCAATAAGGGGGCAGCATTGCAACATTTGCGACAAGCCATGGGAAACCGTCAAAGAGACCGGCATCGCGACCGCGTAAAAACTCAGCGGACGGTCGCGCAGCATCCGGGGAATGCGAGCAATGCCCAAGCGGGCCTTCGGCTCCGGCTCCACCAGCCGCACACGAAGGCACGGACCTTCACGTCTTCGCCGACATACTTGGCCGCCATCGGAGCCCCCCGTCCTCTCGCAAAAACCGGCCGTCCCATCCTCTCCATCCATCATAACCATCGCCGTCGAAATCGGCGGAAAGTGTGAGATGGCCGGCGATATAAAAACGAAATCGAACGAAAAATCGTTTATCACCTCGCGGTAAAAAGGGCTCGTGGTATTATGGTAGCACAATGGAGCCAATAGAAGCTCTGATTAATTTTACTCGCGACAGTTCCGAGAAACGGACGTGTCTTCTTCTTGCCGACCGGAGTGGATCCAATTTTATCATCACACCCTTTACCTTTCATCCTCCTGTTAAATTGATTTAAACTCCATCAATAATGGCGTTAAGTGGCTTACAAGAAGTTCATGAGTTTACTATAAAAATTTGCACACGCTGATTGAGTGGCTTTTTCATATCAACCAGAAAAAAATATGTAATAAGCTTACTCTCGCCTAACAAACTACCACTAGTTTTATTCATGTTAATCACTTGGGGGTAGTGAAGAATACACACATTCGTCCCATCTGAAACTAGAAATAAACACACCCTCTGCCCACACCGACAAACGATCGAAGCTCATTCACCCAAAGAAAGAAGCACATTTCAAGGTTAATCAGCACTTAAATGGGTGAGGAAACGGGCACCTGTAACCGCTACCGCTCATCAAAGACCGTCCTCCGCATTTCGGCGACCACTAAAAGTCAAATGGGATACAATATAAACTGTTAAAATATAAATTAGAAACCAGTTAATAAATTCCGACTGTCGGGATTTTATGATTGAGGTAATGCGAGAGTGTGTGTGTGTGTGTGTGTGTGGCCGCCCAGTTTATCATTAAAAATGGGCCGCCGAGGTCCCCGGCACTTAAATGCAAGAAATCCGTTTCCCCAAACAAAACCAAGACGATATCTATTTAACAACTTATTCGGGTCGACCGCAACGGCCGTAAAATTAATAGCTCCATTGACTTAGGGCCCACCGGAATAACGAAAAAAAAAAAACAACACTCCTCCCCCGATGTCTTAGACGGACCCATACAAATTACGTCGGTCTCCTCTTGACCGTCAAAATTTTACACGCCGTAAATCTTGCGGCCCATTCAAGTCAACGGTCGAATTCATATTCCAAACGCGATTATAAATATAATTCCCCGATGGAGGAAATTGGCAGTCCTTCAAATATTTTCTAATTTTGTTAATCATTCATGGTACAGTGGGTATTTATAAGGCAGGTAAACACTACATTAGTTTAATAGGTCCGGCTGTCTTATCATCCATCTTAATACTTGTGGAAACAGCCAGAAAAAAAAAATCTTAAACTGTACTGCAGGAAAAAAAAATGAAACACTTGAAATTCGTGAAATTTTGACCATTTTTAAACCGCCATAACTCGGCGTATTTTCAATCGATTTTGATGAATCTTTGAGGACGAAAAACTTTGAAGTGCCTTCTTTAAAGTCATGCATGCGACATTAAGCGTAACTTTTTCGCCCCCCCACTAGCGCCCCTATGAAAAAAAAAGTTTTTTCTGGAAACCATGTCCAACTTTGACGATATCTACGGAGTTGGAAAAATTTTATCGACTCGGTCCACCATAAATGCATTAAAATTTGATCAATTCCCTATGCAGGACTCGAAGAACGAAGTTCCTACGACGATTTGGCACCAAGTTGTGGGTGTTTGAAAAAAATCGAATTTTGTGTTTTTTCTCACACAGTGGCGGCTCGTGGAACATGTTAACGGTAGAGCCACTTTTAAAATTTATTGGATCGAATGATACTGACGTTTGAAACGTTAAAATTAATAAAGATGGAAATGACAAATTATACAAATGAAGTACAGGCCAAAAAATTTAAGAAAATGTACATAAAGATCAATCACGTTAAAAATTTAAAGTAAAGACCAATAAAAAAATACGCTCCAAAAAAGGTAAAAAACTAAAATGCAAGCACGAAAAATCGAAAATTTAGAAAAATATCGAAAACTCGCGGCTATAAAAAATACAGACCAAAAATCCGAAAATTTCAACAAAAAAATCGAAAATTTAGTATAAATAATTTTATATTATAATAAAGAATATTTAGGGCAAAAACTCTAAAATTTCTAACGAAAAATACAGGTCAAAGATCTAAAATATAGGCCAAAAAAGTAAAAATGCTGCTCTAAAAATAAAAAATGTAAACCAAAAAAATTCAAAAATCAAAGAGAACAAATATAATTTGCCATTTTCAGCCCCAGAAACTCGAAAACGGTAGTCAAAAAGTAATCAAAACGTAAAAAAATTCGCCCATAAAAAAATTATAATTCAAGTTAAAAAATCTAAAATGAAGAGCAAGAACTCAAAAACTGTCAAAAAAACTTGATAATATCGCAAAAAAATAAGAAATGTGAGTATAAAAATCAATAGTTTATTTAAAAAACCTAAAACATAGGATAAAAACAAGTTTTTGTTGTTCAAAGTTTATTGAAAGTAATGAAAATAAACTATTTTAATTTGATATGCTAAGTAATGAAAATGATCAAGTTCACTTTCATACGCTTTTTTTGAAACAAATAAGCACAGTTTTTGTTTCTGTGATGACATCTCTCTGTTACAAATTGTGTATTCTTGTAATTGTTAGTGTTATGGGTGTTTGAAAAAAAAATGCATTTTGAGGTTTGTTGCACATAACGTGACTTTTCAACCAAATTTGATGATTCTTTCGGGAAAAAATCCCATTTTGGCTCTACTTTAAGGGAGTAAACTCAGATTAGAATGATCCCTTTTCGAACCCTTTAACCCCAGAACAAAAAAAAAACATATTTTTGGGCAAAAAACGCCCAACTTTGGCAACTTGTACCGAGTTGAAAAAAATGTGTTGACTCGATCCAACAAAAGGGCATTAAAATGTGTTCAATTTTCTGCGCAGGAGTCAAATAACGAAGTTTCTATGACGATTTGGCACAAAGTTATGGGTGTTTAAAAAAAAAGCGAATTTTGTAGTTTTTTGACTCGTAAGTCCGAAGTTTTTCGACGAAATTGTTATTGTTTTTACGAATGAAATTTTCTTTTGCATGTTCTTTGAGGTATGCACAAAAATTCATTGTTTGCGCGAAATCATGAATATTAGAACTCCATTAACAAAAAAAAATATTTGAGGTCAAAAAACGCTCACTTTAATAATAATCATAATAATATGTTTATTTCCCAACAGATCTTATATCTTATTACAGGGAAAAAATATATAAAAACTAAGTAGCTTAAAATAAAAGAGAAAATATAATGTAATTGAGAGTTTTTAACTTATAATTAAAGCAATCCTACTAATACAACAAAAAAGTAACTTAAAACAATAAAACAATATTGCAATTAAATTGCATGAAACTACTAAATCAGCAAAAATAATAATACTAATAAAATGAATAATTTTTTTAGAAATTAGCAAAGGGTATTAAGAGCAGCAATATAGGTTGATAAATCAGTGTTGAATAAATCAACTGAATGATGTATTGAATTATATAAGCGCATCATTGAATTAACGATCTGTGTTTGAACAGAACACGCAATTATTTCAAAATGTTTTTGATTTCTACAATCAAAACTTTTAAATCATTAATTCAAACAATTTTACACGACGATAATTGACAGACGTTTGATGTTGCTGAAGGACGGCTAATTTCCTGGCGAGTCTCTCTCTCTCTCTCTCTCTCTTTCGAAAAAAAAAACCGGTTGATGATGGAAGATGAGAACAAAGAGAGGTCCGGCACACGCATCCGCACAAATTTAAGCGAATCTCGCGTACATGTGTTGCTCATCCAAATTATGTCATTGTTTATTGCCGTTCTATTCAAATATGATAATTGCCGTCTCTAATAAATAAGTACTGTTGTTGCCGCACAATTATAATTGCATTAGCGTTGCGTCAGCCTAATGGGAATTTCGTGTCGGCTTCGCGGAATCCGCGTCTGTTTTCTTAGAACTTCTCTCAAATATAATTTGTTTTCGTGTTTTCGTGTTCGTTCAGATCCTATCCGGAGACTACACGTGTGCTCCGAAAGTTGTCTTCATGAACACAGTTAGATGTTATTACTGATTGTAATTTATTGATAGAGAATGAAGATATTGTAAATCTAGAATTTAATTTTTTAATTACCTCAATTTTCCCGAAATCAATTTTAATAAAATTTTCACAATATATTGCAGACATTTCGAGCTACAAAACAAACCAAAAATCTAAACAGGAAATATCACTAGTTTTTCCGGAATTTCCCATCGAAACCGCCGTTTTGCAAATTTCCAATTTTCGACTTTTTTTCCCCAATTTTCCCGAAACCCCCTCGATCAAGTTTAAGGAAATTTTCACAACACATGCTAGACATATGATGCTATAAAACAGACGAAAAATCCAAAAGGGGTCATCACTAGTTTTTCCGGAATTTTCCATCAAAATCGCTGTTTTGCAAATTTCGAACTTTCGACTTTATTTCCCCAATTTTCCCGAAAACCCGTCGATCAATTTTAATAAAATTTTCACAACATATACCAGACATATGGAGCTATAAAACAAACGAAAAATCCGAAAATGGGTTATCACCAGTTTTTCCGGAATTTCCTATCGAAATTGCTGTTTTGCAAATTTCGAATTTTCTACTTTTTTTTCTCCAATTTTGCCGAAAACCCCTCGATCAATTTCAATAAAATATTCACAACATATTCAAGACATACGAAGCTATAAAACAAACGAAAAATCCGAAAATGGGTTATCGATAGTTTTTCCGGAATTTCCCATCGAAATCGCTGTTTTGCAAATTTCGAATTTTCGACTTTTTCCTAATTTTCCCGAAAATCCTTTGATCAATTTTAATACAAATTTTACAACACATGCCAGACATATAGAGCGATAAAACAAACAAAAAATCCAAAAATGGGTTATCACTAGTTTTTCCGGAATTTCCAATTGAAATCGCCGTCTTGCACATTTCGAATTTTCGATTTTTTTTCCCCAATTTTCCCGAAAACAGTTCAATAAATTTTAATAAAATTTTCACAACATATTGGAGACATATGGAGCTATAAAACAAATGAAAAATCTAAACAGGAAATATCACTAGTTTTTCCGTTTTTGCAAATTTCGAACTTTCCACTTTATTTCCACAATTTTCCCAAAAACCCGTCGATCAATTTTAATAAAATTTTCACAACATATACCAGACATATGGAGCTATAAAACAAACGAAAAATCCGAAAATGGGTTATCACCAGTTTTTCCGGAATTTCCTATCGAAATTGCTGTTTTGCAAATTTCGAATTTTCGACTTTTTTTTCTCCAATTTTGCCGGAAACCCCTCGATCAATTTCAATAAAATATTCACAACATATTCAAGACATACGGAGCTATAAGACAAACGAAAAATCCGAAAATGGGTTATCACTAGTTTTTCCGGAATTTCCCATCGAAATCGCTGTTTAGCAAATTTCGAATTTTCGACTTTTTCCTAATTTTCCCGAAAATCCTTTGATCAATTTTAATACAAATTTTACAACACATGCCAGACATATAGAGCGATAAAACAAACAAAAAATCCGAAAATGGGTTATCACTAGTTTTTCCGGAATTTCCAATTGAAATCGCCGTCTTGCACATTTCGAATTTTCGATTTTTTTTCCCCAATTTTCCCGAAAACAGTTCAATCAATTTTAATAAAATTTTCACAATATATTGGGACATATGGAGCTATAAAACAAATGAAAAATCTAAACAGGAAATATCACTAGTTTTTCCGTTTTTGCAAATTTCGAACTTTCGACTTTATTTCCCCAATTTTCCCAAAAACCTGTCGATCAATTTTAATAAAAGTTTTTCAACATATACCAGACATATGAGGCTATAAAACAAACAAAAAATCCGAAAATGGGTTATCACCAGTTTTTCCGGAATTTCCAATTGAAATCGCCGTTTTGCAAATTTCGAACTTTCGACTTTTTTCCCCAATTTTCTCAAAAACCCCTCGATCAATTGTAATAGAATTTATACAACACATGCCAGACATATGGAGCTATAAAACAAACAAAAAATCCGAAAATGGGTTATCACTAGTTTTTTCGGAATTTCCAATTGAAATCGCTGTTTTGCAAATTTCGAATTTTCGACTTTATTTCACCAATTTTCCCGAAAACCCGTCGATCAATTTTAATAAAATCTTCACAACATATACCAGACATATGGAACTATAAAATAAACACAAAATCCGAAAATGGGTTATCGCCATTTTTTCCGGAATTTCCCATCGAAATCGCTGTTTTGCAAATTTCGAACTTTCGACTTTTTTTCCCCAATTTTCCCGAAAACCCTTACATCAATTTTAATAAAATTTTGACAACATATACCAGAGATATGGAGCTATAAAACAAACGAAAAATCCAAAACGGGCTTATCCGTAGTTTTTCCGAAATTTCCCATCGAAATCGCTATTTTGTAAATTTTGAACTTTCGACTTTCTTTTCCCCAATTTTCCCGAAAACCCTTCCATCAATTTTAATAAAATTATTACAACATATTGCAAACATATGGAGCTATAAAACAACCAAAAAATCCAAAAATGGGTTATCACTAGTTTCTCCGGAATTTCCAATTGAAATCGCTGTTTTGCAAAAGTTCGAACTTTCGACTTTTTTTCCCCAATTTTCCCGAAAACCCCTCGATCAATTTTAATAAAATTTTCACAACACATACCAGACATATGGAGCTATAAAACAACAAAAAAATCCGAAAAAGGGTTATCACCAGTTTTTCCGGAATTTCCTATCGAAATCGCCGTTTTGCAAATTTCAAACTTTCGACTTTATTTCCCCAATTTTCCCGAAAACCCGTCGATCAATTTTAATAAAATTTTTACAACGTATACCAGACATATGGAGCTATAAAACAAACTAAAAATCCGGAAATGGGTTATCACTGGTTTTTCCTCAATTTCCCATCGAAATCGACGTTTTGCAAGTTTCGAATTTTCGACTTTTTTCCCTAATTTACCCGAAAACCCCTCGATCAATTTTAATAAAATTTTCACAACATATACTAGACATATGGAGCTATAAAACAAATAAAAAATCCGGAAATGGGTTATCACTAGTTTTTCCGGAATTTCCAATCGAAATCGCCGTTTTGCAAATTTCGAACTTTCCACTTTTTCCCCCAATTTTCACGAAAACCCCTCGATCAATTTTAATAAAATTTTCACAACATATGCCAGACATATGGAGCTATAAAACAAACAAAAAATCCGAAAATAGGTTATCACTAGTTTTTCAGCAATTTCCCATCGGAATCGCTGTTTTGCAAATTTCGAATTTTCGACTTTTTTTCCCCAATTTTGCCGAAAACCCCTCGATCAATTTTAATAAAATTTTCACAGCATATTGTAGACATATGGAGCTATAAAATAAACAAAAAATCCGAAAATGGGTTATCACTAGTTTTACCGGAATTTCCCATCGAAATTGCTGTTTTGCAAATTTCGAACTTTCGACTTTATGTACCCAATTTTCACGAAAACCCCTCGATAAATTTTAATAAAATTTTCACAACATATTATAGACATATGGAGCTATAAAACAAACAAAAAATCTGAAAATGGGTTATCACTAGTTTTTCCGGAATTTAACATCGAAATCGTAGTTTTGCAAATTTCGAACTTTCGATTTTTTTCCCCCAATTTTGCCGAAAACCCCTCGATCAATTTTAATAAAATTTTCACAACATATACCAGACATATGGAACTATATAAAAACAAAAAATCCGAAAATTGGTTATCACTACTTTTTCCGGAATTTCCAATTTAAATCGCTGTTTTGCAAATTTCGAACTTTCGACTTTTTTCCGCAATTTTCTTGAAAACCCCCTCGATTAATTTTAATAAAATTTTCACAACATATTGTAGACATATGGAGCTATAAAACAAACAAAAAATCCGAAAATGGGTTATCACTACTTTTTCCGGAAATTCTCATCGAAATCGCCGTTTTGCAAATTTAGAATTTTCGCCTTTATTTCCCCAATTTTCTCGAAAACCCCCCAATCAATTTCAATAAAATTTTCACAACATATACCAGACATATGGAGCTATAAAACAAACAAAAAATCTAAAACGGGGTTATCGTTAGTTTTTCTGGAAATTACCTGCTGTTTTACAAATTATGAACTTTTTTTCATAACTAATTATTACAATTAATTATTAGAAGAAAACAAAACCTCGAGCAAGTGCAGTTAAAATACGTACATCAAATAATTATTATAATTAATTATTACAAAAAAAAAAACAAATCCCCAGCAAAATGTCGAGCACGTGCAGTCCTAATACTACAGAAAATGTTCGCCGGTGGGCGTTTTTTTTTCTCCTACCCGTGAACTAAACGGATATAGGCTACAAAGAATTATATTAGAGGACTCGTTTATCCGGGAAGTCCAATAATCATTAGCCCAGAAAGTGAGTAAATGCAATTAAATTAAATTATCTGGAGCGTAGGTGAGCTCTTCCAGGGAACCTTGCTACCAACTAGGGCATATTTGATGTCTAATTGCATTTTGCAAGCCATCAATTCTACTTATTAAATGATGTACGAGCAGGTTATGCTCATTTTTAGATATCCTGCCATCCCCACGCAATCCCGACCTCAGAAACATCCGGAGAGACAAATATTGATTCCGTTAAATAACTCTTGACGAGACGAAAATACTGAATCTATGAGAGTAAAAGCAAGAATTTGGACCAGAAAAAAGAAACTCCCACATTAATCCCTTAGTTTTGAAAGTTGTGCAATTTCAAACATAAAAATGGTGATGTGGCCATCATGTTACTTTCTCCGACTTTATATTTACGTTTTCATGGGTTTATTTTCAATTGAAATCATATTTTAAATGTACATCGAGCGTTGCGTAAACTCTGATGAAACTGACGTTTAAAACGTCAAAATCATGAAAGCTGGAAAAATTATACTTCAAATTTAAAAACTAGGTTTACTCGAAAACTAACGAGATTTGGAAAAAAACTTATTCTTTAGAAGTTGTTCATTTTAGCATTCTCTACAATTATTATTTACATAAAATTGCTGTAACTATTATCGTTTCATAATTATAAACCAAAAATTTAAAAAAATTAATAAATGTTTTTCTCGAATAGCAATGATTTTATGTAAAATATTTTCAAGCAAAAGCTATTCATTTCTTTGTTGTCTTCGATGTTTGTTTAAATATTTTTGTGATATTTTTTTATATTAAGGAAAATATTGGCAAAAAACAAAAAACAGTTAAGGTAAACACCCACTTCCGATGTACGAAATTTTACCAAAAGCTTTTCAGTTCTTCGGATTATCAAATAAGACGTATGTTCAAAGTTTTATATCAATTGCTCTATGGGTTTTTGAGATACAGCGCACACAGACAGACACACACACACACAGACACAAAATTTTTTTTTTCCAGAAATTGTTGAAATGGCATCTAGGGACCCCAAAACGGATATTTCCGTAAAAAAATTTTTTGAAAAAAAAATCACGATCACAATACTTTCTCGTACTTCGTAACGGAGAAAGTAAAAATCGCGATTTTCGAGAAACTGCAATTTTCACTAATTCAAAAGAATTCTTTGTAAATCAAACTAAATTCACCATATTTTAACCTTTAGATCACATCACAATCTAACAGCACATTCGATAGCTATACAATTTCAAAAATGAAAATTGGAATTTTCAAGGACTTGATTTTCTGAGAAAATTTCCTGCTTCGTTATTAAATCCACTATAGTAGCTTTGTTTTAACGTTCCAAGCATAAGAATCTAATAAAGTGTTCGAAAGTTGAGTAATTTAAAAATACAAAAATCACGATTTCCTAGGCCTAGGACGTACAAAAGACAATTTTGGCGTTTCATCACTAATTTCACATGAAAATTTTTACAGCCTATTAAATTAGCTACACTTTGGTGCTTAAAAGATCAAAATCAAATCACGTGTTAAAAAGTTGTGCAATTTCAAACATAAAAATCGCGATTTTCGAGAAACTGAAATTTTCACTGATTTCAAAAGAATTTGTGAATAAAACTAAATTTGATCTTTTTCAATATTTCGATCACATCACAAGTGATAGCAATGCAATTTAAAAAATCAAAATAATTTTTTTAAGGCAGACTTAAAAAAACATACATGACGTCTGTACAATTTCAAAAATCAAAATTGGAATTTCTAAAGATAATAATCTTTATTGTGTTACTAGCTTGGCAGCCTTACATTTACACTAGGACTGGAAAAACATGCGATTCTAACGTCTGTTAAAAACAAAAATTTTCGAGTTCTCGGACTTGAAAAATATGCAATTTTGACTTTATCTGATGATTTTACAAAAAGAAAAAATACTCATCTTTTAAGTTTTCTAAATTAGTTACATTTTTACTTTCGAATTATCAAAATCCAACAACGCGTTCCGAAGTTGCGCAATTTTAAAATTCCAAAAGTGCTCGGAATTAAAAGTGTAAATCTAAAAACGGATTTTCGAAGCTTCGGACTTGACGATATCTTATGATTTTACAAGAAGAAAAATTACTTATTCTTTAAGTCTTCTAAATTACTTTTATTTTAAAGTCACACAATTCGTCGAGCGTTTAAAAAATAAAAAATAAATGCCACATACTGGAAAATTTTCAAAAATACTTACAACTAATTCTAGGTTATGTTTCTGAAAAAATCTCAAAACATCCATCTCGCAATTTTTGAAATTATCGCACGAGAACTTTGCTTAAATCGTTTTGAAGTGGCACAATCCGTAGAGCGTTAAAAAAAAAATAAAAATAATTGCCACAAACAGGAAAATTTCCAAAAACACTCACAACTAATTCTAGGTTATTTTTCTAAAAAAATCTCAAGACATCTATCTTGCAATTTTTGAAATTATCGCACGAGAAGTTTTCTAAAATCATTTTGAAGTCGCGCTATCTGCAGATATTTGCAACCACAATTGCCACAAACTGAAAAATTTCCAAAACCACTCACAACTAATTCTAGGCTGTGTTTCTGCAAAAATCTCGACATATCCATTTTGCAATTTTTGAAATTATCGCACAAGAACTTTGACTTAATCGTTTTGAAGTCGCAAAATCCGCCGAGCGTTAAAAAAATTTAAAAAAACAATTGCCACAAACTGGAAAATTTCCAAAAACACTTACAACTAATTCTAGGTCATGTTTCTGAAAAAATTCAAACACATTCATCTCGCAATTTTTGAAATTATGGCACGAAAACTTTGCTAAAATCGTTTTGAAGTCGCACAATCCGCAGAGCGTTAGAAAAAATATAAAAATAATTGCCACAAACTGTAAAATTTCCAGAAACACTCAAAACTAATTGTAGATTATGTTTTTGAAAAAATCCAAACTCATCTATCTCGCAATTTTTGAAATTATCGCACGAGAACTTTGCTTAAATCGTTTTGAAGTCGCAGCGTTAAAAAAATTAAAAAAACAATTGCCAGAAACTGGAAAATTTTCAGAAACACTCATAACTAATTGTAGGTTATGTTTCTGAAAACATTCAAACACATCCATCTCGCAATTTTTGAAATTATCGCACGAGAACATTGCTTTAATTGTTTTGAAGTCGCAAAATCCGCCGAGCGTTAAAAAAATTTAAAAAACAATTGCCACGAACTGGAAAATTTCCAAAAACACTCACAACTAATTGTAGGTTATGTTTCTGAAAAAATCTCAACACATCTATCTCGCAATTTTTGAAATTATCGCACGAGAAATTTGCTTAAATCGTTTTGAAGTCGCATTATCTGTAGAGCGTTGAAAAAAATATAAAAACAATTGCTACAAACTGGAAAATTTCTAGAAACACTCACAACTAATTCTAGATAATGTTTCTAAAAAAATCTAAACTCATTCATCTCGCAATTTTTGAAATTTTCGCACGAGAACTTTGACTTAATCGTTTTGAAGTCGCACAATCCGCCGAGCGTTTAAAAAATTAAAAAAACAATTGCCATACACTGGAAAATTTCCAAAAACACTTACAACTAATTGTAGGTTATGTTTCTGAAAAAATCCAAGCTCATCCATCTCGAAATTTTTGAAATTATCGCACGAGAACTTTGCTTAAATAGTTTTGAAGTCGCAAAATCTGCCGAGCGTTAAAAAATTTAAAAAAAACAATTGCCACAAACTGGAAAATTTCCAGAAACACTCAAAACTAATTTTAGATTATGTTTCTGAAAAAATTCAAAGACATCTATCTCGCAATTTTTGAAATTATCGCACGAGAACTTTGCTTAAATCGTTTTGAAGTCGCAAAATCCGCCGAGCGTTAAAAAAATTAAAAAAACAATTGCCACAAACTGGAAAATTTCCAAAAAACACACAACTAATTTTAGGTTATGTTTCTGAAAAAATCCAAACACATCCATCTCGCAATTTTTGAAATTATCGCACGAGAACTTTGCTTACATCGTTTTGAAGTCGCACAATTCGCCGAGCGTTTAAAAAAATTTAAAAAACAATTGCCACACACTGGAAAATTTCCAGAAATACTCACAACTAATTGTAGGTTATATTTCTGAAAAAATTCAAACACATTCATCTCGAAATTTTTGAAATTATCGCACGAGAACTTTGTTTAAATCGTTTTGAAGTCGCAAAATCCGCCGAGCGTTTAAAAAAATATAAAAACAATTGCCACAAACTGAAAAATTTCCAGAAACACTCACAACTAATTCTAGGTTATGTTTAGGAAAAAATTCAAGCTCATCCATTTCGCAATTTTTGAAATTATTGCACGAGAACTTTGCTTAAATAGTTTTGAAGTCGCACAATTCGCCGAGCGTTTAAAAAATTGAAAAACAATTGCCACAAACTGGAAAATTTCCAGAAATACTCACAACTAATTGTAGGTTATGTTTCTGAAAAAATTCAAACACATTCATCTCGAAATTTTTGAAATTATCGCACGAGAACTTTGCTTAAGTCGTTTTGAAGTCGCACAATTCGCCGAGCGTTAAAAAAAATATAAAAACAATTGCCACAAACTGGAAACTTTCCAGAAACACTTACAACTAATTCTAGGTTATGTTTTTGAAAAAATACAAACTCATTCATCTCGCAATTTTTGAAATTATCGCACGAGAACTTTGCTTAAATCGTTTTGAAGTCGCACAATCCGCAGACCGTTAAAAAAAATATAAAAACAATTGCCACAAACTGGAAAATTTCTAGAAACACTCACAACTAATTGTAGGCTATGTTTCTGAAAAAATCCAAACACATTCATCTCGCAATTTTTAAAATTATCGCACGAGAACTTTCGCTCAAAACATTTTAAAGTCGCAACATTTGCCGTGCTTAAAAAAAAATAAAAACAATTGCCACAAACTAGAAAATTTCCAGAAACACTCACAACTAATTCTAGGTTATGTTTAAGAAAAAATCCAAACACATCCATCTCGCAATTTTTGAAATTATCGCACGGGAACTTTGCTTAAATCGTTTTGAAGTCGCACAATTCGCCGAGCGTTTAAAAAAATATAAAAACAGTTGCCACAAACAGGAAAATTTCCAGAAACACTCATAACTAATTCTAGGTTATGTTTATAAAAAAATCCAAACACATTCATATCGCAATTTTTGAAATTAACGCACGAGAACTTTGCTTAAATCGTTTTGAAGTCGCACTATCCGCAGAGCGTTAAAAAAAATATAAAAACAATTGCCACAAACTGGAAAATTTCCAGAAACACTCACAACTAATTGTAGGTTATGTTTTTAAAAAAATTCAAACACATCCATCTCGCAATTTTTGAAATTATCGCACGAGAACTTTGCTTAAATCATTTTGAAGTCGTACAATTCGCCGAGCGTTAAAAAAATATAAAAACAATTGCCACAAACTAAAAAAATTCCAAAAACACTCACAACTAATTCTAGGTTATGTTTATGAAAAAATCCAAGCTCATCCACCACGCAATTTTTGAAATTATCGCACGAGAACTTTGCTTAAATCATTTTGTAGTCGCACAATCCGCCGAGCGTTAAAAAAATATAAAAACAATTGCCACAAACTGGAAAATTTCCAGAAACACTCACAACTAATTCTAGGTTATGTTTCTGAAAAAATCCAAACACATCTATCTTGCAATTTTTGAAATTATCGCACGAGAACTTTGCCAAATCGTTTTGTAGTCGCACAATTCGCCGAGCGTTTAAAAAAATTAAAAACAATTGCCACAAACTGGAAAATTTCCAGAAATACTCACAACTAATGGTAGGTTATGTTTTTGAAAAAATTCAAACACATCTATCTTGTAATTTTTGAAATTTTCGCACGAGAACTTTGCTTAAATCGTTTTGAAGTCGGACGATCCTCAGAGCGTTAAAAAAATATAAAAGCAATTGCCACAAACTGGAAAATTTCCAAAAACACTCACAACTAATTCTAGGTTATGTTTCAGAAAAAATCCAAACACATCCATCTCGCAATTTTTGAAATTATCGCACGAGAACTTTGATTAAATCGTTTTGAAGTTGCACAATCCACCGCGCGCATAGCCACACACACACACCGACACACATTTTTTCAAAAATCTTTGAAATCGCCTCTGGGGACCTCAAAACGGATATTTCCGTAAAAAAATTAAAAAATGTTTTAGGATCACAAGTCAAAACTGACATTCTAAAATTTGCTGAATCGCTTCAATCAAAATATAGAAAACATCTTACTAAAGATTTTCCATCACAGATAGCGATGGTAGAAACAATTTTAAGCTCTGCCACTGACTAAAACCTTCAACTGTTCCAACAATTGATTTAGTTCTTCAGACAGATTCATAAACCGAAGATTCACACATGAAAAAGGGGAGTTACCACGATCAGGATTAAAGTTGTTAAGATGGGTGTGATCGTGCGACCGTGTTTGATGGTGTTCCGGTGGGACGGCGGCGTCCGATATGAATCAGGGCCGTTCTGTCATCGCCGATGGTGCGGCCTGTAATTTGGGCCCGTCTTCGACGGCCCTCTCTTTGGTTCCTTTAACGAGGCGACTGTTTAGTATACCTGGTCCAGAATTTGGAGGGCGATAGGCGCTGCGGCGGCGTTTTCGTAAATTAAGGTTCGTATTTGCACAGCAGGGTTAAAAAAATTCATTGAAAGGGGTCCGGCCCGCGGGATACATATTGTGTATAATTACATATGTGTTAATAGGTAGAACAGAGGGGTATTCGCGCCGGCCAGCGGGATCAAAGAACCCGTGCAGACATTCCTGTGCTGGCGCGGTGGCCCGACAGCCTGTGGCGTATGTGCACGTGATTATATGGAGCAAATGGTTCGCACCGGTGGAAGAAAAAATGAGCCATCGACCAAACGAGGGTCCACAAAAAAGATCCGCGCCACACGGACAGTACTAATAATTTAAATTGCAGGAAATCGTACCAGCAAGAGCTTGCCCCAATTTTAGCGATGGCAGTGTTAACGGTTTGCAGGAGAGCGGCTATAGAAATTTCTGCTGGTAAATTTTCCTGTGAACTTGCTATTGATTCATGTAATGTCGGAAACTAGGGGTCCTAATAATTCGAAGATTCGCTACTTCAGATCCGAAGAAACGAAGAGAACTTTGAATAATCGAAGTGAAGCTGCAGAAAGAGCTCTAAACAATAGCAGAACTTTAGCCGATTATAAAGTTTGAAGATAAAGCACTTGAAACTTTCTGGTTTACCAAGAGTTGTTGCTGAGCTTTACAAAGACTAGTCATAGAAGGCAATTCATGTCATAGTCACATGGATGATTCACAGTAGTTCCTGTTAGTTACGGCTCGCGGAGTAACTCATGGTAAGACCGAGGAAGCAGAGGTGGTAATACATACAATAATACCACCTCTGCTACCCCGGCCGTACCATGAGTCACCTCGCGAGCCGTCACTGGTTCCTATTTACTTTTTCCAAAAATATAGCCAACCTCAAGATTCCAAATTCTTGTATGCGAGTCTCAGAGGAGGTATTCCCTCATAAAAGCGTTTTAAAACATTGTGTTTGAATATTTACGAACCAAGATTAAATTATGAGCGGGACAGCCATCCTGCTGAAACTAGGTGTCCTCAAATCTATGATTTCGTTAAAGAATTATTTGATTCTAAAGATAGTCGAAGTATTTTTGCACTTTTAAATTACCATTTATGGAAAAACACTTACCAAATCTTTGTCCGGAATTCCCTCTCAAACATGAAATTTTTGGGAATATCTAGTAGTACGCGCGTCGTATGTTCGGTGCAGATTATTCCAAGCGCAAACCATAGCAGGATTGTGATGATCCCATAATGGAAATGTTGATAGATCTGCAAACAAAATTATCACTTATAAAACCACGAGTAGTCAAAGTTTTGTCGAATATTTTTGCATATTTTGTCCATTGCGCTTGGTTAATATTAGAACGAGTGTCAATGATGGCCTTTCATGATTTTGCGTTATTCGATTTTTTTGGATTCATTGTTTCATCTTTTAGAAACCTCCTAGATCTGCCTCTGAATTGGGTAAATATCACAGTGAAGTAGAATCGATTTGTTCGTATATTTTTGCAGTAAGATAACGAATGTCCATTGTCCTCGGTTAAGGTGAGAACGAAAGTTAATGGCGACATTTCAAAAATAAGTATTTATGTTGCGTTATTCAATTTTTTTAGATTCTTTGTTTCGTCGCTTAGAAACCCACTAGATCTGCCCCTGAATTAAGTAAATAAGCACAATATTCCTTCGCATATTTTTGCAGTGATATCAAGATTATCCATTGCGCCTGGTTAACATTAGAAAGAGTGTCAATGGTGACATTTCATTATTTTGCGATATTCAATTTTGTTGAAATCCCTCAAATCTGCCCCTGAATTACTTGAACATCTATTGATTAACAGTGAAGCAGAAGAGTTTTGTAACATCAAAGTGCGATTCCATTGTGTAACAATCCATTACGGTGGTCAAAACCGACACGAGGACGAGGAGGAGGAGGAGGAGGAGGAGGAGGAAGAAGGGCGAAGCCGTCCGCAATTAAGCGGGCATTAAAGATTTTTATGGTCGTTTTTACATTTCGACAAATTAGTTCGACAATAATAAAAAGAAATGTTAGATATCTGTGTTTGTATAATTTTATGATTCAATTTTAATTCCGTCTTATGGGTTTGGGAGGTATAATGACGGAGTCGTAAATTGCTACAGATCCGTGGCGAAGAAGTAAAAAAAAAAAAAGAAAAAGAAAGAAACACAACGTCGAGATAATGCGTTGCCGCAATCCAATTATAGAAATTCTTGAATAAAACTGATAATCAGCGAAGGAGTTAGTCTCTCCATTGCGTGCTCCCGGCTAGACGACCTCGGCGAGTCATTACCGCTGAAGACAGATCAATCCTGTAAACTGTACTCTTGGCAAATTGCACGGTGATATGATTTCTGTTTGTCTCTCATGAGAAATAATATATTGTGGACACCATGAAAGATAATTTTCAAAGATTACATAGTTTTATAAATAATTACCACCAAACCAAAAATTGGGCGTTTTCAGCGCTAAAATTTCAAAAACGCGTTGATTTTCCTAGATTTTAAGGCTATTGAGGACTTCCATATTTCATGAAATCTTACAGAGAGTATTGTGCTTTCATATTTTATAAAATTTCAAACACTTTGATTACATAGTTTTATAAATAATCACTATCAAACCAAAAATTGGGCGTTTTCAGCCCTAAAATTTCAAAAACGCGTTGATTTTCTTAGATTTTTAGGCCAGTGAGAACTTCCATATTTCATGAAATCTTGCAGAAATCATTGTGCTTTGATATTTTAAAAAATTTCAAACACTTTGATTACATAGTTTTATAAATAATCACCATGAAACTAAAAATTGGGCGTTTTCAGCGCTAAAATTTCAAAAACGCGTTGATTTTCTTAGATTTTAAGGCTAGTGAGGACTTCCATATTTCATGAAATCTTGCAGAGATTATTGTGCTTTCATATTTTACAGAATTTCAAACACTTGGATTACATAGTTTTATAAATAATCACCATTAAACCAAAAATTGGGCATTTTCAGCGCTTAAATTTCAAAAACGAGTTGATTTTCTTAGATTTTAAGGCTAGTGAGGACTTCCATATTTCATGAAATCTTGCAGAGATTATTGTGCTTTCTTATTTTACAAAATTTCAAACACTTTTATTACATAGTTTTATAAATAATCACCATCAAACTAAAAATTGGTCGTTTTCTGCGCTAAAATTTCAAAAACGCGTTGATTTTCCTAGATTTTAAGGCCAGTGAGGACTTCCATATTTCATGAAATCTTGCATAGATTATTATGCTTTCATATTTTACAAAATTTTAAACACTTTGATTCCATAGTTTTATAAATAATCACCATCAAACTAAAAATTTGGCGTTTTCAGCGCTAAAATTTCAAAAACGCGTTGATTTTCCTGGATTTTAAGGCTAGTGAGGACTTCCATATTTCATGAAATCTTGCAGAATCATTGTGCTTTGATATTTTATAAAATTTCAAACACTTTGATTACATAGTTTTATAAATAATCACCATCAAACCAAAAATTGGGCGTTTTCAGCGCAAAAATTTCAAAAACGCGTTGATTTTCCTAGATTTTAAGGCTAGTGAGGACTTCCATATTTCATGAAATCTTGCAGAAATCATTGTGCTTTGATATTTTATAAAATTTCAAACACTTTGATTACATAGTTTTATAAATAATCACCATCAAACCAAAAATTGGGCGTTTTCAGCGCAAAAATTTCAAAAACGCGTTGATTTTCTTAGGTTTTAAGGCTAGTGAGGATTTCCATATTTTATGAAATCTTGCAGAGATTACTGTGCTTTCATATTTTACAAAATTTCAAACACTTTGATTACATAGTTTTATAAATAATCACCATCAAACCAAACATTGGGCGTTTTCAGAGCTAAAATTTCAAAAACGCGTTGATTTTCTTGGATTTTAAGGCTAGTGAGGACTTCCATATTTCATGAAATCTTGCAGCTTTCTTGTGCTTTCATATTTTACAAAATTTCAAACACTTTGATTACATAGTATTTTAAATAATCACTATCAAACCAAAAATTGGGCGTTTTCAGCGCTAAAATTTCAAAAACGCGTTGATTTTCTTAGATTTTAAGGCCAGTGAGGACTTCTATATTTTATGAAATCTTGCAGAGATTATTGTGCTTTCATATTTTACAAAATTTCAAACACTTTGATTACATAGTTTTATAAATAATCACCACCAAACCAAAAGAAATACGTTTTTAGCGCTTACATTTCAAAAAGCGAAGATTTTTCTTTCAATCTTAAGTTAGTGAGAACTTCCATATTTCACGAAATGTTACATTAATAATTGTGTTTACATTTTTCATAAAATTTCAAGCACCTTAAATACATAGTTTTATAAATAATCACCATCAAACCAAAAATTGTACGTTTTTAGCGCTTACATTAAAAAAAAAAACGTTGATTTTTTAAGTTTGTAGCCAGTGAGAATTTTCATATTTCACGAAATCTTACAGAAATTATTGTGCTTTAATTTTTCACAAAATTTCAAGCACTTCAATTACATAGTTGTATAAATAATCACCATCAAGCCAAAAATTGGGCGTTTTTAGCGCTTAAATTTCAAAAAGCGCCGATTTTTTTTCAATATTAAGTTGGTGAGAACTTCCATATTTCACAAAATCTTACATTAATGGTTGTCTTTTCATTTTTCATAAAATTTCAAGAACTTTAATTACATAGTTTTATAAATAATCACCATCAAACCAAAAATTGGGCGTTTTTTAAGCTTAAATTTCAAAAAGCGCCATTTTTTTTCAATCTTAAGTTGGTGAGAATTTCCATATTTCACGAAATCTTACACTAATGATTGTGTTTTCATTTTTCATAAAATTTCAAGCACTTTAATTACACAGTTGTATAAATAATCACCATCAAACTACAAAATGGACGTTTTTAGCGCTTAAATTAATATAAAAATATTCAAAAATCCAAATCTCTATTGAAAATTGTTGAATTTACAAAAACCAAATTGATTTTCAATAAGGGATACTTCGGCCATTGAGGATGATTTTTTATGGAATTTTTCTTGCACTTTTATATTTTTTTCTGCGATGTTTTTGTTCAGGTGCTCAAAAAATTAAAATAAAAATTTTCAAAAATCCATATCTCTATTGAATTTGGTTGAATTTACAAAAACCAAACGAATTTTGAATAAGCGGTACTTCGGCCATTGAGTATATTTTTTTATAGAATTTTTCCTGCATGTTTCATATTTTCTTCTGCGATGTTTTTGTTAAAATGCTCAAAAAATTTAAACGAAAATTTCAAAAATCCATATCTCTATTGAAAATTGTTAAATTTACAAAAACCAAATTGATTTTGAATAAGCGATACATCGGCCATTGAGGATAATTTTTTATTTAATTTTTCTTGCGCTTTTATATTTTTTTCTGCGATGTTTTTGTTAAAGTGCTCAAAAAATTAAAACGAAAATTTTCAAAAATCCATTATCTCTATTGAAAATTGTTGAATTTACAAAAACCAAACTAATTTTCAATAAGGGATACTTCGGCCATTGAGGATGATTTTTTATGGAATTTTTCCTGAGCTATTATATTTTTTCTGCGATGTTTTTGTTCAGGTGCTCAAAAAAATAAAATAAAAATTTTCAAAAATCCATATCTCTATTAAAAATTGTTGAATTTACAAAAACCAAATTGATTTTGAATAACCAATACTTCGGCCATTGAGGATGATTTTTTATGAAACTTTTCCTGCGTTTTTTATATTTTTTCTGCGATGTTTTTGTTCAGGTGCTCAAAAAATTAAAACAACAATTTTCAAAAATGCATATCTCTATTGAAATTGGTTGAATTTACAAAAACGAAACGAATTTTGAATAAACGGTACTTTGGCCATTGAGTATATTTTTTTATAGAATTTTTCCTGGATGTTTCATATTTTCTTCTGCGATATTTTTGTTAAAGTGCTCAAAAAATTAAAACGAAAATTTTCAATAATCCATATCACTATTGAAAATTGTTGAATTTACAAAAACCAAATTGATTTTGAATAAGGGATACTTCGGCCATTAAGGATGATTTTTTATGGAATTTTTCCTGCACTTTTATATTTTTTGCTGCGATGTTTTTGTTCAGGTGCTCAAAAAATTAATATAAAAATTTTCAAAAATCCATATCTCTATTGAAAATGGTTGAATTTACAAAAACCCAACGAATTTTGAATAAGCAATACTTCGGCCATTGAGTATATTTTTTTATAGAATTTTTCTGCATGTTTTATATTTTCTTCTGCGATGTTTTTGTTAAAGTGCTCAAAAAATTAAAACGAAAATTTTCAAAAATCCATATTATTATGGAAAATTGTTGAATTTACAAAAACCAAATTGATTTTTAATAAGCGATACTTCGGCCATTAAGGATGAGTTTTTATGGAATTTTTCCTGCGCTTTTATATTTTTTTCTGCGATGTTTTTGTTCAGGTACTAAAAAAATTAAAATAAAATTTTTCAAAAATTCATATCTCTATTGCAAATTGTTGAATTTACAAAAACCAAATTGATTTTCAACAAGCGATACCTCGGCCATTAAGGATGTTTTTTTATGGAATTTTTCCTGCGCTTTTATATTTTTTTCCTGCAATGTGATCATTGTCACAGTTTAAAATCACTGATATTAGAAAGTAGCAATCACAGGTAACAACGTGATTCAAAAGTAGCAGTTTTGCCCATCTCTACAATCAACCCCAATAATAGCCATTTTCAACGGAAGTTTCGATTTGTTCAAATATGAAAGAAGTAACAACTTCTAATAAAAGAAAATAATAGATGATTGGTACATCATATTTCAACGTCTTACATTTACAAACCTTCTAATAAAAGAAAATAATAGATGATTGGTACATCATATTTCAACGTCTTACATTTACAAATCTTTCCGAGCTTCGTTTTTCCGAAAATTACAAGCTCTTTAATGATATAGTTTTTTTTTAATAATCACTATCAAGCCCAAAAAATATTAAAAACGTTTTGATTTGTTTAAATATGAGAGAAGTGAAAACTTCTAACTTAAAAAAAATATATTTATAGATGATTGGGCCATCATATTTCAGAAAAATCCAAGTACTTCAATAATACAGTTTTCTGTATAATCACGACCATTTCCAGCGCACGTTTATCAAAAAAGCGTTTTTTTATTAACTTCTAAAATTGACTAAAGTTAAGAAATTATTACAGAAAAAAAATTATCACATTATTTATGTAATTTCTTTAAATAACCACCGAAAAAGCTATTTTCATCGCCGAAAAATCGAAAAAGCTTGAATTTTTTTAAATTTGAAAGAAGTAAAAATTTCTAAATAAAAAAAAATTATTTGCAGATGATTGGTTTATCATATTTCAGAAAAATCTAAGTACTTTAATAATACAGTTTTCTAAATAATCACCATCAAACCCAAGCACAGTCATTTCCAGCGTACGTTTAAGAATAAATAAGCATTTTTATCGCCGAAAAATTGAAAAAATTTTGATTTTTTATAAATTGAAACAAGTGAAATGGTAAATCAGATTTTTAAATGTTTTTACCTTACATTGATATTTTCAATCAGAACAAAGGCTAACGACCCAAAGAAACTAATTTTAGCTTCGGCCGACTGAACTCGAATCAATTTGACAAAAGTTACAAAAGAAAGACATATAATTCTAAGCGTAAATCAAAGATACCTTTGCAATAATAATTGTTAATAATTTCTAACCAGAAATACAGGCAACGAAAGTATAAACAATCGTATTTATATATTTACACAATACACAATTGACCTCCGGGTTTCGCGTCTATTTTCGACCCCCGTCAGGTCACTCTCCGCGAGAAACGGGTCGACAATAAAAACGGTTTTATCTGGAGTGTCCGATATATATATTTCGCGGCATTTTAGTGTTGTACAATTTTCCGAAATAGCTTGGGCTCTTGCCAATACCACCTGAACAACATTCAAACAGTAGTAACCAAATGACAACGCGATGTGCATGGGTTTTGCGGGAAAATGAACGGCGACTTGTCAAAACCGAAACCGACCCTCATTAAGATAATCACCCTCAGGCCTCAGGAGGCGGCCATGGAGCGGGCGGTGACGCCCGAAAGGGACAGTGATATCGAAATGGACGTCATCAAGGAGAACACTTCGCGACAGGATATCAGTGAGGAGAGGCATGGTGGTGTTATGGATTATCTGCGAGGAGGTAATTTTTTAATCTTCATTTTGGCGTGAATTAAAGATTCATTTTTTACGCAGTGTGGAAGAAAGTTACGACGGAACGGCGGACGTCGGATTTGGATAGTCTCGAGCTGTATTATTTAAGTAAGTCATTAAGAATTTCGTTAAACCTAAAGTTTTAGCGTATCGACGGGTTTACCTGAAAGTTTGTAATTTTTAATTTCAACCTGTTGCACTACACCGAGTGCTCTCTCGCGGACGCAAGCTAAAGCACGAAACCTGCAGTGGGTTGTCGGGAATGATTGATCTGAAGCAGAGTTATTGATTGTTGTTTACGCTTTTCAACAATAGATGCCGCCTCGTGTTACATTACGACCGTATTATCGTTTGAATTACGCGTCCATATTGTTATTTACAGATGAACATGCAAAATTTGATTAACATAACTCAAAACGTTATAAAAAAAGTGTTTTTCTTTCTTTAATAAATGTTGCTATTAATATTTTGCAATTATATAATTAAAAATTGCAATAAGAAATAGGAGTAGATTTTAATTCCTCCAAATAAAAGTACAGTCGAGATACTCCCCAATTCCATATTTCCTTCCATTCCAAGTTTCTCTAAATCCACGCGTGGAATTAATTAAGGCACCGGATTACTACACCCAGTGATTAAGATTAAGTCCAAGTAGGCGACGGTCGTCATGGCAACAGGTGGCCATTACCGGTGACAAACGACGAAATCGCCTAATTAAATCACCCCCATTGTCGCATTTTTTTTACGCTTCGTCTCGGAGTTATTCCATGAGCCGAACCGAGCTTTATGACACTCCGGAGGAGAAGGGGAAGAAAAGTTAATACTAGATGTCAGTGAAATTCCAGTGTTGCATCCAATAAAATATTTGTAGAAAGGAAATAAGAAATAAACAGCGTTCCAATCGAAATTCTCCATTTATTTCGCTCGAATCCACTTTACGAGTTTGAAACAATCGACGCAATTTATAGAAGTTGTAACAATAACATACAAAATGACAACCTTGACAACAAGGCGAGAATTCTCGTTTTAATAAAAAAATTGCGTTGCCGCCGAAAAACTTTCGAAGCTAAATTCGTGTATAATGAAACAGTTTTAAACGATTTTATAAAAATATCCGTTGCCGACGAGACGAGAATTCTCGTTTTTATAAAAATATGTGTTTCCGATGGAAAACTTTCAAAGCTGAGTTCGTGTTCAATGAAACAATTTGAAATGATTTTATATGAATATGCGTTGCCTGGTGGTAAACGTGAATTCTCGTATTGTAAAAGATTGCCGGTGCTAATTAAAAATTCTCGTTTATTTATTTTTTATAATAACCTGCGTTTCCGACAGTAAACGATACTTAATATGTAAATATGTGGTTTTGTAAACTCTTGCGTGCTGAACGAGAAAACTCATTTTTATAAAAATATGCGTTGCCAATAGAAAGCGTCACGTCCTTTTATGTAAATGAGTCGCCGGTGGTAAACGAGAATTCTCGTTTCGTACAATATTTTCAGTGCTAAAAAAATGCTTCCTCTATTTTATGAAAATATGCGTTTTCGATGGTAAACAAGAATTCGACTTTATAAAAATATACGTTGCCGGTAGTAACCGAGAATTCTCGTTTTGTAAAATATAGCCGGTGCTAATTAAGAATTTTTGTTTTTATAAAAATATGCGTTGCCGACGGAAAACTTTCAAAGCTGAGTTCGTGTATAATGAAACAGTTCTAACCGATTTAATAAAAAAATATGCGTTGCCGACTAGACGAGAATTCTCGTGTTTATAAAAATATGCGTTTCCGACGGAAAACTTTCAACAAAACTGAGTTCGTGTATAATGAAACAATTTTAAATGATTTTATATGAATATGCGTTGCCTGGTGGTAAACGTGAATTCTCGTATTGTAAAAGATTGCCGGTGCTAATTAAAAATTCTCGTTTCTTTTTTTATAATAACCTGCGATTACAACAAACGATACTTAATATGTCAATATGTGGTTTTGTAAACTATTGCGTACTAAACGAGAAAACTCGTATTTATATAAATATGCGTTGCCAACGGAAAGCATTACGTCGTTTTATATACATGAGTTATCGGTGGTAAACGAGAAGTCTCGTTTCGTACAATATTTCCTGTGCTAAAAAAAATATCTTTTTTTTTGTATAAAAAGCCAACATAAAGCGTCACGTCGTTTTGTGTAAATGAATTGCCGGTGGTAATCGAGAATTCTCGTTTCGTACAATATTTTCAGTGCTAAAAAAATTATCTTTTTTTTGTATAAAAATATGCGATTTCGATGGTAAACAAGAATTCAACTTTATAAAAATATACGTTGCCGGTGGTAACCGAGAATTCCCGTTGTGTAAAATATTGCCGGTGCTGATTAAGAATTTTCGTTTTTGTAAAAATATGCGTTGCCGAAGAAAAACTTTCGAAGCTGCGTTCGTGTATAATGAAACAGTTTTAAACGATTTTATAAAAAATGTCCGTTGCCGAAGAGACGAGGATTCTCGTCTTTATAAAAATATGCGTTTCCGACGGAAACCATCACGTCGTTTTATATAAATGAGTTGTCGGTGGTAAACGACAATTCTCGTTTCGTACAATATTTTCGGTGCTAAAAAAAATATCTTTTTTTTTAATAAAAATATGCGTTTTCGATGGTAAACAAGAATTCGACTTTATAAAAACGTGTTAACCGAGAATTTTCGTTTTGTAAAATATTGCCGGTGCTAATTAAGGATTTTCGTTCTTTTTATATAAAAATATGGGTTTCCGGCAAACGATACTTCTCGTTTTGTGTAAATATGACTTGCCGGTGGTTTTCTAAGATGACACGTGCTAAACGAGAGTACACGTTTTTTATAAAAATATGTGTTTGCGATGGTAAATGAGAATTCGAGTTTATAAAAAATTATGCATTGCCGACAAGATGAGGATTCTCGTTCTTAAATGAAAATAAGACGAGAATTCTCGTTTTTCATATAAAAACAGACGAGAATTCTCGTTTTTCATATAAAATAAAACGAGAATTTTCATTTTCGTATAAAAATAAGACGAATATTATATATATTATATATATATTATATATTTTTCATGTAAAAATAAGACGAGAATTCTCGTTTCTGCTTACAGAAAATTAGATTTTTCGTTTTATATAAATATGCGTTGCTGACAAGACGATGATTCTTGTTTTTCATATAAAAATGAGACGATGATTCTCGCTTTTCATATAAAATAAGACGAGAATTCTCGTTTTTCATGTAAAAATAAGACGAGAATTCTCGTTTCTGCTTACAGAAAATTAGATTTTTCGTTTTACATAAATATGCGTTGCTGACAAGACGATGATTCCCGTTTTTCATGTAAAAATAAGACGATGATTCTCGTTTTTCATATAAAAATAAGACGATAATTCTCGTTTTTCATATAAAATAAGACGAGAATACTCGTTTTTTATATAAAAATAAGACAAGAATTCTCGTTTTTCATATAAAAATAAAACGAGAATTCTCGTTTTTGTCTACAGAAAATTAGACTTCTCGTTTTATATAAATATGCGCTGCGGATGGTAAACGAGAATCCTCGATTTGTAAAATATTGCCGGTACTAATTGTGAATTTTCGTTTTTTTAAATAAAAATATGCGTTTTCGGCAAACTATTCTTCTCGTTTTATGTAAATATGTGCTGCTGGTTTTTACTCGTTTTTTAAATTGTGGGAAGTGTCACGTCTCTTTTCCTGTATAGATATTTCTGTGCAGGAAAAGCGACGTGATATTTCCGAACTTTTGGATTTAACCAACCGTACCGAAAACAGTTTATTGTATTATTATTTGGAAAAAAAAGAACACAAAGCACATCTATCATCGGCTGTATCTCTCCGTGCACGAGACATTGTTTATTTACTCTGTTTTTCGGGCTGAAACAAAAATAATCACGGACACGGGCCGCGATAAAACATCCCCAATTACTCATGTTTGTTGAACAAACAGCCGCTTCCGAAAAACGGAATCCTTCCTCGAACAGCACGCCACTGAATTATACAGCGGGATAATTGAGATAAATTAATCACACAATAATTGACGTGAGCGGTCGCTGCTGCCGGTATAAATAATATTCCGAGTTTCTGATCCAATACATTATCTTTATGTATAAAAAATTCTACAAGGTCAATTTTCTAAATTGTAAGATAATCATAATTCAATGCCCGTTTGTTTTTATTCCGAAATTGCATTTTTTAAATTCAGTAAAAAAAAATAGAAAAACAATTGCTACGAGTTTAAAAAATTCTGAAGTTACTTAGCGCAGTTGCTGCTACGTGATACCATAAAAAAATAAAAGGTTAATTACCTAAATTGTAAAATAATCACAATTCAACGCCCGTTTGTTTTTTTTCTTCAGAAATTGCATTTTTAAATTCAGTAAAAAAATAGAAAAACAATTGCTATGAGTTAAAAAAATTCTGAAGTTACTAAGCACAGTTGCTACTACGTGATACCATAAAAAAATTAAAAGGTCAATTACCTAAATTGTAAAATAATCACAATTCAACGCCCGTTTGTTTTTTTTTTCTGAATTTGCATTTTTAAGTTTGGTAAAAAAATGGAAAAACAATTGCTACGAGTTTAAAAAATTCTGAAGTTATTTAGCACAGTTGCTACTACGTGATACCAAAAAAAAAAATAAAAGGTCAATTACCTAAATTGTAAAAAAAATCACAATTCAACGCCCGTTTCTTCTTTTTTTCTGAAATTGCATTTTGAAGTTTAGTAAAAAAATAGAAAAACAATTGCCACGAGTTTAAAAAATTCTAAAGTTACTTAGCACAGTTGCTACTACGCGACACCATGAAAAAATTAAAAGGTCAATTACTTAAATTGTAAAATAATCACAATTCAACGCCCGTTTGTTTTTTTTCTGAAATTGCATTTTTAAGTTTAGTAAAAAAATAGAAAAACAATTGCTACGAGTCTAAAAAATTCTGAAGTTACTTAGAACAGTTGCTACTACGTGACACCATAAAAAAATTAAAAGGTCAATAACCTAAATTGTAAAATAATCACAATTCAACGCCCGTTTGCTTTTTTTTTCTGAATTTGCATTTTTAAGTTTGGTAAGAAAATGGAAAAACAATTGCTACGAGTTTAAAAAATTCTGAAATTACTTAGCACAGTTGCTACTACGTGATACCATAAAAAAATTAAAAGGTCAATTACCTAAATTGTAAAATAATCTCAATTAAACGCCCATTTTTTTTTTTTTTGAAATTGCATTTTTAAGTTTAGTAAAAAAATAGAAATCAATTGCCACGAGTTTAAAAAATTCTGAATTTACTTAGCGCAGTTGCTACTACGTGATACCATAAAAAAAATAAAAGGTCAATTACCTAAATTGTAAAATAATTACAATTCAACGCCCGTTTGTTTTTTTTTCTGAAATTGCATTTTTAAGTTTGGTAAAAAAATAGAAAAACAATTGCTACGAGTTTAAAAAATTCTGAAATTACTTAGCACAGTTGCTATTACGTGACACCATAAAAAATTAAAAGGTCAATTACCTAAATTGTAAAATAATCACAATTCAACGCCCGTTTGTTTTTTTTTCAGAAATTGCATTTTTAGATTCAGTAAAAAAATAGAAAAACAATTGCTATGAGTTTAAAAAATTCTGAAGTTACTTAGCGCAGTTGCTACTACGTGATACCATAAAAAAAATGAAAAGGTCAATTCCTAAATTGTAAAATAATCACAATTCAACGCCCGTTTTTTTTTTTTCAGAAATTGCATTTTTAAATTCAGTAAAAAAAATATAAAAACAATTGCTACGAGTTTAAAAAATTCTGAAGTTACTTAGCACAGTTGCTACTACGTGATACCATAAAAAAATTAAAAGGTCAATTACCTAAATTGTAAAATAATCACAATTCAACGCCCGTTTGTTATTTTTTTCCGAAATTGCATTTTTTTAAATTCGGTAAAAAAATTGAAAGACAATTGCTAGGAGTTTAAAACTTTTAACGGAGGGTTTAACGCAGACATTTTATATGCAAGGGGCTCCAAAATATATGTGCACCTCAGGGCACACAATTTGAAGTTACGAGACCGTATCGATCCATATTTAACCCTTTGCACTCGTATTAATATTTGAGAGCATGGTGACAAAATGTATTAAGGCGAGTGGAAAGGGTTAATGACCTCTTTTTTCAAAAGTCATAGTAGTGGTAGTTGCACGTTGACAGATCAAAAATGGCGCGAAATTTAAAATTGCAGATGTGCTTTATGTTTATTCCTTTTATGATTTGACATGAATATTTACTCACTATGTAAATTGAATATGTTGAAAAAGAGTTCCGTTAATAAATAATTAAACAAATGACCAACCAGTCTGTATATATTGATTTATGTAAAATCAGGTGATGGAGATTTGTTACAGTTGTTACTTTAATGTTGTACTCGAATAATATCCATTGAGTTATGACCGAAATATTACTTATTAAATGCACATAACGTCTTATCCTAATTGGCAATATTCATGATACACACATTATACCTCGCAGAGTCGGTGTTAGTGGTCAATTTACATCGCATAAACGGCGCAGTCCTGCGATCTGTCGATAAGCCAGTTCGCTGCAGTGAATGCTAAGCACTCGATCCTTGCAGATGCGATTATTAATGGAGTGTATTTACTGCTCGGCAAACCCCGTAATTAAATTCGTACATCAAACTTAGTATCTTCCTGCAACAAAACAGGTATTACCTTTGATCAGTCGTCTTAAAATTGCCTCCAACAATTGGGTAAGGAAAAATATCTTGCTCTTAAAAATAAGAAAAAGCTCCATTTAATTAGAAGTAAGTATTTATTTTTGCATACAAGTACCGACTTGAAATTAACATCTTGCAGACTTTGGAAATTTTTTCATTTCACATTCGTCAGTGATGTCAACAGCGTAAAAGGTGTACCATTTAGCTACTAAATTGAACAATTTCCTACGAGAGATTACCGTGATGGACCGACTGCCCCGGAGTGGGTCCCTAATCGCTGATGTGCTGAAACCTTTTTTATCCTAGAAGCTTACTAGGACCCAGGGACCGAAGTCCATCAGATGAAATGGAACGGACCGGATTCCTTTTGATAAAGCAGACATTAAAATATGCGAGGGGGTGCAACACGTGCACGAAACATGAAAAAGAATTAGCATATTCGCTCATTCGGAAGCTTTCAATGGCCCGTAAAAAAACAGCGTTGCACATATGCCGCGTTTTGAATTTATTCTTGGATATTAATGACATGCAGACAATGTGATAATTTTTTTTAATAATTACCGCAGACCATTGAAGTATACCTTCTTTTTCATCAAAAAAAACGAGAGAAATTGATTGCCGTTAAAAAATTTCACCTATCTTCAATAGCAAAAAAATTAGTCAGTCACCATGAACATTTTGGAAAATTTAAGAAAATAATTGATTTTTCAGACTTTGATCGGCCGTAGCGGCTAAACGAAAACTCCAAATTGAACGCGGTTTGCAAATCTGTGCTCCTCGTACTTTAATTAGTCGGAATCAATTAAAATTGGCAATTTTTAATTTTTGACGAAAACCTGAAAATCTACCCAAGGGTACCCCCTTCTAACTTTTTCTCAAAAATTGGCTTTGGAATAATTTCCTGAAGAAACCACTGGTTCGATTCCGGGTTTCTACACACCACTGGAAAGATCCCTTCAAGACGCTTCGGAAAATGTACTTTCGCAAGAAAAAATGTTAATTTTAAGCCTGTGACGCGTCAGCAAAGAAAACTCGAAAATGGAAAAAATCGAAAAAATCAAGTTTTTTTATAATCATCGTAGACCATTGAAGTATACCTTTTCTTCATCAGAAAAACGAGAGAAATTGATTGGCGTTAAAAAATTTCAGCTATCTTCAATAGCAAAAAAATTACCACCATGGTAATCACCATGAACATTTTGAAAAATTTAAGAAAATTATTGATTTTTCAGACTTTGATCGGCCGTAGCAGCTAAACGAAAACTCCAAATTGAACGCGGTTTTCAAATTTGTGCTCCTTGTATGTAAATTAGTCGGATTCCATTAAAATTGGCGATTTAAAATTTTTGACGAAAACCTGAAAATTTCAATCAAAGATATTTTTATTTCCCAACAGAATATTATTTTTTATTACAAAAGGTAACGTCGATTGGAAATAAAATATTTTCCTATATATACAGTTGACTTTTATAGAAAAGTAATATTTCTGAAGCATCGCTCAAATCAATATCTGAAGCTTTGACTGGCTCGGACCACAAAACGATTTATAGGAAATGAGAGTGGGTCTCGTTATTTTTTTTCCTGCAACAACGCCGACGAGGGGGACCTCACCGCATTTAATTTCTCCGGACTTATAAATCGATTCCGGTCGGTGATATAAATTGGAAAACTCGGAAGTTTTAAGGGTATCTGTTAAATGCGCCAACTCGCCGGAAACCATCAGAGATTAGATATGTTATCGTTGGTATTAAAGGTATTTAAAGGTATAGTTTAGGTAATTTATTATCTCTAATATAAAGTTTCTTAAATTTTCAACATAATTATAGCTAAATAACTAATATTAATTGTAAAATAATGATGTAAACATTAAATATTGTTGTTCCATCAGAACAACTGATAGATCTCCACCGAACTGTGTCAAATGTTTAGTTCTAGTTATATGTTTTTCTTAAGTTTTTATTGGCCATCATTTGAAGATTTTAACGTATGTTTAAATAATCGAATGTCTTTGTTAGATAAAATAATGATGGTGAAAATATTGTTTTGTAGGGTGGAGATTTTAATATTTATTATAAAATAAATATACATTCGTGAACAATATCTAAGTGATTGTCTGCTAACTTTGTTATTCATTTATTTATTTATAAATACAACCAACGGAATAAACTTCCAATCACAGGTTATATATTTACTTATTTTTTTTCATATATAACTTTTTATAGAAATGGTTTTCCGTGAATAAACGTATTATTATTACTATTATTATTATTATTATATAAATCCAAATACAATGCGTAAGAAAAAAAATACAACCAAAAAACTTACGGACTTAGAAAATGTTTGCTTTCATGCTTTCAAATACCAGAAAAAAATTCAGGTCTTGATAACGTTTACACAAATATTATTTCTGAGCAAATACATGTTGAAGTTTTAAACTCAGCAATATCCGATCATTCAGGTATTATTCTGAAAATAGAAGTAAACGAAATTAACGAATACGCAATCTTTACTTTCACGTGACACCAGATATTGAAAGGCCTTTAAAAATTTAATTAATTAAGATCTAGTGTGGGATGTAATTATCCATTTATACAGAAACAAATATGGAACTATAAATACCTCATCTGAACAATATAAAGTTCGTCGAGGTGCAATTACTACCCCCGAAAACTCGTTACCATAAAAAGTCCCCGGTGTTCGATAAATTCATCCCCGGAGGTGGTTTCACGTTGCCGGCTTTAAAAATAGCGACGAAATTTACAAAACGATCGACAAATATTCGTACATTTGTACATGTTACAGTATATTAGTCTCCGCTAGTTTTTTTTTATTTAACAAATTGCCGGTAAGCGAATTCGTAAAATATCTCCCAATCTGGGATTTGACATTCAGTCACTCCGTCAATTCTTGAATTACTGTTATTGATGATTCTATAATCACAATTCTAGTGATTGACAGAAATTATGTTAGAAGTCACACACGTATAGAAATAAGAACAAATAACCGGCAAGAAGTTAATCATTAATTTCCCTGCGCTTTCACCCAAAATATTAGAAATTTCAAGAAAATGTTAATTAATCTTCCATAGAAGATTTAATTCACTGTTTTCCGGCGCTTTCACCCAAATTTCAATAAAATGTTATTGTTAATTAATCTTCTTTGTGGCCTTAGCCATGGATGATTTAATTGCAAGAGTGAATTATTGTCTCTGATGTGTAAAAATTTCCTCCTAAATCGAATATCCGAACACAAAGTCAATAAATTGGCCTAATTTAGAAACCATTTTATTATCCACAAATGTTCTTCATAGTTCTATAAAAAATATATTGGACAATAATTACAATTAGAGAACCATTTTTCTTTTGACTCTGTTTAAATAATTTTTTCGTGAAACGCGTAACATTCGAAGATTATTATATTGTAAACTTAAATAAAATAAAATAAAATGTGAAGTTAGTATATTATTTTTATAATTAGGAAAATATAATCTCGATAATTAAGTATTACAAAATTGAATTATAACAGTGAAATTCCATCTATAGATAATTGAATTGGTGTACTGCCAAATCTCGATACTTTTATCGCATTTCTCACAGTCTATTTCTTGCGCCCCCTCGCGAGATATTCCGACCAAATTCAAGCGGAATTATCTCGATACCATTTATCCCCCAATTGCTGTTTTTACTCCCGACACGTTCTGCACAGTAATCTGTGAAGTTTATCAATTTATATAAGCGAGCAAAATCCCCCGCAAAATGCATTAGTTACCTCCATTAACAATGTTAATGTTTTCTTTCTCTTTCTCTTTCTCTTTCTCTTTCTCTTTCTCTTTCTCTTTCTCTTTCTCTTTCTCTTTCTCTTTCTCTTTCTCTTTCTCTTTCTCTTTCTCTTTCTCTTTCTCTTTCTCTTTCTCTTTCTCTTTCTCTTTCTCTTTCTCTTTCTCTTTCTCTTTCTCTTTCTCTTTCTCTTTCTCGTGCATTTGATTGTGAAAATTTCAACCTGTGTCGATAAAAGTGTAGAATTTACAGGGCGATTACTGGAAAAATGACTTTTTTGGAAGATATGTTATTTAAGATGCATCTATAAAAATTTCAAGCTTGTGTCGATAAAAGTGTAGAATTTACAGGGCGATTTCTGGAAAAAGTGCATTTTTGATCTTCAAAATTTGTTTTCTAGCGTAACTATTTTTATTACAGCAAAGATCGGATAATTTTCTTTAAACAAATCTGAAGATATGTTATTTACCATGAATCTGTAAAAATTTAAAGCTTGTGTCGATAAAAGTGTAGAATTTACAGGGCGATTATCTGGAAAAAGTGCATTTTTGATCTTCAAAATTTGTTTTCTAGCGTAAATATTTTTGTTAGAGCAAAGTTTGAATCATTTTCTTTAAACAATTCTGAAGATATGTTATTTACGATAAATCTGTAAAAATTTCAAGCTTGTGTCGATAAAAGTGTATAATTTACAGGTCGATTTCTGGAAAAATGACTAAATTTTTTTTTCTAGCGTAACTATTTTTGTTAGAGCAAAGTTCGGATAATTTTCTTCAAACATTTCTGAAGATATGTTATTTACGATGAATCTGTAAAAATTTCAAGCTTTTGTCGATAAAAGTGTAGAATTTACAGGGCGATTTCTGGAAAAAGAGTATTTTTGATCTTCAAAATTTGTTTTCCAGCGTAACTATTTTTGTAAGAGCAAAGTTCGGATAATTTTCTTTAAACAATTCCGAAGATGTGTTATCTACGATGAATCTGTAAAAATTTCAAGCTTGTGTCGATAAAAGTGTAGAATTTACAGGGCGATTTCTTGAAAAAGTGCATTTTTGATTTTCAAAATTTGTTTTCAAGCGTAACTATTTTTGTTAGAGGAACGTTCGGATAATTTTCTTTAAAGAATTCTGAAGATATGTAATATACGATGAATCTGTAAAAAATTTAAGCTTGTGTCGATAAAAGTGTGAAATTTACAGGGCGATTACTGAAAAAATGACATTTTAGGTCTTCAAAATTTGATTTTTAGCGTAACTATTTTTGTTAGAGCAAAGTCCGGATAATTTTCTTCAAACAATTCTGAAGATATGTTATTTACGATGTATCTGTAAAAATTTCAAGCTCGTGTCGATAAAAGTGTAGAATTTACAAGGCGATTTCTGGAAAAATGACTTTTTTTTTTCTAGAGTAACTATTTTTGTTAGAGCAAAGTTCGAATCATTTTCTTTAAACAATTCTGAGGATATGTTATTTACGATGAATCTGTAAAAATTTCAAGCTTGTGTCGATAAAAGTGTACAATTTACAGGGCGATTTCTGGAAAAAGTGCATTTTTGATCTTCAAAATTTGTCTTCTATCGTAGCCATTTTAACACATTATGTGATTGTAAATATACAGTATCAATTATATATGCCGGTAATAGGGGTGAAAGATTAGGGGTTCTATATGACTTATGACACCTCTGAACAATAAAAAAAGAAAAAAATTCTACTGGCATTTTAATGATTATATGTTTATGAATCAGTAGTACTCCTAAAATTTTTCGGGGATACGTAACAGTCTCAATTACACGATGGATTTTAAGAACTTTTAAAAACCAAATTGGTTTTTAAAGGAATGAAAATAAAGTCGTTTATACGGAAAAATTTTACTCGCTGTAATATTTTCAACGACACTACACATTATGGGAAATATTTAATAAAACTCTTTCGCTATAATATTTCAAGAAATATTACGACGGTGTATAATATTTTACGACAATTTACAAAATTCCCTTAATACGAAACGTTTCCACTGGAAGTTTAATTGCTCATAACATGAGCGCATAAATCCACGCTAGAGGAAATATTCACTGCAGCAGCACGTCCGAATCTTTTATGCAGTAAAAATTTTGCTTTAGCATAATGCCATATTATAGAATATTTCGTGCTCGATTGCCGGTGATTTTCCATAATAAATCACCGATTTTTGCGGATTCCATTATTTCGCCTGCTGACAATAATTTCAGATTTTATGGGGGGGTTTTGTAAGTAGATTTACGTGTCCCTTTGTTCTCTGCACTGCGACATTTATGTGCTCACTTTTGTAGATTTTTATCGGAGGTGGATTTCTATTGTGGAAATATATTATTTTTAGATTGCATAATGCAACAGAAGTTCGCGTTTGTGGGCGATGTAATTTTTCGTGGCGAATTGAAACGCGAATTTATTATTTGAAATCAAGTGTAAATGCGAATGTTATTTATTGTTTTAATATTTACGGATTGGTGGGTCATATTATCGAGGATATTAACCCGTAACGAACGAACGCAATTTTGTAGAACGATGATCAGTAGATCGACGGAATGTAACGAATTAATTGATTTTTCACTAGAGCGAGAAAAAATGGATAAATAACCGTAAGCTGATGAACTAGTTTATAATAGTCGCAACCATTGCTTTACAGACAACTTAAATGAGCGTATTGGTGAATTAATATTTTGGTGGATGCGGCGGTAACTTAATTTATAATGTCTTGAATATGGCGGCGTTCGTTGGCTAAAGGTTAATATAAAATAGATATGAATTTTAACAAATAAGAATTTAGTTCATTTTTGAATGTTTAACATTCAACTAAATTTTCATTCCATTTAAATTTCCTCATGAAAACGTTTTGTTTCCGTCAACACCCATGCTGACAACTTCGCCCATTTTAGCCTGATTAGTACAGTAAACATTTATTATTCAACCTGTAGAATTCATTAAATTCATAATGCCATTACACATACAGCCGTCAATATTTACCCGATTGGCTTTGCACTCAATTATACACGGCGACAGAGCTTGCGATAAAAGTGCCCTTTTTTTCAATTTAGCGCTTTAACGCGCCCTGGCTATATCCATTCCCAACTAATCGATCAATTAATATCAGAAAATGAGTTATCGCTTTGGAATGCTCCCCGTAATTTTATAAAGTCAAACTTCGACGCGAGATTTATGCGCTCTCCCAAAGTATAAATCCGGATTATGAAGACTAATCGAAGTTCTTGATAAACATCGCAACAATTACGTGGTCTGGATGCCGGTGATTAGTTTATTTGATAATATTGTTCATCCGATGGCGATGATACCAAACACAGGCCATTCATCGCTGACCCACGCTGATCGATTTTATGGGTTCGGGACGAACACAAGTGGGGGTTTTCAGGGGACGTCAATAAGGATTATCATGATTTAGAGGAAGTACGCCTCTGAAAGGGGGTTGTGTTTTTTGGGTGTCGAAGCGAGGGAAGTGTACGGAATGGGATATTAAAGCCTTACTTATTATTTTATTGTAGGTGTGCATGTACCAGGTGGCCCAAATAGACCTTAAGAGTTAGAAAAAAATCTGATATACAGATTACGACCTCCTTTTTGGAAATAATAACAATAGCATTAACAGATCTTGGTTAACTTGATTAGTTTCCGAGATATCGGGCGTTTTTCAATTTTTGGCAATTTTTCTTCAATAACTCTAAGATATGCAGAAAACAGTTAAATACGTATTTGTGTGGTCTTATTTTTTTTATTTTTGAGTTATGACACAAAATTGCATTTTTTGTAAATAGAACACCCTGTATATTTTTATGTCATTGAATTAAAGTTTAAATCAGCTTTACACTGATATAACATGGTTCATCAAATTCATGCAAATTAACGAGAAAAAAATGATCATATTAGAAATTTTGTGTAATAACTCTTAAATTAAAAGTCGAAATAAAAAAAAAAATATGGTAACGGTTCAATTCAATTTAAATCGTTAACCGCAATTAAGTCCCAAAAACGTTTTATTTCAACCACAATTTTTTCCCACTTAAAACTTTCTGATTAATTACAGTTGCAACCATCCTCATCTCCAAGACTTCACTTCAAATTATCCTGACTGATTAAACATTTAACGACCCTCGACTTGTTAAGACATCGTCTTAAGCAAACCATTAGTTTGTGATTAAATAATAGAGATTTATTATGAAGTAAACATCTCCAGTATCAAGTTATTTATATGAAGAAGATAGTTCCGACTATTGGTTGTTAGAGCCGTCCCAAAATCTGGTGTCACATTGCGCAATGAATATCTTGAATTTAAAAAGGGGACGCAGGAAACGCATAATTATTCAACGAGCGCCGCATGAGGTATAATATAAATATAGACACAGAATCGTTGATGATTAATCTTAAATTCGGTGATGCGTCCACGCGTAGATTTGTTATCGCGTCCTCTCCAAATATTTTCCCACTCTGCGCAAACTTTACCCCCAGGTGACTCGAGATTTTGCGACGGCTCTACTTTGTCATCTATAAATAAACTGAATTGGAAAATTCACCTTGTTTTAAGTGTACGATTGGAACGTAGTATAGCAAAAAATTTAAATGCTACTACGATTCTTACAGGAAATTACTAAATATAAAAATTTTCCAAAGTAGACTTCTCAATTTTCCATCACAATCATCCGGTACATTTTTTTTGTCCGTTAAATTACCTGCTAAGGGCTTGAACATCACGTACATTTTCCAACTAAAATGTGTACGTGCCTGAATTTCGCAAATATCGGCGTGGCCAGCGAAAAAATTAAACGAATTGCTAAATGAAATTGTCGCTCTTTAAACTCCTCCGTAATATTTTTTTATCGCCGAACATCCAGAAAATATGGACTCGGAGTTTTATTTTATTTTAATTTCTGCGGGAATTTTGCATCGATTTTATGATACGTTTGTAGGTGATAATAATTTCAAATCATTTATGGGATGTGATTAATACACAACAGAAACAAAAACACAGTCAGTGCTAAAAAAATAATAAAAATATTTGCCGCCGAAAACTAGGCTTCTTGTTTTATGTAAAAATGCGTTGCCAGTGGTGAACGAGAATTCTCGTTTTGTAAAATACAGTCAGTGCTAAACGAGAATTCTCGTTTTGTAAAATACAGTCAGTGCTAAAAAATAATAAAAATAGGTGTTACCGCCGGAAAATTAGCCAATGTAAAAATGCGTTGCCAGTGGTGAACGAGAATTCTCGTTTTATAAAATACAGTCAGTGCTAAACGAGAATTCTCGTTTTGTAAAATACAGTCAGTGCTAAAAAATAATAAAAATAGGTGTTGCCGCCGGAAAATTAGACTATGTAAAAATAGCGTTGCCAGTGGTGAACGAGAATTCTCGTATTGTAAAATACAGTCAGTGTTAAACGAGAATTCTCGTTTTGTAAAATACAGTCTGTGCTAAAAAATAATAAAAATAGGTGTTGCCGCCGGAAAGCTATTCTTCTTGTTTTATGTAAAAATGCGTTTCCAGTGCTGAACGAGAATTCTCGTTTTGTAATATATTCCCGGTGCTAATTGAGATATATAGGGTGTAGAATTTGTTTAGGCACCATAAACATTTCTATGTTCAATTCTTAATGTTCAAATATTGGCTCCCCAAATGATTTTAGAGAAAAAGTGTAAATATGTTTCTTGTAGAAAAAAAAATACTGTATACAACCATATCATTACTTTTTAAATTGACTACTACTTTAACAAAAACATGTAGTGTCCTAAACGAGAATACCATTTTTATAAAAATATGCGTTGCTGGCGAGAAGCGTCACGCAGTATTGCCAGGAGTCATTTTTCATTTTCCTCAAATATTTCATAAAAAAAAACCCAAAATTTCGTAATTTTCAAGGGTGTTTAAGGTAGTTAAACGAATCCCTCGTCGGTGAGGAAAATTACTGACTTCTTTACGGTTGTGCACTATTAATAATGATGATTTCTAGCAAATACTTATTTTCCCAAAAATACCCCTCAAAATACCCCATTGATTTGAATTCCCCAAAATACGCCACAAAACCTTAATTCACCCCCATTTTGGGAAGAAAACCCTATCTGGCAACACTGGCGTGGTAGTAAACGAGAATTCTCGTTTTGTAAAATATTGCCAGTGCTAAAAAATAATTTCCATTTTTATAAAAAATATGCGGTTGCCGCCAGAAAACTAGACTTGTTTTATATAAATAAGCGTTGCCAGTGGTAAACGAGAATTTTTGTTTTGTAATGTACAGCCAGTGCTAAAAATTAATAAAAATAGGTGTTGCCGTCAGAAAACTAAACTTCTTGTATTATATAAATAGGCGTTGCCAGTGGTAAACGAGAATTCTCGTTTAGTTAAATATTGCTATAGCTAAAAAAAAATCCCGTTTGTATTAAAATATGCGTTGCCGCGGGAAAACCAGACTTCTTGTTTTATATAAATATGCGTTGCCAGTGGTAAACGAGAATTCTCGTTTTGTAATATATTGCTGGTGCTAATTGAGAATTCTTGTTTTATACAGGGTGTGGAATTGGTTCACGCACCATAGAGATTTTCATGTTAAATTCTTAATGTTCAAATTAATTTAGAGAAAAAGTGTAAATATATTTCTCGTAGAGCAAAAAATATTGCATACAATCATATTATTACTTATTTTCTTGCTTTTCAAATGAAGGGAAAATCGAGGAAATTAACTACTACTTTAGCAAAAAATACCATTTTTATAAAAAATAATGCTTTTCCGGCGGGAAGCGTCACGTCTCCTTTTATATAAATGTGTTACCCGTGGTAAACGAGAATTCTCGTTTTGTAAAATATTGCCAGTGCTAAAAAAGAATTTCCGTTTGTATTAAAATTTGCGTTGCCACCGGAAAACCAGACTTCTTGTTTCATATAAATATGCGTTGCCAGAGGTAAACGAGAATTCTCGATTTGTAATATATTATTGGTGCTAATTGAGAATTCTCATTTTATACAGGGTATGGAATTGGTTCACGCACCATAGAGATTTTCATGTTAAATTCTTAATATTCAAATTAATTTAGAGAAAAAGTGTAAATATGTTTCTCGTTGAGCAAAAAATATTGTATACAACCAAATCATTACTTATTTTCTTGCTTTCCATAGGAAGGGAAAATCGAGGAAATTAACTACTACTTTAGCAAAAATTTTAAGTGCACTAAACGAGCATATAATTTTTATTAAAAAAATAATGCTTTGCCGGCGGGAAGCGTCACATCTCTTTATATATAAATGTGTTGCCACTGGTAAACGAGAATTCTCGTTTTGTAGAATGTTGCTAGTGCTAAGAAGGAGTTTCCATTTTTATTAAAATATGCGTTGCCGCCGGAAAACCAGACTTCTTGTTTTATGTAAATATGCGTTGCCAGTGGTAAACGAGAATTCTCGTTTTTTAGGATGTTGCCGGTGCTGTTAAAAAATTCTCTTTTTTATAAAAATATGTGTTTCCGGTGGTAAACGAAAATTTGATTTAATAAAAATAAGCGTTGCCGACAAGACGAGAATTCTCGTTTTTATAAAATTTTCCATTGCTAAGAAAAATTTAGAAGATTATTAACACTGTGGTGCATTGTTATTACATTTGTTATTGCGTATAATTGCTTTTCAGACAATTCGCATCACAGTGTTAACAAAAACGACCGCCATCGGCAATGTGTTAACTACCTCTGCAGATTTTTTCTTTTGAATCTAATTGGATACGATGACATTCATCCTCATTCTGAGTTCTGTGATCCAACTGCAAGTTTTACAGTGGATACGATCTTCATCCTCATCGTTTTCTTTGTAATGATCGTTGTAGAAATGAGAATTTAATTTGATCGGTGTGTTTTTTTTAATTTTAATTAATTTTTACTTCTGAATCCGATTGGATACGACGACTTTGATCCCCGTCCTAAACTCAGTGATTCAGTTCCAAGGTTTTGATTAGATACGATCCTAATCCTCATTTTGACTTCAGTGTTCCAACAGCAAGGTTATTGTTTTATATGTTATCCACTGACGACTTGATATTTTTATGAGAACATTTTTTATATATACCTATTCTACTCTAAATATTTTCTTTTATTATTACATTTCTCGCTTTTCACCTTGGTGAAAAAAATATGTCCCGGCGCCTCCGCCATGCATTCAGTTAAGTACATGTGTGAGAAATGGGAACGCAAGAACCACTTTTAAAACATCATCGTAAAGGTGCATTAATCATCATTAAGTTCTTTCGTTTCGTGGCGTTTCGTGTGGGTCAGTAAATCTTGTTGTAAGTAATAGAAGGATGATATATGAAGTGCTGCACCCCGAATCGGTGCTGGCGTCGCGACGCCCTTTCGCCCCTATTAAAAAAAAATAATGGAAAACTCAATTCGCTCAGGAATTAACCAAAATATGTTTTGCAAATGTGTATTTTGTATTAACATAAAAGAACAGGAAATAATGGAAAATTCAATTCGCTCAAGAATGAACCAAACTATGTTTTGCAAATGTGTATTTTGTATTAACATAAGAGAACAGGAAATAATGAAAAATTCAATTCGCTCAGGAATTAACCAAAATATGTTTTGCAAATGTGCATTTTGTATTAACATAAAAGAACGGGAAATAATGGAAAATTCAATTCGCTCAAGAATGAACCAAAATAAGTTTTTTTTTCACAATACAGAAACGATCACGGAAAGGGTTGGAGCAGAAAATGGTTAACAACAAATGAGAGGATAAGCATTTACAACTTATTCTTGCATTTTTTTAGGAACGTAACGATCTGTTCAGAAATTTTGTTGTTATTTATGGACAAGAGATGAACAATATTTAATGGCGGCAAAACATTTAAATCTGCGAGTTTTTTCAAGAATTCTATTCTTGGTGCCAAATGCTAACCAAAATATGTTTTGCAATTGTAAATTCTGTATCAATATAAAAGAATAGATTTTTTTTAAATTTCATGATCGTGATTTTATGTCTATTTTATCTTATTGCACCGGGTAATCCAATATCGATGTTTTGTCAACCTCAAAAAAACATATACTCGTACACATTATGACCTCCAGCAGCGGCTCGTGGATTTCCGTTGGTGATGCAAAAACAAAGATGCCGCTACTTACTCTAATAGAGGAAGCAAATATTCCGTTGCTTCTTCGATCAAATTTTCTTCCCTTGCCTCACCGCCGAACATCCACTAACTGGTGACCTCTTTAAAAACAAATTATCATTTCATAATTAACGACCAATAAAGTCACAACCCGCCCCTAAAATATTAATTTACATTACTGTCTAGAAACCTATAATCCATTATAATTAACATTTCATATCTAGAAATTGTCCATTTGTCTGTCGGTATTGATTTACGCACGATATCTGCACGTCCATCGCGTCCCCTTATAAATAATTCAGTGAGCCACTGGAGGGGTGGTAATTTTAGACTTGTAATTTATTCATGCGCGACTTTACGTCCTTCCGATAATTTATTTTTTTATGGACGGCATCCCGTGTCTCTCTGCACCACCGTGTGAAACTATTCCGTCGTTAGGGAACCGCTTATCATTTTTAATTGGCACGAGGATATCCGATTTAGCACTATATGGTGCGAAGGGTTCAAAGTCTTGTATTACTGAAATATTACAGGACGTGATATGTGCGTGACTCGGAAATGTTTGCATTACCTAAAAGAGGATATGAGGATAAAGGATAGAAAATTCATTACTGTAAGATTTTTTTAATAGAAATTAATTGTACTCATAAGAAACAGTAATATGAAACAGATATTTATTCCAATCAATAAAAACTTAGTTTAGATTTTGAAGGTTTCAAATTCTCGAAACTTGACGAAATCATTTTTTTGTGTTCCTCTCCGATTTGAATGAAATTTGGTGGATTTGTAGAGGGGGGAAAAATATTCGATCCCTATTTTTTTTTTGTTTCGGCTAAAAAATATATTTAGGGGGTGAACACGCCCCTCGAAAATCAGCCATATTTTTGTTTTTTGGCTTAATTTTTAAACAATTTTTTTTTTTTTTTTAAGAAGGATGTTTGATGGAATTGCGGGTTAAGGAGAGTTAATGACTATAAGGGAATTGGCGTAAGCGATTTGCTGTTCGGCCACTAACGTATATAAATTTTTGAAGATTTCATTTTTAATAATGGATGGGATATACACATCCATGGACCCGCACGGCCACTTTTTCGTTCAGGAAAAGTGACCGCACGGATGGGATTCGAACCCACGACCACGAGGCCCAGAAGCAGGAACGCTACTCACTAGGCCACCGCGGCCCCAAAACAAATCTTGATAACGTAATTTCGTAAATGTACAAAACTTTAAAGCCTATCGACTTTAATTTCCTTGCGAGTTAATCACGGGCAAGCCGTGATGGAGAAAATGTGCAATAGATGTCGCCCAAATAACATTTCCATCCTGTACACCATCAAGATTTGATTGCATGCCAATAGTGAAATTGATTTAAAAATCCGAATTTTCTTCATATTTTTGCTATTTACCGTTATTTTCCATCACTGTAAATAAAGATGTTATTACAACAGATTGCTCATTAAAGAACATGTTATTACTTAAGAGGTAATTTCTTAAGAATGTGTAGAGCACTTACATAACTTTTATGTTTGTTATATATATTTTACCCCTCACGATCACAATGCTGGTTTTATGGAGGGACATTCGAGCTATTGAGACCCGTAAATGAGATGCCATAAAAAGACAATGGATACTTAAACGTAACTGCGATAACATCTGCAGTGTTACCATTAAGATTTTGGATGAAATTAATACAGCAGAGATGGATAAACTGTATCTGGAGCGATAGATTGAATAAATTACATTTTGCGAACGTTCATAGGAAGTATTATGGTAATTTCGAGTCTTGATTTTATCTAATTATTACAATTTATAAAGAAACTGAATTCTAAAACAGTTCACAAAAGGTGTAATGTATAATTGATAATTGAGTTATGGTTTGACCTCATTTATAAATGATTTTGATGGCCACAAATATTCTCCATGGTTCCATTAACAAAATTAATAACCAATTAGACGACCATTTTCCTTCCACTTTGTTTAAATATCTTTTTTCTTCTGAAATACGTAACATTCGAAGACACGTCAAATTAAAAAAAAATCTAAAGTTATTGTTTGACCTCATTTACAAATGATTTTAATGGCCACAAATATCCTCCATGGTTCTATCAACAATATTAATAACCAATTAGACGATCATTGTCCTTCCACTTTGTTTAAAAATATTTTTTCTTCTGAAATACGTAACATTCGAAGACATGGTCAAATTAAAAAAATCTAATGTTATTGTTTGACCTCATTAACAAATGATTTTAATATCCACAAATATTCTCCATGGTTCTATTAACAATATTAATAACCAATTAGACGACCATTTTCCTTCCACTTTGTTTAAATATCTTTTTTCTTCTGAAATACGTAACATTCGAAGACACGTCAAATTAAAAAAAAATCTAAAGTTATTGTTTGACCTCATTTACAAATAATTTTAATGGCCACAAATATTCTCCATGGTTCCATTAACAAAATTAATAACCAATTAGACGACCATTTTCCTTCCACTTTGTTTAAATATCTTTTTTCTTCTGAAATACGTAACATTCGAAGACACGTCAAATTAAAAAAAAATCTAAAGTTATTGTTTGACCACATTTACAAATGATTTTAATAGCCACAAATATTCTCCATGGTTCTATTAACAAAATTAATAACCAATTAGACGACCATTTTGCTTCCACTTTGTTTAAATATCTTTTTTCTTCTGAAATGCGTAACATTCGAAAACATGGTCAAATTAAAAAAATCTAAAGTTATTGTTTGACCTCATTTACAAATAATTTTAATGGCCACAAATATCCTCCATGGTTCTATCAACAATATTAATAACCAATTAGACGACCATTCTCCTTCCACTTTGTTTAAATATCTTTTTTCTTCTGAAATGCGTAACACTCGAAGACATGGTCAAATTAAAAAAATCTAAAATTATTGTTTGACCTCATTTACAAATGATTTTAATGGCCACAAATATCCTCCATGGTTCTATCAACAATATTAATAACCAATTAGACGACTATTGTCCTTCCACTTTGTTTAAAAATATGTTTTCTTCTGAAATACGTAACATTCGAAGACATGGTCAAATTAAAAAAATCTAAAGTTATCGTTTGACCTCATTTACAAATAATTTTAATGGCCACAAATATTCTTCATGGTTCTATTAACAATATTAATAACCAATTAGACGACAATTTTTCTTCCACTTTGTTTAAAAAAATTTTTTTCTGAAATACGTAACATTCGAAGACACGGTCAAATAAAAAAATGTAAAGTTATTGTTTGACCTCATTTACAAATAATTTTAATGGCCACAAATATTATCCATGGTTCTATTAACAATATTAATAACCAATTAGACGACCATTTTCCGTCCACTTTGTTTAAATAATTTTTTTCTTCTGAAATGCGTAACATTCGAAGACACGGTCAAATTAAAAAAATCTAAAGTTATTATTTGACCTCATTTACAAATGATTTTAATGGCCACAAATATTCTCCATGATTCTATTAACAAAATTAATAACCAATTAGATGACCATTTTCCTTCCACTTTGTTTAAAAATATTCTTTCTTCTGAAATACCTAACATTCGAAGACATGATAAAATTAAAAAAAATCTAAAGCTTCTGTTTGTGGCTCATTTACAAATGATTTTTATGCCCACAAATGTTTTTCATAGTTCTATTAACAATATTAGACAACAATTTGAGCACCATTTCTCTTCCACTTTGGTTACATTTTTTTCCGAAATGCGTAATATTTTCGAATAAAAAGAAAAATTAGTTAAAAAAATTAAATATTGCTGCGCTCTATTTGAAATTTCAAGTGAACCATTGAATCGATGTACGCGATTCGTAGATTAAGTTACAACCCTGAGGCTCAGGAGGTCGGGAATAAAACAATTTAATAAAAACTTAATGTAATTTAATTGTATAACTGTTTATATAAATAATAAGGTTGGCGGCACTTACTTTGTGATACATTTTAAATTAAATAAAACACACTTTTACTTAGTTAATAAACAGTGTAAAATTAACTAAGAAAAAGTGTGTTTTATTTAAATAATCGGAATTTTAAAAGTTTAATCAATGTTAGCTCTACATTCGCAGACAATAAAATAAAAACATTCTTCACAACTCATTAATTTCACAACAGAATTCATCATCAATCTCATGATGGAAAATGGTGCGTTCGGACGCAATTCTACGGATCAATTATTCGCATTCGCAATTAGAAACGGCCTCAGCTTTCCGATGCGGAAGCAATGCTATTTTATTGATTGTGTCAACGCGTTTATTAATTTAATTGACAATCGAATACACGACGCACAAAATTCATACAAACACCGCCAAATTCAATAATTAATTGAAAACGACCACGCACTCATGCCAATGTCAGGCCGAAGTGATTATTTACAATTATTGTTCGTATAAGTCACCCGTAAATGCACAGTTAATAATACGATGCTCAATTAATGAATAATTCATGTAATTAGTAGTATTTACATTTTAATGTGTGATGAAATAGAGCAAGTGCACATTTGTGCAGTTTTTATAAATCTTAATCTATGAACCAGTCAACCGCATAACATTCTTTTCAGCTTACCAAATTCAGAAAATCTCAAATCTGCGCAGGAAGCTAGAGTATCATCGAGCACTCAAGACGTTTGCGTAGAGTGGAACGCGACAAGAAATCTACGGAGCCAATTGAATATAAGACTGTCACTGCGCAACACGCTTTGAGTGCTTGGTACAACTCTAGATTGCTCTCCAGAATTAAAAATATATCACGCCAAACTAAGTTTGAGAAGAAGCACAAAAGTTGCTATTACGCAATAAATGAATATTTCGAAATTCCAGCCATATATTTCCCGGCGCATTCACCAATAATGGGGCAAGATTTTTAAATTTTATTTAAGCAGTCCCTTTCTGCAGGTGTATTTATCAAATATAAGCTGTCAAAAAACCCTTAAAAATAAATAAAATACATTTTATTTTTTCAATACCTTCCTGAAAATACAATAAACAATTACAAGCTGCTGAAAAACCGTGACAGATATTACTTTTTTTTTAACATTAATAATAAAATATTTTTTTGGCATAACCCTCGGTGTTCAATGCGCAAGCCACTTATTTCTGATATCTGTCACGGTTCTTTGAATGTTTGTAATTGTTAAATGTACTTTGCATATTTATTCCTTATAAAGTATAACAAAAATCTATACATGTGAAAATTATTCCAGAAATCTCAATTACACCATTTATGCTAAATGCTTCTATTCCATCGTTATGCCATCACATCGGAGAAAGTAACATGATGAACACATCGCCATTTTTTTTTCGTTTTCAGAAATAATAACGGACGTTAACGATCCTGCTTAACTCTGTGTTATTTCCCCAGTTAACTGTTATTATCTGATTATGCATAGAAACTACTGTATAATTACCTATTATTTTAGGATAAGGTGGAAATAATTATTCATGAAATTGGTATTATTTAATGCTAATGTATCAGATGGGAATGTGAATAATTAAATCTTTTTTTTTCTTAATCAATTTCAAATATTAATTCTTATTGATATTTTTGGTAGTGTACGTATTATTGCAAAAGTATATAATTTAAAAAAATAATTAAGAGTATGGTTGATTCATAGTAATCCATAATCAAACAAAATTTAAAAGAAAAATCAATATTGGAATTATTTTTTGTTGAAAAAAAGGCGCCACTCGAAAAATCGCGAAAAACTCGACTTTTCAAACCGTCGTAACTTGGTTCAATTTGTTCAAAAATCGATGAATCTTTCAGTTTGGGAAAGATTCAAGTTCTATCTTTAAGGATGTGTAGTTGATTTTGACCCCAAGTCCAACTCACTCCCGTAACAGAGCGACGGAAAAAATGGTTTTTTATGTAAAAAATTGTCCAAATTTGACAAACTGTACCGTGCGTAAAAAAAATCGGAGGGAAATTTCACCATAATGGGAGAAAAATATAATCAATTTCCTTCAAATGCCTTAAAAATTCGAGTCGTTTCGATGATTCGGAGCAAAGTTATGAATTTTTGAAAAAAAAAAGAATGAAATCAAGTTGTAAAAATTTAACATTTTTTGTCAATCCTAAACACATTTTGTAGGGGTTTTCAGGGGGTCACGAAAGTCGAAAACTTCTTAGATGGCAAAATTCCATCGAGTTTCGTGCGTGCGCCAAAAAGGCGCAAAATGTATTTCTTTTTTCAAAACTGCATAACATCGCGCCAAATCATCGCATCGACTTGAATTTTTGAGGAAATTGGAGGAAAGTGATTGAACTTTATTGCCATGGTGACCAATTGAGTCCACGATTTTTTTTTACAAGAAACAAAATTTACACATTTAAACTTCAAATTTTTTTTTTTGCTTTAGGGGGTGGCAGGGGGTGGAATCGTTTAAGCAACAAAACAATTTACATGACATTGAAGAGAAAATTTGAAACTGTTCAGACTGCAAAAGTTCATCGATTTTGGTGCAAAATTACTCAAATTATGGCCAAAAAAATGAAAAATCTCAATTTTTTGTCAAAAATTCATAACTCTGCTCCAAATAATCGAAACGACTCGAATTTTTAACGCGTTTGAAGGAAATTGATTGAATTTTTCTGCCATTGTGGTGAAATTTCCCGCCGATTTTTTTTGGGCACGGTACAGCTTGTCAAAGTTGGACAATTTTTTACGTAAAAAACATCTTAAAGATAAAACTCGAGTCTTTCCCAAAATGAAAAATTCATCGATTTTTGACCAAATTGAACCAAGTTACGACGGTTTGAAAAATCGAGTTTTTTCGCGATTTTTGAAGAGGCGCTTTTTTTGACGCCGAGAAATAGAAAACCAAAATACAACTTTGAAAATGCTCAGAAATAATGAATTTTTGACCTACCAGAAAATAATTGACTAGAAACAAAATGGCGAAACTTTAATCGAAGAAAGTGGAAACTTTAATTGAAGAAAATGAAATTTGCATTATGTGATTAGAAAAATTCTAAAAAAATTGACCAGTGGAATGGTCTTAAAAATTCTCAAACTCACTTAGAAATAATATATTTTTAACATACTAGAAAACAAATGAAATCCCCTAACTGGAAACAAAATGGCGACACTCGAAACTTTAATTTAAAAAATGAAATTTGCATTGTGCGATTAAAAAAATTCTAAGATTTTCGGTGGAATTGTTTTCAAAATTCCCAAATTTACTTAGAAATAATATATTTTTAACATACCAGAAAACAATTGACATCCCCCAACTAGAAACAAAATTACGACACTCGAAACTTTAATTGAAGAAAATTAAATTTGCATCATGTGATTAAAAAAATTCTAAGAAAATTATCACCGGTGGAATGGTCTTAAAAATTCTCAAACTTACTTAGAAATAATGTATTTTTGACATTCCAGAAAACAATTGACATCCCCCAACCAGAAACAAAATGGCGACACTCGAAACTTTCATTGAAGAAAATCAAATTTGCATTATGCGATTATAAAAATTCTAATAAAATAATCACCAGTGGAATGGTCTTAAAAATTCTCAAACTTACTTAGAAATAATGTATTTTTGACATACCAGAAAACAATTGACATCCCGCAACAAGAAAAAAAATGGCGACAGTTGAGACTTTAATTGAAGAAAATGAAATTTGCATTATGTGATTATAAAAATTCTAAGAAAATTATCACCGGTGGAATGGTCTTAAAAATTCCCAAAATCACTTAGAAATAATATACTTTTTTGACATACCAGAAAACAATTGACATCCCCCAACTGGAAACAAAATGGCGACTCTCGAAACTTTAATTGAAGAAAATGAAAATTGCATTGTGCGATTAAAAAAATTCTAAGAACATTATAACCGGTGGAATTGTTTTCAAAATTCCCAAACTCACTTAGAAATAATGTATTTTTAACATACCAGAAAACAATTGACATCCCCCAACCAGAAACAAAATGGCGACACTCAAAACTTAAATTGGAGAAAATGAAATTTGCATCATGAGATTAAAAAATAATCCAAGACAATTATCACAGGTGGAATGGTCTTAAAAATTCTCAAACTCACTTAGAAATAATGTATTTTTGACATTCCAGAAAACAATTGACATCCCCCAACCAGAAACAAAATGGCGACAATCGGAACATTAATTGAAGAAGGTGAAATTTGCATTATGTGATTAGAAAAAATCTAATAAAATTATCACCGGTAAAATGTTCTTAAAAATTCTTAAAATTACTTAGAAATAATGTATTTTTGACATACCAGACAACAACTGATATTGCCTGACAAGAAACAAAATGGCGACACTCGAAACTTTAATTGGAAAAAATGAAATTTGCATTATGCGATTAGAAAAATTCTAATAAAATTATCACTGTTGAAATGGTCTTAAAAATTCTCAAACTCACTTAGAAATAATGTATTTTTGACATACCAGAAAACAATTGACATCCCGCTACTAGAAACAAAATGGCGACTCTCGAAACTTTAATTGAAGAAAATGAAATTTGCATTGTGCGATTAAAAAAATTCTAATAAAATTATCACCGGTGGAATTGTTTTCAAAATTCCCAAACTCACTTAGAAATAATGTATTTTTGACATACCAAAAAACAATTGACATCCCCCAACTGGAAACAAAATGGCGACACTCGAAACTTTAATTGAAGAAAATGAAATTTGCGTTATGCGATTAAAAAAATTCTTAGAAAATTATCACCGGTGGAATGGCCTTAAAAATTCTCAAACTCACTTAGAAATAATGTATTTTTGACATACCAGAAAACAATTGACATCCCCCAACTAGAAACAAAATGGCCACACTCTAAACTTTAATTGAAGAAAATGAAATTTGCATTGGGCGATTAAAAAAATTCTAAGAAAATTATCACCGGTGGGATTGTTTTCAAAATTCCCAAACTTACTTAGAAATAATGTATTTTTGACATACTATAAAATGGTTGACATTCCCCAACTAGAAACAAAATGGCGACACCCGAAACTTTAATTGGATAATATCAAATTTGCATTATGCGATTAGAAAAATTCTAATAAAATTATCACTGGTGGAATAGTCTTAAAAATTCTCAAAGTCAAACTAGAAAATAATTGACCTTGAAAATCGAGTTAAAATTTCAACTCAGTATTACGAGTTAATTGTTAAAACAGCATTTTTCACGTTGAGTGTACTGCACCATTTGACCAAATTACCAGTTATCGCATCTGCATAAGAATCATCTGTTCCTGGTGTCGGAGGGCGTGGCCTTAGTTGCCAGGCGATAGCGCGGACTTGCGGACTCGCGAGTGTTTGCACGAGCAGTGTCGTGTTTGCTATCCAGCAGGAAGCAGCCTCTTGCGGCCGGCGGATTCCTAGTGAAGAGCCCCTCTCTCGTACACACAATACACCCAGGATTCGGAGTTCGCGTTACCTTCGACACCTCTTCATATCGCCCGAGCACAAAGTGCTTCCGGAGCACCGCAACATTCCGGTGAGATTAATTTAAGTATTAATTACCGAATCAAAATCCCGAGCAGCATCTGGCGTCGTCTTCTCGGGGGTTTTAATTCCCGGGCGGATGCTAATGAAGTTAGGGGTGCGCATTTGCATATGTTCAATATCAATTAAAAGCCGTGACGGGGGAAAAGTTTCAGCGATTAAATGTTCTTTCGTGCGAAGAAGTTTAATCAAACAGGAACAGGTTAATAAGTTCGCGATCGTGTCTAATTGGAGTGTGGAGGGCGGAGGGGGTGCTGGCGGCGCTGGAGTCGTATATTTTCAGCGAGGCGAGTTTTTCCAAACGGAAAACATCTGGCCACTCGGGGAAATGATAAATTTTCTTGTCACCCGGCCAAGCAAATTATACCTAATTTTTAAAACGGATGCGTCGTCGGCGCTTAATATTGCCGCGATTTGCATATGAAGACTTGGCAGTAACTCTTGCGATTCCGCAAGGAATATGTCATCTTGAGTTTCATTGCAGGTGGCGTGAAAATTTTCTGCCCGGAGTTTTGAGGTGTGCGGGAATATTGTAATTACATTTATTGATTTTCTGTATTCAATTAGTCCTTGGAGTTTTGTTAACGATGACATCCATCAGGGTAAACGCAGTGATGGGCGGATTTTCCATCGACGTAAATTTTGTGGCGAATGCTGTAAAGAGCTTAAACTGATCGCAGTGCAGGCAATCCTCCCCACAAAGTGTTGAAATCAGGTGAAATCGCATTAATGTTGTTGCAGCAACATTTTCTTAATAATGTGTTATAGCTGAGCTAGCACCATCTTGTTGAAAACACTGAGTTCTACGTTTTTAATTAAAAATTCTTTGAGCTTCGTTCTGCAGTTAGTGGTACTGTCGCTTCTAACATCGTGAAGAAAATAAGAGCCGATTTCTTTTACTGCTGTAATGCCTGACCACAGACACTTTTGTATCGTGTAGTGGCATATGCGGGCTTCCAGTTCCCCAATATCGGTTATTTTGCCCACTGACGTCTTCATCTTCGCTTGAATAATATTAAAAAATTATGAATGAATTTTGGGTTTAAGGCGCAATTGAAAAATGTATTTCTTATGAATTTTTTTAACTCGACCCGAGCGGCAATTTCCCATTTAAAAACTCTACCACCTTGAAGGAAATCGTACCCACAAGACTCTACCACCATCAACCTTCCCACTATTCCTTTTGTTGATATTGCAAATTCCTCCTCACCAATAAATACTACGTCGATATTGGAACGTATTCCGCAACGTATTTATTTATGAGAAATATTGACTCGGGACTAACACAAAGCGATCGTTTCTTTGCTGGGCCATGTCTTGAGAGAAACGGAATCCCGAAGGGTTTTGGGAGCTCGCAATGTTGCGACGATAAACGTTCAAATTGAAAGAAATGCCGGAGCTCTCGCGACAGACGGCCGATGGTTAAATATTGATAAGTTTCTTGGGAGAACCGTAAATTTTGCAGGAGTTTCCTATAAAACTTAAAATGGCACGAAGCGACCGTTCCCCCCCCCCCATTGTTTCGGCCCGGAATTTATCGTCGATGGCCGTTTATTGCTCGTCGAATTTATGCGCTTTGGAAACGTCTTGTACTTATATGTTTTGCAATTTATGAATGCGATATGTTTACACGTTGAATTTATTGTTTATACGGGCTGGATGTGATGGCCAATTTCAGCAATGGTTTATCGTGTGAAATTTTAGTTTTCCAAATTTAAAAATTAAATTAGAGTGATATTTCTTGAATATCCTTTAATTCTAAACATTCGTGGAGTATACTGATCTCAAGGAATTTTTTGGAATGAAATTTATAATTTTTTCAAATTTTTAAACCTTATCATGTGAAATTTTACTTTTTTTCGAATTGAAAATGTCATAAGTCGTTTAAAAATTAAGTTAGAGTAAAATTTCTTGAATACTCTTAAATTCTAAGCATTTGTGAAGTATACTGATTTAATTGAGTTTTTTAGAGTGTAATTTATAATTTTTTCAAATTTTTAAAGCTTATCAAGTGAAATTTTACTTTTTTCCAAATTGAAAACGTCATAAGTCGTTTTAAAAATAAGCTAGACTAAAATTTCTTGAATTTTCTTAAATCTTACGCATTTGTGGAGTATACTGATTTTATTGAATTTTTTTGGAGTAAAATTTATAATTTTTTCAAATTTTTAAAGCTTATCATGAAATTTTACTTTTTTCCAAATTGAAAACGTCATAAGTCGTTTTAAAAATAAGTTAGAGTAAAATTTTCTGGATTTTCTTAAATTCTACGCATTTGTGGAGTATACTGATTTTATTGAATTTTTTTGGAGCAAAATTTATAATTTTTTCAAATTTTTAAAGCTTATCATGTGAAATTTTACTTTTTTCCAAATTGAAAACGTCATAAGTCGTTTTAAAAAAAAATTAGACTAAAATTTCTTGGATTTTCTTAAATTCTACGCATTTCTGGAGTATACTGATTTTATTTAATTTTTTTGGAGTAAAAGTTATAAATTTTTCAAATTTTTAAAGCTTATCATGTGAAATTTTACTTTTTTCCAAATTGAAAATGTTATAAGTCGTTTTAAAATTAAGTCAGATTAAAATTTCTTCAATGTTCTTAAATTTTGGGCATTTGTGGAATATGCTGATTTTATAGATTTTTTTTAGAGTGAAATTTAATATTTTTTCAAATTTTTAAAACTTATCATGTGAAATGTTACCTTTTTCCAAAGTGAAAATGTCATAAGTTGTTTCAAAATTAAGTTAGAGTAAAATTTCTTGAATATTCTTAAATTCTAAGTATTTGTGGAGTATAGTTATTTTATGGAATTTTTTATAGTGAAATTTAATATTTTTCAAATTTTTAAAACTTATCATGTGAAATTTTACTTTTTTCCAAATTGAAAATGTCATAAGTCGTTTTAAAATAAAGTTAGAGTAAAATTTCTTGAATATTCTTAAATTATAAGCATTTGTGGAGTATAGTGATCTTAGCGATTTTTTTTAGAGTGAAATTTATATATTTTTTTTAAGCTTAGCATGTGAAATTTTATAATTTTCCAAATTGAAATTTTTATAAAACGTTTCAAAATAAGGTCGGAGTAAAATTTCAGTAATATACTTAAATTCTAAGTATTTGTGGAGTATATTTATTTTATGGAATTTTTTTAGAGTGAAATTTAATATTTTTTCAAATTTTTAAAGCTTATCATGTAAAATTTTCCTTCTTCCAAATTGAAAATGTTATAAGTCGTTTCAAAATAAGGTTAGAGTTAAATTTCTGTAATATTCTTAAATTCTAAGTATTTGTGGAGTATATTTATTTTATGGATTTTTTTAAAGTGAAATTTAATATTTTTTCAAATTTTTAAAACTTATGTGAAATTTTACTTTTTTCCGAACTGAAAATATCATAAGTCGTTTCAAAATTAAGTTAAGTGAAATTTCTTAAATATTCTTAAATTCTAAATATTTGTGGAGTATATTTATTTTGTTGAATTTTTTTAGACTGAAATTTATTATTTTTTCAAATTTTTAAAACTTATGTGAAATTTTACTTTTTTCCAAATTGAAAATGTCATAAGTCGTTTCAAAATTAAGTTCGAGTGAAATTTCTTGAATATTCTTAAATTCTAAGCATTTGTGGAGTATATTTATTTTATGGAATTTTTTTAGAGTGAAATTTAATATTTTTTCAAATTTTTGAAACTTATCATGTGAAATTTTCCTTTTTTTCTAAATTGAAAATGTCGTAAGTCGTTTCAAAATTAAGTTAGAATTTGTTGAATATTCTTAAATTCTAAGTATTTGTGGAGAATTTTTATTTTATGGATTTTTTTTAGAGTGAAATTTAATATTTTTTCAAATTTTTAAAACTTATGTGAAATTTTAATTTTTTCCAAATTGAAAATGTCATAAGTCGTTTTAAAATTAAGTTAGAGTAAAATTTCTTGAATATTCTTGAATTCTAAGTATTTGTGGAGTATATTTATTTTATTGGATTTTTTTAGAGTGAAATTTATAATTTTTTCAAATTTTTAAAGCTTATCATGTGGAATTTAATTTTTTTCGAATTGAAAATGTCATAAGTCGTTTTAAAATTAAGTTAGAGTAAAATTTCTTCAATGTTCTTAAATTTTGGGCATTTGTGGAGTATACTGATTTTGTTGAAATTTTTCAGAGTGTAATTTATAATTTTTTCAAATTTTTAAAGCTTATCATGTGAAATTTTACTTTTTTCCAAATTGAAAATGTCATAAGTCGCTTCAAAATTAAGTTAGAGTAAAATTTCTTGAATATTCTTAAATTCTAAGTATTTATGGAGAATATTTATTTTATGGAATTTTTTTAGAGTGAAATTTAATATTTTTTCAAATTTTTAAAACTTATCATGTGAAATTTTCCTTTTTTTCTAAATTGAAAATGTCGTAAGTCGTTTCAAAATTAAGTTAGAATTTGTTGAATATTCTTAAATTCTAAGTATTTGTGGAGAATTTTTATTTTATGGATTTTTTTTAGAGTGAAATTTAATATTTTTTCAAATTTTTAAAACTTATGTGAAATTTTAATTTTTTCCAAATTGAAAATGTCATAAGTCGTTTTAAAAATAAGCTAGAGTAAAATTTCTTGGATTTTCTTAAATTCTACGCATTTGTCGAGTATACTGATTTTATTGAATTTTTTTGGAATAAAATTTATAATTTTTTCAAATTTTTAAAGCTTATCATGTGAAATTTTACTTTTTTCCAAATTGAAAACGTCATAAGTCGTTTTAAAAATAAGCTAGAGTAAAATTTCTTGGATTTTCTTAAATTCTACGCATTTGTGGAGTATACTAATTTTATTGAATTTTTTTGGAATGAAATTTATAATTTTTTCAAATTTTTAAAGCTTATCATGTGAAATTTTATTTTTTTCCAAATTGAAAACGTCATAAGTCGTTTCAAAATTAAGTTAGAGTAAAATTTCTTAAATATTCTTAAATTCTAAATATTTGTGGAGTTTATTTATTTTATTGAATTTTTTTAGAGTGAAATTTAATATTTTTTCAAATTTTTAAAACTTATCATGTGAAATTTTACCTTTTTCCAAATTGAGAATGTCATAAGTCGTTTCAAAATAAGGTAAAATTTCCGTAATATTCTTAAATTCTAAGTATTTGGGGAGTATATTTATTTTATGGAATATTTTTAGAACGAAATTTAATAGTTTTTCAAATTTTGAAAGCTCATAATGAGAAATTTGGTTTTTTTTTAATTGAAAATGTCATAAGTCGTTTCAAAATTAAGTTAATGTCAAATTTCTTAAATATCCTTAAATTCCAAACATTATTGGGGTATACTACTTTTATTTAATTTTTTAGGATAAAATGTAATAATTTATTTAAAATTTTGAAAGTTTGTGAAAGTTTTAACGTCATAAGTCGTTTAAAAATTAAGTTAGAGTAAAATTCCTTGTATATCCTTGAATTTAAAGCATTTGTAGAGTATACTGATTTTTTTTTTTTTTTTAAGTGATATTTTCTATAGATAAGTTTACTGTGAGAAATTTTACTTTTACAAATTTAAAAAATTCATAATTAGTTTCGAAATTAAATTAGAGTGAAATCTTTTGAATATCCCTTAATTTTAAGCATTTGTGGAGATTACTGATTTCATTGAATTAGTTTAGAGTGCAGTGTAATTTTTTTAAATTTTTTTAAAGTTTATGGTGTGAAATTTTATTTTTCTAAATTTAAAAAGTCATAAATCGTGTCGAAATTAATTTAGAGTAAAATTTCTTGAGTGTATTTAAATTCTAAGCATTTGTGGAGTATACTAATTGTATTTAATTTTTTTGGAGCGAAACTTAATATTTTTTCACATTTTTAAAGTTTATCGTGTAACAAACCATTCTTTTCCAAATTGAAAAAGTCATAAATCGCGTCGATATTAAATTAGAAATAAATTTCTTAAATATTCTAAAATTTTAAACATTCGTAGAGTTTATTTATTTTATTGATTTTTTTCAGATTTTTAAAGTTTACTTTTCCAAATTGAAAAATTCATAATAATTCCTTTCGAAATTAAATTAGAGTGATTTTTTTTTAATATCTTTAAAGTTTAAGCATTTGTGGAGTATACTGTTTTGATTGAAATCTTTTAGAGCGAAATATATTTTTTTTATTTTTTAAAGTTTATCGGTTGAAATTTTACTCTTCCAAATTTAAAAAGTCATAAATCGCGTCGATATTAATTTAGAGTGAACACTTCCTAAACATCTTTAGATGTTTAGTATTTGTGTGGTATATTAATTGTATTGAATTTTTTAGAGTGAAATTTAATATTTTTTTCAAATTTTTCAAATTTACTATGTGAAATTTTACATTTTCAAATTTAAAAAGTAAGTTGATAGTTCCGGATGGTTCTGATTGATGTTTCCTGTAGTTATTTGCGAGTTCTATCTATAGTTGTTATGAAATATTTTGATTCAACCAATATTAAGTGAGTAATATGAATTTGAATATTTCAAAAAATTTTATCTCTGGAAATTCAACAACATTTTTTTTTTAAGTATCAGAAACTATAGTACTAACCCAACCACATCTTAAAACTGGTTCAGAACTATTCGATAACAATTTTGGTGTGCGGTGTCAAGTTGGCACCTCATTTTTCAAAAAATTCCTGACAGCCCAACTCTTTTTAAAAAGTTGATAGTATTCTAGATACATCAAAAGGAATTAAGAACTCTATTCAGAACTATCGGAACTCTTCATTGTCACACTCCAAAACGATAATAATTAAATTTGAATTATTTATAAATTAATTTGTTTCTAGAAGCTCTTTGTAGTTTACGGCCGACAAATTATTTATACGAAACTCAAACCGTAAAGCCAACGGAATTATATGTCACACAAACGTGCTCGCAAAAAATATATATATATATATATATATATTTATACAAACTTTTTCGTTTATAAAATAATACACTGTCAGGCGCACTTTTTCACATTGTTCTCCCGTTTTGTTTTCATCATTTTTGAATTCCAGCGCCGGAATTGATGCGGTGGAAATTGTCGGCGTCCATTTCGCTACATTCCGACATTAAATCAAATTTCGCGTTTTATGCGTTATTACAATTAAACGGCTTTGGGCCGGTGAATGCGCGCAATCAAACTGTAACGGTTTTATGTGTTTGCTTTTACCACGAATGACAAATAGTTACAAAATATGATTTAGAATAGATAGATAGATATTTCAACGCGAGATTTACTGCAAGTAAATAATAACTTTTACTTCTTTAATGGTCAAGTTATGGTTTTGAAGACCCGAATTATACAACTAGAATATTCTAAAAAATACTCATAAGACTTAATTTATTTGCACAGAAGTGTACATTTAGGGCATTATCAATAGCTTACTGAAAATGTAATGATAAGTCGACATTAGACGAGAATTTGTAACTTCTTGAAATTTAAGACGGTCACGGCTCGGTGGACAAGCTGTACATCAAATTTACAATAGCAATCATTCTGGAAAATGTGCGATAATGAACAATTTCTAGGTTTAGTTTGTTTGGCGAAACCCTTTCTAGGTTCTAAAAAAAGTATGGATAAATATGGAAAACATTAAAAAATTCTAAAAAATTGCATGATGGCCACATCAAATTTTTTCAAACTCATTTTCAAGAAATATTCGCGTCTCTTATTTATTTGCATGAAATCAATAATTTTCATTGCAATGATTTAATGGCATTTACTCCTAAATATTAGGAAATGTTTGTTGAAAATTTTAAAATTTCATTGCTGAATCTTGTTTAAATTAAAACGAATTAATACCGAACAACGTATTTAATATTTATTATTATATATTATATATTATATTATATTTAATATTTATAATATTATAATATTATTATTAATTAATCAATTAAGTAAATTTACACAATTATAAAGTAAATTCCTGGAATTAATAACTTAAATTCCCCTCAACGTCAACTTCGTGATAAATATTCAGCAACAAATACGATAACACTCGGCACGTGCACATCTGCAAATCGTCGAGTGCTTTCGGGATTTGACGTGTAAATGCTCCAATGTGCACTGCGATAACTGCATCAGAGTGGGCTTTTGAAGATGTCATGCACTTTTCAAAAGCAAACATCCAGAGAAACGTCTTGTACAGCGTGACCTATTTTCGATTGTTTGCTTGAGATTCTTGGTAATGTTGACACTTTTTATACGCAAATGCAGATCTCCTTCTCTGAGAGATTAACAATTTTATCGTATAAACATTCCGGCCATCTTGATTCTCGTTTCCTAAGAGATAAACAATTGAGTAAACATTACGGCCATCTCGATTAGTTTAGGAGATATTTGGCGTTTTCTAAATGCCACTTCACTGGTAAAAATATCGTCTGGAAGTTTTGATCTAATAGTTGCTGTAAATTCGATTTATTTCGAAATGACACAATTCTCTCCACACGTCACTTATAATTTATAATAATATAAAGCTGAATTCAGGTCTGTAGCCCTTTCAGCAAAAATATTATGCATATTAATTAAAGAATTGTGTTGTACATTATAACTATAACAACGCTCTTCTGTATTGCAGTGTTTCCCCCTACCCTGTATGCAGTGACGGCTCGTGGAACATGTTGATGGTAGAGCCACTTATACCATATACCCCCCCCCCCCGTTTTTTAAGAAAGAAAGATATCTTCCAAGATCAAAGTAACTGGAGAAAAAGTGTTTTAAGAATTAATAAAATATTCTTGCGGAGCTTGAAACTGCAGATAGTGCCATGGCACCCCTGGCTATAGTGTGTCAAATATTGAAGTGGATTATTAAAATTACATTCATTCTAAATGCATTTTGAAATTTTGAAGCTTAGTTCGGCCGAAATTATTTTTTTACGATTTCTATAAGCACCGACTGAAATTTTCTCTCTGTTTTTCAGGATTTTTTGAGGATTGTTTCCAGCCACGATGTGTTAAATATTAAAGTGGATTATCAAAGTTAGGTTCATTCTGAATGCATTCTGAAATTTTGAAGGTTACTTTGGCCGAAATAAATTTTTTACAATTTTTATAAGCGCAGACTGCAATTTTTTCCTCTATTTTTCAACTTTTGATGGTTGCCATTTTGTTTCCAGCCACGATGTGTTAAATATTGAAGTGGATTATCAAAGTTAGGTTCATTCTGGATGCATTCTGAAATTTTGAAGGTTACTTTGGCCGAAATGAATTATTTACAATTTTTATAAGCGCAGACTGCAATTTTTTCCTCTGTTTTTCAACTTTTGATGGTTGCCATTTTGTTTCTAGCCACGATATATTAAATATTAAAGTGGATTATCAAAGTTAGGTTCATTCTGGATGCATTCTGAAATTTTGAAGGTTACTTTGGCTGAAATGAATTTTTTACAATTTTTATAAGCGCAGACTGCAATTTTTTTTTCTCTGTTTTCCAACTTTTGAGGATTGCCATTTTGTTTCCAGCCACGATGTCTCAAATATTGAAGTGGATTATTAAAGTTAGGTTTATTCTGGATGCATTCTGAAATTTTGAAGGTTACTTTGGCCGAAATGAATTTTTTACAATTTTTATAAGCGCAGACCACATTTTTTTCCTCTATTTTTCAACTTTTGATGGTTGCCATTTTGTTTCCAGCCACGATGTGTCAAATATTGAAGTGGATTATCGAAGTTAAGTTCATTCTGGACACATTCTGAAATTTTAAAGACTACTTTGGCCGAAATGAATTTTTTACAATTTTTATAAGCGGAGACTGCAATTTTTTTTCTCTGTTTTTCAACTTTTGAGGATTGCCATTTTGTTTCCAGCCACGATGTGTCAAATATTGAAGTGGATTATCAAAGTTATGTTCATTCTGGATGCATTCTGAAATTTTGAAGGTTACTTTGGCCGAAATAAATTTTTTACAATTTTTATAAGCGCAAACTGCAATTTTTTCCTCTGTTTTTCAACTTTTGATGGTTGCCATTTTGTTTCCAGCCACGATGTGTCAAATATTGAAGTGGATTCTCAAAGTTAGGTTCATTCTGGATGCATTCTGAAATTTTGAAGATTACTTTGGCCGAAATGAATTTTTTACAATTTTTATAAGTGCAGACTGCAATTTTTTTCCCTGTTTTTTAACTTTTGAGGATTGCCATTTTGTTTCCAGCCACGATGTGTCAAATATTGAAGTGGATTATCAAAGTTAGGTTCATTCTGGATGCATTTTGAAATTTTGAAGGTTACTTTGGCCGAAATGAATTTTTTACAATTTTTATAAGCGCAGACTGCAATTTTTTTCTCTGCTTTTCACTTTTTGAGGATTGCCATTTTGTTTCCAGCCACGATGTGTCAAATATTGAAGTGGATTATCAAAGTTATGTTCATTCTGGATGCATTCTGAAATTTTGAAGGTTACTTTGGCCGAAATGAATTTTTTACAATTTTTATAAGCGCAGACTGCAATTTTTTTCTCTGTTTTTCAAATTTTGAGAATTGCCATTTTGTTTCCAGCCACGATGTGTCAAATATTGAAGTGGATTATCACAGTTAGATTCATTCTGGATGCATTCTGAAAGTTTAAAGATTACTTTAGCCGAAATGAATTTTTTACAATTTTTATTTTGTTTCCAGCTATAATCAGTGGCGGCTCATGGAACGTGTAGATGGTAGAACCACTTATACAATATAGACCCCCCCCCGCCCTCCTTATTTTTTGAAGAAAGAAAGAACGATTTATCTTCCTAGACCAAAGTAATTTTGAAAAGTATAGGTAGTGCCATGACTCTGTAAAACGAGCCGCCCCTGCCGGTATGTAATATACTATTACTTGGTGTATATGTTAGAATGAAATATGCAAATTATTCCTCATACATGGCCATCATACCCAAGGCGCGTGTTAATTGTCTTGTGAATTTCGGCACATCTGCGATAACGTCAGGACACGTAAAGTATTGTTTTCATCCGAGAAGTGTCGTCATCATCCCCTTTCTCTCTCTCCCCGGGGAATTATGAATGTAATGGGGTGAAGAGGCGTCGCAGGGTGCGCACCGCTATTATCGCCAAATCTAGTCGAGATTGCACTCCTTAAGCCATCTGCGAACAACACCCCCGCTTTATTAAGGTGGTGTTAATGGGGGCGATGCACGCAAATTAATTGCTAATTGAGTGCGGGAAATGGGTAAATCTTTATCAATTTTAATCGTCGTTTAGATTTATTTTTTCTTGAAAAAAACTCGATTTAATAAGCTTTAACACATTATTTCCCATTGTACTCCAACGAGGGCTTTAGTGACACCTAGTGGCAATGTTATTTACTTTAGATAACGTATCGGTGATAAAAACTCTTCTTTATTAATGATAGAACAATATTTAGTAGTGAATTTATTCAGTTTTTCCAAATTGATTTTTAAGAGAAATCTGAGTTTGTAATTCTTTGAAAAAAAAAAAAATTGGACACCATGCGATAATATAATATACAAACAAAGGTTTATGGCAGATGATCTAATTGTCAACGCTATAAAAAAAGTTCATAATAAAACTACTACTTTTATTAAGAACTTTTTTAGTTTGCCTAAGTGACCATCGATCAGGTATCAAAAATATTTTCAACTGTTATATTAGCTACGGCATTTAGCAATGTGGCTATGATAAAATATTTCAAAAACATCTGTATGTCTGCAAAAAAAATAATTTTGTAAATCATCTAGTCTAGTATTTTCCATTTTAGGGGGGAGAACCATCGATCACGATATGTATTTGTGTTTGTATGTAACCGAATTGATTACTTCCGTAGATCTTTTCTTCTTAACATATATGATCTGGATCATGTGCGTGATCAACTCTTCCGTAGATCTGAAACACTATTAAGCCCAGCGGTGTCTCGTGAATCTTCGTAGAGGAGGCAAAAACAAAGATATACTATTTACTCTCATAGAGGAAGCCAATATTCCGTTGCTGTTTCAGTCAAATTTTCTTTCGTTGCCTCACCGCCGATGATTAAACCTTACCTAACGAATGCCGCTATTTTCGCGACAACAAAAAATATTCCCCCAAGATCGGTGATGCCGTATTCACGACAATAAAAAACATGTTCATAAGATCTATACGGCGAGCACATGACGTTAATGTTAAGTTCCCGGCGCATCCACCACAAGACCAACTCAACAATGAGCTCATTTCATGTTTCTAGTTTAGTTTTATGTTTGCGTTACCTTTGCCAAACTCGTATTGACAATTCTGTCACATAAACGCTATTCAAACACAACCGTAAAACTGAAATACGAACGAATCGCACGTTGAAAGTGGAACAATTTATTCAACGCATCGATCGGTGAGGCGTGCAATTGCCCAGCCCACTAAATTTCACAACAAAAAACGGGCTTTTTGTTTTGGCGCTGTTTGTGCGTTACAAATTTGAACTTATCTGCTAAACTGCATGGAAAATTAAATTAAATATTTCGATGAGATCCACAGCGTATCAGCATTTGTACAGCTGTTGGTGGTATATTTAGAGGAATAGTCACTAGTTGCAATTGTTGGTGGTATACAGAGTTGTGCTAAAGTATAGGCTAGAAGTATTTCTAAGGAGTTTTAAAAAATTGTTAATTTATTAAAAAAAAATTTATTCCCAAAATGCAAATTTCGCTTCCTCCAATTGAAGTTTCGAACGTTGCCATTTTGTGTCTACCTTAAAAATATCAATTATTTTCTAGTATGTAATAAATGCATTATTTCTAAGCAGTTATAGAAATTTTCAAGACAATTACACAAGTAATTTAGCTTTTAGAATTTTTGTAATCAAAAGATGCAAATTTTGCTTTCTCGAATTCAAGTTTCGAATGTCGTCATTTTGTTTCTAGCTTGAAAATATCAATTATTTTCTAGAATGTGATAAATGCGTTATTTCTAAGCAGTTATAAAAATTTTCAAGATAATTCCACGAGTAATTTAGCTTTAAGAATTTTTCTAATCAAAAGATGCAAATTTTGCTTTCTCGAATTCAAGTTTCGAATGTCGTCATTTTGTTTCCAGCTTGAAAATATGAATCATTTTCTAGAATGTGATAAATGTATTATTTCTAATCAGGTTTAGAAATTTTCAAGATAATTCCACGAGTAATTTAGCTTTAAGAATTTTTCTAATCAAAAGATGCAAATTTTCCTTTCGCGAATTCAAGTTTCGAATGTCGTCATTTTGTTTCCAGCTTGAAAATATCAATTATTTTCTAGAATGTGATAAATGCGTTATTTTTAAGCAGTTATAGAAATTTTTAAGACAATTTCACGAGTAATTTAGCTTTTAGAATTTTTCTAATCAAAAGATGCAAATTTTGCTTTCTGGAATTCAAGTTTCGAATTTCGTCATTCTGTTTCCAGCTTGAAAATATTAATCATTTTCTAGTATGTGATAAATGCATTATTTCTAAGCAGTTATAGAAATTTTCGAGATAATTCCACGAGTAATTTAGCTTTTAGAATTTTTCTAATCAAAAGATGCAAATTTTGCTTTCTCGAATTCAAGTTTCGAATGTCGTCATTTTGTTTTCTGCTTGAAAATATCGATTATTTTCTAAAATGTGATAATTGCATTATTTCTAAACAGTTATAGAAATTTTCAAGAGAATTCAACGAGTAATTTAGCTTTTAGAATTTTTCTAATCAAAAGATGCAAATTTTCCTTTCTCGAATTCAAGTTTCGTATGTCATTTTGTTTCCTGCCTGAAAATATCAATTATTTTCTAGAATGTGATAAATGCATTATTTCTAAGCAGTTTTAGAAATTTTCAAGATAATTCCACGAGTAATTTAGTTTTTAGAATTTTTCTAATCAAAAGATGCACATTTTGCTTTCTCGAATTCAAGTTTCGAGTGTCATCATTTTGTTTCCAGCTTGAAAAAATGAAATATTTTCTAGGATGTGATAAATGCTTTATTTCTAAGCAGTTATAGAAATTTTCAAGATAATTTCACGAGTAATTTAGCTTTTAGAATTTTTCTTATCAAAAGAATCAAATTTTGCTTTCTCGAATTCAAGTTTCGAATGTCGTCATTTCGTTTCCAGCTTGAAAATATCAATTATTTTCTAGAATGTAATAAATGAGTTATTTCTAAGCAGTTATAGAAATTTTCAAGACAATTCCACAAGTAATTTAGCTTTTAGAATTTTTCTAATCAAAAGATACAAATTTTGCTTTCTCGAATTCAAGTTTCGAATGTCGTCATTTTGTTTCCAGCTTGAAAATATTAATTATTTTCTGGAATGTGATAAATGCATTATTTCTAAGCAGTTATAGAAATTTTCAAGACAATTCCACAAGTAATTTAGCTTTTAGAATTTTTCTAATCAAAAGATGCAAATTTTGCTGTCTCGAATTCAAGTATCGAATGTTGCCATTTTGTGTCCGGCTTAAAAATATGAATTATTTTCTAGTATGTGATAAATGCATGATTTCTAAACAGTTATAGAAATTTTCAAGACAATTCCACGAGTAATTTAGCTTTAGAATCAAAAGATGCAAATTTTCCTTTCTCGAATTCAAGTTTCGAATGTCGTCATTTTGTTTCCAGCTTGAAAATATTAATTATTTTTTAGAATGTGATGAATGCATTATTTCTACGCAGTTATACAAATTTTCAAGATAATTCCACGAGTAATTTAGTTTTTAGAATTTTTCTAATCAAAAGATGCAAATTTTCCTGTCTCGAATTCAAGTTTCGAATGTCGTCATTTTGTTTGCAGCTTGAAAATATGAATTATTTTCTAGTATGTGATAAATGCATTACTTCTAAGCAGTTATAGAAATTTTCAAGATAATTCCACGAGTAATTTAGCTTTTAGAATTTTTGTAATCAAAAGATGCAAATTTTACTTTCTCGAATTCAAGTTTCAAATGTCGTCATTTTGTTTCCAGCTTGAAAATATAAATTATTTTCTAGTATGTGATAAATGCATTATTTCTAAGCAGTTATAGAAATTTTTGAGATAATTCCACGAGTAATTTAGCTTTTAGAATTTTTCTAATCAAAAGATGCAAATTTTGCTTTCTCGAATTCAAGTTTCAAATGTCGTCATTTTGTTTCCAGCTTGAAAATATCAATTATTTTCTAGAATGTGATGAATGCATTATTTCTAAGCAGTTATAGAAATTTTCAAGACAATTCCACTAGAAATTTAGCTTTTGGAATTTTTCTAATCAAAAGATGCAAATTTTGCTTTCTCGAATTCAAGATTCGAATATCGTCATTTTGTTTCCAGCTTGAAAATATCGATTATTTTCTAGAATGTGATAAATGCATTATTTCTAAGCAGTTATAGAAATTTTTAAGACAATTCAACGAGTCATTTAGCTTTTAGAATTTTTCTAATCAAAAGATGCAAATTTTTCTTTCTCGAATTCAAGTTTCGAATGTCGTCAATTTGTTTCTAGTTTAAAAATATCATTTATTTTCTAGGATGTTAAGAATGAATTATTTCTAAGTAGTTTTGAAAATTTCACCAATTTTTTTCTAGCCTGAAGATATTAATTGTTTTCCAGTTCCTTTTGATTCTTATATACTCGTACTGATAAATATTTTTAGAGTGTAATAGTACTATTTTTTTATATTCTCTTGATATGTAACTTTTTTTTATACTTCCTTACATTTTGGAAATAAGCATTTCTTTTTCATTACTTAATTTTTTTAACACCTCAAACTGCAGTTTCTACACAATCAATAATTGTGACATTAAGAAAGAAAGTATTCTTATGCGGCAGATTTTACGAATTTTTCTTTTAACAAAGAACAAATGAAATCTAAACAATTGCGAACAATTCACGGAAGAGTGTATTTTCAATCCAAACAAAAAGCTAAAATCTCATGCATAAATTCGCATACTTTATAACCATGAAATCATAACTTACGTCACCACACCGGTTAACAATACACAACGTACACACAAACCCAACGGAATATTCGTTAATAAACATGTCCTATATTTTTTCAGGGGAGCAAAATATCGCTCCTTAAGAAACATGTTGCCCCCCCCCCTCTATCTCGATGCATGTGCGCCGGGGGAGAAAAACAGCAAGAAAATTAAATTCTCTGCAGAAAACTGATGGAAATCTCGCCCGCCCTTTATTATGCAAAGTTCTTCCTGCGATGGGATATCGATGGCACTATAGAGAGGAAATAAGTTGGGGGGCTTTATATGTTTTTATCCTCGGATGGGAATAAAGAAAGGAGGAAACTTGTAGTGGGCGATTAAAAGTTGTTTTCGGTATCTTCCGTGTATATTGCTATCGGAATTGCGATCTGGTTGATCAAAGCGGACATTATGGAAATTCAATTTGCTTTTTTTACGAAGCCGAAGTCGATTAGATGTTACGAGGAAGTAATTTTAAGTTTTGCGGAGGGAATGAAAATTAATGGTTACTGTGGATTCGTATCTCTGACGTCTGAAGGATAAGGAATTCGTAGAAAAAATCGAATGTATTAAAAATTTTAATATTTACGTATTGGTGGTTCAAATTATTAAGGATGAAATATACTGAAGGAAAAAAATTTAAAGTCGTGAAATTTCGACCATTTTCAAACCGCCATAACTCGGCGTATTTTCAATCGATTTTGATGATTCTTTAAGGGCGAAGAACTTTGAAGTGTCTTCTTTAAAGTCATGTACGCTAAATTAAGCGTAACCCCCTCCGCCACCCTCTAGCGCCTCTGTGAAAAAAAAAGTTTTTTCTGGAAACCATGTCCAACTTGGACGATGTCTACGGAGTTGAAAAAAATTTGTCGACTCAATCCACCATAAAGGTATTAAAATTTGATCAATTCCCTTTGCAGAACGAAGTTCCTACGACGATTGGGCACAAAGTTATGGGTTAAATTAATTTTTATTTCGTTATTATTAAATAAAAAATCAAATTCATAGCCATTTCTAATACTGCAATGTACGCCATTCCTAAATTAAATTTTAATGTTTAAATGGCGTGTGTGGTGAAATTAATCTTCAGTGCAATATTTTCCTCTGGTGGAGGCGCCGGGCTATACGTTTACCTTATGAAATTTCTAATCATATTTGCAGGTATATTGCTGTTATTACTATGAAAGTTATTTTTATTACTTCTTAATCAAGCAAGCTAGGTATTTTTGGAAAGACAAGAAAAACGACTTTAAATTTCTATTAAAATATACCGGGTGTTCCATTTAAGTAAGGTACCTAGATACTGATAACAGGCTAACGCGCACACATGCAATATTATTCAAATAAAACGTATATTTTCTTTGCAGAAAGTCAAGGGACGTATTATCGGATATCGATTGGAGTTTTAACGAATTCTTGCAATAATTAATTACCCTCCCCCCTCACGATCGCGTTGTAAATTTACATTTAATATAACTTTCCTTATTGCCAACAGAAATTTCCTACCCTATTGACGCCGGGACCGAAGTGAAATTATGTTTGCACAATAGGGTTCCTTTAAAATTTCTCTCCATTCCATTCCAATCACTTCCTTCAGAATTTACGAGAAGGTTAAATCAACCGTGCGTCGAGATTGAGATTGTACCGTTTCCCAAATGCAATTGCAAATTGGAAAATGGTAATCAAACTATATTTGCTTTGCCAATAACAATTACACGCCTGTTATTATTGAAACCGTAAGAATTTTGTCGACTGAATCAGTTATTTTATAAATAGATATCCGGCAATGCGAAATTAACAGTAGTTTTTTTTTTATTGACTTTGCCTTGTAAGCCATTCAGCCACCAATGGTTATAATATTTTCAGAATAAGGAGGAAAAGATAAATAATTATAATGGGGAGACTAACTAGAGTTATAAATAGAAAATTACGCGCATTTTTACGAAATAGCGTTACAACTCGCGTTATACAGGGTGTATTTGGAATAACGAACAGGCATTTAAGGGCACATACACAAAATATTTGTGGACCCATTTTTTTTTTGGCCTAGGATGCATGTCCATGTGGCCAGATCTAGCAGTGGACCCATTTCCGTCAAATTTTTTTTTTTGAATTTTCCTAATTTTTCGAGGTTTTTTAAACATTTTGAGAACCGATGCTTTTCTCATTAATTAGGTCTGCATGGAATGTGTGTTTGTTTATCTAAAACGCGAGATACGATTTCTTGCCTCCGAAATTTGAAGTGTTATCGCAACGTTTTTCAAGTTCATTGACGCTTAAAGAACACTCAGATATTTCCTACGCGCTTGTGGTAATTCGATATCTAAAGCCGATGCCGTTTAAAAGGTCACATTACCACTGCCCCCAAACATGTTGCGTATTTTCACTCATTAACTTTAATAATTAATTGCGGGCTTTTTGTTACAGTTTTAAACAAAATAATTGCGAATATTGTTTAAAAATAATATAATTTCCTTGAGGTTACGAGCCTGTTCGTTATTTCAAATACTATACTTTACCCACAACCCTACATTTATTCGCCCAAACTAAAGATAAGTTGAAACTGAATATTATCATATCTTTCATATTTTTAATTTTAATTACCTAAAAATAGAAAACAAACTCCGCAATAATGCTACTTATTAAATCACCTCAAGTATTCACTCCTTTTATTGTTCTTCCTCGTTCCAATTCCCTGGGCCCTTATTCCTCACGTCTGTGGTCCGTCAAGACATAAGCCCCTTTGAAGGGCTGCAAGAGTTCCTGTCTTCCTTAAGGGGTGCGTTTTTTTCCAGGTAATTGAATTACAAGCAGCGTGAGTTCGTACAGCATTTTGATTTTTTTTACACGGTGTCACATAAAGATGTCAAATTTATTCACCTCAAGTTTTAATGTGCACCGTGCGGATATTTATTCTTCTAAAATTACTCCGTGCTCGGATTTTTATGGCTTCGTTTAATTATAACTTAGTGTCGTATGGCGGTTTAATTATGTTGGAAATTAATGACGCCCGGGGAGGAAAAAAAAACTATCGGAATCCTTGAACTTCCGCTTGAGTATCCTATAAATTTCCCCGGAAGTTCCGAGTATAGTAAATTGCGGACGACATATTTGTAACGTAATTGAGTCGGGGAGACATGCAAGTGGTATTTACCGTCTTCACCGGTGGTTTTAGATGACTCTGGAGTGCATCAGAAAATTATGCATTAATTAGTTTTTGATACTAGATAATATACCGGGTAGGGGAATACCACATTTTCAGAAGAAAATACTCTGCACGTCCCCAATCGTGTGGTAAACATTATTGGAGCTACGAATCCGGCGCCTCCACCATTTTTCAATTCACTAAATTTCTAATTAATTAATCTAATTGCTGACATGTTATAGTAATAACAGTAAGTTTTTAACCCTTTGCACTCGCCGATGACGCGACATTTAAAATACGAACGTTAAATCCACTGTCGCTTCTGTGGCGACACCTTGTTTAGCCTTGTTTGAGCATTTTTGTAACTGATGCGTGCGCTTATTTTAACATGTTTTTATTACGAAGAAAATTCTGAAATAGGTGATGTAGAAGATAAAATTTGATTTTGTTTTGGTGTACTATACGAGCCACCCTTTGCACTCCAAGGCTGGAGTGCAAAGGGTTAACTTAGGATTTACCCCGATTTTTCGATAAAACATCAATTTTCAAAAAAATCGAAAGTTATCATTAGGCCTAGTTTAGGTTCGATATTTTTGGCCACAAATGTTCTATAGAGTTTTATTAATAATATTAAGTGATAAAATAGTGACACGTATTCTTCATTTTTGTTTAAGTCCGGTTGTTTTCAATTACCATAGTTTTTTTTACAACTTCAAAATTTCATTCATAATCAGTCCTAAATGCCGTCCTTTCGAAATTAGGTAGGTTTTTGAAAAACCAATGATTTTCTTGCGAGTTGTGTATTTTTTTTATTTCAATTTTGATGTTGAAAACACAACGAAAAATTAATTTAAATAAAATAAATAATAACTATATGTGACGTGATAGTCTGTTTACGCCCCAAAACTCAAAATTTATTTCTGCAAAGGAAACAGAATTGCTTATCAGCCCTCACATGATAATAGTGCGCTTCCAAGCATGACCTCACAGTTTAAAAATCACATCGTGACAGCACGTGAGCTTACGTGACGTGCAAAGAAAAAATTAAACTTTAAAATTTAAACCCTGTATAATGCTGTAATCATCAGTATAACATCATAGAAAATTTAGTCAGTTGGTTATGTATTATCGGTCTAATGTATCTAATATCTAAAACATCAAACAGACGACTAATATAATATTAACAAGATCGTGTAATTGTAATAGTTTGTAAACTGTGAACGGATCTCATTTCCGTTTAGTTATTCCAGCAGAAACCGCATCGCCCGAGAATTAAGGAGAAATGAGAAACGCAATTATTTTGAAACAAATCCGGGATGATAATTAATACCTTTGATCTACAGTTGGCAATTACATTTCTCGTATAATATCCGGATAATGAAATAATGTGCTTAATTAATCGGAATTTTCTCCATGTTTAATATTCCAAGTAAAAAAAAAATGGTGATGTGGCCATCATGTTACTTTGGTATAATAGCAATTTATATTTATTCTTTTCAAGTTTTTCATTATGATTTTTTTTAAGGTAATATCTCATCTATTCAGCATGTTTTGTGTTACTCCCGGTATGCATAGTCTGTTAAATAAATATACGCCGAATAAAATAATATGTACGAATTAAATTCAAACAAAAACCTCAAAACCAAAAATTAATTAAATTAACGCCGGGCAAACCGCATTCAATTTCCAATTCATTCGGCAAATACAAAAATTCGCTCCCAATTCCAACGGTAATCCTATTATACGGAAGCATAGTCTTTCTGTTAATCAAACATCGTAAAAACCGCCCTTATTATAACAAAGAACCGCCGGCAAAACAAAGCCAACCCTGAAATATTTAAAGCTGCGCTTGAGTCATAATGTTCGTTGCAAAAAAAAAGAGTCCCGCTCTCGTGTAAGCTTCAAATTAGTTTTAATTGGATTAAAGGATTAGTATTTATATTTAAAAAAAAACGCATAAAAAATATTCATCCTAGGGGTTTCGGTTATACTGCAAGTAATTTAATGAATTTCTAACTTTAACAAACACAAAATTAGATATAGGATACAAGGTCTCAGCAATTTATTTATTTAAATGCCTTATATGCCTATGGGTGTGAGGTTTTTATTTACCAACGTAATTATTAGTGTAAATTAAAAAAATGTGTTCAGAATAAGCTCTTGACCGGAAACATTTTTTTTTATCGTTATTTAGGCGTTTCCATTTGATTTAAGTACTATCCTAGACAAGTCCAACAATTTTTTTATAGACAAATAGTGCCCAGATTGAGCTCTTAGACTTGAAAAAAAATAAGAACAAATTTTTGTAGAATTTTTTTATCGTTATTTAGGCGTTTCCAGTCAATTTAAGCACTGTTACGACAAAAGTAATTTTGCGTATCTCCGTTCCCGGAAGCCCCACAAAAAAAAATTCAGAATGAGCTCTTGGACTTGAAAAAAATAAGAAAACATTTTTGAAGACATTTTATTTTCAATCGTTTATGCATCGAATATGCATCCAGTCGAATTAAGCATAATCTACGACAAACGTCATTTAGCGTATCTCCCTTCCCGGAAGTCCCACATTTTTTTTTATACAAGTAGTGTTCAGAATAAGCTCTTGGCCTTGAAAAAAATTAAAAAAATTTTTTTAAGAAAAAATTTTAGTCGTTATTTAGGCGTTTCCAGTCGATTTTAGTACTATCTACGACAAAAGTCATTCTGCGTATCTCCGTTCCCGGAAGTCCCACAAACAAAATTTTAGGATGAGCTCCTGGACTTCAAAAAATAAGAAAACATTTTTGAAGAAATTTTATTTTCAATCGTTTATGCATTTCCAGTCGATTTAAGCATTATCTACGACATTTTGCGTATCTCTATTTTTGGAAGTCCGACACATTTTTCTACAGACAAAAAGTGTTCAGAATGAGCTCTTGGACTTGAAAAAAAAAATAAGAAAACATTTTAGAAGAAATTTTATTTTCAATCGTTAAGGCATTTCTAGTCGATTTAAGCATTATATACGAGATTTTGCGTATCTCCGATCTTGGAAGTCCCACACATTTTTTTTTATAGATAAATAGTGTTCATAATGAGCTTTTGGATATAAAAAAAAATAAGAAATTTTTTTAAAGAATTTTTTTTCAATAGTCTAGGTGTTTTCAGTCGATTTAAGCACTATCTATGACAAAAATCATTTTGCGTATCTCCGTTCTTGGAAGTCCCACACATTTTTCTACAGACAAATAGTGTTCAGAATGAGCTTTTGGATTTGAAAAAAAAAATAAGAAAATTTTTTTAAAGAATTTTTTTTTTCAATCGTCTGGGTGTTTCCAGTCGATTTAAGCGCTATCTATGACAAAATTCATTTTGCGTATCTCCATTTTTGGAAGTCCCACATATTGTTCTACAAACAAATAGTGTTCAGAATGAGCGTTTGGACTTGAAAAGAAAAATAAGAAAAACATTTTGAAGAATTTTTTTTTTCAATCATCTGGGTGTTTCCAGACGATTTAAGCACTATCTATGACAAAAGTCATTTTGCGTATCTCCGTTTTTTGAAGTCCCACACATTTTTCTAAAGACAAATAGTGTTCAGAATGAGCTTTGGGCTTGAAAAGAAAAATAAGAAAAAAATTTTGAAGAAATTTTTCTTTTTCAATCGTCTGGGTGTTTCCAGTTCATTTAAGCACTATCTATGACAAAAGTCATTTTGCGTATCTCCGTTTTTTGAAGTCTCACACATTTTTCTACAGACAAATAGTGTTCAGAATGAGCTTTTGGACTTTTAAAGAAAAATAAGAAAACATTTTTGAAGAAATTTTTTTTTTCAATCGCCTGGGTGTTTCCAGTCGATTTAAGCACTATCTATGACAAAAGTCATTTTGCGTACCTCCGTTTTTTGAAGCCCCACACATTTTTCTACAGACAAACAGTGTTCAGAATGAGCTTTTGGACTTTTAAAGAAAAATAAGAAAACATTTTTGAAGAAATTTTTTTTTCAATCGCCTGGGGTTTTCCAGTCGATTTAAGCACTATCTATGACAAAAGTCATTTTGCGTATCTCCGTTTTTTGAAGTCCCACACATTTTTCTACAGACAAATAGTGTTCAGAATGAGCTTTTAGACTTAAAAGAAAAATAAGAAACATTTTTTTAAGAATTTTTTTTTTCAATCGTCTGGGTGTTTCCAGTCGATTTAAGCACTATCTATGAAAAAAGCCATTTTGCGTATCTCCGATCTTAGAAGTCCCACAAAAAAAATATGTACCAATAGTGTTCAGAATGAGCTCTGAGAACATTTTTTGAAAATATTTTTGAATCGTTATTTAGGTGTTTTCAGTCGATTTAAGCACTATCCAAGGATGGATAATGCATTGAAATAAATAAACTACTGTTGGTCAAAAGTAAATTTATCAACTGGTTTGTAACAAGTGTCCGAATATTATTGCATTTCTGGGTGGCTGTGGAATTTATCACTTCGCATCGTCGAATTCACGTCTCAAATATTGATTGATGATTGTGATTGTGAAGTTATAATCGACATTAAAGTTTGATTGTATAATCTTCTTTAGTGGGGTTTATGGGATTGTAAAATGTTGCTAAGCAACATCAACATTAAAAAATCACTTGATAATGACAGTAAAACGTCAAAACTTAAGTCGTGATATGTATGTATATGAAATATTTGTACATACAGCAAATAAATTGTGGTAAAAAACATAGTAAGTGTTTTATTCAGTGATTTTATAATGAATTACCACGTAGTAACGGTCACAACCATCACCATGAACATCAACATTGGTGATTTTTGTTGGGTTGAAGCTGCTGTGTCAGTTTTGACGTATGATCGATGTACGGTAAATATACCGTGGGATCAAAAAGTCTAAAATAGTTAGCAACCCTTAACCTTCCTAAGGCTGGCTCAAATTTCTTACACGGAAGATTCTTTACAATAAATGCGAACAGGATTTTTTTTTGTGATGAAATTGATGCAAAATGATCACACTTAAAATAACTAGAGGGCGAATGCGGTAGGTTCTAGATTTAACAGAATTTAAAAAAAAAATATGATGATTACTCACCTGGGCTTAGGAAAGTTAACCCTTTCGGCCCATTTACTATGACAATCCATATTTTTGCTGTTTATCACTAGATGTCACTTCAACAAAGCCTCACTAATTAATTCCTATACTAATTAATCAAATCCGTTCAAATTTGGTATTTATGGTCTTAAGAAGCTCCCCAACAATAATAATTAACAAAAAAATGTTTTTTTTCAAATTAATAAATCCAGGGCTGATAGGGTTAAAACATACGTAACTGGCAGAAATTCAGGGGCGTTACTAAGAACTGAAATTTAAATAAAAGGTAATGATTAAATGTATTATTAATAGTGATCAGTTCTGAAAATAACTGATAATGTTTAAAATAAGCAACATCGGAAGATTACGTTTAAATAAGCTTAAAAAAATTATCAAAATTAACAAAATGTCCACTGCACTGCATTGGAGAATTCGATACGCCAATATTATATTATAAGGATTTTCAGAAAATGTGCAGCCAACTATTTTCGACTTTCTGATTTTACTGTACGCCTAAAATAATGACTGGCAACAGTGGAAGCTTTCAAAAATCATAACCAGAAATTGAAAATTTATCAAATGCACCAACCAATATTTCGCCTTTGTAATTTACATAGAAGCCAGAATAATTTACGATTATGGTAAAATACGTTTTACATAAAAATAAATGTATGCAGAAGTGCACAACCAGCTTCATTATATGTGAGGTTTCAGGGCAAGACACAGCCGAGACAATTCTATGGCTTTGTGCATGTAATGCCCGCATAAAACGTCCCCCGCATTAAATACGAGGGCAAGTATTGCGATATCTATATCTTCCGATGGAGAATTCCGCAGATATTAGAGAAAAGTACGCCAGAGCGGAAATTGTAACGGTTAAGTGCGTCTAAAATATTAGACATCGCGCACTTTCGAAATGATATATTGCGAACGATCCCGAAAGGCGTATAGAGTCGGTCTGGATATTAAAATATACTGGGCGAGTCTCTGGAATAAATTCAGTAATTCAAAGAAGGTTTATTTTTCGGAAATATTTTCGGACAGGTCGATTAGTATTTTAAATTGCGCTCTTTTTTATGTAATAAAATTTTATACAGTGTGTCCCAAATTCGAGATAATGGTATTTTATGGCAACCCTAATGTTTTTATCACTATTCTTAAAGAGTATATCAAGTTACACATGTGTGCCAAATTTCAAATTTTTATTTCCTGTCATTTAGAAGATATTTAATTAACAAACATTATCAAATTTGAAAAATTAATTCACCTTAAGGGGAATGGTCCCGCTTATTTTCTAGCGCTATGTTGTGGTTTTGTCGATTCATTGCAGAGCATTTATTTATTGATATTTTCAAATAGTTTTTCTTTCATTTAAAAGAGCAAATTCCATTCTACAGATCGGCTTGACTCCTTTTTAAAAATATTTCACTCATTTCTTGTAAAAAAATATAGAACATTTTTATGCACTTTTCTCACCGTGGCGGGGACAAGCGTTTCGCCTACTTCTGTGACGTCACGGAAGGATCATTCCTCTTAATAGGTTTTCTTCAATAAATGCTCAAAATGTCCATTTTCTAACCGGCAATACCCTAAACGGAACTGAAACTCGTTTTAAACATTTATAATTAAAATTCAACAATTTGAATTTTGTTTTATGGGAAACCACAGTGGCACAGACGGAACATAAGTGGAAGCTTTGTCGTGTTTATAAAATTAAATCACTTTGTGGTGGTGACGGCAATTAAAGTTAAATAAAATATAAAACCGAAATGTTTCCCCGGACCGAGATAAAAACTTTCGGCTCTTTCGCAAAATTGTTTTATTCCCAGGGCCCGTGAAGTGGCTAACGCAAGTAATGATTATTAAGTTTCTTGAATACTAATGTTATTGTTTTTTTTTTGGCTTAGACTTATAGCCATTCAGTCAAGACCGGTGTTATTAGACGAATTAATGTTGTTAAATCTATTAAATTGTAATTATGATGTGTACAACTATTTTTTACATGTAAATTATTTGTTTTTTCGACTCTAAATTTCTATAATAAAAAAATTGAATATATTAAATACACTGGTGAAAAAAAAACAAATCGTCGTAGAAACTTCGTTCCTTGAGTCCTGCATAGAAAATTGATCAAGTTTTAATGCCTTAATGTTGGATCGAGTCGACAATTTTTTTCCAACTCCGTTCACATCGTCAAAGTTGGACATGGTTTCCTGAAAAAAACATTTTTTTTCACAGAGGAGCTAGAGGGGGGCGGAAGGGATTACGCTTAAGTTCGCATGCATGGTGTTAAAGAAGACACTTTAAAGTTTCTCGCCCTTAAAGATTCATCAAAATCGATTGAAAATACGCCGAGTTATGGCGGTTTAATAACGAATTTCAAGTGTTCCATTTTTTTTCCTCCAGTGTATTTTTGAGTTTTATACTGTTGAAACTGGTTGGTGGTTGGTGGTCAAAATTTCACGAATTTCAAGTGTTTCATTTTTTCCCACCAGTGTATTAAATATGTAAAATAATATAAATGAGATTTTATTCAAAAAATCTTATAACTAACTCTTACCATTTCATACAATTTTTTTTTTGTAAATTTCGGACTACAATAGTTTAGATTGGAATAAAACACTTTAACTTTTAAAAGCCGCCAATCGTTTAGTTTGCCGATTATAAAATACATTTTAATTAACAAACTAATGACTGAATCTTTACTCTAGTTGCCAAAGTAAAATACCTATTTTGCTGACCCGTGATAATTAATTCAAAAAATTTACTCTACTTGCCAACTTTTAATGTGTCAACTGTATTTATGTTTCTATATTTTTTATATATTAATCTGACGCTCACATCCACCACAATGTAACTTTAAGTACCTTATGTTATAATACGGTGGCAAAAGTGAAGAATGAATAAATAAAATAAACTAAACTAATTTATTTACATCATGCAAATTAACATTTATGGATACAAACGACTTTGATATTCGAACTGGACAAGATAATTAGTTATGTATTAATATGCTATTATTGCATGTCAACATCGGACAACTGTGGAGATAAATTACACACTTGATCATCAATCATGGCCGGTCACACTAACGAAATCGTTTGTTTTGATCTAGAAAACTCGTTCGTGAATAATAACCGATTATTACTTAACCTGATTAGTTAACAAAATTATGATGCCTACTTATTTACATGTTTAGATTAGTAAAACATATTTGCATACATAGTGGAATGCCTACGGATTTACATGTTAACATTGAACTTGTATATATGGTGGATGCGCCGGGCCAAAACTACTTACGTAGCAATGGATTGGATGGATACTGTAGGAAGGCGAAATAAAATCAAGTAAACATTGTTAATTTTACATCTTCCTGGACAACTTCAAATAATTTTTATAATAAAAATAGTCAATAACTAGAGGGTTTTCTAAAGTAAAAAAAAATGGTGATGTGGCCATCATGTTACTTTCCCCGATTTGAAGAAACGTAGTAATTTATATTTACACTTTTATGATTTATTTTCATTTCATTAAATGTAAATCGAGCGTTTTATAGAATCGGATGAAACTGACGTTTAAAACGTCAAAATTATGAAAGATGGAAAAATTATAACGTAAATTTTCTAAAAAACTAAAGGGATTTCGAAAAAAACTTATTCTTTATAAGTTGTTCATTTTGACATTTTCTCCAATTATTATTAACATAAATTTGCTGTAACTATTATCGTTTTATAATTATAAACCAAAAATTAAAAAAATAATAATAAATTTTTTCTCGAATAAAAATTATTTTATAAAAAATGTTTTAAAGCAAAAGATGTTCAGTTCTTTGTTGTCTTCAAAGTTTGTTTAAATGTTTTTGTGATATTTGTCATATTTAAGAAAATATTGGCAAAAAACAAAAAACAGTTAAGATAAACGCCCACTTCTGGTGTACGAAATTTTACCAAAAGCTTTTCAGTTCTTCAGATTATCAAATAAGATAATAAAAGTTTCATATCAATTGCTCTATTAGTTTTTGAGATACAGCGCGCACAGACAGACATACCAAAACTTGGCATCTAGGGACCCAAAAACGGATACTTCCGCAAAAAAAATTTGAAAAGAAAATCACGATCACAATACTTTCTCGTACTTCGTAACGGAGAAAGTAATCATTCAAGAAGGGACCCGGTGCTGGTTTTCTCTTCATAACTTTGTAAGGGCAAGAGTTACGAAAAATAATAAAGTTAACAACCTTTACGGAAATAAAATTTCTTACAAGATACATTAAAATCACCCTCGAATCAGCAACCAAGAGTAATTTTTTTTTAAATTTATTTATTTTTAATTTTTACTTTGTTATTAACAAAAAACAAAAAATATAGCTCTTGTATGCCCTCGGTATAATAATTTTAGAAATAACTGTAAAAACATATTTGCATTTTATAAATTCGCAAGTGAAAAATCTTAGTTTTTGATGTATGCATAGTATCCAGGACTCTTAAGGCTGCTAGAGCGATTAGAAACCTAAAAAAAAAAACATTGGCGACGTAAAAAAATGGCAATTGTGATTGCAAATTTTTAGCGTTTATCTCGATCCTCTGGTCTAACGGACGCAAAAGAATTGGGAAGAGGGATGTACCGCAAACTCCTGCAAGCGATTTTCAAAAACGCATCTCTGGGGGTGGAGGCACGATGGACGTCGGCGCTTAAACGGGCGGCAGCAAAACATAATCCCCATTAAAATTTTGGCAATTTTTAAATGCGTCCGGGGGTGGGCACCTTAAGTGAGCGGGGGTTGAAATTTGAATATTCTTTCTCTTTAAATATTTGCATTTTTTTTTAAATTTCTTATTTCCATGACTCCTAAAAGTAACCGCACATACATGCTTACTCAATTAATATTTTTTAACAGTTTTTAGTCTCGATTTTATATTTTTGTCCTAACTTTAATTAAACATATTTTTACGAGTAGAACCCGTATTTAGGGGGACAAAATGTAATGACCAGGGTAATGCCCCATTGTAACAATATTTACAAAGAGGTAATTTTTTCTAACAAGCCACAACATGTTTTAAAAAGAGGATTAGGCAAAATATTTTTTTAATTTGTATACTGTGCTGTAATTTATTAATATAATTGCTTAATGGTTTTCGTAAATAAAGATATTATCTATTTATTGCTTCTGCAACAAAGAAGGATTTTCAATTTTCAATAAGTTTTAGGTTTTCGTCTTTAATTTTGAGCGCATTTTTGGGGTTGTTTATATAATTGTTCAATGATCTCTGTAAATAAAGATAATATCTATTTAATTCTTCAAATGCTACAAAATAGGATTTTCAATTTTGAGTTTTAGGTTTTTGTCTATAATTTTATCCAAATTTTTGCGGTTTGTTAGCTAATTTTTTGTAAATTATATTGTTAATTGTTATTGTTAAATTATAATTTTAAGTTTTGATCTTAATTTTTATGCATTCATGTTTCACCTACATTCTTGAATTTTTGCTCTACATTTTGCATGTTAAGTGAAAAAACTGTGGATATTTAATGTCTGAATTTTGGGTTCTATGTTTCGTATTTTTGACCTTAAATTTTTGTATATTTGGTCCTTAACTTTAACGAAATTTCAAAATCGGAGCCAATAATCCAAAGTTTAGGACCAAAGATGCAAATCACATAAATTTAGGTAAAATATACAAAAATTTAAGATAAAAAATACGAAATTTAGAATGAAAAAAGTTTCGGCCGAATGTACAAAAAAAAATTAGGCAAAAAATACGAAACTTAGAACCCAAATTGCAAAATGTAGAGCCCAAAATCCACAAATGTAAAAAAATGAGGTCAAAAATACTAAATTTAGAACCCAAAATGCAAAATGTAGACCTCAAAAAGTTTAGGTCAAATGTAAAAAAAAATGAGGTCAAAAGCGCAAAAGTTAGAACCTAAAATGCAAAATGTCGAGCTAAAAATTCACAAGTTCATCTCAAATGTATAAAAGAAAATGAGGTCAAAAATACGAAACTTAGATCCCAAATTGCAAAATGTAGAGCCCAAAATCCACAAATGTAAAAAAATGAGGCCAAAAATACGAAATTTAGAACCCAAATTACAAAATGTAGAGACCAAAATCTATAAGTTTAGGTAAAATGTACAAAAAAAATAGGTAAAAAATACGAAGCTTAGAACGCAAATTGCAAAATCTAGAGCTCAAAGTCCATAAATACGATAATAATAATACGAAATTTTGAACTCAAGATTTGAAAATTGAAACTAAATATTTTATATTTTTAAAGGAAAATCGTTGGAAATAGCATTAGGAAAAAAAAAATATTTTCTGGGCTGGATCAGATCTTTCGTTTGATGAGCGAATGATCAAAATCTGTTAAATAAATTTGAAGTAATAAAAATTCAAATCAGATTTAAATAGTTTAATATTAAAGAAGAAGCCAGAGTGTGGTGAAATAATTGTAGCGTTCAATTTCAATAATAAAAGTTTTTGAAAATGTGTTTTTATTTTAAAATTTAACAAGAGAAACAAATTTTTACCAGCCTCACCTATCAATTAATTAAATAATAAATAAAACACTATTACTTCGTATAACTTTTAAAAATTTATTATTTCCGTTTCGGCAACTATAAAGTGCCATTATCAAAATTACAGTAATTAATGGCACGTGAAAGTTGCCGAAAATATACAGGGTGTTTCAGAGCTCTGGGAACGGTCAATCACGTGCTTATTTTACAAAATTTCGAAAAAAAATTTATACAAAAGTTGTGCATAATAGTGAGCTGCACGCCCTAAAAATATTAAACTTTATACAGGGTGTCTCATAACAAAGTTACAGACCAAACTTATGTTTTTTTTTTAATGGAACACCCTGTATTTTTTTATCATTTTTGAATTATATGGGGCAAATAAAGGTGAGTTACTTCAATACTCCCTATACCTATTGTTTGCCGTTTTCGAAAAATTTGAAAATTTGTTGAAATGCATGGTCTGGGTGAAATTTTGTTTTTACCCCATTGATTGACGTTGAAGGATTAAAATTATTTCTATTAATTGGTTGAAGGTTTGAACTATGGAGCCAACCATGATTTCATACAAAAATTATACAGGGTGATAAAAAAAATGCGGAAGAAAAACCCAAATTATAAAGTTAAATAACTTCGTTTTTTCAAATAGCACACCCTGTATTTAGTAACGTATTCTTGAGTAGAATCTACTTATCTTTCAGATTGTATAAGGGTTCCCTGTTCCTAATCTTAATAGTTTTCTTGTATTCGGCGATTATCATATCAGGAATAATTATTATAATCTGAAAGATAATTGGATTCTACTTGAGAATACGTTACTAAATACAGGGTGTACCATTTGAAAAAACGAAGTTATTCAACTTTAACTTCAAATTTACAAATCCACTTAGTTAAGCTTTTAAAAATTATTTGCCGCAGCGAAAGGGTTAATAAAGAAATTCATGTATAATTAGAATAATTATCCACAAGACTTTTCCTTTAATAAATAATCATGCAACCACTTATACAGCTTGAACCTTTCGTATAGCAGATTAAAAATTGCAGATTTAATTATTTTAGAAGCCCGAAAATAATTCCACAATAACAATTAAACATCAACGTTTACATTGCGCGCCAGCGTCGAAAATAAAACGAGCTTGAAGTTTGATGACGGAACGTGCGATGGCATTCGCAGTGCGGGATGTTCGTTGCAGCGAAAAATAAACACAAAAAAAAAATAAAACGCGCCCTCCGTGGCCACAACAGACACGCTTAAGCCGCAATCAGTGCCACAAATCCGGATCTAGTGTGTTGGCAGTGGCAGGTGAATTTCGATTTGCATATGCAGATGTATCCCGAAATCACGTATCAACCTGCTTGGGTCCGAACATCCCGGAATATCAAACAGGATCGGGATCGTGTGCTGGGGGATATCTCTTATTTTAACACCGCCAGAATCCCATGTTTAGTCGATATAGACATTTTTCGAGCGTGCAGAATACCAATTGCAATTTCAATAAGGGAGGGGTGGTGGTTTCGAACAACTTTAACAAATCGACGGTGAGCCAATACACTCGAAACTTTAGTTATCAGATGCCCCTCGGAACAGATAGGCCACTTCAAAGTAATAAAAGTGCTTTTCTTGAAAAAATAAAAATGGCAGCGTGGAGCTTCCTGCCCTTTCAATATTGCAGCGAATTAACGGTGGCCCTTTGTTTGGCACGTAATCTCCGCGCTTTGATGGGGGAGTCCGGCGAAGAAGAATCTCCGGGCCCGGCGATGCTTCATAATGGATTGTCAAAGGGCAGCTTTAGGATTCTGATAAATTATTCATTTGGCTTTCGGTTTCTGTCTCTGGTGCCGCGTCGAGATTTATGTGGGACTTATGGGGCGCGAATTGTAATACATTTTCCCCATTTTTTTTACCGCCACTGACGGGTGTGTTTTATTGCGTGCGGGAGATTTTGTAAAATCACGCGATTTATGTCAAACTGGGCGAGTGCACCGATATTGATGGGACGCATCGGGTTGCATTAAATCCGCGAGCGATGATAGTGTGAATATATTGTCGTTGGTGAATGGATTTGACGTGAAAAATCGTGCACTGAATAAGTTCATCATGTTGATATTATTAGTTACAGATAAGCAAATTTTGAAATTTTGTAATTAATGACACTTCAAAACAGAATGTCTCCCTTTGACCTACAACAGCGAGTACTCCTCGTATTTAAATTTTCGGGCCAAACACAACGACCTCGAGCATTTCTCGTGGCACGCCGCTTGGGCCAATCACATAGAGCACGAGCTCAACTCGTGGCGAGCCGCTTGGGCCAATCAAATCTAATACGAGCTCAACTCGTGGCGCAGAGCTTGCGTTAGTAGTGCTGCACAATGAATGCATTTTCTTGCGAAACAGAATTTTTTGAAGTCCATATTTTACGTTTTCAGATATGCCATGAAAAAGCAAATAATTTGTGCGCATACAATTGGGCACGACAGGTGTGCCTCAGTCGGACTAGTTTTTGCTGCTGCATTCGGACGTAAGGAAAGTAGGCCAAAGGGTTAAACATTATTGTAATTTTATTAAATTTAATCTTTAACTAATGAATGTGACAACAAAAAATATTCATTTGTATTCGCGATAATAAAAATATTTTCGTACGATCCATACGGCGAGCACATAAATTTAGAGTTCCCGGCGCATTCACCAAATGTATATTAAAAATAATTGTAGATAAAACCAAAATAAACAACTTATAAAAAATAAGTTAAAGCTTATGGTTAAAATTTAGAATCATCACAGACAATCTCGATAACTACTAAATATTTTAGCATCAATGCTCTCATAACGTTATTTCCTAAATTGCGATGAAAAAACCATTTCCGGTACAATTGATAGCTACACACAATTTAACATACGTTTTATTCAACACAAATGGTCGATTTAAATTTTAATTGAACAACAAAGCCGGATACGAAAATAATATCGTGTATTAAAAATTGCATAAAACCGCCATTTGAAGCTTTGTAATGGTTTAAAATGTACGTATTTTTAAACGGGCATTAATATTCAAAAGGTATAAAGGGCTTTTATGGAAAAAAATGTTGATTTGTTATGCAGATATGTCGACCTTGTTTAAAAACGTTAAGTTCTTTGAAATTCTAATTTTAAGTTCGGTATAATAAGACGTGAATTAATTTGTAATCTATTCATTCTTTACGTTTTTAAATAGCTCCAGTTATTTGTTTTCTATAATTACCATACGTTTCCTGAAATGTTTTAAATTATGCGAAAACTGTGCATGCTAAATATACAGGGTCCTACATTTCACCTCCCGTCTTTACTAATTAAGTTGGAATTTTTATATTTTGCAGAATTAATTTGCATCCTAGAATGCATTTTGGGAAGATATTTTTGATTATACAGGGTGTCCCAAAAACGCGTGACGTCATGATGATATATTTTTTTAAATTACATGCTATGTATTTTATTGCTTGTTTGAGTACTTTTTATGGTTGCCTACATACTCCTATAATTTTATTGGAATCGATTTAGGGATATCAGCAAAAAAAATTAAAACTAAAAAAAATCAGTTTTGCAGTATTGGTTTAAAAAGTGAATAAAAAATAAAAATAGTGCCTTGTTAATAAAATCATGGAAGGTACTTATTAAATAAGGTCTGATAGTCCCGTTAACCAAGTTTGATCGATATGAATTATACAGGGTGTCCAAAATTTAGTGTCAAACATTTCAAACTTGAAAGCACTTTATTTTTCTTATTTTAAATTGGAGCCCCTGTATATTTTTATGTCATTTCATGCAAAATTGAAAGACAAACATTTTTCCTCATAACAACCCTGTTCCAATTCCTAACGCGTTAAAAGTTATTTGCAGAAAACTCGTTTTATCAACCATTTTACTAAATAAAAATCGAAGGTGGCTTTTAAAAACAATTTATTGACATTAAAATTTAACAAGGTGGCAAGATACTGTTCTGACTTCAGTTATGTAAAAGTTTAAAGCATTGTTAACTTACGCTCTTTGTACTCAAAAATTATTTTTTCCATGACAAAATATTATTCTTGAGTATGAAGAACTTAAGCTAACAATGCTTTAAACGTTTACATTACTAGAGTCAAAATAGTTTCTTGTCACTTTGTTAAATTTTAATGTTTAAGTTATGAATTTTCAAATTCGTCCCTGAGGTAAGATTAGCATGTTTAATAGAATTAAGAAATTTAAAGAAAAATTAAAGCGTTGCGCTATTGCTTTACAAATGCTAACAGAGATTTTTGCATTTATCTACTAATTAAAATAATTTAGTTTTTCAAAAAAAAGTTAACACGGCAAAAGTTATTAATTTTCAAATTTTTCCCTGCAGTAAAGTTTAATAAAATTAAGAAATTAAGAAAAAAAAAATGAAAGCGTTGCGCTATTTCTTTACAAATGCTAACAGAGACTTTTGCATATATTTACTAACTAAAATAGTTTAGTTTTTAAAAAAAAAGTCAACACGCCAAAAGTTATGAATTTTCGAATTTGTCCCTGCAGTAAGATTAACATATTTAGTAGAATTAAGAAATTAAAAACAAATTGAAAGCGTTGCGCTATTGCTTCACAAATTCTAACAGAGACTTTTGCATTTATCTACTAACTAAAATAATTTAGTTTTAAAAAAAAAGTTAACACGCCAAAAGTTATGAATTTTCGAATTTGTCCCTGCGGTAAGATTAACATGTTTAGTAGAATTAAGAAATTTAAAAAAATGAAAGCGTTGCGCTATTGCTTTACAAATGCTAACAGAGACTTTTGCATTTATCTACTAATTAAAATAGTTTAGTTTTTCAAAAAAAAATCAACACGCCAAAAGTTATGAATTTTTGAATTTGTCCCTGGGGTAAGATTTTGATGTTTTGTAGAATTAAGAAATAAAAAAAATTGAAAGCGTTGCTCTATTGCTTTACAAATGCTAACAGAGACTTTTACATTTATCTACTAATTAAAACAGTTTAGTTTTTGAAAAAAAAGTTAACACGCCAAAAGTTACGAATTTTCGAATTTGTCCCTGCGGTAAAATTAACATGTTTTGTAGAATTAAGAAATAAAAAAAAATATTGAAAGCGTTGCTCTATTACTTTGCAAATGCTAACGGAGACTTTTGCATTTACCTACTAATTAAAAGAGGTTAGTTTTCAAAAAAACAGTTAACACGCCAAAAGTTATGAATTTTCGAATTTGTCCCTGCGGTAAAATTAACATGTTTTGTAGAATTAAGAAATAAAAAAAAATTGAAAGCGTTGCCCTATTACTTTGCAAATGCTAACGGAGACTTTTGCATTTATCTACTAATTAAAAGAGGTTAGTTTTAAAAAAAACAGTTAACACGCCAAAAGTTATGAATTTGTCCCTGCAGTAAGATTAACATGTTCAGTAGAATTAAGAAATTAAAAAAAAAATAGAAAGCGTTGCCCTATTACTTTAGAAATGCTAACAGAGACTTTTGCATTTATCTACTAATTAAAATAGTTTAGTTTAAAAAAAATTAACACGGCAAAAGTTATGAATTTTTGAATTTGTCCCTGCAATAAGATTAACATGTTTAGTAGAATTAAAAAATTTAAAAAAAATTGGAAGCGTTGCCCTATTACTTTACAAATGCTAACAGAGACTTTTGCATTTATCTACTAATTCAAATAGTTTAGTTTTTCAAAAAAAAGTTAACACGGCAAAAGTTATTGAATTTTCGAATTTGACTCTGCGGTAAGATTGACATGTTTAATAGAATTAAGAAATAAAAAAACATTGAAAGCGTTGCGCTATTGCTTTACAAATGCCAACAGTGACTTTTTTTTATCTGTATACAAAGGAAAACAGTTTAGTTTTCCAAAAAAAATTAACGAAAAATCATGAATTTTTAAATTGCTCCTGCAAAAGTTATTAATTTTCAAATTTTTCCCTGCAGTAAAGTTAACAAGTTTAATGAAATTAAGAAATTAAGAATAAAAATGAAAGCGTTGCGCTGTTGCTTTACAAATGCTAACAGAGACTTTTGCATTTATCTACTAATTAAAATAGTTTAGTTTTTCAAAAAAAAAAGTTAACACGCCAAAAGTTTTTGAATTTTCGAATTTGACTCTGCGGTAAGATTGACATGTTTAATAGAATTAAGAAATAAAAAAACATTGAAAGCGTTGCGCTATTGCTTTACAAATGCCAACAGTGACTTTTTTTATCTGTTTACAAACAAAAACAGTTTAGTTTTCCAAAAAAAAATTTAACGAAAAATCATGAATTTTTTAAATTGTTCCTGCACTTAAGTGAAAATTCTAGCCTGATTTAGGAAATTTGAAGCTTTGCAGTTCTTCGGATTATTAAATAAAACTTACGTTCAAAGTTTCGTATCAATTGCTCAATTAATTTTTGAGATACAGCGCGCACAGACACACACACAGACATAATTTTTTTCCAGACATTGTTGAAATGCCATCTAGGGACCCCAAAACGGATATTTCCGAAAAAAAAAATTGGAAAAAAATCGCTGGCTCACTTCGTACGATGTAGATGTGAGCCAGTTTTGTGTTGCACCCTGTATATTGTTTGTGTTGTCGTTAACCCAAAAAGAAACATTCAAATAAATAATGTCTGGTCTTTATTATTTAACAATTGCACGTTCATTTCTTGACCATATTTTCCTCATAAATTCCTGGTTGCAGTATAAATTATTTATCCCAGTCGCTCGGGACCAAAATTCGCCAACCCTCGGAGTACATTATCTCTTAATAAGGCTGAACTATTCTTAGACCGTAATAAATTCAACAAAACCGTCGCGAACACTCGGGACCACTCGTATGAATAATAGTTTTCCAGATTCCGCTGACACGGGGGAGGGGGACAAAAACCACCCTACTTGACTTCCTCGACTGTTTTTTCGCCCCATTCCGAATGAATGCGTCACTCAGGAAACCGAAAAAAAAAGGAAAACGAAATCGTCCCTAATTTAGCCGGAAATAAATGTCGTTCTGGTCAAGCTTTTAAGTAACGACTTGTCCCAATTTCGACACTAAAAGGTTCTGTAATTACATACGGGAATGCGGAGGTGGTGGTGGTGGAATCGATACGTTTGAAGGGCTGGAAAATATTGGATGTTATGAAAATAATAATCGAGCTATTAAAGTGGTGGCTCGTCGGGAACAAAAATAGCTTGCTTCAAATCCCAAAATGCTTAAGTCTTTCGGATAGAATATATCAAGTGTTTGCTTTTTATTTACAAAGACAATGCCGATGGCCCTTTCTAAAAACTATGAAACTAAAATGAATAAACTTCAACAATGGGGTTCGATCGTTCGACCTTACGACTACGAATCGGAGGTTTTATCGATGCGCCAAAAGGTCGGTATATGTTTGTTAACGCAAAAGGTATGTAAACATACAAATTAATAACAAATTAAAAAACCATTTTTTCTCTAAAACGACTGAATAGTGCGCCCTATTACTTGCACCTTTTACACTCCTAGTTATACACGTGTACCAAGGATGGATGAAAAGGGTGAATCACACATCCCTTGTTAGTTGGAAAAAAGTGCCTTTTCTTATTTTATTACTATATTTTAAAATACTTATGAAAAAGACAAAAGTAACTGAAGCACCTTTTTTCTTGATAAACTTGCGTCGGAGTTGAATAATACGAATGCATCGTCGTATCTAGGAAACGTGTGTAGTTCGGGCTCGAGGAAGATAAAAGGGCACAAGACACCACAGCTTAACCCAAACGAGTGCAAAGAAAGGTTGTTTGGTCCCGTGGGACTTCCTGGATCAATGTTTACACCAGTTGTTCTATTTGACTTTCAAGACGTGCGTTATTTACGACGCAATATCAAAACGTTGCGCGATATGTCTTTATGTGAATACTTTTTCAATCTGCATTCACCGATTGTGTAAACAGTTACATAAATATAAATTAGATTATGGATTATCTATTATCGCGCCAATGAAAATATTTCAAACATGAAGTTCCAGGCGCAACCACCATAATTCAATGGTGCACATTTTAGATGTTTGTAAAGCAATTATTAGCTTGTTAGCAACATTCGGGAAATTTCTTATCACTGACATTAAATTTTAACTTAATTTTATATAATAATAATAATAACGTTAACTTCACAATAATTAGATTACTAATTACGAAATAATATCAAGTCAATTATTTCGAGTAATTTGTTTCAAAACTTTGTCTTTTATTAGGAAATGCAACAATGTAACACTGCCATATAACTTTTACTGATATGACGTAATGAAAGTTTGCTAAGCGCACGAGTAAGCCCTCATGTCCCAGGACAACATTGCAGCCGCAACTATTCAGCAATTTTCACGTAGGGCTGTAAAATTTTCGCAAGATTTACGATCCCTTATCAAGGAATAAATTCGCCGCGCATTAATAAATTACTACGACGCAGAGAAACGCGATAAAACTACTTCCAAAACCTTCGGGGCTTTAATATAGGAAAATATCATTAATATCCAATTCAGCAAATTAAAAAAATAACTGTTGGTTAAGGCACTTGCTCTATAATAATTTGAACAATAACAACTATTTTATTATTATCAATAATAATAATAAATGTAGTTCTGTAGATACAAGAATACGCAAAATAATGGATGTTTGGTTACAGAAACAAGAGCACAATAGACAAAATTAGAAGCTAAATCTAACATCGTAAAATTCAGTTAAACTAACATATTTTTGAATATTTACTATTTTTCTGGAGCTGTGACGCCACAATGTGATCGGGCAAATAAATTAAGTTCCCGGCGCATTCACCAAAACACCAATTAACAAATGAGCTCATTTCAACCGTCTGTAACGCCATGGTTGCGACTATTATAAACAAGCTCGTCAGCGAAAAGTCAAACTAGTAGACAATAAATTTTCCCTTGCTAATTTTTCTTCCATAAAATGCGTTAATACTAAGAAAATAAGCAACATTATTGCGAGTGTAATATCCTCAAAATTAATTCACCTTATGCATCCTAAAATAATATTCTCTGGTATAAATGATGCCATTTATTTCAGTTTAGATGTGTCTAAAATATTTTTATCAATTTTACCTAGATTGATATAAATATACGCTGTACTACTGTATGAAAGAGATGACCCATTTCCGGTATTCCGTCCTCTTTTGAAAATGCGATGTGATTTTTGCGGGCCCGCGTTACATTTAATGCTCTAAATAAATTGCAATCCGAGATGGAAAAGTAAATAAAATATTACTTTTCTTCGACTGTGCTTTCGTAAAATTACTGCTTCCTCGAAATAATGATTGAATATTCAACATTAATCAAACTAGCAGATGTTAGATTAAAAAAAAAATTATAAATTAATCAATTAACGAATTATATTATGCATTTTTCTTGACTTAGGCGTTTGTCATTCAATGCATTAATATAAAGAAACATTAATATAACAAAAATATTATGCGATTTGTAATAATCTAGTTGATGTGAAAAATGATGTTTATTTTGGTGGCTCAAAAAATATAAAAACAATTGCCATCGACTTGAAACTTTTCAAATCTACTTAAAACCTATTCAGGATTATAATTTAATGAAAAACACAAACACTTCATCCGTGGATTTTGAAATAAATTCATGTGAATAGAGCTTAGTTTTTTTTTAAATATGGAATTTATTTTGGTGGCTCCAAAAAATATAAAAACAATTACCATCGACTTGAAACTTTCCAAATTTACTCAAAATTTATTCAGGATTATAATTCCATGAAAATTTGCAAACACCCAATCAATAGATTTTGAAATAAATTCATGTGAACAGAGCATAATTTCTTGGAAATCGGCAATTTATTTTGGTGGCTCAAAAAAATATAAAAACAATTGCCATCGACTTGAAACTTTCCAAATTTACTCAAAATCCGTTCAGAATTATAATTCCATGAAAATCTACAAACACGCCATCCATAAATTTTGAAATAAATTCATGTGAACAGAGCCTAATTTCTTAAAAATCTGGAATTTATTTTGGTGGCTGAAAAAAATATAAAAACAATTGCCATCGACTTGAAACTTTCCAAATTTACTCAAAATCTATTCAGGATTATAATTCTATTAAAATTTACAAACACCCTATCAATAGATTTTGAAATAAATTCATGTGAACAGAGCATAATTTCTTGAAAATCGGGAATTTATTTTGGTGACTCAAAAAATACAAAAACAATTGCCATCGCCTTGAAACTTTACAAATTTACTCAAAATCCGTTCAGAATTATAATTCCATGAAAATCTAAAAACACGCCATCCATAAATTTTGAGATAAATTCATGTGAACAGAGCCCAATTTCTTAAAAACCTGAAATTTATTTTGGTGGCTCAAAAAATATAAAAACAATTGCCATCAACTTGAAACTTTCCAAATTTACTCAAAATCCATTCAGAATTATAATTCCATGCAAATCTACAAACACGCCATCCATAAATTTTGAAATCAATTCATGTGAACAGAGCACAATTTCTTGGAAATCGGGAATTTGTTTTGGTGGCTCAAAAAATACAAAAACAATTGCCATCGACTTGAAACTTTTCAAATTTACTCAAAATCCATTCAGAATTATAATTCCATGAAAATCTACAAACACGCCATCCATAAATTTTGAGATAAATTCGTGTAAACAGAACCCAATTTCTTAAAAACCTGAAATTTATTTTGGTGGCTCAAAAAATTCAAAAACAATTGCCATCGACTTAGAACTTTTCAAATTTACTCAAAATCCATTCAGAATTATAATTCCATGAAAATATTTAAACACGCAATCTATAAATTTTGAGATAAATTCATGTGAACACAGCTTAATTTCTTAAAAATCTGGAATTTATTTTGGTGGCTCAAAAAATATAAATACAATTGCCATCGACTTGAAACCTTCCAAATTTACTGAAAATCTCTTCAGGATTATAATTCTGTTAAAATTTTCAAACACTCTATCAATAGATTTTGAAATAAATTCATGTGAACAGAGCATAATTTCTTGGAAATCGGGAATTTATTTTGGTGACTCAAAAAATATGAAAACAATTGTCATCGACTTGAAACTTCTCAAATTTACTCAAAATATATTAAGGATTATAATTCCATCAAAATCTACAAACACGCCATCCACAAATTTTGAGATAAATTCATGTGAACAGCGCCCAATTTTTTAAAAATTTGGAATTTATTTTGGTGGCTCAAAAAAATATAAAAACAATTGCCATCAACTTGAAACTTTCTAAATTTACTCAAAATCCATTCAGAATTATAATTCTATGAAAATCTACAAACACGCCATCCATAAATTTTGAGATAAATTCATGTGAACACAGTTTAATTTATTAAAAATTTGGAATTTATTTTGGTGGCTCAAAAAAATATAAAAACAATCGCCATCGACTTGAAACTTTCCAAATTTACTCAAAATCTATTCAGGATTATAATTCTAATAAACACCCTATCAATATATTTTGAAATAAATTCATGTGAACAGAGCATAATTTTTTGGAAATCGGGAATTTTTTTGGTGGCCCAAAAAATATAAAAACAATTGCCATCGACTTGAAACTTCTCAAATTTACTCAAAATATATTTAGGATTATAATTCCATAAAAATCTACAAACACGCCATCAATAAATTTTGAGATAAATTCATGTGAACAGAGCCTAATTTCTTAAAAACCTGAAATTTATTTTGGGGGCTCAAAAAAATTTAAAAACAATTGCCATCGACTTGAAACTTTTCAAATTTACTCAAAATATGTTTAGAATTATAATTCCATGAAAATCTACAAACACGCCATCCATAAATTTTGAGATAAATTCATGTGAACAGAGCCCAATTTCTTTAAAACTTGAAATTTATTTTGGTGGCTCAAACAAATTCAAAAACAATTGCCATCGACTTGAAACTTTCCAAATTTACTCAAAATCTATTCAGGATTATAATTCTATTAAAATTTACAAACACCCTATCAATAGATTTTGAAATAAATTCATGTGAACAGAGCATAATTTCTTGGAAATCGGGAATTTATTTTGGTGGCTCAAAAAATATAAAAACAATTGCCATCGACTTGAAACTTCTCCAATTTACTCAAAATATATTTAGGATTATATTTCCATGAAAATCTACAAATACCTCATCCATAGATTTTGAAATAAATTCATGTGAACACAGCTTAATTTCTTAAAAATCTGAAATTTATTTTGGTAGTTCAAAAAAATACAAAAACAATTGCCATAGACTTGGAACTTTTCAAATTTACTCAAAATATATTTGGGATTATAATTCCATGAAAATCTACAAACACGCCATCCATAAACTTTGAGATAAATTCATGTGAACAGAGCCCAGTTTCTTAAAAAAACATGAAATTTATTTTGGTGGCTCAGAAAAATACAAAAACAATTGCCATCGACTTGAAACTTTTCAAATTTACTCAAAATATATTTGGGATTATAATTCCATGAAAATCTACAAACACGCCATCCCTAAATTTTGAGATAAATTCATGTGAACAGCGCCTAATTTCTTAAAAACCTGAAATTTATTTTGGTGGCTCAAAAAATACAAAAAAAATTGCCATCGGCTTGAAAATTTCCAAATTTACTTAAAATACATTCAGAATTATAATTCCATGAAAATCTACGAACGCCCTATTAATAGATTTTGAAATAAATTCATGTGAACAGAGCATAATTTCTTGGAAATCGGGAATTTATTTTGGTGGCTCAAAAAATATAAAAAAAATTGTAATCTACTTGAAACTTTTCAAATTTACTCAAAATATATTTAGGATTATAATTCCATAAAAATCTACAAACACGCCATCCATAAATTTTGAGATAAATTCATGTGAACAGAGCCTAATTTCCTAAAAGTCTGGAATTTATTTTGGCGGCTCAAAAAAATTTAAAAACTATTGCCATCAACTTGAAACTTTCCAAATTTACTAAAAATCCATTCAAGATGATAATTTAATGAAAAAAACACAAACACTCTATTCATAGATTTTGAGATAAATTCATTAAACAAAGCATGAACATTCCTAAAAATCCGATTTTTTTTTGGTGGCTCAAAACCACGTGGACTTCGTGTTGATTAAAGTACAGCAAAATTGCGTATTAACACTCTAAACTTTTCTAAACTACGTTTACCCCGCAGCGAGTATTCTCTAAATTTTCGATGCAACGGAAAACAACTTAAAAAAAAACAATATTGAAAATTATACTTAATACCGCGATAAACTTTTCGCATCCCCGATAACTTTTCCGACAGCCCTTATCCGAGTATTTTCGTATTAACTATTCAGAGGATCTCTCCTTATCTCGTTCGTCGCGATCGATTAAAATTTTCTTCCACCCTCGATATCGAAAATCCGGCCACAACTTAACCCCCCCGCACCCCGCACCCACGGGCGTTATCGATACAAATTTTCCAACCACTAACGATGCAAAGCCGCCCTCGGTTTTGTTTGTCTCGAGCAAATGCTCGAATGGTAATACTTTCGGCTGAACGTACGTGTCGTGACAATGAGGAGCTTTCGCTGATCCGCGATCAGATTTGTCGGGAAAGGAATCGGTAATGTAAAATACGAGTTTTTCTTCGTTGCGGAGTTACGATTCGGGGTTTCTGTACATCACTGTAAAGATCTCACTGAGAAAAGAACAAATCAGTCAATTTCAAGCGCGTGGCGTAGTTGCGAAGATAATTTGGAAATGGAAAGAATCGATTGGATGAATGAAAGAATCATCCGAGTGCACTTTTTCTTCATCAGAAGAGTGAGACGAGTCATTCAATCAAACGCAAAATTTTATGTAACCAGACAACATTTATTAGCTCCTCCTCGGGCCAAGCGAACGCTAGACATTACTTTCCATTAATTGGCACAACTATTCTCGCGCGAAAAATTTGACCGGCGAACACTTATTTCTGATCACTTGATATTTCATATGAAAATTAAATATTACACCTATTTCTGATCATTTTAGAAGTTGAATCTATAGAATAAATCTACTTATTATTATTAGCTTACATTAATATTACTTTAGCGATGGCTAAAGTTAGTTCCGGCAATATTTTTTATGCGTTTACTTTCTCTGCGATAAGTTACGCAGACGCAATTATGTCTACCGTCCAAAACGAGAAAACTCAGTCTTCGGTAATGCCTCGCGCAAAGATCCATTGATCAAACTATAACAACTATGGAGTGGTTTCTAACTATTGCAGTCCATTTATGAAAAATAGCCTCACTATAACTTGAATTTTGCTATTTTTTCTTCTCAATTAATTATGCTTATGGATAAGCATATCTTACCCGAAGCTACTTCCTCCATCAATTTTTAATCGAATCCTTTTGCCGACTCCTCGGCACCCCATCTAAAACTACAAAGCGACGCCGACGACGAGCCCTTTCTGAATAACTAACGCTACAACGTTAGGCGAGGTTACAGTAGCTGTTGCCTTTTAATTAAGATTTTAATATAAAAGCCTCGTTTTCGCACCGGTCGTGCATGTTTGAAGGTGAGGTTATGCCGGACTGCATAACAACATCGGCTTCTGCGGGGGGAACATTCGCTTTCATCACTTTTCTATTAATTAATAACATTCACGGGATGGGGGAGGGGGGCTGCTTAAGCCCCGTTTTATTCCTGGAAAGGTGTGTTTGTGTTGTGTAATAAGTTCGTGATTATAATTTGTTTGCGCTGCCTGTAAGGGTAAACAGGATGTCATGTTCTAATTAATTCCAGGAGTACAGGTATATATTTAAAGTTTAGTTTGCAGTGCTGATATTAAATAACCAGTTCTGCTTATTAGCTTTGTTTTGAAATTTAAATGGAAATTCTTGTTACAGTATTTAAAATAGCAAAAATTTTAGACAAAAATCGATTTTTAATTTTTTTTCTGCAATGTGCGAACTTTGAAAAATTTTGCAATTATTTGGACACCGCGCGTATTCTTTGCTCGAGAGTGGAAATTAATTATTTTCCTTATGTTGTAGGTGCGGTGATTTAAATTTTATTTTCTTTAAGTTTGTTTAATGTAGAACCTAAAAATGTGCTTATACTTTTTATGGCGATGTGCGAACTTTAAAAAAAATTACTCGAGGGTGGAAATTACATTTACATTTAAATGTTTATAATTCTCGACTTCATTAGAACATTTTTAAAAGAATTAACAAAACATAATAGACGATAAGTTTAAAGTGTTATTTTATTTGGTGGTATTGATTGTCTATCCTTTATATTCATAATTTAATTATCGATCACAAGCCGTTCTTGTGAAAAAATTGTCAATCCAGACACCTAATTCAGTATACCAACAGACACTTCATTACTCTTCCCCGTGCATTTCCATTTACTGCTGCAAGTGACAGGGATCGGATTACGTTGGCCCCGCCCCGTCCTTTGTTTAACTTACTGAAAATTATGTAACCAGGGGGAAATTAATGGGACGAAGTTTTCCTCAAATAATATTTAAGAACTGCATTAATCATTAATTTGGTTTGTTTTTGTACAGCGTTTATTATTAATTGAATCTAACCATATTAAAAAAAAAAAAAACATTACCACATAAAGTACCGTTTTTAATAATCATCCCACAACAAAATTGCTAATAATTTATTAAAACCAATAAACATTTGAACATTAATGATCATCAATTGCGTACATGCACCGCAATTATAAATTATCTGCTCGACTTGCTTTTAATTACGAAAATAAAACCATTACACGTACGCCTGTTAAACTTTGAATCGGAGCTCGTTAATGTGCATTAAAGCAGATTTGTGAACCATTAAGTCATAGCCGGTGGTGCAGCCGGTGTCATTTATGGCGGAGGCGCCGGGACAATAAATAATCCCCGCTTAATTATTCAAGTGCCTTTATCGTCCTCCTTTATGTACGGATACAACATTGCAAAGAAAAACTTGAATGCGGTACGGCAGGCTTGTCGACACGAGACAATGCATAAATTGTGTAATTGCGTTAAGAAACGGAAGAGGATTGCATTATTTTTGCATGAAACAAGAATTGTATCAAATATTGTTGACATTATTTTATCTCGCCTAATGACGAGAACATAAATTGAATTACACACAAACAAATTTTTTAAGGTAGTATTGATAGTTGAACTTAAACTGATTTGAAAAATGTATGATGCTTAACCCAATATGAATTTAATCTTTAGCCAACGAGTTAATTTAAAGTAGCTTTACAGATAAATAAAATGAGCTCATTTATGAACTTATTTTATTGTGGATGCGCCGGGAACTGAAAATTTACGGCATGCTCTTGATTATTTCAAACTTAAGAATATTATATATTACGGCAATATTTTTTGTTGTCGGCATTCGTTAGGTAAGGGTTAATTATAACTCACCTCGTAGTAACGGTCATAACCATCGTCTTTATTTATTACTCCGATATGTTTATTAGTCGTGCAATTATTATTCTCTATTCATGTTAATTCAGAATTATTTCCGTCATGAGAGTTTGAAATCTTTGTTAACTTTATTATATCCAGCTTATGCGCCTACAAGTGGTATAGTTGGTAAAGTTTCAAGTAAACAGAGAGTAAAGTTATTAGAAAATTGTAATTATTTTGGCGACTCGATAAAAAATATAAAAACAACATAAAACAATAATTTGATAACAGAGTGCAGATTTTCAACTTATGGCCCACGATCGGCCATTTATGCATCATCAGTATGCGTTACGACCACCCATTGTCGGGTAGTTGAATTGTTGCAAAACTGAGATTTGTCGAGGTCCCGCCGAGCCGTAAAGTCGTGATTAATGTAACGGGTCCGGAATACCGGATCCGCCGGAACTGAACCCGAAACTCTGGGTTACACGGGTAACCGTTGGCCCGACATCATCAAGGTACGAGCGCCGGCAATGTCGCCAGATGTCGGCCCGCCATGGATCGATGCGTCACAATGACCCTATAGGACTAGTGGAATGGAAATGGGGACGTGGAAGGGGGGAAATTGTCGAATTTTCACCGAGCTGTGTGAATTGATCCATTAAGGGGTTTAGGGATGATCTTTTAACTGATAACGGCGTCGTTAATGCTTTCGGTTATTCGATGTTCGTAATAAAGTTATTAGCCTTATTTGCGACAGTGGTAATATTAAAAACTTAATAAATAATAATATTTTGGCTGAAAGACTTCGGTCGATGGCCATTGTATTTATTATGTATTAATAATATTTTTTATTCATGTACAGGATAGAACTAATAGCAATATATATTTTAAAATTATTGTACAAAGTGCGACGACCATGATATGATGAAATTTTAAAATCCCGGCGCATCCACCACAAGAACAGTTATTAAATGAGCTCATTTTCGTTGTCTATAAAGCGATGATTGCATTGATAAACTAGCTCTTTAGATACGGGTAAAACTGAATTGGAGAATTCACAACTATTTTTCTTTTTTTTAAATAAGAAAAATAAAAACTAGTTGTGGGTAAAATAATGAATTTTTTAGTTCAGTAATATGTTCTGTTAGAAATACCATCTATGCAAAAAATGATAGGAACTATTTGCTTAAAATTACACTGTAATAATACTTGATACTTTTTTTTTATATAAATTCTCATCGAGACAATAAAAAAGTTTTCACCCTCAGTTAAGCCGTAAAATTACCAAGAGACGTTTCCTGCAGACACGCACACACACACACAGACTCAAATACAGTTCATTATCCGACTCATACAAAAGATTCCCCTGCGACGACGCTCCCATACAAATCAGAGATTTCCATGTAAATTATAATTTTAGGGGATGACCGTTATCCTCAGCCGCACATAAATTACTCGCATAATTAACCCTAGATTGCTTCCTTAATTAAAACGTAATGCCCTGGAGAATTTTACCACCTTGGCCCTAACAATTGTTCGCTGAAAATATCGTCCACTCGAAAAGCATATTTCCAGACCGGGGGCGGAAAATTCGACGGTGAAATTGTTCGCTGTAAAGTGGCGCGCGAAGATTTCGCCCCGTATTTACATGTTTTCACACTCGCATGTCGCAGCCATAAAGGGCCAACGAATGATTATTCGGTCTTTTATATGGCTCGAGGTGGATGGTTTGCAGGATAATAAAATGTGAAAGCTTGCATAAATAATATCGAATGGTGTGTATACACGGAAAATCGTCACACGTTGGGATTTTCGTGCAAATTGGGTTGCAAATATAAATATTCAAAAATCCCAACATTGAAAATTGCGGTCAAAGATTTGAATAATTGAAAGAAAATCGTTTAATAAAGGAATTGGAAACAAAATTGTCTTGGAACATCGAAAATGGTTATCTACGATTTGAACAATGATAAAAAAAATTAATTGATAAAGGAATTTGCTACAAAATCTCAAAATCCATTAAAAAATAATGCAACTACGATTTCTGGTTTAAAAACTTGCCAATTTTTTGGGGGAAATAAAACGACTTCGCGAGCAACTTGAACTGTGAAAACAAAAATTACATTCAACGACTTGGAAAATTCTACAGAATCAACCGATTGAGAAATTTGCTTCAAAAGCTCAAAATACATTAAAAAATAATGCATTTACGATTTCTGATTTAAAAAGTTGCCAAATTTTGGGTAGAAATAAAACGACTTCACCAGCAACTTTAGCAGTGAAAACGAAAATTACATTCAACGACATGAAAAATTCTACAGAATCAACCGATTGACAAATTTGATTTAAAAGCTCAAAATCCATTAAACAATAATGCATCTACGATTTTTGATTTAAAAAGTTGCCAAATTTTGTGTGAAAATAAAACGACTTCACGAGCAACTTGAACTGTGAAAACAAAAATTACATTCAACGACTTGAAAAATTCTACAGAATCAACCCATTGAGAAATTTGCTTGAACAGCTCAAAATCCATTAAACAATAATGCATCTACTGGTTGAAAAAGTTGCCAAATTTTGGGTAGAAATAAAACGACTTCACCAGCAACTTTAGCAGTGAAAACGAAAATTACATTCAACGACTTAAAAAATTCTACAGAATCAACCGATTGAGAAATTCGCTTAAAAAGCTCAAAATACATAAAAAAATAATACATTTATAATTTCCAATGAAAATACTTGCCACATTCTAAATGAAAAACAAATGAGAACATTTTAAACTTGAGCGCGAAAATCAAAAATTGCTTTCAACGATTACAAAATTGTAAAAAAATAACTAGTGCAGGAATTCACTTAAAAAGCTCAAAATGCATTAAAAAAGCATCGAATTTTTGATTTTTCATAATAACAAGTGTCACATTCTAAATGAGAATTAATGAGAACATTTTAAACTTTAGCGCGAAAATTGAAAATTGCTTTCAACGATTAGAAAAATTGTAAAAAAATAATCAGTGCTGGAATTTCCTCGAAAAGCTCAAAATACATTAAAAAATATCGCATTTATGATTTCTCATAATAACAAGTGCCACATTCTAAAGGAAAAACAAATGAGGACATTTTAAACTTAAGCGCGAAAATTGAAAATTGCTTTCAACGATTAAAAAAATTGTAAAAAATTAACCAGTACAGGAATTTACTTGAAAAGGCCAAAATACATTAAACAAATATCGCATTTTCAATTTATTACAATAACAAGTGCCAAATTCTAAACAAAAAACAAATGAGAATATTTTAAACTTGAGCGCGAAAATCGAAAATTGCTTTCAACGATTAGAAAAATTGTAAAAAAATAACTAGTGCAGGAATTCACTTGAAAAGTTTAAAATGCATTAAAAAAGCATCGAATTTTTGATTTTTCATAATAACAAGTGTCACATTCTAAATGAGAATTAATGAGGACATTTGAAACTTGACCGGGAAAATTGAAAATTGCTTTCAACAATTAGAAAAATTGTAAAAAACTAACCAGTACAGGAATTTACTTGAAAAGGCCAAAATACATTAAACAAATATCGCATTTTCAATTTATCACACTAACAAGTGCCAAATTCTAAACGAAAAACAAATGAGAATATTTTAAACTTGAGCGCGAAAATCGAAAATTTTTTTCAACGATTAGAAAAATTGTAAAAAATTAACCAGTGCAGGAATTTACTTGAAAAGGCCAAAATACATTAAAGAAATATCGCATTTTCGATTTATCACAATAACAAGTGCCAATTCTAAACGAAAAACAACTGAGAACATTTTAAACTTGAGCGCGAAAATCGAAAATTGCATTCAACTTTTAGAAAAATTGTAAAAAATTACCCAGTATAGGAATTTACTTGAAAAGTCCAAACTACATTAAAAAAATATTGCATTTTCGATTTATCACAATAACAAGTGCCAAATTCTAAACGAAAAACCAATGAGAACATTTTAAACTTGAGCGCGAAAATAAAAAATTGCTTTCAACTATTTGAAAAATTGTAAAAAATTAATCGGTACACGAATTTCTTCGAAAAACTCAAAATGCATTAAGAAATATCGCATTTATGATTTTTCATAATAACAAGTGCCAGATTGTAAATAAGGAACAAATAAGAACATTTTAGACTTGAGCGCGAAAATCAAAAAATGCTTTCAACGATTAAAAAAATTGTAAAAAATTAATCGGTATAGGAATTTCCTTGAAAAGTGCAAAATACATCAAAAAAATACCGCATTTATGATTTCTCATAATAACAAGTGCCACATTCTAAATGAAAAGCAAATGAGAACAATTTAAAATTGAGCGCGAAAATCAAAAATTGCTTTGAACGATTATAAAAATTGTAAAAAATTAATCGGTACAGGAATTTCTTCGAAAAACTCAAAATGCATTAAAAAATATCGCATTTATGATTTTTTTATAATAACAAGTACCAGATTGTAATTGAGAAACAAATGACAAAATTTTAGACTTGAGCGCGAAAATCGAAAATTGCTTCTAACGATTAGAAAAATTGTAAAAAAATTAATCAGTACAGGAATTTCTCTAAAAAGCTTAAAATACATTAAAATATATCGCATTTATGATTTCTCATAATAAAAAGTGGCACATTCTAAATGAAAAACAAATAAGAACATTTTAAACTTGACTTGGAAAATCAAAAATTTCCATCAAAGTTTCGAAATATTCTAAACAATTAATCGATTAGGAATTTGCTTCAAAAGCTTCAGATCTATTCACAAATAATGTACTTATAATTTTTAGTTTAAACAATTGGCATCATTTTGGAAACAAAATTGAAACTTGACCTGAAAAATCGAAAATTGCCGTCAACGATTTGGAAAATTGTAAAAAAATAAATTGATAAAGGAATTTGCTTCAAAAGCTCAAAATCCAAAGAAAAATAATGCATCTCCGATTTTTGGTTTAAAACGTTGAAAAATTTTACGTGGAAATAAAACAACTTCACTCCCAACTTAAACTGGGAAAACGAAAATTGCATTCAACTCACGCTTGTTGTTTTTAATATGTTTTTTAATATGTATTTTATATGTAAACTTGACAATTACATCGCTGTATTATATTTGTATACAATATTTTTTTGTAATATGGTGGCCGAAGTAAAAATGAATATATAAATAAAAAATGTATAAAAACGATTTTTGAAAAGTTTTACAAAATCAATCGATTAAGAAATTTGCTTCAAACGCTCAGAATGCATTAAAACATCAACGCATTTATGATTTCCCATTAAAATAATTGCCGTCCAAATTAATGATAACAATTTAAACTCGATCGTGAAAATCGAAAATTGCTTTCAGTGATTAGAAAAATTGTAAAAAATTAACCAGTGGGGAAATTTACTCGAAAAACTTAAAATGCATTAAAATATATCGCATTTCTGATTTCTCATTATAAAAAGTGCCACATTCTAAATGAACAACAAATAAGAACATTTTAAAATTGGCTTGGAAAATCAAAAATTTCTATCAACGTTTAAAAAAAATCTAAACAATTATTCGATTGAAAATTTGCTTCAAAAGCTTAAGATGCAATCAAAAACAATGCATTGGTAATTTCTAGTTAATTACCATCGCCCAGATGAAAACAAAATGGCAACATTCGAAACTTGACCTGTAAAATCGAAAATTGCCGTCAGCAATTTGAAAAATTGTAGAAAACTAAATTGACGAAGGAATTTGCTTCCAAAGCTCAAAATTCACAAAAAAATTAATGCATCTCCGATTACAACGCATTTCTAGTTTCTGGTTAAAACAATTGCCATCACCCAGATGGAAACAATGGCCACAATGGTCTTGAAAATAGAAAATTGTCGTCAACAATTTGAGAAATTGTAAAAAAATAAATTGACAAAGGAATTTGCTTCCAAAGCTCAAAATCCGTAAAAAAATTAATGCATCTCCGATTACAATGCATTTCCAGTTTTTGGGTGAAACAATTGCCATCACCCAGATGGAAACAAAATGGCCAGAATGGTCTTGGAAATAGAAAATTGTCGTCAACAATTTGAGAAATTGTAAAAAAATAAATTGACAAAGAAATTTGCTTCCAAAGCTCAAAATCTGTAAAAAAATTAATGCATCTCCGATTACAATGCATTTCCAGTTTTTGGGTGAAACAATTGCCATCACCCAGATGGAAACAAAATGGCCAGAATGGTCTTGGAAATAGAAAATTGTCGTCAACAATTTGAGAAATTGTAAAAAAATAAATTGACAAAGGAATTTGCTTCCAAAGCTCAAAATCCGTAAAAAAATTAATGCATCTCCGATTACAATGCATTTCCAGTTTTTGGGTGAAACAATTGCCATCACCCTGATGGAAACAAAATGGCCACAATGGTCTTGAAAATCGAAAATTGCTGCCAATTGAAAAATTGTAAAAAAAGAAATTGATAAAGGCATTTTGAGCTTCTGAAGCAAATTTTTCAGAACCTCAAAAAAATGAAAAAATAATGCATCTCCGATTTCTGGTTTAAAAATTTGCAACATTTTAGGTGGAAATTAAACAACATACTACCAACTGGGAAAACGTAAATTACATTTGACTTGAAAAGTTAAAATTTAAATTTTCTTCAAAACTTATCTTTGAAATGAAACACTTATTTTTTATAAATGTTGATTCAGTTTCATATATTTTTTAACCGACGAGAAATAAAAATAAAATTCTAGCCATATATTTCCCGGCGCTTTGCCAAAAGTGAGATGCAATTTTTAAATTTTATTTGTGTAGTCCCTTTCTGTAGGTGTATTTAGCAAATACAAACTGCCAAAAAGCCTTGAAAATAAAAAATAAAAAAATACCGTACAGCTTATTAATCCGTAGGTTGCATTTAAAAAAATCGTAACTCAAAAATATTTTCGCAATGCCTTCCTGCAAGTACATTTAATAATTACAACAGCCGTGACAAACAGAAACATTGAACAGGAATTATTAAAAAAAAACACGGCGTTTTGAGAGCTTGTAATTGTTAATTGTATTTGCAGAAAGGTATTGCGAAAATAATTTTTTTTGAGTTGCGATTTTTGTAAATGCCAGTCACGGATGAATGAGCTGCTTGTTATTTTTTTTTTAAGTTAATTTTCATAGCTTTTTGTCAATATGTATTTGCTAAATACACCTGCAGAAAGGGACTACACAAATAAAATTTAAAAATCGCATCTCATGTTTGGAGATGCGCCGGGATATATATGGTGGGAATTTTATGGCTAACTTCTCGTCGGTTAAAAATATATGAAACTGAATCAACATTTATAAAATATGTTTCATTTCAAAGGTAAGTTCTAAGAAAATTTAAATTTGAATTTTTTAAGTTGCTAAATGTAATTTCGCATCCCACTTTTGGTGGAAGCGCCGGGAAATACATTGCTGGAATTTTATGGCCAACTTCTTGTCGGTTGTTTTTTAATATATTTATTATGTAAATTTAATACAACTGGCAGATCGAGATAAAACAAAGCGGTAAAGTATTATTGCTGAAAAGTGTTTAATTGAATGCCCGCGTTCGAATCTAAATCCTGCATTAATTAAAAGTGCGCGCCATGATTTTACTGTATACAAATTTTAATTATCCCGCTCCTATCGTAATTGCTATCGATTTTCGTCCCTTCGCAAAAAACACTGTCGGAGCTTTGAGGATTTATTGTAACGCTGAAACAATGGGCCTCACCAACAATACATATTATTACTGCAGGTGAGTTGTGTCTGAAAATCACGCAATGCCTACGATTTTGGAGATACTTTGGGGAATGGGGATAATTAGCGAGGGGCTTAATTTTCGAAAGTGAAGGGAATTAGGGGGGTGCGCCATCTAGTAATATTTTTTATAAAAGTAGGAGAATTCATATTACTAACAAGCCACATAAAATCGTTAAGTAACTTTAGCATATGTTGTAAAATCATCTTTGATGTTCGGCCCTGTATTATATAGGAGCAAACGTAATGTCTGCACACCGAAGTGAAATTTATCGTCAGGGACGGCAGCCTCGTCTGCGTCGCTTTTATTAAGAGCTCATCCTTGCAGCTTCTCCCCCTTTGTCTCGTATTTATCAATCCCGAAGGCTCCTCCTTTGCTCCTTTTGTGGAGAGGCCCCCGATAAACGCTGATTTATTATTTCTGCAAGGTCTCAATAATATTGAGCCTGCGTAGAGTTGTTTTTCCGACACCGCGAAATATTACCGATGACGTGCGAAGACTGATCAAAAGAGAAAATCTCCCTCTTTATCAATACAGACGGGTGAATGAGGTGAAACGTACTGATTTCTGTTTTTTTAGTTGTATTACAGATGAAGATAATTGATGTGTGTGTTGTATTCGGTATAGCGGCGTAGTTCGTAAAACAAATATCTATGTAATAAACCATTTTATTGTATGCAACCAAATATACACTTTTTGTACGCAATCAAATGTACACTTCCAGCGGGTGAGTTCGTGTGCAACCATACGTACAACGTGTGCAACAACTGTACGTCAGACAACAGTATATTTCTACCAAAAAATAATAATGATGGATATTATTATTTCTCGGTTGTGTATATATGGTTGCATACGAACTATCCCACTAGAAGTGTATATTAAGTTGCTTACAAACTATCCCACCAGAGGTGTACATTTGGTTGCAAATAAAATTTTACACAATTTTTATCATTGCAACGGTTGAAATTCGGTAACTGCAGATAAACTGTAAAACGAACTATTTTACACGGCAGTTTCAGGAATATATAAACTCGCACATACTCCGCAACGAAGACTTTTTCAATACTCCTGCAATCCAATTTGAAGCAATTTACTCGAAATCCGATTATAGTTCTTGGCAAGTTTTCCGGATGAAATAATCAATTTAACAGATCCAGCAAATAGAACGAGACCTTAAACCTTATTACGCCCTATCCAATCTTCGCGACAAGATTGTTAACAATTGCACGCAATTACTTACTTGATCCTATAATTATTTAGTCGCGCTTCGTCAATTTAACGAACTTGTGTATTTATAAACATCACCTCAACGTTTCACCCGAGCGAACGAAAAAAAAAATATAATTCGCCCCAACATTTTAAATTACTCGGTTTCTGGCAAAAACTCCTGGAGAATCGATTAGGTACGGGTAGGTATTTAGTAATTAAGTAAAAAGGCTATTAGGGTATTTTTTGCGTATTGATTGAAATAAATTGAATTCCACGTAAATTAGAACGAAAATTCGAATGCTTATGAATAAATAATATATATTTTACATTTTATTATCATCCGGTGAGCGGAGAGCGCGGCCCTTTTCACGTTCCCGTTACCGTGAATTATTAAGTTTTTTCCGTGCTGTTTTTTAATGTCTTGCGCTGCTGGAGAATTTGTCTGTATTTGGCAGTGATGGATGGTGGTCAATTTGTGTGGGAAATGCGGCTTCTTGAAATTGTTGACAAACACGACCTACATCGGCTTCGAATTGATTAGGGCTTGCCTTCATGAATACATCCCCCGGTATCGAGGACTGCACCAGAACCACTCGAGTTTTGCAATGGAAAAGTTTCCTTAAGTGGCCCCTCGGGATTGGAGAGTTATCGTCTAGTGGATAGTTTAAGTCATTTCAATCACCACTTGTAGAAAATGTCTACACTGGTTTTAACCGATCACATGTACACTAATTTGATTTAGGTTAATATTTACATAGGATTTTACACATTGTCAAAAAGTCAAAATTCTGAACTGAAAATTGGACAAAATTTCTTTCCAATCCTCTAAAAGATGCATCTGTCACTGCAGCTCTCTATAGCTGTTAAAATCGCTTTAGCAATGATCAGTCTTTAATATTTTGGAGGAATTATTTATAAATCTTCAGTGGAAACGAAATGCCGTCAGTCGAAAGTCAAAATTTTGAATCAAAAATTGCACAAAATTAATTTTTAAATGATAAAAATTCGATCTCCCATTGCAGCTGTCAAAATTGCTTTAGAAACAAATATGCTTGATTATTCTGGAAGAATAATTGAAAAATCTGCGGTGTAGACAAAATGACGCCGATCGAAAATCAAAATTCCGTACTGTAAATTGCACAAAATTTGTTTCCAATCCTCTAAAAGATGCATCTGTCACTAAATCGAAGCTATAGCTGTCAAAATCGCTTTAGCAATGATCAGTCTTCAATATTTTGCAGGAATTATTTATAAATATTCAGTGGAAACCAAAATACCGTCAGTCGAAAGTCAAAATTTCGAAACGAAAATTGCACAAACTTAATTTTTAGATGATAAAAATTGGATCTCCCATTGCAGCTGTCAAAATTGCTTTAGAAATAAATATGCTTGATTATTCTGGAAGGATAATTGGAAAATCTGCGGTGAAGACAAAATGGCACCGATTGAAAATCAAAATTCCGAACTGTAAATTGCACAAAATTTGTTTCCAATGTTCTAAAAGATGCATCTGTCACTGCAGCTCGCTCTAGCTGTCAAAATCTCTTTAGCAATGATCAGTCTTCAATATTTTGGAGGAATTATTTATAAATCTTTAGTGGAAACAAAATGCCGTCAGTCGAAAGTCAAAATTTTGAAACAAAAATTGCACAAAATTAATTTTTAGATGATAAAAATTAGATTTCCCATTGCAGCTGTCAAAATTGCTTTGGAAATAAATATGCTTGATTATTCTGGAAGAATAATTGAAGACAAAATGGCGCCGATCGAAAATCAAAATTTCGAACTGTAAATTGAACAAAATTTGTTTCCAAACCTCTAAAACATGCATCTGTCACTGCAGCTCGCTCTAGCTGTCAATATGGCTTTAGCAATGATCAGTCTTCAATATTTTGGAGGAATTATTTATAAATCTTCAGTGGAAACAAAATGCCGTCAGTCGAAAGTCAAAATTTTGAAACGAAAATTGCACTGAATTAATTTTTAGATGATAAAAATTGGATCTCCCATTGCAGCTGTCAAAATTGCTTTAGAAATAAAAATTCTGGATTATTCTGGAAGAATATTTGAAAAATCTGGCGGTGAAGACAAAATGGCGCCGACCAAAAATCAAAATTCCGAACTGAAAATTGTACAAAATTTGTTTCCAATGTTCTAAAAGATGCATCTGTCACTGCAGCTCGCTCTAGCTGTCAAAATCGCTTAAGCGATGATCAGTCTTCAAAATTATGGAAGAATTATTTATAAATCTTCAGTGGAAACAAAATGCCGTCAGTCAAAAATCAAAATTTTGAAACAAAAATTGCACAAAATTAATTTTTAGATGAAAAAAATTGGATCTCCCATTGCAGCTGTCAAAATTGCTTTAGAAATAAATACGCTTGATTATTCTGGAAGAATAATTGAAGACAAAATGGCGCCGATCGAAAATCAAAATTCCGAACTGTAAATTGCACAAAATTTGTTTCCAATGTTCTAAAATATGCATCTGTCACTGCAGCTCGCTCTAGCTATCAAAATCGCTTAAGCAATGATCAGTCTTCAATATTTTGCAGGAATTATTAATAAATCTTCAGTGGAAACAAAATGCCGTCAGTTGAAAGTCAAAATTTAGAAATGAAAATTGCACAAAATTAATTTTTAGATGTTAAAAATTGGATCTCCCATTGCAGCTGTCAAAATTGCTTTGGAAATAAATATGCTTGATTATTCTGGAAGAATAATTGAAGACAAAATGGCGCCGATCGAAAATCAAAATTTCGAACTGTAAATTGTACAAAATTTATTTCCAATCCTCTAAAAGATACATCTGTCACTGCAGCTCGCTATAGCTATCAAAATCGCTTAAGCAATGATCAGTCTTCAATATTTCGGAGGAATTATTTATAAATCTTCAGTGGAAACAAAATGCCGTCAGTCGAAAGTCAAAATTTTGAAACGAAAATTGCACACAATAAGTTTCCAGCTGGTAAAAATGGTATGTACCATTTCAGCTGATTCTAGCTGTCAAAATTGCTTTAGAAATTAATGTGTTTGAATATTCTGGAAGAATAGTTGAAAAATATATGGTGAAGAAAAAATGGCGCCGATCAAGTAAATCGAGTAAACATTCTGAATTGTAAATTGCACAAAATTTGTTTACAATGTTCTAAAAGATGCATCTGTTAGTGCTGCTCGCTCTAGCTGTCAAAATCGCTTTAGCAATGATTAGTCTTCAATATTTTGCAGGAATTATTTATAAATCTTTCGTGGAAACAAAATGGCGTCAGTCGAAAATCAAAATTTTGAAACAAAAATTGCACAAAATCAGTTTCCAGCTGGTAAAAATTGTATGTACCATTTCAGCTGATTCTAGCTGTCAAAATTGGTTTAGAAATGAATATGTTCGAATATTCTGGAAGAATAGTTGAAAAATCTATAGTAAAGAAAAAATGGCGCCGATCAAAAGTAAAAATTCTGAATTGTAAATTGCAAAAATTTGTTTACAATTCTCTAAAATATGTAGGTGTCTTTGTAGCTGTCAAAATCGCTTTAGCAATGATCAGTCTTCGATATTTTGGAGAAATTATTTACAAATCTTCAGTGGAAACAAAATGCCGTCAGTCGAAAGTTAAAATTTTGAAACGAAAATTGCACAAAATTAGTTTCCAGCTATGGTAAAAATTGTATGTATCATTTCAGCTCATTCTATTTATCAAAATTGCTTTAGAAATGAATGTGTTTGAATATTCTGGGAGAATAGTTGAAAAATCTATGGTGATGAATAAATGGCGTCGATTAAAAATGAAAATTCTGAATTGTAAATTGTGCAAAATTTGTTTACAATTCTCTAAAAGATGTATCTGTCTCTGCAGCTGTCAAAATCGCTTTAGCAATGATCAGACTTTAATATTTTGAAAGAACTATTTATAAATCTGCAGTGGAAACAGAATGCGATCAGTTGAAAATCAAAATTTGCACAAAATTTGTTTCCAGCTGGAAAAAAAAAATTATCTACTATTGTAGCTGGTCCTAGTTATCAAAATTGCTTTTGAAATAACATAGGCTTGAGTGTTAACAAAATTTCAGTGAAGACAAAATCGCGTCGATCGAAAGTAAAAATTTTGAACTGAAAATTGCACGAAATTACTTTCCAAACTCTTAAAAAGTGTGTTTGTCATTGCAACCGGCTCTAGCTGTCAAAATCATTTGAGCAATAACAAGACTTTAACATTGTTAAAGAATTATTCAAACATTTTTGGTGAAAACAAATTGGCGTCGGTCGAAATTCAAAATTGTAAATTAAAAATTAATTTTCAGATGACCAAAATGATATCTGTTATTGTAATTAAAATTGCTAGTGAATATTTTGAAAGAATATTTGAAAAATCCATGTGTTGGAAACAAAATCAATATTGTAAGTTGCAAATTGAACAAATTTAAAAATAAAAAAAAAAATCTAAGTTATCAAAATCGGAGTAGAAATTATCATTCTTTAATATATCAGGTAATTATTTTAAAAAAATCAGTCGGAATAAAATTGCGTCGTTCGGAAAAAAAATTCTTAACCGACAAAATTAGTGTATCTATCAATCTCCATTTGATTGAATTACGATTTTTTTAAAGCGAAAATCTGCTTGTTATTTAAGAAGCGTTAGAGAAAAATTTGGTTTAACTTTGAAAATGATCCTAACCGATCGAAACACGTGTCAGGCAACTAAAAATAAAATTATGGAACAAAACAAGCGTTTTACTTTACCCAACTTGAAAAATTTGGCATTGCGAACAATCAATTCGAGAAAATATTAATTCAATTGACAAAGAAAAATTACTTTTGAAATTCACAAATTTTCAAGCGAGTTACGTATTTTGACAATTTTGTTAAATTTTTGTGTCTTGCATTTAAAAAGAGTTAAAGAAAATAAAATGTAAATTAAAAATTACACAAAATTAATTTCTAGATGATCAAAGTTATATCTGTTAATGTAATTAAAATTGATTAAGAAACAATAGGGCATTAATATTTCGAAAGAAAATCCTTGTTGGAAACAAAATGGGGTCGAAAATCAATCTTATAAATTGCAAATTGAATAAATTTAAAAAGAAAAGATCTAAGATTTGAAACCGTCTCTGGTTATCAAAATCGGAGAAGAAATGATAACTCTTTTGTATATCAGGTGAATATTTTAAATAAAAGGGCGTCTTCGAAAATCAAAATTCTTAATCGACAAAATTGCAATCTCCATTTGATTGAGTTGCGAATTTTTTAAAAAGGAAATCTGCTTATTATTTGAAAAGCGTTAGAGAAAAAAATTGGCACTGTGTACAATCAATTCGAGAAATAATTAATTGAATTGATAAAGCACCCCAACTTTTGTCCTTGAAATACACAAATTTTCAAACGAGTTATTTTCGAAAATTTTGTGTACCCTTTCTTGTGTCGCCAGAGAAATTAAAATGTAAAATATTATTCTTTCAAAATCACTTAGGTTTTTGAAAATGTATTGATTTTTAAATGCAATTTATTATAAATAAATGTATCTACCTAAAGCAGGCATGTCATACACGCGGCTCGCGGGCCGCATGCGGCCCCCTTGCAAGTTAACTGCCGCCCGGCAAGGTTGGTATCAAATATTAAAAAAGAAAAAATTATATACAAGGTCAAAAATTTTTGTTTGGTTTCAATTGTAGTTTTTTTTTTGGGTAATGCGGCCCGCAGCTTGTGTGTAATACTTGATATTGCCCTTGATGATAAACGAGTTTGACATGCCTGATCTAAAGTATCACGTGATCAATAGGCATATCTAACGAATACCATCACTGCTACTAATAACTATTATTCACAACCACTCAGTCGAGTAGATGTTCAAGTATCTTCCACATCGAAATCCGCCCCTTCTCGAACTTTACGTATGCACTAGACTCGCCTAGTTTCTAATAATGTAGACTAGGGCACTTTCAGAGCGGTGTAATGAGAGCGCGAATGCGCTGAAAATTAGAATAAATCGAAACGTAAATTGGCTCGATCCGGTTTTGGAGTCAAACAAAAAGCTCGATTGCAGGTTGAAGCCGCCTCTCTCTCGTTCGCAAAGTGTAGGGTCGATTTGGGAAATGAGATATGTATTGTTGAGGAGATTGCTGAACAACGCCGGATTCGCGGAAGGGGAATGGAAATTTCCACTTAACTCCACCGTAATACGTGCACACTTCAGGTTTCGTCTGAAACGAAATTAGAGGAATGTAACGTATCGAATTAATTACTACGGTTTTAAGGTTTAAATTTTGATGTTTGTTGTTTATAATTTATAGGGCGTTTTGGTCATTTGCTGTACTGTTTTGAATTTCAATAAAAAAAATACGTCAAAGCTTAGTAATATTAATATCGCTTACAGTGCGCGTGTATTTGCTTGCTGCATCGCGAGTCGAGTGGGTTCGATTCCATGTTTAAGGTTAAATGATCGAAGCGTACATTTTGATGTTTTCTATTTATATTTTTTGGAGTGTTTTGATCATTTGCTCTACCGTTTTAAATTTCAATAAAATACGTCAAGTTATAACAACATTAAAATCGCTTACGGTGCGTGTGTATTTGCTTGAGGCATCACGAGTCGAGCGGGTTCGATTCCCCGCCCGGGTGGTCCATTTTTTAGACCGCATTTTACTTACACAAATATTAAAAATATTAGATGTAATGGCTGATGGTTTTTAACCAAGGCCAGGCGCAAAGCCGAAAAAAAAAATTCGAGCTGAGAGATTTATTTTTAATCAAGAGTCAGTTGTAAACCTTCACGAAAAAAACAAAATCTCACAGCATTGCCCAATATATCCGTATTTGATTTATAACTTACACAAATAATAAAAATATTAGATGATGGCCTAATGGTAATTAAGCCAAAAAAAAACATTTTTTGAGCTGAGAGATTTATTCTTAATCAAGAGTCAGTTGTAAACCTACCTTAACAAAAAAAAAACCAAATCTCACAGCATTGCGCAATATTGAACCACAATTATAAGCTCTAAGAACTGATCCACCATCGACTTGTTCAGACCCAGTAAGACAAAGTGTTTGGTCTCAAGATGAGACATTTAGCAATTAAAATTACCGCGAGCACATATTGCAGCAAAAAGCGCGTCACCCCTGTCACGCAATATTTCAGCCCGGCTTAAGCTGTGTGTAAATTTTACCACCCCCCCCGCCCTTTTCCCACCCTTTATTCAAATATCCTTAGGGACGTCATCTTCGTAATGCCGGTGCGAATTATATACATTGCGAGCGGAATTAGCCGGAATCATAGTTTCAGTCTGTGTTTTCGGGATGCGCGGGGAAGGGGGGCGAAATCCGGTCGAACGTCGTTGTATAAACAATTCACCGCTTCGGAATTATTATTTGTCTTCGCTCTTAAATCCTTCCCCTCGTGTCGCCGATAGGACAACAGTTGGGATTGTATCGCACGGAGATGACGCTTCGGGGGATTTTATTGACATTGGGGCGGAAAAAACTTTATTTGCGGATAGAAATGATTACTCGATGTTTTCGGATAGAACTTTTTTTTCTTCCTTACATACACGTTTGTCAATTAAGAAATATTTATCGATGGGAAAACAATGGTAATCATTGCGAGCTTTACATAATGCGTATTTTAGTGTCGATTGCGTAGCTTCTGCACGGCAGGATTACGCATGCACCATGCATATCGTTTGATGCGACGGCGCGCGTACTTTGCTGCAACACGACGGCTTATTGCATACAACGCAATAATGATAATTAATCATGTAGGTATTTATATTTCAAAACAGAATGCGTATTTTAGTGTCGATTACGTAGCTTGTTACGCGACAGGATTATGCACGCACCATGCATATCGTTTGTTCCAACGGCGCGCGTATTTTGCTGAGACACGACGGCTTATTGCATACAACGCAATAATGATAATTAATCATGTAGGTATTTATATTTCAATATATTAAATTGCAGTCAATCCAACCATGATATTATAAACCAAAAGTTTATTACATTGAATTTTACGTTGTATTAAACACAATTAAGTGAATTTGCAATTCATTTATATCTAGCGTATTGTATTATTTTTTTACTTATTCCTTCATGTATTTATTTGTAGTCTCAAAGTTGTCGCAATTTTATATTTTCATTAATTTTGTAATCAGGAGGTGTTCACTCCATACGATTTTTTGGTGCCATATCTCAGTATTACGATCAAACGTAAGTGGCGCTGTCTTCAGTTTTTAGCAGTTTGCCTAAAAACCGTGCCTGCATTTTATGGTTTGCATATTGGCTTTGTTTTGTAAACATAACAACATAATTATTCAGTACACGTGTTTCGTCCGTTCTCTGTGCAGTTTTGTGTTTAATTAAAGACAACAACTATAGTCATGAAAAAAAAATTTTGTTTTAAATTTTACAAAGTAAAAGTGTGTTATAGAAATATTTTAAAATTAGCGGCACTTTATCCCAACCAATAAAATCCACGATCAAATAGTAGATTTGGTACTAACACTTTTCCCAAATTCTACTGCCTGAGTTGGCAATCTTAATTAATGGTTTATCTATGGGGTGAATCCCATTAATAAAGGTATTATCACTAAAACGTAGTAACGATCACAAATTTTCTTTAAACTAAGCACGAGTATGTTAAAGCATAGTGAATTTTTCAATTCATTATAACGGTCGTAACCATTCTCCTCAACAGTTTATTATTTTAAACAATTGTACTTTTCGTATTTCCAGTGTTGTTCGCTCAACAATATGAAGGGTTTGTCATTTGTAAATCGATTACAAGCTTGAATAAATTTGGAAGTTGCCGTTTAAATAAATTAAAATTGAATTTGCCGGCGTGGAAAATTATTTGTTTTATACCGGGTGTGGCACTTAAGACGCCTCGGACCATAGCTCCTTTACGATAAAAGCTATCGAAAAAAATCTAAGAACAAAGTGGTGCGTAGTTACCGTCGCTATGTTTCAAAAATATTTCTAATCATCAGTGGCGTGCCGTACTCCAGTGGCGTACCAAACTTATGTTTTTTTAAATGGAATGCCCTATTTTTTATTGCAGATTTGGAAAGTGCTCGACGAGTACTTATTTTTTTATCTAACATGTATACCCTTCACTTTAGCGGTTTCGCTGTTATAACCCCTTCTTTCAAAATTGCGCCCCATTTTTGAGATTTTTTTGTAGAGAAACTAATTGACGCCGGCGCCTAAATTTTGAATTGAGGTACAGGTTAAGACCTCGTATACCTTCACATATTTTTTTTTCGGGTAATTTATGGAAAAAAAATAATTTTTGATTGATCTTCGCATGTTGTCATTTTTTCCGAAAATTTCAAATGGCACCCCCCTAAAAAAATTACGGCGTTGTACAGCCAAAACTCTAAATTTTTCATTGGTGTAAAAAAAATTACACATTGCATAACAAAATTTCGGAGAAAAAAGGAATTTCATCGCAAATGTCGGGAAACGTTTTCCGTTCCCAAGTGTGCCATGAGAAAACAAATACACAAATACGGTCAACATAATAGTATGTACCTATTTATTCAACATGATATGAAAAATGCAGATAAAGAAAATTTAACAACTTAAACTAAATGTTAGAAATGACGACCTTCCTGCCGGAGGCATAACCGCAACTTCGACTCACAAGCTCTAGACACTGCCCTAAGGACTTCTGGTGATATACCGCGGAAAGCCGCGCGGATTCCCTCCCTCATATCCTCGACAGTAGTTGGTACCGTCCTGTAAACCTCGTCTTTGATATGGCCCCAAAGGAAAAAGTCAAGGGGAGTGAGGTCTGGTGATCTTGGCGGCCACCTCACAGGACCCCCACGACCAATCCAGGAGTCAGGAAACGTTTCATCGAGAAATTCCCGAACGACACAGCTATTATGTGCAGGAGCTCCATCGTGCTGGAAAACTATCTGTCGAAGAGCGGCTAGAGGGACATTTTCCAAGAGATCATCCAAGTCGTCGCGAAGGAACCTCAAATAACTGTTGCCGTTCAGGTGCCCCTCGATGAAATAAGGACCCAAAAGGTGTTCTCCAAGTATGCCTCCCCAAACATTCAGCGACCATCTTTGCTGGTGGTTTATCATTCGCATGGCTTGTGGGTTTTCATCGGCGTAATAATGGTAGTTGTGGCGATTGACATGCCCATTTCTATGGAACGTTGCTTCATCAGAAAATAATACGCGCATAAGAAATGATTCCTCCTGCTCAATTTTGTTGATAGCCCACATGCAGAAATCTTGCCTCGCATGAAAATCTTGAGGTTGCAATTCTTGGTGCAGTTGAATCTTAAATGGACGGAATTTGTACTTTTTAAGAACACGATGTACGGATCGCGTTGAAATATCGTGATTCCTACTAATATCACGGATACTGGTATGAGGATCTTCAATAACTGCCTCCAGAACCTGCAGTTCATTATTTTCGGTAATAACTGCCTTCTTTCTAACTCTCCTTGGCCGTTTCACACTTCCCGTAGTAGTAAATCTCTCCAACACTTTTTGAAACGCACGTTCATTTGTATGTGCCCTGTGCGGATATCTCGCAGCGTACACTCGTGATGCCAAGAAACAATTCTTGTTACATTCTCCAATAATAAATATCATGTCAACCATTTCCTCTTGAGTTCGGAACATTTTTAGAACGTTTATCAAAAATGACTTATGGCTGCTACTGACGTCTAATAATTTACTTTGACAATTACCAATCTTTTGTTTTCTCATGGCACACTTGGGAACGGAAAACGTTTCCCGACATTTGCGATGAAATTCCTTTTTTCTCCGAAATTTTGTTATGCAATGTGTAATTTTTTTTACACCAATGAAAAATTTAGAGTTTTGGCTGTACAACGCCGTAATTTTTTTAGGGGGGTGCCATTTGAAATTTTCGGAAAAAATGACAACATGCGAAGATCAATCAAAAATTATTTTTTTTCCATAAATTACACGAAAAAAAATTATGTAAAGGTATACGAGGTCTTAACCTGTACCTCAATTTAAAATTTAGGCCCCGGCGTCAATTAGTTTCTCTACAAAAAAATCTCAAAAATGGGGCGCAATTTTGAAAGAAGGGGTTATAACAGCAAAACCGCTAAAGTGAAGGGTATAACATGTTAGATAAAAAAATAAGTACTCGTCGAGCACTTTCCAAATCTGCAATAAAAAATAGGGCATTCCATTTAAAAAAACATAAGTTTGGTACGCCACTGGAGTACGGCACGCCACTGATGATTAGAAATATTTTTGAAACATAGCGGCGGTAACTATGCACCACTTTGTTCTTAGATTTTTTTCGATAGCTTTTATCGTAAAGGAGCTATGGTCCGAGGCATCTTAAGTGCCACACCCTGTATGTGTGCGTATTCGGTAAAATATAAATAAAATTCCATTGGATTTAACGAAAATATTGTTTGTTACAATAAGTTCACAATTTTTTTTTAATAGAAATAATTATTTACGCGGCTTTATTAATATATTAAATGCTTGCATAAATACCACTACGTTAAATTAACGTAAATTTTTGCGTAAACAAATGACCAATAAAGTATTTATCCCTTAAGTAACGTATAACAGCCGTAATTATTATGTTACAACTAAAATTAGTTCATTTATTCACGGGAATTTATCGCGAATAATTATAAATATTTCATTGACTTATTTGGAGGATTTTAAAGGGCTTTTTCCACTTCAAAATTTGTATGTTTATATACAGGGTGTGTCAGAGCTCTGGGAACGATCAATCACGTGCTTATTTGTCAAAATTTTGAAAAATGTTTTATAATAAAATATATATTTGTTGAATAAAACACTTTTGTAATTAAAAATGTATCACGAAGTAAGTGCCGCCAACCTCAATCAGTAATATATTTGTTGTTTTATATAAAAGTTCATTCACCCTGTATATATTTTTATTACTGTAATTCAATCTTAAATTACGTTTATTATAATTATTGAATTGTGACTTATTTGAAAAATTTTAAAGGGCTTTATTACCTTAAAATCCCTATATTTATATAATTTTTACGGCGCAATTCGATCATAAATTACGTTTATTATAATTATTTAATTGCAACTTTAAATTTTAAACGGCTTTCTCCGGTTATAGTTATATATTTTTTTACGGTGCAATTCGATCATAAATTACTTTTATTATTTTATTTTTATTTTCAAAGGACTTTTTTCCACTTTAAAATTCTTATATTTATATAATTTTTTAACGGTGCAATTCGATCTTAAATTTGATTATAATTATTTAATTGTGACTTATTTAAGGGATTAGTGCTTGTTGCCCCTGGAAATTCTTATATTTATATCATTTTTGAGGTTGTTGCAATTTTTAGATATAAAAGAGCAACGTGTTCTCTTTATCTGGAAACGCATCTTGTAGGGCGTTTTGAAGTTGATCAAGTACAGCTATATCTGATCTTCCTGTAAAGAATGTTGACTGAAAATGAGATTGAATGATAAACCGATGCTAATTTTATACTAAGGCAGTAAAGCGTACACCAAATGCTGTTTTTATCATAACTTGATTGTGTTTTGGGTTTAAAATTTCCAACAACGGAATAAATACTTTTTAAAATTCCGTCATATATTTTTATTTAAAAAATAATGTTTGGTTCAAATTCCTGACATAGTAATTAAAAAAGTTATCCAGATCTACGTTCGTTCGATTTAATATTTTTTATGTAACTCGGAATTGGTTAAAGTTTTTTTTTAATTTCACTGACGAATTTCGGTGAATAATTAAAATAAATAAGAAAAATTGACAATTTTTTATTCACAAACGATTAATTGTGGTTAATCTTCTAATTGCATTTAATTATCGATTTACGTAGAAACGGTCGCAACAATCCTCTTCATTAAAATTTCTATTAATACGAGTAAAATGGTTCGCTCAAACTTTTCTTATAATTTAGCTGCATAGGTGTAAAATTATACATTTGTAAGAAAATTTTATTTTTCTGTACTAGTTTCGAATATTATCCATCTTTAGCAGAAAAAAACGTTCCAACATGGAATACATCCAAAACCAAAACATATTTTACATTTATTAGACGTTTTTTCTGCTAAAGATGGATAATATCCGAAACTAGTACAGAAAAATAAAATTTCAACTTAATACTGGGACGAACGTTATTTTATTACCATTTAAACATTACCCAGTAATCATGGATTACAACACCAACAATATAACCTTATTAGTTACAATTTGAGTGTCATATTTTTTACAAATTTTTCTACTCAAATTGTAAATTTTTTATTCCGTTTACTCCACTTTCGACTGATGGCATTTTGTTTCGACTGTACATTTATAAATAATTCTTCCAAAATATTAAAGACTGATCATCCCTAAATCGATTTTGACAGCTAGAGCGAGCCACAATGACATAAACATACATACATTATTATCTTTATTGACAGAGTATTACATCTATACATCATCTATATTTACAATTTAGAATTATTCTGTCACATGGGCTATCGACATATAATGTCTTTCGGCCCGTCTTTCACAGTCTATATAAAGTGGGTTAATCGCTAGATGATGAAGGATGAAATGAAGAAATGTATTGATGATGATAAACATTTTTTTAGAGGAATTGAAAAATTCTGTGCAATTAATTATTAAGAATTTTAACTTTCGATCGGCGCTATTTTGTTTCGACCAGGAATATTAAAATAATGATTTATAAATATTTAAGTCTTATTATTGCTTAAGCGATTTTGACAGTAAGAGCCAGCTGCTATGACAAACACAATTTTTATCAGCTTAGAAAATTATTTTGCGCAATTTTGACTTTCGATCGACGCCATTTTGTCTTCACTGCAGATTTTTCAACTATTCTCTCAAAATATTCAAGCCCTATTATTTCCAAAGTAATTTTAACAGCTAGAACCATCTGCATGGTATACACAATTTTTTAAGTGTGGAACTAATATTTGTCCAATTTTCGATTTAAAATTTTTACTTTCGGCTAGTGGAATTTTGTTTCCACTGTAGATGTACAAATAATTCTTTCAAATTTTACAGACTGATTATTGCTTAAGTGATTTTGATGGGTAGAGCGAACTGGAATGACAGATACAATTTTTTGCGGAATAGAAACAAATTTTGTGCAATTAATTATTAAGAATTTTAACATTCGACCGACGCCATTTTGTTTCTACCGAAGATTTTTAAATGATTGTTACAAAATATTGAAGAATGGTCATTTGACAGCAAAAGCTAGTTGCCATCTAAGATGCATTATTTTTAAATTTGGAAACTTATTTTGTCCAATATTTCAGTTCGGAATTTTGACTTTCGATCGACGCCATTTTGTCTTTGCTCAAGATTTTTCAACGATTCTTCCGGAATATTCAAGCCTACTTATTTCTAAAGCAATTTTGACAGCTAGAACCAGCTACAGTGGTAGATATAATTTTTACCACCTGGAAGCTAATTTTGTGCAATTTTCGATTCAAAATTTTGACATTCCACTAATAGCATTTATAAATAATTCTCCCAAAATATTGAATACTAATAGTTGCTGAAGATATTTTGATAGCCAGAACGAGCTGCAATGGCTTATACATTTTTTTTAGAAATAGAAACAAATTTTGTGCAATTAATTATTAAGAATTTAAATTTTTGACCGACGCCATTTTGTTTATACCGAAGATTTTCAAAAGATTCTTAAAAAATATTGAAGAGTGATCATTTCTAATCTAATTTTAATAGCTGGAGCTAGTTGCAATGTATGATCAATTTCTTTAAAAAAAAATTTAAGAAACTGATTTTGTCCAATATTTAATTTTCGACGCCATTTTGTCTCTTACATAGATTTTTCAATTATTATTTCAAAATATTAAGGCTCTATTATTTCTAAAGTAATTTTGATTGCAATATCAGATGGAGTTTTGAACAGCTGGAAACTAATTTTGTGTAATTTTCGATTCAAAATTTTGAGTTTTAACCGACGCCAATTTTTTTACACCAAAAATTTTCAAACAATTTTATAACTACATTGAAGTATTGTTACTTCTCAAGCGATTTTGACAACCAGAGCTAGTTTGAAAGACAGACATATTTTTTATTACCTTGGAAAATAATTTTGTGCACTTTTCAATTCGAAATTTTCATTTTCGATCAACGCCATTTTGTCTTCACCGCAGATTTTTCAACTATTCTTTTAAAATATTCAAGCCCTCTTATTTCCAAAGCAATTTTAACAGCTAGAACCAGCTGCATGGTATACCTACACAATTTTTTAAGTGTGGGACTAATATTTGTCCAATTTTCGATTCAAAATTTTGGCTTTCGACTAGAGGAATTTTGTTTCCACTGTGGATGTATAAATAATTCTTTCAAAATATTGCAGACTAATCATTGATAAAGCGATTTTAATAGGTAGAGTGAGCTGCAATGACAAATACAATTTTTAGCGGAATGGAAACAAATTTTGTGCAATTAATTATTAAGAATTTTAACATTCGACCGACGCCATTTTGTTTCTACCGAAGATTTTTAAATGATTGTTACAAAATATTGAAGAATGGTCATTTGACAGCAAAAGCTAGTTGCCATCTAAGATGCATTATTTTTAAATTTGGAAACTTATTTTGTCCAATATTTCAGTTCGGAATTTTGACTTTCGATCGACGCCATTTTGTCTTTGCTCAAGATTTTCAACGATTCTTCCGGAATATTCAAGCCTACTTATTTCTAAAGCAATTTTGACAGCTAGAACCAGCTGCAGTGATAGATACAATTTTTACCACCTGGAAACTAATTTTGTGCAATTTTCGATTAAAAATTTTGACATTCCACTTATAGCATTTTGTTTCAACTGTAGATTTATAAATAATTATTCGAAAATATTAAAGACTGATAGTTGCTGAAGATATTTTGCTAGCCAGAGCGAGCTGCAATGACAGATACATTTTTACCGAAATATAAACAAATTTTGTGCAATTAATTATTAAGAATTCTAACTTTAGACTGACGTCATTTTGTTTCTACTGAGGATTTTTAAATGATTTTTTTGAAATACTAAAGAATAATCATTGATAAAGCAATTTTGACAGCTAGAATCAGCTGCAATAGTAGATACAATTTTTATCAACTTGAAACTAATTTTGTGTATTTTCAATTCAAAATTTTAAATTGTGTGTGGTGTTTTAGACTAAACTAATTGTAAATATGTTAAATAAATGTATTACCTTAAATATTGTTCCCCCATCAGAACACCTACAGACCGGTTTCGACATTTCAGGTCTCATCAGCGTAGGAAACGGAGATTACTATTGGAATATAATTATTCCAAACACCGTTAATGGTAGAAACGCCAAAGTGGCGGAATCTATTGCCTGAATGCTGTACTGAACCAAATCCGGGTGGCTCTAACACCATATCTTGTCGGTGTTCCGCCACTTTGGCGTTTCTACCTTTAAATGTATTACCTTCTACAAAAGTATGTTGTAAAAATAATTGAAAATGAAAAACAATTGAAAAATAAATGGATCTATTATTACTACTAATTTCTACTCCTTGTTTGTTTCAGGTATGTACAGCTGATTGTTATTGTGGCGAGAGACGATTCTGGTTTGGTGAGATATATAGAAATAAATATATAAATAAATTGGATTTTAAAATCAATGTTAAATAAATATATGATAATATAAGAAACAGTTAAACAATAGTGAACTAATAATATTTTGTATAAATTTCGTTACCAAAAAGTTCTCTAAAGAAAAATTTAATTTAGATAGGAATATTTATAATAATACATTTATTGGTGCTTTATAAAGAAATAGATTGATTAGTACTTTTTCAAAAAAAAATGAGTATACACGTCATTACGGTAGTTACATTAATCAGATAATAATTATAATTAAACAATCACTTACGCTGATAATAAAATTATATGTGCAAATTTTCAATGCATTCAAAAAATAATTTAAATAATTATGTATACCGTGCCTTCAATAATTCACCGAAAATCGGGATCGCAGGAGACGCAGAGGGAGTGACTGGTAATAAGAGTGGGAGTACCACTACGGCTCGTCTGGTTGCATACCGATATTAAAGTCGCCCATCGTTTAGCGTTCTAAAAATCACGAGACACTCCGACTGCATCATCTGCGTTCCCTACGCTCAGTGATTTATTGAAAGCACGGTATATACAAGTTGGTAAAAATTAAAACTAACCACAACTGCGTCCAACCATTAAACTTGTGCGCACAAAACCTTCGTCCCTTTTTAAATTCTCAAACAAAAAAAAAGCTCGATCCTAATCAGCCCGGCTGTATAATTCATATTTAATGCGAGAACGTGGGTCCCATAGTTTTGGCCGTTTGCCTCCCGGATAAACTCTGTGAATTACGAGACGTGGCAAGATTTTAATTTTCCTTTTATTTTTATCAAAAAAAAGAAAATCGAAGTGGATTTTAAAGAACCGTGCCAGACTTTCCTGGTGAGAATAAAGTTGACAAAAGAGCGGAATTACATTCGGGAATTCCGAGTGTGGCACACGCGAGAGTGTGCGAGAATTTGTGGCAAACATAGTTAAAAAGTTTTGTAAAGAAAACGGATACAATATGCTACAGTTATAGTTGGCCATTATAGGTATACACGAAAACTCTACACTATTTTATGAAACGTTAAAAACTAACAAAGTTACAAACTGGGGAAGTTTAAGGGGCGCGCGAGATACAAGAAAATTATTTCATATTTGAATATGCTGTACAGAATGTTCCAACGAAAAAATAAAACGATAATTGCGGCTAAACGAAAACTCCAAATTGAACGCGGTTTGCAAATCTGTGCTCCTCGTACTTCAATTAGTCGGAATCAATTAAAATTGGCGATTTTTAATTTTTAACGAAGACCTGAAAATCTACCCAAGGGTACCCCCTTCTAACTTTTTCCCAAAAATTGGCTTTGGAATAATTTCCTGAAGAAACCACTGGTTCGATTCCGGGTTTCTATACACCACTGGTAAGATCCCTTCAAGACGCTTCGGAAAATGTACTTTTGCAAGAACAAATGTCAAATTAAGGGCCGTGACGCGTCAGCAAAGAAAACTCGAAAATGAAAAAAATCGAAAAAATCAACTTTCTTAATAATCATCGTAGACTATTGAAGTATACCTTTTTTTCACCAGAAAGACGAGAGAAATTGATTGCCGTTGAAAAATTTCAGCTATCTTCAATAGCAAAAAAATTAGTCAGTCACCATGAGGATTTTGGAAAATTTAAGAAAATAATTGATTTTTCAGACTTTGATCGGCCGTAGCGGCTAAACGAAAACTCCAAATTGAACGCGGTTTGCAAATCTGTGCTCCTCGTACTTCAATTAGTCGGAATCAATTAAAATTGGCGATTTTTAATTTTTGACGAAAACCTGAAAATCTACCCAAGGGTACCCCCTTCTAACTTTTTCTCAAAAATTGGCTTTGGAATAATTTCCTGAAGAAACCACTGGTTCGATTCCGGGTTTCTACACACCACTGGAAAGATCCCATCAAGACGCTTCGGAAAATGTACTTTCGCAAGAACAAATGTCAAATTAAGGGCCGTGACGCGTCAGCAAAGAAAACTCGAAAATGGAAAAAATCGAAAAAATCAACTTTCTTAATAATCATCGTAGACTATTGAAGTATACCTTTTTTTCATCAGAAAGACGAGAGAAATTGATTGCCGTTAAAAAATTTCAGCTATCTTCAATAGCAAAAAAATTAGTCAGTCACCATGAGGATTTTGGAAAATTTAAGAAAATAATTGATTTTTCAGACTTTGATCGGCCGTAGCGGCTAAACGAAAACTCCAAATTGAACGCGATTTTCAAATCTGTGCTCCTTGTGTGTAAAATAGTCGGATTCAGTTGAAATTGGCGATTTAAATTTTTTGACGAAAACCTGAAAATTTGCCCCTTCTTACTTTTACTTAATATTCTCAATTTGTATACAACTTAAAACTATTTGTCTTTATACAAAATGATGTAACTTTACTTTATGTATTATTTTCTAAATTACAGTTATTCAGCTTCGCCAACTTCACGTATTATCCGTTCTGAAAATTCTTTCTCTTTGGATAAACAAAGCTTCCTCGTGACGCAGTGGAAACTCACGAAAGCTTTCCCTGCTTCTAAATATAAACGCCGTGGTGCTCGCAATTTTCCGAGCTCGGATGCATCGCGCGGGAGCTCCCTCGGATTGTTTCAAATTATTGAAAATATTTACGTGTTCCCCGTACCAGAGTAAATGGGCGAGGGCCCGTGTATTCACTGAAAGGGTGGATTTTTCCGCTTCGGGTATTCCGGTTTCGTTTCTATTTATAAAAAAAATGTGATGTGGCCATCATGTTACTTTCTCCGATTTGATGGTTTAATAGTTATTTATATTTATAGATTCATTCATTATTTTCAATTTAAATCATATTTTAAATCGAGCGTTTCACATGATCGAATGGTGATGACGTTTGAAACGTCAAAATTATGAAAGGTAAAAATGACAAATTATGTTACAAATTCTAATAATTTAAGTTTACTGAAAAACTAAAAAAAGTCTTGAAAAAGATTTCTAAAAATGGTCCCGATTAAAAAGTCCTAAAAAAAATCTCTGAACCCTTCAAGCGCTAGCGTTACCGTACGGTAACGTAATTGTACCAGGTTTCTGTATTTGTTAATAAAATAAATTTAAGCTATAATTGCCAGATGGCGCTTGAAATGTTTTCCTAATATCACAAGCTAACCAATCAATATTTAAGCCACAATCTACCGAAAGCGATAACATAATTTATCCAAATATAAGGTTTTTTTTTAATTTAAAAATTTCGGACTTGAAGGGTTAAAAGTCCTGAACAAGAAAGTCTCGAAAAGGATTTCTAAAAACAGTCCTCATTAAAAAGTCCTAAAAAACTAATAAAAGCCCTGAACAAGAACATCCTGAAAAAAAATTCTTAAAATAGTCCTGATTTAAAAGCCCTAAAAAAACCGAATAAAAGCCCTGAACAAGAAAGTCCTGTAAAAGATATCCAAAAATAGATCTAATTAAAAAGTACTAAAAAACCCAATAAAAGTCCCGAACAAGAAAGTCTTGAAAAAAGAGTCCTGACAAAAAATGTCTTGAAAAACAGTTCCTTCAAAAAGACCAGAAATAAAGTCCTGAAAGAGTGTCCTAAAAAAGAGTTCTTACAAAAAAAAGTCCTGGAAAAACAGTTTTGGAAATAAAGTCTTGAAAAAATATTCCTGTTAAAAAGTTGTGAAAAAGAGCCGTGAAAAAAGTCCTGAAAAAATTACTGCAAAAAAACATGATAAATTAAGTCTTCGTATAAAACACCAGAAATAAATGTTGTTTAAAAAATCCTGAAAGACGTCCAAAAAGAGTCCTAAAAAGTCCCGAAGGATAGTCCTAAAATAAGTCATGCCAAAGTCCTGAAGAATGTCTTGGAAAAGTTGAAAAAATGAGTCTTGATAAAATATCCTGAAAAAAAGTCTTGTAATAACAGTTTTGAAAAAGAATTATGGAGATAACATCGTAAAAGAATCATAAAAGAACATTTATGAAAAAAACCCTGTAAAAAGGTTATTAAAAAAGACCTGAAAAAGTTCTGAAGAATCCCAAAAATAGTCTTAAAAAAAAACCGGAACAAGAAGTCTCATAAAAAATGTCCTGAATTATAGTACTGAAAAAAGTTCTGTAAAGAAGGTTTGAAAAAAAATTCCCGAAAAAATAATACTGAAAAAATGCAATGAAGAAAATTCTGAAAAGAATCCCAAAACGAAGTCCCGAACAAGAGGTTCTTAAGAAATAAGTCTTGAAAAACTGTCCAGATAAAAGCCGTAAAAAAAAAACTCCAGAAAAATAGTCTTCATACGAAATACCAGAAATAAATGTCCCGAAAAAGAGACCTAAAAAGTTCTAAAATAAATCCTGAAGAATTTTCAGAAAAAGAGTTCTGATGAAATATCATAAAAAATAGTCCTGCAAAAACAGTCCTTGAAAAATTACCCCGAAAATAACATCTTTAAAAAATAAACAAACAAAAAAAATCTGAAAACAAAGCATTGTAAAAAGTTCTTAAAATGGTCCGTAAAAGGATCTAAAGAAATTCTCCTGAAAAAAATCCCAGAGTCCTGCAAAAAGGCATAAAATAAGTCCTTAACAAAATTCCTGAAATAAAAAGTTTAGAAAATAGTCTTAAAAAAATGCCAAAAATATCTGAAAAAATCCTTACAAAGGTCCAAAATGGTTATGAAAAGAAAAATTCTAAAAAATGTTATGAAGAAAACTCAGAAAATTTTTTTCTGAAAAGAATCCCGAAAATAAGTCCTCGACAAAGAATTCTTAAGAAAGTCCCAAAAACGTTCCGAGAAAAAATTCCTGAAAAAAAAATCCTGTTAATAAAATTTTGAAAAGAAATTGAAAATAAAGGTCCTAAAAAAATTTCTTAACATTTCTCAAGAATCCTCGAGGAAAGGTCTTTTCAAAATGTCCTTAAGAAAGTTCTGAAAACTTTGTCTTGAAGTCCCAAAAAGGCGAAAAGAACAAAAAACTGTTAAAGTAAATATTTGGAAATACGAAATTTTACCAAAAGCTTTACAGTTTTTGGGATTCTCAAATAACACTTATGTTCAAGTTTCATTGTCATTTCTGTATTAGTTTTTGAGATACAGCGCTCAAAGCAGACTGTTATGTAGAGAAAAAATGGTGATGTGGCCATCATGTTACTTTCTCCGACTTGATGGTAGTCATTTATATTAACGCTTTCATGGTTTATTTTCAATTGAAATCATATTTTAAATGTACATCGAGCGTTGTGTAAACTCGGATGAAACTGACGTTTAAAACGTCAAAATTATAAAAGATGGAAAAATTATACTTCAAATTTAAAAACTCAGTTTACTCAAAAACTAAAGAGATTTCGATAAAAGTTTATTCTTTATAAGTTGTTCATTTTAATATTTTCTACAATTATCATTAACTTAAATTTGCTGTAACTATTATCGTTTCATAATTATAAACCAAAAATAAAAAAATAATAATACATTTTTTACTCGAATAACAATGATTTTATGAAAAATGTTTTCAAACAAACTAAGCTCATTTTTTCGTTGTTTTCAATATTTGTTTAAATGTTTTTGTGATATTTTTCATATTTAAGAAAATATTGGCAAAAAACAAAAAACAGTTAAGGTAAACACCCACTTCTGGTGTACGAAATTTTACCAAAAGCTTTTCAGTTCTCCGGATTACCAAATAAAACGTATGTTCAAAGTTTCATACCAATTGCTCTATTAGTTTTTGAGATACAGCGCGCACAGACACACACACAGCTACACACACACACACAGACACAAATTTTTTTTTTCCAGAAATTGTTGAAATGGCATCTAGGGACCCCAAAACGGATATTTCCGTAAAAAAAAAATTTGAAAAAAAAATCACGATCACAATACTTTTTCGTACTTCGTAACGGAGAAAGTAAAAATAAACTGTTAAAAAGAATGATTACGACCGTTATAAAGAATTGAAAAATTCACTATGCTTTAACATACTTATGCTTAGTATAAAGAGAAAATTGCGACCGTTACTACGTTTTAGTGATAATACCTTTATTAATGGGATTCACCCCGTACAAAATTGTTGCGACAACTTTGAGATTACAAATAAATACATGTAGGAACAAGTAAAAAAAAAATACAATATGCTAGACATAAATGAAAAATTGTGCAAATTGTGTTTAATACAACGTGAAATTCAATGTAATAAATTTAATTTAAATATTTTTGTGATATTTTTCATATTTAAGAAAATATTGGCAAAAAACAAAAAACAGTTCAGGTAAACGTCCACTTCCGGTGTACGAAATTTTACCAAAAGCTTTCCAGTTCTTCAGATTATCAAATAAGACAGATGTTTAAAGTTTTATATCAATTGCTCTATTAGTTTTTGAGATACAGCGCGTACAGACAGACACTTACTCACACACACACACAATTTTTTTTTTCTAGAAATTGTTGAAATGGCATCTAGGGACCCCAAAACGAATATTTCCGTAAAAAAAAATTTGAAAAAAAAAATCACGATCACAATACTTTCTCGTACTTCGTAACGGACAAAGTAAAAATGGAATGTAAATCCCTGTGGCCCGCGTTACAATTCAACATCCTGTATGAATAAGAATAGTAGAAAGTGGCAAAATGAACAACTTTTTCGAGATCCCTTTAGTTAGAAAAAAATTATTTTAAAATCATGAAATCGAAGAAAGTAACGTGGACATTGTTTCTATTAAAACCATTTCGCAGTTCTTTTTGAGAAAATATCAGCCGGATTGGTTGTTTAGGTGAGCCCAGGGCCCCCAAACTTCACGGTCCGCCCCTGCATGCTTGTATGTATATCTGTGCCCCGCATATAAGATGCGTAATACATCCAGTTCGCGCAACAAAAGGGTTAATTTTTCGATTTTTTTAAAGAATTTACAACAATAAAATGTATAAGGAAAAATTAACGAGTCGTACATTTTTAAAATTAATTAATCACATAAATTGATTCCAGATATAGCGGCGACATCGTAACAATAATACCATTTATTTCCAATGTACGAACAGTAACAATAATACAGTCAATTGGTACGGCACAAACATGGATTCACGTCAAGAACAATTTGCAACAATAAGAGAATTACTGCCACTAACCTTAAAACTTCGAAATGCAGCTTCCAACAGTGAATTCTCCGTCCATAGTATCAGCACGGTTCCACATTCACAAACATCACTTGCACTGTTAATCACTCGATATATTTACAATAATTAACACCCGTAATTATTACTCCAGCGTTACAATTTAACGGAAAAATAAACAAAGCAGGCCGCCGCCACACCGACTGGATGCACGGGCGCTGTTGTTAGGCGAGAGCGAAGAAAACAAAAACGTATCGCTGGCCCTCCGCCACTCGACAGTAATCATCGTCATTTAGCGACGCGGTGGCCTCTCGCTATTTTCAATGAATTTCGAGTATTTTTTGGATATAATCGTGAGAATATTAGGTGAACGTGTAGTGTAAATACGGAAGAACAGTACTGTGTAAAAATTGCCGCTGGTTATACATTGCAAAGTGAAGAAATCGTAAATAATAGTTGTGGCGTCGGATGTTCGTCGACCGGGAGCGACAACGGGCAAATATTAGGAAACGAAATGCGCCGGACATTTGCAAAAGGTTAGTGCTTTTGATGCAATACAATACAATGCATAATAATAATTGGTTAGTAATCGTGTTTATAATCGTAAGAAGAAGTGATGTGTACAAACACACAAACAACAAGGGTAATAAATTAATCGCAAAATTAATTACACACATTATTCCAAGTAACAATACACACAGTGTATGCAAAAGTGTGAACAAACGCAACGTTTTAGAACAACAATAAATGTACAGGGTGTTCCAAGCTATTTCATGCAATTATAATGATTTATGCAAAAATATACAGAAACAAAATACACAGGCAACGTTTTCAACAATTAATATACAGAGTGTTCTAATTTGTAAGGCACAATATACACAGTAATTATTATAAAATTTAAAGAATGCGAAATACACATACACGTACAAATACATACGGCAACTATAAAAATACTGACTGAACCCATTTTTTTTTAAATTACAATATGGTGAATATAATTGACATAATATTATTTACAATAATTTACAATAACGTGAATGGCTCGAACACTGGTGTTGTATCAATTTATAATTTATATTATTTGTGTGTTGTATTATAGCAGCCCGTTCGTTACGGATGTGTTCTTAATTAAAATTGAGCTTCAATAATTGCAATCGTGGTTTCTACAGGGTGTTACAAACCCGATGCATTAGTATTGCCATCTGGGTAACTGTAAGAGATAGAGAGTTGGTTAACAAGAGGCGCATTTTAATAATTTATAAAGAAATTTAAAATATTCCTGTTCGTGTTGTTTAGTCGATTAAGGTAGTCGTAATTGTGGAGATATTTAAAAAAAACCGAAAAAATCAATTATCCGTTAAAAAAATTTTGAAAAAATTTTCGCGGTCACAATACAAAAACACCCATAATTATTTTTCCAGAAATATCTGAAATGGACTAGAGAGCTCAAAACGTACATTTCCCTTAAAAAAAATTGAAATTTTTTTCACGATTACAATACAGACACACATAATTTTTCTTTTCAAGAAATATTTGAAATCAAAAACGGATACTTTCGTAAAAATTTTCACGGTTACAATACAGACACGCATAATTTTTTCTCTAGAAATATTTGAAATGGACTACTCTAGTGACCTAAAAACGGATATTTCCGTTAAAAATTTTTTTGGAAAAACTTTCACGCCACAGTATGTACACACACACACACACAGACACATACACACCACATTTTTTTTCCAGAAATATTTCAAATGTACTCTAGGGACCCCAAAACAGATATTCCCGTTAAAAAAATTTTTGCAAAAATTTCACGGTTAGTACAGACACACAATTTTTATTCCAGAAATATTTAAAATGTACGACAGGGACCTCAAAACAGTAAAAAAAAATTGAAAGAATTTTCACAGTCACAATACAGACTCACACACAATTTTTCTTTTCCAGAAATATTTGAAATGGACTCTAGAGACTTTAAAACAGATATTTCCGTAAAAAAAATTGAAAAATTTTTCACAATCACAATGGAGACACTCACACACAATTTTTTTTCTCAGAAATATTTAAAATGGACTCTAAAGAGCTCAAAACGAATATTTCCGTTAAAAAAATGTTTGGAAAAAATTTCACAGTAACAATACAGACACACAAACAATTTTTACAGATACACATACAAGTTTTCTTTTGCAGAAACATTTGAAATGGACTCTAGAGACCCGAAAACGGATATTTCCGTGAAAAAAAAATTTGAAAATATTTTTGCGATCACAATACAGATACACACACTATTTTTCTTTTCCCGAAATATTTGAAGTGGACTCTAGAGACCTCAAAACGGATATTTCGGTGAAAAAAATTTTGAAAAAATTTTTGCGATCACAATATAGGCACTCACACAATTTTTCTTTTCCAGAAATATTTGAAATGGACTCTAAAGACATCAAAACGGATATTTCCGACAAAAAAATGTTTAAAAAAATTTTCACGATCACAATACAGACCCACACACAATTTTTCTTTTCCCGAAATATTTGAAATGGACTCTAGAGACCTCAAAACGAATATTTCCGTGAAAAAAAAAATTGCAAAAATTTTCTCAATCACATTAGAGACACAGAGAAACACACAAATACATACATTTTTTTTCCCTAGAAATATTTGAAATAGACTCTAGGGAACTCAAAACGGATATTTCCGTAAAAAAAATGTACGGTCACAATACAGACACACATAATTTTGTTTTCCAGAAATGTTTGAAATGGACTCTAGGGACCTTAAAACGGATATTTCCGTTAAAAAAATTTGAAAAAGTTTTATGACCACAATACAGACACATATTTTTTTTCCAAAAATATTTGAAATGGACTCTAGGACATCAAAACAGATATTTCCGTTCAAGAAAAAAGTCACAACACAGGCGCACACATAATTTTTTTCCCAGTAATATTTGAAATGGACTCTTAGAAACGTCAAAACGGATATTTCCGTTAAAAAAAATTTCACGATCACAATAGAGACACAAAATTTTTCTTTTACAGAAATATTTGAAATGGACTCTAGAGCAGGCATGTCAAACACGCGGCCCGGCAAGGTTGGTATCAAATATTTAAAAAAAAATTATTTACAAGGTAAAAATAATTATTTTTTGTTTGGTTTCAATTGTAGTTTTTTTGGTAATGCGGCTCGCGGCTTGTGTGTAATACTTGATGTGGCCCTTGGTGGTAAATGAGTTTGACATGCCTGTCGTAGACTATTGAAGTATACCTTTTTTTCATCAGAAAGACGAGAGAAATTGATTGCCGTTAAAAAATTTCAGTTATCTTCAATGGCAAAAAAATTAGTCAGTCACCATGAGGATTTTGGAAAATTTAAGAAAATAATTGATTTTTCAGACTTTGATCGGCCGTAGCGGCTAAACGAATACTCCAAATTGAACGCGGTTTGTAAATCTAAGCTCCTCGTACGTCAATTAGTCGGATTAGAGATTTTTAATTTTTGATGAAAACGTGAAAAAAGACACTAGTAAACCCCTCGGAACTTTTGTTAAAAAATGCAACTTTCTTAATAATCATCGTAGACTATTAAAGTATACCTTTTTTTCATCAGAAAGCCGAGAGAAATTGATTGCCGTTAACAAATTTCAGTTATCTTCAATAGCAAAAAAAATAGTCAGTCACCATAAACATTTTGGAAAATTTAAGAAAATAATTGATTTTTTTGACTTTGATCGGCCGTAGCGGCTAAACGAAAACTCCAAATTGAACGCGGTTTGCAAATCTGTGCTCCTCGTACTTTAATTAGTCGGAATCAATTAAAATTGGCGATTTGTAATTTTTGACGAAAACCTGAAAATCTACCCAAGGGTACCCCCTTCTAACTTTTTCTCAAAAATTGGCTTTGGAATAATTTCCTTAAGAAACCACTGGTTCGATTTCGGGTTTCTACACACCACTGGAAAGATCCCTCCAAGACGCTTCGCAAAATGTACTTTCGCAAGAAAAAATGTTAAATTAAGGGCCGTGACGCGTCAGCAAAGAAAACTCGAAAATGGAAAAAATCGAAAAAATCAACTTTCTTAATAATCATTGTAGACTATTGAAGTATACCTTTTTTGCATCAGAAAGACGAGAGAAATTGATTGCTGTTAAAAAATTTCAGCTATCTTCAATAGCAAAAAAATTAGCTAGTCACCATGAACATTTTAGAAAATTTAAAAAAATGGTGATTTCGCTATAGATGACGGGAGGTGAAATACAGGACCCTGTATAATATATTATAAATATAATCCATTCGTAGAATCATTAATCATTGATAAATATAATGGATGAGTGAATTAAATATGAATATGCCGTTAATAAAATCGATTCTGGGGGAGAGACCTACTATTTTATTTTCCGATATATTTGCAGATATTTTTTTTTTAAATTATAGAGGAGAGTTATTGCATGTTTTCTTGTTTCAGGGAACATTAAATGCACTGTTTGCATAACTTGATATTAATACATGTTATAACTGTAATTATGATTCAAATACGGTTTGGTTTTGTGTGTAACGATATATTTTCATTGAATAATTACCAACATAAAATATGCACATTACATGTGATCAATATGTTTTCGACTTTTGTACTTAAAATATGACTACATTTATCGTATATTTGGAATGGAAATTTATCTGCAATTGTATGTAACATGTGGGTATAATGGGATTTGTTGTATTCCGCAGATCCATATTTTATCCCGCCTTCTAAAAATGCATTTTTTTAAATTATTAAGTTTTAAACAATTATTCATTTTTTTCGGTTACGTTTACATATACAAAGTGGTCATAGAGTTCCGCACAAACATTTATTTACATTTTTCTGTTAGATTTCAACTTAATACATATACAGAGTGGTCATAGAGTCAAGTTGGAATCCCAATGAAGAGTTCTGATAGTTCTGAATAGAGTTCTCAATTTCTTTTGATGTATCTGGAAGTACTATCAACTTTTAAAAAAGAGTTTTGTAAAATTGGGCTGTCGGGAATTTTTTTAAAAATGGGGTGCCAACTTGACATCGCACCCCAACATTGTTATCTGAACTAGTTTTAAGATGTGTTTGGGTTAGTACTGTAGTTCCTGATACTTTTAAAAAAGAGTTCTGTTGAATTTCCAGATATAACAATTTTCAAAGTTGGAAATTCAAAATAGTCAAATTCATATTACTGACTTAATATTGGATAATATATAAATATTTCATAACAACAATGGATAGAACTCACAAAGAACTATAAGAAACACCAATCAGAATGATCCGGAACTATCAAAAATATTTTTTTTGGTCGCAAAGTAAAAAAAAATGAGAGTTCTAGGAGCTCTGATTTAATTTTCTATTTCTACTCACTGAGTACAATAATTCTTTCTTATAAACAAATTCGATACAATCATGATTTATAGCATTTTTAAATAAATTCAAAATTCGATAATAGAAAATTTAATTTTGAAAATACCCATTTCCTGTCATTTAATCGCAATTTGTCATTAGAGTTTTCGTTAGAACTCCTTGAGTGCAACCCTTTAGTCGAATCAGAACTTCAGGAACTATTAAAAAAAAATCAACATTTTGAAGAAAAATTTAAGTCCGAAAAAAAGAGAGTTCTAGGAGTTCTGAGTTAATTTTCTATATCCACTCATTGAGTACAATAATTCTTTCAAATAAACAAATTCGATTTAATCATGATTTATGGCATTTTTAAATAAATTCAAAATTCGATAATAGAAAATTTAATTTTTTTCAAAATATTGATTTTTTTTAATAGTTCTAGGAGTTCTGATTTGACTCAAGGGGTTGTACTCAAGAAGTTTCAACGAAAACTCTAATGGCAAATTGCGATTAAATGGCAGGAAATGGGTATTTTAAAAATTACATTTTCTATTACCGAATTTTAAATTTATTTAAAAATGCCATAAATCGTGATTATATCGAATTTGTTTATAAGAAAGAATTATTGTACTCAATGAGTAGATATATAGAAAATTAACTCAGAACTCCTACAACTCAATTTTTTTTTCTTTTTGGACTTTGATTTTTTTTCAAAATGTTGATTTTTTGTTAATAGTTCTAGGAGTTCCGATTTGACTTAAGGCTTGTTCTCAAGGAGTTCTAACGAAAACTCTAATGACAAATTGCGATTAAATGACAGGCAATTGGTATTTTCGAAATTAAATTGTCCATTTTCGAATTTAAACTTTATTTAAAAATGCCATAAATCGTGATTGTATCGAATTTGTTTATAAGAAAGAATTATTGTACTCAATGAGTAGAAATATAAAATTAACTCAGAACTGATAGAACTCTCAATTATTATTTTTTTACTTTGCGACTTTTTTCAAAAAAATATGTTTGGTAGTTCCGGATAGTTCTGATTAGTGTTTCCTATAATTCTTTGTGAGTTCTATCCATAGTTGTTATGAAATATTTAGATTCGACCAATATTAAGTGAGTAATATGAATTTGAATATTTTGAATTTCCAACTTTGAAAATTTTTATCTCTGGAAATTCAACAGAACTCTTTTTTTGAAAGTATCAGGAACTATAGTACTAACTCAAACACATCTTAAAACTAGTTCAGAACTATTCGATAACAATGTTGGGGTGCGGCGTCAAGTGACCACCCCATTTTTCAAAAAATTCCTGACATCCCAATTTTACAGAACTCTTTTTTAAAAGTTGATAGTACTTCTAGATGCATCAAAAGGAATTGAAAACTCTATTTAGAACTATCAGAACTCTTCATTGGGGTGCCAACTTGACACACTCCATAAAGTTCCGCACAAAATTAATAAATGCTGTATTAAAAGTTTTTTTTTTAAATATCGCTTGTATAAGTTGTTCATTATTTCACACTTTCTGGCTCACTGAAAAAAATTGTGACATCACTAGTATTTGACGTGCGCATCCTCGGAAATTTTTTAAAGGATATTCGATTTTTCTGTAGAGCTCTTAATTCTCTTTACAGTCACGTTTTTGCGTTGCTGCATTTTTCGATGGAATTTGAAATGCCGATATTAGAAATTAACAAAAAACATTGAAATAACTGGAAAATTATATTTAACAATCCACCCAATGGAAATATATCGCGACTTTACAAACAATCGTTTGAAAATCCAATTTTTCCCTAACTTAATTCATCAGAGCGCAAATTGGTTTAATGCGTCACACGCGTGCATCATAAATAATGAGATTATATGGGAATTTTCTATGCTGTTTTCCAACAAGTCCATAATCCGCCGTGGGTTTAAATAAAATTGACGTGACAAAAGGGGAAAATAACGTGGAATGTAAAATGACGGATTTCAATGGAGCAGTGATGCAGAAAGACCAGATCGATTAATATTTGAGTTGAATAAAATGTCTACCCGCTGCAAATTATTGTTTGGTCAACCAATAATTTATTTTAAAAGCTGCAGATTTTTAATAGATTTGTAATGAATAATTCTAGTTATTACAAATAGTAATATGAAATTTGAGTCCACAATATGGTGAAGTGTGCATGAGCTCGAGCATCCACCTCCCAAATGCAAAAATGGTGGATGCGCCGGGCACGCCGCTGAAATTTATGGCAATCGGTATATAAATCTAAACAAATATTCACGACTCGAGTTTCGACGTCATTGTAAACTTGATAATTAGGATAAATTGTCTTCTCAGGTTATATAACTTTTTTTTTACAATAATTACTTGTGGTTAAAATATAGTGAAGGTTTAAATTCGTATAATTTATTTTAAAAATATTCGAAAATAAATTGAGTTTACAAGTATTGGGCCTGAACAACGGGCCATTAACTTCCAAACGCCGCGGTAAATTGTCAATCAAGGGAACCCTTTCATTTGGCACATTAAAGTACCCCCGGCCCTTTGTCCCTTAAATGCGCTGTTCGCTCGATGATGACAGGCGAGGCTGCCCGAAGTATAATTACGTATTCAAATTGATGATAGTTTGTTGGGTTTCTTTTTTTGAGAAAATTCACGATTTTCGCCAGAAATTAGGGATGCGACTCGTCACTAATTACTTTTAATTAGGGCGAAATTGTTTACGAAACAAATGCTTCCGAGATTAATATTAAATTTAATTCGCCGGGTTGATTATTTTGTAAGTCTTTACTTGTTTCATGTGGAAATAATTGAAATTAAAATTATGATTGGGGTTAAGTATTTATAAGCTTAGGGTAATACAATCACATTGAGGGTATCAGCTTATCAACCGAAATTCCTTTATGACCTCTGTAATATTTTATCTTTAATTATCATATCAAGGTCGCAGCACACAGTTTTCAATTTGTAGTAAGACATGTTGTTATAACCATTTCTACTTTCTCCTTTTCGAACCACCAGACCATTTTTTACGTTTGAGAGAGAATTATACAATTAAGTTTTATTATTTCATTTGGGATTAAACATTGCATCCATACTGGACTAAAAGCAACGGCGAATATTTCCTTTTTTCGAGCTCTTAGCGGACGCCAAGACGCATTATCCTCCAAAGGGAAATGCACGTTCTTCGTTTCACTCGATTTTTAACTCTTTCGAACAAAAATAAAAAGAGAAACGATAACGAGGACAAGGTCTTTATCGCGAACGTCCGCAGCGTGAACGTCTCGCATAAGCGAACATTTTTATTTGCGAAAATATTTCACTCGGGAAAATATTTTTCATCGTAATACGACGCTTTTTATGTTTGCAGAAAAACAAAATTAGGGACTCGTGTTCAAGTGGTCCCTTTTATTGTCGTCGGCTAAAAATAGCCGTTGTCTATCAAAATTTAGTTCGCAGTTTGCAGAAAAATTAAATTAAAGTATTGAACAAATACGGTGGCGTGCGGTCGCTCAGGGCTCCACGCTGATAAGGGCCGGGCGTCTGTACATTAACAAAATTATTTCACACCATGGGCGTCTAATATCAATAGATGAATAGCCGCAAAACGGGCTCTAGGCCATAGGTGTTTAAAACTTTATAAAACACGGTTGTTTCGTTTGTTACTCAAAGTGAGTGTTGCATTTAATAGACTGTAGTATTATTTCTAATTACTATTCTGAACAGTTTTCTAGTTTTTTTTTTACAAAACCATAAAAATTAATCAATTTTGAGTATATTTTGAAAATATCGAATTTGTGGCAATTGTTATTATATTTTTTTTATCGCCCGAAAAAATGCAAATCTTCAGAATGACACTATCCTCTCTTCTCTTGCAATTATCTCGGAATCTAGTAAAAAAATGATGTCTAATTTTTACAAAACCATAAAGGGGAATTAATTTTGAGTATATTTTGAAAATTTCAAGTTTGTGACAATTGTTTTTATATTTTTTAATCGCTCGAGAAAAAATGCACAACTTCAGAATGACACTACTCGGTTCTGGTGCAATTATCTCGAAATCTAGTAAAAAGATGATTTCTAATTTTTACAAAACCATAAAGTAGAATTAATTTTGAGTATATTTTGAAAATTTCAAGTTTGTGACAATTGTTTTTATATTTTTTTTTACGCTCGAGAAAAAATGCACAACGTCAGAATGACACCACTCGGTTCTAGCGCATTTATCTCGAAATGTAATAAAAGGGTGATTTCTAATTTTTACAAAACCATAAAGTAGAATTAATTTTGAGTATATTTTGAAAATTTCAAGTGTGTGACAATTGTTTTTATATTTTTTTTACGCTCGAGAAAAAATGCGCAATTTTAGAATGACACTACTCGGTTCTAGTGCATTTATCTCGAAATGTAGTAAAAGGGTAATTTCTAATTTTCACAAAACCATAAAGTAGAATTAATTTTGAGGATATTTTGAAAATTTCAAGTTTGTGTCAATTGTTTTTATATTTTTTTTACGTTCGAGAAAAAATGCACAACTTCAGAATGACACTACTCGGTTCTAGTGCATTTATCTCGGAATCTAGTAAAAGGGTGATTTCTAATTTTTACAAAACCATAAAGTAGAATTAATTTTAAGTATGTTTTAAAAATTTCAAGTGTATGGCAATTGTTTTTATATTTTTTTTACGCTCGAGAAAAAATGCACAACTTCAACTTTGTTCTAGTGCATTTATCTCGAAATCTAGTAAAAGCGTGATTTCTAATTTTTACAAAACCATAAAGTAGAATTAATTTTGAGTATATTTTGAAAATTTCAAGTTTGTGACAATTGTTTTTATATTTTTGTTACGCTCGAGAAAAAATGCACAACTTCAACTTCAGAATGACATTACTCGGTTCTAGTGCATTTATCTCGGAATGTAGTAAAAGGGTGATTTCTATTTTTTACAAAACCATAAAGTAGAATTAATTTTGAGTATATTTTAGAAATTTCAAGTGTGTGACAATTGTTTTTAAATTTTTTTACGATCGAGAAAAAATGCACAACTTCAACTCGGTTCTAGTGCATTTATCTCGGAATCTAGTAAAAGCGTGATTTCTGATTTTTACAAAATCATAAAGTAGCATTAATTTTTTGTATATTTTGAAAATTTCAAGTTAAGTTTGTGGCAATTATTTTTATATTTTTTTACGCTCGGGAAAAAATGCACAACTTCAGAATGACACTACTCGGTTCCAGTGCATGTATCTGGAAATGCAATAAAAGGGTGATTTCTAATTTTTACAAAACCATAAAGCAGAATTAATTTTGAGTATATTTTGAGAATTTCAAGTTTGTGACAATTGTTTTTATATTTTTTTTACGCTCGAGAAAAAATGCACAACTTCAGAATGTCATTACTCGGTTCTAGTGCATTTATCTCGAAATGTAGTAAAAGGGTGATTTATAATTTTTACAAAACCATAAAGTAGAATTAGTTTTGAGTATATTTTGAAAATTTCAAGTTTGTGACAATTTGTTTTTATATTTTTTTACGCTGGAGAAAAAATGCACAACTTCAGAATGACACTGTCTTCTCTTCTCGTGCAATTATCTCGGGATCTAGTAAAAGGGAGATTTCTAATTTTTACAAAACTATAAAGTAGAATTAATTTTGAGTATATTTTGAAAATTTCAAGTTTGTGGCAATAGTTTTTATATTTTTTTTACGCTCGAGAAAAAATGCACAACTTCCACTCGGTTCTAGTGCATTTATCTCGAAATCTAGTAAAAGAGTGATTTCTAATTTTCACAAAACCATAAAGTAGAATTAATTTTGAGTATATTTTGAAAATTTCAAGTGTGTGGCAATTGTTTTTATATTTTTTTTACGCTCGAGAAAAAATGCACAACTTCAGAATGACACTACTCGGTTCTGGTGCAATTATCTCGAAATCTAGTTAAAGGGTGATTTATAATTTTTACAAAGCCATAAAGTAGAATTAATTTTGAGTATGTTTTGAAAATTTAAAGTTTGTGACAATTGTTTTTATATTTTTATTACGCTCGAGAAAAAATGCAAAACTTCAACTCGGTTCTAGTGCATTTATCTCGAAATGTAGTAAAAGGGTGATTTCCAATTTTTACAAAACCACAAAGTAGAATTAATTTTGAGTATATTTCGAAAATTTCAAGTTTGTGACAATTGTTTTTATATTTTTTTTACGCTCGAGAAAAAATGCACAACTTCAGAATGACACTACTCGGTTCTAGTGCATTTATCTCGGAATGTAGTAAAAGGGTAATTTCTAATTTTCACAAAACCATAAAGTAGAATTAATTTTGAGTATATTTTGAAAATTTCAAGTTTGTGACAATTGTTTTTATATTTTTTTTACGCTCGAGAAAAAATGCACAACTTCCACTCGGTTCTAGTGCATTTATCTCGAAATGTAGTAAAAGGGTGATTTATAATTTTTACAAAACCATAAAGTAGAATTAGTTTTGAGTATATTTTGAAAATTTAAAGTGTGTGACAATTGTTTTTATATTTTTTTTACGCCCGAGAAAAAATGCATAACTTCAGAATGACACTACTCGGTTCTAGTGCATTTATCTCGAAATGTAGTAAAAGGGTGATATATAATTTTTACAAAACCATAAAGTAGAATCAATTCTGAGTATATTTTGAAAATTTCAAGTTTGTGACAATTGTTTTTATATTTTTTTTACGCTCGAAAAAAAAATTACAACTTCTGAATGACACTCTCCTCTCTTCTCGTGCAATTATCTCGAAATCTAGTAAAAGGGTGATTTCTAATTTTTACAAAACCATAAAATAGAATTAATGTTGAGTATATTTTGATAATATCAAGTTTGTGGCAATTGTTTTTATATTTTTTTTATTACTCGAAAAAATGCACCACTTCAGAATGACACTATCCTCTCGTCTCGTGCAATTATCTCGGGATCTAGTAAAAGGGTGATTTCTAATTTTCACAAAACCATAAAGTAGAATTAATTTGAGTATATTTTGAAAATTTCAAGTTTGTGGCAATAGTTTTTATATTTTTTTTACGCTCGAGAAAAAATGCACAACTTCTACTCGGTTCTAGTGCATTTATCTCGAAATCTAGTAAAAGCGTGATTTCCAATTTTTACAAAACCATAAAGTAGAATTAATTTTGAGTATATTTTGAAAATTTCAAGTTTGTGACAATTGTTTTTATTTTTTTTACGCTCGAGAAAAAATGCACAATTTCAGAATGGCACCACTCGGTTCTAGTGCATTTATCTCAAAATGTAGTAAAAGGGTGATTTCTAATTTTTACAAAACCATAAAGTAGAATTAATTTTGAGTATATTTTGTAAATTTCAAGTCTGTGGCAATTGTTTTTATATTTTTTTATCGCTCGAAAAAATACACATAATTTTTAAATTTTTCATGTAAATACCTATCGCTTCTTTACAATTCAACAACCTGTATGTATTTAATTATCAAGGGTAGCGATATTATTTTTGCACCTGGGCGACCAACAACCCAGGAATGGCCCTGTCCCTATGCATATTATTTTGCTCTCGTGCACGACGAGGACGACCTCGACGTATAAAATATATATTTTAGATGGCTCTCTTGATCTGAGTATTTTATGTGTTACTTTCGATCAAACCGAACTCGTTCCTCGTAATAAAAGTAAGTGTATCTCTCGGAAGAGGGATGCTGCTTATGGCAGGTTACCTTATCGCATTATCGCGACTAGGGTCGAAAACAATTTCGCCCAACTTCGCAATTTTATTAGGGAGTTTATTTATGTGAGAAGGGAGGGAATACACGCGAGTTAATGCCGAGTAAAAAAAAAGTTATTCTTTCTTAGAAAGTTGCGAAAGAGGTGTGGATGTTTTTTAAAGATGGGAAGCTAGAACCACCTTTGAGCGGGAGCGTCTATTTGTAGACATAGGCGGGCCGTCTATTTTTAGACGCAAACATGCAGAATGGGTTGCATACAGTTCATCACGGCGGCGCGCGCAATATTTTCGGCAAGTCATAGCGCAAGCCCAAAAAGTGTTAATATAACAGATACCATTGAATTGGATGAAAGGATGATTTTTATATTCCAAAAATGTATGTATGTTGTTCATCCATTCGCTGTGTATACATTCCCAATTAACTTAACATAAGAGATATTGACTATCCGACAAGCTTTAAGGGTCGCGCTAATTAATCAAAGCTTCGTCATAAATTGATGATATGTGATCTAGATTTACCACCTCCCAGGAACCACCTCATATCTACAAACACACAATCAGTTGAACAAACATGACAATCAGGTTAATTGATAACCACGATAAAATGTTTACATGCGAGATGCAAAATCGGGGGACGCCTGCGGGATGGCGCAAATCGGAAATAAACGACCCGGGGAGGCCGAAGGGGATAATTAAGAGAGAGCCGGGGGAGGATCGCGGTCGATCCCCGGTCTGTAAGTCACCTGGTGATATCCGGGGGGATGGGTGTGGGACAAATTCACCTGGTCGATAATTTAATGGAGGTTGTCGCGTTTTGTTTTATTTAGAGAAAAAAAATCATTGGAAATAGAAGAGATTTATAAGTCGAATAGGGGTGATGATAGGTTGATGTACATGGATATCGGGTGAATGTAAAAAGCAGTAGCTTCAGATTGGATCGGCGCTGCTTATAACAATACAAACAGGGCTTTTATTTTAATATTGAACATATAATTATTACCGCCTATGTTCAATCGTAAAATAATCACATCATCGCATTGCATTTAATTGAAATTGTAGGCAACCAAATATACAAAGGTGACAGTGACACAGCTTAACGCATTACGGTTTCATTTGCCTTTGTCTTCATTTAATAATTGCTTATGATTTGTAAACTTGTAAGCATTGTATTTAAATTCTTCTAATGTCTTCTAAACGAAGGCTGAACTTATTTGAAAGTTATAAGTTATTAACTCCTAGTTTCGGTATGTTAAATCATTTTCAAGGAATGTGCATTTCCACAACCATCCCAAACTAATTGAATTTTCTTACAAACCATAAATTAATACTTTTGTCAACTGCAAAAAAAAAACAGACCCAATCGACTACACAATCATTTATATAAATTTAAAGATTTAGAGGTTACCGATTTCCTCTCTATTTACAAAACCCGCAGACCACACACGCTGCAGTTACCGATCTCTCGCGAGGATTCATCCATCGGAAAATTGAAATTCCATTGTCGGCCCCCCCGCGCGCACATATATCTTCCGCTGGCTGGTGGTTACAAAGCGATTTATGGCAGAAGGAAGCGGACTTCAATGGCAGGGCCGTTAATACATTTACTTATGACCTTATAAATTCACGCAGCTTCTGTCACATGCAGATTATCGGCGGCCCCATTATCGTTGGTGAGGGGTGGCTTCAATATCGATTCGCGTAGTGGGTCGAGTGGCACCGTGATTGCACTCAAATTGGCCGTCGATTTTCTACTCAAAAGACTGAACGAGATGCATCAAAACGGGCCCTCTGTTGTAGGTTAATGTGTTAATGGAAGTTGCGTCACTTCTTGTAACCTAATTTGAAAGTTGCTGATGGAACTCAGTTCGGATTAATTAAATAAATGGGTGAAGAAGGAAAGGGTCAAATTGTATACATAAGTAAAAAACTAGGAAAGACCGAGAATTACACAGATTTTGAAAGTTTGAAAATTTTGGAAAAATATCGATTTTTCAAAATTTGAACGGCCGTAGCGGCTAAACGAAGAATCCAAATCGAAAGCGGTTTTCAAATATGTGCTCCTTAGGTCCTAATTAGTCGGATATAATTAAAATTGGCTATTTCTATTTTTTGACTAAAACCTGAAAAACTATAGAAAGAAGGGGGGACTTCTTACTTTTGCTCAAAAATTGCATTTGAAATGATTTCCTGAAGAAACCACTAGTTCGATTCGTCACCGTAAAGATCTCTTCAAGACCTTTCAGAAAATGTAGTTGCGCAAGAATAAATATCAATTGTAAGCCCGTGACATGTTAGCTAAGAAAACTCGAAAATGGAAAAAACCGAAAAAATCTACTTTTTTAACAATCATCGTAGATCAACAAGTTATACCGTTTTTTTTTTATCAGAAGAACGAGTCACATCGACTGGCGTTAAAAAATTTCATCTAGAAAAAATCGCAAAAAAGTTAGCAAGTCATCATGAACTTTATAGGAAATTTTGAAAAAAGTCGATTTTTTCAGACTTTGAACAGCCGTAGCGGCTAAACAAAGAATCCAATTTGAACGCGGATTTCAAATCTGTGTTCCTTGTGTGTTAATAAGTCGGATTTAAATAAAATTGGCGATTTTTAATTTTTGACGAAAACCTCAAAAATCAATCATCCAACCTTTTCCCCAAAAATTGCATTTGAAATGATTTCCTGAAGAAACCACTGGTTCGATTCGGGGTTTCTTTACGTCACTGTAAAGATCTCTTTAAGAGCTAAGAGCAGGAATAATTGCAAAAAAGTTAGCAAGACACCATGAAATTTTTTTGAAAAGTAGATTTTTTCATAATTTGAACGCCTATAGCGGCTAAACAAAGAATCCAAATCGAACGCGGTTTTCAAATCCATGCTCCATGGGTCCCAATTAGTCCGATTTAATTAAAATTGGAGATTTTTAATTTTTGATCAAAACCTGAAAAACTATAGAAGGGTACCCCCTTCTTACTTTTGCTCAAAAATTGCATTTGAAATAATTTCCTGAAGAAACCACTGGTTCGATTCGAGGTTTCTTTACGTTATCGTAAAGACTCCTTCAAGACTTTTCAAAAAATGTAGCTGCGCAAGAATAAATGTGAATTGTAAGGCCGTGACGTGTTAGCAAAGAAAACTCGAAAATGGTAAAAATCGAAAAAATCAACTTTTTTATTAATCATCGTAAACCAATAAGTTAAACCGTTTTTTTTTCATCAGAATAATGAGACAGATTGATTGGCGTTAAAAAATTTCATCTAGAAAAAATTGCAAAAAAGTTAGCAAGTCATCATGAACTTTATGGACAATTTTGAAAAAAGTCGATTTTTTCAGACTTTAAACGGCCGTAGCGACTAAACCAAAAATCCAAATCGAACGCGAATTTCAAATCTGTGCTCCTTGGGTCCTAATTAGCCGGACTTTATTAAAACTGGCGATTTTTAATTTTTGACGAAAACCTGAAAAACTATAGAAGGGTCCCCCCTTCTTACTTTTGCTCAAAAATTGCATTTGAAATGATTTCCTGAAAAAACCACTGGTTCGATTCGGGGTTTCTTTACGTCACCGTAAAGATCTCTTCAAGAGCTTTCAAAAAATGTAGTTGCGCAAAAATAAATGTCAATTGTAAGCCCGTGACGTGTTAGCAAAGAAAACTCGAAAATGGTAAAAATCGAAAAAATCAACTTTTTTAATAATCATCGTAGACGATAAATTATACCGTTTTTTTTTCATCAGAAGAACGAGACAAATCGATTGGCGTCAAAAAATTTCATCTAGAAAAAATTGCAAAAAAGTTAGCAAGTCATCATGAACTTTAAGGAAAATTTTGAAAAAAGTCGATTTTTTCAGACTTTGAACGGCCGTAGCGGCTAAACCAAGAATCCAAATCGAACGCGAATTTCAAATCTGTCCTCCTTGGGTCCTAATTAGCCGGACTTTATTAAAACTGGCGATTTTTAATTTTTGACGAAAACCTGAAAAACTATAGAAGGGTCCCCCCTTCTTACTTTTGCTCAAAAATTCCATTTGAAATGATTTCCTGAAAAAACCACTGGTTCGATTCGGGGTTTCTTTACGTCACCGTAAAGATCTCTTCAAGAGCTTTCAAAAAATGTAGTTGCGCAAAAATAAATGTCAATTGTAAGCCCGTGACGTGCTAACAAAGAAAACTCGAAAATGGTAAAAATCGAAAAAATCAACTTTTTTAATAATCATCGTAGACGATAAATTATACCGTTTTTTTCATCAGAAGAACGAGACAAATCGATTGGCGTTAAAAAATTTCATCTAGAAAAAATTGCAAAAAAGTTAGCAAGTCATCATGAACTTTATGGAAAATTTTGAAAAAAGTCGATTTTTTTCAGAATTTGAACGGCCGTAGCGACTAAACCAAAAATCCAAATCGAACGCGAATTTCAAACCTGTGCTCCTTGGGTCCTAATTAGCCGGACTTTATTAAAACTGGCGATTTTTAATTTTTGACGAAAACCTGAAAAACTATAAAAGGGTCCCCCCTTCTTACTTTTGCTCAAAAATTGCATTTGAAATGATTTCCTGAAGAAACCACTGATTCGATTCGGGATTTCTATACGTCGGCGTAAAGATCCTTTCAAGACCTTTCGGAAAATGTAGTTGCGCAAGAATAAATGTCAATTTTAAGCCCGTGACGTGTTAGCAAAGAAAACTCGAAAATGAAAAAAAATCGAAAAAATCAACTTTTTCAATAATCATCGTAGACGAATAAGCTATACCGTTTTTTCATCAGAAGAACGAGACAAATCGATTGGCGTTAAAAAATTTCATCTCGCAAAAATTGCAAAAAAGTTAGCAAGTCGCCATGAACTTTACGGAAAATTTTGATTTTTTCAGACTTTGAACGACCGTAGCGGCTAAACGAAGCATCCAAATCAAACGCGGTTTTCAAATCTATGCTTCATGGGTCCTAATTAGTCGGATTTAATCAAAATTCGCGTTTTTTATTTTTTTACGAAAACTTGAAAGACCATCTTAATTTTGGTCAAAAATTGCATTTGAAATGATTTCTTGAAGAAACCACTGGTTTGATTCGGGGTTTCTTTACGTCACCGTAACAGAAAATGTTCTTGCACAACCACTAATGTCGATTTTAAGCCCGTGGCGCGTTAGCAAATAAAACTCGAAAATGCCAAAAATCGAAAAAATCAACTTTTTTTAATAATCATTGTAGATTACGCCAGTTACTTTGGTCTAGGAAGATTAAAAAATGAGGAGGGGGGGGGGGTATATTGTATAAGTAGCTCTACCATCAACATGATCCACGAGCCACCACTGCGGAAAGCAATCGTACTTTAGGAAAACTTTACAATAAAAGAGGAGGATTTCAGAAATTGGTTTATTATTGCACCTGCCTGGTGAAACAATTAATTAATATTTGAAATCCTACAATTCTTCAGTGTTTTATTGCAGTTTTCAAAAGTACGACCGCCTCCGTCATTCCATAATGGCATTCCGTCAACTTGTAGTCTTATATTGTAGCTAACGAAAAGTATTGCATTTTGCATTATTATCCAAAAAAGTAATTTGCATAATAAATCGTCTTTGCTCAAGCCAAAAAGCCAAGTTTTCAAAAGTACGACCGCCTTCGCCATTCCATAATGCCATTCCATCAACTTGTAGTCTTATATTGTAGCTAACGAAAAGTTTTGCATTTTGCATTATTACCCAAAAAAGGCATTTGCATAATAAATCATTTTGAGTCAAACCAAAAAGCCAAGTTTTCATAAGTACGACCGCCTCCGTCATACCATAATGCAATTCCATCAACTTGTAGTCTTATGCTGTACATAACGAAAAGTATTGCATTTTTTTTACCGTTTTTCATCAGAATAACGAGACAAATCGATTGGCGTTGAAAAAATTCATCAAGGAACAATTGCTAAAAAGTTAGCAAGTCACCATGAACTTTTCTAAAAAAGTCGATTTTTTCAGACTTTGAACGGCCGCAGCGGCTAAACGAAGAATCCAAATCAACCGCGGTTTTCAAATCTGTGCTTATTGGTGCCTAATTAGCTGAATTTAATTTAAATTGGCGAATTTTAATTTTTGACAAAAACTTGAAAAACTACCCAAGGGTCCCCCCTTCTTACTTTTGCCCAAAAATTGCATTTAAAATTATTTCCTGAAGAAACCACTGGTTCCATTCGGGTTTTCTATACATCACTGGAAAGATCCCTTCAAAACCCTTCAGAAAACGCACTTGCGCAACCACAAATGTCAATTTAAGCCCGTGACGCGTCAGCAAAGAAATCTCGAAAATAAAAAAAAAAGTTTCGGATCCGGGCAACCATAGATTGTAAATAACATACCATCACCTGCTCCACGTGAGACAGATAGATGCTGGCCGACTGCTCGTGCAGAGGCGTGGCCGGTTGCCTAGCAGCGGACGCCGAGGGGCAAAGTAAACTGTAGCGTCAGTATCGCTCAAGCTTTCACCGCGAAAGCTCCAGACCGGTTCGACGCGTCCATAAAAAAAAATTGTGACAAGTTCTCCGTTCTCCTCGCAGTGAAAATATGTAGTTCAGCATTTCGAACGAAGTAAGTTTTCTTGCGGCGTCACGTAGCTGGCGATTAATTTACAAGTGTAACAGGTGGAACGGTTGTAAACTAAAATAAAAAGCGGGTGCAAGCGATTTACACGCGAAACTACCGTGTTAACACATGATTAATTGCGAAACAAGTTGTAACCGGCATATATTTCACTTGAAATTCCAACATTGCCACGTCGCATGCAGAATGGAATTTGTATGCTGGAATTAGTTTATAAAACCTGCGCAGAAATTATGGATGTGTTAAGGATAGTAATATGAAATAGATATTAATATCAACAAATAAAAACTCAACTTGTTTAAAAATAATGATTATTATAATAAACAACGTTATTTAGTTTTTTTAACATATTTCGCTTTATTAAGGCATTTTCAAGAGAATTTTGAAATAAATTTATTAGCTGAAATATACAGACCAATTTTTAACAGTAATTTGTTTGAGTGTATAAAAAATTTAATTTATTAGTCTAAGCTATCGACCATAGGGTTTTCAGCCTTGATATATCCATACTTTGTCGCGAACCAGATTTTTTGAATTTTTTTATTTTTCTTAAATTGACACAAAATTTTTTAGTGTGGATCACCTACCTCACGCCCACTTAAGAGAAGAAAGCTTTAGATAAATACAAGAAAACGAAATGTAGCCTGAATATTTGAATATTCAACCTGTTCGTTAATCTGCAAGCAAAAAATTAAGTCCTACTAAGACTATAAAGCTTTAGTTTCAAATGAACACTTTTGTGTGAAACTAGAGATTTCTCTTATAAAAAAAGGTATAAAGCATTTACTTGACCAAAAATGGTCTAAATCAACCTTTAAAAAAATGCCTTCACCTGGAAAAAGAGACGGGGAGATGCTGGCGAGACTTTTTTTAAAGGAGAAAGCTCTGGTTTTGTTTTAGAGTGTTTATTTGAACTTTGAACTTTCTCTTCTAAAAAAAAAAACGTATAAAGCATTTGGCCAAAAATGTCCTAATCAACATGAAAAAATGCACACCATCACCTCAAAAAAAGGGACGGAGAGATGCTGGCGAGATTTTTTTAAAAGAAGAAAACTGTAGTTTTGTTTTAAAGTATTTATTTGAAACTTGAACTTTTTCTTCTAAAAAAAAACGTATAAAGCATTTGGCCAAAAATGTCCTAATCAACATGAAAAAATGCTCAACTTTACCTGAAAAAAAAAACGGAGAGATGCTGGCGAGAATTTTTTTTAAAGGAGAAAAGTCCAGTTTTGTTTTAAAGTATTTATTTAAAACTTGAACTTTCTCTTCTAAAAACAAAAATGGATAAAGCATTTGATCAAAAATGTCCTAATCAACATAAAAAAATGCTCAACATCACCTGAAAAAAGAAACGGAGAGATGCTGGTGAGACTTTTTTTAAAGGAAAAAACTTTAGTTTTGTTTTAAAGTATTTATTTGAAACTTGAACTTTCTCTTCTAAAAAAAAAAACGTATAAAGCATTTGAACAAAAAGGTCCTAATCAATATGAAAAAAAATTCACACTATCACCTGAAAAAAGGGACGGAGAGATGCTGGCGAGATTTTTTTTAAAGAGAAAACTGTAGTTTTGTTTTAAAGTATTTATTTAAAACTTGAACTTTTTCTTCTAAAAAAAAACGTATAAAGCATTTGGCCAAAAATGTCCTAATCAACATGAAAAAATGCTCACCATCACCTGAAAAAGGAGACAGAGAGATGATGGCGAGACCTGTAGAGAAGAAAGCTCCAGTTTTATTTTAACGTGTTTATTTGAAACTAGAGATTTCGCTTCTAAAAAAAAACGCATAAAGCATTAACTTCAACAAAAATTGCCTTAATATTAATAAATATGAAAGAAAAGTATACCATCACCTAAAAAAAGAGACAGAGAGATGATGGCGAATGCATATGCAAATTTTATTTCTACAAACAGAATAAAGCACTCACTCTTTAATTACATTTTACGTCAAAACTTCAGAAGTGAATATTTTTGTTTGCATAAATTTAAACAGTTGTGTATATACGTAACTATAAATTGTATGTAGTAAGAATGTAGAGAGTGTTTTTTAAATGCAAAAGATTAACACCCAGCAACAGTCGCAATTTTACGATTTGACTTCTAATTAACTTGATTTCTGGACATTCGATTTATTGGTCGATTAAACATTTTAACGCCATCTATACATCTCCAGCGCCAAGATAGTGAAAACTTCAGTCGTTAATTTTTGTTTTTATAAATTTAACCACTTGTATGTAAAAGTAACTATAAATTGTTTAAAGTAAGCACGTAGTGAGCTTTTTCAATGCAAAGATTAACATCTAGTAACAGTCGTAATTTTAGAATTTTACTTCTAATTAACTTGCTTTCTTAACATTTGATTTATTGGTCGATTAAACATTTTTTTTTATATTCTAGTCTTTTGGGATTAAATGTTTATTACTATTATTATTATTATAATTATTTTACCGCCATCTGTATGTCTCTAGCGTCGAGATACTGAATCCGTTTCCCCACCAGCGACTCTACTACGCTGATGAGAACTAAACCGGTCTGTAGTTTGTCGTCTGATGGGGAAACAATAATTGATTCGATTTATTATTTATCATCTTTATGGATTGTGTATGTTGAGGCGCAAATGGTGAGGAAATAAATAATATGGTAATATAATAGGCTAAAAGACCTCTGGTTAATTGCTTGTTAAGATCATTTGTAAAATTGTCTCAATAAATGTATTGTCTCTCTCTCTCTCCATTTTTAGCTTACTAAAAAAAAGACTATAAAGTACATTATTTATTGCGTGAACCTTTTTCCCGGATAATACGAAATAAATCAATTATAATAAATTACGTAGTATTTCATAAATTATAAAATCTAAGTTGGGTAAAGTAAAACGCTTGTTTTGTTCCATAATTTTATTTTCAGTTGCCTGACACGTGATTACTTTACTTTACTTTACTTTACTTTACTTTAGGCAACTGAAAATAAAATTATGGAACAAAACAAGCGTTTTACTTTACCCAACTTGAAAATATGGTTCCATCAAGAAAGTAGCACAACAAGTATTCAATATAAAAAAAATAAGGTCATTAAGGTGCGGTTTTATAATTATCAGTTAAGAGATTTTCCAAAGAGATTATGTTCCTTTGTCCCCATGTCATTTTTTTTTTCTTTAAACAAGCGGAATTATCTTGAAATTTTCCATACCGACCTAAAAATATTGTATTTTTGACATGCCAAAAAATAATTAACTTCCCCTGGCTGAAATCAAAATTGCGATACTCAAAACATTAATTAGAGGAAGAGAAATTTACATCTCGCAATTAATTTTTTTTATAAAAAATGTATCGCAAGCGGAATTATCTTGAAATTTTCCATACCGACCTAGAAATAATGTATTTTTGACATGCCAAAAAAGAATTGATTTCCTCTGGCTGAAATCAAAATTGCGATACTCAAAATTTGAATTGGAGGAAGAGAAATTTGCATCTCGCGTTTAGAAAAATTCTAAAAAAATGCATCACAAGCGGAATTATGTTGAAATTTTCCACATCGACCCAGAAATAATGTATTTTTGACATACCGAAAAAACAATTGACATCCCCCTGCTAAAATTGAAATTGCGACACGGAAAACTTGAATTAGAGGAAGAAAAATTTGCATCTCGCAATTAAAAAAATTCTGAAAAATGTATCGCAACTGGAATTATGTTGAAATTTTCCCTACCGACGTAGAAATAATGTATTTTTGACATACCAAAAAAGAATTGACATCCCCCGGCTGATATCAAAATTGCGATACTCAAAACTTGAATTGGAGGAAAAAAAATTTGCATCTCGCAATTAAAAAAATTCTACAAAATGTATCGCAGCCGGAATTATATTCAAATTTTCCATACCGACGTAGAAATAATGTATTTTTAACATACCAAAAAACAATTGATATCCCCGGGCTAAAATCAAAATTGCAATATTCCAAACTTGAATTGGTGGAAGAAAAATTTGCATATCGCGATTAGAAAAATTCTAAAAAATTTATCACAATCGGAATTATCTTGAAATTTTCCACACCGACCCAGAAATCATGTATTTTTGACATCACAAAAAATAATTGACATCATTCTGCTTAAATCAAAATTGCAACACTTAAAACTTGAATTAGAGGAAATTTGCATCTCGCGATTAGAAAAATTCTAAAAAATGTATCACAAGTGGAATTATCTTGAAATTTTACATACAGACTTAGAAATAATGTATTTTTGACATACCAAAAAATAATTGACATCCCCCGGCTAAAATCAAAATTGCGATACTCAAAACATGAATTTGAGGAAATTCGCATTTCGCGATTAGAAAAATTCTAAAAAAATTATCACTAGCGAAACTATCTTGAAATTTTCCACACCGACGTACAAATAATGTATTTTTCACATACCAAAAACAATTGACATCCCCCGACTAAAATCAAAATTGAGATACTCAAAACTTGAATTGACGGAAGAAAAATTTGCATTTCGCGATTAAAAACAATCTTAAAAATTTACCACAAGCGGACTCATCTTAAAATTTTCCATAGCGACCTAGAAATAATGTATTTTTGACATACCAAAAAATAATTGACATCCCCTGGCTAAAATCAAAATTGCGATACTCAAAACTTGAATTGGAGGAAGAGAAATTTGCATCTCGCTATAAGAAAAATTCTAAAAAATGTATGGCAAGCAGAATTATCTTAAAATTGTTCATACCTATAATGTATTTTTGCCATACCAAAAAATAATTGACATCCCCCTGCTGAAATCAAAATTGCGATACTCAAAACATGAATTTGAGGAAGAGAAATTTGCATCTCGTGATTAGAAAAATTCTAAAAAATGTATCACAAGCGGAATTATGTTGAAATTTTCTATACCGACGTAGAAATAATGTATTTTTGACATACCAAAAAACAATTGACATCCCCTGGGTAAAATCAAAAATACGACACTTAAAACTTGAATTAGAGGAAATTTTCATCTCGCGATTAGAGAAATTTCAAAAAATACATCACTAGCGGAATTTTCTTGAAATTTTTCACACCGACCTAGAAATAATGTATTTTTGACATACCAAAAAACAATTGATATCCCCCGGCTGAAATCAAAATTGCGACACTTAAAACTTGAATTAGAAAAAATTTGCATCTCGCGATTAGAAAAATTCTAAAAAATGCATTACAAGCGGAATTATCTTGAAATTTTCCACACCGATCTAGAAATAATGCATTTTTGACATACCAAAAAAACAATTGACATCCCGCAGCTGAAATCGAAATTACGACACATAAAACTTTTATTAGAAGAAATTTGCGTCTCGCGATTAGAAAAATTCTAAAAAAATATATCATAAGCGGAATTATCCTGAAATTTTTCACAGCGACGTAGCGAATGTATTTTTGACATACCAGAAAACAATTAACATCCCCCGGCTAAAATCAAAATTGCGACACTTAAAACTCGAATTAGAGGAAATTTGCATCTCGCGATTAGAAAAATTCTAAAAAATTTATCACAAGCGAAATTATGTAGAAATTTTCCATACCGACGTAAAAATCCTGTATTTTTGACATATTTAAAAACAATTGACATCCCGCGGCTGAAATCGAAATTACGACACATATAACTTTTATTACAGGAAATTTGCATCTCACGATTGGAAAAATTCTAAAAAAATGTATCACAAGCGGAATTATGTTGAAATTTTCCATACCAACGTAGAAATAATGTATTTTTCACAAACCAAAAAACAATTGACATCCCGCGGCTGAAATCTAAATTACGACACATAAAACTTTTATTAGAGGAAATTTGTACCTCGCGATTAGAAAAATTCTAAAAAATGTATCACAACCGGAATTATCTTGAGATTTTACAAACAGACTTAAAAATAATGTATTTTTGACATATCAAAAAACAATTGACGTCCCCCAGCTGAAATTGAAATTGCGACACTTCAAACTTGAATTAGAGGAAATTTGCATCTCGCGATTAGAAAAATTCTAAAAAATGCATCACAAGCGGAATTATCTTGAAATTTTCCACACTGACCTAGAAATAATGAATTTTAGACATACCGAAAAAAAATTGACATCCCCTGAGTAAAATCGGAAATGCGACACTTAAAACTTGAATTAGAGGAAATTTGCATCGTAAGATTAAAAAATTTCTAAAAACTGTATCACAAGCGGAATTATCTTGAAACTCTTCAAACCGACCTAGAAATAATATATTTTTGACATACCAAAAAACCCCTGGCCAAAATCGAAAATGTGACCCTTAAAACTTAAATTGGAGGAAATATGCATCTTAAAATTTTAAAAATTCTAAAAATGCACCACAAGCGGAAATATTTTGAAATTTTCCACACCGACCTAGAAATATTTTATTTTTGACATACCAAAAAACAATTGACATCCATTGGCTGAAATCGAAATTGTGACTCATTTAAAACGTGAATTCGAGGAAACTTGCTTACTCCTGGTTTACATAATATTTGCTGCCACTAATGTTAATTGTGAATACGTAGAAATTAATAAATTAAATACCTTAAATAACATTTTCGTAATCGTTTACAGATAATTGTAAAAACGGACAGAACTAAACATAAATTTATTTCCCCGGCGCATCCACCATTTGTTAAACACATCCTGCTGATAAAAAATATACATATAAATAAAGCGTATTTGCAATGAATCATCATTATCTGATCTAATTTATTCATGCCCTGGGTAATACATTGTTTAATTATCAGCTCGTAATTAACGGCGAGTTCAAAAAAATTCTGCAATAAATAGGAAATTTTAACACGAGTTGTTTCACAGAAATTTAAATGTAATGGAAATTTGTTTACGTTTATTCATTGATTTCAGTAAAAATAAGTAATTTTCACAGCTTGAATTTGATTAAATGACTTTAAATGAGTAATTTAGAATATTTAGATTTTTATTGAAATTTCTTTAACTTTAGTTTATATTACCGTATTTATTTAATATTAAATATGTTTTATTGCAATGTAAGAGTAACATTGCATTCTCAACTCAACGAATAAGTCCGTCGACATCATTTAAATTCACGTCAGGCCAATTTTTTTTTTGTTTTATATTAGTTTTAAGTTAATTATTAAGTCGTGCATTGTTTTCTGTTGTGTTTTTATTATATTTTTTTATTTATTTAATTTCATACAGCAATCTATATTATTTACATAATACATATGTAATAAATTTGTAAAATAGGTGAATCCGTCAAATAAATTAAATTAAATTGAATTAAATTTCTGTGTAAACACGGAAAATGTAATTTTAACAAAATTGCAGCGGCGGCTCGTGGATTTCCGGGGGGAAGGCAAAGACGAAGATACTGTTTGCGCTGCACTACTTAATAATAATAATAATAATAATACGTTTATTAACGGGATTCAACTTTTTTTTACAATGTAATACATACATATATTGAGTACAAAAAATTAATGCATAATAATGGTTTGAGCAAGTACAAAATAAAAATCTATTAACCTTATATACAAAGAAAGATATACTATAGCGACTGGGTTAGTTAACGCATTACACTATAACTAGTAATTTTACACTTGTAGAGCAAGCAAATATTCCGTTCCTATTTTGGTCAAATTTTCTTCCGCTGCCTCACCACTGAACATCCACGAGCCGCCGCTGCAAAATTGGTAATAGACAACTATGTTGTAGAGTACACACCTGTATTAAGTTTTAAAACTCGGGTTCACCTTTCTCTCGAACAGTCTGCAATAATTAGAATTTTTTGAAAAATGCGTTATTTTATCTGCTCTGTATCTTCGATAATATTAACCCTACAAAAAAAAAATAGGCTGACTTTTTTTTTATAATAATGATTATATTATTTTTAAACAAATAATTCTCCGGCTTACTTTTCTCTCGAATAAATTTAATTTTTTTGAAAAATGCGTCATTTTATCTGCTCTGTATCTTCGACCATATTAACCCTACAAAAAAAAAATTAGGCTGACTTTTTTTTATACTAATGATTATATTATTTTTAAACAAATAATGCTCCGGTTTACTTTTCTCTCGAACAGTCTGCAATAAATTTATTTTTTTTGAAAAATGCGTTATTTTATCTGCTCTGTATCTTCGACCATATTAACTCTGCAAAAAAATTAGGCTGACCTTTTTTTTATAATAATAATTATATTATTTTCAAACAAATAATGCAGAAGATTCTCCGTATATAATTGGATAGACTTGTTTTTGTCGACTTGATTTTTCTTTGTATAAAAATATTTTTTTTATAGTTTCGGAGATATTTGCGAAAGAACGGAGAAAACAACCTTTAGAAGGGTTCTCCATCCGCCATCAAGAAATTTATCCAAATGTACTCTAAAATAACTAATTTGACGATACCTAATAATCAAAGATTGTTTAATAGTATCTGTTAAATGTCTTTTATTAAGAAAAGTTTGTTCTGCCTATTTTTACACGACTGTCGAATATCATTTCGATTTAAAAGTTTGGATCCTATTAAAAACAATTGGGGGGGGGGGGGGGGAAGGATACAATTACTCACAAAACTATAAATGCCTCCGTTCCACGCCACCGCTCCGAAACTTCCAGCGAACGAAACTTTTCCGGGCGGAGTTTATTTTTGGAAAATTCCGTTAGGCGGCACATGACGGTAAATGAATTATTGAAAAGTAATTTGATTCGGGTCGTAATTAAAGGCGGTTAGAACGTAACCAGTTTGCGTGCTGGAGGGTTCGAAATTTATTAAACCCAGACGAGCTCCGTCCATTTGAATCTTGCGCTTCTGGCGATCGCCATGGCAACGTAAATCCAATCGGCCGCATCGAATTGAATGAAACTCGTGCCCGGCTATGAGGAAATATAGATTGCAGAACGTATTGAAACAGTAGTGTATGATAATTGGGCGTAAATTATTCTGAAATGGGTATCGACAAGAGGTTTTTAAACTTATGATTATTATGTATTTATTTATTACTTTCTCCGTTACGAAGTACGAGAAAGTATTGTGATCGTGATTTTTTTTTCAAAAATTTTTTCTACGGAAATATCCGTTTGGGGTCCCTAGATGCCATTTCAACAATTTCTGGAATAAAAAAATTGTTCAACGCTCGATGTACATTTAAAATATGATTTCAATAAACCATGAAAACGTAAATATAAATGGCTATGATACCATCAAGTCGGAGAAAGTAACATGATGGCCACATCACCATTTTTTTCTTTGCTACAATGCTTGAAAAATATTTCAAAATTTGGTCGATACCTATTTAACTGGCTAACAATAGAATTAAATTAGTTACACACTTTTGTAAAAAATTAACTGTCAATAAAGATATGATTTATATATTTCTGAATAAGATACAAAATGATACGATCTTACAAAAAATTAACTTTGCAATATAACGGGCTAGAATTCATCAATTTTTACGAAGAACAATTACCACAGCAAATAATAAAACTCTTCCAAATAACAACAACCGGTGGTAAACTCAATTTAAACTGAATATTCGTCTCCGGGGACTTTCGCTTCCCCCTTAATTGGTTGAAAATCGTTTGAATTTTTTTTTTATTTTACGGCAAGAATTTTTAATTAGCGCGAGTGCATTCCCAGATTAAACTGAAAAATGCGGGCACTTAAAAAGCGCTAAATAGATCCCGGTGCGACCGTTACTCTTATTTTACGTTACTTGGGGCACGTAAATTTCGGGCGGTTTTAAAACCGGCTAATGGATATTTCAGCACCCGTTATATTTAATTAATGGGCGTAAAAAAAACGCGAGATGACCTGTTTATGGCATACGGTTTAATGAGCTTTTTTTAAATAACGTAAACGTATGAATTGTTCACAGTAATTTGCACCCTTGAAATTTAATCACGAAAAACAATTTTGTATTTTGATGTTTAGATAAAATCCACAAAAATCACAACGTATTAACCCTTTGCACTCGGCAAAATACGTTTTGTCACTAATAAATACGCAAAGAGTTAAATTAAAATAGTTTCGACCTTCGCTCGATTGCCTGTATCAGTGTGTTGCTAAGTTTCAATGCAAGTGAAATTCTGTTTAAAGCAATCCAAAAGCAAATCGAATTAGAGATAAATTTCCTTACCTAAAACCCAATCGCAGCGCTCCTTCTGGCGTTAACATCGTGCAGTAGATGTAGCAGGAAAGATCTAACATCCCTTAGGGACTCGGACCCTACACGAATTGTATCATTTTATTAGGTCACGTTAAGACAAAGGTATACATTATTAAAGTGTCCGGTAATTTACAGGAAAAGGATTCGTAAATAATGTACGCGTCGCACACGTTTCGATTAGAAAACCGTCTTTTAAAAGAGTATTTTTAGAGTCGAAATTAAGGTGTAAATAAAGATGAGGTAAAAAGGCACGTGTTCGAAACTTTTTTCTTTAACTGAATAAAACAGGAAGCGCTTATTTATTCATGGGAATGGTTGGTAACTGTTCATCGTTCATTCTCGATAAATTAAATTTTTAATGTAATATAATTATCCTTCTACTTAGAAAATACATACTCTCTCTCTCTTTCTTGATAAATAATAGGTTAATTGATGTATAAACTGCGATTGTTTGTCTTATCGCTCGAACAGATTCCCACATTAACCGGGCTAAGCCGCCATATCCGTTTTAAATTAGTTATCTGTGCGCGATCGCCCCATAAATCCGCACGAACCCTTTAATGCCCGCAATTATCCCTTAATTTGTATAGGTAAAGGATGCCGGATTGCGAATCTTGTTTGATAATCTGCGAACATTTTGCAGTCTATTAATTGCGTATTTTCGATTTTCAAGAAATAAAAAATTATTTAAAAAAATAAGTTGTAATCTGCGAACAGTTTGCAGCATATTAATTGTGTATTTACGATTAAATAAAAAATTAAGAATCGATTTTAAAATTATTATTTCACAATCAGATTTAAAATAATTTTTAAAAATTGTTCAATGATTTTTTTTATATCTACAATCGGATCGAGTATTAGAATAAACCTATAAAAAAAAAACAAGCTTCATTATATACACAATAATACACTGAAGGATCACCATCGTCGTGATCGAAGGTCAGGTAGATAAAGCCTAAAAATACACGGCTGTGAAGTTGGCAATAGATCTAGCAATAGATTTTAAAAATATAACAGAAGGAAAGATAATCGAAAAAAATGTGAACCTTATAACATTTTTTTTTAAGTTTCAGCAATAAATTTAAAAAATAAAAGATCAAAAAGCAAATCGAAAAAAAAAACGAGAACCTTATGATGAGGAAAGGTCTAAATTAATACCACAAAAATAATCAACCCTTAATTTTAACCATTTATATTTTTTCATCCCCCTCAAAAAACTCTAATCATTTTTTTTAAGTTTCAGCAATAAATTTTTAAAATAAAAGATAGAAAAGCAAATCAAAGAAAACGTGAACCTTATAATGAGGAAAGGTCTAAATTAATTCCACAAAAATAATCAACCCTTAATTTTAACCCTTTATATTTTTTCACCCCCTATTTCAGCAATAAATTTTTAAAATAAAAGATAAGAAAGCAAATAAAAAAAAAACGTGAACCTTATAATGAGGAAAGGTCTAAATTAATACCACAAAAATAATCAACCCTTAATTTTAACCCTTCATATTTTTTTATCTCCTTCAGAAAAGTCTAATGATTTTTTTAAATTTCAGCAGTAAATTTTAAAAATAAAAGATAGGAAAGCAAATCGGAAAAAACCTGAACCGTATATTGAGGAAAGGTCTAAATCAATACTATAAAAATAATCAACTGTTTAATTTTTTCATCCCCTTCAAAAAAGTCTAATGATTTTTTTTCAAGTTTCTCAAATAAATCTTAAAAATAAAAGATCGGAAAGCAAATCGAAAAAAAACGTGAACCTTATTATGAGGAAAGGTCTAAATTAATACCATAAAAATAATCAACCCTTAATTTTAACCCTTTATATTTTTTCAACTCCTTCAAAAAAGTCTAATGATTTTTTTTTAAGTTTAAGCAATAAATTTTAAAAATAAAAGATCGGAAAGCAAATCGAAAAAAAAAAAAACGTGAACCTTATAATGAGGAAAGGTCTAAATTAATACCACAAAAATAATCAACCCTTAATTTTAACCGTTTATATTTTTTTTATCCCCTTCAAAAAAAGTCTGATGATTTTTTTAAAAGCTTTAGCAATAGATTTTTAAAATAAAAGAGAAGGAAAGCGAATAAGGAAACACGTAAACCATACAATTGGGAAAGGTCTAAATTTATACCAAAAGAAAAACGAAACAACCCTTAACTTTAATCGTTTTTTATTTTGTTCCAACCAAGCAATAAATTTAAAAAATAAAAAAGGAAAGCAAATCGAAAAAAAAACGTGAACCTTATAATGAGGAAAGGTCTAAATTAATACCATAAAAATAAACAACCCTTAATTTTAACCCTTTATATTTTTTCAACTCCTTCAAAAAAGTCTAATGATTTTTTTTTAAGTTTAAGCAATAAATTTTAAAAATAAAAGATCGGAAAGCAAATCGAAAAAAAAAAAAACGTGAACCTTATAATGAGGAAAGGTCTAAATTAATACCACAAAAATAATCAACCCTTAATTTTAACCGTTTATATTTTTTTTATCCCCTTCAAAAAAAGTCTGATGATTTTTTTAAAAGCTTTAGCAATAGATTTTTAAAATAAAAGAGAAGGAAAGCGAATAAGGAAACACGTAAACCATACAATTGGGAAAGGTCTAAATTTATACCAAAAGAAAAACGAAACAACCCTTAACTTTAATCGTTTTTTATTTTGTTCCAACCCAAAATTTTTATAGACAAATAGTGTTCAGAATGGTCTCTTGGTCTTAAGAAAAATGAAATTTAATCGATTTTTAGGCGTTTCCAGTTGATTTAATTGGCGACATGGAAAACTTAAATTGGAGAAAGCAAAATTTCCGTGTTTTAAAGGTTCTAAAGGAATAATTACTTGCAGAATTATTCTCAAAATGTCAAATTTAATTCAGAAATAATATATTTTTTACATACTACAAAATAATTAATATCTCGCAGCTGGAGACAAAATGGCGACACTCAAAACTTAAACTAAAGAAAGCGAAATTTACATTCTCGCGATTAAATTAATTACAAAGAAGATAATAACAAACGGATTTTTTTCAAAAAAATTTTAATGCACTTAGAAATAATGCATTTTTGACATACCAGAAAATAATAGTCATCCCCAAGCCAGAAATTAAATGGCGATACTCGAACCTTACATTGAAGAAAGCAGAATTTATATCTCGCGATTAAATTAATTATAAATAAAATATGACGAGCCGATTTGTTTTCAAATTTTTTTTAATGCACTTGGAAATAATATACTTTTGACATATCAGAAAGTAATTGATATCCCCAAGCTAGAAATTAAAAACCGAACTTTAAACTGGAGAAAGCGAAATTTTCATCTCGGGATTAGAATAACTCCAGAAAAAATATGACAAGCAGAATTAGCTTCAAAATTTTTAAATTCACTCGGAAATAATGCATTTTTAACACACCAAAAAAATTACATCCCCAATATGGAAATTAAATGGCAATACTCGAAACTTAAACTGAAGAAAGCGGAATTTATATCTCGCGATTAAATTAATTATAAATAAAATATGACGAGCCGATTTGTTTTAAAAATTTTTTAATGCACTTAGAAATAATGCACTTTTGACATATCAGAAAATAATTAAAAACCGAACCTTAAACTGGAGAAAGCGAAATTTTCATCTCGGGATTTGATTAATTCTAAAAAAATATGCCTAGCAGAATTGTCTTCAAAATTTTCAAATATACTTATAAATAGTGCATTTTTGATATACCAGAAAATAATTGACATCTCCAAAAATTAAATGGCGATATTGGAAACTTTAATTGGAAAATTCGAAATTTGTATGTTGGGTTTAAAATTATGACAAACAAAAATATCGGAAAATATTTAAAAATAATATATTTTTGACGTACTAAAAAAACAATTGACGTCCCCCAGCAAAAAAACAAAGTGACGATACTACAAACTTAAATTAAAGGAAGCGAAATTTGCAAATCGCGATTTAAAAAAAATCTAAAAAAAGTCACAGGCGGAATTATTTTGAAAACTTCCAAATCCACCTAAAAACAATGTTTTTTGGCATACCAGAAAACAGTTGACATCCCTTGCCTGAAATCAAAATTAGAGATTTAGAAGAAAAATTTGCATCTCGCGCTTAAAATAATTCTAAAAAAAATGTATCACAAGCGGAATTATCTTGAAAATTTCTAAACCCACTTAGAAATAACGTAGTATTACCATACCAGAAAGCAACTGACATATCCTGGCTGAAATCAAAATTGCAAAAATAACAATTTGAATCGGAGGAAGAAAAATTTGCATCTCGCGCTTAGAACAATTCTAGAAAATGTATCACAAACGGAATTATCCTGAAAATTTCTAAACCCACTTAGAAATAACGCATTTTTAACATACCAGAAAATACATGACATCCCCCGGCAGAAGTTTATATTTTACGTTTACGCTTTGATGACATGAAATTATCCGAAAATCTTGTAATTATAGAATAATCATTACCAATTAAAGTTGAGTAATTTTGAAAACTTTTAAAATCAGTGGATATTGTTTTAATTGTGAAAACTTCTAGCTGTGATCACGTACAGTTTAAAAATATGGTTTTAAGATTTTTACTGAATCATAATTTCATTTTGGAAATTGTTTTTATAGTTTTTATTCAATCGCTAAATGAGTTTGAATTTTTCACAATTATTCGCTTTGAACACGTGAAATTTTCCAAAAATCTAGTACCTAGTGGAAGAAGAAAATTTTTCACTGAATCATAATTTTGCAACAGTTTTGGAAAATTTGTCCATAACAATTGTTTTTTATAATTTTTTAAGTCGAAGAAAAAGTTACAATTTTTGCAACATCTCTAATAACGTTAAATTATCGGAAAATCTAGAGGTGGAATTGGTAGATCTGCAGAAAAATATTGTCCAACTAATTATAAATGGTTTTGTAAACTTTTAAGTCGGTATGTAAGGTTTTAATATTTTTTTCAATACGACAGAACTGTTACATTTTTTTCTTTTAACTCTCTTCCAAAATCTGAAACTGTAAAATGTTCGTTTTTCACTTCATCGGCATACAACTGCAATCACTCATTGATGTATAGAATTTGATGTAAAATGTCATCACTCATGCGTCCCATTTTAAACAAATTAATATTACACCCTAAGCTGCGGCAAGGGCGGATATTACCGTGGATGGATGGCTCCATTGCCCCCCTGCAACGGCCTGTTTATTAATGCAGGGCCTTATGAAAGCGTGGAATGCAATAACTCGAGGAACGTACACGACCCTTTTTTCCAGGGCGAAATGTGGCATTCCCGTTGGACGATTATGTGCGCCGAGCTCTCTGAAAGAAACACTCGAGTTTACGTTTGCTCTTTGGATGTCCATTTTTTTTCTTTTTTTCTTCAAGGGAGAGAAACTTTTGCGTTTATATTTCTGGGTGTTTGCCGAGAAACTTCTTCGATTTTCTTGAAAATTACATTTTTCCTAGGCACAAATAAGAAACGAGGTTGGTTTAGAATTTAATATTTCAAAATATACATCATCTTTATTACAGACACATAGTTTACATATAACGTGTTAGTACGTCTCTGTCTGGGCTATCGATAGCTCGGCCCTAATATTCCAATTAATAATATAAATACGATTTGTTTATTTATTTGTATATAAATTGAAGTAAATGCATTCAATGAAAATTATTTAATAAAATTGGAACCAGTCAAAATAAAGTTAAATGGTGGCGGTACAAACCAAACGCTTTTTTAAATTTTAATTATTACATTACCTTTACCTAACGAATTCCGCGATATTTACAACAAAAAATATTCCCGTGAGATTGCTACAATAAAAATAATCTCTTAAGATAGAAATTTTAGTTCCCGGTGCATCCACCAAAAGATCAACGCATGAATGAGCTCATTTTCGTTAATTATAAAACGATGGTTACGACTATTATAAACTAGCTCGTTAGCTAAGGGTTAAAAATATTAGAAATTTATCGTGGTTGAGCCAAGGGCATCAGGTAACCCGATTTCCTATCAACCATCTTAAAATTAAAATTTCGATTTCCAATAAATTATTATTTTATAGCATTTGATGTATCAAGTTCTGATAAATTATCTAGTCTCTGTAGAAACGCAATTTCCCGCATAAATAATAATAATAATAATAATAAACTGTTTTCATTACAGAAAAAAAAGTGAATAGTACAAGAAAATGTTTTTTTTTTGTGAGAACAGGCAAAGTTCAGTTGGTTGTAAAAACCATTACTGCTCTTAGAATGCTAATAGAATACACTTTGATGATTAATTTAAATAAATTAAGCACCCGAGTGCTATAATTATAGCGCGACTGCGTGCGGAAATGCCCTTTTTGGTTGTCGATGGGAGGGAACATGCAAACGCGTCAAAATTGAAATTCCGTTCTAATTTCGCGTGAATAGCGAACGTTTCTTAGACATGAAAGGATGTTGTTCCTGCATTTGACACTGCCTCGAAGGTCTAGTAGAAATCATCATTGAAATTAGCGGAGGAAATCGATGGCTAGAAATCCGATCGTGTATCAGCACTTCCTTGCGCATCCGCCATTTATTTGCAGTCTGAGAATCTGCATTTCATTGTAATATGATAATATGGAGAAGAAAGGTCATAAATAATTTATTTGAAGGAATTAAACAAGTTGATGTTTTTGATACTTTTAAGAAAAAATAATTGTTTAATGAAATACCATTTAATGGATTCTGAGAGTTCGTTAAGATTAACCCGCCATATTCACGACAACAAAAAATATTTCCGCAAGATGGCGACGATAAAAATATTCTTGTAAGATCAAATTGTAATTTCCCGGCGCGTTCACCATAAAACAATCCAATGAGCTTAGTATAAAGCGATGACAGCAATTATTATAAAGCTAGTCTTAACAAATTTGACCACAAAAATATAAAATATATAGGTCTTTAAGGTAAATCAGCAGAAGTTTTCAAAAGACTTCTACTACTAGACTATTTCTAGGTGGGTTTGAAAATCTTCAAAATAATTTCACTTATAATATTTTTTAGAATTTTTCTAAGCGCGAGATGCAAATTCAAGTTTTGAGTGTCGCAATTTTGATTACAACCAGGGGATGTCAATTATTTTCCGGTATGTCAAAAATACATTATTTCTAGGTGGATTTCGAAATTTTCAAGACAATTCCGCTTGTGATATATTTTTAGAATTTTCCTAATCGCGAGATGCACATTTTGCTTCCTCTAATTCAGCTGGGGGATATTGATTAATTTTTAGTACGACAAAACTAAATTATTTCTAAATATTTAAGATAATTTCGCTTATCATATTATCATATTTTTTTTATCGACGATTCCACGTGTGTTGGCGTCGATATTTATTTAACTTGCGTACCGCCGGCTACGGGATTAACTATTAAGAATTATATTTTTCGTTGTTTACAGCTATCGGGGTTATAATCTAGTTTATACGTAGTCAATTTAAATGAAACTTATTTTTTTTTCTTTAATCGAAATATTTTTTTATTTGTAAATTCTATTATATTACTGTTATGTTTAGTTTTATGTGTTAAAATCATAAATTAAATTAAAATTAAGTTGTTTAGGGTATAATTATTTTGTTTTAATCAAATCATTATTATTTTAATTGAACGGATTTAATATTTACACAATTTTTCTATTAATCCATTTCGACTTCACACCTTTTGTGTGTATCGTCGTCTTGCATCAAGACATAAAACTATTTTTGGAACTCGTAAATTAATCAAGCGCGCATGAAACTTTGATGGCGCGGGTCGGCCGTTATTAAATTATTCAATAATGATTATTTATTAAGTAGAATTGGGGTCAGAGCCGCACCAAACATCCGAAACAATTTTCAACACCATTATCCATTTATACGAAAATGATTCCCGGGGGAATATTCGATTAAATTGAACATACACACGTATGTTTTATTTAATTTACAGTTATTTGTAATGTTATTCATGGCTTATTTTCCATTTAGAAAAAAGAAATAAGTAAATTAATAATTAAACGAATCTAATTATAAATTTAAGAAAATCAAATATTTAGCTTGAAAATAATAAATTATCATTTTCAGACTAATTAGATTCGTATTTTTGTTTTTTTTTTGCTTTGGCTTATTAGTAATTCATTAAATATTTGTTAATTTGGTTATTTTTCTTATAGAAAATATATAACGAAGTAGAAGCCTGCAGTATAAATAACGCGTTATTATAAAATCAATGTTCAAATGACTTATATTTAATTGTTTTAGTATTGATTGTTTATTTATTTATTTATTTATTTATTGATTAACGGAAAACTCCTTTTATACATTAAATACATAAATACAAAAAAAATCAACAAATTGAACTTATAACTGAATAACTAAATCTAGATTGTACTTAAAATGAATTTTCTGTGCCAATCAATTTATTTGTGCGTCTGCATGAAACGACTTTCACAATTACTCAAAAAGCGCTTTTAAACTTTTAAACTTCTCCCGTGCTCAGGTCGATCGACTTTAAAGTTGGTTCGGAATTTTACAGACGAAAAGTTCGATTCCTCAATTAGTTTGCATTTAGCGACTTTACAGAACTAATTAAATTACCAACTTAATTACGCTTCAATGGATATGCAGATTATAGGAGTTTGAAAAGAAAACAGTTTCCTTCGTTTACTGATTGCATTTGTAAAACTCTTACCTATCTATAAAAACTGCAGGTCTTGTCTGTAATTATCGGTGGTGTCTTAATATTTTAATAATAATAATAATAATAATAATAATAATAGGTTTATTTCCCAACAGAACAAAAAAATATTCCAATTACAGGGAAATTTTACAATTAACAAATTAAAAATAACTAACTCTCATAGAATTAAAACCTAAAAATAATTATATAATCTAATTTTATGCCGAATACACTAACACTATTTAAAATTTTATGTAATAACGAAGGAATAAGGATTTATATTAACTTAATATATAGTTAAAAACAATTTCCAATTCAACGCACGACCCAATTATAACTGTTAACTTTTTGATCTCGCACTGTAGAACTTTATATTTTGTGAAATAACATAAAATTCAATTATAAATTCTCTCAGTTTTATCCAATTCGTTTCGACGTTTTAATGCCCCCTGGAGGGGAGAAACGGTTTCGAAGTGAGTCCCGTTTTCCGAAGTGATTTATTTGAGCGAGTGGCCAGATTCCATTTCAATTTTCCCGGGTGTCAGTCGAAGAACTTGCTCGGAAACTTTTATTATTCATGAAATGTACACGAGATTGAAGAAGCAAAAAAAAAACTAGCTGGCCGCATTCCATCCCGCAGCTTTGATGTCGTCCGTATTTCATGCAGATGCAGCGCTCGCACTAACCCAATTAAGGGGGTTAAGGGCCCTAAGTTCACTCTCTAAACTAGTTTTAATTTTTAGTTTGTGAAGTTTCAGCGGGAATTTCATAAAGAAGTACAAGTGAACTTGAATTAATTATGTGCGCGTTATATTTTTCTTTTTCATCTGTAAAGGAATATATGCATGTACCACAAGAGTTAGTTCAAAAGAAGATTATTATTATTATTATTAAGCAAAGCAGTGATTTTGTTGAAAAATTCCGAAAAAACTAAGGATAACCCATTTTCGAATTTTCTTTTTGTTTCAAACGTCTGAAACATATCCTGAACGTTTTATTGAAATCCATCGAGGGATTTTCAGGAAAATTAAAAAAAATTTAATTGAAAATACATATTTAGCAAAACAGCGATGTTGGTAGAGAATCACAGAAAAACTAAGAATAACCCACTTTCGAATTTTCCTTTTGCTTTATCGCTACATATGTCTAGAATATTTCCTGAAAATTTTATTGAAATCCATTAAGGGATTTTTGGGAAAATTAAGAAAAATTAATTGAAAGTACAAATTCAGCAAAACAACGATTTTGGTAGAAAATTCCAGAAAAACTAAGAATAACCCATTGTATAATTTTGCTTTTGTTTCGTAGCTGCATACGTCTAAAACATGTCCTAAAAATTTTATTAAAATCCATCGAAGGATTTTCAGGAAAATTTAGAAAATTAAATCAAAAGTACAAATTTAGCAAAACATCGATTTTGGTGGAAAATTCCGGAAAAAGTACGGATAACCCATTTTTGAATTTTCTATTTGTTTTATAGCTAGATACGTCTGGAACATATTCCTGAACGTTTTATTGAAATCCATCAAGGGATTTTCAAGAAAATTATAAAAATTAATTGAAAGTACAAATTCAACAAAACAGCGATTTTGGTGGAAAATTCCGGAAAAACTAAGGATAACCCTGTTTCGAATTTTCCTTTTGTTTCATAGCCACATACGTCTGGAACATATCCTAAAAAAATTACTGAAATCCATAGACGGATTTTCAAGAAAATTAGAAAAATTTAATTGAAAGTGCAAATTTTGCAAAACAGCGACTTTACTGGAAATTTCTGGAAAAACTAAGGATAACACATTTTCGAATTTTCTTTTTGTTTTATGGCTACATATATCTGGAACATTTCTTGAAAATTTTATTAAAATCCATCGGGGGATTTTCAGAAAAATTTAGAAAATTTAATCAAAAGTACAAATTCAGCAACAACATCGATTTTGGTGTAAAATTCCGGAAAAAGTACGGATAACCCATTTTCGAATTTTCTATTGGTTTTATAGCTACATACGTCTGGAACATATCCTGAACATTTTATTGAAATCCATCAAGCGATTTTCGGGTAAATTACGAAAAATTAATTAAAAGTACAAATTCAACAAAACAGCTATTTTGGTGGAAAATTCCGGAAAAACTAATTATAACCTATTTTCGAATTTTCCTTTAGTCTTATAGCTACATATATCTGGAACATTTCTTGTAAATTTCATTGAAATCCATCGAGGAATTTTAAGGAAAATTTTGAAAATTTAATCAAAAGTACAAATTTAGCAAAACATCGATTTTAGTGAAGATTTCCGGAAAAGGTAAGGATAACCCATTTTCGAAATTTCTACTTGTTTTATAGCTACATACGTCTAGAACATTTCCTGAAAATTTTATTGAAATCCATCAAAGGATTTTCAGGAAAATTACGAAAAATTAATTAAAAGTACAAATTCAAAAAAATAGCGATTTTGGTGGAAAATTCCGGAAAAACTAATTATAATCCATTTTCGAATTTTCCTTTAGTCTTATAGCTACATATATTTGGAACATTTCTTAAAAATTTCATTGAAATCCATCGAGGGATTTTCAGGAAAATTTTGAAAATTTAATCGAAAGTACAAATTTAGCAAAACATCGATTTTAGTGGAAAATTCCGGAAAAAGTAACCCATTCTCGAATTTTCTATTTGTTTCATAGCTACATACGTCTAGAACATTTCCTGAAAATTTTATTGAAATCCATCAAGGGATTTTCGGCTAAATTACGAAAAATTAATTAAAAGTACAAATTCAACAAAACAGCGATTTTGGTGGAAAATTCCGGAAAAAGTAAGGATAACCCATTTTCGAATTTTTCTTTAGTATTATAGCTACATATATCTGGAACATTTCTTGAAAATTTCATTGAAATCCATAGAGGGATTTTCAGGAAAATTTTGAAAATTTAATCAAAAGTACAAATTTAGCAAAACATCGATTTCAGTGAAGAATTCCGGAAAAAGTAAGGATAACCTATTTTCGAAATTTCTATTTGTTTTATAGCTACATACGTCTAGAACATTTCCTGAAAATTTTATTGAAATCCATCGAGGGATTTTCAGGAAAATCACGAAAAATTAATTAAAAGTACAAGTTAAAAAAAAACAGCGATTTTGGTGGAAAATTCCGGAAAAACTAATTATAACCCATTTTAGAAATTTTCTTTTGTTCTATAACTACACATATCTGGAACATTTCTTGAAAATTTCATTGAAATCCATCGACGGATTTTCAGGAAAATTTTGAAAATTTAATCGAAAGTACAAATTTAGCAAAACATCGATTTTACTGGAAAATTCCAAAAAAAGTAAGTTTTACCCATTTTCAAATTTTCTATTTGTTTGATAGCTACATACGTCTAGAACATATCCTAAAAGTTTTATTGAAATCCATCGAGGGATTTTCGGGAAAATTAAGAAAAATAAATTGAATGTACAAATTCAACAAAACAGCGATTTTGGTGGAAAATTCCAGAAAAACTAAGGATAACCCATTTTCGAATTTTCCTTTAGTCTTATAGCTACATATATCTGGAACATTTCTTGAAAATTTCATTGAAATCCATCGAGGGATTTTCTGGAAAATTAATTAAATTTAATTAAAAGTACAAATTTAGCAAAGTAACGATTTTGGCGGAAAATAACAGAAAAACTAAAGACACCCTATTTTCAATTTTTCTTTGTTTCATGGCTACATACATCTGGAACATATCCTGAAAATTTTATTGAAATCCATGTACTGATTTTCAGGAAAATTAAGAAAATTTTATTTAAAGTACAAATTTAGCAAAACAGCGACTTGGTGGAAAATTCCGAAAAAACTAAGGATAACCCATTTTCGAATTTTCCTTTTGTTTTATAGCTACATACGTCTGGAACATATCTAAATATTTTTATTGAAATCCATCAAGGGATTTTCAAAAAGATTAAAAAAATTACTCGAAAATGCAAATTTTACAAATCAGCAATTTTATTAGAAAATTTTAGAAAAAGTAAGGATAACCTATTTTCGAATTTTTCCTTTGTTTTATATGTACACACGTCTGGAATATATCCCTAAAATTTTATTAGAATTCAACAAGGGATTATCAGGAAAATTAAGGAAATTTAACCGAAAGTGCAAATTTAGTAAATCAGCGATTTTTGATGGAAAATTCCGGAAAAATTAAGGATAACCCATGTTCGGATTTTTCGTTTATTTCAAAGCTATATATGTCTTTAATAAATCATGAAAATTTTATTAGAATTTAACGAGGGATATTCAGCAAAATTGAGAAAATCTGGCCAAAAGTGCAAATTTAGCAGAGCAGCAATTTCATCAGAAAACTCTGGAAACTGGAAAAACTAAGGATATCGTATTTTTGAATTTTTCATTTGTTTTGTAGCTACATACGTCTGAAATATATCCTGAATATTGCATTATAATTTAATGAGGGATTTTCAGAAAAATTAAAGAAATTTTTAATTTAATTTAATTTATTTATGCCATAACAATAGAGTACATAGTGTACAAATAAATTCATGAGGAATATAGAAATAAGTTAAAATCGATTAATAATAATAATAATAATAATAATAATAATTAGATAAAATCAAACGGTCGTTTGTTCTCTAGTGTAACGCTTATTTGCCAGTGTAGATAAATAATGATGGAATCAGTTAAAAAATATAACTACGATCTTAAATAAATAAATAAATCCAGCCGAAAGTGCAAATTTAGCTGAGGCGATTTAAATGGAAAATTTAAAAAAAAAACTATTACTTACACATTTTTAGATTTCCCTGTTATGTTCTTCTAGATCTCATTAGTTAAAGGTCAAAGTTAAACTAGCAGCAAAATAATAATAATCCGCGTTTAATCTCGTTATTTCATACAATCCCCTTAAAAACGGAATATATACGAGCATAACATGTGTGCAAAGATTAATTAAAACAAAGAAGAAAAAACGGGTGAGGGGAGTGGGGGAGGAAACATCAAAGCCGTTCCGACGATGAAATGTAGGACATAAAGCTCAATTCCCTTTTTTCTGCTCTCTCTCTCTCTCTCTCTCTCGCCCCCTGAAAGCGGACTTGCTGTTAAATAATAAAACGGGAAAATGCGATCCTTGTAATTAAAATACGCGACCCCCCGTATATGAGCTTTTATTCAAATTTATGCGACCGCGTGCTCGCTAATATAAACAATTAATTGTTAGATATTGCATTATACGCAATGGTTATTTTGAAATCGGATGAGTGTATCGAAATATTAAATTACGCGTGTATTAATATAGATATAGTTGGTGTAATATATTTTGTTAATAAACTTGCGTCGGTGATTATGAGTTAATTTAAAAATATTATTATTGCATGCTTAAAAATGTATTTTGGAAAATGTGATGTGGGTTTTGGTTTTTAAAATGTGTTATTTGCAAAATATGATGTGTATTTTTGGTTTTTAAAATGTGTTCCATTCTTCAGTTTTGATAAATATTATGAATCTATTATTCGCAAACAAATCTCGAAAAGGTAAAAAATCGGAAAAATCAACTTTTTTTATTTAATAATCATGTTAGACTATTAAAGTGTACATTTTTTTCATCAAAATTGCTTGGCATTAAAAAATTTCAGCTATCTTAAATAGCAAAAAAGTTTGCTGGTCAGTTTGAAAGTTTTAGAAAATTTTGAAAAAAGTCGATTTTTTCAGATTTTGAACGTCCGTAGCGCCAAAACGAAGGATCCAAATCGAACTCGGTTTTCAAATCTGTGCTCCATAGGTACTAATTAGTCGGATTTAATTAAAATTGTCGATTATAAATTTTTGACGAAAACCTGAAAAACTATTCTTACTTTTCCTCAAAAATTGCACTCGAAATGATTTCCTGAAGAAACCACTGGTTGGATTCTCGGTTTCTTTACGTCACTGTAAATATCTCACCCAGACCCATCAGAAAATGTACATGCACGTCAATTTGTAGCTTGTGGCGCGTTCGCAAAGAACTAACGAAATCTTAGTTTTTTTTATTAGAATCAATCCATCATCCGTTTATTAACCATTACTGCTTCCGTCGATTACCATATTATTAATTACCATCGAATGCAACCTGTTGTGCGCATTGGCCGCCGCCGAGGGGCCTGATCTAGGAGTCGAGAGCCTGGGGCGATCGGAACCGCCGCCAACTTTGGGCGACTTTTATGCAACAGGTGCCCTCGAAATAAGGGCACGAGTGTAACGTATTTCAGGACGGGGGCGTCGCGACGTCTCAGTCTCTATCGCCATGCCGGATTTATGGCAACAGCGGTGGAATTATAGGGGACGCCTTAATTCCTGTAATACCGCCAGAGCATTTCTTCCCAGGTGTTCACATCGCATATTCCGCATAATTTAGAGCCGTTTGTGACGTTAACATTATTTTTTTTTAAATCAAAATTGGCTGAATTTGAATTATGGGAAATATACGATGTCGTGGTTAACATACAAAATGGAGAATCCATTACATTACATTGTTACATTTTAACTGTTTGTAATCATTTTTTTAATATAAAATAACAATAAATGTAAATAAGTAATTGTGAAGGGCTTTCACTTCGTGATACATTTTGAATAATTCAAATAAAAACGAATAACTTTGTTGGTATCACTTTATTAACTTGAAGTAGTTACTATAGTTTCGACAATTTCAGCTTGTCATTTTTAAACTATGAAAATGACAAGCTGAAATTGTCGAAACTATAGTAACTACTCCAAGTTAATAAAGTGATACCAACAAAGTTATTCGTTTTTATTTGAATTACAATAAATGTAATCTATTTTCATCTACGTTTTAAGTGAAAATGTATTATCACCGTCAGTAACATTAAATTTTACACACAATCTCAAATATGTGCGATGCTCGCAATCACAAAATTGATGCTCAATTTCATTTAATTAACTACACTTCCTTTATGGCCTATTTTAAATTACGAACAGACCCATAAACTGCGATTCGAACGCATTATAAATTAAAGTTGATTGCAATGTTTACGCCTCAATCAATTTTTAATTGGTAGTGTGGTTTAAGTACAAATTATACAATGTAGACTTACGTAAGCACTAAATTGGGAAACATCGCCATTAGAATTAGTTTAAATCGGCTGTAATACAGGCAGAATAATACGTGAAAATTGGGTTGCATATATTTATAAAATTGCAATAAATTACGTCCGCCAACTCCTAAACCTATTGCGCGAATATTTTATCATCACTCACTATGTTATTATTATTATTCAAAATGATACAATGTTTTCTTATACAGGGTGTCTCATTACGAGTGTGCCAAATGGAAACAGGAAGTAAATAATGTTATTCTGAACAAAATGAAATGAAACTAACAGAGCAACCTGTCACTTGCTTACATCAAGTAAAATTACTTTTTCGTTTTCATTTCTGCATCGTAGAAGAAAATATAAAACGCGCAGACACAAATCCATAAAAATTATCCCCAATGGTCGAAGGATCGCTTATTCAAAATTAATTTGGTTTTTGTAAATTTAACAATTTTTGATAGAGATGTGGATTTTTAAAGATTTTGATTTTAATTTTTTGAGTACTTGAATGAAAATATTGCAGAAGAAAATATAAAACGCGCAGATAAAATTTTGTTAAAATTATCCTCAATGGCTCAAGTATCGCTTATTAAAAATCAATTTGGTTTTGGTAAATTTAACAATTTTTAATAGAGATGTGTATTTTTGAAGATTTTAATTTTAATTTTTTGAGCACTAGAACAAAAACGTCGCAAAAAAAATATAAAACGCGCAGACAAAATTCCATAAAAAATATCCACAATGGTCGAAGTATCGCTTATTAAAAATCAATTTGGTTTTTGTAACTTCAACAATTTTCAATAGAGGTATGAATTTTTTTAAATTTTAGTTTTAATTTTTGAGCACCTGGACAAAAACATCGCAGAAGAAAATATAAAACGCGCAGGCAAAATTCCATACAAATTATCCTCAATGGCCAAAGAATCGCTTATTCAAAATTTTTTCGGGTTTTGTAAATTCAACAATTTTTAATAGAGATGTGAATTTTTGAAAATTTTAATTAATTTGTTGAGCATTTGAACATAAATATCGCAAAAGAAAATATAAAACGCGCAGACAAAATTCCATAAAAATTATCCTCAATGGTCGAAGTACCTCTTATTCAAAATCAATTTGGTTTTTATAAATTTAACAATTTTTGATAGAGATGTGGTATTTTGGAGAAATTCCATAGAAATTATCCTTAATGGTCGAAGTATTGCTTATTCAAAATTAATTTGATTTTTGTAAATTCAACAATTTTCAATAGAGATATAGATTTTTGAAAATTTTTGTTTTCATTTTTTGAGCACTTAAACAAAAACATCGCAGAAAAAAATATAAAACGGGCAGACAAAATTCCATAAAAATTATCACCTATGGTCGAAGTATCGCTTATTCGAAATCAATTTGGTTTTTGTAACTTCAACAATTTTCAATAAACATGTGGATTTTTGAAAATTTTAGTTTTAGTTTTTTCAGCACTTATAAAAACATCGCTGAAAAAATATAAACGCGCAGAGAAAATTGCATAAAGACTTATTCTCAGCGGCCAAAGTATAGCAAATTCGAAATCAATTTGGTTTTTTTAAATGCAACAATTTTTAATAGAGATATGGATTTTTGAAAATTTTAGTTTTAATTTTTTGAGCACTTGAACAAAAACATCGCAGAAATAAATATAACACGCGCAGACAAAATTCCATAAAAAATATCCCCAATGGTCAAAGGATCGCTTATTCAAAATTAATTTGGTTTTTAAAAATTTAACAATTTTTGATAGAGATGTGGATTTTTAAAGATTTTAATTTTAATTTTTTGAGCACTTGAACGAAAATATCGCAGAAGAAAATATAAAACGCGCAGATAAAATTCCATAAAAATGATTCTCAATGGCCGAAGTATCGCTTATTCAAAATCAACTTGGTTTTTGTAAATCCAACAATTTTCAATGGAGATGTGGATTTTTGAAGATTTTAATTTTAATTTTTTGAGCATTTGAACGAAAATATCGCAGAAGAAATTATAAAACGCGCAGACAAAATTACATAAAAATTATCCCAAATGGCCAAAGTATCGCTTACTTAAAATATTTTTGCTTTTTGTAAATTCAACAATTTTCAACAGAGAAATTAATTTTCGAAAATGTTAGTTTATATTTTTGAGCAGTTGGACAAAAACATCGCCGAAAAAAATATAAAACGCTCCGACAAAATTCTATAAAAATTATCCTCAATGGCCAAAGTATCTCTTTTTCAAAATCTTTTTGGTTTTTGTAAATTCAACAATTTTTAATAGTGATGTGGATTTTTGAAGATTTTAATTTTAATATTTTGAGCTCTTGAACGAAAATATCGCAGAAATAAATATAAAACGCGCAGAAAAAATTCCATAAAAATGATCCTCAATGGTCGAAGTATCGTTTGTTCAAAATCAATTTGGTTTTTGTAAATTTAACAATTTTTAATAAAGATGTGGATTTTTGAAGATTTTAATTTTAATTTTTTGAGCATTTGAACGAAAATATCGCAGAAGAAAATATAAAACGCGCAGAAAAAATTCCATAAAAATGATCCTCAATGGTCGAAGTATCGTTTGTTCAAAATCAATTTGGTTTTTGTAAATTTAACAATTTTTAATAAAGATGTGGATTTTTGAAGATTTTAATTTTAATTTTTTGAGCATTTGAACGAAAATATCGCAGAAGAAAATATAAAACGCGCAGACAAAATTACATAAAAATTATCCCAAATGGCCAAAGTATCGGTTATTTAAAATCTTTTTGTTTTTTGTAAATTCAACAATTTTCAATAGAGATATTAATTTTCGAAAATGTTAGTTTATATTTTTGAGCAGTTGAACAAAAACATCGCCGAAAAAAATATAAAAAACTCCGACAAAATTCTATAAAAGTTATCCTCAATGGCCAAAGTATCTCTTATTCAAAATCTTTTTAGTTTTTTTAAATTCAACAATTTTTAATAGTGATGTGGATTTTTGAAGATTTTAATTTTAATTTTTTGAGCTCTTGAACGAAAATATCGCAAAAATAAATATAAAACGCGCAGATAAAATTCCATAAAAATTATCCTCATTGGTCGAAGTATCGCTTATTCAAAATTAATTTGGTTTCTATAACTGTAACAATTTTAAATAGAGATATGGATTTTTGAAAATTTTAGTTTTAATTTTTTGAGCACTTGAACAAAAACGTCGCTGAAGAAAATATAAAACGCCCAGAAAAAAATCCATAAAAATTATCCCCAATGGTCGAAATACCGCGTTTTCAAAATCAATTTGTTTTTTTCTAAATTCTACCAGTTTTAATAGAGATCTGCATTTTTGAAGATTTTCATAATAATTTTTTGAGCAGTTGAACAAAATATCGCAGAAGAAAATATAAAACGCGCAGACAAAATTCCATAAAAATTATCCCCAATGGTCGAAGTACCGCTTATTCAAAATCAATTTGGCTTTTGTAAATTTAACAATTTTTAATAGAGATGTGAAATTTTGAAAATTTTCATTAATTTTTTGAGCATTTAAACAAAAATATCGCAAAAGAAAATATAAAACGCGCAGATAAAATTCTATAAAAATTATTCCCAATAGTCGAAGTATCGCTTATTCAAAATCTATTTCGTATTTATAAATTCAACAATTTTTAATAAAAATATGGATTTTTGAAAATTTCAGTTTTAATTTTTTGAGCACTTGAACAAGCATCGCAAAAAAATATAAAACTTGCAAAGTTCAATTCCCTAATTGCTGTTTAATGCTTTTGCAATAAGTGAGCGTTTTTATTTTCAATAATTTATTTTTCCCTAAAATTAACTCTCGTTAAACCAAAAATAAAAACTTTTTCACGGAATAAAACGCGAGAGTGTCATTTCTCCAGATTTCGAATCCCCGTCTCGTTTAATTTCTCAGCCCCTAATAAAACCGTCATTACCCGTCGTCGGCGCCCTCCGGTTCAACCGCATAAAATTGCGGGTGGGATTTTCGATTGCCTCGGCTTCATCATTTCCTCGAGGAGGGGGAGGCAAAATGAATTCATTTCGGTTTTATTGGTCGGCCTTCTAATTCCAGATTTTTGTGTGTTCTCGTTTTAACGCGAACATTACATTTTATTTGATCAAATTGCAAACAGCAACAACAAACTTTAATTTCTAGAAAAAAAAATGTGTTTAACCAATAACCAATCTGTACATTCCAAATAGGTATTTGTATTGAGGAATAGTATAGTGTGGTAGAGTAGCTTTAATGATTAAACTTCGCCCTTTGTTTCGCATTGTTCTGGACGATTATTAATATTATTATTATTATATTGTACAACTTGTATGAAATTACACACATTTCCTGCGAGTAAGAAGTTCACACGAGCGAGAAATGGTCATCCCAAGCAAGCTGTTCACTATACTTTACCTACGACAATTTTCTTGTGCTTCATTGTGATAGTTAGTAGATAATTAACAACGAACAGCGGATAATTCCTACGCGATATTTTTTATTAGAGGCACCTGCTAAACATTACCGCCAAAATAAATATCCGTCCAATTATTTATGGTTAATATCATTTCTTGAATTTTTACATTCTGTCTTTTTTTATCATAATTTTCAGCTATTTACAATCCACGAATTTTTACAATGTATCACGACTGTTGATATTATGCATTCCTTCCTTCCACCAGAAACCGCAGACGCTAATAAACTCGCTTCACCTTTAAAGATACGTAATTTCAATGCAGCTTTGGAAATAGGTCAGCGCATTAAGTCCGCCGACGACGACGGCGTTATTTACTATTCTCCACGGAATCGATATTAAGTGCGTAAAAGTCGAGCCACGTAGCCCGGCATCCGTCCTGTTTTAATTTCTGGAACGGTACGTTCCCATAATCGCATATGATAAATATCCCCTCGCCGGTGTGCGTTGGGATTTCGTTTACGGATCCGTGCCAGTTGATAAACTGCATGCCCCAAAATTTGATTTGTTATTACAGGCCTGGATATGTTTGGATTCGGCCTGGAATTGTGGCCGGGCATAATTTTCCCATAAATTTTCCACGAGCCACGGCGAGTGTGTCGTTTGAGAGGAAATATTGATAAACACGCGCACACGGACACGATGTCGTTTTATAAGTTTGCGGACTTGTTGCACGACACGAACAAAGTTATGTCAATGATTTTCAATTTCTGAGGTTGTAAGAAATGTGTTATTATGGCTTATTCGCCAGAATTTTTACAACGTTTCTGTACATTGGGTTCTGTTTAGGTCGAAATATTACAAAACACAGACAGAGATTTTTTATGTATTTTTACATTATCACAATTTAGAATGTACATTGAGTAAATTTGGAAAGTTTTTTGTTTTTATATTTTTTTCATTCGTCAGGATTTTTACAACGTTTCAGTATATTGAGTTCTGTTTAGGTCGAAGTATCACAAAATTCAGAGATAGAATTTTTGTGTTTGTCAAAGTTTCAAGCATCTGTCGGAATAAGTGTGAAATTTCTAAAGTCATTTCAGGAAAAAGGTTATCTGTCATCATCTTGTTTTCTGTTCTAGCGAAGCAATTTTTGGTACTGAAAAATTCCGATAATTTTCTTTAAGCAATTTAAAAGACGCATTATTCAAGATTAATCTGTTTAAATAAGTTTAAAGCATCTGCCGAAATTAATATGAAATTCGCAGTTTATTTTCTGACGAAAAGTCAATTCTTGGTCAGCCATTTTTGGCACTGTAAAAAAAATCGGATCATTTTCCTCGGGCCAATCTTTTATGATAATTCTGAAGACACGGTATTTAAGGTCAAGGTCAAGCTATCAAAGTTTCAAGCATCTGTCGAAATAAATGTGGAATTCGCAGAGTAAATTCTGGAAAAATTTGCCTCCGATTGTAGCCATTTTTGGTACTGAAAAAAATAATTTTCTTTAAGCAAATATAAAGACATGCTATTCAAGGTTAGTCTGTCAAAGAAGCATTTGTCGAAATAAATGTGGAATTCGCGGAATAATTTTTGGAAAAAGTCAATTTTTGATCATCAAGATTTGCCTTTTTTGGTGTTGAAAAATCCGGAACATTTTCTTTGGGCAATTGCGAAGATGCTTCATCCAAGAATAGTCTCTCAAAGTTTCAAGCATCTGTCGGAATAAATGTGGAATTTCTAGAGGCATTTCAGGAAAAATTCATCTTTTATCATTATGATTTTTGTCTTATCGAAGTAATTTTTGGGACTGAGAAATTCGGAGAATTTTCTTTCGGCAATTCTGAAGATCCGCTATTCAAGATTATTCTGTCAAAGTTTAAAGCAGCTATCGCAATAAATGTGAAATTCGTAGAGTAATTTCTGGAAAAAGTTCATTTTTGGTCATCAAAATTTGCCTTCGATTGTAGCCATTTTTGGTACTAAAAAAAATAATTTTCATTAAGCAATTATAAAGACATACAATTCAAGGTTAATCTGTCAAAGAAGCATTTGTCGAAATAAATGTGTAATTCGCGGAATAATTTTTGGAAAAAGTCAATTTTTGATCATCAAGATTTGCCTTTTTTGGTGTTGAAAAATCCGGAACATTTTCTTTGGGTAATTGCGTAGATGCTTTATCCAGGAATCGTCTGTCAAAGTTTCAAGCATCTGTCGGAATAAATGTGGAATTTCTACAGGCATTTCAGGAAAAATTCATCTTTTATTATTATGATTTTTATCTTAGCGAAGTAATTTTTGGTACTGAGAAATTCAGAGAATTTTCTTTGTGCAATTCTAAAGATCCGTTATTCAAGATTAATCTGTCAAAGTTTCAAGTTTCTATCGCAATAAATGTGGAATTCGCAGAGTAATTTCTGGAAAAAGTTCATTTGTGGTCATCAAAATTTGCCTTCGATTGTAGCCATTTTTGGTACTAAAAAAAATTATTTTCTTTAAGCAATTATAAAGACATGCAATTCAAGGTTAATCTGTCAAAGAAGCATTTGTCGAAATAAATGTGGAATTCGCGGAATAATTTTTGGAAAAAGTCAATTTTTGATCATCAAGATTTGCCTTTTTTGGTGTTGAAAAATCCGGAACATTTTCATTGGGCAATTGCGAAGATGCTTTATCCAGAAATCGTCTGTCAAAGTTTCAAGCATCTGTCGGAATAAATGTGGAATTTCTAGAGGCATTTCAGGAAAAATTCATCTTTTATCATTTTGATTTTTGTCTTAGCGAAGTAATTTTTGGTACTGAGAAATTCGGAGAATTTTCTTTGGGCAATTCTAAAGATCCGTTATTCAAGATTAATCTGTCAAAGTTTCAAGTTTCTATGGCAATAAATGTGGAATTCGCAGAGTAATTTCTGGAAAAAGTTCATTTTTGGTCATCAAAATTTGCCTTCGATTGTAGCCATTTTTGGTACTAAAAAAAAAATTTTTTTTAAGTAATTATAAAGACATGCAATTCAAGGTTAATCTGTCAAAGAAGCATTTGTTGAAATAAATGTGGAATTCGCGGAATAATTTTTGGAAAAAGTCAATTTTTGATCATCAAGATTTGCCTTTTTTGGTGTTGAAAAATCCGGAACATTTTCATTGGGCAATTGCGAAGATGCTTTATCCAGGAATCGTCTGTCAAAGTTTCAAGCATCTGTCGGAATAAATGTGGAATTTCTACAGGCATTTCAGGAAAAATTCATCTTTTATTATTATGATTTTTATCTTAGCGAAGTAATTTTTGGTACTGAGAAATTCAGAGAATTTTCTTTGTGCAATTCTAAAGATCCGTTATTCAAGATTAATCTGTCAAAGTTTCAAGTTTCTATCGCAATAAATGTGGAATTCGCAGAGTAATTTCTGGAAAAAGTTCATTTTTGGTCATCAAAATTTGCCTTCGATTGTAGCCATTTTTGGTACTAAAAAAAATAATTTTCTTTAAGCAATTATAAAGACATGCAATTCAAGGTTAATCTGTCAAAGAAGCATTTGTCGAAATAAATGTGTAATTCGCGGAATAATTTTTGGAAAAAGTCAATTTTTGATCATCAAGATTTGCCTTTTTTGGTGTTGAAAAATCCGGAACATTTTCATTGGGTAATTGCGAAGATGCTTTATCCAGGAATCGTCTGTCAAAGTTTCAAGCATCTGTCGGAATAAATGTGGAATTTCTAGAGGCATTTCAGGAAAAATTCATCTTTTATCATTTTGATTTTTGTCTTAGCGAAGTAATTTTTGGTACTGAGAAATTCAGAGAATTTTCTTTGTGCAATTCTAAAGATCCGTTATTCAAGATTAATCTGTCAAAGTTTCAAGTTTCTATCGCAATAAATGTGGAATTCGCAGAGTAATTTCTGGAAAAAGTTCATTTTTGGTCATCAAAATTTGCCTTCGATTGTAGCCATTTTTGGTACTAAAAAAAATTATTTTCTTTAAGCAATTATAAAGACATGCAATTCAAGGTTAATCTGTCAAAGAAGCATTTGTCGAAATAAATGTGTAATTCGCGGAATAATTTTTGGAAAAAGTCAATTTTTGATCATCAAGATTTGCCTTTTTTGGTGTTGAAAAATCCGGAACATTTTCATTGGGTAATTGCGAAGATGCTTTATCCAGGAATCGTCTGTCAAAGTTTCAAGCATCTGTCGGAATAAATGTGGAATTTCTAGAGGCATTTCAGGAAAAATTCATCTTTTATCATTTTGATTTTTGTCTTAGCGAAGTAATTTTTGGTACTGAGAAATTCGGAGAATTTTCTTTTGGCGATTCTAAAGATCCGTTATTCAAGATTAATCTGTCAAAGTTTCAAGTTTCTATCGCAATAAATGTGGAATTCGCAGAGTAATTTCTGGAACAAGTTCATTTTTGGTCATCAAAATTTGCCTTCGATTGTTGCCATTTTTGGTACTAAAAAAAATAATTTTCTTTAAGCAATTATAAAGACATGCAATTCAAGGTTAATCTGTCAAAGAAGCATTTGTCGAAATAAATGTGTAATTCGCGGAATAATTTTTGGAAAAAGTCAATTTTTGATCAAGATTTGCCTTTTTTGGTGTTGAAAAATCCGGAACATTTTCATTGGGCAATTGCGAAGATGCTTTATCCAGGAATCGTCTGTCAAAGTTTCAAGCATCTGTCGGAATAAATGTGGAATTTCTAGAGGCATTTCAGGAAAAATTCATCTTTTATCATTTTGATTTTTGTCTTAGCGAAGTAATTTTTGGTACTGAGAAATTCGGAGAATTTTCTTTAGGCGATTCTAAAGATCCGTTATTCAAGATTAATCTGTCAAAGTTTCAAGCATGTATTGCAATAAATGTGGAATTCGCAGAGTAATTTCTGGAAAAAGTTCATTTTTGGTCATCAAAATTTGCCTTCGATTGTAGCCATTTTTGATACTTAAAAAGTAATTTTCTTTGAGCAATTTTAAAGACATGCTATTCTTGCTTAATCTGTCATGGAAACATCATGGAATTTGCAGTCTAATTTCTGGAAAAAGTCAATTTTTCATTTTTGGTCATCAAAATTTGCCTTCTATTGTAACTATTTTTGGTAATGAAAAATTAGAATATTTGTTTTAAGCGATTCTAAAGATACGCGATTCAAACTTAATCTGTTAAAGTTTTAAGCATCTGTCGCAATAAATGTGTAATTTCTGGAAAGAGTTAATTTTTGGTCATCAAATTTGCTTTCGATTGTAACCATTTTCGGTACTGAACACTTCGAATGATTTTCTTTGCGCAATTCTAAAGACACGTTATTCAAGGTTAATCTGTTGAAGTTTCAGTTACCAGTCGAAATAAATGTGGTATTTGCAGAGCAATTTCTGGAGAAAGTTCATTTTTGGTCATGAAAATTTGCCTTCGATTGTATTGAAAAATTTGAATAACATTTTTAAGCAATTCTAAAGACACGTTATTTAAGGTTAACCCATTGAGTGCTGATGACGTCTAAAGGCGTCATGTATATTCTATGATAAGTGGGCCTTATGGCTTTAGGCTTCATCAACATATACACGAATTGCATTTTCATTTTTTAAATCCCTTTGACTTCAAAAGTAAATTACAGTATGACTGTATGCCTTCATCCAGAGTATTGCTTCCTAAAACTGTTAGCAGTGAAAGGGTTAATGGGTTAAAGTTTTCAAATATCTGTCGAAGTAAATGTGGAATTCGAAGAGTAATTTCTGGAAAGAGTTTATAAAAATTGCTTTCGATTGAAACCATTTTTAGTGCTAAAAACTTCGAATAATCTTCTTTAATAAATTCGGAACGCTTCACTTCTGACAAAGGATATTCACCAGTGAATATTCATACTTCATTCTTTCTAAATTACAGATGAGATCCCTTGAATATCGGCAACGAATTCTTGGAAAGTTCTACGATTTTACTTGGTCATGTCTTTGTCAGTTTTGGTCAGTTTTCAATCGTCAATTTTTGGTCTTCGTACAGTTCTAAGATGAAGCACTTGCAAGACAGTGAATGATGGTTATTATTTCATTGTCTTTCCAAATTACAGATGAGATTCCTGCCTCTTCAATATCGACAACGAATTCTTGGGAAGTTCTACGATTTTACTTGGTCATGTCTTTGTCAGTTTTGGCCAGTTTTCAATCGGGAATTTTTGGTCTTCGTACAGTTCTAAGACGAAGCGCTTGTAAGGCAGTGAATGTTAGTTAATATTCCATTGTCTTTCCAAATTACAGATGAGATTCCTGCCTCTTCAATATCGACAACGAATTCTTGGGAAGTTCCCCTTTTTTGCGATGTGTTTGTCACTGGAATTGTTGCTCTTCGTACAGTTCCAAGACAAAGCGCTTGTGAGACAGGGTATTCTCTTGTGAATGTTAGTTACTATTTCATTGTCTTTCGAAATTACAGATGAGATTTCTCTCGCTTCAATTTCGGCAACGATTTCTTGGGAAGTTCCACGTTTTTCTTCTACCATGTCTTTGTCACTGGCCAGTTTGCAATCGAGAATTCTTGGTTTTTGTACAGTTCAAAGATAAATTTGACCAAGTGAATAGCTTCGGGATTTAAGGTTACCCAAATATACTCTGCCATTGTAATTGCAAGGAAAATTTGTACATGAACGCGTGATCACATTAATTCTTGATCCAAAATCTGGTTCTTCTGGTTTTCTGTACTTATTTTTATCATCAGTAAATATTTCAAATTTATATAAAAACCCATCTCTTTTACAAATTTCCATATCAAAAAAAAATATTTTGGCTTGGTCTAATTCTCAAAATGATAACATGTTCTGCCACGATCGATAAAATAATGAATAAAGCAAATTCCTTTAATGCCGTCGTCACTCACTCAACTTCCAGCAAGTGGATTTTTCCGAGATTGATTTTGAACAATCCGATCCGCAGGTTCTGAAATTAAAGCGGGAACCCCGAATACAAATGTGAACGTAAAACATTACCGATCGCCGGTAAATCCGGCCCCGTTTGCATTCGAATTATTCATTTACATAAAACCGCATTGAAAAGGTATCCGCACGTAAGTAATCTAATAAAGGTTGAGACGTATATGGAAATGAGGGGTGGCAATAAAATACAGTTTACACTGCGAGCGGGAGGCAGATGCTTCAGGTGGGCTTGCCGCTGTAATACATCACGACTCCGTCGGCGGTCGCCATGGCAACTGCGGGGGCGGGCGGCGGCGGCGGCGGGCGTCGCGACTCCGCCGGGGAGAATAATCGAATGGAATAGATTATCGCGACGTTTGTGAAAAACCGAGTGTGGGATTTAGATAAGAAGCTGGAATTGTCGATTGCCTGGCGTTTATTTTTAGACAAGGAAGAAAAAAAAGGTATTTCAATGTGATTTTTCATTTATATACGGAAGAATATTTTACTTTTAAAATATCTAAACCTAAACTTTAAAATAATTATGTTAACCCTTGTCAAACGAGCTAGCTTATAGTCACTTCACAAATAACTAAAACGAGCTCAGTTATGAATTGTTGTTCTGGTGGATGCGCCGGGAACGTACAATTTACGTCACGTGCTCGCTGTAAAACGGTTCGATCTTACGAAAATATTTTATTGTCGCGAATGTTTCTTGTTGTCGGCATTCGTTCGCTGAGGGTTAACGCAATAAAATGAATTTTAACATTACAATAATGAAACGAAATAATTCTCTCGCTTGACATAGTTTTCTCTCCGAAGTGAGATAAATTACGCAAGCTAGGAATTCAGCCAAGCCTTTACATGTGCATTCTGCTTTATAATTGCCGCTTATATATGGGACACACTTTGGCGCTGATACAATTTCTGCCGTCTCCAAATTCGGAATTAAATTACACCCTTAATATTAATCCGAATGATGGATGGCGGAAAAGAGAGAGGAGCGAAGACAGAGCGAGCGAGAGAGAGAGAGAGAGAGGTGGGGGGTGCAATTTCTTCAAAGCCTTAACGGCTCGAAACTGAACCCTCTTTCCCTACGAAATTAAACTTTTGAGTATGTGTCGTATTCCAGGGCTTTGATGTAGGAAAATGATTTAGCTAAAGTAACTGCTCAAACGAAATTATTATTTTATAGTGGCATGTATTCGTAAATATTTCAATTTTCATACAGTGGTGCAAAACATTTATAAATCACGTTTTATTTTATTTATTTTCAGAAACATTTATTTAAGCCAAGTTTTTTGTAAGTCGGTATTTAATTTGCAGCTGTGCAAGTAAACGTTGTTTGACATTTTTGAATGGAGAAATTAAGTCTCAGAAGAGCATTTAAGGTAAAAAATACATCTAAATAGAAAAGAATCTGTTATTTAACATTGTGAAAGAGTAAATATCAATTAAAATATGTGTAATGTAATCGCAGAACCTAACCTCAACTTATGTATTCCGTTTACCATTTGAAAGATCGTTTACACAGCCGAAAATATAATACCAGTGTTATGTCAATTTAAGTCGGAGATATATTTATTGCCACCTTTGTGAAATCCGCTGTTAGAATTGCAGAATAAAATTTGACCGAAGAAAAACTTAACGCATATATTCCTCTCCGATTTGAATGAAATTTCGTGGATTTGTAGAGAGGCCGAAATACGTATCGAATATTTTGGCTCCCTCTACTCATTAAAATCGGAGAGAAACACTTAGGGTTAGTTGGTGAGGTTTCATCTTTTGAGAGCGGATATCTTCAGCTAAGACATTTCAGGAACTGCTTTTAATGACCGTTCAGTCATAACAAATTTTTACTATACCATAAAAAATATTTTTTTCTCTTGCAGATCTCACGTAAAAAATGTATTAAATTCGGTCAGAATTTTCTTTAATCTTTCAAGTATATTTTTTATGGAGTCGATAAATATCTGCTGCCGTGGATTGCGCTGAAAGGTATTCTAACCAAAATATTTTCATTTGATTTATTCACATATTTACATGCGGCGTAAACAGTCTGTGTAAATCGTTTCCCACTGGAACCGTTGACTGACACAAAGCGCAGAGCCTGAAATATGACGTTTAAACTGCGTCAGGTGTGTACAGAAGAAAAAAAATGCCGCGGACCACACCGAGAGCGAATTTTCGAAAAAGTTTATTACACCTCTATCATCGTCATTAAATACGGGCCGCGAAGAATTCCGCTCTCGTAATTAAGTTTTATTTCTGAATACAGTACATTTTTTTGTTCATCAGAAATTTTAATTTTTCAAAAGGGTCATGATTAGGGGGCTATGCAAAACAATCGATTAATCGATAAATAATCGATTCATCGGTGATTTGATTATTATTAGAAAAAATAATTGATTAATTGCTTAATCGATCTTTTGAGTAACCGATTAATCGATTATTTGATTATTTATTTTTATTTTTAATCGAACAATATTTTACTTTTTAAATGGGAGTACTTTTCTTATACGAATATTTTCTGTTTATAAATAAATGTTTTATTCAAGCTGGCTCAACTTGATTTTTTTCTCTTTCTGGGCTTATTTTCACAAATATTTTACGATTATACTTGCAAATGCACGGCAATACCAAGAAAATTAAATTACTCAGAATGAACGCTTCTAGATAATTCTATAAAAATTAGAAAGCTGCCTTTAATTACATTTCGAGATTATCTCAGTTGAATAGAATATTTTTAAATTTTTAAGTCGGCCATTTATCAAGTGGAGAAAAAATAGAAAAACAACTGCTGAACACTTCAAACTTTAGAAAGTTACTCAGAATGAATGCTTCTACATATATTTATGAAAATCAGAAAACTCCCATCGCAAAGATTTCGAGATAAACCAACTTGAATTGAAATTTGTCAATTTTCAAGTCACGCATTTATAAAGTTAGAAAAAAAATAAAAATAAACAACTTCTGCCCTCTTAAAACTATCAAAAGTTACTTAGATTTAATGCTTCTAGATAATTCTATAAAAATTGGAAAACAGCCCTTACTCATATTTCGAGATAATCTCACTTGAATAGAATATTTTCAAAATTTTAAGTCGGGCATTTATCAAGTGGAGAAAAAATTGAAAAACAAATGCTGAACACTTCAAACTTTAGAAAGTTACTCAGAATGAATGCTTCTACATATATTTATGAAAATTAGAAAACTCCCATCGCAAAGATTTCGAGATAAACCAACTTGAATTGAAATTTGTCAATTTTCAAGTCACGCATTTATAAAGTTAGAAAAAAAATAAAAATAAACAACTTCTGCCCTCTTAAAACTATCAAAAGTTACTTAGATTTAATGCTTCTAGATAATTCTATAAAAATTGGAAAACAGCCCTTACTCAGATTTCGAGATAATCTCACTTGAATAGAATATTTTCAAAATTTTAAGTCGGGCATTTATCAAGTGGAGAAAAAATAGAAAAATAACTGCTGAACACTTTAAACTTTAGAAAGTTACTCAAAATGAATGCTTCCTCATATTTTTATAAAAATCAGAAAACACCCCCTGCCTAAATTTTCAGATAAACTAAAGATGTTTTTGTTATTAATTATTGGATAAATAATCAATTAATCAATAAATTGAAAAATCGATCAATTGATAATTTAATTATTTGATGATTTGATTATTTGATTAATCGATTCTTTTCATTAATCGATACAATCGATTATTAAAAATTTTCAATAATCGATTATTCATTTCCATAATCGAACACTCTAAGTTATAAGTCACTCCAATAATCGGCTCTTTACGACGAGTCGACTCACAAATAAAATTCATTTCGCTCTTTTTCCACTTTAAAACAGAGACAATGCACGCACATCGAAAAATACAGAGACAGGTGTTGTCAATGGTTTTCCAATAAATAAGAGGAAAGCATTTTGTAAATTGTTTGTTCTAGCAATGACAAAATAAATATTAGCTACTTTCTTCAATCTCGAGGTATATTAAAATTTTAAAATTTGTCGTAAAACTATTCACGCGTATAATTTTTTTTTTACCTTCAATTTTAGTTTTAAAACTGAAGTGGTATTAATTGCTAATGTACTTAATATAAACGCAAATTTTGATTTGTTTTCTTCTACTTTTAATAAATTTAAGGCTTCCGTTTCTAGAGTGAATTTAAATATTTTATGTTAACCATTAGTTTATTATGTTTAAGCACCATACATTGTTTAATTCTTAAAATTGTAGTTTAGTTGTTATAATTATATTATTGTAAATACCATGTAAAAAAGGTGTAACCGTTTAATAATAAATAAATAAATAAATTCAAACTAATGATGATGCAATAATTCAAATTGTTGAGTGATGCGGCAAGCGAATTCCGAGAAAAAAAAATCTCAAAAACGCATGTACGTCAAACTCCGTCAGGTCACTACACTTGCTGTTATAAATTTGTCGTATAGAATAATCACAATTTGCAACACGAATCGACGAGTGTGCGCTTTGTAAAGTCACGTATAACTGGAAGAACAACGCATGCGCATTTAAGTTGTTTACGTCTTAAGGATGATGCAATAATTCGAATTGTTGATTCATGCGGCAAACGAATTCCGAGAAAACAACTCAAAAACGCATGAGTCGACGATTGATTGCCATTTTTTATACAAGGCGCATGTACATCAAACTCCGTCAGGCCACTTCACTTGCTGTTATAAATTTGTCGTATAGAACAGTCACAATTTGCAACACGAATCGACGAGTGCGCGCTTTGTAAAGTCACGTATAACTGGAAGAAAAACGCATGCGCATTTGAGTTGTTTACGTCTTTAGGATGATGCAATAATTCTAATTGTTGAGTCATGCAGCGAACGTATTCCGAGAATTGCCCGTAAGGTGTAAACAACTTAAAAAGGCATGCGTCGACGAAAAATATATCTGCAGATGGGAATTTGGCTTTGTACACTAAGCCATAACAGACATGTAGCTCGGATTCATTAGACCGTTACCTAACATCCCTAAATGAGAAATGGTTTTGCAAAATCAAGAAGAGTGTAATTAATAGAAGATTCTACCAGCATGCATGATTATGTTTGAGTTTGTCTGCGATACCGATCCGAACTAAACATTATAGGAATTTTACCAGTGGAAATAATTACCGTGAAAGCCTTCGTGTTATTTACGTTCTGGGGGAGTTCAGGGAAAACATTGCCATCGGCGAGTTTAATTTGTTTAATCATTCGATGGAAAATGCGAGGAAACAGTTTGGGGTTTTAGGTTTTCACTGTACTGTGTTGAATTGAATCGCTTAAACGTTTATGTTCATCTGTGCAAATTGAAACCAGCCGATTCAGCGAGAAAACGAAATAAATTAACGGGTAACTCGTTCGTTTCGACTATTTAAAAAAAAAAAACGAAAATGAAAAGATGTTAAAATCACACGCCCAAGTATCATTTTCTTATGAATTCAGTATTTATATGATTTCTAAATGCATAAACGATAATTACGGTAAAATAATAATTGTTTCTCAATCGACGACATTTTAGTAAATTTATTTTATTGTGTTTATTATTCTTTCAGGTTTTAGTACAATTTTTTTTATTGAAATTGTTCTGGGCAATTTATCCAGGTTTTTTGTTTATTGATTCATTCAACAATTTGGGCTCGGACATAAATGTGTAACTTGTTGTGTTTATGTGCAATTTTGTATTTTGTATGATGATTGATTGTAAATGTTCATACACCTTATTTAATATGCATATAAAAAGGAGTTCCGTCAAATAAACAAATAAAATTAAAAAATAAACTCCGGACCGATTTTGAACTACGTTAATCGCATCAGAAAAATGTATGATTTTTTGACATAAATTGAAGCTAAACGGTTCAATATATTCTATTTCGGACTTCAACGAGTAGAAGATGTCATGACCTACTATGGTGCCTACTAACTATTTCTTTACGAAATATGTTTTATAACAAGTTACATTTTGAAAAAACTGCCCACTCATTGCCTCATTTTTCTCAGTCATGTTAGCTCAATAAATATAGTTGTAATATTAAAATATGTTAGTGGATTCAGTGTTCTTTCATCCGACATAAGAATTATTTACTTTTTTTTTATTTATTGGTCATTAATAATAAGTTGACCTCTGTACAAAACACACCAACGTATCTTTTGTATTCCATTCTTGTATCGCGTTGCATTATCCAGGGAATATTAAAGAAAGTTCAATGTAACGTGGGACAGATTTTAAAGATTCATCGCGGAATTACAACCCTCCATCCCGTGTCGGAAACAAAGATATCCGTGAATAATGCAACGTAGCAGAAAAATCCCCCAAAACAGGTTCAATTATTCACCGTAATTTCAGCAAAAATCATTACACTACGCTAATAAACCAACCCCAAATACATATTCATGGGATTAGGTAAATTTATGGTTAAAATGCAAATTGCCGTTCGGGAAACAGCGGAGGAGACACTATTTGGATGAAATAAAATTGTTTATACAGGAGTGTGATGTGGGTATTTTTTTTTAATATATAAATATTTTTCGAATGCGAAAAAAAAAACGATAGAGTCGACAAAACTCCAAATTGCCAGTCGGAAAATAGCGGAGACACTTTATGTGGGTATTTTTTTTTAAATATATAAATATTTTTCGAATGCGAAAAAAACGATAGAGTCGGCAAAACTCCAAATTGCCATTCGGGAAACAGACACTTTATTTGGATAAAATTTTAAATTGTGTGATTTTTTTTTAATATATAAATATTTCTCGAATGTAAACAATAGAGTCGACGAAACTCGCTTTGCTGTGTGGAATGCGGGTTTAAATATATGTTTTTGTGTGCGTAATATCAAAGCTCGTCCACGTCGGGGGACGTAATACGTGTTAAATTCCGTCGCTTTCGCCCTGAAAACTCCACAATACCTGCAAAACAACGGCATCAAAGCTTAAACGGCCCCCTTTGACGTCAGTGGTTTAACGCAGCGCGGTGATACTCGTGCCTTTTAATAGGGATTCAGAAAGAATTACGGTCCTATTTGATTTGTAAAGCTGCGGGATTACGTATTTTATTTTATAATATTTTAACGAAATCAGCGCTAATATAAAAGAAATTGGATTTTAAATGAACTAAAAGCGGTCGTGAAACGCATTTTACTGAGTATAAATTGGGTTGCATATTAATACATTTTATTACGTGTAAATTGGGTTGCATTAAGTACATTTTATTGCGTGTAAATTGGGTTGCATATAAATATGAGTTATTGTACCATTCGTGGAAAACCGTCACCATTTTTAACACATTGATTTATATCCCTTTATCAAATAATATACAATTTTGTAGATTTCATTAACTATAAAAGTTGCTAGAGTTTAAGAAAAATTAATCAAATTTTAGCTTTAATAGAATAGTAATAACTTTAACAAAGAAGAGGTTATGATATTACATGTAAATTTTTTTTTATGATATTACCTGTAAAAAATCTTGCAATGTCTCCTCTATAACCCTGTTTAAAGTAATATTAATATCCATCAGACCCTGGGAGCTATAATTTTTTTCTATCGGCTATTATTATCACATTATTTCCACAAGAATTGCACTAGAAAAGCTTCCTCGTAGGATGCAAACAAAAACAAACTTTGGCGACATCATTACTTCTCTAAATATGAGCTGCGCGACCGACACCCCTGTATTGCGTCGCCTATATACAGAAACATAGGCAACACTATATACATGTAAGAAACAGTATCTAAGAAATGCGTCTTTGTAGTATGTAATGTAACAAAAACAATTTGACATCGAAAATTTTCTAGATATGCGTAGTGCGAACAAGACGCACTTCTCGTGTAAAATAGTCGCAATCATTGCCTTACAGACTACTAAAATGAGCTCTTGTGGATGAATTGATTTTTGGTGGATGCGCCGAGAACTTAAAATTTACTCGCTCCAAGAAATTTCGATCTTACTAAAAGATTTTCATTCGGCGGCATTCGATATTTTTTGTTGCAGCTTTGAATAATCATTAAACAAGACTTATTCATAAACTCCTCTGATGTAAGAAGCACAGTTACACACGCACACGGCCGAAGGATCCGGAGATCGATTACCTAAATTACCTTTGTTATTATTATGAATTTGTTAAGCCTGGTAAGCTTCGGATAATTTATTTATCACGGAGATATTAATGCAGACAATTTAAAAAAATACCTAATAGTTTTGGAGATATCGTTAAAAATATAAGTTATTATTATAAATTTGTTGAAAATCTTCACGGTAAGCCTTAAATAATTTATTTACGGTGATATTAACGCAGACATTTTTTCAAAATATCAAATAGTTTTGGAGATATCGTAAAAATATTAGTAATTATTATGAATTTGTTAGAAATCTTTACGGTAAGCTTCAAATAATTTATTAACGGAGACATTAACGCAGACAATTTTTTTTTTAATACAAAATAGTTTAGTAGATATCGTAAAAAATATTAGTTATTATTATGAATTTCTTAAAAATCTTCACGGTAAGCCTCAGGTAATTGATTTATGGAGATATTAACGTAGACAATTTTTTTAAATACCAAAGAATTTTGGAGATCGTAAAAAAATATTTAATGGGTGCAGCACCTTTCCCTTGCTAGCGATTTAATACTTTCCAAATTTACTTAAAATACATTATAAATTATGATATTGTAAAAATACATAAAACTCTAAATGTCTGGATTTTGTGATATTGCTGCCTATACAGAACACAATTTACAGAAACATTGTAAACATTCTGGCGAATGAAAAAATATAAAAACAATCGCTAACGATATGAAACTTTTCAAATTTACTCAACATACATTCTAAATTATGATAATGTTAAAATACACAAAAACTCTATCGCTGGGTTTTGTGATATTTCGACCAAACTCCCTGAAAAGTTGCAAAAAATTCTGGCGAATGAAAAAGAATATAAAAAATAATTGTTACCGATTTAAAACTTTCCAAATTTACTCAAAATACATTCTGAATTGTAATAATGTAAAAATCCAGAAAGACACCATTTCTGAATTTTGCAATATTTCGACCTAAGCAAAACCCAATATACTGAAACGTTGCAAAAATCATTTTCATCTGATGACCGGTCCAGACTAATCTTTACTTTAACTACCATTCAATATTCCCAGAGACATAAAAGGTCATCTATTATTGTTTCCCCCTCATGGATAACTGCAGACCGGTTTCGACTTACATTCGTCCCATCAGAATGGTACTGTCGTTGACGAGAAAATTGAATTTCACTATTGAGTCATAAACCAAACAATCAACGATTATGATAGAAACAAATGACCATTATAACAATAAGATAATTGGAAGGGAAATTAGTGCAAAGTAGATGTAGCTGTAATCGTGTACTATAGGTTTGAAATTCAAAATCGGGTGGAGTGTCCACAAGTTTTTAACTAAATATTTTAATAGACCACAAGCAACAAAAATTATATAAACCCTCCAAACCTCAGTGGAGCTATTTAAATCGGAACGAAGCCAAATTGCACCGTTTACGCGAGTAGAACGAAACGCTTCCAGTAACACACTGCGCGCCCTTTTTGAACGAACGTTCCCTTATCAAAGAAAATGCGTCTCATTTGTGAAGGAATTAAATTTAACGATGTGTCCCGACAAAAGTAATTGTCTCAAAATATCTGCCGCCTCTCCTCGAGTTTATAGTTATAAATTACAGTCGTGCAGGAGCCTTTTAACCGCAATACCCAAACTTGCGGGCGAAAGGGTGTCGCCCAATTTGCAACCACTGTGTTTTATCGTGTTTTGTTGACCAACTTACTTAAATTTAATTTCACACCCCTCGGACCGCGAAAACTTCGGCACAATTTGAATCAAGGGGAGCTCAATTGGAAACGTGATAAACGAGCGGTTTGCGGTATTTGACAAATTGTTCGAGACACTATTATTCTTCCAGCATTTGCTTTGGAAACGTGATTCGCCTGAATAGTAAACGCGCTTTTCATATGCACTAATAAAAGGTCAGTGGAAACTATTATTCTTCTGGCGCAATAGCTTTGGAAACGTGATTCACTCGAATCACTAATAAAAGGTAACGCATTAAGCTTTTGAATAATAGAACGTCAATACATTCATGAAAACATAATGGATGGCTGGTAATTTCCTGTGTTGTAATCGGTGAATTTTCTTTGCAGATGTCGGGAAAGGCCCACTAACAAAACTAACAGCAGCGCCGACGAGGCTTGCGCAAAATAACAATGGACGCTGAAAGCATACTAATGCACCATTAGTGGTGGTGAAGTTGTGAGTGTGATAAAGGGATGTGATCGTGTGGCGCTGAGCGCGCGGCGCGGCAATACGATGTCGGGCGCATGATGTACCCCATGGTGCAGCAACAGCATCAAGAACAATCCAGTCAGCCGGAAGAACAGCAGGAACTGCCGACGCAACAGCCTAATCGGCCGCAGCAGCAACAGAATCGGTCGGCCCAGCAACAACCTCAGGTACCTCAGCAGCAGCAGCAGCAGCAACAACAGCAGAAGTCGCGCCAGAACGAGACAGCGGATCCCGAGAGCCAGGAAGAGCAGCAGCCGCACCATCGGCACCACCGCTCCCGCAGGACTCTTATTAGGCGCGTCTACAATTACGTGAGGGAGGCTTGGACGGGAGTCAAGTCGGCTTTAGGTAAAACTTTAAAACTTAAAAAAACCTAACTGAGAGCGCTGATATACTTACAACCGGTTAAAGAATGGTAGTCCATGATTTAACAGAATTGAAAACTTTGTAGAAAGACATAATATAAATTTCACATATACAAGGTGAGTTTTAAAATATTCAAAACTTACTTAAATCCAGTTGATACACAAAATATAACCACTTTGTTTAATTAATTATTTTCTTGTCAAATTTTGGTCCTTTACATAGGGACTTAATGATGTAGGCTTCTACATCTCAAGCTAGTGGATTTAGTACGTTTTCTTTTTAATTCTAATGAGAAATCGCCGTTCAGGTCAGTAAATGTTGAGCTTGATCAATTAAGATGATACATTTATAAAAATCGTCAGTGCCTGAATGTATAAACTGGATAAGTCGGTTTCCTTAATCATTCTCGCTTACTTAGCACAAGTACATAGTGTATAGTACACAGGAATGTTTAAACTTACAAGCTAAAAAGTGTGCCTCAGATTTTAGAGTTGCCAGAAATTTTTGGAGCGAGGGACAAAAAAATTTGCTTTCGGAAATGCACATTTTGCAAAGCAGATATTTTCTATGTGAAAGTCCAAAAAACTAGCGGTGACCTATTTTTGCGCCTGAATGCCTAAACTGGTTAATCATCTCCGTTTCCTTTCTCAAGTACATAGTGCATAGGATAGAGGGACGTTTTAACTTATAAGCCGAAATTTTTGAAGCGAAGGAAAAAAAAATGTTTTTTTTTAATAGATACTGAAAAAACTACCGATCCCTGTTTTGGATATTTCTTTTGTTTTATAGCTAAATAAGTCTAGAATACTTTTTGAAAAGTTGATTAAAATTGATCAAAGATATTTTGGTCAAATTGAGGAAATCTAGCCAAAAGCATACATTTTGTAAAGTAGACATTTTTATTCGCTTTATAATTTATTATGTCTAAAATGTTTCCTGGAAATTTTGGAATTTTCTGGATTTCGAGAAAAGTAGGGAAATTTAGTCGAAAGAGCGCACTGTGCAGAGCAATGATTTTTCATTGAAAACTCCCGAAAAAAAAAAACTGGTGATAACCATTTTTTTCTTTTTCTTTCATTTTATAGTTAAATTTGTCTTGAATATTTCTTAAAAACCGAAGCAATGATTTATCACATAGAATATTCTGGAAAAACTAGCGTTAACAGATTTTTCGATTTTTCTTTCGCTTTATAGTTTATTATGCCTAAAATGTTTCCTCGAAATTTCTGCATTTCGAAAAAATTAAGGATATCTTGTCGAAAGTGCGCACTTTACAGAAAAAAATACTTCTGAAAGTAAATTTGGGAAAAACTAGTGATAACTGATTTTTCTAATTTTCTAATATCTAAAATATAACCGACGAGAAATTAGCCATTAAAATATCCCACCAAAAGGGGGCGCGATTTTTAAATTTTATTTGTGTAGTGCCTTTCTGCGGGTGTATTGAGCAAATACAAACTGTCAAAAACCCACGTAAATTAAAAAAAAAGAATCAACAGCTCATTAATCCATGGGAGGCGTATAAAAAAATCGTAACTTAAAAAGAGCGTTGCAAAAAAAAAATTATGTTCGATATGCCTTCCTGCAAGTACATTTAACAATTACAAACTGTCAAAAAACCGTGACAAATTTTTCTTGTATTTTTTATGCAACATATAACGGAAATCCGTGGCTGGCCCATAAAACAAGGGCATTGCAAAAAAAAAATATTTACGCAAAGCCTTCTTGCTAGTGCATCTAAAAATTATAAACTACAAAAAAGCAGTGACGAATTTTACTTATATTTTTACTTTCTCCGTTGCGAAGTACAAGAAAGTATTGTGATCGTGATTTTTTTTTCAATTTTCTTTTTTTACGAAAATATCCGTTTTGGGGTCCCTAGATGCCATTTCAACAATTTCTGGAAAAAAAAATTGTGTCTCTATGTGTGTGTGTGTGGCTCTGTGTGTGTATGTGTTTGTCTGTGTGCGCTGTATCTCAAAAACTAATTGAGCAATTGTACGAAACTTTAAACATATGTTTTATTTAATAATCAGAAGAACTGAAAAGCTTTTGGTAAAATTTCGTACACCGGAAGTAGGTGTTTACCCTAACTGTTTTTTTGTTTTTTTGCCAACAACAAGGGCACTGCGAAAATATTTTTTGTTCCCTTGTTGTTTTATGGGCCAGCCAAGGATTTCTGTTAAATGTTAAATAAAAAATATAAGAAAAATTCGTCACGGCCTTTTGACAGCTTGTAATTGTTAAATGTACTTGCAGGAAGGCATTGGTAATTTTTGTTTTGCAATAATAATAATAATAATAATAATATTCATTTATTGCCCTATGGGCAGACCATTACAGGGGCAAATTAACAATAATGTAATAATACATACAAAAATACAAAAATAGAGGAAAAGGAAAACAAAGAAAAATAATGAGAAATCAAAACTAAATACATCAAAGTACAATAATACCCTTTTTGAGTTACGATTTTTTTAAACGCCACCCGTGGATTTTTTAATTTTTAATTCTATTAGAGTTATTTATTTTCTTATTTGTTAATTGTAAAATTTCCCTGTAATTGCAATATTTTTTGTTCTGTTGGTAAATAAACCTATTATTATTATTATTATTATTATTACTAATGAGCTGTTAGTTGATTTTTTTTCATTTTCGTGGCCTTTTGACAGATTGTATTTGCTAAATACACCCCAGAAAGGCACTACACAAATAAAGTTTAAAAATTGTCACATTATTCTGGTGGAAGCGCTGGGAAATATATGGCTGGAATTTTTATGGCCAAGTTCTAGTTGGTTAAAAAAATTTCTGGTTTCAGAGTTTCTAGAAAATTAAGGAAATCAAGTCGTAATTGGAATCATTTTTCAACATAAATTCCACCCTTGGATTAATGAGCTGTTAGATGATTTTTTCATGTTCGTGGCCTTTTGACAGTTTGTATTTGCTAAATACACACCCAAAAATTCACTACACAAATAAAGTTTAAAAATTGTTACCCTCTTCTGGTGGAGATCTAGTGGGTTTCTTAAAAGAAGATTTAAATTTCATCGAGAAGATTTCGAAAACTTTCCACAATGATTTTTCATGGAAATTTCCAGAAAGACTGGTGATAACTCATGTTTTGATTTTTATATTGTTTGATAACTAAATATATGTGGAACGTTTCTTGAAATATTATACAGTGCGCGCCTAAAGTATGGAATATATTCAATAAAATCGAAATAAAATATTTTTGGAAAAAATCCTGAAACTGGTCAATTTTCTTTTATAAAAATACACATTTTTGCATGAAAGTTGATTTTCAATCGTCATTTTTTTTTGAGTAATGACGTCATCCATTTTGTTTTTAAACGACCGCCCCCTACTTTTGTTCTTGAATTTGACAGATCTTTTCATTGTCGAACTGGCAGTATAAAAATATTGCCATCTTGCATAAGAAATTTTTCGAGTAAAGTACAATTTTCGATAATCTGTACAAATTCCGCACTTTGGAAAGCAGCGATTTTTCATAGAAAATTCCGAAAAAAACTAACGGTAACCCATATTTGGATTTTTCTTTTGTTTTATAACTAAATATATCTGGAATGTTTCTTGGAAAAATGATTAAATTTCTTCAAGGAGATTTAGAAAATGCAGCGCTTTTAAAAAAAAAAACTAGCGATACCCGTGTTTAGATTTTTTTTCTTCAACTACTAAATATATCTTGAATATTTCTTGAAAAAATGATTAAATTTGATCGAGGAAATTTCTCAAATCTTTGCAAACTGCGCACTTGTAAAGCATCGATTTTTTTTATAGAAAATTCCGGAAAAACTAGCGATAACCCATGTTTGTATTTTTCTTTTGTTGATTAATTTAATTACTAAATACATCTAGAATATGTCTTACTTTTGTTTATTAATTTAATTACTGAATACATCTAGAATATTTCTTGAAAAATTATTAAACTTGATCGAGGAGATTTCGAAAATCGATTTTCGATGTTTCACGGAAGTTATCGGATGAAGTTGTGATAACCTGTGTATTTTTCTATTGTTTTATGCTTGAATATGACCAGTATATTTCGTAACTAGATTATTAAGACTCGTCAAGGGAATTTCAGAAAAATTTTAGAAATCAGTTTGTAATTTGCAAAATAGCGATTTTAGAGTTTGGAGATAAGAATTTATTAGTCTGTGCATTGCTTAGAAAACAATATTAGACACGTCATAATTTTAGTGTTTAAAAGCGATATTTAAAATATAATAAAACAAAACAAGATCAAATAAACAATGATACAGGTTTGTTTATTTTCAATAAGAATAGTTACTTAAATTTTTAGCAGGGTCATTCCATGATATTTCAACAAAAGATTCTGCTGAACCATTTAGCTTTTTTTTTATATTTTACACAGATTTATACATGTTTCTAGAGTTTAAAACAAATTCTAGAGAAAAAAAATTCTTGCCTCCAGATGGTTCATGCTCCATGAAATCGCAAAAATGTACATGTTTCAAGCTTTATTTGGGGGAAGATTTTTTTTTCTTTCTAAAATTAGTTTTGAACTCTAGAGTCTAGCACAACCTTTTGTTGAAATAGCGTGGAATGACCCAGTAGTTACTAGTTGACAATGATTTTTTTTGCCTCATTCGATTGGATCAATTGGTATTTTGGCAAAACGATTATTTTGAACGAAAATTCTTCTAAAATTATTTATACGGAACTACGGTACGGCGAATATACATTTACGAATTTGAATGCGTAGCTTTAATACTCGCTAGCTCTTTGTTGCAATAACCATGTTTATTCCCCAATTATGTTTTCGACGTTTATACAACTTATAAATTGATACTGCGGCTGACATTTTGTAGTGACAATCCATAAATTACAAGTGCAATCGAATTGACAGAATCCACTGCCTTGGAATCGATGGCATGGTACCTTTGCTGATTTCCCCTCTAAATTGTCTACAAATCTGAAATAAAAAATCATTGAAATTCTATTGAAAAAATTAAAAATTCACCAGAAATTCTGTGTGAGTGAATCACCGTCCAGAGGTGCGTATTAAGTTGCCTAAAGGCTCAAACCACGAAGGCTTTTTACAGTGCAAAAAAATAATCAACTGAAAAAGGAAATCCAAAAAAAGGAAAATATAGAGGTCCTTTCATGAGAGAGATAGCAACCAATGACGGTTGGCGGGTTTTTTTCTGGTACGGCCGAGGAACAAGAGGTGGTAATACAGATAGGTGCGGTCACGTAGCCAGCCGTCTCTGCAACTGACCCTACCTATCTATATTACCACCTCTTGTTCCTCGGCCGTATCAGAAAAAACCCCAGGAACCGTCACTGATACACAGTGACAGATGACAGTCTCAATAGTAAGATTCCTTAAAGTCTTACCTGAATGTAACATACCACCTGAGCATGTCTTATGGTGTGGACAACAGGAGTAGGGATTGGTTAGAGTTCTTAAATTTGATGGTAGAGCTGCGTTTTAGTAGAGATTTACGTTAAAATTTGTATTCCTTTTAATGGATTTTCTTAGCGGAGTTGTGATAGTCTGTTTTCCTAAAGTTATATTCAAAGGTGCAACCTTAAGACATGAGGGAGTGGAGGGTTAAAAATGATCGAAATACCAGTGGGATCATTTATGAAAGCCGCTATTAATAAAACATTTTGGATTCGTAATTTAGAGACGCCACTGAACTTCAGTTAGTTAGGTTATGTTTTAAGGGCTGCCAACTATATTCAACGTTTAGTACTAGACGTACTAGATCATCTCAATTGCGTTTGCTTACCTCTATATGCAACCCTTTACCCTCGGGCATCATCCAGCGGCGCTTATAGCGAAAGGCTCCAGCAAGGAATTTTTCGTGGCCATGCAAGTGTACATCTGAATACCTTTATCTGTTCCATTGATGGCGGAAGAGCAAATTGCAGAACAAGCCCACGTATGGCGTGCCCTTCCCGAATAAGCAAACGCACTCTTGATAAATTTCGCTCTAGCTTGCTTACGAAGCAATTGCACGCCATCTTACAATTAACATCCGCACTACAACTCATTTTCAAACACGATATAAATAAATACGAAAAAGCAAATAGACATGGATCGATGCGGCGCGTGTAGCCTATATGGTGTAGCAGGTAAAGCACTGGACAATTATAGTCCATCCCCGCTGCCTTCATAATGCAGACCCGTCGGGCCGAATCCCTGCTAGTCTGATGCCTTATTCAGCAGCAGGAACGTCTCTTGGGCGCTATGAGACGCATCTACAAAATCGGTATACACGTTTTATCGAGTGCATGCAAAATTAACACAACCAGGGCGCTTGATTAATTGCGCGCATGTTGCTGCAGGTAAGCGGGACAAACAATCAAAACAATTCAAAGCGTCCCCAACAATATATTACCGTTTGCGGGATGCAACTAATTGGATGCCGCCGCATGCTTAATAATCTAGATGCAAGTTTTATGCAATACAATAATGCGGCTCCCTCGGGGGGCAGGAAAATGCCTTTATTTTTATCTTTAATGCGGGGGAATTAGATGAGCTGAAAATAAAACAGGCTTTGGGTATTATATTGCAAGGCCATTAGATCTGAATTGAATTTTGTCTTTGTGTGTGTGTGTGTTATCTATAACATGCTGGTCAAGGTTGAAGATAATTACGAAATACTTATTCGGTTATTTATAAAGCGCTGCATAATTCTCAAGTATGTAATGGATTTACAAAATGCATTTTAAGTGGTGTAAAACATGGAAAATGGTGTTTCATTTAGTCCTAAAAATTAAGTACCGATTACGTAACAGAGTTTCTGACAATTAATTTTTAATCTGCAACTTGTTAAGTTTCAATAAACATGTTAAACTTAAAGTAGCTGGCTAAAATATTGACCAAATTTACAGTTACAAAGTCTGTCGAATATCCAAGAAACCTGTACCAAAAAGTGACGGTGACATTTACATATCAGATTACAAAATTTTGGTTATAACACCAACCGACCTACGTGTTAGAGTTTCTAACTATTAATTTTTATCTGCAACTTGTTAAGTTTCAATAAACTTGTTAAACTTAAAGTTGCAGACTAAAAGATTGACCAAATTTACAGTTACAAAGTCTGTCGAATGTCTAAGAAACCTGTACCAAAAATTGACGATGGCATTTAAAAATCAGATTACAAAATATTGGTTATAACACTAACAGACACAATAAACAACTCGGTGTGCCTTCTTAGGAGATTCTAAATTCAAGATTCAAGAAAAAATTTTTTGGTCATTTGATGATTTCGCCATTTTTTCCATAGTATTACTCAGGAAAAAATGCATACAAAAAATGTTGGGTCTCAGAAAAATTTGAAAAAATTCATGACGGTTCTTAATGACGGGAAAACGCGTTTAAACTAATTATTTTTGCCAAAAAAAAATTTTTGGTCATTTGATGACTTTGCAATTTTTTCCATAGTTCTACTCAGGAAGAAAAAGCATGCAAAAAGTGTTGGGGCTCTGAAAAATTTGAAAAAATTCATGACGGTTCTTAATGACGGGGAAAAGCGTTTAAACTAATTATTTTTCCCAAAAAAAAAAATTTTGATCATTTGATGACTTTGCGATTTTTTTCACAGTATTACTCAGGAAAAAAATGCATGCAAAAAATGTTGTGTCTTAGAATAATTTGAAAAAAATCATGACGGATCTCAATGAAGGGGAAAAGCGTTTAAACTAATTATTTTTCCCAAAAAAAAATTTTTGGTCATTTGTTGACTTTGCGATTTTTTTCATAGTATTACTCAGGAAAAAAATGCATGCAAAAAATGTTGGGTCTTAGAAAAAATTGAAAAAATTCATGACGGTTCTTAATGACGGGGAAAAGCGTTTACACTAATAATTTTTCCCAAAAAAAAATTTTTGGTCATTGATGACTGCGATTTTTTTTATAGTATTACTCAGGAAAAAAATGCATGCAAAAAATGTTGGGTCTCAGAAAAATTTGAAAAAATTCATGACGGTTCTTAATGACGGGGAAAAGCGTTTAAACTAATAATTTTTCCCAAAAAAAAATTTTTGGTCATTTGATAACTTTGCGATTTTTTCCAAACCATTCAATAAATATGACTGATAGTTTAGATTACAAAATATTGGTTATAACACTAACAGACACAATAAACTCCTCGGTGTGCCTTCTTAGGAGATTCTAAATTTAAGATTCAAGAAAAAAAAATTTGGGCATTTGATGATTTCGCCATTTTTTCCATAGTATTACTCAGGAAAAAAATGCATGCAAAAAATGTTGGGTCTCAGAAAAATTTGAAAAAATTCATGACGGTTCTTAATGACGGGGAAAAGCGTTTACACTAATAATTTTTCCCAAAAAAAAATTTTTGGTCATTGATGACTGCGATTTTTTTTATAGTATTACTCAGGAAAAAAATGCATGCAAAAAATGTTGGGTCTCAGAAAAATTTGAAAAAATTCATGACGGTTCTTAATGACGGGGAAAAGCGTTTAAACTAATAATTTTTCCCAAAAAAAAATTTTTGGTCATTTGATAACTTTGCGATTTTTTCCATAGGAAAAAAATGCATGCAAAAAATGTTGGGTCTCTGAAAAATTTGAAAAAAATCATGACGGTTCTTAATGACGGGGAAAAGCGTTGTTTAAACAAATTATTTTGCCCAAAAAAAAATGTTTGGTCATTTGATGACTGCGATTTTTTCCAAACTATTACTCAGGAAAAAAATGCATGCAAAAAATGTTGGGTCTTAGAAAAAATTGAAAAAATTCATGACGGTTCTTAATGACGGGGAAAAGCGTTTACACTAATAATTTTTCCCAAAAAAAAATTTTTGGTCATTGATGACTGCGATTTTTTTTATAGTATTACTCAGGAAAAAAATGCATGCAAAAAATGTTGGGTCTCAGAAAAATTTGAAAAAATTCATGACGGTTCTTAATGACGGCGAAAAGCGTTTAAACTAATAATTTTTCCCAAAAAAAAATTTTTGGTCATTTGATAACTTTGCGATTTTTTCCATAGGAAAAAAATGCATGCAAAAAATGTTGGGTCTCTGAAAAATTTGAAAAAAATCATGACGGTTCTTAATAACGGGGAAAAGCGTTGTTTAAACAAATTATTTTGCCCAAAAAAAAATGTTTGGTCATTTGATGACTGCGATTTTTTCCAAACTATTACTCAGGAAAAAAATGCATGCAAAAAAAGTTGGGTCTCTGAAAAATTTGAAAAAATTCATGAAGGTTCTTAATGACGGGGAAAAGCGTTTAAAGTAATATTTTTTCCCAAAAAAAAATTTTTGGTCATTTGATGACTTTGCAATTTTTTCCATAGTATTACTCAGGAAAAAAATAGATGCAAAAAATATTGGGTCACAGAAAAATTTGAAAAAATTCATGACGGTTCTTAATGACGGGGTAAAGCGTTTAAACTAATTATTTTTCCCAAAAAAAAATTTTTGGTCATTTTATGACTTTGCGATTTTTTCCATACTATTACTCAGGAAAAAAATGCATACAAAAAATGTTGGGTCTCAGAAAAAATTGAAAAAATTCATGACGGTTCTTAATGACGGGGAAAAGCGTTTACACTAATAATTTTTCCCAAAAAAAAATTTTTGGTCATTTGATGACTTTGTTTGTTTTCATAGTATTACTCAGGAAAAAAATGCATGCAAAAAATGTTGGGTCTCAGAAAAATTTGAAAAAAATCATGACGGTTCTTAATGACGGGGAAAAGCGTTGTTTAAACTAATTATTTTTCCCAAAAAAAATTTTTTGGTCATTTGATAACTTTGCGATTTTTTCCATAGGAAAAAAATGCATGCAAAAAATGTTGGGTCTCTGAAAAATTTGAAAAAAATCATGACGGTTCTTAATGACGGGGAAAAGCGTTGTTTAAACTAATTATTTTTCCCAAAAAAAAAATTTTGGTCATTTGATGATTTCGCCATTTTTTCCATACTATTACTCAGGAAAAAATTGCATGCAAAAAATGTTGGGTCTCAGAAAAATTTGAAAAAATTCATGACGGTTCTTAATGATGAGGAAAAGCGTTTAAACTAATTATTTTTCCCAAAAAAAAATTTTTGGTCATTTGATGATTTCGCCATTTTTTCCATACTATTACTCAGGAAAAAATTGCATGCAAAAAATGTTGGGTCTCAGAAAAATTTGAAAAAATTCATGACGGTTCTTAATGACGGGGAAAAGCGTTTAAACTAATTATTTTTCCCAAAAAAAACATTTTGGTCATTTGATGACTTTGCAATTTTTTCTATAGTTTAGATTACAAAATATTGGTTATAACACTAACAGACAAAATAAACTCCTCGATGCGCCTTCTTAGGAGATTCTAAATTCAAGATTTCAACGAAAACGTCCATTGGAGACAATTCAAACCATTTAAAAAAATGGATGCTGTGTCTGAAAATCTAATCTATTTTTTTTTTACATCGCTGGTGATGATCTTTATGTGTCTGTTCAATCCGAGTAAAAAAAAGTTGCGCCTTTTTTCTCAAAACTAATTTAACTAGAACATTCCCGTTCTCCCTGTATTTTCCAGTCAGTCTCAGCTGCAAAAGTTGGAAACAATTTCCCACGTCAGAACTACGCGAAGTAAACATGGAAATCTTATCGAGTTTAAATATTTAAACAGGCTGAACTCTAAATATACGACGGCTTTATTGCGGGGAGCGTATATAATGCCATATTCACCGCAGAGAGATAATCCCAATTATCGTGTTGGAATCGCATGAAATACCGATAATAATAATCGCCAATGTACGATACGACACGGTGTCACACAAAATGTGTTTATGTCAGTCGCTCGCTGAATGCATATCGGATCGCGTGTTCGTGGTTTGAATGCTTTTGTTTTGTGGAGTTTGCGGGAAACTTCGTCTGGGGGTGTCTCGATATGTTGGGAGAAGATCCCTGTGAGGTGGAGCTTCTTGAAATTGCAGGGCAACCCATTACAGATCGTTGTAAAGGTATTCGTCAATATAATCTCATATTTATTATTATTTATTTAATTACTGGACATCCATGGACCCGTACAGTCACTTCTTCGTTCCGAAAAAATCATCGCACGGATAGGGTTCGAACCCACGACCTCGAGGCCCGTGAGCAGGAGCTCTACTCACTAGGCCACTGCGGCCCGCATCGGGAAATTGTTTCTTAAAAAGAATGTCTGTGGCACTTTTAAAAGAAAAGCAAAATTTCTAAGCACTTCACGATACCTGGTCGCCATTTTCTTTCAGTTGAATCAAAGATCTTAAATTGCTGCTATATACCCTTGCTTAAGGAAAAATCCGTACGAGTCAAATCAGAGCTACGCGGAGGCCAATTTTTGGGGGAACATTTCATTAACTCGTGGTAGAGACGACGTATTAGAAATGCGAGATGTTGCTCCGTCCTGCTGGCACCAGGTTCTCCGATTATAGCCGGGAAATTCTGTAGTTCAGGTACAAAAGAAATTTATGAGCATCTCCACACATCGCTTTGAATTCACTGTTAAGTCATTTTGAATTAATACTGTCGCTTCTCAGGCTTGCACGTTGTTTTTTTAACACTCGAATTATGGTTAGAAATTCTGTAGTACGACGCTCTGAATTAACTATTATACAGTCACTTTGGGTGAATAAAGTGGCTTCTCATTTTTGCGTGTTGATTTCGTAGCACTCCAATAACTCCATTTAAAATTTGCGAGATGTTGCTCCGTCCTGCTGGCACCATGTTCTCCGATTACAGCCAGAAAATTCTGTAGTTCAGGTACAAAGAAATTTATGAGCATCTGCACACATCGCTTTGAATTCACCATTAAGTCATTTTGGGTGAATACAGAATACAGAATACACTCCAAGAACTCCATTTAAAATTAGGCTAAAAATTATTCCGTTTTTTTTTCTTCAAATGGCTTAAATTAAATTTAAAAATTAATACTCTGCGCATTTGAAATATACACAATTATCTATCCTGAAATAAATTCGAATTTAGTGTTAATTTTCGATTGAATTATTTAAACACAGTGAATATTTCGCATTTGATCAGTTATATGGAAAATGGAAACATAATTAAATTACGCCAAACAGAATTTTCCGGGAACGCGAACGAATGTGAAAACAGTGTCTGTGTGTGTGTGGTGTGAATTATTATTTTATAATTAACTTGAAACCGCTCGTTGGATGTTTATTGATTTCGCTTTATTTCAATTTCAGAAAAACGTGGAACACGCTGGTTTTTATAATTCCACGAACAAAAATGTATTTCATATATTTTTTTGATACAGAGCGTCCGAACGGTTTCAAATCCGAACGCCTGTATCCCAAAAATATGATCAAATAATCCTTTTTCAGATCAAATTTGGAATATTGTAATTTTGTTTTGAGCTATCAAACGTCAATTCTCGTAATTGGATTTCAAAACTACCCTCATTTTAAATACCTGAAGCAAATTCCAATAGGAATTATTTTTTTAACATTTATCCATTAGTAACTCGTCTGAAAATTGTTGCATATTCAAAAACCAGAATAGTCTTGAAAGATCGACGCCTTATAAATTGAAGTAATTTTTTTTTAGTATTGCGTTTCATATTAATTTTGTATTTTTTGCCCTCGAGTGTTCGTCATTGAAAAAGATAAATTTTTAAAAATTCGTAACTCAACTGAAAATAGTTGCATTTTCAAAAACCAAAATTATTTTGAAAGATCGACGTCTTGTGAATTGAAGTGAATTTTTGTAGAATTTTATTACTGCGTTTCATATTCATTTTTAATTTTTTGCGGTCGAGTGTTCGTCATCGAAAAATAGAAATTTTCAAAAATTCGTAACTCAACTGAAAATGGTTGCATTTTTGAAAACCAAAATTATTTTGAAAGATCGACGTCTTGTGAATTTAAGTGGTTTTTTGTAGAATTTTATTCCCGCGTTTCATATTAATTTTTAATTTTTTGCGCTCGAGTGTTCGTCATCGAAAAAGAGAAATTTTTAAAAATTCGTAACTCAACTGAAAATAGTTGCATTTTCAAAGACCAAAATTATTTTGAAAGATCTACGTCTTGTGAATTGAAGTGAATTTTTGTAAAATTTTATTCCTGCGTTTCATATTAATTTTTAATTTTTTGCGCTCGAGTGTTCGTCATCGAAAAATATAAATTTTCAAAAATTCGTAACTTAACTGAAAATGGTTGCATTTTCAAAAACCAAAATTATTTTGAAAGATAGACGTCTTGTATATTGAAGTGAATTTTTGTAGAATTTTATTACTGCGTTTCATATTAATTTTTAATTTTTTGTGCTCGAGTGTTCGTCATCGAAAAATATACATTTTCAAAAATTCGTAACTCAACTGAAAATGGTCACATTTTCAAAAACCAAAATGAATTTGAAAGATGAACGTCTTGTGAATTGACGTGAATTTTTGTAGAATTTTATTCCTGCGTTTCATATTAATTTTTAATTTTTTGCGCTCGAGTGTTCGTCATCGAAAAATAGAAATTTTCAAAAATTCGTAACTCAACTGAAAATTGTTGCATTTTCAAAAACCAAAATTATTTTGAAAGATGGACGTCTTGTAAATTGAAGTGGATTTTTGTAGAATTTTATTTCTGCGTTTCATATATTTTTTTGATTTTTTGCGCTCGAGTGTTCGTCATCGAAAAATATAAATTTTCAAAAATTCGTAACTTAACTGAAAATGGTTGCATTTTCAAAAACCAAAATTATTTTGAAAGATAGACGTCTTGTATATTGAAGTAAATTTTTGTAGAATTTTATTACTGCGTTTCATATTAATTTTTAATTTTTTGTGCTTGAGTGTTCGTCATCGAAAAATATACATTTTCAAAAATTCGTAACTCAACTGAAAATGGTCACATTTTCAAAAACCAAAATTAATTTGAAAGATGAACGTCTTGTTAATTGACGTGAATTTTTGTAGAATTTTATTCCTGCGTTTCATATTAATTTTTAATTTTTTGCGTTCGAGTGTTCGTCATCGAAAAATAGAAATATTTAAAAATTCGTAACTCAACAAATGGTCACATTTTCAAAAACCAAAATTAATTTGAAAGATGAACGTCTTGTGAATTGACGTGAATTTTTGTAGAATTTCATTCCTGCGTTTCATATTAATTTTTAATTTTTTGCGCTCGAGTGTTCGTCATCGAAAAATAGAAATTTTCAAAAATTCGTAACTTAACTGAAAATGGTTGCATTTTCAAAAACCAAAATTATTTTGAAAGATCAACGTCTTGTGAATTGAAGTGAATTTTTGTAGAATTTTATTACTGCGTTTCATATTAATTTTGATTTTTTTGCGCTCGAGTGTTCGTCATCCAAAAATAGAAATTTTCAAAAATTCGTAACTTAACTGAAAATGGTTGCATTTTCAAAGACCAAAATTATTTTGAAAGATCTACGTCTTGTGAATTGAAGTGAATTTTTGTAAAATTTTATTCCTGCGTTTCATATTAATTTTTAATTTTTTGCGCTCGAGTGTTCGTCATCGAAAAATAGAAATTTTCAAAAATTCGTAACTCAATTGAAAATAGTTGCATTTTCAAAAACCAAAATTATTTTGAAAGATCGAGGTCTTGTGAATTGAAGTGAATTTTTGTAGCATTTTATTCCTGCGTTTCATATTAATTTTTAATATTTTGCGCTCAAGTGTTCGTCATTGAAAAAGATAAATTTTTAAAAATTCGTAACTCAACTGAAAATAGTTGCATTTTCAAAAACCAAAATTATTTTGAAAGATCGACGTCTTGTGAATTGAAGTGAATTTTTGTAGAATTTTATTACTGCGTTTCATATTAATTTTTAATTTTTTGCGCTCGAGTGTTCGTCATCCAAAAATAGAAATTTTCAAAAATTCGTAACTTAACTGAAAATGGTTGCATTTCCAAAAACCAACATTATTTTGAAAGATCGACGTCTTGTGAATTGAAGTGAATTCTTGTAGAATTTTATTCTTGCGTTTCATATTAATTTTTAATTTTTTGCGCTCAAGTGTTCGTCATTGAAAAAGAGAAATTTTTAAAAATTCGTAACTCAACTGAAAATAGTTGCATTTGCAAAAACCAAAATTATTTTGAAAGATCGACGTCTTGTGAATTGAAGTGAATTTTTGTAGAATTTTATTTCTGTGTTTCATATTAATTTTTAATTTTTTGCACTGGAGTGTTCGTCATCGAAAAATATAAATTTTCGAAAATTCGTAACTCAACTGAAAATGGTTGCATTTTCAAAAACCAACATTATTTTGAAAGATCGAGGTCTTGTGAATTGAATTGAATTTTTGTAGAATTTTATTCCTGCGTTTCATATTAATTTTTAATTTTTTGCACTCGAGTGTTCGTCATGGAGAAATATAAATTTTTAAAAATTCGTAATTTAACTGAAAATCGTTGCATTTTCAAAACCCGAAATTATTTTAAAAGATCGACGTCTTGTGAATTGAAGTGAATTTTTGTAGAATTTTATTCCTGCGTTTCATATTAATTTTTAATATTTTGCGCTCGAGTGTTCGTCATCGAAAAATATAAATTTTCAAAAATTCGTAACTTGACTGAAAATTGTTGCAGATTTTAAAACCAAAATTATTTCTTGTGAAAGTTATTTTATTTAACACAGTTCAAGTTTTTAGTGTTGTCATTTTGTTTCCAGCTGTCATAAATCAATTATCGTCATAATTATAGAATTGATTTTTACATTAATTCTAAAATCATGACAATGTTCTATAATATTTATGAATTCACATTTTTTCATGATTATTCATAATGTTTAATGATGAACTTACATACACACACCTCAGGTCGATAGCCAGTTAAGAAAATAATTGTGACATTCCAATATATACTGAAGGAAAAAAAATGGAACATTTTCAAACCGCCGTAACTCGGTGTATTTTTAATCGATTTTGATGAATCTTTGAGGACGATGCACTTTGAAGTGTCTTCTTTAAAGTGATGCATGCGAACTTACGTGTAATCCCTTCCACCCCTCTCTAGGACCCCTGTGAAAAAAAAGTTTTTTCAGGAAACCATGTCCGACTTTTACGATGTACACGGAGTTGGAAAAATTTTGTCGACTCGATCCATCATAAAGGCATTAAGATTTGATCAATTCCCTATGCAGGACTTAAAGATCGAAGTTCCTACGACGATTTGGCACCAAGTTATGGGTGTTTGAAAAAAAGTGCATTTTGAGGAATTTCAAGTGTTTCATTTTTTTCCACCAGTGTATATTTTTAATTTTTAATTTCTTGTTCAGTTTGTAAATTGTTTATATTTCAAATTCTCGATATAATTGTTTGAAATATTATAGCACAAACTACTGAACTAGCCTAATATTTTATTTATACTGTAAAAACTATGCAAAATAAGTAATCCATTAAAATTATAGTGAGTATGAATATTATTGTTATTAATGTTTCTATTTATAAATCTATTAGATAATCAATTTTGAATAGTTTTAAGGGTAGTAAAGAAAATTCAAATCGAAACTATAATATTTATACAAAGCAGCGTTACTTGCAATTACTTCATCGTTCGGATTTGTTCAACGCAAGGGTAAGGCCACAAAATTGTTGAGAAAACGCAAGCTAAATATATCTTCCACTCGAACAGATTTCATCCTGTGTAAACATAAATACGTAGTAATCGGTTTCCTCTCTCGAGCCCATTCGGTATACAAATTTATTTATAGATACAAACAATTATACAATAACAGATCTATAGAAGTAAAACATCTCCGCTTTCCTATATAAATAATTGCCTGAAATGGCCGAAAGACTTTTGTAATTCGATGTACATATCGATTTAATTGCCATATTTTAGGTAGGAAGAAGACAGCAACGCTTCAAATTAAAAATGGGAAATAAAGAATGTTTTTATCCATTTAATTTTTTTATCCATCAAGGATTTTGCTTTAAAATCTTAAGGTCTATAGAAAACTAATGCGAAAAAGACTTTTGTAATATGATGCATCTTCTGTTTATCTAATTGCCATATTTTAGGTAGGAAGAAAACAACAACGCTCCAAATTTGAAATGGGAAATAAGGAATTGGATTTATCCATTTAATTTTTTTTAATCTATCAAGGATTTTGCTTTAAAATATCAAGATCTATAGAAAAATAATGCAATTCTGATTGATTCTAAAAATAACTTCCATACCCTAGGTGGAAGAACTAAATAGCAACAATCCAAACTTGAAGTATAATGTTGACGAAACTAAAAAAAACTATTGCTGCTTTTACAAAAATACCATCTCATTGGTTTGTTAAATTCAACTGGAATTTATGAAAACAGTATTTTTTGAGTTACCTCTGAACTTATCAAATAATTTTTGTTATTTAGTATCACTTCCAAAGAAGAAATTATTAAGTTGCAATAACTGTCCAAAAAGTAATAGAAGTCTGGACCAGCACCATTCGCCATCGGGATACAATTAATGGCGCTTCAAAGTAACGAGGAAGGTATCAAACACATGTCTGTAACAAAACCGATTGAAAGCATACTCTCTGGTAATAAAGTTATAAATACGATACCCACACATCTTCGAAATAAGTGGCGAAATTTAATACACGCATTTCGGCTGATCTGCACGCACACGCTTAACTTTATTAAGGCTTCGGAATTTAATGGGCGCCCCTCGAGCCTATTGATCGATTGGCAGTGTCTTATCTTTTATATTTCTACTTTTCGCGAAGGTGAGACAAGCCCACGTATTTCCTTTCAAGTTAATAGAAGTTACACAATAAAACCGACTCCGGGGATGCCTTACATTCCGGGGGCGCGTTCCGCAAACTTTAAAACTGGGGCTCGTCTCAAATCTCGCGACGGACTTAAATAAACCGGAATGGGTTTAAGTTTCAGTCCAAATGGCCCAAACATTTAAAGTGTTTTATTTTCGGAATGTGAACGTTTGTAGTTTACTTCAGGTTTTATCGTTATTAAAGTCGTTTACAATAATATCATAATTTGTAGCGAATTTAACTTTTTTTCTCTCTCAATTATTCACAGCCGGAGTAGTTTCCTTGTTAATAATAACTAGGAGTCGTCGGTGGAGGGCTTCATTTTAAAAGTTATAAATAGCCTTACGCCGTTACAATTTTTATGCAAATTAGGACCGTCCCTGCAATGCGCACCCTTGATTGAAAGGGTCAGAGCGGATTAATTATTCTCGAGCCCTTATCCGCCTCGCGAAATCGTCCCTCCATTAAATATTTGAATGCAATATTGAAATTAACAACGCAAATTAATCCGCCCGGGAGATTCGCCTTTACCGTCAGATTGACACTTTCAACGTTTTGCTTCGAAGTTACGAATTGATTGACGTCTACTATTTTCTCGACAGAATTCGACGTAATCGGCGAGGGCTTACCTCCATCTGACCGATCAAATTGCTCATAATTGATTTCGGATTTGGTTAATTTGAGTTGTGATAGGTATAATTGGAACATGGATTAATTAAGTGACTTAATTTTTAATTTAAATAAACATCACCCACAGTGGATTTCACAATCATTTAAGCCGGTTTTATATTTTCAGCTGTGTAAACGTTCTTTACGCGCCATTGTCTGTCACTGTCAGTCACCGAATACATTTTTGAATTCGTATCGTTTAAATTAGAAATGGCGCCACAGAAGAGGATTTAAGGTAAACATACATAGAAATAGAAAATAATGTGTTAATCAGCACTGCGAAAGAGTAAATATTAATTTAAATATGTGTAATTTTGGAAAGTTTCAAGTCGATGGCAATTGTTTTTGTATTTTTTTCGAGGCGCAAAACTTATTGCAATTTTCATAATTCTACGATCTGTTCACGTGAAATTCTTTAAAAATTTAGGGATGAGGGAGGTATAATTTTTACAGGATAACAATCTCGCATGTATTGTAAGTCATTTTGCAGGGTTTCAAGTCGGTGGTAATTGTTTTTGTATTTTTTTCGAGGCGCCAAAATTATTGCAATTTTCATAATTTTACGCTCTGTTCACGTGAAATTCCTTAAAAATCTAGGAATGAGGAATGTTTAATTTTTAGAGACTAACAATCTCGCATGTATTATAAGTCATTTTGGAGGGTTTCAAGTCGGTGGCAATTGTTTTTGTATTTTTTTCGAGGCGCAAAAATTATTGCAATTTTCATATATTTACGCTCTGTTCACGTGAAATTCCTTCAAAATCTAGGAATGAGGGATGTTTAATTTTTACAGAATAACAATCTCGCATGTATTATAAGTAATTTTGGAGGGTTTCAAGTCGGTGGCAATTGTTTTTGTATTTTTTTCGAGGCGCCAAAATTATTGCAATTTTCATAATTTTACGCTCTGTTCACGTGAAATTTCTTCAAAATCTAGGGATGAGGGATGTTTAATTTTCACAGGATAACAATCTCGCATGTATTATAAGTAATTTTGGAGGGTTTCAAGTCGGTGGCAATTGTTTTTGTATTTTTTTCGAGGCGCCAAAATTATTGCAATTTTCATAATTTTACGCTCTGTTCACGTGAAATTCCTTCAAAATCTAGGGATGAGGGATTTTTAATTTTTACAGGATAACAATCTCACATGTGTTTTAAGTAATTTTGGAGGGTTTCAAGTCGGTGACAATTGTTTTTGTATTTTTTTCGAGGCGCCAAAATTATTGCAATTTTCATAATTTTACGCTCTGTTCCCGTAAAATTCCTTCAAAATCTAGGAATGAGGGATGTTTAATTTTCACAGAATAACAATCTCGCATGTGTTTTAAGTAATTTTGGAGGGTTTCAAATCGGTGGTAATTGTTTTTGTATTTTTTTCGATGCGCCAAAATTATTGCAATTTTCATATATTTACGCTCTGTTCACGTGAAATTCCTTCAAAATCTAGGGATAAGGGATGTTTAATTTTTACAGGATTACAATCTCGCATGTATTATAAGTCATTTTGGAGGGTTTCAAGTCGTTGGCAATTGTTTTTGTATTTTTTTAGAGGCGCCAAAATTATTGCAATTTTCATAATTTTACGCTCTGTTCCCATGAAATTCCTTCAAAATCTAGGAATGAGGGATGTTTAATTTTTAGAGACTAACAATCTCGCATGTGTTTTAAGTAATTTTGGAGGGTTTCAAGTCGGTGGCAATTGTTTTTGTATTTTTCTTTCGAGGCGCCAAAATTATTGCAATTTTCATAATTTTACGCATAGTTCACGTGAAATTCCTTCAAAATCTAGGGATGAGGGATGTTTAATTTTTCCAGGATAACAATCTCGCATGTATTATAAGTCATTTTGGATGGTTTTAAGTCGGTGGTAATTGTTTTTGTATTTTTTTCTAGGCGTCAAAATTATTGCAATTTTCATAATTTTACGCTCTGTTCACGTGAAATTCCTTCAAAATCTAGGGATGAGGGATATTTAATTTTTACAGGATAATAATCTCGAATGTGCTATAAGTAATTTTGGAGAGTTTCAAGTCGGTGGCAATTGTTTTTGAATTTTTTTCGAGGCGTCAAAATTATTGAAATTTTCATAATTTTAAGCTCTGTTCACGAGAAATTCCTTCAAAATCTAGGGATGACGGGTGTTTAATTTTTACAGGATAATAATCTCGCATGTCCTATAAGTCATTTTGGAGGGTTTCAAATCGGTGGTAATTGTTTTTGTATTTTTTTCGATGCGCCAAAATTATTGCAATTTTCATATATTTACGCTCTGTTCACGTGAAATTCCTTCAAAATCTAGGGATAAGGGATGTTTAATTTTTACAGGATTACAATCTCGCATGTATTATAAGTCATTTTGGAGGGTTTCAAGTCGTTGGCAATTGTTTTTGTATTTTTTAGAGGCGCCAAAATTATTGCAATTTTCATAATTTTACGCTCTGTTCCCGTGAAATTCCTTCAAAATCTAGGAATGAGGGATGTTTAATTTTTAGAGACTAACAATCTCGCATGTGTTTTAAGTAATTTTGGAGGGTTTCAAGTCGGTGGCAATTGTTTTTGTATTTTTTTTTCGAGGCGCCAAAATTATTGCAATTTTCATAATTTTACGCATAGTTCACGTGAAATTCCTTCAAAATCTAGGGATGAGGGATGTTTAATTTTTCCAGGATAACAATCTCGCATGTATTATAAGTCATTTTGGATGGTTTTAAGTCGGTGGTAATTGTTTTTGTATTTTTTTCTAGGCGTCAAAATTATTGCAATTTTCATAATTTTACGCTCGGTTCACCTGAAATTCCTTCAAAATCTAGGGATGAGGGAGGTGTAATTTTAACAGGATAACAATCTCGCATGTGCTATAAGTAATTTTGGAAAGTTTCAAGTCGGTGGCAATTGTTTTTGTATTTTTTTCGAGGCGCCAAACTTATTGCAATTTTCATAATTCTACGATCTGTTCACGTGATATTCTTTCAAAATCTAGGGATGAGGGATAACCAGGATAACAATCTTGCATGTGTTTTAAGTAATTTTGGAGGGTTTCAAGTCGGTGGAAATTGTTTTTGTATTTTTTTCGAGGCGCCAAAATTATTGCAATTTTCATATATTTACGCTCTGTTCACGTGAAATTCCTTCAAAATCTAGGGATGAGGGATGTTTAATTTTTACAGGATAACAATCTCGCATGTATTATAAGTCATTTTGGAGGGTTTCAAGTCGTTGGCAATTGTTTTTGTATTTTTTCAGAGGCGCCAAAATTATTGCAATTTTCATAATTTTACGCTCTGTTCACGTGAAATGCCTTCAAAATCTAGGAATGAGGGAGGTGTAATTTTCACAGAATAACAATCTCGCATGTGTTTTAAGTAATTTTGGAGGGTTTCAAGTCGGTGGCAATTGTTTTTGTATTTTTTTTGAGGCGCCAAAATTATTGCAATTTTCATAATTTTACGCTCTGTTCACGTGAAATTCCTTCAAAATCTTGGGATGAAGGAGGTGTAATTTTTACAGAATAACAATCTCGCATGTGTTATAAGTAATTGTGGAGGGTTTCAAGTCGATGGTAATTGTTTTTGTATTTTTTTTCGAGGCGCCAAAATTATTGAAATTTTCATAATTGTATATTCTTTGTATTGTATATAATTTGTAGTTCTATTTGAAAACATGAATGAAAGGTATTTATTTTCGACAAAAACGCCTTTACGTGATTTTTTAGTGAAAAACAAATGTTTGTTATTGATTTGTTGCCTGAAACGAAATGATGCGAAAATTTCAATCTCAGCGAATATTTACGTTACAAAGATGAAATAAAAACAAAAATGTCCGTTTTTAAATATGCTTTCGCTTGTTGCCAGAAAATGTTGACATATATATGGGAAATTTTACGAAAATTGGTAAAAACCCTTAAAAAAGTTGAAAAATTAATTTTTCAAAATGTCGCGACATGATATAAAAAGGTCTTGATGCACATATTAGTACATTTTTACAAGGTAAAAATGATGCAAATGTCAAAAACCGTGTACAAGGGAGTCTTCTAGGTTGAAAATTGATTTAAAAACTTTTGATTTTTTTTAAGGATTTAAATGACTTTTAATGGCCTTGGAAAAAATTTACCAAATAGGTATTTGGGTAGACTATTTTCATGATTTTTTTTGAGATTTTTTTATTCACTCGTTCGTCAGTAAAAAAAATGTTTAAAAAACCCATTTTTTAAACCCCGGAGAGGGCAGGGGGGTTGTCGGTCTACGATTTGCATCAACTTTTGGATTTTTTTAAGGATCTAAATCACCTTGAATGGCCTTGGAAAAAATTGGCCGAATAGGTATTTGGGTAGACTATTTTCATGAATTTTTTCAGAATTTTTCATTCACTCGTTCGTCAGTAAAAAATAATGTTTAAAAAATCTATTTTTTAACCCCCGGAGAGGGCAGAGTGGTTGTCGGTCTACAATTTACATCAACTTTTGGATTTTTTTTAAGGATCTAAACGACCTTGAATGGCCTTGGAAAAAATTGTTAAAATAGGTATTTGGGTAGACTATTTCCATGAATTTTTTCAGAATTTTTCATTCACTCATTCGTCGGTAAAAAAATAATATTTAGAAAACCCATTTTTTAACCCCCGGAGAGGGCACAGAGGGTTGTCGGTCTACTCACCATAGGGACCTTATTTTTACACCCATAAACACCCTAAGATTTATTAAATTAAAAAAATCTAGGGATAGGGGCATTTTGACTATTTCTGTATTTTTGATGCAGATTAAAATTTCTTACTTTGTGGAATATTTTTATCATAATTATATTTTTCTTCGGTTTATGTTTATATCATTTATGATAATAAAATGACGCAGTGCAAATTAGGATGCATACAACTATCGTTATTTGTATGCAACCTAATTTGCACATCGTTTTTCTCCCTCATTCCATTTTCTGATCGTTTCAGAATTTTAAATGCAGATGTTTTTATTATAATTATATTTTTCTTCAGACTCGGAGCTCGAGGACCTCGAAACCCCACCTCGTTATCGTCCCGACAGCCTCGAGGCCCTCTGCAGAGCGACGCGCTTCACCCAGGCGGAAATCAAGAGGATCTACCGCGGATTCAAGGCCGAGTGTCCGACGGGCGTCGTCAAGGAGGAAACGTTCAAGATGATCTACGCCCAGTTCTTCCCCCAAGGTGGTAAGTGACTCTTTCAATGCGTAAATACTTATACCAATATTCATGATCGGAATTCACGCATAAAACGATGAGGAAAGTCAGCAGATTTTCTTCAGAAATACTTACCAATATATAATAAAAAAAACCATGAGGCTGGCCACTTACTGCTTCTAACTACCATCAGCAACGGATCGAAATTAATCCCCATGGTGGTAAGTAACTCTTTCCACGCGCAAATACTTACCAATATTCTTGAAAATTGACGGCGTTTAGTTGGTGGTGCATCTTGATATAATTTTGAAATAAAACACTTAAAACTTTGTTTTACCACCATATATATTTATATTTGATATATGAGACCATAGTTTCGACTATACACTAGTCATCTTCAAATTGAGTTGGTGTTTTATTTCGAAACTTATCAATATACTTGATTGGAATACACGCGAAAAACGTGCACTAACTATTTCTTTTGAGGATTACTCTCAAATACCTGCAGTCGGCAAATTTTCGGACGGATCCTCGAAATCAATTTCGCATCAAATCCGCTCCGGCTTACCGGAACAATGCCTTCCTCCCACCCCCCACGTTCGAATCCGAACGCTCGCTCTTGCCATATCAAATTACGGATTCAAATGGTAATTGAGTCTTCCCGGCTTGAAACTTCTGCTTAAGATAGACGTACTGCTTGGAGTAACATGAACGAGTGAAATAGAAAGAAGAACCGTGTAAACTGGGAATTCGGGAGATTCGCCCACGCTCGGTACATGAACTAAGTGCCGAATTGAAAAAATTTTGAAATATAGAAAATATAATATACTATACATACTTTATAAATATGAAATATATTGGCTTTCTTAGATTGTTTTCAGTCGATTTTCAGTCGATTTTTATTTAGTCAATGTTTACGACAAAAGTCATTTTGCGTATATCCGTTCCTGAAAGTCCCTCAATTTTTTTTATAGTCAAATAGTGCTCTTAAACTTAAAAAATAATAAAAATATTTGGAGAAAAAAAATTAAGCGTTATTTAGGCGTTTCCAGTCGATTTAAGCACTATTTACGACTAAATTCATTTTGCGTATCTTCCTTCCCGGAAGTCCCACAATTTTTTTTTTATAGACAAATAGTGTTCAGAACTAGTTTTCCTAGGCATAAGTTGACAATAGGTATTTTTTTTTTCAATTAATTTTTTTTTATTTTTCAATTAAATTTTTTTTTTTAATTTTTCAATAATTTTTTTTTAATTTTTTTATTTTTTACTTTATTTTTTTTAGCTGCGCTGCGCCCTCAACCGTGCGTAGCCTATTAAAATTGAGCAAGGTAACCGGTGATGACCGATGGCTCCGCTGCGCTGCGCTGCGCCGTCGTCTGTGCGTATCGCATTAAAATTGATCAAAGTAACTGATGACGAACGACGGCTCCACTGCACTGCGCCGTCCTCCGTGCGTAGCCTATTAAAATTAATCAAAGCAACCGGTGACGAACGACGGCGCAGCGCAGCGGAGAATGGTGTCTGCTGAAAAAATCAAAGCGATAGGCCTCTATTTGTCGAAATTAACCGTTTTTAACCGAAGGGGGTGGTAAAAATTTAGGGGTTAAACTCAAAAATTAAAAAAAAGAGTCTCTCTGTTTAAAAAAATTGCCGCCACGCTACCGCTCGGCCGCCAAAAAACTTCTCCTCCGTCTCATTATTTCGTCGTTTAAAAGTTCGCCCCGGTTCCGGAAGGGTGTTTTAAAAATTTTGAAAAAATTACAGCTCAAGGCTCGTTCGACCCTCTGCCTATTTTAAAAGTTTCAACTCTTCGATTTGAATAGAAAAAAATACGTCCTGGATGGACAAAACGAACCCGGGGACCGTTCCTAACGGCTCTGGAAGGGTAGGGGGTGTTTTAAAAATTCTGAAAAAAAATAACAAATCAAAGCACGTTATACCCTCTTCTCATCCTGGAAGTTTGAGCTATTGGATTTAAAAAGAAAAAAATACGTCCGCGAAAGAAACTTCAGAGAGAGGGGAAACTTTGGAAAAAATGTATGTTCACTTTTTTGAAAAATCATATCTCGTTAAGGGGGCAACAAATCAAAAAGCGCGCCGATATAAATAATGTGGGTGGATGCTTTGTGAAGTGATCCCGCTACCGACGGATCCTGCAAGAGCAAACATAAAGTCAGTGGCGGCGTTTCGGCAAACCCCTGAAATTTCATATACGAGGCCTTTGCTCCAACCGGGTTAAATGACGGCTCTGGAAGGGTAGGGGGTGTTTTAAAATTCTTGAAAAAAATAACAAATCAAAGCACGTTATACCTTCTTCTCATCCTAGAAGTTTGAGTTCTTGGATTTAAATAGAAAAAAATACGTCCGCGAAAGAAACCTCAGAAAGCGGGGAAACTTTGGAAAAAATGTGTGGTCACTTTTTTGAAAAATCATATCTCGTTAAGGGGGCAACAAATCAAGCGCGTTGATATAAATAATGTGGGCGGATGCTTTGCAAAGTGATCCCGCCACTGACGAATCCTTCAAGAGCAAAAATAAAGTCAGTGGCGGCGTTTCGGCGAACCCCTGAAATTTCATATATGAGGCCTTTGCTCGAAAACGGCTCTAACGATTTTTATGAAAATTGGCAGGGATGTTCCGCTCACTAAGGGGAGTATCTGGAAAAAATTAGAAAAAAAACGTACAGAGCGTTTTCGAGTTTTGACACTTTCTTTTCACCCCTGAAATTTCATATATGGGGCCTTTGCTCCAAAACGGCTCTAACGATTTTTGTGAAAATTGGCAGGGATGTTTCGCTCACCAAGGGAACTATCTGGAAAAAATTTAAAAAATATCGTTTAGAGGGTTTTTGAGTTTTGACACTTTCTTTTCACCCCCAAAATTTAATATATGAGGCTTTTGCTCCAAAACGGCTCTAACGATTTTTGTGAAAATTGGCAGGGATGTTTTACTCGCCGAGGGGACTATCTGGAAAAAATTTAAAAAATATCGTTTAGAGGGTTTTCGAGTTTTGACACTTTCTTTTCACCCCCGAAATTTCTTAAATGAGGCCTTTGCTCCAAAACGGCTCTAACGATTTTTGTGAAAATTGGCAGGGATGTTCCGCTCGCCGAGGGGACTGCCTGGAAAAAATTTAAAAAATATCGTTTAGAGGGTTTTCGAGTTTTGACACTTTCTTTTCACCCCTGAAATTTCATATATGAGGCCTTTGCTCCAAAACGGCTCTAACGATTATTGTGAAAATTGGCAGGGATGTTCCGCTCGCCGAGGGGACTGCCTGGAAAAAATTAAAAAAATATCGTTTAGAGGGTTTTCGAGTTTTGACACTTTCTTTTCACCCCTGAAATTTCATATATGAGGCCTTTGCTCCAAAACGGCTCTAACGATTTTCATGAAAATTGGCAGGGATGTTTCGCTCACCGAGGGAACTATCTGGAAAAAATTAAAAAAATGTCGTTTAGAGGGTTTTTGAGTTTTGACACTTTCTTTTTACCCCTGAAATTTCATATATGAGGCCTTTGCTCGAAAACGGCTCTGACGATTTTTATGAAAATTGACAGGGATGTTTCGCTCACCGAGGGAACTATCTGGAAAAAATTTTAAAAATATCGTTTAGAGGGTTTTTGAGTTTTGACACTTTCTTTTCACCCCCAAAATTTAATATATGAGGCTTTTGCTCCAAAACGGCTCTAACGATTTTTGTGAAAATTGGCAGGGATGTTTCACTCGCCGAGGGGACTATCTGGAAAAATTTAAAAAATATCGTTTAGAGGGTTTTCGAGTTTTGACACTTTCTTTTCACCCCCGAAATTTCTTATATGAGGCCTTTGCTCCAAAACGGCTCTAACGATTTTTGTGAAAATTGGCAGGGATGTTCCGCTCGCCGAGGGGACTGCCTGGAAAAAATTTAAAAAATATCGTTTAGAGGGTTTTCGAGTTTTGACACTTTCTTTTCACCCCTGAAATTTCATATATGAGGCCTTTGCTCCAAAACGGCTCTAACGATTTTTGTGAAAATTGGCAGGGATGTTTCGCTCATCGAGGAGAGTATCCGGAAAAAAATAGAAAAAAAAATCGTTTGGAGCGTTTTCGAGTTTTGGCACTTTTTTTCACCCCTGAAATTTCATATATGAGGCCTCTACTCCAAAACGGCTCTAACGATTTTTATGAAAATTGGCAGGGATGTTCCGCTCGCCGAGGGGAGTATCTGGAAAAAATTAGAAAAAAATCGTTCGAGGCGTTTTTGAGTTTTGACACTTTCATTTTTTTTGTTTTTTTTTTATTTCCTGGGGGTGGTGGGGTAGAATCAGAGGGGCGGCACCTAGAAGGATCTATAGAGCTCTCGGGTGTGTATCGGACCGTCCTGGAAAAATTTCCAAAAAATTTGCCTCTGCCCCCCGGGGGTGATTTTAACGTTCCGTCACGGTACTCTCAATTACTCCGAAACCGGTCAACGTACGGCGGTCAAATTTGGTGGGGATGCGCAGGAGGGGGGAGAGAGTGTTTGTTGAAGAAATCATAGCGATCGGCCTGTATTTGTCGACATTAACAATTTTTGACCGAAGGGGGTGGTAAAAATTTAGGGGTTAAACTCAAAAATTAAAAAAAAAAACAAATTAGAAACAACCTTACTTGTTGCAGAAAGCAATAAATAAATTCAATAAAACGAAATGTGATTGAATTAAAAAAATAAGAAGTCGGAGGGTCTCTTTAAAATATTTTTTAAGGTCTAAAAAAATTTTCCGCCGCCAACCGACTTATCTTCCGGCGCGTTTTTTCGTCGTTTAAAAATTCGCCCCGGGGGTTGTGATGGTTTCAGAGGGGTGGGAGTCGTCGGTATCGACTCGATCGATAATTTTCCACAAACTAACAGAAAAAAAATTCGAGCGTACTCGGGTGGTCCACCCCTCGAGGGTGGGGGTTGATTACCAAAATCTAATCATTTTCCTCATTACGTCTGCGAAATTTCAACTCTCTACGAGTTTTACTTTCGGCGCAACGGGTTACACCCCCCTCAATGAGAAAAAAATAAGAGAATTTTTTTTTTTATCGTTATTTAGTCGATTTAAGCAGTATTTCTTACCAAAGTTATTTTGGTAGTAAATAGTTATCCACCACTACGAATTTTTATAATAAAATAAAATTAGTTTTATTTATTTACAGTAATAAATTCTTGGATTTTAATTTTCAAAAATTAATCTGAAAATGTGGGAAAATCTTGATACTGTGTTTTTTACTTTCTCCGTTACGAGGTACGAGAAAGTATTGTGATCCTAATTTTTCAAAAAAAATTTTTACGGAAATATCCGTTTTGGGGTCCCTAGATGCCATTTCAACAATTTCTGGAAAAAAAAAAATAGTGTGTGTGTCTGTCTGTCTGCGTGCGCTGTATCTCAAAAACTAATAGAGCAATTGATATGAAACTTTGAACATCTGTCTTATTTGGTAATCCGAAGAACTGGAAAGCTTTTGGTAAAATTTCGTATACCGGAAGTGGGTGTTTACCTTAACTGTTTTTTGTTTATTGGAAATATTTTCTTAAATATGAAAAATATCACAAAAACATGTAAACAAACTTTGAAGACAACAAAGAAATGAACATCTTTTGCTTGAAAACATTTTTGATAAAATGATTTTTATTCGAGAAAGAAATTTATTATTATTTTTTTAATTTTTGGTTTATAATTATAAAATGATAATAGTTACAGAAAATGTATGTTAATAATAATTGTAGAGAATGCCAAAGTGAACAACTTATAAAGAATAAGTTTTTTTCGAAATCTCGTTAGTTTTTGAGTAAACCTAGTTTTTGAATTTGAAGTATAATTTTTCCATCTTTCATAATTTTGACGTTTTAAACGTCAGTTTCATCCGCTCGATGTACATTTAAAATACGATTTCAATTGAAAATAAACCCATGAAAACGTAAATATAAAGTCGGAGAAAGTAACATGATGGCCACATCCCCATTTTTTGTAATAAAATAAAATCAATACTTGTTGTGCTACTTTCTTGATGGAACCATATTTTCAAGTTGGGTAAAGTAAAACGCTTGTTTTGTTCCATAATTTTATTTTCAGTTGCCTGACACGTGTTTCGATCGGTTAGGATCATTTTCAAAGTTAAAGTTAAACTTTGAAAATGATCCTAACCGATCGAAACACGTGTTTTTTGGAACAAAACAAGCGTTTTACTTTACCCAACTTGAAAATAAAATCAGTTTTATTTATTTACAGTACTAAATTCTTGGATTTTAATTTTCAAAAATTAATGGGAAAATGTGGGAAAATCTTACTGTGTTTTTTTTTAATTACACAACTTATTAGCGTTTCTTTTTATAACTATTGTTAATATAAGTTTGATGAAACCATTACAATTTCATAATTACGAAATCTTCGCAAACCAGTTCGCATTGTGGCTGCGCCGAATTTAAACGAAATAATTACAAATTCATAGCACACGCCCAACACAATGTGTGTTCCCGAGTAAATCCAGTTCTAATTTCCAAATAATCGCTGCCTTAATTAAGCACTGCATAATTCACGCGACACCTTACCTCATCCTTGAAAGTTGCAGCTTCGGGCAATCGCCTAAATGGATTTCGCATTTATATGCGCACCTGTTATGACGCTCTAGTTTATTTACTCCGCCATTCTTTGCGGTAAATTTGGGCGTAAAAATAAAATAAAACTCAGGTACCGTGCGGTAATTTAAATTTATAGCCGAGCGAACGACTTCCATCCATGCCGGGCTCTCCGACAATAACGTAAGCATAAAATCCTTTTAAATCACCATAATTCATCCCCGTGGAATAAAAGGAAAGCAAAAAATCTGGCCCACTGCAATCATTACAAATCCCCGTTAAAGAAAACAAAAAATCAATCATTACATACACAGGAAAGACAGCAATAAAACAAGAAAAAATATTGCCTACTGCAATCATTAACAAGTCCCTGTTAAACAAAACAAAAAAAAAACAATAATTGCATACGCAGGAAGGACAGCAACAAAACAAAAAAAAAATGGCCCACTGCAACCATTACAAATCCCCGTTAAACAAAACAAAAAATCAATCATTACATACACAGGAAGGACAGCAATAAAACAAGAAAAAATATGGCCTACTGCAATCATTAACAAGTCCCTGTTAAACAAAACAAAAAAAAAACAATAATTGCATACGCAGGAAGGACAGCAACAAAACAAAACAAAAATATGGCCCACTCCAACCATTACAAATCCCCGTTAAACAAAACAAAAAAAAATCAATCATTACATACGCGGGAAGGACAGCAAGAAAACAAAAAAAAAACAAAAATACATCTAGCCCACTGCGATCATTACACACGCTGGAAGGAGACAGCGAACAATCAATACGGGGAATAATGGTTGCTCCCAGTTCTTGATGAGAAAAGGACTGGACCTTTTGTCTCAGATGACCACATTATTGCTACATGACATGCACCGGATTACTTCTAATAACGCCGGGGATGGTATCCCTTGCGGACATTTTGTTTGCGCGATTTATTTGACGTTTGCTAAATGGGAACGTATTCGGAGTTTGTTTAGGACGATTTACCAGCGTTATTAACTTTAAGTCTGGTGTTACAGGGATTGTTTGTGTTGTGGTTGCTTGGAAATGTAATTACGGCAAAGTGGCCATAACTTAATGCGTGTGTCTAACGCTGAATTGGAAAACTCGCCACAAATAATATTTAATGTGAAGTCAGAACCGGGATAATATAGCACGTGAGCGAAGTGTCTTAATTGGTGTGATTAATGATTTTTTCCATGACAAAATATTATTCTTGAATATAAAGAACTTAAGCGAACAATGCTTTAAACGATTACATTACTAAAGTCAAAACAGTCTCTTGTCACTTAAATTTTAATGTCAATAAATTGTTTTTCAAAGCCACCTTCGATTTTTATTTAGTAAAACGGCTATTGAAATGGTTGATAAAACGAGTTTTCTGCAAATAACTTTCAATGCGTCAGGAATTGGGACAGGGTTGTTATTAGGAAAAATGTTTGTTTTTTAATTCCGCATGGAATGACATAAAAATATACAGGGGCTCCAATTTAAAATAAGAAAAATAAAGCGCTTTAAAGTTTGAAATGTTTGACACTAAATTTTGGACACCCTGTATAATTCATATCGATCAAACTTGGTTAACGGGACCATCAGACCTTATTTAATAAGTACCTCGTATGATTTCATTAACAAGGCACTATTTTTATTTTTTATTCATTTTTTAAAACAACAGTGCAAAACTGATTTTTTTTAGTTTTAATTTTTTTTTGCTGACATCCCTGAATCGATTCCAATAAAATTATAGGGGTATGTAGGCAACCATAAAAGGTACCCAAATAAGCAATAAAATGCATAGCATGTAATTTAAAAAAATGTATCATCATGACGTCACGCTTTTTTGGGACACCCTGTATAATCAAAAATATTTTCCTGAAATACATCATAGGATACAAATATATTCTACAAAATATCAAAATCCTAACTTAAGTAGTAACTGAGCTATAGAAGACGGGAGGTGAGATGCAGGACACTGTATAGTAGATCTCATCACTGCAGTCTTCGATCTCGCTTTATAATTACCAAACATACCACTTTAAGTCACTTTTGCCTATACAATATAGAGATATAGTTTAGAATATAAAATTAAAATCAGCCCAAATTTTTGTAACATTAAATCACAAGGTAATAATTGTTGTAAATTTCTTGTTTGTTTAAAGATCGAGCGCCAGACTTTGAATCTTTCTAAATATAAATTTTATTGTGTACACACACTCGCACACTGCGATGAGAAAACGGACGCACCTCATATAGTTTTATGAATGGAGTTTTTAGTGTGTAAACCATTCGTTGCGGCTAATGTAAGCACGTCTGCGATTTACGCGAATAAACACAAACACACACATACAGAGTGCGGAATTGAGACTTTAATTGTTTTCCATTAAACGCTCGAAGGAGACGTTTTTTTTTTTTGTTTTGTTCGGAATTTTCGCGAGGTTTTCCGCGACGGTGTAAACACTTTTATTTGCGCTACACATTTTTACGTTTCCGCTATGAATACAAAATACACTCACAACTCGGTATTATTATTGGGTGCTAATGGATTTGCACGGATATTATTTTGTGCTCAAAATTTATTAATGGTGTATTTCATCGGGTTTTATCCCCGTCTGCAAGTTCTGATAAAGTTAGTTGAGGTTATTTTTATTGATTTGTATGGATAAAGAAACAAAATAGCTATCGCATAGCTGGGGTTACGATGTTATTTTTGTATATCGAATCTGCAAAATTGACTTCTTTCCTCGTAAAGAAGTAATTTCCAATAATTATCTATACTGTACTATTCATTTTCATGTGTGGTGGAACTTTAATGTTTTTTTGACAAATATCAAGTTGTAGGATTCAAAGGGGGGCATATGCTGGTGTCCTTGAAAATGACCTTGGCGTTAATTTTCAAGGTCAAACGAAGGTCAACTTTGATTTTTCAAATGGAACCTCTTATTTTTATTACGAGATCGTATTCTACCGGAAAAATACAAACTTTTTGTAGGAAACGTTTTTTTTTTAAATGCTTTTTTTAAGAGATTTTTCACGAATTTTGTCCGTCATGCTGTTTAAAATCTCAGATGAATCAAGGCTTACCCTCGGCATTAGCATCAAAGGTGCGGGAACAAGATCCCCGGATCTTACTCCCCTCGACTTTTTCCTCTAGGCACTAGATAATGGGAAAGTATTGCTGAAGCTGCTCCGACAACAGTGCAGAACATGAAGGAGAGGATTGGGGCTGCATTTCAAGCAATTTCCATCCAAATCCTTCGAAATGTTCAAGTAAATATTCGCCAGCGGGTACAGAAGTACATCGACGAGGATGGACACTTGATCCAGCATCAAAAAGTTTTTTTATCGTCCGGAAAATGTACGACTGCAGAATTACAATCCACTGTATTTTTGCCGAAATAACTCAAAATATCGTAATCACCATCCTGGATTTTTACTGGATTATAAAGAGAAATAGGCGTTTATGAAGTTTGAAAAGTTTCAAGCTCCCAGCAATATTTTTTCAATTTTTTTTATTATCCGGAAAATGCACGACTGCAGAATTACAATCCACTGTATTTTTGCCGAAATAACTCAAAATATCGTAATCACCATCCTGGATTTTTACTGGATTATAAAGATAAATAGGTGTTTATGAAGTTTGAAAAGTTTCAAGCTCTCAGCAATATTCTTTCAATTTTTTCTATTGTCCGGAAAATGCACGACTGCAGAATTACAATCCACTGTATTTTTGCCGAAATAACTTAAAATATCGTAATCACCATCCTGGATTTTTACTGGATTATAAAGAGGAATAGGTGTTTATGAAATTTGAAAAGTTTCAAGCTCCCAGGAATATTTTTTCAATTTTTTTTTATCGTCCGAAAAATGTACGACTGCAGAATTACAATCCACTGTATTTTTGCCGAAATTTCTTAAAATATCGTAATCACCATCCTGGATTTTTACTGGATTATAAAGAGAAATAGGCGTTTATGAAGTTTGAAAAGTTTCAAGCTCCCAGCAATATTTTTTCAATTTTTTTTATTATCCGGAAAATGCACGACTGCAGAATTACAATCCACTGTATTTTTGCCGAAATAACTCAAAATATCGTAATCACCATCCTGGATTTTTACTGGATTATCAAGAGAAATAGATATTTATAAAGTTTGAAAAGTTTCAAGCTCTCAGCAATATTTTTTCAATTTTTTCTATCGTCCGGAAAATGCACGACTGCAGAATTACAATCACTGTATTTTTGCCGAAATAACTTAAAATATCGTAATCACCATCAAAATGCAAAAATTAACAACTTATGAAGAATAAGTTTTTTTCGAAATCTCTTTAGTTTTTGAGTAAACTGAGTTTTTGAATTTGAAGTACAATTTTTCCATCTTTCATAATTTTGACGTTTTAAACGTCACTTTCACATCACCATTTTTTTAACTTTTCTTTTAACATTTGGACATCGCAAAAGCAAAAATGGACAAACAAATAGAAATCGTGAACGAAAATTCACCAAAATTAAATCCAATTAAGAAAACCTCACTTTCCTAAAATATCTATAATAATATAATAATATAATATAATAATAATCTTTATTTGTTCAACCCAAAAATAAAAACAAGTGTATAAGGGATACGTAAATGAATTTGCACACATCACAATACAGAATCATATGTACAAAATTTTACCAATTAATCTGGGAAGACAAACCACAAGGCGAGATTCAGTTTTGGGGGAAATACCCAACTGTTCTTCCATCTAAACCTTATAAATATAACAAGAAAAAAACTAAATAATAATAAAGTATACTAAACTAAAACTAAAAACTAATACTAATAAAAACTAATAACTAAAAAAGTGCCATACATATACATATATATATATATATATATATACATATACATATATATATAAATATACACATACACATACATATACACACACACACACACACACATACATATGATCAAATAAAATACAATGTAATAAGAGCGAAAAATTAAATGTATCAAGAAACGAAAATACAAAAATACAGAAATTAAGTAAACAAGTTTAATATTGCAAACTAATTGAATTTACTTGTAATTGTGTTCAAAATTAATATTATTATTAATAATGTTATCATCAATGATGTTACATAGCCAGTGACATTTTGAAATACCTATACCGACGTCTAAAGTTACTGATTGTTAGTACCTTAAAATGATGAGGAATAGCATTGTAGACTTTATAAATTTGATATGGGAAAGAACGCTCAAAAAGTGAAGTGCGGTGTGCAGGGGGTGATAGTCGACCTTTAAATCTTGTATTTAGTGTATGAACATCCTCACGAAATTTAAGTCTATTATACAGATACGGCGGTTTTTTCAATAAAATCACTTTGTGATAGAAAGTGGCTGCACGAGTCAACCTTCTGGTTAGCATGTTGGCCCAACTCGCATCTTTTAGCTTATGAGATATTTTGTTATATTTTCGAATCCCATATATAAATCGTAGACAAGAATTTTGTACATTTTGTATGCGATTTGAAGTTATTTTATCAATGGCAGGACTATAGAGAGTTGAACAATAAGAGAAATGAGACAAAACGTATGCATTGCACAATGATATTTTTGACTTGATTGGCAGACTAAGTCGATGTGGGTACAGTTTTTTTAGATTACAGTAAGAAGTTTGGATATACTTATTAATTTGCTTTTTGTATCTAAAGGAATTATCAACGATAACACCTAGATTCTTAGCACTCTCTGAATACGGAATAGGTGTACCATTAATTACAATATTTAACTTGTTTCGTAGATCATTACATATTTTATTGTTGCCAAATAGCAGAAACATAGATTTTAAGGGGTTAAGCACCAAGTTCAAAGAACAAGAAAAGTTATAGATTCTTTGCAAATCAGAATTAACCCACGATACTGCTTCATTGAAAGAGTGGGGCAAAAAGGAAAGGTACAGTTGACTATCGTCAGCATACATATGACATTTACAATGTTGTATTTGTTTTATTATTGTACAGGTATATATGGAAAATAAGAGTGGTCCGAGGACCGAACCCTGAGGGACACCTCGTTGAATATTAGCAAAAGTTGACCTGTCATTGTCAATTTCAACACATTGTCTTCGACCACGTAGATAACTGCTTAACAGCTTCCTCGCTGACTCATCCAGACCAATATAGCTGAAAATATTATCTAATATATCATAGGTAACAGTATCGAACGCCTTGCTATAATCTAGTAGGATTAAAATTGATACTTCACCTTTATCAGATGCTGACAGTATATCATCCGTTATATTGACTAGGGCGGTTTCACAGCTGTAACCATTCCTGAAACCCGACTGAGTTATAGGTAGTATGTGAGACTCCCCAACATAATTTCCTAATTGCTGTTTAATAGCCTTTTCTAAGATTTTTGATAATGTTGGAAGTATACTGATTGGCCGCAGATGACTAAGCTCAGATGGATTATTTATTTTAGCAATTGGTTTGACAATAGCATCCTTCCAAGAAACAGGAAACACTGATTCTAGTAAACACGTATTAATAATATGAGTAATATAAGGAATTATAATAGGAAAACACATACGTATCATATTAATATTAATATTATCAGATCCCATTGATGCAGATTTAATTTCATTGAGATAGCTAAGTACATCATTATCAGTTATTAAAGTAAAGTGAAATAATCCAGCATTTGGGTGCCTGTTATTTAAAAATGCAGTATTATTATTAATAGTACCATTATTGATCGGTGGAATGCAGTTCTGAAAATATGTATTAATATCGTCAGCATTTCTTAAAGAATTAGGAATTTGAGGAGTTTTTTTTTTTATTCCCAGGAATCGAAGATGTTTCCATAGAGTCTTTTGGTCACAGTTTTCAGTAATATAATTGTAATAAGCTCTTTTTTCATTTCTGCTTGCTGTGGTTGTATAATTACGTAAACTTTTGAAATAATTCCAGTCAGATGGTTGTTTAGTCTTTTTAAATTTTGCTTTAGCTTTGTTTCTCAAATCAATTAATAGTTTTAAATTGTCAGTTAACCACGGACAGCTGGCTTTTGATATTTTTTTTGTTGTTAAGGGAGCATGTTTATCGAATAAATCAAGTATGCATTTATTAAGAAAGCTTACTTTATCATTAATATCAGTCATATATATAATATTACTGAAAGGAATATTTTGCAAGTCAGCATCAAACTGTACATAATCTATGCTGCGCAGGGGTCTAAATGTTTTCAAATTATTATCACAGATTGGAGAATTAAATGTGATGGCACAAAATACCGCGTCGTGGTCAGAAAAATAACAATCAACGACACATTTAGAAATCAAATTAATTGTGCGGGAAATACATATAATGTCAAGAATTGTAGATGTAGTCTCGGTTATTCGCGTTGGCTCATTTATTATTTGGATTAAATCCATACCATCCAACAAATCAGAAAGGAGGGCATATGAATTGTTGTCAGGTTTAGAGAGGTCTATATTTAAATCTCCGCAGCATACAAAATTATCAGTGAATGGAAGACAATTAATAATAGAAAGTTCAAGGTCGTTTAAATATTGCGGGATGTTAAGATGAGGGGGGCGATACAAAGATGATACTGCAAAATTATATTTACTTGTTTTTACTAAAATCCATAGCTCTTCAATGTTATTAAGCGAGGTAATTATACTAAATTTTAAAGAGTTTAAGACGTACATTCCAACACCCCCACCCCTAGTTGAACGATCTTTTCTAATAAAAGTGTAGTTATCAATATTCAAATAAACATCAGTAATATTAGGAGCCAGCCAGGTTTCAGATAGTGTTAAAATATGTATTTGCTTATTGTGTAAAAACTGTTTAACATCATTAACTTTCGGTAGCAGAGATCTTACATTTAAATGGGCAATTACAATGTCACCTACCATAAGCAGATATAAATTATTATAAAAATATTCAAAAAAATTTAAAGTAATATTATTGCAAAGAATAAGTGATAAATGAACACAAGTACAAGTTCAATGGATATATATAAAATGAAACAAGAAAATTATTTCAAAAGAATATTGAACAAAAACAGTAAATGATAATGGAGTAGACAACCAAGATGCAAACACAAAGGTGAGCACAGTGTGCTATATGTTAAAAATTTATACATTCTCCAAGTCGAATTTATTATTGATACGCTTTATACCTCCGGCAACTTTGATGTACACATTACCGTGATTAGTAAATACGTTTTTAGTTGTAAATTTAGAAATAGCCAATTTTATGGTTTTATGGTTTTTGAATTTTTCTTGCGACGTTTGTGGGGGTATTGAGTCATCATAATGTCCCTGAAGGGGACTTCTCGGAGACTTCTATCCCTCGGAAATCATTTTAGCACTCTCAAAAGCCCCAAGTAAGACTTTCTGGCCCTCGAAATTTTTTCAATATAATTTTTTTCGTCCAAAAACCACATTTCGCCCTTATTTCTAACCCTTCAAAACATTCAATTAAGAAATTGGACGTGAGATTTTTCACCGTCTTACAGGGCTATGCCCTTTGGTTTATTTAAACACCGAAATATAATGAGTTTCGTATATTTGAGAAACTTAAAAAAATATCTCATAAAAGGTCAAAAATTCACGTTTTTTTCGAGTCGTATATTTCAAAAATTATGATTTGTATTTTTCAAAATTGCAGAACTTCCAAACACAATAATTATCGATTGTGGGAATTGAAACGTCGAATTGTGCTATGATTCAAAAACCTGCCAAGAAATTTAAAATAAAAAAGTTCTATTTCGCCAAAATAGTGATTTTAATTTTTTTTTAACTATCTAACGCGCTGGCAAATTTCATCAAATCTAGTATATTTAAACAACATATTTGTGAGACCATTGCAAAACGCCCGAATTCACATGTTTTTCGAATCGTACGTCACGAAAATTTGATTTTTGAAAATTGCATAACTTTCGAACGAGTAATTCGACATTGATTATGTAAATATCAAAATATAGTCAATTAATCATGCTTTAAAAATGTCTTAGTAGTTATTCTAGTAAAATCAAGAAATTGCTTTTTTTTCATTCCTACGCGCCAAAACTGTGATTTGGATTTTTAAAATTGCGCAACTTCGGAACATATTTTTAGATTTTGATAGATCAAACGTCAAAATATAGCTAATTTGGTAGGCTTTAAAAACGACTAGTTTTTCTTTTCGTAAAATCATTAGATACCGACTAAATTTCATATCTTTCGAGGTCTTGGACTTTAGCATGTTTGATTTGAAAATATTTTTCATAAAATCATTGTTATTCGAGGTTTATAATTATGAAACGATAATAGTTACAGAAAATTTAATGCAGAGAATGCCAAAATGAACAATTTATAAAGAATAAGTTTTTTTCGAAATCTCTTTAGTTTTTGAGTAAACTGAGTTTTTTAATTTGAAGTATAATTTTTCCATCTTTCATAATTTTGACGTTTTAAACGTCAGGTTCATCTGAGTCTACAAACATTCGATGTACATTTAAAATATGATTTAAATTAAAGATCACTTTATTGGACATTAGTGAATCCTTCCATAGTTGAAAACCAAGGGTAGAGAATCAGTCCACGATGATCAAAGATGCGGAAGGCCTGTGAAAGTGCGAACCAATGAATTAATCAAAGAAGTTGTGGATCTTTGATCATCGTGGACTGATTCTCTATCCTCGCACTTTATTAAATATTAGTGAATCCCTCGATCCTCGAAAACAAAACCTTCAATGATTTTATTGATTCGCAATTCCACAGGCCTTCCGCATCTCGGACTGATCGAAATCTTACACCCAAATATCACTGTAAAACAAGTCGACGTATCTTCTCAAAATAATTAAATACTCCTGAATTTACATTATATCACAATCCCGCACATTATGATGCAAGTGTTTACATGTTAACAATCCAATCGCCATAACGACGATTGTGTAAGCTTAATTGCAGAGTCGCGTAACGTGCTTGTGTAATTCCGCGAGCTCGCATCGATTCTTCTCGAGGAAACGTTAAGATTTATGTTCAAGTAATAATTCCGCGAATTACCGAGTTGATGCTTTCAGAATTTACAGTCGCCTGAAATTATGAAGTTTTGCCGTAATGCATTTATTATTATAAAGTTTTGCATTTCAACACGCTTGTTGTATTTTAGTTTCCGGAATGTCTACACTAATTAATTATTTTTTTCGTGAATTTATGAGTCGTAATTTTAAAGCGTGGGATTCACTGAGATCCCGCGGTTTCCGTGGAGAACTGATCCATTCAGCCCAACCGATTGTACTTACTTCTTACTGGAGCCCCAGTGCCACGTCAAGGCATGAGTCAACCGGCGGATAACGGTGTCACTAACTGAGGTCAATCGGCGGATAACGTTCACATAAGACCAAGTTCGATGTTCACGCTACAAAATCACTCTAGCAGTGAGTGTTAATACCAGGGTCATATATCATTTTAAGCCATAAACAAGGTAAATCCGTTCAGGGATTTGCGTACAATTTCAAGGAATATAGAACTTCTGCAGTTTATGCATATTATTGCACGTGAATGGCCTTAGTTGTCTATGCGCCTTAAACCTAAGATATTCCCGCAAGATCACTGATGTGTAGCTTTAGAAAAAAATTAATTAAAACCAACATGTAACAAGATCAATACACGCAGTGCATAAAATGTGCAAACACAACACCGACGCGAACTTCATTAAAACCGACAGCCATTATATCGCGTGGGCGGTTTTATTACCGAGATAATAATGGATAATAATTCTTTTTTACAATAGACTCATTTTATTGCGAATGCCGCCAATAAACGTGCGGATGACGATAAAATTTCGCCGTGTTTATGTTCAGAGAGCGAATGTTAAACTTAACGTTTCGTCCTTTGGTGAATGAGCGCAGTCGGCATTCTGTTAAACTTAACGTTGGTGAATGAGCACAGTCGCGATCCCGATGGGGATTTAATTCTGGAAGCGCGGCGATAACGAGGGGCCGTTAAGGGGGGTGGTGGTGGAATTGTGATGCAAATTGTTTAGAACAACGCCGGGAAATTTTCGTTAGTGCCGTGTGGAGGTAATTGAGGAAAGGAGTTGTTAAGTTTTATTGTGAGCTCGCGTAAAAAGTTATGTCTTAATTGGTGAACAAACGGCCCGCTTATTCCCCGCTGATATTGTTTTTGTAGATTGGGGACGGGATTTGCTACAAATTGCCCGAATGTGCGAATGGTTGCAGTCGAAGGTTTGTTTAGGTCGAATAAAACTCTTAATAGATGGACAAGGAAGAAAATATACAAGGTGTGTTTATGTAACTTCTAAATTAATATTAATTTTAAATTTTTTGCACTCGAGTGATCGATATTGAAAAAAATAAATATTTAAAAATTCATAACTTAAGTGAAAATGACTGCAAATTCAAAAACCAAGATTATTTTAAAAGATTGACGTTTTGTGAAGTGATTTGAATTTTTCTGGTATTTTTTTCCAACGTTTCATATTAATTTTTATTTTTTTGCACTCGAGTGGTCGACATTGAAAAAAATAAATTTTTAAAAATTCAAACCTCAACTGAAAATGACTGCAAATTCAAAAACCAAGATTATTTTGAAAGATTGACGTTTTGTGAAGTGATTTGAATTTTTGTAGAATTTTTTTCCAGCGTTTTATATTAATTTTGAATTTTTTGCGCTCGAGAGTTCGACATTGAAAAGAAAGAAATTTTCAAAAATTCGTAACTCGTTTGAAAATTGCTGAAAATTCAAAAACCAAGATTATTTTGAAAGATCGACGTTTTTTGGGATGATTTTAATTTTTACAGAATTTTTTTCCCACGTTTCATATTGATTTTTAATTTTTTGCACTCGAGTGTTCGTCATTAATAAAAAAAAATTAAAAATTCATAACTCAACTGAAAATTACTGCAAATTCAAAAACCAAGATTATTTTTAAAGATTGACGTTTTGTGAAGTGATTTGAATTTTTATAGAATTTTTTTTCAACGTTTCATATTAATTTTGAATTTTTTGCGCTCGAGAGTTCGACATTGAAAAGAAAGAAATTTATAAAAATTCGTAACTCAACTGAAAATTACTGCGAATTCAAAAACAAAAATTATTTTGAAAGATCGACGTTTTTTGGAGTGAACATAATATTTGTAGGATTTTATTCCTGCGTTTTATATTATTTTTTTAATATTTTACACTGGAATATTCGTCATTAAAAAAAATAAATTTTCCAAAATTCATAACTGAACTGAAAATTACTGCACATTCAAAAACCAAGATTATTTTGAAAGATTGACGTTTTGTGAAGTGATTAGAATTTTTGTAGAATTTTTTTTGCGTTCATATTAATTTTGATTTTTTTGCGGTCGAGAGTTCGACTTTGAAAAGAAAGAAATTTTCAAAAATTCGTAACTCGATTGAAAATAGCTGCAAATTCAAAAACCAAGATTATTTTGAAACATTGAGGTTTTGTGAAGTGATTAGAATTTTTGTAGAATTTTTTTTTGCGTTTCATATTAATTTTGAATTTTTTGTGGTCGAGAGTTCGACTTTGAAAAGAAAGAAATTTTCAAAAATTCGTAACTCGATTGAAAATTGCTGCACATTCTAAAACCAAAATTATTTTGAAAGATCGACGTTTTTTGAAGTGAACATAATTTTTGGAGGATTTTATCCCTGTGTTTCATATTTATCTTTAATATTTTACACTCGAGTGATCGACATTGAAAAAAATAAATTTTTAAAAATGCATAACTCAACTGAAAATTACTGCAAATTCAAAAACCAAGATGATTTTGAAATATTGATGTTTTGTGAAGTGATTTGAATTTTTCTAGAATTTTTTTCCAGCGTTTCATATTAATTTTGTTTTTTTTGCGCTCGAGAGTTCGACATTGAAAAGAAAGAAATTTTCAAAAATTCGTAACTCGATTGAAAATTGCTGCACATTCCAAAACTAAAATTATTTTGAAAGATCTACGATTTTTGAAGTGCATATAATTTTTGTAGGATTTTATCCCTGCGTTTCATATTAATTTTTAATATTTTACACTCGAGCGATCGACATTGAAAAAAATAAATTTTTAAAAATGTATAACTTAACTGAAAATTACTGCAAATTCAAAAACCAAGATTATTTTGAAAGATTGACGTTTTGTAAAGTGATTTGAATTTTTCTGGAATTTTTTTTCCGCGTTTCATATTAATTTTTAATTTTTTGCACTCGAGAGTTCGACATTGAAAAGAAGGAAATTTTTAAAAATTCAAACCTCTACTGAAAATGACTGCAAATTCAAAAACCAAGATTATTTTGAAAGATTGACGTTTTGTGAAGTGATTTGAATTTTTGTAGAATTTTTTTCCAGCGTTTCATATTAATTTTGAATTTTTTGCGTTCGAGAGTTCGACATTGAAAAAAAATACATTTTCAAAAATTCGTAACTCGACTGAAAATTGCTGCACATTCAAAAACCAAAATTATTTTTAAAGATCGACGTATTTTGAGGTGATTTTATTTTTTGTAGAATTTTTTTCCCACGTTTCATATCAATTTTTAATTTTTTGCACTCGAGTGTTCGTCATTGAAAAAAATAAATTTTAAAAAATTCATAACTCAACTGAAAATGACTGCAAATTCAAAAACCAAGATTATTTTAAAAGATTGACGGTTTGTGAAGTGATTTGAATTTTTCTAGAATTTTTTTGCAGCGTTTCATATTAATTTTGAATTTTTTGCGGTCGCGAGTTCGACATTGAAAAGAAAGAAATTTTCAAAAATTCGTAACTTGATTGAAAATTGCTGCACATTCCAAAACCAAAATTATTTTGAAAGCTCGACGTATTTTGAAGTGAACATAATTTTTGGAGGATTTAATTTATGCGTTTCATATTAATTTTTAATATTTTACACTCGAGTGTTCGTCATTGAAAAAAATAAATTTTCCAAAATTCATAACTCAACTGAAAATTACTGCACATTCAAAAACCAAGATTATTTTGAAAGATTAACGTTTTGGGAAGTGATTTGAATTTTTCTAGAATTTTTAAACTTTATTGTAATTTTTATATTAAAAACCCTTTATACCCCGATGGCGCACTTATGCGTGTTTTGCTTTATTTGTGATTTGTGATTCTTCAAATCAATTTATCGGTAGAATTCTCACACACCCTGTATATTCAATACTACTTAATATAACTGTGGAGCGTTATAGTACTCCATATTTTACATAAAATTCCCGCGTTCTCCTTTAGAGATATATCTGAAATAAATGTACACCAAATCGATGGATAATTTTCGAGAAATTTCCTTTATGGATATATCCGAAATGTATGGTATTCGCCTTATTGATTTTTCCGACGCAATTTCAGTAGAAGTCTACGGCAATAACATCCGCTCGGATGGACATGAAAGAGGTTTTCTCTTGTTAATGCCGAATAAAACTGACGTGCTCCCGACTGGAAATTTATAGTTTTGGCAGTTTCCATCACACGTATATTAATGGCGGCGGCGGCTTTAATCACCGCAATTATTCGAAATTCATTGTCCGAAAAGCTTAATCGAGCGCCATTGTTCGCGCCTCACTCTTTATTGCTTAAATTACAAATTGGGTTCAAATGAAATGTGATTTGTAAGGGAAAGTAATTTTTAAAATTTGTACTTTAAGTTTCAACAAGAATCTGCAAACATACGTTACCTAGATTTCAAAATAGTAACACTTGAATATTCCTCATCTGATTTCTGCGTACGGACATTTTACCAAGTGCCAAATTCGGTGTTGGTGCAGAATTTTTTATGTTAATAAATGCACTGCTACATTGCCCTCAACTCATACTCTTAGACCCAGTCTGCCACTTCTAAAAGAACTTTTATTACTGAACATTTTCTAACAAAACATTTTAAGAACAATACAAATTATCCGCGCATCCTCCATCGTTCCAGGAAACTTGTTGCAACTCCACTAACTTCGCCCTCGTACCAGCAAAGGCTCTAAAGAAGTCATCACCTCCCTAGACCGACCTCCCCTAAATTAATCAAGTTACAAAGTACATCATAAGCAATCACGCGAATGAGCATAAACTTCGCCTTCATCGAATATTCCCTTCGGCGGGATTTCGTCAACCATCCTCATTCTCCTGCGGGGCGCTTTCCGCCCAATTTATTACAATTAAACACGCGAAGAAACGTTGCCGGGCGGAAACGTGAATCCCGACAGTTTTTGGTATGCGGCGGTGGCAGATTTCCCGGATTGCCGGCCTCGCAATTCCAGAAATCAACAAGTGCGCGTTGGAGGAGGTGGGATGAGTGAGGGATTTAACCGGGATGGGGAATATTCGGCGGAGGGGATTACCGGTTCGAAGTTTCAATGTCGTGTAAACAAATTTCCAGGGCGCGTTATTAGTGCGGCGACGTGGTCCTAAATCCTCTTTAAATATCCCCCCGGGCGTTGGGTAACCCCGTTGTACGCAAATGATGATTCGGTATCCATTTTATCATTTATAATAGTTTTGGGGATGTTTTGCATTATGTAGATTACACCGGAAACGATTCGGGTAGGATTGGTTGGTTTCATGACTATTTAATCCTGCGAATGCTATCGAATTCTAATAAATATCTTCATACACTGTACGCGGTTGAATTGCGTATTTTACGTTTAGCAGTGATCGCCTGTAAATAGTAATTGTACATGGTGTAACAAAAAGGTTCATCACATTTCAAAAATCAATATTTATTTTATAAATTGAGATGGTGACATCTGATCGACAATACATTTTTAAAAATTCATAACTCAACTGAAAATTACTGCACATTCAAAAACCAAAATTATTTTGAATGATCGACGCTTTGTGAGGTGATTTGAATTTTTGTAGAATTTTTTTCCCGCGTTTCATATTAATTTTTAATTTTTTGTACTCGAGTGTTCGTCATTGAAAATAATAAATTTTCTAAAATTCATAACTCGACTGGAAATTGCTGCACATTCAAAAACCAAAATTATTTTGAAAGATCGACTCTTTGTGGATTTTTTTCCCGAGTTTTATATTAAATTTCAATTTTTTGCACTAGAATGTTTGACATTGAAAAGGAAGAAATTTTAAAAAATTCGTAACTCGATTGAAAATTGCTGCACATTCCAAAACCTAAATTATTTTAAAAGATTGATGTCTTTTGAAGTAAGCAGAATTTTTGTAGAATTTTATCCCTGCGTTTCACATTAATTTTTAATTTTTTGTACTCGAGTGTTCGTCGTTGAAAATATTAAAATTTCTAAAATTCATAACTCGACTGAAAATTGCTGCACATTCAAAAACCAAAATTATTTTGAAAGATCGACTCTTTGTGGATTTTTTTTCCCGCGTTTTATACTAAATTTCAATTTTTTGCACTAGAATGTTTGACATTGAAAAGGAAGAAATTTTCAAAAATTCGTAACTCAATTGAAAATTGCTGCACATTCCAAAACCAAAAATATTTTGAAAGATTGATGTCTTTTGAAGTAAACAGAATTTTTGTAGAATTTTATCCCTGCGTTTCTAGTTTTTAATTTTTTGTACTCGAGTGTTCGTCGTTGAAAATAATAAATTTTCTAAAATTCATAACTCGACTAAAAATTGCTGCACATTCAAAAACCATAAATATTTTGAAATACCGACGTTTTGTGAGTTGATTAGAATTTTTGTAGAATTTTTTTCCCGCGTTTCGTATTAATTTTTAAGTTTTCGCACTCGAGTGTTCGTCATTGAAACAAAATAATTTTCCAAAATTCATAACTCAAGCGAAAATTGCTGCATATTCAAAAATCAAAATTATTTTGAAATATAGACGTTTTTTTAGGTGATTTGAATTTTTGTGGAATTTTCTTTCCGCGTTTCATATTAACGTATAATTTATTGCGCTTGAAAAAACAAAACATTTCAAAAATTCGTAACTCGATTAAACATTGTTGCACATTCAAAAATCATTTTTTTTTAAGGATCGATGATTTACTAGGCGATCTGAATTTTTGTAGGATTGTATCTCTTCGTTTCACATTAATTTTTAATTTTTTGCGATCGAGAGTTTGACATTGAAAATGAAGAAATTTTCAAAAATTCGTAACTCAATTGAAAATTGCTGCACATTCCAAATCCATAGTTATTTTGAAAGATCGATGTCTTTTGAAGTAAACATAATTTTTGTAGAATTTTATCCCTGTGTTTCACATTAATTTTTAATTTTTTGTACTCGAGTGTTCGTCATTGAAAAAAATACATTTTCAAAAATTCACAACTCGACCAAAACTTGCTGCACATTTAAAAACCTAAATGATTATGAAAGATCTACGTCTTGTGAAGTGATTTAAATTTTTGTGGAATTTTTTGCCTGTGTTTCAAATTAATTTTTGATTTTTTGCACTCGAGTGTGCGTCATTGAAAAAAAATAAATTTAAAAAAATTCATAACTCAACTAAAAATTATTGCACATTGAAAAACCAAAATTATTTTGAAAGATCGAAGTTTTGTGAGTTGGTTTTAATTTTTGTAGTGTTTTTTCCCCACGTTTCATATTAATTTTTAAGTTTTTGCACTCGAGTGTTCGTTATTGAAAAAAAAACTAAATTTAAAAAAATTCATAACTCAACTAAAAATTGCTCCACATTAAAAAGCCAAAATTATTTTGAAAGATAGAAGTTTTGTCCGGTGGTTTCAATTTTTGTAGTGTTTTTTTTCCGCACGTTTCATATTAATTTTTAAGTTTTTGCACTCGAGTGTTCTTTATTGAAAAAAAATAAATTTAAAAAAATTCATAACTCAACTGAAAATATTCGCACATTAAAAAACCAAAATTATTTCGAAATATCGAAGTTTTGTCAGGTGGTTTTAATTTTTGTAGAATTTTTTTTCCCACGTATCATATTAATTTTTAAGTTTTTGCACTCCAGTATTCGTTATTGAAAAAAATAAATTAAAAAAAATTCATAACTCAACTGTAAATTGCTGAACATTAAAAAAACACTATTTTAAAAGATAGAAGTTTTGTGAAGTGGTTTTAATTTTTGTAGAATTTTTTTCCTACCTTTCATATTAATTTTCAAGTTTTTGCACTCGAGTGTTCAACATTGAAAAAAATACATTTTCAAAAATTCATAACTCGACTGAAAATTGCTGCACATTCAAAAACCAAAATTATTTTGAAAGATCTACGTTTTGTGAGGTGATTTAAATTTTTGTAGAATTTTTTCCCCACGTTTCATATTAATTTTAAAGTTTTTGCACTCAAGTAGTGTTCGTCATTGAAAAAAATAATTTTTAAAAAATTCATAACTCAACTGAAAATTGTTTTACATTGAAAAAACAAAATTATTTTAAAAGATCGCAGTTTTGTGAGGTGGTTTTAATTTTTGTAGAATTTTTTCCCCACATTTCATATAAATTTTCAAGTTTTTGCACTCGAGTGTTCGTCATTGAAAAAAATAAATTTAAACAAATTCATAACTCAACTGAAAATTGCTGCACATTCAAAAACCAAAATTATTTTATAAGATCTACGTTTTAGGAGGTGATTTGAATTTTTGTAGATTTTTTTTCTGGCGTTTCATATTAATTTTTAATTTTTTGCCCTCGAGTGATCGACATTGAAAATAATAAATTTTCAAAAATTCATAACTCGAATAAAAATTGCTGCACATTCAAAAACCAAAATTATTTTGTGAGATCGACGCTTTGTGAGGTGATTTTAATTTTTGTAGAATTTATTTCCCGCGTTTCATATTAATTTTTAATTTTTTGCGCTCGAGAGTTTGACATTTAACAGGAAGAAATTTTCAAAAATTCATAACTCAACTGAAAATTGCTGCACATTCAAAAACCAAAATTACTTTGAAAGATCGATGTTTTGTGAGGTGATTTGAATTTTTGTAGAATTTTTTTCCCGCGTTTCATATTAATTTTTAATTTTTTGCACTCGACTGTTCGACATTGAAAAAAATTAATTTTCCAAAATTCATAACTCATCTAAAAATTGCTGCACATTTAAAAACCAAAATTATTTTAAAAGATCAACGTCTTGTGAAGTGAATTTCAATCAAATAAGCACAACGGTACCAGACTTTAAATTTGTACTCCGTGATTTGGACGTGCGGATTTCCCGCACCAGAAAAGATTTGGACTCTGTCTACAATGTCGAAATACATTATGAAAACATCGAAATGGGTCGCATTCTCCCTTCTGAAATATTGACATTCTGCTGCGCCTACGCGGCTTTTTCTAATCTCGCCGAATTTGTTCGAATTTATGTTACCTTCCTTTCTTACGATTTAGCAAACTCCACTTTCGTTTCAACTGCAATTCCATTTACCTTAACATTAGCTACTTTCGCTGACTACGTAAATATAATTCAGTTTATGCAAATCGCGCTCATTATCCTTTAACCTTTTGCAATTCTTTGTGCAAAATAACCATTTCATTATTAAACGTAGTCTTGAGTTTGGCAGGGTGACCCAAAGCTAATTTACATTCCACAAATAATTACTGCTGTTTAAAAAGGATTACATTCAAAGGGCCAGTGTTTGTGGAAATTCGGGTCATGTCGAGCTCCAGGTAAATAATTTATTTACTCACATGTTACCGCACTATATTTACTAGGAGTAATTATTTATCAAGATTAGTAATATGATAAATTCAGTGACGCGGAGATTTTTTACTACATGGAACATGCATACGGGAATATTATGGAATAACAAGGTGAATTTATTTGTATAAGCGAAAGTGACTTAAAGTGGCGTGTCTGGTAATTATGAAGGGAGGTGGAAGGATGACGCGGTGGATGGAGTATAGTCTCAAGGGAAGCAACAAGAACCGCTGAAATATAAGTCGTGTGAATGAGGTCGTCCACACATGTAATAGTATATTACATACCGAGTCGGGAAAAATATTATTGTTAACCGATAAACCCCGCACCAATTCTAGGTGTCTGAGGAGGGAGACACTCTCATATGTCATATTATTCTGGTTCGGACTGTATGTGTAAATATCTTTAACAATTACCCAATGCATCATCAGCCTTAAAAGTGGTCTCTTCTCTTAACAATCGTATTACAACGCTGATGTAATGACAGCCTTTATTTTACATTGATACATCATAAAAAAATGACTTTTGAATGATATCTTGATTTTTGCTTTAAAATATAAATCCGGAGAGTGTTTAAGGAAAAATCAATCAAGCGTGCATCTGTTGTACTTCCCTATGGCGTTCTATTATTATCCAAACCGGTAACTCCATTTTCCCAGTATCAAATACACGTACAAATAAATAATTCGCCAGTAGATCGCATTAATTTTACAACTTCCGCACGCTGCAGTTGAGGCTCGCCGGAAAAATTATTCACGAAAAAAGCTCCGATGCCAAATGAGATGTACTCTCTCGGAAAGTTTCACCAACTTTAAACAGAAATAATTTATTCCATGCATAAGCCATTTTCATGCATTCCGGGCAATCGGCGCTCTTTAAATTTTAAATTTCGGCGCGACGCCTCATAAATAAAAAAAAATCTCTCCCCAACTTGGATTAAAAACGGATCGGTCTCGTTTACCTTTGAAAGAAAAATGAGACAACGCCACGTCTACATGCACAAATAATAATAAATTTCGGCGGCACACGATTCCCCGAGCTCGACGTGCAATTAATTTCGCACGCCCAGATGAGCAAATCACATCTCAAAATCCCTGGCTCCGACCCATCTGCATGCATATATATGTATATAATCGTGTGACGTGGGCGGTATATCAAAGCTATCAAATGTCTTTCTGATTATCCGTACGGGCTCGTCAGATCCTCGTTTATCAAAAAGTGCTTATCGCACGTCAGACGAAACTTCATCATGTAATGATGAAATGCTGTGTTCTCCTGTTCGGCTCCCTAACTTATAATCATGAGATTTACTAGTTGTACTCAAGCAAGATTTATATTAAAAATATAATCGGTTAAGAATTTTTGGTATAATTTATAAGCATAAGAAAGTAGATGAAATTTTAAAACGAAAATATCATATAAACTTATATCCGATTTTTTTGGTTCCACCGCGTAAGTTTTTTCGCGGTGTATACAAGGAGCCCCACTCCTTCCACTTCCTTTCATTTCTAAGTTATTAAAATATAATTACCTATAATTTCGTTAACGACCGAACTGCTAATCGCCTACGCGAAAAAGAATTGAACTCATTTTGTTAAATAAAAAAAATAAATGATATAGTTCGAATTTTTCTCGAGCGAGTTTATGTTGATAACGTATCCCGAATCCCTAATTGTATTAATTCCACAGCACACATATTTCTCCCCAATTGATAGCAAGCTGCAGTTTTTTCAGCGTCTAGACCTCACGAAACATAAATTCCAACGAGAGCCCGCACCGCGCCCCACACCAAGGGATAAAACTTTTATCCCCTAAAATGAAGTGCGACATAGTTTACTACGTAATTTAAGTCCACGTAATGTGTCATTATTTTGCCATAAGCTCGATAATAATACATTCACCCCGTTTTACAAAGGACACCCGTATTGATTTCCACGCGGAGCGAACGAAAGTGGAATCATATAAAATATGTATATATAAAATACAATCATTTGTACACACGAAAAAAAATGGTGATGTGGCCATCATGTTACTTTCTCCGACCTTATGGTATCATAGCCATTTATATTTACGTTTTCATGGTTTATTTTCAATTGAAATCATATTTTAAATGTACATCGAGCGTGTGTAAACTGACGTTTAAAACGTCAAAATTATGAAAAATTATACTTCAAATTCAAAAACTCAGTTTACTCAAAAACTAAAGGGATTTAAAAAAAACTTATTCTTTATAAATCTTTTAAAATTCAGTCTGGAAAAAATTTTTTTTTCAAAATTTTGTAACAAATTTTTCTTATATTTCTACATCCCAATTTAAGCGTTTTACTACCTAAAATAATTTGTTTTATAAAAATTCGCATGTATTATTTTTTTGAAGCTAAGACTAAGAAATTTAGAAAAACACAAAAAAATTAAAAATTTAATTTTTGAAATTTTTAAAGTATGAAGCGTATTATGGGGTTCATCTATTTTCAAAATAATTTTAGTTTATAAAAATCCGCCCATTATTAAAAAAGTTGTGACGTTTTGAAACTGAGACTGCAAGTGCGTGATAAGAATTTTAGAAAAAAACACAAAAAATTTAAAAATTCAATTTTTAAAACTTTTCAACTATGAAGCGTATTATGGGGTTCATCTACTATCAAAATAATTTTGGTTTATAAAAATTCGTACATTATTAAAAAAGTTATGACTTTTTGAATCTAAGACTGCACGCGCTTGCTAAGAATTTTCGAAAAAAACACAAAAATTAAATTTTTGAAACTTTTCAACTATGAAGCGTATAATGGGATGCATCCATTTTCAAAATAATTTTGGTTTATAAAAATCCGTGCGTTATTAAAAAAGTTATGACCTTTTGAATATAAGACTGCACGCGTTTGCTAAGATTTTTTGAAAAAAAAACAAAAAATGTAAAAATTAAATTTTTAAAATTTTTAAACTATGGAGCGTATTATAAGGTTCATCTACTTTCAAAATAATTTTGGTTTATGAAAATCCGTACATTATTAAAATAGTTGTGACGTTTTGAATCCAAGACTGCATGTGTTTGCTGAGAATTTTTGAAAAAAACACAAAAAATTAATTAAAAAATTAAATTTTTTAAACTTATAAACTATGGAGCGTATTACGGGATGCATCCACTTTCAAAATAACTTTGGTTTATAAAAATCCGTATGTTATTAAAAAAGTTATGACCTTTCGAATAGAAGACTGCACGCGTCTGCTAAGAATTAAAAAAAAAAAAAACAAAAATCTAAAAATTAAATTTTTGAAACTTTTAAACTATGGAGCGTATTATGGGGTTCATCTGCTTTCAAAATAATTTTGGTTTATAAAAATCCGTACATTATTAAAAAAGTTATGACGTTTTGAATCTAAGACTGCACGCGCCTGCTAAGAATTTTCGAAAAAAAAACAAAAAATCTAAAAATTAAATTTTTGAAACTTTTAAACTATGGAGCGTATTATGAGATTCATCTACTTTCAAAATAATTTTGGTTTAAAGAAATCCGTACATTATTAAAATAGTTGTGACGTTTTGAATCCAAGACTGCTTGTGTTTGCTGAGAATTTTTGAAAAAAACACAAAAAATTTAAAAATTAAATTTATAAAATGTTTAACTTATGAAACGTATTATGGGGTTCATTTACTTTCAAAATAATTTTTATTTATAAAAATCCATTCATTATTAAAAAAGTTATGACGTTTTGAATCCAAGACTGCACGCGCTTGCTAAGAATTTTCGAAAAAAACACAGAAAATTTAAAAATTAAATTTATGAAACTTTTAAACTATGGAGCGTATTATGAGGTTTATCTACTTTCAAAATAATTTTGATTTATAAAAATCTGCACATTGTTAAAAAAGTTATGACCTTTTAAATCTAAGACTGCACGCGTTTGCTAAGAATTTTTGAAAAAAAAACACAAAAAATTTAAAAATTTAATTTCTAAAATTTTTAAACCATGGAACGTATTATGAGGCTCATTTACTTTCAAAATAATTTTTGTTTATAAAAATCCGTACATTATTAAAAAAGTTATGACGTTTTGAATCCAAGACTGCACGCGCTTGCTAAGAATTTTCGAAAAAAACACAGAAAATTTAAAAATTAATTTTTTTAAACTTTTAAACTATGGAGCGCATTATGGGGTTCGTCTGCTTTCAAAATAATTTTGGTTTATAAAAATCTGCACATTATTAAAATAGTTGTGACGTTTTGAATCCAAGACTGCATGTGTTTGCTGAGAATTTTTGAAAAAAACACAAAAAATTAAAAAATTGAATTTTTTTTGAACTTTTCAACTATGGAGCGTATTAAAGGGTTCATCTACTTTCAAAGTAATTTTGGTTTATAAAAATCTGCACATTATTAAAATAGTTGTGACATTTTGAATCCAAGACTGCATGTGTTTGCTGAGAATTTTTGAAAAAAAACACAAAAAATTTAAAAATTACATTTTTAAAACTTTTATGCTATGAAGCGTATTATGAGGTGCATCTACTTTCAAAGAAATGGTTTATAAAAATCTGCACTGCATTCTCTACGATTATTATTAACATAAATTTGCTGTAACTATTATCGTTTTATAATTATAAACTAAAAATTAAAAAATAATAATACATTTTTTTCTCGAATAAAAATAATTTTATGAAAAATGTTTTCAATTAAAAGATGTTCATTTATTTGTTGTCTTCAAAGTTTGTTTAAATGTTTTTGTGATATTTTTAATATTTAAGAAAATATTGTCAAAAAACAAAAAACAGTTAAGGTAAACACCCACTTCCGGTGTACGAAATTTTACCAAAAGCCTTTCAGTTCTTCAGATTATCAAATAAGACGGATGTTTAAAGTTTCATATCAATTGCTCTATAATTTTTGAGATACAGCGCGCACAGCAGACACACATACAGACACACACACAGATACACACACAGACACACACAGACACACACAGACACACACAGACACACACAGACACACACAGACACACACAGAGACACACACAGACACACACACAGACACACTTTTTTTTCAGAAATTGTTGAAGTGGCATCTAGGGATCCCAGAACGGATATTTCCGTAAAAAAAATGTTTGAAAAAAAAATCACTATCACAATACTTTCTCGTACTTCGTAACGGAGAAAGTAAAAAAAAATGTGGGTGGAGACGCATTAAAACTAATTCGTGTAATGTAAACGCAGGGCGCACACACGTAGGGCACGTACACGATGATCCTTAAGGGATGCCTTTATCTCGTTCGCCACGAATCAATTTCTCTTTCTTATCTCACGCCCTGCCTCCAATATTAATATTTTCCTCCGAAATCTTAATACGGCACGTGGATGTACTAATAAAAACCGACGATCAATACCGAAAGAAAAATTAACAAATAGCAAACTTTTGATTTTCGAAGGTATATTTCTGATGACGTAAATGTAATGAAATTTATAGCAATTTTGTATTTTTAATAATAATAATAAACGTTTATTGTACTTGCTGAATACATAAATAATACAATAGCCATCTACCGGAGTCCTTCAGCCAATTGTATTTTTATTTTCCAACAAATTATCAAATTACCCAAGGTATTTTATTTCTGATGACGTAAAATGTAATGCAAATTTTTATTTCTGACGGGGACAATATTTACCCTGTGCGTGGAAAGTATAGATACGACAGGAAAAGTGATTCCTCGTACAAATAATTTATTCCATGCATAAGGGATGCCATCTTTTGCCCCTGACTGGCATTCAATGGGTCGATATGAATGCCATTTTTCAAAATGTCGGCCGCCATTGAAAAACGTTGATTGAGTGCTGGTGATTGTATTTCACTAAAAAAGGTACTTTTATTGGAACGCGTGCGTGAATTATTCCAGCTGTGCTTTACCGTTGAGTGTTCTTGGAAAATTGATTATCGGACAAATAATTATAAAAAGCCGTCAGTTTTATAAACATTCATGGGTACGTTTTAATATACTGCTGCCAAATATTCGATGAATAAAACATAGGTAAGTAGAGGCCTACAAATATCTGGTGTCGCATGGGGGTGAAGTTTGCGCAGAGTGAGAGAGTATTCGGAAAGAACGCGATAGCGATTCTGTGTCTGTATTTACATTCTGTTCACTGAATTATTGTGAGTCTTCAGAGCTCCCTCTCTTATCAAGATGTACACTGCGCAATGTGACACCAGATTTTTGGAGGCCTGCGCAATGTGACACCAGATTTTTGGAGGCCTATACATATAAATACTTTTCACACAACAGAAATGTAAAACGCACTACACCACGACGCATTTTAAGGGCAATAATATTTTCCGCATTGACTAAATCACTTCACTGATTCATTATGAGTCTTCAAAGCTCCCTCTCTTAAAATTTAAGATGTACACTGCGCAATGTGACACCAGATATTTGGAGGCCTATACATATAAATACTTTACACACGACAGAAATGTAAAACGCATTACACCACGACGCAATATTTATTAGTCTTCAGCAATAACATTTTCCGCATTCACTAAATCATTTCGTCACAGAGTATACGACACATTTATTTTCTTTAGCTTTTATTAGTGCGTGTGCTTTGCTGTATATTGTTTTAATCAGATGAAATATGTATCATATAAAAAACTGAAATGGACATGAAATATCCTAATATTTACTTTATGAATGTACTCTCCCGTCATCTAAAAATACACATGTAAGTAAATTCTGAAATAAATTTAATAATAACAAAATATCGCCTGTATATGTGTGAATATGTAACACGTTCGTAAATCTGCAAAATTGAATCTAACAAAGACGAATAAACATCTAACAAGATCTAATCTACGGAGATATACCTGTGCACGGTGTTTTAAATTATTTCTGCTTTACCGACTGCAAGATGGTAACCTTTTTTTTTTGCAGAATAAAAGGGCGCTCGAGTTTAAATAGGAGAATTTTTAATCGGTGGAATATTCAGCAACAAAACGGGAGGAAAATTGTTTGTTTTCAATTTTAGCAATGCACTGATGCAATTTAGTCATTTAAACATTTTTTATCACATTTTGAAAAATCATATCTCGTTACTCGAAAAATATGCCTAGAAATAGAAATATTGTAGGTTTTCTTTTCTGAACTGATTATTACTTTTCAAAAGAGAAAAATGGAGGAGCATTTTGGTGACATTTTGAAAAATCATGTTAAGGGGCACCAAATGAAAACATACATATACATACAAAAATTGTAGGGGGGTTGTTTTTGAACTAATTAAATTATTTTTGCGTTATCTCCTACAGAAAACAGAGGGTAGAACCGCACCCCGTAAAATGTTTAAAAAGGGAAGAAATTTGCTTCAGAAGCTCAAAATACGTAAATCAACAATGCATTCACGATATCCTAGAAAAACAATTGCTATAACATAGGTAAAAATAGAATCGCAACAAACTTGAAGTGTGATAACGAAAAATGCATTCAACGATTTGAAAATTTGTAAAAAAATAATAATTGAAGAAATTTGCTTCAAAAGCTCAAAATCCGTAAATCAACAATGCATTTATGATATCCTGTTAAAACAATTGCAATATCATAGAAGGAAACAGAGTGGCAACAATCCTAATTTGAAGTGTAGAAACGAAAACTGCATTCAACGATTTGAAAATTTGTAAAAAAATAATAATTGAAGAAATTTGCATCAAAAGCTCAAAATCTGTAAATTAACAATGCATTTATGATATCCTGTAAAAACAATTGCAATAACATAGGTGAAAACATAGTGGCAACAATCCTAATTTGAAGTGCGGAAACAAAAAATGCATTCAACGATTTGAAAATTTGTAAAAAAATAATAATTGAAGAAATTTGCTTCAAAAGCTCAAAATCCGTAAATCAATACATTTATGGTATCCTGTAAAAACAATTGCAATAACATAGGTGAAAACAGAGTGATAACAATCCTAACTTGAAATGTGGAAATGAAAAATGCATTCAACGATTTGAAAATTTGTAAAAAATTAATAATTGAAGAAATTTGCTTCAAAAGCTCAAAATCCGTAAATCAACAATGCATTTGTGATATCCTGTTAAAACAATTGCAATACCATAGGAGGAAACAGAGTGGCAACAATCCTAATTTGAAGTGTGGAAACGAAAAATCCATTCAACGATTTGAAAATTTGTAAAAAATTAATAATTGAAGAAATTTGCTTCAAAAGCTCAAAATCCGTAAATCAACAATGCATTTGTGATATCCTGTAAAAACAATTGCAATACCATAGGTGAAAACAGAGTGGCAACAATCCTGACTTGAAGTGTGGAAACGAAAAATGCATTCAACGATTTGAAAATTTGTAAAAAATTAATAATTGAAGAAATTTGCTTCAAAAGCTCAAAATCTGTAAATCAACAATGCAATTATGATATCCTGTAAAATCAATTGCAATAACATAGGTGTATCCGGTATACATAATTTTATTGAAAGCTTCAGTTTATTTCCAGAGATTCTTTGAAGATCAAAGAATTCTTTACGTTTTATTATTGAGTGATGATTTTATAATTTTACGAAATTACAACTGAAGACTTAAATTTACTTGCAGAGTTACGAACAGGTTGAATATTCATATATTCAGGCTATGAATTTATTTACAACTGAAGATTTTTAAAATTCAAGAATTAGAAAAGAATTAGTTGGAAGAAAATGTATCGCATATATTTTAAATATTTAACGTTTTTGTATCGTTTGCATCAAATGATCTCACTGTATAATTTTGCGGAAGGGAAAGTGCTCGTGCCGCTGCCGGTGGCCCTTTTCAGAATTTAATTAAACCGATTTTATTTACAACATTTTCCCACCTCGGTAAGCTCCTGATGCATAATTCACCCCCGCGAAGATTTATAGGAAACGCGCCCGTAAATAAGTCCACCCCGTGTTGGAAATAAATTTAAAATACTGTGCGAATGTAAATTAGATTATGCCGCCGCACAATATCCACGCAGTATTTAAAATGCAGGTCACGTAACGACGTGGGTAAATATATCAGGTTTTTATCGGATATACATCCATATTAATATAATTCATCCCCTACGATATTTTGCAGATTTTTTGTATTGTGACTAGACTCACAATGAATTGGACAATTCAAAACTTGATGCATGAGGAAATATAATTAGAACAATTTTAATTGGTCTCGCAAAGAATAGTTTCTCTTACGGGGCAATAGTAAGACCTGAAAAAACATTTACACAAATTATAAGAGATAACATTGAATAAAATTTCAATAAACGCTGAAAATCTAAAATGTTTTACTATAGAGGCACAGATTGATTCTTCATCAATAAAATCCATTAAGCCAAATTACTTTCACCTGAAAAATTAGGACGGAAATACGTACGAGCCGGACCCTTCCGCGAGATATTTTAGTTGGCGTAAAGTGTAGAAAATAGTAATTTTTTTACGAGAATTTTTAAGAGATGAGTAAATATTGGATCGATGAGGCTGTTACTTGGTGAAATTCCATAATATATGTGGTAAATAAAACACTTGTGTTGAGAATTTTTACAAATTTTTAATGTCAAAACTCTGCGACATATGTTTCGCCACACAGTGGCTTCGTCAGGCGAAACATATGTCGCAGTATTTCGACATTAAAAATTTGTGAAAATTCTCAACATACGTGTTTTATTTACCACATATATTATGGAATTTCACCAAGTCACAGCCCCATCGTCTAATATTTACTCATCTCTTAAAAATTCTCGTAAAAAAAATTACTATTCTCTACACTTTACGCCAACTAAAATATCTCGCGGAAGGGTCCGGCTCGTACGTATTTCCGTCCTTATTTTTCAGGTGAAACTAATTTGGCTTAATGGATTTTATTGATGAAGAATCAATCTGTGCCTCTATAGTTAAACATTTTAGATTTTTAGCGTTTATTGAAATTTTATTTAATGTTAAAAATACATATTTAAAAAAAAATATTCTCTAGAAACCAACATTCATGCTTTATGTAACCCAGTGCTGAATAATATCACATAATTCTTATTTACTGTAACTCCTTGTTAACAATTTATCACCTATAATAATAATCTGTGTTCATCGCAAATTTTCATGTTGGATATATTTAATGTTAAAAATACATATTTAAAAAAAAATTATTCTCTAGAAACCAACATTCATGCTTTATGTAACCCAGTGCTGAATATTAACATAATTTTTATTTACTGTTACTTGCTAACAATGTATCACCTATAATAATAATCTGTTCATCGCAAATTTTCATGTTGGATAGACCCAAGTCACCTTCTTTCTTTCCAATTTTTCAGCATCCCCTCACACGTATATCTCCGCGGGATTATTTAGCTTTTCACGGGTCACCGGCGAGAATGACTTCGGCCTGTAATTTCACGGGTCGTTTGTTACTTCTTCCTGCACCGAGTCCGCAGTAATAAACACTGCTTACGACCGTTTCTCTTCGCTCCCGATATTTCTCCGGTGATTCTGTAACCCAGGACGAGTTCTCGTTGCGTGGATTTCCATCATTACCCGCAACGAGAGTATAACATTTTTTTTTCATACATCAAAATGCAACCTTTTTGTATCCCAGTGCAAGTATTTCCTTTATCGTGACGGCCCACGAAAACTCCATCTCTTAATTCAATCCAGATTTGATATTCGAGATTGATCAAAGTAGATCACGCACGTGATCGAGATCATATATGTCTAATAAAAAAAAAAAAAACATTTTTGTGTATGAATTTTCGGTAGATGTGGGGGCTAAGAAACAAGATATTCTTTTCAACGTAATCATTAAAATTGTGCCAATGTTGTTAATTTAAGTCGACCACTCTGCTTCTCTACAGAGAGAGAGAAGTTTTCTTAACAATTAATTACGTATATGTATAAATAAATTCACCGACGAGAAGTTAGTGATGAGTTTCCCGGCGAATCCACCAAAAGTGGGGTGCGATTTTTAAGTTTCATTTATGTAATCTTTTTCTGCAGGTATATTTAGCAAATATAAACTGCCAAAAAGCTGTTAAAGTTATTAAAAATATTGTTTCTATCGCGCAGCTCACTCATCCGTTGGTGGCATAAAAAAAATCGTAACTCGAAAAGTTCATTGCGAAAAAAATATTTTATTTTTGCAATACCTTCCTGCAGGTATATTTAAAAATATATATATGTCTAATATGAGCGCTGAGGAGTCCGAAAATTATTTTCCGCACATTGAAGATAAATTTATTATTTATTTAATAGAGTCCGAAATCGTTTTGTTTGTCATCTGATCGAGAAATAATGATTAGGGCAAAAAATTAACCGTTGATCATATCAGTGATACGGTCAAGAAATTCAATTAAATGCAATTTCCGAGATTTTTTTAGTCGACAGTTTTGATTCAAAATTTACACACATGATCGGAATTTTCTTTTATTCACCTGTTGAAAAAAAATAGTCATTTAATTTACAACGCATCGATCGATGAAGGAAATTCTGTCAAATTCAGCCTAGAAGCAATTTATTAAACTTCACCTGTAATAAACGAAAGAAACATCTAAATCGAATCTCCCCGAAAAAATTACCGCTTACACCTTTGTGGGCGGCCGGAAGTTCCATTTCCGAGATAAATCTCAAAACCCACATTTCAATTTGTCCCCCCCTCCTCGATTAATCTCCCGCGAGGAGGCCGTCGACACAGCAAAAAAAAAGTATCCCTTAAAACGTCGACCAACCCCCAAAATTCATTAAAAATCTCCCGCCGCCACTTTTTTTAATTAAACGGCAGAAAAAAAAATTTATTGCCATCCTAACTATTCTTCTTCTTCTATTTGCAGACTATACAAGCCAGTACGCCCTTAAAACGTCGACCAACCCCTTGCATGCAAAATTCATTAAAAATCTCCTTCCGCCACTTTTTTAATTAAACGGCAGAAAAAAAAAATATTGCCATCCTAACTATTCTTCTTCTTCTATTTGCAGCCTATACCAGCCAGTACGCCCTTAAAACGTCGACCAACCCTTTGCATGCAAAATTCATTAAAAATCTCCCGCCGCCACTTTTTTTTTAATTAAACGGCAAAAAAAAATTATTGCCATCCTAACTATTCATCTTCTTCTATTTGCAGCCTATACCAGCCAGTACGCCCTTAAAACGTCGACCAACCCGTTGCATGCAAAATTCATTAAAAATCTCCCGCCGCCACTTTTTTTTAATTAAACGGCAGAAACAAAAATTATTGCCATCCTAACTATTCTTCTTCTTCTATTTGCAGCCTATACCAGCCAGTACGCCCTTAAAACGTCGACGCACGCAAAATTCATTAAAAAATCTCCCGCCGCCACTTTTTTAATTAAACGACAGAAAAAAAAATTATTGCCATCTTCTTCTATTTGAAGCCTATACAAGCCAGTACGCCCTTAAAACGTCGACCAACCCCTTGCACGCAAAATTCATTAAAAATCTCCCTTCTCCACTTTTTTTAATTAAACGGCAGAAAAAAAAATTATTGCCATACTAACTATTCTTCTTCTTCTATTTTCAGCCTATACCAGCCAGTAAGCCCTTAAAATGTCGACCAACCCCTTGCATGCAAAATTAATTAAAAATCTCCCTCCGCCACTTTTTTTTAATTAAACGGCAGAAAAAAAAAATGCCATCCTAACTATTCTTCTTCTTCTATTTGCAGCCAATACCAGCCAGTACGCCCACTACGTCTTCAATACACTGGATCAGGATCACAGTGGATTAATTAGTTTCGAGGTAAGGACTTCAATCGTAATTGCAAGAAAGAAAATAAACGGACGCGCGCGCTGCGCTCTCTTTGATTCGAGTCGTAATTATTAATTAGCGGTTAATGCTTTCGCGTTCGTTAATAAAAGTTAAATCTGGATGTAACGTGGTTCGTTCGTTCAAAGGGAATTATATAATTAGAACTTGTTTATGTTTCACTGTCCTAAGGTTGATTGTTTAGAAGGTATTTAGGTATACGATTTGATGAAGACTAAATGTGTCCTCGATTTTTACATATCCTTAAAAGAGTGACGGTTCGCGGGGTTTTTTCTGGTACGGCCGAGGAACAAGAGGTGGTAATACAGATAGGTGCGGTCTGCAACTGATCCTACCTATCTGTATTACCACCTCTTGTTCCTCGGCCGTACCAGAAAAAACCCGCGAACCGTCACTGGTTTTGAACAAATCTCTAAACCGTTTAGCAAGATGATAAAATAAGTTTGTCAATGGCTAAAAACCCCGCGAACCGTCACTGGTTTTGAACAAATCTCTAAACCGTTTAGCAAGATGATAAAATAAGTTTGTCAATGGCTAAAATAATCTCGAGCGAGTGTTTTAGTGGAGATTATGCCTTTGACCTAACCACGATTTCCTTTATGTTGACAGGATTTAATACTTCGGTTCATGTTAATTTACATCAAAATAGAAAATATGATAAATATACGAATGCGCACTACTCTTGCTTATCTTAATTTTCAGCAAATTATTACATAAAAATTAAAAATGTGAGAGCCGAAATGATAAATATACGAATGCGCCATCTGGTGTCACCCGTGTGAACTAATTTTCCTAGCAAGCCTATCTTCTGGTTTTGCCAGCTTCACCGCAAAAGAAATCCGAGATCCTCACCGAAATATAAAATTGCGTTGCCTTTAAGCAATTACGCCCCAAGTTAACTTTACGATAAGTAGAATTTTCGAAAGCAACATTACCTTATTTAACATTTAAAGTTTAATTCTCTAACCCCCGGAGGCGGTTTCAACAACAACGACGCAGTTGATGGCGGAAGCTCGATCCGGCCCTCCGCAATCTCCCTTCCCCGGCAATATTTTTTGTGCCCGCAATTTATGGCATAATCCCGAATAGTTTATAAACCACTAATCAAGTTAATGGCAAAGGTATAATTTCGAATCGTAGTTTAAGATCCACTGTTCGCGTTAACGGCAGAAGCCATTATCTCACTTTCGCTCGCATCGAAAGATAATAAAAGCGTTCCCTTCACAAACCGTTAGGCACGGAGAATAGCGCGAAAAAGAGAGAAACTAAATCACCCGGCGTGCACTTCGCCTGGTATAAATCTTTCATGTAATGAACGACATAAATACAATAAAAAAAAAAAATCGATCTTGATTCCGATTCGAAGGTAAAAAAAAATTTCATACAAAATTGTCTAATATTATTCAACGAGCTTGAATTGTCGCGAGATTTTTGTCTAATCGCAATTCATTCGAGAAATTTGCGATGAAATGCCGAATGCTTTAAATAAAGTTAAAGCAGAAATTACAACCGCAAGAGGTATTTGTTTAGATAATTTAACGAATAACGCAAAACTATGTGAAGTTTAAAAAAAAACTCCCGTGCTTTTAAAACGATCGTAAGCGCAGCCCGGTAACAACGAATCATTGACACTTTTTTACCTAATAATATTTACAATTTCACTTGTACTTTATTGGCTTACATCATGCTTTCATTCGTTCATTTGTGGTTCTACAATTTTTATCAGCGCAGAGTATCGCTTTGTCTATAAAGGAATTCATTCAAATCGTTGTCATAGAGATGATAAATAAAGTTTATCCACTTACAAACCTGTATCCACCCTTTTATTCACTTGCAAACGTTTACCTACCTATTTATCCGGTTGCAAAACCAAATACTCGGCTATTTTAAATGCATATTTGTATACAAGATATTCGAAAGAATCACAAACAAACATTTTATTATCGAATGTTTAATGTTGGCTGCGTTTACTTCGTGGTACATCTTGATTGTAGATTGGAATAAAACACTTTTTTTACCACTATATTTTATTTATGTGACTAGTTTCGACCATTCACTGGTCATTTTCAAACATAAGTAAATTAAATTACGGCTCTACATTTCTTATATATTTGTTACAACGCTTACAATGATTTTATTATCGCGTATAATATCATACAATAACTGTGACCGAAGATATTCTTCGTATACAACTCGAGACGTTTCAAATTAAATTCGAAACTCTTTTTACGCTTTAATCAAGGGAGAGCTGATTAAAAAAAATGTTGAAGTTCTAAACTAATTTCACCCTCGGACGTATCTCTCTCCGCTTCCACGCCCTTCTGTTTGAATTAAACACATAATTTTATTTGGAGAGAGAAGTTCTAAACTCCGAGAGCCGCCGAAATGTGATTATTCACCATTTGTCTGGGGATTGTTGTCTGTCGTATAAATATTTTCGATGAGTGGTGGAAATTACACAGAAGTTTTCTCTCGCGCATGTAAATCTATTTACTGCGGGTTTTTGGAAAATTCGTCTCTCGTCCAGTTATTCCACGTAAACTCATAAAGCCCCCTCGAGTGTTTGTTCTCGTAAAATTGTGTGTGAGTTACGCACGGTGATCAATACGCGATGTATCGCTGTAATTCCGGTTTTACTAACGGATTAGTTTTATTGGTGGAAAAAATAAACGCACAGAAGAAGGGAACGTCGTAAAGAAGCGCACAGGGAAAAGGGCAGCAGAAAATTAGCTAAAGCGGAGCGAAGCCCAAAGGAAATATGTTAAGAGAGAAGTCCGCATGGAAATTATGTTGCAAGGAAAATACCTACACAGATAAAATTTATTTTGAAAATTTTCCAACATAATTTTTTTTAATATTATTATTTTAGCACTGGCCTGAAGAAGGTATGGAATAACATCCCGAAATATCGACATGAAATAAAAGAGCATTCAATTTAATAATAATAATAATAATAATAAAATCAAAATAATATAAAACATAAATATAAAAGAAATTTTCATTGCACTCATTCTATACACTTGAGATTATCTCAAAATCTAGTGAGGAGTTGTAAAAGGTTTTTCATGTAACTATAATTTCAAATGAATTTTAAGTAATTTTGGAAATAATCAAGTCGGTAGCAATATTTTTTTATATTTTTTCGAATCGTCAAAATTATAACAAAATTTTTCACACCTTTACTCGCCGTTCACCTGAAAATATCTCAAAGTCCTGAAGGGTGTGTATATGATTTTTTCATGTAATTATAATCTCGAATGAATTTTAAGTAATTTTGGAAATTTTCAAGTAGATCACAATTGGTTTTATATTTTTTTTTTGAATCGTTAAAATTATTCCAATTTTTTTCACATCTTTACTCGCCGTTCACCTGAAAATATCTCAAAGTCCAGAAGGGTGTGTATATATTTTTTCATGTAATTATAATCTTGAATGCATTTTAAGTAATTTTGGAAATTTTCAAGTCGATCACAATTGTTTTTATATTTTTTTCTAATCGCCAAAATTATTCCAATTTTTTTCACATCTTTACTCGCCGTTTACCTGAAAATATCTCAAAGTCCAGAAGGGTGTGTATATGTTTTTTCGTGTAATTATAATCTCGAATGAATTTTAAGTTATTTTGGAAATTTTCAAGTCGATCACAATTGTTTTTATATTTTTTTCGAATCGCCAAAATTATTCCAATTTTTTTCACATCAATACTCGCCGTTCACCTGAAAATATAGCAAAGTCCAGAAGGGTGTGTATATGTTTTTTTTATATAATTATAATCTCGAATGAATTTTAAGTAATTTTAGAAATTTTCAAGTCGATCACAATTGTTTTTATATTTTTTTCGAATCGCCAAAATTATTCCAATTTTTTTCACATCTTCACTCGCCGTTCACCTGAAAATATATCAAAGTCCAGAAGGGTGTGTATATGTTTTTTCGTGTAATTATAATCTCGAATGTATTATAAGTAATTTTGGAAATTTTCAAGTCGATAACAATTGTTTTTATATTTTTTTCAAATCGCCAAAATGATTCCAATTTTTTTCACATCTTTACTCGCCGTTCACCTGAAAATATCTCAAAGTCCAGAAGCGTGTGTATATGTTTTTTTCGTGTAATTATAACCTCGAATGAATTTTATGTCATTTTGTAAATTTTCAAGTCGATCACAATTGTTTTTATATTTTTTTCGAATCGCCAAAATTATTCCATTTTTTTCGCATCCTTACTCGCCGTTCACCTGAAAATATCTCAAAGTCCAGAAGGGTGTGTATATGTTTTTTCGTGTAAATATAATCTCGAATGAATTTTAAGTAATTTTGGAAATTTTCAAGTCGATCACAATTGTTTTTATATTTTTTTCGAATCGCCAAAATTATTCCATTTTTTTTCACATCCTTACTCGCCGTTCACCTGAAAATATCTCAAAGTCCAGAAGGGTGTGTGTATATGTTTTTTCGTGTAATTATAACCTCGAATGTATTATAAGTAATTTTGGAAATTTTCAAGTCGATCACAATTGTTTTTATATTTTTTTCAAATCGCCAAAATTATTCCAATTTTTTTCACATCTTTACTCGCCGTTCACCTGAAAATATCTTAAAGTCCAAAATGGTGTGCATATGTTTTTTCATGTAATTATAACCTGGAATGAATTTTAAGATATTTTGGAAATTTTCAAGTCGATCGCAATTTTATTTATCTTTTTTTCGAATCGCCAAAATTATTCCAATTTTTTTCACATCTTTACTCGCCGTTCACCTGAAAATATCTTAAAGTCCAGAATGGTGTGCATATGTTTTTTCATGTAATTATAACCTGGAATGAATTTTAAGATATTTTGGAAATTTTCAAGTCGATCACAATTGTTTTTATATTTTTTTCGAATCGCCAAATTATTCCAATTTTTTTCACATCTTTACTCGCCGTTTACGTAAAAATATCTTAAAGTCCAAAAGGGTGTGTATATGTTTTTTTCATATAATTATAATCTCGAATGAATTTTAAGTAATTTTAGAAATTTTCAAGTCGATCGCAATTTTATTTATCTTTTTTTCGAATCGCCAAAATTATTCCAATTTTTTTACATCTTTACTCGCCGTTCACCTGAAAATACCTCAAAGTCCAGAAGGGTGAGTATTTATTTTTTCATGTAATTATGATGTCGAATGAATTTTAAGTAATTTTGGAAATTTTCAAGTCGATCGCAATTGTTTTTATATTTTTTTTTTCGAATCGCCAAAATAATTCCAATTTTTTTCACATCTTTACTCGCCGTTCACCTGAAAATATCTCAAAGTCCAGAAGGGTGTGTATATGTTTTTTCGTGTAATTATTATTTCGAATGTATTCTTAGTAATTTTGGAAATTATCAAACCGATAGCAATTGTTTAATTTTTTTTTTCAAATCGCAAAAAATTATTGCAAAATTTCACATCTTTACACGCTATTTTTTGACGTCGTGAAAATCAAGAATTTCAAAAATCTGTAACTCGCTTGAAAATTATTGAATTTTCAAAAATCGAATGAATCTGAGTAGAGTGAGGTTTAAGTAATTAGGATTAATTTTTGTGAAATTTTTCTGATACGTTTACTACTTTTTTCTTAATTTTTCTTTCTTCGATGCACAAATGTTTGACGTCGTGAAAATCAAATATTTCAAAAATCTGTAACTAGCTTGAAAATTATTGGATTTTCAAAAATCGAAAATATGTGAGTAGAGTGAGGTTTTAATAACTAGGATAAATTTTTGTGAAATTTCTCCGAAACGTTTACTATTTTTTTCTTAATTTTCCCTTCTTCGATGCACAAATGTTTGACGTCGTGAAAATCAAAAATTTCAAAAATCTGTAACTCGCTTGAAAATTATTGGATTTTCAAAAATCGAAGTTATATGAGTAGAGTGAGGTTTTAGTAATTAGGATAAATTTTTGTGAAATTTTTCCGATACGTTTACTATTTTTTTTCTTAAATTTTAGTTTCTTCGACGCACAAATGTTTGACGTTGTAAAAATCAAAAATTTCAATAATAAAAATTATTGGATTTTCAAAAATCGAAGTTATCTGAGTGGGGTGAGGTTTTAGTAATTAGGATTAATTTTTGTGAAAGTTTTCTGATACGTTTACTATTTTTTTCCTAATTTTTCTTTCTTCGATGCACAATCGTTTGACGTCGTGAAAATCAAAAATTTCAAAAATCTGTAACTCGCTTGAAAATTATTGGATTTTCAAAAATCGAAGTTATGTGAGTAGAGTGAGGTTTTAGTAATTAGGATAAATTTTTGTGAAATCTTTCCGATACGTTTATTATTTTTTTCTTAATTTTTCTTTCTTCGATGCACAAATGTTTGACGTCGTGAAAATCAAAAATTTTAAAAATCTGTAACTAGCTTGAAAATTATTGGATTTTCAAAAATCGAAGTTATGTGAGTAGAGTGAGGTTTTAGTAATTAGGATTAATTTTTGTGAAATTTTTCTAATACGTTTACTATTTTTTTCTTATTTTTTCTTTCTTCGATGCACAAATGTTTGACGTCGTGAAAATCGAAAATTTCAAAAATCTGTAACTCGTTTGAAAATTATTGGATTTTTAAAAATCGAAGTTATGTGAGTAGAGTGGGGTTTTAATAACTAGGATAAATTTTTGAGAAATTTCTCCGAAAAGTTTACTATTTTTTTCTTAATTTTCCCTTCTTCCATGCACAAATGTTTGTCGTCGTGAAAATCAAAAATTTCAAAAATCTGTAATTCGCTTGAAAATTATTGGATTTTCAAAAATCGAAGTTATCCGAGTAGAGTGAGGTTTTAGTAACTAGGATACGTTTTTGTGAAATTTTTCCGATACGTTTACTATTTTTTTCTTAATTTTTCCTTCTTCGATGCACAAATGTTTGACGTCGTGAAAACAAAAAGTTACACTCGTCAATAAAACATAATTCGCTTATTACACCCGATTTTGGATAAAATAACTTCTGTAATTGGTAAATTACACACTGTTTCCATCTGTCGTAAGCGACCCTTCACACATTTCAATACGTAATAACCGTATGTTAAGTAAAGTAAAGAGTGTGCCAATATTTTATAATCCACGATTTCCATGGAAACGTTGTCTACGCCGTTCAACGTAGCCAATCATTCACCAATTTACTAGTAATCAAATAGCCTTGAAAATTTAAACGTCACCCTGACAAGATTCAATTTCAATTTGTCTTTACTTTAAACGAATCAATATAAGGTCGTAGGTAAAGTATAGTACGCAACGCGAGTTGTAACGCCGCTCGCAATTATTTCAATTTGTCTTTACTTAAACGAATAAAAATAAGGTCGGCGGTAAAGTATAGTACATAACGCGACTTGTAACGCAGCTCCCAATTTTTTTGACTTGCGCGTAATTTGCTATTTACAACTCACGGATCGTTAACGTATTGGATTTTTATATTCATTACAACCGTAAAATTACACAACATTCAAATCGATTTGTGTTCTAATCGAATTATAAATTCAACAACCGGGCGTAAAATATTTATTGCCGCCATTCGCTTGTACACAGCCAAAACAGGACAATCAGTGTTGTGATATCTGAAATTGTCAGCGCGGACGATAAAGATTTATTGTATCAATTGTGATTTCATTTCGACCATTAATTATTAAAGGCCATAAAATTTTTAGAAAAATGCTCATAAATTTTTATCTTCCTCAATTTATGCGCTGCACGTTTTTTTTCTGGTTTATGGCACTTGTCAGAGTCCGAAGCGTTTGATTGCCCGGGCGAAAAATCAATTCACAATAAATTTTGTATTCAACCGTTTATATTTATAGTTGTAACCACGAGAGCTGTCATAAAGACCGTTTAAGCTATAGCCGTAACCACGAGAGCTGTCCTAAAAACAGTTAATAGCTATAGCTGTAACCATGAGTGAAAATACGTCATTTATACTTTTTGCTATATTTCACTTCAAAGTTGAAAGTTACAACAGAGAAAGGGGATTTTGTTTGAAAAATTGTTGAAGTCAAATCCCTCCATGGATTGTTTTGAAACTTCACAAATTTGTTTTTAGTCTAAAAATAAAAATACGTCATTTATACTTTTTGATGTATTTCACTTCAACGTTGAAAGTTAGGGGATTTTGTTAGAAAAATTGCTCAAGTCAAATCCCTCGATGGATTGTTTTAAAATTTTACAAATTATCTTTAAAATTACACATTCTTTAAATAAAGTACACAACATGTCATTTATACTTTTTCACTTAAAAGTTGGAAGTTACGACAGGCAAAAATTATTTTGTTATAAAAATTGCTAAAGTCAAATCCCTCGATGGATTGTTTTGAAATTTCACAAATTTGTTTAAAATTACACATTGTTTAACACAAACACGTCATTTATACTTTTTCACTTAAAAGTTGGAAGTTACGACAGGCAAAAATGATTTTGTTATAAAATTGCTCAAGTCAAATTCCTCGATGCATTGTTTTGAAATTCTACATTTTTTTTTTGAAATTACACATTGTTTAAATAAAGTACACAACACGAAATTTATACTTTTTTACTTCAAAGTTGGAAGTTACGACAGGCAAAAATGATTTTGTTATAAAAATTGCTGAAGTCAAATCCCTCGTTGAATTGTTTTGAAACTTCACAAATTTTTCTGTTAATAAATGTCAAAACGTGAAAATACGTCATTTATACTTTTTGCTGTAAATCACTTCAAATTTAAAAGTTACAACAGACAAAAGCGAAATCGAGTCAAATCCCTCGATGGATTGTTTTCAAACTTCACAAATTTGTTTAGAATTACACGTTCAATAAATAAATGTTAAAAACTGAAAAATACGTCATTTATACTTCTTGCAAACTATCCATCAATAGAATTTTCTTGTGAGACTACGGAGGTGAAAATAGTGACTGAGATTATCCACAGAAAGATTAACGAAGTTTCATCTCACGATCATATACAGGAGTCACGAAGCACCATTATCTTCCGGGCATTTTTTATTTATATCATAAAGTTAGTCCGGCCCTAAGAGAATCTGGGGATTTATTTTTTCAGCAACGACCGCAAGGGCCGTGTGAAATATAAATCGCGTGAAATATTAGGGCCATAAAGGAAAGTAAAGTGTTATATTTTTCGATATAATGTTTCGTATGACGGTGATAATAGATTCTTATTTACTTGTTTTATTGTTAAGGAACGAAAACAAATTTAACAATTCCATGAGTTTCTAGATTTATGATAGCGATACGAGATTTAACAAACAGTGGGCAAGCAATAAAAGTATGTATTATTTCAAATTGAACGGAATTGAAATACCTGATTTCAGGGGCGGCTCGTTATCTAGAGCCAAGCAGCACTACCTGTAGTTTCAAGCTCAGCCAGAATTTATAATTAATTTTTTTCTACGTCCGTTATAAAATGTACCGTTTTTTAATTAATTTGCGTTTATAAAATAGGTGATTCCTGAACCCTACAAATGGAGTGAAAAAAAGTGCTATTACGGTTCATTTTTTCACTCTTTTGCGTGAAAAAAAAAGTGCCGTAGCGGTTCATTTTTTAACGCAACTAAACAATTGTTTGCCCAAAGTGTCATGAGCGCTTCGCAACACGCCGCGACACAGTGGTTCAGAATTCGAAAAAGCTGGCCAAAAGTCTAAATTTTGATAAATGTTGACATAAATTGCTACTAATCGCAGATTATGAATTTAATGTCAAAATTGAAAAATTAAAAATGGCGGATCCAATATGACGGACATAATTATTATCCGCACTGGAGAAATACAATATTTTAGAATAACAATAACCCAGCTCTCCGATGATTATTTTATAATTTAGTCAGGGTGTGTAGAAGATCTTTTTTATACCATAAAATGGTATACATTTCGAGTAAATTTTGAAAATTTTAAGTTGGTAACAATTGTTTTAATATTTTTTTAGCAGCACTGAAGTAATGCGCAATCTCAGTATTACAATTAACTCAGTTCTCGGGTGATTATTTTGAAATTTAGTAAAGATGTGTTTGAGATTATTTTTAAACCATAAAGAAGAATCAATTTTTAGCAAATTTTGAAAATTTCAAGTTTGTATCATTTGTTTTTACATTTATTTGGCTACACTGGAGAAATTTGCAACTTCAGTATAATAATTTACTCGGTTATCACATGATTATTTCCAAAGTTCGTGAAGGGACTTGTTAGATTTTTCTTAAATCATAAAGCAGAATCAATTTTAAACACATTTTGAAAATTTCAAGTTGGTCACAATTGCTTTTACATGTATTTGGCCACACTGAAGAAATTCTCAACTTTAACAACAATTTAACTATTATTTTCAAAATTAGTGAAAAACTTCCGTTCTTATTTACATCTATTACTATGGTTACGTACAGAATAAACGTGTCATGTAAATTAGGATTATTTCTATTCTCTCGTATAAATTGTAATTTAAATTTTCTATAAATTAAAACTTAATGATAATAAAAAAATATACCAAATAATCACCACGGCAGTAAAATGGTTTTTGGCCCTCGGCTTCGAGTCGGCGAGCACTCTCCACCCTCGGTCCAAAACCATGACCATAACTTACAGGGTGTGTACAAATTGACGGGAAACTATTGTGATCGTAAAATATTTCCAAACATTTGTTTTTGCGGAAATACCCATTTCGTCGATTCCGATAATTTTAATAAAAAAACGGTATGTCTGCTTTTTGTCTGTCTGTCATATTGATTTTTTACTTTCTCCGTACAAACTACGGGAAAGAGTTCCGATTGTAAAAAAAATGCAAACATTTTTTTTTGCGGAAATATCCATTTTGTGACAATTTTTGTTAAAAACATGTGTGTCTGTCTGTCTGTCATATTGATTTTTACTTTCTCCGTACAAACTAAGGGAATGTGTGATTGTAAAAAAAATCCAAATACCTAGTTTTTTGCGGAAATATCAACTTTTTCGATTCTGACAATTTTTGTAAAAAAATATGTGTGTCTGCCTTTGTGTCTGTCTGTCTGTCGTATTTAGTTTCTACTTTCTCCGTACAAACTACGGGAAAATATTGTGATCGTAAAAAGTTTCCATTTTTTTGCGGGACAGCCATTTCGTTGATTCCGACATTTTTTGTGAAAAATAAAGTGTCTGTGTGTTCGCCTCTGTCTGTCTGTCTGTCTGACATATTTATTGTTTATTTTCTCCTTACAAACTAAGGGAAAATATTGTGATCGTAACAAATTTCCAAATATTTTTTTTGCGGAAATATCTATTTCGTCCATTCAGACAATTTTTGTAGGAAATATGTGTATGTACGTTTTTATGTACGTCTGTCTGTCATATTTATTTTCTACTTTTTTCGTACAAACCACGTGAAACTATTATGATCGTAAATAATTTCCATGTTTTTTTTGCGGAATTAACCATTTCGTTCATTCCGACAATTTTTGTAAAAAAAAGGGTTCGTGTGTCTGTGTCTGTGTCTGTGTCATATTTATTTTTACTTTCTCCTTACAAACTAAGGGAAAATATTGTGATCGTAAAAAATTTCGAAATATTTTTTTTGCGAAAATATCCATTTCGTCGATTCCGACAATTTTTGTAAAAAAAATATGTGTCTGCCTTTGTATCTGCCTGTCTGTCATATTTATTTTCTACTTTCTTCGTACAAACCATGTGAAAGTATTGGGATCGTAAATAATTTCCATCTTTTTTTTGAGGAAATAACCATTTCGTTGATTCCGACAATTAAAAAAAAATGGTGAGTGTGTCTGCCTATGTGTCTGTGTCATATTTATTTTTACTTTCTCCTTACAAACTAAGGGAAAATATTGTGATCGTAAAAATTTCGAAATATTTTTTTTTGCGACAATATCCATTTCGTCGATTCCGACAATTTTTGTAAAAAAAAATATGTGCCTGCTTTTATATCTGCCTGTCTGTCATATTTATTTTTTACTTTCTCCATACTAATTACAGGAAAGTATTGTGATCGTAAAAAATTCAAAAAAAAAATGGTTTTGTGGCAAAATCTATTTCCGTCAATTCCGACAATTTGTGTACTATGTGTCTGCCTTTATGTCTATCTGTCTGTCATATTTATTTTTTACTTTCTCCGAGGAACTACGAGAAAGTATGGCGATCGAAAAGAATTTCCAAACATTTTTTTTGCGGAAATATTCATTTCGTCAATTCCGACAATTTTTGTTAAAAAAAGTCTGTGTGAGTATCTGCCTTTGTGTTTATCTGTCTGTCATTTTTATGTTTTACTTTCTCCGTACAAACTTCTTTCAAATTCCTTATTTGTTTTTAATAATTTGAATAGGAGAAGATCTTTCCTCTAATATGATCAGAAAAGATAATATTCCAATATAAAAAAATTATCATTGAAAATCCTATGTTCCGTTTTGTTTATGTACACCCTGTATACATATACACATCATAAATACAAGATATTCAATAAAATATAAAGTCGAATTTTTCAACGATATTGCACATCAGCAATAAAACTAATCCTACACTGAGGAATGCAAGTGAATGCAGCGAATTGTTATTTATCACGTTAAAGGACACTATAATAAATATTTTTATTGCTTTAGGAACACAGGCATACACAGGCAAAAAAATATTTTCATGAATGTTTAAAATGTATCTACCTATTTTTAACGCAAATTCCTATAATTGCTAACAAAAATTTTGTATGCATATAAAATGTAATAACCATTAATTTACCTACAGGAAGATCCATAATAACAAGGAAAAAAATCCCAGCACATAAAGATTAGTATTTATAGTGAAAAACCAACGGCAAACTTTCACCTCATCCGAACGTCTCCCACGTGTCTAACAAACTAAAAAGTTTGAACGGGGATTACGAGGCATTTTGTAGTAGGTTCAATCATATTCTTCTATTGTGGCATCCAGTGGAGCCCTCTGGACACGATTATATTGTACTAAACTCAAAATATTGACTTTCATTTTTCCACTTTTGGCCAGCTTTTTCGAATTCTGAACCACTGTGCGCGAGTTCCGCCGATAAATATCAAACATTTGTTTCCGATCAAGAAAACTTGATGATGATTATTATTTTCTTCATTTAAAAGAAGTATTATTACTTATAAAAATTGATTTATCAAATTTATAAATTTATTTAAAGTTACGGACGTAGAAAAAATTTTGTATGAAACTCGAGAGTAAAGCAACTTTTTTTCACTTGTAGGAATTGCCGCACTCGCCTTTGGCTCGTGTGACAATCTTTCCTTCTTGTGAAAAAAAGTACTACTTTACTCACTTGTTGCATAAATAACTATTAAAACACTTTTTCGCCAATTTAAATGTTAAACAACGCCTGTGTAACTTTAATGAATAGAGAAAAATCGCAATGCACTGATTTTGATTTAATTAAAATCTTAAAAATAAATTCTTCGTTCGTTACGATGGTTTTGAAATACAAAAAAAAATCAATAACACGAGCATTAATTCAGGCACGTTTCAATTTCCCACTTTTAATATTTACTTTCAACGTTTCGGGAAAAAAAGAACGTAATAAATTTGTTCATTTACAAGCACGATCCGGCTGAATAATTAACGCCGAAGAAGCGGTCTTTTTGCAGACATCCACTCCGGCGATAAATAATGTACACTTTAGTGTACTCTGTCGGGGACCTTATTTATTTAAGTCGGCTATTTAATTGTACTGCCGTTCACCGTTTACACTGTCGTCAAGATTGGATTCCCTAAAGCCTGTTTGGACATCGCAGTAGGCGAGTGCGTTCTCTTGTAGTATTATTAATGAATATGATGCGCGCTTGTAAGTCGGATGAATAGAATGGGACTAAATCAGTACTGAAATTGTGTTATTGACGAGTTTTGTTTTGCTTACAGAGTTGCATACCTGAATGTACAATTGCGGATAAAAAAAATAGGATATCTTTTTTTGTCTAGTGTGAATCGTACTCTATTTGAATTTTAAAAGTGGCAGCTGCACCCACAACGTGTATCAATTTTATAAATAATATATGAGCTTTCAGGCTGTTGTAAAACACGAATGGATGGCATGTCTTTTACGTTTTTTTTTTTACTTTATTCAGATATTGACATTGGCGTTTAATAAAACACCAAAACGTTAAAACCTCAACAGGTAATTTCAGCCTCAGAATCTTTATTTTTCCTTGCATTAAAATGTGAGCTGCCTTCGCAAGAACCAAGTATTACAAGGCGTGCATCATAAAAGTTATATCTGTGCGAAAGATCCCAAAAGATAAAAGCGCCGGTCCACCGCTCCGAAACGAAAAGAAACCTAATCGCTCAATTTTCTTATCCCAACCATCGCACTTTTCCCACACCGATTAACCCATTTTGCACCGGTGTAAATAACACCGGCACGGGTGTCATCGTAAACTTTAATTAAATTACAAAGTCGGGATGTACACGCTGGCGCTTAACATTTCGGAGTTTACGCCTAATAAATAATATTGAATCCGTGTTAGCGCATCATTCAATATTTATAAGGTCACGAGGAAAAACGGTGAATTATTCAGTGGAGAATTTTGCTCCTTGAATACGGTGCGTAATTTTGAAGATACCGACGCTGCACGTGTAAGGGAATATATAACGGGGAAAACTCTCCGGCTCCGAGAATGTTTTGGCACGTCTCCCCAGACGCGAATCAATTTCTCGTAGGGGAAGTACGCACGTACGGCGTCACAACAGAAAAAAAGGCAGTTTGACGTACACACACGTAATATAAGGTGTGAGCCAAAGAATTTTGTTGCTGAGTTGGCCATGTCTGAGAGAGAGAAACATAGCAATCATGTCTGAGATTAATTCATTTTTTTTAAATCTAATTCAATAGTCTCTCACAGCCAACTCTGAAACAAAATTTAGTGGCTCACACATTTTTGTAAAATACATATCCTAGAATTTTTATATTAAAAAATTATTTAGCAAATTAAGCTTAACCTTCATCCCACATATAGCAAATTGTATTCCCCCCCCCCCCCCCCCACGTAGCACGAACTAGGCCCGGCGAATGCATAAATCGGCCACCGCAGAACGAGAGCTTGTCCAGGGTGTGTCTTCAAACCGCCGCAGTGTCACCGTGATGGATGGATGGTGCGTCCCAATTGCGTGATATTCGAACTAAAAATTCACGCCCGCGACTTTTTCCATCCCGATTCGATCGTAAATAAACTTGCACTGATGGAAGGAGAGGGAGCTCGAATCGATCAGTTTTGAGCGCTTAATTAAAAGAGACGCGTGTTGTCAACTACTGGAATAACCGATGAAACTGTTCAAACTGTTGGGGAGTGGGGGGTAGATCTATGTTGTCAACTACTGGAATAACCAATAAAACTGGTAGATCTATAAAAAAAAAAGCTGGTTTAATGAAGCTCCGTTCGCGCTCGCACACAAAAGAAAAACTCGCGCCTAATTGAATTCTCGGAGATAATTAAGCGCGATCATTATCGCGATTGCCATTTATGTAATCGCCTTACGAGGGTATTAATCTTTAAACTCCGCCGACCTAAATATAGGCGGTTTAATGAGAAAGCTCACATATGCACGAGCCGCACCTATCATATTCATAAGTGAAAGCTCCGGCGCGGAGGCACGCAAACGCGAACCGTCCGACGAACTTTAGTTGGAAACATTGGAACACGTTCACGTACCGAACACGCTCGAATTACTTGCCAACTCTTCATCCGAGTAGTAATGGTCCTGGTTTTAACTAACAAGAACTTCTGTATGTGCACGGTGATTATTATTATACGAAAGATCTTTATGTGATAGTAAGAGGTGTCCAACAATAATTGTGGCTGTGGAATCAAACACGAATGGCGATTCTTACTTCGCACAAAATTATTGAATTATTGACATTTGTAAGGTGTGAGCCGAAGAATTTTGTTTCTGAGTTGGCTATGCCTGAGAGAGAGAGAGAGAGAGAGAAACATAGCAGTCATGTATGAGATTAATTCATTTTTTTAAATCTAATTCTAGTCTCATGATGTAATAATATGCGACATTTGAGGCTCACACGATATAATCAAAATCAACTCTAGCAAAAACTCCTGTCCTTTTCTGTATTGTATGAATTATGTGTCACGAAAACAGTGCACAATTGCTTCTACATCACGCAACCTAACATAACCTAACCGAATCTAACCCAACCTAACACAACCTATTCTTGTGATTACAAACCAGAGATATTACCAATACGTCACGGGGTCGATAACCCAACTTAACCTAACCCCACCTAACCTAACCCAACCCAACCTAACCCAACCTAACCCAACCTAACCCAACCTAACCCAACCTAACCCAACCTAACCCAACCTAACCCAACCTAACCCAACCTAACCTAACCTAACCTAACCTAACCCAACCTAACCTAACCTAACCTAACCTAACCTAACCTAACCTAACCCAACTCAACCTAACCTAACCCAACCCAACCCAACCTAACCTAACCTAACCTAACCCAACCTAACCTAACCTAACCTAACCTAACCTAACCTAACCTAACCCAACCTAACCTAACCTAACCTAACCTAACCTAACCTAACCTAACCTAACCTAACCTAACCCAACCCAACCTAACCCAACCTAACCTAACTTAACCCCACCTAACCTAACCTAACCTAACCTAACCTAACCTAACCTAACCTAACCTAACCTAACCTAACCTAACCTAACCTAACCTAACCTAACCTAACCTAACCTAACCTAACCTAACCTAACCTAACCTAACCTAACCTAACCTAACCTAACCTAACCTAACCTAACCTAACCTAACCTAACCTAACCTAACCTAACCTAACCTAACCTAACCTAACCTAACCTAACCTAACCTAACCTAACCCAACCTAACCCAACCTAACCTAACCTAACCAAACCTAACCCAACCTAACCTTTTTTTTATGGAGGAGGGAATGCTTTTATGCACGACCCTTCAATACAGGGCTCTGTGGGACTCCCGCGCCTTGGGTCTACCCACTAAAACCTCCCCATCCTTTCACCCACCTACCACCGGAATCACTTTCGTCTTCCTCGGTGCCAGTTGTAGTCTTCTCTTTGTTGTTTCTTTCCTCTTGTTTCCTTTCCCTTTTCCTTTATGTCTGCTCCTCGTCTTTCCCTTTCTCTTCGAGTATCTCCCTGATGTACTGTTCTATGATCTCCCAGTGGTTTTCGCTTTCTAGCATAATCTCTATGATATTTTCCTTATTAATTTCTTGTCCTATTTTCTTTTCCGTTTCCCTTTTCTTCTTATCCCATCTTCCACACTTAAAGAAAGTATGTTCGGCGTCTTCTACCTCTCCGCATTTCCTGCATGTATCTTCTTCTGTTATTTTCATTTTTTTTAGATAGTATTTGAAGTCACCATGTCCACTTAACATTTGTGTTAGATGGTAATTGATTTGACCGTGTTTTCTGTTTAACCATTTTTGTTTATCTTTTATTAGTTCTTTTGTCCATTTTGCTTTTCCTGTGTCCTTTTCCCAACGTTTTTGCCATTTTTTTTCGGTCTCCTCTTTTATATTATCTTTCTCTTTCTTATCCTTTCTGAAGCTTTTGATCCTTTCTTCTACTTTTAGCTCAATTGGTTTCTCCCCTGTTATAACCTGGAGGGCTTCGGTGGATATAGTTCTATAGCCTCTTGCGATTTTTATTGTTAGGAATCTTTGTGTTTTGTCCATTATGTTTCTGTATTTCTCCCACCTTAGTGCGCTCTGCCATGCTCTACACCCGTACAGCATTATTGAGTGTGCCACGCTTCCTAACACTCTTCTCTTTTTTTCTTCCGGTCCTCCTTTATTTATCATAAGTCTTCCAAGTGCTACAATAGTTTTTTCTGCTTTTTGGCAGGTCTTTTTTATATGCGTAGTCATCTTCATATTCCTATCGATCCACACGCCTAAGTACTTGATCTCCTCCTTTGTTTTTATTATTTCTCCGTCCCATTTAATCTCTAGTTTCTTAATTTTTCTCCCTCCATATAGTATAATTGCTTCAGTCTTATCTTTGGCTATTTCCATTCCTTTCTCTTCTATCTTTTTTTTAAATTATTTTTAGGGCCTTGTTTGTCTTATCTGTGACCTCTTTTCCGGTTTTACCTATTGTTACCAGCGCCAGGTCGTCCGCATAGCACACTTTATTAACCCCCTCTGGGAGAACCTAACCCAACCTAACCTAACCTAACCTAACCTAACCTAACCCAACCCAACCTAACCTAACCTAACCCAATCTAACCTAACCTAACCTAACCCAACCTAACCTAACCTAACCTAACCTAACCTAACTTAACCCAACCTAACCTAACCTAACCTAACGTAACCAAACCCAACCTAACCTAACCCCACCTAGCCCAACCTAACCTAACCTAACCTAACCTAACCCAACCTAACCTAACCTAACCTAACTCCACCTAACCTAACCTAACCTAACCTAACCCAACCTAACCTAACCTAACCTAACCTAACCTAACCTAACCTAACCTAACCTAACCTAACCTAACCTAACCTAACCCAACCTAACCCAACCTAACCCAACCTAACCCAACCTAACCCAACCTAACCCAACCTAACCCAACCTAACCCAACCTAACCTAACCTAACCCAACCTAACCTAACCTAACCTAACTTAACCTAACCTAACCTAACCTAACCTAACCTAACTTAACCTAACCTAACCTAACCCAACCTAACATAACCTAACCTAACCTAACCCAACATAACCTAACCTAACCTATACATTGAAAAAGTCAAAAATCTGTGTTGAAGTTTTTTTTATGAATTAATAAAAGACATATGGTTTTTTGTTGATGGCCTGCTTTACCTTTTTTTCTCAATCTCACGGTACTATTTTTTTTTTCAATCTTTCGGTATAATATGGACAATTTGATGGTGGTTGGTTCGCTTGTATAAAATAAATTAAATCTTTCATAACATTTACGATCGTTCCACATATTTAAAGTTTTAGTATAAACAATGCTGACAACTTTGAAGAGTGAATTGCACCAAAACTATTAAATCACTCGTGCCGTAATAGTGACGAGCTATTACGATACTGTTTTAAGTTCTGTAATAGCTGTGTTATAGACGCAAGGTAAAAAAATGGTGATGTGGCCATCATGTTACTTTCTCCGACTTGATGGTAGTCATATATATTTACGATTTCATGGTTTATTTTCAATTCAAATCGTGTTTTAAATGTACATTGAGCGTTTTGTAGAATCGGATGAAACTGACGTTTAAAACGTCAAAATTATGAAAGACGGAAAAATTATACTGCAAATTTAAAAGCTGAGTTTACTCAAAAACCAAAGAGATTTCGAAAAATACTTATTCTTTATAAGTTGTTCATTTTGGCATTCTCTGCAATAATTATTAAAATAAATTTGCTGTAACTATTATCGTTTCATAATTATAAACCAAAAATTTAAAAAAAAACAAATTTCTCCAATAAAAATGATTTAATGAAAAATATTTTTAAACAAAACATATTCATTTCTTAGTTGTCTTCAATATTTATTTGAATGTTTTCGTAAAATTTTTCATATTTAAAAAATATTTGAAAAATACCGACATAACCTAAAATTGTAGCATGTGAGTTGAGTTTAATAGTCAGTTTACTCAGAAACCAAAGAGATTTTGAAAAAACTTATTGTTTATAAGTTGTTCATTTTGGCATTCTCTACAATTATTAATCATGTAAATTTGCTGTAACTTTTATCGTTTCATAATTATAAAACAAAAATGAAAAAAAAATATTTTTTTTTCTCCAATAAAAATGATTTTATGAAAAATATTTTCAAACAAAACATGTTCATTTCTCAGTTGCCTTCAATATTTATTTAAATGTTTTCGTAAAATTTTCTATATTTAAAAAAATATTTGAAGAAAACAAAGAACGATTAAGGTAAACACCCCCAACCGGCGTATAGAATTTTACCAAAAGTTTTTCAGTTCTTCGAATTGTCAAATAAAGCTTATGTTCAAAATTTCATATTAATTGTTTTATTAGTTTTTGAGATATATCGCGCACACACACACAGACACAAAAAAAAATTCAGAAATTGTTGAAAATGCATCTATGGACCCCAAAACGGACATTTCCGTAAAAAAATTTTTTTTTTAATTTCACGATCACAATACTTTCTTGTACTTAACGTAACGAAGAAAGTAAAAATTGTAATGTGGCCATCATATTACTTTACTTTCTCCGATTGATGGTTTAATAAATATTTATATTGATGTTCATTTATATTTCAGAATCAAATGAAATTGACGACTGATCAATAAAAAATCAAATTTTTTTTCAAAAAGCAAACATCTTATGAAAAATATTTTCAAAAAAAAGATGTTCATTTTCTGTTGTCTTCAGTATTTGGTATGGATTTTGTAATTTTTAAGCTAATTCCGGCAGGTTTGAATATTTTACAATTTTTCTTATTCGCGAATGCAATTTTTATTTTCTCCTTTTAAGTTTTCACTGTTGCTATTTTGTTTCCAGCTGTCAATCAATTGTTTTAAAAGGATGTCAAAAATAGATTCATCTGGGATCTATTTTGAAATATTTAAGTTGATTCCTGCAGATTTTAATATTTTACAATTTTTCTTATTCGCGAATGCAATTTTTATTTCCTCGGGTCAAGTTTTCAATGTGACTATTTTGCTTCCAGCTCTAATATGTCAATTATTTTAAAAGGATGTCAAAAATAGATTCATTTGGGATGTATTTTGAAATGTTTAAGTTGATTCCTGCGGATTTGGATATTTTACAATTTTTCTTTTTCGCGAATGCACTTTTTATTTCCTCGTTCAAGTTTTCAATGTTACTATTTTGTTTACAGCTGTGATATGTCAATAATTGTTTTAAAAGGATGTCAAAAATAGATTCCTATGGGATGGATTTTGAAATTTTCGAGCTAATTCCGGCAGGTTTGAATATTTTGCAATTTTTTTTTATTCGCGATTGCAATTTTTATTCCCTCGGGTCAAGTTTTCAGTGTTACTATTTTGTTTCCAGCTGTGATATTATTACAAAAAAATGTCAAAAATAGATTCCTATGGAATGGATTTTGAAATTTTTAATTTAATTCAGTTTTTTTCTCTCTGAAATTTGAAAGCTCGAATCATTTTTGGATAATTTTATGACTTAAAAATAAAAAATTGTGATGAATTAAGAAAAAACTAGGTGAATAATGTGCTTGAGTTTTTCTGGAATGTAAACGTCATTATTTTAAAATAATTTTGTAAAAATTTGAAGTCTGCACATATTTTCGATTTTTTTTTAATGCTCTTTCAACTTTTGTGCGCCGAAAATGTTTTTTCTTGGCATTGATGATTGATGATAAAAATGACGACAGGATGTGCTAGTGTTTTTTTTTTTAAATTTGAAAACTCACTTATTTTTGAAAAATGTTGTATTGCTTGGAAGTTTGTGTATGTTTTGGGTTTCAAAAATCCATTTTCTAAATATCAGCGCTAAAAATAGTCTACCTTAGATTTCATGATGGATGTAAAAAAACTACGGCACTTACGTGCTTAAGTTTTTCCCGAATATAAAAGCTCAGTCATTTTCAAATGATTTTATAAAAATAAGAAGTTTGCACAAATTTTGGTTTTTGATAAATCTACACTTTTTAGAATTTTTAGTGCCAACAATGATCAATGATGACTTGGATTTTATGATTATTATTGGGAAAACTGACTGATTAAAGTGCTTGGATTTTCTGAAATTTGATGGCTCGATCATTTTTTATGACTTGTAAGTTTTTACTTTTTTTTAATAAACGGGAATTCAGGTTGAGGAAGTGCGGATGATTTGGAATTGGCGTAAGCATCTAGCTATTCGGCTACTAACGATAATTAAGTTTTTGAGATTTCATTTTAATAATGAATGGGACATACTGTATGTATGTCTACTGTCTATGTATATGTACTGAATGTCTAGTATATGTCACCTACACTAGACATCCATGGACCCGCACGGCCACTTCTTCGTTTGGAAAAAGTGACCGCACGGATGGGATTCGAACCCACGACCGCGAGGCCCGTGAGCAGGAGCTCTACTCACTAAGCCACCGCGGCCCCGAGTTTCTACTTGTTAACAAATTTCATATTTAACAACTTATAAAAAACAAAAAAATGGTGATGTGGCCATCATGTTACTTTCTCCGACTTTATATTTACGTTTTCATGGATTTATTTTCAATTGAAATCATGTTTTAAATGTACATCGAGCGTTGCGTAAACTCGGATGAAACTGACGTTTAAAACGTCAAAATCATGAAAGATGTAAAAATTATACTTCAAATTCAAAAACTCGGTTTACTCAAAAACTAACGAGATTTCGAAAAAAACTTATTCTTTAGAAGTTGTTCATTTTGGCATTCTCTACAATTATTATTCACATAATTTTTCTGTAACTATTATCGTTTTATAATTATAAACCAAAAATTAAAAAAATAATAATAATTTTTTTTCTCGAATAAAAATGATTTTATGAAAAATGTTTTCAAGCAAAAGCTGTTCATTTCTTTGTTGTCTTCAAAGTTTGTTTGAATATTTTTGTGATATTTTTCATATTTAAGAAAATATTGGCAAAAAACAAAAAACAGTTAAGGTAAACGCCCACTTCCGGTGTACGAAATTTTACCAAAAGCTTTTCAGTTCTTCAGATTATCAAATAAGATAGATGTTCAAAGTTTCATATCAATTGCTCTATTAGTTTTTGAGATACAGCGCACACAGACAGACACACACACACACACACACAGACACACACACAGACACACACACACACACACACACACAGACACAAATTTTTTTTTTCCAAAAATTGTTGAAATGGCATCTAGGGACCCCAAAACGGATATTTCCGTAAAAAAAAATTTTGAAAAAAAAATCACGATCACAATACTTTCTCGTACTTCGTAACGGAGAAAGTAAAAAACAGTTAAGGTAAACACCCACTTTCAGTACACCAAATTTTACCAAAAGCTTTTCAGTTCTTCAGATTGAGACGACTGATGAAGATTTTAGCTTGAATGTTTTTCCCAGAAATTTTATAAGCCTTTAAGTACAAATTGTGGTTTTTTTGATAGTTTTATATAAAAATTAATTATTTTGTCACATCGTCGAAGTTGGGGAAATTCCCCTGTCCGCAAAAATAGTGTGAAATCAAAAAAAGACATAACGTGTTAAAGTTTATTACATTTGCCGGTGCTATGTAGCATGGAATTTTAAAATTCGAAAAAACAACAAAATGACGCATATTTTGGAAAAATTCATTTTTTGACCTTTTTGCGGCTCGTTTTTTTGCAATATAAAATCAATACATATATATTTTTTTAATCCATGCTACATAACCTTGCGGGTATGTCCTTAGAGTATTTGGGAAAAATTTCAGATCGATTGCTGCATCCGTCTGCGCGCAGTCACTTCCACCAATTAAAAAAAACATTGTTCTGAGAAAAACGCGTTTGAAAATTCCCGCCACGCGGTACGTGGCGAGCTTAAGTTGCCGTTTATAAGCATTTCCATTTGAAATATCAACTTGCCGTTTGGACACAATATTCTATACACCTACAGCTTCCAAAAAATGCAAAATAAAAAAAAGATTTTTTGAATCTGGCTCTTAAGGAGGTGTATAATTGATGGAAAAAATCAATTCTAAATTAACAGAAGACGAATCTCAAAAACAATTTATTTTACAGGCATGCTTGTTACTTATTCCTATTAATTTTTTTTTTAACTTTTCCAAATAATTTTTTTTTAGAACATGCACGATTATCGCTAAAAGTATCCAGGCCACAGTCTAAGCGAGTGGTTCCCAAACTTCTTTGCATTATGGCCCCCTTTCCAGAAAAAATATTACTTAGCGCCCTCTGGAAATTACATATTTTTTAATTTTGATAGCAATTAATAGGAAATATATATGTATTATTGTTTCTACCTTTTTCGCAAAATATAGTAAAGAATTGTGTAAAATAGAAACATTGAACTTTGAAATGATGAAACTATTTATTGAATCACTTGCAGTTACTTTCATCAGTTCTTCTTGTAACTGCGGAAATTTTTCTGTATTGAATTGCTGCAGCACCCACCAGAGGGTGGTGGCGCCCACTTTGGGAATCACTGGTCTAAGCCATACTTATAATTAACAGTTTGTTTCCAGAATTTGTTGTATTTCTTTCATACTTAGTTTATAATAAATTTGGTAGTTTTTAAATAAATAATCAGGTGCTATTGCACAAATAAGGTATTTTTAATCGTTACATAATTGAGTTGAAGAATGAATATATTTTTTAATATGACCTTCATGGGGTAGGAGTTGATGGTACCCAATCGATTCAAAATGATGTCTTGTCTATTGAAAGAGATTTGTGGGATTCTACCATTTAAATTAGAAAAAAATATTTCCCTTATAAATAACGACCACCCTAACGCTTATGTTATCCCATAGAAAAATCACACAGCTGTAGGAGTAGTTTATAATGCAATAATCACTAGCTCACCCTGGTGGTTCCATTCAACCCCACAAGCTAATCCATCTTGATAAATATTAATGGAGAAATTAATTGTTTCGCCGCCCGACGTATCAATAATTTAAGCGGATCAATTATGATTTGGATGTTTGCCCTAATGAGTAAATGTGAATGAGATTTTATTTACAAAAATAGAATTTTATAATTTATACATCATAAAACATTATAGAATTATTAACGACATTAATAAAATTAATTAGTCATGGCAACGAATATTTTTGCATTCATTTAACACCATTTTGTTCATTTATTCCCATTATTCATACAAATGGTTAAGCCTAAGTCAAGAAAACACCATTTAATTCTTACATTTTCTCCTGTATGGTAGAACAAAGATAATAAAAATAAATATAATTTGGTAGATTTTTTAATTATGATTTTTTTACTCTAAAATAATCATGAAAGCAGGAAAATGCTTAAATGTGGTTTTAAATTTAACATGTGAACTCAAAAGTTAAATTTAATTTTTTTCAATAAAAAAGCACTTTGTTGATATAACACACCTTTCATTTGCGACTATACAGGGTGTTGAATTGCGAAGCGGGCCATAGGGATTTACAAGTAAAATTTGAAATGTCTAAATATTGGCTCCCTTAATTATTTAAGAGCATCGGTCTTCTTACATAATTTTTAAAGCTTTTTAAGCTGAATGATGTGATAGTTTCTGCAAAGTATTTACCGAGATATTTGCAAAAAACTTTTGAATGAAAAACAAAGGTTTGCCATGAAATCATAATGGCCGATATTTCATTTTGTTCTAAAAAGTGACGTTTGCTGACGTATTACGATTTACAACCGGCCGTGTATTCCACATAGGAAAAATATTTATGATAACAACGTTTTACTCAGGTACTATTTAATAACTGTACGTGAATTTCCGCAGGAGGCAATATCCAGCAAAATTACAATTTAATGAATAATTACTTCTTTACTTTTTAAATTTAAAATGTGTTGATTATTTTATACTATCGGTCTACTTACCTTATTTTTAATACTCATTGAATAGTACCTTTGCTGGATATTGCCTTCTTCGAAAATTCAACACTAAACAAATCACGTACCCTTCTGAAATTGTACCTGAGTAAAACCATTTACTTATAAATTATTTTTCTTGTGTAGAAACAAGAAGACAGCAACTGTCACTTTTTAGAACAAAATGAAATATCCGCCATTATGATTTCATGGCAAACCTTTGTTTTCAATTCAAAATAATAGTGAAGTTTTTTGCAAATATCTCGGTAAATACTCTGCCGAAACCATTGAGTAAGGCACCAAATCATTTAGCTTAAAAAGCTTTAAAAATAATGTAAGAAGACCGATGCTGTCAAATAATCAGGGGAGTCAATATTAACACATTTAAAATTTTACATGTAAATCCCTATGGCCCGCTTGGCAATTCAACACCCTATGGTTTCGGCCCTTATAGGATCATTGTCAAACAAATAGTTACATTATTATGACTATGGTCTCATCTGTAAAATCGACCCCATGATATTTTTGCCAGAATCTTTATAGCCATAGACGTTAGTTATATTTAATTTAAATATTAATAAAACGATAGAAATTAGTCTATGAAATATGGTTCAAATTTCCACTAACATATGTCGATACCAATATGTGCGTTGTGGAAATCTTGATTTGTTACAAATGTAATAATTCCTTATTTTGTATTTAAACAATAATTTTTTTTTGTTTCTTTGCATAATCTTGAGTAAATTTTACAATTCTGTTTACTTGGAATATTTGCGGAATGGCCAATTTAGTTCAATTATTTGCATGATTGATGCAGTCCGTGCCGTCATTTAATTAGCATTGATCGAAGGCCACCAATTATCCCCAATTTGCATTCAGTCCGCCGCTGGAATATGATTACGGTTACGGTCACAACCATCCAACATTTCCTGACATAAAGCTCCATCTTAGAATACGAGAGATATTCACAGTGGCGGCGCGCGGGGTGACTCATGGTACGGCCGAGGGAGCGGATAGTCACTCCATCTCTGCAACCGATCCTCGGCCGTACTACGAGTCACCCCGAGCCATCACTAGATATTCATTAATCAAATATTAGAAACAATTCGATGCAGAATAGCAATATGATTTCGCAGTTTAAATTTAATTTTAAATTTAAAAAAACTACAAACGCCTTAATGCAAGGATCTGATGCGCGTCACAAAACTGTCAAAATTTGATAGTTTGCATGCACGGCTGATGAATGCAAACTCTTAAGATAAATAATGTCGCACTAGTGCGATATGGGATTTTGTATGTAAGCTTTAAGTGTGAAACACATCACAGTGGATTTCACAAAGGTGGCTATAAATATAACTCTGGCTTAAATAACATAACAGTGGTGTTATATTGTAAATGCCATGTCATGTAAACGATCTTTCAAATAGTAAACGGAATTCATAATTTTAGGTTACGCTCTGCGGTTACATTACACATATCTTATTTAATATTCACTCTTTCGCAATGTTTATTAACAAATTATTTTCTATTTCGATTTATTTTTTACCTTCTTCTGCTTTAATAATTTCTAATTCAAATAATAACATTTAAAAAATGTATTCGGTGACTGTTAATTGTGCGCAAAGGACGTTTACACAAAACTTGCCTTAAATAAATGTTCGTGAAACCCACCGTTAGTACTCTAAGATTCACATCAATAAAAAAAAACAAATTATTCAGCTTTACAATACAAAACTTTCCTTTAATCTAATCAACTCTCTATCTCTTATAGTTAACGATATAACAATGCTTATGCATGTAATATTATTTCTGGTGAAGGCGCCGGGCACCACATGGTTATTTTAATAGTTATTCGGAATAAATAATAAAAATTAATAGTAATTACAAAAATTGCCATGTCAACAAATTAGTTTTCAAAGCCTCCTGCGATTTTTATTCATTAAAATGACTATTGGAATAATTGATAAAACGAGTTTTCTGAAAATAATTTTTAATGTGTTAGAAATTGCGATAGAAACATTACTAACTGAACTGTAAAATACGGACCCTGTATAATGTCAATTAAATCTAGTAACCAAACCGGCCAAAGTTCAAATTCCCATGTAAAATTGTAACATTGTCGCAATTCGCGCACGAACGATGAAGCGCGCGTTAATTTCGCATATTTAGAGGAAACGGCTTTAAAAAATCCAACAAATCCTGAATAATTCATACCTGCATCGCACTCAATTAGGCCGCACATTTCCGACCCTTGGCATTTACAATGAATTTTTCATATTCAAGGAGCACGAGAGAGTCCCTCATAAATGTCTGCGGTGGTTTAAATTCTGAACGGATAATAAAATCTCCTTTATTTTATAACGGGCTCGGTCATTTGCATTTCTGGCATTGTTACAATTATTTCTCTCGAGATAACTAATAATTTTCCAGTTGAAAATAATATTTATGTGATTTATTTCCATATTTAGTACATACTATATGCTTACAATATGGTTGAATATTAATAGAAAAATATGACCGCGACAATTTGCTTGCCTGGCGGATGCTCTGGCCATTAAAGTACAACAGACATACGATGAAGTACATGTTAAGTTCCCGTCGCATCCACCAAAAGATATATTCTTCAATTAGCTCATTTTAGTTGCTTGCAAAGCGATGATTGCAACATTTATAAAAGGGCTCGTTGGTTAAGGGTTATTTTTAATATACAATATTATATTACATTAAACCATATATGAGGAGTTGAACTGCAAAACTCAACTAATCCAATTTTGGGCCAAAATGAGCTTGGTATCGATTCTTACTGTCCAAACATAGATAAATCCGAATATGTGTGAATTACCTTTCAAAACGCAACAAATCATATTTAAAAATGCGGCTAAACATTCATTTTTTAAGCAACAAATAGACTTCCTGAACGTTTTTCGCGGTTTCTGAACAAATTATAAAAGTGGATTTGTTGAGTTTTGCAGTTCAACTCTTCGTATAGTAAATTACAATTACAATAGACAGACTAACCAGAAATAATAATACCCGTTTGAATAACTACTTAAAGCTACAATTCAGAATTATCCTCATAAAAAAAATACTCCAGTAAAGATCGCTGCATCAAACAACGTTTTTTTTTTCATGCATTAGAGAACTTTTTCACATTCTCCCCAGACAGAAAAACGATGATCAAAAGAAACGGAAAACGAGATAAACGAACGCATAATGTTAAGCAGCGCTCGTAAATCAATACTGATATGATGTATTATACAGCACCAATAAAGTGCAGATACGGGCCTAAGTAATCATGCATCTATTGAATATTCACTGTGCTGTTTTTTTTGCTCTCTTCTTTTAATGCAGGTTTGATAAATCACCGGCCCTTTGAGCCAGAAGGGTAATAATGGCGTGCATTTGCAATGGTTACGCTCGCTGCGGGTTTCAATGTGCAACTTTGCAGCTTTTGAAGCGCTAATAAAAACCCACCCTAGAGGGTGCTGATTAAATTCACAAATTGCAATTTGTAGATTGCGTTCGGATGAAAGGAAAAAAGTAAATTAGTTGACGTATTTATACCTCAATCTAAAATTAATTGACTTAAGAAGACTGGGACAAAAAAAAATATATATAAATTTAATTTTATGTAACAATTCTTTAATAAAGATTTTTTTATATAGAAAATTAATTTAAAAATAAATGCAAATATGCCGTTACAGGATCGTAAGAAAAAATATTTAATACGCTAAAACACTTACCCGGAAAAAAATTAAATTTCTGTAAAACTAGCATAACCAATTATAAAAACCAGATTATAGTATTTACCGAACTTCTCGAATAAACTTCCAGCAAATCTCCGGCATAAAATTATATGGCAGAAATTTCGAGTGTACCGAGCCGGAGACCTAATTTGTGCTTTCGCTTGCCTCTTCCTCCGCCCCTCTAAAAACACATTACGCTGATATAGCCGGTGATATTTTACCCGGGTAACGCTGGAAAAGTTGCGAAATAAAAGTAAACTTGGAAAATGACGGCGCCGTTAGATAAATCCGGAACGGACGCACTCCCGCAAGTAAATATATTTGAAACCCCTCCGAAGAATAAACAATTCACGTCCCGGTGCAGCTCTTCCATACGTCCGCACCGCTATTTATGCAACCCGGTATGCAAATCCGGTCGTTACTAGTTGCATGCATTAAGCACACGTGCAACGCCGAACGCTGGATTTCCATAAGCGAATTAAACGTACCCCCGAGGAGCATTTTGAAGGTTTCCGGGGTCGTCGCCGAAGTTTCGTCGTACGTTCTGTAATTGCTTTCGCTGATACGATACAGCGAAATAATGTATTTCGTCAACAATGTGCAAATGAGGACGCATACGTCTTAAAATTTTAACACTTATCTAACGAGCTAGTTTATAATGGTTGCAACCATCGCTTTATAGACAACTAAAACGAGCGCATTAAGAAATTTAGTTTATGGTGAATGCGCCGGGAACAAAATTTACATCATGCGCTAGTCGTAGGAGCTCTTAAAATGAATATTCTGAAAGTGATCATTTCAGGAATTTGAAAAAAGTTATAAAAACAATTGCAATCAACTTAAAATACATGCCTAATTATTATTTTGTAGAAACTATAAATACATCAAAAGTAATTCAAATAAAGCGTAAAGTTGAAAATAATTATTGTAGCGACTTGAAAAAAAACATAAAGATACTTGCAATCGTCTTGATACTTGCCAAAATTACTCAAAATACATGTCAAATTATGATTTAGGAAAACTACGAATGCAACATTTGTAGATTTTGTAATAATTTCATGCAAAGTAAGCTTTATTTAATGAAAGTTGTAATCATTTTGGGAATTTGAAAATAATTATAAAAACAATTGCAATCTATTCAAAACTAAGCAAAATTGCTCAAATTGCATGCCTGATTATAATTTAGTAAAAACTATAAATGCATCATAAGTAAATTTTGAGAAAATTTTATTTACAAAATGTGTAAAGTTGAAAAAATTATATTTACTCTAGCGACTCGAAAAAAATATAAAGACAATTGCAATCGACTTGAAACTTGCCAAAATTACTCAAAATACATGCCAAATTATTATATAGGAAAACTACAAATACAACACCTTCAGATTTTGAGGTAATTTCATGCAAACTTAGGAACTTAAAAATAATTATAAAAAACTGTTGCAATCAACTGGTGAGAAATATTATTACTTCTGTTATTACCCTCGTTATTAAGCTCGTGACTACCCTCATTATTACCCTAATTATTACGCTCATTGTCGCCTTATTATTACCCAATTTACGTGAGTAAATTTTAGAAAAAAGATTTTTTGTCGCAATTAACATTTAAACAATTTTACTCTCATTATTACCCTAGTTGTTGCCCTCGTTATTGCTCGTATTACCGTCGTTATTGCCCTAGTTTTTACCCTCAATATTACTTGTGAACCAATTTTAGAAAAAATTTTTTTTGACAATTATCTTCTTTTAAACAATTTTACCCTCACTATTACACTTGTTATTACCTTTGTTATTGCTCTTATTATTACCCTAGTTATTACCCTTAGTGTTAACTTTGTTATTGCTCTTATTATTACCCTAGTTATTACCCTTAGTGTTAACTTTGTTATTGCTCTTATTATTACCCTCGTTATTACCCTTATTGTTACTCGTGAATCAGTTTTAGAAAAAACATTTCTTTGGCCGCAATTATCTTTTAAACAATTTTACCCTCTTATTGCCCTCGTTATTACCCTTACTATTACCCTCAATAATATCCTTATTATTGCCCTTAATATTATCCTCATTCTTACCCAATGTAGATAAATTAAATAAATTTTCAAAAATATATTTTTTGGCCGCAATTACCGTTTAAACAATTTTACCCTTATTATTACTGTCGGTATTGTCCTCACCATTACCCTCGTTATTACCCTCATTATTACTCTCACTATTACCTTTATTATTACCCAATTTAAATGAATAGATTTTAGTTAAAAAAATGGACCCAATTACATTTTAAACAATTTTACCCTCATTATTGCCCTCATTATTACACTCGTTATTCCCGTTATTATTACCCTCATTATTACTCTCATTATTACCCTCGTTATTCCCGTTATTATTGCTCTCATTATTACTCTCATTATTACCATTACTATTACCCTCATTATTAAAAAAAAATTGAACACAATTACCTTTTAAACAATTAGCCTTACTAAAACCTTTATTTCCCCAATTATTACCCTTGTTATTGCCTTTGTTATCATTCATGATTACTATAATAATTACCCAATTTTCGTGAATAAATTTTATAAAAAAATATTTTTGTTCGCAATTATCTTTTAAACCATTTTACCCTCATTATTACCCTCGTTTTTGACTTCGTCATTATCCTTGTTTCACCCTAATTATTACCTGCAGTATTACCCTCACTAGTACCCAATGTGAATACATTTTAGAAAAAAAAATTGGACGCAATTACCTTTTTAACAATTTTACCCTCATTGTTGCCCACATTATTTTCCCCATTATTGCCCTAATTAGTACCCTTATTATTGCCCCCATTATTACCCTCATTATTACCCTCACTATTACTTACTACCCAATTTACGTGAATAAATTGTAGAAAACATTTTTTTGTCCTTTCAAACCACTTTACCTCATCATTACCCTAGATTTTACCCCAATTATTACCATCAATATTATCCTCACTATTACCCAATATAACGTGAATACATTTTAGAAAAAGAAAATGGAAGCAATTACCTATTAAACAATTTTACCCTCATTATTGCCCTTATTATTACCTTTATTATTGCCCTTATTATTACCCTCATTATTACCCTCATGATTGTCCATATTATTACCCTAATTATTACCCAATTTACGTGAATAACTTGTAGAAAAAACTTTTTTGGATGCAATTACCTTTTAAACAGTTTTACCCTCATTAATTTTCTCATTATTACCTTCGTGAATGCCCTCATCAATATCATTATTATTACCTGTATTGCCCTCACTATTACCATAATTATTACCCAATTTATTTGAACAGATTTTAGAAAAATAAATGTTTGGACGCAGTTACCTTTTAAACAATTTTACCCTCATTATAACCCTAGTTGTTGGCCTTGTTATTACCGTCATTATTACTCTCAATATTACTTGTGAATCAATTTTAGAAAAAAATATTTTTTTGCCAATTATTTTTTAAACAATTTTACCCCCGTTATCCTTTATTACACTTGTTATTACCTTCGTTATTGATTTTATTATTACCCTCGTTATTACCCTTCTTATTACTCATGAATCAGTTTTAGAAAAAAACATTTTTTTGGCCGCAATTATCTTTTAAACAATTTTACCCTCATTATTGCCCTCGTTATTACCTTTACTGTTACACTCAATAATATCCTTATTATTGCCCTCATTATTACCCTCACTCTTACCCAATTTACATAAATTATATAAATTTAAAAAAATACATTTTTTGGCCGCAATTACCTTTTAAACAATTTTACCTTTATTATTACTGTCGGTATTGTTCTCATCATTACCCTCGCTATTAACCTCATTATTCCTCTCAATATTACCCTTATTATTACCCAATTTAAGTGAATAGATTTTAGCCAAAAAAATGGACGCAATTACATTTTAAACAATTTTACCCTCATTATTGCCCTCATTATTACCCTCATTATTACACTAATTATTACCAAATTTAAGTGAATTCATTTTAGAAAAAAAAATTTGGACGCAATACATTTGAAACAATTTTACCCTCATTATTGCCCTCATTTATTAATAATTGTAATTTGGGTAATATCCTTAATTATTACCCAATTTACGTGAAAAATCTCTCATTAATTAAATTACCGTCATTATTGACTCCAATATTACCTTTATTATTACCCAATTTACGGAATAAATTTTATAAAAAAGATTTTTTGTCCGCAATTACCCTTTAAACCATTTTACCCTTATCATTACCCTCGGTATTAACCTCGTCAATTCCCTAGTTTCACCCTTATTATTACCATCAATATTACCCTCATTATTACCCAATTTAACTTGAATACATTTTAGAAAAAAAAATTGGACGCAATTACCTTTTAAACAATTTTACCTTCATTAAAACCCCTATTATTTCCCTCATTATTACCCTCATTATTACCCTCATTATTACCCTTATTATTACCCTCGTCATTATCCTCATTATTACCCTCATTGCCCTCATGTTTACCCTAATTATTATCCAATTTACGTGAATTAATTTTAGAAAAAATACTTTTTGTTACGTTTTAAACAATTTTAGCCTTCTTATTACCTTCATTATTTCCCTCAATATTACCCTAGTTATTGCGCTCATCATTACCTTCATTATTGCCCCAATTATTACCCTTATTATTACCCAATTTACGTGAATACATTTTAGAAAAAAATATTTTTGGGCGCAATTACCTTTTAAACAATTTTACCCTCATTATTACCCTGATTATTACCCTCGTTATTACCCTCATTATTACCCAGTTTACTTGAATAGAATTTTAGAAAAACAAATTGTTCCTCAATTACCTGTTAAACAATTTCTTAACCCAAATCAGTACTAAAATTAAATTTTTGTTGCTATTAATTTTCGTTTACTTTAATCATTCGCAGTAAATTATCCAATAATATTTAACCATGTTTCAATGCGCATTTCGTTTTATTCTTAACTCATCTACAATCAAGTAAAGGTTCCCTTACATTCATTTATGCTCCGATCGTTTTTATTTTTCCTCCATTACCTTCACATTTGATGGAATTGTCAATATTGCAAGAATGTACACATCCCGAGCGCGAGCGATATTTCATCAATGCACGCTAGAGCTCTATTTTTAAACCCAGATATCATTCAGCGTTTTATTTCAATCTACGTAATAGTTGCCAAACATCAACTTTCACCTTTCGGCGCACGAATAGAACCCATTAATGGATTGCAGTGGGAACGGCGCGCCCGCCGCCGCCGCCACGACGACAAAATCCCTAATTTTTTTTTTCGTTTAATTCGAATTAAAGAAAACGAGGGTGTACAATTAACTCGGAACAAGCGGGCGGTTTAATTAACAAAAAGCTTCTCGGCGGCGGCGGCTCTTTCGACTGTTAATTCCGAGACTCCGCGTTTTATGCGCGATTCGTTATTATTAATCTTACAAATTTGCTTTCTGCGGATCTAATTCAATTTCTCGGAAAGACCGGGAGAGACGGGGGTGGGGGGAAAAATCCGGAGACTGCTGAATATTAATTAAGCCTCGAGGGTGTTTAGTTGTTTAAGTAGGAGGAGGGTATTACGTTAAGGTCTTTACGTTGCTGCAGGATTTCGTCCAGAATCTCTCGGTGCTGTCTCGGGGTTCGCTGGACGAGAAGCTGCGATGGGCCTTCACCCTGTACGACATCAACGGGGACGGGTGCATCACCAAGGAGGAAATGACGGACATCGTGACGGCCGTCTACGAACTGATGGGGAAGGTGTCGGAACCAACTGTTGATGATGATACGGTTAAGGAGAAGGTGGATAGAATATTTCAGGTGAGTCGTAGTCGGATAGTTAATATAGAACTTAAGCTAACAATGCTTTAAACGTTTACATTACTAAAGTCAAAATAGTCTCTTGTCACTTTGTTAAATTTTAATGTCAATAAATTGTTTTTCAAAGCAATTTCGATTTTTATTTAGTAAAATGGTTGATAAAACGAGTTTTCTGCAAATAACTTTTAATGCGTTAGGAATTGGGACAATGTTGTTATTAGGAAAAATGTTTGTTTTTTAATTCTGCATGGAATGACATAAAAATATACAGGGGCTCCAATTTAAAATAAGAAAAATAAAGTGATTTAAAGTTTGAAATGTTTGACACTAAATTTTGGACACCCTGTATAATTCATATCGATCAAACTTGGTTAACGGGACTATCAGACCTTATTTAATAAGTACCTTGTATGATTTCATTAACAAGGCACTATTTTTATTTTTTATTCATTTTTTAAAACAATAGTGCAAAACTGATTTTTTTTAGTTTTAATTTTTTTTTGCTGATATCCCTGAATCGATTCCAATAAAATTATAGGAGTATATAGGCAACCATAAAAGGTACCCAAATAAGCAATAAAATACATAACATGTAATTTAAAAAAATATATCATCATGACGTCACGCTTTTTTGGGACACCCTGTCTAATCGAAAATATTTTCCTGAAATGCATCATAGGATACAAATATATTCTACAAAATATCGAAATCCTAACTTAATTAGTAACTGAGCTATAGAAGACGGGAGGTGAGATGCAGGACCCTGTATAATTAAAATATTGCTAAAGGGAAAAATCGTAATATGCGATTTTTACTGAGTTATAGTTTATAGTAGAGATCTCCGAGACCGTAACCTGCAAACTAGTGGATCACGGCGGAGCAATGTTTTCTTCACAGTACAGTCTGTTCGTTATACCGTGATAAATTTGTCGTAAACTCAGCGATGCACCGTGACAAAATCAATTATTGGGGGGGGGGGAATCTCGGAATTCAGAGCCACTGAGCCGATCGGTCAAATATTACAGCTCCTACCAGGTTCAAGTGCTCGCCCATCTGACCGTAAATTGATCACGGTATAACAAACAGACTGTACCTTTTGTATATTCCTGCTTTGCCGCTTGTTTACGTACAGCAGATGTTGGTGAGAATATTTTCAAGCGAAAATACCATCACATTTAATTTTTTTAAGTTTTATTAAAAACTTAAAACTTTAAACTCGATTTTCTCCAAAATACATTTTCTAAAACTGCTCACACTGTAGCTCAAAAAGTTATCGAACGATCTCACTGAAATTTTTAGAGGTTGCAATCTATGATTTTACCGGAAGGATAAACCTCAAGGGTTTAAAAGATATCGCATAGATATTTTTTTTTTGAGGTAAAAACTGTCGAAAAAATGGTCGAATATTTGAACTTTTGGTAATTTTCAATTTTATGCTTAAAGATAAACCTAAAGGGTTTATAGAATATCGCATAGATATTTTTTTTGTGGTAAAAACTGTCGAAAAAATGGTCGAATATTTGAACTTTTGGTAATTTTTAATTTTATGCTTAAGGATAAACCTAAAGGGTTTAAAGGATATCGCATAGATAATTTTTTTTTTGAGGTAAAAACTGTCGAAAAAATGGTCGAATATTTGAACTTTTGGTAATTTTCAATTTTATGCTTAAGGATAAACCTAAAGGGTTTAAAGGATATCGCATAGAAATTTTTGTTTGTGGTAAAAACTGTCGAAAAATGGTCGAATATTTGAACTTTTGGTAATTTTCAATTTTATGCTTAAGGATAAACCTAAAGGGTTTAAAGGATATTGCATAGACAATTTTTTTTTGAGGTAAAAACTGTCGAAAAAATGGTCGAATATTTGAACTTTTGGTAATTTTCAATTTTATGCTTAAGGATAAACCTAAAGGGTTTAAAGGATATCGCATAGAAATTTTTGTTTGTGGTAAAAACTGTCGAAAAATGGTCGAATATTTGAACTTTTGGTAATTTTCAATTTTATGCTTAAGGATAAACCTAAAGGGTTTAAAGGATATTGCATAGACAATTTTTTTTTGAGGTAAAAACTGTCGAAAAAATGGTCGAATATTTGAACTTTTGGTAATTTTCAATTTTATGCTTAAGGATAAACCTAAAGGGTTTAAAGGATATCGCATAGAAATTTTTGTTTGTGGTAAAAACTGTCGAAAAATGGTCGAATATTTGAACTTTTGGTAATTTTCAATTTTATGCTTAAGGATAAACCTAAAGGGTTTAAAGGATATTGCATAGACAATTTTTTTTTGAGGTAAAAACTGTCGAAAAAATGGTCGAATATTTGAACTTTTGGTAATTTTCAATTTTATGCTTAAGGATAAACCTAAAGGGTTTAAAGGATATCGCATAGAAATTTTTGTTTGTGGTAAAAACTGTCGAAAAATGGTCGAATATTTGAACTTTTGGTAATTTTCAATTTTATGCTTAAGGATAAACCTAAAGGGTTTAAAGGATATTGCATAGACAATTTTTTTTTGAGGTAAAAACTGTCGAAAAAATGGTCGAATATTTGAACTTTTGGTAATTTTCAATTTTATGCTTAAGGATAAACCTAAAGGGTTTAAAGGATATCGCATAGAAATTTTTGTTTGTGGTAAAAACTGTCGAAAAATGGTCGAATATTTGAACTTTTGGTAATTTTCAATTTTATGCTTAAGGATAAACCTAAAGGGTTTAAAGGATATTGCATAGACAATTTTTTTTTGAGGTAAAAACTGTCGAAAAAATGGTCGAATATTTGAACTTTTGGTAATTTTCAATTTTATGCTTAAGGATAAACCTAAAGGGTTTAAAGGATATCGCATAGATATTTTTGTTTGTGGTAAAAACTGTCGAAAAATGGTCGAATATTTGAACTTTTGGTAATTTTCAATTTTATGCTTAAGGATAAACCTAAAGGGTTTAAAGGATATCGCATAGATATTTTTTTTTTGAGGTAAAAACTGTCGAAAAAATGGTCGAATATTTGAACTTTTGGTAATTTTTAATTTTATGCTGAAGGATAAACCTAAAGGGTTTAAAGGATATCGCATAGATATTTTTTTTTTGAGGTAAAAACTGTCGAAAAAATGGTCGAATATTTGAACTTTTGGTAATTTTTAATTTTATGCTGAAGGATAAACCTAAAGGGTTTAAAGGATATCGCATAGATATTTTTTTTTTGAGGTAAAAACTGTCGAAAAAATGGTCGAATATTTGAACTTTTGGTAATTTTCAATTTTATGCTTAAGGATAAACCTAAAGGGTTTAAAGGATATCGCATAGAAATTTTTGTTTGTGGTAAAAACTGTCGAAAAATGGTCGAATATTTGAACTTTTGGTAATTTTCAATTTTATGCTTAAGGATAAACCTAAAGGGTTTAAAGGATATCGCATAGATAATTTTTTTTTTGTAGTAAAAACTGTCGAAAAAATGGTCGAATATTTGAACTTTTGGTAATTTTCAATTTTATGCTTAAGGATAAACCTAAAGGGTTTAAAGGATATCGCATAGATAATTTTTTTTTTGTAGTAAAAACTGTCGAAAAAATGGTCGAATATTTGAACTTTTGGTAATTTTCAATTTTATGCTGAAGGATAAACCTAAAGGGTTTAAAGGATATCGCATAGATATTTTTTTTTTGTAGTAAAAACTGTCGAAAAAATGGTCGAATATTTGAACTTTTGGTAATTTTCAATTTTATGCTGAAGGATAAACCTAAAGGGTTTAAAGGATATCGCATAGATAATTTTTTTTTTGTAGTAAAAACTGTCGAAAAAATGGTCGAATATTTGAACTTTTGGTAATTTTCAATTTTATGCTGAAGGATAAACCTAAAGGGTTTAAAGGATATCGCATAGATATTTTTTTTTTGTAGTAAAAACTGTCGAAAAAATGGTCGAATATTTGAACTTTTGGTAATTTTCAATTTTATGCTGAAGGATAAACCTAAAGGGTTTAAAGGATATCGCATAGATAATTTTTTTTTTGTAGTAAAAACTGTCGAAAAAATGGTCGAATATTTGAACTTTTGGTAATTTTCAATTTTATGCTTAAGGATAAACCTAAAGGGTTTAAAGGATATCACATAGATAATTTTTTTTTTGTAGTAAAAACTGTCGAAAAAATGGTCGAATATTTGAACTTTTGGTAATTTTCAATTTTATGCTTAAGGATAAACCTAAAGGGTTTAAAGGATATCGCATAGATAATTTTTTTTTTTGATGTAAAAACTGTTGAAAAAATGGTCGAATATTTGAACTTTTGGTAATGTTCAATTTTATACTTTTTTATAATTTTGTAGGTTTATCCTTCCCCTAATTGTAACAGTAATCGGAAAAATTTAAAAATTTGAAAAATTGCACATTTTTTAATGGCACATCAAATAAGTCTATAATAACATGGCCATTTTTCTTTTGTTACAAAAAAATTTTTTTTAACCTCTTTGAGATTTTATAATTTTAAAATAACGCGATTAATTCATCACCCTCAAAAAAAATACTAATTTTCGGGCTTCTAAAGGATTTTTTCGCCTTAATTCGACATCTTACAGCGTTGCTGTTTTGATGTGAAACCCAGCGCTATTTTGTCAATACTTTGAGCAGCGGTTGGTTCACTCGGTAAACCTTTAATATTTATTTATTTACGGAATCCCCTGTTCCATGAGAAAATACACAAAGTTATAATATAAAATTTTGTACCAATTTTTTAAATTTCCCGCCACCGACCTGAACCAACTATCTACAACGTTGCCGTTTTATGGCGAAACCCGAATTCCTTCTTGGCAACACTGTAGAATTTAAAAGCTTCGCCATTGTCATTTGAATTCCCCAGATTTAAATTTCTCGCCTTTAAATTCTCCCAGATTTTGACAGTTGGCAGTAATTTTGAGTTTAATTCCTACAAATTTGGGTTTAATTAAATTTGAATCGAAAAGCGTTAAAAAATTTCTTCTACGAAAAATGGAAAAAAAGTTAGCAAGTCACTTTGAACTTTATGTAAATTTTTGAAAACAGTAATTTTTTTCAGACTTTGAACGGCTGTAGCGGCTGAACGAAGAATGCAAATGAACCGCGGTTTTCAAATCTGTGCTCCTTGGGTACTATTTAGTCGGATTTTGTTAAAATTAGAGATTTTTAATTTTTGACAATATCCTGAAAAACTATAGAAAAACAATTTGAAACAATTTCCTGAAGAAACCACTGGTTCGATTCGGGGTTTCTATACATCAGTGGAAAGATCTCTTTAAGACCTTTGAGAAAATTATTTGCGTAGGAACAAATGTCAATTTGAAGACCGCGGCGCTTTCGCAAAGAAAACTCGAAAATGGAAAAAAATCGAAAATATCAACTTTTTTTTATAATCATCGTAGACCAATAAGTTATACCTTTTTTTTTCATCAGAAACACAGAGACAAATCTATTCGCGTTAAAAATTTTCATTCAGAAAAAAATGCAAAAAAGTGTACTTTATGGAAAATTTTGAAAAAAGTCGATTTTTTTAGACTTCAAACGGCTGTAGCGGCTAAACGAAGAATCCAAATCAAACGCGGTTTTCAAATCTGTGCTCCTTGGGTACAAATTATTTGGAATCTGTTAAAATTAGTGATTTTTAATTTTTCACGAAAACCTGAAAAACTATACTTTTCCTCAAAAATTGCAATTGAAATGATTTCCTGAAGAAACCACCGGTTCAATTCGGCGTTTCTATACGTCACCGTAAAGATCCCTCCAAGACCCTTGAGAAAATATCCTTGCGCAAAACCAGATGTCAATTTCAAGCCCGTGACGTGTTAACAAAGAAAACTAGAAAATGGCAAAAATTTAAAAAATCAGCTTTCTTAATAATTATCGTAGACCTTTATGTAATACCATTTTCTTCATCAGAAGAACGAAATAAATCGATCGGTGTTAAAAATTTTTGTCTAAAAAAAATGCAAAAAATTTTGACGAAAATCTGAAATTCTATCCAAGGGTCCCCCCTTCTTACTTTTGCTGAAAAATTGCACTAAAAGTGTTTTCCTGGAAAAACCACTGGTTCAAATCGGGGTTTCTGTACATCACTGGAAAGATCTCATCAAGACCCTTCAGAAAATGTACTTTCGCAATAACAAATGTCAATTTGAGGCCCGTGACACGTCAGCAAACAAAACTAGAAAATGGAAAAAAATCGAAAAAATCAACTTTCTTAATAATCATCGTAGACCTTTATGTAATACCTTTTTTTCATCAGAAGAACGAGATAAATCAATTGGCGTTAAAAAATTTCATCCAGAAAAAAATGCAAAAAATTTGGCATGTCACTATAAACTTTATGGAAGATTTTGAAAAAAGTCGATTTTTTCAAACTTTGAAAGGTTGTAGCGGCCGAACGAAGAATCCAATTTGAACGCGGTTTTAAATTCTGAGGTCCTTGAGCGCATTTGAGTCGGATTAGACCAAAATTGGCGATTTTTTTAATTTTGACGAAAACCTGAAATTCTATCCAAGGGTCCCCCCTTCTTACTTTTGCTCAAAAATTTCATTTAAAATTAGTTCCTGAAGAAACCATTGGCTCGATTCGGGTTTTCTATACGTTACTGGAAAGAACCCTTCAAGACCCTTCAGAAAATGTATTTGCGCTATAACAAATATCAATTTGAAGGCCGTGGCGCGTTAGCAAAGAAAACTCGAAAATGGAAAAAATCGAAAAAATCAACTTTTTTAGTAATCATCGTAGACCTTTATGCTATACCTTTTTTTCGTCAGAAAAACGAAATGAATCGATTGGCGTTAACAAATTTAAGCCATCTTAATTAGCAAAAAAGTTGGTAAGTCTGTTTGAAAATCTGTGCAAATTAATCAGTTTTATTTAAAATTGCCGATTTTAAAAACTGTAATTTACGAAGATTTATCGAAAAAAGAAATTGCGACATAATTTATCGTGTGAGTTATTACACCGCGCTACATGAAAAATGCATATTCCCACAATAATTCAACAAAAGGATCAACGTTGCATGCCATTCCGTAACAGTAAATTTTCAGGATGAATTATTTTTTAATAAATTTGTTGGGGAACAGTTTCGTGATCAATAAAATATTAATCTCCGCACGTTACGTTACGAATTTGCGGAATAATACGGGGAATCTCGTAAATCCGCTGCATTGAATTGAAGAGATTTACGTCGTATTATCTTATCATATGGAGAGGGCTGAAGAGGGTCGTATGGTATTTATTGCTTAAGACAATGGTTTGGATGCGATGCAATAAATTTTATATTATTATAAGGGATGTCCCTTATAATTTATTGTAATGGGAGCTTAGTTATGTAGATTTCCATTTTGAGGTTCATTTCCAACAATTAATTCTTTAGCTGGAGAACAAGAATATTTTTAAACGCCTTTTGCGGTGGTACATTTGTATTTTAAGGTTCTGTAAAAAAAATATCAAATTTTTTGTTTTCATTTAAGATGCTTGAATGAGGGTAATAATAGCAGTCTTCAAATCCTTCCTAAGTAATAATTGGAAGAGTTTGATTGGCTGGGCCCAGAATATACGAAAGCAATCACTGTTGAATCGTTATGATTACGTAGTGATGTTAATGCATAAATTCTTGTTTTAGAAAATGGATAAAAACAAAGACGGCGTGGTGACACTGGACGAATTCCTAGAGTGCTGCAGGATGGACGGTGACATATCCTCCTCCATGGCGGTCTTCGATTCGTCCTTCTGACGATCACCCGTCGGCGCTCGTCCTCCACCCTCATGGACATGAACGTCGACGCCATCGCCACCCTTAGTCTACATACACTGACCAAAAAAGTACTCGTAATGTTAACGTTCACCAAGTGATAAAAAGAAAAACAAATAAACATTCAAAGAAAACCAAAAAATGAAAAGCGAACCGACAGCAAACAATTTATTAAATGTACAGCGGACACTGGAAACGGTGTGGAACGAAACTAAATAATTTCAAAAAAACGGGACAAAACGCCTCGGTTAGGTAACGTTAATGAGGAACTCGACGAATATTCCAATATTACGGTTTCACACGTAAAACTTTATAACTGTGATTTAGCGCGTACTGCATGCAGATCCTAGAGGAATTTATTAAAGACATGATACAAATTTACAAAAAAAAAAAAATTCGATGTAAGACTTTAGATCTCAGTGTTTGAATCTTTATAATTAGAGCGTTCCTCAAACCTATAAATAGAGATATCAAGAAGACATATTCAAGCGTTCAAATTCTACTTTATTAGACTAGTTTCCAATCTATATCAAAAAAACGAATTGGTATCACGCAGGACCAATTGACTATAACATAATCAAATTCTCCGACTTTACCCTTTACCTCTTGTGAATTTAATAAGCTTGGCTAGTTCTTTGACATGTGATTAATAAATATTTAAAGCAAAAAAAATACGACAACCTTAAATAAAAAAACATTCTAAATGGTTTAAATAAATTGCAAGATTAATAATATGGTTGATGTTTATTGAAAAACCGCCCAATTTGAAAAAGAAAAAACGTAGGATTAAATTCGTTCTACACCGATTGTTTGTATATTTATACAGTGTTTCATACAGTTTTATATAATAATTATATAAAGAAGTGAATTGTAGATAAAAAAAAACGATGATAAAGATAATATATATTTTAAATAAAGATGAATAAAATATAGATTGAATAAATATATCAAATTAAACGAGTTTAATAACGCGCCTGATCGTCTGAAGGGATGAAACGTACTAGCGAGCTTTTGCGCCGGAGATGCTCAACGTCAAAATTATCATTTCGTATGATATTGAATGAATTTGTTCGTTTCGAAAAGTAACATCCTCAGAATGGGCACACGTATCATTCCATTTTGTAACTTAGAGAATCGACCGAAGAACACGCTTATATTTTTTTCGATTGTTTTTAGAACGTGATTTCGCCTCGAAAAAAAGCATTTGAATAACAAATAAATTAATATTTTTTACGTAAGAATTGAAGTACATTTCAATATCTTTAAAATGAATACCGCGAGTCGTTTGTAGGATGAAGTAAACCGTTAAAGTTATGAACGTTTAAAAAGAGCGTAATTCCGATATTCGCCTTGACGTGGATTGACTCATATGACATATTAAAGTAAGCCATGATATTTGTTTTTTATGTTTGAAGCAAGAAATTTTGACAAACGTCAAAGCGGATATATTTTTAAAACAACAGGCAGCACCACATTTCTTTGGAATAAAGTTAATAGTTATTTATGCAACAAGTGAGTAAAGCAATACTTTTTTCCACAAGCGGGAAAGTTTGACCAATTCCTACAAGTGGAAAAAAGTTGCTTTACTTACTAGCGAACGAAGCGAGCGCAAAAAATATAAAAACAACAACAAATCATTTAATAAATGTACAGCGGATACTGGAAACTGTGTGGAACAAACACGTCTCGCGAAACTCAAAAAAAAATTCAAAAAACGTAATTGTTTTTAGCCTCGGCTAGTTAACGTCAATGAGGAACTGGACGAATATTCCAAAATTACGGTTAATTACCGATACATTCGGCGAGTCGATAAAGTCTTATTATGCATGTGTTGCATAAAATGGTTTATGTCCGGCAGTCTAATTTTCTATTTTATTAAAATTATGTTTGCAATTTTTAGTTCCGAATTTTCGAAGTCTCAAAAAAGTATAAAAACAATTGCCATCTACTTGAAAATTTCCACATTTTCTCAAAATGCATTCCAAATGCAGATTCTACAAAAACTACAAATTCCTCGCCCCTACATTTAGAAATAATGTCATATTTCCAAAGAGTAAAACACAAAAAAATTTGAAATAACTTTAGAGGCTTCTAAAAAATATAAAAACAATTGTCACTGACTTAAAAATGTTCAAATTTTCTCAAAATGCATGCCAAATACAGATTCTACAAAAGCCTCAAAACCGTCGTCCCCACTGTCATAATTCCAAAGAGTAAGTCACTAAAAAAGTTGATATAACTTTGGAGGCTTCAAAAAAATATAAAAACAATTGCCAACAACTTAAAAATTTCCACATTTTCTCAAAATGCATGCCAAATGCAGATTCTGCAAAAATCACAAAACCCTCGCCTCTACATTTAGAAATAATGTCATATTTCCAAAGAGTAAATCACTAAAAAATAGAAATAATTTTGGAGGTTTAAAAAAAATATAAAAACAATTGCCACGCAGTTGAAACTTTCCAAATTTTCTTAATATCGAATGTGCTTTAATATTCATTCATGATCACGAAACATCATTTTACTGAATTTCGAAATAAGTGCAAATCATCAGAGCTGATTGCAATTTTTAAGTTCGGAATTTTTCGAGCTCTTAAAAAAATGTAAAAACAATTGCCATCGACTTGAAAATTTCCAAATTTTCTCAACATGCAAACCAAATGCAGATTCTACAAAAACTAACAAATCCCTCACCCCTACATTTAAAAATAATGTCATTTTTCCAACTCACTAAAAAAGTTGAAATAACTTTGGAGGCTCCAAAAAAATAATATAAAAACAATTGCCATCGACTTAAAAATTCCCAAATTTTCTCAAAATGCATGCTAAATACAGATTCTGCAAAAACCGTCATCCTTACTGTCATATTTCCAAAGAGTAAATCACTAACAAAATTTAAATAACTTTGGAGGCTTCAAAAAAATATAAAAACAATTGCCATCGACTTAAAAATATCCAAATTTTCTCAAAATGCCTGCCAAATACAGATTCTGCAAAAACCCCAAAACCGTCGCCCCCACTGTCATATTTCCAAAGAATAAATCACTAAAAAAATTGAAATAACTTTGGAGGCTTCAAAAAAATATAAAAACAATTACCATCGCCTTAAAAATTTCCAAATTTTCTCAAAATGCATGCCAAATATAGATTCTGCAAAAACCTCAAAACGGTAGCCCTAACTGTCATATTTCCAAAGAGTACATCACTAAAAAAGTTGAAATAATTTTGGAGGCTTCAAAAAAATATAAAAACAATTGCCATCGACTAAAAAATTTCCATATTTTCTCAAAATGCATGCCAAATACAGATTCTGCAAAAACCCCAAATCCGTCGCCTTTACTGTCATATTTCCAAAAAATAAATCACTAAAAAAGTTGAAATAACTTTGCAGGCTTCAAAAAAATATAAAAACAATTGTCATCGATTTAAAAATTTCCAAATTTACTCAAAATACATGCCAATTGAATATTTGACAAAAAACTACAAATCACTCGCCCCTACATTTAGAAATAATTTCATATTTCCAAAGAGTAAATCACTAAAAAAGTTGAAATAACTTTGGAGGCTCGAAAAAAATATAAAAACAATTGCGATCGACTTAAAAATTTCCAAATGTTCCCAAAATGCATGCCAAATAGAGATTCTGCAAAAACCTTAAAACCGTCGTCCCTACATTTAGAAATAATGTCATATTTCCAAAGATTAAATCACTAAAAAATTGAAATAACGTTGGAGGTTTCAAAAAAATATAAAAACAATTGCCACGCACTTGAAACTTTATAAATTTTCTCAACATCTAATGCGCTTTAACATCCATCCATGATAATGCAACATCATTTTACTGAATTTCTAAATAAGTGCAAATCATCAGAGCTGATTGCAATTTTTAAGTTCGAAATTTTCGAAGTCTTAAAAAAATATAAAAACAATTGTCATCTAGTTGAAAATTCCCAAATTTTCTCAAAATGCATGCCAAATACAGATTCTGCAAAAATCACAAAACCCTCGCTCCTACATTTAGAAATAATGTCATATTTCCAAAGAGTACATCACAAAAAAATTGAAATAATTTTGGAGGTTTTAAAAAAATATAAAAACAATTGCCACGCACTTGAAACTTTCCAAATTTTCTCAATATTTAAAGTGCTTTAACATTAATTCATAATCACGAAACATCAATTTACTGAATTTCGAAATAAGTGCAAATCATCAGAGCTGATTGCAATTTTTAGGTTCGCAATTTTTGGAGATCTTAAAAAAATTGTAAAAACAATTGTCACGCACTTGAAACTTTATAAATTTTCTCAATATCGAATGCGCTTTAACATTCATTCATAATCACGAAACATCATTCTACTGAATTTCGAAATAAGTGCAAATCATCAGAGCTGATTGCAATTTTTAAATTCGGATTTTTGGAGATCTTAAAAAAATTGTAAAAACAATTGTCACGCACTTGAAACTTTATAAATTTTCTTAATATCGAATGCGCTTTAACATTCATTCATAATCACGAAACATCATTCTACTGAATTTCGAAATAAGTGCAAATCATCAGAGCTGATTGCAATTTTTAAATTCGGATTTTTGGAGATCTTAAAAAAATTGTAAAAACAATTGCCACGCACTTGAAACTTTATAAATTTTCTCAACATTGAATGCGCTTTAACATTAATTCATTTTCATGGAACATCATATTTCTGAATTTCGAAATAACTGTAAATCATCAGAGCTGATTGCAATTTTTAAATTCGGAATTTTTGTGGATCTTAAAAAAATTGTAAAAACAATTGCCGGGCACTTGAAACTTTCCAAATTTTCTCAAAATCTAAAGTGCTTTTTCATTCATTCTTAGTCACGAAAAATAATTCTACTGAATTTCGAAATAACTGCAAATCATCAGAGTCGATTGCAATTTTTAAATTCGGAATTTTTGGAGATCTTAAAAAAAATGTAAAAACAATTACCATACACTTGGAACTTTCCAAATTTTGTCAATACCAAATGTGCTTTAACATTCATTCATAATCACAAAACATCATTTTACAGAATTTCGAAATAAGTGCAAATCTTCAGAGCTGATTGCAATTTTTCAGTTCGAAATTTTTCGAGATCGACTTGAAAATTTTAAAATTTTCTCAAAATGAATGCCAAATGCAGATTTTGCAAAAACTACAAATCCCTCACCCCCACATTTATAAATATTCTCATACTTCTAAAGAGTAAATTACTAAAAAAAAGGAAGTAATTTTGGAGGCTTAAAAAAATATAAAAACAATTGCCATCGACTTGAAAATTTTAAAATTTTCTCAAAATGAATGCCAAATGCAGATTTTGTAAAAACTACAAATCCCTCACCCCCACATTTATAAATATTCTCATACTTCTAAAGAGTAAATTACTAAAAAAAAGGAAGTAATTTTGGAGGCTTCAAAAAATATAAAAACAATTGCCATCGACTTAAAAATTACACTAAATAACCTAACAGGATGTCAGTGGGTGTTTTGCTGTTACTCAGTTACTCATGTTATTCCTACATTCCTTAGAAATAACTGACTATAAATAGTACAAAATGTTAGGGGTATGTAGGGAATCGTAAGACGCACCTAAATAAGTTGTCACATTTTTAGGACACCCTGTATAATCAATTTTTTTTCAAACACACCCTAGAATGTAGGCAAAGTCTGCAAAATTTCAAAATCCTGAGAAACTGGAGATCAATTTGGATAATGTGTATGTCGGCGTATGCACCATAAAAAAAATGTTTTTATTTTTTTTTTCTCTGAAACCGCTGAACCGATTTGAACAAAATTTTAAAGATATGCAGGGAATCGTAAAAGGCGCTTAAATAAGCAACAAAATATATAGCATGTAATTTAAAAAATATATCATTACGTCGTCACACTTTTTTGGGATACCCTGTATAATCAAAAAAATACTTTTTTAAATACTTCGGAAAATGCAGGTAAAGCCTGCAAAATTTTGAAATCGTAACTCCATTAGAAACTGAAGAAGCGCGAAGTGAAATGCAAGACCTTGTATAATTTCGAGCAGGTCCTTTTTATTATATTTCTCTGAAATTACAGAACCGATTTGAACACAATTTTAGGGGTATGTAGAGAATCGTAAGAGGCACCTAAATAAGCAACAAAATATACAGTATGTAATTTTAAAAAATACATCATCAAGTTGTCACATTTTTTTGGGTCACGCTGTATAATCAAAAATATTTTTTTTAAATATCCCGTTGAATGTAGGTAAAGTTTGCAAAATTTCGAAATCTTAACTTTGTTATAAACTGAGCAAACAGGAGATGAAATTTGGACATTATGTATCCCGGCGCATTTTTTTGACTGAAACCGCTTTGCTAATGTGAACATAATTTTACCGGTATATAGGGAATCGTGAAAGGCACGTAAATAAGCAACTAAATATACAGCATGTAGTTTAAAAAGTGTACTTTTGCTCAAAAATTGCATTTGAAATAATTTCCTAAAGAAACCACTGGTTGGATTCAGGGTTTCTATGCGTCATTGTAAAAATCACATTAAGGCCCATCAGAAATTGTACTTGCGCAAGAATAAAAATCAATTTAAAGCTCATGGCGTGTTCGCAAAGAAAATTCGGAAATGGAAAAAATCGAAAAAATCAACTTTGTTAATAATCATCGTACCCTTTTTTTCATTAAAAAAACGAGGAAAATCAATTGGCATTAATTGGCATTAAAAAAAACAGCTATCTTAAACTTAAAAAGTTGGCAAGTCAGTTTGGAAATTTTAGAAAATTTTGAAAAAAGTCGAATTTTTCAGACTTTGATCGGCCGTAGCGGCTAATCGAAGGATCCAAATCGAACGCGGTTTTCAAATCTGTGCTCCTTGGATCCCAATTAGTGGGATTCGATTAAAATTGGTGATTTTTAATTTTTGACGAAAACCTGAAAAACTTTCCAAGTGTCCCCCCTTCTTACTTTTGCTTAAAAATTGTATTTGAAATGATTTCCTGAAGAAACCACTGGTTCGATTCCGGTTTTCTATACGTCACCGTAAAGATCCCTTCAAGGTCCTTCAGAAAATGTACTTGCGCAAAAACAAATGTCAATTTTAAGCCCGTGACGTGTTAACAAAAAAAAACTCGAAAATGGTAAAAATTGAAAAAATCAATTTTTTTTTTAATAATCATCGTAGACCGATAAGTTATACCTTTTTTTATAGAAATCGATTGGCATTAAAAAATTTCAGCTGTTTTAAATAGCAAAAAATCGCTAGTACGTTTCAGACCGTTGAAGCTTCTTAGTACCTTAGGGAGAAACGTTGACGAATTAATCCAAATTTCGGGAACTAACGAGGATGCCGAGACACAAACACACACCCGTAGACATATCTCTGTGTACCATTTAATCGCTAAGGCATGTTAATCAATGTAAGACTGTTTGATGTAGTAGAGAAGATGATGATACAAGACAATATACGTTCGGATTATTTTCGGTGCTTTGAGTGAGGGTGGTTCGAGTGACCGTTTGGAATGGGACGGTTAATTGACTTTTTTTAGTCGACCGAGAGGAAATGGCCTGCACTCGATGGCGGAAGTGGGTTAATTGAGAGAGAGAGAGCTTTGTGAACGTTCCGTTTGTTGTTTTTAAAAGGAACGGTCGAGTTATTTGCTATATGCATTCTGCAATTTACAATTTTTATCTTCTCATGACAGGTGACTTATTTTGCATGATGTTTTTCTAACTCGTCTACTTTTTTTTAAACATGCATCTGATCAGTCTCGATTATTCAAATGAAATCTTCTACTTTTTTTTTAAACATGCATGATCTGGATCACTTGCACGTTAAACTCTGATCAGTCTTGATTATATAAATGAAAACGATTTAGACATTACTTTGGGAGTTTTTGTGGTGGCTCCTCTACTTTATGTTTGTCGATAACAACTTTTTTCGAATTTCCAAAATTATTCCAATTTTTACAGCTTTCCATTCCGTTAAAAAAAGACAACCCTAAATTCTAGGTATTTGTAGTTTTCGCCGAATTATAATGTGACTTTTTTGTCAATGTGGAAATTTTAAAGTCGGTGGCAATTCTTTAAATTTATTTTTCAGCACCCTATCACTATTTTTAAAAACATTAATCTCATGCAATTATGCAAAAACTGTGGGATTTATGTAGCTTTCATCAAATCACCAAATAAACTTTTAGCGATTTTACGTAAAAACTAGAAACAGTGATTTTATCACAAAACCCAAAAAATCTGATTTTCTACAAAGTCAACTTTCTTTTCGTTATTTTTCATTTTCTTCTTTGACCATCGAACCGAGGTCTTTCGTCCCCATTATTTTTATATTCCACCCGAGACGAGTGAATTAAATCATCCTGTTCCAAACGAAAACTTGAAATCGAATGTTTACCAACAAAAATTTAAAGAAAAAAACCATTGCACCTTTCACACGATTGTTCCCCTACATTGAACGTTTGATACGTGGTGCTATGTAACAACAACCAAAAATTAATAAAAAAGAAACGTGTCAAAAGTGCCAAAAAAAGTCGAAAAACCACACACGCAAGAGAGAAAGAACGAAGCCGCTTCGCGCAGACGCTTCTCCCGGAATTGAAATTTGTTTTTTTTTTGTTTGTTTATAATTGCCCGCGTACGCTTAATTGTTAACTTATTTTGTTGTTTATTTATTAAAAGCGAACGATTCCTAACTTTCGTTCGTTTTGCGTTGTTGACATTTTTCGGGTCCCGAGACGCTCGTTTTTTCTAAGCTAGGCTACTTATTGAGAGTATACAAATATAAATATTATAGAGAGTCTAATTACAAGAATAAAGATTATAAAATATTGCAGTTTTCAATGTTATCCTGAACATATTGTAGTCTATGTTTTATTTTATGTAAATATTTCATGTTAAATAAATTGTACTATTTATGTATAGATCTAAAAATATATTATTATAAATAAAGGTTGGAGTTTGTCGATTACTATCATTTGTGAATGTGTGTGCGTTCTTTTTCAGTATTGTTACAGTATTACCGAGCACTCGAGGCGTTTGTGCAGAGTGAGAAAGAATACAGAGAACGCGAGAGAATTAAATTTAAGATGGTCACTATTCACAAGATTTCTACCTATAGAATGAATTCATATTTTTGAGTTATGAATTTTTGAAAATTAACGTTTTAATTTGTCGAACACTTCAATAAAAAAATTTAAATAAAAAAAATTGCTCAAAATGTTTAATATATTCACAAAATTGATACAAACTGCAATGTATTGTAAATCTATTGTACTGTAATATTCTGGAGAAACTAGAACTATTTCCAGCCTAGATTTTTAAAATATTGCACTCGAATCCGCAGCTTTTAAATGTGGAAATTTCATACTTCAAAGTTGCTTTAAAAAAATATAAAAACAATTGATACAAACTGAAATTTTTTTTAATGTAATGTAAATTGAATCTATTGCAATATTCTATAAAAACTAGAACTATTTCCAGGCTATGTTTCTAAAAAATTGCACTCCAATCCGCAGCGTTTTAATTTGGAAATTTAATAATTTAAAAGTTGCTCTAAAAAAATATAAAAACGATTGATACAAACTGCAATTTTTTTAAAGGTAATGTAAATTGATTCCACTGCAATATTCCAGAAAAATCTAGAACTATTTCAAGCCTAGATTTCCAAAAAATCGCACTCCAATCAGCAGCGTTTTAATTGGAAATTGCAAAACAACAAAGTTTCTTTTAAAAAAATATAAAAACAATTGATACAAACTGCAAATTTTTTAAATGTAATGTAAATCGAATCTACTGCAATATTCTATAAAAATTAGAACTATGTCCAGGCTAGATTTCCAAAAAATTGCACTCCAATCCGCAGCGTTTTAATTTGGAAATTTAATAATTTAAAAGTTGCTTTAAAAAAATATAAAAACAATTGATACAAACTGCAAATTTTTTAAATGTAATGTAAATCGATTCTACTGCAATATTCCAGAAAAACTAGAACTATTTCCAGCCTAGATTTCCAAAAAATCGCGCTCCAGTCAGCAGCGTTTTAATTTGGAAATTGAACAACTTCAAAGTTGTTTTAAAAATATATATACAAACAGTTGATACAAACTGCAATTTTTGTAAAGGTAATGAATAGAGAGAGGATTTTATGCAAAATGCATATTTTTATATATTTTGCATATTTCATCCATATAATGCATATTTCAACATATTATGGTCGAAATAAATAAAGAAGAAGAAATTATTTTTTTGTCTTCAAAATTTTGTTTAGATTTTTTTGAACATTTGCAAAGACATATTATCCACGGTTAATCTGTCAAAATTGGATACATCTGTCGAAATAAATATGGAATTCTCAGAGCAATTTGTGGAAAATGTTCATTTTTCGTTTTCAAAATTTGCTTTCGAGCGTAGCCTTTTTTGTTTGTGTGAAGTTTGGATAGATTTTTTTGAACATTTGCAAAGGCACATTATCCAGGGTTAATCTTTCAAAATTTGATACATCTGTCGAAATAAAAATAGAATTCCTAGAGCAATTTGTGGAAAAAGATATTTTTTGGTCTTCAAAATTTGTTTCGCGTGTAGCTATTTTTGTTTGTGTGAAATTTGGATAGATTTTTTTGAACATTTGCAAAGATACATTATCTAGGGTTAATCTGTCACAATTTGATACATCTGTCGAACTAAATATGGAATTTCCAGAACAATGTGTGCAAAATGTAAATTTTCGTTTTCAAAATTTACTTTCGAGCGTAGCCATTTTTGTTTGTGTAAAGTCTGGATATATTTTTTTAACATTTGCAAAGACACATTATCTAGGGTTAATCTGTCACAATTTGATACATCTGTCGAAATAAATATGGAATTCTCAAAGCAATTTGTGTAAAATGTTAATTTTTCGTCTTCAAAATTTGCTTTCGAGCGTAGCCATTTTTGTTTGTGTGAAGTTTGGTTAGATTTTTTTACACATTTGCAAAGACACATTATCTAGGGTTAATCTGTCAAAATTTAATACATCTGTCGAAATAAATATGGAATTCCCAGAGCAATTTGTGGAAAATGTTCATTTTTCGTTTTCAAAATTTGCTTTCGACCGTAGCCATTTTTGTTTCTGTAAAGTTTGGTTTGATTTTTTTAAACATTTGCAAAGACACATTATCTAGGGTTAATCTGTCTAAATTTTATAGATCTGTCGAAATAAATATAGAATTCCTAGAGCAATTTGTAGAAAAAAATATTTTTTGTCTTCAAAATTTGTTTCGCGTGTAGCCATTTTTGTTTGTGTGAAGTCTGGATAGATTTTTTCTGATCATTTACAAAAACATATTATCTAGGTTTAATCTGTCAAAATTTGATACATCTATCGAAATAAATATAGAATTCCCAGAGCAATTTGTGGAAAAAAATATTTTTTTGTCTTCAAAATTTGTTTCGCGTGTAGCCATTTTTGTTTGTGTGAAGTTTGGATAATTTTTTTTAAATATTTGCAAAGACACATTATCCACGGTTAATCTGTCAAAATTTGATACATCTGCCGAAATAAATATGGAATTCCCAGAGCAATTTGTGGAAAATGTTAATTTTTCGTTTTAAAAATTTGCTTTCGAGCTTAGCCATTATTGTTTGTGTGAAGTTTGGATAGATTTTTTTGAAAATTTGCAAAGGCACATTATTCACGGCTAATCTGTCAAAAATTGATACATCTGTCGGAATAAATATGGAATTCCCAGAACAATTTGTGGAAAAAACAATTTTTTTGTCTTCAAAATTTGTTTCGCTTGTAGCCATTTTTGTTTGTGTGAAGTTTGGTTAGATTTTTTTGTACATTTGCAAAGACACGTTATCCACGGTTAATCTGTCAAAATTTGATACATCTGTCGAAATAATTATGGAATTCCCAGAGCAATTTGTGGAAAATGTTAATTTTTCGTTTTCAAAATTTGCTTTCGAGCGTAGCCATTTTTGTTTGTGTAAAGTTTGGTAAGATTTTTTTGAACATTTGCAAAGACACATCATCTAGGGTTAATCTGTCAAAATTTGATACATCTGTCGAAATAAATATGGAATTCCCAAAGCAATTTGTGAAAAATTTAAATTTTTCGTTTTTAAAATTTGCTTTCGGGTGTAACCATTTTTGTTTGTGTAAAGTCTGGATAGATTTTTTTGAACATTTGCAAACACACATTATCTAGAAGTAATCTGTCAAAATTTTATACATCTGTGGGAATAAATATAGAATTCCCAGAGCAATTTGTGGAAAAAAATCTTTTTTTGTCTTCAAAATTTGTTTCGCGTATAACCATTTTTGTTTCTGTTACCTTTGGTTAGATTTTTTTAAACATTTGCAAAGACACATTATCCACGGTTAATCTGTCAAAATTTGATACATCTATCGAAATAAATATGGAATTCTCAGAGCAATTTGTGAAAAATGTTAATTTTTTGTTTTCAAAATTTGCTTTCGGGCTTAGCCATTTTTGTTTCTTTGAAGTTTGGATATATTTTTTTAAACATTTGCAAAGACATATTATGCACGGTTACTCTGTCTAAATTTGATACATCTGTCGAAATAAATATGGAATTCCCAGAGCAATTTGTGGAAAAAAATATTTTTCTTGTCTTCAAAATTTGTTTCGCGTGTAGCAATTTTTGTTTCTGTGAAGTTTGGTTAGATTTTCTCGAACATTTGCAAAGACGTATTATCCACGGCTAATCTGTCAAAATTTGATACATCTGTCAAAGTACACTAAGGATTATTTTGATCTAATGGAAATGGCGAATTTTTTTTTAAAATCAAAACCGTATCTCTTATAGTTTCCGAGATCCCCATAGAGAACATAAAAAAAATCACCCTGTATATGCACATATTTCAGGATTTTATAATGCATAAAATCCTCTCTCTAGTAATGAAAATCGATTCTACTGCAATATTAAAAAAAAAAACTAGAACCATTTCCAGCTTAGATTTAAAAAAAAATCGCACTCCAATCCGCAGCGTTTTAATTGGAAATTGCATAACTTCAAGGTTGTTAAAATCTACTCTTAAAAGTAATTAAAATTTTTGAAAATGCCTCAACTTTTCCGTAATCTACGAATTTTTGAAAATTAATCTTATCCAACATATCGATCGACTCGCACCCATCTTTATCGCCATTTTTAACCCAAGATTAAATGGCGGTGTGAACGGATTAACTTATTATCAAAGATTCACATGTTGACTTACACAACTAATAACTAATTTCTGGTAACGGGAACGAGAATCTTGCTAAATTTTCGTTTCTGTTCCCGTTCTCGTTTCCCGGGTTGATGTGAATCTGCCTTTAGACAGTGCGTAACTTGTGTTGCCTACATAAAATACGGAAGTATCTTCTCTCCATTTAACACTCTATGGAATTTACAGTTTACTTCCTTATCGACGTCGCGAGGTTGGTGGGCCCGAAAATATTGGCACACCTTGATTGTTGAAGTGAATTATTGACGTTTCGGCTGGACTTGGGAATAATCGAGGGAGACAGCGATGAGTGATAGCAGCGATGAAGAGGTCCACGTGAAGCCGTGGGTCTTCTACAAGGACCGGCCCGACTGGAAGGACGTGGAGCCCATCCCCCAGGACGACGGGGATCACCCGGTCGTCAGCATAGCCTACTCCAAGAAGTGTATGTAACCTAACCTCAAAAACGCCGCTCATTTGTTTTATCCCTTTTAGGTGATAAAGATTGATTTAGTCGCGAGGGATTGATGTAAATGTTGCTATTAATAGTAGGGGGTGGTTTGCGGGGAAGGATGGGATGTGCAGGGTTGATAAATTGAACCTTTACATAGGGGTGGTTATGGATGGGAACTAAATTTTATTGATACGGATTAGTGATGTAATGGACATCTAATATTTTCTGTTTAATTTATCATTGGAGTAACTTTGTTTTAACAATGTGATGTATTTCCAATTATTGGAATAAGTATGTGTTTATTTGACTTCGGAGACACATTCTGGTTTTCTCTGCGCTCGAGGTTATTTTATCAGTTATTTTTGAGCCAGTGTATAGAATTGTTGTGTCATGTCTGGTGATTAACCAGTTAGCTGTGTTTGACGAATATAGTCGTCTTGAAAAAGGCCAATATTATTTTTTATAACGAGTACCTACTCGACATAAACACAAAATATTGTTATGTCTTCTTTTTCGCTGTTTTTAGCGAGTACACTCGTCACGAACAAATGGCAATATGACAAGTACCTACTCGACATTTCACAAAATATTGCCAATTTATTTAATGACGGATATACCCGTCACACAGCTAACTGGTTAATAGATTAAGGCTCGAGTTAATTTTGAGCCAGTGTATGATATTATTGTGTATGATAACTTTGGATTAAACAACTTTAATTTAAAGTTATCTGACAATGCACATAGTAACGGTCGCAACCATCATCTTCATTGTTGTGTATATTGTGTCTGGCGATTAATAGATTAAACATTTATTTCATTTGTAGTTAAGTAGTGTGCTTATTCTACCCACCGGTCACAAACTTTCATCCAGGGCCTATTACAAACTGTTACTCAAAGTGCGGTCCATCTGGTCGCTGATGATAAATGTGAAGCCCGCAAAAATGGCATTTGAAGGCTCTAAATGCGAGTTATGCAAGGAGCTACATATAATATGCTTCGATCAAGTGTGCCGTGACAGAAACGCCGGTCTAGATGCCGTTGACTGTTATATAATACAAAAATTGGGTTTTTGAGAAAATATCTTATCATTTTGTTTAATAAAGGTACAAAATGTAAGGATTTAAAGGTTTATATGTGCCTACAATTAACTAACCATTCAACTGGTTTATTGCAGTTCAAGATGTTTACGATTACTTGAGAGGGATAATGAAGACGAGCGAAAAATCCAAAAGAGCTCTTGATTTGACCACCGACGCGATTGCCTTGAACGCTGCCAACTACACAGTTTGGCAATACAGGTATTTACGTTTGATCGCTCTTTTTGTCGTTATTAGATTTGGCCTTCTTTATATTTCACAAAATCCCACGGCAATATATCAATTAACAAAATTTAAGGGAGCACAAGAATTATTAGTATTATAATTGTATTTTTGGTTGATGGAAGTGTAATTATTGTTAGATATGGTAATAAAGGTCTTTTTTTTATTTATATCGATTGATATGTGACAGAGGCCAAATTACAGAAAGCTGTTTGGTCTCGGAACAAACAGGAAATCTTTATTTTAATAAAATAAAAACAGCAAATATATCGATTGATACGTGACAGAAGCCAAAATATAGAAAGCAAAAGCTATTAATGTATTTGAGCATCATCCTCAACCTATATTTATTATAAATACATACAATAAGTTATTTGTTTATAGTCTTAGTAAGACTTAATTTTTTGCTTGCAGATTAACGAACAGGTTGAATATTCATATATTCAGGCTAAATTTCGTTTTCTTGTATTTATCTAATGCTTTCTGCAACAAGTAAAGTTGTTTCTAATTTGTCTATATTTATTAATTAATATTACGTTGATGTCTTTACAGGCGTGACATCTTGAAGGAGATCAACTATGACCTTCACGAAGAGCTGAAGTACATTGAGAAAGTTATAAGGAACAACCAGAAGAACTACCAGGTGTGGCATCACCGGCGGGTCATCGTGGAGCTCTTGAAGGATCCTTCGAAGGAACTGAATTTCACCGAAAGCATCCTGTCTCTGGATGCAAAAAATTACCACGCATGGCAGCACCGGCAGTGGGTTATAAAGACTTTTAAGTAGGTTTTCTTATTTACGTTTTCAATGTTGTTTAACATATTTCCAATTTATATAAAGCTGAATGTATTCGTTTTATTCTTCTATTTGTTGTTTAACATATTTCCAATTTATATAAAACTTTAAGTCAGTGTAAAAAAATGTATTCTTTTTATTCTTCTATTTCAGTTTATTTGATCAAGAGCTGCAGTACGTGGACACGTTGCTCGAGGACGACATAAGGAACAACTCGGCTTGGAACCAAAGATACTTTGTGATCAACAACACCAGCGGCTTCAACGAGGAGACCATTTCTCGTGAAGTGAACTACACGTTGGGAAAGATTGCCATCGCCAAGGAGAACGAGAGTGCTTGGAATTATCTGCGAGGGTGAGGTTATTCACTGCATTTCCATACATTTTATAACCTCGTTATACAGGGTGTCCTAAATAGAGTAGGATTGCATGGGTATCTTTCTTATTCTTAAAGCTAGAGATCTGGTTAAATGGGCAATGTTGTGCAGTTTTCTATGCTGATTCAGATTATGTTGAGAAATTTTCAAAATTCCGAGCAGTTTAGAAAATATTTAAAAAAAACTGAAAATCGCGATTTTCAAAAAAATCAAATATCTCAATAATTATTAAAGTTGCGAAAAAAAGTTTAAAATAAAAGTTACTTGGTTTAATTGGGCAAACATAGAAATCAAGTCAAAATAAAATTCAAGATGGCGGTTTCCGAGATATTAATACCAACTTTCTTATTTCAAATGGCCGCCATATTTGATTTTTACACGCATAAATAGACTTTTTTTTCTCTTTTCAACGATGTACGACATGAAATGTTCGGATTAGCATTAGTATTTCTATTTCTCTTAGGTTTTTTTAAACTTCCATACAATTGCATATTTTCATCCAATCTTTTAAATACCTTAATGTCCGGCTGCCTTCTTTCAGGAAAGTTTGCTTGGTATGTTTGTGCTGCAAGATGGGGGTTTTTGTAACACTTGATGTAATTACAAAACATATCGTATTGTTCAGATATTGAATAATTCGCCATTTCAAGTAATTAATATTTATCGATATTACAACAACTTAAGACAATACACATGTATGAATGATTAATACAACTGATAAACTAATGTAAGATGACTTAACAAATTTTGTTTTATTTTTATTTATGCCTACTTGTTTTAAACTTACAACAATTAATATTTCCATTATTTTTTATTTTGACATAGGTTGTTGTACATCGTTGAAAAGAGAAAAAAAAGTCTATTTATGCGTGTAAAAATCAAATATGGCGGCCATTTGAAATAAGAAAGTTGGTATTAATATCTCAGAAACCGCCATCTTGAATTTTATTTTGACTTGATTTCTATGTTTGCCTAATTAAACCAAGTAACTTTTATTTAAACCTTTTTTTCGCAACTTTAATAATTATTGAGATATTTGATTTTTTTGAAAATCGCGATTTTCAGTTTTTTTTAAATATTTTCTAAACTGCTCGGAATTTTGAAAATTTCTCAACATAATCTGAATCAGCATAGAAAACTGCACAACATTGCCCATTTAACCAGATCTCTAGCTTTAAGAATAAGAAAGATACCCATGCAATCCTACTCTATTTAGGACACCCTGTATATTAATTAACAAAATTTAAAAGCAAATTTTCATGCATAAATTGGTGGAGCTGTTTTACAACAGAAGTATACTCTGTTCACATTTTATTCTCGCTGCAGTGGGCTTTGTTAGGGTGACGTTTTTGTTGGTAGTGAAAAAGTTACTAACAATTTGGTTGTCGTTGCATTTTTTTAGGTTATGTGTAGTGTTAGGGTGACGTTTTTATTGGTAGTAAAAAAGTTACAATTTTGTTGTTATTGCATCTTTACTTTCTCCGTTACGAAGTACGAGAAAGTATTGTGATCGTGATTTTTTTTTCAAAAATTTTTTTTACGGAAATATCCGTTTTGGGGTCCCTAGATGCCATTTCAACAATTTCTGTAAAAAAAAAAAAAATTGTGCTGTGTGTGTGTGTGTGTGTGTCTACCTGTGTGCGCTGTATCTCAAAAACTAAAAGAGCAATTGATGTGAAACTTTGAACATACGTCTTATTTGATAATCCGAAGAACTGACCAGCTTTTGGTAAAATTTCATACACCGGAAGTGGGTGTTTACCTTAACTGTTTTTTGTTTTTTGCCAATATTTTCTTAAATATGAAAAATATCACAAGAACATTTAAACAAATATTGAAAACAACAAATAAATGAACATATTTTTTTAATAAAAAATCATTGTTATTTGAGAAAAAAAAATATATTTTTTTTAAATTTCTCGTTTATAATTTTGGAACGATAATAGTTACAGCAAATTTATGTTAATAAAAATTGTAGAGAATGCCAAAATGAACAACTTATAAAGAATAAGTTTTTTTCGAAATCGCCTTAGTTTTTGAATTTTTCCATCTTTCATAATTTTGACATTTTAACCCTTTAACTGCGGCTGTCGTCAATAAGCGATTCACATATGTTTTGCCGTTCTTTTATGCCGTGAATCGCTTATTGACGACCACTAGTAACATGATACGTTGGTTCAAATGGAATAAAATTTATCGAATTTTCAGTCTGTTTTTTTGCGTTCAGGCAGCCAGTTTCTTGAAAACTTTTTAGTAGCTAAAGGGTTAAACGTCAGTTTCATCCGAGTTTACACTACGCTCGGAAGTACATCTAAAATAGGATTTCAATTGAAAATAAACCATAAAAACGTAAATATAAATGGCTATGATACCATCAAGTCAGAGAAAGTGACATGATGGCCACATCACCATTTTTTAGGTTATGTGTAGTGTTAGGGTGACGTTTTTATTGGTAGTAAAAAAGTTACAATTTTTTTGCTTATGTTGAATTTTTTAATATTACTCATTGGAAATATTGTTTGACAACGTTTTATCGAAATTATAGGTTAACAATCATTACCATCAAAAATACAACATGCCAATACAAGGACAAAAAAACACCCCGACTTCAGAAAAAATAAAATACGAATGCATTTTTTGTCTGAAACTCATTTTTAATAATCACTTCCAGATTATCTCTGCACGACAAAGGCGGCTTGAGCAACAACGCGGACGTGACGCAGTTCTGCGAGGACCTCTACACGGCCGGCGATCGATCGCCCTTCCTCCTCGCCCTCATCGTCGACATGTGCGACGAGCAGGTCACCCTGGGCGGCAAGAATCCCCGGTACTCCCTCGACAGGGCCAAGGAGCTGTGCCACGACCTGGCCAACACCTACGACACGATCCGCTGCAAGTACTGGGAGTACATGGCGTCGACGATCGAGAAGCGGGCCAACGGCGACACGGAGGCCTCGGGCACCTCGGCGGGCGGCGACAGCTACTAACGAGGGGGGCGCGAGCGCACACAATCCATTCCTTAACGAAATAGTCATCGGGTGTATCGATTAGTGGCGGAACTGCGGGTGTTTTAAATTTGGCCCGTCGCATGCGGATTTTGGTTGATGTTTCAGGTACACGTGTCCTCGCTTACGGTTGGTATAAAATAAACCCGGCATCCATAGTCAATTTAATTATAAAAATTCTTATGTATGAGTTATAAATAAAACACTTTCTTTGTTAATATCACTCGATTTATTAGTAGCGACTATAGTTTCGATCACGTTCTGATCATTATCAAACTAAAACACTTTTATCGAGTGATATTAACAAAGAAAGTGTTTTATTTATAATTCAAAATGTATCACGAAGTAAACGCCTCCAGTGTCAATCAATTACTTATCTATGAGGTTGGTTGATAATTTTGAGAAATTGAATTTTTTCACAACAAGACTACATATTTATATGTTTCAATTTTTTTTTATGTTTATCAAAGACATAAGGCTGAAATTGCCTTTGAGGTCATTTGTAAAAAAGTCTCGATGGATCAAAGTTGAAAAAAAATGTTGTAGATCGTTTATTTTCCATTTTCCACAGGTGTTTGAAAATGATATTCATCTAGTTCCTTGTTGATTTTCCTTGTGAAATAAAAAATGCTGCTTGTAAAAAACAAGGACAGGTAGTCAAAATTGTGCTTTGTATTCAGGAATGGAATAAAGTAAGTGTTTTCTTGCATAATATACAGTGTGATCAGAAAGTCTCAAAAATAGTTGGCAGTACATTTTCTAAAAATCCCTATAATTATTCAAGAATCAGTGCTGGACATAAGAATTTTAGTCAATTTTAATGTCTTGTGGTTTTTTGAGCATAAGAATTTTGTCCATTTTAATATCTTGTGGCTTTTTGAGAATACTTGTTTAACCCTTGCCTGCACCCCAGCATTTTTTTCGCGTGCGTTTCGGCGACCTTTAAATATTGAAAATCCCACAGGTGTCGTTATACAGTGTTAGTAAAATAATCGAACTATACGATTGCACACATTGGAACATACGGCGTGCGTCAGTCGGCTTCTGGCGATCACCCAGGTGGGCCTCCTATTTTTACAGGTGCAGCCAAGGGTTAAATAAAGATAATAAAACACTTTTACTTTGTTGGTATAACACAAATTTTATTTTTTGTTGACTATAGTTTCGGCAACTCAACTTGCCATTAACAAAACATAAAGTTAAAGATAGTTTCTAAAACAAGTAATTTTGTCCATTTGTTGTCTTGTGGTTTTTTGAGGTTACTTGTTTTTAAAACAAGTCAAAATAAATAAAATACACACGCCCCGTATCGGCGAAGCGGGTACTGGCGTTGTGGAAGACGCAGGCTGAGTCCACCTTGCGTTGGAAGTCGCGTGCTAAGTCATCTGTAAATGGAAAAAAATTGCATCTTATTGATAATCCGTGCATATAGTGTTGGCATGTTATTCTCGCTGCAGTAGGCTTTGTTAGGGTGACAGTAAAAAGTTACCAACAATTTGGTTATGTCATTCATCACGAGAACAACGAGAATAAATGCCCGTTTACAGATTTGACAAGTGAAAAAATTCCCGCTAGGAACTAAGAATTACCGTTTTCAGATGTGACGAGTGATAAAATTCCCACTAGGGATTAAGAATTACCGTTTTCAGTAACAATGACTGAAATAATTCAGGCAGCCAATATGAGATTACTTAAATTATTATAGGGATTTTTTAGAAAATGTGCTGCCAACCCTTTTCGACATTCTCATCTCACTGTATACTTTAATTGCTTATTAAATTGTATTTAATTATCAATTGACATCTACTGTCAGAATTAGCTAGATCCAAAAAAGTAGAGCGGCACAGAATAAAAGATTCCAAAGTTAACTACAAGAAAATCATTTTTAAACACTCCCCGAATATAACGAACCCTATAATTATAAAACCTGATGTAATCATACCAAATTTTAAACACTTAGCGCCAGTCGTTCAAAAGCAGCTTAAACCAAGTTTAACACGTTCGCTGCCACCGACGCGCTAGTGCGTCCGACTTTGTACTCCCGAATGTGCAATCCCAATTGTAGTGGCAGCGAACGTGTTAACCTTATGCGGCCCTTACATGGTCATTAATAATGACATTACCAGTAATGACAGTAAATGATGTGCCGAGATCAGAAAATCCGGATTCGCATCATTCACCCCCCGTCATTCCAACTTTGTCGACGTTACACGATCATTATTAATGTCATTCTGATAAAGTAATGTCATTCTGATAAAGTAATGTCATTCTGATAAAGTAATGTCATTCTGATAAAGTAATGTCATTCTGATAAAGTAATGTCATTATTAATGAACGTGTAAGGGGCGCTTTAAACTGTCGGCATTGTTCAATCTCAATAAACATAATCCTGCATTAAACGGCAGTTTATAACCTTAAAATAATTTATACCGAGCTTAAGAGTTTAAGCCACTATTGAACAGCTGGACCGTAATATACATCTCAAGACCGCGGTGGCACCACTAGTGCGGTGCGCTTCACTATTAAAACTAATGTATCGATTTTATTAAATTAAATACGCGTTTTTACTTAAGCATTTGTTCCATTCCTCATTCCATTTGGTGAAATGGTGTGACCAACTGCCGATTCGCTTTGTGTATGTCGTGATGTATAGTCCAGACGATAAATAAATGGTTTAACTGTTTTTCACAAATGCCTTCATGTGCCGTTTTTTGAAATAGAAAAAAAAGTAGGGGTGCGGAGGAATTGAGTTTTAGTCAGAGAGGGGTGGAGAGGACGACTGTTGTGTTTCACATTTTTATATATAACGATGAGAAATTGTGGCGGGGGCGCCGGTCCCCGCCGTAGGTGTAATCTTTTCGTGCTTTACTGTTTTTTGGGATCTATGTGTTTCCTGGTTTGTTCATGATGTACGACAAATAATGTATGATTTACTGTGTAAACTATAGTTTAGAAAATAAAAATATATTTAACTGAAATGTAACTGCAGTTTTATTATCGTTGTGATTCACCCATCTCTACTGAAGATAATCAAGATAATCAAGAAAAATTATTTTTCTGAAAAAAAATTTTTTGGTCTTTTCATGATTTTCGCTGTTTTTTTCCATTGTATTAAGAATGTGAAATTATTTTCGCGCCCAAATTACTCTTTTTATTTCTGCGATCCTGTTACTCCTGGTGGAAATTTTTTGAGCAAAAATTGTGCGAAAAATTCATAAAAAATTTATTTCATTTTCCCGCCAAATTACTCTTTTCATTTCTGCGATCCTGTTACTCCTGGTGGAAATTTTTTGAGCAAAAATTGTGCGAAAAATTCATAAAAATTTTATTTCATTTTCCCGCCAAATTACTCTTTTCATTTCTGCGATCCTGTTACTCCTGTTGGAAATTTTTTGAGCAAAAATTGTGTGAAAAATTCATAAAAATTTTATTTCATTTTCCCGCCAAATTACTCTTTTCATTTCTGCGATCCTGTTACTCCTGGTGGAAATTTTTTGAGCAAAAATTGTGCGAAAAATTCATAAAAATTTTATTTCATTTTCCCGCCAAATTACTCTTTTCATTTCTGCGATCCTGTTACTCCTGGTTGAAATTTTTTGAGCAAAAATTGTGCGAAAAATTTAATATCATTTTCCCGCCAAATTACTCTTCATTTCTGCGATCCTATTACTCCTGATGGAAATTTTTTGAGCAAAAATTGTGCGAAAAATTCATAAAACTTTTATTTCATTTTCCCGCCAAATTACTCTTTTCATTTCTGCGATCCTGTTACTCCTGGTTGAAATTTTTTGAGCAAAAATTGTGCGAAAAATTAATAAAAATTTTATTTCATTTTCCCGCCAAATTACTCTTTTCATTTCTGCGATCCTGTTACTCCTGGTGGAAATTTTTTAAGCAAAAATTGTGCGAAAAATTTTATATCATTTTCCCGCCAAATTACTCTTTTCATTTCTGCGATCCTGTTACTCCTGGTGGAAATTTTTTGAGCAAAAATTGTGCGAAAAATTCATAAAACTTTTATTTAATTTTCCCGCCAAATTACTCTTTTCATTTCTGCGATCCTGTTACTCCTGGTGGAAATTTTTTGAGCAAAAATTGTGCGAAAAATTTAATATCATTTTCCCGCCAAATTACTCTTCATTTCTGCGATCCTATTACTCCTGATGGAAATTTTTTGAGCAAAAATTGTGCGAAAAATTCATAAAACTTTTATTTCATTTTCCCGCCAAATTACTCTTTTCATTTCTGCGATCCTGTTACTCCTGGTGGAAATTTTTTGACTAAAAATTGTACGAAAAATTCATAAAAAATGTATTCCATTTTCCCGCCAAATTACTCTTTTCATTTCTGCGATCCTGTTACTCCTGGTGGAAATTTTTTGAGCAAAAATTGTGCGAAAAATTTAATATCATTTTCCCGCCAAATTACTCTTCATTTCTGCGATCCTATTACTCCTGATGGAAATTTTTTGAGCAAAAATTGTGCGAAAAATTCATAAAACTTTTATTTCATTTTCCCGCCAAATTACTCTTTTCATTTCTGCGATCCTGTTACTCCTACAAGAAATTTTTGAGTGAAATTTTTTTATTAATCAGGTAAATGTAAAAAATATCGGGTCTCAAAATTTTCACGATTTGTATCAGGAGACTAGGAATTAAAAGTGGTATTTTAAACCTAAAATTTTGCGATTTTTAAAGTGACTTGCAGAAAAGAGTTATTGAAATTTTGTGGTTCTGAAAAGAACCGGTCAATTTAATTAAGAAAAAAAATCAATCAGTAATATACGAATAATTCGGATATCAAAGTGTGGGAAGGAACTAAATAAAAGTTGAAATATAAGATTTTTTTATTTTTATTCATTTAAATTTTTTATACATTTTTTTGTAAATTTTTCTAAAAACTTTATAAAACAACGCAAAAGTACTTAAGCAAATGGGCACCAACGTATTTACAGCTGTTTCCCGGAACAGAAACAGACAACGTGCCGTAAATTTTCTATAAATTACTTTAAAAATAACAATAAAATACGTAACATTAAAACGATTGTCTATGTGTCAATTGATGGGCAGAGACTCGTGCACCCAGGTGCAGTTTCCACCGTCGGCAAAATCGGCGGCGGCGTGCCCGTTGTTGGAGTTGAGCACCCACTTGGTGGTCAGCAGTCCTTCGACTCCGACCGGCCCTCTGGCGTGGATTCTGGCAGTGCTGATGCCGACTTCCGCACCCAGACCGAACCTGAAGCCGTCGGCGAAGCGGGAGCTGGCGTTGTGGAAGACGCAGGCCGAGTCCACCTTGCGTTGGAAGTCACGTGCCAAGTCATCTGTAAATAGGAAAAAATAGCATCTTATTAATAATCCGTGCGTATAGTGTTGACATTTTGTTCTCGCTGAAGTAGGCTTTGTTAGGGTGACAGTAAAAAAAGCTATCAACAATTTGGTTATGTCATTGTATACAAATTCATCACGAGAACACCAGGAATTAATGCCCATTTACAGATTTAACAAGTGGAAAAATTCCCGCTAGGGACTAAGAATTACCGTTTTCAGTAACAATGACATCAGTATGTCCACTGCCGTAGGTATGGATGTGATCGACGGCCTGGTTCATGTCCTTGATGACCTCGATGCAGCACTCGAGCGCGCCGTACTCGTGCTTCATGGTCTTCGCCGGCGGCGGGCCGAAGGTCAGGAGCTGCGAGAGGTTGGGGCCGGAGTTGATCTTGACGCCCTCCTTCTTGAGCATGTTGCAGACGTCCGAGAAGAAGTCGCCCTCCATGAGGCTCTCGTGAATCAATAGGGTCTCCATGGCGTTGCAGGCGGCCGGGTAATCGCACTTGGAGTCGCGAATGATCTTCAGCGCCTTCTGCAGATCGGCGTCCTTGTCGACGTAGACGTGGCAGATGCCCTCGGCGTGGCCCATCACCGGAATGTGCTGACTCTGCGACTGGATGCTGCGCACCAAGTCGCTGGAACCGCGCGGGATGATGAGATCGATGTGCTGTTCCATCGAGAGGAGGTCTCCAATTTCTTCGCGTGTAGACACCTAGAATATAAAATTTTAATTAAGCACAACGTACGATTTTCAAACAGTTGGTAGGGAGGATGAAAAATAAATACTGTAAAGCAGAAAAATACTTTGTTTACATCTTGAAAATAAATTAATTTTTTTGTCTTTCCGTTATTTGTCGTATTAAAGAATAATTTGTTTTTATATATTGGTGTACCTTACAATTTCATTTTTGTAACTGTAATTATTTTCCTCCCCTGAACGTTAAGATGTAAAAAACACATTTCCTTGATAATAAAAGGTTTCCGGATTTTCGATCTGTATTCTTAATCCCACAATAACCCCAAGGGTGAACAAACTTACCAAAGAGATGGCGTTAGTTGCCCCAACTGTGGCCAGGGCTTCCTTAACGAGATCCATTAGGGCTCTATTGCTGTGGGCCGCCTCCTTTCCTCCCTTGAGCAGAAGTCCGTTGCCGGAAGCGATAGCCAGCGCGGCCACTTGGGGAAGGGAGTCCGGACGGGATTCGAAGATAACCAGCAGAACTCCGATAGGAACCGTTATTTGCGTTAGATCTAATCCGTCGGCGAGCTTCGTCCTCCTTAACACCCTGCCGACGTTGTTGTGGCTGGAATCGGCGATCTGTTTCAGGCCCACGGCGAGATTCTTCAGTTTCGCCGGGGTGAGGGAGAGGCGCGAGAGCAGGGGCTTGGCGAGGCCGGATTTCGTGGCCTCCGCCAAATCTTTGGCGTTGGCGTCGAGGATTTCCGTCTGTTTGGAAATCAGGAGATCGGCGAGTGTGTGCACACAGCTCGCCCTCTGGGCGGGTTCGAGTGTTTGCAGAGTCCTACCGCCGGTACGTGCTGTAATATAACATACAATAAATAGATAAGTATCTAAATAACTCAAGTTTGTTGCAATTGTTGCAATATTCTAGGAGTTATGAGTCAAAAATCCACCGTATGCGTGATTGAGCGAAAACAATTTTTACGTTTGGGTTAATTTTTTCAGGTAAACGAACAACACAGAACAATTATTTTCACACATAAAAGTAGACACGTTCATCTAGTATCTAAATAACCTTCGTTTGTTGCAATTGTTGCAAAATCCTAGGAGTTATGAGTCAAAAACCTGCCAGATGCGTGATTGTCGGAAATCAATTTTTACGTTTGGATCAATTTTTTGCAAGTAAATAATCAAAACAGAACAATTCTTTTCACATGTAAAGGTAGACACGTTCATCTGGTATCTAAATAACCTTTATTTGTTGCAATTGTTGCAAAATCCTAGGAGTTATGACTCAAAAATCCACCGTATGCGTGATTGTGGGAAATCAATTTTTACGTTTGGATCGATTTTTTCAGGTTAATCCTCAAAATAGAACAATTAATTTCACACACGAAAGTAGACACGTTCATCTAGTATCTAAATAACCTTTGTTTGTTGCAATTGTTGCAAAATCCTAGGAGTTATGAGTCAAAAATCCACCGTATGCGTGATTTTGGAAAATCAATTTTTACGTTTGGATCGATTTTTTCAGGTAAATACACAAAATAGAACAATAAAGTTTACACAAGGAACTAAATACGTTCACCTATTATCTAAATAACCTTTGTTTGTTGCAATTGTTGCAAAATCCTAGGAGTTATGAGTCAAAAACTCGCCGTATGCGTGATTGTGGGAAATCAATTTTTACGTTTGGATCGATTTTTTTTCAGGTAAAAACTCAAAATAGAACAATTATTTTCACACACGGAACTAAACACATTCATCTACTATCTTAATAACCTTTGTTTGTTGCAATTGTTGCAAAATCTTTGGAGTTATGAGTCAGAAACCCGCTGTATGCGTGATTTTGTAAAATCAATTTTTACGTTTGGGTCAATTTTCTTCAGGTAAAAACTCAAAATAGTACAATTATTTTCACACACGGAACTCAACACGTTCATCTATTATCCAAATAACCTTAGTTTGTTGCAATTGTTGCAAAATCCTGAGAGTTATGAGTCAGAAACCCGCCGTGTGCGTGATTTTGGAAAATTTTTACGATTGGATCGATTTTTTCAGGTAAATACACAAAATAGAACAATAACGTTTACACACGAAACTAAATACTTTCATCTTCTATCTAAATAACCTTTGTTTGTTGCAATTGTTGCAAAATCCTAGGAGTTATGAGTCAAAAACTCGCCGTATGCGTGATTGTGGGAAATCAATTTTTACGTTTGGATCGATTTTTTTCAGGTAAAAACTCAAAATAGAACAATTATTTTCACACACGGAACTAAACACATTCATCTACTATCTTAATAACCTGTGTTTGTTGCAATTGTTGCAAAATCTTTGGAGTTATGAGTCAGAAACCCGCCATATGCGTGATTTTGTAAAATAAATTTTTACTTTTGGGTCGATTTTTTTCAGGTAAATCCTCAAAACAGAACAATTACTTTTACACACGGAACTCAACACGTTCATCTAATATCTAAATAATCTTTGTTTGTTGCAATTGTTGCAATATCCTAGAAGTTATGAGTTAAAAACGCGCCGTATGCATAACAATTTGAAACCGACAAACGATGTTTTGTTAAAGAAATATTGTAAGCAGTAACAATACGGTATGTATAAAAATAATGGGAAGTTGTTTCGTAATATAACTGGCTATATAAGGGCCAATTATTTGCTCAGTTCGCAATGTTGAAAAAGAAACATTTCGAAATGATATCACGAATTGAATTCCCTGAAAGAGGGACGGCTCGTGAAATTTTGTCAGAGGAGGCTATGGAAGAAAACAATTGCCTATAAGTGAAGTAAACTGAATTTTTGTAGATTTTTATCGCTGCGTTTTAAATTAATTTTTAATTTTTTGCACTCGAGTGTTCGTAATTGAAAAAAATACATTTTCAAAAATTCATAACTCGACTGAAAATTGCTGCACATTCAAAAACCCAAATAATTTTGAAAGATCGACGTCTTGTGAAGTGATTTGAATTTTTGTAGAATTTTATCTCTGCGTTTTAAATTAATTTTTAATTTTTTACACTCGAGTGTTCGTAATTGAAAACAAAAATTAAAAAATTCATAACTCGACTGAAAATTGCTGCATATTCAAAAACCAAAAACACATGGAAAGATGGATGTCTTGTGAAGTGAATTGAATTTTTGTAGGATTTTATACCTGCGTTTTAAATTAATTTTGAATTTTTTGCACTCGGGTGTTCGTAATTGAAAAAAAATCTTTTTAAAAAAAATCATAACTCGACTGAAAATTTGTGCACATTCAAAAACCCAAATAATTTTAAAAGATCGACGTCTTGTGAAGTGATTTGAATTTTTGTAGAATTTTATCTCTGCGTTTTAAATTAATTTTTAATTTTTTGCACTCAAAAATTCAAAAATTCATAACTCGACTGAAAATTGCTGCACATTCAAAAACCCAAATAATTTTGAAAGATCGACGTCTTGTGAAGTGATTTGAATTTTTGTAGAATTTTATCCCTGCGTTTTAAATTAATTTTTAATTTTTTGCACTCGAGTGTTCGTAATTGAAAAAAAAATTCAAAAATTCATAACTCGACTGAAAATTGTTGCACATTCAAAAACCAAAAACATATTGAAAGATGGATGTCTTGTGAAGTGAATTAAATTTTTGTAGAATTTTATCCCTGCGTTTTAAATTAATTTTTCATTTTTTGCACTGGAGTGTTCGTAAATGAAAAAAAAATATTTTCAAAAATTCATAACTCGACTGAAAATTGCTGCAAGTTCAAAAACCAAAATTGTTTTGAAAGATTGACGTCTTGTGGGGTGATTTGAATTTTTGTAAAATTAAATCCCTGCGTTTTAAATTAATTTTTAATTTTTTGCACTCGAGTGTCGTAATTAAAAAAAATATTTTCAAAAATTCATAACTCGACTGAAAATTGCTGCACATTCAAAAACCCAAATAATTTTAAAAGATCGACGTCTTGTGAAGTGATTTGAATTTTTGTAGAATTTTATCCCTGCGTTTTAAATTAATTTTAAATTTTTTGCACTCGCGTGTTCGTAATTGAAAAAAAAAAATTAAAAAAAATTCATAACTCGACTAAAAATTGTTGCACATTCAAAAACCAAAAACACATTGAAAGATGGATGTCTTGTGAAATGAATTGAATTTTTGTAGGATTGTATCCCGGCGTTTTAAATTAATTTTTAATTTTTTGCACTCGAGTGTTCGTAATTGAATTTTTTTTTTCAAAAATTCATAACTCGACTGAAAATTGTTGAACATTCAAAAACCCAAATAATTTTGAAAGATCGACGTCTTGTGAAGTGATTTGAATTTTTGTAGAATTTTATCCCTGCGTTTTAAATTAATTTAAATTTTTTTGCACCCGAGTGTTCGTACTTGAATAAAAAATATTTTCAAAAATTCATAACTCGACTGAAAATTGCTGCACATTAAAAAAACCCAAATAATTTTAAAATATCGACGTCTTGTGAAGTGATTTGAATTTTTGTAGAATTTTATTCCTGCGTGTCAAATTAATTTTTAATTTTTTGCACTCGAGTGTTTGAATTTGAAAAAAAAAATATTTTCAAAAATTCATAACTCGACTGAAAATTGTTGCACATTCAAAAACCAAAAACACATTGAAAGATGGATGTCTTATGAAGTGATTTTAATTTTTGTAGAATTTTATCCCTGCGTTTTAAATTAATTTTTAATTTTTTGCACTCGAGTGCTCGTAATTGAAAAAAAAAATCAAAAATTCATAACTCGACTGAAAATTGCCGAACATTGAAAAACCCAAATAATTTTGAAAGATCGACGTCTTGTGAAGTGATTTGAATTTTTGTAGAATTTTATCCCTGCGTTTTAAATTAATTTTTAATTTTTTGCACTCAAAAATTCAAAAATTCATAACTCGACTGAAAATTGCTGCACATTCAAAAACCAAAAACACATTGAAATATGGATGTCTTGTGAAGTGAATTGAATTTTTGTAGAATTTTATCCCTGCGTTTTAAATTAATTTTGAATTTTTTGCATTCGAGTGTTCGTAATTGAAAAATTTTTTTTTTCAAAAATTCGTAAATCGAATGAAAATTGCTGCACATTCAAAAACCCAAATAATTTTGAAAGATCGACGTCTTGTGAGGTGATTTGAATTTTTGTAGAATTTTTTTATCACTGAGTTTTAAATTAATTTTTAATTTTTTGCACTCGAGTGTTCGTAATTGAAAAAAAAATATTTAAAAAAATTCATAACACGACTGAAAATTGCTGCACATTTAAAAACCAAAAACACATTGAAAGATGGATGTCTTGTGAAGTGAATTGAATTTTTGTAGGATTTTATCCCGGCGTTTTAAATTAATTTTTAATTTTTTGCACTCGAGTGTTCGTAAATGAAAAAAAATATTTTTAAAAATTCATAACTCGACTGAAAATTGCTGCACATTCAAAAACCAAAAACACATTGAAAGATGGATGTCTTGTGAAGTGAATTGAATTTTTGTAGAATTTTATCCTTGCGTTTTAAATTAATTTTTAATTTTTTGCACTCGAGTGTTTGTAATTAGAAAAAAAATATTTTCAAAAATTCATAACTCGACTGAAAATTGCTGCACATTCAAAAACCCAAATAATTTTGAAAGATAGACGTCTTGTGAAGTGATTTGAATTTTTGTAGAATTTTCAAATTTTCAAAATCAATTATATACAGAATATTTTCTTTAATCAAATTTAATTGTAAACCCATATAAAAATTAATCAATGTTTTCATAAAAAATGTCTCTTATATTCTTTGATTAAATCCAAGAACGCTTCAACTCAATCAAGCAGTGTAATTTAATACAAAAGGAGGAATTTCCTTCACCCCTTGTTTGCTTCACTTACCGTTCTCAGCGATTATTTCCGTCGGAACGGATCCACTTAAATTCGAGTCCGTAAAGAACGTCCCCACCTTCCGCCCGGCCAGAATGGTCTTGATGGCCTTCTCCTGCATTCCGTTGCAGATGACGACGGACACGCCGCGATCGAGGGCCCACGTGGCGGCGTTCACCTTCGAGTCCATGCCGCCGGTGCCGACCTTCGACTTCTGTCCGTACTGGATGGTGTTCCTCAGATCGGAGGTGAACGTATGGATGAAACGCGCGCCCTCCTCCCAGGGGGGCTTGTTGTAGATTCCGTCGACGTCCGACATGAGGATGAGCATGTCCGCGGACACTTCCGCCGCCAGCATGGCCGCCAAGCTGTCGTTGTCCTTGATGGAGATGCCCCTCTTGCCGCCCCTTCCGCCGATCGGCTCGTCCACTTGAGGCGGCGGCGAAACGGCGTCGTTCGTGTTGATGATGGGAACGATGTTGAGGCTGATGAGTTCGGATAATGTGCTGAAGAGATTGCTGCGGGTCTGCTCGTTGTAGAAGTCGGGCTTTGTGACCAGCACTTGGGCGATCTTGACGCCGTATTGGGAGAACATGGCGTCGTAAAGGGACATGAGACCGGATTGCCCGACGGCGGCGGCTGCACGAGGTTCGACTAAGGCGGGGGCATCCTAAAAAAAAAAAATACTTTCTTAAGAATGCTATATAAACTGTATCCCAACTTCTAAAGCATTCCAAATAAATGAAAAATCAAGTACACGACTTAGCAAGCTATTCCAATTTTTTTTACGAGGAGCGTGGATCGTGTATCGTGGAGTGGAATTTAATGAAACTAATCCACAGCATTTCTAACATAGATGGCTGTGAAATAAATGAAAAATCAAGTACACGACTTTGCTAGTTTTTCCGGATTTTTTTACGAGTGGAGCGTGGATTGTGGAGCGTGGAGCGTGGAGTGTGGAGCGTGGAATGGAAACTAATCCACAGCATTCCAGCTGTGAAATAAATGAAAACAAAGTGATCTTTTCAATGAATTTTAACTCACCTCGCGTGTGTGATCCGTGGGCGATAGGGTCTCACGCATCGACAGCGACATGAGCAGTTCCTGCGTCAGCTTTTGCTTACCAAAAGCGACGGCTCCGCTCGTCACCATGATGCACTCGCGCCCCTCATTCTGACATTCCGCCACCTAAAAAAAATAAAGACCACAATTTCAGTTAAAGTTTCTTTTAAACGTCCATCATAAATCACAAACGCGTTTTTCGATATATATGTAAATTCGCGTTTCGCATTTGCGTGATTCGCCGTCGTGCTTAACATTTTCCGCAATCTTAAACTCCATATTTGGGGTTTAATGTTAAAGGAATTATATATTTTTTTTAGGATTAGAAAAAAAATATGAATCAAAAGTTAAGTTGAAAAATTAAAATCGTAGTGGAAAAATGGTTTCCTACGATTTTTCTACGTCACGTGTGCAAAAAATGGGTGATATAAGCAAACTTACGATTATATCTTACGCGACGTTATTGTTTATAATGCGCCATAGATGAGAGATAGTTTTGACAAAAAATTTCCTTTAAGTAAATCAACTTGAAACTTTGCAAAATCTTTTCAAATTCCTCGCAGATTGTAACTCCGCTAAAACCATATGAACCACATTTCAGATATTAGAAAAATTGTATGTGATCAGAGAGCAAATTTGTAAAAAAAGTGTTATAGTTTTGATGATCTCAAATTGCTATCGACTTGAAACTTTCCAAAATTGTTCAAAATTCATCCGACTATAATTCTGTGTTAAAACTTTATAAACCACATCACCAAATATTAGATAATTTTAATGTGATCAGAGAGCAAATTTGTAACAAAAGTGTTTTAGTTTTCATGATCTGAAAAAAAAATTTAAAACTATTGCTATCGACTTGAAACTTTCCAACATTGTTCAAAATTCATCCGACTATAATTCTGTGTTAAAACTGTATACACCACATCACCAAATATTAGATAATTTTTATGTGATCAGAGAGCAAATTTGTTACAAAAGTGTTATAGTTTTGATGATCTGAAAAAAAAAATTAAAACTATTGCTATCGACTTGAAACTTTCCAAAATTCTTCAAAATTCATCCGATTATAATTCTGTGTTAAAACTATATAAACCACATCAACAAATATTAGATAATTTTTATGTGATCAGAGAGCAAATTTGTAACAAAAGTGTTATAGTTTTGATGATCCAAAAAAAATTCAAAACTATTGTTATGGTCTTGAAACTTTCCAAAATTGTTCAAAATTCATCCGACTATAATTCTTTGTTAAAACTATATAAACCACATCACCAAATATTACATAATTTTAATGTGATCAGAGAGCAAATTTGTAAAAAAAAGTGTTATAGTTTTGATGATCTGAAAAAAAAATTCAAAACTATTGCTATCGACTTGAAACTTTTCAAAATTGTTCAAAATTCATCCGATTATAATTCTGTATTAATACTATATAAACCACATCACCAAATATTAGATAATTTTTATGTGATCAGAGAGCAAATTTGTAACGAACGTGCTTTAGTTTTAATGATCTGAAAAAGATTTTTTAAACTATTGCTATCGACTTGAAACTTTCCAAAATTGTTCAAAATTCATCCGACTATAATTCTGTGTTCAAACCATATAAACCACATCACCAAATATTAGATAATTTTATGTGATCAGAGAGCAAATTTGTAACAAAAGTGTTATAGTTTTGATGATCTGAAAAAAAAATTTAAAACTATTGCCATCGACTTGAAACTTTCCAAAATAGTTCAAAATTCATCCGCCTATAATTCTATGTTAAAACTTTATAAACCACATCACCAAATATTACATATTTTTTATGTGATCAGAGAGCAAATTTGTAAAAAAAGTGTTTTACTTTTGATGATCTGTAAAAAAAATTTTAAACTATTGCTATCGACTTGAAACTTTCCAAAATTGTTCAAAATTCATCCGCCTATAATTCTATGTTAGAACTATATAAACCACATCACCAAATATTACATAATTTTAATGTGATCAGAGAGCAAATTTGTAATAAAAGTGTTTTACTTTTGATGATCTGAAAAAAAAACATTTAAAACTATTGCTATCGACTTGAAACTTTCCAAAATTGTTCAAAATTCATCCGCCTATAATTCTGTGTTAAAACTGTATAAACCACATCACCAAATATTATATCATTTTTATGTGATCAAAGAGCAAATTTGTAAAAAAAAGCGTTATAGTTTTGATGATCCGAAAAAAAAATTTAAAACTATTGCTATCGACTTGAAACTTTTCAAAATTGTTCAAAATTCATCCGCCTATAATTCTGTGTTAAAACTATATAAACCACATCACCAAATATTAGATAATTTTTATGTGATCAGAGAGCAAATTTGTAACAAAAGTGTTTTAGTTTTGATGATCTGAAAAAAATATTCAAAACTATTGCTATCGACTTGAAACTTTCCAAAATTGTTCAAAATTCATCCGACTATAATTCTGTGTTAAAACTGTATAAACCACATCACTAAATATTAGATAATTTTTATGTGATCAGAGAGCAAATTTGTAAAAAAAGTGTCATAGTTTTGATGATCTGAATTTTTTTTTAAAACTATTGCTATCGACTTGAAACTTTTCAAAATTGTTTAAAATTCATCCGACTGTAATTCTGTGTTCAAACTATATAAACCACATCACTAAATATTAGATAATTTTTATGTGATCAGAGAGCAAATTTGTAACAAAAGTGTTATAGTTTTGATGATCTGAAAAAAAAATTAAAACTATTGCTATCGACTTGAAACTTTTCAAAATTGTTCAAAATTCATCCGCCTATAATTCTGTGTTAAAACTATATAAACCACATCACCAAATATTAGATAATTTTTATGTGATCAGAGAGCAAATTTGTAAAAAAAGTGTCATAGTTTTGATGATCTGAAATTTTTTTTAAAACTATTGCTATCGACTTGAAACTTTTCAAAATTGTTTAAAATTCATCCGACTGTAATTCTGTGTTCAAACTATATAAACCACATCACTAAATATTACATAAATTTAATGTGATCAGAGAGCAAATTTGTAAAAAAAAGTGTTATAGTTTTGATGATCTGAAAAAAAATTTAAAACTATTGTTATCGACTTGAAACTTTCCAAAATTGTTCAAAATTCATCCGCCTATAATTCTGTGTTAAAACTATATAAACCACATCACCAAATATTAGATACTTTTTATGTGATCAGAGAGCAAATTTGTTAGAAAGTGTTAAAATTTTGACGATCTGAAAAAAAAATTAAAAACAATTACGACAGTTTTGAAATTTTCCAAAATTGTTCAAAATTCATCCCAGATTACAATTCCTCTAAAACTGTATAAACCAGCTCAATAGATATTAGTAAAATGTAATGCAATCAGAGAGCAAATTTGTTAGAAAATGTTAAAATTTTGACGATCTGAAAAAAATTTAAAAAAAATTCCGACAGTCTTTAAATTTTCCAAAATTGTTCAAAATTCATCCCACATTACAATTCTATGAAAACTATAAAAACCACCTCACTAGATATTAGAAAAATTTAATGCAATCAGAGAGCAAATTTGTTAGAAAATTTTAAAATTTTGGCGATCCGAAAAAAATTTAAAAAAATTCCGACAGTCTTGAAATTTTCCAAAATTGTTCAAAATTCATCCCACATTACAATTCTGTTAAAACTTTAAAAACCACCTAGCTAGATATTAGAAAAATTTAATGCAATCAGAGAGCAAATTTGTTAGAAAATGTTAAAATTTTGACGATATAAAAAAAATTAAAAACAATTACGACAGTCTTGAAATTTTCCAAAATTGTTCAAAAATCATCCCACATTACAATTCTGTTAAAACTTTAAAAACCACCTCACTAGATATTAGAAAAATTTAATGCAATCAGTGAGCAAATTTGTAAGAAAGTGTTAGGGTTTTGACGATCTAAAAATAATATTAAAACAATTGCTATCGACTTGAAACTTTCCAAAATTTTTCATAACTCATCCCACATTATAATTCTGTTAAAACTATATAAACCACATCACCAAATATTAGAATATTTTTATGTGACCAGAGAGCATATTTGTAAACTTTTGCTCAAAAATTGCATTTGATATGATTTCCTGAAGAAACCACTGGTTGGATTCGGGGTTTCTATACGTTACCGTAAAGATCCCTTAAAGACGCTTCAGAAAATGTACTTGCGCAAAAACATATGTCAATTCTAACCCCGTGACGTGTTAACAAAGAAAACTCGAAAATGGTAAAAATCGAAAAAATCATTTTTTTTTTAATAATCACCGGAGACCAATAAGTTATACCTTTTTTTTCATCAGAAGAACGAGACAAATCGATTGACGTTTAAAAAATTCATCCAGGAAATATTGCAAAAAAGTTAGCAAGTTACCATTTGGAAAATTTTGAAAAAAGTCGATTTTTTTAGATTTTAAACTGCTGCAGCGGCTAAACGAAGAATCCAAATCGAACACGGTTTTCAAATTTGTGTTCCTTGGGTCCTAATTGGTCGGATTCAGTTAAAATTGGCGATTCTTAATTTTTGACAAAAACCTGAAAAACTATAGAAGGGTCCCCCCTTCTTACTTTTGTTCAAAAATTGCTTTTGAAATGATTTCCTGAAGAAACCACAGGTTCGATTCAAGGTTTCTACACGCCAGCGTAAAGATCCCTTCAAGACCCTTCAGAAAATGTACTTGCGCAAGAACAAATGTGAATTTTAAGCCCGTGACGTATTAACAAAGAAAACTCAAAAATGGTAAAAATCGAACTTTTTTAATAGTCATCGTATATTAATAAGTTATAACTCTTTTTTCATCAGAAGAACAAAACAAATCGATTGGCGTTAAGTAATTTCATCTAGAAAAAAATGCAAAAAAGTTAGCAAGTCACCACGGACTTTAAGGAAAATTTAAAAAAAGTCGATTTTTTTGGACTTTGAGAGGCCATAGCGGCTAAACGAAGAATCCAAATCGAACGCGGTTTTCAAATCTGTATTCCTTGGGTCCTAATTAGTCGGATTTAATTAAAATTGGCGATTCCTAATTTTTGACAAAAACCTGAAAACTATACAAGGGTCCCCCCTTCTTACTTTTGCTCAAAAATTGCCTTTGAAATGATTTCCTGAAGAAACTACTGCTGGATTCGGGGTTTCTATACGTCACCGTAAAGATCCCTTCAAGATCCTTTAGAAAATGTAGTTGCGCAAGAAAATATGTCAATTCTAACCCCGTGACGTGTTAACAAAGAAAAATCGAAAAAAATCAAATCATCGTAGATCGATAAGGATACCATTTCTTTCATCAGAAGAACGAGACAAATCGATTGGCGTTAAGAAATTTCATCCAGGAACAAATTCAAAAAAGTTAGCAAGTCACCACGAAAATTTTGAGTCGATTTTTTCACACTTTCGGGCAAATTATAGAGAGTTAAGAAAAATGAAGATTTTTTTCAGACTTTGAACGGCCGTCGCGGTGGATAAATTGCCAAAAAAATTGAGGATGATCTTTAGTTTATGTAAGAAAATTTCGCAATTGGAGAAATAAAATTGGTGACATAAATCAGTAATTACTTTTCGAATAACAACACTGTTGGTTTTAATCCCATCAGCAAACGATTGATTTATTTATTCAATCGTTATCGGGAAATGTTGCATAAGCGCCAATTATCCAAACAAAACATTCCGAGGCATGGAAGATAATTTGATGTGCTTAACATTAAGCGTCACCACTGGTTTTGAAATCGTCTGTAAACAATCGTCAAATGAATTTTTGTGTAAACCCAATTCAGCACGCACTTAGTGACTCATTAGATTGGAAAAGTTTTAGTAAATCGTCGATCTTTATCGTTTATTAATTGATTTATATAACGTTTTGCTTACAAAATAAGTCTGTATAAAGAATTAAAGTGCACGTTGGGTGGCCTACTTGGTACAACTCTATACTCGACGCACCGAATCGGTGGTATGATGGGTTTGCGTGATTTTCGCGTGATGTTCGCTGATTGGTCAGCATCATGATCGGTGCGCCGAGTATAGCAATCCAATTATCGCAGGCAACCCAACGTGCACTTTACTTCTCTGTATAGACGGTAAGATACGATTTTAGAACAAACTTTAATTTTATAACTGATTTCAGAAATGTTTTCAGCTAGAGGAACAGAATCATATTTGCAGAAGTAGGCGGAATATAATTCGCTCGAGCGGCCTTTAAGAGCTTTTCTTCGCATATTAAATATATCACGCTGTATTCTCCAAAGTACGTGTTATGGAATTAATTCTGTTCGCGTCATATTTAAATGAATTTCCTTCTAGCAACGCTTAATCATAAATGGAGAAAATCTCGAGCTTGTTTTTATTAAGTACTAATTCTACATTATTAAATAATAGCAACGAAGAGTGAAAGACTGAATAATTAGTACTAATTATTTATACATAAAAGTTACGTTTTTTTTTTATTGGTAGTAAATATTTTCAGTATAATATCCATTTAAAATGTTAAACGGTATAAGTTTTGTAATATTCATGGGCGAATGCGCGTTCAATTTGTTTAATGGCCGTGTCAGACATAACTGTCGCGGTTGTTAATGGTTCAGTTTACTCGCAACGGTAACCACGTCTTTGCCTTTTGTCATGTCATATGTAAAATTCCGTCTCTGGTGTTTTCTTGTTTGCCCGCTGCTTACTTACTTCAGAGTGCTCTAATATATTACGATAACCCATTTTTATAATTTGTTTTTAAGGTCAAAGAATTGCTCACGTTTTATCACTAATATTGATAAAGTTTACATTTGGTAATATTATTCATTTTTAATTATTTCCAACAGACACAAAACAATGTGAAACTACAAGGTGTTAAGTGTTTTAATTTTTAATATCAAGATAACTAACATTAACTACTATTAAATAACTTCATAAAAGTAAAAATTATTCATTTCGAATAGAAAACTTTTTCAGCCCAAACAATTTTGACGTTCAAATTTTCGAATAAATTTATTGACACCGAAATAGCCTGAATATATTAACGTAGAATGACTGCAAAATCACGTTCTTATATTTGTTGTTTAAGTTGCATTCATGAATTTTAAATGATGGTAAAATGCGACTAAAAAATGTATTTATTAATTTAAGTACCATATTTTAAGTATTGTTTATGTACAAATTGTAAATACTGTAAAAAGGGGTTACCCGTTAATAAAACTATTATTATTATTATTACAAAATATATTGTCAAATTTTTTGTTAGTGTTGTTGAAAAGAATGGAACGTAATTATCCATTCTTTTCAACAACACTAACAAAAAACTTGACAATATTTTTAGTCACATTTTAACATCATTTAAAATTCATGAATGCAACTTAAACAACAAATACAAAAACGTAATTTTGCAGACATTCTACGTTAATATATTCAGGCTATTTTTTTACAACAAATACATATTAATTGTTACAAATGCAAGAACATGATTTCGCAGAGCCACAAACAGATTAAATATCTAAACAAATTAGAAACAACTTTACTTGTTGCAGAAAGCATTAGATAAATATCTATAAATTCAGGCAATTTTTCGTCTTTATTTCAACAAATACATATCAATTGTTATTAAAAGATGAATTAAAAACAATGTTAACTTATCACCTTAATTTTTTTTTTGCTACAGATTAATTTTGTTGTATGCACTTGATTTAATTGGGTGCGACATGCAATCAAATTAAACGGTCCACTTTTTGAAATTAAATTCTGCAGGCACAATTCGTCTTTAAATGATTACCTGGCAGACGCAGAAGTTTTAATTAAATCGCTTTAATTACATTTTCTAGGCTGTGAGCGGGATCATTGTGATTGAGCTAGAAATCTATTTTCGTTTAAACGGGGTTATCAGACTTATCAATTATAACGATGTTCTTGACACAAATATCAAATAAAACTGTGGCTTTTATTACTAATTTTTGATAATAAGTTTATAATGTATTTGGCTATTGTTTAATTTATGGTGGTGTAAACAATATCAATTGCGATTCGAAAAAATACAAAAACCGTCAATAATAACAATAATAATAGTTTTTACCTGCCAATACCAGGAATTTACAGAAGTCAGAAAATAGGATTCGCTTACAATTAAGATATTTATAGTTGCCATCGATTTGAAAGTGTATTTTACTTATTCAAAATTAATTCCAAATTGTGATTATTCAAAATGCCGTAAAATCCCACCCTTAAATTTTCGAATATTTTAATGTAATTAAAGTGTGAAGTTGTGAAAATTCTAATTATTTTAGCCATTTGAAACAAAAATACAAAAAAAATTGCAATCGATTTGAAAATGTTTGCATTTATTCAAAATTAATTCAAAATTATGAGCTACAAAATTCCACCCTTACATTTTCGGATAATTTCATGTGAATAGAGAGTGATGTTAATTTTTTTTAAATAATTTTTGCGATTCGAAAAAAAAAATACAAAAACAATTGATTTCGATTTGAAAATGATTGTATTTATTCAAAATTAATTCAAAATTATGATTATCTAAAAAGCTGCAAAATTTCAACTTCAAATGTTTGGATAATTTCACATGAATAGAGCGCGATGTTAAAAAAATGTAATAATTTTTGCGATTCGGAAAAAGAGAATAGAAAAACAATTTATTTTGATTTGAAAATGTTTGTATTTATTCAAAATATATACAAACATCTTTATTCACAGTAAGCACACATAGAGTTATTATTTACATAGTACAACAATTTACAAATCTATACTGTGAAAGGGCTATCGACCAATAGTCTTTCGGCCCTTTTATGTACACTTAAGGTTAACAAATTATTGATGTGATGAATTATGATAAAGATGTATTTACATTAAATGAATTTATGAACTGATGAGTTTTATTCAAAATTAGTTCAAAATTGTGATTATCTAAAAAGCTACAAAATTCCATCCTTAAATTTTCGAATAATTTCATGTGAATAGAGAGTGACGTTAAAATTTTTTTTTAATAATTTTTGCCATTCGAAAATAAAAATACAAAAACAATTGATTTCGATTTGAAAATGTTTGAATTTATTAAAAAGTAATGCAAAATTATGATGATCTAAAAAGCTAAAAAATTCCACCCTTAAATTTTGGATAATTTCATGTGAATCTTGTGCGTTATAAAAATTGTAATTTTGAAAAAAATATAGAAACACTTTGTATCGACTTGAAAATTTCAGGATTTATTCAAAATCTATTCAAAATTATCAATATGTAAAAAGTAGCAAAACTCCGCCCTTAAATTTTTGGTTAATCCAATGTAATTAATGTGTGGAGTTGTGAAAATTCTAATTATTTCAGCGATTCGAAAAAAATACAAAAACAATTGCAATCTATTTGAAAATGTTTGTATTTATTCAAAACTAATTCGAAATGATGATTACCTGAAAATCCGCAAATTCTACCCTTAAATTTTTAGATAATTTCACGTGAACAAAGCGCGAAGTTATGAAAACTGTAACCTATTTTGCGGTTTCAAAAAGAAAATACAAAAACAATTGATTTCGATTTGAAAATATTTGTATTTATTCAAAACTCATTCAAAATTATGATTATCTAAAAAGCTACAAAATTACACCCTTAAGTTTTCGGATAATTTCATATGAATGGAGCGCGACGTTAAAAAATTGTAATAATTTTTGCAATTCGAAAAAAAAATATACAAAAATAATTGCAAACGATTTGAAATTTGTGTATTTATTCAAAATTCATTCCAAATGATGATTATTTAAAAAAAAGCTGAGTTGAAAAAAATACAAAAACAGTCAATTTTTAACTTGAAAATTTCTGTATTTATTCAAAGTTAATTCAGAATTATGAGTATGTGAAAAGCTGCAAAATTTCACACAAGTTTTCGGATAATTTCATGTGAATATAGCGTGACGTTGAAAAATTGTAATGATTTTTATAATTCGTAAAAAAAAAATCAAAAACAATTGCAATCGATTCAAAAATTTCTGCATTTATTCAAAATTGATTACATATTATGAATGTTTAAGAAGCTGCAATATTCCACCATTAAATTCTCGGATAATTTAATGTAAGTAAAGCGTGAAGTTGTGAAAATTCAAATCATCTTAGCGATTCGAAAAAAATATAAAAAGAGCAATCGATTTTAAATTTTTGGATTTATTCAAAATTCATTCTTAATTATGAATACGTAATCATTTTTGCGATTCGAAAAAAAATATACGAAAACAATTGCCATCGACTAAAAAAATTCTGTATTTATTCAAAATTGATTACAAATTATCAATATTTAAGAAGCTGTAATATTCCACCCTTAAATTTTTGGATAATTTTGTGTAAATAAAGCTTGAAGTTGTGAAAATTCTATAAACAATTTTGCGATTTAAAAAAAATACAAATACAATTGCAACCGCCTTGAAAATGTTTGTATTTATTCAAAATTAATTCAAAATTATGATTACGTAAAAAATCGTTAAAATCCACCATTAAATTTTCAAATAATTGCATGTGAATGTACTGTGAATTTATGAAAATTGTAATCATTTCTGCGAGAAGAAAAAAAAATACAAAAACAGTTGTCATCGACTTGAACATTTCTGTATACATTCAAAATTGATTCAAAATTGTGACTATGTGAAAATAATCGCAAAATACCGTCGTGAAAGTTTTGAATAATTTTATGTGAATGGAGTGTGGAGTTATGAAAATTGTAATAAATTTTGCGATTCGAAAAAAAAAAATTCAAAAACAATTGCAATCGATTTGAAAATTTATTCAAACTTCATTCAAAATTATGATTAGCTAAAAATCTGCAAAATTTCACCATTAAACTTTTGGTTTATTTCACATCTACAGAAGTTATGAAAATTTTAATAATTTTAACGACTAAAAAAAAATACAAAAACAATTGCAATCGATTTGAAAATTTCTGCATTTATTCAAACTTCATTCAAAATTATGATTAGCTAAAAATCGGCAAAATTCCACCATTAAGCTTTTGGATAATTTTACGTGTACAGAAGTTATGAAAATTTTAATAATTTCAACGATTCAAAAAAAATTGCAATTGACTTCAACGTTTTTGTGTTTATTCAAAATTAATTCCTAGTTATGAGTATATAAAAAGTTGTAAAATTTCACCCCTACATTTTCGGATAATTTCATGTAAAATAAGAGCGTGAAGTTATGAAAATTGTTATCACTTCTGCGACTCGAAAAAAAAACTTGAAAATTTTAGTATTTATTCAAAATTCATTCAAAATTATAAGTATGCAAAAAAATGCAAAATTCCACCCTTAAATTTTTGGATAATTTCATGTGATTGGAGTGTAAAGTTATGAAAATTGTAATAATTTCTGCGACCCGAAAAAAAAAATACAAATACAATTGCCATCGACTTGAAAATTTCTGTATGTATTCAAAATTCATTCAACATTATGAATATGTAAAAAGCTGCAAAATTCCACCCTTAAATTATTGGATAATTTCATGTGATTGGAGTGTGAAGTTATGAAAATTGTAATCATTTCTGCGATTCGTAAAAAAAAAATACAAAAACAATTGCCATCGACTTGAAAATTTCAGTATTTATTCAAAATTCATTCGAAATTATGAATATGTATAAAGCTACAAAATTCCACCCTCGAATTTTGGGATAATTTTATGTGAATAGAGTGTGAAGTTACGGAAATTGTAATTATTTCTGCGATTCGAAAAAAAAAATACAAAAATAATTGCCATCGACTTAAAAATTTCTGAATGCATTCAAAATTCATTCAAAATGTTGAATATGCAGAAATCTGCAAAATTTCAGCCTTAAATTTTTGGACAATTTCTTGTGATTGGAGTGTGAAGTTGTGAAAACTGTAATTATTTCTGCGATTCGAAAAAATACAAAAACATTATTTACAATTTTTTTTTGGCCTGGGATACATGTCCTTGAGGCCAGCTGTATATAGAAATAACAGTTGGATAAAAACTTAGTTTCAGGTTTTAGTTTTCTGAAGGATTCAATTTTGCAAAACAGAAATTGAATTTCTCAATTTTGAATATTAAATATTTTTTCCCCATCAGAACACCTACAGACCGGTTTCGACCTTTCAGGTCTCATCAGTGTAGTTAGTTGCTGATGGGGAAGTGCATCATTCAGGCAATAGATTCCGTCACTTTTGCGTTTCTAAAATTTTGAATAATTTCGAATTACTTTGTAAACGTTTATTGAGTAATTGTACCACTTATATGTAGCAATTTTATTTATCTTGTTTCATATTTTAATCTATAGCCACAATGCCTCATTATATTTTATTTGTTTACTGAGAAATTTGGATATTTATCTCCAATATGTGTATATTATAAAATTTGTTTACGATTATTTTTTGAAGTAGTTACATAATTACATTTTAATATTATTATCAATATCAATTACATTATATTTTCTTTTTTCTTTTAAGCTGCTTAGTTTTTATATATTTTCTTCCCTGTAATAAGATGTAAGATCTGTTGGGAAATAAAGATATTATTATTATTCACTCTGAGACAATGAAGCATAATGTTTTATTTGCGTTGGGCATTTATCTCTAATATGAAAGTTACAAAAGAAATATTTGCAATTATATTTAGAAGTAGGTACATAATTATATTTCAACTCTGAAGATGGTTACGTCCGTAACTCGCTGATAATCCATAATTTCCGATTGCTTTGTAAACATTTATTGTATAATCATAAACCACTTAAATGTAGTAATTCCATTTATCTAGTTTCATATCTCAATCCAATGTCACAATGGATTATTACATTTTATTTGTTTACTGAGCAATTTGGATGTTTATGTATATAATCTAAAAATAAAATCCGCCCGTGCGGGAATCGAGCACAGACAACTTTGGATCTAGCAAGAAGTTGCTCGCGCTCTTACCCACAACACCAACAATTCACCCTAATTTTAAGATATGTTAATATAACTGCTTGTGGTAAAAGCACTAAAAATTTCTTCAATTCTCTGAAACTGTCATTAAAATAAGAATTTTTGTAGTATAATGTACTCTAGTTGAAATACGGGGATGTAATAAACTAAATAGAAAAATTATGGAGGTTCTAATTTCAAATAATTATTATAAAAAATGTTAATGCAAAGTACAAAATCTAAACTCAGGTAACTTTGAATTAAACAACTTTCGACGTTTTTTTACCACTATTTTTATCACTAATAAATAGTGGTAAAAAAAAACGTCGAAAGTTGTTTAATTCAAAGTTACCTGATAATGGACTACCACATAGTAACGGTCGCAACCATCATCTTCATAAAATCTAAACTAACAATGTCGACGTTTTACCCCAATTTTCGATAAAAATGCTTTTTTGGAAACTTTTGAACGAAATTTCCGCGAGATTTTTAAATTCTCTACACGAAATAGAGAATGGAGTTTATTAATTTCGTGGAGATTTTAATTACTTTATAAGGAAAAGCAAAAAGTTCTAAAACCAACATTACAAAATATGTTGCAGGATGAAAACAACATTACAAAATATGATGAATTTTATTTCTTTCTTCTTTTAATGTGATAAGATGTCTAGTGCGGTAGATAATGCAGAAGTTTTGAAAACATCATTACAAAATAAAGAGATGCAGGATGAAATTTTGTTTTTGATGTCTACTGCAGTCGATAATGCATTGTGCAATTTTGATGTAAACAGGAATCCGCAATTAAGCGTTCGTCGATAATACCGAAACATATTGACCCCGTGTATGCGAGAGAAACGTGATAATATGCAACAGTGTCGATGGCAATTTTTTTTTTTTGGGTCCGAAATTCCAAACTCTGGTAATACATCAATACATCGAGAACCAGATCAAGATTGTTTAAATATTGAATTTCAACTACAAATATTATAAATACAGATTCTACTGATGCTAAAAATACAGATGCTGTTCATGCTACAAATACAGATGCTACTGATGCTACAAATACAGATGCTATTGATGTTACAAATACAGATGCTACTGATGCTAAAAGTACAGATGCTACTGATGCTATAAATACAGATGCTACTGATGCTAAAAATACAGATGCTACTGATGCTAGAAATACAGATGCTACTGATGCTATAAATACAGATGGTACTGATGCTATAAATACAGATGCTACTGATGCTATAAATACAGATGGTACTGATGCTATAAATACAGATGCTACTGATGCTAAAAATACAGATGGTACTGATGCTATAAATACAGATGCTACTGATGCTATAAATACAGATGCTACTGATGCTATAAATATAGATGGTACTGATGCTATAAATACAGATGCTACTGATGTTACAAATACAGATTCTACTGATGCTCAAAATACAGATGTTACTGATGCTAAAAATACAGATGCAACTGGTGATTGTTTGTTTGCCTGATGGAGGTAATGTATAGCGAAGCAATTGTAACAATGGCTTTGTAAATATACTTTAAAAGAAATAAATTTTGTGTACTTTTTGTATATGTCTCTTTTTCTTAACATAATAAATATAATTTGTGTACTTAGAATCATTAAAATATTAGTTTATAGTAAACTAAAAACTTTCTTTTTAAGAATTTATGTTTCGTTTCGATTTAAAAATGTAATAGTAATAGTAATAGTAATAGTAATTTATTCATATCAGTACCAATCGGTTTACATAAGTCAAAATAGTTACATACATAGAATAATATACAATTGTTGATATTGAAAGACATTGGTCTGTAATAATAAAATTGTGACAATAAATTATAAAATAACACATAAGCGATTAAAAAACACGGACAGGGTACAATTATACAACAACAAATGTTGCATTCTCGTACATAAATTGAATTAAAAAATGCAATTGTAAATTTAATTACTATCTGATTTTTATTTAAATGAATGCTTATAATTTATAACGACATATTTTTTACCACTCAATGTTTTCGCTTTCATCCCTGATGATAAATTAATTTTGTCAATTAAAAAATATCTGATTTTACTGACTTTTAATTTTGAATTTATTTGTAATTTTTACATGTCATAAATAAACGCAATTAATTTCCATAATGCGTTCGCAACAAACGAAGGCGATTCAGTTGCAGCGAATTTAAACCGATTTTATAATTACAAAACTCGCAATCAAAACCGAAATCCGAGTGGAAATAAAATAATCATTTTCCCGGGCCCTCGTTAAAATTAAATTTCAATTAAAACGGAAATAAATTATTTAGCACCACATCGTAAATTAATGACACTCCCCCTCCATTCCTGGACGCGGCGTTTGTTAAAATGACATTAACCGTAACTAATTTTTACCCTTTGGCATTCCTTCGGTTATAATTAAAGGGAAACGCTAATTGCTTCCACCGGTTTTGATTGAAATTAGGAGAATTAAGGTCAGTGGATTGATGGAGAAGCTTTAGTATTGATTTCAAAATTCCGTTATTATAAAAATTGAAAATCGTTTCTTCCGTCTCTTAAAGCAATTTGCAAGAAACTCTTCTAACTTCTACCAGTCCGTCTACCAATTTTACATAACAGAATTCCAGAATTCCAGAAGTTAATATAAAATATCCTTCAATCTCTTAGAGCAATTTGCAAGAAACTTTCGTAACTTCCTGTCCCTCTACCAATTTTGCATACATAGTAATCCAAAGGTTGTTCGAAAAATTTAAGCATAAAATAAGGTAGATGCTTCTGGTTTAACAAGTGTTGGAGCATTTTGTAATATTTGTTGGTAAAAAAATTATAATTTCAAAATTAAAGTTGGGTAAAATAAAACGCTTGTTTTGTTCCATAATTTTATTTTCAGTTGCCTGACACGTGTTTCGATCGGTTAGGATCATTTTCAAAGTTAAACTTTTTTTTAACTTTGTTTAAAGTTTAACTTTGAAAATGATCCTAACCGATCGAAACACGTGTCAGGCAACTGAAAATAAAATTATGGAACAAAACAAGCGTTTTACTTTACCCAACTTGAAAATATGGTTCCATCAAGAAAGTAGCACAACAAGTATTCAATATACCGGGTGTCCCATTTTAATCCGCCAGTAGCGATAATTCTGAAACATTGCATTGAATCAAAAAGTGTTCCAAATGAAAAGTTAATGGTTCTGAGGGGGACATCTGATGCCGTAGACTTTGCCCCCCCAGCCCCCCAAGGGGGGCGGGAACAGGGGGCAACTTTAAAATCTTAAATGGAAACCCCTATTTTTTATTGCAGATTCTGATAGAGGGTTAAAAAGTATGTAAGTTTTATCCGAAACATTTTTTTATTGGTCGAGAGATGGCGCTGGAAATGTAAAAATTAGGTTTTTTGTCAATTAAATTGCGAAAATCGTCACGTAATTAACTGTTATTATTACTTAAGACTTACTCACAACCTTACAAGGTTGTTTTTTTCTCAGCCTGCCCAAATACTACCCCCGCCCCCCCTACAGAGACGTAAAGTACTCAAAAATAGCGATTGAGTACTTCTTTTTCAAATTAAATAATGGTAAAATAATTAAAAAAAGAATGTCATTTTTTTTCAAACAGTGTTTCACCGGGCCCCCCACATAGCCCCACTCCCCTCCCGCCCCCGGGGGGGGGGCTGGTGTCAACTTTAGAATCTTAAATGGAAACCCCTATTTTGTACCTCAGACTCGGATAGAGTTTTAAAATGTAGGTCAATTTTAGTCGGGGTATTTTTTAAAGTTGTTGATAGATGGCGCTGCAAACTTGAGAAAAAATTAATAGCATTTCTCTATCACACAGTAAACGAATTTCTTATTTAGAAGATTACTATTTTTGAAAACGGCAACAGTATTTTTCATGGCATAATTAAATTGAAATAACTCAATTAAAACCGCCGGCATTAGCGTTATGCAATTAAACTTAGACTCGGTAAAATCAAATAGGCGCCCTTGGAAAATCCACAAAAATACACTATTTTTAATTGGTTGGTAACTCGGATGAATCTTTGACTCTTGACACTTTACACAATTTTCCGGTAACGAGTGCACGTTAACGCGATACCAAATTCACAAAAAACACAAATTGTTTCTGCCTATGTGGGGGGCCCGGTGAAACACTGTTTGAAAAAAAAATGACATTCTTTTTTGAATTATTTTACCATTATTTAATTTGAAAAAGAAGTACTCAATCGCTATTTTTGAGTACTTTACGTCTCTGTAGGGGGGGGGGTAGTATTTGGGCAGGCTGAGAAAAAAACAACCTTGTAAGGTTGTGAGTAAGTCTTAAGTAATAATAACAGTTAATTACGTGACGATTTTCGCAATTTAATTGACAAAAAACCTAATTTTTACATTTGCAGCGCCATCTCTCGACCAATAAAAAAATGTTTCGGATAAAACTTACATACTTTTTAACCCTCTATCAGAATCTGCAATAAAAAATAGGGGTTTCCATTTAAGATTTTAAAGTTGCCCCCTGTTCCCGCCCCCCTTGGGGGGCTGGGGAGGCAAAGTCTACGGCATCAGATGTCCCCCTCAGAACCATTAACTTTTCATTTGGAACACTTTTTGATTCAATGCAATGTTTCAGAATTATCGCTACTGGCGGATTAAAATGGGACACCTGTTATCAAAATTAAAATCAAAATCTACCAACAAGTAAACGCGTCCTTTATTCAAGAATAAATAACACAATAAGGCACTTGATGGTTTCACAAAATTTCCTCTCGTGCAAGACCATGAGGTTGTCTGAATAAAAAATGAACATGTCCAACTTATTTGACAATGCATCGTGAAATTTTGATGTAAATAAGAATCAGCAATTAAAATTGTGATTCATGAAGGTCCGGATGGACAACTTATTGTCTTCATATTGTATCTCAGTACGCATAATCTTTAATACTATACAAACAAAGGGTTGTGGCAGATGACCTAGTTATCAACGCTATAATAAAAAAAAATGTGATTCAAGAAACAATTGCACGTTCGAGATAAAACAATTCTAACTGTATCTTCAAGGTAAACCGACCTAATTAACATACCTGCTCGACGATGGACGCCAATCTGCCAAGGGCGAGACCATGCTCGTCCTCTCTGGTGATGACGGCGCTGCCCAACTTCACGACCAGCCTTCGGGCGTACTTCAGCTGGCTCCTGTCGGTGAAAGTGGACTGCTTCTTGTCGGTGAACTGTTGCAGGGTCCTCTTCTCCGAATTCGCCTGAAACGGATTTTCTTCATGTAGAAATGCGTTTTTGCGAGTCATTTTTGCAAATTAGCGTTCGATTGTTGGCGCCCGTGTTTATATACCTCCAAGTCATTTGCATCGACGCGGAATTAATTAAAGACACGTGTTCCATGAATTCTAATTGCATTGTGCAAGGAAAATAAATAAACCTTAACATTGCACTCTCATTGCTTCTCAGTGAACGCGTGCTCTGGTCGTGATAACGCGTTGTGTTTTGGATTTGGCGATGGATTGCGTGGAATGCGGAATGATTCTTAAGTGATTTTACTTTGTTATAGTATATATTAGAGGCTTAGATGGAGTGACGGCTCGCGGGGTGCCTCATGGTGCGGCCGAGGTAGCAGAAACGGCTGGCGACGTGACCGCACCTCTGCCACTTCAGCCGTACCATGAGTCACCCCGCGAGCCGTCACTGCAAAACAAAGTGTTTACTTATATTATTCAATATGTATAACGATCTGAAGAAACCACAGGTTACCATAGTAACCTAATAGATCCTGTGTGTGATATCAACAAGGTGTATTTTCTTTTGAAGTTCCTGATAAAAGATTATGTTTAATAAATTTTTCATATAACGGTTTGATAATTTTAAAGAGTTATATTCACCGATTTTGATTAGGTGATATCAAACAAAGAGTACTTTCTTTTAAAGTTACTGATAAAAATTGTTAACCCATTAACGCCTGTGTTTGTTTTTTATTAAATTATATTTTTCTGTATTTTTCAATTACATTAATTTATAAATTCATTACAAAGGCAGAACTTTATTCATATCATTTTTAGTATACAAAATATTGAATGTGCCATAGATGGAATGCCAGACATAAAATAATAAAATCCAAAATAACATTACTATTTTGTGTTCCTTATATAGCACACTAGGTGGTAATGGGTTAATGCAATTTTTCATAAAACAGAATAAATTGTTACAATTGCAACGATTTGATGATTTTTTTTTAATGAGTTGTATTCCCTGATTCCGATTCTCAAAATAGTTACATAATTTATTTATTATTGATTGGATCCTTTTAAAATAGAAATAAGTAACATCACGAAACGGCGTGGCTTGAAAGTCCACAAAAAATTCACAAGCAAAGTACAAACTCGGTCTGTTTTTCGCAAGTGATCCGAGGACTTTACTCCGGCGCTCTCCGTGACACTTGACCTTGAACTTATTCGATCTGTATTATTCGAATATCTACGAATACGCCGACGTCACATGCGCGGTTGCGTGCGGTTCTTTTATTTTCGCGCTGGAAGGGCTTTAATCCGCACCTCCTGCGTCTGGGCACTTATCTCTTGCATCAAGGTTGAAGAGATAGGGACTATCAATAAAGCCACATATCTCATCGCGTGTTTGTATTGGAGATAACGTGCCGGATTTTGTTTACAGGCGATTGGAAATTTCGAAAATCGAAAAAAAAAAATTCTGAGCTATTGGCTCATCTGTTACTTAGGTAAACATAATGCGAAAAACAACAACAAAATGTTAATGACTTTTATTATTAATATTTGTACGAAGTACTTTTTTTGTAACTTAAATAACAGTAAATGCAGGGGGTAGTGGGTGGGCCCTACCGTACAAATATGTGAGGGGTGGGTCCTACACTACAAATGGGTGATGGTTGGGTACTATCCTGCAAACCAACTACTATTTTACAAATGCACCGTGTGGCCCAAATTCCATGTTTTCGAAGTTTGAAAAAGTGCGATTTTTGCTGTTTGTGTTAAATTCACGAAATGAAAAAGTGCGATTTTTGCTGTTTGTGTTAAATTCACGAAAAGAAATTGTATCAGTTTTGATATTTTATAAAATTTTCCACATTTTGATCAAAATCCGATTTGACAATCGTGTAACTTAAAAAAAATCAAATTCACAATTTTAAATTTTCGAAATTCGAAAACGTGCAATTTTGACGGTTTTGCCTTGATTTCGCGAAAATGTTTATTAACCTATTTTGAAATTGCACCAAATTTTCCACTTTTTGACGTTGGAATTATTAAAATCCAACAATGCGTTTGGCAGCTGTGCACTTTAAAAAATAAAGTTTGCGATTTTTAAATCTTCGAAATTTGAAAAAGTGCGATTTTTGAAGTTTGTGTTAATTTCACGAAACAAAAGTGTAATCAGTTTTAAAATTTCACAAAATTTTCCACATTTTGATCATCAAAATCAAAGGATTTGACATTTGTACAATTAAAAAAAAAATTAATTAAATCTTCGAACTGCTAAAACGTGCAATTTTGGCGATTCTGAGTTAATTTCACAAAAATATTTGTTAACTCAATTTTAAATTGCACTAAATTTTCCAAATTTTGACGTTTAAATCATAATTATCTAAGAATGCATTTGGCAGCTGTGCATTTTCAAAAATTAAAATCACGATTTTTAAATCTTCGAAATTTGATAAAGTGCGATTTTTGCAGTTTGTGTTCATTTCACCAAACAAAATTATAACCACTTTTAAAATGTCACAAAATTTTCCACATTTTGATCATCAAAATCAGTCATAGTATTTGACAGTCGTGCAACTTAAAAAAAATCAAAATCACAATTTTAAATCTTCGAACTTCGAAAATGTGCAATTTTGACAGTTTTGCGCTGATTTCACGAAAATATTTATTAAATTGCATTAAATTTTCCACTTTTTGACGTTGGAATGATTAAAATCTAACAACGAGTTTGGCAGCTGTGCACTTAAAAAAATAAAGTTTGCGATTTTGAAATCTTCGAAATTTGAAAAAGTGCGATTTTGCTGTTTGTGTTAAATTCACGGAAAGAAATTGTAATCAGTTTTGAAATTTTATAAGATTTTCCACATTTTGATCAAAATCAAAGGATTTGACATTTGTACAATTAAAAAAAATCAAAATTAAATCTTCGAACTGCTAAAACGCGCAATTTTGACGGTTCTGAGTTAATTTCTCAAAAATATTTATTAACTCAATTTGAAATTGCACTAAATTTTCCACTTTTTGACGTTGAAATCATAAAAATCTAACAAAGCATTTGGCAGCTGTGCATTTTCAAAAATTAAAATCACGATTTTTAAATCTGTGAAATTTGAAAAAGTGCGTGTTTTGCAATTTGTGTTGTTGTAACCACTTTAAAATTCCACAAGATTTTCCACATTTTGATCATCAAAATCAGACAAAGGAATTGACAGTTGTGCAATTTAAAAAACAAAATCAAAATCACAACTTTAAATTTTGGGACTTTGAAAACGTGCAATTTTGACGGTTTTGCGCTGATTTCACGAAAATATTTATTGACTCAATTTTAAATTGCACTAAATTTTCCACTTTTTGACGTTGGAATCATTAAAATCTAGCAATGCGTTTGGCAGCTGTGCACTTTCAAAAATAAAAATCACGATTTTGAAATCTTCAAAAAGTTGAAAAAGTGCGATTTTTGCAGTTTGTGTTAATTTCACGAAACTAATTTATAATCAGTTTTAAAATTTTACAAAATTTTCCATATTTTGATCATCAAAATCAAAGGATTTTACTGACGTGCAATTAAAAAAAATCAAAATCGCAATTTTAAATCTTCGAACTTTGAAAACGTGCAATTTTGGCGGGTTTTCGTTGATTTCAGGAAAATATTTGTTAACCTATTTTTAAATTCCACTAAATTTTCTACTTTTTGACGTTGGAATCATTAAAATCTAACAATGCGTTTGGCAGCTGTGCACTTTCAAAAATTAAAATCACGATTTTGAAATCTTCGACATTTGAAAAAGTGCGATTTTTGCTGTTTGTGTAAATTTCGTGAAAAGAAATTATAACCACTTTTAAATTTCACAAAATTTTCTACATTTTGATTATCAAAATGAGTGAAAGGATTTGACAGTCGTGCAATTAAAAGAAAAAATCAAAATCTCAATCTTAGGATTTGACAGTCGTGCAATTAAAAAAAAATTAAAATCCCAATCTTAAATAAATATTTATTAAATTGCACTAAATTTTCCACTTTTTGACGTTGGAATTATTAAAATCTAACAATGCGTTTGGCAGCTGTGCATTTAAAAAAATAAAAATCACGATTTTGAAATCTTCCAAAAGTTGAAAAAGTGCGGTTTTTGCAGTTTGTGTTAAATTCATGAAAAATCAGTTTTGAAATTTTATAAAAAATTTTACATTTTGATCAAAACCGGTCAAAGGATTTGACAGTCAGGCAACTTAAAAAAAAATCAATATCACAATTTTAAATCTTCGAACTTTGAAAACGTGCAATTTTTACGGTTTTGCGCTGATTTCACATAAAAATGTATTAAATTGCACTAAATTTTCCACTTTATGACGTTGGAATCATAAAAATCCAACAAAGCGTTTGGCAGCCGTGCTCTTTAAAAAATAAAGTTTGCGATTTCGAAATCTTCGAAATTTGAAAAATTGCGATTTTTGCAATTTGTGTTGTAAGCACTTTTAAAATTCCACAAAATTTTCCACATTTTGATCATCAAAATCATACAGAGAAATTGTGTAATTTAAAAAACAAAATCAAAATCACAATTTTAAATTTTGGGACTTTGAGACTTTGAAAACGTGCAATTTTGACAGTTTTGCATTGATTTCACGAAAATATTTATTGACTCAATTTTAAATTGCACTAAATTTTCCAGTTTTTGACGTTGGAATCATAACAATCCAACAAAGCGTTTGGCAGCCGTGCATATTAAAAAATAAAGTTTGCGATTTTGAAATGTTCGAAATTTGAAAAAGTGCGATTTTTGCAGTTTGTGTAAATTTCGTAAAAAGAAATTGCAACCACTTTTAAAATTTTTTACATTTTGATCATCAAAATCAGTGAAAGGATTTGACAGTCGTGCAAACTCCCAATGTTAAATCTTCGGACTGTGAAAACGCGCATTTTTACTATTTAAAATTACGGACGTAGAAAAGTTTTTGTATGAAACTCAAGAGTAAAGAAACTTTTTTTTCACTTGTAGGAATTGCCGCACTCGCCTTCGGCTCGTGCAGCAATATTTCTTACTTGTGAGAAAAGTATTACTTTACTCACTTGTTGCATACATAACTATTGTTATATTACTGGAAGAGTTTTTTTTTTAATTGAAATCATAGATTTACAAATATATTTCATGTTAGTTGGACGGAACAAAATCGAATAAGGATGTTAAGTGTAAGGGTTTTAACTTTACAAAACCGTCCCATAAACATACCAGGACTATAGCCGTTGTAAAACGACACTTACAGTTTAGATATTCATTGCCTATGAGTTATTCAATTTTGTCTTGTCCAACATTTTTTTTAGATTATATAATTTAGTCGTCAATCACTGATTACTTAACAATTTTAACCAACCTGCGTAGCCTTGGGCAACCAAAGTCCACTCGTGGTCGACGCGGCCCTAGAGACGAGGGCCGTGGGCCGAAGGGCGGCCACTTGCCCCGGAATCTTGAAGAACCCCACTCCATTATAAGCCATAAGTCGACCGTGCCTAATAACTCTGGGTGCGAACATGTTGGACCTATGCACTTCGCCCACTTACTAAACCCGAAATCCCACTTTGGCGACTTATCCGAAAGAAAATCCACTGATTATGATAGACCGAACGATTGGATAAAAATTATTGCCATCGGACTATGTCCATTGACAAGTGATTACACGACTCCTATACTTGTGTACATACGCTCTCTTATCACCGAACGATTTATCACTAATGTTTACACTTCGATTACCAACTTTTTTTTTTCCAGTCCACACTCTTCCACCGACGTTCGCCATCAGAACACGTAACCTTTCAAACATTGAATTCAATCATGTACATAACCCTAATTATTAGCATAATGTATAATTTACAACTATTGTTTACGGTGACCAATCAATTATTAGTTAAAAACAATCCAAACGAATTAATTGAAACAGTTTGATCAATAGAAGAAAAAAAGTTCATATTACATTTTTTTTTGACTTAAGCTTTCGCCTATTCCTTATTAAATTGATTAAATATATTTTCTGTGACTATAGTTTCGACAACTTTTATTTTGCCATCATCGAACGTATAATTAAACCAAAGTAGTCACAAAAATGATAAATTTCAAACTTACACAAAGTAATGTTCTTTTTTCAATTGATAATAATTTATTTGTGTCAACTATGTTTATTCATTCAAAAATAACAATTTACACAATGTCTATAAAATGTGGGTTTTTAAGAACAGTGTTAGTCGATGCCGTTTTTAATAAAAAAAAAACAACAGTCTTCAATCTGAATTTATTTTAATTTTCAATTCAGTTTAACCATGGATTACTACTTAGTAACGGTCGCAACCATCCTCTTCAACAACAACGTTTATTTTTTATAAATTGGAATCTAATTTTTTATTATAACAACTGGCTATCGGCCTCGTGGTCTTCGAAAATACGTAGAATGTGTATACGTGTGACTAACTATATTTGTTAAAACTGTCATAACCATCCTCTCAAACAACGACGTTTATTTGTCATAATTTTATAAGATTATTTTTTAAAACTGTATTCTGAATTTTAATAATAACAACTGGCTATCGACCTCGTGGTCTACGAGAATACGTCGAATGTGTGCATGTGTGTGTGTGTGTGTGTGTGTGTGTGTGTGTGTGTGTGTGTAGTGTGTAATTAGCTATATTTGTCGAAAACATTCACTTTCAAAGGTAATTAATTAAATTCCTCCTGTGGTGAACGGTGTTTATCACCCATCAATTCATCATCAAACGCCACCGTAGCCGACTCTGGTACTCACTAATTAAGGTATAAACCTGATGCGGATTTAATTACGTTACATTTTGAATTAGTGCTGTAATTACGTTCGTTGACTTGAGATTTCTCTGAATGAATATACAAAAATTTGAATAAATTTCGTTTTGAAAGTGTTTTGCAACCTTTCAGCCATCCCTTAATTTTTCATTAAACATCTGTTGCATCGCAAACATTGCAAAAAAGGTCGCAATCGTTTCCAGAGACCTCAAGATGGATATTTCCGTCAAAAGAAAATTTTACGATCACAGCCACATAGACACACAGATGCACAGACACATGGACACACGAAATCTTTTTCAAAAAAATGTCGTAATCGTATCTAGAGACCTCAAGATGGATATTTACATCAAAAGAAAATTTTACTACCACAGACGCATAGACAGACAGATGCACAGACGCATGGACACACGAAATCTTTTTCAAAAAAATGTCGTAATCGTATCTAGAGACTTCAAGATGGATATTTACGTCAAAAGAAAATTTTACTACCACAGACACATAGACACACAGATGCACAGACGCATGGACACACGAAATCTTTTTCAAAAAAATGTCGGAATCGTCTCCAGAGAACTCAAGATGGATATTTCCGTCAAAAAAAAAATTTACGATCACAGCCACATAGACACACAGATGCACAGACACATGGACACACGAAATCTTTTTCAAAAAAATGTCGTAATCGTATCTAGAGACCTCAAGATGTATATTTACATCAAAAGAAAATTTTACTACCACAGACACATAGACACACAGATGCACAGACGCATGGACACACGAAATCTTTTTCAAAAAAATGTCGTAATCGTATCTAGAGACTTCAAGATGGATATTTACGTCAAAAGAAAATTTTACTACCACAGACACATAGACACACAGATGCACAGACGCATGGACACACGAAATCTTTTTCAAAAAAATGTCGGAATCGTCTCCAGAGAACTCAACATGGATATTTCCGTCAAAAAAAAAATTTACGATCACAGACACATAGACACACAGATGCACAGACACATGGACACACGAAATCTTTTTCAAAAAAATGTCGTAATCATATCTAGAGACCTCAAGATGTATATTTACGTCAAAAGAAAATGTTACTACCACAGACACATAGACACACAGATGCACAGACGCATGGACACACGAAATCTTTTTCAAAAAAATGTCGGAATCGTCTCCAGAGAACTCAACATGGATATTTCCGTCAAAAAAAAAATTTACGATCACAGACACATAGACACACAGATGCACAGACACATGGACACACGAAATCTTATTAAAAAAAATGTCGGAATCGTCTCCAGAGACGTCAAGATGGATATTTCCGTCAAAATAAAAACTAAATATAGCGACTAAAGTATGGAATAAAATATTTTTAGAAAAAATTCTCGAACCATATTGTATTACTTGGAAGATCAAGATAATTTTTGTTTAGAAAACAAGCACTGGAACAAGGTCATTTTGCAAAAACTCTAAATATCCCAGTTCCCACCTTCAATTACCTCGAAAAATTTCTTATGTAAGAAGGCAACATTTTTATACTGCCCGTTCGACAATGAAAAGATCTCTCAAAATCACAAACAAAAATAGGGCGTTGCCATTTAAAAACAAAATCCATGACGCCATTACTCAAAAACAAATGTCGACTGAAAACCGACTTTCATGCAAAAATGTGTATTTTTATCAAAGAAAATCGATTTTTTCCAAAAATATTTTATTTCGATTTTACTGAATACAGGGTGTATTTGAAATAACGAACAGGCTCGTAACCACAAAGAGATTATATTATTTTTAAACAATATTCGCAATTATTTTGTTTATAATTGTAATAAAAAGCACACAATTAATTATTAAAGTTAATGAGTGAAAATACGCAACATGTTTGGGGGCAGTGATAATGTGACCTAATTTTCAAACGGCATCGGCTTTAGATATCGAATTACAACAAGCGCGTAGGAAATATCTGAGTGCTCTTTAAGCGTCAATGAACTTGAGGACTGTTTATCTTTTACAAAAAAAAAAAAAACGTTGCGATAACACTTCAAATTTCGGAGGCAAGAAATCGTATCTCGCGTTTTAAATAAACAAACACACATTCCATGCAGACCTAATTAAATGAGAAGAGCAACGGTTCTCAAAATGTATAAAAAATTAGGAAAATTAAAAAAAAAATTCGAATAAATTTTGACGGAATTGGATTCACAAATATTTTGTGTATGTGCCCTTAAATGCCTGTTCGTTATTTCAAATACACCCCGTATACTCCATACTTTAAGCTTTTTTACTTTAACCTGTTTGCAAATCTAAAACACAACACAACTTACCATAAATTACGGCATAAGTTTTAAATAATAACTACACGGATGTATTGAGTGGTCATAACAGAAAACAATAAACAGGATCGACGATTTTTAAGAAACTTTGGATTTAGAGTTTATGTTTGGTGTGACCTTTACACACGCGAGAGATAAATAACATTACCAATTTAATTCAGCAGATTTTCAATTCGATAAAATTTTGATTATAATTAGACACGCAATGTTATTTAAATGATTTTAAATGGAAACGAAATGTGCGAGCATAATTATTCATAATTCTGTTTGTGAATTTATGTTATTTGTTAAATTCACTTCAAACGGAAAATTAATTAAGCCGAGAAGGGTGTGTAAAATTAATGAAGTTATTAAATAAAATGGCCAGCCCGATTTTAATTATCCGATTCTTGCAGCTGAAATATTGTTTTCGGAAATGGGTTGATGTATTACGGATCGTATTTTACGTTTGGCAGGACATGACATTCAACGGTAATGCAGAGAATTATTTTTTATTAAAGTAAGGCGCAATAATTAGCAATGATTTCTAGAAGGATTTTTTTGAGAGGTTACAGCAACATCTAAAATAATCGTAAATACATTACAATAAAATAATGAAGTTGTTATTGCAGTTAATTATCTCGTAATTATTAGTACAACAATTAGGCAATAGATTCCACCACTTTTGTGTTTCTACCTGTACGCACATACAGACACACAGACACACAAAAAGACACACAGCCAGACACACAGACACACAGACATACAGACATACAGCCATACAGAAACACGAAATCTTTTTCAAAAAAATGTCGGAATCGTCTCCAGAGACCTCACGATGGATATTTCTGTCAAAAGAAAGTTTTACTATCACAGACACACAGACATATAGACACAAAGGCATACAGACGCACAGACATACAGCCATACAGCCATACAGACACACGAAATCTGTTTCAAAAATATGTCGGAATCGTCTCCAGAGACCTCAGGATGGATATTTCCGTCAAAAGAAAATTTTACGATCACAGACACATAGACACACAGATACCCAGACACATAGCCACACGAAATATTTTTAAAAAAATTGTTGTAATCGTCTCTAGAGACCTCAAGATGGATATTTCCGTCAAAAGAAAATTTTACGATCACAGACATATAGGCACACAGATGCACAGACACATAGACACACGAAATCTTTTTCAAAAAAAATGTCGGAATCGTCTCCAGAGACGTTAAGATGGATATTTCCGTCGAAAGAAAATTTTACGATCACAGACACATAGACACACAGATACCCAGACACATAACCACACGAAATATTTTTCAAAAAATTGTCGTAATCGTCTCCAGAGACCGCAGAATGGGTATTTCTGTAAAAAAAAAGTACGATCACAGACACACAGGCATACAGACACGCAGACACGCAGCCACACAGACACATAGACAGACAGACACACAAAATATTTTTAAAGAAATTGTCGTAATCGTATCCAGAGACGTCAAGATGGATATTTCCGTCAAAAGAAAATTTTACAATCACAGACACATAGACACACAGATGCAAAGACACATAGACACATGAAATATTTTTCAAAAAATTATCGTAATCGTATCTAGAGACCTTAAGATGAATATTTCCGTCAAAAGAAAATTTTACAATCACAGTCACATAGACACACAGATATACAGACACATAGCCATATAAAATCTTTTTCAAAAAATTGTCGGAATCGTCTCCAGAGACCTCAAGATGGATATTTCTGTCAAAAGAAAGTTTTACTATCACAGATACACAGACATATAGACACAAAGGCATACAGACACACAGACATACAGCCATACAGCCATACAGACACACGAAATCTGTTTCAAAAAAATGTCGGAATCGTCTCCAGAGACCTCAAGATGGATATTTCCGTCAGAAGAAAATTTTACGATCACAGACACATAGACACACAGATACCCAGACACATAGACATATGAAATATTTTTCAAAAAATTGCCGTAATCGTCTCCAGAGACCTCAAGATGGATATTTCCGTCAAAAGAAAATTTTACGATCACATACAAATAGACACACAGATGCACAGACCCATAGACGCACGAAATCTTTTTCAAAAAACTGTCGTAATCGTCTCCAGAGACCTCAAGATGGATATTTCCGTCAAAAGAAAATTTCACGATCACAGACACATAGACACACAGATACAAAGACACATAGACACATGAAATATTTTTCAAAAAATTATCGTAATCGTCTCCAGAGACCTCAAGATGGATATTTCCGTCAAAAGAAAATTTTGCGGTCACAGACACATAGACACACAGATAACCAGACACATAGACATATGAAATATTTTTCAAAAAATTGCCGTAATCGTCTCCAGAGACCTCAAGATGGATATTTCCATTAAAAGAAAATTTTACGATTACAGACACATAGACACACAGATAACCAGACACATAGACATATGAAATATTTTTCAAAAAATTATCGTAATCGTCTCCAGAGACCTCAAGATGGATATTTCCGTCAAAAGAAAATTTCACGATCACAGACACATAGACACACAGATGCACAGACACATAGACACACGAAATCTTTTTAAAAAAATTGTCGTAATCGTCTCCAGAGACCTCAAGATGGATATTTCCGTCAAAAGAAAATTTCACGATCACAGACACATAGACACACAGATGCACAGACACAAAGACACAAGAAATATTTTTCAAAAAATTGTCGTAATCGTCTCCAGAGACTTCAAGATGGATATTTCCATCAAAAGAAAATTTTACGATCATAGACACATAGACACACAGATGCACAGACACATAGACACACGAAATATTTTTCAAAAAATTGTCGTAATCGTATCTAGAGACCTCAAGATGGATATTTCCGTCAAAAGAAAATTTTACTATCACAGACACACAGACACACAGATACACAGACACATAGATACACGAAATCTTTTTCAAAAAATTGTCGTAATCGTCTCCAGAAACCTCAAGATGGATATTTCCGTCAAAAGAAAATTTTACGATCAACATGAAATCCTTTTCCAAAAATTATCGGAATCGTGTCCAAGGATCTCAAGGTGGATAGTTCCGTCAAAAGCAAATTTTACGATCACAATACTATGTACGAAAAAAATAAAAATAACGTAACGAGCACTCTTAATATTTAAAATAGGAATAAGAATATAAAAGCTGGAATATTTATATTCCAATAGTAATTTCAGTTTCCCCATCAGCTTCCAACTGATGAGACCTTAAAGATTGAAACCGGTCTGTAAGTGAACCGATGGGGAAACAACATAAGATGTTTCAATTATTTATTTGTAATGTAAGAAAACGCCTCAGGTTATACGAGGCAATAAAAAACCGTAGCTAATGGTTTCAAAGTTTATCCGAAAAGCAATTGAAATAAGGAACATCCCGGCATCAGTAAATTATCGCACCGTCACACCAAGGGCTCAAAGCTAATATTAACATTCACAGGGATATCATTTAACATTTCAGTTTATCGCCGCCAATAAACGCTTTACGACACACCTACAGTTCTCCTCAAGACCTTCACAACTCCTCGCATTTATATGAATAAAACACGCCGAAAACCTGCTGAAATATTTACTTTTTAATATGAGACGACGCAGTAAAACGCGTGCGGAAGCTTTCGATCCGAAATGTAACTCTTCGCCCGCGTATTTATAGTTTTTTACGATCGAAATTTGAAATGTTGCTCTCGAGTGTTTCCTACACACCATCGAGTCGATATCTGATTGCTCAGCGACAAATATAGAATGAATATTAATTTTATGGTAATGCGATTGGTGTAATGCATTTACATGTTTTATAATCAAATTTTACGACATTTGTTTCAGCAAAATTGGCGCGCGCTCTCTATGGTCTATTTAGGTGCGGTGAAAGGTATTGGAAATCCTTCTGAATATCAATAAGAATAAATAAGTTCATACATCTTATGAATACATCGTATTACTTAGACATTTAGAAATTAAAAGATTGAAAATTTAGAAATATTAAATTGGTATGCCTGTGAAGTTGGCTATAACATTTTCCAGCAGTAAAAGATTGTGTCACATAAAATTAATTAATTAAAATAAGAATCTTTAGAATGTGCTGTTGAAAATTGAAGATAATCCATCGAGGGATTTTCTTAAAAAAAAACTAAATCCAGCCGAATGCATATTTTTGCACATTCATAAATGTTCGAGTGGAAATTCCGGAAAAACCAGTGATGGCATATTTTTGGATTATTCACTTGTTTCATTACCAGGAGTCTTTAGAATATGCTGTTGAAAATTGAAGATAATCCATCAAGAGATTTTCCAGGAAATTAACTAAATCCAGCCGAATGCATATTTTTGTACTTTCATAAATGTTCGGGTGGAAATTCCGGAAAAACTAGTGATGATGTATTTTTGGATTATTCACTTGTTTTATTACTAGGAGTCTTTAGAATGTGCTGTTGAAAATTGAAGATAATCCATGGAAGGATTTTCCTGAAAATTAACTAAATCCAGCTGAATGCATATTTTTGAACTTTCATAAATGTTCGAGTGGAAATTCCGGAAAAACCAGTGATGACATATTTTTGGATTATTCACTTATTTTATTACCAGGAGTCTTTAGAATGTGCTGTTGAAAATTGAAGATAATCCATGGAAGGATTTTCCTGGAAATTAATTAAATCCAGCCGAATGCACATTTTTGTACTTTCATAAATGTTCGAGTGGAAATTCCGGAAAAACTAGTGATGACGTATTTTTGGATTATTTACTTGTTTTATTACTAGGAGTCTTTAGAATGTGCTGTTGCAAATTGAAAATAATCTATCAAGGGATTTTCCAGGATATTAACTAAATCCAGCCGAATGCATATTTTTGCTCATTCGTAAATGTTCGAGTGGAAATTCCGGAAAAACTAGTGATGACGTATTTTTGGATTATTCGCTTGTTTTATTACTAGGAGTCTTCAGAATGTGCTGTTGCAAATTGAAGATAATCCATCGAGGGATTTTCCTGGAAATTAACCAAATCCAGCCGAATGCATATTTTTGTACTTTCATAAATGTTCGAGTGGAAATTCCGGAAAAACTAGTGATGACGTATTTTTGGATTATTCACTTGTTTTATTACTAGGAGTCTTTAGAATGTGCTGTTCCAAATTGAAGATAATCCATCGAGGGATTTTCCTGGAAATTAACCAAATCCAGCCGAATGCATATTTTTGTACTTTCATAAATGTTCGAGTGGAAATTCCGGAAAAACTAGTGATGACGTATTTTTGGATTATTTACTTGTTTTATTACTAGGAGTCTTTAGAATGTGCTGTTGCAAATTGAAGATAATCCATCGAGGGATTTTCCTGGAAATTAACCAAATCCAGCCGAATGCATATTTTTGTACTTTCATAAATGTTCGAGTGGAAATTCCGGAAAAACTAGTGATGACGTATTTTTGGATTATTCGCTTGTTTTATTACTTGGAGTCTTTAGAATGTGCTGTTGCAAATAGAAGATAATCCATGAAGGGATTTTCCTGGAAATAAACTAAATCCAGCCGAATGCATATTTTTGCACTTTCATAAATGTTTGAGTGGAAATTCCGGAAAAACTAGTGATGACGTATTTTTAGATTATTCACTTGTTTTATTACTAGGAGTCTTTAGAATATGCTGTTGAAAATTGAAGATAATCCATCAAGAGATTTTCCAGGAAATTAACTAAATCCAGCCGAATGCATATTTTTGTACTTTCATAAATGTTCGGGTGGAAATTCCGGAAAAACTAGTGATGATGTATTTTTGGATTATTCACTTGTTTTATTACTAGGAGTCTTTAGAATGTGCTGTTGAAAATTGAAGATAATCCATGGAAGGATTTTCCTGGAAATTAATTAAATCCAGCCGAATGCACATTTTTGTACTTTCATAAATGTTCGAGTGGAAATTCCGGAAAAACTAGTGATGACGTATTTTTGGATTATTTACTTGTTTTATTACTAGGAGTCTTTAGAATGTGCTGTTGCAAATTGAAAATAATCCATCAAGAGATTTTCCAGGAAATTAACTAAATCCAGCCGAATGCATATTTTTGCTCATTCGTAAATGTTCGAGTGGAAATTCCGGAAAAACTAGTGATGACGTATTTTTGGATTATTCGCTTGTTTTATTACTAGGAGTCTTCAGAATGTGCTGTTGCAAATTGAAGATAATCCATCGAGGGATTTTCCTGGAAATTAACCAAATCCAGCCGAATGCATATTTTTGTACTTTCATAAAAGTTCGAGTGGAAATTCCGGAAAAACTAGTGATGACGTATTTTTGGATTATTCGCTTGTTTTATTACTAGGATTCTTCAGAATGTGCTGTTGCAAATTGAAGATAATCCATCGAGGGATTTTCCTGGAAATTAACCAAATCCAGCCGAATGCATATTTTTGTACTTTCATAAAAGTTCGAGTGGAAATTCCGGAAAAACTAGTGATGACGTATTTTTGGATTATTCACTAGTTTTATTACTAGGAGTCTTCAGAATGTGCTGTTGCAAATTGAAGATAATCTATCGAGGGATTTTCCTGGAAATTAACCAAATCCAGCCGAATGCATATTTTTATACTTTCATAAAAGTTCGAGTAGAAATTCCGGAAAAACTAGTGATGACGTATTTTTGGATTATTCGCTTGTTTTATTACTAGGAGTCTTCAGAATGTGCTGTTGAAAATTGAAGATAATCCATCAAGGGATTTTCCAGGAAATTAACTAAATCCAGCCGAATGCATATTTTTGCTCATTCATAAATGTTCGAGTGGAAATTCCGGAAAAACTAGTGATGACGTATTTTTGGATTATTTACTTGTTTTATTACTTGGAGTCTTTAGAATGTGCTGTTGCAAATTGAAAATAATCCATCAAGGGATTTTCCAGGAAATTAACTAAATCCAGCCGAATGCATATTTTTGCTCATTCGTAAATGTTCGAGTGGAAATTCCGGAAAAACTAGTGATGACGTATTTTTGGATTATTCGCTTGTTTTATTACTAGGAGTCTTCAGAATGTGCTGTTGAAAATTGAAGATAATCCATCAAGGGATTTTCCAGGAAATTAACTAAATCCAGCCGAATGCATATTTTTGCTCTTTCATAAATGTTCGAGTGGAAATTCCGGAAAAACTAGTGATGATGTATTTTTGGATTATTCACTTGTTTTATTACTAGGAGTCTTTGGAATGTGCTGTTGCAAATTGAAGATAATCCATCGAGGAATTTTCCTGAAAATTAACTAAATCCAGCCGAATGCATATTTTTGTACTTTCATAAAAGTTCGAGTGGAAATTCCGGAAAAACTAGTGATGACGTATTTTTGGATTATTCACTAGTTTTATTACTAGGAGTCTTCAGAATGTGCTGTTGCAAATTGAAGATAATCTATCGAGGGATTTTCCTGGAAATTAACCAAATCCAGCCGAATGCATATTTTTATACTTTCATAAAAGTTCGAGTAGAAATTCCGGAAAAACTAGTGATGACGTATTTTTGGATTATTCGCTTGTTTTATTACTAGGAGTCTTCAGAATGTGCTGTTGAAAATTGAAGATAATCCATCAAGGGATTTTCCAGGAAATTAACTAAATCCAGCCGAATGCATATTTTTGCTCATTCATAAATGTTCGAGTGGAAATTCCGGAAAAACTAGTGATGACGTATTTTTGGATTATTTACTTGTTTTATTACTTGGAGTCTTTAGAATGTGCTGTTGCAAATTGAAAATAATCCATCAAGGGATTTTCCAGGAAATTAACTAAATCCAGCCGAATGCATATTTTTGCTCATTCGTAAATGTTCGAGTGGAAATTCCGGAAAAACTAGTGATGACGTATTTTTGGATTATTCGCTTGTTTTATTACTAGGAGTCTTCAGAATGTGCTGTTGAAAATTGAAGATAATCCATCAAGGGATTTTCCAGGAAATTAACTAAATCCAGCCGAATGCATATTTTTGCTCTTTCATAAATGTTCGAGTGGAAATTCCGGAAAAACTAGTGATGATGTATTTTTGGATTATTCACTTGTTTTATTACTAGGAGTCTTTGGAATGTGCTGTTGCAAATTGAAGATAATCCATCGAGGAATTTTCCTGAAAATTAACTAAATCCAGCCGAATGCATATTTTTGTACTTTCATAAAAGTTCGAGTGGAAATTCCGGAAAAACTAGTGATGACGTATTTTTGGATTATTCACTAGTTTTATTACTAGGAGTCTTCAGAATGTGCTGTTGCAAATTGAAGATAATCTATCGAGGGATTTTCCTGGAAATTAACCAAATCCAGCCGAATGCATATTTTTATACTTTCATAAAAGTTCGAGTAGAAATTCCGGAAAAACTAGTGATGACGTATTTTTGGATTATTCGCTTGTTTTATTACTAGGAGTCTTCAGAATGTGCTGTTGAAAATTGAAGATAATCCATCAAGGGATTTTCCAGGAAATTAACTAAATCCAGCCGAATGCATATTTTTGCTCATTCATAAATGTTCGAGTGGAAATTCCGGAAAAACTAGTGATGACGTATTTTTGGATTATTTACTTGTTTTATTACTTGGAGTCTTTAGAATGTGCTGTTGCAAATTGAAAATAATCCATCAAGGGATTTTCCAGGAAATTAACTAAATCCAGCCGAATGCATATTTTTGCTCATTCGTAAATGTTCGAGTGGAAATTCCGGAAAAACTAGTGATGACGTATTTTTGGATTATTCGCTTGTTTTATTACTAGGAGTCTTCAGAATGTGCTGTTGAAAATTGAAGATAATCCATCAAGGGATTTTCCAGGAAATTAACTAAATCCAGCCGAATGCATATTTTTGCTCTTTCATAAATGTTCGAGTGGAAATTCCGGAAAAACTAGTGATGATGTATTTTTGGATTATTCACTTGTTTTATTACTAGGAGTCTTTGGAATGTGCTGTTGCAAATTGAAGATAATCCATCGAGGAATTTTCCTGAAAATTAACTAAATCCAGCCGAATGCATATTTTTGTACTTTCATAAAAGTTCGAGTGGAAATTCCGGAAAAACTAGTGATGACGTATTTTTGGATTATTCGCTTGTTTTATTACTAGGAGTCTTCAGAATGTGCTGTTGAAAATTGAAGATAATCCATCAAGGGATTTTCCAGGAAATTAACTAAATCCAGCCGAATGCATATTTTTGCACATTCATAAATGTTCGAGTGGAAATTCCGGAAAAACTAGTGATGATGTATTTTTGGATTATTCACTTGTTTTATTACTAGGAGTCTTTGGAATGTGCTGTTGCAAATTGAAGATAATCCATCGAGGAATTTTCCTGAAAATTAACTAAATCCAGCCGAATGCATATTTTTGTACTTTCATAAAAGTTCGAGTGGAAATTCCGGAAAAACTAGTGATGATGTATTTTTGGATTATTCACTTGTTTTATTACTAGGAGTCTTCAGAATGTGCTGTTGAAAATTGAAGATAATCCATGAAGGGATTTTCCAGGAAATTAACTAAATCCAGCCGAATGCATATTTTTGCACATTCATAAATGTTCGAGTGGAAATTCCGGAAAAACTAGTGATGACGAATTTTTGGATTATTCACTTGTTTTATTACTAGGAGTCTTCAGAATGTGCTGTTAAAAATTGAAGATAATCCATCAAGGGATTTTCCTGGAAATTAATTAAATCCAGCCGAATGCATATTTTTGTACTTTCCTAAATGTTCGAGTGGAAATTCCGGAAAAACTAGTGATAGCGTATTTTTGGATTATTCACTTATTTTATTACTAGAAGACAGGTTGAGCGTCAGCAGGATGATTATTCTTTTATTGTAAAAATAAAGAATTAGCGTGTATTTCACTAGTAAATTTCTCAATCTATTTTTTGTTTTTCTTCTCCTCCATAGTAACCGAATTTCCTCACGGCTATCCTCATTTTCCGTTTTCCTGTCTTGTGTCACCAGAATTACATCTTTATCAAATATATTTTATGTGTATTGTTGTAGCTATAAAAATATAATAAACAATTAAGTCATTTCAAAACGTTAACGTTAACAATTCACTTCAAGAGAACAAGTGGGACCATTTAAACAATACAAATTTCTCATCCAGGAAACACCAGGGTGCAGTCTCGGTTTGATATTAACATACATAAATTTCACCCTCGGATGGTTAGTTGGCTTTAGTTTCCCAGGAAACTTTATTAACAGAAAAAAGGGTTTTCTATTATTTTTAATCAAAAGGTTGCAGGGGCTTAATCTCTTTAATGCACGCCGGCGTTAAATCTGTTGTACACACAATGCCGTGTAATGCACTTAAATCTGCCGCGTTATTTCACATTTTTTTGCATCCGAGGGTAATTTTATTAGAACGCATTGAGAGCGCGAAAATGGTTTGTGGATTACGAGAATGCATTATTCATTAGCGTTTATGCAGACTGTAGTAGAAAATATTTTCATTGCAGTTTAAAAAAAATCTATTTGGCGAAACTCCATTATTAAATTTATGATAAAAAGCAAACGTTAGAATTTGAATTATATTTGTGGAAACACTGCTACAATTGTTTTATCAGGCAGATGAATAAATAATACTTTCTACTGTGCATTTTCCACTGTGTTATAGAAAAAGGTAGCTGTGTCTATACAGATGTTAATGAAATACCTTTCGAAGGTTTGAAGATTCGAAGATTCATAGAAAATCTTCGAAGTCGCAGTATCGAAGATTCGAAGTTTCGAAGATTTGAAGCACCGAAAGTTTTACGTTTCGAATGATCGAAGTATTGCATTGATTACTACCTATTTATTTGTTTATAATTGTAAGTAATGGTTTTAGAAGATTTCCAATTTCGAAGGTTCGAAGCTTAGAGTTTCATTTATATTTGTAGACACACTGCTACAATTGTTTCATCAGGCAGATAAACAAATCATCATTCGTTCCACTGTGCATTCGCCACTGTGTTATGAAACAATTGTGGTCTGTCTACAAAGATATTAATGAAATATCTTCGTGTATCCAGTTTCGAAATTTCGAAGATTCGAAGATTCATAGAAAATCTTTGAAGGTCGAAGTATCGTAGATTAGATGTTTCGAAGACTTGAAGCTCCAAATGTTTGAAGTATTGCATTGATTACTACCTATTTATTTGTTTATAATTGTAAGTAATAGTTTTAGAAGATTTCCAATTTCGAAAGTTCGAAGCTTAGAGTTTCATTTATAATTGAAGACACACTGCTATAATTGTTTCATCAGGCAGATGAACAAATCATCATTCGTTCTACTGTGCATTCGCCACTGTGTTATGAAACAATTGTGGTCTGTCTATAAAGATATTAATGAAATATCTTCGTGTATTCAGTTTCAAAATTTCGAAGATTCGAAGATTCATAGAAAATCTTCGAAGGTCGAAGTATCGAAGATTAGATGTTTCGAAGACTTGAAGCTCCAAATGTTTGAAGTATTGCATTGATTACTACCTATGTATTTGTTTATAATTGTAAGTAATAGTTTTAGAAGATTTCCAATTTCAAAGGTTCGAAGCTTAGAGTTTCATTTATATTTGTAGACACACTGCTACAATTGTTTCATCAGGCAGATAAACAAATCATCATTCGTTCCACTGTGCATTCGCCACTGTGTTATGAGACAATTGTGGCGTGTCTATACAGATATTAATAAAATATCTTCGTGTATCCAGTTTCGAAATTTCGAAGATTCGAAGATTCATAGAAAATCTTCGAAGTATCGAAGATTCGAAGTTTCAAAGATTTGAAGCACCGAAAGTTTTACGTTTTGAATGATCGAAGTATTGCATTGATTACTACTTATTTGATTGTTTGTATTTCATTAAGTAATGGTCTTCTAAGATTTCCAATTTCAAAAGTTCAAGTTTTAGAGTTTCAATGATATCTGGACACACTGCTACAATTGTTTCATCAGGCAGATGAACAAATCATTCATTCTACTGTGCATTCGCCACTATGTTATGAAACAATTATGGTGTGTATCCAGTTTCGAAGGTTCGAAGATTCATAGAAAATCTTCCAAGGGCGAAGTATCAAAGATTAGAAGATTCGAAGTTCCGAATTTTTTAATTTCCGAATTTTTGAAGTATTGCATTGATTACTTCATTTGTTTTGTTTAACGCCAGAAAATCACGTTGGTGTAACTGCTGTTAATAGTAAAGTGGATTGATTTTAGCTTACCATTTACTTCTGTTCATCTTCCAACACAGACGATTCATGAAGGGCAACAAGGGCTTGCTTTGTTTTTTAATGAAAATATCCGTAAACTGTCGAGGAAACGCATCTAGACAGAGGGCAATTTTCAAAGAATTTCTTGAGGGAAAATTTACTGCATCAGAACGCGATGGTATCCAGTATTTACGGTCGGATTGCAAAGCGAAATGTGAGCGGAGATTTACGACTGGGAAAAACTGAAAATTACAATTAGATCGGTCCGCGCACCAGAGGCATACAAATAACGTTCAGCGGGGAAAATTTGCAAATGAAAATGCACGCTCTGCAATCCGCAACATACAGGATTCTGATGTTTTTTTTTTAATTCTACGTCTGCTTTATTTAATTAAAATTTGTTGTGTAAATATAATACTGCCGCAAAGCACAATTTTATATTAGCGAAACAAGTAAATGCTGAAAGTTCTTGATTACCAAAAAAATATTGTTATTTATTTGGTGTAATAGCTAAAATTGATTTTAAATTTGATTTGTTTTCAAGAAAATTTTTCGCTTAAAATTTAGTCCTCGGGTTGATTAAAAAAAATTGTATTGCATTTTTCCAAATTTCTTTAAGGGGTTATCTTACTGTAAAATTTTCAAACAATCGAAATATTTTTTGTTTGTTTTCAAACAATACTTTGTAAGTGTTTGGAATAATATGCAAAAGTAGATATTCGAAGTACTGTTTGAGTTATTGCGTTTGCAGCCAAGGAATATGTGAGCGCGCAGAATCGACAAGCACTTTAAACGCGATTTTCTCGAAATTATGTTTTTCAAAACGGTGTACACGATATCTCAGGCGGTGATTGATGAATCGACTTGAAATTTGGTAGACATGTTCAAAGGACTACAAGTTTATGCATGACGTTCAGTACGTTTTGTTTTGCGATATATAATAATAATAATGACATGTATTATTGCTTCAACAACTGCGAAAAAGTTCCGGAATTATTTTCTCGTAACCTAAGATGAGAAAAAAAAGAAAAGCTCCGTCACGCCATAGCTAATGCCATGTAGTTAATGAAGATATTTTCGTATTTTGTTTCAGACCAACCATATTTGCGTAATCATGCACACCGACTGATCGAGCACGGTAAACATCGGCGGACGCGGAAAATAATAACGTGTGACAATTTTAATATTTCGTGATGACTAGTTTAACACAAGTACAAACAAAAATATAAAAATGTACACATATTGCATTTGTAGTTTTCCCGAAATAAAGTCCCAAAACTTAGCCTTAATAATTGTCTTTTAATTTCGTAATTTTTTTTTAATTTTAAATTAATTCATGTTGATACTAGCCAAGTTCCCTTTTATAAATGCAGTTTATACATCAACAATCCATCATATTTCCTGCAGACGGTTTCACCCCCGGACATATTAACATTCACAACGCTAGCCTTCTCTGTCCGATTTATCGCATAAATACTTTAGGGGATCGCGACGTTAATTTTTCCTTCCTCCTCTGGCTCGCAAACACCAATTAAAATATGCGCGGCCATAATGGAAAAGTTGGGAAAAAAATTAAATTAACGCAGATTAAAAGTTGTGTAATACAAAAATTCCTTACACTCGCGACCAGCGAAACCGTGTTTCAGGTGCAATATATTTAATTAGCGCGGTAAATTAAAAAAGAAAAAAAAGAATATTACCCTGTCGTGGTCGTGATTAAAGAACTGGGACGGTAAGGGAAGACAAAGCGGTGGTGTAAATTAGTTTTTCTCTTGCTCGTCTGATCGACCCGTTCGAAAAATGAAAAATGAAGAGATTTTAGCGCTCGGTTCGAATGTAAATTAGTTTTTTAATCGATTTTGGCACTCAACTCATAACTGATCAATAATAATTATGTAATAATATTTTACACAGAGTTAAATAAAGGATGAATTTTGGTTCTTAAAGGATTATATTTTTAAAGCTATTTTTAATAATGTGTTAAAAAAAATTATATTTTCAACATTAAAAAAAATGAAATAAAGGCTGAAAATCTAAAATGTGTTACTATAGAGCAGGGGTCTCCAAACTTTTTCCATCGCGGGCCATATATATATATAATTCTTCATAACCTAGTGGGCCAAGGTATAATCAATTTTATAACTAATTTCAAAACCTATAACAAAAAATCGTTGTAGAATTTTAAAATGTGACATTTACGAAAAATGTAACTGCTTGTCGTGGGCCGGATTCATTGAGGTCGTAGTTTGGAGACCCTACACAGATTGATTTTTTAGTAATAAAATCCGTTAAGTCAAATTAGTTTTACCTGAGAAAAAGGTGTCACACCCATTAAATTATTTTTTTACGTTATCTTCAAAACTATTTGATATATTAAAAAAATGTCTGCATTAATACCTCCATAAATATATTATCTAAGGCTTACCGTGAGGATTTTTAACAAATTCATAATACTCGTTGTAAACCGGAACTGCTAAGGCACGACTGTGCAGGTTTAAACCATTCTAAAAATTTTCTAGAGCAGTGTTTCTCCATTTTAAGACTTTAAATATTATATTACGACAATACAATATAATGTATGTGTAGTTTATCGATAAGTAAATTATATGAATGAAATGTCATACACTCAAAGAGTGTCCGAATACAATTTAAAAAAAAGAAAAAATTATAATATTGTAAATTCCAAAAAGCCGATTGTAACACGAATTACATTTCAATACAGAGTAAAATATATCTGCAAATGCAAACGTGTATCGCGACAATGGAAAACTGCCAAATGGAAATGTCTACTCAACAATAAACCGGATACGATAGGTGATAGTGTTTCGATGTTTAAAATTTAATTTAAAAAAAAAAATCGGTGGCAAATAATTGTCACATCGGTGGAACACGATAGTGAGCGATTACGGTGTTGATGTATATGCGGGAGTACGTTTTTTTTGCAGATTACATCAATTGAATTGTATTCGGTTGATGAATGAACAAATCTGGGTATTCGTTTCATCGAGTGCATCGATATTTATGTAGATTTAAATTTAACATTTGCAGTGGAAAATATTAAATAACAGTAATGGGATTTGATAGTCGATAGATTTTGATTGTAAACAAGTTATTCAAAAAATATTTTTTAATTCTATTATACGCTCTGGGAATGATCAACGAGGATTTTCAAAAAAAAAATTATGGAAAAGTTATGTGGAATAATGAGTTGCACTTTATGAAAATAATTAATAAATAAAACATTGTTACTTTACGACGAAAGTAAAAAACTACCACTATTTACTTGTAAATGGGAATCCTTGAAGCTTCAGAGTTGTGTAGAATAATAAGCTGTACTTCCATATAAAAATATTTAATAAATAAAACATTCTTATTTTACGTAGAAAAAAAACTGGGAATCCTTGAAGCTTAGGAAACTCATTCCAAAAATTAACCACACGCGAGTTAATTTACGTGTTAAAATTTAATTCGTCAACGCTACACATTTGAGTGCCTCTCGCAAGAAAGCTTAGCAATGTAATACATCCATTGTGCCTCTGATATATGCAGGATATGTGAGATAATCCAGAATAATACTTCCTCCTTAGCGGATGCATCCGCACAAGCAATATTGTACTTATCATTGTGCTTTTGTTATCATCCGAGATGGAATTATGTGTCTCAAAGATATCCAGCGATGGCAGAATTCTCCCTCTCGTTGCCGCCAGATTTTCGTACCGGTTAGAATCGTGCATTTTTCACGTTCGCCCTCCCACAAAGGACTTCAATCATCATCCCCGTTTATCTAAACTGCGCGTCGTCGGATGAAATTACGACATCTATGAAGGGATTTGTGCAATGAGGCGGTAAGATAGGACTGTGCGGATCTGTGCAATTCCTCCATCATTCATGACCCGATTTTGTACGCGTAATTTATTCACTTCAATTACAGAGTTAAAAAAAAAATAAATTACATTAAATAAATTTAGCATGCAATTCAACCCTTTACTTACAAAGTATAACATTTAAAATAATTTCCGGCAAAACCACTAGTTCAATTGAGGGTTTCTATACGTCACCATAAAGATCCCTTCAAGACTCTTCAGAAAATGTACTTGCGCAATTTGAAACCTGTGACACGTCAGCAAAGAAAACTCGAAAATGGAAAAAAACGAAAAAATTAACTTTTTTAATAATCATCGTAGACTATTGAAAAATACCTTTTTTCATTAGAAAGACGAGAGAAATTGATTGCCCTTAAAAAATTTCACCTATCTTTAATAGCAAAAAAATAGTCAGTCACCATGAACATTTTAGAAAATTTAAGAAAATAATTGATTTTTCAGACTTTGATCGGCCGTAGCGGCTAAACGAAAACTCCAAATTGAACGCGGTTTGCAAATCTGTGCTCCTCGTACTTCAATTAGTCGGAATCAATTAAAATTGGTGATTTTTAATTTTTGACGAAAACCTGAAAATCTATCCAAGGGTACCCCCTTCTAACTTTTTCTCAAAAATTGGCTTTGGAATAATTTCCTGAAGAAACCACTGGTTCGATTCCGGGTTTCTATACACCGCTGGAAAGACCCCTTCAAAGCGCTTCGGAAAATGTACTTTCGCAAGAACAAATGTCAAATTTAGGGCCGTGACGCGCCAGCAAAGAAAACTCGAAAATGGAAAAAATCGAAAAAATCAACTTTTTTAATAATCATCATAGACCGTTAAAGTATACCTTTTTTTCATCAGAAAGACGAGAGAAATTGATTGCCGTTAAAAAATTTCAGCTATCTTCAATAGCAAAAAAATTAGTCAGTCACCATGAACATTTTAGAAAATTTAAGAAAAGAATTGATTTTTCAGACTTTGATCGGCCGTAGCGGCTAAACGAAAACTCCAAATTGAACGCGGTTTGCAAATCTGTGCTCCTCGTACTTCAATTAATCGGAATCAATTAAAATTGGCGATTTTTAATTTTTGACGAAAACCTGAAAATCTATCCAAGGTTACCCCCTTCTAACTTTTTCTCAAAAATTGGCTTTGGAATAATTTCCTGAAGAAGCCACTGGTTCGATTCCGGGTTTCTATACACCACTGGAAAGATCCCTTCAAGACGCTTCGGAAAATGTACTTTCGCAAGAACAAATGTCAAATTAAGGGCCGTGACGCGTCAGCAAAGAAAACTCGAAAATGGAAAAAATCGAAAAAATCAACTTTTTTAATAATCATCGTAGACTATTGAAGTATACCTTTTTTTCATCAGAAAGACGAGAGAAATTGATTACCGTTGAAAAATTTCAGCTATCTTCAATATCAAAAAAATTAGTCAGTCACCATGAGTATTTTGGAAAATTTAAGAAAATAATTGATTTTTCAGACTTTGATCGGCCGTAGCGGCTAAACGAAAACTCCAAATTGAACGCGGTTTGCAAATCTGTGCTCCTCGTACTTCAATTAGTCGGAATCAATTAAAATTGGCGATTTTTAATTTTTGACGAAAACCTGAAAATCTACCCTTCTAACTTTTTCTCAAAAATTGGCTTTGGAATAATTTCCTGAAGAAACCACTGGTTCGATTCCGGGTTTCTGCACACCACTGGAAATATCCCATCAAGACGCTTCGGAAAATGTACTTTCACAAGAACAAATGTCAAATTAAGGGCCGTGACGCGTCAGCAAAGAAAACTCGAAAATGGAAAAAATCGAAAAAATCAACTTTTTTAATAATCATCATAGACCGTTAAAGTATACCTTTTTTTCATCAGAAAGACGAGAGAAATTAATTGCAGTTAAAAAATTTCAGCTATCTTCAATAGCAAAAAAATTAGTCAGTCACCTTGAGGATTTTGGAAAATTTAAGAAAATAATTGATTTTTCAGACTTTGATCGGCCGTAGCGGCTAAACGAAAACTCCAAATTGAACGCGGTTTGCAAATCTGTGCTCCTCGTACTTCAATTAGTCGGAATCAATTAAAATTGGCAATTTTAAATTTTTGACGAAAACCTGAAAATCTATCCAAGGGTACCCCCTTCTAACTTTTTCTCAAAAATTGGCTTTGGAATAATTTCCTGAAGAAACCACTGGTTCGATTCCGGGTTTCTATACACCACTGGAAAGATCCCTTCAAGACGCTTCGGAAAATGTACTTTCGCAAGAACAAATGTCAAATTAAGCGCCGTGACGCGTCAGCAAAGAAAACTCGAAAATGGAAAAAATCGAAAAAATCAACTTTTTTAATAATCATCGTAGACTATTGAAGGATACCTTTTTTTCATCAGAAAGACGAGAGAAATTGATTGCAGTTAAAAAATTTCAGCTATCTTCAATAGCAAAAAAATTAGTCAGTCACCTTGAGGATTTTGGAAAATTTAAGAAAATAATTGATTTTTCAGACTTTGATAGGCCGTAGCGGCTAAACGAAAACTCCAAATTGAACGCGGTTTGTAAATCTGAGCTCCTCGTACGTCAATTAGTCGGATTAGAGATTTTTAATTTTTGATGAAAACGTGAAAAAAGACACGAGTAAACCCCTTGGAACTTTTGTTAAAAAATGCAACTTTCTTATAAATCATCGTAGACTATTGAAGTATACCTATTTTTTCATCAGAAAGACGAAAGAAATTGATTGCCGTTAAAAAATTTCAGCTATCTTCAACAGCAAAAAAAACAGTCAGTCACCGTGAAGATTTTAGAAAATTTAAGAAAAGAATTGATTTTTCAGACTTTGATCGGCCGTAGCGGCTTTACGAAAACTCCAAATTGAACGCGGTTTGCAAATCTGTACTCCTCGTACGTCAATTAGTCGGAATCAATTAAAATTGGCGATTTTTAATTTTTGACGAAAACCTGAAAATCCACCCAAGGGTACCCCCTTCTAACTTTTTCCCAAAAATTGGCTTTGGAATAATTTCCTGAAGAAACCACTGGTTTGATTCCGGGTTTCTACACACCACTGGAAAGATCCCTTCAAGACGCTTCGGAAAATGTACTTTCGCAAGAACAAATGTCAAATTAAGGGCCGTGACGCGTCAGCAAAGAAAACTCGAAAATGGAAAAAATCGAAAAAATCAACTTTTTTAATAATCATCGTAGACTATTGAAGTATACCTTTTTTTCATCAGAAAGACGAGAGAAATTGATTGCCGTTAAAAAAGTTCACCTATCTTCAATAGCAAAAAAATAGTCAGTCACCATGAGGATTTTGGAAAATTTAAGAAAATAATTGATTTTTCAGACTTTGATCGGCCGTAGCGGCTAAAATAAAACTCCAAATTGAACGCGGTTTGTAAATATTGGCAATTTGAAATTTTTGACGAAAATTTTCGCAAGGATCGTAAACACTGGAATAACAAATAAAAATGGAAAACGAGCATTTTTAACGACATAATGGAAAACTCGAAGCACATACGGCCGTAATTTAAATATAAAAGGCGCCCCTCTCGCGTTCCATCCGCGGCACAAATCATTGTTTGATAAACGATGTGACGTGATTTCAGCGTTACGGATTTTTTATGTATTTTCAGCTAATAAATAACACACAGGATGCGAAAGAGTAACGTTTATTGGGTGCGGTCTTATCGTATATTGGAAAAAATTTTGAATACATGAAAACCAATAAAAAAACTCTTTGTCATCAATTTTTTTTTATAAAGCCATTCGCTTTAATGGTATTTACCAGCACCACGAGATGCAAGTGTGTGTAAAATTATTGGAAAATTCCCCATATTCTTTGAATAAAAAAAAAATCACCGCACCGATGCAAGTTTTAGGAAAATTATCTCTTTGAATATAAAAAATATTCTTGCGTCGCAAAGAAATCTCTTTCCCATTAAGCCTCCTCGAGGGAAAATCGAGAATTTTTTTAATCGAGTTTCCCCGAATTCATTTGCAAAATACGCCCCGGGTATTATTATTAGGTGAGGAATCGTTTCGAAAAAGATATAAAGTGGAAATTCGAAACGGCATTTCATAATTAAGTCCCCGGAAAACAACTTCACGTTCCTTAGCCCCCGAACGTAATTACGGTGATGTAAATGGAAGCGGCACGAATTTAATCGCTACTTTTCTTTCTTGCGCAACAATCAAAGTTGAAACGACACTTGGCGTAATTATATTTCGCACGGGGGATGCTTAAATATTTGGCTGTAAATCTCGCGCGGATATTAGGAGCCGGTTGCGCCCGGTTTTCATTACGTGGAGTAATTTTGATGGGGAGGCGGTTTTTGGTTAATTAATGGTTTCGGTGAAGCGCCTGATTTCACGTGGACCACCATTGTTATGGGCCGGCGCAAAGGGTTCTTATCGTGGGGATTGTGGGACTATTAGTAAGATTAGTTTTCACCGTATTATGGATGCAGATATAGGTGTGTAATGATTAAATTCTGCAGCACATATTTAGAATGTGATGATTTCAAAGCTTACCAATCGATGGGAAAATTTATTCATATTTTTTTAAGCCACCACGAGTTTCAAAGTGAAGGGATGTTTTTGGATTTTTATAGTATCTGAAAGAGTGATGTATTCTGAGTGAATTTGGAAAGTTTCAAGTTGGTGGCTATTGTTTTTATATTTTTTTTCAACCGCTTGGGAAATGCGAACGTCAGAATTGCAATCGGTGTTGTTCTCGTGTGATTATCGCAAAATCTAGTGAAGTGGTGTTTTCGGATTTTTACAGTATCTTAAAGAGTGATCTATTCTGAGGTAATTTGGAAAGTTTCAAGTTGGTGGCAATTGCTTTTATATTTTTTTTTCAACCGCTTGGGAAATGCGAACGTCAGAATTGCAATCGGTGTTGTTCTCGTGTGATTATCGCAAAATCTAGTGAAGGGGTGTTTTCGGATTTTTACAGTATCTGAAAGGGTGATCTATTCTGAGTGAATTTGGAAAGTTTCAAGTTGGTGGCAATTGTTTTTATATTTTTTTTTCAACCGCTTGGGAAATGCGAACGTCAGAATTGCAATCGGTGTTGTTCTCGTGTGATTATCGCAAAATCTAGTGAAGTGGTGTTTTCGGATTTTTACAGTATCTTAAAGAGTGATCTATTCTGAGGTAATTTGGAAAGTTTCAAGTTGGTGGCAATTGCTTTTATATTTTTTTTTCAACCGCTTGGGAAATGCGAACGTCAGAATTGCAATCGGTGTTGTTCTCGTGTGATTATCGCAAAATCTAGTGAAGGGGTGTTTTCGGATTTTTACAGTATCTTAAAGAGTGATCTATTCTGAGGTAATTTGGAAAGTTTCAAGTTGGTGGCAATTGCTTTTATATTTTTTTTTCAACCGCTTGGGAAATGCGAACGTCAGAATTGCAATCGGTGTTGTTCTCGTGTGATTATCGCAAAATCTAGTGAAGTGGTGTTTTCGGATTTTTACAGTATCTTAAAGAGTGATCTATTCTGAGGTAATTTGGAAAGTTTCAAGTTGGTGGCAATTGCTTTTATATTTTTTTTTCAACCGCTTGGGAAATGCGAACGTCAGAATTGCAATCGGTGTTGTTCTCGTGTGATTATCGCAAAATCTAGTGAAGGGGTGTTTTCGGATTTTTACAGTATCTTAAAGAGTGATCTATTCTGAGGTAATTTGGAAAGTTTCAAGTTGGTGGCAATTGCTTTTATATTTTTTTTTCAACCGCTTGGGAAATGCGAACGTCAGAATTGCAATCGGTGTTGTTCTCGTGTGATTATCGCAAAATCTAGTGAAGTGGTGTTTTCGGATTTTTACAGTATCTTAAAGAGTGATCTATTCTGAGGTAATTTGGAAAGTTTCAAGTTGGTGGCAATTGCTTTTATATTTTTTTTTCAACCGCTTGGGAAATGCGAACGTCAGAATTGCAATCGGTGTTGTTCTCGTGTGATTATCGCAAAATCTAGTGAAGGGGTGTTTTCGGATTTTTACAGTATCTTAAAGAGTGATCTATTCTGAGGTAATTTGGAAAGTTTCAAGTTGGTGGCAATTGCTTTTATATTTTTTTTTCAACCGCTTGGGAAATGCGAACGTCAGAATTGCAATCGGTGTTGTTCTCGTGTGATTATCGCAAAATCTAGTGAAGTGGTGTTTTCGGATTTTTACAGTATCTTAAAGAGTGATCTATTCTGAGGTATTTTGGAAAGTTTCAAGTTGGTGGCAATTGCTTTTATATTTTTTTTTCAACCGCTTGGGAAATGCGAACGTCAGAATTGCAATCGGTGTTGTTCTCGTGTGATTATCGCAAAATCTAGTGAAGGGGTGTTTTCGGATTTTTACAGTATCTTAAAGAGTGATCTATTCTGAGGTAATTTGGAAAGTTTCAAGTTGGTGGCAATTGCTTTTATATTTTTTTTTCAACCATTTGGGAAATGCGAACGTCAGAATTGCAATCGGTGTTGTTCTCGTGTGATTATCGCAAAATCTAGTGAAGTGGTGTTTTCGGATTTTTACAGTATCTTAAAGAGTGATCTATTCTGAGGTATTTTGGAAAGTTTCAAGTTGGTGGCAATTGTTTTTATATTTTTTTTCAACCGCTTGGAAAATGCGAACGTCAGAATTGCAATCGGTGTTGTTCTCTTGTGATTATCGCGAAATCTAGTGAAGGGGTGTTTTCGGATTTTTACAGTATCTTAAAGAGTGATCTATTCTGAGGTATTTTGGAAAGTTTCAAGTTGGTGGCAATTGTTTTTATATTTTTTTTCAACCGCTTGGAAAATGCGAACGTCAGAATTGCAATCGGTGTTGTTCTCGTGTGATTATCGCGAAATCTAGTGAAGGGGTGTTTTCGGATTTTTACAGTATCTTAAAGAGTGATCTATTCTGAGGTATTTTGGAAAGTTTCAAGTTGGTGGCAATTGTTTTTATATTTTTTTTCAACCGCTTGGAAAATGCGAACGTCAGAATTGCAATCGGTGTTGTTCTCGTGTGATTATCGCGAAATCTAGTGAAGGGGTGTTTTCGGATTTTTACAGTATCTTAAAGAGTGATCTATTCTGAGGTAATTTGGAAAGTTTCAAGTTGGTGGCAATTGTTTTTATATTTTTTTTTTCAACCGCTTGGAAAATGCGAACGTCAGAATTGCAATCGGTGTTGTTCTCTTGTGATTATCGCGAAATCTAGTGAAGGGGTGTTTTCGGATTTTTACAGTATCTGAAAGGGTGATTTATTCTGAGTGAATTTGGAAAGTTTCAAGTTGGTGGCAATTGTTTTTATATTTCTTTTTCAACCGCTTGGGAAATGCGAACGTCAGAATTGCAATCGGTGTTGTTCTCTTGTGATTATAGCGAAATCTAGTGAAGGGGTGTTTTCGGATTTTTACAGTATCTGAAAGAGTGATCTATTCTGAGTGAATTTGGAAAGTTTCAAGTTGGTGGCAATTGTTTTTATATTTTTTTTCAACCGCTTGGAAAATGCGAACGTCAGAATTGCAATCGGTGTTGTTCTCGTGTGATTATCGCGAAATCTAGTGAAGGGGTGTTTTCGGATTTTTACAGTATCTTAAAGAGTGATCTATTCTGAGGTAATTTGGAAAGTTTCAAGTTGGTGGCAATTGTTTTTATATTTTTTTTTCAACCGCTTGGAAAATGCGAACGTCAGAATTGCAATCGGTGTTGTTCTCGTGTGATTATCGCGAAATCTAGTGAAGGGGTGTTTTCGGATTTTTACAGTATCTTAAAGAGTGATCTATTCTGAGGTAATTTGGAAAGTTTCAAGTTGGTGGCAATTGTTTTTATATTTTTTTTTCAACCGCTTGGAAAATGCGAACGTCAGAATTGCAATCGGTGTTGTTCTCGTGTGATTATCGCGAAATCTAGTGAAGGGGTGTTTTCGGATTTTTACAGTATCTTAAAGAGTGATCTATTCTGAGGTAATTTGGAAAGTTTCAAGTTGGTGGCAATTGTTTTTATATTTTTTTTCAACCGCTTGGAAAATGCGAACGTCAGAATTGCAATCGGTGTTGTTCTCGTGTGATTATCGCGAAATCTAGTGAAGGGGTGTTTTCGGATTTTTACAGTATCTTAAAGAGTGATCTATTCTGAGGTAATTTGGAAAGTTTCAAGTTGGTGGCAATTGTTTTTATATTTTTTTTTCAAGCGCTTGGAAAATGCGAACGTCAGAATTGCAATCGGTGTTGTTCTCGTGTGATTATCGCAAAATCTAGTGAAGGGGTGTTTTCGGATTTTTGCAGTATCTGAAAGACTTTCATAATCTTCTTAAATACGTAAATGGACAGAAAGTATTTACTGAACAGAACGTTTCAAGGAAAACGTGTCGTAACCTAAGAAACACCGCATAAAAAAGTCATCGTCCTGAGCAAATAAACTTCCATAAGTATCTAATTGTATTGCCCTTAACTCCGAACAAACGTCTCCCCCGTGGTTATTATTGGAGGAATTTAATCAGTTCGAAAGTAAATTTCCGGCAACAATTTTATTCCAACCCCCACGACGCGCCACTGAACGACACGCGAAAAATAATTTCATGGTTTCCGGAGTTTCGTTACGTGAGCCGCGCACGCTTATTAAAGTATCAAGTTGGCATAAAGTGCATAACTTTATACTCAAATGTTATACGGCTTAACTTTATCTGTTATTTTGTGCCGTTTTTATATATATTTAAAAAAAAAACTTTATAGTTAAAAACAAATACACTAGAGCGCGTACCCATAGATGTCGCTACTAATACTAAAACAATCCTAAATGTTGCAATACATCACACGAATTTAACTAAATTTTATTGACCCTTTTTTTGGAAGTACACAAAACGCCAAACAGCGCAATAGCGCTTGTCTTTGTCGCAACAGCGCGATCGCGCTGCTCAAAGGGGCCCAAAACAAAACCACCCTATGCAAATCCGACGCAGGAGCCGGACCCTGATATGTAAATGTTTTAAGACGTAATTCGAAATTGCCGGGTATAATAAATTAATCTAACATGGTCAAGGGAATATTCCGACTGGATAATCTCCATGCATATGCATATTGCATTCCTCGCGGGCGTAAATAACTCCGCGAATATTAGTTTCGAACTAAACCCTGTTATTTCTATAGTGCGCCCGAGTCCTCGCAAACTTATTACATAAAGTGCATAGAATTATATTTTATAATCTGGTTCAATCTCTAATTCAGTTTGACGGCAACTGCTTTAACAACTTACAGTTACAGTAAATTGAATTTCTAAAATGGAATATGTGGAATAATAAAATCCACTAGTTACAGATCTTTAAGTATAAGCAATAGATTTCAAATTTGCTTTGTTTTAAAAATATTAGACATAAATAGTAACATAAGAGATGATTTCCCCTTTTTACGAAGTTCTTTTTTTCTAAAAATCAAGTTTCGAGTCCTGACATTTTGTTTAAAGTAGAGGTACGTCGATCATTTTCCAGTATATCGAAAATACAATATTTCTGAATTGATTTAAGAAGTTTGAAGGTAATTCTGGCAGTCATTATTTTTTCGAATTTTTTTAATTACAAGATGCAAATTCTCTTTTTCTAAAAATCGAATTTCGAGTGCTGATATTTTTTTCCCAGTGGGGGTACGCCGGTCATTTTTCAGCATGTCGAAAATACAATATTTCTGGATGGATCTGAGAAATTTGAAGCTAATTCTGGCAGTCATTATTTTTTTCGAATTTTTTTAATTACAAGATGCAAATTCTCTTTTTGTAAAAATCGAATTTCGAGTGCTGATATTTTTTTCCCGGTAGGGGTACGCCGGCCATTTTTCAAAATTCGAAAATACAATATTTCTGGATGGATTTGAGAAGTTTGAAACTAATTCTAGCAGTCATTATTTTTTTAGAATTTATTTAATCACAAGATGCAAATTCCTTATTTCCAAAAATCAAGATTCGAGTCCTTGCATTTTGTTTAAAGCAGAGGTACGTCGATCATTTTCCAGTATATTAAAAATATAATATTTCTGGATGGATTTGAGCAGTTTGAAGCTAATTCCGGCAGTCATTATTTTTTTAGAATTTTTTTTAATAACAAGATGCAAATTCTGTTTTTCTAAAAATTTGTTTAAAGTAGGGGTACGTCGATCATCTTCCAGTATGTCGAAAATACAATATTTCTGGATGGATTTGAGAAGTTTGAAGCTAATTCTGGCAGTCACTATTTTTTTAGAATTTATTTAATCACAAGATGCAAATTCTTTTTTTCCAAAAATCAAGTTTCGAGTTCTGACATTTTGTTTAAAGTTAAGGTACGTCGATCATTTTCCAGTATATCGAAAATACAATATTTCTGGATGGATTTGAGAAGTTTGAAGCTAATTCTGACAGTCACTATTTTTTTAGAATTTTTTTAATCACACGATGCAAATTCTTTTTTTCCAAAAATCAAGTTTCGCGTCCTGACATTTTGTTAAAAGTAGAGGTACGTCGATCATTTTCCAGTATATCGAAAATACAATATTTCTGGATGGATTTGAGATATTTGAAGTGAATTCAGGCAGTCACTATTTTTTAGAATTTTTTTAATCACAAAATGCAAATTCTTTTTTTCCAAAAATCAAGTTTTGAGTCTCGACATTTTGTTTAAAGTTTAGGTACGTCGATCATTTTCCAGTATATCGAAAATACAATATTTCTGGATAGATTTGAGAAGTTTGAAGCTAATTCTGGCAGTCACTATTTTTTTAGAATTTATTTAATGACAAGATGCAAATTCTTTTTTTTACAAAAATCAAGTTTCGAGTCCTGGCATTTTGTTTAAAGTAGAGGTACGTCGATTATTTTCCAGTATATCGAAAATACAATATTTCTGGATAGATTTGAGAAGTTTGAAGCTAATTCTGGCAGTCACTATTTTTTTAGAATTTTTTTAATCACACGATGCAAATTCTTTTTTTCCAAAAATCAAGTTTCGCGTCCTGACATTTTGTTAAAAGTAGAGGTACGTCGATCATTTTCCAGTATATCGAAAATACAATATTTCTGGATAGATTTGAGAAGTTTGAAGCTAATTCTGGCAGTCACTATTTTTTTAGAATTTATTTAATGACAAGATGCAAATTCTTTTTTTTACAAAAATCAAGTTTCGAGTCCTGGCATTTTGTTTAAAGTAGAGGTACGTCGATTATTTTCCAGTATATCGAAAATACAATATTTCTGGATAGATTTGAGAAGTTTGAAGCTAATTCTGGCAGTCACTATTTTTTTAGAATTTATTTAATCACAAGATGCAAATTATTTTTTTACAAAAATCAAGTTTCGAGTCCTGAAATTTTGTTTAAAGTTAAGGTACGTCGATCATCTTCCAGTATGTCAAAAATACAATATTTCTGGATGGATTTGAGAAGTTTGAAGCTAATTCTGTCAGTCGCTATTTTTTTAGAATTTTTTTAATCACACGATGCAAATTCTTTTTTCCAAAAATCAAGTTTCGCGTCCTGACATTTTGTTAAAAGTAGAGGTACGTCGATCATTTTCCAGTATATCGAAAATACAATATTTCTGGATAGATTTGAGAAGTTTGAAGCTAATTCTGGCAGTCACTATTTTTTTAGAATTTATTTAATGACAAGATGCAAATTCTTTTTTTTACAAAAATCAAGTTTCAAGTCCTGGCATTTTGTTTAAAGTAGAGGTACGTCGATCATTTTCCAGTATATCGAAAATACAATATTTCTGGATGGATTTGAGATATTTGAAGTGAATTCAGGCAGTCACTATTTTTTAGAATTTTTTTAATCACAAAATGCAAATTCTTTTTTTCCAAAAATCAAGTTTTGAGTCTCGACATTTTGTTTAAAGTTTAGGTACGTCGATCATTTTCCAGTATATCGAAAATACAATATTTCTGGATAGATTTGAGAAGTTTGAAGCTAATTCTGGCAGTCACTATTTTTTTAGAATTTATTTAATCACAAGATGCAAATTCTTTTTTTACAAAAATCAAGTTTCGAGTCCTGACATTTTGTTTAAAGTTAAGGTACGCCGATCATTTTCCAGTATATCGAAAATACAATATTTCTGGATGTATTTGAGAAGTTTGAAGCTAATTCTGACAGTCACTATTTTTTCAGAATTTTTTTAATCACACGATGCAAATTCTCTTTTTCCAAAAATCGAATTTCGAGTGCTGATATTTTTTTCCCAGTTGGGGTACGCCGGTCATTTTTCAGTATGTCGAAAATACAATATTTCTGGATGGATTTGAGAAGTTTGAAGCCGATTCTGGCAGTCATTATTTTTTTCTAATTTTTTTAATTACAAGATGCAAATTCTCTTTTTCTAAAAATCGAATTTCGAGTGCTGATATTTTTTTCCCAATGGGGGTACGTCGATCATCTTCCAGTAAGTCGAAAATACAATATTTCCGGATGGATTTAAGAAGTTTGAAGCTAATTCTGGAGGCCATTATTTTTTTTTCCAATTTTTTTAATCACAAGATGCAAATTCTCTTTTTCTAAAAATCGAATTTCGAGTGCTGATATTTTTTTCCCGGTGGGGGTACGCCGGTCATCTTCCAGTATGCCAAAAATACAATATTTCTGGATGGATTTGAGAAGTTTGAAGCTTATTCTAGCAGTCATTATTTTTTTAGAATTTATTTAATCACAAAATGCAAATTCTTTTTTTCCAAAAATCAAGATTCGAGTCCTTGCATTTTGTTTAAAGCAGAGGTACGTCGATCATTTTCCAGTATATCGAAAATATAATATTTCTGGATGGATTTGAGCAGTTTGAAGCTAATTCCGGCAGTCATTATTTTTTTAGAATTTTTTTAATAACAAGATGCAAATTCTGTTTTTCTAAAAATCAAGTTTAGAGTCTTGACATTTTGTTTAAAGTAGGGGCACGTCGATCATCTTCCAGTATGTCGAAAATACAATATTTCTGGATGGATTTGAGAAGTTTGAAGCTAATTCTGGCAGTCATTATTTTTTTTAATTTTTTTTAATCACAAGATGCAAATTCCGTTTTTCTAAAAATCAAGTTTCGAGTGCTGACATTTTATTTAAAGTGTGGGTACGTCGATCATCTTCCAGTATATCGAAAATACAATATTTCTGGATGGATTTAAGAAGTTTGAAGCTAATTCTAGCAGTCACTATTTTTTTAGAATTTATTTAATCACAAGATGCAAATTCTTTTTTTCCAAAAATCAAGTTTCGAGTCCTGACATTTTGTTTAAAGTTAAGGTACGTCGATCATTTTCCAGTATATCGAAAATACAATATTTCTGGATGGATTTGAGAAGTTTGAAGTGAATTCAGGCAGTCACTATTTTTTAGAATTTTTTTAATCACAAAATGCAAATTCTTTTTTTCCAAAAATCAAGTTTTGAGTCTCGACATTTTGTTTAAAGTTTAGGTACGTCGATCATTTTCCAGTATATCGAAAATACAATATTTCTGGATGGATTTGAGAAGTTTGAAGCTAATTCTGGCAGTCACTATTTTTTTAGAATATATTTAATGACAAGATGCAAATTCTTTTTTTTACAAAAATCAAGTTTCGAGTCCTGGCATTTTGTTTAAAGTAGAGGTACGTCGATTATTTTCCAGTATATCAAAAATACAATATTTCTGGATAGATTTGCGAAGTTTGAAGCTAATTCTGGCAGTCACTATTTTTTTAGAATTTATTTAGTCACAAGATGCAAATTCTTTTTTTACAAAAATCAAGTTTCGAGTCCTGACATTTTGTTTAAAGTTAAGGTACGTCGATCATTTTCCAGTTTATCGAAAATACAATATTTCTGGATGGATTTGAGAAGTTTGAAGCTAATACTGGCAGTCACTATTTTTTTAGAATTTTTTTAATCACACGATGCAAATTCTCTTTTTCCAAAAATCGAATTTCGAGTGCTGATATTTTTTTCCCAGTGGGGGTACGCCGGTTATTTTTCAGTATGTCGAAAATACAATATTTCTGGATGGATTCATCCAGTTTAAAGCTAATTCTGGCAATCATTATTTTTTTTCGAATTTTTTTAATCACAAGATGCAAATTCTCTTTTTCTAAAAATCGAATTTCGAGTGCTGATATTTTTTTCCCAGTAGGGGTACGTCGATCATCTTCCAGTATATCGAAAATACAATATTTCTGGGTGGATTTAAGAAGTTTTAAGCTAATTCTAGCAGTCACTATTTTTTTAGAATTTTTTTAAATCACAAGATGCAAATTCTGTTTTTCTAAAAATCAAGTTTCAAGTCCTGACATTTTGTTTAAAGTAGAGGTACGTCGATCATTTTCCAGTACATCGAAAATACAATATTTCTGGATGGATTCAGTTTTGCAATAATTGCAGAAATTTCCCTATAAATAGTGTATGAGCCTGAATAATCCCCAACAAAGCTCCAACATAACACTCTAGAAATCTGCATTATATGAAAGAGCGGCCCTCACTTGCACAATTCCCTATTTAGCGGTAATGAGTGATACTTCAGTGAATAATATATGCTGCGCTAAAAGCAGGTGAAATTTTCACGAGAGGAAATTGTTGAGTTTGAACAATACCCAGCCATTCCAAAATTTTCGACGTAATCCTTCGGAGATTCGGAGAGTTTATGAATTAATCCCGCTTTAATTTCCTTTTTCAACATCAGTTTACAAATCCTGATATTTACTACTCCCGATTAAATGAAACGCCACCACCGGTGGTGACGCACTATTCCACAGTAAATTATATGGCCGGAGGTCAGCGGGGTCGATAACGGGTCGGGATTATCTCAGCCAGGAGAAGTACCACTACCAGTAGTGGATTAAATACTCCGTTCCGGGATAATTTACGCCCGACAGGATATTCCAGGACGGTGTCATCCTCCGCCGGACTTGTTAGTCTAGCAATTATAATTATGTGGCGACGCGTAGCGTTCACGTGCCAAGATGTAATTAAAAGTGAAGTTCGTTACCAGGAGGGAACGGCAACGTAAGGATTTACTGCGGTGTGCCTGTTTAAACCTGTTAACGATACGCCGTCAAGTTGTCACCTGTTTGCGTGTAATGGCGTAGAGTTAAGTTTACAATTTATTTCTCTTTATGTATCTATGGTGACTGCCTGGACCGGAATAGGAAGACGAAAATGAGGATCACGGGTAGCCATGACGTTCGGTTACTATAGAGATGAAAATGAGAATCACGGGTAGCCGTGACGTTCGGTTACTATAGAGACGAAAATAAACAACTAGATGAAGGAGGAAAAAAAATGAAACACTTGAAATTCGTGAAATTTCGACCATTTTCAAATCGTCATAACTCGGCGAATTTTCAATCGATTTTGATGAATCTTTGAGGGCGAAAAACTTTGAAGTGTCTTATTTAAAGTCATGCATGCGAACTTAAGTGTAACCCCTTCCGTCCTCCTCCAGCACCCCTGTGAAAAAAAATGTCCAACTTTGACGATGTCTACGGAGTTGAAAATTTTTTGTCGACTCATTCTACCACAAGGGCATTAAAATTTGATCAATTCCCTATTTCATTTTTTTTCCCTTCAGCATATATTTTCTGATTCGCTGACAATAAATTGAAGCTTTGCAATTTTAATGGAATTAATTATAAACATCCACCCTCGCACAATAAAAACAAATATGAACCTTTTGGTAAACAAAAACATAAATTGAAGGATATTAATAATTCGATGTTTACTTCGTGTATTCGTAATTTTCTCGCCGGAAGCGTTACGTGGGCAATCTTTCTCCAATATTTACTCTGTGTCGGAGGCACCGTGGAGTTTAAACTTAACCCTCGATTGCATAATATGAAAATAAAGATTAAATATTTAAGGCCGAGGCAGCGTTTACTTCGTGGTACATCTAGGCTATAACACTAGCCAACAGCCATTTTGTTCTTGGGACTAGACCGGAATTTTTCGATTGCTTGGGTGTAACAAAGTACCGAAATCGCGATGAAACCCCCGAGACTTTGGTTTTGAGGTTAGGATTCGCAAAAAACCTCTTTTTTTTACTTTTTTCACTATAAATTTCGAACAAGGCAAGATAATTTGAATCTGAAAATACTGCTTGAAAGCTTATAAACACAAAAAAATAAATAAATAAATTCGAAAAAATTAAGTTTTCGTGATTTTTTTCAAACACAAATTGATGTTTACAAAACTTCTGATCATGTAACAGAGGTGTGCCATGTAGAAATTATAGCCCTTTTAATAGGCATTCAAATTCATACGACAGATTTTAAATGCGTTGTGGAATTTTATATTTGAAAGGGAAAAAGGCCGAAAAAATTGCAAATTTCGCGATTTTTTCAAACAAAACCCATTATTTCAAAGACTTGTCATTAAGTCACAGAGGTGTGCCGTACAGAAATCGTAGCCCATTTAATAAGCTTTCAGGTCAGCGAAACTGATCTGAGCTATCTAGCGTCATTTTTTTTATAATCGATTGAAATTGCAAAAATGTTTCAAAATAAGCGATTTTTACGGTTTTTTTTTATTAGTGTTTTGATTACGATACCAAGGTCATTTATATACCAAATATAGCCCTGTTTGTAAGCTTTCAAGCAGTATTTTCAGATTCGAATTATCTTGCGTTGTTCCAAAGTTATAGTGAAAAAAGTAAAAAAAAGAGGTTTTTTGCGAATCCTAACCTCAAAACCAAAGTCTCGGGGGTTTCATCGCGATTTCGGTACTTTGTAACACCTAAGCAATCGAAAAATTCCGGTCTAGTCCCAAGGACAGAAAAAGTCCAATTTTGTTGGCTAGTGTAATTTTTATTAAATCACTTATTTAAAATTTAATTATTCACCTCTTGTGGTATTAAACTCCTGTAATGGTTTTGATTATGATTAGCCAAATCGCTTAATTAAAAGGTTTTTTTTTAAATTCATAATCAATTGACAAACTATAGGCGATTAAATATTATTTTTACCGGCGGAGGCAAATAACGGATGATTTATGGCGCACTTGATTGATGCACGCAAATATTTTCGCTCCTGTTGCGTGTAATTCGTGCAAACAGAAAACGTTATTTTATATCTGTTGTATCATTCTATTCGCGGTAATTCGCACTGCTAAATTTAGGCGGCGCAGAAATGCCCTCTAGATGTAAATATTCCGCTCGTAAAGACTGTATTTGAATATGCGAAAAACACGTATTTATTTATTATGTCCGATATATTTTTCAATGCAGGAAAATAACATTTCGGACGGGTAAACTAAAGTTTATATGCAGGTGGATATTTCGGTCTTGTAATAATATTCAAGGGCAATTGTTATTCCGATGAAAATAACTTAAATAAAATTAATAGGGTGTTTATTATTGTACAGGGTGTTCCACCGAGATGGTACGTTAAAAGTATATGGATTTGTAATTATTGTAATGTAAAGGGTGCCCTTTTCAATGAAAATATTTTCAAGATTAAGCGACAGTCAACACCAACTTCCTTATTTAAAAAATGGTGATGTGGCCATCATGTTATTTTCTCATCATTTATATTTACGCTTTCATGGTTTATTTTTAATTTAAATCATATTTTAAATGTCCATCGAACGTTTCGTAGACTCGGGTGAAACTGACGTTTAAAACGTCAAAATTATGGAAGATGGAAAAATTATACTTCAAATTCAAAAACTCGGTTTACTCAAAAACTAAAGGGATTTCGAAAAAACTTATTCTTCATAAATTGTTCATTTTGGTATTCTCTACAATTATTATTGACATAAATTTGCTGTAACTATTAGCGTTTCATAATTGTATACCAAAAATGAAAAAAATAATAATAATTTTTTTTCTCGAATAAAAATGATTTTATGAAAAATGTTTTCAAGCAAAAGATGTTCATTTCTTTGTTGTCTTCAATTTTTGTTTAAATGTTTTTGCGATATTTTTCATACTTAAGAAAATATTGGCAAAAAACAAAAAAACAGTTAAGGTAAACACCCACATGCGGTGTACGAAATTTTACCAAAAGCTTTTCAGTTCTTCAAATTATCAAATGAGACGTATGTTCAAAGTTTCATACCAATTGCTTTATTAGTTTTTGAGATACAGCGCGCACAGACAGACACACACACCATCAGACAGACACACACACACACACAGACACAATTTTTTTTTTCCAGAAATTGTTGAAATGGCATCTAGGGATCCCAAAACGGATATTTCCTTAAAAAAAAAATTTGAAAAAAAAATCACGATCACAATACTTTTTTGTACTTCGTAACGGAGAAAGTAAAAAATGCTATATTTATTAGACATAAAATTCTGTGAATAAAATCATTAAGTAACATAACCTCAAAATTGAAGCGTTTTCGAAATATTTGACATTAAAAAAAAATTGGTGCTTTTTCACAATTCACTTTAAAAATACATATCTCCGAACAATACAAAATTGAAGGGATGTAATGTTGGCCATAAAAAGCCAATACCCAAAGGAACACAGTGGTGATTTATTTTTGAAAAAATAAAATTAAGAGTGTTCAAAATTTCACACCACATTTAGTCAACTTTAAAGCATTAAATATCGATTTTTTTTAAAGGAACACCCTGTATATTTTTACATATTCCGACGCAGAATTAAATTCTGCATTGATCTACACTAGCACTCCCTATGCCTATCTTCTTTCGTTTCCAGGATATTAAGAAGTTTGTAAAAACCCGTCAATTTTCTGTGCACTAGAAAAAACATATTTCTGATTGAAATAAATATTTGATAAAATGACTTCACTTAACCAATTTTTTCGAGTATACATAGCCCACTCTGTTAATACAGGATCGTAAATGTAATTATCTAGTTAATTATTCTAATCAGCAGATTCAACCGTAATAATTAGTTATTACAATTGTATTTCCCCGCTATACGCGAACAACGAAAACTTTAAATCCATTGCCGGTCGTAACGAAGTTGGCATTATACGTCCGGGACGATGTACCCTATACAATTAGACGGCGGTAGCTTATCAGCGTCAATATTGCCAACTGCCAGTTATGCGGGAATATGCATGAGCAGCGTCTAGAGATGAAGAAGGAACCTCGGAGGTTGCTCTTATCCTTTATAAGGGAAAAATTAAATCCCCATAAATTACCAAGAGGGGATGCACTGCTTTCGGCCTGCTGGATCTTTTCAACTAGACGTTTATTGGAATTCCCCAAGATTGCATCGTGAATAATTTATTATCTGCCCCCTTCAATATAAGTCGGTGCATCGGTTTTTATTTGGAAATTCCCTTTGAAACTATATCGATGGGCTCTTTGAATATACAGGGCTTTATTAAATAGTTGCATTGAAAATATTTTGGTTTCATTGTAGTGCAATTATTAGCATATTTTTTGTGGAACGTCATACACCGAAATGAATAATGAATTTATAATTCACAGGTAAATAATGAATTCATAATTTACTGAGGTCAATAATGAATTCATAATTTACTGAGGTCAATAATGAATTCATAATTTACTGAAGTCAATAATGAATACATAATTTTCTGAGGTGAATCATGAATTCATATTTCACTGAGAAATTATAAGCATATTTTTCGTGAAAAATCATAGGTGCAATTCACTGAAATGAATGATGAATTTATAATTCACAGGGGAATAATGAATACAAATTTTACTGAGATGAATAATGATTTCATAATTTATTGAGGTGAATCATGAATTCATAATTTACTGAAGTGACATGAATTTATAATTCACTGAGCAATTATTAGGACATTTTTCGTGGAAAATCGTATCTGTAATTCACTGAGGTAAATAATTAATGCATACTTCATAGAGGTGAATAATGAATTCATAATTCAATAAAGGTGAATAGAAAATTTATAATTCAGTGAGAAATTATTTGGATATTTTTCGTGGAAAACCGTACCTGCAATTCACTGGGGTAAATAATTAATTCATACTTCACTGAGGCGAATAATGAATTCATAGTTTACTAAGGTGAATAATGAATTCATAATTCACTGCAGTGAGTTATCATCATTTGAGTTTAATAATTGGTAGTATGTAAACAACTTACATTATAAATAATAAATCTTCCTCCTTTAATGGACTAATTTTTCTTGCAGCACATGCATCATCACGATGACAAGCGTTTATTATTTATAAGTAGCAAGCAGGCAATAAAACCGTGTTTTTTGCGATTCAAAAGCGAGCGATACATTCGCCGAGATGATGTATGGTATCGTTATCCAAGTCGGCAATCGGAGGCCATTTACTAAATCGTCCTTCAAAAAGTAAGAACACCGAAGAAGCAATACAATTGTGCGTGATTAATCACAGCCAATAATTGACGAGATACTTAAAGCACGCACATCAATCTCCTTAGCACGCAATTCTCGCTTTGGGCCCCCCTTTCAACTTTTTCCAGTACATTTCCTTCACACCGAACCCGTTACAGGAGATTAATTTTCAACACGAGTTACTTGTTATCTTGTCAAGTAACGTATTAACGGGTGTATTAGTTAGTATATAGGGTGTTGAATTGTAAAACGGGCCAAAGGGATTTACATGTAAAATTTGCTTTTTGCACCCTGTATATTATACTATACTTTTTTGATCGATTGAAGTACTTCTTAATGCTAAAGAGCTTTTTCTATTTGTAAGTTTTTTTTATTACGAATAATACGCGTAAACTAAAAACATAATTTCTTGAGTGTTCTGTTGAATTCCTTCGAGCACTTTATTGATTAATATTTGCGATACAAAATTACAACATAATTTCATTTCAATATATCGAGAGGGCGCTTCGTTTTCTTCTTGAACACAATATTTGAATAAATAGATGAATTAATTCATTTGTGATGCCAACATTATAATAAAGAAAAAATTGAAGAAAAAAATATGAGTTTGAACTCAATATCAAAAAATGCGGTTAATTTTGCGATGCGTAAATATAACTTACAAGTTTTAAAGACATTTAAGCAAGCGCTTTGCATACTACGAGTCTAAGAATAAATTGGTTTCAACTTACTTGAAAATTGTTTGTTTAACGCATCCTTACTCATTGCCGGAGGTTTACAAGAAATGTTTGAGTTGTAATATTTTCTTACGTGGCGTTTCGCCACACAAACCAATCAAACTTCACCAGATGTTAAATGTTTTATTTTATTTTAAAAATAATTCAATATTATTACCAAGTATTATTTTTGAATGGGAGGCATTGCGCCACTTTTTTTAATCATTTCATTGACATTAACGTAAAACTATAACTGAAATTTATTATTCCCATGTGGTAATGTAAATTGTGGTATTATTACTTGCAAAAGTAATCAGAGTGGCCATGAATTATAACGTTATGTGCTAATAGGGAGGGCGATAAGTGCTTAAACTATTATATTACAAATATTACATTTCCACTTAAGCACGTGTAATTATAATGGATATTTACTTACCTTAGAGTTTTCGCATTACTGTAATTCGAGCCCCGGCGCTGCCACCAATTATGCACATCCTTCTCATCCCCGCAAATCACCAATTAATCGCAGTAATTTATAATGATAACTCATGTTTCCAGCCATAATAATATTATTTTAATTCCATGACAAAAGGCATATTTTTAATTAAAAACGTAATTTATTATTATTATAAATATCTGTTAACGCAAAGAAAAAGTGAATTAAAAAAATTATTTTCAGCTGGAAAAATGGAAACCATTAACTAATTACGCATACATTAAATATGAAATATAAAGCTGCTCTAATATTTATCAATTTCAGTGAAGTTTTAGATCTGTATGTTTTACAAAAGTCTTGTTTGCTTGGACTTACAATTTTTTTATATTAATTAATGCTTCGTGGAAGGTTTAAAATAAAATATAATCGAAAGTATTTTAATAATCTTCCACAAATTTCGTTTGCGAAAATCTTATTAAAATTAAAACTACATTCTTGTATAATTCCATTGTTTCTTTGTGGTTTTTAATTTTTCCTGTGCATCCAACTAACTTTTGACTTTCAGTAGATATCAGTACCTTAAAATAACAATATTATGTAATGTATTTTTATAAAACAGGAATTTTTGGCGGGAAATTCGAATTTTGACAATATAAAATATCACTAAATAGTGATTATTTCAGATACGTTAAAAGGTGCACATCTAGAAAAAATAAATAATGAGTGTTTATTTTTTCTTAATACGTGTGATTATTTTCAGAATTTTTCGAATGATAGAACATGGTCAAAATAATTAAAAACTGCATTTCTGACTAATTTTAACCTTATTTATCACTTTTATTTTGTGGCATATATTTTCAGAAATAAACATCTATATTATTTATTTTGCGTAAAAATTACTTACTTAACATTTTATATTAATTCGGCAGTAGCACCTTACGATTTTAACGAAAAAAGTAGTTTTTAATTAATTTTTTTAGTTTCAGATATTGGAGTTTCCCACTAAATGAGCTAAATTGTATAAAATGCATCAATACAAGAAATAAACTAAAATGTGCGAATAAAACGTTTTTTTTTCCGTTTGAAAGTGATAAATAAGGTTAAAATTGGTCAAAAATGCGGATTTTAATTATTCTGGCCATGTTCTAGCACAGAAAAATTCTGAAAAAAATCACACATATTAAGAAGCAACAGACATAAATTATATATTTTTTCTAGAGGTACACCTTTTAACATTCCTAAAATAATTGCTATTTATTGATATTTTATATTGTCAAAATTCGAATTTCCAACCAAAAATTTTCGTTTTTTCTTTAAATACATTAGACAATATTGTTATCTTAAGGTACTGATATCTACCGAAAGTCAAAAGTTAGGTGGATGCACAGGACAATTAAAAACCGAAAAAACACGTTTTTGACTATAGCAAGGGATGGGAGGGGGGAGGGGGACTAGACTTTTTTATGATCCTAAATATTATTTTTAACCTTCCAGCTCATTTCATTGGGGGGCACTTTTGACCATCTTATTCCGCTATACCCTTTATGTATTTGAGAGATATTATTTATTAAAAATTTTACAAAAAAGATTTTTAATTGAATTCAATTAATCTTTATATTAACAGATTGTGTGCATTACAATTAAATTTCCATTTACTGAAGTGTGGGAATACGCTTCGGCACAAGCCATCAATTATTACCAACCACTTAGTATTTCGCAATTAGTATTAAAATAGGAACAAAGCACATGCAACACCCACACACACACAGGCAAAAACGTATCAAGTGTAAATAATTCACAGTGAAACTTTCTCTTTGATGAACATTGCAAAATTCTACGTGCAGTGATGCAGAAATTAAATGTGATATTAACGCAAACACAATTTAATTATCCTGCAATTAATAAAGACCTAAAGATAACTTATTGTTAATGGAATGTATTTTTTTTTTTGGTCTGGGATACATGTCTGTGCGGCTAGCTCTAATCAGATGTGTGACTCACCGATTTGGTCCATCTTTGGCGTACGTGTAGTCATGACTGGGTGCAAGTAATAGGGGGCCGTTTTCAAGAAAAAAATGTTTTTTCTTATTTGTCTTAATCGTATTGATGGCGCATCGGTAAGACAATCGGCTCGAAATCGGAAGGTCAAAGGATCGAATCCCATTTTGTTGGTTTTTATTTTCTTTTTTATAGTTTTTATAAATATGTTAATTTTAGTATAAATTATATTATTTCATTTTTAGGGGTAACAGGATTCTTAAAGAAAATAATCAGGATATTGAAAAACCTATAATTGTATTTCCGGGCTATTTTTTTTTTATAAATCCTTGTTCGATATAATTTTCTATGTGCTGTTGTGATTTACGAGCGATGAAGGACTGCACGGACTAGGATAATTAATTAAAAAAAAAATACAGGAAATAAAAATATTGATTTTTCAATCTCCTGTTTAATTTGTTTAACAATGCTTCTCCTAAAAATGAAATACATATAATTTATTCTTAAATTAACATTTTTAAATACTCATGGATTTATAAAAATTATAAAAAAGAAAATGGGATTCGATCCTTCGACCTTCCGATTTCGAACCGGAGGTCATACCGATGCGCCATTAATACGACTAATAAACACATTTAAAAAAATATTCTCGAAAACGGCTGAATAGTCCCTGTTACAGGGACTCGATCCATCGACCTTGCGATTGCAAACCGGAGATCTTACCAATACGCCACGGGATCGGTATTGTTTCGTTAAAGTAAATGGTACATAAACACACTGCATATAAAAACCCTTCTTTTCTCGAAAACGGCTGAATAGTCTCACCTGTTACACTCCTAGTCATGACCTACACGTGTGCCAAAGATGGATCAAATCGGTGAGTCACACATCTGATCCTCCACTTTTAAGCAATAATGGAATGTAGAATTCCGCGACAGTAATCCAAGTGTACCGACGAACACTTAGTCTCCATTTGCTTTCTCAGGTTCCACGCGTGACTCAATGGCCAATTTGAATAACAAATTCTGTTTCATGTTTCAGTTCGCGTGCTTGATTTTTTTGTGTTGGTAAATTAAGAGGTAATTATTCGACGTAATCTGATTTTTGTTGAATTGTTTAATGGTGAATTTATATAATCATTTTCTGTTTTATTAACCTAATTTTAAAATTACAGGAACGCTTAAAGTTTTAGGTCGCTAGGAAAATTAATAAACTTTATTTCAATAAAAATATTTTTTCACAAACAGGAGGGAAAAGTCGAATTCTCATGTGTCAAAATCGTGAGAGAAATGACATATTTTTACGAACGGGAGAGAAAGTCGATTTCTCAACTGTCAAAATCTTGAGAGAAATAACATTTTTCACAAAAGGGAGAGAAAGTCCATTTCTCAGCCGTCGAAACCGTGAGAGAAATAACATTTCTCTCCTTCGGGAGAGAAATATTTCTCTCTCTAGGGAGAGAAGTAATCATTTCTCTCCCTACGGGGTTTATTATTTATTTTAACTGTCACGGCTGACAGCGTCTTTTTCTAGGTTGCGTTTTACTCTTAAAATATCCCATTTGTGAAAAAATAGAATATATACCTCGGGAGAGAATGCTATTTTTCCCTCGGTACGTTGTATCTCTCGGGCTTTCGCACCTCAGGAAAAATCACGCGTTTCTCTCCCTTGATATATAATCTACTATTTTTCACAAATGGAAGAGAAAGTCGATTGCTCAGCAGTCAAAATCGTGAGAGAAATAATATTTTTTCATAAACGGAAATTTCTCAGACGTCGAAATCGTGAGAGAAATATCATTTCTCTCCTTCGGGAAAGAAGTAATTATTTCTCTCCCTAGGAGGAGAAGTAACAATTTCTCTCCCTATGAGGTTCCATGATTTATTTTTAACTCTCACGACCTATAGCGTTTTTCTCTGGGTTAGGTTTTAGAAACGAACGTTTTACTCTTAAAATATCCCGTTCGTGAAAAAAATTGTATCTTGGAAGAGAATGCTATTTTTTCGTCAGTGCGTTGTATCCCTTGGGCTTTTGCCCTCGAAATACAAATTTGAACCTCAGGAAAAATCACGCATTTCTCTCCCTTGATACATAACCTACAATTACAATATTTAATACCCAGAATGCGCATTCTCTTTCAATTAATATGGATATACAGGGATGTTCGGAATTCAGTGCACACCATTGCGATTTTTTTTTTTTGGTATTGTATATTACAGCTGTAGATGATAGGCTTTCGATCGATTGCCGTCAATGAATACAAATTAGATCGTGAAAAATGTAAACTCAATTTGGTTTTCGCCGGCAAACTTTTATTTTTCGCAATTGAGCGAGAGAGGGGGTGCGATCGCACAATGAACGTTTAATTCGATGGCCTTTGTCGGAATCAAAAGACGTTTCGCCGAGTTGGACGACACTCCGGGTGACATATTTAGAGCCGAAAGTTGTAATTCCATTAGAACGGCAGCAGTTAATTTATAAGTTAATTAAAACGATTCTGTATTACATTTAAGGCCAAAGTTTAACTTTATTGACTAGCTCCCGACACCGACGAGAAGCTATTACTCGTCCGACTACATCAGCTACATCTACATTTATGTTTGATTTAAAAACAATAATCAATGTTTCATATCCGTTTTTTCGTCGACGGCATTAAAGAGCTTGCAAGCTTGAACTTTTGCTGAAACTCTCATTTCCTCCACATTTTACAGTATCGTTATCCTTTCTGGAACCCCTACATTCTACACATATCGCTGTACTCGATATTCACGATTCGAAATTTGCTTGCGCGTCAATTAAATTCCTGCTGACGAAGTCGCATACCCTCGCGTTTTGGCCGTTTCTAATAAAGCAAACATTCAGTGCATGCAACCCTTATCCGATTAACGGACGACCCTATTTAAATTGACTGCGGCCCCGCGTTGCACTGGGGGCGGGCGAACAATTTATTATAATTTAATTAGAACGGCATAATTAATAATTACTAATTCAATCCATTAAAACAGTTCATGTTTGAAAACGGTAATTGTACTTACAGAAACTTAAGTCACAAAAATATAGTTATACAAGTTAAAAGTGTTTTATTATAATAGTTAAATAAGAATTTCCGTTTTTTTTAATCCTCAAGTAACTTTGTTAAAATCTTATAATTAGTAACCATTATTTCGACGAGTCTTTTACATAATCAATACCCCCTACACCTCAACAGTATTAATTTGCCAAGACTACTTAAAACTTACCTTCCCACCTCTCTATTAATTGACAACTTTAGCTATTAATATTCGAGTTTCTGTAGTAATTGGATTCAAAGGCGAGGAAACGAATTTAAACGAAAAGGACGCCAACAGCCACAGAGGGTCGGAAACGGGGGGTTAACTTAAACAAGAGGGAACTGTGCGCGTACCTTTAATAAAACACGGATCGGGGGCATTGTTTTAATCGGTGAAAACTGTAATAAAGTTTGGTGGAGAATGAAAATTGGATCCTTTGGGCGGCTTGTGGAAAAAAAAGAGAGGCGAAACAATGTGGAATTTAATTAAGTGGCGGTCTGGCGGTGGTCAAAGAGGGGTGTGTGTGTAGTTCGCTAATTGTGCTTCTTGTAATTGCAGGGAATAAGCGTTTGGGGTCAATTTGTAGTGTAATTGGGGTAAATTAGAAAAGATGACAAAGTAGTTAAACATCGCTTTTTCGAATGAATAGTTTCTAGTGCATTCAAACAAAAACCTGAATGTCAATTAAATGACGACTTATTTAATTCAGGCTTTAAATATACCGGGTGTGGCACTTAAGACGCCTCGGACCATAGCTCCTTTACGATAAAAGCTATCGAAAAAAATCTAAGAACAAAGTGGTGCATAGTTACCGTCGCTATGTTTTAAAAATATTTCTAATCATCAGTGGCGTGCCGTACTCCAGTGGCGTACCAAACTTATGTTTTTTTAAATGGAATGCCCTATTTTTTATTGCAGATTTAGAAAGTGCTCGACGAGTACTTATTTTTTTATCTAACATGTTATACCCTTCACTTTAGCGGTTTCGCTGTTATAACCCCTTCTTTCAAAATTGCGCCCCATTTTTGAGATTTTTTTGTAGAGAAACTAATTGACGCCGGCGCCTAAATTTTGAATTGAGGTACAGGTTAAGACCTCGTATACCTTCACATAATTTTTTTTCGGGTAATTTATGGAAAAAAAATAATTTTTGATTGATCTTCGTATGTTGTCATTTTTTCCGAAAATTTCAAATGGCACCCCCCTAAAAAAATTACGGCGTTGTACAGCCAAAACTCTAAATTTTTCATTGGTGTAAAAAAAATTACACATTGCATAACAAAATTTCGGAGAAAAAAGGAATTTCATCGCAAATGTCGGGAAACGTTTTCCGTTCCCAAGTGTGCCATGAGAAAACAAAAGATTGGTAATTGTCAAAGTACCAAAACAAATACACAAATACGGTCAACATAATAGTATGTACCTATTTATTCAACATGATATGAAAAATGCAGATTAAGAAAATTTAACAACTTAAACTAAATGTTCGAAATGACGACCTTCCTGCTGGAGGCATAACCGCAACTTCTGGTGATATACCGCAGTTCATTATTTTCGGTAATAACTGCCTTCTTTCTAACTCTCCTTGGCCGTTTCACACTTCCCGTAGTAGTAAATCTCTCCAACACTTTTTGAAACGCACGTTCATTTGGATGTGCCCTGTGCGGATATCTCGCAGCGTACACTCGTGATGCCAAGAAACAATTCTTGTTACATTCTCCAAGAATAAATATCATGTCAACCATTTCCTCTTGAGTTCGGAACATTTTTAGAACGTTTATCAAAAATGACTTATGGCTGCTACTGACGTCTAATAATTTACTTTGACAATTACCAATCTTTTGTTTTCTCATGGCACACTTGGGAACGGAAAACGTTTCCCGACATTTGCGATGAAATTCCTTTTTTCTCCGAAATTTTGTTATGCAATGTGTATTTTTTTTTACACCAATGAAAAATTTAGAGTTTTGGCTGTACAACGCCGTAATTTTTTTAGGGGGGTGCCATTTGAAATTTTCGGAAAAAATGACAACATGCGAAGATCAATCAAAAATTATTTTTTTGCCATAAATTACCCGAAAAAAAATTATGTGAAGGTATACGAGGTCTTAACCTGTACCTCAATTCAAAATTTAGGCGCCGGCGTCAATTAGTTTCTCTATAAAAAAATCTCAAAAATGGGGCGCAATTTTGAAAGAAGGGGTTATAACAGCGAAACCGCTAAAGTGAAGGGTATAACATGTAAGATAAAAAAATAAGTACTCGTCGAGCACTTTCCAAATCTGCAATAAAAAATAGGGCATTCCATTTAAAAAAACATAAGTTTGGTACGCCACTGGAGTACGGCACGCCACTGATGATTAGAAATATTTTTAAAACATAGCGACGGTAACTATGCACCACTTTGTTCTTAGATTTTTTTCGATAGCTTTTATCGTAAAGGAGCTATGGTCCGAGGCGTCTTAAGTGCCACACCCGGTATACAGTGCGCGCCTTAAGGATTGGAAAATATTTTTGGAAAAAATCGATTTTCACATTTTTGCATGAAAGTAGCACCTAGTGCGGCGATGCGCCGTCTTGCTGAAACCATATTGTATTATATGAAAAGTCAAGAAGTTGTAGCAACAAGCGCTGCAACAAGGTAGTTTTGCAAAAATTCTAAATATAGGGTTCTCACCTTTATTCGAAAAATTTCTAATGTAAGATGGCAATATTTTTATACTTCCAGTTCGACAATGAAAGGATCTCTCAAAATCAAGAACAAAAATAGGGGGTTGTATTATATGGAAGGTAAAGATCATTGGTGTTCGGAAAAGAAAATCTACAAGCGCTGGAACAAAGTCATTTTGCAAAAACTCTAAATATCCGGTTCTCACTTTTACTCGAAAAATTTCTTATGTAAGATATTTTGCAATATTTTTATACTGCCGGTAAATAGGGGGTTGTCATTTAAAAATAAAATAGATGACGTCATTACTCAAAAATAAATGATTTACATGTAAAAATGTGTATTTTTATAAAAGAAAATGGACCTGTTCGAGGATTTTCTCCAAAAAAATATTTTATTTCGGTTTCACTGAATACGTTCCATACTGTGTAATTAAATAACGTTCAACAAAACCTTCTCAATTATAGTTCTTGATTCGAAAGGTATAATTTAATTAAAAGTTGCAGCATGTACTATGTTGTAATAACCATTCATAACAAATTTACAATTTAAATTCAAACCCTCCCGACCACCACTATAAGACCCAAAAAGGCAATTCATCACGAACACCTCCGCATATAACGTTGTTAGAATCAGTGGCGAGGCAACAAAACAATGTCAGTCTGGACTCGGGCTATTAAATTAAATAGAGTGTGAAATCTTGCCCTCGACGAGGTTGACTGCGATCAAACCCGCCTCAAACCCTTTATACATCATTATATGCGATTCTTTTGAAAACTACTTTCCGGAAATATAATTTCGCAGACAGCGTGGAGGGGGTTTCCAGGGTCCGGTGATTATCCTTTATGTAAGTTTCCGGACAAGTGGACGTACACATTTTGAAATTCATTCCGGGTAATAAGGTATTGTGGACGCTCGGACGTTTGGATCCGATTTAAAATAGTGCCGCCATTACTCATACGATATTACCAGGAATGCTGAAATGAAAATATGGAACTGTGCGCAGTATTATGGATTGCATTGCTTATTTCCTACAATAAATTTTAAACATTTTTATGTCATACTTGTTTATTATTGAAATCATAATGGCGTGGAAACTACGTATATTAAATGACAAATAACGCCCGCTATCATTGTTCCGATGCGGAAACCCCGACCAGCAACAGATCGACTGTCAACAATTCGCCAAACGCAAATAGAGCGTGCGAACGCCGTAAACATCTGCGCGGCGCGGCTTTCGACGCGACAATCTGTCAGAAAATCTTCGATAAATTTAAACTACAAGTATGACATAAAACGTTGAAGGCACCACGGGCGTTATGAGCAAAAACGCCCACGATCGGCGTACATTCTTCTGGCTGTACACCATCGACCTGGGACGTCATTGCACTCATAACCCCCTAGATACCTTAATTACTATTTTTTACCCAATCGTAAAAATTTCCAAATTCGAAATTTCGGCGAAAATATTCATTTTAAGGTCTCCGGAGATGATTCCGACCATATTTGAAAAATATGTGCGTGTTGAAAAGCTTTTGGTCAAATTTAAAGTTCATCGAATCATATTTATAATTGAAAAAATATATTTATGTGACCATAATATTATATTCTCCAATTTAATGATAATGGGGATTTTAGTGACCATTCAAAAAAAAGTAGAAATTGTTCATTTTATCATCCTCTACGATTAATCTACGTTAATGTAAATTTGATGTGACTTTTCCAAAAACTCAAAAAGTTCAAGAGAAACATTTAATCATAAAAGCTGTCCTTTTTCATTTCCGTACTTTGTAAGGAAAATTTAATGAAAAACTTTTTTTTTAATGCGAATAAATGACAGGTGTGCGCACTTATGCTCCAAAAAAATAATTGTTTTATAGCAACATTTTGTGACATTGCGCGTTCTAATTGAAAAACATCGAATTTCCAAAAAAAAAAATCAATTTCGAAAAAAAAACTTTTGCTCTTAAAATGCACCGTTTTCCATTCCAAAAATAATAAGTAAGATTATGTGTTCTCAAACAAAAAACGAAAGAGAACACACGATTTTGCTACAGGTAAAATTGACTGCATTTTCAGAGCATAATTGAGCAGTTTTATTTTTTCAAAATCTCAAAAATATTTAATTTCGAACTCAACTGTGCCCTATAAATGCAATAGTTTTTACCGATACCAAAATTTTGCAAGATAATTGTCCTTCTACAAAGTCTAAAAAGTAAAACAGAAAATAAATTGAAAAATTCAAAAACCCTCGGTTTTTGAAACAATAAAACTTGTGCTCTTAAAATGCAATCGTTTTTCTCCATCCCAAAATGTTGTAGGATACCTGTTCTACAAAACCTAAAAAGTAAAACAAAAAATTAATCAAAAATCCTACATTTTTGACCAAATAACATTCATGCTCAATTGTGCTCTAAAAATACAGAAGATTTGCCTTATAACAATTTTTTTCAAGACTACGTGTTTCGTGTGAGAAACAAAGAAAAAGAAAAGAAAAATTAAAAAAAATATTGTATTTTGAAAAAAATATAACTCGTGTTCAGTTCTGCTCTGAATATGCAGTCGATTTTACCTTGAACAAAATTTGGTTAGTCTGCTTGTCCTTGTGCGAGAAACCTAGAAAAAAAATTGACTTTTCATTTCTTTTTAATTTTGAAAAATTAAACTCGCGTTCAATTGTGCTCTAAGAATGCAGTCAACTTTTTCTATAACAAAAAATGTTGTTACACTACGTGTTTTCTTGTGAGAACCAAAGAAACAATAGAGAAATTTCAAAAAAATTTAATTCAAAAAAATTAAAACCTGTGCTTCGAAACTAAAAAAACAAAAAAAATATTTAATATTGAAAACAAGAATTCGTGCTCAATTGTGCTCTCAAAAATACATTCGTTATTCTCTAAAAAAAATGTTGAAATGTCATGTGAAAAATAAAGAAATAATAGAAAAATCACAAAAAAATATCTATTAAAAAAAAAACCGTGGTTAATTGAGCTTTGAAAATACAGTCGATGTTACCTATAATAAATTTTTGTTAAATTACGTGCTTTACAAATAAAAGATAGAAAAAATATGTATTTTTTCAATATTGAAAAATAATATTGTCGACGCGTTTCGTGTGAGAAACAAAAAGAGGAAAATCTAAAAAATATTGAATTTTGAAAAATGTAACTCGTGTTTAATTATGCCCTGAATATGCAGTCGATTTTACCTCAAACAAAATTTTGTTGGTCTGCTTGTTGTTGTGTGAGAAACCATGAAAAAATGCAAAAATTTTTAAATTTTGAAAATGTAAAATTTTGTTTGAGGTAAAATCGACTGCATAGATTTTATCTCAAACAAAATTTTGTTGGTCTGCTTGTTGTTGTGTAAGATACCAAGAAAAAATCCAAAAATTTTTAAATTTTGAAAAAGTAAAATTTTGTTTGAGGTAAAATCGACTGCATAGATTTTACCTCAAACAAAATTTTGTTGGTCTGCTTGTTGTTGTGTAAGATACCAAGAAAAAATCCAAAAATTTTTAAATTTTGAAAATGTAAAATTTTGTTTGAGCTAAAATCGACTGCATAGATTTTACCTCAAACAAAATTTTGTTAGTCTGCTTGTTGTTGTGTGAGAAACCAAGAAAAAATCCAAAATTTTTTAAATTTTGAAAGAGTAAAATTCCTGAAAGGTAAAGCTCGCGTTCAATTATTCTCTGAGAATGCAGTCAATTTTTCCTGTAACAAAATGTTTTTGACAACGTATTCTAAAAAAAACAAAGAAAAAATTGAGACCTTCCAAAATTTTTGAATTTTGACAAAATTAAATTCCTGCTCAATTCTGTCCTGAAAATGCAGTTAATTTTACCTATAACAACATTGTGTAAATCTGTGTGAGAAATGAAGAAAAATTGAGACATTCCAATTTATTTTTTTTTTATTTTGGAAAAATAAAACCTGTGCTTTATTATGCTTTGAAAATACAATCGATTTAAAATTTTATAACATTTTATTAGATTACGTGTTCTCCTGTGAAAAACAAATAAATAATAGACAAATTAAATTATTTAAATTTTAGTTGAATTTAAATTTACATTTAATTTAATTTTAAAAGCGTGTAGTATCACATAAATTTAATTGTGAAATGATGACAATCGTTAAAATAAATAAATAAATAATATAATTTTTCAATATTGAAAAATTATATTCTCTACTACGTGTTTCTGGCGAGAAACGAAAAAAAAAGAAAAAAAAATTTAATTCTGAAACGATGTAACTCGTGTTCAAATGTGCTCTGAATAGACCGTTGATTTTACCGTAGAAAAAAAAATTGTTAGTCTGCTTTTTCTTGTGTGAGAAACAAAGAAAAAAATAGACATTAAAAAAATTTTGAATTTCGAAAAATAAAAATAAAACTCGTGTTCAATTCTGAGAATGCGGTCAATTTTTGTAAAATTTTTTTGTTAGACTACGTGTTTTCTCGTGAGAAAAAGAAACAATAGAGAAATTCCAAAAATTTTGAGTTAGGAAAAAATAAAAGTTCTGCTCAATTGTGCTCCGAAAATTTCAATTTTACCTATAACAAAATTGTGCAAGGCAACAAAAAAATAGAAAAATTGTACAATTTTTCAATATTGAAAAATAGTATTCTCGACTACGTGTTGAACGAAAAAGTTGTCACTCCAAAATTTTTGAATTTAAAAAAATAAAACCTGTGCTTAAATAATTGAAAATACAGTTAATTTTACCCATGACAAAATTATGCAAGACTACGAAATACGTATGAAAAATAAAGAAAATTTTCTTTTTTTAAATATTGCATTTTGAAAAAAATATAACGTATTCAGTTGTGCTATGAATATCCAGACGATTTTACCTTAAAGAAAATTTTGCTTAAAACAAGCATACTTATTTTCGTGTGAGAAACAAGGAAAAATAAACAATTTTTTTTAATTTTGAAAAATAAAACTCCTGTTTAATAGTACTCTCAGAATGTAGTCAATAAAAAATTTAATTAATTAAAAAATAACGTAAGAAGACCGATACTATCAAATAATTAAGGGAGCCAATATTAATACATTTCAAATTTTACATGTAAATCCCTATGGCTCGTTTAGCAATTCAACACCCTGTAAACAGTAGTAATTGGCCGCATTTTTACTTTCATGTCTTAAGTTAAGCTAAGCCCGACTGAAACTAAATTTTCACGAGAATTCAATAATTCTTATTAAAATGACCACTTTGCATCGTCAATGAACATCCATAAATCCCCCGAGCGCCGGCCATTAGGCAACACTTCTTACCCTTAATCTTGCAGTATGAAATATTAACGAGGCACCAAACCAGTAAATCCACATTATCCGGAAGAAGTGTACGTGGATAATTTTGTGCATTCCGCGGACGAAATTAATAACAGACTCCGGTGGCAATTTCTCCGCCCCGCGTTTCTGCAACGGGGGCTGTTTCGTGCCGGCGCCGACCATAAGGGGGTAGTTTTGTTTCGGTTTTAGTGCCCGAACATGGCAGGGATTTACGCTTAACCCTCGTGTCGCCTAATTCCTAATCAGATTTACGGGCGTCAATAAAGTGGAATGGATATTGTTTCAGTGGGAAATTGTTGTATTTCCGTGTTCAGGTCGTGTAAATGTTTTGTTGAATTTATTGCATACTTTTGTGTTGTAATAATGATTTATTTTACGAAAATAATAGAATTTACATAATATGTACTTTGTATAGTATAAACAAAACAGTTAAAATATGAGTTGTTAAATGATTTTATTTTAGATTGGAATAAAACTCTTTAACTTTTTTATACCACTATATTTAATTTATGTGATATGATTTTATTTTAGGTAATATGTGTGATGAAGATACACGAAAAATAGATAGAGAAAATTTACTTGTGAAATACACGCTAATTCTGTATTTTTACAATAAAAGTATAATCATCCTGCTAACGCTCAACCTGTCTCTCAATGAAGTCTCGCAATTAATAAAATTTAAACATAGTCAATAACGTTGATAATAATTGACTTATATATGTTCGTTCCTTGTGTCAATATCCCCCTTTGAACTAACATTTGCATAGTGTAGCGTACGTGCTATATCTAAGATTTTTGTAAGTGTAGTCTCAACTTAACAATTTTTTCAGATCATTTCATTTATGAAATTAGTCCAATACCGAATTCAAATGCATAATCTTAAATTAATTTTTCGCTACTTTTCATTATAATAATTCATCTTTCCCCTCTTTATATTCTTCTAAAATATTATAATCGTGGCTGAAGCTAAACAAAAAAAAAATATTTCGCCATAACGGATTAAAACTTAAAAGGTTACAAATAAAATCCCGAACACGAAATAAAATGATTTATCATTGCAGCGACTTGGAATCTGCCCTTGGTTATTATTTCAAAAATTCGTGATTATTAATGATCAACATATATTTTAATAAATTATACTTATAAAGATCAGATTCGTAAAATCAGATTATTATTAACAACAAATGAAATACTTAATATATGAGTAATTAAAATCTCAAAATAACCACCAAGGACACATAAATCGAAACAATTCGGGCGCCTAAAAAAATTACAAATTTACACAACAGAGTTTTTTTTTTAAATTCTTAATTTATCGTTGATAAAAGTTTTTCACTGAAATTCCAATTATTAATTATAACCGACAGTTTCGACGTGAGTTATTTCCTTTTAATCCGAAAGAGTTTTCCAAGTGAGTAAATAAATTTCCACCGAAGGGGGTTTTTCCGTTCCACACGTTGCTCTTAAAAGTTTTACGGCCGTCCCTTCGTTTCCGCTCGCCCGGCCCTTGCCCAACCTGACTCGAATACCTAATTATCGACTCCGACATATATTAGTTCCAGAGGAGCTCCTCTATCAACAATTAGATGCCGACATTCATTCTTATTCCGCAAAACGAGAACTACTAAATTTCATATCCAATCAGTAATTACATTTCCAAGTTCCAACTGTAAGATGAGTTCAAGGAGCTCGCACTAATTCAATGTCTCTTAATAAATTCGCACGCACTTGAACTTCAGTGCGCACACCTCGCACAATCCATTGTCGTAGAAAAGCATGCGGTAATTAAACACCATTTTTATGAACATATTTATCAAACACGCGTCTTGCTATATTCACATTCTGTAAATAGTAAACATTAAGTGAACAGGATGTCCACAGATTCTTTCTCAACATCAAAACATAAAACTTTATATAAAACGAAATTGCTTTCTGCAACAAGTAAGGTTATTTCTAATTTGTTTATAAAACTTTATGTTTTGATAATGACAAGTTGAGTTGCCGAAACTGTAGTCAATAATAAAAATGTGTATTATACCAACAAAGTAAAAGTGTTTTTTATTTATTATAAAATTATACTTTTCTGAAAAAAATAATTGTACGTAACATTCAAATACAAACGATGAAGTTTGACTGAGAACCAAATCGCAAAAATTCTAGCAGGCCTTGTTAACACGTGATATTTTATTTTCTTTCGAAATTCACAGATGACATATCTCTCACCAATTACACTGCACAAATATGTTTTAATGTAACAACAACAAAGTACAGATCTTATACGGTACATCAAAGAAATGGATACAAATTAGAAATTAAGTTATCTTTGTTTGCATTCAATTAAATTTCAATATTGCACGCGCAATTTCCCCAAATGTAAACCGGCATCCAGCGAATATACACGCGTCGCAAAATTGGATGAAATGCCAAAGTTTGCGCTTGCGGCAGAAACAATATTATTAGCGAGCGACATTTGTAAAGTAATAATTGGCATGTGGCAGAAATGGCATTACCAAGTTTATATACATTCCCCGTTATTGCATTATCAGTGCTGCATCTCATTATTGCCGAACTAATTGGAAGATTTGATATTCGATTCCTTTCCTTTCAATATTAATTCGATTAAATCTCGGATTTAATATCTTGTTTGATCCATTCGATAATGAAAATTATGATATTTCATATAATCGAATTCAATGAAAATTGGTGATTTTTAATTTTTGAAGAATACTTGAAAAAGTACACAAGTTGCAGCCCTTGGAACTTTTTTAATAATTATCGTAGACCATTGAAGTATACCTCCTTTTTCATCATAAAACCGAGAGAAATTGATTGGCGGTAAAAAAATTCAGCTTTCTTCAATAGCAGTAAAAATAGCGTGTCACCATGAACAAAAAAAGTCGATTTTTCAGACTTTGAATGGCCGTAGTGGCTATACGAAAACTCCAAATTGAACGCGGTTTTCAAATCTGTGCTCCTTGCGTGTAAATTAGTCGGAATCAATTAAAATTGGCGACTTAAATTCTTTGACGAAAACCTGAAAATCTACCCAAGGGTCCCCCCTTCTTACTTTTGCTCAAAAATTGGCTTTGAAATAATTTCCTGGAGAAACCACTGGTTCGATTCGGGGTTTCTATACATCACTGGAAAGATCGCTTCAAGACGCCTCGGAAAATATACGTTCGCAAGAACAAATATCAATTTGAAGCCGGTGACACGTCAGCAAAGAAAACTCGAAAATGGAAAAAAACGAAAAAATCAACTCTTTTAATAATCATCGTAGACCCTTATGTAATACCTTTTTCTTCATGAAAAATGAGCTAAATCGATTGGCGTTAAAAAACTTAATCTTAGAAAAAATGCAAAAAATTGGCAAATCACCATGAATATGAAATTTTCAGAAAAAACATCGAGAATTTTCGCTTGTCATTATTCATTGTTTGATAATGACGAGCTAAAATTGCTGAAACTATAGTCGCAACGATTTAATAAATTCATGCCAACGAAATTACTCGTTTTATTTGTATTATTCAAAATGTGTCACGAAGTGGAAGCGTCCAGAATTACCAGTGTTGCCAGGAGTAATTTTTAATTTTCCCCAAATATTTTATAAAAAACCCCAAAATACCCCTCGCATAAAATACCCACCCCAAAAAATACCCCATCGATTAAAGTTTTCCAAAATACAGCCCAAAACCTTAAGTAACCCCCATTTTTATCTGGCAACACTGGGATTAGAGAAGATATCGGAATTTGCACAAAAAAAAGTTTTTCCGAAAATATGTAGGTAGTACATTTAAAAAATTAGACAAATATTTAATCGTGCTGTGGTATCCTCCAAATAATTAAAATAATTCTTTAATTTCCCGGAAAGCCTTGCTAATTAACTAGTTAAAATTGTTCGTTTTTTTTTTATAATTTCCAAACAGTTTCAGTTATAGTGTGTGATCAGTTTCATTCTGGGAAAAAGTATTGTATTTAACAATTACTAAAAAAACTAAATTAGCTGCAAAAATTATTCTTTTGATTTAAAAAATTTCAAAAAAAAAATCACAAATCGAATCAAAATATTAGAAAATTAAGTAATTTCTTAAACACAAATCACGCAGACTGTACTTGCTAACTAAATATCAAAGTACATACATTAGTTTTATCTTAAAACAACCACTATAATTAAATTAAAAACACTAAAACAAAACAAATTAGAAACAACTTTACTTGTTGCAGAAAGCATTAGATAAATACAAGAAAACGAAAACGAATGTAGCCTGAATATATGAATATTCAACCTGTTCGTTAATCTGCAAGCAAAAAATTTCAAATTAAATAAATAACCTAAAATTAATACAAAAACTAAGTTCAGGCCGAAAATATCAAAAATTCAGTCTGCAAAATCTAAATTATAGAGCGAAAAATCAAAACCTCGAAACTGTTGATCAAAAATTCGCTCATAAAAATCAACAATTCATTTATATCTAAAGTAAAAACCAATCAAAAATTCGCTCATTAAAATTAATAATTAGAGTAACAGACGAACTAAAAACATTGGTAAAAAATTGAAAACTTTAGGCAAAAATAAAAAAGCAGTCAAAAAAGAGCGAGAGAAAATTTCAACTAAATATTCGAAAATTTTGGTGTAGATGCCAAAAACATCTAAAATATAGGCCAAAAACATAAAAGTGCAGGCTAAAAATTGAAATTTCAAGCACAAGAAAAATAATTTGCCATTTTCAGCCCCAAAAATAACTCTTTACCTTAAAGTAAATTGCCGAAACTCAAAAATAATTAAAAAAATCACCCATAAAAACAATAATTCAGGTTAAAACATGTAAAATGAAAAATCTAAAGTATAGACCAATCAAAAATTCGCTGTTAGAATTAATAATCAAGGTAAAAAAAAAACTAAGAATATAGGCAAAAAATCGAAAATTTAGACGAAAAATCGCAAACTCTCGGCAAAAGTAAAAAATGCACACCAGAAAAAAAAACGAAAATTTTGGTTTATAAATAAAAAAACTTCAAAATTTGGAACAAAGAAATGAAAAACACAGACCAAAAATCTAAAATAATTTGCCATTTTCAGCCCCAAAGATAACTTCATCTCAAAATAAATTGCCGAAACTCTAAACTCGAAAGTAATTTAAAAAAATTCGCCCATAAAAACAATAATTCAGGTTAAAAAAATCTAAAATGAAGGAAGGGCAGACAATCAAAAACTCAAAAATAACCGCAAACAAAAAAAAAATCACCCATAAAAATCAACAATTCATGTTAAAAATTTAGTGTAAACCAATCAAAAATTCGCTCGTTGACATTAATAACCAAGATAAAAAAACTAAAAAATCGAAAAATAAAAAATGTAGACATTTTTTTTTAATTAGAACAAATAAATCTAGTTAAAATTAATAACCAAGATAAAAAAATAAAAAAACGAAAAATGAAAAATGTAGACAATTTTTTTTTAAATTAGAACAAATAAATTTAAAATATAAACAAAAAAAAATTCCTGGTCTAAAAAATGAAAATAAACAGACCAAAAAATTGAAAAATCAAGCAAAAGAAAAATAATTGACCTTTTCAGTCCCAAAAATACCTCTGGCTCAAAATAAATTGCCAACTAGAAACGCGAAAATGTTTAAAGAACGATGAAGGATAAAAAATCAAAAACTCAAAAAAATCGAGCATACAAATGAATAGTTTAGGTTGAAATATAGGGCCAAAAATAAAAAATTCGGGCCAAAAAATAAAAAATGCCAAAAATTTTAACAAACAAATCGAAAATGAAGAAAAATTAGTTTAAAAGATCAGGAATTTATACTAAAAAAAACGATACTGCAGGTCAAAAATATAGGTCAAAAAAAATCAAAATCCAGGTCTAAAGGATAAAAAAATGCAAACAAAAAGATTGATTATTTAATATAATAATAATAATAATTTATTTACGGGCAAGAGTGTGGTGAGTACTAATTTTTAGTTTTCCCCAAATATTTAATAAAAACCTCACAAAATTACGCCGGCGGTATTTACGCCGCAGTGTGGCGAAACAATTGTTGCGTTACATGTGCAATAAAATTTTATTACTTTAATGCAAACAAGTATTTACAAAAAGATGTCGAAACATAAATACAGCATTAAGTGTTTTATCGACACATGTCAAAAAAAAAATTCTAATAAAATTGTAGCCTACTTTGTTTCAGTAACAAAAAATATAAAGTAAATATTTCAGTGCATTTTAAAACTAACGAGATTTCAAGAAAAATTACGAACTCCAAACTTTCCATAATTTGCAAATTATCGTCCAAAATGAGCAAGAAATTCTGTATAACTCTTTGGGTTACTTGGAAATTGAATACGAAGAAAATTGTTTTAATTAAATTTGAATACTTAACCCGCCATTGGTGACGCAAATTTAATGGTGACGCCGGTCTCGCGCACCGGGGTTTTCGAATGAAGATTTTTCGAAATTAATGTTTTTTTTTTTAATTGATGCTCGGACAATAAAACAAAGATTTTTAATCAATTTAAGCTCTGCAATGCGACAGCAAATTGCAACAAAAAAACAATAACGGAGAATAAAGTTATTCGACACACCCGGTCTCACAGACCGGCAGGGTCACCATTGGCGGGTTAAAACTGCAAAAGTTATTAACCAAGTGAGAATGTGTTTTGGTTTAAAGATATCCCAAGTGATTTCACCTCCTACAAGCTTGAGGGAGTTTTATCAATACATTTGATATCCGCAATTACGTCCATTAACTCGTCAACATGATGCAACATGAATATACAGGAATAGATAAGTATGCCGGGATGTGGAGATAATTCCCGTGGGGATGTGTAAATTTGAGCTGATTATCCGCGGTTAGCATAATACAATTAGTACGTACATCATTAAGACCTACTTTACATATTTGATTAAGTAAGCCATACAAAATTCAGCACACTTGTTTTATACAGGGTGGAAACTTTAACTGGAACAAATTTGGTATTTATGAAATGAGAAGTTCCGGAAAAAAAGTCCTCGGACACGTCGTTTTTTTTTCGCACTTTTTAGCGTCTTTAAAAATAGTATGACGTCACTAGTCTTTCACGTATGACGTCATAGACATTTATTTTAATGGAAACAATTTTTTTTTATTACACTAAATTTGTAGCCCTCTTTATACTCTGTGTAAAAATAGTTTGTTTTTCTTTTTGTCTACTTTCCTTATTTATTTAAGTATGTACTAATTTGTTTCTTGCAAATAATTTCATATATAATTGGATCAAAAATGTTAGCATGCTTCCGACAGGGATCGAACCTGCAACCTCTAACTTGGTAGGCTGGGACGCTGCCATTTATGCCACAGAAGCCACAGAAGTTTCAGTCCCGTCAGATCAGATTTTTTATTGTTATTTCCGGCTTGGTCCAAATGAGTTGTCTTATTAGTTTTAAAATAATTCGTGGTAAGAAAACACGTGTTTTTTTTGTGTCGTCAAAGATCAACAAATTCCCATTAAGTGTTTATTGTAATTTGGGCCAAACTGTCACGGAAAATTTTGAAATGTTGAAAACAGCATTAGGTGATGATTCTCTACTACTTGCAGTGAAGTAGGTCCTGTGTCCTCCGCGGACTGCTTGTCGATGTTATAGCTCCTAATGAAGCAAGAATATTTTTTATTTATTAGTGGTGATTAGACGTGGTGTTTCATGTAAGATGAAAGTTCTTCAACAAAAATCAAAAACAACAACCATGCTAATCGCATTTTTCGATTCTCGAGGATCGATCCATCGTGAATGTGTACCTAAGGTACCAACTTCACAGAGATACTATTAACATGTAAATGAACTGCCACATTGTCAACAATAGCAACCTTCAACAACTTAGGAAAATTATTATGTAACGAGTGCAACCTTAAACTTCGTAAAGTTGTGAAATACATCGATGGAAATACATTGTCTATAAATTATGAATGCAAATCGATATAGTGGCGGAGGAAATTGCCAATAAATATTAACAACGAACGTTTGATGTGATAAGTGTACGCGTGGAGGAGGATACGAAAATTTCATAAACATTTATGCGAGCGCGGATCGAAGCGGATTTTCGGGATGTCTTATTTGTTTTTCGTTTTGAAAGAAAATGGTAAAAACTATTAGGTGCTCGTTCGAGCGAGTTTTCACTTCAGACAGTCTTCAGCTGAAGCCGAAAATACTTTTATCAGTTTATCCATTTATTTGCGGATAATGCCTATTGTTCAGTGTTCCAACAATAATAGATCGCGTACATATCAATTTAAGGACTTTACAAACTAAATATTAAAAGATAAAACAATTTTATGAACGATCCATTACCTATTAAAACCTATGTAAAACAAAATGAAGCAATAAAAAACAAGAAATACACAATAATCTTAACATCAGGACAGAAAGATTTATAGTCTGTAGTATATTCACAGGAGTGTTTTCTTTGTTTACCATGTACTGTTATTAATATAATAATAATAAACAGTTTATTTCTATAGATGTATATAATAGTGATACATATTAGAAAAGTCAGTAGAAAGTTTAACATAAATGTATAGTAATTTATGAAACCATTTCTGTAAATAAAGATTTGTTATATATTTAAACACCTAGGATACCAGCGTAAATCAATGAGATCGCCATCGAAAAAAAAATTTGGAGTCATATGAAAAATCATATAGTGTAAGGGCACCTTTAGGTTTGTCAAACTGGCGGCTCAGTGTAAATTTTTAAAATAAACAACATTGATATTACTCAATACTAAATTAATATTTATGAAATTTTTAGGTGGCCGCGAAAATCATACCATTGCAGGAAATTGCAGGCGGCAGAAATGAGTTTGACACACCTACCAAAGCTTTAAAAAAAATTTCTTGTAATTTTTTCAAAAATACGTATAATTTTCTAATTATTACTATTCAAGCTTTTATTAAATTTGCAGTAGAATAATTAGCAAAAATTTATTTTTTCCTGACAATTTTTCAAAAATCCGTATAAGTTTCCATTTATTACTATTAAAACGTTAATTAAATTTCCAGTAGAATAATTCCCAAAAATGTATTTTTTTTCTGTTAATTTTTCAAAAATTCGGATAACTTTCCAATTATTACTATTCAAACTTTTATTTAATTTGCAGTAGAATAATTCGCAAAAATGTATTTAGTCCTGAAAATTTTTCAAAAATCCGTATAAGCTTCCAATTATTACTATTAAAACGTTAATTAAATTTCCAGTGGAATAATTCCCAAAAATGTATTTTTTTTTCTGTAAATTTTTCAAAAATTCAGATAACTTTCCAATTATTACTTTTCAAACTTTTATTAAATTTGCAGTAGAATAATTCGCAAACATGTATTTTGTCCTGAAAATTTTTCAAAAATCCGTATAAGTTTCCATTTATTATTATTAAAACGTTTATTAAATTTCCAGTAGAATAATTCCCAAAAATGAATTTTTTTTCTGTTAATTTTTCAAAAATTTGCATAACTTTCCAATTATTACTATTCAAACTTTTATTAAATTTGCAGTAGAATAATTCGCAAAAATGTATTTTGTCCTGGAAATTTTTCAAAAATCCGTAAAGTTTCTAATTATTACTATTAAAACGTTTATTAAATTTCCAGTAGAATAATTCCCAAAAATGCATTTTTTTTCTGTTATTTTTTAGAATATACGTATAACTTTCCAATTATTACTATTCAAACTTTTATTAAATTTCCAATAGAATAATTCGCAAAAATGTTTCAAAAATTCGGATAAGTTTCCTATTATTACTATTAAAACGTTAATTAAATTTCCAGTAGAATAATTCCCAAAAATGCATTTTTTTCTGTAAATTTTTCAAAAATTCGCATAACTTTCCAAATATTACTATTCAAACTTTTATTAAATTTGCAGTAGAATAATTCCCAAAAATGTATTTTTTCCTGAAAATTTTTCAAAAATCCGTATAAGTTTCCATTTATTACTATTAAAACGTTAATTAAATTTCCAGTAGAATAATTCCCAAAAATGCATTTTTTTTTCTGTAAATTTTTCAAAAATTCGTATAACTTTCCAATTATTACTATTCAAACTTCAATTAAATTTCCAGTAGAATAATTCGCAAAAACGTGTTTTGTCCTGAAAATTTTTCAAAAATTCGGATAAGTTTCCAATTATTATTATTAAAACGTTTATTAAATTTCCAGTAGAATAATTCCCAAAAATGCATTTTTTTTCTGTTAATTTTTTAAAAATTCGGATAACTTTCCAATTATTACTATTCAAACTTTTATTAAATTTGCAGCAGAATAATTCGCAAAAATGTATTTTGTCCTGAAAATTTTTCAAAAATCCGTATAAGTTTCCATTTATTACTATTAAAACGTTTATTAAATTTCCAGTGGAATAATTCCCAAAAATGCATTTTTTTCTGTTCATTTTTCAAAAATTCGGATAACTTTCCAATTATTACTATTCTAACTTTAATTAAATTTCCAGTAGAATAATTCGCAAAAACGTGTTTTGTCCTGAAAATTTTTCAAAAATTCGGATAAGTTTCCATTTATTACAATTAAAACGTTTATTAAATTTCCAGTGGAATAATTCCCAAAAATGCATTTTTTTTCTGTTAATTTTTTAAAAATTCGGATAACTTTCCAATTATTACTATTCAAACTTTTATTAAATTTGCAGCAGAATAATTCGCAAAAATGTATTTTTTCTTGAAAATGTTTCAAAAATCCGTATAAGTTTCCATTTATTACTATTAAAACGTTTATTAAATTTCCAGTAGAATAATTCTCAAAAATGCATTTTTTTCTATCAATTTTTCAAAAATTCTGATAACTTTCCAATTATTACTATTCAAACTTTTATTAAATTTGCAGTAGAATAATTCACAAAAATGTATTCTTTCCTGTAACTTTTTCAAAAATCTATATAATTTTCCAATTATTACCATTCAAACGTTTATCAAATTTTCAGTGGAATAATTCCCAAAAATATCACCCCGAGAAAGAAATACAATTACGGTGAAGCATAAAGGTAATATTATTTATAAGTTGCAAACGCGAATCAATATAATACGCACGAAATGGCCAATAAATATTAACGCCCGAATCGTTTGAAGTGATAAGTGTCCGCCTGGAAAAGTATCCGAAATTCCGCAAACATTTATGCGTCTCGTGCGTGTATTTGTTTTTCTCGGCTGAAAATTGCTGGCAAAAAAAACCGTACAGGCGCCTGCGCGACCGTCGAATTCTCTCATTTCAGTTCTGGCTGAAACTGAGCGCCGGTTTCAGTAGTCCAAAACGGGTGCTGCACTTCGCACACACGGCCTGCGCGCCGCCGCCTCCTCGATCACAAGTTACGGACTTATCTCTCGCATGAAACTATTCTGAAATGCTGAACATTTGTGATATGTGCCCCCACATGCATTACCCGGCTTAGCAGATCGCCACCTGACGCCCCCCAAAACCGATTAACCGGATGGGAAGGTGAGTGTAATGCTGCCTGAAGTTTCTTGTTGCGGAATCTACAAGTGGGTCCATGTAATTTGATAGCTTGTAATATTTTTTCCTTTTACAAGAAGTTATATGAGATACTTATATAATGTTTATTGGTAAACTGAATAAATTAATCAATTAAATAACTATGGCTTGGTGCTAAAAGGGCCAATGTCACAATTTTACTGTTTGGATTTAAGCAGTACATTCGATTATTTTTCTCAATATCTTTAATTTGATTAAAATACTGTATAGTTGTATAATCACTGAATAAAACACTATGTTTTTTTACAACAATTTATTGTATAATGAATTACCACGTAGTAACGGTCGCAACCATCGCCATGACTGTATAGTTTATACAAATTATTTTTTTTCAGTTTCGGCAACTTTAACTTGACATTATCGAACGAATAGTTAAAAATTTTAAGTTGCACAAAGTAATATTGTTTTATTTATCATATAAAATATTTAATGAAGGGGCTGGAAGACCGATGGTCGATAGCCCAGACAAACATATTTTTTAAAACTATGTTTATTTTATATTTTTGTAAATGTTTTGTCTGAATAAAGATCTTGTATATAATGAAGTAAAAGCCTTCAGCATAAACAATATAAATAAATTATATAATTATTAGCAATCAGATTTATTGAATAATACATGATTTTCTAATTTAGACATCCTTCAAAACATTTGACTTATACACAAGTAGGTTAGTCTGTCTTAGGTATTTTTGTACCATCTTATACAAACTAAAATTGACATGAAAATAATTTAATTTATTGATATTTTTGACATTAAATAAGAAATTTGTAAATCTATAATATTAAAAATATTATCCGGTACACATAAATATTTATTTATTATTAAACGGGTAATCCCAATAATACAACATTCGAAACAAAAACTAACATACAAATTAAATTAAATTTAAATCGCGAGAAAACAAATTAACAAAAATATATTAGATTTTCTCAATAAAAATTATTATTTTGACATCCATCGACATCTTTATTCCAGATACTTACGTAATATCAATAGAAGTGTGATTTTGTCAATTAATCATAAGAAGTCAAGTAAATTTAATGTTTGTTGAACGACTAGAATGTGAGAGAGACCTAATTCTGAAGTGTACGAAATTAGCAATTTTTTTAATGTTTTTTTTTATGTGTACTAATTTAATTTAATTTAATTTAATTAAGTAAACACGTAAGTGGGCCTAATGTACTTCTAGAAATCGTAGAAATATGAAATTTTCAGGAAAATAATTCCAAAAGAAAGACTATTAAAATTTCAACCCTTGCACAATCGGGCAAAGATAATCTAGCAAATTTTGCAAAGTAGCAATTTTGATGGAAAATTCCGGAAAAACTCATAATAACCCCAACTCGGATTTTTCTGTTATTTCATAACTATATATGTCTGGAACATATCCTGAAAATTTTATTAAAATCCATCTAAGGATTTTTAGGAAAATTAATGAGATCTAGCCGAAAGTGCAAAATTAGCAAAGTAATAATTTGAATGGAAAATTCCGGAAAAACTAATGATAACCAATTTTCGTATTTTTCTGTTATTTTATAGCTACATATGTCTGGAACATTTCCTGAAAATTTCATTAAAATGCGTCAAGGGGTTTTTAGGAAAATTAATGAGATCTGACCGAAAGTGTAAATTTACCAACGTAGCGATTTGAGTGGAAAATTCCGGAAAAACTAATGATAACCCATTTTCGGATTTTTCTGTTATTTCATAGCTACAAATGTCTGGAACATATCCTCAAAATTTGATTGAAATCCATCGAGGGATTCTTAGGAAAATTAATGAGGTCTAACCGAAAGTGCAAAATTAGCAAAGTAATAATTTGAATGGAAAATTCCGGAAAAACTAATGATAACCCATTTTCGGATTTTTCCATTATTTCGTAGCTACATATGTCTGGAACATATCCTGAAAATTTTATTGAAATCCATCAAGGGATTTTTGAGAAGATTAATGAGATCCAACTGAAAATGTAAATTTAGCAATGTGGCGATATGAATTGAAAATTCCGGGAAAACTGATCATACCCCATTTTCGGATTTTTCCGTTATTTCGTAGCTACATATGTGTGGAACATATCCTGAAAATTTTATTAAAATCCATCCAAAGATTTTTATGAAAATTATAAAGATCTAATCGAAAGTGCAAATTTAGCAAAGTACCGATTTGAATAGAAAATTCCGGAAAAACTAATGATAAACCATTTTCTGATTTTTCTGTTATTTCATAGCTATATATGTCTGCAACATATCCTGAAAATTTTATTTAAATTCATCGAGGGATTTTTGGAAAAATTAATGAGATCTAACCGAAAGTGCAAATTTACCAAAGTAGCGATTTGAATGGAAAATTCCGGAAAAACTAATGATAACCTATTTTCTGATTGCCGTTATTTCATAGCTACATATGTCTGGGACATATCCTGAAAATTTTATTGAAATCCATCAAGGGATTTTTGAGAAAATTAATGAGATCTAACTGAAAATGCAAATTTAGCAATGTGGCGATTTGAATTGAAAATTCCGGAAAAACTGATGATAACCCATTTTCGGATTTTTCCGTTATTTCGTAGCTACATATGTCTGGAACATACCCTGAAAATTTTACTAAAATCCATCAAGGGGTTTTTAGGAAAATTAATGAGATCTAACCGAAAGTGCAAAATTAGCAAAGTAATAATTTGAATGGAAAATTCCGGAAAAACTAATTATAATCCATTTTCGGTTTTTTCCGTTATTTCATAGCTACATATGTCTGGAACATGTCCTGAAAATTTTATTAAAATCCATCAAGGGGTTTTTGGGAAAATTATTGAGATCTAACTGAAAGTGCAAAATTAGCAAAGCAATAATTTGAATGGAAAATTCCGGAAAAACTAATGATAACCCGTTTTCTGATTTTTCTGTTATTTCATAGCCACATATGTCTGGAACATATCCTGAAAATTTTATTAAAATCCATCGAGGGATTTTTGAAAAAATTAATGAGATCTAACCGAAAGTGCAAATTTACCAAAGTAGCGATTTGAATGGAAAATTCCGGAAAAACTAATGATAACCCATTTTCGGATTTTTCTGTTATTTCATAGCTACATATGTCTGGAACATATCCTGAAAATTTTATCAAAATCCATCGAGGGATTTTTCGAAAAATTAATGAGATCTAACCGAAAGTGCAAATTTAGCGAAGGAGTGATTTTAATGGAAAATTCCGGAAAAACCTGGGATAACCCATTTTCGGATTTTTCTTTTGTTTTATAGCTACATATGTCTGGAACATATCCTAGAAATTTTACTAAAATTCAACGAAGGGTATTCGGAAAAATTAAGAAAATCTAGCAGAAAGTGCAAATTTGGCATTTCAGCGATTTTGATGGAAAATTACGGAAAAACTAAGGATAACCCATCTTCGGATTTTCTCTCTGTCTTATAGCTACATATGTCTAGAACATATCCAGAAAATTTTATTAGAATTCAACAAGGGATTATTCATGAAAATTAAGAAAATTCAGAAAAAAACTTTTTGTAAACATTATTTAATTTATCTGTATTTTTTATTAAATCTTAAATAAAGCATCAGAATGAATTTATGAACCTTCGTTTTTTACATTTTTTCAAAAAATTATTAATACCGTATCGAAATAAAAAATAAAAAAAGGTTAGTCAAAAAAAGTCAAAAAAAAGTCAAAATGAGAAAATGTAGAAATTTATCAGATGCTTCATTAAAAAAAAAACAATTCTTTATTGATTTCTTCCTGTATCGAACACCTTGTATATCCCAAAATAATTTAAAAAAGTTCATCTTGTGATATGACAAAACTTTTATTTTAAACTTTTTTTTGTTTTTTTTTTCCTTTTTAAACGAGATATCCTCCGATTTCGCATACTTAGGATACCTTGTATCCAGGATAAGGAAAACGTATCGAAATATAATAATAATAATAATAATAAATTGTCTTTATTAATGAAAAGGTAATTACAAATATTTAATTTACAAGAGTAGGCGAAGTTAAGTTAATTTATTCAACTATTAACTGCTCTTCCACTTAACCTACTATATCAATTAAATTAAAGTTAATATTAAAATTAAACATTTTAATTTATTAAAATATTTTTTTTTTAAATATCAATATAGTTTTTCACTTTCTCCGTACAAAAACGAGAACGCGACTTTTTTTAAATTTCAAATTTCTACGGAAATTTCCCTTTAAAGGAATGCCGAGACGATTTCGACCATTTCCACAATAAAACATTCTGGGGTGCCTATCTTTATTTATTTATTTATCCATTCGCGGGAATTCCCATTTTACATAAATTCGTCTATGGAAGTATTACAACATTTTTTTTTACTTAAAATTAAATTTAAAACTAATACCACTACTAATACTACCTTATACCGCCCTTTAGGTACCTTATCTTAACAACTAATAGAGATTTTCAAATAAAACTTTAAAACCTAGACAATCAAATTTTGAAAACTGGATGTGGGTTTTGTTTTCATCTAATATTTTAAATATGAAAAATATGAGCAAAATTTTTATATGTAAATGCATATCAATAACTCTTTGAAATGAAACTTTTGAGTTTTATGGAAAAATTGCAGAGAAGGCCAAAATGAACAATTTACTAAATTTCGAAAACATCGATAAATATGTAATATAGCAATTACAAGAGATTATAATTTTATTTTGCAGGAGTCATTGAGTCGATACAAATTTCAAGAAAGAATCGAGATGGAAAAACTCACCTTTTGCCTACTCGCAATTCATTCGAAAAATATTGCAATAAAATGAAGAGTGCTTAAAATAATATTTATCTTGCGGATAACTTAACGAATAAAGCAAAATTATATATTTTAAAATAATCATATAGATCAGTAGAGGTAAATAAAATGTATCCACTTGCAAACTTATATCTACCTTTTTATTAACTTGCGAAGTTTTGTCGACCTTTTTATCCGCTTGCAAAAATATTTTAAAGGGGCATTCTTGAACATGAATTATTGCCGATAAGATGCGTCAAAAATCATTATTCACTTAATGAAATGATTTTTCCTAATTAATTCCAATGATTCGATGAAACCATGTAAACTTTTGCCAGAAATAAAATAGTATATATATCTAATGCTTTCTGCAACAAGTAAAGTTGTTTCTAATTTGTTTAATAAAATAGTAGTTTTACTTTTTTAAACGCCATTTCTTCGAAAACAGCTGAATATCGACATGGGGTACGCTACATGAAAAATACTCAGAATTTTACGTAGAATCCACAAATGCAACAAAAAATGGGGGTTCATATTTGAAAATTTTAACTTAGGGGTCGTATCTTGATTTTGGGACATCCTCTACATTAGAATTTTATCTCAAAAAATGCGCGTTAAAAAATAATAATACATGTGTTCGAGCATTTTTCTGAAAGAAAATGCCCTGAATTTTAATCGAATTTATTCCTTACTTTATGTACACAGTGTATATGTCCTCATTTTCTACACATTTCTACGTATTTAAAAGAATAAATCAAGCGTTATCTGCTGTTATCTTAATTTAAAATTTAAATTGAACACTGTAAATATTATCTCATCCATTTCAATACTCATTGGTAGATGAGTTGGTAGTTGTATCGCACATATATTTCGGATTATAAAATGAGAGATTTTGAGTCCAGATCGAAATAGTGTTAGCTGAAGGCGGCGAGCGTAACGAATTTTGCTACATTAAATATGTTAAACATGTTGCACAACTTGTACATGTCTCAGCTGCGACACGTAAATATTTACTCGGAGCGTTTTCAATTTTGGAGCAAGAACATAAATATTTACACCCGCGCAAATATTCCTGGTTATTGTTAATGAACTTTGCGCTCATTCTTTTTCAGCGTTGAATTGGAGAGGCCAAGAGCATAATTTGTCATACGCAATTTGTTATTTATATAAAACTGTGTATATCCTTACGTACATTAAGGAATTTAATGGAAAAAAATCGACGTTCCATGGAAGCCTTTTGATGTACCTACAGCATCCCCAGTTTTGCATAATTATTATTTTTCTTATGGAGGCACTTTATTCTCACTGTAATCTTTAGTATTAAGCATTTCTGAAGGTGGTTATTTCCCGTAGAAATATACTCCGCATACACTTTCACCAATATTTTTACAGTGCTTGAATGTTGGTGGTGATATTATTTCGAAATAAAACACTTAAAACTTTGTAAAATAAATTTTGAAGTGTTTTATTTCGAAGTAATATTTTTACAGTATATATATTGTAATATAGATAATATAAATATAACACCTACTACTATTATTGGGAATACCATTTCATGTAATCATCAATCATGTTTGTAATTGTATATATAGGCAATATATTCGCTGTAATTCAAGTTGGCGTGACGTTCAAGGACTGAGGTTATTACTGAAGATGATCGATCGCCGGTTTTCTGAATAGGTGTCATTTTCAATGGTAATAACGGTTGCGTATAATACAGGAAACTAGGTATCGATTACCGTATTATTCTTCGCTTAAATTCGAAATGAATTCGACTCAAACTGGAAAGTTTGATTAAACGAAAACATGCGGGATATTTAAGTTCAATATTTAGAGAAGTAATTGACAATTTCGTGGGTGTTTATTTTCCATATGTGACGCTATTGTTTTGATTTTGGAGTGGACGTCGAGTATTCGAGGATTTTTTTTTCATATCATGCATTTATCAAGCGCGGATAGAAAGTAAAGTAAATATCGGACGTATAGTATTACCGGCCACTCGAGGCGCATGGGGGTGAAGTTTGCGCAGAGTGAGAAAGTATTCAGAGAAAGCGAGAGTTGAATTTAATATGATCACTGCGCAACACGCCTCGAGAGCGCGGTACAACTCTACGTTCTCGCGATTTAGCTCCAACTATTATTTTTTATGCAGATATGTTAACCCTGGATAACAATAAAATCAAGTGTATTTTCAAATGTTCTTGAACTATTTTGAATAAATTAGTTTAACTTAAAGGAGAAATTATACTTCAATGAAAATATAGAAAAGTGCTAAAAGTTAGCGTTTGCACTCCAGGCAGATGGTAAAAGTGAGCTCTTCATAATTGCCTTCCCAAAACTGTCAAAAGTCAGTGGTCTATTAGAAGAATATTTAGTTAGTGTGATGGGAATTTAAACAATTCCTTTCGCCACAATTTTATATTTTCTTGATCCTTGTGTGGACATCGGGTTAATCTGCTAAAGAATTATGTTTTCGTTCCAAATAACTCGATATTAAAATAATATATTATTCTGAAAAATATTGAAATCGCTCAAGATACGACGGCACAGATTTTACGCAAAATCAGCAAAACGTTACGGGTGTGAAGTTAGCAATAGATCCAGCAAGAGATTTTAAAAATTCATTTCTCGGAGAAAAGAAAAGCAATTCGAAAAAAAAATAACCATACCATTAGGGAAGGTCTAAATTAATAACACAAAAAGAATCAACCCTTAATTTTAACCCTTTATATTTTTTCACCCCGTTCAAAAAAGTTTTTTTTTTTTTATTTGCAGTCTGCCATAGATAAATAAAAATGCTTATTTTTATCACTAATATAAGTACTTTAATAATCAAGAGTCAACGTTACGGGCACTCCTTCAACAAAAAAAAATCCATTGTGGATTATTTTTGAATTTTTTTTCTGGGTTGAAGCAGTGCCCGTAATGTTTTTTGACTTTTGTTTATGAAAGTACCTTTGTTAGTGATAAGAATAAAAAAATTATTTAGTTATGGCTGATTGCAAACTTTGTTAAAAATGGAGATTAATATCACAAAATGTGGATTTCTGCGACTTACGGGGAAATTATGTTTTTCTGGTTTGAAGGAGTGCTCGTAACGTTTCTTTGACTTTTGTTTATGAAAGTACCTTTGTTAGTGATAAAAATAATTTTTTTAATTTAGTTATGGCTGATTGCAAACTTTTTCAAAAATGGAGATTAATATCGCGAAATGTGGATTTCTGCGACTTATGGGGAAATTATTTTTTTCTGGTTTGAAGGAGTGCCCGTAACGTTTTTTTGACTTTTGATTATGAAAGTACCTTAATTAGTGATAAGAATAGGAATTTTTATTTAGTTATGGCTGATTGTAAACTTTTTCAAAAATGGAGATTTATATCACTAAATGTAGATTTCTGCGACTTACGGGGAAATTATTTTTTTCTGGTTTGAAGGAGTGCCCGTAACGTTTTTTTTTTGACGTTTGATGATGAAAGTACTTTTATTAGTGATAAGAATAGGAATTTTTATTTAGTTATGGCTGATTGTAAACTTTTTCAAAAATGGAGATTAATATCGCGAAATGTGGATTTCTGCGACTTAACGGAGAAATGCTTTTTTTCTGGATTGAAGGAGTCCCCGTAACGTTTTTTTTTGGCTTTTGATTAAGAAAGAACCTTTATTAGTGATAAGAATAGGAATTTTTATTTAGTTATGGCTGATTGTAAACTTTTTCAAAAATGGAGATTATATCGCGAAATGTGGATTTCTGCGACTTAACGGAGAAATTATTTTTTTCTGGTTTGAAGGAGTGCCCATAACGTTTCTTTGGCTTTTGATTACGAAAGTATCTTTATTAGAGATAAGAATAGGAATTTTTATTTAGTTATGGCTGATTGTAAACTTTTTCAAAAATCGAGATTATATCGCGAAATGTGGATTTTTGCGACTTACCGAGAATTTTTTTTGTTGTTGAAGGAGTGCCCGTAACGTTTTTTTTGACGTTTGATAATGAAAGTACTTTTATTAGTGATATATTAGTGAATAGGAATTTTTATTTAGTTATGGCTGATTGTAAACTTTTTCAAAAATGGAGATTATTTCGCGAAAAGTGGATTTCTGCGACTTACGGGGAAATTATTTTTTTCTGGTTTGAAGGAGTGCCCGTAACAATTTTTTGACTTTTGATTATGAAAGTACCTTTATTAGTGATAAGAATAGGAATTTTTATTTAGTTATGGCTGATTGTAAACTTTTTCAAAAATGGAGATTTATATCACTAAATGTGGATTTCTGCGACTTACGGGGAAATTATTTTTTTCTGGTTTGAAGGAGTGCCCGTAACGTTTCTTTGACTTTTGATTTCGAAAGTACCTTTATTAGTGATAAGAATAGGAATTTTTATTTAGTTATGGCTGATTGCAAACTTTTTCAAAAATGGAGATTATATCGCGAAATGTGGATTTCTGCGACTTAACGGAGAAATTATTTTTTTCTGGTTTGAAGGAGTGCCCGTAACGTTTCTTTGACTTTTGATTATGAAAGTACCTTTATTAGTGATAAGAATAGGAATTTTTATTTAGTTATGGCTGATTGCAAACTTTTTCAAAAATGGAGATTAATATCGCGAGGTATGGATTTCTGCGACTTACGGAGAAATTATTTTTTTCTGGGTTGAAGGAGTACCCGGAACGTTTTTTTGACTTTTGATTATGAAAGTACTTGTATTAGTGATAAGAATAAGCATTTTTATTTATTTACGGCAGATTGCAAACTTGAAGAAAAAGAAAAAAACTTTTTTGAAAGGGGTGAAAAAATATAAAGGGTTAAAATAAAGGGTTGATTATTTTTGTGTTATTAATTTAGACCTTCCCTAATGGTACTATTAGTGATAAGAATAAGAATTTTTATTTAGTTATGGCTGATTGTAAACTTTTTCAAAAATATATCGAAAAGTGGATTTCTGCGACTTACCGAGAATTTTTTTTTGTTGAAGGAGTGCCCGTAACGTTTTTTTGACTCTTGATTATTAAAGTACTTGTATTAGTGATAAGAATAAGCATTTTTATTTATTTACGGCAGATTGCAAACTTGAAGAAAAAGAAAAAAACTTTTTTGAAAGGGGTGAAAAAATATAAAGGGTTAAAATAAAGGGTTGATTATTTTTGTGTTATTAATTTAGACCTTCCCTAATGGTATGGTTAACTTTTTTTTCAAATTGCTTTTCTTTTCTCCGAGATATGGATTTTTAAAATCTATTGTACAGGATAAATCCCGTTAAATATATTATTATTATTGCTGGATCTATTGCTAACTTCACACCCGTCAAAACGTTATAATAATTTACTTCATTTCACATTTCTGTTTAACTTCTTCGCCCTTTTCACTCAACAATAGAACGATTTCCATGTCGGACACAAAATTTGCACTTGATAAAATAAGTAATAAACTTTTTGCATTGCACGAACTCATGGTCTCGGATTTAATTACGAAAATACGTTAACTTCGAAACAAACTTAATGTCGAGGAAACGGAGAAACGGAATCATAACATAATTATGGCCGCCGTTACTTATGACGCGGACTTTATCAAGAAAGTGTTGGACGTTATTCCTCGCCACCTCAAAATTTTCAGCTCTGTCTCGAGAAGTTTAATATTCAGACGTCGCGTCGTCGGCCGCTTAATTTTAAAAGGCTGCTGGAGGCTCCGAGGCGCTTCGTTTTAATTATTGTAATTTTGACTTTTATTAAGGCCACCGCGTCTTGAGGGATGTTTTATAATGATGTATCTAATTAAGTAACAGTTGTGCTGTTAAAGAAATGCATTCTTGCAACAAAAAAAATGAAAATATAGATAAATAAATAATTTTTTACAAAAAAAAAAATTATTAGAAAATCTATGAATTAGTCTGCAGTTTTTTTTAATTCATCCTTATGTTGCGGCCCGTGTGGAATAACTGCCACGTGTAGAAGAAAAAAAAGGTAAAGTAAAGTAAAGCCTCGTAACCCTCCTCATAGGACTACTTGTAGAACACCGAAAACCTAAACTCTATCAGTTCCACGCCATTGTGGAAGTATTTGCAGGCCATTAACTTAATACACCCCGGATCGTAGAGAAAGACTTCTTACGCGAGAATTCGTTGTTTCCGGTTCAGTTTCACATTCCCATCCCACGAGATCATAATCCAATTTTACTTCATTGATTGCATGGACATCGAGAGGATTGGATATTTATATTTCAATTTGTTTCAAGAGATTCACCCGAATTTCAGATGCAGACGTTTCGTTTGCCGCCTTAGGGCCGATGATTTATTTATCGTCGTATTTAAATATTACAGAATTCACCGTATTCGAATTTCGAGCGCTCTCCATCGAACCGTAAATCCGTTTGCCCTTATTCTCGGGATGATGTACACCAGGGAATGCATTTATTTTGCATGGGAATGCACTCCGGGGATATCTTAATTGCGTCACAGGATTAATGTCAACTCTTAGGAACTGGGAGTCTGATTAATCGCCGCCTGTGTGGGTATTTTAAAACTTCTTGGGATTGTTTTCTTGGGTATTGGTAATGCGATCTAATCGAATGCGGATGAATTTATTTTCTTTTTAGGTCAGCTTTCTCGTGCGAGCATTATCAATTGTATAAATTTTGTATATTAAAAAAAAATTGTATATTTTTTTTTGTATCCATTTCTATAAAACAATTATGTTTTCGCCCATTTTAAATTTTTTCAACTTTCTCAATTGTATAAGTTTTCATCATCCATTTCTATAAAAAAAATCATGTTTTTGCCCATTTTAAACATTTTTAAAGGCGGGGTACATTTTTTTTTCTAACGTGTGCAACATTCGTACGTGTGCAATATTCGATCCGATCGCACGTGGGGCAATACAATTTTCCTTGTCAGGTACAGCTTTTAGCTCGAGGCAAGAGCAAATGGTCTCATATGTTTCAATTCGGAACGCATCATCGAGTTCCGCCCTCTCTTGGCTTTTATTCTCCGAAACGGGGATTTACGATTTCGTATGAAAATGCTACAATAAACCGGTTTAATACGAAAATATTCATTAATTCGTTATGACTTTTTTACCGTCAAAAAAAAAGATACTATTTTAAATTATACCTTCGTCATCGCTGGGATACTCACATAATACTCAATTGAAATGCGTTTTAATTAGGTGTTATATTTGAAATTGAAAAATTCATCAGAATCACACAATGTGTGCAGTAGTAATTTTCATTTGTGGTACCCTTTCGCAATTTTAATCACTCCCTTTAAAAAAAAAAACGCACACATAATACAGCTAACAGTTTTCCAATATTTCCACCGATTGTTTTCCGCAAATGCTGCATTTTAAATTTCGGAAAAACATTGTATCGGCAATGAAACGGAAACAGTACAACGATGCTTTTGTGTGTTTGCAATTAATAATTTGCATCTTGCAAAAAAATACTGCAGTTTTAGTTTGAACGTGATTTTAGCCTCAATAAAATTTCCATGTGTAATTCGTTAATTAAGTAATTAATTTAATTATGTTAGTATATAAGATTTAAAATTAAAATTCACTTAACCCTTTCAGCAATGGATTTTTAAATGTGAAAAAAAAAATTGTGTCAATTATTATTGATTATTGAACTCATTTGATTAATTAGTATAGGAATTAATTAGTGAGGCTTTGTTGAAGTGACATCTAGTGATAAACAGCAAAAATATGGATTGTCATAGTAAGTCGAGACATGTAAATATTGCGGTGGCAATTACCACCACCAGTGCCGAAAGGGTTAAACTATATATTAACACTTTTTGAGCTGGCGCTATGACCAAGGTGACTTGCCTGTGTAGCGGGTTGGATTTGCAAAGCAAGCGAAAATATTGTATGATGAACTGCATGCAACCCATTCTACATGTTTGCGTCTAAAAATAGACGGTCCGCCTATAGCACACAGTTCGCAAAGTGTCTACAAATAGACGCTCCCGCTCAAAGTGTGGTAACATAATGTTTCACCAAGTGATCAATGAGAAAGAAGTATATGATATATAATTATGTTTTTTTTGTGGTGGTAAGATCTAGGCTAGAAGATTTTTAGTATGCGACAGTCTCTTCCTATACAGATATTTCAAGACTTAAATTTCGGATTTTAATTGGATGGCCACGGATTTTTCAGCCACGGATTTCCCGGCGCATTCGATTTTAATGATTTATAATAAATCAAACCCTGAGAATGTAATTAAAATTAGCCTATTGATGTACAGTCAATCCACAGTTTCAATTATTTTTTCTCGAGTCCACGGGAACTCTCTTTTTAAAATGACAAGGATTCAAAGTCCAATATGGCACTGTTTGACGCGTTTTAAATTTAATTTTTTAACAACAACGTGTAGACAAGAGTCTACTTAAACGATTTAACGGATTAAATTTTGGGTAAAATTGTTTATAACTTTTTTATGATTTTTTTTTCTCGGGTCCACCCAAACTAAATAGATAATATAGCAAACTTTTAAAGTCCAAAATGGCACTGTTTGATGCGTTTTAAATTTAATTTGTTAACAACAACGTGTAGATAAGCGTCTACTTAAACGATTTAACGCATTAAATTTTGGGTAAAATTGTTTATAACTTTTTTATGATTTTTTTTCTCGTGTCCACCTAAACTAAATAGATAATATAGCAAACTTTCAAAGTCCAAAATGGAACTGTTTCATGCGTTTTAAATTTAATTTTTTAACAACAACGTGTAGATAAGAGTCTACTTAAACGATTTAACGCATAAAATTTTGGGTAAAATTGTTAATAACTTTTTTATGAATTTTTTTTCTCGGGTCCACCCAAACTAAATAGATAATATAGCAAACTTTCAAAGCCCAAAATGGCACTGTTTGACGCGTTTTAAATTTAATTTTTTAACAACAACGTATAGATAAGAGTCTACTTAAACGATTTAATGCATTCAAGTTTGGGTAAAATTGTTTATAACTTTTTTATGAATTTTTTTTCTCGGGTCCACCCAAACCAAATAGACAATATAGTAAACTTTCAAAGTCCAATATGGCACTGTTTGGCACGTTTTAAATTTAATTTGTTAACAACAACGTATAGATAAGAGTCTACCTAAACGATTTAACGCATTAAATTTTGGGTAAAATTGTTTATAACTTTTTTATGAATTTTTTTTCTCGGGTCCACCCAAATTAAATAGATAATATACCAAACTTTCAAAGTCCAAAATGGAACTGTTTGACGCGTTTTAAATTTAATTTTTTAACAACAACGTATAGATAAGAGTCTACTTAAATGATTTAACGCATTAAATTTTGTTTATAACTTTTTTATGATTTATTTTTCTCTATTGGTGGAAGCGCCGGGAAATCCGTGGCTGAAAAATCCCTGGCTATCTTCACATCGGTGGCCTAAATGGCCTTGTATGTAGCGATCTAGTTTTAGTGGCTCGAGGTTATGCATTCGAATTCCTTTGCTTGAATCAATTGATGGTAAACATTAAATAATTTTAATAATTCTAGTAATTAGTGTATGTAATAGTTTTTAGTGAATTTGTCGTGTCAAAAAGTTACCTCTTTTGCAACTCTTGTATTGATAATAATAATAATAATAATACTTCTACGTTGAGACCTTTCTACATTTTTTATTGTTGTATTACTTCCATTGTTTATTTTTTGTTGTGTCTTGATGAGAAATATTTTTTATATAAATTTTATTTATCCATCACGAAATTTTTACTTTTATTATTTCACTTCACGTAATAATATCCTTTCTAAACGTATCTCAAATTTCTCACCGAACATCGCGCCTTTGATGGTCACGCCCGGTCCGACCTTTCTGACCTGCAACGTTTAAATAAAACGAACCCTACCAAAAATTGCTAGTATCACGTTGAAGCCGCCCCTCCCCCACAAATTCTAAACAATTCCTAAGGAACATAACAGTAAGCTGTTGAGAAATTTTATTTTTCTGCACTAGTTTGGAAAATAAAGAAAATTCAAATTTCTTCAGCGAATAACAAAGGACTGGCAAAGACGGGCAGAAAGGCTTATGATCGATAGCCCTTGACGGTTCATCATAAATGAAATGTCGAAAAATTATGTAAGTCTGTCAATGAAGGTGTTAAATATACAGTGCGCGCCTAAAGTATGGAATATGTGCAGTAAAACTATTTTAAAAAATCCTTTCTTTTATGAAAATACACATGTTTGCATGAAAGTGGATTTTAAGTCGTCGTTTTTAATGATGGCGTCCATTTTGTTTTTAAAAGGCAACCCCCTATTTTTGTTTTTGATTTTAAGAAATCTTTTCATCGTCGAACTGGAAGTATAAACATGTTGCCAGCATAAAAAATTTTTCGAGTAAATGACAATTGAAGGATAATCACTTTTCTTTATCCAATCGTGATGTATTTAAATTTCAGATAATTGTAAAAGTTTGTTTTTACTTTTCCGCGGACAACAGGAGATTAAACGAATTTTAATGGTATTACCTTTTGTCTCTTTAATCTCATGGAATGGAACTCTTCAATAATTAACAATTCCATTCCTTCGAGTTCTAAACGCGGTGTTTTATTGTAACCACAAGTGGATGACTGCAAACGTTCCGTATAATATATATATTCCACTCGGAAAATGTTTGCTCGCACGCGAACATGCCAAATTTGAGTTTATTATTGTATCATGGGAATTAATTAATTATAAATATGGATATGTATATTGTTCAAATTTGCTAGGTGTAGTTTAATTAATAAAGCGATAAAATATTTATTAAGTTACGCGGTAACACCATGTTTGCTTATTATATACGTACAGTCTGTTCGTTATACCGTGATAAATTTGTCGATGCGCCGTGGCAAAATAGGCACCACCCCCTTAACAGCGATTGGGCGCAGGGGCAATTTTTGTCGCCCGAAGAGGATTCATCTGGTGCACAATTGTAATCGTTCGCAATGAGTAATTTAGGCAAAAACGAACGCCACTGAGCCGATCGGTCAAATATTACAGCCCCTATCTGGGGCTAATTTCTATTACGTGACAAGTCCCGAAAGTGATATTTTACGGGATGAGTGAGAAGTTGGAATCCTACGAGTCCCGTACAATGTTACGTACAATATTTTTTCTGCGGTCGTTTTTTATGTTAAAAAGCAAAAGCACACTCGAATGTTTATGACATGCGTTGTCATAATTAAATTCAAAGTTGATGTTATCGTCAAGGCCGCCTACATAGAAACTCAAAATCGTCCCGAAGTAATCAAAATCTACCCAAAAGTAAAGAAATCGTTCCGAAAGTAAAAAGAAACAATTTATGTAAAGTGATACTTTCGATTAATTAAATTATACCGAAAATTTTATTTTCGCGACGGCTGCAGAAAAAGTTTCTTACTTAAAATTTAGTAAATCCAACATATAGATTTTGATGTAATGTAGCCAAGTTCATTTTGGGAGTTCAGAATAGTCTGATTGGCAAAGAAATATATAAAGAAACCACTGCTACCGATTTTAAACTTTCCGAAATTGTTGAGTATAAAATCCTACGAAATTCTGGAAAAATCTGGAATATCCTACGCCTAGATTTTGATATAAATCTGTGGCCGTTGTCCAAAAACAGATATGTCCATTTTTGCTACTTCTCAGGAGAGCAAAAACAAATAATAAAGACGAAAAATGCAACAAGTGAGGTTGTCTCAAGTTAATTTATTGAGCAAAAACAAATTTCAATGTTATCCAGAAAATCATTATTTGAGAAATTTCGGGTTTGGTTTCGAAATTAAAATTTGATTATTGTCAGACGGTAGAAACAATGTATACCTTCGGATTAGCTCAAAAAGGTGAAAATTATAGAAGTAGCGGGCATATCAGCTTTTGGTAAACGGCCACAGAAATCTATTTATAAACTCCAATCGGAGTTAATTTTGAACGAATTTTTGCGCATTTTCCGGGTCGGTGGAAGCAATTGGAAACAATTAACTACCAATACCTAACTTCAAAAAATCATTAAACAATTGAAAATTGCTACCCATGCCTACTTTCAGAAAATGATTCTACACACATTTAGAAAATCTATCGTCTAATAGGCTGAAAGACCTCTGGTAATTCTATTTGGAACGAGCCTAGACGATTTTGGAACTTTGGCATTTTTTCCAGTTGAGTAAAATTGAAAACCAACTGCCGTTGACGCCAAACTTTACAAAATTGCTTTTCAGAATTTTATAAAAATTTGGAAAATTCAGATTTTGAGGCTGAAATTGCCTGTTGAGGTCATTTGTAAAAGTGTCTCAATAAATGTATTGTCTCTCTCTCTCTCAGATTTTGATATAATCCTAACATTTCACCGAGCTGCTCGAGTTTCGTATTTTGCCAGTTAGCTGGAAAATGCACCATTTTCAAAGTTTACAAAATGAAGAAAAAACTCTATTCAAACTGAACTTAAATTATGTTGAAAGTTACGCATTCTCCCGCTTGGCCAAAGAAAAAGTTAAAAACAACTGCTACCGATTCTAAACTCTTCAAAATTGTTGAAGGTATATTCTCCTTTAGAACTTTGGAAAAATGTTGCAAATCCCACACCTACATTTTCACATAATTTCATTTGAACCGGGCCGAGTTCATTTTTGAAGTTTTGCGTTTTCCCTCTTATTTGAATGTTTGTAAAAATTGTTCAACGCTTATCAAAATAATAATCAGCGCATAAAACTGGAATATAATGTGCAAGATTTCTAGAAATAGAAATCGAGTGGAAATCTTACATATATATTTCTCAATTAATCAAACTTGATTTATTTGATTTAAACTCTAAATAGCTGCCAACTGTCAAAATCTGGGGGTATTTAAACTTCAAATGGCTGCCAACTGTAAAAATCTGCAGCGATTTAAACTCAAAATGGCCATCAAATCTCAAAATCCGGGTGGATCGAGTGTCAGAAAAGTCAAATCTGCGGGATTATCAGGGCGGGAAATTCAAATCCGGAGGATTTTCAGGGCTGGAAATTCCGCAACAGCGGAGTTCTGGAGTTCTAGAGTTGCCAAAAGATCATCAGGTTTAACCCGAAAATGGCAACGCCGCGGAGCTTTAAGTTAAAGTTGGAATCGGGAAATTCAAACCCATAGCACTTGCCAGCTGTTTCTGCAAACTGAGGAGGAATATTCAATCGACGATTGGCCCCACAAGGAGTACAACTTTATCAATCTAATTTTGCAGATAATTATTTTTCTCTACGTGCAAATTAAGAGAAAGTATTGTCTACGTGATTTTTTTCGAATTCAAAATTTCAACAGAAATATCGATTTTAAGGTTTCGACCTTTTTAGAAAAATACCTGTCTATATGCGGTGTATCTTAAAAATAATTGAGATTTTCATATTCAGCTTTATTTGACAATCTGAAGAATTGATGAATTGATAAGGTATTGGTAAAATTTTGAAAACCTTTGTAGTTAGTTACTAAACCTTTATTAAAACCTGGTTTTATACAGGGTTTTAAAGGGCAATTGACTAAAGTCTTTTAGCCCGTTTAACCATACATTCTGAACATCTTACAATATTTAATTTGTGATACATTTGGTGTTAGTACTACCGCTTAATTTTAATTATTTGACGTGTTAGTAGAACAAAAAAAAAAAAAAACGCATCAATTAAAAATATCAATCAGTCTCTAGCATTTGTAAATAATTATAAGGTGTGTGTTCTGGAAATTTGAATTTCCTAGGCCGGTTATTGCTGGGAGTTATTTTTTTAATTATGAAGAAAACAAAAAAATTATTTGTACAAATCATGATGGAGTGTCGTATTGAGGTATTGTAAATTATTGTATTGGAACTATAGGGCTCGAATTTTTCTTCGGAGATTTTCAATTTCGAAAGTTCGAAGATTCGCAGAAAATCTTCGAAGATTCAAAGCTTTTCAGTACTAAATCCAATTAAGTGAGTTTTATGTTTGAGCGGTGGAAGTATCAAACGTTAATCGGTGAAAGTGTTTCTTAGTTTAAATTTGACCAAGAAGTACAGTATTTTTAAACAACTTGTGAATAATTAACAGTAAGAAATGTTTGTTTTCGAACTGTCCTGTTCTATTTTGATGGCAGTTTGCAATTCCTGGTACTTAATTAAACATCAGCGTGCTTGCAATTGATTCTTATCGCTTGATTGATCGTGGGAATATTTTGAAGTTATCTATTGGATACAATCCTGTTATTTCTGAAGTAATTGACGTGAACATATCAATTATCCCATTAAACGCAAAACTGTTGTTAAATAAAAACCCAGCTTAAGTGTATTTCTCCTGCAATACACCACCCTTTAAAAATGTATTCCATAAATTGTACTTTCCCAACAGTTTTATTTATTCAATGGGCCGCCTCTGGCGAGCCCTACATTTCGCCCCGAAATTGTTGCAATGCCTCAAGTTTGTTGGCCGGAAAGGGTGCCCGTGCGGGAGCAGTGCCTTGGCTCCCCGAAGGGCCATCTGGGCAATTACCGCGTAATTTCCGCAAAAAGTAATTAAGAAACCCCACTGAATTATTGAGTATAATTTCGCGTTTAACTCATGTTTACGAGGTTCTTTCTTGTACCGGATGCATCGGGGGTGCTTTTAACCTAACGTACGTTGTTTATTTTAAGGGGTAATAATTTGTACCTTGGGGGAAAACAAATTTCCGCGAACTTTGTAAAGCCTGTAAAGTAGGAACTGGATGGATGCACCGGAATTGCAACTTCTAAACTGAAGTAACGAGCGCGGGACGAAATCCGGGGTGAAAGAGATCCGATGAATGTTAAGTTATTGTCATTGAAACCTTCCACGACAGCCTTACTTTATCAATATTTTTTTTTAGCCGCAACTTGTGGATTAATAATTTTGCTAATCATTTTATTAGAATATTATTATTTCTACCCACAATTGATTTAAGTTAATCTAGTAAGAAATATGTGATGTACCTTCACTGAAATTGTATATTTACTGTATGCGTGTTAAAAAGTATGTTTACGTCAATAACTATTATTATTATTATTATTATTATAATGCCGAGCGATTCATAGATTTTAAACTTGTAAATAGTTTAAAGCGCATAGCTCATTGTATTACTTGTGGTTTGCGAATGACAATCTAAAGTTGTCGACAAATTGTATTAAGTTCTTTTTAAAATTGGAATTTTTTAAAGAAAAATATTGTAAAACGTGTTTTTTGTCTGGTATAAGAAAAATGTTAAATTAAAAAAAAAATCGGAAATTAATTTGAGCGACAGAGTAATTTTTGGGGCCAATTTAGGACGATGAGTGGTGAAAATTGCAATTTTTGTACTTAAATATTCAAAATACTTGTCTGCATTTTTTGTCAAGCATGGATTTTAATTTTTTCAGCCGATATTTTAGATTTTTTGGTGTAAATTTTTGATCTTTAAGCCTAAATTTTCTTTATTTCGGTTTGTTTGTTGAATTTTTCCATTTTTTTGCCCGCATTTTTACTTTCTCCAATACGAAGTACGAGAAAGTTTGTGTTCGTGAACAGTTTTTCAAAAATTTTCACGATCACAATACTACTACCTATGATTCTAACAAATCGGAGAAAGTTACATGATGGCCACATCACCATTTTTTATTTTTAAGGTCAAATTTTTCGATTTAATTATTATTATTATTAACAACTATACAATTGAAAATATCGCAAGTTGCATAACTTAAGCTAATAAACTCAACATCAATTAATATATGACGTGGAAAAGTGCACCTGTAGACATTCCGTTGCATCCCTTCGTTCGCGCCAGAAACAAACGCTCCAACCCTTATCTTTTACAGCTTCACCCCCATTACTCCCTTCCTTCAGCCCCCCAGAGGCGTTTTATAAATCCATTAAACACAGTTTCCACTTTCTTTATGAATATTAATCGATGGCTCTGACCTTCCGGAAATAACGGACATGACCCGCATGAAAAATTAAAACGAAGGGTGAAGGGCAATTTCGAGTTACACTTGAACTGGGTTAAACCCGCACGCACGCACGCACGCACGCACGCGAAGGTGTTTTTCGAAAGGAATATTTATTCGCCCTGCTAATTACCTTTCGAGAAAAAAAAAATGTTGCCAATTATCAACAAATATAAATCAGTAATGGAACATGTCGGAGCGGTCGGTAAATTATTGCGGACGCTAATTGATATTAATTGCCGTTAGTTAGTGGGACTTGTCGTATTAATAATTCAATGGGACGGAGGGTGTGAATTACCGTTCTCGGGCTTGTCGAAAATTCATATTTCTTGCAGATGTATCCAATCCACTAGTCGAATTATACACCTCCCGTCTTCTGCAGCTCATTTACTAATTAAGTTAGAATTTTGATATTTTGCAGAATAAATTTGCATCCTAGAATGCATTTCAGGAAAATATTTTTGATTATACAGGGTGTCCCAAAAAACCGTGACGTCATGATGATATATTTTTTTAAATTACACGCCATGTATTTTATTGCTTATTTGGGTACCTTTTACGTTTGCCTACATACTCCTATAATTTTATTGGAATCGATTCAGGGATATCAGCAAAAAAAAATTAAAACTAAAAAAAATCAGTTTTGCACTATTGTTTTAAAAAATGAATAAAAAATAAAAATAGTGCCTTGTTAATAAAATCATACAAGCTACTTATTTAATAAGGTCTGAAGGTCCCGCTAACCAAGTTTGATCGATATGAATTATACAGGGTGTCCAAAATTTAGCGTCAAACATTTCAAACTTTAAAGCACTTTATTTTTCTTATTTTAAATTGGAGCCCCTGTATATTTTTACGTCATTCCATGCGGAATTAAAAAACAAACATTTTTCCTTATAACAACCCCGTCCCAATTCCTAACACATTAAAAGTTATTTGCAGAAAACTCGTTTTATCGAGCCATTTTACTAAATAAAAATCGAAGGTGTCTTTGAAAAACAATTTATAGACATTAAAATTTAACAAGGTGGCAAGAACCTGTTTTGACTTTAGTAATGTAAAAGTTTGAAGCATTGTCAACTTAAGCTCTTTGTACTCAAGAATTATGTTTTTCATGACGAAATATTATTTTATTATAAGAATTGAAAGGATGGATATGCTAGAAAGAAAATGATGAATTATCAATAGACCATCAGCCCAGGGGCCCCCTCCTGTATGTCGATACCTAAAAAGCCGTGAAGGCCCTCACTGGCATATGCATCCCTTCAATCCTAAGTTTTTGCTTTAGAATTAAGATAGGAATTAAGTTAAAAAGAGAAACCTACAAGGAAACGGTTGTGGCAGATGGCCTAGTTGCCGACGTCAACAAAAAGAAAAAAAATCAATAGACCATGGTGTACCTCAGGAGTCGACGCTTGGACCTCTTTGACCACTTCGCACCCATGCTTCTTTGATTTAATCCCAGGTTTGATGAAAAATTACTTCCTTGTTGTTGTTAACTTTTTCTACGAAATATGATTTCACTGTCACAAACTTTCGCATTTATGCAAAAAAAGTAAGAAGTAATTTTTTTTGTACAATGTTTTAGTTTTCATTTTTTGCTTGTTGCCACATGTGGCGAACCTGGGCGTGAAGAGGTTAAAAAAATCCGGTAATTCCATCACGACCCACACTCAAAAATTTTGGCAAATAATTAACCACCGAGTTCCTTCTCAAATCAGTATTAATACAACGTAAAATTTTTGGAAATTCTTAATCCCAAAAATGTACAGATTTCACCCGGCTTTAACGTATTAATCAAGTGCGCTTAATCTACACAGGTGTTTTATGATGAATGAACTCTCGAATCCGAGGACTCGACACTTAATATATCCAGGTATCAGGAAGAGTGACAGGGCCGTACTGGCTTTTAACGATTACGTAATCGCGTGTAATAAATCAATCAGCGCACTTTTGTTTGAGCTCCGCAACGGAGAAAAATCAATTTATCGGAAAAACGGCCACTTCAGGGATGGGGGAGCGGGGGGAGGGGGTTTTATTTAATGAACTAACGCCAAAGGCCGAACGGCTCGAATTGAAATGTGCCTCCCAATTTTCCCGGCGTTTCAGCCCGATGATTGATCGATACGTTCTTGTTCGTGACATTGTTCTCGGGTGTGTAATGACGACGAATATAATTACGTTCGGAAACTTGTTATTATTTACCACTTCATCTCTCTGTGTATGTTTATGTGTAAATCTAGAGTTTTCAGTTTGGGACTGTTGTTATTTTTTTTAATTAGTTTTCAGTTTCAAATTTCATTTTTTTGCTTAAACTTTCGCCATTCGAAAACTAAAATTTTCAAAAATTCTTATCTCCATTAAAAGCCGTGGAATTTACAAAAATCAAATTGATTTTGAATAAGCAATACCTCGACCATTGAGGATTTTTTTTATTGAATTTTGTCGGCGCGTTTAATATATTTTTCAGCGATGTTTTCATTCAAGTGCTCAAAAAAATAAAACTAAAATTTTTAAAAATCCATATCTCCGTTAAAAATAGTTGAATTTACAAAAACCAAATTAATTTTGAATAAACGATTCTTCGATCATTGAAGATGTTATTTTAAGGTATTTTTTCTACGCGTTTTATATTTTTTTCTGCGATGTTTTCATTCAAGTGCTTAAAAAATAAAACTAAAATTTTCAAAAATTCATATCTCCATTCAAAATTGTTATATTAACAAAAATCAAATTTATTTTGAATTAGCTATACTTCGACCATTGAGAATATTTTTTATGGAATTTTGTCGGCGCGTTTAATATTTTTTCTGAGATGTTTTCATTCAAGTGCTCAAAAAATTAAAACGAAAATCCTCAAAAATCTATATCTCCATTAAAAATTGTTGAATTTACAAAAACCAAATTAATTTTGAATAAACGATTCTTCGATCATTTAAGATATTGTTTTAAGGAATTTTTTCTACGCGTTTTATATTTTTTTGTGCGATGTTTTCATACAAGTGCTCAAAAAATAAAACTAAAATTTAAAAAAATTCATATCTCCATTAAAAATTGTTGAATTAACAAAAACCAAATCTATTTTGAATTAGCTATACTTCGGCCATTGAGGATGATTTTTTATAGAATTTTGTCTGTGCGTTTTATATTTTTTCTGCGATGTTTTCATTCAAGTGCTTAAAAAAATGAAACTAAAATTTTAAAAAATTCATATCTCCGTTAAAAATTGTTGAATTTACAAAAACCAAATTAATCTTGAATAGAAAATTCTTTGATCATTGAAGATATTGTTTGAAGGAATTTTTTCTACGCGTTTTACATTTTTTTCTGTTATGTTTTTATTCAAGTGCTCAGAAAAATAAAACTAAAATTTTTAAAAATCCATATCTCCGTTAAAAATTGTTGAATTTACAGAAACCAAATTAATTTTGAATAAACGATTCTTCGATCATTGAAGATATTGTTTTGATGAGTTTTTTCTACGCGTTTTATATTTTTTTCTGCGATGTTTTTATTCAAGTGCTCAAAAAAATAAAACTAAAATTTTTAGAAATCCATATCTGCGTTAAAAATTGTTGAATTTACAAAAACCAAATTAATTTTCAATAAATGATTCTTGGATCATTCAAGATATTATTTTAACGAATTTTTTCTACGCGTTTTATACTTTTTTCTGCGATGTTTTCATTCAAATGTTTAAAAAACTAAAACTAAAATTTTCAAAAATTCATATTTCCGTTAAAAATGGTTGAATTAACAAAAACCAAATTGATTTTGAATAAGCGATACTTTGACCATTGAGGATATTTCTTATAGAATTTTGTCAACACGTTTTATATTTTTTTCTGCGATATTTTCATTCAAGTGATAAAAAAAATAAAACTAAAATTTAATAAAAATCATATCTCCGTTAAAAATTGTTGAATTAACAAAAACCAAATTGATTTTGAATAAGCGATACTTCGACCATAGAGGATTTTTATTTAAGTATTTTTTTTCTACGCGTTTTATATTTTTTCTGCGATGTTTTCATTCAAGTGCTCAAAAAATTAAAACGAAAATCCTCAAAAATCCATATCTCTATTGAAAATTGTTGAATTTACAAAAACCAAATTGATTTTGCATTAGCTATACTTCGGCTAATGAGGATGATTTTTTATGGAATTTTGTCTTCACGTTTTATATTTTTTTCTGCGATATTTTCATTCAAGTGATCAAAAAAATAAAACGAAAATCTTCAAAAATCCATATCTCCGTTAAAAATTGTTGAATTTACAAAAACCAAATTGATTTTAAATAAACTATCCTTCGGCCATTGAGGATGATTGTTTATGGAATTTTAAAAATCCATATCTCCGTTAAAAATTGTTGAATTTACAGAAACCAAATTAATTTTGAATAAACGATTCTTCGATCATTGAAGATATTGTTTTGATGAGTTTTTTCTACGCGTTTTATATTTTTTTCTGCGATGTTTTCATTCAAGTGCTCAAAAAAATAAAACTAAAATTTAAAAAAAATCCATATCTCTGTTAAAAATTGTTGAATTTACAAAAACCAAATTAATTTTGAATAAACGATTCTTCGATCATTAAAGATATTGTTTAAAGGAATTTTTTCTACGCGTTTTATATTTTTCTCTGCGATGTTTTCATTCAAGTGCTCAAAAAAATAAAACGAAAATCTTCAAAAATCAATATCTCTATTGAAAATTGTTGGATTTGCAAAAACTGAATCTATTTTGAATAAGCGATACTTTGGCCACTGAGGATGATCTTTATGGAATTTTGTCGCCGCGTTTTATATTTTTTTCTCCGATGTTTTCATTCAAGTGCTCAAAAATATAAAACTGAAATTTTAAAAAATCCATATCTCCGTTAAAAATTGTTGAATTAACAAAAACCAAATTGATTTTGAATACGCGATACTTCGCCCATTGAGAATATTTCTTATGAAATTTTGTCGGCTAGTTTTACATTTTTTTCTGCGATGTTTTTATTCAAGTGTTCAAAAAATAAAACTAAAATTTTCAAAAATTCATATCTCCATTAAAAACTGTGGAATTCACAAAAACCAAATTGATTTTGAATAAGCGATACTTCGACCATTAAGGATATTTCTTATGAAATTTTGTCGGCGCGTTTTATATTTCTTTCAGCGATGTTTTCATTGAAGTGCTCAAAAAAATAAAACTAAAATTTAAAAAAATCCATATCTCCGTTAAAAATTGTTGAATTTACAAAAACCAAATTAATTTTAAATAAGCGATACTTCGACCATTGAGGATATTTCTTATAGAATTTTATCGGAGCGTTTTATATTTTTTTCTGCGATGTTTTCATTCAAGTGCTCAAAAAATAAAATTAAAATTAAAAAAATCCATATCTCCGTCAAAAATTGTTGAATTAACAAAACCTCAATTTATTCTGAATAAGCGATACTTCGACCATTGAGGATATTTTTTATGGAATTTTGTCGGTGCGTTTTATATTTTTTCTGCGATGTTTTCATTCATGTGCTCAAAAAAATAAAAGTTGGCTAAATTTCCTAATTTTAATATTCGAGGACATTCCTCATTTATCTCAACGCCAACTCTGAATAAAAATCATGTGGCTCATCCGTTATAAATTGTTGATGAATTTTCGATAACACCTGTGCCATAATCAACCGCTGCAATAAGCTGATTGTGTGTTTGTAATTTTCTCTCCAACAACAGAGCATCCGATAATTCCCCATTATTCATTACCCACCTGTCCCTAAAATTACGATACACACAAACAGCGTTTTGTCGCAATATAGATCTACAATTACAACAATGAAATTCCTTGTGTTACCGCCCCAAACAATAGTTTGAAATGGCCACCCCCGGATAATGGTTTATTGTGCGGATTGCGTGTGAAATCACGCCAATGCCATCTATCGAGGCCTTGGATTAAAATTTACATTATTAATCCTTCCATAAATTATTTATGAAAAACGGACAAAACGCGCGCAACGTAAATATTTATCGGGCGGCGGTGCGGATGATAAGAAATTAAACGAATTACCCCCGAAAGGGAATGAACATAAACAATATTATTCAGAGCACCGCCGACGGCGGCGTGCTTGTTTTTAATAAAGAGCAACTCGAAAAAATTAATTCTCACTAATCAACTTGGATTTTCAAATTTGTGCTATTAATAATGTTAAGGGCTAAATAGCTTCCTGTGCCGGATTCCCTTGGTAGTACACTGGGGGGTGTAATAAAAGCTTTCAGAATAATTTAAATGTTCCATAAAGCTTAAAATTGGATTAGGTGTATGGGCGTATAAAATTGTTTAATTCAAATATTAATTCGGGAATTACAAGATTTTGCGTTCGTATGAAATTGCTAATAGCTATTCATTAATTTCCAGATGTGTATTTCCCGGCGCATGCACCAAAAGTGCGACTGTGAATCTTATTTATGCAGTCGGTTTCTGCAAACTGTCAAAAAACCGTGAAAATTAGTAAAAATATTTATTTTGCACTGCCCTTGTAAAAATATAAGTAATATCAGTCACAGTTTTTTGATAGTTTGTAATTCTTAAATGCACTTGCAGTAAGACATTGCTAAAATATTTTTCTTTGCAATGAGCAAGCCACGGATTTCTGTTTAATGAAAAAAAAAAAAAGTAAAATCAGTCACGTTTGTAATAGTTAAATTCACTTGCAGGACATTGCAAAAATGTTTTTTGTGAAGCTCTTTTTGTTTAATGCGCCTGCCTCGGATTTCTGTTCAATGTTAAAAAAAAATTGATAAATAATATCGGTCACGGTTTGTTAAGAGTTTGTAATTGAATGAATATCATATCGCAATATCATTATTGCAGCAAATACAAAAAGTGCCGCAGCGGTTCATTTTTTTAACGCAACTAAAAAATTGTTTGTCCAAAGTGTGTCATGAACGCTTCGCAACGCGCCGCGTGTTCTGCCGATAAACGTCAAACATTCGTTTCTGATCAAGAAAACTTGATGATTATTATTTTCTTCATTTAAAAAAAGTTTTTTTTTTATTATTTCGATGTGGCTGACGCCTGGCCATTATCCATTACAATTGGCCAAAAAAAGTATTATTACTTTTAAAGATTGATTAAGGTTTTATCGAATTTATTTAAAGCTACGGACGTAGAAAAAAAATTGTATGAAACTCGAGAGTGAAGCAACTTTTCCTTCTCGTGAAAAAGTACTACTTTACTGACTTGCATAAATAACTATTTTAAACCGGGAAAAAGCGAACGAATTGATCATTATTGGAAACCAAGTTCTCGTGTGATTATTTGCATATTTGGTCAACGGATCTTTTAAGATTTTGTTTGGATTGTAAAGTACAATTTATATTGAGTAAATTTGTAAAGTTTCAAGTCTTCGGCAACTCACGTAAACCAATTTACCAAAACAAACAAAAACAAGATTTCATTATTTCGTTCGTCGCTTACTTCACATCTACAAAACCGTTGTTTATCTTCCGCAGATTGGATGGAGGGATAGGGCCCACCCACCTCCCTTCATTTCTACGTTTACTTGACCAACAAACTCTACTTTTTAATTTTTTGTTTATACAGGGTGTCGTGTTTTAAATTTCCACCACAAATATTTTGAAACCCGAGTAACATGGCAAAAAATGTTTTAGATAAAAGTTGTAGGGTTCGGAGGGGAACATATGCTATTGACCTTGAAAATGACCTTGGCATTAATTTTTAAGGTCAAACTTAATTCTTCAGGTGGAACCCCCTATTTTTATTGCGGGATCGTATTCTACGGAAAAAAATACAAACTTTTTGTAGAAAACGTTTTTTTTTTAATACTGGTTTTAAGAGTTTTTTCACGAATTTTGTTTGAAATTTCAGGCTGTGATTCATGGATTACCCTCGGTATTGACGTCACCAGATGTGCACCACGTGGAAGTTGCCGATGGGATCATTGGCCCATCCTCGTCAATACACTTCTGCATCCGCTGGTGAAAGTTTACTTAAACATTTAGAAGGATTTGGATGGAAATTGCTCGAAATGCGTCCCTAATCTTCTTCTTCATGTTCTGCACCGTTGTCGTACTAATTAATTGAAAAGTTTGAATATTTATGCAACAAATGCTGAGGGTAATGCATGAAAAAGCATTAAAAAAAAACGTTTTCTACAAAAAGTTTGTATTTTTTCCCGTAGAATACGATCAAACAATAATAAAATTGGGGGTTCTATCTGAAGAATTAAATTTAACCTTGAAAATTAACGCCAAGGTCATTTTCAAGGTCACAAGCATATGTCCCTCTCCAAACCCTACAACTTTTATCTAAAACATTTTTTGCCATGTTGCTCAGGTTTCAAAATATTTGGGGTGGACACCCTGTATAAACAAAAAGGTCCTACAATCCAATAAGGTGAACATTAAGCAAAGTTCACTCTCGTAAACGAATTTACGAATTTACAACATTTGATTCTTCCCTTCGTCGTTTATTTGACACTTATAAAACCTTTGTTTATGTTCTACTGTGAGGAATTTATTAAAATAAAATGAATAAATCGTAAAAGAAAATTGTCTGTATGAAGAAATCGTTGGAAACAAGCAAGGGATTGCAAGAATTCAATATTTCTATTGCAACGCCCTTCCTGACTAATTACATTACATTACATTATTTGTTGAGGCATGTTGATGTTTTGAAATAAATTCCCTGTCTGATTATTTTTTTACAATTTTCTAAATCGTTGAATAATAAATAAATAAATAAATAAATAGGTATTTATTGCCCTACAGGAATTAACTAATGCGCCTGCTACAGATCTCTGTTCAATGTTAAAATAATATAAGTAATATCGGTCGCAGTTTTTTGACAGTTTGTAATTGTTAAATATACTTGTAGGAAGGCATTGCAAAAATAACAAAAATAAAAAAAAAACTTGCAATGCCCTTTTTGAGTAACGATATTTTTTTGGAAATCCCACCCACGGATTAATGTGCAGCTCGATAAAAACATATTTTTATTGATTTTTACGGCTTATATTTTCTAATTATACCTGCAGAAAGGGACTACATAAATAAACTTTAAAAATCGCACTCAACTTTTGGTGAATGCGCCGGGAAATCAATAGCACCAACTGATGGTTGGCACAAATTCAACAAATACTTTGATTTATTTATAAGTTCAAGATTAACACAAACAATGGTCGCAGATGACCTCGTAGTCGACGATAAAAACACAAAACAACAAAAAAAATAAGTTTCACTAGTTTTTAAATTTGCAAGTATGTTCACCTTAAGATAAATATAATGGTCCGATTTTATTACAATCAGTGATAGCGCCAGCAAGACATTTCAGTTCAATGTTCAAAAAAATATAAGTAGTTTCCGTCACATTTCTTTGAGGGTTTGTAATTGTTAAATACACTTGCAGGAAGGCATTGAATTTTTTTTTGCAATATCCTTTTCGAGTTACTATTTTTTTAAATTCTGGATTAATGAGCTGCTTGATAAAAAAAATATTTTTATTATTTTTCATGGCCTTTTTGACAGTTTGTAATTGATAAATGTGCCTGCAGAAAAGGAATGAATATATAAAATTTAAAAATCGGACTTTTGGTAGAATTTTATGGTCAACTTCTCGTCGGTAATTATTTTCAATCTGCTGGGCAAGAGGAATTTATAATAATAATAATTATTAATTATGGAAATCAATATTTGCTAATAATTTATACGTGTGTGTTCGATAAAAAAATGCCCAACGCCATAACTCTATTAATTATTGACTTAAACAAAAAGTCAATGGCCGTTTAAATATTATAAAATGACGTGAATTATATATGTTTTCAAAATTAACTTCATTGCCAAATAGTAGTCAACTTTAAATTATTAAATGGCTGCGTACACTTTTCTTATTTTATAATATTAGACTTGATTTCTCTGAATGCAAATCTTCTCGATATGTTGATTTTAATTAATGATTTATGCCAGAAAAAAGTACTAATAAATCTGGTTCACATGATTTTTGGCAATAAATATTGTGTCCTTTGTCTACACAAAAAAGTACAATTGATTGTTTGAAGTTAAAAAAAAAACTTTAATTGATTAGCTTCGAAAGTAATTTAATAATAATAATAATAATTACAAATTTATTCCCAGCAGATCGATAAACCCAGTCCCGGGAATTCAAAACTTTTAACTAGAATAACATGATGAATTCTTATCGGAACATAATAAATTCTTAAAATTTCGAAGTGTGTGTATACATTATCAGTGAACGAAAGGATTTCTCTCTTTAGTCGTGACGATAAAACTTAAATGTGCACACGAAGTTAGAGATGATAAATGCCTCGGGGACAGTCGGTGCCCTTTTTTATAATAAGTTCGAGCAATAAATAACGGAGGGCAGAATAAGTTGCCTGATGTACTTTTAATGTACGGTTAAGGGAGATGTACGAGGTCTGAACGAATGATAATGCAAAGCGTTAATCTTAATTATCCTCGCTAATAACTTATCAGTCTAGTGTAGGTAAAAAAAGGATTACGTCGTCGGGGAATATTTCAATTAATTGAGGGTTTTATAAGATATCTCAGTAACTTCAACATTTATGGACTAGTCACGATCTAGTTTTTCTAAAGCAGTTTTACTACACTCACTACACAATTTATTTAACAAAAAACGAGTTAATTTCTGGAGCAATTGAAATTGTTTAGAGTTTCATACAACAAATTGTTCTAAAAATTGAGTAATTTTACGATCCGACTCAATTACTGTATAATTTAAATTGCAAAATCAGCTTATTACTTGTGTAATTTAAATTGTCTAGTTTTAGACAGTAAATTTTTCTAAAAATTCAGCAATTTTCGATCCGACACAATTTTTGGGACAATTTACTGTATGAAACTCTGGACAATTTAAATTGTAAAATTAGTTAATTCCTTGTGCAATTTAAATAGTCCTAAAAATTAAACAATTTTACAATCCAACTCAATTTACTGTCGAAAACTAGACAAAATCGTCCCAGAAATTAACTCATTTCTTGATAAATAAATTGTGTATTATAAAACAGCTTTAAGAAATAAATAAATGGCGTCTGGAAAATAATTTTAAATGTTGCTTTCAGTTTAATTACTTACCATACTGTTATTAACTTAATAATGTATTTCAACAATTAAACCTTCTTGAAAATTTAATTTAATTACTTACCACTCTGTTATTATTTTAATTATGTACTTCAACAATTCTTGAAAATTAGGCCAACTCAAAACTAGAGTAATTATTTTAATACATATTTATACATTTAGGTTTGTGGCAATTGTTTTTATATTTTTTTACGCAATCAGGGAAATACGAGAATTTAAATTTTCAATATTTCTCTTTTCGCGCGATTATTTTAAAATCTAGTGATGGGATATTTGCATATTTTTACATATTCTAGTAGAAGAATCGATTATTAATAAATTTTTAAAGTTTAAAGTTTGTGGCGATTGTTTTTATATTTTTTTGAGCAATCGGAGAAATACGCAAATTTAAATTTTCAATATTTCTCTTTTCGGGCGATTATTTTAAAATCTAGTAATGGGATGTTTGCATATTTTCACATATTCTAGTAGAAGAATCGATTATTAATAAATTCTTAAAGTTTTAAGTTTGTGGCAATTGTTTTCATATTTTTTTAAGCAATCGGGGAAATACGCGAATTTAAATTTTCAATATTTCTCTTCTCGCGCGATTATTTCAAAATCTAGTGATGGGATGTTTGCATATTTTCACATATTTTAGTAGAAGAATCGATTATTAACCCTTTTGGCCTTGGTGGTGGCAATTGCCACCGCAACATTTACATGTCTCCACTTACAAAAAATTATTATTATTTTTTTAAATAACTTTCTGGTTATAATAAAACTAGACAGTATATTCTCGTTATTAATTTTGTGAGTGCGTTTTTCAATTAAAACGAATTTCACTTTTTGTTTGTATAAAGTTCACCGGTAATTTATTTAAGGGCGCCATGTATATATTGCGCTTTCCGTATCCGGTTAGTTTTTGCGCTGAAGAGCACAAAAACGAACATGAATACATTTGTAGAATTATGATAAACCGCTCCAGTTGTTCTCAACTTTTGATATGTTAATTTCGCCTTTGGTCAGTCGGGGTTTTTGTTAAAATAATAAAATGTACGCAAATGGAAAAGGCTTGTAAAGTGGGGATCTCTAAAAATACATTCGCAAAAACAGACACGTGGTCTTTCGGCTGTTTATACTTCTTTTATCTGGTTGAGATCGATCGCTAATGCATCGTTTTTGCACGGAACGAATCGCGTAAGAGATTTTGCTAGAAATTCGGATGTAGGTGTTAGTGTGCTTACGTCAGTTGTTTTTAATGCATCACGTAGCAATATTCGTGGCGATGTTTATAGTGCCCAATATTTTCTGTGCTGTTTTGCAGTGGCAGGCAGTGTTGAAGAAAGAAACAACGATTTAACCTCCTGGGGGCCGCGGTGACCCAGTGAGTAGAGCTCCTGCTCACGGGCCTCGTGGTCGTGGGTTCGAATCCCATCCGTGCGGTCACTTTTTCGGAACGTAGAAGTGGCCGTGCGGGTTCATTCATTATTAAAATGAAATCTTCAAAAACTCATATACGTTAGTGGCCGAACAGCAAATCGCTTACGCCAATTCCCTTATGGTCATTCACTCTCCTTAACCCGCAATACCATCAAACATCCTTCCTTTTTTATAAAAAAAAAATAACCTCCTAGACTAGTGATGGCGAACCTTTGACACGCGAGCTCATTTTTGAAAGATAAAAAATTTCATAATTTAAATATGTATCTTTCGTAACGGCAAGAGTTAGTTATTAATAATAAAGTTATTACTTGCGTTAAAAATAATTAATATTTAACAAAATAATAATTAATTAATACTAAAATTATAAATATTTCTATTTTTTTAATATTCACTTTTGTGATGTGTGACACGCCTCGAAAATTATGTTTAGATTTTTCAAAATTTTGACACACCCAGCGAACTGTTTTAAATATTCACCAATTACTCTGAAAGCTAATTTCGACCTTTTTCGCCCATCTCCAAGGATCACAGAAATATCTTTCGGTCGATCCTCCTCCTTCTTCGTACACATAACATTTCGCGCTTTTATAATGCGAAGAGGGGGGCTAGTGGAGGCAAAAGGGTCCCTAAATCCCCGACGCCGATCCCTTCAATGTTGAACACACATGAGGGATGTGTTTTCTATTATCGCGTGTATTCACTCATCGCCCGAATATGTGTTTTGTTTCGAAAGTAAAATATTTGCGAATACATTGTGTGCGCCTGGATTTTAACAATCGGATTCTCGCTGAGTCGCGAGATATAACTTAAATACATTTTGTGGATAAGGAAGAATACGGTTTCGAAAAATATAGAATTGAGTTTTTAATGCCTGCATCTGGTATTACTTCGTGGTAGCAATGCAATTACAGGATTTGCCCTTTCACATTTTTTTTTAAATTTTTATCGTTTTGGAAATTAAACATACGCATTTTTGTGTTGCGCTCGAATTTTTTATATAGGATGGTCAAAATAACAGTAATCATAATCTAGAATGTGTTTTGAGTGCATTTGAAAAGTTTCAAGTCGATGGCAATTATTTTTATATTTTTTTCAACAGCAGGAAGTTTTTACAAATTTTCTTAACTTTACGCTCGGTTCTTTACGAAAATTCAAAATCTAAGGTTGGAGCATTGAATGCATTATTACAGAACCATAATCTAGAATGTGTTTTAAGTGCATTTGAAAAGTTCCAAGTCGATGGCAATTGTTTTTATATTTTTTTCAACAGCGGGAAATTTTTACAAATTTTCTTAACTCTACGCTCGGTTCTTTACGAAAATTCAAAATATAAGGTTGAAGTATTGAATGGATTTTTACATAATCATAATCTAGAATGTGTTTTGAGTGCATTTGAAAAGTTTCTAGTCGATGGCAATTATTTTTATATTTTTTTCAACAGCAGGAAGTTTTTACAAATTTTCTTAACTCTACGCTCGGTTCTTTACGAAAATTCAAAATCTACGGTTGGAGCATTGAATGCATTTTTACAGAATCACAATCTAGAATGTGTTTTGAGTGCATTTAAAAAGTTTCAAGTCGATGGCAATTGTTTTTATATTTTTTTCAATAGCAGGAAATTTTTACAAATTTTCTTAACTCTGCGCTCGGTTCTTTACGAAAATTCAAAATCTACGGTTGGAGCATTGAATGCATTTTTACAGAATCACAATCTAGAATGTGTTTTAAGTGCATTTGAAAAGTTTCAAGTCGATGGTAATTGTTTTTATATTTTTTTCAACAGCAGGAAATTTTTACAAATTTTCTTAACTCTACGCTCGGTTCTTTACAAAAATTTAAAATCTACGGTTGGAGCATTTAATGCATTTTTACAGAATCATAATCTAGAATGTGTTTTTAGTGTATTTGAAGAGTTTCAAGTCGATGGCAGTTGTTTTTATATTTTTTTCAAGAGCAGGAAATTTTTACAAATTTTCTTAACTCTACGCTCGGTTCGTTACGAAAATTCAAAATCTACGGTTGGAGCATTGAATGCATTTTTACAGAATCATAATCTAGAATGTGTTTTGAGTGCATTTGAAGAGTTTCAAGTCGATGGCAATTGTTTTTATATTTTTTTCAACAGCAGGAAATTTTTACAAATTTTATTAACTCCACGCTCGGTTCTTTACGCAAATTCAAAATCTACGGTTGGAGCATTGAATGTATTTTTACAGAATCATAATCTAGAATGTGTTTTGAGTGCATTTGAAAAGTTTCAAGTCGATGGCAATTGTTTTTATATTTTTTTCAAGAGCAGGAAATTTTTACAAATTTTCTTAACTCACCGCACGGTTCTTTACGAAAATTCACAATCTACGGTTGGAGTATTGAATGGATTTTCACATAATCATAATCTAGAATGTGTTTTGAGTGCATTTGAAAAGTTTCAAGTCGATGGCAATTATTTTTATATTTTTTTCAACAGCAGGAAGTTTTTACAAATGTTCTTAACTCTACGCTCGGTTCTTTACGAAAATTCAAAATCTAAGGTTGGAGCATTGAATGCATTTTTACAGAATCACAATCTAGAATGTGTTTTGAGTGCATTTAAAAAATTTCAAGTCGATGGCATTTGTTTTTATATTTTTTTTCGAGAGCCATGGTACTACTTGTGGTTTTAAGCTCGGCAAGAATTTTTAACTAATTCTAACTTTTTCGCCAGTTAATTTGGTTTAGGAAGATTCATCGTTCTTTCTTTCTTCAAAGAAGCAGTGGCGGGGGGACGGGGGGGGGGGGAAGTATATATTGTATAAATGGAAAATTACTTTGGCGAGATACAAGTGCACATGGTTAATATTCGTAATAAAACTCATGATATTAATACGTTTGAGGATTAAAACATAATTAGCCTAATTATTTACAAGCGGCATAAGTACGTACCAAAGCACATCTGCAAACTCGCTCGAGACGAACGTCTGGCGTTTCGTTTCGAGGAATTAATCAAGTGTGGTCTGAGTCTGTGTGTTCGGCTCATCAAACAAATCACGTTAAATTTTGGAATGCGTACATCTAAAACTACAAGCACGCGGCCCTTTGTCCCCGAAGGCGGCAAACGCACCGGCATTGAATTAATGAAGTGCTGCGAGCATAAATATTTTACAGGGGCATCTTAATCCAGGGCTAATGACATCCTGCGGTTCCTTTGCCATTTGCAGAATGTATCCTGCCAGACGGTTAGCAGGAGCCACGATTTACGGCGTATCTGTTGCCAGAGCTTTGTGCAAACATTAATTCTGATGGCTCTTAAGAAAATTAGGTATAAATTGAAGCTATATTATTGTACTAAGCTGAAAAACCTCAATCAGGTCAGTGTCGTATGTAGAATACACGGCCGACTGTAGATCGTAATGCGACAGCAAACGTCACTTTTAAGAACAAAATTAAGTATCCGCCATTATGATTTCATGGCAAACCTTTATTTTTAATTCAAAATAATAGCAAAGTTTTTTGCAAATATCTTCGTAAATACCCTACAGAAACCATTGACCAAGGTACCAAATAATTCAGCTTAAAAAGCTTTAAAAATAATGTAAGAAAGCAAATAATGTCAAATAATTAGGGGAGCCAATATTAACCAATTTCAAATTTTACATGTAAATCCTTATGGCCCGCTGTATAAAATAGGTTGTGTGACAATCTTCATTTAAATTAATCGGTGACGACTCGTGGCATGACTCATGGTACGGCCTAGGCGGCAGAGGTGGCAATATAGATAGGTAGGGTCGGTTGCAAAGACGGCTGCCCCATCTGCATTATCACTTATGCTACTTCGGCCGTACCATGAGTCACTCCGCGAGCCGTCACTGCTGGCGGTATTCCAACAAATGATATTTTGATTAGGAAGTCGATAAAATTTAAAATTGTATTACATGTTAATATAATTAAACTCGTCTGCGTGGTATTTATTACCTCAACACGAAATGGTTGCGTAAATAAGATTCTCGTTACGAAACAGTCTCACGGGAGCCCGAACTTTAATTTGATAGTTTGTATGCGGATGTTCTGCGGGATAAACACACTGGCTCCATTCTCATAAATTCTGGAGCAGGATACCATACATGCACTCCAGACTTATAGTCGTTTCAAGTCTGCCTATCTGACGATTTCCGATGAAAATAATTAGTGCTGGTCACTGGAGATGGAACTTCCTTTTAGGGGATCCGCAGTGTGGAAGTTAAGGTGTGTCGAGATATTTTACGTGGTCCGCGAAAAGAGGTAGAAATAGAAAAATATGTCTGCAGGCGGGAATTTAACATGTGACCCTTGCCGGAAGCAGTGGCGGTTTCAAAGGGGAGGGGGGTAATCGGGTAATTCACTTATCAATTTTGATTGTTAAAAATTACCGATATATATTCCAAACAAATAATATAACCGGTAAATTTTTCCAATGCTTTAAAACATTGGAAAAGGATAGGGAGATTTCACGGAACAGGTGTATGAGAGCGGAAGCACCAGTTTATTCATTTTTTGGAATTGGCGTTGGCTGGAAACACCCTTGGCCGGAAGGATGCTTTTCAATTTTTGGTCCAGCGTTCAATTTTCTTGTTCCCTATCGTATACGGTTCTGATATTTTCTTGGTTTTTTTTGCAATTCTTAATAGCAATTTCTCACGTGAGCTTAAAAATAGCCGCTCTAGAATTTTTTTATTGGATTCGGGAGTGGTTTTCTTTGAATAACTCCTCGAGGGTTACAGATATAAAAAAAATGTAAGAGACATAAAATGTAGAGGGGAGCTAGTTCTACAAAACTGTATAAAAATTAAAATCGTAACCATAAGGGAAAGCGCGCCCTTTTTTCCAGAACCGTCCGAAATGTGATTTTTTAGAAAAATCGCTAAGGGATTGCAACCGCAGGTCGCACCCCAATTTTTATAGTAAACTTTGTGTTCCGATGCATTAGGGATTTTTTGAGCCTACTCCCAGTTTTCCAGCTCAAAAATCCAGGAATGTGAACGTTTTGGCGTGAACCTCTGCTTCGTCAAAAATCGATTTTCAAAAAATCACCCCGTAGTAATTGAGTAACTTAGAACATCGCGAATTTCACGGTCGGCAAGAGCAGCCCCGGGCCTACCGGTGAAAAAATAAAAATTGTAAAAAAAATTTTTTGAGTGGTTGGCAACCCTTTTTTTGAAGGGTTGATCGGAGAGGGTTGAAATTTCAATAGTCGGGTTCTTGAATTATTTGTGATTTTTCATGAAAATTTCAACCCTCTACCTATTACAGTTTTTGAGATCTCGCACTTTGGGGCTCTTGCGTTTAGTAGTATGTAGTAAGTGGTAATTATTTATTTCGTTGCTACGTTTGCGGTCACCAATTTATGATCTACGCTAAGTTATGCTTCTTTACTTGTTTATACCATATGTATAAACATTATTTAGATAAGGCACGGCCATGATAAACAAAATCACGGTCTTAGATTAGTTCAGTACGTTGTTGACTTTATGTCATATGAACAACTGGTAGCGAAGACGTGATGCGACGTATCAAACCTGTAACGTACGTTCCGAAATACAAAGCCACCCTTTATCTAAATAATTTTTATACATATGGTATACTAAAAAGTATTTTAGATAGTTTCAATAGTTCGAAGGCGTAGTTACAGTCAACGAAAGCAAATTAAAAATTGAAAATTCTAACCCATTTTCAGAAGCATTCAATAAATTAAATGAAGACGAAAACTTTAATGAACGAATAAGTTATCCCTTCGTATTTCCATTGAATTCAGAAATCGCAACATGTGTAAATTCTAGATCTATTAACTAATTGCATATCTTAGGTATTGTGGTTAATGTTTGCACACCACCGCCAAGATTCAATTAGATAATTACTTCGGCGGAGCGACGTTCTTGGTGCACGTTTACTAATAAATTACTGTGGCGGGAGCGGTAGATGGAAATGTTGGTACATCGGTGCACATGTAATTTGATTTGCGAATAGATTTAGGGATATGTAAATTTAAACAGTTTGATCCTGAATCAGGATGTATTTTTGATTCAATTTTATGGATTTAGAAACAAAAAAAGTTTGCAATTTGATTTTTAAAACTCAAGTGTGTATGGTAAAGTTTAGTAACGGGCTAGAGGTCGTTGAAGGTCTACAATTATTGTTGATGTACAATTACTGTTTTACACTACACAATTTATTGAGCAAGAAATAAATTGATTTCGTGTGACTTCCTCAAAATTGAGAAAATATTCGATATTTTTTATCGTCGGTTCTGATTCTTCCTAGAAAAAAAATTATTTCTCATTTTTCTGATTAGTAGAAACCATCGAAATTTGTAAGCTAAATAGGGGAGGTGAGCTCTTGTATGGACTCTCCTGAAAAATTTACTTCTTAAGTATACGTACACTTTTCTTTAAAATTATAAAATATCGATTTTTGTTTTGTTTTAAAGGTGGTATCGATATGTAGCTCAAATTATTTCCATGTTGAGTGGTGGTTTTTTATTATTATTATAAACAACTCGAAACATTTTCATGTTATTTTTTCATGTCATAATTTTGAATACAATTAATATTATTTTAATTTCTCAGCCATAAATGCTTATATGTGCAAAAGTTTAGAATTTTTTTAGAAAAATGCACCAAAAAATCACGTTTTTCTAATGGAAAAACGGCTGAGCGAGTGACTCCCTTAACCTTTTCAGGGACAAATTAATTTTGAAGTTTCAAATCCTTTAAGAAACAATTGATATCTCGCCAGTAGAACCAGACAGGAGGTATCTGCATGGAAATGTGCAACTGTAGCAGCTTTCAGAGCTTGACATGAGATGGTAGTATTGAGCTTACGTTTTACAGATTATGGAGAAAATTTTCTGCAACATAGAACGGCCATCAGTTTTACGTTATTGTACAATTCAACTCAATTTTTGAGACAATTCACTGTGTTTTGGAACTTTTTTCTGTAAATTTGAAACCATAAAAGTCGTTTTAAAGTACACAATTTACTGGACAAGAAATTAATTAATTTCTTGCGCTAGTTTCGTACAGTAAATTGTCCCCAAAAATTGAGTCGGATTGTAAAATTGAACAAATATATCGAATGCCTCCATATTCGCGAGAAGATAAAAATATTCTAGTAGGATCAAGCGTGCGCACGAAAAACTGTATGTTCCCGGCGCAACCACCATAATTTACACAAACGCCGTTTTACAGATTGCGCATGAAATTTTCTGCGAAATAAAAGAAATAAAACTGTCTCAATACATGTATTCTCTCTCTCTCTCTATCTCTCTCTCTCAGTTGATTTAAAATTTTCAAAATTGTACCAAACATCATCGTATTTGTATTTCGTCTATCTCTAGAGACTCTTAAATTGTAGAAGACGAAAAGTATCGTATTTTTCATTCTATTGTATTTTTCTCCAAGAAGTCAGGGAATTTCTATTTTCTACGTCCGTTATAAAATCTACAGTTTTTTCATTAATTTGGGTTCATAAAATATGTGATTCCTGAACCCTACACACAGCGTGAAAAAAAGTGCCATAACGGTTCGTTTTTTCACTCTTTTGCGTGAAAAAAGTGCCGATGCGGTTCATTTTTTAATGCTAATATAAAATTGTTTGCGCAAAGTGTGTCATGAACGCTTCGCAACACGCCGCGAGTTCCGCCGATAAATGTCAAACATTTGTTTCCGATCAAGAAAACTTAATGATTATTATTTTCTACATTAAAAAAAAGTATTATTACCTATAAAAATTGATTAAGGTTTTATCGAATTTATTTAAAGTTACGGGCGTAGAAAATTTTTTGTATGAAACTCGAGAGTAAAGCAACTTTTTTTCACTTGTAGGAATTGCCGCACTCGCCTCCGGCTCGTGTGGCAATCTTTCCTACTCGTTAAAAAAGTACTACTTTACTCACTTGTTGCATAAATAACTATTTTATCGTTGTATTCATTTTAAAATTATATTAATACTACAAAAACTTACATTGCTTCTCCTAATACACTGTTTGCAGTTTTTCCTGCTAAAATGTAACGCCGTATTTCATTACTATAAATAATAACAATTTCCCGTAACAGAGGGATTTGTTGAAATACAGCGGACAGTTTCGGAATTTTCTGCACGAACCGTCCGTTATTTCGGCGCCAGTTTCGGATTATGTCATTCGCGCGACTTTTATTATACGTGTAAATCATCAAAGGGTGGATTCATAAATGTCCGGAAAAAATATCGACTTTCATATGTAGCGGCAACAAAACGTAGTGTTGATTTCGATAAAATGCAGGATTTTTGATTTATGGCAACATTCGTGGTTGCACGTCTAAAATGGTGCAATATTTGGATTACTGTACAACATAATTTTCGTAAAAAAGAAAAATTTGAATCATAATAAATATAACTCTAATGATCATAAATAATGTGAACAAATGCTATTTATAAAATAAATTAAAGTTGTAGGCACAGAAATAATAATTCTCTTCAAAATAAATGGAATAAATTTGAATTATAATAAATATAGCTCTAATGATCATCAATAATGTGAACACATATAAATTAAAAAAAAGAATTAAAATAAGATTTCTGTACAACATAATTACATTTTCGTAAAAAAAAACTAAATTTGAATCTTAGTAAAAATAGCACTATGATAATAATTCATATAAATAAATACTAATTACAAGATTAATTAAAGGTGCAGGCGTAGAAATTTCCAAATTTCGCAAAGAACACAATTTTATTAAGTGAATTTTTTTTAATCAAGTTTGTGTCATAACGCTGTAGAATTAGGAACATGTTGAATATTCAAATATTCAAACGGTATTTATCTTGTTTATATTGGTAATTATCAGGAATTTACATGTAAAATTTAAAATGTGTTAAATACTTTTTCTTGTGTAGAATTCACGGTCGCTAGTAAATCGTAATTCGACGACAAACGTCACTTTTTAGAACAAAATGAAATATCCGCCATTATGATTTCATGGCAAACCTTTGTTTTTAATTCGAATTATTTTAACAAATATATTATCGGATTAAATTGAAGATCGCGGAGAACGAATAAAAATTATAAATTAAATAAAAAATAAGATGCTTAATTTTTATCTAATTTATTTAATACGTCTGTAACAAGACAGGGTTTTCAATTTTAATTCTATAGCGCTCAACATAAATCGCAACTGATTTAATTTAAGATTTAAAATGTACACCTATTCAAGTGCTCGATGTATCAAATTCGGGACCTCATCGTCTCTTACCCGGACAGTAAAATTTAACATAAAACACTTACCTTACGTACGTTCGAATCTTGAAGACGGCTTTTCCATTTTCGTATTTGCGAATTCCCAAACATCCCAGACACCCGAAATGGCTCTCCATCTCGCCCATCGCCGATTCCTAGTGCGTAACTGAAAAAGGGCATAAAAACACTTTATCGGACATGGGTTTGAGTCGCTCGGATTATGGAACACCTAAAAGCCGTTTTGCAGTACACAATTTATTGAACAAGAAATTGTCCTAAAAATTGAGTCGAATTGTAAAATTGCGTAAAAATGAAAGCCAGATGATCGATAGCAGACACATTTTTAAAATTCTTATCCAATCTGTGAAACGGCTTTTGAGAAATTTATGGTGGCTGCGCCGGGAACGCAAAATTTAATTAATGCGCGCGTTCGGTCTTTCAAGAATATTTTCATATATACAAACATCTTTATTAAAGAACAGTTACCTACATAATAAATATACATATAATACTCATTTGCAATGCAATGATGGTTCTTTATTAGGCTATCGACTTTAGGTCTTTCAGCCGGAATATTTTTATTTTCTCGCAAATACTGAAACCTTTGATCTTACGAGATTATTTTTGTTGTCGTAAATATTTGTTACAAACGGGTTTTGCAACAAGGTCAATGCAGCTCACAATAATTTAAATTTATTTGCCGTATCGCTTAATTCGTTTAAGGAATTGTTATATTCATCTTATTTTTCTTAATTTTAGCGAGTAGTTTATTTTGAGGATTATTATTTACTTCTTCGCACTGTGTTTGTTTTTATGTATATTTTTTTAATGGTGTACCCATTATACAATAATAAATACATAAATAAAAAATTACTTTTGTATTAATTTCTACCATTTTCAAAAATTAACCAATTTTTATTGCGATAATATTTGTCATCGATATTTATTCACACTCAATGTTGATCGATACACATGAATTTTTATTGGGCAAAGCGTAAAATACGACGACCCGGTATTGCTTTTAAAGGCTCGAATCGTCGGCGGATTTCAATTTACAGCCGCCGAAATAAATTTACACATTTTACGCGATCCCTCGTTTTTATTTTTTTCTTTTTTGGCGCAGCAACCCTCGAACACATGCGACACACGAAATTTCAGGAGGCCTATCTATTAAATTAATAAACTTCCGCCGACCACTATTTCCCCGACAAAATCGCCTCTAGTTGTTTTTTTTTTTGTAACTACGGCGATTACAAAAAAAAAGTGATTGGTCACATAAATTTCGCGGGGCAGTTAATTTGTTCCGCAGCTGTGCGTATTATAAAAAGTAAATTTTAAGCACTGGGATAAACTAGAATGTCAGATACAGTCTCGTGAAGGGGTGAGGTTAATTTACTAAACTTCCGACCACTATTTCCCCAGCAAAATCCCCTCTAAAAAATTTCCTATAGTTTTTTTTCTATCCCCGTAATAAGTGATTGGTCACATAAATTTTGCGCACTATTTCCCCTGCAAAATTCCCTCTAGTTTTTTTTTAATAGTTTTTTTTCTATCCCCGTAATAACTGATTGGTCACATAAATTTTGCGAATGTTTCATTGGCGGGTTGAATTAATTTCGTCCGCAGCTGTGCGTATTATAAAAAGTAAGTACTGTGACAAACTAGAATGTCAGATACAGTCTTGTGGAAGGGGTGAGGGTCATAATTAAAAAAATGTTGGAGAGTGTGGGTATCCAATTATTTGCAGGCTTCGTAATTTTTAAATTTCAATTATGTGGTGTAACGTTTCAAATAAATTTCATCAAGCGCCGCCCCCATTAAATTACCTAAATTATTCACCACTCAGATGGACACAAGTGTGATAACACTAGACTGAAGAATTCATTAGTTAAAAAGAAAGAAGAATAATGGTTTACAAGATTAACCAAATAAACTGTTATGAAATATCCACTAGTTAAAAAGTAAAATAACGGTTACACAAATAAACAGTTACATAAATTCATTTTTCGCATCTTATTAAATAATATAAATGTTGTTAAATCGTTTTTGATTGAGAAAGCCTATTTTTTAATTCGAATGATCATTCGAATGATCGGTACTCGAATGATCATTCGAATGTCATTATACCAATTTGTACTGGAACATATATTTTTCAAAACTTTACCAGCGTATTAATTGGATATCTTTCCCACGAAACATTACAGCCAAGTACTCTGATATTGTTTACAATATATTATAATTTTATTATGATATATTGCTGAAATCAGAACACAAATATTTATGAACGATTTTAACGAAATAACCGGAGTTCTGTTTTTAGTATTTAAGTCACGATAATTTGAGTAATCATTCCAAAATGTCTATACCACTTGAAAAATCAAAATATTCGATTCACGATCATTCGAATTATTATTCGAACTTTTAATCGAATGATCATTTGAATAAATAATCGATTTTCATATCATTCAAATGATCACTCGAATAATCATTCGAATGATCATTCGAATAAATAATCGATTTCTAGATCATTCAAATGATCATTCGAATAAATAATCAATTTTCAGATCATTCGAATGATCACTCGAATTATCATTCGAATGAATAATCGATTTTCAGATTAATTCAAATAGTAATCATTCGATTATTGAAATCATTCGATTATGCCCATCACTAGATAATACATATAAAAAAAAATTCATTTTATATACATTTTCAAGATTTGTAATTATTAATCATTCTACTAATTTATACGCTTACCTACGTCATACAGTACACTTATCGTTAATGTTAGTGATTAGTTTTGGTAACTATTAACTACCAACGAGGGCTTCAATGATACACAAAGCAAGCGAATAATTTAAGCATCGGACCGTGCGCACGTGAAATTAGAAACTACGACATTAACCGCAGCTCAAACTATAAAGACTTCATTTCGGGTACGTAATGCAATTACAAATTATATTCGGGTTGCAAATGAGGAGAATTTTTAGTAATTAAAAGCTGCGCAATGTTAATATACTGAAGGAACAAAAATGAAACACTTGAAATTAGTGAAATTTCGACCATTTTCAAACCGCCATAACTCGGCGTATTTTTAATCGATTTTGATGAATCTTTGTCTTCTTTAAAGTCGTGCATGCGAAATTAAGCGTAACCCCTTCCGCCCCCCTCTAGCGCCCCTGTGAAAAAACAAGTTTTTTCAGGAAACCATGTTCAACTTTGACGATGTCTACGGAGTTGGAAAAATTTTGTCGACTCGATCCACCATAAAGCCATTAAAATTCGATCAATTCCCTATGCAGAACTCAAAGAACGAAGTTCCTACAACGATTTGGCACCAAGTTATGGGTGTTTGAAAAAAATGCATTTTGAGGATTTTCGCAATCCCATTTTGGCTCTACTTTAAGGGAGAAAACTCAGATTGGAATGATCCCTTTTGAACCCTTCAACCCCCGAACAAAAAAAAAACATGTTTTTGGGCAAAAAAACGTCCAACTTTGGCAACGTGTACCGAGTTGGAAAAAATGTGTCGACTTGATACACAAAAAGGGCTTTGAAATAAAAAAAATTCCATCTCAATTCATTCTCGAAATTTGTATCGATTCAATGGCTCGTGTAAACAAATAAAATTTGTCCGGCCAAATTAAACCTCTTGTGGTATTACCCCCGAATATACAACAATAAAAATGTTTAGACTCAATTATTTGTAGTGATTTAAAAATTAAAATTGAAAACCCCACGCTAGTTGCAGAACCATTAAGTGGTTTCAATAACGTCGAAAAGTGGATTAAAAATAAGTTTACATTCAACAAAAAAAGCAAAGTATCTGATACGTATCGACTAAGTATTAAATAAATAACGCGGAGTCAAAGTTTCGGAAAGTTACACATTCTTCCGTCTCGGTATCATCGGAGCATGAGAGGGAAGTCCCCGGGCGGAATATAAATACGAACTCGGCAAGTTTTATCATCCACACCCTGTAGTTCCTAAGTTTTAAGGGGAGCTTCTCGTCCGAACTTTCGAAATTCTATTAGGTCCACAAAACACTGCAGATGCTGGGGCTCTCTGTCTGCACTTTACGCAAATCAGAACTCTGACGCAGATTTTAAAATCAAGTTATAAATTATTCAAAAATAGAATCACTGAATAAAACACTTACTATGTTTTTTACCACAATTTATTTGATATATGTACAAATATGTATATGTAGTAAGTGTTTTATTCAGTGATTCTATAATGAATTACCACGTAGTAACGGTCGCAACCATCACCATGATATTCAAAATCATTTATCTTTGTCCTCCTTTCGTATACAATTAAATTTACAATGATACTACGATATAAAGCTAAGGATTAATAGTGTATTAAATGAGAAAATTTGTAATAATTTTATTGATTCGAAAAAAAATATTGACTTGAAAATCTCCAAATTTACTTAAAATGCATTCAAGTTTATAATTTTATGAAAAACTATTTGCCTCCCCTCTTTAATTTCTTATCTTATCTCATGTGGTAAGAGAGTAAATACGAGAAAATTTGTAATAATTTTGGCGACTCGAAAAAAATATGAAAACAATTACTATCGACTTGAAAATTTCTAAAACTGCTTAAAATGCATTCAAGATTAAATTTCATAAAAAGCTATACACCTCCCTTCTCTGGATTTTGATCCAATTTTATGTGGAAAAAGAGTAAAGATGAGAAAATTTGTGACAATTTTAGCGATTCGAAAAAAATATAAAAACAATTGCTAGAGACTTGAAAATTTCTAAAAACTACTTAAAATGCAGTCAAGATTATAATTTAAAAAAAAAACTATACACCTCCCTTCTCTAGATTTTGATCTAATTTTATGTGGAAAAAGAGTGAAGATGAGAAAATTTATGACAATTTTAGCGATTCAAAAAAAATGAAAATAATTGCTATCGACTTCAAAAGTTTTAAAATTACTTATAATTGATTCAAGTTTATAATTTAATAAAAACCCATGCACCTCCGCTCTCTAGACGTTGATCACATCTCAAATGGATAAGGAGTAAAGACGAAAAACTTTGTAATAATTTTGGCGATTCGAGAAAAATTTCAAAACAATTGCTATCGTCTTCAAAATTTCCAAAATAATTTAAAATACATTCGAGATTATAATTTCATGAAAACTATATACCTCCCCCCTCTATTTTTTGATCGAATCTCATGTGAAAAGTAAGTAAAGACAAAAAAAATTGTAATAAATTTGGCGATTAGAAAAAAATATGAAAACAATTGCTATCGACATAAAAAGTTCTGAAATGACTTAAAATTTATCCAAGATTACAATTGAATCAAAATCCGTACACCCCCGCTCTCTAGATGTTGATCTAAACTGACTTGGATAGGGCTTAAAGACGAGAAAATTTGTAATAATCTTGGCGATTCGAAAAAAATGCTATCAACTTGAATGACTTAAGATTCATTTGAGATTATAATTTCATAAAAATTATATGCTATCCTTCTCTAGATTTTTAACTAATCTGACCTGAATAGAGAGTAAAGATGAGAAAATGTGTAATCATTTTCGCGATTCAAAAAAATATATAAAAACAATTGCTGTCGTCTTGAAAATTTCTAAAATTACTTAAAATTCATTTAAGATTATAATTTATGCCTCCCCTCTCCAGATTTGGATCTAATCTTATGTGGAAGGAGAGTAAAACCAGAAAATTTGTAATAATTTTGGTGAGTTGGAAAAAATATGAAAACAATTGCTATCGACATGAAAATTTCTAAAATTACTTAAAATTAATTCAAGATTATAATTTAATAAAAACCCATGCGCATCCGCTCCCTAGACGTTGATTTAACTTCAAATGGAAAAGGAGTAATGACGAGAAAATTTGTAATAATTTAACTGCTGCCGACTTTAAAATTTCCAAAATGACTTAAAATTCATTTGAGATTATAATTTCATTAAAAAATATATGCCATCTTCCTCTAGACTTTGATTTAATCTCAAATGGAAAGATGGTAAAGACGAGAAAATTTGTTATAATTTTGGCGATTCGGAAAAAATATGAAAACAATTGCTATCATCTTGAAAATTTCCAAAATTATTTAAAATGCATTCGAGATTATAATTTCATGAGAAACTATATGCCTCCCCTCTCTATTTTTTGATCTAATCGCATGTGGAAAGACGAGAAAATTTATAATAATTTTGGCGATTCGAAAAAAATATGAAAAAAATTGCTATCGGCTTGAAAATTACTAAAATTACTTAAATTTCATTCAAGATTATAATTTAATGAAAATCCATACACCCCCGCTGTCTAAATGTTGATCTAAGCTCACCTGGATAGGGAGAAAATTTGTAATAATTTTGTTGATTCGAAAAAAATATGGAAACAATTGCTATCGACTTGAAAATTTCCAAAATTACCTAAAATTCATTCTAAATTATAATTTCTTCAAAACTATATGCATTTTCTCTCTAGATTTTGATCTAATCTTGTGTGGAAAGAGAGTAAAGACGAAAAAAATTGTAATAATTTAGGCGATTCGAAAAAAATATGAAGACAATTGCTATCGACTTGAAAATTTCCCAAATTCCTTAAAATGCATAAGAGATTATAATTTCATAAGAAACTAAATGACTCCCCTCTCTATTTTTTGATCTAAGCTCATATGAAAAAAAGTAAACACAAAAATTTGTAATAATTTTGGCGATTTGAAAAAAAAAATTAAAAACAATTGCTATCGACTTGAAAATTTTCATAATTACTTAGAATTCATTTGAGATCATAATTTCTTGCAAAACTATATGCCTCCCATCTCTATTTTTTGATCTAATCGCATGTGGAAAGAGAGTAAAGACGAGAAAATTTATAATAATTTTGGCGATTCGAAAAAAATATAATAACAATTTCTATCGACTTGAAAATTTCCAAAATGACTTATAATTCATTCGAAATTAAAATTCCTTCAAAACTGTACGCATTTTTTCTTTAGATTAAGATCTAATCTTGTGTGGAAAGAGAGTAAAGACGAAAAAAATTGTAATAATTTAGGCGACTCGAAAAAAATATGAAGACAATTGCTATCGACTTGAAAATTTCCAAAATTACTTAAAATTCATTCGAAATTAAAATTTCTTCAAAACTATATGCATTTTCTGTCGAGATTTTGATCTAATCTTGCATGGAAAGACGAGAAAAATTGTAATAATTTAGGCGATTCGAAAAAAATATGAAGACAATTGCTATCGACTTGAAAATTTCCAAAATTACTTAAAATGCATTAGAGATTATAATTTGATGAGAAACTAAATGCCTTCCCTCTCTATTTTTTTATATAATCGTATATGAAAAGACAGTAAAGACGAAAATTTGTAATAATTTTGGCGATCTAAAAAAAAAAATGAAAACAATTGCTATCGACTTCAAAATTTCCAAAATTACTTATAATTCATTCGAAATTATAATTTCTACAAAACTAGATGCTTTTTCTCTCTAGATTTTGATCTAATCTTGTGTGGAAGGAGAGTAAAGACGAAAAAAATTGTAATAATTTAGGCGACTCGAAAAAATATGAAGACAATTACTATCGACTTCAAAATTTCCAAAATTACTTAGAACTCATTTGAGATCATAATTTCATACAAAACTATATGCCTCCCCTCTCTAGATTTTGATCTAATCTTATGTGGAAAGAGAGTAAAAACCAGAATATTTGTAATAATTTTAGAGATTCGAAAAAAATATGAAAACAATTACCATCGACTTGAAAATTTTCAAAATTACTTAGAATTCATTTGGGATCATAATTTCTTGCAAAATCATATGCCTTCCCTCTCTAGATTTTGATCTAATCACTTGTGGAAAGAGAGTAAAGACGTGCAAATTTGTAATAATTTTGGCGACACTAAAAAAATATGAAAACAATTCCTACCGACTTAAAAATTTACAAAATTACTTAAAATACATTCGAGTTTATAATTCCATGAAAAACTTTATGCCTCCCCTCTTTAGTTTTTATCTAATCTCAGAGTAAAGACGAGAAAATTTATAATCATTTTGGCGGTTCGAAAAAAAAATGAAAACATTTGTTATCGACTTGAAAATTTCCAAAATTAGTTAAAATTCATTGGAAGAAAAAAATTATATTTAACTTACGTTAATTTTGTAGGCTATGAGTCATCCCCAACTTTCGTCGGCATTACTATAACATCCATTATTTTGACCATTACACACAGAGTTAATGGATGACCTTGAATTTGTAAACATAATTTGATCATGCTTCGTCCTTTATACCGGTGTATCGATGCTGCTTCGGGAAATTGAATTGATTGCCTTATCGAGATACCCGGCTTATTGTGTTGGTTGTTGCTGTGAAAGGGCTTAGACGCTGAATCGTGTGTGATTAAGGTATTATGCGCGTAATAAATTAATTCCTGGTTTCCATTGAACACGTTACACTATCATACTGTTCCAGCATCAACTGTGTTACAAAGGGATCAATTAAATAGAGAGTTTGCCCTCATATAATATTTATTATATAAGAAAATCTCAATTAAATACGAAAAATTCTTAAGCCTACTTTGTGATAAATATGGAATTAAATGCAATTTATGAAGTATCAAATATATATGCATATTTATGTAAATATGTTAAAAAGTCACCAAAATTTTCCTACACCAACAAACACGATGGTTATTCGAAAACCTTTATGCTGTTGTAGTCGATCGGCTCCGGGTCGAAATAAAAAAAAACTGAATTGAAAAATTCACCAAATTTTTCATCCAGTTCAAATTGTCTTTATTACTCAAGATTGTCTATAAGGTGTATAGTTTCAATTAACCCGCCATTGGTGACGCAAATTTGACTTTGATGAGTGGTGACGCTGGTCTCACGCACCGGGGTTTTCAAGTGAAGATTTTTCGAAACGTGTTTTTTTTTTAAATTTATACTCTTTGACAATAAAACAAAGATATTTAATCAATTTAAGCTCTGCAATGCGGCAGCTACTCAAAATTGCAACAAAAACAATAACGGAGAATAAAGTTATTCGACAAACCCGGTCTCACAGACCAGTGGGTTAAGGTAACTACACAAATGTGTGTATTATAAGAAAGGTGTCTAATTAATATTTCAATCAATATCTGTGTTGCTATCAACTCTGACGACTTAGATGGATAAAATTGTTCCGACGATCGACACAAATTGAATTATCAAGCGGCAGTCTTCTGCTACAATTGAATAACATCAATACAGATCTTTATCGCATTTTACACAATATGATCTGACACATTATAGTCACTGTTAAATGTATCCCCTGTATTGAAACAGAACGCTCGCGCATTTTATATATATTTCCATATTTCCACTTCGGGCACGAAACTTAATTAGATTCTTATTCCTGAAGCGAGACGGAACGGCGCAAATAAAAGCCGGCGACGTAACCGGCTTGAAAATTCCGCCCTTTCACACCAGAAACGGTAAATTCCGTTTGAGGGATTAATTTGTTTTTTTTTTCTCACGTTACTTTCAGAATTTGCTTGGTGACTTTAAAAAGACGTCACAAGAAAAATATTTCTTTTGGTAAATTTACAATAAACCGCCGACTTCTGTTATAGAAAAAAATAGGTCGCTTTGGAGAGTTAAATTGGAGTCGTTAGTGTGAAGAAAAATCTTGAGCGAAATTTTTAACATATCCTAAACCCTTAGTGAACGAAAGCCGCGATATTTGCGACATTAAAATTAAGTTACCGGCGCATCCACCAAAAGATCAATTCACAAACAAGCAAACATTTTAGTTATCTGTAAAGCGATTGTTGCGACTATTATCAAGTTTAAGTTTCCGGCGCAACCAAGATCCAAACAATGTTTTCGTTTAAGTTGTCTGTAAAGCGATTGTTATAAAACACTTTTAAGTTCCCGGCAAATCGACTACTATTAATACAATACAAACAATGTGCTCGTGTAAGGCCGATCACGCACGGGAGATTTTTTATTGAGCAATTAAAAAATCGATCGCGCACGGGCGATTTTTTATTGAGCAATTAAAAAATTGCAAAATTAAATATCTCCCGACAATCATTTACTTCGCACACGGGCGATTAAAAATCTTTAATCTTTTCATCAGACATGCTGTCTGTAAAAGTAATTCATGGGGACACAGCGATTTTAATTGCCTAATGCGCGCGCATACATTTACCCACGAGTATTCTATTTTGTAGAAAACGTTGGGCGATAATTGCGTCGCCTGCAAAATAGGTCCGAGGGTAATTTATAAATCTTCGCGATTTTTCAATCGCCCGTGCGCTCGCACTCATACACTTTTGTGGGATTAATTTTTGCCGATTTAAAATTGTTGCCACTATTAAAATCTTGAGCAAAATTTTAAACATATCCTAAACCCTTAGGGAACGAACGCCGCGATATTAGCGACATTAAAATTAAGTTACCGGCGCATCCACCATAACTTTAATCATAACATTGTGCTCGTTTTAGTTATCTGTAAAGCGATGATTGCGACTATTATAAATATCATAAACTAGCTCATTAGCTAAGGGTTAAATATGCACTTTTTCTCGTTCTAGTGATAAAGCAATTAATTTGTAAAAATTCCGGCGATCTAAAAAAGTGCAAAAATGCACTCGTTCGTTAAGGGTTAATAAATCTATTATTATTATTATTGGTAAGAACGATAAGACTTATATTTATCTAATGTTACAATTATTCAATAAGATGAGTATTAATAAAACACCTAAATAAAAGACCAAAACAAAAAAAAAACCGAAAGGAAGATAAAGCACACTCTTTGTCCCCCGCTCAGACAATCCAAAGAAATAAATGGGCAAATAAAACAAACTGTTAAACAATTTGAACAGGAGCGAAACCGGCGTCGTTCTCGTAATAATTTTCTACCCGACAGACTGAAGAGAGAAAAAAAAACCGATTCGCACCACGGCGTAATATGTATTCAAGGGCGGCGGCGATAAATCACCCCCGGGCGACCAAATACAGTGGAAACCGCAGCTTTTCGGGCATTACCGAGACACGTGAAAGGGTTAACAGTCCGCCTGGAGGTGGCGATAGCCAGATGTATTGCGGACAAGTTCCGCAATGCTTCGGTAAATATCCATGTTTACACATCGAACCCTTAAAACCGCAGGGAAATAAATCCTGAAATTTCGCAGCATGAATATGACTAAGAAATTCTAGGTACTTCAAGTAACTTTGTTGGTATCACAAAATTCCATAAAAAAATATCCTTAATGGCCGAAGTATAGCTAATTCAAAATCAATTTGGTTTTTGTAAATTCAACAATTTTTAATGGAGATATACATTTTTGAAAATTTTACTTTTATTTTTTTGAGCACTTGAATGAAAACATCGCAGAAAAAAATATAAAACGCGCAGACAAAATTCCATAAAAAATCATCCTCAATGGCCGAAGTATAGCTAATTCAAAATAAATTTGGTTTTTGTAAATTCAACAATTTTCAATAGAGATATGAATTTTAGAAAATTTTAGTTTTATTTTTTTGAGCACTTGAATGAAAACATCCCAGAAAAAAATATAAAACGCGTAGAAAAAATTTCTTAAGACAATATCCTCAATGGTCGAAGTATCGCTTATTCAAAATTAATTTGGTTTTTGTAAATTCAACAATTTTTAATGGAGATATGAATTTTCAAAAATTTTCATTTTGTTTTTTTGAGCACTTGAATAAAAACATTTAAAAAAATATATAAAACGCGCAGACAAAATTCCATAAAAATTCATGCTCAATGGCCGAAGTATAGCTAATTCAAAATCAATTTGGTTTTTGTAAATTCAACAATTTTCAATAGAGATATGGATTTTTGAAGATTTTCGTTTTCATTTTTTGAGCAGTTGAGTGAAAACATCGCGAAAACAATATATAAAACGCGCAGACAAAATTCCATAAAAAATCATCCTCAATTGCCGAAGTATACCTAATTCAAAATTAATTTGGTTTTTGTAAATTCAACAATTTTTAATGGAGATATGAATTTTTGCAAATTTTAATTTAATTTTTTTGAGCACTTGAATAAAACCATCGCAGAAAAAATATAAAAATTGCCGACAAAATTCTATAAAAAATCATCCTCAATGGCCGAAGTATAGCTAATTTAAAATCAATTTGGTTTTTGTAAATTCAACAACTTTTAATGGAGATATGAATTTTTGAAAATTTTAATTTTATTTTTTTGAGCACTTGAATAAAAACACCGCAGAAAAAAATATAAAACGCGCAGAAAAAATTTCATAAGAAATCATCCTCAATGGCCGAAGTATAGCTAATTCAAAATCAATTCGGTTTTTGTAAATTCAACAATTTTTAATGGAGATACGAATTTTTGAAAATTTTAATTTTATTTTTTTGAGCACTTGAATGAAAACACAGCAGATAAAAATATAAAACGCGCAGACAAAATTCCATAAAAAATCATCGTTAATGGCCGAAGTATAGCTAATTCAAAATCAATTTGGTTTTTGTAAATTCAACAATTTTCAATAGATATGAATTTTTGAAAATTTTAGTTTCATTTTTTTTGAGCACTTGAATAAAAACATCGCAGAAAAAATATATAACGCGTAGAAAAATTCCTTAAAATAATAACCTTAGTAAAATTTTCATTTTATTTTTTTTGAGCACTTGAATAAAAACATCGCAGAAAAAAATATAAAACGCGCAGACAAAATTCCATAAAAAATCATCCTCAATGGCCAAAGTATAACGAATTTAAAATAAATTTGGTTTTTGTAAATTCAACAATTTTCAATAGAGATATGATTTTTTTTAATTTTAGTTTTATTTTTTTAAGCACTTGAATAAAAACATCGCATAAAATAATATAAAACGCGCCGACAAAATTCCATAAAAAATCATCCTAAACGGTCGAAGTATAGCTAATTCAAAATCAATTTGGTTTTTGTAAATTCAACAATTTTTAATAAAGATATGAATTTTTGAAAATTTAAATTTTATTTTTTTGAGCACTTGAATAAAAACATCACAGAAAAAAATATAAAACGCGCCGACAAAATTCCATAAAAAATCATCCTTAACGGTCGAAGTATAGCTAATTCAAAATCAATTTGGTTTTTGTAAATTCAACAATTTTTAATAGAGATATGAATTTTGGAAAATTTTAGTTTTATATTTTTGTGCACTTGAGTAAAAACATCGCAGAAAAAATATAAAACGCGCAGACAAAATTCCATAAAATGGCTCAAGTATAGCTAATTTGAAAATCAATTTGGTTTTTGAAAATTCAACAATTTTCAATAGAGATATGGATTTTTGAAGATTTTCCTTTTTAAGTTTTTGAGCACTTGAATGAAAACATCGCAGAAAAATATATAAAACGCGCAGACAAAATTCTATAAAAACTCATCCTCAATTGCCGAAGTATAGCTAATTCAAAATCAATTTGGTTTTTGTAAATTCAACAATTTTTAATGAATATATGAATTTTTGAAAATTTTAATTTTAATTTTTAGCACTTGAATGAAAACATCGCAGAAAAAAATATAAAACGTGAAGAGAAAATTCCATAAAAAATCATCCTCAATAGCCAAAGTATAGCTAATTTAAAATCAATTTGGTTTTTGTAAATTCAACAATTTTTAATCTCCATATGAATTTTTGAAAATTTTAATTTTATTTTTTTTAGCACTTGAATAAAAACATCGCTCAAAAAATATAAAACGCGCAGACAAAATTTCATAAAAAATCATCCTCTATGGCCAAAGTATCGCTTTTTTAAAATCAATTTGGTTTTTGTAAATTCAACAATTTTGGAAGATTTTCGTTTTATTTTTTTTAATTCTATACAGAGTTTTCTTTTTTCGTTCAGAAACGATTTTTTAATGTTTAACCGTAGAGTTATTAAGAATTATCACGATTTTGGATAAAATAATTATTTTACCTCGATTTACCTCGCATATCAAAAAACTGTACATTTATATCCTGGAGCGATGGAAACGTATTACTCCGAGAGGTGACACATTTTTAGAGGCCCTAATTATCTCGCAACAGACGGTAAATTACATGAGCAGGCGGCTTTGTTTACCACCATCCCCTGGGATTAATTATGCAAATACCCACAGGGCGGTTTGTGTTACGTTCGAGGTCTGTTTTGTCTCCTTGGTCAGCCGAGGGATTAATTTCAAAGCAGTTTTTGCGCAGAGGCCCTTTAGACATTATTTAGTTAGCAAGGATGTGCCCCACAAGTCTTTAGCGTGCATCGTCGACGGAGGATATTTTCGCAAAATATTTTCCATGAAAAGAAAATCAGACGCTGTGTAATGAGGAAGTTTACAAAGACGGTCTTTATATAAAGCCGGTGGATTTAAATAAAAAAAACTTATATTCAGAAATCGTTACAATTTGCATGATACTGCTTGAATTATTAAAATCGTATAACACAATCGTTTAAGAAAATAACAACGTGTTCCAGTAAATGATTCAGCTCTATACACTCACCTTAGTGAAATGATGACTATAAGACGAGAACGGCCCCTCATCCATCCTTCAAAAATTTAACTTAAAAAGCAACACTCCACCACATTATTAAACTCTTTTAACACCGAACTCGCGCACTCAACTGGAAAATTTCGTCAGGTGCTAACAGAGTTATCATCTGAATTTTGCCTCGGGGGCAATACGTGTCCGGTGTTGATATCGCGAGACCGCATTCTTTCTTTCTTGTTATCAGTGCTTATCTACGCAGCTCCGAATTTATTTAAATCTGCACACAAGTTAGACAAAGACGCAACACACCTGTTTTCATTGAAAGTCGGGCAGTTTATCTTCCGGCAAGTGAGTGTTAAGGTGTTTTAGTGTGCAGATTATGTAGTAAATTGGATTAACAAAAATCGACTTTAATTATCATTTATGAAGATAAACTGCTGGTAAGTGAATAAATGAAATTGTTTTAATTTTATTGAATGCATTTTTCAATTCAGTTTAATATCTCCCAACACAAATAACGAACGAGTGGAATGACCATCAGTTCGATAGGCCTTTTACAGATAGTACTGAATATTATAGTCAATATAGTGTCTTAACAAAAATATATACTACTGAGTAAGATATTGTTTAAATTACGAAATAAGTTCATTAAATAATTAACTTAAAATTTTTATTTATCAAAATACGGAATTTAGGGTTGGGGTGTTTATAAATTTTCATGTATATAAAATCCCGAATGTTTTTTCAATAAATTTGCAAAATTTCAAGTCGATGGCAACTGTTTTTATATTTTTTTGAAGACTCGGAAATTTTTGTATTTTCCGACAAATTCACGTTTCGTTCGAATAAGATTATTTCAAAAATTTAGAAAGGGGCGTTTACAAATTTTTATGTATCTATAACCCCAAATGTTTTTTTAGTAAATTTGGAAAATTTCAAGTCAATGGCAACTGTTTTTATATTTTTTTCAAGTCTCGGAAATTTTTATATTTTCTGACAACTTCACATTTCGTTCAAATTAAATTATTCAAAAATTTTGGGATGGGGTGTTTACAAATTTTCATGTATATATAATCCCGAATGTTTTTTTAATAAATTTGAAAAATTTCAAGTCGATGGCAACTGTTTTTATATTTTTTTCAAGTCTCGGAAATTTTTATATTTTCCGACAACTTCACATTTCGTTCAAATTAAATTATTCAAAAATTTTGGGATGGGGTGTTTACAAATTTTCATGTATATATAACCCCGAATGTTTTTTTAGTAAATTTGGAAAATTTCAAGTCGATGGCAACTGTTTTTATATTTTTTTCAAGACTTGGAAATTTTTATATTTTCCGACAACTTCACATTTCGTTCAAATTAAATTATTCCAAAATTTTGGGATGGGGTGTTTACAAATTTCCATGTATATATAATCCCGAATATCTTTTTAATAAATTTGGAAAATTTCAAGTCGATGGAAACTGTTTTTATATTTTTTTCAAGTCTCGGAAATTTTTGTATTATCCGAGAAATTCACATTTCGTTTGAATTAAATTATTCCAAAATTTTGGGATGGGGTGTTTACAAATTTCCATGTATATATAACCCCGAATGTTTTTTTAGTAAATTTGCAAAATTTCAAGTCGATTGCCACTGTTTTTATATTTTTTTCAAGACTCGGAATTTTTTGAATTTTCCGACAACTTCACGTTTCGTGCGAATGAGATTATTTCGAAATTTTGGGATAGGGTGTTTACAAATTACCAGGTATATATAACTCCGAATGTTTTTTTAACAAATTTGCAAAATTTCAAGTCGATGGCAACTGTTTTTATATTTTTTCAAGACTCGGAAATTTTCGTAGTTTCCAAAACTTCACGTTTCTTTCGAATGAGATTATTTTGAAATTTTTTGATGGGGTGTTTACAAATTTCCATGTTTATATAATCCCAAATGCTTTTTTAATAAATTTGCAAAATTTCAAGTCGATAGCAACTGTTTTTATATTTTTTCCAAGACTCGGAAATTTTTGTATTTTCCTACAACTTCACATTTCGTTCAAATGAGATTATTTCGAAATTTTTGGATGGGGTGTTTACAAATTACCATGTATATATAACCCCGAATGTTTTTTTAATAAATTTGTAAAATTTCAAGTCGATGGCAACTGTTTTTATATTTTTTTCAAGACTCGGAAATTTTTATATTTTCCGACAACTTCACATTTTGTTCAAATTAAATTATTCCAAAATTTTGGGAGGGGGTGTTTACAAATTTCCATGTATATATAACCCCAAATGTTTTTTAATAAATTTGTAAAATTTCAAGTCGATGGCAACTGTTTTTATATTTTTTTTCAAGTCTCGGAAATTTTTGTATTCTCCAAGAACTTCACATTTCGTTCAAATTAAATTATTCCAAAATTTTGGGATGGGCTGTTTACAAATTTCCATATATATAACCCCGAATGTTTTTTTAGTAAATTTGGACAATTTCAAATCGATGGCAACTGTTTTTATATTTTTTTCAAGACACGGAATTTTTTGTATTTTTCGACAACTTCACGTTTCGTGCGAATGAGATTATTTCGAAATTTTGAGATGGGGTGTTTACAAATTACCAGGTATATATAACCCCGAATGTTTTTTTAACAAATTTGTAAAATTTCAAGTCGATGGCAACTGTTTTTATATTTTTTCCAAGACTCGGAAATTTTTGTATTTTTCGACAACTTTACGTTTCTATCGAATGAGATTATTTCGAAATTTTGTGATGGGGTGATTACAAATTTCCATGTTTATATAATTCCGAATGTTTTTTTAATAAATTTGCAAGATTTCAAGTCGATGGCAACTGTTTTTATATTTTTTTCAAGACTCGGAAATTTTCGTATTTTCCAAAAACTTCACGTTTCTGTCGAATGAGATTTTTTTATTAAATTTTGGGATGTGGTGTTAACAAATTTTCGTATATGTAATCCCGAATGTTTCTTTAATAAATTTGTGAAATTTCAAGTCGATGGCAACTGTTTTTATATTTTTTTCAAGATTCGGAAATTTTCGTATTTTCCAAAAACTTCACGTTTGTTTCGAATAAGATTATTTCGAAATTTTTTGATGGGGTGTTTACAAATTATCATGTATATATAATCCCGAATGTTTTTTTCAATAAATTTACAAAATTTCAAGTTGATGGCAACTGTTTTTATATTTTTTTCAAGACTCGGAAATTTTTGTATTTTGCGACTACTTCACGTTTCGTTCAAATGAAATTATTCCAAAATTTTGGGATGGGGTGTTTACAAATTCCTATGAATATATATATATACCCCGAATATTTTTTTAATTAATTTGAAAAATTTCAAGTCGATGGCAACTGTTTTTAAATTTTTTTCAAGACTCGGAAATTTTTGTATTTCCCGAAAACTTCACGTTTCGTTTGAAAGAGGTTATTTCGAAATTTTGGGATGGGGTGTTTACAAATTTTCATGTACATATAATTCCGTTTGTTTCTAAAATAAATTCGCAAAATTTCAAGTCCATGGCAACTGTTTTTATATTTTTTTCAAGACTCGGAAATTTTCGTATTTTCCAAAAACTTCGCGTTTCTTTCGAATGAGATTATTTTGAAATTTTTTGATGGGGTGTTTACAAATTTCCATGTTTATATAATCCCAAATGCTTTTTTAATAAATTTGCAAAATTTCATGTCGATTGCCACCGTTTTTATATTTTTTTCAAGACTCGGTAATTTTTATATTTTCCGACAACTTCACGTTTCGTTCAAATGAAATTATTCCAAAATTTTGGGATAGGGTGTTACAAATTTCAATGAATGTATAATCCCGAATGTTTTTTTAATAAATTTGCAAAATTTCAAGTCGATGGTAATTGTTTTTTTAATTTTTTCAAGACTCGTAATTTTTTGTATTTTCCGACAACTTCACGTTTCGTTCGAATGATATTATTTCAAAATTTTGGGATGTGGTGTTTACAAATTTTCGTATATATAATCCCGAATGTTTCCTTAATAAATTTGTTAAATTTCAAGTCGATGGCAACTGTTTTTATATTTTTTTCAAGTCTCGGAAATTTTTGTATTTTCTGAGAACTTCACATTTCGTTCAAATTAAATTATCCAAAATTTTGGGATGGGGTGTTTACAAATTTTCATGTATATATAATCCCGAATGTCTTTTTAGTAAATTTGGAAAATTTCAAGTCGATGGCAATTGTTTTTATATTTTTTTCAAGACTCGGAAATTTTTGTATTTTCCGACAACTTCACATTTCGTTCAAATTAAATTATTCCAAAATTTTGGGATAGGGTGTTTAAAAATTTCCATGTATATATAATCCCGAATGTTTTTTTAATAAATTTGTAAAATTTCAAGTCGATGGCAACTGCTTTTATATTTTTTTCAAGTCTCGGAAATTTTTGTATTTTCCGAAAACTTCACGCTTCGCTCGAATTTTCCTCGAATAATCCCGATTTTTTTTTTAAATAAAGGCTAAACGTAGAATCCAAAACGAACGCAGTTCTTAAATCTGTGCTCCTTGGGTGCAAATTAGTCGGTTTCTATTAAAATTGGCGATTTTAAATATTTGACGAAAACATGATTTTCCCCTTCTTTTTGCTCCAAAATTGCATTTGAAATGATTTCCTGAAGAAACCACTTGTTGGATTCGGGGTTTCTATACCTCACTATAAAGATCTCATCAAGACCCATCAGGAAATATACGTGTTGAAGAACAAATTTCAATTTTAAGCCCGCGAGGCGTTCTCAAAGAAAATTCGAAAATGCAAATAATCGAAAAATCTTCTTTTTTTAATACTTAAAAGCCATCATTTGAAGGAAATTCTAATTAAGCAGTCCGTTGAGTATTAGAAAATTCCTAGTTCCGCTTATTGTTTTTTTTTTCATTCTCATACGACCTAATACACTGCAGAAGGTCGAATTCCCCGGCGTGTCCCCGTGCCTCGAAAAATGCATAATACGCCTCAATTTCGCGGATATTGGAATTTCTAGGCTCCGTTATTATACGCCATGAATGTAAAGGACATGAATAATTTTGCATCGGAGTATTACGGGTTAGATACAATCGAGCATATTGGTCCCGGCTGCAAACAATACAGGAAGAAAGAAAAAAACAACAACCTGCTCGAGCAGCGATGAGTATGGAATGTATAAGAGAGCTGCACATAACACAGAGCAATATTTCCTGAAGGAATTGGCAATTTTTATCAAATAAACTATGGCATTCACGTAGCATTGTAGAATGTTTCTTAGGCGGGGGTATTCCTTTTATCGAAACAAATACCGATTTACAGTCGTCTACAGATAATGAGTACCTACTTATTAGTGTTATATCATTTTTTTTATTTTGTGTTGACTGTGAGACACCCTGTATATAAAAAATACAATTTTGCATTTAACGTGTATCGATAGATATATAAGCATGTGCACAATTTCTTTATGCAAAACTGCACAATACACATAAACATGTAAAACTGCATAGTGTGAAACGATAACTTATTTTATCGCATAAATTTCAACAATAAATGCCAGAGTAAATAATGGACCGTCGGCTTTATACATACTCGAATCGATCGTAGAGGGAATCTTGAAATTGAACACTTATTCGTCCGGCAATTCGGAAATAAAATGCAATGCACAACTCACAATGGACATTTTTACGTATGCAATTGTGCGGTCCATGTTTTAGAAACATTTTCATTTTCAGCACTGTATTTTTTTTTATATTTTTTCTTGAAAATACACAAAAAAGCGACTTTTCCAACATTGTTTAAAGTAACGTATTTGCATAATTTATTAACGAATTCCAGAAATACAGAGAGAAACGTCATTAAATTCCAGCATTTTTTTCATCAATGCCCTTTTTCTTTTGCCGGGGAAACTGGATGATTTTTTTACGAGCGCAATTTCATAAAATCTAAAGAACTAAAGTAATGCATTTTATATATTCGAAACCTATTAATTTAGAGTGTTTCTTAATGGATAGTTCCGTCGTGAAATTTTATCTTAAACGTGTAAAGAATTAATGCAAAGGTGTTACATTATCAAACAGAATGCAAAATAATGAGATGTATCGAGAGGCTGAGTTACACAGTGTGGAAGCCCTTTGAATTAAAAGTATCTTACCGTTTCATTTCCCCTTTTATAAATTTTCAAACAAGGAGGAAATTCTATACTTTGAAGTAAGAGAACACCGCTCGTCGAGTAACTGAGTAACTGCTTGGAGGGTGGATAAATTAAAAATTTCATTTACAGAAGAAGCGATAGCTCGAATTGAAAATGGAGTAAACAGTAATTTAAGGGCTGATTCGAACGTATTGTACCAATCGAAGAATAAATCAGTGCATTTTTAATAAGGAAAGATATTCTGAATATTTAAAATATAATTTCACAATTATGAAAGATGAAACTTTACTTTACTTTTCGTCTTCTAAGAAACAATAATTAACAAATCATCTACCCAAACAACTACTTTCCTCGTTAGTATCGTATTTCTCATTTTATTGTATTTTTTTACAAGAAGTTGGGGAATTTTTATTTGATTGTACTCAGGTGTGATTATTTCAAATGTTAGGAAATATTTGATGTTATATTTTCATTGAATCATAAAGCTAAATCAATTTTGAGTTAATTTTGAAAGAATCAAGTTTGTGGCATTTGTTTTTAATTTTTTTCATCGACTTGAAAAATTCGCAATTTTAGGATTGAAAAACTGTGTTTACGTGTAATTATTTCGAAAATTAGGGATAACGTGTTTTCATATTTTTATTGTAACATGAAGCACAATGGGTTCTGAATAAATTTTGAAAGTTTCAAGTTTGTAGTATTTGTTTATAATTTTTTTTTCAACGACATTCAAAATTCGCAATTTTACGATTGAAAAACTGTGTTTACGTGTAATTATTTCGAAAATTAGGGATTACATGTTTTCATATTTTTATGGAAACATGAAGCTTAATGAGTTTTGAATAAATTTTTAAAGTTTCAAGTTTGTAGCATTTGTTTTTAATTTTTTTTTCAACGACTTTCAAAATTCGCAATTTTACGATTGAAAAACTGTGTTTACATGTAATTATTTCGAAAATTAGGAATAACGTGTTATCATATTTTTTTATGGAAACATGAAGCTCAATAAGTTTTGAATACATTTTAAAAGTTTCAAGTTTGTATTATTTGTTTATAATTTGTTTTTCAACGACAATCAAAATTCGCAATTTTCAGAAAAACTGTGTTTACTCCTTTTAACCTCCACATCCTCTCCTTATATTGCTTACGCAGAGATCCCAACATCAATCCAAAATTCAAAAATCCTCCGTCCACAACATTCGAGTTCATTTCATCATTTCATCCATCAACATCTCAGACTGACTAACGCGACAAGACAGACATATCCGGGCTGAAAGACCTCTGGTCGATAGCCAATTATCAGACTAATCATTGTAATATCAGTTGTAAATATTGTAAATTTGTGTATAAGTTATCTGTGTTTACGTGTAATTATTTAAAAATTTCACGATAACATTGTATCAACTTTTTACATAAACATAAAGCTCAATGGGTTTTGAATAAATTTTGAAAGTTTCAAGTTTGAAAAACTGTGTTTACGTGTAATTATTTCGAAAATTAGGGATAACGTGTTTTCATATTTTTGTGGAAACATGAAGCTCGATGGGTTTTGAATAAATTTTGAAAGTTTCAAGGTTGTAGTATTTGTTTATAATTTATTTTTTCAACGACATTCAAAATTTGCAATTTTAAAATTGAAAAACTGTGTTCACATGTAATTATTTCGAAAATTAGGGATAACATGTTTTCATATTTTTATGGAAACATGAAGCTCAATGGGTTTTGAATAAATTTTGAAAGTTTTAAGTTTGTAGCATTTGTTTATAATTTTTTTTTTCAACGACATTCAAAATTCGCAATTTTACGATTGAAAAACTGTGTTTACGTGTAATTATTTCGAAAATTAGGGATAACATGTTTTCATATTTTTATGGAAACATGAAGCTCAATGGGTTTTGAATAAATTTTGAAGGTTTCAAGTTTGTAGTATTTGTTTATAATTTTTTTTCAACGACATTCAAAATTCGCAATTTTACGATTGAAAAACTGTGTTTACGTGTAATTATTTCGAAAATTAGGGTTAACGTGTTTTCATATTTTTATGGAAACATGAAACTCGATGGGTTTTGAATAAATTTTGAAAGTTTCAAGTTTGTAGTATTTGTTTATAATTTTTTTTTCAACGACTTTCAAAATTCGCAATTTTACGATTGAAAAACTGTGTTTACGTGTAATTATTTCGAAAATTAGGGATAACGTGTTTTCATATTTTTATGGAAACATGAAGCTCAATGGGTTTTGAATACATTTTGAAGGTTTCAAGTTTCTAGCATTTATTTATATATTTTTTTTCAACGACATTCAAAATTCGCAATTTTACGATTAAAAAACTGTGTTTACGTGTAATTATTTCTAAAATTAGGGATAACATATTTTCATATTTTTATGGAAACATGAAGCTCAATGGGTTTTGAATAAATTTGGAAAGTTCCAAGTTTGTAGTATTTGTTTATAATTTTTTTTTCAACGACATTCAGAATTCGCAATTTTACGATTGGAAAACTGTGTTTACGAGTAATTATTTCGAAAATTAGGGATAAAGTGTTGTCATATTTTTATGGAAACATGAAGCTCGATGGGTTTTGAATAAATTTTAAAAGTTTTAAGTTTGTAGCATTTGTTTATAATTTTTTTTTCAACGACATTCAGAATTCGCAATTTTACGATTGGAAAACTGTGTTTACGAGTAATTATTTCGAAAATTAGGGATAAAGTGTTGTCATATTTTTATGGAAACATGAAGCTCAATGGGTTTTGAATAAATTTTAAAAGTTTCAAGTTTGTAGCATTTGTTTTTAATTTTTTTCAACGACATTCAAAATTCGCAGTTTTACGATTGAAAAACTGTGTTTACGTGTAATTATTTCGAAAATTAGGGATAACGTGTTTTCATATTTTTATGGAAACATGAAGTTTAATGGGTTTTGAAAAAATTTTGAAAGTTTCAAGTTTGTAGTATTTGTTTATAATTTTTTTTTCAACGACATTCAAAATTCGCAATTTTACGATTGAAAAACTGTGTTTACGTGTAATTATTTCTAAAATTAGGGATAACGTGTTTTCATATTTTTACAGAAACATAAAGCTCAATGGGTTTTGAAAAAATTTTGAAAGTTTCAAGTTTGTAGTATTTGTTTATAATTTTTTTTTCAACGACATTCAAAATTTGCAATTTTACGATTGAAAAATTGTGTTTACGTGTAATTATTTTGAAAATTAGGGATAACGTGTTTTCATATTTTTATGGAAACATGAAGTTCAATGGGTTTTGAATAAATTTTAAAAGTTTCAAGTTTGTAGCATTTATTTCAATTTTTTTTTTCAACGACATTCAAAATTCGCAATTTTACGATTGAAAAACTGTGTTTGCGTGTAATTATTTCAAAAATTAGGGATAAAGTGTTATCATATTTTTACAAACGCATAAAGCTCAATGGGTTTTGGATAAATTTTGAAAGTTTCAAGTTTGTAGCATTTGTTTGTAATTTTTTTCATCGACTTGAAAAATTTGCAATTTTATGATTAAAAAACTGTGTTTACGTGTAATTATTTCAAAATTTCTTTATAACATTCTATCAAATTTTTACAGAAACATAAAGCTCGATGGGTTTTGAATAAATTTTGAAAGTTTGAAGTTTGTAGCATTTTTTTATAATTTTTTTCAACGACATTCAAAATTCGCAATTTTACGATTGAAAAACTGTGCTTACATGTAATTATTTTAAAATTTCAGGATAACATTTTATTAAATTTTTACAGAAACATAAAGCTCAATGGGTTTTGAATAAATTTTGAAAGTTTCAAGTTTCTAGCATTTCTTTTTAATTTTTTTCATCAAAGTCGCAAAACTTTGTTTTACCACCGTATATTTGATATGTGTGACTATGGTTTCGACTATACACTCAATTGGAAGATAACTAGTGTATAGACGAAACTATAATCACATATATCAAATATACAGGGGTAAAACAAAGTTTTAAGTGTTTTATTTCGAAATAAAATTATATGTTGAAAGTAAAGTAATCGTAGCCAATGCCTAGTACGTAGTGCACTAGGTTGGTCTGAATACCCATGAAAGCTCCCTATCTGGTGTAAAATAGTGTACTATCGGAATTATGATAAATCCGGATTCCAACTACATCAGGGTTGGAACGTATAGTATATGCGCAGTATGTGTGTGTGTGTTTCAAATACGATGAGAGCTGAATTTTGAGTTTAACTCGATAACGTCCCTTTAAAATATTAAAGAGGGAAACGGGGTTAGTGTGTCTGTTTGAGGGTAGGACATGCGGCGGGGATTATCTCTGGATGAGCAGCACGAAAGCTTTCTCCGGCGGTTTTGTGTAGTGTTACGATTATTACCACGGCTTAAAGGCACTCTCCGCAATCCTCAATATAAAATACAGGGTGCTCGAGTTTAATTGTTCATCACTGATATCACTTGTGTAATAGTAGAGAATTAACAATTAACTAGAACTGCTACCGTAATTTCAGTAATCCCAAGTTAAGCCGGCTTCTGCTTATGAATAAAATTTGCTCATGAAAATACTCATATATCAAGAAATTAAGACACAGTCAGATATTTTTACAGAAATCTATTTGGAAAAATAGTGTCTGGCAATGTTTCCTATTTGTATATATAAATTCTATATATAAAAACAGGATACTATTATTTTTAATTCCAGAATCTTTGAAATCGTCAAACGAATATTTCCGAAAAATAATTTAATTTTGCAATCATATATACTTTCCCGTACTTCGTAACGAAAGAGTAAAAATTAAGTATTTCCAAAGAAGTCTGCGGGTATACTTATTTCATACCTAATTTGTTCTTAATAAGTCTATCGGTAGTTTATAATCAACACTCCTCCTGTTTATAATAATGTTCTTGAGATAACAAAAGTGTCTGGAAAATGTATATACTCATTAGAGCGTAGAATCTACAGCAGATAATAATTTCTGCTCGAACAATATAATACAATTGAAGATTATCGGTAATAAACGCCAACTAATTTTGAATGTCAATGTAATAATCAGGTAATTATGAGAACGTGCTTCAGTAAACCCATTGTCTACTAGAAGGAAAATTAAATCCTTATATACCTTGATATCGATCAGACTGTTTGTTGATGAAATATTGTAGTCAAAAGACGGATAAACTTTTTTATTAAGGATCTTTAAGAATAATATAATTTCAAACACGTCGATTTGGATTTTTCGTTTAGCCGCGACGGCCGTTGAAAGTCTGGAAAATTGACTTTCAAAATTTTCTAAAATTTATAAATTGTGAAAAAAATAATCATTACAATACTGATTGAGGTTGGCGGCACTTACTTCGTGATACATTTTTAATTAAATAAAACACACTTTTACTTAGTTAATATCACACTGTTTAACAGTTTAACAGTGTGATATTAACTAAATAAAAGTGTGTTTTATTTCATTACAATACTGATTTTAACATGCAGTACTTACGGTCTAGTAATTAAAACAAAACAAGATCCACAAAATATAAGCAAATAAGTCAATAAATATTCGACTTTACAAGATAACTGACATGTAAATTTCGCTTCACTTGAATTCAGCTGTTGCGTTATTTCGATTCTGCGAATAGATTGCGCAAGTTTGATGCCATTATTTTCGTCGTTTTCATCTGAATGGAGTGGAGACATCACATCACTTGGAGTGAAAGAAATTCCGCTCGAATGATTTGAGGCGACCTGCTTTGTCTTAATTAAGGCGGAGGGAGCGAACGTTCTTTGTTTGAAATGTAGTCGGCGGGGTGCCTTTGTTGCATATAATTTTAAGGCGAAAAACTCGTCGCGGACATTTTCTAATATTAAATGTAACTTCTGGAAAAGTAACCAATACGGATGCAACACTTTGATGTAACACAAGAAATAGGGAACGCATGGTTTGTAACGAAGCATAAAGAGTTTTTAATAATAAGTCGTAATTAATAAAGAATTTTCAAGAATTTTAAGCGAATGTACGTGTAATCGTGTAGTTTTCATTCCTATGATCAATTTTTTATATATACAAACATCTTGAAAAATGGCATAAAATAATTTTTTCTCGGGAAAATATTTACTCTACGAGTGTTTCAGTATCATTAAGAATCGCTATGATTTTTTTCAGATTTTTCTGAGACCCAAAATTTTTCCTCATTTTTTCTTGAAAATGGGCAAAAATCATAAAATAGCAAAATGACTTGAAATATATATAAAATATTAAGAAAAGAACGGGGAATACGTGGTTAAATTTTTAACGCAATCGAACTTGTAGTTTTCTTGCTGCCCGCTCTGAAATTGAGCGCTCGAAAATTGACCAGAATTTTCGGTCGAATTTGGGAATTTTTTGACGCGGTCTCACTTGACAGATATGGATAATATGATACAAATTTGTAGGTGCACTCTTCTAGAATCTATTACTTCCATTTCCAACAATTTTCCATGACTACGAACCGAAATTCGTTTGTTTGAACGAGTCGGTGTCCGTCAGCGTCAATCTGCAGGGTCTCGGCATTCGCTTCCCGTAAGGCCTTATGTTAATTTTCGGTCGGTGAAAAATGGCATAAAAGATTTTTTTTTCGGGAAAATAATTACTCTACGTGCGTTTGAGTGTCATTAAGAATCGCTATGATTTTTTTCAGATTTTTCAGAGACCCAAAATTTTTCCTCATTTTTTCTTGACTAATGGTATGGGAAAATGGGCAAAAATCATGAAATAGCAAAATGATTTGAAATATATATCAAATATTAAGAAAATAACGAGGAATACGTGGTTAAATTTTTAACGCAATCGAACTTGTAGTTTTCTTGCTGCCCGCTCTGAAATTGAGCGCTGGAAAATTGACCAGAATTTTCGGTCGATTTTGGGAATTTTTTGACGCGGTCTCACTTGACAGATATGGATAATATGATACAAATTTATAGGTGCACTCTTCTAGAATCCATTACTTTCATTTCCAACAATTTTCCATGACTACGAACCGAAATTCGTTTGTTTGAACGAGTCGGTGTCCGTCAGCGTCAATCTGCAGGGTCTCAGTATTCGCTTCCCGTAAGGCCTCATGTTAATTTTTGATCGGTGAAAAATAGCATGAATGATTTTTTTTCGGGAAAATAATAACTCTATGCGCGTTTCAGTGTCATTAAGAATCGCTATGATTTTTTTCAGATTTTTCTGAGACCCAAAATTTTTCCTCATTTTTTCCTGACTAATGGTATGGAAAAAAGACCAAAAATCATGAAATGAAAAAATAACTTGAAATATACATCAAATATAATTAAAAGAACGGGGAATACGTGGTTAAATTTTTAGCGCAATAAACCTTATAGTTTTCTTGCTGCCCGCTCTCAAATTGGGCGCTCCTAAATTGACCAGAAATTTTGGTCGATTTTGGGAATTTTTTAAAGCGGTTTCATTCGACAGATATAGATAATATGATACAAATTTGTAGCTGCACTCTTCTAGAATACATTACTTCCATTTCCAACAATTTTCCATGACTACGAACCGAAATTCGTTTGTTTGAACGAGTCGACGTCCGTCAGCGTCAATTTGCAGGGTCTCGGTATTCGCTTCCCGTAAGGTCCTGTGTTAATTTTCGGTTGGTAAAAAATGGTATAAAAGATTTTTTTTTCGGAAAAATAATCACCCTGCAAGCTTCTTCCTGTCATTAAGAACCGCGATGAATTTTTTCAGATTTTTCTGAGACCCAAAATTTTTCCTCATTTTTTCTCGACTAGTATGGCAAAATAAGCAAAAATCATGAAATGGCAAAATGACTTAAAATATACATCAAATTTTTACAAAAAAACGAGGAATATGAGGGTAAATTTTCAGCATAATCGAACTTGTAGTTTTTATGCTGCCCGCTCTCAAATTGGGCACTCCAAAATTAACCAGAAATTTTGGTCGAGTTTGGGAATTTTTTGACGCGGTCTCACTTGACAGATATGGATAATATGATACAAATTTGTAGGTGCACTCTTCTAGAATCCATTACTTCCATTTCCAACAATTAGCCATGACCACGAACCGAAATTAGTTTGTTTGAACGAGTCGGTGTCCGTCAGCGTCAATCTGCAGGGTCTCGGTATTCGCTTCCCGTAAGGTCCTGTGGTAATTTTCGGTTGGTGAAAAATGGTATAAAAGATTTTTTTTTTGGAAAAATAATCACCCTTCAAGCTTTTTGCCGTCATTAAGAACCGCTATGAATTTTTTCAGATTTTTCTGAGACCCAAAAATTTTCCTCATTTTTTCCTGACAATGGTATGGAAAAATAGGCAAAAATCATGAAATAGTAAAATAACTTGAAATATACACCAAATATAATTAAAATAGCGAGGAATACGTGGTTAAATTTTTAGCGCAATAAACCTTGTAGTTTTCTTGCTGCCCGCTCTCAAATTGGGCGCTCTAAAATTGACCAGAAATTTTGTTCGATTTTGGGAATTTTTTGACGCGGTCTCACTTGACAGATATGGATAATATGATACAAATTTGTAGCTGAACTCTTCTAGAATCCATTACTTCTATTTCCAACAATTTTCCATGACCACGAACCGAAATTCGGTTGTTTGAACGAGGTGGTGTCCGTCAGCGTCCATCTGCAGGGTCTCGGTATTCGCTTCCCGTAAGGTCCTGTGTTAATTTTCGGTTGGTGAAAAATGGTATAAAAGATTTTTTTTTTCGGGAAAATAATTACTCTACGCGCGTTTCAGTCTCATTAAGAATCGCTATTATTTTTTTCAGATTTTTCTGAGACTCAAAATTTTTCCTCATTTTTTCCTGACTAATGAAAAATAGGCAAAAATCATGAAATGGCAAAATGGCTTGAAATATACATCACATATTAAGAAAAGAACGGGGAATACGTGGATAAATTGTTAGCTCAATTACACTTGTAGTTTTCTTGCAGCACGCTCTCATATTGGGCGCTCTAAAATTGACCAGAAATGTTGGTCGATTTTAGGAATTTTTTGACGCGGTCTTACTTCACAGATATGGATAATATGATACAACTTTGTAGCTGCACTCTTCTAGAATCCATTACTTCCATTTTCAACAATTTGCCATGACCACGAACCGAAATTCGTTTGTTTGAACGAGTCGGTATCCGTCAGCGGCAATCTGCAGGGTCTCGGTATTCGCATTCCATAAGGCTCTATGTTAATTTTCGGTTGGCGAAAAATGGTATAAAAGATATTTTTTTCGGGAAAATAATTACTCTACGTACCTTATGATGTGTCTTTAAAAACCTATGAATTTTTTCAGATTTTTCTGAGAACCAAAATTTTTCCTCAGTTTTTCCTGACCAAATGAAAAATGGGCGAAAAACATAAAATGTCCAAATGCGATTAGCCGTTGGAAAATCATGTCAATTTTGTGATTATAACCTGACATGTATATATCATGTATTTTTGATCAAAAGCACTAATAAATAATAATAATAAAATTCTGGATATTTTTATTCAAATAACTTCGAAATTAATAATGTAATACGTATACAACGACCACTGACCCGAACGGATATTTCCGTCAGAAAAATGTTCCGCCCGGACGGGAGATCAAACGCACTCGACTAGTTTTTAATTCGTGAATATTATATTATTAATATAATATATTATATTCTCATGAGACTGAATATTCTGGTTGTGTATTAGGAATCAATATCTCAAGAGGGGTTTAGTTGGGGGAATAATGGGAAACTCTAACAAGAACTTCTACGAGCCGCAAGAAAGCCGCGATGCATATTTAATATGCGCATATTACAAATCCAATCATCGTTAGTATTTGAGCTAAGAGGGAAATTTATAATATCTCGCAATCGATGATGAGACATAATTTTAATAATGATTTGGTTCTTATTAATTATAAAATTCATACGAATTATTGGTGGAGAAATGTATCGCCAAATCATTTATTTGTGTGTGGTTGTTTTTTCTTTCATAAACATGAAATAATTAATTATGTATTTATATTAATAATAATAATACATTTATTTGTTATTCAGAAATAAACATAAAAATAATTTATACAAAAGTTGTAGATAAAGATCGACTCTATAATCGGAAAATATTTTTTGAGAGCCAACACAAACTATTGTTTTTTTAAGTACTAATACATTTTCTACAGAATATACCACAAAAGATCACGTAACGCTTAATTTTACATGTCATGCCACGATGAATAATATTCGATAAAAAAAAACACAATTCATTTTTCCAATTTCAACTTTGTAGTATGCCATGACATTAATAAACTTTGGTAATTTTAAAGTTGCACTGGAAAACATGATTTATACACTCGAACCTTTCGATTCCGACGGTTGCGTGAGCGGTGGTGGTTTTTACACACTTTGCATTAACTTAGTGCCAACAATTATTTAATTTTGAACGTGTTCGGTGGAAAAAATTCCGATTACCGATTTTTCCATTACAATGCCATTACCAAAGGACGACATTGAAAGTTTACATTAACTTGGGATTGCATGCTTAACCCAATTCGATTTTCTTATCTTGCGGTTATTTATGGAATAAATAATGTTATTGATGTTGATTTCCTATACTCACTTTTTATTAAGTCTATTTGTGTTGATCCATTTTTTTCTAGCAATTATATATAATTTAAATATTGACGGGTTAGTACCTTAGTTTATCACATGATTGTTAAAAAAAATAAAGCAAAACATGATTGTTAAAAATACAGAAGGACACTACAGAGTAATATTTAAAAAAAAACACGAGTCGCACACCCACCAAACTCTAGATCATTGTAATTTTTGAAAAAGCGTCTATTTGAAAAAGTAAAAATATACTGTGCGATCGAGTTAAAAAAACTGCCTATGACATTATATTTCGAAAAATAATTTAAAAATTAAAGTATTCGCTAAAATAGAATAAACATTTCTTTTAAGAGTAATAAAAAAAGTTTAGCCAGAATGCATGCAAAAAATGTTGGGTCTCCGAAAGATTTGAATTTTTTTTAGTTTATTTCAACGTTTCACGATTTGGCCATTTTTTCCATTCAGGAAAAAAATGCATGAAACAAATGTTGGGTTTTAGAAACATTTGAAAAAATTCATGACGGTTCTTAATGAAGTGAAGAAGCGGTGGAGTAATAATTTTTCTCAGAATTTTATTTTTTTCATGATTTCAACGCTTCACGATCTTTTCCATTCAGGAAAAAAATGCAGGAAACAAATGTTGGATTTCAGAAAGATTTGAAAAAATTCATGACGGTTCTTAATGAAGTAAAGAAGCGTGAAAGTAATTATTTTTTCCACAAATGTTTTTTCTTCTCTTTTTCAACGGTTCACGATTTTGACCATTTTTCCATTCAGGAAAAAAATGCATGAAACAAATGTTGGGTTTCAGAGCGATTTGAAAAAATTCATGACGGTTCTTAATGAAGTGAAGAAGCGTGTAGAGTAGCTACTTTTTGCAGAATTTTTTTTTCTTTCTTTATTTCAACGTTTTACGATTTTGGCCATTTTTTCCATTCAGGAAAAAATGCCTGAAACAAATGTTGGGTTTCAGAAAGATTTGAAAAAATTAATGACAATTCTTAATGAAGTGACAAAGCGTGCAGATTAGTTATTTTTCTCAGAATTTTTTTTTCTTCTCTATTTCAACGTTTCACGATTTTGGCCATTTTTTCCATTCAGAAAAAAATGCATGAAACAAATGTTGGGCTTCAGAAAAATTTGAAAAAATTCTTGACGGTTCTTCATGAAGTGAAGAAGCGTATAGAGTAGTTATTTTTCCCAGAATTTTTTTTTCTCTCTTTATTTTAACGTTTCACGATTTTGGCCATTTTTTCCATTCAGGAAAAAATGTATGAAACAAATATTGGGTGTCAGAAAGATTTGAAAAAATTCATGACGGTTCTTAATGAAGTGAAGAAGCGTGTAGAGTAGTTATTTTTCCCAGAATTTTTTTTTTCTTCTCTATTTCAACGTTTCAAGATTTTGGCTATTTTTTCCATTCAGGAAAAAAATGCATGAAACGAATGTTGGGGTTCAGAAAGATTTGAAAAAATTCACGACGGTTCTTAATGACGTGAAGAAGCGTGTAGAGTAATTATTTTTTCCAGAATTGTTTTTTTGCATGATTTCAACGTTTCACGATTTTGGCAATTTTTTTCATTCAGGAAAAAAATGCACGAAAGAAATGTTGGGTTTCAGAGAGATTTGAAAAAAATCATGACGGTTCTTAATTAAGTGAAGAAACGTGTAGAGTAGTTATTTTTTCCAGAAATATTTTTTTCCAGGATTTTGGCCATTTTTTCCATTCAGGAAAAAAAATGCATGAAACAAATGTTGGGGTTCAGAAAGATTTGAAAAAATTCACAACGGTTCTTAATGACGTGAAGAAGCGTGTAGAGTAGTTATTTTTCCCAGAAATATTTTTTTTTCATGATTTCAACGTTTCACGATTTTGGCCATTTTTTCCTTTCAGGAAAAAAATGCATAAAACGAATGTTGGGGTTCAGAAAGATTTGAAAAAATTCACGACGGTTCTTAATGAAGTGAAGAAGCGTGTGGAGTAATTATTTTTCCCAGATTTTTTTTTTCTTATTTATTTCAACGTTTCACGATTTTGGCCATTTTTTCCATTCAGGAAAAAATGCATGAAACAAATGTTGGGTTTCAGAAAACTTTGAAAAAATTTGTGACGGTTCCTAATGACGTAAAGAAGCGTGTGGAGTAGTTATTTTTCCCAGAATTTTTTTTTCTTTATTTCAACGTTTCACGATTTTGGCCATCTTTTCCATTCAGGAAAAAAATGCATAAAACAAATGTTGGGTTTCAGAAAGATTTGAAAAAATTCATGACGGTTCTTAATGAAGTGAAGAAGCGTGTAGAGTAGTTATTTTTCCCAGAATTTTTTTTTTCTTCTCTATTTCAACGTTTCACGATTTTGGCCATTTTTTTCATTCAGGAAAAAAATGCATGAAACAAATGTAGGGGTTCAGAAAGATTTGAAAAAATTCATGACGGTTCTTAATGAAGTGAAGAAGCGTGCAGAGTAATTATTTTTCCCAGAATTGTTTTTTCCATTAAGGAAAAAAATGCATTAAACAAATGTTGGGTTTCAGAAAGATTTGAAAAAATTCTTGACGGTTCTTAATGACGCGGAGAAGCGTGTAGAGTAGTTATTTTTCCCAGATTTTTTTTTCTCTTTATTTTATTAAACTGTTGCAAATTTTTGGGGAATTCAACTCAAAATCATAATCACCGAGAAATTAAAATTCGAACCCAATGTTATCAATTTTTACTCTTTGTACACTTGCGACCCACAATACCTACGAAAATTTACATAAAAAGGCGTTTTCCATTTTATATTTGTATGTGCACAGTTCGCGTTATTATTATTATTATTATTTTTTGTCGAAGGCAAAACGGAAACGTTTCATGTACAATTTATTTCCCTTATCGGACACCCTGGAAAATCTACAATTTAAATTAAACAATTAAAAGCTGCCCCCTCGGGCTTCAAGCAATAAACTGTTTTTATGCGGATTGCCGTTTTAATTTATACAACTCTGTAATATTAAATTTGCGAGAATTTAATTTTCAATCTGATCGTAATGGAGTGTATAAAAAGAAAGAGGAAAATTAATTTCACCCCAGCTCCAATTGCTATGAAGCAGAACCATCTGTGTTGAATTTACAGAGAAAAAGCGATTGATTATGCAGATTGAATTTTTTTCTTAAATTGCGTAAGACTTTACTAATACAGTTTCATGGATCCCGTTGAGAAAAATAATACATTTTTAAACGTTTCGAAGCGCAACTCAAAAAATATTGTTTCGTAAAATCCCGAATATATCAACTAGAGTAGTAGTAAGACTTTATTTGATATTATATCTACATAACAAAACCGCGTAAGTTCGCATGCATGAAGACACTTCAAAGTTTTTCACCCTTAAAGATTCATCAAAATCGATTGAAAATACGCCGAGTTATGGCGGTTTGAAAATCCGTCCCGGCGCATTCACCATAAGTGAAACGTAAACGCGTATTACAATTAATCGCGGCTGATTATATTTACGTTATATTTTCTCTCGATATAAATGTTTGTCGTGGGAAACTGTTTATTTCTAAAGCGACTGTACCAACAAACTTTAAAATCCATCGGAAACTCCGGGGAATACAATGCGAACGAAATATTTGTTGCGGATGCATTGAACAGTAAACTCGCGAAAGTAACCCAAAACCGCAGACAATTTCAAAGGGGGTTGGAAATGCTCGCGTGCATCATCCCAAATAACATCCGTAAGTAAAATTATTTCACGCTTTCAGATAAATTTCCACCCAAATTCCGTATAACGAATGAAAAACAGCACCGTTCTTGAGAGTTATCGTCCTTAATTTATTCGCTCTAATGGACTCCAATTTAAAGGAAATTTAGAGAAACCGTATAAAATTAGAAATTAAACTACCGGCACATTACGTTTAATTTGTTAGATCAAATTTCTCTTAGTTAAGGGCAGAAACTAGGGATCTATTGCCTGAATGTTGTACTAAACCCATAATTTTGGGTTACAAAGTACTGTCTACATATAAAATATAATTTGCGACTCACTAAAATTGAATAATATCAACTATTGAAATTTTTGAAAATTAAATACTGTTTCCCCAACAGAACACCTATAGGCCGGTTTATAGTGCAGGGGGAGACGGAAATTAGTGTTTAATCAATACAATACAGTAATGTTTCACCACGAGAAACTAAAATTAGATTATAAAAATACGTACGTTACATATAACCCCTTCCATCCACCATTTGCAAATGCATCGTAAATTACTTACGGAATTGGTATCATATTTCACCCCCCTTTTATCGGGTTATATGTTCTGGTTATGAATGTGCGCACTTTCACCGTGTGCGAATAAAAGTTTCTACTAAACGTCGCGCGAATACATTCTTGACTCTGGATAAATCCAAATTTATTATTAATGGATGCTGGAAATGGGACGCGTAGAATCTTGATGGGTTTTAAGGGCTTTTTTTTTGGGGGGGAGGCATTGGCAATATGACACCATTCGGAAAGGAAAACCGAAAGTAGATGTATGAGAAACGTTTTTTTTTTTTCTGTAGTAATCTCGTTCGCTTCGGATGGTGCATAAATTTTTTTTTTCTAAAAAGCGAAGAGGTTATGCTTTATGTGAAAGCTTAATATATTTTATGTAGTAATAATACAATTTATTGAAACTCAGTTTACAAAAGAGCTACAAATGGCCATTGACTATATTTTATGTTATATTGACATTTCCTCTTATAGAAATACTCTTTCTTGAGTGGAATAAAAAATGTACACACACAATAATTTTTTCTTTGTTTAATAATATTTATTAATACTTTGTTTTATTTTGTCGATATGCACGAATACTCGAGATTCTACATTGTCGATTTTGGATTTTATTGATATCCATCAAACGTAAAAGATAATAATAATAATAATAATAATAGTAAACGTATATTATTGAAAAAGTTTAATTAGTCTGCCGCGGTCTGATAATAATTTTTCTTGCAACCCCTAAATTTCTCTCGGAACCCATACATCACGCATTTCGGGGTAATAAAAGGAAACGCTTTCGTTACCTCTGTATACCGACTATAAATTGAAAATTTTAATTAAACGCTGTATTAAATAATGAATAATAATAATAATTAATAATTAATAATAATAATAATTAATAATTAATAAATAATGTGTCATGGAATTATTAAAAAAATACGATATTGCCATCTGAATTGGGAATGTACTGTTATTTTTCATATAAAGGGTGTGCCCACACTAGAAAGTAGAGATGGGCAAAACTGCTACTTTTGAATCACGTTGCTACCTGTGATTGCTACTTTTTAATATCAGTGATTTTAAACTGTGACTATGATCACAAAAACATCGCAGAAAAAAATAGAAAAAAAACACTGGAAAAATTCCAGAAAAAATCATTCTCAATGGTCGAAGTATCGTTTATTCAGAATAAATTTGGTTTTTGTAAATTCAACAATTTTCAATAAAGATTTGGATTTTTGAAAAATTTTGTTTTAATTTTCTGAGCACCTGAACAAAAACATCGCAGAAAAAAATATAAAAAACGCTGGAAAAATTCCATAAAAAATCATCCTCAATTTTCGAAATATCGCTTATTTAGAATTAATTTGATTTTTGTAAATTCAACAATTTTCAATAGAGATATGGATTTTTGAATATGTTTGTTTTAATTTCTGAGCACCTAAACAAAAACATCGCAGAAAAAATATAAATAACGAAGGAAAAATTTCATAAAAAATCATCCTCAATGGTCAAAGTATCGCTTATTCAGAATCAATTTGGTTTTTATAAATTCAACAATTTTTCAAAATTTTAGTTTTAATTTTTTGAGCACCTGAACAAAAACATCGCAAAAAAAATATAAAAAACGCAGGAAAAATTCCATAAAAAATCACCCTTAATGTCCGAAGTATCGATTATTCAAAATCACTTTGGTTTTTGTAAATTCAACAATTTTCAATAGAGATTTGGATTTTTGAAAAATTTTGTTTTAATTTTCTGAGCACCAGAACAAAAACATCGCAGAAAAAATATAAAAAAACGCTGAAAAAATTCCATGAAAAATCATCCTCAATGGTCGAAGTATTGCTTATTTAGAATCAATTTGGTTTTTGTAAATTCAACCATTTTCAATAGAGATATGGATTTTTGAAAAAAAATAATTTTCCGAGCACCTAAACAAAAACATCGCAGAAAAAAATATAAAAAACGCAGGAAAAATTCTATAAAAAATTATCCTCAATGTCCGAAGTATCTCTTACTCAAAATCAATTTGGTTTTTGTAAATTCAACCATTTTCAATAAAGATATGGATTTTTGAAAATTTTTGTTTTAATTTTCTGAGCACCTGAACAAAAACATCCCAGAAAAAAATATAAAAAACGCAGGGAAAATTCCATCAAAAATCGTCCTCAATGGTCGAAGTATCGCTTATTCAGAATCAATTTGGTTTTTGTAAATCCAACAATTTTCAATAGAGATATGGATTTTTGAAAATGTTCGTTTTAATTTTCTGAGCATCTGAACAAAAATATCATAATTATAAATCTCATCATTAAATCACACATTTAACAACCAATGGAGAACACTGGGCCGAAAGACCGCAGGTCGATAGGCAAGTTGGGAACCTGGAAGAGTAACTAATATATTAATTGTTCCATGTTTGTATTTATTGTAATTGTCAAACCAAATAAATATATATATATATATATATATATATATATATATATATATATATATATATCGCAGAAAAAAATATAAAAAACGCAGGAAAAATTATATAAAAAATCATCCTCAATGGTCGAAGTATCGCTTATTCAGAATCAATTTGGTTTTTGTAAATCCAACAATTTTCAATAGAGATATGGATTTTTGAAAAATTTTGTTTTAATTTTTTGAGCACCTGAACAAAAACATCGCAGAAAAAAATATAAAAAACGCAGGAAAATTTACATAAAAACTCATCCTCAATGGTCGAAGTATCGCTTATTCAGAATCAATTTGGTTGTTGTAAATTCAGCAATTTTCAATAGAGATATAGATTTTTGAAAATTTTTGTTTTAATTTTCTGAGCACCTGAACAAAAACATCGCAGAAAAAAAATATAAAAAACGCAGAAAAAATTACATAAAAATCATCCTCAATGGTCGAAGTATCGCTTATTCAGAATCAATTTGGTTTTTGTAAATTCAACAATTTTTCAAAATTTTAGTTTTAATTTTTTAAGCACCTGAACAAAAACATCGCAAAAAAATATAAAAAACGCAGGAAAAATTATATAAAAAATCATCCTTAATGGTCGAAGTATCGCTTATTCAAAATCAATTTGGTTTTTAAAAATCCAACAATTTTCAATAGAGATATGGATTTTTGAAAATGTTTGTTTTAATTTCTGAGCACCTAAACAAAAACATCGCAGAAAAAAATATAAATAACAAAGGAAAAATTACATAAAAAATCATCCTCAATGGTCAAAGTATCGCTTATTCAAAACCATTTTGGTTTTGTTCAATAACTACATACATCCGTGACAATTTCTGCAAAAAAAAAATCAGTGGTATTTTGGATAAATAAGGAAATTCATTTGTGTTTTTGGAGAGCAAATGTAATATTATTCAAATTGTTTTTTTTTTATTCCAGAAAAATTAGTATCAACCAATTTTCTAATTTTGCTTGTGTTTGATGGCTGGATATGTAAGAAATTGAGTCGCAACTTTGTGTTTTCGGAGAGCAATGAGTGACGGAAGATTCCAAAAAATCTATTTTTTTAATTTTGTATTTGTTTGATGGCTGCATATATTTAGAATGTTTTTTTTTTAATAAAATTATTGTAGCGATGTTTTGATTAATTTATATAGGCTATTCCAAAACCAAAATACAATCTAGTGCCAACCAATTTTTAAATTTTGTATTTTTTTGATGGCTACATATATTTAGAATGTTTTTTTTTATAAAATTCTTACAGTGATGTTGTGATTAATTTATACAGGATATTCTAAAAGAAAAAGAAAATTCTCTCATTTTTCTAAAATGGAGCACCTTGTATGCATTTTATTTTTTTATAAGCTTTAATTGAATACTCAAAAAACTAAAACACAATAACTGTAATACTAAACCCATAAAAACTTGCTATGATCATTTGTTACATAGCAATACTTATTTAAAACGAATACATTTATAATTTTTAATTCTCTAAAAAATATTCCTTTACGATTTTTCTCTAAGATGAATAGGGGAGCTAATAATTACACATATGTAATTTTACATGTTAAATCCCTATGTTCGCCCTTTATCCCAGACACTCGGTATATTAAACGTCTTTATTGAGACACTTACATACATAATTTTTCGATATTTCATTTAACATAAAACATTGATGATGAATCGTCAAGGGCTATCGACCAGTCTTTCTGCCCTAAAATTATTATTCTTTCTTGAAATATGCGATTTTTCTGTGCGTAAATACAAGCACAGCGCGAGTAAATAATTTAAAACGAACATCCCCGAGGAGTAAACAACGCACACCCTGTGCAAAATAGCGAACAGATAAACTTGTGTACAGAAGGGCCAAGTTTTCACGTGGCGGGTGTATCCGAGTAAGATTTCGAAAGGGTGCAGGGCCTGGGGACGCTCGGTCCCCCCCCCCCCGGCTGCGTTAATTCGTAAACTTGGGTTCCCCCCCCAAGACAATCGGATCTATTTACAGGCCCGAGGGCTCTCTTTCAGGGAGTGCAATGCAAACATTTCTTTGTCATTCAAAACGCCGCCGCCGTAAAGTGCGTTCGAACAAAAATGGTTTTATTGCATTGTGCGGACGTCGAGGAGTTAAATTGAGGCTCGCAGTTAATTAATACTTTTGTTTTCTGGGGTCCATTCAAAGTTCCCTTTTTCATTCTAACTCGGTGTTTTGTTTAGTTCGGAAAGAATGGGGCGCGTTAGGAATCGTCCCTAAGGCGTTTTAATGGATTGTGTAGGTTTTTCTTATTAAAGTTTCCATCGCAATTTTCAAAAGTTGGTAAAAAATAATAGAACTCAATGTTGACTGTATTTTTTTTTAATTGTTCGTTACTTTTCCTTACTCTGTATGTGTTATTTTATTCTAATGCTTCGTACACACATGCGCCGAAAGCCGCGCCGCGCAATCGTGTACGGTGTTCACGTCCATGATTTGTGTTCGACACACGGCTGGGCCCGGCGTGAACATTTTCGGTTCGAGGTTGTGCGCACCAAAAGTTAAATAAGGCTGATACAATGACAAGAGAAATGTCATAATAATTCGTCCTTTAAAGGACTCAATAATTGCTTGAAAATAGCATCAAATAGATCATTCTGTGAACTCCGCCCGTGCTCCTTTCGTTTAAAATTTTGAGTATGTGTTTTGATCTTTTGTCACACTGTGAATTTTATTTTGTTAGAAAGGAGAACAAAGATATAGTAAATAAATAAATAAAACTCCGTACACACTTGCAGCGGTTTTTGTGCCACAGCGGTGGCGCGCTACGTTTCGCGGTTCGTGAAAATGCGCAAGTGTGTACGGTGCATAATATGTATACATATTACATATATTTTTGGAAGCTGTATTTTCTGAAAATAAAGCCCTATTATTACTATTGTGCATTATTTAGCTATAAACATTATTTTAGATCGAATTTTCTGAGCCCAAATTAATAAATAATAAATGTGCAAAATTAAAGCCGCTTTCATCTCCTCTCGTAAATTCCCCGCAACACATCCACGAGAAAGACTAACGGTTTTCGGATCCGGAACTTCGTGACGCCTAATTAGGTGCACATCGAAGATCGGATTAAAAATTTCTTAATAACCGATTTTAGCGGGCGGCTCTTGGAGGGGGGAAAGTTTTAATCAAAGGATTCTCGCATAAATTCGTGAATCGAGGAGGCGAGGGGTGGAGATTGCAGGGCCGCCCTTATTTGATCAATTCATGATAAGCCGGCGTGATTGGATATATATATTTGCTGCGAAATTAGTTTTGGATAATGAATTTAAAACTTAAAAAAAAAATGTTATTTAAGGCGGTAGTGCGGTGATTAATTTATCCGGATAATATATTTATGCAGACATCCTGTATTCACCTTTAATAAAGTATTATGTATTCCTTTTCACTTTTGAAAAATATATGAAGCCGGGGATGTTTCGGGACGCCATGTAAAACACTTTAGGTCTAACATGTCAGTAATATTTAGATAAAACGAGGACCTAACTCACAGTCTCCTCTTCCTCGCATAGCGTATGCATTCCTTTTATAAAGCCGGGAGAGGATAATTCTTCGAATTTATGCGCATACGTTTCAAAGGACACTCGATTTTGTACAAGAGCCGTTTTTTTCATCGGCCACGCTCATATTTTTAAACAGAATTGTAATCAGTATGAAATAAAACAATATTAAAGGTTGTTGAATTTAGGCACTTGGTTGGTTTCATAATTTTTTACAATTCTTCTAGGAATGTTTTTGCTTATATATTAAAATTGTAATTTCAGGCAATTAGGGCGGTCATTATTGGGGAGCTCCAGATGTCATCGTTTTCGTTTACGACGTGTTTTCCCCGCATCGTTGATCTCTAATTCTCGGAGATTTAAATTTCGGCCCTTTTACCAGTGTGTGATATTTTAAAATTATTTTCCTACCAAATTCAACAAAGAAATAAAACAATATCATTATGTTACTTTGGTTTAAAATTAACAACAATTTATCTCTATAATAAGAAAGAAATAGATGCAATGCGAGGTTATTATTTTAATACTGTTACTTGAGTGGTTTAACTACTATCTATTGGAGAGAGAGAGAGAGAGAAAGAGAGAGAGAGAAAGAAAGAGAGAGAGAGAGAGAATACATTTATGAGACACTTCTAAGAATGACTTCAACATACAATTGACCAGAGATCTTTCAGCTTTGTTGGAGAGATTTTAATAATAGTATTTATTTTATTTTCTAACAGATTATACCCCGAGATCAAAAAGTCGAAAATAGTTGGCAGCACTTTTTCAGAAAATCCCTATAAAAATTCATTTAAATACATATTGGGTGTCGCATTTCTCATCGCAACGACAGAAAAAAGTGATTTTTCAATTTTAAAAAATCACAATTTCCAAATGCGCCGTGTGATTTTAAAAATTAGACAAGGAAAATGTATGGAAATTAGTTGGCTTTAATAAAGTATCAGGAGACTTTGTGATTGGATTGAAAGAACGCTTGAAAAATCGAATTTCTCATCGCAACTCTTACCTTGGAGTAGACAACAATATTTTTTGAAAAATCGAATTTCTCATCGCAACTCTTACCTTGAATAGACAACAATATTTTTTGAAAAATCGAATTTCTCATCGCAACTCTTACCTTGGAATAGACAACAATATTTTTTGAAAAATCGAATTTCTCATCGCAACTCTTACCTTGGAGTAGACAACAATATTTTTTGAAAAATCGAATTTCTCATCGCAACTCTTACCTTGGAGTAGACAACAATATTTTTTGAAAAATCGAATTTCTCATCGCAACTCTTACCTTGGAGTAGACAACAATATTTTTTGAAAAATCGAATTTCTCATCGCAACTCTTACCTTGGAGTAGACAACAATATTTTTTGAAAAATCGAATTTCTCATCGCAACTCTTACCTTGGAGTAGACAACAATATTTTTTGAAAAATCGAATTTCTCATCGCAACTCTTACCTTGGAATAGACAACAATATTTTTTGAAAAATCGAATTTCTCATCGCAACTCTTACCTTGGAGTAGACAACAATATTTTTTGAAAAATCGAATTTCTCATCGCAACTCTTACCTTGGAGTAGACAACAATATTTTTTGAAAAATCGAATTTCTCATCGCAACTCTTACCTTGGAGTGGACAACAATATTTTTTGAAAAATCGAATTTCTCATCGCAACTCTTACCTTGGAGTAGACAACAATATTTTTTGAAAAATCGAATTTCTCATCGCAACTCTTACCTTGGAGTAGACAACAATATTTTTTGAAAAATCGAATTTCTCATCGCAACTCTTACCTTGGAGTAGACAACAATATTTTTTGAAAAATCGAATTTCTCATCGCAACTCTTACCTTGGAGTAGACAACAATATTTTTTGAAAAATCGAATTTCTCATCGCAACTCTTACCTTGGAGTAGACAACAATATTTTTTGAAAAATCGAATTTCTCATCGCAACTCTTACCTTGGAGTAGACAACAATATTTTTTGAAAAATCGAATTTCTCATCGCAACTCTTACCTTGGAGTAGACAACAATATTTTTTGAAAAATCGAATTTCTCATCGCAACTCTTACCTTGGAGTAGACAACAATATTTTTTGAAAAATCGAATTTCTCATCGCAACTCTTACCTTGGAATAGACAACAATATTTTTTGAAAAATCGAATTTCTCATCGCAACTCTTACCTTGGAGTAGACAACAATATTTTTTGAAAAATCGAATTTCTCATCGCAACTCTTACCTTGGAGTAGACAACAATATTTTTTGAAAAATCGAATTTCTCATCGCAACTCTTACCTTGGAATAGACAACAATATTTTTTGAAAAATCGAATTTCTCATCGCAACTCTTACCTTGGAGTAGACAACAATATTTTTTGAAAAATCGAATTTCTCATCACAACTCTTACCTTGGAGTAGACAACAATATTTTTCGCATCTTATTAAATAATATAAACGTTGTTAAATCGTTTTTAACTGAGAAAGTTGTCTATTGTTCGGCCGAATCATTTTCTCCACAGGTGACGTCCAATCAAATGATGGCGGTTTCATTGCCCAACAGGTGACGTCCAATCAAATGATAGCGTTTTCATTGCCCAGCAGTTTAGTTGTTACTATCGTTACGATTCGTTTTTCTGTCAGCGAACTGCCGAAATTTCCAAATAGAAAACTTATTCGTTATAATTTAATACAAACAGAAAAATCATTAGGTAATTATTTAATATAATGCGAAAAAGTATATTGTCAATTTGTTTTAAATTTTAGTACTATAACTCATTTCTTAGAGCAAGTGAAAATTGCAAGTTAAAAGGAGATATGCAGAAATAAATAAACGTAAAAATAATACAAGATGTTATCAATTTTAATTTTTATAACAAATAGCAAATGGTGTAATTATTTTTCATTCCTATAACAACAGGAAGTGGACGCTTTTTGCTTTTATTATTTGCAGTCGAAAGTTTGTTTCCTCGTAAATTTCCGCCGTCGGTGAAATTATGTTTTTCCAGCAAAAATTCAAAATAAATTGTATCCACTCGATCCGAAACATTACGAAACTTCAAGAATAATTTTTAAGTGCACTTCTGTACAAATTTTAATGAAGTTGCGAAACGTTACACTTTTACAACGTGCCCGATTAAGTGTTTAATACGCGGAAAATTATATTTATTGCAAAAGTTTTCACATCACAAAAAAAAAACTGTGTACTTTAAGATGATAAAATTAAAAAATAATAAAACGTACAATTAATTATTATAATATCTACGTATTGGTAGTCCATATTATTAATGAATTTAAACTGAGTTTTATTAGGTAGAAATAATACCTGTTTTATATTACTATCAATAATAAAAAGTTGTTCCTTATTCATTTCTCCAACTGGAAAAATGCGCAATTTCAAAATTACAATAAGCACGTTCTCGGGTAAATATATCAAAAATTAGCAATGGGGTGTTTGCAGATTATAATTAATTATAAACGAATCTTTATTCTGAGCAAATTTTAAGATTATCAAGTGTGTGGCAATTATTTTTTTATTTATTTCTCCAATTGAAAAAATGCGCCCATCGACTTGAAACTTTACAAATTTGCTCAAAATGCATTTGAAATTATATTCGGCTAAAAGCTGCAAACGCCGCATCCATCGATTTTAGGAATAAATCCACGTGAACAGAAATAAAAGTTGCAAAATATTGAAATTGTATTGTTGACTTAAAAAAAATATATAAAAACAATTGCCATCGGCTTGAAATTTTACAAATTTGCTCAAAATACATTCGAAATTATGTTCGGCTAAAAGCTATAAACACCGCATCCATCGATTTTAGAATAAATCCACGTGAACAGAAATAAAAGTTGTAAAATATTGAAATTGTGTTGTTGACTCAAAAAAAATATATAAAAACAATAGCCATCGACTTGAAACTTTACAAATTTTCCTCAAAATACATTCGAAATTATGTTCGGTTAAAAGCTATAAACACCGCATCCATCGATTTTAGAATAAATCCACGTGAACAGAAATAAAAGTTGTAAAATATTGAAATTGTGTTGTTGACTCAAAAAAAAATATAAAAACAATTGCCATCGGCTTGAAATTTTACAAATTTGCTCAAAATACATTCGAAATTATGTTCGGCTAAAAGCTATAAACACCGCATCGATCGATTTTAGAATAAATCCAAGTGAACAGAAATAAAAGTTGTAAAATATTGAAATTGTGTTGTTGACTCAAAAAAAATATAAAAACAATTGCCATCGGCTTGAAATTTTACAAATTTGCTCAAAACACATTCGAAATTATTTTCGGCTAAAAGGTACAAACACCGCATCCATTAATTTTAAAATAAATCCACATGAACAGAAATAAAAGTTGTAAAATATTGAAATTGTGTTGTTGACTCAAAAAAATATATAAAAACAATTGCCATCGACTTGAAACTTTACAAATTTGCTCAAAATGCATTCGAAATTATGTTCGGCTAAAAGTTACAAACGCCGCATCCGTAGATTTTAGGATAAATCCACGTGAACAGAAATAAAAGTTGTAAAATATTGAAATTGTGTTGTTGACTCAAAAAAATATATATAAAACAATTGCTATCGACTTGAAACTTTACAAATTTGCTCAAAATACATTCGAAATTATGATTACACCGAAATCTATTGACACCCTATCTTTAATTTTTGAAATAATCCTTCGCAAACAGAGCGTTAAATTACGAAAAATTTAAACAATTTGGTTGATTTGCTCCAAATACATTTGAAACAGCTTCGAATTTTATAACATTAGCTTTATGGAAACCAATTTCGCACTTCATTTTTTTAACAACAGTTTCTTGGAGACCGATTTTGCGCTTCAATTGTTTAAAATCAGTATCATGGAAACCAATTGAGGCGTTGATTTCATAAACTGCATATGTCAAAAATTGCAGAAATCGACATTTTTGCGCCATCTGGTAGAGTATTTTGCAAGCTATCCGACGGTGGACGTAGTTCATTTAAAAAACACACATTTACAAAGTTACAACGCTTTAAATTATATTTATTTCATTGCTTATTGCAATATTGGTCTTGTTTGTGTTTATTTCAAAGTTACAATAATCACGTTCTCGGGTAAATATCTCAAAAATTAGCAATGGGGTGTTTGCAGATTATTATTAATAATAAAGGAGTTTTTATTCTGAGCAAATTTTAAGAATATTGAGTTTGTGACAATTATTTTTATATTTATTTCTCCAACTGGAAAAATGCGCAATTTTAAAGTTACAATAAGCACGTTCTCGGGTAAATATCTCAAAAATGAGCAATGGGGTGTTTGCAGATTATTATTAATAATAAAGGAGTTTTTATTCTGAGCAAATTTTAAGAATATTGAGTTTGTGACAATTATTTTTATATTTATTTCTCCAACTGGAAAAATGCGCAATTTTAAAGTTACAATAAGCACGTTCTCGGGTAAATATCTCAAAAATGAGCAATGGGGTGTTTGCAGATTATTATTAATAATAAAGGAGTTTTTATTCTGAGCAAATTTTAAGAATATTGAGTTTGTGACAATTATTTTTATATTTATTTCTCCAACTGGAAAAATGCGCAATTTTAAAGTTACAATAAGCACGTTCTCGGGTAAATATCTCAAAAATTAGCAATGGGGTGTTTACAGATTATTATTAATAATGAAGGAGTCTTTATTCTGAGCAAATTTTGAAAATATTAAGATTGTGGCAATTGTTTTTATATTTATTTCTCCAACTGGAAAAATGCGCAATTTTAAAGTTACAATAATCACGTTCTCGGGTAAATATCTCAAAAATTAGCAAAGGGGTATTTGCAGATTATAATTAACAATAAAGGAGTCTTCATTCTGAGCAATTTTTGAGAATATTAAGTTTGTGGCAATTTTTTTTTAAATTTATTTTTCCAACTGGAAAAATGCGCAATTTCAAAGTTACAATAAGCACGTTCTCGGGTAAATATCTCAAAAATTAGCAACGGGGTGTTTGCAGATTATTATTAATAATAAAGAAGTCTTTATTCTGAGCAAATTTTGGTAATATTAAGTTTGTGGCAATTGTTTTTAAATTTATTTCTCCAACTGGAAAATTGCGCAATTTTAAAGTTACAATAAGCACGTTCTCGGGTAAAAATCTCAAAAATTAGCAAAGGGGTGTTTGCAGATTATTATTAATAATCAAGGAGTCTTTATTCTGAGCAAATTTTGAAAATATTAAGTTTGTGGCAATTTTTTTAAAATTTATTTCTCCAATTGGAAAAATGCACAATTTTGAAGTTACAATAAGCACATTCTCGGGTAAATATCTCAAAAAATCGCAATGGGGTGTTTGCAGATTATTATTAATAATAAACGAGTCTTTATTCTGAGCAAATTTTGAGAATATTAAGTTTGTGGCAATTATTTTTTAATTTATTTCTCCAACTGGAAAAATGCGCAATTTAAAGCTACAATAAGCACGTTCTTGCGTAAATATCTCAAAAATTAGTAATGGGGTGTTTGCGGATTATTATTAGTAATAAAGGAGTCTTTATTCTGAGCAAATTTTGAGAATATTAAGTTTGAGACAATTTTTTTTAAATTTATTTCTCCAACTGGAAAAATGCGCAACTTTAAAGTTACAATAAGCACGTTCTCGGGTAAATATTTCAAAAATTAGCAAAGGGGTGTTTCCAGATTATTATTAATAATAAAGGAGTCTTTACTCTGAACAAATTTTCAAAACATTAAGTTTGTGGCAATTGTTTTTATATTTATTTCTTCAACTGGAAAAATGCGCAATTTTAAAGTTACAATAAGCACGTTCTCGGTTAAATATTTCAAAAATTAGCAAAGGGGTGTTTCCAGATTATTATTAATAATAAAGGAGTCTTTACTCTGAACAAATTTTGAAAATATTAAGTTTGTGGCAATTGTTTTTATATTTATTTCTTCAACTGGAAAAATGCGCAACTTTAAAGTTACAATAAGCACGTTCTCGGGTAAATATTTCAAAAATTAGCAAAGGGGTGTTTGCAGATTATTATTAATAATAAAGGAGTCTTTATTCTGAGCAAATTTTGAGAATATTAAGTTTATGGCAATTGTTTTTATATTTATTTCTCCAACTGGAAAAATGCGCAATTTTAAAGTTACAATAATCACGTTCTCGCGTAAATATCTCAAAAATTAGCAAAGGGGTCTTTGCAGATTATTATTAGCAATGAAGGAATCTTTATTCTGAGCAAATTTTGAGAATATTAAGTTTGTGGCAATTATTTTTTTATTTATTTCTCCAACTGGAAAAATGCGCAATTTTAAAGTTACAATAAGCGCGTTCTCGCGTAAATATCTCAAAATAATAAACCTAGCTAATAATAATATGACATAATACTGAGAAAATTTATTTAAAAATAGACTATATTTATTAATATTTTTCAGGGAAAAATTCGACCACAGCAACATTCAAAATTCAACACCACTTAAATCCCTTAACGCCCAATAAATATCGTCCAACCGCCGCTTTGTAATTTCAGCCCCTTCATTTCCTGAATAATTCAGTCGGTGCGATAAACGAAACGAAACGAAACGAAAATCATCCGCCGACGAAACAACAAAATCCCACATAATATAATCATCTTCGTTCCCGACGACTCTATGCAACAATATATTTGCATATATATTACGACATTATAAATTCATTAAAAGATAATGCTTGCCTGCGCCAATTTATACCGGAGAATAATAGCGACCGGAAGCGGAACGCGAAAAAAAAAATGCACACTGCATTATTAATACGTCGCATGATTTATTAAAATTAAATCGTTGGATTTCTAAAGTTACAGTTTAATGTAAAGGTAAATTAAGCCACAATAAAACTGGATCATTTTTGCTTTGTTATTAAAGACGAGGATGGGAGATCTAGAGGGTGGTTTTGATTCTCTCATCATTATCTTAACGAGGCTCAATAATCGTAGGTATTTATGTAATGAGAAAAAGATTCTATAGAAAAAATAATGCGAAGTTAGCAACGATCGCATTACTGGTGGTGAAAGTGTATACAGGGTATCTACGCTAAACCGTTCGTTAAAGTTGCCAGGAAAAAAAATCAGGAAATTTAACATTGTGATGGAATAAAATCATTACAAATTGCCACTTTTATGGTTACAATTTACCACAATTTCCCCATTTCTTTTTTTGTATCATTAATGGAGCTGATTCGTCGATTGCAGTTGAATGCCGTACGTTCGGATCAGCTAACACCAACACAATTTTATGCTTTTATCGTATCATCCGATGAATTGGTAGTAAACACATTTGCGTTACAAACGGGTTCACATGGTTCAGTCGCATTGTTGCCAGCACTCGACCGACCGTGGCACGGCTAATATTATTAGACCCACCCCAAAATCTCGTGACACCCGGGGCTAAAGTTTGCGCAGAGTGAGAGATCGCGAAAAAAATCCACGGAATTGAAGATGAAACATCACTTCCGGACCGATTCTGTGTCTCGGAATAATTATTTTTCGGCATTGAAATTTAAGATGTGACACCGGATTTTGGGATGGCTGTAACTGCATTACTTCACCGACTGCACCCTAACTCTCCAAATTAAATAAACGCGAATAACATTGGAGATTGTGCGAGTTAAATTAAATTAATGTATTTAAGGTGTCTTAAGCATTAGTGTAAAACCCATCCAGAAGATAGTTCTTAAATAACTTCCGTACATCGTCAAAGGGCAATTTTAAATAGTTTACCGAAGATGATGATACTTGTATCCGTTCGGCACGGCATGTTGCATAAACTATAAAATCGATCCGCTTATGGGAAATTACGTAAATTGGGATCCACGAGCACGAATGGGACAAAGGGAAATCTGATCAAAAGGGGAAGCCGCTTTTGCACTCGTACCCTTTGCCATCAAGTTTATTACAATGCAGCCTACGTACTATTTTAGAGCGTGTGACACAGTGTGACGAAACAATAGCAGCGACTGTATTTAAAAAAAAATATTGAGTCTTAATTTTTGATTTTATAAAAGTATTTATGAACTTTCAACAGTGTATGTACACATATACGCAGTATATACAGGGTGTCCAGTTTCATATGAGCCAAACGAATACGGGCAGTAGATAATGTTATTTTGAACAAAAAAGTTCAAATAAACATATATCAGATTTCTTACCGTTATCGAGATAAATAATCTTGACAATTTTTGAAAACAAAAAAAAAAAATTTTGACATGAAAATATACAAGTTTCACAGCTGAAAATGCCATTTTTGACAGTTAAAAAATGTCAAAAAATGCTGCTTTTGATAACTGAAAAGAACCATTTAAATAGGTGGGAAATGCTATTTTTGGCAGCTGAAAAAATATCATTTTTGGCAGCTGAAAAATTACATTTTTGACAGCTGAATGATACAATTATTAATAGCTGAAAAATATCATGCTTGATAACAGCAACACAATATTATTGACAACTGTATCATACCGTTATTGTCAGCTAAAAATACAATTTTTGAAAGCTAAAAAATGCTATTTTTGACAATTAAAAAATGTCGAAAAATGCTGCTTTTGGGAGCTGAAAAATACCATTTTTATAGGTGAGAAATACCATCGCAGACAGCTGAAAAATATCATTTTTGACAGCTGAAAAATATCATTTTTGACAGCTGAAAATATAATTTTTGACAGCTGAAAAATATAGTATTTGGCAGTTGAAAAATATTATTTTTGACAGCTGAAAAATATCATTTTTAAGAGCTGAAAAATATCAATTATATAAGTGGGAAATGCTATTTTAGGTAGCTGAAATATATCATTTTTGACAGCTAAAAAAATTACATTTTTGACAGCTGAATAATACAATTCTTAATAGCTGAAAAATATCATGCTTGATAACAGCAACACAATATTATTGACAACTGTATCATACCATTATTGTCAGCTAAAAAATACAATTTTTGAAAGATAAAAATGCCATTTGTGACAACTAAAAAAATGTCGAAAAATGCTGCTTTTGATAGCTGAAAAATACCATTTTTATAGTTGGGAAATACCACTGTTGACAGCTGAAAAATATAATATTTGACAGCTGAAAAATATCGTATTTGACAGCTAAAAAATATCGTTTTTGACAGCTGAAAAATATAATTTTTGACAGCTGAAAAATATCATTTTTAACAACTAAAAAATATCATTTTTGACATCTGAAAAATATTATTTTTGACAGGTGAAAAATATCATTTTTGACAGCTGAAAAATATCATTTTTGACAGCTGAAAAATGTAATTTTTGCCAGCTGAAAAATATCATTTTTGACAGCTGAAAAATGTAATTTTTGAGTGCAGAAAAATATCATTTTTGACTGTTAAATAATACACTTCTTAACAGCTGCAAGGTGTCATTCTTAACAACTGCAACAAACCATTATTATGAGCAAAGAAATACAATTTTTGACAACAAAACTTTGACAATAAAAAAATTACCAAAAATGCTACCTTTGATAGCTGAAAAATACCATTTTTATAGGTGAGATATACCTTTTTTAACAGCCGAAAAACAACATTTTTGACAACTGAAAAATATCATTTTTGACAGCTGAAAAATATAATATTTGACACCTGAAAATATCATTTTTGACAACTGAAAAATATTGTATTTGACAGCTGAAAAATATAGTTTTTGACAGCTAAAAAATATCATTTTTGACAGCTGAAAAATATCATTTTTGACAACTGAAAAATATCATTTTTGAGAGCTGAAAAATATCATTTTTGACAACTGAAAAATATTGTATTTGACAGCTGAAAAATATAGTTTTTGACAGCTAAAAAATATCATTTTTGACAGCTGAAAAATATCATTTTTCACAACTGAAAAATATTGTATTTGACAGCTGAAAAATATAGTTTTTGACAGCTGAAAAATTTCATTTTTGACAGCTGAAAAATATCATTTTTGACAGCTGAAAAATATCATTTTTGACAGCTGAAAAATATCATTTTTGAGAGCTGAAAAATATCATTTTTCACAACTGAAAAATATTGTATTTGACAGCTGAAAAATATAGTTTTTGACAGCTGAAAAATATCATTTTTGACTGTTGAATAATACACCTCTTAACAGCTGAAAAGTGCCATTCTTAACAATTGCAACAAACCATTATTATCAGCAAAAAAATACAATTTTTGACAACAAAACTTTGACAATAAAAAAAATACCAAAAATGCTGCCTTTGATAGCTGAAAAATACCATTTGTATAGGTGAGAAATACCTTTTTAACAGCTGAAAAGCGACATTTTTGACAACTGAAAAATATCATTTTTGACATTTGAATAGTACATTTATTAACAGCTGAAAAATGCCATTTTTAACAGCAGAAAAATACCATTCTTGACAACGGCAACAACTGTTACATACCATTATTGTCAGCTAGAAAATACAATTTTCGACAACACAAAAAATGCAATTTTTGATAGCTGTAAAATGTCATTTTTGACAATTAAAAAATGTCAAAAAATCTACTTTAAATAGCTAAACAATACCATTTTTATCGGTGAGAAATACCTTTTTGACAGCTGAATAGTGCCATTTTTGACAACTGAAAAATATTATTTTTAACAGTTGAATAATACTCTTCTCAACAACTGAAAAATACCATTTTTAACAGCTGAAAAATACCATTATTGACAACTGTAACAAACCATTATTGTTAGCTAAAAAATACAATTTTTGACAACACAAAAAATACAAGTTTTGGCAGCTGAAAAATGCCATTTTTGACAGCTGAAAAATGCCATTTTTGACAGCTGAAAAATGCCATTTTTGACAATTAAGGAAAATGTCGAAAAAATGCTGCTTTTGATAGCTGAGAAATAACATTTCTATAGGTGGAAAATCGCATTTTTGACAGTTGAATAATACACTTGTTAACAGCTGAAAACTACTATTTTCAACAGCTGAAAAACACCAATGTTGACAACTGCAACAAACCATTATTGCCTGCTAAATATACAATTTTTGACTACAAAAGCCATTTTTAACAATTAAAAAAATGTCGAAAAATGCTGTTTTTAATAGCTGAAAAATAACATTTTAATAGGTGAGAAATACATATTTTGACATTATAAAAAAAAACATTTTTGACAACTGAAAAATATCATTTTTGACATTTGAATAATACACTTCCTAACAGCTGAAAAATGCCACTCTTGACAATTACAACAAACCCTTATTGACAACTGTAACAAACTATTATTGTCAGCTAAAAAATATAATGTTTGACAACAAAAAGTACCATTTTTGACAGCTGAAAAATGCCATCTTTGACGAATAAAAAATGTCGAAAAATACCTTTTTTGATAGCTGAAAAATACCATTTTAATAGGTGGGAAATACCTTTTTTGACAGCTGAAAATAAAATTTTTGACAACTGAAAAATATCATTTTTGACATTTGAATAAAACACTTCCTAACAGCTGAAAAATGCCATTCTTGACAATTACAACAAACCCTTATTGATAACTGTAACAAACTATTATTGTCAGCTAAAAAATATAATTTTTGACAACAAAAAGTACCATTTTTGACAGCTGAAAAATGCCATTTTTGACGAATAAAAAATGTCGAAAAATACCTTTTTTGATAGATGAAACATATCATTTTAATAGGCGGGAAATACCTTTTCTGACAGCTGAAAATAACATTTCTGACAACTGAAAAATATAATTTTCGACAGTTGAATAATACATTTCTTAACAGCTGAAAACTACCATATGTAATAATACATACCATTCTTGACAACTACAACAAACCATTATTGTTAGCTAAAAATACAATTTTCTACAACAAAAAGTACAATTTTTGGCAGCTAAAAAAAGTCATTTTTGACAATTAAAAAATCGAAAAATGCTGCTTTTGACAGCTGAATCAATTCTTAACAAGTAAAAATAAATATATATTTATTATTACGTATGTACTTAATTGACTTGTGTAACTTTTGATTGACATTAATAAATTATTATTATTATTAAATATCATTCCTGACAACTGCAACAAACCATTATTGACAATTGCAACACACCATTATTGTCAACTAATAAATACAATTTTTGACAACGAAAGAAAGAAAGAACTATTTATCCTCCTAAACCAAAGTAATTGGCGAAAAAGTGTTTTAAGAATTAATTAAAAATTCTTGCTGAGCTTGAAACTACAGGTAGTGCCATGGCTCCTTGGCCCTACATAACGAGCCGCCCCTGGTTGCAACCATACTCTTCAAAAATGTTATTGCTCATACAAAAACTTAATACAATTTTTACGAAATTGACATTGTAATATTTAATTTTAATTTTTAATGTAACTTTTAATTGACAAGCACATCCGCAACAAATTTTTTGCATCTTATGTATGATTTGTATAATAATAATAATAATAATAATAATAATAGACGTTTATTGCCCAACAGGAAACATGTCCCATTTACAAGACAACATACAATCATACATACAATATACAAAATAATACAATACAATATAAATACAATACTAAGATAACGTTCTCTACAAAATATCTTATGTATACTTATTGTATACTGTGGCAGACGTGAAATAAATGAAAAGAAACAATGAAAAAATGAAATTATTTTTTTATTTGCTTGCGCTACATGTACATATAGCCAGCTCTACACGATTAATTATGTCACTATTTATATTAATAAAATAAGAATGAAAGCATTTTATAATACAATGTCCTTGTCGTTACAAAAAAAATAAAAAGCCATTAAGCGTTCGTTTAGCTTTCAGCATTCGGCATTCATATTCATAAAGGGTTTCCAGAAGGGCTGTGAATAACACCCGGCTGTATTTATATTCGCATTAAATTCTTACGCATTTTTTTTTTCATCGTCACATTTTTCCGACTTTTTCTTTCCGGCAGAAATCCTGATTTTTTTTTTGTAGCAAATTTTGTTGCTACAAAGCCCTCGCTAATACGGAGTTTACAAATAAAAGGGAGTTGTAATTAATTTTAATTTTTTTTTTATAAAACAATCCTTTTTAAAGCATGTAAAGCCGGATGATTAATTTGAAGTATTTGTTAATGCGCAATTTTAAACGTCAAGCGAATGATTAATTGAGATATTTTTGTGGGTTTTAAGACCTTTTTACATACATCGATATCCTTTACTTGGACGTAATATTAATGATAGTAAGGCGGCCTTGTATTTTATTTTTCTTTTTCTTAAACTATGCAAATTGAATATTCATATATTTAGGCTACATTTCGTTTTATTGTATTTACCTAAACTATGCCATGGTTGTTTCCATTCCCTCCTCTTTGGAATAGGAATCTTACAGATTTATTCCGTTACCTAGAAACGATTTTACCTGATTCATACAAGGCAGGAAAATAGAGTATTACTGGACGATTTTAGCCGAGGTAACTTTTCTTACTGTAAATGACCTAAAAAGTTTTACGTGGGGTACTTTCTTGATACTTTAATTTGTTGTAATGTCATGAACTGTTTATACATTTTAATCTGTCTTGTCATGTCTTAAACTGTATATATATTTATATTTTAATCTGTCTCGTAACATCTTGTATTGTATATATGTTTATTCTATTTTAATTTATTACTGTATTAAAATGGCTTCCGTAAATAAATACCAAATTACCAAAAATTACCAAAAAACAACTCTGAACGAGAATTTGGAGCCAAATAATTTCTGGCTCATCTCGTGCGCTCGATGACGACGTACACTTGTTAGTCGTATTTTCCACGGGTATATTGATGCCTCTGCTATCAAAACGTTTCACGAGCTGCCACTGTTTACATGCGATTGAACTATTGCATTTGCATTCATTAATGATCTAAGTAAAAAATAAAAAGTCTGCCGTTTGCAATTTTTCTAATGGTAATTTAAAGATTACAAAATGAATAAAAATAAAAGCCTGCGTACGATACGACCATAAAAACTTTTTTATCATTTTAATATTGGCAATACAAACGTTTACATCTCATTTCCAAATTATAAATGATGTACAACAACTATTCGTACAACCCTGTTTCGGTTGAATTATTATTTCATTTGAAGTTTTATCAAACACACGATAAAAGAACAATTCAACCGAAGCGTGTCTTTAAAGTTTATTGTCGTCCTTTGTATTAAACATTTTCCACGGCGCCCGAGCTTATTTAGACTCATCCAAGTCTTCTCACTATGATCGAAAGTTTCTGGAAACTCGCTGCAAATTTACAAGGATAATGCACATCCGTGATTGTCCTCGTGAAATACCGGATCAACATCTTCATATTGGTTGTTTGGTTTCCGTGCGAAAAGTTTCGATGAAATAAGTATTCGGTTTAGTTGGAAATGAACTTAACTTCTTGATTTACATTGCGAAAACTTGCCCTGTTTTCTGAATCCTATTTGTCTGAAAGGATTTCATGTTAAATATAAAACGTTTCTCCAATTTCTGATTTAATTCTTGTACATTTTGCAAGAATAGTATATTCTGTAAGAAGGTTAGAATGTACGTTTGTAGGTGGCGCGGTCAGGCCCACCGTTTATAGGCATTTCCATTGGAAATATCAACTTGAACACAATATTCTATACACCTACAGCAAAAAATGCAAAATAAATTTTTTTTGAATCTAACAAGTAGGCGGTACCCTTAAGTAGAAGATTTATTGACCTTTTCATTTTAATCTTATGTACTTTAATCAGACGGTTTATTAGGTGTGGATTTTTTTTTTAATCGGTTCAGAGGTTCGTGTTATCCGAACCATTACATCACGGGTTTCTTGTAATGCAGACCAGGGGAAGGGGTCGCGGGCACGAACGGGCAGACGACGTCTTTGCGTTATGATTGATTGATCGAAATTGCCCGAGCTCGGATTTTATTTGTTCTAGATCGGGAGTGTAATTGGCCGGAAAGGGCGCGATCCCGATCCCGGATTTTAATTAAACGATACTCCGAAACTTCTAATTTAAGTTGACTAACGACCGCGATTTTTTTTTTACGGAAATATCCGTTTTGGGATCCCTAGATGCCATTTCAACAATTTCTGTAAAAAAATGTTTTTTTTTTTTTAATCGATTTTTAAGACTCGAAAATAGAAAAAATGGAAAAATCAACGTAGATCATTGAAGTATACCTTTTTTTCACCAGAAAGACGAGAGAAATTGATTGCCGTTAAAAAATTTTAGCTATCTTCAATAGCAAAAAAATTAGTCAGTCACCATGAACATTTGGAAAATTTAAGAAAATAATTGATTTTTCAGACTTTGATCGGCCGTAGCGGCCAAACGAAAACTCCAAATTGAACGCGGTTTGCAAATCTGAGCTCCTCGTACGTCAATTAGTCAGATTAGAGATTTTTAATTTTTGATGAAAACACGAAAAAAAGACATGAGTAAACCCCTTGGAAATTTGTTAAAAAATGCAACTTTCTTAATAATCATCGTAGACTATTAAATTTAACTTTTTTTTCATCAGAAAGACGAGAGAAATTGATTGCCGTTAAAAAAAATCAGCTATCTTCAATAGCAAAAAAATTAGTCAGTCACCATGAACATTTTGGAAAATCTAAGAAAATAATTGATTTTTCAGACTTTGATCGGCCGTGGCGGCCAAACGAAAACTCCAAATTGAACGCGGTTTGCAAATCTGAGCTCCTCGTACGTCAGTTAGTCGGATTAGAGATTTTTAATTTTTGATGAAAACACGAAAAAAAGACATGAGTAAACCCCTTGGAAATTTGTTAAAAAATGCAACTTTCTTAATAATCATCGTAGACTATTGAATTTAACTTTTTTTTCATCAGAAAGACGAGAGAAATTAATTGCCGTTAAAAAATTTCAGCTATCTTCAATAGCAAAAAAATTAGTCAGTCACCATGAACATTTTGGAAAACTTAAGAAAATAATTGATTTTTCAGACTTTGATCGGCCGTAGCGGCTAAACGAGAACTCCAAATTGAACGCGGTTTGCAAATCTGTGCTCCTCGTACTTCAATTAGTCGGAATCAATTAAAATTGGTGATTTTTAATTTTTGACGAAAACCTGAAAATCTACCTAAGGGTCCCCCCTTCTTACTTTTTCTTAAAAATTGGCTTTGAAATAATTTCCTGAAGAAACCACTGGTTCGATTCCGCGTTTCTACACACCACTGGAAAGATCTCTTCAAGACGCTTCGGAAAATGTACTTTCGCAGGAAAAAATGTCAAATTAAGGGCCGTGACGCGTCAGCAAAGAAAACTCGAAAATGGAAAAAATCGAAAAAATTAACTTTTTTAATAATCATTGTAGACTATTGAAGTATACCTTTTTTTTCATCAGAAAGACGGGAGAAATTGATTGCCGTTAAAAAATTTTGGCTATCTTCAATAGCAAAAAAATTAGTCAGTCACCATGAACATTTTGGAAAATTTAAGAAAATAATTGATTTTTCAGACTTTGATCGGCCGTAGCGGCCAAACGAAAACTCCAAATTAAACGCGGTTTGCAAATCTGTGCTCCTCGTACTTCAATTAGTCGGAATCAATTAAAATTGGCGATTTTTAATTTTTGACGAAAACCTGAAAATCTACCCAAGGGTCCCCCCTTCTTACTTTTTCTTAAAAATTGGCTTTGAAATAATTTCCTGAAGAAACCGCTGGTTCGATTCCGCGTTTCTACACACCACTGGAAAGATCTCTTCAAGACGCTTCGGAAAATGTACTTTCGCAAGAAAAAATGTCAAATTAAGGGCCGTGACGCATTAGCAAAGAAAACTCGAAAATGGAAAAAAACGAAAAAATCAACTTTTTTAGTAATTATCGTAGACCATTGAAGTATACCTTTTTTTTCATCAGAAAGACGGGAGAAATTGATTGCCGTTAAAAAATTTTGGCTATCTTCAATAGCAAAAAAATTAGTCAGTCACCATGAACATTTTGGAAAATTTAAGAAAATAATTGATTTTTCAGACTTTGATCGGCCGTAGCGGCCAAACGAAAACTCCAAATTAAACGCGGTTTGCAAATCTGTGCTCCTCGTACTTCAATTAGTCGGAATCAATTAAAATTGGCGATTTTTAATTTTTGACGAAAACCTGAAAATCTACCCAAGGGTCCCCCCTTCTTACTTTTTCTTAAAAATTGGCTTTGAAATAATTTCCTGAAGAAACCGCTGGTTCGATTCCGCGTTTCTACACACCACTGGAAAGATCTCTTCAAGACGCTTCGGAAAATGTACTTTCGCAAGAAAAAATGTCAAATTAAGGGCCGTGACGCATTAGCAAAGAAAACTCGAAAATGGAAAAAATCGAAAAAATCAACTTTTTTAGTAATTATCGTAGATTATTGAAGTATACCTTTTTTTTCATCAGAAAGACGCCGTTAAAAAATTTTGGCTATCTTCAATAGCAAAAAAATTAGTCAGTCACCATGAACATTTTGGAAAATTTAAGAAAATAATTGATTTTTCAGACTTTGATCGGCCGTAGCGGCTAAACGAGAACTCCAAATTGAACGCGGTTTGCAAATCTGTGCTCCTCGTACTTCAATTAGTCGGAATCAATTAAATTTGGCGATTTTTAATTTTTGACGAAAACCTGAAAATCTACCCAAGGGTACCCCCTTCTAACTTTTTCTCAAAAATTGGCTTTGGTATAATTTCCTGAAGAAACCACTGGTTCGATTTCGGGTTTCTACACACCACTGGAAAGATCCCTCCAAGACGCCTCGGAAAATGTACTTTCGCAAGAACAAATGTCAAATTAAGGGCCGTGACGCGTCAGCAAAGAAAACTCGAAAATGGAAAAAATCGAAAAAATCAACTTTTTTAATGATCATTGTAGACTAATTTCCTGAAGAAACCGCTGGTTCGATTCCGCGTTTCTACACACCACTGGAAAGATCTCTTCAAGACGCTTCGGAAAATGTACTTTCGCAAGAACAAATGTCAAATTGAGGGCCGTGACGCGTCAGCAAAGAAAACTCGAAAATGGAAAAAATCGAAAAAATCAACTTTTTTAATAATCATTGTAGACTATTGAAGTATACCTTTTTTTCATCAGAAAGACGAGACAAATTGATTTCCGTTAAAAAAAAACAGCTATCTTCAATAGCAAAAAAATTAGGTGGTCACCACTTATAAAGAATAAGTCAAAACGTTTGATTTACATTTAAAATATGATTTAAATTGAAAATAAATCATAAATAACAATGATTCTATCAAATAGGAGAAAGTAACATGATGGCCACATCATCATTTTTTAAACTTCTCATCGAGGAAAGTTTGGATGGGAAATATGCTCCCCTAAGCCCTTTCTGTAAACGCTCTACAGGTAATGAAATGTAATACTCTGTTTCAATAAATAATTTGTTATTATTTTGCTGACTTTTAAATTATTTTAAGGATACGATCGTGCAAGTAGGCTTCATGATTTTTTTTTCATGAGAGCTTGGACGATTTTTTTTAAACAACTTGTGGATCAAATACTAAATTTAATGGTCTATGTGATGTATATATTTATTAATTTAAATGGGAACGTTTTCGCGGTTTATGGATAAATATTGTAGAGGACAAGTTTTTATTGTAGAGATATTATTAGTAGAATAAATCAGTCTTGAGTTAACCGTAAACGAAGCAACAGTACAATGTAATAAGTTACCCATGCAATCTTTTTCCTGGATTACGTATTTTATGTGTGTAACGTTAAGTTACGACAGTCTACACAATCAGATAGTTTGTATTTGAAAATATACAAAATTAAAAAAATCATGTTTTTCAAAAATTAATTTGGATAAAATAAACGTATCTAATTAACACGAAAAATATCTGATTTTGTGCGGAAGTACTTCCGTTTTATATATCCGGTTAAATATTATAAGAATGAAAAAAAATCAATTGAGTTTACCTCAAAATTCGAATAGAATAAATAATCGGATAAGTGTAAAGAGGGCGTCACTGTGATTTTTTATTGTTTTCGCCACCTTGCAGTTTAGTAGATTGTCGTTAGATGGATCCAAGTTATTGCATTTTTTTTCATAACTTATAATAATAATAATAAATTGTCTTTATTGCGAGAAAAAAAAATACAAGAAATATCATGGCAGAGAAGTTCAGTGAGGTGGTAACCTCTTACTGCTCTTCCACTTAACCTACTACATTACATGTACATTAAAAGTACATTTAGCGATTTTAATAATGCCGTCAGTGACCCAGTCTTATCCTAACCGCCCTGAGCTGGCCATATGGACTTGGAAAAAAAAATTATGCCGTCCTTTATTTACGCATTAATTTCACGAATTGATTTAAAAATCCCACAAATACCTATTTCCATTGTGGTCAAGGAAATGATTCGGATTCATATCGGCATTGTTTATTGAACAGAATGGCAATAATATTTACACGGCAAATGAAAACACAATAATGACCGTAATGAAACGCCCCTCCGTCAAATATTGAACGTTGGCGCGTGTCCTTAATAAAGGCCGCCGCGAGTACCGAGTATCCCCGAAGGGCAATAAATACAAACGTCAGCGGTAATTGAATATAATACATACATTCGGGCTGCACATATTTACACAGCCCATTCCGGCGGACACGGATACAAATTACGGGTGATATTTGGTCGGTCCCAGATACACAAATTAGTCCAAAGAATGGTTTTGGTGTACGACAGTAGAAACACGCCTCGGGACACCTATGATGTTGTTATGAAACGAAACAAGTGTCTTATTTCATATGCAAAGACTAACAGAATAATGTTGTTTACGGAAATAATAAATTTTCAAAAGTTATGCAGACAAAGCAATAACTTATGTGGTAAGTAAAACACGTGTGTTTGAGAATTTTCACAAATTGTTAATGTCGAACACTGCGACATATGTTTCGCCAAACAGTGGCTTCATCAGGCAGATGATCAAATATTTGATGATGCAATACTTGGAATTGTTGAGTCATGCATGAATGAATTAGGGAATTTGCGTGCCTTGTACACATCCCGGAAACTGGCGTCATCAGCGCATGCGTATTGGAGTTCCTTTTACGTATTAAGGCTGATGCAATAGTTGGAATTGTTGAGTAATGCAGTGAACGGATTCCGAGAACTACCGGTACTAGCGGACCTCCGGAATGGAATCCATACCACACGCTCACTTTTTGTGGATGCAATGTGTTCTTATGAAGCACATGTGGGTTTGTTGCTGTCCAATAACGCATATTCTGCTTATTGACAAAGCTATTCGGCCAAAAAAGATGAAATTCAGGATTTTCTCTAAACTTTTGCAGAAAAAATTTGGATAAGTTTCGGCGCTTTAAATGATCCCGAGGTTTCAATTCTTGGGTTAATTTGATCTTGTAAGGGTGTAGCTTAAATGACCACTGTAATTCGATTATTACACACGATTTTGGATAAACTAAATTAATATATCCCTTTTGAAAACCCCTTTACTTGGAATATAGTTTAAATATTGTGAAATGAAACTCCGTTTAGTTTCGATTTTTTAATCATTATCAAGGACATCGTAAATCGAAACTAGTTTAAATATTGTGAAGCAAGTGCTCTTTTATTATTATTATTATCATCACAGTAAACAAACACCCGATTTCAGCAGTCAAGGTGAAACATTATCAGCAATTTAACGTAGTCGATAAAGCCATTAAGCAGTAATGATATCCTTTAAAAAAATTCCACTCGAGCACGCTTTTCACACAGATTGCCCTTCCCGCGTGGGTGGGGAGGGGGGGCTGTGCATGCCTAATTAATGTGGATTTAATCGGCCCCTAAGTGGGTTAGAAAAAAACGGGCCAAGACGTGATTGATTAATTTAAGATCGCGATAAAACGCGCTCTGGCCTTCTCCTTATCTCGATTATGAAAATATCTTAATTTCGCCCCATCGAGACCTTTCATTGTTTGAGCGACGTAATCATCGCATTACGCATTTCCTGCAGGATGTGAACAACATATTAGAAAATTAAAAAAAAAAACGATGATGTTGATAGCAAAGGCAAGGCAGTCACGTGATTGGTTAATAATAGTCGCAACCGTCGCTTTGCGGACAACTCACGTTTTAATTTGTGAAATGGTGGATGCGCCGGGAATTAAAAATTTACTCCATGCTCTCGCAGGTCTTAGAGAACTGCAGTAAGAGGTACCTACCTCATTACACTTCGCCTACTCTTGCCATGGTATTTCTTGTACTTTTATTTTTTTCGCAATGAACACAATTTATTATTCTTTTTTCTTATTTATTACGACGCACAAATTTACTTCCAGAATTATATCCATTACGAACGTAATTTCACCCAATTTCCTTATAACTAAGTGTTTCAATCATTATCGAACATTAACATAATATAACGTGCCATTCATGTAATGAGTATGTTGCATTAAAAAAAGATAACATTAACCACGATAAAGTCTAACATAATTGCCAACCTTTATCCCTCGCGTGACAGATAACCATCCGATACAAATTCCCCAACCTGTTTTCAGAATTAGGGGACAGACTGCTAATGACCCGTTCATGAAAAATAATTGTTTTTGAGTGAATTTCAAGAGTTTTAAGCGTAGAGCAACTGTTTTAGTATTTTTTCCAGCTATAAGAAAATTCTCAAATTCGGAATTCCAACAAGATTCTCGTATGGATTTTCCGAAATCCTAGTCAAGGGGCATTTTAAGATTTCGTTGGAATCATGAAAAATAATTGATTTTGAGTAAATTTCGAGATTTTTAAGCGTAGAGCAACTGTTTTATTTTTTTTTTTTATCGATAAGAAAATTCGCAAATTCGGAATTCCAACGAGATTCTCGTATGGATTTTCCGAAATCTAGTCAAGGGGCATTTTAAGATTTCGTTGGGATCATGAAAAATAATTGATTTTGAGTAAATTTCGAGATTTTTAAGCGTAGAACAACTGTTTTAATATTTTTTTTATCGATAAGAAAATTTGCAAATTCGGAATTCCAACGAGATTCTCCTATGGATTTTCCGAAATCTAGTCAAGGGGCATTTTAAGATTTCCTTGGAATCATGAAAAATAATTGATTTTGAGTAAATTTCGAGATTTTTAAGCGTAGAGCAACTGTTTTATTATTTTTTTTATCGATAAGAAAATTCTCAAATTCGGAATTCCAACAAGATTCTCGTATGGATTTTCCGAAATCCCAGTCAAGGGGCATTTTAAGATTTCGTTGGATTCATGAAAAATAATTGATTTTGAGTAAATTTCGAGAGTTTTAAGCGTAGAACAACTGTTTTAATATTTTTTTTATCGATAAGAAAATTTGCAAATTCGGAATTCCAACAAGATTCTCGTATGGATTTTTCGAAATCTAGTCAAGGGGCATTTTAAGATTTCGTTGGAATCATGAAAAATAATTGATTTTGAGTAAATTTCGAGAGTTTTGAGCGTAGAACAACTGTTTTCGTATTTTTTTTTATCGATAAGAAAATTCGCAAATTCAGAATTCCAACGAGATTCTCGTATAGATTTTTCGAAATCTAGTCAAGAGGCATTTTAAGATTTCGTTGGAATCATGAAAAAGAATTGATTTTTGGTGAATTTCGAGAGTTTCAAGCGTGTAGCAGCTGTTTTAGTATATTTTTTTCATCACAAAGAAAATTCAGAATTCGAACGAGATTCTCTTACGGTTTTTTCGAATCTTTTGGTATGAAAAAAGAAAATGGTACCAAAGAAATCAAAACACGGATTACGGAGACATGATAAAAGATATGACGCCATACGGCATCTTCGTGAAAGAAAGGGTTAACAATATAACATTATTATATTATAAAAAAACATAACCAGTTATTTCAACTTTGTCCACTATTAATTACAACAAAGTCAAATGCTTAAAATAATTACCCAACTTAATTTTAAGTGCATTGAACACAAAAAAGAATAATTCGATTATGGTGGCTGCGCCGGGCAAACACTTAATTACTTCGTTAATTATTTAGTTAATTAATTAAAACATTATAATTAATTGACAACATCTGCATATTACAGACCTTACGTGAAGATAAATTAGAGCGTCCCTTCTTACTACAAAAAGGTGAAGCCCCGGAATTTCCAATTAATAATTCAACAAAAGCCGTTTACTTTGCAAGCACTTCATTAGTAAAACTATACATATTTGATTCCATTAAACTTTAATTGGGTCGTCTAATCCTCATCCCTGAAAACGAATATCACTTTCAGCAACTGCGAAATTATAACAAGATTATAAATTGTTTTGGTAAAATTTCGTACACCGGAAGTGGGCGTTTACCTTAACTGTTTTTTGTTTTTTGCCAATATTTTCTTAAATATGCAAAATATCACAAAAACATTTAAACAAACTTTGAAGACAAAAAGAAATGAACATCTTTTGCTTGAAAACATTTTTCATAAAATCATTTTTATTCGAGAAAAAAATTTATTATTTTTTTTTTAAATTTTTGGTTTATAATTATAAAACGATATCAGTTATAGCAAATTTATGTTAATAATAATTGTAAATAATGCTAAACTGAACAACTATAAAGAATAAGTTTTTTTTTTTAATTCCTTTAGTTTTTTTCTTAATTTTTCTTCCTCCAATATACGAAAGTTTGCCGCCGTGAAAATCAAAAAATTAAAAAATCTGTAACTCGCTTCAAAATTATTAGATTTTCAAAAACCAAAATTATTTGAGTAGAGTGTCATTTTCCCAATAAAGATTAATTTTTGTGTAATTTTTCCGATACGTTTACTATTTTTTTCTTAATTTTTATTTCTCCAATGTACAAATTTGACGCAGAGAAAATCAAAAATTTCAAAAATCTGTAACTCGCTTGAAAATTATTGCATTTTCAAAAACTAAAATTGTTTGAGTAGAGTGTCATTTTCCTAATAAAAATTAATTTTTGTGTAATTTTTCCGATACGTTTACTATTTTTTTCTTAATTTTTCTTCCTCCAATGTACAAATTTGACGCCGTGAAAATAAAAAATTTCAAAAATCTGTAACTCGCTTGAAAATTATTGGATTTTCAAAAACCCAAAATTATTTGAGTAGAGTGTCATTTTTCTAATAAAAAAACATTTTTGTGTATTTTTTTCCGTGACGTTTACTATTTTTTTCTTAATTTTTCTTCCTCCAATGTACAAATTTGACGCCGTGAAAATCAAAAATTTCAAAAATCTGTAACTCGCTTGAAAATTATTGGATTTTCAAAAACCAAAAGTATTTGAGTAGAGTGTCATTTTCCCAATAAAGAATAATTTTTGTGTAATTTTTTCGTTACGTTTACTATTTTTTTCTTAATTTTTCTTCCTCCAATGTACAAATTTGACGCCGTGAAAATCAAAAATTTAAAAAATCTGTAACTCACTTGAAAATTATTGGATTTTAAAAAACCAAAATTATTTAAGTAGAGTGTCATTTTCCCAATAAAGATTAATTTTTGTGTAATTTTTCCAATACGTTTACTATTTTTTTCCTAATTTTTCTTCCTCCAATGTACAAATTTGACGCAGTGAAAATAAAAAATTTCAAAAATTTGTAACTCGCTTGAAAATTATTGGATTTTCAAAAACCAAAATTATTTGAGTAGAGTGTCATTTTCCTAATAAAAATTCATTTTTGTGTAATTTTTCCGTTACTTTTATTATTTTTCTCTTAATTTTTCTTCCTCCAATGTACAACTTTGACGCCGTGAAAATCAAAAATTTCAAAAATCTGTAACTCGCTTGAAAATTATTGGATTTAAAAAAACCAAAATTATTTGAATAGAGTGTCATTTTCCCAATAAAGATTAATTTTTGTGTAATTTTTCCGTTGCGTTTACTATTTTTTTCTTAATTTTTCTTCCTCCAATGTACAAATTTGACGCTGTGAAAATCAAAAATTTCAAAAATCTGTAACTCACTTGAAAATTATTGGATTTTAAAAGTCCAAAATTATTTGAGTAGAGTGTCATTTTCCCAATAAAGATTAATTTTTGTGTAATTTTTCCGATACGTTTACTATTTTTTTCTTAATTTTTCTTCCTCCAATGTACGTGAAAATCAAAAATTTCAAAAATCTGTAATTCGCTTGAAAATTATTGGATTTTCAAAAACCAAAATTATTTGAGTAGAGTGTCATTTTCCTGATAAAAATTCATTTTTGTGTAATTTTTCCGTTACGTTTACTATTTTTTTCTTAATTTTTCTTCCTCCAATGTACAAATTTGACGCCGTGAAAATCAAAAATTTCAAAAATCTGTAACTCGCTTGAAAATTATTAGATTTAAAAAAACCAAAATTATTTGAGTAGAGTGCCATTTTCCTGATAAAAATTCATTTTTGTGTAATTTTTCCGTTACGTTTACTATTTTTTTCTTAATTTTTCTTCCTCCAATGTACAAATTTGACGCCGTGAAAATCAAAAATTTCAAAAATCATCACTAAAAAATCAAGTGTGAGTTTTATCTAAAGTTGTAAATTTTAATTTTTAACCTTTCCTCTGTTCTTCACAAAGGATTATGATTGAGTATAAGGTGAAGTTGTAAATTTTAATTTTCAATCTTTCCACTGTTCTTCGCAAAACGATTATGATTGAGTGTAAGTTGACGTTGTGAATTTTAATTTTTAACCATTCCGCAATAAACAGGAAGTTAATTTCGGCTCGTTCATGCCAACAATTCAATTAGCAGCATGCCTAGCATCCTTCCATAAATGGAAACTTTGAAGTGGGCTTTTGAATTTCCGACCTTTTCATGCCCCGCGACGTGTAACTTTCCAACATTTCAACTTTCAGAGCGGCCGTCCATCGGAAACTTGGAACGCCGCCGCAGGCGGTAAGAATTGTCGCAATTCTGGAATCAATATGGGGAAGGGATGTCCGTTTTTAACGCGAATCGGCAACTTCATTGATCCGATGGAAGTTGGAATGACGCTAATTAATTAATGTCTTTTGGTCGGTTAGTAGAAACAAGTAACAAATGCGTTGAAATTAATCATTAAAGTTACATTAAATCAGATGTAGGACGAACGTATTGATTTTGTAAGTAGTCGGTGAGCAACCTGTTGGAGTCTTCGTGTGGAAAAGATGTGTTAACTATATCGATGGCTGTGCGTTTCGTGACGAGATTTAAAAGATTATGGGAGTTGTTCGAGTGCAACGCGTTGGCCATTAGATTACCAAAAGTGACGATAAAACATTTTTATTCAGTTAATCTCTATTAATGCATTATTATTTAAATATATTATCTAAAAAATAATATACATTTCCAGTAAGTTTTGTAAACTTCGGATGACGAATTTATGAATAATGAAAAACCTGTAACTTAAAGCCTGTAATGAAACAGGTCTTTATTAAGTTTAAGTGTAACACAACCCAAGTTGTTGATAATGTTTGGAGAACATATTAATAAAACGCGCGCCCGGCGCATTCACCATTTATACACCTTCTGTAAATATCTCTATCTAATAAATAAATCACGTCCATCGTAAGGTAAAACTTTTATAAAAACGCGGGGCTGCACTAAAACGTTATGATCTTGTTACCGGACTGAGTTGCGGCAATAAAGTTAACGACTCAACTTTTTAACAAGCGCGGAAAGCCAACGCGAAAGACTACCCCCCATAAAATACCCGTTGCGTGCAAACGTAGACGCGCGTAATAAAAAGTTACGATTAAACAATTTCAGCGCGTAAATTATTCATCACCATCATCACATGTAACCACAACCACGATTGCATAACCGCCGATAGCGTGAAACCAGCAACTACAAATAGAATACATTATGTGTGGTGTACACCAAATATGTATTCATTTGTTTCATTAATTACTCACGAGCGAGTCGTACAATATTAACGTTTTATTGGTTAGTCGGTTGGTCTCTAAAGTTTATTTTCCGGTTGGCCAATTAATTTGTTATAAAGGAGATAATAATATTTTGAGGATGAATGCTTGAAATTTAAATCATCTTGAAAGATGCTATTTTCAAATTGTCCGAAAAAATCATCGAACTTTGGCTGAGAATTAAAATTTAGGTGCACTTTCTTCAGAAATTGCTCAATAAATTTCACATTTCTTTAGACAATTGCTTGAAATTTAGTCAGAATAATCTTGAATGATGTTCCTTTTAAAATGGCTAAAGAAACTTATCCGAACTTAGTCGGATTAGAGATTTTTAATTTTTGATGAAAACTTGGAACTTGGAACTTTTGTTAAAAAAATCAATTTTTTTAATAATCATCGAAGACTTTTGAAGTATACCTTTTTTTCATCAGAAAGACGAGAGAAATTGATTGCCGTTAAAAAATTTCAGCTATCTTCAATAGCAAAAAAATTAGTCAGTCACCATGAATATTTTAGAAAATTTAAGAAAATAATTGATTTTTCAGATTTTGATCGGCCGTAGCGGCTAAACGAAAACTCCAAATTAAACGCGGTTTGCAAATCTGAGCTCCTCGTACGTCAATTAGTCGGATTGGAGATTTTTAATTTTTGATGAAAACGTGAAAAAAGACACGAGTAAACCCCTTGGAACTTTCGTTAAAAATGCAACTTTCTTAATAATCATCGTAGACTATTGAAGTATACCTTCTTTTTCATCAGAAAGACGAGAGAAATTGATTGCCGTTAAATTTTTTTAGCTATCTTCAATAGCAAAAAAAATAGTCAGTCACCATGAACATTTTGGAAAATATAAGAAAATAATTGATTTTTCAGACTTTGATCGGCCGTAGCGGATAAACGAAAACTCCAAATTGAGCGCGGTTTGCAAATCTGTGCTCCTCGTACTTCAATTAGTCGGAATCAATTAAAATTGGCGATTTTTAATTTTTGACGAAAATCTGAAAATCTACCCAAGGGTACCCCCTTCTAACTTTTTCTCAAAAATTGGCTTTGGAATAATTTCCTGAAGAAACCACTGGTTCGATTTCGGGTTTCTACACACCACTGGAAAGATCCCTTCAAGACGCTTCGGAAAATGTACTTTCGCAAGAACAAATGTCAAATTAAGGGCCGTGACGCGTCAGCAAAGAAAACTCGAAAAAGGAAAAAATCGAAAAAATCAACTTTTTTTAATCATCATCGTAGACCATTGAAGTATACCTCTTTTTTCATCAGAAAGACGAGAGAAATTGATTGCCGTTAAAAAATTTCAGCTATCTTCAATAGCAAAAAAATTAGTCAGTCACCATGAACATTTTAGAAAATTTAAGAAAATAATAGATTTTTCAGATTTTGATCGGCCGTAGCGGCTAAACGAAAACTCCAAATTAAACGCGGTTTGCAAATCTGTGCTCCTCGCACTTCAATTAGTCGGAATCAATTAAATTTGGCGATTTTTAATTTTTGACGAAAACCTGAAAATCCACCCAAGGGTACCCCCTTCTAACTTTTTCTCAAAAATTGGGTTTGGAATAATTTCCTGAAGAAACCACTGGTTCGATTCCGGGTTTCTACACACCACTGGAAAGATCCTTTCAAGACGCTTTGGAAAATGTACTTTCGCAAGAACAAATGTCAAATTAAGGGCCGTGACGCGTCAGCAAAGAAAACTCGAAAATGGAAAAAATCGAAAAAATCAACTTTTTTAATAATCATCGTAGAGTATTGAAGTATACCTTTTTTTCATCAGAAAGACGAGAGAAATTGATTGCTGTTAAAAAATTTCAGCTATCTTCAATAGCAAAAAAATTAGTCAGTCACCATGAGGATTTTGGAAAATTTAAGAAAATAATTGATTTTTCAGACTTTGATCGGCCGTAGCGGGTTAACGAAAACTCCAAATTGAACGCGGTTTGCAAATCTGTGCTCCTCGTACTTCAATTAGTCGGAATCAATTAAAATTGGCGATTTTTAATTTTTGACGAAAACCTGAAAATCTACACAAAGGTACCCCCTTCTAACTTTTTCTCAAAAATTGGCTTTGGAATAATTTCCTGAAGAAACCACTGGTTCGATTCCCGGTTTCTACACACCACTGGAAAGATCCCTTCAAGACGCTTCGGAAAATGTACTTTCGCAAGAACAAATGTCAAATTAAGGGCCGTGACGCGTCAGCAAAGAAAACTCGAAAATGGAAAAAATAGAAAAAATCAACTTTTTTAATAATCATCGTAGAGTATTGAAGTATACCTTTTTTTCATCAGAAAGACGAGAGAAATTGATTGCTGTTAAAAAATTTCAGCTATCTTCAATAGCAAAAAAATTAGTCAGTCACCATGAGGATTTTGGAAAATTTAAGAAAATAATTGATTTTTCAGACTTTGATCGGCCGTAGCTGGTTAACGAAAACTCCAAATTGAACGCGGTTTGCAAATCTGTGCTCCTCGTACTTCAATTAGTCGGAATCAATTAAAATTGGCAATTTTTAATTTTTGACGAAAATCTGAAAATCTACCCAAGGGTACCCCCTTCTAACTTTTTCTCAAAAATTGGTTTGGAATAATTTCCTGAAGAAACCACTGGTTCGATTCCCGGTTTCTACACACCACTGGGAAGATCCCTTCAAGACGTTTAGGAAAATGTACTTTCGCAAGAACAAATGTCAAATTAAGGGCCGTGACGCGTCAGCAAAGAAAACTCGAAAATGAAAAAAATCGAAAAAATCAACTTTTTTAATCATCATCGTAGACCATTGAAGTATACCTCTTTTTTCATCAGAAATACGAGAGAAATTGATTGCCGTTAAAAAATTTCACCCATCTTCAATAGCAAAAAAATTAGTCAGTCACCAAGAACATTTTGAAAATTTAAGAAAATAATTGATTTTTCAGACTTTGATCGGCCGTAGCGGCTAAACGAAAACTCCAAATTGAACGCGGTTTGCAAATCTGTGCTCCTCGTACTTCAATTATTCGGAATCAATTAAAATTGGCGATTTTTAATTTTTGACGAAAACCTGAAAATCTACCCAAGGGTACCCCCTTCTAACTTTTTCTCAAAAATTGGGTTTGGAATAATTTCCTGAAGAAACCGCTGGTTCGATTCCGGGTTTCTACACACCACTGGAAAGATCCCTTCAAGACGCTTCGGAAAATGTACTTTCGCAAGAACAAATGTCAAATTAAGGGCCGTGACGCGTCAGCAAAGAAAACTCGAAAATGGAAAAAATCGAAAAAATCAATTTTTTTTAATAATCATCGTAGACTATTGAAGTATACCTTTTTTTCATTGGTAGCAGTTGGTGAAAATAACGCTCATCACTATCCCAATCGCCAACAATTTTTAAGCGGGAAATTCAAACTCCACTCATTTCCGATCGCGGCGTAACGTTTATTTGGATAAAGTTTTGATTGTTTAGGTTTAGTGGAGTAGCATCCGCATTAAATTTTGATTGTTTAAATGAAGCATACGCAAAACTTTTCTATTAAACTTCCGCCGGTGTGTATAGCCGGGGCGTAGTTAATTCTGCGGGAAAATATAAGCGCATGCCACGACGAGACTTCAAAGTTTGTACGTAATGAATAATTTATGCAAATAACCCACGCGCAATTTCACATAATTGAATGAAAAATGAATACATTATCAACTTACCGAACAGAGGGAGCCTTTGCCTGAAGTTCCTGTTAGGGGTCTTTGTTCCGAGACAAGTCGGCACTTCGTTCTGTAACAGAGAGAGACAGATTATTAGTAAACGACTCTGATGTACTACGGTACTAAACTAAACTTATCGGTGGTATTGTATGCAACCGCATGTGCTTGCTTACGTAATTGTTTAACACGTTGAATGCGTTGAACACGGCTCTCGTGTCCATATGTACATTATAGCCACGCTGTCGCAGATCCGCACGAATGTTTAATATTTGAATACGCATTTAACGTGTTAATGTAGCCCTTCTGTGTGCACTTTACAGAATTTATTTTATTTCCAAGTCAATTTTCGCAAGTAAGTACACCATGGGCGAATTGAGAGGCGCAAGGTGCTCGCGGCAACCAACCTTGTTGATTAAACAGCACCCAGATGATTAATTTAACAGTTTTACAATTGTTGTACTTAATTGAGCCCTAGTGCTACGTCTAGGCAAATAACTGGGGTCAACCGGCGGATAACGGTATCCGACGGAAAGGACACTAAATAGGGTCAACCGACGGATAACGTTATTACCCAACGAAAGCATCCAATACAGCGATAACATCAACTCATAATAATAATGTAACGAGATTTAAACTAAAAGTATTATTGTTATTACGTGCAGTTTTGCTTATTATAAACGGGAACATCATGAAAAATGTTTGTTGAACTAAAAAAAAAAAATTGCTTGTCTTGCATTGATATTTACAACACGCACGACATCCCTCTTCCTCTACACCATTAATCGTGACTACGCTAATATTGTTAAAAGTTTTCTGAAAATACGCTCCGTAAGCGTTTTAAGCTTTTAAGCTCGTTACCCACCGCCGAAGAATCGAGGCCGGTGGGTGTGCGGTGTCTCTATTTATACGGAGCCTGAATTTAAATCATGCCATTTCTTAGGGGGTGGATGACGTGCATTAGGAAACGGGATCTCATCTGCATACTTATGGACACGTCCACGAACCTGAGGGCGCGCCGCTGCATTGTGATGCAATTTCAGCATATTTCGGGAGCGTGTAAAATTGACGTCTCGAATTGCATTCCCTGGCGTCTGTATGCGTTTCAACATTTCGCCGGTTTATCCGCGTTTCACTTTTGTGTGCGGAGGGAAATTGTTGCGAATTTTCAACGCGGCATTTTTCACTTTGAGCGTTTCTCAAGCGCAAACGTGACTGCATATCTTACAATTACCTTTTTACACCGTAATGTTTTTTTTTTCTAATTTCTAACATCATAAAAATTAAACGGAAAATGTACTTTCGTAAAAACAAATGTCAATTTGAAGCATGTGACGCGTCAGCAAAGAAAACTCGAAAATGGAAAAAATCGAAAAAATTAACTTTTTTAATAATTATCGTAGACCACTGAAGTATACCTTCTCTTTCATCAGAAAGAAATTGATTGGTGGTAAAAAATTTCAGCTGTCTTCAATAGAAAAAAAATTAGCGTGTCACCATGAACCTGAAATTGAAAATTTTCAAAAAAAAGTCAATTTTTCAGACTTTGAATGGCCGTAGCGACTAAACGAAAACTTCAAATTGAACGCGGTTTTCAAATCTGAGCTCCCGGTGTGTAAATAAGTCGGATTCAATTGATATTGGCGTTTCGAAATTTTTAACGAAAACCTGAAAAACTACCCAAGGGTCCCCCCTTCTTACTTTTGCTCAAAAATTGGCTTTGAAATAATTTCCTAAAGAAACCACTGGTTCGATTCGGAGTTTCTACAAATCACCGGAAAGATACCTTCAAGACGCTTTGGAAAATGTACTTTCGCAAGAACAAATGTTAATTTGAAGCCTGTGACGCGTCAGCAAAAAAAAAACTCGAAAATGGAAAGAATCGAAAAAATTAACTTTTTTAATAATCATCGTAGACCCTTATGTAATACATTTTTCTTTATCAGAATAACGAGATAAATAAAAAAAAAAAAATTTTATACCAAAAGCTCGATTTTTAGTTGAATATCTGGAAGTCTGGTTATTGTAAAAAACTCGTTATTTTCAGATTAGATAAAAAGTGACAGCTCTCAAAAGCCCATTTGAGACGTATATTACTACCGCATTCTTATTTCTTGAATATTTTTCACGTGAATTGCGTAGAAATGACGATTTTTTACATAAAAAAATTCTCAATTTCAAGCAATTTAAGAAAAATCTGAGCCTCTCACATAGAAAATGTTCAAATAGAAAATTTGCGTTACTAAAATGCGTGTCTAATTATGTAATTTTGACAGCTGTCAATTTTTATCTAACCTAGAAACAAAGTTTTTTCTACATTTTCTTAGTTTTTCTGCATTCCTTGCAATTTCTAGATGGATCCGAGCTTCTCACGACAAAAATATTTCGGAAGAACTGATGCGGATCTTTAGATTTTTCCACCCCTTCAAAAAAAGTCTTATGATAAGGGCAAATAACTACAGTACAAGCGATTTTTTTATATTTATTTATTTAAGTATTTTGAGTGCATTTGTATTTTAATTCATAAAAAGGTACTATCTGTTTAATAAATAAATAAAATTATATAAATTTAAATTAAAGGTTGTGAGTCCTCATAAATTTTTTTCGACTTTGGCGTTGGCACGTCACAGATTCGAAGAAGAAACTCTAAAACTATCTGCATCTTGCTAGTTAACACATTGGCTGCCAACAAGTTTTTTTGTAAAATGTCAAAAAAAGTTGACAGCGCTAAATAGAACTAACTGTCAGTCATTGGTGACTGACGGGGTCCATTGGAATACTCCGGTGTCAGTCACCGTTGACTGACAAAGCGGTCAACCTGTTAAATTTAATAAATGTATTTATTAAATGTATTTCACACGAATTTTCTAAAATGTTTCTTATTCATTTTAAACCCGTTTTCTTGCCGATTGTATTTCTCGCTTTGACCTCAATTTGCCGTCGTTCTTGTAACCTTTCGAACTCGCACATAAAATATTAAACTCCACGTAAAACTTTTCTTTTAATTCAATCCCCAGCAATTCAAGAAAGATTTACCCGGAAACATTTTATATTCACGTTCAGTTTCCGTGTACAGCGTAAATATTTGAGTTCGCTTTAAGTCGTCGGTTTGCTTTTGTTCGTTAAGTCGCTGGAAGATTGAATTTTTCCGAATTTTCGAAGCGATTACAATTTTTTTTTTCGGCGCGGTTTTATTAGGCGCGGAATTCAATCCGGGGAGACGCATTAAATCCGGGCTCGTAAATTGAAAACGTTTAAGTAATAAAACATTCAATTCGGAATTACCAGGAATCGATAGTAAACAAACGAAATGTTTGGTGGATGGGGGCTGTTTTGGCGAATTTTTCTGGCGCTGATTTATTCCGGATATGAAAATTTCATAAAGGGAGATATTTTAAAAATTCAATATTTATAAAGATAAACGAATCTTGACAACTTATAATGTTTTAAAAAGATGTGACGAGGAAGCGAGGGGGGCTAGAATATAATTCGTTTTTATTAAATAACGAAGCTTCCAATAACTTTAATGCAGAAAAAAAATATTTAATGAAATTTGAGACGTAAAAAGCTTCACTTTTCATATTTTCCTCCCCCGTGGAATTGCCGTTTATAAGGAAGCGCTTATTTTCTTAGCAACTGACAAAAAAAAAAACGTTAACTTTTTTTATATAAAGCAAGGGCATTTTGATATAATACACGATTTTTGTTACGCGTAACTAAATACATTTTTCTAAAATGTTCAAACTGACATGCCAACATTTCTGCTGGTTTAACTAGCTGAAATTTTATAACGTAAAATCAATTTTTCTCCCTAGCCAAGTGTGACGGTATGGCTCAGGCTTATGTCTATTTTTTCTACTGAAATCGAAAATCGATTTTGTCACTTTAACATTGTTACTCTACTTAACTCTTAACTATAATTAACAACAAATGGGCAGGAGTTGTTCATTATTGAATTTTAACAACTTTAGACTTTATAATTCCACTAAAATTTAAAGTTGTTCATTATCGAATTCTAACAACTTTACACTTAACAATTCCACTAAAATTTAAAGTTGTTCATTATTGAATTTGAACAACTTTAACGGTTACAATTCCACTGAAATGCAAACTCGCTTGATTGACAAATCACAACCATTGTCTGCAAACTTTTTTTTTGTAATCACAACTGCAGCACGTTACATGTAGCCGTGGTTTCAGTTAAACACGACCTTGACTACTGAAACTTTTCAAATACGTAAATTCGTAAACAGGGAAAACCCGCACGTACACAGTATGCACCAGATTGCAGGTTCGATATCCCCCCCCCCCTCCGAAGAGGGGATGTATTTGCGGAGTTACGCATGGGGATTCGAGTCACGTTTTTCGATTTTAATAACCGATAACCGTTTAAGACCGTAAATGACTTACCTTGAGAGAGCGCGCGGGAAATGATCCACCTTTGAACATTCAGGCGTGCAACCTGAAAAAAAATGGTCATGTATTTATGTAAACCTCTTAATATTAATGGTATTTAATTAAATATAATAATGGAATACATCTACAAATAACCTATACAAAAAAAAACAATTAAGAAATTAACTAAGCACCATTTTGACAAACAAATACAATCATCGAAAAACAGTTGAAAATGTTACTGGCAACAATATTCAATTACATAATTAAGAAATTTGGGTTTCGGTTTATGCCAGCTTTGTATAAACTGAATCCAACTATCTTGATATAAAGTATTTAATAATAATATGCAACCCTATTTACTGCATTCAATTGCTACCAACTTGAAATTTCCTAAAGTTCCTCAAAACTGATTCACCAGATTTCAAAGTAATTATTCAAAAATTGAGGTGGCGATAATTCTAAAATCAGCATTTTCACCGCCGATTAAAAAAAAATATAAAAACAATTACTACGAAAGTTACTGAAAAGTAATTCAACTTCGTGATCGTCATAAAATTCGAAAACACCCCTTCACCAGATTTCGAGATAATCACCCGAAAATCGAGGTGGTGATAATTCTAAAATCAGCATTTTCACCGCCGATTAAAAAAAAATATAAAAACAATTACTACGAGGAGCTTGAAACTTTCCAAAGTTACTGAAAATTAATTCAACTTCGTGATCGTCATAAAATTCTAAAACACCCTTTCACCAGATTTCGAAATAATCACCCGAAAATCGAGGTGGTGATAATTCTAAAATCAGCATTTTCACCGCCGATTAAAAAAAAAATATAAAAACAATTACTACGAGGAGCTTGAAACTTTCCAAAGTTACTGAAAATTAATTCAACTTCGTGATCGTCATAAAATTCGAAAACACCCTTTCACCAGATTTCGAAATAATCACCCGAAAATCGAGGTGGTGATAATTCTAAAATCAGCATTTTCACCGCCGATTAAAAAAATATAAAAACAATTACTACGAGCTTGAAACTTTCCAAAGTTACTGAAAATTAATTCAACTTCGTGATCGTCATAAAATTCGAAAACACCCCTTCACCAGATTTCGAAATAATCACCCGAAAATCGAGGTGGTGATAATTCTAAAATCAGCATTTTCACCGCCGATTAAAAAAAATATAAAAACAATTACAATAAAGCAAAATTAACTTCTCATTTTTCACATTCTTTGCGAAATCTGAACTTCTCACGTGATTTTTTTTTTTAAGAAATAAAGATCGCTGCCAAAATTACATTATTTGACAAGTAATTGTGTTCTGCAACATTTTTGTCGCGAGAAGCTCAGATTTTTCTCAAAATAGCAAGGCATGTCGAAAAACTAAGAAAATGTAAAAAACACGTAGTTTCTAGGTAAGGTCGAAAGTGACAGCTGTAAAAATCGCATTATTTGAGACGTATATTAGTACCACGGCTATATTTCTTGGATTTTTCCATGTAAGAAGTTCAGAATTCTTTTGAAATTGCAAAAAATGTAAGAAATAAGGAGATAATTTTGCTTTCATGTAAAAAAAAAACTATTTCTTGAATATTTTTCACGTGAGAAGTTCAGATTTCGCTTGAAATTGCAAGGAATATAAAAAATGAGAAGCTAATTTTGCTTTCATGCAAAAAAAAATTCCGATTTCTAGGTTAGATAAAAAGTGACAGCTGTCAAAATTACATTGTTTGACACGTATTTTAGAACAGAATTTTTATTGTTTGAATATCTTCCATGTGATAAGTTCAGATTTCTCTTGAAATCGCAAAGAACTTAAAAAATGAAAAGCTACTTTTGCTTTTATGTAAAAAGCTCGTCATTTCTAGGTTAGATAAAAAGTGACAGCTGTCGAAATCGCAATATTTGAGACGTATATTAGTGCCGCATCTTTATTTCTTGAATATTTTCCACGTCAGAAGTTCAGATTTTGCTTGAAATTGCAAAGAATATAAAAAATGAGAAGCTAATTTTTCTAGCATGTGAAAAACTTGGTTTTTCTAGGTTAGGCAGCTGTCAAAATCGCATTATTTGAGACGTATATTAGTGCCGCATCTTTATTTCTTGCATATTTTCAACGTGAGAAGTTCAGATTTCTCTTGCAATTGCAAATAATGTAAAAAATAAGAAGCTGTTTCTGCTGTTATGAAAAATAATCGTTATTTCTAGGTTAGATAAAAAATAACAGCTGCCAAAAATCACATTATTTGAGAGGTATATTAGTGCCGCATCTTTATTTCTTGAATATTTTTCACGCGAGAAGGTAAGATTTCTCTTGAAATTTCAAAGAATGTAAAAAATGAGAAGCTAATTTTGCTTTCATGTGAAAAATTCGTTATTTCCAGGTTAGATAAAAAGTGACAGGTGACAAATTTGCATTATTTGAGACGTATCTTAGTACCGCATCTTTATTTCTTGGATATTTTCTACGTGAGAAGTTCAGATTTTCTTTAAAGTAAAAAATAAGAAGCAAAATTTCGTTTTTATGTAAAATAACATAATTTCTCGATTAGGTCAAGAGTGAGTTCAAGGTTGACGTGCATTTTAAGACAGCATTTTTACTTTTTCAACAATTTCCGCGTGAGAAGTTCAGATTTTCCTTGAAATAGCAAAGAATGTAAAAAATAAGAAGCAAAATTTTGTTTTCGTGTAAAATAACGTCATTTCTCGGTTGGAGCAAAAGTGACAGCTGTCAAAATGGCATTATTTGACACGTAATTTAGTGACGCGTCTTTGTTTTTTTCATATTTTTCACGTGAGAAGTTCAGATTTCCCTTGAAATCGCAAAGAATGTGAAAAATAAGAAGGAAAATTATGTTCTCGTATAAAATAACGCCATCTCTCGGTTGGGTCTGAAGTGACGGCTGTTAAGTTGACATGCATTTTAATACCGTTGGCTTAGTTAAAAATGAGAAGCTGATTTTGTTTTAACGTAAAAATATTTTATTACCAAATAAAAGTATTTTATAATAAACTATTAATAATAATAATAATAATAAACGTTTATTGTACTTACTAAATACATAATAAATAATAAATACAATGGCCATCGACCGAAGTCCTTCAGCCATAAACTATTATTATTATTAATGATTGCATTTTTTTTTATCCATTCCATATATTTATATTTGCGAGGTTTGAATGTTTGCGGTACCCGCAAGCTTTTATTGATTTCAATAATTATTTATTTGTATTTTTTTTTAAATTTAAACATCGAATTGAATGTGCGTTATTTATTAAAGCGGTTTCATTATTTATTTTTATGTTTGTATTTATTTTAAAGTGTGCATTTATTAATATTATAACATGCGTGCTTGTAATAATATTGTCCATATGTTATTTATTTATAAAACAGCTGCACGGTATTTATTCTGACGTATATTGAATGAATATTATTAATAATAATAATTATAATAATAAATAAATATAAAAATAAATAATGGTTGAAGTTATAACAATTTTGTATTTTTGTAATGTTTCATAATTTATTGCCTACAATGTGTGTATATTTTTATATACAGGGTGTCTACGCTAAACCGTTCGTTAAAAGTTCATGGGGTTGCCGTTGCAGTAAAAATTTGAAAAAAAAAACTCATCAAAAGATTAAATCAGTTCTCCTCAAGTGAGCCGTTGCAGTAAAAATTTGAAGAAAAAAAAAACTCATCACAAGATTAAATCAGTTCTCCTCAAGTGAGCCGTTGCAGTAAAAATTTGAAAAAAAAAACTCATCACAAGATTAAATCAGTTCTCCTCAAGTGAGCCGTTGCAGTAAAAATTTGAAGAAAAAAAAAACTCTTCACAAGATTAAATCAGTTCTCCTCAAGTGAGCAGTTGCAGTAAAAATTTGAAAAAAAATCTCGTCACTTGACTAAATCAGTTCTCCTCGTGTGAAATATTTTCAACTTTCTATCACTTCCGGTTCCACCGGAAGTAGCACCAAATTTGTTATTTTAAATAGAACATCTTATATATTATCATATTTTTGGATTCCTCTACATTGCAAAATATTTTGTAGGAATGTTTGTATACTTTTCAAGAAAATTAATTATTTCTAAAATTTTGACCTCTAAAAGGCAACTTAAAATCTGCCTGTAAATTCTCTTAAGAATAAGATACAAATATTATTTATGCGCGCCGTGCATTTTGTACGTGCATTTTGTAAGTGAGCGCGCGCGATGATTCTGTGCAATCGCAGCGCTCACGTGATTCTGTAATATGAAGAGACTTTAACCTCTATCCTGTCACGTTTGTGCACACTTTGCACTCTGTACCATCGCACACTAGATGTTACTCGATTGAATTTTTTTTTTATTCTTATTGATACAATAAAGCAGTTAATTAATTGAGTAGATATGCATGTATTTATATACAGGGAAGCGATCTAAGGCATCACTCATTTACACAAAGTATTAATAGAACATAAATACTCCAAAAATAATAGAATCCGTCTCTACGTGTAGTATTTGTTTCCTTGAGAGAGTTCACGCCGAGGATTAGTCTGTATTTAGCACCTTGCACGCGCGGAGCGTAACCGTGTGCCGTCCATTACATAAAGTGTGTTTCCATTAATCGTCCAGAGTTGCGAAAAAATAGGATTTTCGTCGGCCGAGTTTAAAATCTCTAAAGTAAGTTCCCCGCGTTATATTTATTTTAATTGGGCGGCGCACTATCTAAAGGTGAAATTTTCAACGGGGGTTTTAATGCGCTTAAAAGCTTCCTTTGTGATGTAGTTAAAAGCTTATTAGCGCACGTAAATTTAAGTTCCGATGAGATTTAGGTAATATTGTTGATGGAGTATGAATTACCAATAGCGCGCTGCAAAAGGGTGATCTCAGTTGGATATTATACTGTGCTAATATTTTTGTAGTTAACGTAATATAGCTATGTTTAATTTAATGCCATAATTAGTTCAAAATTTCAACTGAGTTTTTATTTGGTAGAAATAATATTACTGTCCTTAACCCGCCAATGGTGACCCTACTGGTCTGTGAGACCGGGTGTGTCGAAGAATAACTTTATTCTCCGTTATTGTTTTTTTGTTGCAATTTCGAGTAGCTGCCGCACTGCAGAGCTTAAAATGATTAAATATTTTTACTTTCTCCGTTACGAAGTATATTTTTTTTCAAAATTTTTTTTTACGGAAATATCCGTTTTGGCGTCCCTAGATGCCATTTCGACAATTTCTGGAAAAAAATGTGTTGTGTCTGTGTGTGCTGTGTGTGAGTGTGTGTCTGTGTGTGTGTCTGTGCGCGCTGTATCTCAAAAACTAATAGAGCAGTTGATATGAAACTTTGAACATCCGTCTTATTTGATAATCTGAAGAACTGAAAGGCTTTTGGTAAAATTTCGTGTACTGGAAGTGGGCGTTTACCTTAACTGTTTTTTTGTTTTTTGCCAATATTTTCTTAAATGTGAAAATATCACATTTAAACAAACTTTGAAGACAACAAAGAAATGAACATCTTTTGCTTGAAAACATTTTTCATAAAATCATTTTTATTCGAGAATTTTTTTTTTTTTAATTTTTGGTTTATTTATTATTATAAAACGATAATAGTTACAGCAAATTTATGTTAATAATAATTGTAGAAAATGCTAAAATGAACAATTTATAAAGAATAACTTTTTTTCGAAATCCCTTTAGTTTTTGAGTAAACTGAAATTTTGAATTTGAAGTATAATTTTCCCATCTTTCATAATTTTGACGTTTTAAACGTCAGTCAGTCTACAAAACGCTCGATGTACATTTAAAATATGATTTCAATTGAAAATAAACCATGAAAACGTATATATAAATGGCTATGATACCATCAAGTCGGAGAAAGTAACATGATAACAGAAATAGCCCTGTAAATTCCACACTTTCATCGACAGATGCTCGACATTTTGTCAGACACATCCTTAATAATATATCTTTAGATCTTCTTAAAGAAAATTATCCGAACAAAACTGAAAGACAAATTTTGAAGACAAAATTGCACTTTTTCCAGAAATCATCCTGTAAATTCCACAATTTTGTCGACAGATGCTTGAAATTTTGACAAATACATCTTAAATAATATATCTGTAGATATGTTTTAAAAAATCATCCGAACTTTCTTTTAACAAAAATGGCAGCACTAGAAGACAAATTTTGAAGACCGAAAATGCATTTTTTTCAGAAATCGTCCTGTAAATTCCAGACTTTTGTTGACAGATGTTTCAAATTTTGACAGATATATCCTAAATAACATATGTTTAAAACTGTTCAAAGTAAATTATTCGAATTTTGTTCTAACAAATCTGGAAGACAAATTCTGAAGACAAAATTTGCACCTTTTCCAGAAATGGCCCTTTAAGTTCCACAATTTTGTCGACAGATGCTTGAAATTTTGACAAATACATCATATATAAAATATCTTCAGAGCCGCCTAAATAAAATTATCCAAACTTTGCGGTGACATAAATGGCAGCGTTTAAAGGTAAATTTTGAAGACCGAAAATTCACTTTTTCCAGAAATCGTCTTGTAAATTCCAGACGTTTGTTTACAGATGCTTAAAATGTTGACAGATACATGATACAAAAGATACACAAATATCCGAACTTGGCTCTAACAAAACTGGAAAACAAATTTTGAAGACAAAAATTGCACTTTTTCCAGAAATCGCCCTATAAATTCTACAATTTTGTCGACAAATGCTTGAAATTTTGACAGAGACATCCTAAATAACACACCTTTAGATCTGCTTAAAAAAATTATCCGAACTTTGCTCTAACAAAACTGGAAGACTAATTTCGAATACAATAATTGCACTTTTTCCAGAAATCGCCCTGTAAATTCCACAATTTTGTAGACAGATGCTTGAAATTTTGACAGATACATTCCAAATAAAACGTCTTTAGAACTATTGAAATAAAATTATCCATAGTTTGCGGTGACAAAAATGGCAGCGCTTGAAGACAAGTTTTGAAGACCGAAAATGCACTTTTTTCAGAAATCGTCCTGTAAATTCCAGAATTTTGTTGACAGACGCTTGAAATTGTGACAGATACATCTTAAATAATATATCTTCAGATATGTTTTAAAAAATCATTCGAACTTTCTTCTAACAAAAATGGCAGTACTAGAAGACAAATTTTGAAGACCGAAAATGCATTTTTTCCGGAAATCGTCCTGTAAATTCCAGATTTTTGTTGACAGATGTTAGAAATTTTGACAGATACATCCTAAATAACATATGCTTAAAACTGTTCAAAGAAAATTATTCGAATTTTGCTCTAACAAATCTGGAAGACAAATTTTAAAGACAAAAATTGCACTTTTTCCAGAAATCGCTCTTTAAATTCCACAATTTTATCGGAAAATGCTTGAAATTTAAATAGATACATCCTAAATAATATATCTTTAGAATTGTCTAAAGAAAATTATCCGAACTTTTCTGTGACAAAAATGGCAGCGCTTAAAGACAAATTTTTAAGACTGAAAATGCACTTTTCCCAGAAATCATCCTGTAAGTTCCACACTTCTATTGACAGATGCTTAAAATTTTGACAGATACATCCTAAATAAAATATCTTTAGAATCGATAAAATTATTCAAAATTTGTGGTGACAAAATAGGCAGCGTTTAAGGACAAATTTTGAAAACCGAAAATGCACTTTTTCCAGAAATATGTTTTAAATTGAAAATAAACCACGATAGCGTAAATACAAATATTACCATCAAGTCGGAGAAAGTAACATGATGGCCACATCACCATTTTTGTTTTATTGTCAAAGAGCATGAATTAAAAAAAAAACATGAACTATCACTAACACGTTTCAGATGAAAACCCGGGTGCGGGAGACCGGCGTCACCATTAAATTTGCGTCACCAATTTAAATATTTACACAATATTTCATTCATGTATTAAAGTCAATACTTGGGTATTGAGTGGGTAACGTGATGATTTGGTTATGTAAAGAAGAATTTTTTGTACCAAACACCTATTTTTAAAATCTTACAGATGCGTCCTTTTTTTAAATTGGATCCAAACAAATAAACGTAAACAAAATCCAATTTCATGCTAATGTACACTTCGCTGCAACGTCCATTTACTTTTATTTTTTTTTTGTTCTCTGGTAGAAATTTATTTAAAACGAGAGAGAGAGAGATAGAACGTACACTTTATTAAATTTACTTATATATCATTTACAATTATTTTTCTGTTTTACTATTTATTAATATTGTACTCATCTCTGCTGAATAAATGGTTTTTTATCCAAGCTTTTATTTGTTTGTCCTAAAATAATTTTACAATTTTTCTATACATGATTTTTGTCCTAAAATAATTTTAAAATTCTAACTCGCAATAATAAATCGCTGCCATAATAAATTATTCTAATAATTAGACCCACCTAATGGACTATCTATAAATAAATTATTCACATCGTTTCAGACAACTGTTTGGAACACACACACGGTTAGCCTTTGATTAATAGCATCTGTAAGTAGACTTCAAAAGATCAGGATGCCGCACTATAAATAAATCAGGGGAGTGATATTTAAAAATAAAATAATTCACAGAAAAATCTCGACCTCAATAATTTAATTCATAAAACGGTTGCATGTTCCCTTGCTTACAAATATAACTCTCAGGAGATTAAAGTAAATATTTTTGGACAATTTTACGAGCGTTCGATCATCGGAATTAAAACTCACAAGACGTTTATGACGTGCGGGTGATTGAAGGTAACGAAGTATTTAGTGTTCGGAAATAAAAATGTGATTTTATTGGAAGACACTCAGAGATAAAAAAAAATAAGGTGATATGAATCAGTTTTATGTAGATAAAAGAAATATTTATTTTTACTCAATAAAGACGTATTTAAAGCACCTGCAAGAATTGAGGGTTTTTCAATTTTTTATTAAGGTTTGCTCTTGTTTCAGGAGATATATAGACTCTTTTAACGGCTATCATTCTGCTTTGCTCTTATTTCCGTGTCTATAAATAATTGATGGTGAACAACCGTCACATTAACCTTTTCGAGTATTCCTTTATGACCAATTAAAATTTACCATCGGGTTTCACGCAGATCCACCGACTAATAAATTCGTACGTTTTTTGAAACGGTGCCAACTACTCCGGCTGATTCGCTTGAGGCATTAAACTGTGATACACTCGAGTGTGCCGTGCTGGAGGCAAGAAGTGCCTTCTCGAAAATACCGTTCATCATCGTAAAAGACTCTGGAAAAATATGGCCCGATGTTACAACGTGAAACTGCGAGTTTGTTGAAGATTGGTTTCGCGAATATTTTTTAATATTTCAATTTATTTTCAATATTACCATAGCCATTCACGGTCCAATCTGTAGGATTAAGTTGTAGGACTACAGTGTTCCCATTATACAGGGTGCATTTGAAATAACGAACAGGCTCGTAACCACAAAGAGATTATATTATTTTTAAATAATATTCGCAATTATTTTATTTATAACTGTAACAAAAAGCCTGCAATTCATTATTAAAGTTAATGAGTGAAAATACGCAACATGTTTGGGGGTAGTGGTAATGTGACCTAATTTTTAAACGGCATAGGCTTTAGATATCGAATTACAACAAGCGCGTAGGAAATATCTGAGTTCGGCTCTTTAAGCGTCAATGAACTTGAGGACTGTTTATCTTTTACAAAAAAAAAAAAAACGTTGCGATAACACTTCAAATTTCGGAGGCAAGAAATCGTATCTCGTGTTTTAAATAAACAAACACACATTCCATGCAGACCTAATTAAATGAGAAAAGCATCGGTTTTCAAAATGTTTAAAAAACCTCGAAAAATTAGGAAAATTCCATTTTTTTTTTCGAATAAATTTTGAGGGAAATGGGTTCACAAATATTTTGTGTATGTGCCCTTAAATGCCTGTTCGTTATTTCAAATACACCCTGTATGTACCGAGTAGAGATTATTTTGTTGTAAAATATAAAAATTTTGCGGCGACGACCTTTTTTTTTCTCACATTAAAAATGTCTCCATCGCGCGTAACAATTTGAAAGTGTGGAAAATAGTAATACTGACAAAGTTTCTGGTCAAAAGGAACTTTTATAAATATTTTTTATCGCAAAAGAGACTTACATTACAAGTATACTATTTTTCAAAATTATTTAATTTGTTTTAGTTAGCCTTATATGCTGCTAATAATAATACATACACACAGATAAAAATATAATAATACTCTTTTTTACCATACTTTCAAATTGGTACGCGCGATGGAGATATTTTTAATGTGCGGAAAAATTTATATTTTTTTTCACTTTATTTTGACAAATTAAATTTTTTTGTCAGGCGTGACGGCGACATTTAAATATTAACCATAAATAATTTATCATTATTTTTTCGTCAAAATTGTATAAACTACGTGAGTTAAGCATGTTTATCCGTTAGAAGAAAGTCGCACGTTCAGAGCTCGAGACCTAAAATTTCTTCACGTGAATAAACATTTACTTAACTCGGAGCATAAATATATATTACATGTAAAAATACAATAAAACGAAATGTAGCATGAATATATGAATATTCAACCTGTTCGTTAATCTGCAAGCAAAAATTAAGTCTTACTAAGACTATCTGCAACAAGTAAGGTTATTCCCAATTTGTATATTATATGTTATTACCAACAGTAACTTGATAGGACCTTCAAAAAATTGCACCGTTTCTTAGTGGGAATCAAATGTATTTTTTTCGAAAAGTTAACATTTTCTATTTAAATAAATTTCCACGAAAAAATGCATTTTGATGATTTATTAGTGCAGTTAGTGCATCAAGCGGAAGCAAATTTTAAATCCATAAGAGCAGAATCATCTATTTGCATACACCAAATTCGTATACTGCAAAGTTAAACACTCGAAAAGTTTGGGAAAAACTTCTCAAATAACGTAAGCGAACATTAATTATCGTAAACGCTGATTTATGAATCTCAATTTTGTTGCAAACTTTCCCCGAATCATTATCCATAAAAATTTGTTACATAATTCGTTCCGTTTTTGCATTAATTCTGAAATAAAAAATGTAATTCACACAAATAATAATAATAGCATATGATAAAATATATTTTAGCAGTTAGGGGGCGGCCAATGACCCTGGTAGTGGATGCCACCCAAATATACACTGGAGGAAAAAAGAAATGGAACACTTGAAATTCATGAAATTTCGACCATTTTCAAACGTAATTTCAATCGATTTTGATGATTCTTTAAGGGCGAAAAACTTTGAAGTGTCTACTTTAAAGTCATGCATGCGAACTTAAGCGTAAACCCTTCCGCCCCCGCCCCCCTCTAGCACCTATGTGAAAAAAATGTTTTTTTCGGGAAACCATTTTCAACTTTGACGAGGTCTTTGGAGTTGGAAAAATTTTTTCGACTCGATCCACCATAAAGGCATTAAAATCTGATCAATTCCCTATGCAGGACTCTAAGCACGAAGTTCCTATAACGATTTGGCACCAAGCTATGGGTGTTTTTCGCACATAACTCAGCGACTTTTTAACCAAATTTGATGATTCTTAAGGAAAACAATCTCATTTTGGCCCTTCTTTAAGGGGGTAGACTCAGATTGGAATGATCCCATTTCGAACCCTTCGACCCCCGAACAAAAAAAAAACACTTCACATGGTGAAGCCATGGAAAAACTTTCACTCCTCTTCGATTTTGGTACCATCGTGCATTCCCTCACACAGATTTCATTAGGACAATTTATTAATTAGTTGCCATCAGCTGCTTCCACTTTCCATTTTAATGATGTTATCATGCACAGAAATTAGGAAACTTCACATTAATAACCCACGGCACCACTCTTGCAACTGTGAAGACTAATTACTTAAGTGAGAGCCGTCCATTCTGAAACTGCCACAGATTTCTTTGGATCATTTATTATAACTGGTCACCATCAGCAATTTCCAATTCCCACTTAAATACACAGAAATTTGGAACGTTAAATTCATAATAACCATTAAGCGTAATCTGATAAGATATTTATATAAAGACTTTTCGAAAAACTCGACTCTCTTCGAGACTCCCATGTGATAAAACGGTTTATTGTATTATTTTCCAGAATAAGTCGCAATGTAATAATGCGACGCGGATGGGTCTTAGACTGCAGTGCTTTCGTTATTTATGAAAGTCGGAAATCCGTAAGGAGCTTTGAGTATGTGACAATATACAGGGTGTTGAATCAGGGATTTACATGTAAAATTTTAAATGTATTCATATTGGTTCCCCTAATTATTTGACATTATTTGCCTTCTTACATTATTTTGAAAGCTATGTGGTAAGTAAAACACGTGTGTTGAGAATTTTCATAAATTTTTAATGTCGAAACACTGTGACATATGTTTCATCTGCCTGATGAAGCCACTGTGTTTCGACATTAAAAATTTGTGAAAATTCTCAACACACGTGTTTTACTTACCACATATATTATGGAATTTCACCAAGTAACAGCCTCATCAATCCAATATTTTTATAGCTTTTTGAACTGAATGATTTGGTGTCTTACTTAATAGTTTCTGCAAAGTATTTACCGAGATATTTGCAAAAAACTTTACTATTATTTTTAATGAAAAACAAAGGTTTGCCATGAAATCATAATGGCGCACATTTCATTTTTCCCTAAAAAGTGATAGTCGCTGTCACATTACGAATTACAACCGGCCGTATATTATACACAAGAAAAAGTATTACAAGTTAATGGTTTTACGCAGGAACTATTTTGTGTATGTGATTTGTTCAGTGTTGAAATTACCGAGAAGGCAATGCCCGGCAAAAATACTATTCAATGAGTATAAAAATAATGTAAGTAGATTGATATTACAAAACAATTAAAGGAGCCAATTGTCACACATTTCAAATTTAGAGTAAAGTAGTAATTATTTATAGAATTGCTCGTTATTGCCTCCCTGAAAATGCTTTCTTTGTGTAGAAAGTGTAAATCGTAATGCGGCAGCAAACGTCACTTTTTAGAACAAAATGAAATATCCGCCATTATGATTTCACGGCAAACCTTTCTTCTTAATTCCAAATAGTTGTAAAGTTTTTGCAAATATCTCGGTAAATTCTCTGCAGAAACTATTGAGTAAGGTACCAAATCATTCAGCACAAAAAGCTTTAAAAATAATATACGGAGATCGGTACTGTTAAATAATTAGGGGAGCCAATATTAATACATTTCAAATTTTACAATTTTAAATCCCTATGGAACGTTTTTTTTAGTTCTTTAGTATATCCTTGCTCTTACATCATCTTAAATAATCATGCTGTTAAGGCTGAAAGATCTCTCGCCTGTTGAGGCCATTTGTAAAAGCGTCTTAACAAAAGTATTCTCCCTCTCATGCTGTTATTCAATTTGCATGCAGTGGATCTCTTCAAGGTTACGAACTGCTCAAGCTCGGATAACACCGACTCATTATACAACTCCGGGCTACTATTATTAGTAGTTTTGTAATTCAGATAAGTCCTGCGGTTGTTGTGATGGTTTCGAGTTTCGAGCTTACCGCGACAATGCAATCGTGCAATGTTAATCAGTGAATATGTATCTGGAGGGTGTTATATGTGATCGAATAATGGTTTAATTAAAAAAAAAATTACGAAACGCAGTTCTGAAATGTTTATCATCTTTTCGTGATTTCCTACAGAAATTAGAATTATGTATTAATATTATCCAATTCAAATAATTGGATTGTGTAAACGTAAATATTTCAGATTTTGTTCAAGAGTTACGTCTTCTAAATATTAACATAGTCAATGAGTTATTCCCAACTTTCATTGATATTACGAGCAGTAGTTGGAGGGGGAACGTGGAGGAACGACGTTCCGGCACCTTTTTTCAGAAATGGAACGTGTTTGTGTTTGTTAATATTTTGTATAGTAAGAATAAAAAAAATAAAAAAGCTTACAAGGAAAATAATAGCTTGCTTAAAATAAGATGATCTCCGAAAAACTTTCAGCAAGCTGTTTGTGAAAAGTCGCGGACTATTTTTTTTCTCTCACCATGCGTTCCCTTACCTCTTTGCTCTCACCATGCGTTCCCCTACTTCTTATTTTACCAATGCACCACTGATTACGAGATGAAATCGTATACGTTGATCCTTTTCCATAATCTAACCATTGTGAGTGGCTCTTCTTATAATACAGCGAGGGTTTTAATGACTACTAGATTTTTGTCAGAGTTACGTTTTGAGTCATTCCCAGCTCTCGTTGGTATTACTTTACGAGATAAAATCAAAATGGATAGTGGCTCGATCTTATCCCACAATCTAACCATTGCGGATGGCCCTATCTTATCGAAGGTTTCAATGATCAATAGATTTTTGTCAAAAAAAAAAAACAGAAACTAAAGTTTAAAAATTTCACGATGGTTAATCAAAATTTTACTGTGACATGCATATTTTATAATACACTCAACAGTACTTTTCATACTTATCAGACAAATATATTTAGTTCATTGTTGTGTGTCGTTTCAAGGTATTAATAATAAAATTAATATTTAGGCCTAGCACTATCACTGTCCATCTCTTAACTTTATTTTGATTCCTACACCACCGAAATAATATTTAGATTCGGAAACCACTCACACGCCAAAAAGTAATCTGCAAATAATAGCGAGGTCTGCCACACACAAACACACCGCGTTAATCCCGCGGCCATTTCGCGAAAACCCAGTGTTTGTTCAATAAGTGCCTCGAAACTCGAATAATACGAAAAAAAAAACCACAACTAAACATAGATTAGAAGAGGAATAAATATTCGATCGATGGGATCGGGAATTGAAAATTTCGAGTTTGATGTCAAATTCGAATCTAATTTTACACGATCATCTGCAGATGCTACGGAATATTTACTTAAAAGCCGGAGATTGTAATTTAATTCGAGAAATTGAATAAAACCGTGCGCAAACATTCGTGAACGGATTTTAAACAACAACAAAAAAACCGAGGTCAAGCGAGGAATAGAAGACACGTTAATTAACCGTTAATGGTTTGTCTAAACTCTATGCGGCGCTAATTGAATTTAATTTTCGACACTGGATAACGAAAATATAAACGGGAATATTGCTCAACCCGCCGACTTGAAATTGAATTTGTGCGGACGCGCCATTTGTTTGCTTCAAATAACACCGAACTACGAGCATCATGTGTGGAACTAATCTTCATTAGAGGGGCTCAAGTTCCCGGAACAATGTACCGCTCCGGTTACAGGGAATACTTCAATGCTCGAACGGTTTCATCTTGTAGTAGTTTCAGTTTTAGCCAGAATTTTGCTGGAGATATAATATAATGAAGTGTTTCGTGACGTCAGGACAGTTACTTCAGTTTTGGTCTGTCTCATCGAATTTTGTTACTTTCGCCATTGTAAATTTAGTTAACTAGAATAATTAATTATTATTATTATTATTATGGCGCCACATCACTATTTTTTCTTGGCATAATAAATTTAATAACGAACCCCCTAACAATATAGTATTTAAGTCGCAATTGTAGCCTTGTCTTACCATTAATCATCTGCCTGAAACATATGTCGCAGTCTTTCGACATTAAAAATTTGTGAAAATTCTCAACACACGTGCTTTACTTACCACATATGTTATGGAATTTCACCAAGTAACAGCCTCATCAATCCAATATTTAATAACGAAGTGGTGTATTTATTTGCTTCGAAAGAAACCAATCAATTATGAGATGATACGATTTTTTTTTGCTCCGACATTCTGGCCTCCAGTGGTAAGATTTATTTTCTAATTATGAAAAGTAATATCTTCCAATCCACTAATGATTCGAATATATTTAGGTCAACAATTCTGCCCCCCAAACAACCACCCGCGCCCCATAAGCAGCGAATTAAATATTCTTGTTAAATTGAAAGCAAACAAGAACGAAAAAAAAAAACTCCAAGATCAAGCTGTGTAATTCGATTATCTCGGCCCTGTGCAAACACGGAACTTATTCCGGCATCATGAAAATTCGATCCCCAACGACGACAAACACGGAGGAGAATCGCTCGTCCTGATTATCCTCTCGGGTTTCAGGCCGGAGGCTAAACGCACGCACAGTACGCGTATTTTCCGCTTAATTACTGGAAACTTTCAGGTCGGCTTTATCCTAGAGCAGATTATATTTGTTTTGGCCGCAAAAAGAAAAATTGCGAAAATATTCCCTACGCTAGGGACTTAGTTGCAGGTCCCATCTGCAGCGGTGCTTAAATCCGGATTTAATATAAATCGTAATGGATGGTTAATATTGTAATTAGCGCACTGGTTATCCCCCGGATTTGGTTTTCTAAGCCGCCGTGTATATTAATTGGTCTAATTTTAAGCTAGCCTAAAGTAAACGTATTTTGAATAGGTATTATTTTTGCCCTTCTATGTACCATGTCCGCACTGGATTAATGGTATTCGGGGCTCTAGACCGAAATAATTTTGAGGCTCCGTTTTTAGCAATATAGAAAATTTTTGAGGCAAAAAATATTGAAGTGCGCGAATAAATGAATAATACGTTATCCCAGAACATGAAGTATAGCTATTAGAGATGGGCAAAACTGCTATTTTTGAATCACGTTGCTACCTGTGATTGCTACTTTCTAAATACTGTGACTATGATCACATCGCAGAAAAAAATACAAAAAAACGGAAAAATCCTATAAAAAATTATTCTCAATGGCCAAAGTGCCGCTTATTCAAAATTCGTTTGGTTTTTGTAAATTCAATCATTTTCAACAGAGATATAAATTTTTGAAAATTTTCGTTTTAATTTTTTGAGCACTTGAACAAAAACATCGCAGAAAAGAAAATAAAAGCCCAGGAAAAATTCCATAAAAAATCATCCTCAATGGACGAAGTACCGCTTATTCAAAATTAGTTTGGTTTTTGTAAATTCAACCATTTTCAATAGAGATATTAATTTTTGGAAATTTTCCTTTTAATTTTTTGAGCATTTTAATGAAAACATCGCAGAAAAATATATAAAACGCAGGAAAAATTCCATAAAAAATATCAATGGCCGAAGTACCGTTTATTTAAAATTCGTTTGGTTTTTGTAAATTCAACCATTTTTAAAAAAGATATAGATTTTTGAACATTTTCGTTTGAATTTTTCGAGCATTTTAACGAAAACATAAAACATGCAGGAAAAATTCTAAAAAAATTATCCTCATGGCCGAAGTACCGCTCATTCAAAATTCGTTGGGTTTTTGTAAATTCAACCATTTTCAATAGAGATTTCATTTTTTGAGCACTTGAACAAAAACATCGCAGAACAAAAATATAAAAGCGCCGGAAAAATTCCATAAAAAATTATCCTCAATGGCCGAAGTACCGTTTATTCAAAATTCGTGTGGTTTTTGCAAATTCAACCATTTTCAATAGAGATATAGATTTTTGAAAATTTTCGTTTTATTTTTTGAGCATTTTAACGAAAACATCGCAGAAAAAATATAAAACGCGCAGAAAAAATTCCATAAAAAATCATCTTCAATGGCCGAAGTACCGCTTATTCAAAATTTGTTCGGTTTTTGTAAATTCAACAATTTTCAATAAAGATATAGATTTTTGAAAATTGTTGATTTAAGTTTTTGAGCACTTAAACAAAAACATCGCAAAAAAATATAAAAGCGCAGGAAAAATTCCATAAAAAATCGTCCTCAATGGCCGAAGTACCGCTCATTCAAAATTCGTTTGGTTTTTGTAAATTCAACCATTTTCAATAAAGATATGAATTTTTGAAAAATTTCGTTTTAATTTTTTGAGCATTTTAACGAAAACATCGCGGAAGAAAATATAAAACTAATAGGAAAAATTCCAAAGAAATATCCTCAATAGCCGAACTACCGCTTATTCAAAATTCATTTGGTTTTTGTAAATTCGACCATTTTCAATAGAGATATGGATTTTTGAGAGAGAAGAACATTTTTATTAACTTATTTTTACATATCGATTTACAAAATATAATGGATTTTCGTTAGTACGGCTATAGACCAGCGGTCTTTCTGCCTGGCATTAAGGGATTTTTGAAATTTGTCGTTTTAATTTCTTGAGCACCTGAACAAGAACATCGCAGAAAAAATATAAAAAACTCAGGAAAAATTCCATAAAAAATATCCTCAATGGTCGAAGTACCGCTTATTAAAAATTCGTTTGGTTTCTGTAAATTCAGCCATTTTCAATAGAGATATAGATTTTTGAAAATTTTTGTTTTAATTTTTTTAGCACTTGAACAAAAACATCGCAGAAAAAAAATATAAAAGAGCTGGAAAAATTCCATAAAAAGTCATCCTCAATGGCCGAAGTACCGCTTATTCAAAATTCGTTTGGTTTTTGTAAATTCAACCATTTTTAATAGAGATATAGATTTTCGAAAATGTTTGTTTTATATTTTTGAGCACTTGAACAAAAACATCGCAGAAAAAAAATATAAAAGCGCAAGAAATTCCATAAAAAATCATCCTTAATGGCCGAAGTACCGCTTATTCAAAATTAGATTGGTTTTTGTAAATTTAACCATTTTCAATAGAGATATGAATTTTTGAAAATTTTCGTTTTAATTTTTTGAGCATTTTAACGAAAACATCGCAGAAAAAATATAAAAAACGCAGAAAAAAATCCATCAAAAATATCCTCAATAGCCAAAGTACCGTTTATTTAAAATTCGTTTGGTTTTGTAAATTCAACCATTTTCAATCAAGAAATGAATTTTTGAAAATTTTCGTTTTAATTTTTTGAGCATTTTAACAAAAACTTCGCAGAAAAAAAATATAAAAGCGCAGGTAAAATTCCATAAAAAATCATCCTCAATGGCCGAAGTACCGCTCATTCAAAATTCGTTTGGTTTTTGTAAATTCAACCATTTTCAATACAGATATTAATTTTTGGAAATTTTCGTTTTAATTTTTTGAGCACTTGAACAAAAACAGCAGAAAAAAAAATACAAAAGCGTAGGAAAAATTCCACAAAAAATCATCCTCAATGGCCGAAGTACGCCTATTCAAAATTAATTTGGTTTTTGTAAATTCAACAATTTTCAATAGAGATATAGATTTTTGAAAGAAAATATTTTAATTTTTTGAGCACCAGAACAAAAATATCCCAGAAAAAAATATAAAACATGCAGGCAAAGTTCTATAAAAATTATTCTCAATGGCCAAAGTACCGCTTATTCAAAATTAGTTTGGTTTTTGTAAATTCAACCATTTTCAATACAGACATTAATTTTTGGAAATTTTTGTTTTAATTTTTTGAGCATTTTAATGAAAACATCGCAGAAAAAATATAAAACGCGCAGGAAAAATTCCATAAAAAATATCATCAATGGCAGAAGTACCGCTTATTTAAAATTAGTTTGGTTTTTGGATATGCAACCATTTTCAATAAAAATATGGATTTTTGAAAATTTTTGTTTTAATTTTTTGAGTATTTTTACGAAAACATCGCATAAGAACATATAAAACATGCAGGAAAAATTCCATAAAAAAATATGCTCAATGGCCGAAGTACCGCTTATTCAAAAATCGTTTGGTTTTTCTAAATTCAACCATTTTCGATAGAGATATGGATTTTTGAAAATTTTTGTTTTAATTTTTTGAGCACTTGAACAAAAACATCGCAGAAAAAAAATATAAAAGCGCAAGAAAAATTCCATAAAAAATCATTCTCAATGGCCGAAGTACCGCTTATTCAAAATCAGTTTGGTTTTTGTAAATTCAATCATTTTCAATAGGGATTTTTAAAATGTTCGTTTTATTTTTTTGAGCATTTTAACGAAAACATCGCGGAAGAAAATATAAAACATGCAGGAAAAAATTTATAAAAAATATCCGCAATGGTCGAAGTACCGCTTATTTAAAATTCGTTTGGTTTTTGTAAATTCAACCATTTTTAATAAAGATATGGATTTTTGAAAATTGTTGTTTTAATTTTTTGAGCACTTGAACGAAAACATCGCAGAAAAAAAAATATAAAAGCGCAGGAAAAATTCCATAAAAAATCATTCTCAATGGCCGAAGGACCACTTATTCAAAATTAGTTTGGTTTTTCTAAATTCAACCATTTTCAATAAAGATATGAATTTTTGAAAATTTTCGTTTTATTTTTTTGAGCATTTTAACGAAAATATAAAACATGTAGGAAAAATTGGATAAAAAATATCCCTAATGGCCGAAGTACCGCTTATTCAAAATTCGTTTTTTTTTTGTAAATCCAACTATTTTAAATAAAGATATGGATTTTTGAAAATTTTCGTTTTAATTTTTTGAGCATTTTAAAGAAAACATCGCGGAAGAAAATATAAAACATGCAGGAATCTATAAAAAATTTACTCAATGACCGAAGTACCGCTTATTCAAAATTCGCTTGGTTTTTGTAAATTCAACTATTTTCAATACAGATATGGATTTTTTTAAATTTTCGTTTTAAATTTTTGTGCATTTTAACGAAAACATCGCGGAAGAAAATATGAAACATTTAGGAAAAATTCTATAAAAAATATCCTCAATGGCCAGACTACCGTTCATTCAAAATTCGTTTGGTTTTTGTAAATTCAACCATTTTCAATAGAGATATGGATTTTTGAAAATTGTTGATTTAATTTTTTGTGCACCTGTACAAAAACATCGCAGAAAAAAAATATAAAAGCGCAGGAAAAATTTCATAAAAAAATTCCTCAAAGGCCGAAAGTACCGCTTATTTAAAAATAGTTTGGTTTTTGTAAATTCAACCATTTTCAATAGAGATATGGATTTTTAAAAATTGTTGTTTTAATTTTTTGAGCACTTGAACAAAAACATTGCAGAAAAAAAATATAAAAGCGCAGGAAAAATTCCATAAAAAATAATCCTTAATGGCCGAAGTGCTGCTCATTCAAAATTCGTTTAGTTTTTGTAAATTCAACAATTTTTAACAGAGATATTGATTTTTGAAAATTGTTGTGTTAATTTTTTGAGCACTTGAACAAAAACATCGCAAAGAAAAAATATAAAAGCGCAGGCAAAATTCCATAAAAAATCATTCTCAATGGCCGAAATATCGGTTATTCAAAATCAGTTTGGTTTTTGTAAATTCAACTATTTTCAATAGAGATATTAAATTTTAGAAATTTTCGCTTTAATTTTTTGAGCATTTTTACGAAAACATCGCGGAAGAAAATATAAAACATGTTGAAAAAATTCCAAAAAAATATCCTCACTGGCCGAACTATTGCTCATTCAAAATTCGTTTGGTTTTTATAAATTCAACAATTTTCAATAGAGATATGGATTTTTGAAAATTATTGTTTTAATTTTATGAGCACTAGAACAAAAACATTGCAGAAAAAAATATAAAAGTGCAATAAAAATTCCATAAAAAATCATCCTTAATGGCCGAAGTATCGCTTATTCAAAATCAATTTGGTTTTTGTAAATTAAATAATTCTCAATAGAGATATTAATTTTTGAAAATTTTCGTTTTAATTTTTTGAGCATTTTAACGAAAACATCGCGGAAAAAAATATAAAACATGTAGGAAAAATTCCATAAAAAATATCCTCAATGGCCGCAGTACCGCTAATTCAAAATTCGTTTGGTTTTTGTAAATTCAACCAATTTCAATAGAGATATGGATTTTTGAAAAAAAAAACCCGCAAGAAAGTTGTAATTATCTAAATTTGACCAGAAGCAAATATTAATGCGACCCGTCTTTAAAGAGCTTTAAGTATGAACAAAAAGGAAACGTAATTTAGATGAAAGACTTGTGTACAACTTTACCAAGCACTCGAGGCGTGTTGCGCTCCGGAGATTTGTTGTCGCGTCCTCCGAATACTTTCTCACTCCCACACGCCTTGAGTGCCCGGTAGAGTTATAACTCGATATATTCAGTTTTCAATAAATTACTATAAAAAGTGATCTTTTTTTCAGTTTTAAAATGAATTATTCTTAATTTATAAAGACCATCAAGCTAATAAGATTTAGTCGACTACAAAAGCGCAGCAACATACCAACACAACAAACGCCGTTCCAGTAGTAAACAGAATTCCAATTACGGGCAAATTGTTCGAATTAAATTAAATTAATTCCACAGACTGGAACATTACATGTACCTACTTTTCAACTGAATATCCGCACTGTTCTCGTGATTCTAAGCGATCGCTTAATTGCGCATCGGCAGTAAACTCGAATGAATGCGTCGTCTCGATGTTGTCGGGGTTAAATCAATTGTTCATAAACGTCCGGGTTGGGTAACTGAACGTGAACGAAACCGATAATAAACTACTCTTTTATCTGTTTTCCCAATTGATCTTCCCGGTTGTTAATGGAGCGAACGGCGAAGGGTAAATTAAAAGTGCACATCGCATCACATTTCTTTTTTTCCCGGCGCAAAATATTTGCATTGTCGTGGATTTTCATTCGTATAAATGTTATTCTGTACTGGAAATGGGTAACTCGTGAGTGAGTCGATTTATTGAAATGAGTCGAGTAGTCAACTCGGTCCTGTCTGCAATTTTTAACGAAATACATTTGCCTCCGGTCTAAAAATGTATGTAACTTGCGAATAATTTTCTGTATTCTTTATATTCCATCTTAACCTGACCTGTGGAAAATCTTGTAGTTATAACATTAATAAATTATTATTATTATTAAGTGACTCACGGTCGAAAAGATTAATGTTCGTGAAATTTTTTGTTAGCGTGTTCAAAAACTGTAGAATCTAAGATTGCTTCCTTTTAAATAATGAATATATTCCTTGCTGATCCGAATTCGATTTAATTTACTTTTATTTAAAACTTAAGCAGATCCTAAATCCCAAATCTCTTGTTATTTTCCAGCAATGGTATTAAAGATAACATCATCCGGTCAAGTATTATGTACCTTATGAATTAGATCTATTGGAGGAGAAACGTAACTTTCCTTCGTTAAATGTTGTTTTCAACAAACTGATTTATCTCATTTTTTTTCCTTGCTAAGATAAATATTCTAAACTTCAGGTGACTTTACCCAAAGCTTTTTATTTAACGTCGAGATTTCTGGCCGGAATAACTCGCTTTACATTTTATTGCCTGTCACTGGTTAAATGGCAGACGTGTAAACGGTTCCCATTGATTTACTGATGTATAAAACAAACTTTTTTTTATTTATATTACGCGAGTGTCAATCTTAATTTACGTGGAAAAAATAAATCTTTGAAGGAATTTTACTTATAATTTAAACGATTTTGTTTATGAACATGTAATTTGCTTTAGTTTTGATAATAGCGATCTTATTTGGCGAAACTGCGGTCAAGCGAATAAATCAAAGCGTTACATAGTTTGATCAATGGATCTTTGCGTGTGCGTCATTGTGGAAGACTTAGACGACATACGTGTAGATATGGTTGCGTCCAACTTAACTTATCGTAGAGAGAGTAAACGCATGAAAATGTTCAGTCATCTATGACGTGCGTGCAAAGATTCATTGATTAAAGTATACAAGCAAAGTAAATAGCTATTTTTAATTTTTTTCCGCTACCGGAAATATAATACTTAAAAAAGATCAGAAAATATTCTAAAATACGGCTTGTAATATTTGGGATTAAAATTTTTATAGTCCTATGGTAACCCAGCAACCGAGAAAACAATGTCGAATTTTGTTTGTTTGTGTCAAACCACAGTTTTTGCGGGCATGGATGCAAACGATGCTGCGAATATTGCGTGTCAGAACCTGTTACCGACAAAATCGAAAAGGTATGTGTCCTGTTACGACTTTTTTTAAGCAGTGGTTATGTAAAAAGGATGCCAATGCTGTAGGTATAGACGAAAAAGTGTTGCTCGCCTATATGTTGGAGCGTTACGTTTCTGTTTATTATTTTCCTAGGTCCGTAAGTAAAAAATTAAGTTCCGTCGTCAAGGACAACAAACACCACGAATGTTATCAGCCACTTACGGTACCTGTAACCATGGATGCAATGCTTATTTACGTTGTCGGTAGCGGAAAATAGTATAGTATTAAACTCGTGAACAAGTTGGCCATTGCCACGAGGGTGAAGTTTGCAACATAAGCCGTAGGCGAGTGTTGCAATTCACCCGAGTACTTTTTCGCATCATATTAAATAATTACCTAAAGATTTTTCTGTTTGTATTAAATTATGACGAATAAGTTTTCTATTTGGAAATTGCGGCAGTTCGCTGACAAAAAATGAATCGTAACCATAGTAACAACTAAACTGTTGGGCAATGAAAACGCTATCATTTGATTGGACGTCACCTCTTGGGCAATGAAATTGCTATCATTTGATTGGATGTCACCTGTGGAGAAAATGATTTGGCCGAATAATGGACAACTTTCTCAAACAAAAACGATTTAACAATGTTTATATTATTTAATAAGATGCGAAAAAAGTGTTTTTTTCCATTTTCATTTTTCGAGGTTATTTTATAAAATTTTAATGCCCAGTTTTAAGTACACCGAATAATTATTCCAATGTGAGATTTATTTTATCTTGTCAAGTAATATGCGTCGAGCCAAGATGCAATCGATTTTTTCCAAGAATAGCATGTAAAACCGACACTAAGTTTATTCAAGGACAGAATTTGATTAATTTTTAACGTGAAAAGACATATTCGAGTCTCCATTAGTTTATTCGTAGAAGGATATTCTGGAATTTATTTCCTCCCCCGCGAGCTCTGTATTGGATATACTGCTTGAAGGGTCATTTGAGAGGAGATACAGTTCATTATAAATAAATTGCACTTGTTATTATAAAGTAGAGCTTTGTTGATGTCCATAATATTGTGCAATGAAAGCACGCTGCCTGGAAAGTTTGTAATAACAAATTTGCTTATTATTTCACTGACTGATAACCATGTGATTTGATCTGATTTTGACGATCAAATAAAAAGTTGGTATTTGCGAATGTTACTATGCAGTAGTCAATTTTCAAATACTATAAATCCAATAAAATAAAAATTCCCTGACTTGAGAAATACGATACTTTTTGTCTTCTACAATTTTGTTTGTTAATTCTAGCCTCTTGCAGACTCTTAAATTGTAGAAGACGAAAAGTATCGCATTTCTCATTTCTAAAGTTTTCAATTCAAATTTACTTTACCAAATCACTTATCCCAACACGATGACTTGTTAATGCGGTCTTGTAGTGTAAATTACCAACGCCGGATTTGCTAACAATGTATTAACGAGACAAAAGAAGCCCCAAATTAGTTATGGGCTACGCAAATGGGGGTGGTGTGCGTGAATTACTTTCAGCCCAGCTAACGAGAACACCCTTATAAACCTCCCGTTTGCGTTACTTTATCCGGACCATTATAATTTGTCAGATTTCAGATTCCCCTTCAACTCGTCTAATGTCCTTACGCGAAGTGTATAGCGAATTATACATGTTCGAGTTTGTAAGGGTGTTACGCCTTCGCAAATACTGAAAGGATACGAAGGTAATATAATTCGATTGTGGGCATTCCATTTCGAGTTATTCAAATTTGAGGCGGTGTACAAGAAAGGATATAATTAAATGCAGAAACTTTAATTGATGTAATACAATTAATTTAACTTTGTAACTTAACTTACAAAATTAAGTCTTACAAAGACTTTAATAATAATGCTTTATTGGTGTTATAGCAAAGTTTGCACAGATCACAAATCACTATATAAGGGTGGGTAATTACAAAATTAAACACGTATATCGCAATAATAGGGCAGAATGTTGAGGACAATATACAGAGTGTTTCAGAGCTCTGGGTACGGTCAATCACGTGCTTATTTTTCAAAATTTCGAAAAATGTTTTATACAAAAGTTGTGTATAATAGTGAGCTGCACGCCTTAAAAATATTTAAATTTATACAGGGTGTCTCATAACAAAGTTACAGACCATACTTATGTTTTTTTAAATGTAACACCCAATATTTTCTGTCATTTTTGAATTATATGGAGCAAATAAAGGTGAGTTACTTCAACACTCCCTATACCTATTGTTTGCCGTTTTCGAAATATTTGAAGATTTTTTGAAATGCATGGTCTGGGTGAAATTTTATTTTTGCCCCAGCGATTGACGTTGAACGATTAAAATCATTTTAATTATTTGCTTGAAGGTTCGAACTATAGAGCCAACCATGATTTCATACAAAAACATTTATACAGGGTGATAAAAAAAATGCCGTAGAAAAACCGAACTTATAAAGTTAAATAACTTCGTTTTTTCAAATGGCACACCCTGTATTTAGTAACGTATTCTTGAGTAGAATCTACTTATCTTTCAGATTGTATAAGGGTTCCCTGTTCCTAATCTCAACAGTTTTCTTGTATTCGGCGATTATCATATCAGGAATAATTATTATAATCTGAAAGATAATTGGATTTTACTTGAGAATACGTTACTAAATACAGGGTGTGCCATTTGAAAAAACGAAGTTATTCGAAGTTATTCTACCCACAGGACTAACTTGAAAATTATTCTAAAATAAAATTTAAAAACTGTAAACTGTAAATGTTATATTTAAAATGAAATTTTGCAGAGTCACGAACAGGTTGAATATTTATATATTCAGGCTATTTTTCGTCTGCATTACAATTATTTAATGCATCTGCAACAAATTTATTTAACCTAAATTGATTTAATTTTTAATTCGAAAATTGTAAAAAATAAATACCAGGTAACTGTGCAATAAATTAAGGAAAATTATTAAGTAGGGGTGTACACCAACTAAAGTTCTGCACTCAGGTGTTATATAACCATTATTTAATTTATTACCACACTGTGCTTTATTACATCGCGTGAGCAACAAAATTTTGTTACCGAGTTGGCTGTGAGATAAATGAGGGATGCGCCAAGAGACTAGATTTGTTCAATTGAATTAGATTAAAAAAAAAAGAATTAATGCTATATTTCTCTCTCTCTCTCTCAAGCATGGCCAACTCAGAAAAAAAATTCTGTGGCTTACACGAAATAAACAAGTCAGATTTGTACGAATAAGTATTAGGAAATGTATGTACCAAAATACTCGTTAATGTTTTTTTTTATGGTTTATTAAACTGTCAGCGGTGTCACATTAGTGTAATCTTAAATTAGAACATTCCCGATTGAATTTTTCGGAGACACGAAACGAGCGTTAACCAGACGAATATATCAATGTGGACGACATTTTGGAATCTCTCCAATTGGACTCTGCATTTCATTAATGACATCAACGAGACAGATAGAGAAAGAAGACACTCCTACAAAAATATTTCGTGACAAGTTGAATTATCTTCCAGAAACACGCTGAAATATTACATCTCAACGTAAACATTTTTCCTGTTACGTAAAGTTTCACATAAATACAGGATGTCTACGCTAAATTTAATATAATTTAATATAATTAACTGTACTAAAATTAATAATTATATTGACTGCAAAGCTAGTAACAAAATAAAGATTATTATTATTATTATTATAAACCGTTCGTTAAAAGTTGGGGTTGCAATTGTATTAAAAATTTGAAAACGGTTAAATCAGTCGACAGCCACTTAAAAATGACAGTTGATAATTTGTTTAATTTTATGTGTGTGAATTAAGAAATGACCTGCCTGTTCAAATTCATGGCAGGAGTGGATTCCAAGAGTTTTGGGACTCACGTTACAAAATCAACGTTTTACCTGCATACCCGATCAAGCTTTATTCACGTACTGATTGAAAGATTTTCTTTATGTGAGATTATGTTGACTCTTTCATTTGAACGAAACTCCCAAAATATTTCAACTAAATATCTTGATAAAAAAAAATCGATTTTAATTTTTCTTTTAAGATTTTTCGAATCTCATAGAAAATCTTCGAAAATTGAAGTTTCGAAGATTCGAAGACTCATAGAAAATCTTCGAAAATTGAGGTTCCGAAGATTCGAAGTTTCGTCATTTCGAAGATTCCAATTTTCGAATATTCGAATAATAATAATAAATAAATTTATTCAACAACTTGGAATGCAGAAATTCAACATAAATGTACAATTTAACATGTAATACATTGAGTGCATTTGTTCCACGCTTGGACAAGTCAAAACAAAATTTGCTGTTTGTATCAAAAAATAAGTTGAAGAAAAAATAGATTTGAAGATTTGAAGATTTGAAGATTTGAGGATTTGAAGATTTGAAGATTCAAATTTTGGAAGATTCGAATTATTCTCTTTACGACTGCGTAAAAATATTTTGTTTTTTTTTTGTTTTTTTATTTCAGAAATTCATTTTTTTTAAACTTATTTAATGTATTAAATGTTTAAAATGAGAAATGAGCACCGTTCCTCTCATGGCAAAAAGCCAATCGGTGATAAAACCCATCCCTTACATTTTGAAACATTTCTGGCGGAATTTATCTCATTTTGAACATTTGATACATTAAATAGTTTGAAAATGACAAGCTGAAATTGTCGAAACTATAGGAACTACACCAAGTTAACAAAGTGATACCAACAAAGTTATTCGTTTTATTTGAATTATTCAAAATGTATCACGAAGTGAAAGCTTCCACAATTACTTATTTAAATAAGTTTGTTAAAAAAAATATATATTTTTTTCAATTTCTTAAATAAAAAAAACATAATATTTTTACACAGTCGTAAGGAGAATGGAAAGGGCTACAAATTTAGAAAAATAAAAAACAATGGTTTCCATTAAAAAAAATGTCTATGACGTCATACGTGAAAGAAGACGCTAAAAAGTGTGCAATAAAAAAACAAAAATCGACGTGTCCGAGGATTTTTTTTTCTGGAACTCATTTCATAAATACCGAATTTCTTCCGGTTAAAGTTTTCACCCTGTATATACACTGGAGGAAAAAAAAATTAAACACTCGAAATTCGTGAAATTTTGACCATTTTCAAACCGCCATAACTCGGCGTATTTTCAATCGATTTTGATGAATGTTTGAGAGCGAAAAACTTTGAAGTGTCTTCTTTAAAGTCATGCATACTAACTTAAGTGTTACTTCTTCCTCCCCTCTCTAGCATCCCTGTGAAAGAAAAAAAAAATTTTGCAGGAAACTATGTCCAACTTTGACGATGTCTATGGAGTTCGGCTCGATCCACCATAAATTCCCTTTGCAAAACTCAAATAATGAAGTTCCTACGAAGATTTTGCACCAAGTTATGGGTGTTTGAAGAAAAAGTGCATTTTGATGTTTTTCGCACATAACTTGGCGACTTTTCGAGAAGAAATAATAATAATAATAATAATAATAAAGATATATGTATCATATCAAAAAATTCCAAAAATTCCAAGAATTACAAAAAAATACAAAAATTACAAAAATTACAAGAATTACAAAAATTACAAAAATTACGAAAATTACAAAAATTACAAGAATTTCAAAAATTACGAAAATTACGAAAATTACAAAAATAAAACAAAAATAACAAAAATAACAAAAATTACAAAAATTACAAAAATTACAAAAATTACAAAAATTGCAAGAATTTAAAAAAAATACGAAAATTACAAAAATTACGAAAATTACAAAAATAAAACAAAAATTACAAAAATTACAAAAAACACGAAAAATTCAAAATTCAAAATTTCGATTCTTCGATACTTAAAAAAATCGAAAACTTCGATAGGTAACTACGTTTCTTCCAATTTTTCGACCCCTACTTTGATTCAGTGATGGGAATAATCACGGATTATAGTTTTGCGGAATTATTGATTATTTCGAGAGGAAGCGTTCTGCGGTGGAAAAAGAGAGAGAGAGACGAAAGCTTTTTCGTTTGCCTGTGCATTTTCAGGCGTCGTTCTTGTTTACAAGAGGCCATTGTGCTATCGAACGAGTAGGGACTAGTTTTTATGTCCTCGCAAATAATTTCCAGCTCTACACTTTTCCAGGACCATTCCAACAAACGACCATGGATGCACTTGCAGTAAAAGAGGCGGATTATGTCGCATGGAAGGTTTCTACTGGTTTGCTCCATTTACTTACGACGGATGAAACAAGCGGTGTGTCTGTGTGTACTTACTTCCAGGATAATATTGAAAGGGTTAAGGGTGTTTCGAAAATAAGTGGCTGAGCTTTCATCATGAAAAATTTTAGGACACGTCGATTAGTATTTTCAATTGCGCATTTTTTGCACCAAAAATGTTCCATAATAGGAAGCTGGTCCATTCCGCCAGAGGTATTATTTAACTATGTGTATTGATTTCTATATATTTATTATTTATTATATAATGTATGGTGGAGGGGAGGGACATACACTGGACATCCATGGACCCGAAAAGCCACTTCTTCATTCCAAAAAAATGACCGCCCGGATGGGATTCGAACCCACGACCAGGAGGCCCGTGAGCAGGAGCTCTACTCACTAAGCCACCGCGGCCCCACAAACATTTCTTTACTTTACAAAAAATGATCAGGGAAGATCATATTCAAATTAATTAATTAATTCAATTTTGTTTCTAATTTTGTATTATTCGGATTACCCGTTTAATAATAATAAATAAATAAATAAATAAATATAAAGAAATTACCATTACGTTTTGTTCATCTACATCTACACCATCTATATAGCCAACAGCGCTTTATTTATTAATTCTATATTTACCAAATTTTCAAAAGGAATATAACTTTGTACACAGAAATGTTTGATTAACGTACACATAGTTAAAAGGTTGTTTAAATTTAGGACTTCTAAAAGTTTACTTACATTTTATCTCCAGTTAACTGCACTGGATGCTTCATCTGAAAATAAAAGTACATGTTAAATTGAAGTAAGTGAATTGATTTAAAAAAAAAAGTTCCAGGAAATTCTTTGGCATTCTTTCAAAATCAACATCTACGGCATGTTTTTATTATAATAAATCGTATTTTAAGGTGCCAAGATTGCGAATCTATAACGATCGGCAAGGTGAGCAAATTTTTGGTTTAGTAAAAGAACGAAATAAATTTAATTGCGAAATTCACAAACAATTTATACAGAATTCATCAAAATTACCGAAACAATCACAATTGGCCTTCGGAATAATATTCTGGGGATGCACAACGGAAACAAATACCAAAAAAATTGTATTACAAAAACGGCTCATATACAATAAAAAAACAAATACTAGTTGCCGTGAACTATTTAAAAAAAAACTAAACATTTTGCCAGTAATAAGCTTATACAAGGTGCTGTAAAATGGCGGATTAACTTGATGGTTCGTTGTCGAGCATCACTTCGAGAGTATGGAAAAAATAATGAAAAAAAAATCGGTATTGTATTTTTTTCGAAGATGTGAAGACTTTAGTGTAAATTATTTAATTCCTTAAAATCTGCATAACTAATTATTTACATAAATTGGAAACAACCTTACTTGTTACAGAAAGCATTAAATAAATTCAATAAAACGAAATATAGCCTGAATATTCATATACTGTTGAATTTATTTAATTATTTATACTTCAGCTCATTAAATAAATTTTGCAGAGATACATACATTCATGCTTGTTAATATTATATAAAATTCTTATTTTCAAATACGATCATTTGAATGTTAAATAATTGATTTTCGCATTCAAATAAATCTACTGATGTCAGGTACCCACTTTTACCAAAAGATTTTCAGTTCTTCAAATTTTCAAATAATATTCATATCAATTGCTGTATTAAAAAATTACAATAATTAACAATTGCAATCCATTCAGAATTTCAACGTGCACACAATTCACGATTTAATAAACAAATTACACTAATGCGAGTTGTAAAGTAGAAACTGATGGTGGCAATCAGATAAAACACGCAAGTGTAATTAAAATATCAACAGTACATAATTTTGAAGTGGTGAATCGTTCCGTACGTTAACGGGTCGTTATGTTCATCAAGTTCGTTAATGAATATGCGGCGATAAGCTTTACAAACATAGTTGAAGCTGCAATTCAAATTTACTTGCACCGCGCCATAAATTATAACTTCTTGCTGTTGGTACACGTGTTTCCGCTCGTGGGACTCCATTTATAGCCTGCACTAAAAGTGGATGAGTGTTTATACATATTTTTTTTATATTTGCAAAATGATTGAATGATATTAATGGGGCAGTGATACAAAATACGAGGAGCAACAGGTGTGCGCCAGATAACTTTGGCGTCGTGAGTTCTCGGTTTAATGTCACTTGCATAATTTAATAACTTCACACTGAATAACTATAAATTCCGGCAATTGGTCATAATTAACTTCAAGGAAAGGAATTATTTCAGAGTGAAGTTTAATTTTTTTTTTTCAAATTTTTAAAGTTTATTACGTGAAATTTTACATTTCGAAATTTAAAAAGTCATAAGTCGTTTTAAAACTAATTTAAATTAATTGATAATTAAAATATTTGCGGAGTGCACTAATTTAATTAAATTTTTTGAGTAAAGTTTATTGTTTTTTTAAATTGTGAAAGTTTATCACGTAAAAATTAAATTTTCAATTTTAAAAATTCATAACTCGTTTTATAATTAATTTGGAGTAATTTTTTTTAATTCCCTTGGATTCTAAACATTTGAGGAGTACACTGATTTTCTTGAATTTTTCTAAGAGAAACTTAATGTTTTTTTTTTTATTTTTAAGTTTATCACGTTTCCAAATTTAGAAAGCAATAAAGCATTTCAAATTTAATTCAGTGTAAAATTCCTTGAATCTCCTGAAATTCTAAATATTTTTGGGGTATACTAATTTTATTAAATTTTTTTAGAGCCAAGTTTAATATTTTTTTCAAATTTTTAAAGTTGTCACGTGAAATTTTACATTTTCAAATTTAAGTAATTTGGAGTAAAATTTCCTAAATATCCTTAAATTCTAAACATTTGTGGAGTATTCTAATTTGATTAAATTTTTTTAGGGCAAAATTTAATCAATTTTTTCAAATTTTGAAAGTTTATCAATTAATTTTTCAATTTTCCAAATTTAAAAGAATAATAACTCGTTTCAAAATTAAGTTCGAATGTTGTAATTTTAAACATTTGTGCAGTGTAATAATTTTATTGATTTTTTTGAGTGAAGTTTAATGTTTTTTCAAACTTTTAAAGCTTATCACGTGAAATTTTACATTTCGAATTTTAAAAAGTCATAAGTCGTTTAAAAATTAATTTAGAAGGAAATTCTAAATATTTGTGGAGTGTACTCATTTTATTGAATTTTTTGACAGTGAAGTTTAATTTTTTTTTTAATTTTTAAAATTTATCCGCAAAATTTTACATTTCCAAATTTAAAAATTCATAATTCGTTTCAAAATTAATTTAGAGTGAAATTTCTTGAATATCCTTAAATTCTAAACATTTTTTGAGAATACTAATGTTATTGATTTTTTTTTAGAGCCCAGTTTAATATTTTCTTAAAATTTTGAAAGTTTATCACGTGAAATTTTACTTTTCCAAATTTAAAAAGCCATAAGTCGTTTTAAAATTAATTTAGAGTAAAATTCTAAATATTTGTGGAGTGTACTCATTTTATTGAATTTTTCTAGAGTGAAGTTTAATTTTTTTTTAATTTTTGAAATATGTCTGAAAAATTTTACATTTCCAAATTTAAAAATTCATAATTCGTTTCAAATTTAATTTAGAGTGAAATTTCTTGAATATCCTTAAATATTAAACATTTGTGGAGTATACTAATGTTATTGAATTTTTTTTAGAGCGAAGTTTAATATTTTCTTCAATTTTTTAAAGTTTATCACGTGAAATTTTACATTTCGAAATTTAAAAAATCATAAGTTATTTAAAAATTAATTTAGAGTAAAATTCTTAATATTTGTAAAGTGTATTCATTGAATTTTTCTAGAGTGAAATTTAATTTTTTTTTAATTTTCAACATTTATCCGAGAAATTTTACATTTCCAAATTTAAAAATTCATAATTCGTTTCAAAATTAATTTAGAGTTAATTTTCTTGAATATCCTTAAATACTAATCATTTGTGGAGTATACTGATGTTATTGTTTTTTTTTTAGAGCAAAGTTTAATATTTTCTTCAAATTTTTAAAGTTTATAATGTGAAATTTTACATTTCCAAATTTAAAAAATCATAAGTCGTTTTAAAATTAATTTAGAGCAAAATTCTAAATATTTGTGGAGTGTATTCAATTTATTGAATTTTTTTCAGAGTGAATTTTTTTTTTTAATTTTTAACATTTATCCGAGAAATCTTACATTTTCAAATTTAAAAATTCATAATTTGTTTCAAAATTAATTTAGAGTGAAATTTCTTGAATATCCTTAAATACTAAACATTTGTGGAGTATACTAATGTTATTGATTTTTTTTAGAGCGAAGTTTAATATTTTCTTCAAATTTTGAAAGTTTATCAAGTGAAATTTTACATTTCCAAATTCAAAAAGCCACAAGTCGTTCTAAAATTAATTTAGAGTAAAATTCTAGAGATTTGTGTAGTGTAGTCATTTTATTGAATTTTTCTAGAGTGAAGTTTAATTTTTTTTATTTTTAAAATTTATCCGTGAAATTTTACATTTCCAAATTTAAACATTCGTAATTCGTTTCAAATTTAATTTAGAGTGAAATTTCTTGTATATCCTTAAATTTTAAACATTTGTGGAGTATACTAATGCTGTTGCTTTTTTTTAGAGCGAAGTTTAATATTTTCTCCAAATTTTTAAAGTTTATCACGTGAAATTTTACATTTCCAAATTTAAAAAGCCATAAGTCGTTTTAAAATTAATTTAGAGGAAAATTATAAATATTTCTGGAGTGTATTCATTTTATTGAATTTTTCCAGAGTGAAATTTAAATTTTTTTTATTTTTAAAATTTATCCGAGAAATTTTACATTTTCAAATTTAAAAATTCATCACTCGTTTCAAAATTAATTTAGAGTGAAATTTCTTGAATATCCTTAAATAATAAACATTTGTGAAGTATACTGATGTTATTGATTTTTTTTAGAGCGAAGTTTAATATTTTCTTCATATTTTTAAAGTTTATCACTTGAAATTTTACATTTCCAAATTTAAAAAGTCATAAGTCGTTTTAAAATGAATTTAGAGTAAAATTCTAAATATTTGTGGAGTGTACTCATTTTATTGAATTTTTATAGAGTGAAGTTAAATTTTTTTTTCAATTTTTAAAATTTATCCGTGGAATTTTATATTTCCAAATTAAAAATTCCGTTTTAAAATTAATTTAGAGTCAAATTTCTTGAATATCCTTAAATTTTAAACATTTGTGGAGTATACTAATGCTATTGCTTTTTTTTAGAGCCAAGTTTAATATTTTTTTCAAATTTTGAAAGTTAATCACGTGAAATTTTACATTTTCATATTTTGTTTCAAAATAAATATAGAGTGAAATTTATTGAATATCTAATTGAATTAAAATTGAATATCTAATTATTAAATTTCTATTTTTTTTCTGGGGTAACATTTAATAAATTTTGAAAATTTGAAAATTTTTCATGTATTATTTTATTTTTCCAAATTTAAAAGAATGATAACACGTTTCGAAAGTTACGGTAAAATTCCTTAAGTATTTTTAAATTCTAAACATTTGTAAAGTGTATTCATTTTATTGAATTTTTTAGAGTGAAGTTTAATATTTTTTCAAATCTTTAAAGTTTGTCTGGTGAAATTTTACTTTTCCAAATTGAAAACGTCGTAATTCGTTTCAAAACAAAGTTACAGTAAAATTTCTTAAATATCTTTAATTTTGAAACATTTGTGAAGTGCACTGATTTTATTGAATTTTTTTAAAGTGAATATTAATATTTTTTTCACACTTTTAAAGTTTTTACCCTTCCACAGTCGTTTTAAAATTAATTTGTCGTTACAAATTTTTAATTTACGAATGCTATTTTCATTTCTACAATTCAAGTTTTGGGTGAAGACACTTTGTTTTCAGCTGTAATATGTTAAGTGTTTTAATTGGATATAAAAATCTTGGGATTGTCCATTCTCGTTAAATTTTTAAAATTTCGAGCAGAAATCATTACTGTTTTGTCCAATTTAATAATTACGAAAGTGAATTGCATCATTTACAATGACAACTTATACAGCCATGATTGCTTTCCCGTGTAGTTTAGTTAATCACCAACTAGAGCCATTCCAAAATCAGGAGTCACATTGCGCAGTGAACAAGAGAGGGGAAGGCGGAAACTCATAATCATTCAGTGAACATAATGTAAATAAAGACACAGAATCGGTCAATTCTGTGATGCGGCGACGCGTGGATTTGTTATCGCGTTCTCTCACTCTGCGAAAACTTCACCCCCAGGTGTCACGAATATTTTGGGACGGCTCTACAAAAATTTATTTATCATGAGTGGCCACTCGAGCCTAAAACGCTTAAAATTTGAACCTGTGCGATTATTTTGTATAAATGTTTTGGGCTGAGGGCGAGTAAGTAATTACGTGTCCATTTAGGGGTCGTCCGTTCGGGTCGACCCGAGCGTCGGGGCTAAATGGATGACGACCTCAAAGCAACAGCATTCCTCCAGGATGCCTCTGTTCTCCTTTTGACAAAGACGGACGTGCCTTCCCGCAAACTGCACGTTTCCGCACTTTTTGCCTTGAGAGCAGCCTTCACCCTCATCCCCGTCTGAATATGCACATGGCGGGGCGGCCCTTCGAGAGTTAATCATGTGATCCGGGCCAGTGAGCTCGAGTTATGAATCGTCTTGGTAGATTGTTTAATTGTTTAATTAAATATAAATCAAAATTACAATTCGAACTGAATGTTTATAGAGAGAGACAATACATTTTTTGAGGCAATTTTACAAATGGCCTCAACAGGCAATTGACCAGAGGTGTTTCAGCCTTAATTTCAGTTTTAATAAATTTTATGCTTCTGCAACAAGTGACTGCAACAAGTGAGGTTGTCTTTATTTGTTAATTTTAAGTTGAAAATTGCTCTATTTTGTGAATCATTACGCTAATTTTTTCATGATCATCGTTTGATGATATTAAGATGACGATCATCATGAGAACTTTAGCACAATTATTCACAAAATAGAGTAATTTTCAACTTAAAATTAACAAATAAAAAGAGGGAAGAGCAGCAAAATCGGGGTCTACTGTTAAAGCTTATTATATTAAAGTCTTTTGCATAAGTTCATAACAAAGCAGATGGCAGATACATTACAATCTTTACTCCCATTGTTGTCTTCCCCATCTTCCAGCATCATTATGCCGTAATATTAAAACATGTATTTTTAATATCTCATACTTATATAGGTATAATGGGTGATTTGCGAGAGGGGGGAGGGGTGGCGGTACAGTCTTGGAGACAAGCCCTTATTTCGGAGCACAATGGGGCCGCGCGGGAACTTTAAATTGATTTCTCTTCTCCGGCCTTGTCGCTTTCATACTTCGGTCTTTGGCAGCTCCGTAATCAAACCACTTGACCGTATCTGGTGATAACAAAAAAAAAAAAACGTCTCGTTGAGCATTAAAATATTCCGAAATCTAATTAGGGAAGCGCCACACCGTCGGAAATTGCCCCCGGAGCTGCTTTTTTTTATACATTTTTACACAACATCAGATTTCTATAAATACGCAACGAATCCATCATTTACGGCCCCTCGGGGTTGATATTGGCATTGTGTACAAACCAGATCATCCATTAAGCCATCGAACTGGAAATTCTCTGGATAAATTTACTCGTGTAAATTTGTACTGTAAAAATGAAGAGAGGTCAATTACAAAGGCTTAAGGCATTATGGTTGCGGTTAATTGTGAATCCAGTGGGGGGTAAGGGGGGAAATTTCACTCCTTCCCCCATTGAGCATATGTTTTTTTTTAAATCTGAACTTTAAGGATCTAATCAACGGAATAAACTTTCAATAACAGATTGTAAAAATTTAAACACGATGCTTAAGAAAAAAAAATGATTGATGGGGTACAAGGGGGTCAATTTTTTTTTAATCTGTCGTGAACTTTACGAAACTGTCAGCGTTTGTAGAATTTAAATTAATTTTGTGTAATTAATTTTTTTATTACATTCCCTTTAATATTCGTTTCTGATCCACCCATCCCCTAAAAAGACCGCCTGGATTCGTCCCTGATTATAAAAAATGTAATCGATGTAGTAGTTAAAATTGAAATACGTCACTTCTTCCAGAAGCTTTAAATAAATTCAATAAAAAGTAGACTGAATATATAAATATTCAACCTGTTGTAACTCTTCAATTATTTATTTGATTGTAGTATTAATAAGACTTCGTTTTCCAGAATTTAGTGTATAATTTAAAAAAAAATACAAATTTACATTAAAGATACTTGTGGAGAATTTGAATTTTTTTTATTTGCGAGGTGCACATTTCACTCACTCAAATTCCAGTTCAGAATGCTGCCATTTTGTTTACAAGTAAGTTGCGTCACTTATCTTTGGGTATGTGAAAAATATGTTATTTCTAAGCAAATTTGGAAATTTTGAAGCAAATTCCGCAGGCCATAATTTTTTTAGAATTTTTTTAATCCGGTGGTGCACATTTCACTCACTCAAATTCGAGTTCAGAGTGCCGCCATTTTGTTTACAAGCAAGGTATGTCAATAATCTTCTGGTATATCAAAAACATATTATTTCTAAGCAAATTTAGAAATTTTGAAGCAAATTCCGCCGGCGGTAATTTTTTTAGAATTTTTTTAATCACGAGGTGCACATTTCCCCAACTCAAATTCGAGTTCAGAGTGCCGCCATTTTGTTTAAAAGCAAGGTGCGCCAGCTATCTTTTGGTATGTCAACAATGTATTATTTCTAAGCAAATTTGGAAATTTTGAAGCAAATTCCGCCGTCGGTAATTTTTTTAGAATTTTTTTAATCACGAGGTGCCTATTTCCCCAACTCAAATTCGAGTTCATAGTGCCGCCATTTTGTTTACAAGCAAGGTGCGTCGATTATCTTTTGGTGTGTCAACAATATGTTATTTCTAAGCAAATTTAGAAATTTTGAAGCAAATTCCGCCGGCGGTAATTTTTTTAAAAAAATTTTTATCACGAGGTGCACATTTCCCCAACTCAAATTCGAGTTCAGAGTGCCGCCATTTTGTTTACAAGCAAGGTACGTTAATAATCTTCTGGTATATCAAAAACATATTATTTCTAAGCAAATTTGGAAATTTTAAAGCATATTCCGCCGGCGGTAATTTTTTTAGAATTTTTTTAATCACGAGGTGCACATTTCCCCAACTCAAATTCGAGTTCAGAGTGCCACCATTTTGTTTACAAGCAAGGTGCGCCGACTATCTTTTGATATGTCAACAATGTGTTATTTCTAAGCAAATTTGGAAATTTTGAAGCAAATTTCGCGGGCGATGATTTTTTTAGATTTTTTTTAATCAGGTGGTGCACATTTCCCCAACTCAAATTCGAGTTCAGAGTGCCGCCATTTTGTTTACCAGCAAGGTACGTCAATAATCTTTTGGTATGTCAAAAATATGTTATTTTTAAGCAAATTTGGAAATTTTGAAGCAAATTCCGCGGGCTATAATTTTTTTAGAATTTTTTTTAATGAGGTGGTGCACATTTCACTCACTCAAATTCGAGTTCAGAGTGCTGCCATTTTGTTTGCAAACAAGGTGCGACAATTATCTTTTGGTATGTCAAAAATATGTTATTCCTAAGCAAATTTGAAAATTTTAGAGCAAATTCCGCAGGTGATAATTTTTTTAGAATTTTTTTAATCAGGTGGTGCACATTCACTCACTCAAATTCGAGTTCAGAGTGCTGCCATTTTGTTTACAAGTAAGTTGCGTCAATTATCTTTGGGTATGTCAAAAATATATTATTTCTAAGCAAATTTGGAAATTTTAGAGCAAATTCCGCAGGTGATAATTTTTTTAGAATTTTTTTAGAATTTTTTATTCAGGTGGTGCACATTTCACTCACTCAAATTCCAGCTCAAAATGAATTTTTGAAATTTTATTTCCTGCATTATTATGCCAATGACTCAAAAATATCTAACACCTAACGGCACTTATAAATTTTTGAAATTTTATTTCTTGCATATCCGCCGACATGGATCGATTGAAAAATTAATTACTTCGCTATTTCTAAAGGGCACCACGAACAAATAGTTTTAAATTGCTTTCTGCATGCCACTTTATATATTTATGCCGATAACTCAAAAATATCTAACGCTAAACGGCACTTATAAATTTTTGAAATTTTATCGCTCGCGCATTCGCAGACATAGATCGATTGAAAAATTAATTACTTCGCTATTTCCAAAGGGCACCACAAACAAATAGTTTTAAATTGCTTTCTACATGCCACTTTATACATTTATGGCAATAACTCAAAAATATCTAACGCTAAACGGCACTTATAAATTTTTGAAATTTTATTTCTCGCGCATTCGCAGACATAGATCGATTGAAAAATTAATTACTTCGCTATTTCTAAAGGGCAGTACAAACAAATCGTTTTAAATTGCTTTCTACATGCCACTTTATTTATTTATGCTGATAACTCAAAAATATTTAACACCAAACGGCACTTATAAATTTTTGAAATTTTATTTCAGCAGTAATTTTTTTAGAATATTTTTAATCAGCTGGTGCACATTTAAATCACTCAAATTCAAGTTCAGAGTGCTGCTTCTGCAACAAGTGATGATTTGAAATTTCAATAACGACGTTGTCAATGTGGAATTACCAGAAGGCATCTTCGGCTTCCAGATAAAAATTGGAAAGACATAAAAGCGAACAACATTCATTGCCGGCGAACTTGTCAGCTTCATTATTTCTTATTTGTGAACATATATGTTTTCCACTGGATGATCTCGTGTCCCTCCGAATGTTACATTTATTTCGCTGTAATCTGATAACGACTGGACATGGCTGACATTTTCGTGTAATTAATTTTCGGCCTCGTCCGCTGATGAAAACTCGAGGAACGGAGCGGCGAAGGAATTCGGGATAATTATTTTGTGGACGAAAGAAATGAAAGCTTTGTTCGGCGGTATTGGTTTTCTGTTGACCTCATTTTTTAACCCATATATTCCTTTGACGGCGCATTCCGATTGAATTTTTGCTCCATTGGGAACAAAGTGAAACCGCAAGAGATTTTAACATTCAACTGCAACTAAATTGTAAAGAAAGTGAAACATTAGATATTTAACTGTTTAGAGTGCAATTTTTTTTAAATTAATTCACAAAATTAAGGCTGAAAGGCTTTTGGTCAATTGCCTGTTTCAATAAATGTGCTGTGTCTCACAATATTATTTAGTTTACATTATATAATTTTTCCCCGTAATTGGAATAATCTGTTGGGAAATAAATGATTTATTATTGTTATTATTATAATAAAAATACTGCACATCCTATAAATTCAAAAACCATATCTGCCTATTACGATCAAAGCACACCATCACCCAGTAGCAATTTAGATGATGCACGCTTCTCTCCCCACAAAGATTTTCCACCCTTTATTCCCCCAAATAAAAGGGAGCTATCATTGCCAATTTATTATTTTTTTATTGTGTTCGATGGTGGATAATTTATGGATGAAACAACGGCGTTAAGTTATTCATGAACGGCGGAGCCTGTTTATGCATACGTACGCACCCCTAGGCGGTGATCTTTTTTTTTTTTGTTGTTGATAAATTTATTGTCATTGGTGTGTGTTTTGTGTGTCCGTCGTGCATTATTAATCTTTCGGTAATAGAACGTGGACAGGGCGAGGGGGGGGGGGGAGGTGAATTGGGTCAGGACCATTCATCACATATTTATTTTATTAATATTGTATATCATGTTTGGGAATTTATATATGTTACTGATATTGATTCGGGTCTTCTGTTGATAAATAATTCATTCTGGGGAAATATTAATACCATATATATATTTTTTTTTCTTTGTAAACTGTGACCGCTTTTCCTCGGGAAATTCTAAGAGCAAAAAGGCAATACATTTGCTCGTAGCAAATTGGGGCAACAGGTTACTTTATTGAAGTAAAAAAAAACGCTGCCATCTTACAGATAAATTCAATTAAAATGGAAAATACGATGCTTCTCGTCTTTTACAATTTAAGCATATTGAAGAGACCACAATAAACAAATCATCCATTGAAAGTAGTAGTTGCTTTTATAAGTCAAAAATTACTACGCTGATGAGTGATAAATCTCGAAACACGTCTGTAGAAAGCAATTGAATTAACGTATAAGATGTTTAATCTTCAAAATTAATGGAATTTCAATGTTAAAAAAGAAAAATAAATGGGTTCTCTACTCGTTAAAAATAAAGATTTTTCAATCATCAAAAATGAAGTTTTTTCAATCTTCAAAAGTTAAGTTTTTTTTAATCTTCAAAAATAAAGATTTTTCAAACATCAAAAATAAAAAAAAATTATATTGTTTATGGAGGAGGCTTGTACTTCGTTATACATGTTGTAAATATAATAAAACACTTTTACTTTGTTGGTATAACACAAATTTTGTTTTATTGTTGACTATAGTTTCGGCAACTACAACTTGCCATTAACAAAACATAAAGTTTATGTTTTGTTAATGGCAAATCAAATTTGTGTTATACCAACAAAGTAAAAGTGTTTTATTACAAAAAAAAATTCAATCTTCCAAAATAAAAAAAAATACAATAATTATTATTTTTCAATTAAAAAAAAAAAAAAAATTTTAATCTTAAAAAAATAAGATTTTTAATCTTCAAAAAATAAGATTTTTAATCTTCAAAATTAAAGGAATTTCAATGTTAAAAAATATAATGTTCTCTAATCTTCAAAAATAAAGATTTTTCAATCATCAAAAATGAAGTATTTTCAATGTTCAAAAGTTTTTTTAATCTTCAAAAATAAAGATTTTTCAAACATCAAAAATAAAAATAAATCAAGCTTCTAAAATAAAAAAATTGTACAATAATTATTATTTTTCAATCTTCAAAAAATAAGATTTTTAATCTTCAATTAAAGGAATTTCAATGTTAAAAAATATACAAGTTCTCCAATCTTCAAAAATAAAGATTTTTCAAACATCAAAAAATAAAAAAATCAATCTTCTAAAATAAAAAATGTACAATACTAATTATTTTTCAATCTTCAAAAATGACGAATTTTGATCTTCAAAATTCATGGAATGTCGATGTTAAACACTATGGATTTTCTAATCTTTAAAAATAAAGATTTTTCAATTATCAAAAATGAAGTTTGTTTAATCTTCAAAAATAAAGTTTTTTTAATCTTCAAAAATAAAGACTTTTCAAACATCAAAAATATAAAAAAACACATCAATTTTCTAAAATACAAAATGAACAATAATAATTACATGTCTGTAAAGACCTCCTCTCGATAGCCCATGAAGACTTGCGACAAAAAAATAAGATTTTTATTCTTAAAATAGAAGTTACTATATGCATATTTAGTTGTGTGTAACAATTCTTTAATAAAGATGTTTGTATATAATTATTTTTCAATCTTTAAAATTAAAGGAATTTCAATGGGAAAAATATGAATTTTCTAATATTCAAAAATATAGATTTTTCAATGATCAAAAATGAGCTATTTTCAATCCTTAAAAGTGAAGTTTTTTTAATCTTCAAAAATAAAGATGTTTCAACTGCCAAAATTGAAGATTTTTTCAATCATGTTGTATTAGTATAGTTTTAAGTTTAATTTTATTTAAAATATTTTGTAATATTTATATATGTATTGTGAAAATAAAGTAATAATTATCTTGAAAAAGGACTAATTTTTTTGTAATCTTTTAAATTCTTCTTTTAAAAACTAAAAATTTCTCAATAAAGAAAAAAATTAAGATTTGTCAAAATTAAATGATTTTCAATCTTTAAAAATAATATTCAATACTAAATATTTTTCAATCTTCAAAAATAACAATTTTTTTTTCTTCAAAAATTAAAGAATGTCGATGTTAAAGACAATGGATTTTCTAATATTCAAGAATAAAGATTTTTCAATCATCAGAAATAAAGATTTATCACAAATGAAGATTTTTCATTGTTTAAAAAACTTTAATTTATTTGCATATTAAAAAATTAAGATTTCTAAAAAAAGTGTTAGACTTTAAAAATAAAGATTTTTAATCTTTAAAATTAAACCGTGGTGCCCTGGCACCGTACCTGGCAAGGTAATCTTTGAGTCATAGAGTTCTGCTAAAAAAAATATAAGTTTCTTCAATTTTTAAAAACAGATTGTTAAATCTTCAAAAATAAATATTTTCTAATAATCAAAAATAAAGATTTTTCAATCTTCAAAAAACATTAATTTATTTGCATCTTAAAAAATTAAGATTTCTAAAAAAAAAATGTTAGACTTTAAAAATAAAGATTTTTAATCTTTAAAATTAAACCGTGGTGCCCTGGCACCGTACCTGGCAAGGTAATCTTTGAGTCATAGATGTCTGCAAAAAAAAACAAATTTAACATTCAATAATAACGATCTCTCCAAACCAAAGATTTCTTAATTAAAAAAAATAGGATTTCTCAGTCTTCAAAAAATAAAGATTTTGAATCTTTAAAAGTAAAGATTTTGAATCTTTAAAAGTAATGATTTTGAATCTTTAAAAATAAAAAATTTGAACAAATTAGAAACAACCTTACTTGTTGCAGAAAGCATTAAATTTCGTTTTATTGAATTTATAAAAAAATTGAATCTTTAAAAGTAAAGATTTTAAATCTTCAAAATTAAAGTATTTTAGATTTAAAAAAAAATATGATTTTTAATACTCATAAATAAATATTTTTCAGTCATCAAAAATAAGGATTTTTAACCATCGAAAATGAAGATTTTCCAATCTTCAAAAGTAAAGTTTTTTATTCTTTAAAAATAAAGATCTTTTAATATTCAAAACCATTGATTTTTCTAAATCAATTATAACCACATCTATGAAACATTTAAATATTGTTTGCCCGTGCGACGACCGTGCGACCGTTTTCGATCTTATTATATCTCATCAGTTCGTCTAAACGATAGACAGTTAAAAAAAATACGATTTTCGACCATTGTTTGACATTTAAAAATACAAATTTTAATAGTTCAAAATATGCCATTTTTAACAGTCTAAAATACGAATTTTAGCTGTTTAAAAGATGCAATTTTTGACAGTTGAAAATACGATTTTCGACTGTGGAAAAATGTAATTTTTGTTGTTCAGAAATACAAATTGTAACAGTTGAAAATATACAATTTTTAACAGTTAAAAATATACCATTTTTTACAGTTAAAATATACAAATTTTAACTATTTAAAGAATGCAATTTTTGATACTTGAAAAAATCCGATTTTCGACTGGAAAAATACCATTTATGACATTTAAAAATAAAACTTTTACCAGTTGAAAATATACCATTTTAAACAGTTAAAAAATACAAATTTTGACAATTTAAGAAATACAATTTTTGACAAATATTTTGAAAAATACCATTATTGACGTTTAAAAATACTAATTTTGAATGTTTAAGAAATACAATTTTTTTTTTGACATAGGCCTGAGCGATACCGTTACACACGGCTAGGAAATACAATTTTTGACAGTTGAAAAATACGATTTTCGAGGTTGCCTGAAATTTATTTATTAACATATTTCTTTCGTTATTTTCAGGATCTGCGATTTTGTTAACATGACTTGGGTGGAGTGAAGAAGGAATAATGTAACCGCTGGTGTAGCTTCTACAAAAACAGGTAAATTCAAAGTTCATTTTAATATATTTTGTTAATAATACATATGAATGAACTGTCTTGAAAAATTCACCGCATTTTAAACACAACTAATTACTGTAAAAAAAAATAGACAATCATATAAATCTAAAAACTAAAATTCATGACTCCAGTTTCGAAGTTGAATGACAAATTTGTGAATTATTTAATTTACTCAAAATTTTTATCGCTAGTTTACAAATTTCGACTAAGGTTTGGGTCAGATTAAAGATTGGCAAACAAATTTAAAATAAAAGTTGTTTTTTTTTTTAAATTTCGAAATGACGGGCTGAAGAATGAGTGCATTTTTGTTATTAGTGAACAGTTGCTGAATGAATGGTTACCATCACAATAAAACCCACGAAATGAAACCATCCAATCAAAAATAACTCAAATTCCGCACGGCGCACACGAACTCGTCACAAATTTATGTCTGATGAAAAATCACCCTCATTCCTCCGGAGCTCATTGCCGAAATCACGTGCTCCCGAATCCAGGCCGAATAATGTGGAATTATTAAAACGTCGATGCAACATTCACACGCCGCCCCACCTTTCATCATTCATTTCGAGCCCTTAAAATTTTTAGCAGATTCGCGCGATACAGCCGCCCGCGCGCATTTCAATCCCTTTAATAAAACCCTTTGTGCAACTCGCATCACCCGACTTGCTCACTCGCGAATTGGAAGGTTTTTAATATACACCCTTCCCTTTGTGAAATTGCTTCTAAAATGTTTACATTTTTAATTGGGCGGATATATATTTCAGCCGAACAACTCGCTTGTGTAATAATAAAAAAACAGATTTTAATTTACAATAAGCAATTGCTTGCGGCCTAATTGGATGATATGAATACCGACGGTATGTGGTTCCAACAGGACGGCGCTAGGTGCCCCGCGGCGTATGCCATGATGGACTTTCTGCACGAGTGCTTCAAGGGCACGGTATTCTCGCGCTAATAATAACATACGAATTTATTAGTCTGTTCATTAATAAGAAAAGAATATTAGACTCAATGTACCAATAAATTATAATGTGTAAAAAGTTAATACAGTACTCGAGTGTGCAATACAAATTTTACAAAAGTTTCAAATAATATTCTGACAATAGTTGCGCTTTAAGCTTTTTATAAAATCTTCGAACTTATTCTGTGATTTTTTTAATGGGCTTTACCTGTAAGCATTCAGGAGTACATAATTGCATTCTATTTGGGCACTGCCTTTTTTTCTAGTCCCTCCATTGTAGTTATTGTTGATGTATGGGGAATGAAAATTCTATCAATTCATACCTTTCGCAGACGTCGTGCGTTGAAATGATTTATCACTTTTGGCGGGATTCTATTTACGTCGCGGGGGTAGAGAGGCGGCGGCATAATTGAAAATGTTCACTTTATATGATGGAACTGATCCAGGTAGAATCCCAGGGGTGTAGTGTACATCGGCTTAACACAGACAGCCTTTTGAGGTTAATAAATTCGCTTTTAGATCTGGAATCGATTGAAAATTCTTTTTGTTGATATGATGAATACATTTGTACTGATATCTATTATAAGTACCGACGGCTTGCGGGGTCACTCATGGTACGGCCGAGGTTATAAAGTTCAAGCTTTTTACTTTCTCCGTTACGAAGTACGATAAAGTATTGTGATCGTGATTTTTTTTTCAAACTTTTGGTTTATAATTATAAAACGATAATAGTTACAGCAAATTTATATTAATAATAATTATAGAGAATGCTAAAATGTACAATTTATAAAGAATAAGTTTTTTTTCTAAATCCCTTTAGTTTTTGAGAAAACTGAGTTTTTGAATTTGAAGTATAATTTTTCCATCTTTTATAATTTTGACGTTTTAAACGTCAGTTTCATCCGAGTTTACACAACGCTCGATGTACATTTAAAATATGATTTCAATTAAAAATAAACCACGAAAACGTAAATATAAATGGCTATGATACCATCAAGTCGGAGAAAGTAACATGATGGCCACATCACCATTTTTTAATTAACTTTTCTTAGCCGAAAATGTATGACTGTAATCGTTTTCAATTTTTCAAAAAACTAAGTGTCTGATAAATATTGGAATTGCGGATAGACGAAATGTATAAATCGGTTACGTTTGACCAACAAAATTTCTGCCAGACTATAAATCAAAGTATCTCGTCCAGCCGATGCTACCCGAAGGCTCTAAATCAATAATGATTCTTATTTATCGTTTATTGCGAGAAGCCTTCCTCCGTCAGTAAATCATTTGCTGATTTAATAAATTATTACCGGAAATATTTCCACTTTTCGTAACATATATAGGGTGTTTCAGACCACCCGTTCACCCCAAATATCTCCTGAAATACGAATCGGATTGAGATTTAAAAAAATATGTCCAAAAATGTTTTTTGAGCCCTATCATGTGGTATGAAATGTGAACCGCCCCCTTACCCCCCTGGGCCGGGGAGGAGGGTAACTTTGAAATCTTAAATGGGAACCCCTATTTTTTATTACAAATTTGGATTCTATGCTAAAAAAATATTAGGTTTTTATCCAAAAAAAAATTTTCGATAAACGACAGATGGCGCTATATTCAGCAAAAATATTTATTGAATTATATTTATTTCTCGCATCAAATGATAGATTACGACATTTTTTACGTAGTCATCTCTTAAATAAGGCGTTGATTGAAGACATTCGTAATTTTATGTCAGAAATAAGAAAAATAAAAATCGCAGAAACGAATAAAAATTTAATTTGATTATCAAATTCCATTCTATTCTCTTTTTATTGTGGTAACGTATGAATGTTTGTAACGACAAACAGGATTTTTTTAATAAAAAAAAAAAAATTAAATGAAGGAAAAAATTTTTTTTTGCTAATAGAAAAAAATGTTTCGAATAAAAACCTAATATATTTTAGAGTAAAAGCTAAATCTGCTATAAAAAATAAGGGTACCTATTTAAGATTTCAAAGTTACCCCACCCCAGGGGTGAGAGGTGGTGGTTAAAATTTCACACTCCACATGATAGAGCTCAAAAAACAATTTAGACGTATTTTTTTGTATGTTAATCCGATTTGTATTTCGCAGGATATTTGGGGTGTACGGGTGGTCTGAAACACCCAGTATATAGCGAATATATTATACAGGGTCCACCACCACAGTGTTGCCAGATTGGGGTTTTTTTTTCCTCAAAATTTTTATATCGGTAGGCCTGGATTTTGACTTTTGTGACCTGTAGTTTAAATTTTTGACCTGCAGTTTCATTTTTTTTTTGTATAAATTTCTGATCTTTTCGAGCAATTTTTCTTCCTTTTGTTCTAAATTTTCGATTTGATTGTTAAAATTTTCGACATTTTTTATTTTTAGGTCCAAATTTTTGATTATTTTGCCTGTATATCGACCTGAATTATTCATTTTTATGTGCGATTTTTTTGCCAGTATTTTCGAGTTTTTGATTTTTTGTCCTTTATCTTTTTTTAATTTTTGATTGGTCTACATTTTAAATTTTTAACATGAATTGTTTATTTTTTTGTTTTGAGGGTATTTTCGAGTTTTTGATTGTTAGCCTTCATTTTAAATTTCTTTAATTTTTTTTTTAATTTATTTATTTCACGTCGGCCACAGAATACAAATCATACATAAGATGCAAAAAAATTGTTGCGGATGTGTTTGTCAATTAAAAGTTAAGTTATGTTAAGTTAAGTTTTTAACCTTTTGATTAATTTTTGCTTGCAGATTAACGAACAGGTTGAATATTCATATATTCAGGCTACATTTCGTTTTATTGTATTTATTGTATTTAATTTTTTAACGTTCAAGTTCAGAGTTTTAGCAATTTATTTTGAGATAAAGTTATTTTTGGGGCTGAAAATGGCAAATTATTTTTCTATTGCTTGAATTTTCAATTTTTTAGTCTGCATTTATTTTTTACACCAGGATATTAGATTGTTTGCCAATATTTTAGATGTTTGGTCTGTGTTTTTCATTCCTTTCCTCTCGTTCCAAATTTTAGAATTTTTGGTCCATAAACCAACATTTTTGAATATTTAATTGAATTTTTCTTTTTTCTGGTCTGCATTCTTTATTTTTGACGAGAATTTACGATTTTTGGTCTAAATTTTCGATTTTTTACCAATATTCTTAGTTTTTTTTTTACCTTGATTATTAATTTGAATGAGCGAATTATTTTTCATTGGTCTATACTTTAGATATTTTACCTGAATTGTTGATATTTGTGTGCGAACTTTTGTCTGATATTTTCGAGTTTTTTTGACCAATTTTTTTTTATTTTTTGCCCTTCATTTTAGATGTTTTAATCTGAAGTATTGTTTCTATGGGAGAATTTTGTGAATTATTTTTGAGTTTAGAGTTTCGGCAATTTACTTTGAGGTAAAAAGTTATTTTTGGGGCTGAGAATGGCAAATTATTTTTCTTTTGCTTGAATTTTAAATTTTTAGTCTGCATTTTTATTTTTTAGACGAGAGTTTTTGATTTTTTTTCGGCTATATTTTAGATGTTTTTGGCATCTAAACCAAAATTTTCTAATATTTAGTTGATTTTTTTTTTACTGCTTTTTATTTTTGCCAAGAGTTTTCAATTTTTTACCAATGTTTTAATAATAATAATATATTTATTAACACCTTTTACAATGATTTAACATAAATTAAATGTTCTAAATAAAGATAAATTAAATATTTACAGACAATATAGTTCAATTATAATGATGAACGAGTGATTTTACATCAAATTTAAATTTTGTATATGTAGTCAAAAAATTTTTTCTATTTTTGACTTACCTGAATTTAAATTATTAATATTTCGCATAATTCTGTTAAGAGGCGCATGATAACAATAATTAGATCTGCAAAAATTAAGACGGAACAATGAACAAGACTGTAAATTTAAAGAAAATTTTTAGTTCTGTTGTTGAATTTTTGGTCCAAGTTTTTGATTTTTTCGCCCTATAATTTAGATACTGAATTTTTGATATTTTTGGCCTGTACTGGGTTTTTGTATTAATTTTAGGTTATTTATATAATTTGAAATTTTTTGTTTTTGCGTTTTTAATTTAGTTATAGTGGTTGTTTTAAGATAAAACGAATGCACTTTGACATTTGGCTGGAAAATACAACCTGCGCGGTTTGTGTTTAAGGAATTACTTAATTTTCAAATATTTTGATTCAATTTTTGCAGCCAAAAAATGGCAAATTATTTTTCTTTTGCTTGAATTTTCAATTTTTAGTCTGCATTTTTTTTTTTTAGACGAGAGTTTTTGATTTTTTTTAGCTATATTTTAGATGTTTTTGGCATCTAAACCAAAATGTTCTAATATTTAGTTGAATTTTTTTTTACTGCTTTTTTATTTTTGCCAAGTGTTTTCAATTTTTTAGTTATGTTGTTGAATTTTTGGTCCAAGTTTTTGATTTTTTTGCCCTATAATTTAGATTTTGCCGACTGAATTTTTGATATTTTTGGCCTGTACTGGGTTTTTGTATTAATTTTAGGTTATTTATTTAATTTGAATTTTTTTGTTTTTGTGTTTTTTATTTAATTATAGTGGTTGTTTTAAGATAAAACGAATGCACTTTGACATTTGGCTGGAAAATACAACCTGCGCGGTTTGTGTTTAAGGAATTACTTAATTTTCAAATATTTTGATTCAATTTTTGCAGCCAAAAAATGGCAAATTATTTTTCTTTTGCTTGAATTTTCAATTTTTAGTCTGCATTTTTATTTTTTAGACCAGAGTTTTTGATTTTTTTTAGCTATATTTTAGATGTTTTTGGCATCTAAACCAAAATGTTCTAATATTTAGATGAATTTTTTTTTACTGCTTTTTTATTTTTGCCAAGAGTTTTCAATTTTTTAGTTATGTTGTTGAATTTTTGTTCCAAGTTTTTGATTTTTTTGCCCTATAATTTAGATTTTGCAGACTGAATTTTTGATATTTTTGGCCTGTACTGGGTTTTTGTATTAATTTTAGGTTATTTATTTGATTTGAAATTTTTTGTTTTTGCGTTTTTTATTTAATTATAGTGGTTGTTTTAAGATAAAACGGATGTACTTTGACATTTGGCTAGAAAATACAACCTGCGCGGTTCGTGTTTAAGGAATTACTTAATTTTCAAATATTTTGATTCAATTTTTGCAGCCAATTTAATTTTTTTAGTGATTGTTAAATATAATATTTTTGCCCGGATGAAACTGACCACCCGGTATAACTGGAACTGTTTGGAAATTATGAAAAAAAATGCGAATAATTTTAAGTAGTTAAATTAGCGAGGCTTTCCGAAAAACTAAAATATTATTTTAATTATTTGGAGGATACCACAGCACGATTCAATATTTTTTAAATTTTTTAAATGGCCTTTTAGTAATCGGAAAAACGGAGTTATAAAATAAAACTGATGCATTTTGCACTTTAGTACAAATTCCGAAATCTTATCAGCGCGCCTTCCATAATCCCAGTGTTGCCAGATTGGGGGGGGGGGTTCCCCAAAATGGATGTAAATTAAGGTTTTGGGGAACTTCCATCGATGGGGTATTTTTTGGGTGGGTATTTTGGGGTGTTTTTATGAAATATTTGGGGAAAATTAAAAATTTCACCTGGCAACACTGGTCCAGCATCTCACCTCCCGCCTTCTATAGCTCAGTTAACTAATTAAATTAAAGTTGCTTTAAACTTTTACATTATTAAAGCCAAAACAGTCTCTTGCCACCTTGTTAAATTTTAATGTCAATAAATTGTTTTTCAAAGCCACCTTCGATTTTTATTCAGTAAAATGGCTATTGAAATGGTTGATAAAACGAGTTTTTTGCGAATAACTTTTAATGCGTTAGGAATTGGGACAGGGTTGTTATTAGGGAAAATGTTTGTTTTTTAATTCCGCATGGAATGACATAAAAATATACAGGGGCTCCAATTTAAAATAAGAAAAATAAAGTGCTTTAAAGTTTGAAATGTTTGACACTAAATTTTGGACACCCCCGTATAATTTATATCAATCAAACTTGGTTAACGGGACCGTCAGACCTTATTTAATAAGCACCTTGTATGATTTTATTAACACAGCACTATTTTTATTTTTTATTCATTTTTTAAAACAACAGTGCAAAACTGATTTTTTTTTGTTTTAATTTTTTTTTGCTGATATCCCTGAATCGATTGCAATAAAATTATAGAAGTATGTAGGCAACCGTAAAAGGTACCCGAATAAGCAATAAAATACATAGCATGTAATTCAAAAAAATATATCATCATGACGTCACGCTTTTTGGGACACCCTGTATAATCAAAAATATTTTCCTGAAATGCATCATAGGATACAAATATATTCTATAAAATATAGAAATCCTAACTTAATAAGTAACTCAGCTATAGAAGACGGGAGGTGAGATGCACGACCCTATATAAAAAAATTTCGATGGTACGCTATTCATGAAAAAAAATACTCCTTTGTGCTCTCCATATACTTTTCAATAATGGCAAGATTTTCTACTTTCCCTCTTCACTGCATAGTGTCCATGCCTCCGCGTTTATCTCATCCGGTCCACCAGCTTTTTCAGTTTTCGTATCTTTAGGCACCCCCCCTCCCCCTCCCCTTATTTTCTATCATATCTCTGTCTTTCATCTATTGTCATCCCTTTCATATCTCACGAGACCTCTTTGATAAGAATAATAATAATTTTTTTTCGATCAATACATTCAATTTACACATGTGAATACACAAATAATAATATCGCATCAGAAAAAGAAATCTGCAATGGTAATTAAATTAAGTGGATGGTTGTGATGAATTCTTCAATTTAGTTTATTTAGTAGTTTCACTGCCAAATAAAAGCAGTGAAACAAAACCAAGTGTTTTAATTAATCAAATTATATAATTATGTTTCACCACAAGTTAAGTGAGAAATTAATTAATCATTAGTTTATTTATACAATTATTTAAATACATTTGAGATAAACTCACTTGTTGAAAGTTTACAATTATTTAAATTTGTTACGGTTTGACCAGTTTCGGCATGAAACAAATTAATGTACTTTTTTATGCTTTAACGTATTAAAGTCTTTATTGTCTAGACCCGTTCTGGCTTTCCCATAAATCATAACCAAAATGATCCGTAACGATTACGTCCATCCTGCTCATCTCCCACGCGAAACACATTCATCATCAGGCATTAGCTCCACGTTTCGTCCTTCGAAAAAAAAAAAAAACATCCATCCAATCCGCTAAACGCGCGTCCACTTACAAATTTAATTGTAAACATGAATACTGACCGGAGAATTAAAGTAAATTCTCGACTCTCGGCGCGAAATTAGGCCGAACGTTCATTTCGCATGCACGCATTATTTTATTGCGGAATTAACCCTCCGCCACTGTTAAATATTGCAGAAAAGGATATGCAAATTTAACGCCGCGGTTGTAAAAAAAGGGATGTCCTAGTGTAAGTGCTTAAGAAATCTTCAGGGATCGTTAAATAAATTACGGTGAATAAAGAGGAAGGAATAATAGGGATTACAAAAATTTCAAGCAAATGGAGTATTACAGTATATTGATAAAGTTAACGAGCTTAGGGTTTATTATTTATTAAAATATTTTCAAATAATCTGACACCTTGCAGGTCATCATTCAGAGTTGTTTAATAATCTTTAAAATTCGAAACTACAGTCTGTCGACAAAAGTCGGAATCTACAGGAAAATTTCGGTCTTCAAAATTTGGCTGTACTATCTTTTAGGGCAAAGTTCGGATAATTTTTTTAATGTGATATGCTATTAAAGATGAATCTGTCGAAATGTCAAGCAATTTAAATTTAAAATTAATTAAAATTATAAAATCTATTATAAAATTGTGGAATTTACAGGGCGATTTCTGGAAAAAGTGAATTTTTGGTCTCCAAAATTTATTTTCTAGAGCAGCCGCTTTGGTTATGACAAAGTTCGGAGAATGTTTTTAAAATAATTCCGAAGATATGTTATTTATTTTTTGAATCCGTCAAAATTTCAAGCATCTATCGACAAAGGTCTGGAATTTACAGAGCGATTTCTGGGTAAAGTACATTTTTGGCCTTCAAAATTTTCATTAAAGCGAAGCCATTTTTATTGCAGCAAAGTTCGGATAATTTATTTAACCAGTTCTAAAGATACGTTATTAAGGATGAATCTTTTAAAATTTCAAGCTTCTACTGCAACAGTGTGGAATTTACGCCGCGATTTCTGGAAAAAAGTACATTTTTTATCTTCAAAATTTGTCTTCTATAGCTGCTGCTTTCGTTATTGCACAGTTTTATTAATTTTAATTTAACAATCCTGAAGAAATGTTATTTAGAATGACTCTGTCAAAATTTCAAGCTTCTGTCGTTAAAAGTGCAGAATTTACAGGGCGATTTTTGGACAAAATTTCTTTTCTAGTGCATCCATTTTTGACAGAGCAAAGTTTGGTTAATTTTTTTTAACAATCCTGAAGATGAATCTATCATAAGTCGACAAAAGTGTGGAATATTTATGAGTCAGCTAAAATTTTTCGGGGATACCTACCAGTCCCAATTATGAACACATTTCAATGCCCTTTTGTTGGATCGAGTCGACACATTTTTTCCAACTCGGTACACGTTGCCAAAGTTGGGCGTTTTTTAACCCAAAAACGTGTTTTTTTTTTGGTTGGGGGTTGAAGGGTTCGAAGAGGGATGATTCCAATCTGAATTTACTCCCTTAAAGTAGAGCCAAAATGGGATTTTTTCCCGAAAGAATCATCAAATTTGGTTGAAAAGTCACTGATTTATTATGTGCGAAAAACCTCAAAATGCAATTTTTTTCAAATACGCATAACTTGGTGCCAAATCGTTGCAGGAACTTCGTTTCTTGAGTCCTGCATAGAGAATTGATCAAATTTTAATGCCTTTATGGTGGATCGAGTCGACAAAATTTTTTCAACTCCGTAGACATTATCAAAGTTGGACATGGTTTCCAGAAAAAAACTTTTTTTTTCACAGGGGCGCTAGAGGGGGCGGAAGGGGTTATGCTTAATTTCGCATGGATGACTTTAAAGAAGACACTTCAAAGTTTTTCGTCCTCAGAGATTCAACAAAATCGATTGAAAATAGGCCGAGTTATGGCGGTCGAAATTTCACGAATTTCAAGTGCTTTAATTTTTCAGTATATTTTTTTTAGCATTAATTTTATTAATTTTATTTAGTTTAGTTTAGTTTAGTTTAGTTTAGTTTAGTTTAGTTTAGTTTAGTTTAGTTTAGTTTAGTTTAGTTTAGTTTAGTTTAGTTTAGTTTAGTTTAGTTTAGTTTAGTTTAGTTTAGTTTAGTTCAGTTTAGTTTAGTTTAGTTTAGTTTAGTTTAGTTTAGTTTAGTTTAGTTTAGTTTAGTTTAGTTTAGTTTAGTTTAGTTTAGTTTAGTTTAGTTTAGTTTAGTTTAGTTTAGTTTAGTTTAGTTTAGTTTAGTTTAGTTTAGTTTAGTTTAGTTTAGTTTAGTTTAGTTTAGTTTAGTTTAGTTTAGTTTAGTTTAGTTTAGTTTAGTTTAGTTTAGTTTAGTTTAGTTTAGTTTAGTTTAGTTTAGTTTAGTTTAGTTTAGTTTAGTTTAGTTTAGTTTAGTTTAGTTTAGTTTAGTTTAGTTTAGTTTAGTTTAGTTTAGTTTAGTTTAGTTTAGTTTAGTTTAGTTTAGTTTAGTTTAGTTTAGTTTAGTTTAGTTTAGTTTAGTTTAGTTTAGTTTAGTAAATACTTAGCCACAATTTTTGGATGTATACGTCAATTACAAATAAAATACTAATTTAGTTTATATTTATTTAATGCCGCGATATTAAATAGCCATGCTTTTGGAAATTACGAGCTCTTGTAATTAATTTTATGAAGAGGGGCCGTATAAATGTATTTACCGAGAGTCAAAGGTAATCGCGGCATTTTCTGTAATAATAAACAGGCTGACTTGATAAATTTAATAAATTCGAAATGTAGCCTAAAGATATTAATCAGTTCGTGAATCTGCAAAATTAAGTCTCACAAACACTGGCTTATTATTCATTTCTCTTTTGATGTCGTTAAATAAATTAAGAACATCCAGCAATTTATGATATTTGTAGATCGAAAATAATTAGCTGTAGTCGCAACATTGTTTTTGTGTTGTGCTGTAAATGGTTGTTTTAAAAGATTAAGATTTGAACTGCCGTTTGATCTCCTAGTTATATAATGTATATTTCAATAGCCTTTTGGTATCAATTTTTTTTTATTACTTATATACTTATATTTTCTTTAACTAAATATTTTTGCATTGATTGTTAGCCGTTTAATGGAATATCGAGCATTAGAAGTACTTCGAGATTTTTTTTATTATATTATTTTTTGGCATGAAATAATCACGTGAAGCATGAATTTTGCTACAAATATTTTTTTAATTTTTAATAAACATTTTTGCATGTTGACATTTAAAAAAATCTAGTTTTTGAAACTGTTATAATTGGTAACGCTTTTATGAATTTTTGAGCACTAGAAATATTTTTTTTGAAATAAAAATATACCGAAGGCGGTTTGAAAATTTCACGAATTTCAAGTGTTTCATTTTTCTCCACTAGTGTATTTTGTTAATTTTTTCTCTCAAAGTTCAACTACTTTTGCTTCAATTTGTAGTGGTTTCATGAAATATGTATTGTTATTTTTTTTTTCTGAAAGTACTATTTTCACTTCGATTGGTAGCCGTGAAATTTCAAGCCTTAAAAGTACTTCAAATAATTTTGTTAAAGCATCATTTCTTTTATTACCCATATTCTTTTAACTGCAAAATTTTTTGAATTGATTAGTACCGGTTTTATGAAATTTCAAGCACTAGTACTTTGACATGAAAAAATTGTTTTTTTTTTTTTTTGACATGAAATAATCACTTAGGAATTACTTCTAAAACTTCAACTCTTCCTGCAGCGATTGAAAAGTTTATGAAATTTAATAGACGAAGTGCTACAAATAATTTTTTGAATTTTTTTTGCTTGCATAATGATGAAACTGCAACTATTTTGGCAAAGATTGGTACGGGTTTTATGATTTCTCGGGTACTAAAAATACTTCAAATAATTTTGTTAAAGAATCATTTCTTGTATTACTCATATTCTATTAACTGGAAAAATGTTTGTATTGATTAGTACCGGTTAATAATAATAATGAATCACTTAAAAATAAATTCTAAAACTACAACTCTTCCTGCAGAGATTCTTATCGAGTTTATGAAATTTCGAGCACTAGAGGAAGTCAGCAAAAATTTTTGGTTTGATTAGTACCGGTTTGATAAAATTCCGCTCACTAGTACTTCGAGATGAAAATTTTTGACATACAAAAATTGTTTTTTTTAAATTTATTTATTTTTGTTTTGACATGAAATAATCAGTTAAAAATGAATTCTAAAATTACAACTCTTCCTGCAGCGATTGAAAAGTTTATAAAATTTCAAGGAATAGGCGATGTGCTTCAAATATTTTTTTGATTTTTTTGTTTTGTTTTCATTTCAATTATTTGGTTCTTGAAACTGCAACTATTTTGGGAAGGATTGGTACCACTTATATGATTTCTCGGGTACTAAAAGTACTTCAAATATTTTTTTTTAAACCTCTTGGCATCCATTTTTTTATTGCCCATACTTTTTTTAACAGTAAATAATTTTGCATTATTGGTACCGGCTTTATGAAATATCGAGTACTTCGAGATGGAATTTTTGGCATCAAATAATTGATTTTATTATTTTTTTGGGAATGAAATAATCACGGGAAAAATAAATTCTAAGAAATTTCGAGCACTAGAAGAAGTGCTTCAAATAATTGAAAAAAAAAATTGAAAAAACAACTATTTTTGCATTGATTGATAGCGGTTTAATTGGATTTTAGGTACTAAAAGTACTTCAAATATTTATTTAACAGCCTTTAGGCATCAATTTCGAGCACTAGATGAAGTGTTTCAAATATATTTTTTTAAAGATTTTCTTTTTGCATGATGATATTAAAAAAATAATCTGGTTTTTGAAGCTGCAATTATTTTGACAACAACTGGTACCGGTTTTATGAATTTTCGGACACTAGAAGTGCTTCAAATATTTTTTTGAAAAAAAAATATTTTTTGCGTGAAGAAATTTATTGTTCATTTTTTGTATGAAAGTACAACTATTTTTTCATTAGTTAGTAGCAGTTTTGTGAGATTTAAAGCTCTTAAAGTATTTCAAATTTTTTTTTTATATTTAATTTTGGCATCAATTTTGAGCACTAAAAGTACTTCAAATATTTTTCTAAAATAATTTTGGCATCAATTTTGAGTGCGCTATATAATTTTTTTTAAATAAACTTTTTGCATAATGAAATTTAAAACAAAATCTGGTTTTTGAAACTGCAACTATTTTAGCAACGATTGGTACCGGTTTTATGAATTTTCGGACACTAGAAGTGCTTCAAATATATTAAAAAAAAAAAAAATTGCGTGAAGAAATTTATTTTTAATTTTTTGTATGACAGTACAATCATTTTTGCATTAAGATTTAAAGCACTAAAAGTACTTCAAATATTTTTCTAAAATAATTTTAGCATCAATTTTGAGTGTCACATATTTTTTTTAATAAACTTTTTTGCATGATGAAATTTAAAACAAAATCTGGTTTTTGAAACTGCAACTATTTTAGCAACGATTGGTACCGGTTTTATGAATTTTCGGACACTAGAAGTGCTTCAAATACTTTTTCGAAAAAATATATTTTTTGGCATGAAGAAAATTGATTGTTAATTTTTTGTATGAAAGTACAACTATTTCTGCATTAATTGGTAGCAGTTTTGTAAGATTTAAAGCACTAAAAGTACTTCAAATATTTTTCTAAAATAATTTTGGCATCAATTTTGAGTGCCACATAATTTTTTTTTAATAAACTTTTTTGCATGATGAAATTTAAAACAAAATCTGATTTTTGAAACTGCAACTATTTTAGCAACGATTCGTACCGGTTTTATGAATTTTCGGACACTAGAAGTGCTTAATTTTTTTTTTTATATTTTTTGCGTGAAGAAATTTATTTTTAATTTTTTGTATGAAGTACAATCATGTTTGCATTAATTGGTAGCAGTTTTGTGAGATTTAAAGCACTCAAAGTACTTCAAATATTTTTCTAAAAAAATTTTGGCATCAATTTTGAGTGCGTCACATATTTTTTTTTCTAATAAACTTTTTTGCATGATGAAATTTAAAACAAAATTAGGTTTTTGAAACTGCATCTATTTTAGCAACGATTCGTACCGGTTTTATGAATCTACGGACGCTAAAATTTGTTTGAAAAGAAATTAATTTTGCATGAAGGAATGTATTATTAATTTTTTGCATAAAAGTACTAACATTTTTGCATCGATTGGTAACGGTTTCATGAAATTTCAAGCACTAAAAGTACTTCAAATAGTTTTTTTTTAAGCCTTTTGGCATCACTTTCGAGCACTAGAAGAAGTGCTTCCAATATTATATTTTAAATATTTTTTTTTACATAACGAATTTAAAAAAAGAATCTTGGTTTTGAAACTGCAACTATTTGGGCAACGATTGGTATCGGTTTTATAAATTTTCTGACACTAGAAGAGTTTCAATTTTTTTTTTAATTTGCATGAAGAAATTTATTTGATTAATTAAAACACTTGGTGTTGGTAAAGTGTTTTAATTAATCAAATATATAATTATGTTTCACCACGGGTTAAGTGAGAAATTAATTAATCATAAAGAAATTTATTGTTGAAAGTACAACTGTTTTTGCATCAATTTGCAGCGATTTTATAAGATTTCAAGCATTGAAAGTACTTGAAATATTTTTTTTAAAGCCTTAAAAGGTGTTAATTTTGAGCACTGAAAGAAGTGTCAAATATATTTTTTTTTTAAATATATTTTTTTGAAAAAAATATATTTTTTGGATGAAGAAATTTGTTGTTAATTTTTTGCACGACGATATTTAAAAAAAAAACTGATTTTTGAAACTATTTTGGCAACAACTGGTACCAGTTTTATGAATTTTCGGACACTAGAAGTGCTTTAAATATATATGTTTTTAAATATATTTTTTAGCGTGAAGAAATTTATTGTTCATTTTTTGTATGAAAGTACAACTATTTTTGCATTCATTGGTAGCAGTTTCGTGAGATTTAAAGCACTTAAAGTACTTCAACTATTTTTTTAAATAAACTTTTTTGAATTATGAAATTTTAAACAAAATCTAAAAATTAATTTTGCGTGGAGAAATTTATTGTTAATTTTTTGCATAAAAGTACTTATATTTTTGCAGCGATTGGTAGCACTAAAAGTACTTAAAAAAGTTTTTTTAAGCCTCTTGGCATCAATTTCGAGAAGTAGAAGTTCTTAAAATATTTTTTTAATAAACTTTTTTGCATGATGAAATTTAAAAAAAACTGGTTTTTGAAAACTGAAAGTTTTTTGGCAACGATTGGTATCTGTTCTATAAATTTTTGGACGCTGGAAGTACTACAAAAATAAAAAACTATTTTTGCATCGATTGTTCGCAGTTTTATGAGATTATAAGCACTAAAAGTACTTCAAGTAATTTTTTTTAAAGCCATTTGGCATCAATTTGGAGCACTTGAAGCAGTACTTATATATTTCTATAAATTTTCGGACGATGGAAGTACTACAAATATTTTCTTGAAAGAAAAAAATTAGCATGAAGAAATTTATTGTCATTTTTTTCTGAAAGTACAACTATTTTTGCATCGATTGGTATCGGTTTCATGACATTTCGAGCACTAAAAGTACTTCAAATATTTTTTTAAACGCCTTTTGGCATCAATTTAAAACACTTAAAGAAGTACTTGAAATTTTTTGTTTTTAAATAAAGTTTTTAAAATTATGGAATTGAAAAAAACTGGTTTTTGAAACTGCAACTATTTTGGCAATGATTGGTACCGGTTTGATGAATTTTTGGACGCTAGAAGTACTTCAAATATATTTTTTTTGAAAAAACAATGTTTTTGCATGAAGAAATTTATTGTTAATTTTTTGTAAGAAGGTACAACTATTTTTGCATCAATTGGCAGCAGTTTTATGAGATTTCAAGCAATAAAAGTACTTCAAGTAATTTTTTTAAAAGCCATTTGGCATCAATTTCGAGCACTTATATATTTCTATAAATTTTCGGACGATGGAAGTACTACAAATATTTTTTTGAAAGAAAAAAAATAACATGAAGAAATTTATTGTAATTTTTTTCTGAAAGTACAACTATTTTTGCATCGATTGGTATCGGTTTCATGACATTTTGAGCACTAAAAGTACTTCAAATATTTTTTTAAACGCCTTTTGGCAACAATTTAAAACACTAAAAGAAGTGCTTGAAATTTTTTGTTTTTAAATAAACTTTTTAAAATTATGGAATTAAAAAAAAACTGGTTTTTGAAACTACAACTATTTTGGCAATGATTGGTACCGGTTTTATGAATTTTTGGACGCTAGAACTACTTCAAATATTATTTTTTTGAAAAAACAATGTTTTGCGTGAAGAAATTTATTGTTAATTTGTTGTAAGAAAGTACAACTATTTTTGCATCAATTGGCAGCAGTTTTATAAGATTTCAAGCAATAAAAGTACTTCAAGTAATTTTTTTAAAAGCCCTTTTGCATCAATTTCAAGCACTAGAAGAAGTACTTCAAATCATTTTGCATGAAGAAATTCATGATAAAAATTGAGTGATTGATTGATTCTCGTCCTAATCCACCTATTACAACCCAGAGAGCTTATCCATCCACCTTCGCATTAATACTCAACCCCCCTGACAGCGAAGCGGCGGCTGATAACTTTTTTTTTCACCTCCCGAGAAGTCACAAAACGAGAGACGTGAAAAGATTTACGGGTAGGGGGCGCAGGGTCTGGTATCAAGGGACGCCTGATAAAGCGAAAAATTAACTCCTCGGCTCGATAGGCAGGGAGCCGAAGAATATACGCCCTTGCGAGGAGACGGACCGTAAAAATGCCTTTGAACACTTGCCAATAACTTGATAGATTTCGCAGATACGTGATACCCCGTGTAAAACGGAAAAGATTGACTTTTATTTGTATCGAATAAATTTAATCCACTCACGAGTACGAATCATCCAATCCATCCAATTTATAAAATAAATTAATATTTATCGTATCGATCTTACGAACATATTTTTCTTGTCGCGACTATAACAACGTTCGATCGTACGTGAATATTTTTTGTTGTCGCGTTAAATAATCGTTGATAAATCATATTCTAATTTAATCAATCTGAGTCAGTTCCATATACACTCCACCTGCAAACGAATACGAATGGTACACCTGGGCAAATTAGGGACTTTGTTTTCGTCTTGATGATGGATGATAGCTGGTGTGGCGATGATGTATGATACATCCTTTGGCAATGTCGCGCGTCAACCAATTCATTAGCGGCTCGCCCCGACTACGAATACGCAGCAGTCATCCACACTTGACTGATTATTAATAGTTGTTGCAAACTAGCTGGATAATCGCCTGCATTAACTTTTTCCCGGTGGTATCAAATTACTTGCAATAAATTTCCATAAGCGCGTTTGGATCGCCCCAAACTTTGAACTAATATATTCCGGGATGAGTTATGGAATAATGGGTGAAATATGACAACTATGAAATTTGGTGCAACCTCAACTCTAAAACTGTTACAACGAAAAAGTTAGTAATTCGAAATATAAGACCGCGTGTCACATATGTTCGGTCTACAGAGTCGATTCTTGAAAAATCAAAAAGTACGTCTGGTGAGCTGAAAAAAGACCCTTCTTCAAAATTTTTGCAATTAATCTGGACATATGCATAATTCCCTATTTTGGTGGTGGCGACGGGCAAGTAGTTGCGGATCACTCAATGTTTGTAACAGTGTTAATTTACTTCACTCATTTGTAATATCTATATTAAAGTTCAATTAATTGAATTATTTTCGAATCAATTAATCTGGACATTGCATTTTTCTGTTCCGGTGGATGCGCCGGGCAAGAAATTGCTCAATTTTTGTATCAATTTTTTTCACTCACTTGTAATATGCAGATAAAAGTTCGGTGCAATGAATTATTTTTGGGTAAGGTCCCAAATCAATGCGGGGCAATTTAAACTTTGAAATGCGAGATGCGACTCTTGGCACACAAACCGATGATTTGTTCAGTTTAGAGTTGTTCCCAGAAACTGAAACTCGAAAACTTCATACATTATAACTGATAAGATAAGTTTAAGCAGAAACAAGGGAAATATGTATTACAACTACAGATTACCTATAAACCCATGGTTTACAATTCGATCTGAATACGAATAGCAATTGTATAAGAAAACAAACAAAAAATTAACTTGGGCAAACAGAAGCAGTAGCAGTCGATTGCTAAATAAAAAAAAAAGTGTTAAGGCAGGAGGAAATACAAAACCATGCGATTTGTAAATAGTTAAAATTATGAACGAAGAATACATATTTAATTGATCTTTCTTTCTTGATTGTAAATATGTGTCTATTCAATATCTTAATTTAAGAATATTAATAATCTCAGACTTCGGATGAAATTTTTGAACTTGAAAGTTTGAATCCACATGTACACTAGAAAAAAATAGCATTTCCTTGTGGTGCTGATTAATGCAGACTATTTCTGATGGGAATAGATACAAAATCTATTGTTATAAATAATAATTATGTAACTCTTTTAAACATAAACTCAAATATTAACTAATATAATATAATTTCAAACAACTATCCAAGATAAATGTGTACAACAAATAGTCAGTTTCAATATTTCAATTTTTGATATTCTGTGAGGAACTTACAAACCGTGTAGAGCAAACCGTTATTCGCACAATCGCATTTATCAAATAACAACAAAAGTTTGATTTTTGAAGGATGAGGAGGCATGTGTAGAATATTAATGTTGGCGGCGTTTACTTCGTGGTACATCTTGATTGTAGATTGCAATAAAACACTTTAACTTTTTAAAAAGAGAAAGTGTTTTATTTCAATCTATGATTCCAATTTATTTTGTTAGAAACGGAATTACAAATTTGATGTGTCAATAACTTTGTAAACACAAAACGGTGTTTGTGTAGAAGTTGCAAATGTCCACAGAACATATCAGAATGTACAATTATCTGGTGGCTGACGGAGATACAGAAACTGCAATATTCCTGTATACGAAAAAAAAAAACTGAATGGTTTCAGGAACTCCATCCAGCCGGTCCATAAAAACAAATCCTCCCCCTCATTCGGGAGAATGTTTTCAAATTGATCGCTCGTCCGCATCCACTTAGTATTTTTCCACCAGAAAAAGAAAAAAACACGATCACCCCGTAGATCAAACAAATAACCGCAGGCCAGTATACCGAGGTGAATTTTCAACCCCAAATAGCGCATGATGGCAAAATAGAAAACTGCAGATATTATAATAACAACAATATTTTTACTTACTTTATTTATAGAAATCCACTTTTTACACCAAAAATATTTAAAGTTTTCTTTGGAAAAATTAAAGAATGATATCTCAAAAAGTGTTTTTGATAGTTGCATGTAGCTGCAGTGACAGATAGAATTTTGACAGAATTTTATTCAAAGAAATGCACTTTTTATATCAAAAATAACTTTTGATAGTTCCTGTTGGATTTCCAGTTCAAATATTTAAAGTTATTTTACGAAAAAATAAAGAATGGAATGTCACAAAGTGTTTTTGATAATTGCACGTAGTTGCAGTGACAGATAGAATTTTGACAGAATTTTATTCAAAGAAATGCACTTTTTATATCAAAAATAACTTTTGATGCTTCCTGTTGGATTTCCAGTTCAAATATTTAAAGTTTTTTCACGAAAAATTAAAGAATGGAATATCACAAAGCGTTTTTGACAATTACACGTAGTTGCAGTCACAGATAGAATTTTGAAAGAATTTTATTCAAAGAAATGCACTTTTTATACCAAAAATAACTTTTGATGCTTCCTGTTGGATTTCCAGCAAAAATATTTAGAGTTTTCTTTGGAAAAATTAAAGAATGATATCTCACAAAGTGTTTTTGATAGTTGCACTTAGCTGCAGTGACAGATAGAATTTTGACAAAATTTTATTCAAAGAAATGCACTTTTTATACCAAAAATATATTTTGATGCTTCCTGTTGGATTTCCAGCTCAAATATTTAAAGTTTTTTTACGAAAAATTAAAGAATGGAATGTTACAAAATGTTTTTAATAATTGCACGTAGCTGCAGTGACAGATAGAAGTTTGACAAAAATTTATTCAAAGAAATGCACTTTTTACACCAAAAATAACTTTTGATGCTTCCTGTTGGATTTCCAGTTCAAATATTTAAAATTTTTTTACGAAAAATTAAAGAATGGAATGTTACAAAGTGTTTCTGATAATTGCACGTAGCTGCAGTGACAGATAGAATTTTGACTAAATTTTATTCAAAGAAATGCACTTTTTTTACCAAAAATATTGGATTTCCAGTTCAAATATTTAAAGTTTTTTTACAAAGAATTAAAGAATGGAATGTCACAAAGTGATTTTGATAATTGCACGTAGCTGCAGTGACAGATAGAAGTTTGACAGAATTTTATTTAAAGAAATGCACTTTTTAAACAGAAAATAACTTTTGATGCTTCCTGTTGGATTTCCAGTTCAAATATTTAAAGTTTTTTTACGAAAAATTAAAGAATGGAATGTCACAAAGTGTTTTTGATAATTGCACGTAGCTGCAGTGACAGATAGAAGTTTGACAGAATTTTATTCAAAGAAATGCACTTTTTATACCAAAAATAACTTTTGATGCTTCCTGTTGGATTTCCAGTTCAAATATTCAAAATTTTTTTACGAAAAATTAAAGAATGGAATGTTACAAAGTGTTTTTGATAATTGCACGTAGCTGCAGTGACAGATAGAATTTTGACAGAATTTTATTCAAAGAAATGCACTTTTTATACCAAAAATAACTTTTGATGCTTCCTGTTGGATTTCCAGTTCAAATATTTAAAAATTTTTTACGAAAAATTAAAGAATGGAATGTTACAAAGTGTTTTTGATAATTGCACGTAGCTGCAGTGACAGATAGAATTTTGACAGAATTTTATTCAAAGAAATGCACTTTTTATACCAAAAATAACTTTTGATGCTTCCTGTTGGATTTCCAGTTCAAATATTTAAATTTTTTTTACGAAAAATTAAAGAATGGAATGTCACAAAGTGTTTTTGATAATTGCACGTAGCTGCAGTGACAGATAGAAGTTTGACAGAATTTTATTTAAAGAAATGCACTTTTTAAACAGAAAATAACTTTTGATGCTTCCTGTTGGATTTCCAGTTCAAATATTTAAAGTTTTTTTACGAAAAATTAAATAATGGAATGTCACAAAGTGTTTTTGATAATTGCACGTAGCTGCAGTGACAGATAGAAGTTTGACAGAATTTTATTTAAAGAAATGCACTTTTTATACAGAAAATAACTTTTGATGCTTACTGTTGGATTTTCAGTTCAAATATTTAAAGTTTTTTTACGAAAAATTAAAGAATGGAATCTCACAAAGTGTTTTTGATAATTTCACGTAGCTACAGTGACCGATACAATTTTGACAGAATTTCATTCAAAAAAATGCACTTTTTATATCAAAAATAACTTTTGATAGTTCCTGTTGGATTTCCAGTTCAAATATTTAAAGTTTTTTTACGAAAAATTGAAGAATGGAATCTCACAAAGTGTTTTTAATAATTGCACGTAGCTGCAGTGATAGATAGAATTTTGACAAAATTTTATTCAAAGAAATGCACTTTTCATACCAAAAATAAGTTTTGATGCTTCCTGTTGGATTTCCAGTTCAAATATTTAAAACATTTTTACGAAAAATTAAAGAATGGAATATTACAAAGTGTTTTTGATAATTGCACGTAGTTGCAGTGACAGATAGAATTTTGACAGAATTTTATTTAAAGAAATGCACTTTTTATACAGAAAATAACTTTTGATGCTTACTGTTGGATTTCCAGTTCAAATATTTAAAGTTCTTTCACGAAAAATTAAAGAATGGAATGTCACAAAGTGTTTTTGATAATTGCACGTAGCTGCAGTGACAGATAGAATTTTGACAGAATTTTATTCAAAGAAATGCATTTTTTATACCAAAAATAACTTTTGATGCTTCCTGTTGGATTTCCAGTTCAAATATTTAAAACATTTTTACGAAAAATTAAAGAATGGAATATTACAAAGTGTTTTTGATAATTGCACGTAGTTGCAGTGACAGATAGAATTTTGACAGAATTTTATTTAAAGAAATGCACTTTTTATACCAAAAATAAATTTTGATGCTTCCTGTTAGATTTCCAGTACAAATATTTAAAGTTCTTTTACGAAAAATTAAAGAATGGAATGTCACAAAGTGTTTTTGATAATTGCACGTAGCTACAGTGACCGATACAATTTTGACAGAATTTCATTCAAAAAAATGCACTTTTTATATCAAAAATAACTTTTGATGGTTCCTGTTGGATTTCCAGTTCAAATATTTAAAGTTTTTTTACGAAAAATTAAAGAATGGAATGTCACAAAGTGTTTTTGATAATTGCACGTAGCTGCAGTGACAGATAGAAGTTTGACAGAATTTTATTTAAAGAAATGCACTTTTTATACAGAAAATAACTTTTGATGCTTACTGTTGGATTTCCAGTTCAAATATTTAAAGTTTTTTTACGAAAAATTAAAGAATGGAATCTCACAAAGTGTTTTTGATAATTGCACGTAGTTGCAGTGACAGATAGAATTTTGACAGAATTTTATTCAAAGAAATGCACTTTTTATACCAAAAATAACTTTTGATGCTTCCTGTTGGATTTCCAGTTCAAATATTTAAAGTTTTTTTACGAAAAATTAAAGAATGGAATCTCAAAAAGTGTTTTTGATAATTGCACGTAGCTACAGTGACCGATACAATTTTGACAGAATTTCATTCAAAAAAATGCACTTTTTATATCAAAAATAACTTTTGATAGTTCCTGTTGGATTTCCAGTTCAAATATTTAAAGTTTTTTTACGAAAAATTGAAGAATGGAATCTCACAAAGTGTTTTTAATAATTGCACGTAGCTGCAGTGATAGATAGAATTTTGACAAAATTTTATTCAAAGAAATGCACTTTTCATACCAAAAATAAGTTTTGATGCTTCCTGTTGGATTTCCAGTTCAAATATTTAAAGTTTTTTTACAAAAAATTAAAGAATGCAATGTCACAAAGTGTTTTTGATAATTGCACGTAGCTGCAGTGACAGATAGAAGTTTGACAGAATTTTATTTAAAGAAATGCACTTTTTATACCAAAAATAACTTTTGATGCTTACTGTTGGATTTCCAGTTCAAATATTTAAAGTTTTTTTACGAAAAATTAAAGAATGGAATCTCACAAAGTGTTTTTGATAATTGCACGTAGTTGCAGTGACAGATAGAATTTTGACAGAATTTTATTCAAAGAAATGCACTTTTTATACCAAAAATAACTTTTGATGCTTCCTGTTGGATTTCCAGTTCAAATATTTAAAGTTTTTTTACGAAAAATTAAAGAATGGAATCTCAAAAAGTGTTTTTGATAATTGCACGTAGCTACAGTGACCGATACAATTTTGACAGAATTTCATTCAAAAAAATGCACTTTTTATATCAAAAATAACTTTTGATAGTTCCTGTTGGATTTCCAGTTCAAATATTTAAAGTTTTTTTTACGAAAAATTAAAGAATGCAATGTCACAAAGTGTTTTTGATAATTGCACGTAGCTGCAGTCGCAGATAGAATTTTGACAGAATTTTATTTAAAGAAATGCACTTTTTATACCAAAAATAACTTTTGATGCTTCCAGTTGGTTTTCCAGTTCAAATATTTAAAGTTTTTTTACAAAAAATTAAAGAATGGAATGTCACAAAGTGTTTTTGATAATTGCACGTAGCTGCAGTGACAGATAGAAGTTTGACAGAATTTTATTTAAAGAAATGCACTTTTTATACCAAAAATAACTTTTGATGCTTACTGTTGGATTTCCAGTTCAAATATTTAAAGTTTTTTTACGAAAAATTAAAGAATGGAATCTCACAAAGTGTTTTTGATAATTGCACGTAGTTGCAGTGACAGATAGAATTTTGACAGAATTTTATTCAAAGAAATGCACTTTTTATACCAAAAATAACTTTTGATGCTTCCTGTTGGATTTCCAGTTCAAATATTTAAAGTTTTTTTACGAAAAATTAAAGAATGGAATCTCAAAAAGTGTTTTTGATAATTGCACGTAGCTACAGTGACCGATACAATTTTGACAGAATTTCATTCAAAAAAATGCACTTTTTATATCAAAAATAACTTTTGATAGTTCCTGTTGGATTTCCAGTTCAAATATTTAAAGTTTTTTTTACGAAAAATTAAAGAATGCAATGTCACAAAGTGTTTTTGATAATTGCACGTAGCTGCAGTCGCAGATAGAATTTTGACAGAATTTTATTTAAAGAAATGCACTTTTTATACCAAAAATAACTTTTGATGCTTCCAGTTGGTTTTCCAGTTCAAATATTTAAAGTTTTTTTACAAAAAATTAAAGAATGGAATGTCACAAAGTGTTTTTGATAATTGCGCGTAGCTGCAGTAACAGATAGAAGTTTGACAGAGTTTTATTTTAAGAAATGCACTTTTTATGCCAAAAATAATGTTTGATGATTTTACACGGAGATGTATGAAAATGCTCTTCTGATTACAGATAATTTAAATAAAAATAAACAAAAACGAAGAATATGAGTAAACAAAGAAATATGATCTCGAGCAAAAATTTCATTATACGTTAGTTATTCATGACGGGAACAGTTTAAAACGTTTGCATCTAGAATTCGCTTCATTTATATTTTCCGGCCTTGAGTGATACGTGCTGCATGAAATAAATTCCATAAAGACGAACGAAATTCCCCGGGAGGAGTTACGAAACGTTGCAAATGTGTCTCGTCACAAGAAATGCACGCCGTTTATTCTTTTGTCTGGGAATGATGCGTAAATTTCAATGGAGCACAATGGGAAAAAATTGTTTGATGTTAACCGAAAAGCATTTTCTATTGTAATAGTCGGTTTGCAAAATGGTCTTTGACATATTTTGCATTTAAAGGAATAAAAAAAAATCTATAAAAGAACTTTTCCACTCAGAATTAATATATATATATATAGTCTGTTCACTGGAATCTGGCGGCTGAGGTCGTAAAACAGTCGGACGCACCCTCGAAGAAAAATTATTGGTGGTTCGTCTAATTGCATCCGATACATTAAGTACTGTCATTCGCTCCTTTTACACCAGTACTTCTCAACAAAGATTGGTTTGAGATAAAAAAATATTACCTCTTTTACGACCACAGCCGCCAGATTCCAGAGAACGGGCTATATCTCAACGTGAATGCTTTAATATAATTAACCCTTAACGAGTTAATTTATAATAGCCGTTTACAGATCATGTTATGCTATTACGAAATTTTATAACAAGTTGATATTTCTATCTCTCATCTCGATCTGCCTCTGTGAATAGAGTGTAAAATTGTCTGCATTACAAGCACGGATGACGTTATTATTAAAGTTATCATTGCACGATTACGTAATTTGTTTAAATCCGTGCCATAATCGGCTTAATAAATATCATTGCGATGCCTGTTTATATAAGCGAAATTAATTTGTTTGGCATTATATTCTGCAAACACAATTCTATTCCCGATCAGATTACAGGAATTCCATGTAAACAGCCCGCCGAAATAATAATACCGTATTTATATTTATCTGTCACGCATCGAACGCAGAATGCCATCAAATTTCCACAGCCGATTGCAGATTTCATTTCAATTACGTATCGACGATACAAAAATCAGAGTGCGGCCATTTTGTTTACAAGTTAGGTGCGTCAATTATCTTATGGAATTTTAAAAGTATGTTATTTATAAGCAAATTTGGAAATTTTAAAGCAAATTCCGCGGGCGATAATTTTTTCAGAATTTTTTTAATCAGGTGGTGCACACTTCACTCACTCAAATTCGAGTTCAGAGTGCTGCCATTTTGTTTACAAGCAAAGTGCGTCAATTATCTTTCGGGATGTTAAAATTATGTTATTTCCAAGCATATTTAGAAATTTTGAAGCAAATTCCGCGGGCGATAATTTTTTAATAATTTTTTTAATCACGTGGTGCACATTTCACTCACTCAAATTCCAGTTCAGAGTGCTGTAATTTTTTTTACAAGCAAGGTGCGTCAATTATCTTCCGGGATGGTAAAAATATGTTATTTCTAAGCAAGTTTGGAAATTTTGAAGCAAATTCTGCGGGCGGTAATTTTTTTAGAATTTTTTTAATCAGGTGGTGCACAATTCACTCACTCAAATTCCAGTTCAGAGTGCTGCCATTTTGTTTACCAGCAGAGTGCGTCAAATATTTTGTTGTCTGTCAAAAATATGTTATTTCTAAGCATATATAGAAATTTTGAAGCTAATTCTGCGAGAGATAATTTTTTAAGAATTTTTTAATCAGATGGTGCACATTTCACTCACTTAAATTCCAGTTCAGAGTGCTGCCATTTTGTTTAAAAGCAAGGAGCGTCAATTACTTTCCGGGATGGTAAAAATATGTTATTTCTAAGCAAGTTTGAAAATTTTGAAGCAAATTCCACAGGCGATAATTTTTTTAGAATTTTTTTAATCACGTGGTGCACATTTCACTCACTTAAATTCGAGTTCAGAGTGCTGCCATTTTGTTTAAAAGCAAGGTGCGTCAGTTATCTTCCGGGATGTTAAAAATATGTTATTTCTTAGCAAATTTGGAAATTTTGAAGCAAATTCCGCGGGCGATAATTTTTTTAGAATTTTTTTAATCACGTGGTGCACATTTCACGCACTCAAATTCCAGTTCAGGGTGCTGTAATTTTGTTTACAAGCAAGGTGCGTCAATTATCTTCTGGGATGTTACAAATATGTTATTTCCAAGTATACTTGAAAATTTTGGAGCCAATTCCGCGAGCGGTAATTTTTTTAGATTTTTTTTATCAGGCGGTGCACATTTCACTCACTCAAATTCGAGTTCAGAGTGCTGCCATTTTGTTTAAAATCAAGGTGCCTCAATCATCTCCTGGGATGTTAAAAATATGTTATTTCCAAACCAATTTAGAAATTTTGAAGCAAATTCGGTGGGCGGTAATTTTTTTAGAATTTTTTTAATCAGGTGGTGCACATTTCAAGCACTCAAATTCCAGTTCAGAGTGCTGTAATTTTTTTTACAAGCAAGGTGCGTCAATTATCTTCCGGGATGTTAAAAATATGTTATTTCTAAGCAAATTTGGAAATTTCGAAGCAAATTCCGCGGGCGATTATTTTTTTAGAATTTTTTTAACCAGCTGGTGCACATTTCACTCACGCAAATTCGAGTTCAGAATGCTGCCATTTTGTTTAAAAGCAAGGTGCGTCAATTATCTTCCGGGATGTTAAAAATATGTTATTTCTAAGCAAATTTAGAAATTTTGAAGCAAATTCCGCGGGCGGTAATTTTTTTGGAATTTTTTTAATCAGTTGGTGCACATTTCACTTAACTTAAATACCTTGTAATGGATTCGTGAATAATAGCATATTTCCTACCGGGTCGGGAAGTACTGCATCACAGCTGAAGGCGTAGTTTATAAAACAATTGGTGATCAGGAATAATCGTTTAATGTTTGTAAGATAAATCTATATAATTTCACTTAATTTTCGAGAGACAGCGATGCTCTTATTAAGTTATTATTTTACGTTTGCAAGGCGAATTAATATAATTTTACTAAAATTCAAAGAGAAAGCAATGCTCTTACATGCTCTATTATCCACACACACACACACACATACGAACTCGTAAAATTTAATGACCGAGGGACAAAGAGCATTTGCCCAGTTGGGAGAGTCCTAAGTAATATAATTACTACTATTCCTTACCATCATCGTCTTAGAATATCCCATTACTTCCGCTTAATTAACTATATTTGAACAATAGAGACCCTCCGAGGAGCAAATTTGCTTTCTTGAGTGGACCCAATCAGAGTTACAAATTTAGCCAATGTAATATTTACCACAAAAGACTTTTTACTGTTTGTTCACACGACAAAAACGCACAATTGTCGCGCAACACTGAATAAACAAACATAATTAATAATAATAACAGATATACCCTGTAATGAGTTAAGTTAATGATGGAAAATATAATAATAATTTCTGATATTTTATTGGCTATCAAACCGATTTTCTTTAGCTTACTTGCTGATACTGTTATTAAATTATAGCCATTGTAAGACTTTAATTATTATCGAGTGTGAGAAAGAGAGAGATTTTCCGAAGGACCTCAACAATCAAATTTTCAGCCTTCAAATGTGAGATTTTTACGTTCATTTAATATACAAACTTATCTGTAATGACTACAGAGAATCACTCCTTCAACAACAAATTACCTTATCTCAAACCCATTCTTGCTCCTCATTTTTTTTATTAAACATTAACGTTCGTGAACTACTTCAAACAGCCTTAAAAAATTTGTATGAAGATTGCTCCTCATTAACGAGTCGTAAAGCATTTACAGTACATATTTTACGAAGCCATGCATTCATTATTATTACACTAGATTTTTAAATAAAATCGCTGCCTGAAAACTCATTAATTTTACCGAACGCAGGCTATTATAATTAGTGGCGACATTCCAGCATAAATAATTGTCGAATGCATTATAAATGTACTTGGGGCGGAACAATGGGTGGATGGCATGGATTTCGCGACGCGAACAATGCACCAGTTGGCTTACGTGGCCCATTTGTGTAAAGTACATTAGCGCCATGCTAAAAAGGCAACGAGAAAAGAACTAATGTACCGTGTTCCTCCATTATCTATAGGAATGATGGAAGAGGGATATTTACTTATAAAACGCACGCTCTGCTGCAATACGTTAAAAAAACGGCAATTAATGGTGGATGCGCCGGGTCGAATAACAACCGGTCTCTAAATATAGGACCTCGCAACCTCAATTGATGATGGATAGATGCCCTTTACTTCGATAAACATCTCAGATTTCAGCTTGGAGCATACGGCAAACACGATCCCATTGTCAACTCTTACAATTTCCACGTAAAGCCCTTCCGATCAGGAATTTCATCATGACGGGTGAAATATGATGCGGATTTGTGGGACCTAATTTACTGTTACAGTCCATTATCCGGCGGCATCAATCTCTTGAAATTCAGAGTAATGCCAAAGCGGATTGTGCGGGCTTTTCGCTTATGTAAATTTCAACTTTTCGGATTTTTACATAAAAAAATTTTTAAAAAAGAAATTCGGCAAATGCAAATTCAAATTCAAGTTCTTTATTCGTAACTTCGCCACTGTTATGTGGATGTACAAAAGCAAAACGTAGGAATTGGGAATAATTATGTAGGAATTTCAAGTCTGTCAATAAAGATGTTTCATATTATTATTATTAAAATGTAAAGCACATAACCATTATGTGAAAACTATCGCGATTGCGGATTTTCGGGTGCGCGTCACGAGTTTAGTTTCGAGGAAAGTTGGATGTCTCTTCCGTGTCCGGAGTTTTGGTTTCGGAGCAAGTACATTAAAAAGCGATTACCGTTACCTCTTATCTAGAAGTATTGTTCCCTTTTCGAGAAACTTCTGTCTACGGGTTTGCGGTATGCGTTCGGATTATAAAGTTACTTTATCATCTGCTGTTGAATGACACATCGCTGATTACACCATTGGGATTAATTTTACATCAATCATGGTGCGCATGTTATAGGTGAAGCCCAGTGGGTGTGATATATCAATTAATTTTTGCGTGAGTTTAAGTTAACTACTCGTTATTAATAAAAAAAAAAATAAACACCGAGGATAATATTTAAGCATCATTTAAGACAAATACAAGTTGATTAGTTTATATAAAGTTAACCACGTATGTATTATATATTATGTTTTTGTAGAAATTAAAGACGATTTTTTATTATTAATAATAAATATAAAAAATCTAATGTAAAAATTCACTTTTTTGCCAACAAAATCTCAATTTTGATTTTTGAAAGTTACATAACTGCAAAACTGGCGGTTTGATTTTATTGATTTCAACTTTAAACTGTGGCCAATTTAATATATTTTAATCATGGGCTTAAACTGTTTTTGTAAAGTTAATGCGAAACGTCAAAATTGCACATTTTCCAAGTCGAAAACCTGAGAAAATAGCAATTTATTTTTTTCAAATTAAATAACTTTCAAACTAGTTGTTGGATTTGGGTAATTCAAACGTCAATTTGTAGTCAATTTAATATAACTCAAAAACGTATTAAAACATTTTGTCGTGAAATTAAAGTGAAACGTCAAAATAGCACTTTTTCCATGTCGACTGCCTACAAAATCGCAATTTTGATTTTTGAAAGTTAAACAACTGCAAAACTAGCTGTTAGATTTTAATGATTTAAACTTTAAACTGTGGCAAATTTAATATATTTGAATCATGGGTTTAAACTGTTTTTGTATAATTAATGCGAAACTTCAAAATTGCACATTTTCCAAGTCGAAAACCTAAAAAAATAGACATTTTTTTTCAAATTAAATAACTAGTTGTTGGATTTGGGTGATTCAAACGTCATGTAGGCAATTTAATATAACTTATGAGACTTACAGGAACCGAGTCAAGTAAAATTCATTTTTTCGTAGATCGTTCTTACATCGACTGGAAATGCCGAAGAACGATTAAATTTAATTCTTCTTCACAAATGTATTTTTGTTTTTTTTTCAAGTCCAGGAGACCATTCTGAACACTATTTGTTCATAAAAAAAATTGTGAAACTTACAGGAACCGAGACAAGCAAAAGGTCGTTCTTACATCGACTGGAAAAACGGATTAAAATATTTTCTCTTGAAATTAATGTGAAACGTAAAAATAGATTTTTTTTTACCAAAATCGCAATTTTTATTTTTGAAAATTATACAACTGCAAAATTTGCTGTTATATTTTGACAATTTAAACTTAAAAATATAACCAAGTTATAATTTTTTTAGTCTAAATTAATTATTTTAAATATTTCTAATTCGTACGATAATTTTTTTTTTGTCTAAACTGTTTATTTATTTTAAATATTTGATTGATACATTTATTACTGCAGATACATCAATTATTCTTTGTCACAAAATCGATGGCGAAGTAGTAGTTAAACGCTTCGTTAAGAACAGTCTTAAATCCCCATTGTGGAGGAAGTAATCGATGGAGAAAGTTTCCTTGAAAAACTTAGAAGTTCTAAGCCCACCCGCTGATCGTTGGGGTAAAATTCCCTAATGATACTTATAGATTTCCTCTTGATTTTTATCTCGTTCTTCACGCACAATAAATCTATACTTAAGGATAACTTCGAAATTATATTCTAAGAAGTGATATTTACCAAATAATTTTAGTCCATAATAAAAACCCTTTACTGATTATAAATGATGGGCATAAATATTTGCACAATCTTATCATATCTTTCAATAAGTTATTTATTCTTTAGTCTGTCTTTCCATCAAATTTCATTCCTTAGAATAAAAAGGTTTTAATCAACATTTTAATTGAATTTAGTTTCCGGATTTAACTATTATTTTATTAAACTCTATCAAATATTGTACTAATAATTATAATATTGTTAATAATCTTGGAGATTGGGTTTCATTTGTGCATCTGATTGCGACCAGAAAAAAATAAAATCTGCCGAAAATAAAAAAAAAACCTTGAAAACAGACCTGAAAAAATGCGCATCTTTTTACAAATACGAACAAAAATTGAAAAACAATTTCCCCACACTTAAAACTTTCCAAATTTATTCAAAATACCTTCTACTTTACGATTCCAAACCAATCACAAAATATCTCTTTCAATAGATTTTGAAATTATCATCTGTTTGATCAAATCGCCATTCTGAAGATGTGTTTTTTCACAAGCAATGAAAAAATTGAAAAACAATTGCCACATTTCCAAAAATTTACAAATTCACTCAAAATACATTTTACTTTACGATTTTATGCAAACCTTAAAATAGCCCTTCACCAGATTTCGAAATTATCATCTTATTGAACAAATCGCCCTTTTAACAATGTGTTTTTTTTCACAAGCAAAGAAAAAATATAAAAACAATTGCCACATTCTTAAAACTTTACAAATCCGCTCTAAATGCATTCTACTTTACGATTTTAAACAAATCTCAAAATAGCCCTTCACTAGATTTCGAAATTATCATCTTATTGAACAAATCGCCCTTTTAAAAATGTGTTTTTCCACAAGCAAAGAAAAAATAGAAAAACAATTTCCACATTCTTAAAACTTTACAAATTCGCTCTAAATACATTCTACTTTACGATTTTAAACAAAACTCAAAATAATCCTTCACTAGATTTAGAAATTATCATGTTATTGAACAAATCACCCTTTTAAAAATGTGTTTTTTTTTTCACAAGCAAAAAAAATAGAAAAACAATTGCCACATTCTTAAAACTTTACAAATTCACTCGAAATATATTCTACTTTACGATTCCTATCAATCTAAACATAACTCTAGTAGATTTTGAAATAATCATCGAGGAACACAGAGCACTGCCATTCTCAGATTGAACTTTTCTTTGGATGAAAAAAAAAATTGAATAAAAATTGCCACTTACCTCAAACTTTCCAGAACTGCTCAAAATACATTCTGCTTCACGATTCTGCAAAAAATTTAAACAACCTTTTACTAGGTTTTGAAATAATCATCGGAGAATATACCGTCACTATAAGGTTATACATTTTTTTTTCCAGTGAAATGAAAAAAATTGAAAAACAATTGCTACATAATTAAAACTTTCAAAATTTATTAAAATTGTATTTACTTCACGAAACTACAAAAAAATTAAAATTATCTTTCACTAGATTTTGAAATAATCATCGGAGAATATACCATCATTTTAAGATTGGACAATTGTTTTCAAGTGAAATGAAAATAAAAAATTGAAAAACAATTGCTGTATCATTAAAATTTTCAAAATTTACTGAAAATACGTGATACTTTAAGATTCTGCAAAAAATAACCGTTGACTAATAATATGATCGTCCGAGAACATAAATTTTCAAAATTTACTGAAAATACGTGATACTTTAAGATTCAGCAAAAAAATTAAAATAACCGTTGACTAATAATATGATCGTCCGAGAAAATTCTAAGATTAAACTTTTTTCGAGTAAAAATATTAATTGAAACGCATTTTTTTGAAATTTTACAAACTTACTCGAAATACATACTTCTTCAAGTTTTTGCAAAAAAAAACACTGAACAACTAGATTTAAAATAAACATCCGAGAAAAGTGTGTTGTGTTGCAAATATTTCACCAATATAAATAATCTTTTATCTAATTTATGAAAACTATTTATTTTTTAAATTTCCAGTTTAAGGTCTCTATGGGCAATTTTAAAGATTAAAAAAAATGTGTCTGTCTATGTTTATCCGTTACGAAGTGAACATTTTTTTAGCGGAAATTTATGGTTTAAGGTTACTAGAGGCGTTTTCTAAGATTTCTGAAAAAAAAAATTGAGTCTGTGTGCCTGTGTGTCTGTGTCTGTGCCTGTATGTCTTTGTTTCTCCGTTATAAAGTGAAAATTTTCTTTTACGAAAATTTTCGGTTTAAGGTCTCTAGAGGCGATTTTAAAGATTTCTGGAAAAAAAGTGTATGTGTGTCTGTGTTACTGTGTGTCTCTGTCTCTCTGTGTGTCTGTGTTAATGTGGCTGTGTCCACATGTCTGTGAGTCTGTGTGGCTGTAGCCCGTGTATCTGGCTGTGTGCGCTGTATTTCAAGAATTGATACAGCAATCAACATGAAACTCTCAACATAAATTTGATATCCGAAGCAGTAAAAAGCTTTCGGTACAACGAAGAAATGATCTTGTTTTGTTTGAATTTTTTTTCTTTTTTTCGAAATTTCATATTGGCTTGTGATAGACACACACTGATACATTTTTTTCTTCGAGAAATCGTTTAAATCGCTTCTAGGGGCATGAAAACGGATATTTAAGTTAGAAAAAAATGTTTGCAAAATGTTTCGCGATCACAATACCTTCCCGTACTTGGTAAGGAAAAAAGTACAAATATATATTACAAGTAACTAAAATAAGTCATTATACACGAGTAAGATGACTCACTGACAAATAATATATATTTCAACCACAGACGTTCTACTTTGTACAACTAAATTTGAAAACAATATAAAATATAAAATGTCAGATAGTTGATGTAAAATGCTAGTTGTCTATAGTTGGCATGGGCTTATTTTTTAGGAACGTATTTAAGCTAAAACTATTGTTCCATCAATGATAACTACCAGTCTCTGCCTACTGATCATCATCAGTTGATGGGAACACGCTTTACTATGATTATTAAGCGACTCAGCGGTTTTAAAATTGTAGTAGGCTTTCTAGCGCCATCTATACGCCCCCTAGTGCCAAACACCTATAGTTCGATCTTAACTAGATGATACTAAAAACTACTCTACTATTTTAGATCAAACACCTATGGTTCGATCTCCACTAGATGGCGCAATTAACCACTCTACCATTTTAGAACGTATTTATATTTTTCAGTCGCTTGCTCGTATATGTTATTTCTATAATCATCAAAAATATGTTTTCGGTTGTTTTTTTTTTCAATCTGCGGATTTCCAGTTAATTGACTCATACATGTAAACTTTTCACCGCCGCATCAGCAGTATTTTATAGCCCCCTGTTCATTTATTTCATCGTTTGATCGTTGAATTCCCACCGCAAAGCGTAAATTTTAGCTTTTTCAAGCGTTTCTGATATTCAAGCTGAAATCAAATAAACACACTCCTCAATATATTTCCGCTTTACGAAACTGGAGCCGACTGGAAGTTAGCCATACATTTCAGCCACGAATCCGGCGCCACCACCATTTTTGCCTTTAGTAAATTTAAAAGTTTTCTCTACTAATTTACAGGCAATGGATTAAAATTTATAATTAATCAAATTGCTGCAGTGCCATGGTAATAACAATAAGCTTTTAACTTAGGATTTGCGCCGATTTCTCGAAAAGACATCTATCGAAACATGGCCAATTTTCAAAAAATCAAAAGTCATAGTTAGGCGTAGTTTAGGATTGATATTTTCGGCCACAAATGTTCCATAGGACTTTGTTTGCAATATTTAAGCTAAAAAAAATGACACATATTCTTCATTTTTGTTTAAATAATTATTTACCCAGACACTTTTACGAAATATCGTCAATTTTCAAAAAATCAAAAGTTTTTTTAGCTTAAATATTGTAAACAAAGCCTTATGAAACATTTGTGGCCGAAAATATCGAACCTAAACTACGCCTAATGATGATTTTTGATTTTTTGAAAATTGACGAAATTTCGTAAAAGTGTCTGGGTAAATAATTAATTAAACAAAAATGAAGAATATGTGTCATTTTTTTTAAACTTAAATATTGTAAACAAAGCCCTATAGAACATTTTTGGCCGAAAATATCGAACCTAAACTACGCCTAACGGTGACTTTTGATTTTTTGAAAATTAACGAAATTTCGTAAAAGTGTCTGGGTAAATAATTATTTAAACAAAAATGAAAAATATGTGTCATTTTTTTAGCTAAAATATTGTAAACAAAGCCTTATAGAACATTTTTGGCGAAAATATCGAAACTAAACTACGCCTAACGATGACTTTTGATTTTTTGAAAATTGACGAAATATCGTAAAAGTGTCTGGGTAAATAATTATTTAAACAAACTGAAGAATATGTGTTATTTTTTTAAACTTAAATATTGTAAACAAAGCCCTATAGAACATTTGTGGCCGAAAATATCGAACCTAAACTACGCCTAACGATGACTTTTGATTTTTTGAAAATTGACGAAATATCGTAAAAGTGTCTGGGTAAATAATTATTTAAACAAAAATGAAAAATACGTGTCATTTTTTTTAGCTAAAATATTGTAAACAAAGACTTATAGAACATTTTTGGCCGAAAATATCGAACCTAAACTACGCCTAACGATGACTTTTGATTTTTTGAAAATTGGCCATGTTTCGATAGATGTCTTTTCGAAAAATCGGGGTAAATCCTAAGTTAAAAGCTTATTGTTATTACCATGGCACTGCAGCAATTTGATTAATTATAAAATTTAATCCATTGTCTGTAAATCAGTAGAGAAAACTTGGAAATTTACTAAAGGTAAAAATGGTGGAGGGGCCGGATTCGTGGCTGAAATTTATAGTTAACTTCCAATCGGCGAAACTGGTCGCAAATAAATCCACCGCAATACAATTATTTGGGAATTAATCAGTCTCATTTGTCTTTTGGGGGTGCAGGTGCACAAGTGCACTAATTATTCAAGTTTATAAAGCGTGTTAACGGTCCGTTTGTTAAAGTTGCACGGATTCCGGAATCCGACAGTTAAATTAAAGTTGCTTTAGGTGCAGTTGCGAAGACGCCGAACAATTATTTCGAACTATTCGAGCGGGCTGCGCTTTTAACGGTTATTATCCCAATTGTGTTTCGGAATAAATTCGCGACTTCAGCACGCCGTCGTCTAGATAAGAATATGGCGAGGGAAGCGTTTAGTTAGGCGAAAATGGCTAATCGTAGTTCTGGAATGTTGGTGGAATTTTAGTGGCTCCGAATGTTACATGCATGGAGAGATTGTGTGTAATGTCGAGACTCGCAAGTTGAAATATTTAGGTCCGGTTGAGGATGCGGTTTCTCGGACAACTTGCAAAGACATGGACGGTCTGGTGTGGTCGCCATATCTTTGGTTTAGTTGCAGTTTAGTTGCATGAAGTAACGTGTCGTCGACGAAGCGGCCCTAGATGCTATTTCAACAATTTCGGGAAAAAATTGTTTTGTGTCTGTGTGTGTGTGTATCTCAAAAACTAATTGAGCAATTGATATGAAACTTTGAACATCCGTCTTATTTGATAATCCGAAAAACTGGAAAGCTTTTGGTAAAATTTCGTACACCGGAAGTGAGTGTTTACCTTAACTGTTTTTTGTTTTTTGCCCATATTTTCTTAAATATGAAAAATATCACAAAAACATTTAAACAAACTTTGAAGACAACAAAGAAATTAACATCTTTTGCTTAAAAATATTTTTCATAAAATCATTTTTATTCGAGAAAAAAGTTTATTATGATTTTTTTATTTTTGGTTTATAATTATAACACGATAATAGTTACAGCAAATTTATGTTAATAATAATTGTAGAGAATGCTAAAATGAACAACTTATAAAGAATAAGTTTTTTTCGAAATCTCTTTAGTTTTTGAGTAAACTGAGTTTTTGAATTTGAAGTATTTTTCACAATTTTGACGTTTTAAACGTCAGTTTCATCCGAGTTTACAAAACGCTCGATGTACATTTAAAATATGATTTCAATTGAAAATAAACCACGAAAACGTAAATATAAATGATACCATCAAGTCAGAGAAAGTAACATGATGGCCACATCACCATTTTTTTATAATGTACTACAATTTAACTTAAACGATCAGAGAGAGACAGAGAGAGAAGAGACGATATTATAATTATTATCTCAATTTGTGGGGTCCGAAAGGAGTTGCCTTTATTCGCACCTTGGGAATATTTGTCGGAATGGGAAAGTTGGGAAAGGCGTCGATAAATCTTCGTAGAGACAATCCCAAAAGCCGTTGAATTTATGTTAACCCAGCTATTGCACTGCGAAACCTTCGAAATACGGAATTAATTTAGAGGGCCCTGTCCAATGAATATTATAACGGCCACTGCAGCCAGCACTCTCCGACCCGCAATTAATAAACAAGCGAAATAAACAATGGCCATTAACCGGACACACCGTTGAATGGCAACGCCATTAATATAACTTCCCGCTACAAGAGACGGACTGCCGTTTGCAATTTGTAGGAGCAGGACTTGCTGTTTATTGCTACACGGCCGGCAATTAATTCTAGTATATGCTAATGAAGTCGTGACACGTTAACTAGTGCACATTTTATATTTTAATTAGGTTTCTGGTTAAGTTTACTCGAATACTTTTTTTTTTTAAGAAAACTTGTACAATTATTAAAATGCTTCAATAACTCAGTGACGGCGGGGTGACTCATGGTGCGGCCGAGGTAGCACAGATAGATCCGTATTACCACCTCTGCTACCTCAACCGTCACTGCAAAAAACTGCATAAAAAAGTTTGACGTTGATGGCCATTAAGGATGCCATGTTTGATGTTACAAAATGACAGTGGCGGCTCGTGGAACATGTTGATGGTAGAACCACTTATACAATATAACCCCCTCCCCCCCGGCCGAAATGATTTGTTTACGATTTTTATAACCGACTGCAATTTTTTTCTCTGTTTTTCAACTTTCGAGGATTGCCATTTTGTTTCCAGCCACGATGTGTGAAATATTAAAGTGGATTATCGAAGTTAGGTTCATTCCGGATGCATTTTGAAATTTTGAAGCTCACTTTGGCTGAAATAAATTTTTTGCAATTTTTATAAGCGCAGACTGCAATTTTTTTTTCTGTTTTTCAACTTTTGAGGATTGCCATTTTGTTTCCAGCCACTATGTGTCAAATATTGAAGTGGATTATCAAAGTTAGGTTTATTCTCGATGCATTTTGAAATTTTGAAGCTCACTTTGGCTGAAATAAATTTTTTGCAATTTTTATAAGCGCAGACTGCAATTTTTTTCTGTTTTTCAAATTTTAAGGATTGCCATTTTGTTTCCAGCCACGATGTGTCAAATATTGAAGTGGATTATCAAAGCTAGGTTCATTCTGGATGCATTTTGAAATTCTGAAGCTTACTTTGGCTGAAATAAATTTTTTGCAATTTTTATAAGCGCAGACTGCAATTTTTTTCTGTTTTTCAAATTTTAAGGATTGCCATTTTGTTTCCAGCCACGATGTGTCAAATATTGAAGTGGATTATCAAAGTTAGGTTCATTCTGGATGCATTTTGAAATTTTGAAGCTCACTTTGGCTGAAATAAATTTTTTACAATTTTTATAAGCGCAGACTGCAATTTTTTTCTGTTTTTCAACTTTTGAGGATTGTCATTTTGTTTCCAGACACGATGTGCCAAATATTGAAGTGGATTATCAAAGTTAGGTTCATTCTGGATGCATTTTGAAATTTTGAAGCTCACTTTGGCTGAAATAAATTTTTTGCAATTTTTATAAGCGCAGACTGCAATTTTTTTCTGTTTTTCAACTTTTGAGGATTGCCATTTTATTTCCAGCCACGATGTGTCAAATATTGAAGTGGATTATCAAAGTTAGGTTCATTCTGGATGCATTTTGAAATTCTGAAGCTTACTTTGGCTGAAATAATTTTTTTGCAATTTTTATAAGCGCAGACTGCAATTTTTTTTTCTGTTTTTCAACTTTTGAGGATTGCCATTTTGTTTCCAGCCACGATGTGTCAAATATTGAAGTGGATTATCAAAGTTGGGTTCATTCTGGATGCATTTTGAAATTTTGAAGCTCACTTTGGCTGAAATACATTTTTTGCAATTTTTATAAGCGCACACTGCAATTTTTTTTCTGTTTTTCAAATTTTAAGGATTGCCATTTTGTTTCCAGCCACGATGTGTCAAATATTGAAGTGGATTATCAAAGTTAGGTTCATTCTGGGTACATTTTGAAATTTTGAAGCTTACTTTAGCTGAAATAAATTTTTTACAATTTTTATAAGCGCAGACTGCAATTCTTTTCGCTACTTTTCAGCTTTTGAGGATTGCCATTTTGTTTCCAGCCATGGTGTGTCAAATATTGAAGTGGATTATCAAAGTTAGGTTCATTCTGGATGCATTTTGAAATTTTGAAGCTTACTTTGGCTGAAATAAATTTTTTACAATTTTTATAAGCGCAGACTGCAATTTTTTTCTGTTTTTCAACTTTTGAGGATTGCCATTTTGTTTCCAGCCACGATGTGTCAAATATTGAAGTAGATTATCAAAGTTAGGTTCATTCTGGATGCATTTTGAAATTTTGAAGCTTACTTTGGCTGAAATAAATTTTTTACAATATTTATAAGCGCAGACTGCAATTTTTTTTCTGTTTTTCAACTTTTGAGGATTGTCATTTTGTTTCCAGACACGATGTGTCAAATATTGAAGTGGATTATCAAAGTTAGGTTCATTCTGGAGGCATTTTGAAATTTTGAAGCTTACTTTGGCTGAAATAAATTTTTTACAATATTTATAAGCGCAGACTGCAATTTTTTTCTGTTTTTCAACTTTTAAGGATTGTCATTTTGTTTCCAGACACGATGTGTCAAATATTGAAGTGGATTATCAAAGTTAGGTTCATTCTGAATGCATTTTGAAATTTTGAAGCTTACTTTGGCTGAAATAAATTTTTTACAATATTTATAAGCGCAGACTGCAATTTTTTTCTGTTTTTCAACTTTTGAGGATTGTCATTTTGTTTCCAGACACGATGTGTCAAATATTAAAGTGGATTATCAAAGTTAGGTTCATTCTGAATGCATTTTGAAATTTTGAAGCTTACTTTGGCTGAAATAAATTTTTTACAATATTTATAAGCGCAGACTGCAATTTTTTTCTGTTTTTCAACTTTTGAGGATTGTCATTTTGTTTCCAGACACGATGTGTCAAATATTAAAGTGGATTATCAAAGTTAGGTTCATTCTGGAGGCATTTTGAAATTTTGAAGCTTACTTTGGCTGAAATAAATTTTTTGCATTTTTTATAAGCGCAGACTGCAATTTTTTTCTCTGCTTTTCAACTTTTGAGGATTGCCATTTTGTTTCCAGCCACGATGTGTCAAATTTTGAAGTGGATTATCAAAGTTAGGTTTATTCTCGATGCATTTTGAAATTTTGAAGCTTACTTTGGCTGAAATAAATTTTTTACAATTTTTATAAGCGCAGACTGCAATTTTTTTTCTGTTTTTCAAATTTTGAGGATTGCCATTTTGTTTCCACCCACGATGTGTCAAATATTGAAGCGGATTATTAAAGTTAGGTTCATTCTCGATGCATTTTGAAATTTTGAAGCTTACTTTAGCTGAAATAATTTTTTTACAATTTTTATAAGCGCAGACTGCAATTTTTTTCCTGTTTTTCATTTTTTAAAGATTGCCATTTTGTTTTCAGCCACGATGTGTCAAATATTGAAGTGGATTATCAAAGTTAGGTTCATTCTGGATGCATTTTGAAATTTTGAAGCTTACTTTAGCTGAAATAAATTTTTTACAATTTTTATAAGCGCAGACTGCAATTTTTTTTCTGTTTTTCAACTTTTGAGGATTGTCATTTTGTTTCCACCCACGATGTGTCAAATATTGAAGCGGATTATCAAAGTTAGGTTCATTCTCGATGCATTTTGAAATTTTGAAGCTTACTTTAGCTGAAATAATTTTTTTACAATTTTTATAAGCGCAGACTGCATTTTTTTTCTGCTTTTCAACTTTTAAGGATTGCCATTTTGTTTCCAGCCACGATGTGTCAAATATTGAAGTGGATTTTCAAAGTTAGGTTCATTCTGGATGCATTTTGAAATTTTGAAGCTTACTTTGGCTGAAATAATTTTTTTACAATTTTTATAAGCGCAGACTGCAATTTTTTTCTCTGCTTTTCAACTTTTGATGGTTGTCATTTTGTTTCCAGCTATAACCAGTGGCGGCTCATGGAACATGTTGATGGTAGAACCACTTATACAATATAGACCCCCCCCCCCGGCCCCTCCCTATTTTTTAAAGAAAGAACGATAGTAATGGGCGTAAAAGTGTTTTAAGAGTTAATTAAAAATTCTTGCTGAGCTTGAAACTACAGGTAGTGCCACGGCTCTGTATAACGAGCCGCCCCTGCAAAATGAGATCATGTTTCTTTCTTTCTTTTTTCTAGTGTGCACGTGATATCGCACTTATGGATGAATTTCATTCGATGGTTTCGTGTTAAGGCGCAATAATAATTTTCGAAATGCATCGTCTCTGATGATGATTGAGCCGGAGGTCGTGGTAAAAACTAGCAGCCAGCTTTTAGATAGTGTCTGGTAAAAGCCCGGCCCTGTTAAGCTGGTATTCATCATAATTTATCTTGAACTCAGATGGCGGATGCGCGTTATGAAAAATATGCAACGCGATGAAGATTTATTATGATAAACTAGGAGGGAGGTCGCGCGTTAATTCTACCGTTTTTTTATTGGTAAGGGCATGTATTAAGCAAGGATTTTTTTTTATACATTTAATCAAATAAACCGTTAATACATGAAACTAGAAATCCTTGAAATTTTTTTTTTGACTTAGGCATTCGTCATTCAGTATTCTTAAAAGTTGCAAATACATTAAACAAATTTAGTAAACGCCCTGAGCTGGCGATATGGACTTGCATCCGAGGTTAAAAAAACTAATAAACACCAAAAATAAGTATGATGCCCATAGAATAAGATAAGATAAGAGTTTATTGGTCTTTTGCTTTGTATTTACAATATTAGATACGTTGAAATAAAAAGTAACTTAGGTCAATAAACATTGCATTAGATCAAATATGTTGCTAACTATAGAGCCATAAATTTTAAATGAACGCACCACTTATTTCAACCTAATTTTGAATTAATTTTGTAAATTTAATTAATTTTTTATTCTGACGCTACACCACTATTATTGTATCGTGGCTCACACACAACATTTTGTTTCAGAGTTGGCTGTGAGATAAATGAGGTATGTCACATATTATTACGTCATGAGACTAAATCAGTTCAATTCCGCCCAAGCATTAATGTAACATCAAGTGACCAAACTTTTGTCTTATTATCATTACAAATTGTATACTTTCAAAATTTAATTCCACTTGATGCAGACTGACAAAGTCTCCCTTTATACCGATCGGGAGAAAAAATTCAGCCAAGCGCTTCCATTATAAAGTTTTCACTAATCCTCCTCCACCCCCCTCACCCCCTATTTTAGAATATAAAGTTCCGAAAAGAGCACTCTCTCTGGATTATTAGCGGAGCGTAAAGGTTGTTCATTAAGTGCGTCTAAACTTTCACTTTATTAAGATGAGCGTCGACATGTTTACGTACTCTACAATAAATTTTAAGTTCGGAATGTGCATTAACGTTGCGAAAATCGGATTACGTGTGCGAATGTGTAAAGTTGTTTGTGTTGAAATTTAAACTTGATTTAATAATAATAATGAAGAGTATCGCGCAACTTTCTCCGATTTCACGATGTAAAAGGGACATTTGAGATGTATTTATTTTATTTCCCAACGGATCCAATTACAGGGGAAAAGTTATCTAACGTGAAATAACAGTTACGATATATAAAAATGTAACGAATATACAGTGTCTCCCCGGATGAAATTGACAAGAGGAAAAATATTCTTAAACTGACTATTAGTATTTGAAGTATAATTTCTTATTTTCATCTTTCATAATTTTGACGTTTTAAACGTCAGTTTGATGCGAGTCTACAAAACGCTCGATGTACATTTAAAATATGATTTAAATAGAAAATAAAGCATGAAAGTGTAAATATAAATGATGATACCATCAAGTCGGAGAAAGTAACTTGATGGTCGCAACACCATTTTTTATTCCTTACAGTTTTAGTTAGATTTGTTTTAGAGATCAAGGACGTTTCATATTTTATAATAATTTGACTATTTACACCGCGTTTATTGATTAATATTATTAATTATTCCATAATTCATCATTTATGTGCATGCGTAAATAATCATTTTAATTATAATTTATTGGGCAACTGAGCCTTTTGTGTCAAAATTATAGCACACACTAAAATAATTTAATAATAATTACCAACACCGTTAATAAACGAAAGATAAATAATAATGAATTATTTGCAATTACAAACGAAACACAATACAAATTGTTAATTTCCTTCGTCTGTTTGAGTTGATTTCAATTTAATAAACCCATTTAAAATAAACAGTTGCGTTTAGTTTTATAAATTATGTTTTGTAATAACATAATCGAATTATTAATTTAATACTAATATTTTCTATTTGTACACCCCTTTGCGTTGTTAGTTACTCAACAATTGAATATGCTGATAGTACAATACAAATTACCTTTATTCCCATATAAACATACAAAATATACTGAAGGAAAAAAAAATCAACACTTGAAATTCATGAAATTTCGACCATTTTCAAACCGCCATAACTCGGCGTATTTTCAATCGATTTTGATGAATTTTTGAGGGCGAAAAACTTTGAAGTGTCTTCTTTAAAGTCATGCATACGAACTTACGCGTAACCCCTTTCGCCCCCCTCTAGGACCCCTTTGAAAAAAATGTTTTTTCAAGAAACCATGTCTAAATTTGATGATGTCTGCGAAAAAGGCGCTTTTAATCAATAAATCTGTTTGTGCATGAAAAATGTGGTCGTAAATAATATTCTTTGATTATCAAATTTTGTCGGCTCGGTCCAACATAAAAAATTCTTCCTTTATACAAAAAAAAAATTCTCAGTTTTGATTTTTTTTGTGGGATAAGAATATTCCTTGAATATTAAGGTACGACCGAAATTGTTATTGATGAATATATATTTTTAATTTACAAATTATCTTATTATTACATTCTTATAAATTATCCAATTATGTATTAATAGCTGAGCTATTGTTACAAAATTAAGTCTGTTATTAACTCAAACATACATACGTCTTAAGTTATAAAGCTAAAATATCCAGTCATAAGTTCTCCCGGCGCTTCCACCATAATTTTCAATTTTCGAGTTAACCCCTTCGGCCCTGGTGGTGGCAATTACCACCGCAACATTTATATGTCTCTACTTGCTAAAAATTATTATTATTTTATTTTATTAGTGGTGACTTATTAATTCCTATACTATTTAAGCAAATGAGTTCAAATTTGGTATTTATGGACTTGAAAAGCTCCCCATCAATAATAATTAACAAAAAAAATATTTTTTTCAAATCTAAAAATCCAGGGCTGAAAGGGTTAAGCGTCGAATTTTTTTTTGCATTAATTTCCTTTGGTATATCGAGTTACGCGATATAATAAATTTTAAATTTTTTGTTTATGTACTGTAACGCTTGTTTTTACTTGTAGTTTCTGCTGATGATGGCTTAACAGCCGAAACTAGTATAAAATAAAATAACTAAATTAATTGGAAGTACGTCTACATACACCCCACTAAATTTTAATCGACTGTAATGTCATATTTCTTTGATTTTTTTTTTTGAAAGCGAAAATATTTAAAACAAAAATCGCATGATCTGTAACATTAAAAATATATACAGTATGTTTTTTTTTATCGTGGGCCATAGGATTTTACATGCTAAAAATTATAGCTCGTGTAAATGTATATTTGGTCATATAATTTTGAAGCAAATTTTAATTGATAATATAAATCAATTACTTTTCTACATGATGCGCTTAATTAGAATCATTTAAACATGTTTTATTCCATTAAAAAGTGATTTTGCTCGGAACCGAACGATCGGGATACGCTGCAGAAAAGTTGTCAACTATTTCCTTAAATAAAAATTTCCTGACTTCTTGTAGAAAAAATACAACTATTTCCCTGCTGGACAAACCTCTTATAATTGCCGTTACAAATTCCACCCTTTCTTCAACAGTATAAACAGACATTTTAGAGTATAAATTCGTTTGATTACTTGCCTTTCTAATCAATCTGACATTTCGTAAATTCAAGGTACTTTGATTATTTTTGCTCAGTTATTTATATTAAATACTTTCATTTTTTTAATGGAATAAAACATGTTTAAGTTATTCTAACGCATCGCAGCATGTAGAAAAATAATTGATTTATTACTAATTAAAATTTCCTTCAAAATTTTATGATAAAATATACATTAACATAAGGTATAATTTTTAGCATGTAAAATCCTATGGCCCACGATAAAAAAAACATACTGTATATATACTCATATGGCGTGCCGTTTTGTAGATCGAAGATATTTTTTAAAAATTCTATTTACACTTTTTCTATTTATGCGTTCTATATAATCATATAGAACACATAAATAGACGAGAAGTAAATTCAACAAAAAAAAAAGTATAAACAGAATTAAAAAAAAATATTTTCAATCTACAAAACGGCAAGTATAACATGTGAGTATTTTTTTTAATATTACAGTTCCTGCGATTTTTATTTTCAACATTTTCGCTTTCGAAGAAAAAGTTAAAGAAATATGAAATTACAAGCGACTAAAATTTAGTTATTATATCGCGTAACTTGATATAACAAAGAAAATTAATGCAATGTGTAGACAATAGATTTCGCCTCTATTCCATCTCTGTACTATACATTGTGTATTGTTTACCTTCAGCATTGTCAACGCGTGTTGAAGTAAATTGAATTGTTAATGATTGTAAAACATTTATTCGCGTTTCAACATGTATTTTGTTTGTAATTGTAAACAAAAACACGTCGGTAATTGTTGAATTGAAAAATAATTAGCGCAATTACATGCGCGCCCGGCGCATCCACCAAAGTTTAAAAGCGCGACTTTTGATAATTTATAATATATATGCAAATTATGGTACAATAGCAATAGTTTTCAAAAATAGATTTCTGTTAAATAGCCATCGACCTGGGGTCTTTCAGCCTTATTATATAAAATTTTTGAATAAATTCATCCACGTAATTAAATAAGTTGCACGTTGTTGAGACTTTTACCCCGCGGGGGATCCCCAAGTCTTGAATTAATTCTAAGAGCGGAGTAACAGGTGGCTCATTATCCGACGGCTGGAAAGGTTAGGCTGTAGTAAAATTTGATTAAGAGAAATTTCCGCGCTTAATGACCTATTAAGTATTATTAATTCAGTAAATGGATTGATCGATTTTATTTGATGAGTTTTAGAGTTAATACATGCAAACTTATCGGAAAAAAACAGAATAAAAAAACGAAAAGATTGTCCTTTGAATTCATATGATATTTTTAGACAGTTTTTCAGACTTTGATCGGCCGTAGCGGCTAAACGAAAACTCCAAATTGAACGCGGTTTGCAAATCTAAGCTCCTCGTACGTCAATTAGTCGGATTAGAGATTTTTAATTTTTGATGAAAACGTGAAACAAAAATACGAGTAAACCCCTTGGAACTTTTGTTAAAAAATGCAACTTTGTTAATAATCATCGCAGACTATTGAAGTATACCTTTTTTTTCATCAGAAAGACGAGAGAAATTGATTGCTGTTCAAAAATTTCAGCTATCTTCAATAGCAAAAAAAATAGTCAGTCACCATGAGGATTTTGGAAAATTTAAGAAAATAATTGATTTTTCAGACTTTGATCGGCCGTAGCGGCTAAACGAAAACTCCAAATTGAACGCGGTTTACAAATCTGCGCTCCTCGCACGTCAATTAGTCGGAATCAATTAAAATTGGCGATTTTTAATTTTTGACGAAAACCTGAAAATCTACCCAAGGGTACCCCCTTCTAACTTTTTCTCAAAAATTGGCTTCGGAATAATTTCCTGAAGAAACCACTAGTTCGATTCAGGGTTTCTACACACCACTGCAAAGATCCCTTCAAGACGCTTCGGAAAATGTACTTTTGCAAGAAGAAATGTCAAATTAAGGGCCGTGAGGCGTCAGCAAAGAAAACTCGAAAATGGAAAAAATCGAAAAAATCTACTTTTTTAATAATCATCGTAGACCATTGAAGTATACCTTTTTTTCATCAGAAAGACGAGAGAAATTGATTGCCGTTAAAAAATTTCAGCTATCTTTAATAGCAAAAAAATAGTCAGTCACGATGAACATTTTGGAAAATTTAAGAAAATAATTGATTTTTCAGACTTTGATCGGCCGAAGTGGCTAAACGAAAACTCCAAATTGAACGCGGTTTGCAAATCTAAGCTCCTCGTACGTCAATTACTCGGATTAGAGATTTTTAATTTTTGATAAAAACGTGAAAAAAAATACGAGTAAACCCCTTGGAACTTTTGTTAAAAAATGCAACTTTGTTAATAATCATCGTAGACTATTGAAGTATACCTTTTTTTTCATCAGAAAGACGAGAGAAATTGATTGCCGTTCAAAAATTTCAGCTATCTTCAATAGCAAAAAAAATAGTCAGTCACCATGAGGATTTTGGAAAATTTAAGAAAATAATTGATTTTTCAGACTTTGATCGGCCGTAGCGGCTAAACGAAAACTCCAAATTAAACGCGGTTTGCAAATCTGAGCTCCTTGTGTCTAAATTAGTCGGATTCAATTGAAATTGGCGATTTAAAATTTTTGACGAAAACCTGAAAAACTACCCAAGGGTACCCCCTTCTTACTTTTGCTCAAAAATTGGCTTTGGAATAATTTTCTGAAGAAACCACTGGTTCGATTCCGGGTTTCTACACACCACTGGAAAAATCCCTTCAAGACGCTTCGGAAAATGTACTTTCGTAATAACAAATGTCAAATTAAGGGCCGTGAGGCGTCAGCAAAGAAAACTCGAAAATGAAAAAAATCGAAAAAATCAACTTTTTTAATAATCATCGTAGACCATTGAAGTATACCTTTCTTTCATCAGAAAGACGAGAGAAATTGATTGCCGTTAAAAAATTTCAGCTATCTTCAATAGCAAAAAAATTAGTCAGTCACCATGAACATTTTAGAAAATTTAAGAAAATAATTGATTTTTCAGATTTTGATCGGCCGTAGCGGCTAAAGGAAAACTCCAAATTGAACGCGGTTTGCAAATCTGCGCTCCTCGTACGTCAATTAGTCGGAATCAATTAAAATTGGCGATTTTTAATTTTTGACGAAAACCTGAAAATCTACCCTCTTCTAACCTTTTCTCAAAAATTGGCTTTGGAATAATTTCCTGAAGAAACCACTGGTTCGATTCCGGGTTTCTACACACCACTGGAAAGATCCCTTCAAGACGCTTCGGAAAATGTACTTTTGCAAGAACAAATGTCAAATTAAGGGCCGTGAGGCGTCAGCAAAGAAAACTCGAAAGATGAGAGAAATTGATTGCCGTTAAAAATTTCAGCTATTTTCAATAGCAAAAAAATTAGTCAGTCACCATGAGGATTTTGGAAAATTATTAAAGCACTCCGCCGAGAGCCATTAACGAACCCATATGAGTGCGTTAATGACTCCGTTTTAGACGCAAAATAGAAAAATCTATTTAAAGTATTATATTTTCTAATTTCAATAGATTATTAAGAAGGAGTCATTTCGTTTTCTTCCTTATTTTTTTCTGCCGTTTTTGTTATTGAGGAGGAAATTTTGTAAAAGGGGTAGTTTTAAGGAGGGTGATTTTCTGTTAACAATAACAATTTTAAGACTATGAAATTCCCGAAATTACAGGAAAAAATCAAATTAGAATTAATTTAACAATAGAAAAGAAAAATTATAAAAATTTGCCGAAATAACTTTTTCTATAAACTATTTAAAATAATCATCATCTTTACCATCCTGGTCACAATTGATAATTTTATTTTATTGGCACATTGGGTTTCATCGAAAACCGTTACAGAAATGTGTGGAATTGTTAGAGGCGATACATCCTTGTGGCTTCTGCAAATATTTCAATGCGCCGGAAGTGCAATTTTTCTGTCCTTTTCGTACAAATTCGCCGCTGCATGCGTTTTTAAAATGGAAGCGTAATTTGCTCTCTTACGTCTCGCTGAAGTATCATTCCCGGTAATATACTGCACCTCATATCCTTCGCGCTTTATGATTTTAATAGTGGAAAGAAAAATTTTGCGATGGTATTTCGCGAAATTAACTATTCAGCAATCAAACTATATGGTTTATAAATTAAATAAAAACGAAGAGTAATTTGTGGTTAAATTTTACTTAAAAGAACGAGTATTGAACTCCAAATGGAAGTTACGATTTTTTTAACAATACTTTTATTCAGTCGGCTCACAGTGGGACGAATTGCAGAAATTAGTCGACAAAATAAAAATTTAAATCAAATCATCTGTTTTTTTAGTGTTATACAACATTTATCTCGTGCGGCAGTGAATCAAAGAATGAAATTATGAAAAAAAACGTATCTCTTAGGCACTATGCGCCACTATAACATTTAAGCAAAAATAAAAATATCTTTGCTTGATAATGCATTCTATACCTTGGAGGAGTTTCTGGGTCATACACTCTGATAAAATTAATATTAATGGATTTTATTTGGATTTTTTTATTTTTTTTATTACTTGTATTGTTTTTAATTGCAATTTCAATCAGAACTTTCAGTAATTGTAGTTGTAATTTTTAATGTGAAATTTGTAACTGTAATTTTAATATGTGATTGTAATCGTTGTTTTAATTTGTGATTTGAAACTGTAGTTTTAATTTGTGATTTGTAATTGTAATTTTAATGTCTATGGAAATTTTAATCTGTACTCTCTTGCTTGTATAGACTTGTGTAAGCCAACTGGTAATAGCACTAATAAAGCATTATTATTATTATTATTATTATTATAGTGGCTTTCGCGGATGTCATCTTTCTGTACGACGTGCCACTATATTTCGCTGATGCGATTTTCAAATTGAACTCTGCCGTTCAGAGAAAAAGCCCCGCGCAAAATTCAGTCATGCCTAAGAGGTTAAGACCACGCTTAGTTTATTTTACTTGCCTGTCTAATAGTAACAATAAGTTAATCATTAGCGAACGAATGCCGCCACATTCGCGACATTATAAACAAAGTTACCGGCGCAGCCACCAAAAGATGAATTCACAATAACTTGTGTGTAAAGCGAAAGGTCTGACTATTATAAATGAGCTCGTTAGCCAAGGGTCAACTATGCATATTTTCTCGCTCCGGTAATAAACCAATTATTTTGTTAAAATTCCATCGATCTACAAATTAAGGGATAATAAATGATAATCAAAGAATATTATTTACGACCACATTTTTCATGCACAAACAGATTTATCGATTAAAAGCGCCTTTTCCGAGATCAAAGATGCATTCCAAATGCAGCCCTTTAACACCGCCGGGCAAAGGGAATTCAATTTCTGCATCTGCGCGAAATTAAAGGTAAGAAGTTTTTGCTGCGCCCGGAGCCGATTCCGACTGCAACATCTTCGCCGCCCCGGATTTATTTATTCGGAGTTTTCCACAAACGCGAGCACGTTAATTTATTTACCAATTGATTCGAGCACTAAATGGAACGCAGAGTGCTTTTATTTCGGTTCTGTAAATTTTTCAGGGATTCATGAATATTCAGCGGGCGGCGGGAACAGCGCGTCCGTTTAAATCCCGAACCTGAAAAAAAAAATTGTGTGTGTGTGTGTCTGTGCCTGTGCGGGCGCTCGAACATTCTATTCCTGTATTTCGATTAAGTCGTATGGCGAATCGCCCGAAATAATCTCCGGGAAGTGGGCTGAGTAAATAATGGAGGTCTTGCGGGTTCAGTTTAGCGAATCGAATTGATTTGAATAAATTAAGTATTCTTCAAAATTTAACTGAAAAAATTGCAATTTTTTTTTAAAAGCTCAAGATCTATGAGGAAACATTGCATTTATCATTTCCTGTTAAAACAATTGCTATATCCTAAGTAGAAACAAAACAGCAACAGGGTAAACTTGAACTGGAAAAATGAAGAATGCACTCAACGATTTGAAAAATTGTAAAAAATTAATTGATCAAGGAATTCACTTAAAAAGCTCAAGATCTACGAGGAAACATTGCATTTATCATTTCCTGTTAAAACAATTGCTATATCCTAAGTAGAAACAAAGCAGCAACAAGTTAAACTTGAACTGGAAAAATGAAGAATGCACTCAACGATTTGAAAAATTGTAAAAAATTAATTGATGAAGGAATTCACTTTAAAAGCTCAAGATCTACGAGGAACAATTGCGTTTATCATTTCCTGTAAAAACAATTTCTATATTCTAAGTAGAAACAAAACAGCAACAAGCTAAACTTAAATTGGAAAAACGAAAAATGCACGCAACGATTTGAAAAATTGTAAAAAATCAATTGATCAAGGAATTCACTTAAAAAGCTCAAGATCTACGAGGAAACATTGCATTTATCATTTCCTGTAAAAACAATTGCTACATCCTAAGTAGAAACAAAACAGCAACAAGCTAAACTTGAACTGGAAAAATGAAGAATGCACTCAACGATTTGAAAAATTGTAAAAAATTCATTAGTCAAGGAATTCGCTCTAAAATCTCAAGGTTTATAAAGAAATAATGTATTTATCGTTTTCTGTAAAAATAGTTGCTATATTCTAAGTAGAAACAAAAGAGCAACAAGCTAAACTTGAAGTGGAAAAATGAACAATACACTCGACGATTTGAAAAATTGTAAAAAATTAATTGATGAAGGGATTTACTTAAAAAGCTCAAGATCTACGAGGAAACATTGCATTTATCATTTCCTATAAAAACAATTGCTATATCCTAAGTAGAAACAAAACAGCAACAAGCTAAACTTGAACTGGAAAAACGAACAATGCACTCAACGATTTAAAAAATTGTAAAAAATTAATTGTTCAAGGAATTCACTTAAAAAGCTCAAGATCTACGAAGAAACATTGCATTTATCATTTTCTGTAAAAACAATTGCTGTATCCTAAGTAGAAACAAAACAGCAACAAGCTAAACTTGAACTGGAAAAACGAACAATGCGCTCGACGATTTGAAAAATTGTAAAAAATTAATTGATTAAGGAATTCACTTAAAAAGCTCAAGATCTACGAGGTAACATTGCATTTATCATTTCCTGTAAAAACAATTGCTATAGCTTAAGTAGAAACAAAACAGCAACAAGGTAAACTTGAACTGGAAAAATGAAGAATGCGCTCAACGATTTGACAAATTGTAAAAAATTAATTGATCAAGGAATTCACTTAAAAAGCTCAAAATTTACGAGGAAACATTGCATTTATCATATCCTGTAAAAACAATTGCTATATCCTAAGTAGAAACAAAATTACAACAAGCTAAACTTGAACTGGAAAAACGAACAATGCACTCGACGATTTGAAAAATTGTAAAAACTTAATTGATTAAGGAATTCACTTAAAAAGCACAAGATCTACGAGGAAACATTGCATTTATCGTTTCCTGTAAAAACAATTGCTATATCCTAAGTAGAAACAAAATTACAACAAGCTAAACTTGAACTGGAAAAACGAACAATGCACTCGACGATTTGAAAAATTGTAAAAAATTAATTGATCAAGGAATTCACTTAAAAAGCTCAAGATCTACGAGGTAACATTGCATTTATCATTTCCTGTAAAAACAATTGCTATAGCTTAAGTAGAAACAAAACAGCAACCAGCTAAACTTGAATTGGAAAAATAAAGAATGCACTCAACGATTTGAAAAATTGTAAAAAATTAATTGATGAAGGGATTCACTTAAAAAGCTCAAGATCTACGAGGAAACAATGCGTTTATCATTTCATGTAAAAACAATTGCTATATCCTAAGTAGAAACAAAACAGCAACAAGCTAAACTTGAACTGGAAAAATGAACAATGCACTCAACGATTTGAAAAATTGTAAAAAATTAAGTGATCAAGGAATTCACTTAAAAAGCTCAAGATCTACGAGGTAACATTGCATTTATCATTTCCTGTAAAAACAATTGCTATAGCTTAAGTAGAAACAAAACAGCAACCAGCTAAACTTGAATTGGAAAAATAAAGAATGCACTCAACGATTTGAAAAATTGTAAAAAATTAATTGATGAAGGGATTCACTTAAAAAGCTCAAGATCTACGAGGAAACAATGCGTTTATCATTTCATGTAAAAACAATTGCTATAGCCTGAGTAGAAACAAAACAGCAACAAGCTAAACTTGAACTGGAAAAACGAACAATGCGCTCAACGATTTGAAAAATTGTAAAAAATTAATTGATTAAGGAATTCACTTAAAAAGCTCAAGATCTACGAAGAAACATTACGTTTATCATTTCCTGTAGAAACAATTGCTATATCCTAAGTAGAAACAAAACAGCAGCAAGTTAAACTTGAACTGGAAAAACGAAGAATGCACTCAACGATTTGAAAAATTGTAAAAAATTAATTGATCAAGGAATTCACTTAAAAAGCTCAAGATCTACGAGGTAACATTGCATTTATCATTTCCTGTAAAAACAATTGCTATAGCTTAAGTAGAAACAAAACAGCAACCAGCTAAACTTGAATTGGAAAAATAAAGAATGCACTCAACGATTTGAAAAATTGTAAAAAATTAATTGATGAAGGGATTCACTTAAAAAGCTCAAGATCTACGAGGAAACAATGCGTTTATCATTTCATGTAAAAACAATTGCTATAGCCTGAGTAGAAACAAAACAGCAACAAGCTAAACTTGAACTGGAAAAACGAACAATGCGCTCAACGATTTGAAAAATTGTAAAAAATTAATTGATCAAGGAATTCACTTAAAAAGCTCAAGATCTACGAGGTAACATTGCATTTATCATTTCCTGTAAAAACAATTGCTATAGCTTAAGTAGAAACAAAACAGCAACCAGCTAAACTTGAATTGGAAAAATAAAGAATGCACTCAACGATTTGAAAAATTGTAAAAAATTAATTGATGAAGGGATTCACTTAAAAAGCTCAAGATCTACGAGGAAACAATGCGTTTATCATTTCATGTAAAAACAATTGCTATAGCCTGAGTAGAAACAAAACAGCAACAAGCTAAACTTGAACTGGAAAAACGAAGAATGCACTCAACGATTTGAAAAATTGTAAAAAATTAATTGATCAAGGAATTCACTTAAAAAGCTCAAGATCTACGAGGTAACATTGCATTTATCATTTCCTGTAAAAACAATTGCTATAGCTTAAGTAGAAACAAAACAGCAACCAGCTAAACTTGAATTGGAAAAATAAAGAATGCACTCAACGTTTTGAAAAATTGTAAAAAATTAATTAATGAAGGGATTCACTTAAAAAGCTCAAGATCTACGAGGAAACATTGCATTTATCATTTCCTGTAAAAACAATTGCTATATCCTAAGTAGAAACAAAACGGCAGCATGCTAATCTTGAACAGGAAAAACGAACAATGCACTTAACGATTTGAAAAATTGTAAAAAATTATTTGACTGCAGTATTCCCGACGCCGACGAGTCGAGCCATTTGAGTGATTAATTTTCGATTTTTTGTCTGTTTCAGAAAAAGGCGGCCGACGTCCATTCAGGCTCTTCATAATGTGAGAACTGAAAAAGGTAACTTACTTTTAATTAATACTCGTCATGTTAAAATACATTTAATTATTTACTTATCACTCTGTATCTTATAAATATTCGGTTTTAGTTACAATTAATATACAGGGTGGTTTAGATTGTTTTTGGAAAAAAAAAACTTTCTTAATTTAATTTTTTTTTACATACAATACAATTTTTGATACAATTTTTACATGCAGGATTAGAAGATACTAACAATTCTATTTCCTCTTTAATGGCTATCGACCCGCGGTCTTTCAGCCTAATTACAATATTATTTTAGATATTATTAAAGCAAAAGCGAACGAAATTTGATTACAATCGGAGAACTTTCTTCCCCCCGAAAATTCGCTAAAACGGTTTCGATTAAATAAAATCGTCGGCCAAAAATTTCCTTTGAAGTGCAGCCGAATTATGCGAACGACTTTTGATCGGGCGGAAATTTCTCGCCCTCTTCCGACCGCACCGCCGTCTTATAGGATTACCCCTAATGGTAATCCAATTCGTGGGAAAGTTTGCGTTATCAAAACTTTCGCGCACGTTAAGGGCGAAAGTGAAAACAAGCAGAATTCTTGAAAGCGGGGGACGATTTCGTCCGAACCATCGAAAGTTCACTGCGAGTTCGAGAAACGTCGTTATTTGTTGGAGAGTTCGAGCCGGACTATGTAAATTACGTTACGTGACATCACAATAGTTATCGGTCCACCCAAGTGTGGAAAGTGCTTGTTTTCCGCACTATTTCAACTTAAATTTCCTTTTATTATTTTCAAAATGTTTCACCAAGTGATAAGTGAGAAAGTTATTTAAGAAATATTAAATTTCCTATTAAGGGTACCGTCTACTTCGTTAGATTGAAAAAAAATATTTTTTTTTTTATTTTGCATTTTTTGGAAGCTGTAGGTGTATAGAATATTGTGTCCAAACGAAAAGTTGATATTTCAAGTGGAAATGCTTATAAACGGCAGCCTAAGCGCGCCACGTACAAGGCAGCACCGCGTGGCGGGAATTTTCAAACGCGTTTTTCTCAGAACAATGTTTTTTTTGTTTAATTGGTGGCAATGACTGCGTGCAGACGGATGCAGCAATCGATCTGAAAGTGTTCCCAAATACTCTAAGGACATACCCGCAAAGTTATGTAGCGTGAATTAAAAAAAATATATTTATTGATTTTATATTGCAAAAAAAAACGAGTCGCAAAAAGGTCAAAAAATGAACTTTTTTCCAAACAAACGTCATTTTGTTGTTTTTCCGAATTTTAAAATTTCATGCTAGATAACACTGGAAAATGTAATAAACTTTAACATGTTATGTCCTTTTTACTTTCTCCGTTACGAAGTACGAGAAAGTATTGTGATCGTGATTTTTTTTTCAAATTTTTTTTTTTACGGGAATATCCGTTTTGGGGTCCCTAGATGCCATTTCAACAATTTCTGGAAAAAAAATTTGTGTCTGTGTGTGTGTGTGTGTCTGTCTGTGTGTGTGTCTGTGTGCGCTGTATCTCAAGAACTAATAGAGCAATTGATATGAAACTTTGAACATCCGTCTTATTTGATAATCTGAAGAACTGAAAAGCTTTTGGTAAAATTTCGTAGACCGGAAGTGGTTGTTTACCTTAACTGTTTTTTGTTTTTTGCCAATATTTTCTTTAATATGAAAAATATCACAAAAACATTTAAACCAACATTGAAGACAACAAAGAAATGAACATCTTTTGCTTAAAAATATTTTTCATAAAATCATTGCTATTCGAGAAAAAAAAATATTATTTTTTTTTCAATTATTGGTTTATAATTATAAAACGATATTTACAGCAAATTTGTGTGAATAATAATTGTAAAGAATGCCAAAATGAACAACTTCTAAAGAATAAGTTTTTTTCGAAATCTCGTTAGTTTTTGAGTAAACCAATGTTTCATAATTTTGACGTTTTAAACGTCAGTTTCATCCGAGTTTACGCAACGCTCGATCTACATTTAAAATATAATTTCAATAAACCATGAAAACGTAAATCTAAATGGCTATGATACCATCAAGTCGGAGAATGTAACATGATGGCCACATCACCATTTTTTTTACATAACTGCTGAACGCGTTGTGAGATTTTGATTATTTAAACGTGAAAATGTAGCAAATTTAACATATTTTAAACAATTATTAGAAAATGTTCATCTTAAATCAATTGCCAAAATCGCAAATTTTTAAATCAAAACAAAAAATCGTATTTAAAAAAAATCATATAACTGTTGGACGCGTTGTTGGATTTTAAAAATGTAGCGAATTTAACGCTTTTTAAAAAATCATTGGAAAATTTCCACCTTAAATCAACGCAAATTGCCAAAATCTATTTTTTTTTAATCAAAACAAAAAATCGTATTTTTTTATAAATAAATAAAGTAATAAAAGTAAATAAATAATTAAATAAAGGAACTTCGTAAGCGTTTAAATCGGTAATTGGGTGGACTATTTTCATGAAATTTTTCAGAATTTTTCGTCAACTTGTTCGTCAGTGTAAAAAAGGTGTTTAAAAAATCGATTAAAAACTTTTGGAATTTTTTTAGGGTTTAAATGACCTTGGAAAAAAGGATCAAATATGTAATTGTATGGACTATTTTTATGATTTTTTCAGAATTTTTCATCCACTCGTTCGTCAGTAAAAAAAAAATACTTAAGAAATCGATTTCAAAAACTTTTGGAATATTTTACTATCTAAATGGCCTAAAATGACCTTAAAAAAGATTGGTCAAATGTGTAATTGGGTACACTATTTTCATGATTTTTTTCAGAATTTTTCATCAACTCGTTCGTCAGTAAAAAAATTATTTAAAAAAAATCGATTTACAAACTTTTGGAATTTTTCCAGTAAATAAATGACCTTGAATGACTTTGGGAAAAATTGGTCAAATAGGTAATTGGGTAGACTTTTTTCATGATTTTTTTCAGAATTTTTCATCCACTTGTTCGTCAGTATAAAAATAATGATTAAAAAATCGATTTAAAAAGTTATGTTTAAAATCTTTTGAATTTTTTTCAGTGTCGAAATAACCTTGAATGACCTTGGAAAAAATTGGTCAAATGGTTAATTGGGTGGACCATTTTCATAATTTTTTTCGGAATTTTTCATCCACTCCTTCGTCAGTAAAAAAATAATGTTTATAAAACCAATTAAAAAAGTTTTGGATTTTATTTTCATTATGGTCGGTCTATATGACCTTAAATTACTTTGGAAAAAACTGGCCAAATTGAGCAATTCATGTGAGACTTTGAACATAAGTCTTATTTGATAATCCGAAGAACTGAAAAGCTTTCGGTAAAATTTCGGAAATGGGCTTTTTTTTTCTTTCAATATTTTTTAAAATATGGAAAATATCACAAAAACATTTAAACAAATATTGAACATAACAAAAAAATGAACAAGTCTTGTTTGAAAATATTTTTTGTAAAATCATTGCTATTTGAGAATTTTTTTTTCCTTTTTGGTTTATAATTATGAAACGGTAACAGTTACAGAAAATTTATGATAATAATAATTGTAGAGAATACTAAAATGAACAACTTATAAAGAATAAGTTTCTTCGATTCTACAAAACGCTCGATGTACATTTAAAATATGATTTAAATTGAAAATAAACCATGAACGCGTAAATATAAATGATACCATCAAGTCGGAGAAAGTAACATGATGGCCACATCACCATTTTTTTATTTTACACTATTTTTGTGGACCGAGGAACTTCCACCAGTGTGACATCCCAACTTCGACGATGTGACAACATAATTAATTTTTATATAAAACTATCAAAAAAATTACAATTTGTACTTGAAGCCTTATTAAATTTCTGGCAAAAACATTCAAGTTAAAAACTTTATTAGTCGTCTCAAAAAAAAAAAATCGAAAATCACCTATTTTCAATTCAATTCAATTCAATTTATTTATTTCCAAGAAGAACATTTGATACATTCATGGGTTGGTCGATTTACTTAAAATCAAGGAAATATAAATATATAAAATCATCATGACTTAAAACAACATATTTAAAGGTCTGCAAAGTAGACTGTCCCCTAAATTACTAAATAATTTATCCAAAAAAAAAAAATATATATACGATGAATATATCGCCAATTTTAGACAAACACAGAAGGCCGTGTCAATTGTTTCATCTAGTAAAATTGTCCTGGATTTCGCCTAGCACCAATTAAAACTCTTCGTAATGGTTCACCATTGAATATTCATCGTGTCTCCCTTTTGAAGTGGGGATTTTGCGTGTGTGAAATATAAATTCCTTTCACTCCGCGCGTACATGTGAACGTTATGTTAATATAATCCCCGGCGGAATGGTGAACTCTTTATAAGCGTTTGCGTTTGGTTCGGATTTAATTGGAGGCCTCGGAAATTCCCAATTTGCGAGAAAACGGTATAATGGAAAATAATTAAGCGTTCGGGATTCGCCGTCAATGGGTTGGTAATTCGCGATGAAGTGAATTAATTTCTTTGCCTGAATTTATCAGTTTAATTATGGACCGGTTCGAGGGGGCGGCGTAATTGGTGGATGCGAATATTTAAGAGTAGTTTCGGATGAAATTATTGCCGTTATTATTTTTTTGGCGATCCCATTACATATCATGAATTAAGAATTTTAAATTCTCATGGATCTTTTAAGATTGAATTTGGAAAAACTGAACTAAATATCTGTTCTGCGAATAATAAATAAAAAATAGTTTATGTCAGAGAATTTTCATCTGCAGAACTTTAATTGCGTAAAGTGTCACTGGCACACATCGTGTGTTTAAAAATACGGAGTTAGGACACACCCTCAGGGACAATTAACCCTTCGAATTCGGGTTCACTTCAAAGCTCGCCGTTAATATGTAAATTTATGTAAACAATGTAATTTCATTTTTCAGTCAGAAAACATTTAGTATTTGTGTAATATGTTTTACTCAGTACGAATAGCAACACATTAACCAATTTTTTCGAATAAAATCTCTGTCGTTCAGTCGCGGCAAAATAAATAACGAATTCTTTATGTTACGTAACTATTTATTAATTGGTTAAGAAAAGACATTTGTAACGTTTCGTGTTATTCTTATAACCACATGGTTTGTTTCACTTTAATGATTTATTTAATTTATATAAATAAATAAACTTTAATCTTTATTTTTTTAATAATACAAATATTATTATTTTCAGTTTCTCGATCATAGAGACTATAAAAAAATTTAAACTTTGTTCATGATGTATAATGATCTAAACACGTGTCAGGTTAAATATAAACATGGAACATTACGAGTGTCTTTCTTCGCTAAATTTGAAAATCCACCCGATTTAATTTTAACTTGAAGCAGAAAGTTAATCAGACAAACGAAATTTCTTTCGTAATTTGTTTTAGGAGTCTATTTTTTAAATACCTAAAATAGTGTTTGTAGCTTAAGCTTAAGCTACAATGAAGCCGGAAGGTGGTGAATGGGCTTTAGCCTATCCTCCAATCAGTTGATCTTAAAATAAGGGTTTCGTTAGTGTAAACAACAAATTAACTCTTGAAGGGATAGAAATTCTCACATTTTTAGATCCAAGTGGGGCCTGACAAAAAAGAAAATAAAAGTTTAAACTTTTTGGAGTTAAAAAAAAATGGCCTACTTGTCAATAAATGTCTTCATGTGTACAGATACAAATATAAAACAAAAATATTTAAACTATATAATTTTAAAAGGTGGTACAATGCTCAAACCACCGGCCCACTAGGCACGTTCAAAAGGTGGTACAATGCGAGTATCACTGCCCCTCGAAGAGTTAACGAAGGAATCAATAGGAGGCAAGAGTATAACGCAACAAGTATCGAAATTCTAAAATGAAAAATGTGTAAAATAGCCATCACTCATTGTATTTCAGCGCTAATTACGAATTCAATTACTCGGTATAAAACTATTACGACGCGTACACTGTCATTTATGACTGATATTAAAACAGAATGATGACTCTATTAACTGGTAAATACGCGTGTGTAATAAACGCTCCATCATTTAGAGCCAACCCCATTCATTTACCAGCAGTCATATTACAGGAAAATATGCCTCATACATCCTGATATAATTTTATGCGGGCGAGTATGCAATTACATTCCTCCCTGCAATTATATTTTACTGACTCCATTTCAATAAATGGAACGAATCTGCGAATCCTCATTCATTATCCTTAATTGTTATTTATTTCCTACGAGATGAATGGATGTAATGAGGGATATGACTATAAGTTTTTATTGCAATTTGAGTTTGTTGACAGAAAAAAATGTATGCAGTTATTTATCTATACTAAAATTGTCAGGAAACTGATTATATAATAATTAAATGAAATAAACCCAAACACAGTGAATGGATAAATTTAATAAACAGTGAGATGATATAATAATTTCTCAAAAAAATGGTCAATAACTAGATGTAGAAAAAAGGGCAGTGAGAGCAGCACTTAAATTACAATTCCCAATAATCATATCTAATAAATAGTTCATTCATTTCCGATCCAATTTTTATGTATAAAAAATGGTGATGTGGCCATCATGTTACTTTCTCCGACTAGATGGTATCATAGTCATTTATAAACAAATTAGAAACAACTTTACTTGTTGCAGAAAGCATTAGATAAATACAAGAAAACGAAATAGTCTTAGTAAGACTTAATTTTTTGCTTGCAGATTAACGAACAGGTTGAATATTCATATATTCAGGCTACATTTCGTTTTCTTGTATTTAGAGTCATTTATGTTTACGTTTTCATGGTTTATTTTCAATAAAAATCATATTTTAAATATATATCGAGCGTTGTGTAAACTCGGAAACTGACGTTTAAAACGTCAAAAATATGAAAGATGGAAAAATTACACTTCAAATTCAAAAACTCAGTTTATTCAAAAACTAAAGGGATTTCGAAAAAAAACTTATTCGTTATAAGTTGTTCACTTTAGCATTCTCTACAATTATTATTAACATAAATTTGCTGTAACTATTATCGTTTTATAATTATAAACCAAAAATTAAAAAAAAAAAAAAAAAATTTCTCGAATAACAATGATTTTATGAAAAATGTTTTCAAGCAAAAGATGTTCATTTCTTTATTGTCTTCAATGTGTGTTTAAATGTTTTTATGATATTCTTCATATTTAAGAAAATATTGGTAAAAAACAAAAAACAGTTCAGGTAAACACCCACTTCCGGTGTACAAAATTTTACCAAAAGCTTGTCAGTTCTTCAGATCATCAAATAAGACTGATGCTCAAAGTTTCATATCAATTGCTCTATTAGTTTTTGAGATACAGACAGACACACAGAATTTTTGTAGTGCAAAAAATACCGTTCTTCACAGTGAAAGAACTTTCTTTTTTACAATTAGAAAACACAATTTTTGACAGTGCTAAAATACAATTTTTAATAATGACAAAATACAATTTTTCGAGATGTAAAACTATAATTTTCGACAACAAAGAATACAATTTTTGTGGTGAAAAAAATCCGTTCTTCACAGTAAAAAAAATACCGTTCTTTCCAGTAAAAAAAACATTTTTGACAATTAAAAATGAATCATTTTGACAAAGGGGCAAAATACAATTTTTCGCGATATAAAAATATACGTTTTGTCAACACAATTTTTATGGCGAAAAAATTCCGTTCTTCGCAGTAAAAAATACCGTTCTTCCCAGTAAAAAAAAAAAACATTTCTGACAGTTAAAAATAAATAATTTTTGACAGGGGCAAAATTCAATTTTTGGCGATGTAAAAATATAAGTTTTGTCAACACAAAGAATACCATTTTTGTGGTGAAAAAATTTCGTTCTTCACAATAAGAAAATACCGTTCTTGCCAGTAAAAAAAAACATTTTTGACAGTTAAAAGTAAATAATTTTTGACAGAGTCAAAATACAATTTTTCGCGATGTAAAAATATAACTTTTGTCAACACAAAGAATACAATTTTTATGGTCCGTTCTTCACAGTAAAAAAATACCGTTCTTCCCAGTAAAAAAAACATTTTTGACAGTTAAAAATAAATAATTTTTGACAGGGGCAACATACAATTTTTCGCGATGTAAAAATATAAGTTTTGTCAACACAAAGAATACAATTTTTATGGCGAAAAAATTCCGTTCTTCGCAGTAAAAAAATACCGTTCTTCCCAGTAAAAAAAAAAACATTTTTGACAGTTAGAAATAAATAATTTTTTACAGGGGCAAAATACAATTTTTCGCGATGTAAAATTTTTTTTGTCAGCACAAAGAATACAATTTTTATGGTGAAAAAAATTCGTTCTTCACGGTAAAAAAATACCGTTCTTCCCAGTTAAAAAAAACATTTTTGACAGTTAAAAATGAATAATTTTTGACCGGGGCAAAATTCAATTTTTGGCGATGTAAAAATATAAGTTTTGTCAACACAAAGAATAAAATTTTTATGGTGAAAAAATTCCGTTCTTCGCAGTAAAAAAATACCGTTCTTCCCAGTAAAAAAAAAACATTTTTGACAGTTAGAAATAAATAATTTTTGACAGGGGCAAAATACAATTTTTCGCGATGTAAAAATTTTTTTGTCAGCACAAAGAATGCAATTTTTGTGGTGAAAAAATTCCGTTCTTCGCAGTAAAAAAATACCGTTCTTCCCAGTAAAAAAAAAACATTTTTGACAGTTAAAAATAAATCATTTTTGACAGGGGAAAAATTCAATTTTTCGCGATGTAAAAATATAAGTTTTGTCAACACAAAGAATACAATTTTTATGGTGAAAAGAATCTGTTCTTTAAAGTAAAAAATACCGTTCTTCCCAGTAAGAAAAAAAAAACATTTTTGACAGTTAAAAATAAATAATTTTTGACAGGGGCAAAATTCAATTTTTCGCGATGTAAAAATATAAGTTTTGTCAACACAAAGAATACAATTTTTGTGGCGAAAAAATTCCGTTCTTCACAGTAAAAAAAAACATTTTTGACAGTTAAAAATGAATAATTTTTGACAGTAGCAAAATTCAATTTTAGACAGTGCTAGAATACAATTTTTGGCGTTGTAAAAATATAATTTTTGACAAAGAAGAATATAGTTTTTGTGATGGAAAAATTCCGTTCTTCCAGTGGAAAAAATACCAGTTTTGACAGTTAAAATGCACAAATTTCGACAGTAGCAAAATTAAATTTTTGACAGTGCTAGAATCTAATTTTTGGCGATGTAAAAATACAATTTTTGACAAAGAAGAATATATTTTTTGTGGTGGAAAAATACCGTTCTTCGCAGTGGAAAAAATACCATTTTTGACAGTTAAAAAGCACAAGTTTCGACAGTAGCAAAATTCAATTTTTGACAGTGCTAGAATACAATTTTTTTGGCGATGTAAAAATACAATTTTTGACAACGAAGAATACAATTTTTGTGGTGGAAAAATACCGTTCTTCGCAGTGGAAAAAATACTATTTTTGACAGCTAAAAAGCGCAAGTTTCGACAGTAGCAAAATTAAATTTTTGACAGTGCTAGAATACAATTTTTGGCTATGTAAAAATTTAAGACAGTGCTTCAACACAATTTTTGACGAAGAAGAATACAGTTTTTGTGGTGGAAAAATACCGTTCTTCGCAGTGGAAAAATACTATTTTTGACAGTTAAAAAGCACAAGTTTCGACAGTAGCAAAATTCAATTTTTGACAGTGCTAGAATACAATTTTTTTGGCGATGTAAAAATACAATTTTTGACAACGAAGAATACAATTTTTGTGGTGAAAAAATACCGTTCTTCGCAGTGGAAAAAATACTATTTTTGACAGCTAAAAAGCGCAAGTTTCGACAGTAGCAAAATTAAATTTTTGACATTGCTAGAATACAATTTTTGGCGATGTAAAAATACAATTTTTGACAAAGAAGAATATAGTTTTTGTGGTGCAAAAATACCGTTCTTCGCAGTGGAAAAAATACTATTTTTGACAGTTAAAAAACTGCTTTTGGCGATAGAGAAAACGAATTTTTCAGAATATAAAAATACAATTTTGAGAATTTTTGACAATGGAATAATTCCATTTTGAGGGCGGTGAAATACTATTTTTAGCCGGGGAAAAACATAATTTTTAACAGGGGAGAAAAATTATGCTTGACGTAGTTTTAACAGTGTATACCACTTTGGTGATAAAAATGGATTTTTGACAAAGAAAACAAAACAGACAATTTTTGACGGTGGAAAAATACCGTTCCTTCAAGTGAAAAAATATTCGACAGTTAAAAAACATGATTTTTGTCAGTGGCAGAATACTGTTTTTGGGAAATTGAAGATTTAACAATGGAGACAGGCAATTTTGACGGTGCTGAAGTACGATATTTGATAGTGTAAACGTACATTTTTTAACAGGGAATAAAATCCATTTTTGACAGTTAATAAACATAATTTTTTACAGGGAAGAAAAACCATTTTTGACAGTTAAAAACACAATTTTTTTATTAACAAAATTCTTTTTTTTTGACTTAGACATGTGTCATTCAGTCACATCTAATATGTAATTTTTTGTATTTTTAATTTTTGGGATGAATAAATGAACAAATGAATAAATTAATAATGTCAGACGTATACAACAACCATAATTACTTCTCGATCCCCGAAAAATCTTTTGACCGGGCTGGGAATCGAATCCACACGCCACGCGGTGTAATTTTTGACAATGAAAAATGATAGTTTTTGACCGCAAAAAAATCTTTCTTGATCGAGGAGAAATACTGAACAATACAATATTATTTAAGCTGGAGGCTTCAACTATTTACATTTTATGTAATAAACAAACCGTCAAAGAATAAAAAATTTTATAATTGCAACTTTTCATTCCGGCTACGAACACTCCAGCAACGTTTCAACGAGCACACACTTGTCGTCATCAGACATGCCAACAGCACTACTTCACATTCCCCCACCCCCCGTCTGATACTGGCATCCAACGTAGACAATTATGATAAAATATCCACACACATTCAACCCTTCGCGACTTCATGATGTGAATTATTAATTGCGGAAAGTTAAAACTAAATGGATCGAGTCTAATTTGAATTTCAAAGTTATAGCGACGTACGTCTAATAGAGGAAACTTTCTGTCAGTATATTTGCGAAGAACTTGCATATTATTAAAATTAATGCGGATATTTACCAGAGAGAGGGGGGGGGGGGGGGGACATTAGAAAATTCATTTCGTTTGGTAATTACAGTGTGAAATTTCAGCGACTGCGGACTGACGACCGTAAACGAGAATTTTGCGAGTCTGCTGCACTTCCGGTAAAAGTTTGCGAATCAATTTTTGATGGGGAAAATGTGGACTATTACAGAATTTGTTGAGGATGTGAAACTTTAATATTTTCTCGGTCGTGAAATGAATTTTTATAGTGGAATGTCACATTAAAATTTTCTGAGTTAAGACCAATTAAAGCAAAAAATAATTTTTCACCGACTTTTCACCGTAAATTTACAGAGCCGTTTCCAATTAAAGCAGTAAATAATTTTTCGCCGACTTTTTTTCACCGACTTCATTTTAATGGAGAAATGTTACGTTCAAATTCTCTGAGTTAAGACCAATTAAAGCAGTAAATAATTTTTCGCCGACTAAATTTTTATATACCAATGTTGGATTAAAATTCTCCGAGTTAAGACCAATTACAGCAGTAAATATATTCTGCAAGTTGAGACTAATTAAAGCAGTAAATATATTCTTTACGTCAAGACAAATTAGAGCAGTAAGTACATTCCCTAAGTACGTAAATTTACAGAGCCGTTTCCAGTCGTGTAAATAATATTTTCAGATCAAAGATTTCATCAAGACAAACTTGGAGTTCAAAGAATCGGTTCAGAAGTTTTCATCGTTTGAAAAAAGTTCAGTATGACTTTATTTCTTTACATAACTGCGAATAACATAATCATCAATCATTCGTTATCGAATTATGTAGGCCTGAATGCAGTTAAGTAACCTAATTATAGGTGTTTACAGCCCTCTACTAAATACTAATACCGAATAAATTTTAAGTTTTGAGTACATAGCAATTATTTTTGTATTTCATGTATACAGTACAGTTTCTTTATTTACAGAATTTTATGCATTATTATAAGATTATAATTACATCTGTAAAAGGGCTATCGACCCGGTGGTCTTTCTGCCCTGTATTTTGTATTGAGTAAATTGTTACAATTTTTCACGACTGTACTTTCCATTTACATGAAATTATTCCAAGATTTGGGTGTTGGGTAAATAAAGTTTTCAATCAATCATAGTTTAGCAGTCATTAGGAGTGATTTTAGAAAGTTTTTTTTTTTTTATTAATTATTTTTGTTAAAATTTTTCACAAACTAACTTTCTGAAAACATGAAATTATCCCCAAACGTAATGAAGTGTCTTTAAAGCTAACTATTGCATATTAATTCTAAATACATTTTTAATAAATTCGACAAAATTCAAGTCGGTAGCAATTTTTATATATTGTATTAAGTCGTCAAGATAATTACAACTTTTCACAACTTCTTTTTCCGTTCATATGAAATTATCCCTTAATTTAAGGGTAAAAATTACAATTTTTTACAGAATCATAATTTGGCACATCATATGATTATTTTTGGAGAGTTTCATGCCGACGGCAATTTTGTTGATTGCGCGATTGTGAAAATGCCCCGAGTTTTATTTTTCCAATCTGAATTGGTGAAAAATTTTCCGTCATGCTGCGGAACGTAATCGAATCCGCAGCGAGTCGACTTGGAATTATATTGGGGTGGATATTGTTAATCCTGAAATGTCACAGCTGTCGAAGCTGTCCCCTGATCACGTCCACGATGAACACAATATATGGTACCCTTATCGTGTCCCGCACATTCTTCCGGTCCTTGTTATATCAACTGCGATTGCGATATTGTGGTTTATCGAAAAAAAAAAAAAAAACGATCAAACAACATCGAATGGATGTTTAGATGCATCGCATTTTTTTATAGTAGTAGTAATACAATTTATTGAAACTCAGTTTACAAAAGAGCTACAAATGGCCATTGACCGAAATCTTTCAGCCTTATTTTTTTACATATTTCCTGAAAGTTAAAATAATTGTTTTTATACGTCTTAAATTGATTTTGTGATCATTTTTCTTTAAAAAATCAATGGAGAGAAAAATATGTTTTATAAAAGGTATTTTCTTTAACCCATAAATTTAGATGCCATAATAAAAATTAGACGTTTTTATTTAAAAATAACAAGTTGACCTTAAAATTACTTCATTAGCTCCACTAGCCCCTTAATTTTATTTGAAACATTTTTTTCTCCGAATTTTCGTTTCTGCAATATTTCCGGCGTGCAGAATACATGCCGCACCCTGTATATATAAAACTATTCGACAATAAACCTAAGTGTAATACATGTATAATCCGCTAATAAATTTTAGTAAATTCAGTTGCATCTAGTTATAAATTACTCGAATTGCGCTTTCAAAATAGAAATATAACATACATGCAGATTTCCTCGTTTGCATAATTCGAGAGGAAACAACGTACGTTTTATTAGGCCCATTAGTTAGAAAAATTAAATTGCTTCCGAAGGGCTCCATGAAAATAAGCGGATGCCCACAGTAATTAAATCACATGCAAATCGCAGATTTGCATTCGGAATTTAATTCATTCATTTTTATGACAGTGATTTACAAAACCGAATTAGCGAAACGTATTCCTATTTTAAAATGGAAAGCGGGGTTATGATGAATGGAATTAGTTTTTATTGTAATTTCACGGTAATAAAGAATAAATTTAATATACAAAACAGGGAATTTTTTTGGACTGGATTTTTTTAATATTTATTAATGGATTGCTATTCGAAAAAAATTGATAATTTTTGTGGTAATAACAAATATATTTATATTGGATGGATGAGGCTGTTACTTGGTGAAATTCCATAATGTATGTGGTAAGTAAAACACGTGTGTTTGAGAATTTTCATAAATTTTAATGTCGAACACTGCGACAAATGTTTCCCCACACAGTGGCTTCATCAGGCAGATGATCAATGGTAAGACAATATACAATTGCGACTTAAATACTATATTGTTAGGGGTGGGGTTTACTTACCACATAAATATTTTTATAAGAAAGCGCTGCCGCGCGAATATCTTCTAGCCCAGTCAACTTTTTGCCCCTCCTCGCGACATTAAAAAAATAATTTTCTCACGGATTTGGTTAGATATTTGGAAAATATTGATTTCCTCTTGTAGACAAAACTTGGGGCTGCATTTTAGTGCTAATTATAGATTGGACACATTTGAAATACGTTTTTGCGAGTTTCGCAAAGTTAAAATTTATATTTTAAAATTATGTGAATTCATTAATTTATAACTCATTGAATAATAATGTTAATAATTTGGTTCTTTATTTATCTGAAGTAGAGATCATCTAACTTTTACAGAAAAAAAACAATAGATACACATTTTAAACCATTACGAAAATATAATTATTAAAACGCGCATCGATTTTCGTTCAAAATTCACTTCTTTGTGAATTAAAAACTTGTTAATCATAGACACTACTTCGTTGAAATTCTAGACTTCGAGGTTCTAAAGTATGAGGAACTTGATGCTGTACTTAGTTTTTTTCAATAATTCAAGTTGAAAAACGGCCCTCGCGGATGGTCGCGTTTTGCTTACACTGTGCGACGTAAATTTTTAATTTTTGAATTTGTCCCATCACTGAAAACGTTTATGTGGGACACATTATGAAATATAGATATTGAGTATTTTATTAGCTTTAGGGATATATTATATCAATAATTGCTTTATTTAAAATTCTTTCCAAAAACGCCTCCTATACTATACATTATCAAAACTGAAACGTTCAAATTTCATGTAATCTGTAGATTTAAACAGTTTTCGCAAATTACCCAGATTTCAGAATTTGCCAATAAAACTTTTATTCATTCCCTAAACTGTTTAGTTTCAATCCCATTTAAGTAAAGTCGAGTTTTGCTTAAACTCCCAATTAGGGTAATTTCATTATAAACGTCTCCTACTGCATAATTAACGTCAAGAGGGCTGCAGAGGCGGTGGTAATAAATTCTGGCACCTAAATTAGCCGAGAACGAAAAGTTGAACTGATCGGATTTTTACGGAAATTGTCCTTCTGATGGGTAAATAATGCAGATGCCAATTAAGCGCGATAGAAGAGAAGATGCAAATATTCCGCTGATGTTTTCATCAATTTTTTTTTCACGTAGTGAATCTTAAGATTAATGATGCGCATAGTCGAATGATTCCAAGAATCGAATGAGTACTATTCGAATTAATCTGAAAATCGATTGTTCATTCAAATGATCATTCGAATGATTATTAATTCGAATGATTATTCGAGTGATCATTGGAATGATCTTAAAACCGACTATTTATTGGAATGATCATTCGAATGATCTGAAAGTCGATGATTTATTCAAATGATCATTCGAATGATTATTCGAGTGATTATTCGAATGATCTAAAAATCGATTATTTATTGGAATGATCATTCGAATGATCTGAAAGTCGATTATTTATTCAAATGATCATTCGTATAAAAGTTCCAGTTATAATTCGAATGATCGTGAATCGACTATTTTTATTTTCGAATGGTCATTCGAATAATCATTCGAGTACCGATCATTCGAATGATTATTCGAATGATCATTCGAATGATCACTCAAATACGATCATCCGAATGGTCATTCAAGTTAAAAAAATAGGTTCTCGAGATAATCGATTATTTGGATAATTTACCACATAATAATAGATGCGATAACAGAAAATCGATAATTAATGGGGTAGCTTGACATTACAACAATGTTTTGCATTGTCATAATCGATAACAGAAAAACGGTAATTAGGTGAGTAGCTTTTAAGGTTATAAAAACTTGATGTTCATGACGTTACGTCACTGTCATTAAGTTTTAATTTTTACAATTACTCTTGTAGCAAACCAAACTATTCAGCTTGTAACAAACCATAACTTTTCCTGATCTTTATTATTATTTCATTCGATAAATTATCTACCCAAATATACCGCGAGCTTGGATGAATTATCAAAAACACATTTTTTTCGTATCTTTTACCTTTTAGTAATTCATCTCGACATAACATTTGTTGTCAACTGGTTATTAACCTCGAGCTGAAGCTCTAGGTTAATAACCAGACAACAAATGTTATTGTCTCGTTAAATTACTAGGTAACAAGGTACTCAAAAAACGATTTTTTGATAATTAACCTCGATCTAGGTATATTACTACCGATAATCGAATGAATCGTTTATCGTCATTCGAATGAATCGATTATCGTCATTAGAATGAATCGATTATCGTCATTAGAATAATCCCATCACTACTTAAGATAACCGAGCTCGAAATAGAATTGTAAATAGAACATCCATTTCAATAATAATCATATTTTTTGTAGTTTACTGCTGATGACGGTTATGCCATACAACCGAAACTGGTACAGTGAATAAAAAAATTGTACACAGTTAAAAATGGATCATCAATTTCAAACAATATAACTACGCTATCTATAACTTTTCACGCACATTACCTTCAATAATATCTTTATTCCATAGACTGTACAGTGTACACAATATACATTTACAGTATTGGATGCGTCAGAAAGGTATATATAACAAAACAAATAGTTGCACCCTTAGTTTAAGACGTGTTTGCACGTGTAGATGAGTGAATATTATTTGTTTAACTTTTTTAACATTCGACCCAAATCCGATTAAAGAGAGGCGCACGATTGCAGCGTGAATGTGGAGAGTCATCATCATCATCATCATCATCATCACCAAAACAACCAATCTTTAATTACACTTGCAGATGCAGATACCCGATAAGGAAACACGGGTCTTGTATTATTAATTGACACACTAATTGCCGGATTTGTTGCGGTAATCGCCGCGATTGCATAATTGATATCGTCGGATCCATCGACGTGTCAGGACGATTGAAATCCACACAAAAATCCTTGATCGTAATTGGATTAGAGGATTTTAACACGTCATCGATAAGTATTATAATTACATTACAAAGAGTGTGTTAAGATTTTTTTGAGATGCACGAAGGATACAGCAACTACGAGAAGTGGTATCTTTCACTTTTATCATGATTTATACTTAGTTCGTAATATTTAGAACAAGTGATATCATAAAGCTACTTTGATACCAAATAAAAAGGCCGAATGACCATATATACAGGACGGCAAACGTAACTTACCGTTGCGCAGTGGCAAAATTGTAGGCGAAACCTCCGAAGGGCGCTTTCGGTAGATTTCGTGAAGAGTTCACGCGACTGGTACATTCATTTTCAAAAGTGACAGTGCATTAATTATGTGGAGGAGAGCGCCCGATAGAGTTGTAAATGAATATGTGCTTGCTTATTACAGAGACTATACTCGGCCGGCTGTAGAAAGAGAGAGAGAGAGAGCTTTCGCTTGCTCTGGCCAACTTACATTTGCCGTCCTGTACGTATCTTTTGTTTACTAATTAAACTCCGAATAGACGCAAATGGACAGATGCACACTTTACAAGCTTACATGATTTATAATTTGATTAACTACCCCTGCATGACAGTAAAGTGCATACATCCCAGAACATCCCACACACCGGAAACCGAAACTTGCGCAAATTCGTAGAAACCACATTCACGGCCACAATTTCGTGATGGATCATTATGCGGAAGATAATTCAGCAACGGTGGCTTGATTTATTTACTACAAACTACTAACACGACATTGTTGTATATACAGGGTGTTTCAAATACGAGGCTCACCATGGGGATCTCGCTTATTAGAAGAGATAGAGGGTATGTTTAAATTTGGCACTTTTGCAGAATTTGGTGCTGATTAATAATCCCCTGAAAAAAATTACTTAAATTCTTTTGTTTTTGAGTAAAGTCCAAAAAAGTGAAAAAACTGATTTTCGTTTTTTCTTTATATCTTCGTTATTTGAGGGGATATTTAAAAACGGTAAAGACCTTCTTATGGCACTTTTTTGCTCTCTAATAGATGGCGTAAGAATTTTCTTTGTAATTGCGCTGTCACTGTCAAAATACGCAGTAACTCAAACATTTTCATCATGCAAAGACTTACGAACGAAGAACGTTTACAAGTGATTAAAAATTGCTACGGAAATTCCGGGTCAGTGATTGCAACTTTAAGAGCGCTTACGCCAATTTTGGGTCGTCATTCTCTCCCGAGTAGACAAGCAGTTCAAAATTTGGTGAGAAAATTTTAGTCAACATATTGAATGTTCTCGTGCCAGTGAGACAACGCAGCGGTCGCAGCGCCGAGAATATTGCTGCCGTTGAAGCGTCCATCGCAAACGATCCAAATCAGTCGATTCCACAGCGTTTTCAGAAATTGAGCATCAGTTAGGCGAAAGAATCTTGGCCTGCACCCTTACAAGGTCAAGTTAACTCAAGAACTAAATCCACTTGACCATATGAAGCAAGGCACGTTCTCAAAATGGGCTCTAGAGATGTCATCGCAAAATCATCTTCAGTGATGAAGCGCATTTTTGGTTGAATGGCTTCGTCAACAAACAAAACATGCGTTATTGGAGTGCTTAAAACCCTCATGTGCTTCATGAAACATCACTTCATCCACAAAAAGTGACTGTATGGTGCGGTTTCCATGCCGGTGGCGTCATCGGGCCATTTTTCTTCGTTGATGAAAATGACCGTCACGTTACAGTCAATGGTGAACGCTACAGAGACATGTTGCAGCGTTATTTCTTCAATCAATTGCATGGGATTGACGTCAGTGATATGTGGTTTCAGCAAGACGGTGCCACATCCCACACAGCTCGAGAAACAATCTAATTATTGAAGTCCAAGTTCGGTGAACGTGTTATTTATTTATTTATTTATATACGGATGGCCATTAAATGGCCATTATACTGAGAAGAGGTCCTAAATCTTGTGATTTAACACCTCTAGACTTTTTTCTGTGGGGCTACGTTAAATCGAAGGTCTATGCCAACAAGCCGGCGGCGTTAGAGGACATAAGAGTCAACATCGAAGGAGAAGTAGCGGCCATTTCCGCCGAATTGTGTGGTCGAGTCATCGAAAATTGCCTTCAACATATGACCGAAGTCGAGTTCCACTCATAATTGCATTGATTGTAGTTTAAGTTAATAATACAAGTTTTGACTTATCCCAAATGGTATAGCGAGATATTTAAAAAAATATTTAATATGTATAGATGTAAATTGTGTCATTATTTTATTAACTTGACATTGTAGTAATTTTTAAGAAATTGATATTGTAATATTTCATTTTAATTTTTAATGTAACTTTTAATTGACAAACACGTCCGCAACAATTTTTTTGCATCTTATGTATGATTTGTATACTGTGACCGACGTGAAATAAATGAAAAATGAAATGAAAAATGAAATGAAAAATGAAATGAAAAATGAAATGAAAAATGAAATGAAAAATGAAATGAAAAATGAAATGAAAAATGAAATGAAAAATGAAATGAAAAATGAAATGAAAAATGAAATGAAAAATGAAATGAAAAATGAAATGAAAAATGAAATGAAAAATGAAATGAAAAATGAAATGAAATGAAATGTCAAGTTCTTATTGAAAAACCCATTATATATTTAGCTAGTTCAGTCATGAACATCCATGACAAATATTTAAACATACACATTTTTTTCAATAAGTTATTTGTTTTTAGTTTTTGAGGACTTAATTATTTAGATATATCCATTGTATATACTTGTGTATTGTTTAATTAATAGTTTTTAAAGTGTTAGTTTTAGGCAAGTATTAATTTAATGTAAAGTGGTCTCCGTAAAATAAAGAATACATATATATATAATAATAAATTACGATCCATACATTTAAGCCATATATTTAATGCCTGTGCCACAAGTGACATTTGCAACATTGATTTCTCGTATCAATTTGAATTATTGCTCCTGCGAATTATAAAAAAAGCACGCTCTTACGTTAAATTATTTAATTTGCAAATGCGTTATTCCCTATCGCGATTGGATGTTTGAAAAGTGCGCGCGATACGGCTCAGAAAAAAAAACATAGCAAATTTCAATCATAAAAATAAATATTTGCATCGCCATATTATGGAAGTGTATTTGCTCTGCGCGAGATTTTCGCCGCTGTTTACTTTTGCCCTTATTATGTTTTTACTTACATTATTTCGGCTCGGTTTGTTCGAGCTTCCGTTACAATTTCTTCTGGCGTTTGTAAATAAATATCATGATTGCGTAAATATTGTCATGTGATTTATTATACAGCGCGCGCGCGCCTAAAGTAAGAAATAAAATATTAAAAAAAAAAGATACACATTTTGCATAAAAGTAGATTTTCAGTCGTTATTTCTTTTTGAGTAATGACGTCATCCATTTTGTTTTTAACACCTTCGCTGCCACTGACGCGCTAGTGCATCCGACTCATATTTACGCTTGTGCCTTTGACGCACCAGTGCGTTTAAAAAATCAACTATTAGTATGTATCGCTACAAAATGTGGTCTGATGTGCCACTTGCGCCTTAGTGCGCTCAAAAAAATTTTGATTTAGGTGAGTAAATTTTCATTTTTGACGCAACCCCAATTTCGATGGCAGCGAACGTGTTAAATGAATCGATTTTCTTTGATAAAAATACACATTTTTACATAAAAGTTGACTTTCGGTCGTCATTCATTTTCTTTTAAAATGGCAACCTTCATTTTTTGTTCTTGATTTTGAGAGATCTTTTCGTTGTCCAACACGCAGTATAAAAATGTTGCCAACTTACATAAAAAAAATTTCGAGTAAATGACAATGACGGGTCACTGCTCGATATTAGAAAAAAAATTATTTCTTAAGATTTTAACAGTTTCTTGACAGTTTGTATTAAGTAAATATATTCCCAGAAAGGCACTTCAAGAACAAAATTAAACATTTTTTGCGTCCTTTTAACTAAGTGACGGATAAATGCGAGAATAATATGACAACTTGTCATTTATTTGAGCGGGAAGTAAACATTTGAAATGAATAGAACGAAAATCGAAGGAATTGTGAGAAAATCTATGTATGCAGCTGATTAAAATTTTTAAATATGTTTTATGTGCGTATTTTCGCAAAATTTCTTAGATTTTCGTTGTATTTATTTTCATATTTTTTTTAATTTCCCGCCCAAATAAATAATACTTTATCATATTATTCTCGCAGTTTTTCACCATTTAGTTAAAAGCGACTCTAAATGTGAGGTATGAATTATATTTTAAGTGCCATTCACGGATCAATGAGCTACTCGATATAAAAAATATATATTCCCAAATATTTTCACGATTTTTTGAAAGGTGCTGCATAAATAAAATTAAAAAAAAAATTGCGCCCTTTTCAACTTATGACTTTTTTTAATGCAGATCAATGATCTGTTAGAAATTGAAAAAAAGCATTTTTACGATTTTTTGACAGTTTGTGTTGAATATGCTTCCAGAAAGGCATTGCATGAATCAAATTTTAAAAAATTGCGCCCTATTGACCCTATATTTTTTTAAATGCAGATCAATGATCTTTTTGAAATTTAAAAACAGCATTTCTTAACATTTTCACGGTTTTTGACAGTTTTTAGGTGTTGAATATACTCCCAGAAAGACATTGCATGAATAAAATTTAAAAAATCAGCGCCCTTTTGGACGTATGATTTTTATAATGTCGGCCAAGGATCAATTATCTGTTTGATATTTAGTAAAATAATAATAATAATAATAAAACTGTCTTTATTAAAGAAAAAAAGTTAATAGTACAAGATAATATTTTTGTGAGAACAGGCGAAGTTCAGTTGGTTGTAAACAACCATTACTGCTCTTATATGTTTTTTTTAACATTTTGACGGTTTTTTTTATAGTTTTTATGTGTTGAATATACTTCCAGAAAGGCATTGCATAGATAAAAATTTAAAAAAATAGCGCCTTTTTGGACTTATGTGCCAGTTATGGATCACTGCTCGATATTGAAAAAATATACATTTTTTTTTTAATAATTACACGGTTTGTATTTGTTAAATATATTTCCAGAAAGGCACTGCAAAAATTCGTTTAAACATTTTTAGCGCCATTTTGGACTTTCAGTGCCAGCCATGGATCAATGAGGTGCTCGATATGAAAAAATAATATTTCTTAATATTTTCAAGGTTGTTTTTTGACAGTGTGTATTTGTTAAGGATTTCCAGAAAGTTATAATAAAATAGTTTTAACTTTGTTTTGTATAACTTGGATATTTATTTTTACTTTCTCCGTTACGAAGTACGAGAAAGTATTGTGATCGTGATTTTTTTTCAAACATTTTTTTTACGGAAATATCCGTTTTGGGGTCCCTAGATGCCATTTCAACAATTTCTGGAAAAATTTTTTTTGTGTCTATGTATGTGTGTGTGTGTGTGTGTGTGTGTGTGTGTGTGTGTGTGTGTGTGTGTGTGTGTGTGTGTGTGTCTGTGTCTGTGTGTGTGTGTGTGTCTGTCTGTGTGCGCTGTATCTCAAAAACCAATAGAGCAATTGATATGAAACTTTGAACATAAGTCTTATTTGATAATCCGAAGAACTGAAAAGCTTTTGGTAAAATTTTGTACACCGGAAGTGGGTGTTTACCTTAACTGTTTTTTGTTTTTTGCCAATATATTCTTAAATATAAAAAATATCACAAAAAAATTCAAACAAACATCCAATAAAACAAAGAAATGAATAGCTTTTGCTTGAAAATATTTTTCATAAAATCATTGCTATTCGAGAAAAAAAATTATTAATTTTTTTTAATTTTTGGTTTATAATTATGGAACGATAATAGTTACAGCAATTTTATGTGCATAATAATTGTAGAGAATGTCAAAATGAACAACTTCTAAAGAATAAGTTTTTTTCGAAATCTTGTTAGTTTTCGAGTAAACCTAGTTTTTGAATTTGAAGTATAATTTTTCCATCTTTCATGATTTTGACGTCTTAAACGTCAGTTTCATCCGAGTTTACGCAACGCTCGATGTACATTTAAAATATGATTTCAATTGAAAATAAACCCATGAAAACGTAAATATAAAGTCGGAGAAAGTAACATGATGGCCACATCACCATTTTTTTGACTTAAGTTTCGAATTAAATTCAAAACAAAGGTTTGCCATGAAATCATAATGGCCGATGTTTCATTTTGTTCTAAAAAGTGACGTTTGCTGTCGCGTTACGATTAACAATCGACCGTGTAGTCTATAAATTAACGTTTCTGTTATGATAAAATTCTTACACCGTTACTGTCACAATTTAATAAACACATTTTCTTTCATTTCAGGTGAAACAGACCGCGAGAGATGTCAGACCTAAACAGCAGCTGTCCCGTGGAGGAAGAGGTGGTGTACAACATAAGCCTCGGCTTTACGACCGCCGTTCCCGAATGGGAAGCGCTGCTAACGATATTCACCCTGACCCTCATCATCCTCCTGACGGTGATAGGAAACATCTTGGTAATCCTCAGCGTGTTCACGCACAAGCCCCTAAGGATCGTCCAGAACTTCTTCATCGTGTCGCTGGCGGTGGCGGATCTGACGGTCGCCATCCTCGTCCTGCCGCTGAACGTCGCCTACTCGATACTGGGCAAATGGGTGTTTGGAATACACGTGTGCAAAATGTGGTTAACGTCGGACGTTATGTGCTGCACGGCGTCGATACTTAATCTATGTGCGATCGCATTAGATAGATTCTGGGCGATCACCGATCCCATCAACTACGCCCAGAAGCGGACGTTGAAAAGGGTGTTGTTGATGATCGGCGGGGTGTGGGTGTTGTCGTTAATAATAAGCTCGCCACCGTTGTTGGGGTGGAACGACTGGCCACCGCCGGAGGAGTTCGAGATACAGAGCATCTGCAAGCTCACGGAGAGGGCGGGGTACGTTGTCTATTCATCGCTAGGTTCCTTCTTCATCCCGTTATTTATTATGACCATAGTTTATGTAGAAATTTTTATCGCGACGAGGAGGAGGTTGCGCGAGAGGGCGCAGGCTTCCAAGATCAGCACCATCCTGTCGAAAAACGCAAGCGCGCAGAATAGCGCGAGGAACAACCACGACAGAGATTCGGTGAGCAGCGAGACCAATCACAACGAAAAATCCAACGAGTGCAAGAAGGATAAGAAGGAGAAGAAGAGGAACAAGAAGAAGAAGAAGCAGGACGCGGAGAACGAAAAGAGCGAAAAGGTGAAGTACCTGAAACCCGCGCTGGTGCACGAGGATTCGTTCACCGATAACGCCGAAGGTTCCTCGGGATCGCAACGCAAGGGCTCGATCCCCTGCACGTCGGAGAACAAAGAGGCGCCCAACACCACGACGACCTCTTTGGTTTCCGAGTCGCCGCAATCGAAAAATTTGCATTTAAAGGTCGCGCCGGAAACGGTGAAGAAGCCGGGCTTCGTTTATCAATTCATCGAGGAGAAGCAACGAATCTCCCTCTCGAAGGAGCGGCGCGCCGCGAGGACCCTGGGTATCATCATGGGCGTCTTCGTGGTGTGCTGGCTGCCCTTTTTCCTCATGTACGTGATCAAGCCGTTTTGCGCGAGCTGCTGCCCCTCGAATCGGCTCATCAACTTCATCACCTGGCTGGGGTACATCAACTCGGCCCTGAATCCGATCATCTACACGATATTCAACCTGGATTTCAGGAGGGCGTTCAAGAAACTCTTGGGCATGCAGCCGTGAAACTGTTTGCGATCATCCGTCGGCAACTCGAGACGCACTTTCCCAAGAAAAGACTGAATCAGTGTTAGCAACTAAGTCGTAATTGTAATGCTAGTTAATTCAATTCAATGTATATACTATTTAAAAGAAAAAAACAAAATAACTAGAGTATGCATTCCAAGATGTGTCGAAGCGGTTTCATAACATTCGAGCCCAGTGTTATGAAACTTGAGACAATAATTGTTAATTTTCCATTTAACGTTGACGTTTTGGCTTTGGTTGTTGCGAAGGGGTTCATGCGAAGTTTTAAACTTCGATCGTGCTGTGCATGATTTATAAATTCATGTTAAGATTTTCTAGTCAATGAAATGCTTAGTCTCATTTATATGAAGAGGATAATAGCAAAGATCTGGCCACGTGGATGTGTATCCCTTGCCAAAAATAAAAAGAAAAGGATGGTTGCAACTATTACTCTATCTTATCCATAATTAAACAAATTGATACTTTAGATCAAGACTTCTTTAATGATTGTGGTTGCGACCGTTACTACGTAGTAATTCATACCATGTTTTTTACCACAATTTATCTAAATCTTTATAAATTGTAGTAAACAATGGTGATGTGGACATCATGTTACTTTCTCCGACTTTATATTTACGTTTTCATGGGTTTATTTTCAATTAAAATCATATTTTAAATGTACATCGAGCGTTGCGTAAACTTGATGAAACTGACGTTTAAAACGTCAAAATTATGAAAGATGGAAAAATTATACTTCAAATTCAAAAACTCGGTTTACTCAAAAACTAAAGAGATTTCGAAAAAAACTTATTCTTTAGAAGCTGTTCATTTTGGCATTCTCTACAATTAGTATTCACATAAATTTGCTGTAACTGTTATCGTTTCATAATTATAAGCCAAAAATTTGAAAAAAAATAATAAATTTTTTTCTCGAATAGCATTAATTTTATGAAAAATATTTTCAAGCAAAAGATGTTCATTTCTTTGTTGTCTTCAAAGTTTGTTTAAATGTTTTTGTGATATTTTTCATATTTAAGAAAATATTGGCAAAAAACAAAAAACAGTTAAGGTAGACACCCACTTCCGGTGTACGAAATTTTACCAAAAGCTTTTCGGTTCTCCGGATTATCAAATAAGACGTATGTTCAAAGTTTCATACCAATTGCTCTATTAGTTTTTGAGATACAGCGCGCAAAGAAACACACACACACACACACAGACACAAAAAAAAAAATTCCAGAAATTGTTGAAATGGCACCTAGGGAAACCAAAACGTATATTTCCGTAAAAAAAAATTTTGAAAAAAAAATCACGATCACAATACTTTCTCGTACTTCGTAACGGAGAAAGTAAAAAAGAAAAGGATGGTTGTAACTATTACTCTATCTTATCCATAATTAAACGAATTGATACTTTAGATCAAGACTTCTTTAATGATGGTGGTTGCGACCGTTACTATGTGGTAATATCACTGTTTTTTACCACAATTTATCAAAATCTTTATAAATTGTAGTAAAAAACATAGCAAGTGTTTTATTCAGTGATTACACTTCTCTAATGACCTATATTTTTTTTAAATTTCAAATATGACAACCTCTTTCGTTCTTAAATTTAAATAGTGCACAATGGTTTTCTTTAAAATTAACACTATACATATTGTAAAATTTATTTTAGCTCAAGACTTCTCTGGTGATCTATAAAAAAAAATAAAAAATGTTGATGTAATACTTTAGATCAAGACTTCTCTGATTATACAAAAATGGATCATATCTTTCGGTCTTAAATTTGACTATGCAAAATATTTTTCTTTAAAATTGACACCACACGTTTGCAAAATTTATTTTAAGTCAAAAATCTTTAAAAAATAAAAATGGTGATGTGGCCATCGTGTTACTTTCTCCGATTTGATGATTTGACAGCTTAAATGATTTATTTTCAATTTAATTCATATTTTAAATGTACATCGAGCGGATGAAACTGACGTTTAAAACGTCAAAATTATGAAAGATGAAAAAATTATACAAAAACTCAATTTACTCAAAAACCAATGAGATTTCGAAAAAAACTTATTTTTTTATAAATCGCTAATTTTGGCATTCTCCACAATTATTAATATAAATTAATTAAACTATTCACTATTCAAATTAGACAAAAAATCGACGTTTTAGAGAAATTTTACCCACAGCTTAGGGACCTGTAAACTTAGGTGTAGGTGACTGTCTGAAGACTATTTTCACCTGGCGCACGTATGAAAAAACGGTGGTTTTAGAATATTCACCCGGTATATATCAATTTTCGCGTTTTTAAAGCGAAAACTATACATTTTGGGCAAAAGCTTTAGAGGGAAAAATATCCAATCGATATGTCATTTGAATTTTCCTATAATTTCCCGTTTTTCCGTTAGAGGACGCAAATATATACAGTGTGCTGTATTTATCCTGGACACCCAAAATATTATGGAAACAAAGATTCGGAGAAAAAAAATGTTTCAAATAAAAATATATTTGACATGAAGAGGCTAATGTAGCAGGCATAGGTATTTTTTATTCTAAGTAGTTTTTCAAGGTCATTTAAAAAAAAACATATCGTAATAAAAGATATCCAATAAACATTTTATAACTATTTGATTTCAATTTTAATTTAAAAAAAATGGTGACGTGGCCATCATGTTACTTTCTCCGACTTGATGGTATCATTTATATTTACGCTTTCATGGTTTATTCTAAATTTAAATTATATTTTAAATGTACATCGAGCGTTCTGTAGACTCGCATCAAACTGACGTTTAAAACGTCAAAATTATGAAACATGGAAAAATTATACTTCAAATTCAAAAACTCGGTATACTCAAAAACTAAAGGGATTTCGAAAAAAAACTGATTCTTTATAAGTTGTTCATTTTGGCATTCTCTACAATTATTATTCACATAAATTTGCCGTAACTATTATCGTTTTATAATTATAGCCCAAAAATTTAAAAAAATAAAATAATTTTTTTCTCGAATAAAAATGATTTTATAAAAAATGTTTTCAAGCAAAACATATTCATTTCTTTGTTGTCTTCAAAGTTTGTTTAAATATTTTTGTGATAATTTTCATATTTAAGAAAATATTGACAAAAAACAAAAAACAGTTAGGGTAAACACCTACTTCTGGTACACGAAATTTTACCAAAAGCTTTTTAGTTCTTCAGATTATCAAATAAGACGGACGTTCAAAGTTTCATATCAATAGGTCTATTAGTTTTTGAGATACAGTAATTTTTGAAATCGGCTACAGATTTTCTTTAAAAATTAAATGTTGCAAAAAGTAAGCACCGGAGAAAAAAAAAGAGTTTTATAAAAGTTATTTGCTTTATAAATAAAACACTTTCTTTGTTAATATCACTCGATTTTTTTGATATTAACAAAGAAAGTGTTTTATTTATAATTCAAAATGCATCACGAAATAAACGCCTCCAGTGTCAATCAATTTATTTGCTTTAATTCCTAGATTTTGACGCTCTAATAAAAATTATAGATTTCCATTTAAAAATCACAAGCTGACCTTGAAATGACCTTGTAAACTCATTTATAATTGATGACATATAGCTACATTAGCCCCTTCATGTCAAACACATTTTATTTGAAACATTTTTTTCTCGGAATCTTCGTGTCCAAAATAAATGCCGCACCCTGTATATGATTTCATTTTTTTGCACTTAAAGCCGAAACTATGCATTTTGGTGAAAAATTACTGGAGATCAAAGTTGTGGAGTAAATAATCTTGGATTGATATTGGCCATTTGTGTTTCCCTATAGTGGGCGCATTTTTCGCTAAAAAGCGTAGAAGAATTTCGCAAATTGTAACCTTCTGCTGATTTTTACTTTCTCCGTACGAGAAAGTATTGTGATCGTGATTTTTTTTTCAAATTTTTTTTTACGTAGAAAAAATTTCGCAAATTGTGACCTTCTCCTGATTTTCTTTGATTTTCAGCCAAAACTATGCATTTTCTGAAAAAATTATAAGACATCAAAGTTGTAGAGCGGAAAATTTTCGATCGATAAAGGTCTTTCGACTTTTCCAATAATGCGTGCATTGCCCGCCAGAGCGCGCAAAATCGTGACCGTATATGCGTTTTTGCATTTTTTATTAAAAATTATTAATTTAGCTGAGATATTAATTTTAAATCAAAGTTGTAAAGTAACAAACATGGATCTTTTGTATTTTCTGTATCATGCACGGTATTCCACTGAGAGTCGCAAGGCAGTATATTTGTTAAAATTAATTTCTTATCTAAATTTATAATTTTTACTTACTCCGTTACGAAGTGTATGCGTTTTCAACAATTTCTGGAAAAAAAATTTTTCTGGACAAAAACATTTAAACAAATTGTGAAGACAATAAAGAAATGAGATTATTTTGTTTGAAAACATTTTTCATAAAATCATTGTCATTCGAGAAAAATTTTTTTTTTTTTTTTCATTTTTGGTTTATAATTATGAAACGATAATAGTTACAGGAAAATTATGTTAATAATAATTGTAGACAATGCCAAAATCAATTACTTATAAAGAATACGTTTTTTTCGAAATCTCTTTACTTTTTGAGTAAACTGAGTTTTTGAATTTTTAGTATAATTTTTCTATCTTTCATAAATTTGACGTTTTAAACGTCAGTTTCGTCCGAGTTCGAGGTACTTTTAAAATACGATTTAAATAGAAAATAAACCACGAAACGGTAAATATAAATGATGATATCATCGGAGAAAGTAACATGATGGCCACATCACCATTTTTAATAAAAGTTGGAAAAAAAAACGCAAACAATATGTGTACATGGAATCGTGTGTACAATTTAAAACTTATTTTATTTAAATTTACACTATTTTTCATTGTGTAGATTAAGAAGCATACAATCTTATTTTATTTCCTTTTTGTGTACCGAATGAATTGCAACAGAAATAATGATGCAATAACAATAAAAAAAAGTAATGCAACGAAAGCTCTCAATGATAAAGGAAATAATGGATGGCTCGGAATAAGAAGGATTGACGATGCAGAAAATGACCTCAAGGCAACGAACAAAGGCCGATGGAGGAAAGAATAAAAAATGAGCCAGATGGATCGAGATGGCCGGAAATGTAAAGAATGTAAAGATGCAATAAGAACAAGAAGATTTTTCAATTAAAACACTTTCTTTGTTAAAATCACACGATGTATTAATTGAACGAAATCGCAAAAGGCAAAATTTAAAGCTATATAATATTTAAAAAACCAGAAAAAAAATGGTGATGTGGCCATCATGATACTTTCTCCGACTTGATGGTATCATTTACATTTACGCTTTCATCGTTTATTTTCAATTTAAATCAAGTTTTTAAATGTACATCGAGCGGATGACACTGACGTTTAAAACGTCAAAATTATGAAAGATGGAAAAATTACACTTCAAATTCAAAAACTCGGTTTACTCAAAAACTAAAGGGATTTCGAAAAAAACTTATTCTTTATAAGTTGTTTATTTTGGCATTCTCTGCAATTATTATTGACATAAATTTGCCGTAACTATTATCGTTTTATAATTATAACCCAAAAATTAAAAAAAATAAAATAATTTTTTCTCGAATAAAAATGATTTTATGAAAAATGTTTTCAAGCAAAACATATTCATTTCTTTGTTGTCTTCAAAGTTTGTTTAAATGTTTTTGTGATATTTTTCATATTTAAGAAAATATTGACAAAAAACAAAAAAACAGTTAAGGTAAACGCCCACTTCCGGTGTACGAATTTTTACCAAAAGCTTTTCAGTTCTTCAGATTATCAAATGAGACGGATGTTCAAAGTTTCATATCAATTGCTCTATTGGTTTTTGAGATACAGCGCGCACAGAAACACACAGGCAGACACAAAAAAAAATCCAGAAATTGTTGAAATGGCATCTAGGGACCCCAAAACGGATATTTCCGTAAAAAAAAAATTTGAAAAAAAAATCACGATCACAATACTTTCTCGTACTTCGTAACGGAGAAAATAAAAATATTAGAGAGGGAGACAATACATTTATTGAGACACTTTTACAAATGACTTCAACAGACAACTAACCAGTGGTCTTTCAGCCTTCACGCTATCGCTATTAAAAAAATGTGTGGTATTGACAAAAAAGTGTAATTTTTATTTTAAGATTTATCACGAAGAAAATGTCTCCAGTATCAATCAGTTAAGAAGATTTTAACTTAAATTATTCATAACTTAAAACGTAAATTTCAACATTGCGCAATTCACCATCCTCAGAAGCTAAGACCCACTAAATTCATAAAATTCATAAAATGTCTATTGACCCATCCATGAATGTAATTCTCCACTAGAAATTTAAAAAATATTATTATTATAATTATTATAAACTTGATCCCAGTTGTAACGAAATCAACATATTAAAATCATTTGAATAATCGAGACTGATCAGAGTTGGTCATGCAAGTGATCCAGATCATGCATGTTCCAAAAAAAAAGCAAAGAAAAGAATTTGCACCAAAAATTGTTTTGTTTTAAACGAATTATTCGCATGAAAAAGTGCAAGTGATCCAGATCATGCATGTTCCAAAAAAAAGCAAAGAAAAGAATTTTCACCAAAAATTGTTTTATTCTAATCAAAATATTCGCATGAAAAAAATGTGCACCTAAAAAACAGAAGGCATTTATTTATTTCTTCTGATCAAATTATTCGCATGAACTTCTTCAACCGCAACGAAGAAAAAAAATTGCACCTAAAAAATTCTTCAACAGAACGCATTTATTTATTTCTCCTGATCAAACCATTCGCATGAATTTCTTCAACCGCAACCAAAGCCTTTCATGACCTACACACCATCAGCTGTTGTTTACTACTGATGCTTCGATTTTTATAAAAAAAATCAACTGTCACGCTAGCCTAGAGATTTCGTTAAATATCATCGAATAAATAAACGCAAGTTTCAATACCAAAAAAAAAAAATGTTAAAAATTAACACTAGCCTATAAATTAATGCAAAAACGAGAGACACGTTTCCTTAGGGACGACTCAAATTGCTCAAAGAGGAAGTGTCCGGCGCGTTCGGTGTTTTAGTCTCTAGAGGATGTACTATTTTTTATTTCATATGTCTATCGACTAAAAAAAAAATGCTGTGGGATCCGTTGTTGGTTAAAAACTTTATGTAAATAAAATGTTTTTTTATATGCTGTTTTTTTTTCACCTACATGTAAACGGGCTTGACACAGGCCGCTATGTTATTTTGAATTTTTTTTATGTTAATATATCAAAGCAAATGTTAGAACTCTTCGTGTAAATTCAGCAAAACACCCCTCAACGCCTTCTCCTTTCCTTACAAATGCGTGGCCTTCCCCTGAGGAATTATTATTTCACGATTCGTCAATACATTCACTTTTCCTGCTTAAGGTAAGGGGCGGTGGATTCACCGATTTGACATGTTTAAACATTTACCTACTCCTCTTCATTCTTAAAAGGATAAAAAAATCGATAGTTCAGACAGACTGTTAAAATTATTAAGGATGCAATTTAGCATTTGACAACTTTTAATAATCCTAGCCGTGTGTGACGGTATGGCTCAGGCCTATGTAAAAAAAAAAAAAAACTTTTAATAATACTCTAAAGGCAAGCAAAAACAGCTCATTTTTATTTTTATCCGGAAAACAAGGTTTCGGATTTAAACACGAAAATTTCGTTCTCAAAAAAATCTCAAAACCGAAAAAAATCGAAAAAATCAACTTTTTGAATAATTATCGTAGACCATTCAAGTGTACCTTTGTTTTCATCAGAACGAGAGAAATCATTTGGCGTGAAAAATTTTCTATCTTTCTATCTTAAATAGCAAAAAATTTGGCAAGTCAGTTTACAAAAAAATAGAAAAGTCGATTTGAACGAAAATTGGCGATTTTTATTTTTTGGCGAAAACAAAATCGGGTGAAATAAGCGAATTACTGTGGTCATTTGAGGGATGTAATGTTGTTCTTTCCCCACTGAGTGAGATAATAACTTACGGAATACATAAATTGACATCACATTCGCCAAAATTTCTTGTCAATTTTTTTTTTATTTCAATATTTAATGCAATTACAGATTTTTTTATTATTTATTATTCTTAAAATTCCTGATTTTTTGGCCGAAATATTTTTTTTAAATTATAATTTGATAAATTCTCAATTTGTTTGTAGAAATTGAGTTTTCGATTTTTGGTCCAAATTTTGTCCCATATTTAAATTTTTTTTTTTCGAATTTCCGGTCGGAAACTTACTTTAAGCTACAGAGTTATTTTAAGGGTAAAATGGCAAATTATCGTTCGTTTACTTGAGCTTTCAATTTTTTAGCCACGATTGTTAAGATTTCATTTTCACCTGTTCTTTCGGTTTGAATGGTCTCCATTTTTGATCACCGGTGCTAAATTTTCTAAACATCTTCATTTAAGAATTGATCCAATTAAATATAACACACATATAAAAAAATATGTTTTTCCGCAATCCTTATTTGGTTATCGACCCGAGATCTTTCAGCCAATTTTCTTTTATTTGGCCGAATGATTCGATTTATTTGTTAAAAATTTCGATTTTTTTCATTTAAATTTTTTATTTTCAGTCTCGAATTTTCGATTTTAGGCCAAAATTTTTTCCTATATTTTATACTTTTTTGCTATTATTTTAGAATTTCTGTTACTTTGAGCTGTAGAGTTATTTACGGGGCGAAAATTGCAAATTATTGTCCTTTACTTGAATTTTAATTTTTTTTTTAGTGTTGGATTTTTTATTTTCAGCCTCGAATTTTCGATTTTAGGCCAAAATTTTTTCCTATATTTTATACTTTTTTTGCTATTATTTTAGAATTTCTGTTACTTTGAGCTGTAGAGTTATTTACGGGACGAAAATTGCAAATTATTGTCCTTTACTTGAATTTAATTTTTTTTTTAGTGTTAGATTTTTTATTTTCAGCCTCGAATTTTCGATTTTAGGTCAAAATGTTTTCCTATATTTTATACTTTTTTTGCTATTATTTTAGAATTTCTGTTACTTTGAGCTGTAGAGTTATTTACGGGACGAAAATTGCAAATTATTGTCCTTTACTTGAATTTTAATTTTTTTTTTAGTGTTGGATTTTTTATTTTCAGCCTCGAATTTTCGATTTTAGGTCAAAATGTTTTCCTATATTTTATACTTTTTTTGCTATTATTTTAGAATTTCTGTTATTTTGAGCTGTAGAGTTATTTACGGGGCGAAAATTGCAAATTATTGTCCTTTACTTGAATTTTAATATTTTTTTTTAGTGTTAGATTTCTTCATTTAAATTTTTTATTTTCAGCCTCGAATTTTCGATTTTAGGTCAAATTTTTTTCCTATATTTTATACTTTTTTTTGCTATTATTTTAGAATTTCTGTTACTTTGAGCTGTAGAGTTATTTACGGGGCGAAAATTGCAAATTATTGTCCTTTACTTGAATTTTAATTATTTTTTTTTTAGTGTTAGATTTTTTCATTTAATTTTTTTATTTTCAGCCTCGAATTTTCGATTTTAGGTCAAAATTTTTTCCTACATTTTATACTTTTTTTTGCTATTATTTTAAAATTTCTGTTACTTTGAGCTGTAGAGTTATTTACGGGGCGAAAATTGCAAATTATTGTCCTTTACTTGTATTTTAATTTTTTTTTTTTTAGTGTTAGATCTCTTCATTTAAATTTTTTATTTTTAGCCTCGAATTTTCGACTTTAGGTCAAATTTTTTTCCTACATGTTATACTTTTTTTTGCTATTATTTTAGAATTTCTGTTACTTTGAGCTGTAGAGTTATTTACGGGGCGAAAATTGCAAATTATTGTCCTTCACTTGAATTTTAATTTTTTTTTTTTAGTGCCCAAAATAAAATTTTCGATTTGTTTGTTGAAGATTTCGATTTTTTGGTCAGCATTTTTTATTTTTGGGCAAAATTTTCGATTTTTTTATTAAGATTTTTGTCTATATTTTAGATTTCTGGTCTGTATTTTCGATTGTAAAAGTCCAAATTTGGTTCTTCGGTCCTAAATTTTCTTCATTTTGGCCATGACATTCGATTTTTTAACACCTTAACGTACACGCTCGAGTTAAAACGAGCGCGCCAAACGGTATCACTAAAATGGTGTGCGTTAAGAGGTTAATCTACATTTTTAGCTTATAATTTTTTGATTTTTGGTCCAAATTATGTCCTATATTTAAATTTTTTTTTTTCGAATTTCCGGTCGGAAACTTACTTTAAGCTACAGAGTTATTTTAAGGGTAAAAATGGCAAATTATCGTTCGTTTACTTGAGTTTTCAATATTTTTTTTCACAGCATTTTTATTTTTAGACCAGGATTTTTGATTTTCGGAACGGTATTTTGAATTTTTGGCCTGTAATTTCGTTCTTTGGGTCGCATATTTGATACTTGGACCCGAATTTTTCGTCTAAATATTTGGTTTTTACCCTATATTTTAGATTTTTTAAACTGAATTATTGATTTTTAAGAGTGAATTTTTGAGTTTTTGTTGGTATTTTCGAGTTTTTTTGGTCTGCTTTTGATTTATGCCCTTTAAAATAGATTTTTCATTTCATTTCATTTCATTTATTTCACGTCGGCCACAGTATACAAATCATACATAAGATGCAAAAAATTTGTTGCGGATGTGTTTGTCAATTAAAAGTTACATTAAAAATTAAATTTAAATATTACAATGTCAAGTTAATTTACAATGTCAAGTTAATTAAACTGATTTTTTTTTTAATGTGCAATTTATTTTTATTTTTTGGCCTTTATTTTCCAGATTCGGAAACTTATTTTAGAACTTTACTTATATTTTCACCTTTGTGTTCCAAATTTTTGACTTTTTGGTCCTAATATTATTTATTTTGGACTGCATTTTCGATTTGCTTGTTGAAATTTTCGATTTTTCTGTCTGCGTTTTTTTTATGTTTATGCTGAAGTTTTCGACTTGAAGTAATTTCCTGAAGAAGCCACTGGTTCGAATCGGGGTTTCTATACATCACTGGAAAGATCTTATTAAGACGCTTCAGAAAGTGTACTTTTGCAAAAACAAATGTCAATGTTAAGCCCGTGATGCGTCAACAAAGAAAACTCAAAAATGAAAAAAATCAATTTTCTTAATAATCAACGTGGATCTTAATGAAGTACCTTTTTTTCATCAGAAGAACGAGATAAATCCATTGGTGTTAAAAAATTTCATCCAGAAAAAAATGCAAAAAAGTTAGCAACTTGATGGAAGATTTTGAAAAAAATCGAATTTTTCAAACTTTAAACGGCTGTAGCGGCTGAACGAAGAATCCAATTTGAACGCGGTTTTAAATTCTGTGGTCATTGGGCGCATATGAGTCGAATCAGACGAGAATTGGCGATTTTTTTTATTTTTGACGAAAACCTGAAATTCTATTCAAGGGTCCCCCCTTCTTACTTTTGCTCAAAAATTGCACTAAAAATGATATCCTGGAAAAACCACAGGTTCGAATCGGGGTTTCTATACATCACCGGAGAGATCTCATTAAGACGCTTCAGAAAGTGTACTTTCGCAAGAACAAATGTCAATTTGAAGACCGTGATGCGTCAGCAAAGAAAACTCGAAAATGGAAAAAATCAAAAAAATCAATTTTCTTAATAATCAACGTGAACCTTTATGTGGTACCTATTTTTTCATCAGAAGAACGAGATGAATCGATTGGCGTTAAAAAATTTCATCCAGAAAAAAATGCAAAAAAATTAGCTTGTCACCATGAAGAGTTTGAAATAAGTCGATTTTTTCAAATTTTGAACGGCTGTAGCGGCCGAACGGAGAATCAAATTTGAACGCGGTTTTAAATTCTGTGGTCCTTGTGTGCCAATAAGTCGTTTTTGATTAAAATTGGAGATTTTTTATTTTTGACGAAAACCTGAAATTCTATCCAAGGGTCCCCCCTTCTTACTTTTGCTCAAAAATTGCTCTAAAAAAGGTTTCCTGGAAAAACCACTGGTTTGAATCGGGGTTTCTATACATCACTGGAAAGATCTCATTAAGACGCTTCAGAAAGTGTCCTTTCGCGAGAACAAATGTCAATTTGAAGCCCGTGATGCGTCAGCAAAGAAAACTTGAAAATGGGAAAAATCGAAAAAATCAATTTTCTTAATAATCAACGTGGGCCTTAATGTGGTACCTTTTCTTTCATCAGAAGAACGAGATAAATCAATTGGAGGTAAAAAATTTCATCCAGAAAAAAATGCAAAAAAGTTAGCTTGTCACCATGAAGAGTTTGAAAAAAGTCGATTTTTTCAAATTTTGAACGGCTGTCGCGGCCAAACGGTTATGTAGTACCTTTTTTTTCATCAGAAGAATGAGATAAATCGATTGGCGTCAAAAAATTTCATCCAGAAAAAAATGCAAAAAAGTTAGCATGTCACCATGAAGATTTTGAAAAAAGTCGATTTTTTCAAACTTTTAACGGCTGTAGCGGCCGAACGAAGACTCCAATTTAAACGCGGTTTTAAATTCTGTAGTCCTTGAGCGCATATGAGTCGAATTAGACCAGAATTGGCGATTTTTTATTTTTGACGAAAATCTGAAATTCTATCCAAGGGTACCCCCTTCTTACTTTTGCTCAAAAATTGCACTAAACATGATTTCCTGGAAAAACCACTGGTTCGAATCAGGGTTTCTATACATCACCGGAAAGATCTCATTAAGACGCTTCAGAAAGTGTACTTTCGCAAAAACAAATGTCAATTTGAAGACCGTGTTGCGTCAGCAAAGAAAACTCGAAAATGGAAAAAATCAAAAAAATCAATTTTCTTAATAATCAACGTGAACCTTTATGTGGTACCTATTTTTTCATCAGAAGAAGGAGATAAATCGATTGGCGGTTAAAAATTCCATCCAGAAAAAAATGCAAAAAAGTTAGCATGTCACCATGAATTTTATGGATTTTTCAAACTTTAAACGGCTGCAGCGGCCGAACGAAGAATCCAATTTGAACGCGGTTTTAAAATATGTGGTCCTTGAGCGCATATGAGTCGAATTAGACCAGAATTGGCGATTTTTTATTTTTGACGAAAACCTGAAATTCTATCCAAGGGTCCCCCCTTCTTACTTTTGCTCAAAAATCGCACTAAAAATGATTTCCTGCAAAAACCACTGTTTCGAATCGAGGTTTCTATACATCACTGGAAAGATCTCGTTAAGACGCTTTAGAAAATGTACTTCCGCGAAAAGAAATGTGAATTTGAAGTCCGTGATGCGTCAGCAAAGAAAATTTGAAAATGGAAAAAATCGAAAAAGTCAACTTTTTTTAAATTTATACGCTCGCACGTACTGTAATCTCTTGTACATACAAATATAATTAAAAAAAGCAAACTTTATCCATGCGGCGGAGGGAAGTTAATTTCCGGAACGATGTATCCCCTATAGCTACAATAAAACCTCTTTTCTCTCTCCTGTGTTCGCTCGCAAATGGACTTAATGTGATTAATTTTGAAATATATGAACGTGCATGTAGTATTATTAGTAGTAATTAAAACATGCTAATTAAATTAGCAACATTTGCAGTTATACATGGTTTTGTCTGGAAATTAAAAAAAACACACTTTTCGGTTTTGTATTGTGCATTGTGAAATGACAATTTTTACAGCGACGAATTCGTGTAAGATGTTTATTTACGGTCATATTACCTACAATTAATCACCTAATCTTAACTCCTCAAGTTATCTCGCATAACTAGACGTCCGGAAATCTTATATTAATGAGATCTAGGTTTACGTTAAACTTTTCTTCAGCTACTAACTAATCCAATGATACACAATACATGATTGAATATTGTAAACCCGGGAGACTAATTAGAGATTGATGTAATTTTCAAGTAAGTTTTGGGATGGGACAACTAATTTCAAGAATAAACACCACCCCTTGTACGCGCCGCAGGCATTAATAACGCCATGGAATAAATATCAACGTCAATAAATCATTAGCCCAATTGGCCGGATTAGTGATATAATTTGGGGCATTATTCGGGCGATAACGCAAATCGCCTGTCAATTAGAGTGTGTCCGGGTAAATGGGGAATTCATGATTGAACGCAAATTTCCTTTTTCAAATCGCGAATTAATTAGTTGATCTTGGTTTTTACGTGTTACGGTTAGTTAATCTTTACCATCATCAAAGGATTTTTTATATTTTTTTTGGCCCTGTATACAAATCCACGTGGACAGACTCTAGCTCAAAGGATGTAAAATATGTTAATTTTATGGTTGAGTTAAAGCTGATAGGGGTTTAATGGATGAGGGGGACCATATCTAATAATCTAATCAGTTAAACAGATTCATTTACGTGTTGCTTTACATCAGTGAATCCTCCATTTTCCATTCAAATGTTTGGATTGCGCGATAGGGAAGTAAAAAAAGAACATTATAATTTCCTCGCAAATCTGATTCCGCACAAGGAAGCACTTAATATTTATGATGGCAATTTGCAAAATACCCTTTTATACCTGTACTGCTGATGTTATCTTATTCCACTGTGCGTTTTTTTTTTCGAAAATTTCTTGCAGACGACACCTTACTCTAAACTTAAACCATATTAAAGCTAATGTTTTTTTTTTGTTTGACTTCACCTGAACGAAGCGAACAGATCATTATTCAAATTTCTTGTAGACTAACGAATGTAGTTGATGGATACAGTTGAAATTGTTAAGTACTGAAGGGAAATCTGGTTTAAAGTTTCCCCCAAACTCAAACTAGTGATATGTAGACAACAATTCCGCTCCAGACACATCTTGCGGGAATTTTACGAGCCACCGACGGAATTCGCATTTAACTTAACGTGAAATATACACAGATATAAACATCCCGGAATTTTCCCGGAAATTGACTTTCAGCATTAAGGGATATAACCGTGCTATTTTTCATCTGGTATTACCAACTCGATATTTTTACTGATTCGATTATTTTTTATCGACATCTAGATTTGTTGTCAGAAACGAAACCTTCGTGAAATTGCAACGCAACGTTGCTTCAACTTTTTAGATCTTAAGAGAACCCAGCTTGAAATTAATTGGAAGTACACATTCACCCCAACACCGTTTATATATTCACAAAAAGTAAATAAAGAAAATACAAATAATTAAGCTCTCCGCGTTTCGAATTCAAGGCTTCATTATTTATGCAAAGGAATTGATTCGCCTTGAATATGTTTAATCGGACGAACGTAATCAAAACAGCGGTTCCTCCTCTATTTCTATCTCTCTCGTCCTTTTGAGATCACCCCATTATCGCCGTCGGACGGTTAAATATTTCATTCAGAAAATTTGGGTTTTAATTGAATCCGCTCTAATGGCTTCGATTAAACAGTAATTTATTCGAGAGAGAGAAAGCAAAAAAAATCGTTTCGCGGTGGGAAATTTATGTACGTGTAATAAAATCCGGCGATTAACATTAAACGTAATGGAAAAAAAACGTGGATTTATTTTCCGGTACGTGATGGAAAAAAACGCGGATTTATCCGTCTGTTTTCTGTTTGTAAAATATAACGGAAAGGATTCGTAATTGTTTATTTCGGTGCTAAATCATCTCATTAAATTTACGTAATCGTGTTTGGCTGTTTGTAAATTTCAATTTAAAAAGTCCTGATGATAAAAAAAAAATATTCTTTCTTCGTACGAAATAATTAAAATACACTTTGCCTTGTTGAAATAATTTTTAAGGTGTTTTAAAAGAAAATTCCGAGAAAAAAATATTTAAAAATTAAAAACAACTAAAAAATGAATAGCCAAAATAAAATTACGCAAAAATTAGAAGCAACCTAGAAGGCTGCATTCTATCAGAATAATTTTATTTTTTGAAAATATTCCAATTTTCAAGAAAATTGGAATTGTTTAAAAATTGCATTTTGGTTGTGGAAGCGTTAAGTAGAAAAAATGCAAAAAAAAAATAATGAAGAACCGAAATAAAATTATGCAAAAACTAGAGGCGACTAAGAAGGATGCATTCCATCAGAATAATTTTGGTTTTTGAAAATATTCCAATTTTCAAGAAAATTGGAATTGTTTAAAAATTCCATTTTGGTTGTGGAAGCGTAAAGTAGAAAAAATGCGAAAAAAATAATGAAGAACCGAAATAAAATTATGCAAAAATTATAAGCAACTGAGAAGGCTGTATTCTATCAGAATAATTTTAGTTTTTGAAATTATTCCAATTTTCAAGAAAATTGGAATTGTTTAAAAATTGCATTTTAGTTGTGGAGGCGTTAAGTAGAAAAAATGCAAAAAAAAATAATGAAGAACCGAAATAAAATTATGCAAAAATTAGAAGCAACTAAGAAGGCTGCATTCTATCAGAATAATTTTAGTTTTTGAAAATATTCCAATTTTCAAAAAAATTGGAATTGTTTAAAAATTGCATTTTGTTTGTGGAAGCGTTAAGTAGAAAAAATGCAAAAAAAATAATGAAGAACCGAAATAAAATTATGCAAAAATTAAAAGCAACTGAGAAGGCTGCATTCTATCAGAATAATTTTAGTTTTTGAAAATATTCCAATTTTCTTAAAAATTGGAATTGTTTAAAAATTGCATTTTGGTTGTGGAAGCGTTAAGTAGAAAAAATGCAAAAAAATATAAAGAACCGAAATAAAATTATGCAAAAATTAGAAGCAACTGAGAAGGCTGCATTCTATCAGAATAATTTTAGTTTTTGAGAATATTCCAATTTTCAAGAAAATTGGAATTGTTTAAAAATCGCATTTTGGTTGTGGAAGCGTTAAGTAGAAAAAATGCAAAAAAAATAATAAAGAAACGAAATAAAATGATGCAAAAATTAGAAGCAACTGAGAAGGCTGCATTCTATCAGAATATTTTTGGTTTTTGAAAATATTCCAATTTTCAAGAAAATTGGAATTGTTTAAAAATTGCATTTTGGTTGTGGAAGCGTTAAGTAGAAAAAATGCAAAAAAAATAATGAAGAACCGAAATAAAATTATGCAAAAATTATAAGCAACTAAGAAGGCTGCATTCTATCAGAATAATTTTGGTTTATGAAAATAATCCAATTTTCAAAATGGTTAGAATTGTTTAAAAATTGTGAAAGCGTTGAATAGAAAAAAATTAAAATGATTATATTACACCTATAATTTATTTTGTAATAATAAATTAAATGTGTTGGCTTTAATTGTATTAGTACGTATTGCAAATAAATCACAAGCTTAAACCATTAGTTCAGTAAATTCAGTTAAATTTCGCGTTGCCCTGTTAAATAAAATTAATGATTAAATCAATTTTAATCAAAACAGACTTATATTCACAATCAGGGGCGTCAGTTTTCATTAAATAACACAAACGAGTATACATACAGAAATAATTAACTTTTATGGAACGTTTTCGTAATGAACACACATGATGAATTCCTGTAGCTCCGATGCGATCGATCAAATTTTTTTTTTTTGTTACAATTCCGGACCTTATTTAATTACTGAACGTCGGACATATTTCATACGAGATTAAAACATTCCCTCGACCATATATGTAGCTTTAATTATATATACAGGGTGTTACACAAATCCGATGCGCTAGCCTTGCCATATCGGTGATTGTAAGAGATAGAGAGTTGGTTAAGTGAAGGCAGTAAAGTTGCGCATTTTTAAATGCTGAATAATTTGTTAAAAATGTATTTTTCTAGAAGAGTGTTGATCGATATGATTACACCCGAAATTCAAATAATTAAGCGTGTTTGATAATTGCTGCATTTCACTTCCCGTCTTCTATAGCTCATTTACCTCATTTACTAATTAAGTTGGAATTTTGATATTTTGCAGAATAAATTTGCATCCTAGAATGCATTTCAGGAAAATATTTTTGATTATACAGGGTGTCCCAAAAAAGCGTGACGTCGTGATGATACATTTTTTTAAATTACATGCTATGTATTTTATAGCTTATTTGGGTAGCTTTCATGGTTGCCTACATACTCCTATAATTTTATTGGAATCGATTTAGGGATATCAGCAAAAACAAATTAAAACTAAAAAAAAAAACAGTTTTGCACTATTGTTTTAAAAAATGAATAAAAAATAAAAATAGTGCCTTGTTAATAAAATCATACAAGGTACTTATTAAATAAGGTCTGATGGTTTCGTTAACCAAGTTTGATCGATATGAATTATACAGGGTGTCCAAAATTTAGTGTCAAACATTTCAAACTTTAAAGCAGTTTATTTTTCTTATTTTAAATTGGAACCCCTGTATATTTTTATGTCATTCCATGCGAAATTAAAAAACAAACATTTTTCCTAATAACGACCCTGTCCCAATTCCTAACGCATTAAAAGTTATTTGCGGAAAACTTTTTTTATCAGCCATTTTATTGAATAAAAATCGAAGGTGGCTTTGAAAAACAATTTATTGACGTTAAAATTTAACAAGGTGGCAAGAGACTGTTTCGACTTTAGTAATGTAAAAGTTTAAAGCTTTGTTAACTTAAGCTCTTTGACTCAAGAATTATTTTTTCCATGAGAAAATAATAAAAAATAACATAATTAGTTCCAGTTTTATGACCCTAGAGAATTATGGATCGCATTGTCTACCTTGTATGTAATAGTGAGGCATAAATAACTGTAATTCCAGTGATAAATAACCCTTAGAATAAATGTGTGGAAAACAAATCGTTGTTTCGGGAATTTACGCTTAAAAAAAATAAATAAATAAATCAAGGGGACAAGTTTGCGGCCTCCTATTTTTCTAAATTCAACAAGTTTCCAGGTGCGATACGTACAGCTGGGAAATCCGCTAATCGAGGCGAAGTAGTTTCGAACGAACAACGGGAACTTTCCAACGCTCTCTGGAGGCTTAATTGTAAAATATACGAAAATGGGATTACCACTCTTAGAAGTCGTTATTTTTGAACAGTAACACTCGAGAACACCTCGTAAAATATTTCATTTTTTTATAAAGACGCAATTCTCTATTTTAACCACTAAAAGCCAGAAGTAGTGTGGAGTGTCCTGGGTTCGAATCCCGAAGGGCATGGATGTTTGTGAATGTCTATTTTCATTTAAATATGAATAATATATAAGAACTATGCTGTCTAAGCCAATGTCTCGCATCATCTGTAATTCCCCAACCGAAATGTCGTCAATCATCCTTTGGAAAAAAAAACTACTGAAAGCAGTTCTATTTCAACTGCACAATAATATTATGGAGTAACATTTGAAAGACCGATGACTAATGATGATGATGGAAAATTTAAGGTAGCAATAAAAGTGAGTGAAAATTGGAGTTTTATTAATTAATAATTAATTTAATCTTCGCTAATTGTAAAGAAACTTTTTTTCTAATGGAACACCCAGTATATTTTAAGTCCTTCTTTCTCGCCTTTCTAAAAAAAACTAGTTTATTAGTTTTATAAATAATAAAAAGTATTGACGAGTTTCTTTCTTCGCAGAAAAAAAAAAATTATTATCATGTGTGCGCAACAAATTATTTAACAATATTATAAATATTGATTTTTTTTTTGTTAATTAAGGGCTATCGACCATCGGTCTTTCTGCTCATGTTTGTTATCTTCTTATTTTTTTTCAATTCGAGTTAGGTAAGGGGGTTTGGGCAAGGTTTTTAAATTTTGAAAGAATATTATTTTTTTTTAATAAAAAATCGCACAATCATCCTTATACGGACGGAACAGTATTTTCTAAAAAGATAATGTATAAAAAAATTATAATTACATTACATATTTATTATATCATATTCATATGAAATATTGCTTGAAAAATATTACTAATAATATTATATTTTTGAAGGCAAGTAAGCAAAACCAAAAGCCTCGAGCTATCACCATTAGTATATTTATAAATACATTTTTTCAAAGCATAAATATATTGAATTAAATAAAGAAAACATGTGTGATGGATGAATTAATTCAAACTTGTGGAAAATGTAATTCCTGTTTTAAAATCGTTGCATTTTTTGTTCTAGAAATTCATCATCATCATCATCATTATTTTTATTATCATAATATTATATATTTTAAAAATTATTAACTGTAACTATCATATTTAATGTAATAATCCCGGCGCATTCACCAGAAATGCATATTTACAGGGAGATCGCACATTAAAAATATATAGACTTCTAATTAATGCATTCTTATGAGATTTTCAGCATTTACGTAATAGAGTTTGCTCTTTTCAATGAAAATATTTTGGAGGTTATACGACATCCGGTTATACCGGAAGTCAACACCAAGTTCTTTGTTTTAAATGAAATGCTGTATTTTCATTGCAAATTTGGATTACACATAAAATGATGTGAAAAAATCATTAAGCAACATAACCGGCAAATTTAAGCGTTTTCGAGATATTTTACATTTTTTTTAAATTTAGTGAATTTTCTTAATTCCGTCCCGGCGCGTTCGCCATTAATGTATATTTACAGGGAGACCGCACATTAAAAATATATGGATTTCTAATTAATATATTAGATATTTTTAGCATTCATGTAATCGAGTGTGCTCTTCTCAACTAAAATATTTTCAAGATTATGCGACTTCCAGTTAAACCGAAAATCAACACATTCTTTATTTTTTTATTGTAAAATTTAGATTCTACACACAATTCCGTGAAAAAAATCATCAAGTAATATAACCTTACAATTTAACAGTTTTCGAGATATTTGACATTTTCTGGATTTCATAATTCATTCAAAAAAATACATATAAAATACGACATATACGAAATAAAATTGAAGGCATGTAATGTTGGATGTCGAAAGCCAATACCCGAAGGTTTTATTTTTAGAAGTATAAAATACAGTGTTTAGAATTTTATACCACATTTAAACAACTTTAAACCATTAAATCTTTTTTACTTTCTCCGTTACGAAGTACGAGAAAGCATTGTGATCGTGATTTTTTTTTCAAAATTTTTTGTTACGGAAATATCCGTTTTGGGTTCCCTAGATGCCATTTCATCAATTTCGGAAAAAAAAATTAAGTATTGTGATCGTGATTTTTTCAAAAAAATTTTTTTTACGGAAATATCCCTTTTGGGTCCCATCTCAACAATTTCGGGAATTTTTTTTTTGTGTCTGTATGTGTGTGTGTGTGTGTGTGCTGTGTCCGTTTTTGGGTCCCATTTCAACAATTTCGGGAAAAAAAATTGTGTCTGTGTGTCTGTGCGCGCTGTATCTCAAAAACTAATAAAACAATTAATATGAAACTTTGAACATAAGCTTTATTTGACGATTCGAAGAACTGAAAAGCTTTTGGTAAAATTCTGTACGACGGAAATGGGTGTTTGCCTTAACCGTTTTTCGTTTTTTTTTCCAATATTTTTTTAAATATGGAAAATTTTACGAAAACATTCAAATAAATTTTGAAGACAACTAAGAAATAAACATGTTATATTTGAAAATATTTTTCATAAAATCATTTTTCAATTCAATTCAATTTAATGCAATTTTATTCACTGATTGCCACTTTTTATTGGAGCAATTTTTTTTTTTTTAATACATTTTTGAAATTTATAAAATGTATAGAGCCGTTTAAAATCTGTTGGCTTTACTTTTTTTAATTTCACGCTAACATAAGAGGGTCACTTCCTCAAAAATAAAAAATAAATAAACTTTTTGCATCGTCGATTCTGATTCTACGCGTAATTATGCGGATATTTTTTTTACATTTTTCCCATTGGTAGAAGTGATCGAAATTTGTAAGGAAAGTGCGGGAGGCGAGCTCTTGTACTCTTTTCAAATTTTTTGAGTCTCCTAAAAAAATTACTTTTTTTAAGTTTGGGTACACTTTTCTTCAAAACTATAAAAGCTATCAACACGATTTTTTTTTTTTTTTTTTTTTAAGTGGTATCGATACCTGCCATATTAGCCGAGATGATTTCCATATATTGAGTGGCGGGTTCTTTTTTTTAATATAAGGAACTCGAATTAATTAGCATTGTTTTATTTTCTCAGGTATAAATGTTTATTTTAGAGGCAAGAATATGAGTACAAAATTTTAGAGAAATTAGTAGTTTTTTAGAAAAGTCTACCTAAAATTTTAAAACATCATTAAATTTCTAAATAATCACCTTATCAAAATTTCAAAATTTCGCTGTTCTCCAGTTGATAAAAAATATGAAAACTAACGCCACAAACTTGAAACTTTCCAAAATTACTAAAAATCGATTCTACTTCACGAATTACTAAAAATCTTAAAACGCCCCTTCATTAGATTTGGAAATAATCACCCCCAAACAGCGTTTATTGAAATTTCAAGATTGCGCTGTCCTCCAGTTGATAAAAAATATGAAAACCAACGCCACAATCTTGAAACTTTCCAGAATTACTAAAAATCGATTCTACTTCACGAATCAGTAAAAATCTTAAAACACCCCTTCATTAGATTAGGAAATAATCACCCCCAAACAGCGTTTATTAAAATTTCAAGGTTGCGCTGTCCTCCAGTTGAAAGAAAAAATATGAAAACTAACGCCACAAGTTTAAAACTTTCCAAAATTACTAAAAATCGAGTCTACTTCACGAATTACTAAAAATCTTAAAACACCCCTTCATTAGATTTGGAAATAATCACCCGCAAACAGCGTTTAATGAAATTTCAAGGTTGCGCCGTTCTCCGCTTTTTTTAACAGAAAACGGCTGAAGAGGAGACCATCTTAAGCTTTTAACAACAGTTGGTACTACCTATAAGAAATCTAAAGTTGTTATGCTCGTAAAATCTTACCTTGGAATTTGCCTTTTTGAATTTCCCGCCAGTAACTTGAGTTTTGATGACAGTTGGTCTTTGAGTCGCAGTTGGTAATCCTGTAAAAAAAATACGATCACAATACTTAATAAAAGAGAAAGTAAAAAAAATATTGGAATAAAACACTTTAACTTTTTAACGCCGCCAAAATTCAACATTAAAAATTTGTAATAAAAATTGATTTCATTTTTTGTTGTATCTTTGTATCACTTAGGGTAACCCAATTCCCTAAAAACGTTACGAATAAATATTGTAATAGCTAATTATTCAATAAATCAATAAAAGGTAATGCCCATATTATATGAAGTAAATTAATGGAATTACGTCCGTGGATGTTAACATTACATTTTATCGCGGCAATTAATTTTATTGCCCTAATTTGAAAGCGTTTTGTAAATTTCATTCGGTGGCGAGGGATGGAATCGCAATACAGTCAGTGTGTAATATATCAAGAAATTATACGGTTTGTCGAAAATCAACATTTAACATACACAATGGTGCATTGTCCGCATTGTAATATTCAGCTATAATACGTTTGGGTCTATTTGAATATAATTTGTTATAAATGTATACATAAAGAGCACGAAATTTCAATTAATTTATTTTGATATATTCTTCAAAATTGTGGCTTAGATTTCTGTAAACCGTGATTATATTTTTATTAACACTTAAAAATATAATTTGTTATGTAAATAGCACGAAATTTTCAACAGTTCTATAGCGAAATATTCTGTAAAATTAAGACTTAGTCTGTTTATTACAGTAAAGATTTCTGTGGCTTTCGCGATTAAATTTTTAATAACACTTAAAAAATGAAAAAAATGAAGTTACGAAAAAGTCACCGCGCGGATGGGATTCGAACCGACGATCATGAGGCCCGTAAGTAGGTGCTCTACTCACTGCGCCCCCGCGCCCGGATAATAAAAATCTCATCTCAAGTTAATAAACATCCAATATTAATAAGCCCCATCTCAAATTAATAAACATATCTTTTGTGAGAACAATCGTTGCATATTTATAAATAAATTAATCTAAGTTAATAACTGTATCTCCGACCCATAGTATGTTTATATTTACTACGCATGTATTAAGTACAATAAACTTTCATTATTATTATTAAGCACATATTTTGTGAGATTATTTTCGTGTCCATAAAAATGTTGTAAAAATTCATGAGATGAGCGGAGACCATTAAATATGCATGCGGGTCGTGGCTCGATGCTGCACTATTTTCCGGATGACGGTGCGGTATTAAAAGCGGAAAATAACATGTAAATTTCATATTTTTTCGTATAAGATAAATGTGTAGTATACATATGGAGATGGGCAGGTTGTACACGAGGCGTGATGGGCCGGATGGAACGTTAATTAAATTCCCGGAAAAATAATGGAGCTTTGGGACGGACGCGAGAGTTGAGTCGGAATTAATGGGAATTCCACGTGTCGTGGCGCATAAAAAGTGTTTAAATTTTTGCAATCGCTAATAATCGTGTTTATTAAAAAGTTTCAAGCTTTGGAATTTTTTTGTAAATTCTAGACACGTGAGATGTGTACTTAATGCTTAGAAACGAATTTATTTATTTATTTATTTATTATTGGTTTTTTTAACGTACGTTTTACACAGGTCAACAATACATACATTGGATAACTTACAATCTAGAAAGAGAGAAAAAAAAGAACATTTGATTAATTAAATATTACTTTGAAAAAATAAAATAAAAGTTTGAAAATAATTAAAATATAGTTATTAATATAACAAGAATATTATACGATTCATAATAATAGAGGACGTTTTTAGTTAACAAAAATCAATTTATTAAAAAAATAATATTTTTTTTGTTATTTCTTGAATAACTTTCTCACTTAAAAAAATAAAAGATAAATCAAAAATTAACACTTGGTTTAAGAATTTTATTTTTGTAAGCACTTTGAATTAAACTAATAAAGACAAATACAACTACAAATTTGTTGTTTATTTACTCGACCAGTTTCGCAAATTACAAAAAATGCAAACTTACAAAAAAAAAAAAAATAAAAGATAAATCAAAAATTAACACTTGGTTGTCTCACAAACACACAAGAGTATCTTGAGAATGCTGCAACGAGCGAAATTAGTCAAGTAAATAAACAACAAATTTGTAACACAAATTAAATTACACTTCAGTGTGATAAATCTCATTTATAGACTATTACAAAATTGTGCTTCTATACATTGCTCCCGTTTTAATATTTGAACTATGTAAATTTTATTATGAACATTAGAAAAGTTCCGGCAATAAAAAAGAGAAGCGTTTCTATAAAAAACTCATTGTAATATTGAAATTTGCGTAATATGCTACGTCTGCACAAACTTTTTTAATTGCCCCCAACGTAAATTTGATTCCGAAAACTTCAAATATTAAAATGCAAATGTGAATTGGACGGTTATTTGCATTTATGTTTCGAATGTACGTTTTTTTTTTAATAAAAATTTTATGACCAGAAATTGAATATTTTGTTAAAACTTTTTGCTATAGTAAGGGATAGTTTATTAATTAGACACTCATGTTTAATGTTTAATTCCTCAGTTTGGTGATACGTGTTTCAGTTTATCAAAAGGATTTACAATGTTTTATTCGCAAAAAAATAATTATGAAAATATTACCATGTAAAGTAAAGTAAAGTAAAGTAAAGTAAAGTAAAGTAAAGTAAAGTAAAGTAAAGTAAAGTAAAGTATTCTTTATTCACTACAGCCACTACATAAAAACATTTACAAATAGGTAAACATTTGAGCGGATGTGTGATTAAAATAAATACATAAATATAAAAATATAAAAAAAAAATATATTTAAAAAAATGTCTATATATTGCTTGATAGTATCCCACTAATAATAATAATAATAATATACTAAGACGTAAGACGTAAGACAAAGGTCCTTGGACAGATCATGCAGAAGAGAAAGAAAACATAAATACAATATAAGAATATAATTTATACAGGTTGTCATGTATAAACAGAACAAAATTTATGAAAATTGTAACAATTTTGACAATATTTTTGAATTTGGTTATTCGTCTATCACGTCGGAATAAATTGTAAAACATTGTGAAACTAACCAAGTGTCTAATTTCAACAACCTTAAGTTTGACAATTCGAAAAAAAATATAAAAACAATTGCCATCGAATTGAAATTTTCTTAAATTTACTCAAAATTCATTCGAGATTATGATTCCATAAAAAGCTACACACAGTTCTTTACTAGATTTTGTGATATTCTCTAATAAACAGAAAGAAAATTTGTGAAAATTGTAATCATTCTTGCGATGCGAAAAAAATATATAAAAACATTTACCATAGAATTCAAAATTTCCAAATTTACCCAAAATTCATTTAAGATTATGATTCCGTAAAAATATACATACAGTTCAGCACTGGATTTTGTGATATTCTCATAAGAACAGAACGAAAATTTGTGTAAATTGTAATAATTTTAGTGCATCGAAAAAAATATAAAAACAATTGTCATCGAATTGAAATTAACTAAAATTACTCAAAATTCATTTATAATTTTGATTTCGTAAAAATCTACATGCAGTTCTACAAAAGATTTTGTGATAATCTCATATAAACACAGAACGAAAATTTTAGAAAATTGTAATCATTTTAACGATTCGAAAAAAATATAAAAATAATTGCTATCGAATTGATTTTTTTTCTAAATTACTTGAAATTCATTGAAGATTATGATTCCATAAAAAGCCACATACAGTTCTGCACTGAATTTTGCCATATTCTTATATAAACAGAGCGAAAATTTGTGAAAAGTAATCATTTTGGCGATGTGAAAAAAATATAAAAACAATTGCCAAAAAATTCAAATTTTCTGAAATTTCCCAAAATTCATTTAAGATTATGATTCTGTACAAAGATACATACAGTTCAGCACTAGGTTTTGTGATATTCTCATATAAACAGAACGAAAATTATGAAAATTGTAATTATTTTGGCGATGCGAAAAAAATATAAAAACAGTTGCCATCGAATTGGAATTTGCTGAAATTACTCAAAATTCATTTAAAATTTCGATTCCGTAAAAAGCTACAAGCAGTTCTGCACCAGATTTTGTGATATTCTCATATAAACAGAACGGTAATTATGAAAATTGTAATTATTTTGGCGATGCGAAAAAAATATAAAAACAATTGCCATCAAATTGGAATTTGCTGAAATGACTCAAAATTCATTCAAAATTTTGATTCCATAAAAAGCTTGATGCAATTCTGCACCAGATTTTGTGATATTCTCATATTAACAAAACGGAAATTTGTGTAAATTGTAATCATTTTGGCGAAACGAAAAAATATAAAAACTATTGCCATCGAATTGAAATTTTCTGAAATTACCCAAAATTCATTTAAGTTTATGATTCCGTAAAAAGATACATACAGTTCAGCACCAGATTTTGTGATATTCTCATATAAACAGAACGAAAATTTGTGAAAATTGTAATCATTTTGGCGAATCAAAAAAAAAATAAAAACAATTGCCATCGAATTGAAATTTGCTAAAATTACTCAAAATTCATTCAAAATTTTGATTCCGTAAAAAGCTACATGCAGTTCTGCACCAGATTTTGTGATATTCTCATATAAACGAAACGAAAATTTATGAAAATTGTAATTATTTTGGCGATGCGAAAAAAATATAAAAACAATTGCTATCGAACTGAAATTTGCTGAAATTATTCAAAATTTATTTAGAATTTTGATTCCGTAAAAAGCTAGATGCAGTTCTGCACCAGATTTTGTGATATTATCATATAAACAAAACGGAAATTATAAAAATTGTAATTATTTTGGCGATGCGAAAAAAATATAAAAACAGTTGACATCGAATTGAAATGTTCTTAAATTTACTCAAAATTAATTCAAGATTATGATTCCGTAAAGATCCACACTAGATTTTGTGATATTTTCCTATAAACAAAACGAAAATTTACGAAAATTGTAATTATTTTGGCGATGCGAAAAAAATATAATAACAATTGCCATCGGATTGAAATTTTCTGAAATTACTCAAAATTCATTCAAGATTATGATTCCGTAAAAATCCACACTATATTTTGTGATATTATCACATAAAAAGAACTAAAATTTATGAAAATTGTAATTATTTTGGCGATGCGAAAAAAATATGAAAACAATTGTCATCGAATTGAAATTTTCTTTAATTACTCAAAATTCATTCGAGATTATATTTCCGTAAAAAGCCACACAAAGTTCTGCACTAAATTTTATGATATTCTCGTGTGAGCACAACGTAAATTAGGTGTTATTTCTTTATAATTCTGGTGTTAGTAAAAAAATATAAAAACAATTGCCATTGACTTGAAATTTTCCAAAATGACAACATTAATTCAAGGTGCACAGCTGATCCAGTTCATCACTAGATTTTATGATATTTTCATATGAAAGAAATGTTAATTTATAAGAAGGCGTAATAATTTTGTCAATTAAAAAAATAAATAAAAAACAATTGCCACCGACTTGAACTTTTTTTCAAAATGACTCAAAAATCATTAAGGGTTATGATTCCATGTGATGGTAATACAATTCATCACTAGATTTTGTGATATTCTCAAATCAATGAAATGTAAATTTATAAGAAAGTGAAATAATTTAATCAATTCAAAAAAAAATTAAAAACAATTTTCAGCGACTTGAAATTTTCAAAAATGACTCAGAATAGTTCAAGGTGCACAGCTAATACAGTTCATCACTAGATTTTGTGATATTCTTATCTAAACGAAATGCAAATTTATAAGAAAGTGTCATAATTTAGTCAAAGCAAAAAAAAATTAAGAACAATTGCCAGCGACTTGAAATTTTCCAAAATGACTCAAAATTGATTCAAGATGCACAGTTAATACAGTTCATCACTAGATTTTGTGATATTCTCATATAAAAAAAATGTAAATTTATAAGAAAGTGTAATAATTTAGTCAATTTAAAAAAAAATTAAAACAATTGCCAGCGACTTGAAATTTTTCAAAATGACTCAAAACTAATTCAAGGTGCACAGCTAATACACCTCATCACTAGATTTTGTGATATTTTCATACAAACGAAATGCAAATTTATAAGAAAGTGCAATAATTTAGTCAATTAAAAAAAAAATTAAAAACTTTACATTTTTCCGAAATGACTTAAAAAATAATTTAAGGTTATGATTCCATGTAAAGCTTATACAGTTCATCACCAGATTTTGTGATATTCTCATATGAACAAAATGTAAATTAATAAGAATGTTTAATAATTTTTACAATTCGCACCAAAAAATTGAAAAACAATTGCCATCAACTTAGAATCCTCAACATTACTCACCATTCATTCGAGATTATGATTTCGTAAAAGGCTTCATACAGTTTGCTACCAGATTTTGTGATGGTCTCATATGAATAGAACTTTGTACTAAATTTGGAAATTCGAAAATTGTTCAAAATTGATTCAATGTTGTTATTCCGTGAGAAGATGACACAGTTCATCACTAGATTTTATCATAGAAAATTTATAAAAATCGTAATCATTTTGGCGATTCGAAACAAATATAAAAACGATTACCATCATCTCGAATTTTTTTTGAGATTACTCAAAATTAATTTAAAATTAAGATTTCGTAAAATTCTACGTACGGCTCATCGATCGATTTTGTGATTTAAACTTATATGAACATACTAAATATTAATAGATAATTTTAGCGATTAGAAAAAACTATAAAAGCAATTGCGATCGACTTAAAATTTTCAAAATTTACTCAAAAATCATTCAAGATTATGATTTATCAGACCTTTATCAGGTCCCCGTAATCTTTGTTTTGATTTTTTTTGGTACCATTTTCCAAGGACTCCATATGGAGTCATGATTTATTATTCTGGAAAAAAAGGGAGACATTTTTTTATTTAATTTTCTTGATTTTTTTGGTACCATTTTCGCAAAGACTTCATATCGAGTCATGATTTATTTTTCTGGAAAAATGGGGAGACATTTTTTTTTCTTGATTTTTTGGTACCATTTTCGCAAAGACTTCATAGGAGTCATGATTTTTTTTCCTGGAAAAATGGGGAGATATTTTTTTATTTAATTTTTTTGATTTTTTTGGTACCATTTTTACAAGGACTTCATATGGAGTCATGATTTATTTTTCTGGAAAAATAGGGAGACATTTTTTAATTTAATTTTCTTGATTTTTTTGGTACCATTTTCGCAAAGACTATGGAGCCATGATATATTTTTCTGGAAAAATGGGGAGACATTTTTTAATTTAATTTTCTTGATTTTTTTGGTACAATTTTCGCAAGGACTTCATATGGAGTCATGATTTATTTTTCTGGAAAAAAAGGAAGACATTTTTTTATTTAATTTTCTTGATTTTTTTGGTACCATTTTCGCAAAGACTTCATATCGAGATTTTTTTTTTCTGGAAAACATTTTTTAATTCAATTTTCTTGAGTTAGGTATTCAATCAAGAATTTCCCAAAAAGAATTATTTCCATAAATTAATTTGGAAAATATAGGGTTAAAAAATGTTTCAAATCAAGTCGCCTTTAAAGAAAATCTTTATAAAATTTATTTTAGTATTATCGCTTACTTTGTTTACTGTTCTTACGAAAATACATATTATTATGAAGTTATAGCTTTTAATCAGATATCACGAACTGTAGTTATTGATTATACAATTAGAGCACTGATAATAAAGTCGACTGATCGCACACAAACCATTATTACTTTCGTAATTACAATCCACGGAACGTGCTCGAGGGGCGGAACATTGAAGATGGAATAAACGTCGCGTCGCGTCGTCGGCGAGTTTCGGTCACGACTTTAATCGCGCCGTGCCGTGCCGTGCCTATTCTTATCCCGCAGGAATCTAGAGTGATTACTCCTTAATTTCTTCAGCAGGAATTTTTGAAATGAACCCATCTTTTTACTCTTCTGCCCTCGTTTTTAATATCCACCTGCGCGCAAGCGAAAAAATCCATTAAAAATTATCCACTAGGTGACGTGAACGAATTGAAACTCGTTAGGATCATTTGCTCGTTCGTAAAATTTAATTTGCTGATGGCGACCAAATTTTTTTTTTGCGGACGGTTCTGGGAAACTAACCTACTGGTAGGTTAATGAAATTTGCGTTGAAATTGGGGAATATACTAATGAGGGATGTCGTTAAGCATGAAGCGAATACGCAATTGCAATTACGTAAACGTGGTATAGTGTTGTGTTTTCTCAATAAATACAATTTATTATTATTATTACTGTTTTAAATATTGATAGGTTATTTTATTACTAAGAGCAGGGATGAATTCAGTGAACTCAAATTTTGCACCCGGAAGTTCATTTAATTTAATAAATAAAATTCCAATTAAAAAGTTAAAAAAAAATTAAAAGAAAAAATATAATTTTTTTTTTAATTAAATTTTTTTAAGAAAACAACTTTACCCATTTTCATTTTAGCCTAGGAAAAGTAGTTAATCACTACGTGCAGAAATGCAACGATGTATTCGTTGTTGTTATAAAATCAAACAAATATTTACCCATATTTATTTTATTGTTTCCTACAACCACCACGAAAGAAAGAAATACCTGAAATCATCACTGTCGTTTTTTTTTAATCAAAAATCAATTGAAAATTTAAAAGGTCGAACTTTGCTAACGTTTGAAGAAAAATGCAATTTAATGAATTTATTACCGACTGGAAGTTAGCCATGAATTTTAGCCACGAATCCGGCGCATCCGCCATGTTGCCGTTAGTGAATTTGGAAGTCATTTCTACTAATTTACAGAAAATTGATTAAAATTCATAATTAATCAAATTGCTGTGATACCATAGTAATAATAATAAGTTTTTAACTTAGGATTTACCCCGATTTTTCGATAAGACATCTGCCGAAACATAGTCTATTTTCAAAAAATTAAAAGTCACCGTTAGGCATGGTTGAGGTTTAATATTTTCGGCCACAAATCATCTATGGAGCTTTGTTTACAATATTTAGGCTTGAAAAAATGACACATATTCTTCATTTTTGTTTAATAATTTTTTAACTTGACTCTATTATGAAATTTCGTGTATTTTCAAAAAATGAAAAGTCATCGTTGGGCGTGGTTTAGGTTCAATATTTTCGGCCGCAAATGTTCTACGGAGCTTTGTTTACAATATTTAGGCTTAAAAAAATTACAGATATTCTTCATTTTTGTTTAAATAATTTTTTAACTTAACGCAATTATGAAATTTCGTTTATTTTCAAAAAATCAAAAGTCACCGTTAGGCGTGGTTTAGGTTCAATATTTTTGGCGACAATTGTTCTATGAGGCTTTGTTTATAATATTTAGGCTTAAAAAAATTACACGTATTCTTCATTTTTGTTTAAATAATTTTTTAACTTAACGCAATTATGAAATTTCGTTTATTTTCAAAAAATCAGAAGTCACCGTTAGGCGTGGTTTAGGTTCAATATTTTCGGCGACAATTGTTCTATGAGGCTTTGTTTATAATATTTAGGCTTAAAAAAATTACACGTATTCTTCATTTTTGCTCAAATAATTTTTTAACTTACCGCAATTATGAAATTTCGTCTATTTTCAAAAAATCAAAAGTCACCGTTAGGCGTGGTTTAGGTTCAATATTTTCTTCCACAAATGTTCTATGGGGCTTTGTTTATAATATTTAGGCTTTAAAAAAATGACACATATTCTTAAATTTTGTTTAAATAATTTTTTAACTTAACGCAATTATGAAATTTCGTCTATTTTCAAAAAATCAAAAGTCACCGTTAGGTGTGGTTTAGGTTCAATATTTTCGGCCACAAATATTCTATGGAGCTTTCTTTGCAATATTTAGGCTTGAAAAAATGACACATATTCTTCATTTTTGTTTAAATAATTTTTGAACTTAATGCAATTATGAAATTTCGTCTATTTTCAAAAAAATCAAAAGTCACCGTTAGGCGTGGTTTAGGTTCCTTATTTTCGGCCACAATTATTCTATGGAGCTTTGTTTATAATATTTAGGCTTAAAAAAATGACACATATTCTTCATTTTTGTTTAATAATTTTTTAACTTGACTCTATTATGAAATTTCGTGTATTTTCAAAAAATGAAAAGTCATCGTTGGGCGTGGTTTAGGTTCAATATTTTCGGCCGCAAATGTTCTACGGAGCTTTGTTTACAATATTTAGGCTTAAAAAAATTACAGATATTCTTCATTTTTGTTTAAATAATTTTTTAACTTAACGCAATTATGAAATTTCGTTTATTTTCAAAAAATCAAAAGTCACCGTTAGGCGTGGTTTAGGTTCAATATTTTCGGCGACAATTGTTCTATGAGGCTTTGTTTATAATATTTAGGCTTAAAAAAATTACATGTATTCTTCATTTTTGTTTAAATAATTTTTTAACTTAACGCAAATATGAAATTTCGTTTATTTTCAAAAAATCAGAAGTCACCGTTAGGCGTGGTTTAGGTTCAATATTTTCGGCGACAATTGTTCTATGAGGCTTTGTTTATAATATTTAGGCTTAAAAAAATTACACGTATTCTTCATTTTTGCTCAAATAATTTTTTAACTTACCGCAATTATAAAATTTCGTCTATTTTCAAAAAATCAAAAGTCACCGTTAGGCGTGGTTTAGGTTCAATATTTTCTTCCACAAATGTTCTATGGGGCTTTGTTTATAATATTTAGGCTTTAAAAAAATGACACATATTCTTCAATTTTGTTTAAATAATTTTTTAACTTAACGCAATTATGAAATTTCGTCTATTTTCAAAAAATCAAAAGTCACCGTTAGGTATGGTTTAGGTTCAATATTTTCGGCCACAAATATTCTATGGAGCTTTCTTTACAATATTTAGGCTTGAAAAAATGACACATATTCTTCATTTTTGTTTAAATAATTTTTGAACTTAATGCAATTATGAAATTTCGTCTATTTTCAAAAAAATCAAAAGTCACCGTTAGGCGTGGTTTAGGTTCCTTATTTTCAGCCACAATTATTCTATGGAGCTTTGTTTATAATATTTAGGCTTAAAAAAATGACACATATTCTTCATTTTTGTTTAATAATTTTTTAACTTGACTCTATTATGAAATTTCGTGTATTTTCAAAAAATGAAAAGTCATCGTTGGGCGTGGTTTAGGTTCAATATTTTCGGCCGCAAATGTTCTACGGAGCTTTGTTTACAATATTTAGGCTTAAAAAAATTACAGATATTCTTCATTTTTGTTTAAATAATTTTTTAACTTAACGCAATTATGAAATTTCGTTTATTTTCAAAAAATCAAAAGTCACCGTTAGGCGTGGTTTAGGTTCAATATTTTCGGCGACAATTGTTCTATGAGGCTTTGTTTATAATATTTAGGCTTAAAAAAATTACACGTATTCTTCATTTTTGCTCAAATAATTTTTTAACTTACCGCAATTATAAAATTTCGTCTATTTTCAAAAAATCAAAAGTCACCGTTAGGCGTGGTTTAGGTTCAATATTTTCTTCCACAAATGTTCTATGGGGCTTTGTTTATAATATTTAGGCTTTAAAAAAATGACACATATTCTTCAATTTTGTTTAAATAATTTTTTAACTTAACGCAATTATAAAATTTCGTCTATTTTCAAAAAATCAAAAGTCACCGTTAGGCGTGGTTTAGGTTCAATATTTTCTTCCACAAATGTTCTATGGGGCTTTGTTTATAATATTTAGGCTTTAAAAAAATGACACATATTCTTCAATTTTGTTTAAATAATTTTTTAACTTAACGCAATTATGAAATTTCGTCTATTTTCAAAAAATCAAAAGTCACCGTTAGGTATGGTTTAGGTTCAATATTTTCGGCCACAAATATTCTATGGAGCTTTCTTTACAATATTTAGGCTTGAAAAAATGACACATATTCTTCATTTTTGTTTAAATAATTTTTGAACTTAATGCAATTATGAAATTTCGTCTATTTTCAAAAAAATCAAAAGTCACCGTTAGGCGTGGTTTAGGTTCCTTATTTTCGGCCACAATTATTCTATGGAGCTTTGTTTATAATATTTAGGCTTAAAAAAATGACACATATTCTTCATTTTTGTTTAATAATTTTTTAACTTGACTCTATTATGAAATTTCGTCTATTTTCAAAAAATCAAAAGTCACCGTTAGGCGTGGTTTAGGTTCAATATTTTCGGCCACAAATATTCTATAGAGCTTTCTTTACAATATTTAGGCTTGAAAAAATGACACATATTCTTCATTTTTGTTTAAATAATTTTTTTAACTTAACGCAATTATGAAATTTCGTCAATTTTCAAAAAATCAAAAGTCACCGTTAGGCGTGGTTTAGGTTCAATATTTTCGGCCACAAATATTCTATGGAGCTTTTTTTACAATATTTAGGCTTGAAAAAATGACACATATTCTTAATTTTTGTTTAAATAATTTTTTAACTTAACGCAATTATGAAATTTCGTGTATTTTCAAAAAATCAAAAGTCACCGTTAGGCGTGGTTTAGGTTCAATATTTTTGGCCACAAATATTCTAGGAGCTTTGTTTACAATATTTAGGCTTAAAAAATGACACATATTCTTCTTTTTTGTTTAAATAATTTTTTAACTTAACGCAATTATGAAATTTCGTCTATTTTCAAAAAATCAACAGTCACCCTTAGGCGTGGTTTAGGTTCAATATTTTCGGCCGCAAATGTTCTAAGGGGCTTTGTTTACAATATTTAGGCTTAAAAAAATGACACATATTCTTCATTTTTGTTTAAATATTTTTTTAACTTAAGGCAATTATGAAATTTCGTCAATTTTCAAATTATATTAGTATTAATTGTATTCAGCAATTAAGGGCGAGGTGCTATACTGGAATTTGTTATCTAGTTAGTTTAAATTTGGCAGTGTAACTGCACAATTGTTCACCAGCAAATTCCACCGGACACAGAGAAAAGGGGGTGCAGACGATAATTCAATTGGTGGACCATCCGACCCGAAAATATTCACACAATACAAGATCAATGTGGGCAATTTATAATCTGAACGCGGGCCAGTGATTTTTGATTGTGTGCTCTCTCTCACACACACACACATTGGGACGAGGATTGAAATTTATACGGCTGATTGACGAAACAGAAGTCGCGTCACAATTCACCCGCAGAAAACTGGGGCAATTTATCAGGGCGGATTGTATAAACATTATAATTTGTTCCACGTTGGCACATTAAGCCTTAATTATGAAGTTTGGGTGCTTTAATGGCGTGGAGGGTATTATGGCATCACGTAATTAGACAGCTGTCCACCTGCTCAGGTGTATTCGGTCGCTTGTTTAATCGGAGTATTCACCGATTAAAATATTGCATGCACGCCCCTGTAGTTGGCATCAAAGTCATTAATTAATCGATACACGGTATTTACTGTTTACATGGGTGAGTGCCACCTCATTAGGCAATTCGAACTGTAATCTGATTTAGTTGGTGATGTACGTATGAGTGCATTTAATTCAATCTCTGGGGAAAGTAATTTGGAGGAAATTCAATTAAAATAAATAAAATAATTAGCAATAATTTCCTAAAAAAATCCGTCTGCAAGTTATCAGGGTTTTAGAGTTCATTACCTTATGAAAAAAAGCGGAAGGTGTGAAGTTTTCCATTTATTTTGCAAATGTGCTTTGCTAATATTTATTTTTGCGGATGCGATTTTTCATCCGTAAAGTATAACAAATCATATCCGGATAACCTAATTTCTAATTTAAACAATGTTTGTCATTTAGTTTTAAAACCTATCAACAGCGGCGTTCACACTTACATTCTTGGAACGCCCCGTTCCATCGCGCGGAAGGAGACGTTCCAATTGTGTGGACACAATTTTAACAAGCAAATTCAAGCAGGTGAATGCCGAAACTGTTACATCTAGACTAAAAAAATTCAAGGCGCTAATCCCGTGGGACAAATAGTGTGCGTTTTTAAACTGTGATATGTTTGCATTCACACGCACGTTCAATCGTGCGGGATTGGAACGGGCCAGTCCAAGCACGTACGTGTGAACGCCGCTAAGTGATAATTATTATTTCTCGCCAAGTAGATTTTGCATGAAAAGATTTCCTTATAACAGAATAGCAATTAGATTTAGCTATTCATCGGATGACAAGCCAGAAAATCGCGATTTCCGATTTTTAAGTCGGATAAATCCCTTTTATGTTTACTCACGCAATCCATCACAAATTAATAATCGATTAAATATTTCATCAGCGAGGCATCCATCCACAGGCACCGTTTTAATAATTCCTCGGAAAACGTGTGCTCTTTCGCAACGAAACATTTAAAGCACGGATGCTTGCGTAAGTTGGCCGTTTTTCAAAAATTAAACGTTTGATGGATTTATCGATAGCAGAACATATCGGTGCCGGTGAGTGAATGACGTAAGTATTTGTGTGTGACTGCGCGAAAATTTAATTTCGTTTTTATCCGGTCGCACGGAGATTTACGCGCCGACCGGTTTCGTGATTTATCGGTACCATTTTTTTATTAATTTTGATCTGTAATTTTGCAATGCGCGATGAACGTGAGCTTTGTTTTCAGCACTAGTCTCTCTCTGGCGCGGTTGAGCGGTTATTAATTTGCGTTAATGCAATCGATGGCGCGAGGCTGTTCTCGGATCTAGATGATTAATGGTTGTTTGGACCGCGTCGTGTCATGGATGCTGATTTTTTGTACCTCCGGTTAGATCACTAATTGGTGCATACTTCTCCGATGCAATAACCCGATGATTTCAGTTTATTATCCTGTAAATCGGATTTTGCGTCGACGTCAGGAATATTTCACAATATCATCTAACCATTAAAGTTAATAATTCAAATGTTGATATTCTTTCGTTCTTCTGATGAAAAATATGTACATTTATTACTGTCTCCGTTATGAAGTACGAGAAAGTATTGTGATCATGATTTTTTTTCAAATTTTTTTTACGGAAATGTCCGTTATTGGGGTCCCTAGATGCCATTTCAACAATTTCTGGAAAAAAAATGTGTCTGTGTGTGTGTGTGTCTGTGTGGGTGTGTGTGTGTGTCTGTGTGTGAGCGTGTGTGTCTGCTGTGCGCGCTGTATCTCAAAAACTAATAGATAAATTGATATGAAACTTTGAACATCCATCTTATTTGATAATCCGAAGAACTGAAAAACTTTTAGTAAAATTTCGTACACCGGAAGTGGGCGTTTACCTTAACTGTTTTTTGTTTTTTGCCAATATTTTCTTAAATATGAAAAATATCACAAAAACATTTAAACAAACTTTGAAGACAACACATAAATGAACATCTTTTGCTTGAAAACATTTTTTATAAAATCATTTTTATTCAAGAAAGAAATTCATTATTTTTTTTTAATTTTTGATTAATAATTATAAAATGATAATAGTTACAGCAAATTTATGTCGATAATAATTGTAGATAATTCCAAAATTAACAACTTATAAACAATACAATAAAATAAAAACTACAAAATTTTTGATTTTTAATTTTTTTCGAAAATCTAGAAGTTTAAGAGAAATACTTATTAATAAAAGATTATTCATTTAAGCATTCTCTACAATTGTTGTTAGTGTTAATTTCATGTAGCGTTTGCGATTATTTAATTATAAGCAAAAATCAACAAAAATTTTCAATTTTAATATTTTTTGAAAATCTTATTAACAAGAGTTGGTTCTTTGCAGCGTTCTCTACAAATTTTGTTGATGTATATTTGATGTAACGTTTACGATTTTCTAATTACAGACAAAAAATAAAAAAAAAATGTCTTCTCAAAAATGTAGAAGTTGAGAAATCTTTATTAACACAAGACACTTCATTTTGGCATTCTCTACAATTATTGTTATTGTAAATTTGATGTAAAGTTTACGATTATTTAATTATAGACAAAAAGCTACAAATTTTTTTAATTTTTTTCAAAAGTTTAGAAGTTTAGAGAAAGTATTTCTTGACAAAAGATGGTTCATTTTAGCATTCTCTACAGTTGTTGATAATGTAAATTTGATGTAATATTTACGATTTCTTTATTACGATAATTTCCGAAATGATTATTATTTGTGTATATTATACTAGGTTAGTTTTTCGAAGTTATTATTATTTGTGTATATTATATATTATATTATATGTAGCATACGTCGTCATTCAAATGTAATTTTTCTTTTATGTAATATTGTTTTCAAAAAAGGCAAGGCCGTTTATTCTAATAAAATAAATAAAATAAATAAAAATAAAAACAAATTACAAAATTTTTAATTTTTATTTTTTTTTTCAAAAATCTAGAAGTTTAGGAAAAGTATTTATTAACAAAAGATGGTTCATTTTAGCATTCTCTACAATTGTTCATAATGTAAATTTGATGTAATATTTACGATTTCTTTATTACAGACAAAACAAATTACAAAGTTTTTAATTTTAATTTTTTTTTCGAAAATCTAACAGGAATTATAAACAAAATTAACAAAACATCGTTCATTTTAGCATTCTCTGCACTTGTTAATATAAATTTGATGTAACGTTTATGATTTCGTAATTATAACAATTTTTAAATTTTTTTCGAAAATCTAAAAGTATTTATTAACAAAAAATGGTTCATTTTAGCATTCTCTGCAATTGTTGTTAACGTAAATTTAATGTAATATTTGCGATTTCTTAATTACAGACAAAAAAACTACAAAATTTTTAATTTTTAATGTTTCTTTAGAAAATCTAGAAGTTTATGAGAAATATTTATTAACAAAAGACGGTTCATTTTAGCGTTCTCTGCAATTGTTGATAATGTAAATTATATGTAATATTTGCGATTAACAAAAGACGGTTCATTTTAGCGTTCTCTGCAATTGTTGATAATGTAAATTATATGTAATATTTGCGATTTTATAATTATAGACAAAAAAACTTCAAAATTTTTCAATTTTTTTTTTTTTTTCGAAAATCTAAAAGAAATTACTAACGAAATTTACAAAATATCGTTCATTTTAACATTCTCTGCACTCGTTAATATAAATTTAATAACATTTATGATTTCGTAATTATAGACTAAAAATCTTCAAAATGATTCAATTTTTAATTTTTTTTTTTCGAAAATCTAAAAGAAATTATTAACAAACTTAACAAAATATGGTTCATTTTAGCATTCTCCGCAATTGTTGGTAATTTAATTGAAGGTAACATTTGCGATTTGATAATTAAAGACAAAAAAACTTCATAATTTTTCAATTTTAATTTTTTTTTTCGAAAATCCAAGAGAAATAATTAACAAAATTAACAAATTTTTTTCGAAATCTCTTTAATTTTGGAGTAAACTGAGTTTTTGAATTTGAAGTATAATTTTTCCATCTTCCATAACGTTGACGTTTTAAACGTCAGTGTCATCCTCTCGATGTACATTTAAAATATTATTTAAATTGAAAATAAACCCATGAAAGCGTAAATATAAAGTCGGAGAAAGTAACATGATGGCCTCATCACAATTTTTCTAAATAATGTCCGGGTGCATCATCAGTTGCCGCGCGTGTGTGTGCGTGTCTGTGCGCGCTGTATCTCAAAAACTAATAAAGCAATTGATATGAAATTTTGAACGTTCGTCTTATTTGATAATCTGAAGAACTGAAAAGCTTTTGGTAAAATTTCGTACACCGGAAGTGGGTGTTTACCTGAACTGTTTTTTGTTTTTGTCCAATATTTTTCTGATTATTAAAAATATCACAAAAATATGTAAACAAATATTGAAGACATGAAAGAAAAAAACAACTTTTGCTTGAAAATATTTTTCGTAAAATCATTGTTATTCGAGAAAAAAAATTATTAATTTCTTTAAAATTTTTGGTTTTTAATTATGAAACGATACTAGTTACAGCAAATTTATTTTATTAATAATTGTAGATAATTCCAAAACGAACAACTTATAAAGAATAAGTTTTTTTCGAAATCTCTTTAGTTTTTGAGTAAACTGAGTTTTTGAATTTGAAGTATAATTTTTCCATCTTTCATAATTTTGACGTTTTAAACGTCAGTGTCATCCTCTCGATGTGCATTTAAAATATGATTTAAATTGATACCATGATACCATGAAGTCGGAGAAAGTAACATGAAGGCCACATCACCATTTTTTATTGGAAATAAATACTATTATTATTATTATCCCTGCCATTAATCGCGTTTACAATTAACCACTTTATAAAACAAAGTTAGCGCGGGGTTAAATTAAAAATTCAATCACTACAACCCTTGCCTCTCTCGCACTCTACGGAAGTCTTAAAATATTTAAGTGTTTCGACCTGGCCCGCGTAACCTTCTTTGTTAAGTAAAATGGGAGTTTTCCGGAGAATTTATTGGACGACTTCCGTGAAATGTTTTTCCGCCAACAATTGCAGCCGGGGAAAAAAATAGCCCACTTTATTGCATACCCCCCCCCCCCCCCCATAACGTGGTAATAAGTAATGAGCGTTTTTGCAATTCGCGCAAAGTTTGCGCAACTATTCCACAAGGGATAATAACTTTAGGTGAAACGCTGACGTGAAAATAGGGAGACATGAGGTATGTATACTGCACGTCTAATGGTATTCAGAACACTGGACCGATTTTTTTTTAAATCTGCAGCTTTAACAGAGTTGGATTCCGTATACACACTGAATTTCGTATAAACCGAGTTTTCTTCAATAAATCACCTTTATCTCCGGCGTTAGATCCTGTATATTGAGTTGCTTGATATTAATACACTCGGCGTCAAAAAAAAAATTGCGAAAAAACTCGATTTTTCAAACCGTCGTAACTTGGTTCAATTTGGTCGAAAATCGATTAATCTCTCAGTTTGGGAAAGATTCAAGTTTTATCTTTAAGAATGTGTAGTTGATTTTGACCCCAAGTCCAACCCACCCACCGTAACAACGCGATGGAAAAAGAAAGTTTTTTATGTAAAAAATTGCCCAACTTTGACAAGCTGTACCGTGCGTAAAAAAAAAATCGGCGGGAAATTTCACCACAATGGCAGAAAAATGTAATCAATTTCCTTCAAATACCTTAAAAATTCGAATCGTTTTAATGATTTGGAGCAAAGTTATGAATTTTTGAAAAAACAACGCGATGGGAAAAAAAATGTTTTTTATGCAAAAAAATTGTCCAACTTTGACAAGCTGTACCGTGCGCAAAAAAAATCGGCGGGAAATTTTACCACAGTGGCAGAAAAATTAAATCAATTTCCTTCAAACGCCTTAAAAATTCGAATCGTTTCGATGATTTGGAGCAAAGTTATGAATTTTTGAAAAAATAACGCGATGGAAAAAAAAATGTTTTTTATGTAAAAAATTGTCCAACTTTGACAAGTTATACCGTGCGCAAAAAAATCGGCGGGAAATTTCACCACAATGGCAGAAAAAATTAATCAATTTCCTTCAAATACCTTAAAAATTCGAAACGTTTCGATGATTTGGAGCAAAGTTATGAATTTTTGAAAAAACAACGCGATGGGGAAAAAATGTTTTTTATGCAAAAAATTGTCCAACTTTGACAAGCTGTACCGTGCGCAAAAAAAATCGGCGGGAAATTTCACCACAGTGGCAAAAAAATTTAATCAATTTCCTTCAAATGCCTTAAAAATTCGAGTGGTTTCGATGATTTGGAGCAAAGTTATGAATTTTTGAAAAAATAACGCGATGGAAAAAAAAAATGTTTTTTATGTAAAAAATTGTCCAACTTTGACAAGTTATACCGTGCGCAAAAAAAATCGGCGGGAAATTTCACCACAATGGCAGAAAAACGTAATCAATTTCCTTCAAATGCCTTAAAAATTCGAGTCGTTTCGATGATTTGGAGCAAAGTTATGAATTTTTGAAAAAATAACGCGATGGAAAAAAAAAAATGTTTTTTATGTAAAAAATTGTCCAACTTTGACAAGTTATACCGTGCGCAAAAAAAATCGGCGGGAAATTTCACCACAATGGCAGAAAAATGTAATCAATTTCCTTCAAATGCCTTAAAAATTCGAGTGGTTTCGATGATTTGGAGCAAAGTTATGAATTTTTGAAAAAATAACGCGATGGAAAAAAAATGTTTTTTATGTAAAAAATTGTCCAACTTTGACAAGTTATACCGTGCGCAAAAAAAATCGGCGGGAAATTTCACCACAATGGCAGAAAAATGTAATCAATTTCCTTCAAATACCTTAAAAATTCGAAACGTTTCGATGATTTGGAGCAAAGTTATGAATTTTTGAAAAAACAACGCGATGGGAAAAAAATGTTTTTTATGCAAAAAATTGTCCAACTTTGACAAGCTGTACCGTGCGCAAAAAAAATCGGCGGGAAATTTCACCACAGTGGCAAAAAAATTTAATCAATTTCCTTCAAATGCCTTAAAAATTCGAGTGGTTTCGATGATTTGGAGCAAAGTTATGAATTTTTGAAAAAATAACGCGATGGAAAAAAAAAATGTTTTTTATGTAAAAAATTGTCCAACTTTGACAAGTTATACCGTGCGCAAAAAAAATCGGCGGGAAATTTCACCACAATGGCAGAAAAATGTAATCAATTTCCTTCAAATGCCTTAAAAATTCGAGTCGTTTCGATGATTTGGAGCAAAGTTATGAATTTTTGAAAAAAAAAATGACATTTTTCACTTTTTTGGCCATAATTTGAGTAATTTTACACCAAAATCGATGAACTTTTGCAGTCTGAACAGTTTCAAATTTTCTCTTCAACGTCATATAAATTGTTTTGTCGCTAAAACGATTCCACCCCCTGCCACCCCCTAAAGGAAAAAAAAAGTTTTTGAAGTTTAAATGTGCAAATTAGGTTTCTTGTACCGTGTGCAAAAAAAAAATCGTGGACTCAATCGGTCAGCATGGCAATAAAGTTCAATCATTTTCCTCTAATTCCTCCAAAATTCAAGTCGATGCGATGATTTGGCGCGAAGTTATGCAGATTTGAAAATATATTTTGCGCCTTTTTGGCCATAACTCGCACGAAACTCGATGGAATTTTGCGATCTAAGAAGTTTTCGACTTTCGTGGTCCCCTGAAAACACCTACAAAAAGTGCATCGATTTTGGTGCAAAATTACTCAAGTTATGGCCAAAAAAGTGAAAAATGCCATTTTTTTTTTCAAAAATTCATAACTTTGCTCCAAATCATCGAAACGACTCGAATTTTTAAGTCATTTGAAGGAAATTGATTAAATTTTTCTGCCATTGTGGTGAAATTTCCCGCCGATTTTTTTGCGCACGGTACAGCTTGTCAAAGTTGGACAATTGTTTACATAAAAAAACATTTTTTTTGCATCGCGTTGTTTTTTTAAAAATTCATAACTTTGCTCCAAATCATCGAAACGACTCGAACTTTTAAGGCATTTGAAGGAAATTGATTAAATTTTTCTGCCATTGTGGTGAAATTTCCCGCCGATTTTTTTTTGCGCACGGTACAGCTTGTCAAAGTTGGACAATTTTTTACATAAAAAACATTTTTTTTTCATCGCGTTGTTACGGGTGGTGGATTGGACTTGGGGTCAAAATCAACTACACATTCTTTCCCAAACTGAAAGATTTATCGATTTTCGACCAAATTGAACCAAGTTACGACGGTTTGAAAAATCGAGTTTTTCCAGTGGCGCTTTTTTTTGACGCCGAGTGTATTAAAGTAACTTATTTTTTTTTTAATTACGCCATTGGGTATTCTGAGATTATGCTTTTCCAACAAATTCATTATTGATTAAAAAATTAATTAAAAAATGGATAAAACGCATTTTACACTTGAGATATCACATTTTTGTCGTTACATTTTTGTAACGTTGTGGGAGTTGTCGACAAAGCTCAACTAATGACTCTGCCACTTAGTACGTTACATTAGAATTACGGTATGATATAAAATAACTGCTTGTCCTTCTTTTGCTGGTTTATTATGACTAAGAAAACACGTACAAATTAAATTAGTCTCTGATTTTTTTTAATATCTGAATTCCCAAGTTACGGCACCATTGCAGCCTCGGATTTCTACTGCTCCTATACTCAAGGTGTATATTTACAACAAATGATATCAGTCAATTTACAACAAATGATATTTACGTCAGCCTGTTACTCTCGAAAAATGCACGAATTTATTAACCGAAAATGAAACGCATTACTTCATTTTACACGGGTGATATCTTTCCATAAATGACAGTATTGACCTCGGCCTGCGGCCTCGGTTAATTTACGACAAATGTCATTTACGCCACCCTGTCACCGGCAATAAACTCTCGAAAAATGCACGAATTTATTAACCGATTATGAAACCGCCCTAGAGACATAACTATTGATTATTTCACCCGCAGATTATTAAATTCCACAGAGTGCAAACACGACTGATCTGCATTAAAAAGAACACCCGCGCAATAATAAATGCAGCGCGTCCCGGCTGCTGATATATGCACGCATCCCTGAAAAACAACGAATCCAGCCAGATTTTTCCGATTAAATTCCACAGCCTGCGGGAAACCTGTCCGAAATGCAAACGTCCAATTCCAATAACGAAAGAAGAAAAAAAAACTCCTCATTTCGAAAACTAGAAACCCACTAATTACCGGCACGTAGCAATTAAACCCAGAACAAGAGGACGACCTCAAATTGCTGAAAGTAAAAGTGCTGTGTGTGTTGAAACTTCTGGGTCATCTTTTAATAATAATCCGGGCTGATATGTGTCGTTATTACAAACGAAATAAATCATCTGGTGTGTCGATGCGTAAAAGCATCTAATTTTTTTTTTTAATGTTCGATTTTAATGAGTTAATGAAATCGCCCCGGGGCGCCTCACGACGACGACGAAGACGCCGCAATTAGGAAATTGATCTTGTCTGTATGTTAATTGTCCTCGCGGCGGGTCGTTAATTAGGATTATTAAGGTTGTTCTGGGAGGAGGGGAGGGGATGAGGGTCCTCCGTCTTGAATGTTCGCGATCATCAATCTTACCTGCGAATTATTAATCCGTTCAGTGGGTTCCGCTTGATTTATTTGGGATTAATTGGGTGACGAGCTTAACTTTATCTTCCACTATTTTGAGCGGGAATTTTTAGGACTCGATATGGTAATTTTATTTATTTGTTATGTAGCAACAACCAAGTAAGGTGGTATGGGTAATAAGGTGCAATAAATTTAGATTAATGCACTGGTATACAGACCTCCCGTCTTCTATAGCTCAGTTACAAATTAAGTTAGGATTACGATATTTTGTAGAATATATTTGTATCCTACGATGCATTTCAGGAAAATATTTTTGATTATACAGGGTGTCCCAAAAAGCGTGAGGTCATGATGATATATTTTTTTAAATTACATGCTATATATTTTATTGCTTATTTGGGTACCTTTTAAGGTTGCCTACACACTCCTATAATTTTATTGGAATCGATTCACGGATATCAGCAAAAAAAAATTTAAACTAAAAAAATCAGTTTTGCACTATTGTTTTAAAAAATCAATAAAAAATAAAAATAGTGCCTTGTTAATAAAATCATACAAGGTGCTTATTAAATAATGTCTGACAGTCCGGTTAACCAAGTTTGATTGATATGAATTATATAGGGTGTCCAAAATTTAGTGTCAAACATTTCAAAGTTTAAAGCACTTTATTTTTCTTATTTTAAATTGGAGCCCCTGTATATTTTTATGTCATTCAATGCAGAATTAAAAAGCAAACATTTTTCCTAATAACAACCCTGCCCCGATTCCTAACGCATTAAAAGTTATTTGCAGAAAACTCATTTTATCAACCATTTCAACGGCCATTTTAGTAAAAAAAAAATCGAAGGTGGCTTTGAAAAACAAGTTATTGACATTAAAATTTAACAAAGTGACAAGAGACTATTTTGACTTTAATAATATAAACGTTTAAAGCATAATATTTTGTCATGGAAAAAATCATTCTTGAGTACAAAACTCGAACGACTGTCTGCTCGACAAAATTTAAAACGTTGAAACGATTTCCGGAAACATCGATTCGCACATTTCCAATGCAATCCTCCACCTGGAACACTTCCACGAGGGTTTCGTTGACCAACCCCCATGGCCCCAACACGAACACTTCCCTCAACTGCGACTATTAGCCGAGCAGACATGCAGCCGAAAACGTCGAACATGCTCATCTGGGAGTTGCTGAATTTACATTTAGAATGGGACAATGTAAACCGCAGACAACTGAGCAAATCTACGATCAAACGGTCGCACAGATTATCTCCTCAAAACTGCACTACCCCAGGCCGAGAAATCAATTCGATTGTTTAGGGAGATTACACGGCTGGAGAATGCTTCGTACAATAACGCCGTTATTTCACGCGATGCGCGGCAAGTAGCACCAACCTGTTGGAACCACAAGTCTATCAATTTAATAATTTAGGGAGATTACACGACCAAGGAATGTCTCGCATAACAACGACACAGTTTCACGCGATGCGTGGCACGTAGTACCAACCTGTTGGAACCACAAGTTTATAAATTTAATCATTTACGCAGGGGCGGCTCGTTATATAGAGCCAAGGAGCCATGGCACTACCTGTAGTTTCAAGCCCAGTAATTTAATAATAATACTTTTTCGCCAGTTACCTTTTTCATTGCGTTTAAAATTGAGCATTTTCCAAAATAAATAAAAAATAGTAGAAATTGTTTAAAAATTCTGAAATAATTACATACGACTCCCAAACTATTATGTTTTGAAAATATGTTCAACTTCTTAAATTCCAACAATTGTTTAATGGGTTATAACTGTTCGTAGTTACATACATTTTTTAATTGCGTTCAAAATTGAGCATTTTCTAAAATAAATAAAAAATAGTAGAAATTGTTTAAAAATTCTGAAATAATTCCAAGCAACTCTCAAATTATTATGTTTTAAGAATATAATCAACTTCCTAAATTCCAATCATTTTTTGCTGGATTATAACTGTTTGTTGTTAAACATGCATGTTTTAATTGCGTTCAAAATTGAGAAATTTCTAAAATCAATAAAAAAATAGTAGAAATTGTTTAAAAATTCTGAAATAATTACATACGACTCCCAAACTATTATGTTTTGAAAATATGTTCAACTTCTTTAATTCCAACAATTTTTTAATGGGTTATAACTGTTCGTAGTTACATACATTTTTTAATTGCGTTCAAAATTGAGCATTTTCTAAAATAAGTAAAAAAATAGTAGAAATTATTTAAAAATTCTGAAATAATTCCAAGCAACTCTCAAATTATTATATTTTAAGAATATAATCAACTTCCTAAATTCCAATCATTTTTTGCTGGATTATAACTGTTTGTTGTTAAACATGCATGTTTCAATTGCGTTCAAAATTGAGCAATTTCTAAAATCAATAAAAAAATAGTAGAAATTGTTTAAAAATTCTGAAATAATTACATACGACTCCCAAACTATTATGTTTTGAAAATATGTTCAACTTCTTAAATTCCAACAATTTTTTAATGGGTTATAACTGTTCGTAGTTACATACATTTTTTAATTGCGTTCAAAATTGAGCATTTTCTAAAATAAATAAAAAATAGTAGAAATTGTTTAAATATTCTGAAATAATTCCAGGCAACTCTCAAATTACTATTTTTTGAGAATATAATCAACTTCCTAAATTCCAATCAAGTTTTGCTGGGTTATAACTGTTCGTTGTTAAACATGCATTTTTTAATTGCGTTCAAAATTGAGCATTTTCTAAAATAAGTAAAAAAATAGTAGAAATTGTTTAAAAATTCTGAAATAATTCCAAGCAACTCTCAAATTATTATGTTTCAAGAATATAATCAACTTCCTAAATTCCAATCATTTTTTGCTGGATTATAACTGTTCGTTGTTAAACATGCATGTTTTAATTGCGTTCAAAATTGGGCATTTTCTAAAATCAATAAAAAATAGTAGAAATTGTCTAAAAATTATGAAATAGTTCCATGCAACTCCCTAACTAATATGTTTTGAGAATATAATCAACTTCTTAAATTCCAAATTCCAATTCCAATAATTTTTTAATGGGTTATAACTGTTCTTGGTTAAACGCGCATTTTTTAATTGCATTCAAAATTGAGCATTTTCTAAAATATATAAAAAATGGTAGAAATTGCTTAAAAATTCTGAAATAATTCTATACAACTCCCAAACTATTATTTTTTGAGAATATAATCAACTTAAATTTCAACAATTTTTTTATGGGTTATAAATAGGGGCGGCTCGTTATATAGAATTCTTAAAACACTTTTTCGCCAGTTACTTTGATCTAGAAGCGAAATCGATCTTTCTTTCTTCAAAAAGGAGGGGGGGGGGTTTATTGTAAAAGTGGCTCCACCATCAACATGTTCCACGAGCCGCCACTGCATTAACGGCCCGTTCACACGGCATCGAATCGGTCATTTTACCGATTCGGTTATTTTACCGTCTCCTATAGTGGCGCATATGTTGTGTTCACACGATACTGCCATCGACAGTATACGGTATCTTATGAATACGCACATTAAATAACTCAATGTTATACTAGGATCAATAAATATCTATTCTATTCTAAAATATATGCGCCACCATGGAAGACGGCAAAATAACCGAATCGCTAAAACGACCGATTTGGTGCCGTGTGAACGGGCCGTTAGGGAGATTACACGACCAGGGAACGTCTCGCACAACAACGCCACCTCTTTCACGCGATGCGTGGCGAGCAGCACCAGCCTGCTGGAACCACACGTCTTCGAGATTTGAACCGTTAAACTTCAATTAGACGACCCAATTAATTCGGTGTTATTTAATCCCCATCAGCTTGAACTTTAAAAAAATATATATCTGCGAGCGGCCGCACAATCTCTGTTTGTCGTGATGTAATATCTCGGCGTCTAGACGCGAGCGCGCGTTCCACTTAGAAACTCCGAATCCGAACTCATCTAATTACCGTGCAACGACATGAAAAAAAAAGAAAGAAAAAAAAATCGCGGGGCCTCTATTCGACGAAAGTTCAACGAGGCAATCACCATATAAATATGAACGAGACCGCGAGCTGAACGTCACATCCGTCGAAAAATTGCACGGAATGCATTCATTCAGACACAATCGTGGAAAAAATCCGCTCGAGGGCCGCACAAAACGTTATATCATGCGAGGGAATTAAATCCGAATGAGTTCGTCTGTTATTAGGGCACATTAAGGACAAGGACTCGAGGAATTGAAATCGTGTATGATTGGATTTAATTAATTGGAGATGGAAACAATGAGGGAGTTGTATCGAATGTCGACTTCAAAGGAACTGCGGACTCCTGCCTTTGTGTTGTCTGCGCCTTTGATGGAGCACAGAATATGGTCTGACCGACGTCGTCGTCGGTGTGATTCTTATTTCTGTTCGTAATTAATAACACATTTCTTGCTACTCTGTCTTTATCAAAACGTTCACTTTTACATTAGTAATAAATCATATAATTGATATACCTACATATATACATTGCAAGATTATACATCTTGTTTAGAAAAATGGTGCACTTTCGAAAAATGAATCGATTTTTGGTCAAAAAATAAATAGTACATTGTTTATAAAAAAAAGTTTACTTTAAATTAAAAAAAAACGGCTACGCACTCTCATGGAGATTGTAATTGTGAAGCTTCTTTCAAAATTTCAAATCGATCCATGCAATGGTGTTTAAGTAATTTGTCCTCCTAGTGGTGTCGAGAAAAACGCGTTTAAAGTTTTACGAGCACTCAACCCTTTCAGCCCTGGATTTTTAAATTTGAAAAAAAAACTTTTTTGTTAATTATTATTGATGGGGAGCTTCTTAAGACCATAAATACCAAATTTGAACTTATTTGATTAATTAGTATAGGAATTAATTAGTGAGGCTTTGTTGAAGTAACATCTTGTGATAAACAGCAAAAATATGGATTGTCATAGTAAGTAGAGACATGTAAATGTTGCGGTGGCAATTGCCACCACCAGGGCCGAAAGGGTTAAATCCTTGATTCAAGCATTGTAACAAAGGAAAATAAATCAATTAATAATAAGAAATCGAGCAAACCCAATACTTATTTTCTCAAATGTTGAAAAGTACTGTAATTAGTTATGTTTTATGCAAGAAATTTTACATATTCATAGTGCAAATAATATTTTGTTTTCCCAGACCATTTACATGAAATGTTCATTTGCGCCAACGTAAAGCGCGACCCATGAAGTTCCACAAGGCTGCAACTAAACCCTTAACGAACAAGTAAGTTTTTGTGGAACAATGACCAGTAGATCAAAGGAGATTTAACAAATTCTTAACCTTTAACGAACGAACGCATTTTTGTAGAACGGTGTAGATCGACGGAATTTTAACAAATGAATTGCTTACTAGAGCGAGAAAAAGTGCATATTTAACCCTTAGATACCAATCTAGTTTATAATAGTCACAACCATTGCTGTACAGACAACTAAAATGAGCTCATTTGTGAATGGATCATATGGCGGATGCGCCGGTAACTTAATTTAAAATGTCGCGAATATGGCGGCATTCATTCACTAAGGGCTAAAACCAGCTTGATATATTGATATCGTGTCTCACGGAGCAGCGAGCCGAAACTTTTGAGACACGACTGATGTATCTCATGACGGTTAAAGGGTTAAATGATGTCCGGTGTAATAATGACAAAATTCGAAATTTTTGTCAAATCAATTTGTCAAGAAGAGGTCAAACTTTATATAATTTTCAATAGTGCTGCGTTCTTTTCTATTTTCTAGAATAAATATATTACGCTGATTGAAAGTTTCGCGGTAATAAAAAATGTATTAAAATTAATCCCAACGGCACTTTTCAATAATAAAATGAAAACTTATCAGAATTTGAGTGAAGGAGAATCGCAGCAGAATTTTTAGTGCATAATCTATAGAATCCGACCCATAGGTTTCTGATGATGATTCTCAAGATGCATCTGAGATAGAGAAGGGGGAAGATAGACTTGAAGAAGATGTGGAACAAGTTGAAGGAAAACGCTGTTGTGAAAATAAAATAGAAAATTACGTTAATATGCCTGATGTAAAAATTATAAGATCCAGATGCCATTTGGTTGAATTTGACTAAAAAAAATTCTAACCGAAATTTGATAGTTTACCCGAAGGAGATTGTGTAAACCATATCAGCATAACTAGAGATTTATGTAAAGCAGATGGTTTTAGATAATACAAATAATAGGATCAAAATTTTTGAGAATAAAAATCAAAAATGTAGACTGTTGCTAACTCCAACTTCATTGCATTACTATTGCTCTCGCATGAATTTTGTAATGCGTTTCAATAAATTACTCCTGTACATTTGATTAAAAAATGGACTTGGTCAATTATGAATTTACAAAAAAAATGGGCAACTTCTTTAGAAAATGGATTTTGTAAATATCTCACGAAAAGGTCGATATTTTTTAGATGCATTTTTTAATTTTAGACTTGGCCACTTTCTCCTGTATACCAACGATATTTAGTGTTTCTTCAAAAACTAGTAGGATGTTGAGAAAAATGTTATTCGTTTATTAAAGTTTGATGTAACTGTAACGTCAGCAGTTAGCCTCAATCAAACTTTTACTATTTAATAATTATCTATCCAATGACAGAGATGTTTATTGAAGTAGTTTAAGGGGGCAGGATAGTTTCGCAACTTCGAAAAATCACTTTTTTCGATAATTTTTTATATGAAAGTACAACATCTCAGGAATATCCTGTGAAAATTTCAAGTCGATAGGAGTGAAACTCGCTGAGATATCGATTATTTTATAATCGTGTACGGAGGCCGTCAAAAGCGCTCGACGCAGGTGTATAAAGCGTTTTACTCAAAACTACTTTTTCGAAGTCGGTGCGTAACATAACTAAAAAAATAATGCACGGATCTTAATGAACTTTAGCAGACATCTTTTATATGGTAAATACTGGCAGATGAATGTTTTTATAAAAAAAAAAAAATTACAATTTTTTACGGGCAGTAATAAGCTGATTTTTTATGTGAAAATGGTACCTCTAAATTCAAAACTGCGCCAAAAATCGAAAATCGCATATTTTCAATATAATTTCGTTCATTCGCCCAAAAAGCTAATATATTAAATAAATCACTTCGATTTTTTTTATATTTCAAGTAACTCCACGAGGCCAGTACGACGCCTTTTTTTGCAGCGCCTCTGATGAACCGCCACCACGGGAAAAATAATGAACATTTTTTTACAAAAAAAATTCTAATATACTGTTCAAAGATAGTTCTTTAATGTACAAAAAGAATTAAATCATTTAAATCACTCAGAACTGAGAAAAAAAATCGCAAAAATCTGCCCTTTTTCGGCCTCTGAAACCATCCTGCCCCCTTAAATTTTCAACTTATACAACGTTACTTTTTATTAAAAATTCAATATCAATAATATTATATTTTCCATGACAACTGTCGATAACGTCCATCCTGACTACTACGATCCGCATATCTCCTTTTCCTCGTCTCAAGTGCCACATAAATATCATCATTTCATAATTATTTCATAACAATTCTTGTGGAGAATGGTAAGGTAAAACCATTCCAGAATCTTAAAGATTCAGTATCTAAACTTAAAAACGGCGTAGATAATCTTTTTTTTTCGCAATTTCACTAGTTTTTGAAAAAGTATTCAAAATACCATAAACAATTTATTTGTACCACCAATTGCATGATGGAATTTAAAAATTCAGAATCTAAACTTGGAAACGTAGTTTTTTTTTATGGAAAAGTGTGGAAAATATCATAAAATTGTTGCATTAACATTTTTATGACTAATTATAATACCCGTGGCGTTCATAATCCTTGGCCAGACCATCATAATTGCTCCTCTTTCGGGACATTTCATTTGATGGCGAAGGAGCGCTCGATTGAACCGGAGCTTGACATGTGAAATGCAAAACACTTTGCTCTCGGACTCAAGGTCCGGAATTAAGAGCATCGTTATTTATCTTTATTAAAATTGCGGCCCACGAAGGTTGCGCACATTATTTGTGTAACAAGATATGGCCTCGCTTAATAATCGGTCAATAATTTGCGAAAACCAAATTGTTGCAGCAATGAACTTGCGAGCCATAAAACACAATGCTCTTACTTAACGTGCATAATTAATAATAATAACACTTGAAGAATGGTCGGAATTAAATGTAGCACTAGTTGCTGAAGTCGCAATTTTGAATGGGGTACATTTTTAACACTCTTGAATCAATAAATTCATTAAAAATATATTCAGGATATATTTCGTTTTATTGAATTTATTTAATGCTTTTTGCAACAAGTAAGGTTGTTTCTAGTTTATTTACTCTTGAATCACACTGACACTGACAGCAAATTTTTAACAAACTTTACAAATGGCTGTTCTTATTGACACATATTACCATGGTTACGTTTTTTTCTGTAATCTCGTATTAATTTGAAGTATGCATTTTCTATCAATTAAAACTTAATGCAACTTAAGCAACACGGGCGTAAAATGGGTTTTTTTCCTCGGTTGGTCCCACCCTTGATATTTTTCTTTTAATTTTTAGAAGGAAGGACGTGAGTGGAACTGCTGAATAGCCCGCCATTGGTGACGCAAATTTAATGGTGACGCCGGTCTCACGCACTGAAAAATTTGATTATTCGAAACGTGTTACTAATAGTTCATGTTCTTTTTTTAATTTATGCTTTATAACAATAAAACAAAGATCTTTAATCGATTTAAGATCTGCAATGAGGCAGCTACTTGAAATTGCAACAAAACAATAACGGAGAATCAAGTTATTCGACACACCCGGTCTCACAGACCAGTCGGGTTACCATTGGCGGTTTAAGGAGAGTGAACGATTAGGGAAATTGGCGTCGGTTACGAGGCCCACCCTTGATACATAACAGTTATTTATGTACCAAGGGCATTCGGAAGATATTCATGCGACAAGCTTACAAACCCGAAAGCATCTGACCCCTGGGTATGTAAATGCCCATGGTGCATACAAGCTTTTATGTCTTACCAGTGTTTCTATTAAATCACGTAAAGGTTATATCTGTCAGTTTGACATTTCAAGCTTGCATCGACGTGATTTTATTATTGTAAAAAGTTTGGAGTTGTGGCGCAATTATGGCCCTAGTGTTATGTACCTTCTCTTATAACTACTATAAGAGATGAAGGCATTACGTTTTATTAACGTCTGATTTTGAGGGTTGGGCGTAAAACGGTGATCATTTCCATGACGCCGTTTTGGAACGGGCGATAAATTACGTGAATGCGGCCGTAAAGGGCGCCTTCCCTTGTATGCACCCCGGCGAATATTGACTCGTCTTTAATGTAGATCTAATCGAATTAAATTTCCTTCGGGCGGGGAACTGCGCCGGGGGGGTATTATCGAACCCTACCCATATCAAATTCACGTCAAAGACCAGAGCCAAGATACCGCCATGTCTTCGTACGTACTTGTGCGATACACTTCATACCTGTTACATATTCTGAATATGGCGTATCAATTCGCATCACGCTAGGGAATATACAGGGCGTTGAATTGCAAAGCGGACCATGAGGATTTACATGTAAAATTTGAAATATAATAATATTGGCTTCCCTAATTATTTGGCAGTCTTCGGTCATCGGTCTTCCACCATAATTTTTAAAGCTCTTACAGCTGAATTATTTGGTACCTTACTTAATAATTTCTGTAAAGTATTTACCGAGATATTTGCAAAAAACAACTACAACTATTTTGAATTAAAAACAAAGGTTTGCCATGAAATCATAATGGCGGATATTTCATTTTGTTCTAAAACGTGACAGTCGCCGTCTCATTGCGATTTACAACCGGCAATGTGTTTATAATTAAAAGGTTTTACTCAGGTATTATTTCAGAAGTGTACGTGATTTGTTCAGTGTTGAAATTACGAAGAAGGGAATTCCCAGCAAAGGTACTATTCAATGAGGATAAAAAATAATGTAAGTAGGTCGATATTATAAAATAATTAAGGGAGCCAATTGTAAAACATTTTAAATTTGGAGAATAAAATTGTAATTATTCATTGCTGGTTATTGCTTTCTCGGGAAATGCACGTACAGTTGTTGAACAGTATCTAAATAAAACTATTTAATCATAAAAAACTGCTTTCTTATGTGGAAGGAGTAAATCGCAATGTGACATCTACCGTCACTTTTTAGAACACAATGAAATATCCGCCATTATGATTTCATGGCAAACCTTTGTTTTTAATTCAAAATAGTTTTTTGCAAATAAATGCATTGGCACAACCTTTTATATTAAATAATTTAAATGTAGAAACAAATAGATTATGGCAGTTTTACTTGCGGTGTCTAAACTACATCCCTAACCATAATTACCCATTAGAGTATTATGAGCTATCATAACATTTTGGCTCCACTACGTATTATAGATTTCAGGCGTGCTATAGATAGCATTACACCCGTAAAACAAGTTACAGTTTTTTTTTAATGTGAACAATTTAGTAAATATCAAATGATCATTATTATTAAACACTGTATTACATGAAGTCATGGATGAGCCAACTATCCAATTTAAAGGCGATGAAGCATGCGCCACAAGATCGAGATTACCAAATTGTTCCTCTGACCTTTCGATACCAATCATATCTGGTCCAGGAACACCAGCGATTAATTGCTTTAAGTACTCCAAATTGTTTGCAATCCTTTCACAACCACATTACGTGTTAGCGATAAACAACGGTAGCCTTGGGCTGGAGAAGACCTAAGCGAAGTTTCCTATTTAAAATACTAATTAAGACTAAGTTGCAAAATTCGTACGCACGAATGAAGACACCGGAGAATGTGGTCGATTTAAAATTCCTAGATGACTTAATTACAAGTTTCTTATAAAATTAAGTTTTAACTATCCAGCCGTAAACTTAATGGCGTTTGAGAGTGTCGTCGGTTGAATGTATCTTAATTAAGTCTGCGCGGAAAATGGAAATGGCGGGGGCATTAAGGGTAATGGTTGTAAGATGCTGCGGAGTGCACTTAATAAAATGCAAGTGGAACTCTTTAACCGCGTTGATTTTGCTACAAGGCAATAAAACCGAACTCTTCAAGGAGGTTATTTCGAGGAAATAAGTGGAATTTAATTAAACTTAAGCAGAGATAGTTGTGAAATAAAGATGGCATTATTGGAATTCTGGTGAATCTTTGTTTGAAGATCAATTCTTGAAACTACCAGGTCAGAGCAGAATATTGTGTTTTTTTTTTAATTAAAAAAGAAAGTAAGGCTGGTTGTAAGAAATTTTTGAGATGTTTTCAAATTTTGATTATGTTGGTTTATTCGTATAGGAGAGTACTTGAAAGACAAAATATTTTCGTGCAAATTCATTAAGTGTATGTAAATATTTATTGAAAGAATAAAATCCAGATGATGCAAAGGATTACATACAGACATGAAAGACAACAAACAATTAAATAATCGATGATTTCCCGAATTACGGAGTATTAACATAATTAAATAAATAATAAACGAAGATTCTCCGTATATAGCTGAATAAAAAATGTGAACATGCCTCCGACAGGGATTGAATCTGGAGGTTGCAGGTTCGATCCCTGTTGGAGGCATGTTCACACTTTTGATTCAGCTATATACGGAGAATATTCGTTTATTATTTATTTAATTAAATTAAATATTCATAATCAAAAAAATAATTTTAAATATTAACGATTTCTTCTGGGTTTTAAAGAGCGCCAGTTTTTTTCTACGAGATGGAGAGAAAGAGAGACATCAGAATTTTACAGGCAGCGAAAGAATGTTGCAATTTTTTTTTTCTGAGAGAGGTAGAGAGAGATGAGAGTTTTACTGATGGCAAATTGAAGCCTACATTTGCGAGAAAGAGTTTTACTGACGGTAACTTAAAATCTCCTGTTCGGAGAGAGAGCAAAATAAATCCTTTTCTGTTGAAAAGTTATACTGTCGGCTGATGAAAAAACCTTATTTCTGAGAGAGACAGAGATGGTTCAAGATATTATTGGCGCCACTGAATCCATGCATGTGCAAACTCACCTTTAGAACAATTCTATTTATGAAAGTAAAAAAAAAAATGCACTCACAGAAAGTTGGCTCTGATAAAAAAGGAAACAAACAATCCATTATATTTATCAATTATACAATCCAACCGCACACAAGAAAACATCCACGAAATTTAATTTGAAAAATGGGGTTGGACCAGTGAAGGGCAAAAACTGGGTTACGCGAATGGTTATGTAAATGTTACGCAATCGGACCGGGCGGCGGCACCGCAAAAACGGATTCGTTTCAGGGGTCTGCAATAATATTAACATAAACAACGCGGAACACGAGTATCATATTGTCGATGCTTGTTTGTGTGCGATGGAGTACGAATTGCAAACTTTTCATCTCCAAAAAGCTGGAGGAGTGTGGGTGATAAATTAAATTTCCGAGTATGGTGGAGATACGTTGAATTGTTTATGATGAAAGTCTGTATTCGTAATAATATCCTGCAAAACATGATGTATAGTATGTTGCATTTACTTTTCCAGCCTTCCATTTTTTTTTAAATTAAAATAAGCTTAAATTAACGTGCATACTGAATTTTAATATCGTCAGCTTCAGGAGTTCTTATACAATTAACCAAAATTGGGAATCGATTCTCGTGGGCAGCAAAACTAGTCGCGCACGTTTTCGTTTCTATTTTTTTTTCATCATTCTTTCCTGTATTTATTGTAGCATTGGTTCGTATGCAATTGATTACTTATGACTTTTTTATATGTGGTTCCAAGAAGATGGTGCAGCTTCATATACAGTCAATGGTAAAGTCTGGCCGCGCTATGAAGGCATCTGAGATGATTAACGTTTACACTTTACTTGCTAGTTATTGGTGCAGTATCGGCTCCTATTTTTATAAAGCAGTGGTTCTTAAAAGGTTGCAGATAACTTTGGAAATAAATATGCATACAACCCAACGCTTATTGTGAACCGCACGCATTCGAGACGCATCGAATGAGGGCGGTCCAAGATGCCTTAATAGCGCAGCTAGACTTTACCATGACATTACCTCAGAGATCAGTTTCCACTGCAAACTATCTGAAGAAATGGTGATGTCAATCGGGCCGACTTAATAGCCCCGGACTGTTTCTTTTGTGGGGAATCTAAAGAGTAAGGTCAATGCCAACAAACCAGAAACACTTGAACAAAATATTAACGGTCAAAATTTAACGATAAACAATCTTACTAGACATCCGCCCAAGATTACGAGCGTCCTTAACCCTTCTTTAGGAATTGTTCCCATGCTTCCTCGATCAGTGGATGGAGTTACAGAATCTTCAGCACGTAATTATGATCTGTCGCCAGACGTGAACTGTGTACCATTAATTGCATAATGCCATCGCCGCTATAACAAGTTCGGTAATTAATGTGGAAAGGTAATTATTCAATAATAAATGAAAGTGCCCGTGCATGTACATGGGTAATTAGCGTTTGTACATTTGCGTTCGTCCAATTCGGACCAGATTTCCCGTATTGAGCCTGACGGCAGGATAATTGGATGGATTAATGGATATACAGGATTGATCCCGTATTTTGAACAAAATTCGGGATTTCTGAGAGTATACACTTATTATTAATAATAAGCATCATCATAGTTTATTGGTGCTTAATAATAACGTTTTGCAAAAGTCAAATTAAAAAAAAATAGTACACATACTGGAGGTGACATGGCTCCAAAATGGAAACGCTCAACTTGATTCAAGTTTAAAAAAGCGATATCACATCACGTACATCCTTTTAAACTTCTAAACATCTTCGAATTTTGCATTAAAATTTTATCAGTGTGTTTTAAATTTATTTAAAAATATTTTTCATAATTTGATATTGAAATGCGCATTGAGAAGTTTTCACAGGTGACAGCCTTGTCGATCCAATAAAACTTCACACAGTGTTGTTATTATAAACCTATCCGTCTAGTTAATAAACTTGATTCAGTTCTCAGTTTTAAAAATAGTGATTTATGCTTTAGTACGGATGCAGGGATATATTTCGTTATTCAGTGTGAGGGAAGCAACAAGTTCTCATGTGGATGCCGAGGTCTGGGATAGGGACTGAATTTATTACGAATATTTTCACACATTTATAAAATCCTAGCGGGCGGAGTTTCAAATAATTTACCGTCGCGAGGCGGTGAAATTGCTTCTGCAAATGAATGGCCGGAAGTTTGTTTCTCCAAAAACAAATAACACGTGAGGTATACGCTCTAGTTTTCCAGTAGTTTGTTTCATTAAAATTATCCACATTGGCCGATCATGATTACACTTTATTAACAAGTTCAAGAATTCTTCTACACCAACTTAAAAAAATTGTATGATAGGTATGAAAAATCTAACACTGCAAATAATAATGAGTTCATAATTCACTGTACTGAATAATTTGGCTATTATTACAACTAGGGAAATATGAATAGTATATGAAATGTATTCATATTTCCCGTGTTGTAATCAATAGTTTTTTTCTGATTGAAGAATATTGTTCTGTAAATGGGAAAATATTGGATTGTAAATTTTTGAATTTATCGGATTGGTAACGTTGCTAAGGGCCTTGTTTGTAAATATCATGGTTGACTTGTTTTGGTATTTGCGTTGTTTCATAAATTGGTGAAATGTCAAACTATGTGTCAACGCAAGCGACGAAAGACCGTGAATGTTTGGTTCCCGTAAAATCCAAAGCTGTAAAATCCATAAAGGATGCATTCCTAAGAAATCGGAGGTGTTATCCCGAGAGCAATTAAAACAATTCTTGCGAGAAGCTCCTGATGACAATTGTTTGATGTCAATATTTCCCTAGGGAAATATGAGCACTTCATATTTCCCTAGGGAAATATAAGTGTATTATGACATATCGTGACTAAGGCAATATCACTCCATGTTGTTTCAATCAGAAAAAAAATTCACAATTCACTTTACTATGATCAATTCATAATTAATTCATTTTTTGGACTGAAGAAAATATTTCTAAATCTGTTTTGTTGGTTGAAAAGTTAACCACTATTTATAGTAATGAAACAGCAAAATTCCTAGTTAGGCGTAATTGTACGCAATTTAGATTCTCATTACCTTCTCTAAAATGGCACTTTTCAATCTTTAAATAATTCATTCCCCATTCAGTAATTGCTCAGAAACGAACTCTGGCAAATCATGTGGTACACTAATGATAACATACGAATTTAGAATAAAGTGAAAATAAACGGATGGGCCCATTAAGCGTTGTATCATTTTAAACGAGATTTAATGATCCACACCGTATCCCCCGGGCGCACGCTTCTTCTTCATCACTGACCTTTTCCAGTGGTACGTGCTCGGTCTGCACGTGGCGCAATTTTCCAAAATTATCCAGTCCATCAGGAATCAAAGTTGGTACACTCACACATACATGCACACTCACATGAACACCGGACCGAGGCGCATCCTTCGTGACTCTTTAATGAGAGGTTGTGACAGAAAAGATGGAACGTATGAAATGATTCGGTCTTGTGCAACCGCTCAAAATATGGAGTAATCCGTTTCTTACAATATGACACGTAATTATATTGATTATCTTAATTTTAGTTTTTATTTTTTTGTTTTGTTAATAAGACACATCTGGTTATTGCGGTAAATTAAAAAAAAATGTGAAGGTATCACTTACTAGAAAGAATTGGCAACTTAAATATTTTTGATGATAATGTTGAAAATAGTTTCCATGGTTTTCGTCAAAAATTTCAAATTGCCAATTTTCATTGAGTTCGACTAATTTGCACGCAAGGAGCACGAATTTGTAAACCGCGTTCTATTTTGAGTCTTCGTTTAGCCGCTATGGCCGTTCAAAATCTGAAAATTCGATTTTTTTTTCAACTTTTCGGCTATTTTAACTAGCTGAAATTTTTAAAACGGTAATCGATTTCTCGACAAAAAAAAATTAAAAAGAATGTAGACTTTAATGGTCTTGGATGATTATTCAAAAAATTTTCGGATTTTTTTACATTTTCGAATTTTTTTTGCGAACGCGTCTTGATCTTGAAATTATCATGTATTCTGATACTAATAGTACCATCTTGAGATTTGAAGATTGCACATTTTATTTGTCAAGTGAACAGGGATAGAGAATTGAGAGAGATGTGACTACGTTTTATAAATGTAAATAAATAATTTAATGCATCTGCAATAACAGATGTTAATGAGTACGTCGTATCCATGACAATAATAATAAATAAACTAAAACATACAATTTATTATTAGATTAAGTTTAAAATGTACCGTGTCGATTATTCTCCGGAGAGGTAATACGTTTCCGCAAAAAGATAAATTCGCGGCACGTTAATTTCGACTTGGCGCAATATTTCAACAACAAATTATTAATGCGAGAGCTGCACATGCATTTACTCGCCCAGATAGAGCTAGCCGTGACTGAGGTGCACAATTACGGATTTCGATAAATCAATTTAATGCAAGTATATTAATTACAATTACATAGGCATGATGCAATGCGTTCACTTTGACCGATTTTGATATGCACACACACACAGAAGATCCTTTTCAATTTTACCCACCCAAAACAATCGGTTTGGCACGCAAATACAATCACTTTTAGCCTCCAACAAAAACGATTCAGTTCATTCTAGCTGGCTATTAGTTTTGAAAGAAAATTGAAATCATCTAAAGTAATTTTGGGGCCGCGGTGGCCCAGTGAGTAGAGCTCCTGCTCACGGGCCTCGTGGTCGTGGGTTCGAATTTCATCCGAGCGGTCATTTTTTCGGAACGAAGAAGTGGCCGTGCGGGTCCATGGATGTTCAGTGTATGTCCCATTCATTATTAAAAATGAAATCTCAAAAACCATATATATTGTTAGTGGCCGAATAGTCTAGATGCTTACACCAATTCCCCAATCACTTCCTCAACCCGAATTCCCGTCAACCATCCTTCTTTTAAAAAAATAATCTAAAGTGATTCAAAACTAGAGTGTTGATTATTTTATTTTAAACGATTATACCTTCATAAATATACAGGGTCATCAACTAATTCCTGGCAAATCGGTACTACTCCTTACATGAATTTCTATGATGCGGCCGTTATAAAATTAAATTAAATTATTGATAGTGCTATATAAATATTGTACCATCTACTATTTTTAGATTTAACTGTTAATTTTAAATTGTTATGTACGTGGTATAATACTTGATGTTGTAATATTCCAAGCGAATTAAACTATATTACACCATCAATAAATAAATGTTTGAATATGGAACTAAAGCGCTTCTGCCGAGAAAACTTAAAAAAAAACTAAACATCCGCGAACTGATCGATTGTTGTTATTTATTTTGCATTCTCTGGCGCAGAATTTTTTTTTAAATTTAAGACGTCATTGACATTTTATTAACTGAAATTAGATTATTTTCTATTTCACAACTTTTGTGGAGCTCTCAATTCTCGTCGCAGTCACATATTTTTTGATTGCAGAATCGCTTCAAGATATTTTTTTTTGATTGGTCGGAAAGAAGCAGTTTTAATTGGTCATTTTTTTAATAGATCGCAGGTGAAACTAAACACCGTATTGATTATAATGTTTTATAATCGGATAATTTACTAGAGATGGGCAAAACTGCTACTTTTGAATCACGTTGCTAGGTGTGATTGCTACTTTATAATATCAGTGATTTTAAACTGTGACTATGATCACAAAAACATCGCAGAAAAAAATATTTAAAAAAACGCAGGAAAAAATCCATAAAAAATCATCCCCAATGTCCGAAGTATCGCGTATTCAAAATCAACTTGGTTTTTGAAAATTCAACAATTTTCAATAGAGATATGGATTTTTGAAATTTTTTGTTTTAATTCTTTGAGCACCCGAACAAAAACATTGAAAAAAAAATATAAAACAACGCAGGAAAAATTCCATAAAAAAATATCCTCAATCGCTTATTCAGAATCAATTTGATTTTTGTAAATTCAACAATTTTCAATAGAGAATTGGTTTTTTGAAATTTTTTGTGCACCTGAACAAAAACATGGCAGAAAAAAATATAAAAAACGCAGGAAAAATTCCATAAGAAATCATCCTCAATAGTCGAAGTATCGCTTATTCAGAATCAATTTGGTTTTTATAAATTCAACTATTTTCTATAGAGATATAAATTTTTGATAATTTTTGTTTTATTTGTTTGAGCACCTGAACAAAAACATCGCAGAAAAAAATATAAAAAACGCAGGAAAATTTCCATATAAAAAATCATCCTCAAAGGTCGAAGTATCGCTTATTCAGAATAAATTTGGTTTTTGTAAATTCAACAATTTTCAATAGAGATATGGATTTTTGAATTTTTTTGTTTTAATTTTTTGAGCACCTGAACAAAAACATCGCAGAAAAAAATATAAAAAACGCAGGAAAAATTCCTTAAAAAATCATCGTCAATGGTCGAAGTATCGCTTATTCAGAATCAATTTGGTTTTTGTAAATTCAACAATTTTCAATAGAGATATGGATTTTTGAAAATTTTTGTTTTAATTCTTTGAGCACCTGAACAAAAACATTGCAAAAAAAATATAAAAAACGCAGGAAAAATTCCATAAAAAAACATCATCAATGGCGGAAGTATCGCTTATTCAGAATCAATTTGATTTTTGTAAATTCAACAATTTTCAATAGAGAATTGGTTTTTTGAAATTTTTTGTGCACCTGAACAAAAACATGGCAGAAAAAAATATAAAAACCGCAGGAAAAATTCCATAAAAAATCATCCACAAAGGTCGAAGTATCGCTTATTCAGAATAAATTTGGTTTTTGTAAATTCAACCATTTTCAATAGAGATATGGATTTTTGAAAATTTTTGTTATAATTTTTTGTGCACCTGAACAAAAACATCGCAGAAAAAAATATAAAAAACGCAGGAAAAATTCCATAAAAAATCATCCTCAAAGGTCAAAGCATCGCTTATTCAGAATCAATTTGGTTTTTGTACATTCAACAATTTTCAATAGAGATATGGATTTTTGAAACTTTTTGTTTTCATTTTTTGTGCACCTGAACAAAAACATCGCAGAAAAAAATATAAAAAATGCAGGAAAAATTCCATAAAAAATCATCTTCAGTGGTTGAAGTATCGCTTATTCAAAATCAATTTGGTTTTTGTAAATTCAACAATTTTCAATAGAGATATGGATTTTTGAAAATTTTAGTTTTAATTTTTTTGTGCACCTGAACAAAAACATCGCAGAAAAAAATATAAAAAACGCAGGAAAAATTCCATAAAAAATCATCCTCGAAGGTCGAAGTATCGCTTATTGAAAATCAATTTGGTTTTTGTAAATTCAACAATTTTCAATAGAAATATGGATTTTTGAAAATTTAGATTTTAATTTTTTAGCACTTTGACAAGCACATCGCAGAAAAAAATATAAAAAACGCAGGAAAAATTCCATAAAAAATCATCCACAAAGGTCGAAGTATCGCTTATTCAGAATAAATTTAGTTTTTGTAAATTCAACAATTTTCAATAGAGATATGGATTTTTGAAAATTTTTGTTTTAATTTTTTAAGCACTTATACAAAAACATCGCAGAAGAAAATATAAAAAACACAGGAAAAATTACATAAAAATCATCCTCAATGTTCAAAGTACCGCTTATTCAAAATTAATTTGGTTTTTGTAAATTTAATGTTTTTTTATAGAGATATGGATTTTTGAAGGAGAAGCATTTGGAGATTTTCGCAGTTTGGTGAATTGTTTTATTTTTAATTTTCAGTTAATGAAGTTTGCAATTTCAAAATTGGTTTCGTCGTATTATTTCAAAATGTATGTTCAGATATTCGCACTGAATCTTAAATTAAAATTAATTTTGAGTCATTTTGGGTTTACCATCTGTAGAAATTGTTTTTATATATTTGTTTTTCAGTTGATGAAAATCGTAATTTGAACATGAGCGCAAAAACAGAGTATACAGTATTGAATATAAAATAATATTTAGAAATGCTATTCTTCATTGTCTTCTTACAATCACGTTTATGGGTAACAGTTGTGATTTTAAGGAGCAATCACAGTTTAAGTCACAGTTTAAATAGCAGTGATTTTAAGTAGCCGTGATTTAAAGTAGCAGTGATTTTAAGTAGCGGTGATTTGAAGTGTCAGTGATTTTAAGTAGCAGTAATTTTAAGTAGCGGCGATTTGAAGTGTCAGTGATTTTAAGTAGCAGTGATTTAAAGTAGCAGTGATTTTAAGTAGCGGTGATTTTGCGTAACAGTGATTTTAAGTAGCAGTGAAATTCGCCTATTAGTAACAGTAATGACCTGTGATTTTTTTTTTAATCACAGATACGTGAAATATCGTCCATTCCTATAATTTACATCCAGAATTTTCGAAAGGTTTATTGTTTTGCACAGCCGTGTCGTTAATGCGCACGTATTGAATCGTACGATGGGGTTCTTGTATGGAATTACATTGGAATTGCAGATGATCGGTTTTTATTCCGAATATCCAGCCACTGATTTGAATATCATAAATAACAAAGCCTCATCGGCTCAAATTTTCGTCACACAGGAGTTATTGAGGCGGAACAATTGCTTTTAAATCTGTTAATGAGAAATACTCGCGGATGTTATTTATGTACTTTTAAAAATATTTAAATTTTCCAGGAGATATTTAAATTTTTGCAAAAAAACTAAATATACAATACAAAAAAAAATCTTTCGCTGTTGTGGGTTGTCAAGTAATTCCGCTACCGAAAATGCACGTTTAGAAGTTAAAAATATTTTTACAGATCTAGCTTATTATCATCAATTATATCTTCCAAGTCAGAAAGAAGTCTTAAAAGCATTGACCATCAAAAAAGTTACCATGAATATTTCTCTGGCATGGGGCAGTATATTCAAACCAGAATGACAACTAACTTGAGGTCGACAATAGTAGTTGAATTTTTGACAATTTCAAGGTTAAAATCGATGTAGAATGTAACTAATTTTAGTGCCATTTTATTTTAAGCTGTGATGTGTTAATTGTTCTAGAATTTTTAAATTTTCAAAGTAAATTATATTCAAACGAGAATAACTAACTTCACGTCGACAACAGAAGTGGAATTTTTGACAATTTTAAGGTTAAAATCGATGTAGAATTGTATGTACGTAACAGGGGCATAATTTTAGTTAACGCTCTAGATCCAAAAAATAAACTCTGCGGCGGAATTAAATTTTATAAAAAGTTTAAGAAACACTTCCCCAGACGATACACAATGCTCAACGGTATTTCGCCATCATGGTAATCACCCTTACCGGACTTTAAGTACCCAATCTCTCCGAACTCCGGCGCAATCATCGCTAGCGTTATTGCCGATTTTAAAACAAAACACCCCATTCGGCCATATTCGCCGCCCTCGAGGGCAATTAAAGTCCGCTCGCATTAACAAACACTTCTGAATTTCACGCGATGCCGCGGCAAATTTCCGCCCTCAGCTTTCAAGATAACGTTACTGCACACTTACGCTCGTTACTTGTTATTGCAATGTTAACGCTTTTCACGTCTGGAATTGTACAGTTGAAAACTAGTGCGTCTTTAACAAACATCTTATCAACGTTGAAATGGCCAATAATTTTAATGATCACCCTGTATATTTATTGAGTCAAGTTTGTTGTAATGAACGTAGGCGTCTTAATACTTTCCCAACGTTAGTGTATTGAGTATTACTTTGCGAGATTTCTCGTTCGAGATGAAAGAGTAATTGGGTTTTGACGTGCACACACTTCTTGAATCCGCGCCGTCCTCAAAGGAAGGACTACTTTTGTAATCATAACTTGATTTATATTAATGTAGAAATTGTATATTAATTTATTACCCTCTCGGATTCTCCTCAACAAGGCTACATACATACATACACGTTACATAATTGATAACTAACGTACGTTTATTACCTGCAAACCGATAAAACGGGTAATTATGGTGCTCCCACGCCTCGGGAACTCTTTACTAAATACTAAATCATTAATGGTGGCCCCTATTTCCAGGCTCAAACAGTTTTCAACGCGTCGATGCGATCGGAGAGGAGAGGATAATCTCTGGACGGGCTATTGGAATTACGGGATTTTGAAAGGCTGGATGCACTATCTCCTTCGAGAAACTGCTTTTTCGCTTTTCATAAATTACCCCACGAAAGATTAGCCGAAAACCGATTTACAGTGTAGTGTATGTGTGTGGCGACATTAATAAGTTTTAAAGCGTTGCCGTTTGGTACAATGGGCGAGATTAATTGGGTCTGATACCATGAATGGGCCGATTTAGAGTTATGAAAATGAACATAATGGAGAAACGTTATCGTTTATGAAAAAACAAATGTACAAACAAACAGATTAATTAGTATATTTGATGAAAAACAAATTCGTGTTTTTAAAATACAGTTGCTAACCAGATTATACTCATGAAATAGATATGGATAAGATGATAAAACAAAATTCGATTTTCAATTGTTTCCGGTTTTTTTTTATGATAACTGTTGATTTAACAATTTTCAAGTCCGTTGTAGAACAAAGAAAACACACCTTGCTTAGATATTCAGAAAATCCCATTTGAATTTGTCGGTAAAAAAAAATAGAAAAACAACTGCTGCAGATTTAAAAATTTCCAAAGTTACTCAGAATGTATGCTTTTGCATAAATCCACAAAAACCAGAAAACACGCCTTGCCTAGATTTTGAGATAATCCCACTTGAATTTTAAATTCCAAATTTTCGAGTCCTCTGTTGATCAAGTTGAAAAAAAACATTGAAAAACAACTGCCGCAGATTTGAAACTTTCAAGAGTTACTCAGAAGGTATGCTTCTGCATAAATCCACAAAAACCAGAAAACACGCCTTGTCCAGATTTTGAGATAATCCCACTTGAATTTTAATTTCCAAATTTTTAAGTCCTCGATTGATCAAGTTCAAAAAAAAAATAGAAAAACAACTTCTGCAGATTTGAAACTTTCTAGAGTTACTCGCAATATATGCTTCTGCATAAATCCGGAAAAATCAGAAAATACGCCTTGCCCAGATTTCGAAATAATCCCATTTGAATTTTAATTTGCAAATTTTCAAGTCCTCTATTGATCAATTTGGAAAAAAAATATAAAAACAACTGCCGCAGATTTGAAACTTTCCAGAGTTGCTCGCATGTATGCTTCTGCATAAATCCACAAAAATTAGATAACTTGCCTTGCCTAGATTTTGAAATAATCCCACTTGAATTTTAATTTGCAAATTTTTAAGTCCTCTGTTGATCAAGTTAAAAAAAATAGAAAAACAACTGCCGCAGATTTGAAACTTTCCAGAGTTACTCAGAATATATGCTTCTGCATAAATCCACAAAAATCAGAAAACACGCCTTGTCCAGATTTTGAGATAATCCCAATTGAATTTTAAATTGCAAATTTTCAAGTCCTCTATTGATCAATTTGGAAAAAAAATATAAAAACAACTGCCGCAGATTTGAAACTTTCCAGAGTTGCTCGCATGTATGCTTCTGCATAAATCCACAAAAATTAGATAACTTGCCTTGCCTAGATTTTGAGATAATCCCACTTGAATTTTAATTTGCAAATTTTCAAGTCCTCTATTGATCAAATTGAAAAAAGAAATAGAAAAACAACTGCTGCAGATTTGAAACTTTCTAGAGTTACTTAGAAGGTATGCTTCTGCTTAAATCCACAAGAACCGAACAACACACCTCGCCTAGATTTCGAGATAATCCCACTTGAATTTGAATTTGCAAATTTTTAAGTCCTCTATTGATCAAGTTGGAAAAAAAAATAGAAAAACAACTTCTGCAGATTTAAAACTTTCTAAAGTTACTCTGAAAGTATGCTTCTGCATAAATCCACAAAAATCAGAAAACGCGCCTTGCCTAGATTTTGAGATAATTCCACTTGAATTTTAATTTGAAAATTTTCAAGTCCTCTATTGATCAAATTGGAAAAAAAAATAGAAAAACAACTGCAGCAGATTTGAAACTTTCCAGAGTTACTCAGAATATATGCTTCTGCATAAATCCACAAAAATCAGAAAACACGCCTTGTCCAGATTTTGAGATAATCCCAATTGAATTTTAAATTGCAAATTTTCAAGTCCTCTGTTGATCAAGTTCGAAAAAAAAATTGAAAAACAACGGGTGCAGATTTAAAATTTTCCAGAGTTACTCAGAATGTATACTTCTGCATAATTCCATTCAAATCAGAAAACACGCCTTGTCTAGATTTTGAGATAATCCCAATTGAATTTTAAATTGCAAATTTTCAAGTCCTCTGTTGATCAAATTGAAAAAAAAAATAGAAAAACAACTGCTGCAGATTTGAAACTTTCTAGAGTTACTCAGAAGGTATGCTTCTGCTTAAATCCACAAGAACCAAACAACACACCTCGCCTAGATTTCGAGATAATCCCACTTGAATTTGAATTTGCAAATTTTTAAGTCCTCTATTGATCAAGTTGGAAAAAAAATAGAAAAACAACTTCTGCAGATTTAAAACTTTCTAAAGTTACTCTGAAAGTATGCTTCTGCATAAATCCACAAAAATCAGAAAACGCGCCTTGCCTAGATTTTGAGATAATTCCACTTGAATTTTAATTTGCAAATTTTCAAGTCCTCTATTGATCAAATTGGAAAAAAAATAGAAAAACAACTGCAGCAGATTTGAAACTTTCCAGAGTTACTCAGAATATATGCTTCTGCATAAATCCACAAAAATCAGAAAACACGCCTTGTCCAGATTTTGAGATAATCCCAATTGAATTTTAAATTGCAAATTTTCAAGTCCTCTGTTGATCAAGTTCGAAAAAAAAATTGAAAAACAACGGGTGCAGATTTAAAATTTTCCAGAGTTACTCAGAATGTATACTTCTGCATAATTCCATTCAAATCAGAAAACACGCCTTGTCTAGATTTTGAGATAATCCCAATTGAATTTTAAATTGCAAATTTTCAAGTCCTCTGTTGATCAAATTGAAAAAAAAAATAGAAAAACAACTGCTGCAGATTTGAAACTTTCTAGAGTTACTCAGAAGGTATGCTTCTGCTTAAATCCACAAGAACCAAACAACACACCTCGCCTAGATTTCGAGATAATCCCACTTGAATTTGAATTTGCAAATTTTTAAGTCCTCTATTGATCAAGTTGGAAAAAAAATAGAAAAACAACTTCTGCAGATTTAAAACTTTCTAAAGTTACTCTGAAAGTATGCTTCTGCATAAATCCACAAAAATCAGAAAACGCGCCTTATCTAGATTTTAAGATAAGTTCACTTGAATTTTAATTTGAAAATTTTTAAGTCCTCTGTTGATCAAGTTGAAAAAAAAAATTGAAAAACAACTGCCGCAAATTTGAAACTTTCCAGAGTTACTTAGAGTATATGCTTCTGTATAAATCCACAAAAATCAGAAAACACGCCTTGCCTAGATTTCGAGATAATCCCACTTGAATTTGAATTTGCAAATTTTTAAGTCCGCTGTTGATCAAGTTCGAAAAAAATAGAAAAACAACGGCTGCAGATTTAAAACTTTCCAGTTACTCATAATGTATGCTTTCGCATAGATCCACAAAAATCAGACCTCACGGGATTTTCTCAGATTTTGAGATAATTCCACTTGAATTTTAATTTGCAAATTTTCAAGTCCTCTATTGATCAAATTGGAAAAAAAAATTGAAAAACAACTGCCGCAGATTTGAAACTTTCAAGAGTTACTCAGAATATATGCTTCTGCATAAATCCACAAAAATCAGAAAACACGCCTTACCTAGATTTTAAGATAAGTTCACTTGAATTTTAATTTGAACATTTTTAAGTCCTCTGTTGATCAGGTTGAAAATAAAAATGAAAAACAACTGCCGCAGATTTGAAACTTTCCAGAGTTACTCAGAATGTATGCTTCTGCATAAATCCACAAAAACCATTAAACACGCCTTGCCTAGATTTTAAGATAATCCCATTTTAATTTTAATTTGCAAATTTTCAAGTCCTCCGTTGATCAAGTTGAAAAAAAAAATAGAAAAACAACTGCCGCAGATTTGAAACTTCCAAGAGTTACTCAGAAGGTATGCTTCTGCATAAATCCACAAAAATCAGAAAACACGCCTTGCCTAGATTTCGAGATAATCCCACTTGAATTTTAATTTGCAAATTTTCAAGTCCTCTATTGATCAAGTTGGAAAAAAAAATATAAAAACAACTTCTGCAGATTTGAAACTTTCTAGAGTTACTCGCAATATATGCTTCTGCATAAATCCACAAAAATCAGAAAACGTGCCCTGCCTAGATTTTGAGATAATTCCACTTGAATTTTAATTTGCAAATTTTCAAGTCCTCTATTGATCAAGTTAAAAAAAATGGAAAAACAACTGCCGCAGATTTGAAACTTTCAAGAGTTACTCAGAATATATGCTTCTGCATAAATCCACAAAAATCAGAAAACACGCCTTGCCTAGATTTCGAGATAATCCCACTTGAATTTGAATTTGCAAATTTTTAAGTCCTCTGTTGATCAAGTTCGAAAAAAATAGAAAAACAACGGCTGCAGATTTAAAACTTTCCAGTTACTCATAATGTATGCTTTCGCATAGATCCACAAAAATCAGACCTCACGGGATTTTCTCAGACTTTGAGATAATTCCACTTGAATTTTAATTTGCAAATTTTCAAGTCCTCTGTTGATCAAGTTACAAAAAAAAAATAGAAAAACAACTTCTGCAGATTTGAAACTTTTTACAGTTAATCTGAAGGTATGCTTCTGCTTAAATCCACAAAAACCAGAAAACACACCTCGCCTAGATTTCCAAATAATCCCACTTTTAATTTGCAAATTTTGGAAAAAAACATAGAAAAACAACTTCTGCAGATTTGAAAATTTCAATAGTTACTCAGAATGTATGCTTCAATTTTGAAATGTTTAAACTCTTTAATATTCAAATTTAAAAAATCTTAAATAAATACCTTCTACCTACTCACAGGATAGATAAAGACTCCATGTTTACAATTGCTGGATTTTCAAAATTATTTCACCAACGTAATAAACAGTCGTAGAAGTAAGTCAAATACTTGAATTGTTTTAGTGAAAATTTTCGTATTCAAAACTTACATCATTATGTCTAATAAAACCATTTTGGTCATTTTTGAAAAATAATAAACTATGAAATATTTTTAAATGAAACTTAATACTTAAGCATATATACAAAATCTTTATTGACAAAGTGGTTACAAATTATCATAAATACATAAACAAATAAATACATGGAGTTTTCATGTCAATAGGCTATCGACCGATACTTAAGCATTAATTAGCAATCTGATAAAATTAATGGTGTTTGTTAGAATTTGGACAACCGGAAATCGGTGTTTACTTTACTTTTTTTTGTTCCAATATTTTTTTTTTTTTATTTGAGAAATATCATATCTTTCATAAATGTTGTAGATAGCAATGAACTGAACATCTTTTAGTAATAAGTAATAAGATAAACAATGAGGAAATGATTTAAAACAATAGTTTAGATATGAAAAATATTTTTTTTTACGTAAATGTTGAAGGTGCTAAAGAACTGGATATTTATTAATAAATTTCTGTTTATTTCATAAAAACTGAGCCAATAAGTCACTGCCACACCCTATTTGCCATAATAGATTTAGTTAACGGCATTGAAGCAATTTTCGTTCGTTGGCAGGGGTTCTTCTCTATTCAAATGAAATAATATACACGATATTTTTTTTTTATCGTATTATTTACCATTTTTTTATTTGTATTATTTACCAAGATCAAAGTGAACATGTATTTTCAACAACTATTCAATTATTCAAATGAACTTTTACCGTCCTCGACAATACTCTCAATGCGTAGTTTGTTGTATAGATATTCTAAGCCATCTTTATAATTTAGTGTTTCATCAACAAATATTTATGAAAATGTACCATTTTTAACAGTGCAATTTAATTCATCAATAAAGTTTCATAATGAAGAAAAGCTCCTCTCAAACAAACCTATTCCGTCACACTCTGATGCACACTGAAGTACATCCTCAAGTTTACCACCCAGTGGTAACATTAATTTTAATTGCCACTTCTTCACCTACCAATTAACAATAGCTCATCCTCTTACAATATCTTAAGAACGGCAGTACACGAACACGAGTGATTAAATACCGGTTGCAGACACACTTCCGCACGTTTTTCTCCTCATTAATAACAATCGGCTTCTATCAGATGAACCGAAATCGCGTTTGTGGACAGCCTCAATTAATCCGTTCGTAATCTGGAACATCCTCGTTGGAGGCGCGAAGGACGGCTCAAATAATAATTGAATGTTAAATATAATTATCCACTGTTTATTTTTTTTTCATGAATAAAAGCGATACTGAAATCGCAATCGTAATTTAAATGCTTAAATGCTTCATCTACAGTGTATAATTAAGTTATCAAATGCACCACTTTATTATTAATGCCAGGAGGAGATGTTATCAATTTGAGCATGTACGTATAAGATATCACCAATTTATAATTGATATTTGAATACACGAAGCACCCACGTTGAAATTAATTACTACGGATGAAACTAACTCACGTAGGCGCTATGAATAGCTAGATGGCAGTTATGTTTAACAGCAGGTTCTAGTGTAACATAATATTATTCCAACAACATCCACTATTCGCATATGTAATCCTAGTTGTGGTCGGTAGTTTTTGGTGTGTTTCATCTGGATCCTATAAATTGTACGTGCAATGTTCGGTGTGCTGGAAATTTTCCCAAGCAAAAAAAAGGGTTTTATTGCAATTGGGCAGATACCAAAATGTATTTAATATGAAGGTCATTTTATATTGTGGTGATAATTAAAGTGATTTTGTTTTAGTGTATAGAATTGAATTGAATTTTTTTTTTCGAAAAACGTTGATTTTATGAAAAAAAATTCTTAGTAAAAATGTTCATTTCTTTGTTGTCTTTAATATTCGTTTCAGTGTTTTTGTAAAAATTTTCATATTTAAAAATTATTTGAAAAAAAAAAACAAAAAACTCATCCTTCCGGTTGAAGAAAAAAAATGGCTGCGCACAACTAAGGATTTTCAATTTAAAAATTTAGTCTGGAAATAATCATACCGTCAGAAACGAGACATGTAACGACACCACAACCTTGGATTTAGTTTGAAGTAATTGTGCATGTTGAAAGTGGAAGTAAGAACGTGTAGTTTCGCAGATAAACTCCGGTTAAAACTCTAAACAAACAAGTTCCAGATGGTATCTCCAGAAAGACATCTTCCAACACTTGTGCGGACTCGCGCCCGGGGCGGCTGAGCGCAAATTAAATTACGACCGGGCTGTTTCTGCTTGTTTTCTGAGAGGTTACACCTTTTAAGTTTCCAGTCATGGATATCACGTCGTCTTCCAGGAAAATTCATTAAGTGCCCGCGCGCGTCTGAAAGTCACGAAAGTCACTCGTACTTCGCCGCTTTGTAATCCGATATAAGAAGTTCAATTTCATTCCTCGGATTTTTACCATTGCAAACTTAAATAATTCAATATAATCTATTCATAATCAGTTTTAAATAAACATTTGCGGTGGTTGCTACGAAGTAAGAGAGAGAGTGATCTTAATTTTTTTTTTAGAAAAAAGAAGGATGTTTGACGAAATAGCGTGTTAAGGAGAGTTAATGTTTAAGGGGATTGGCGTAAGCGTTTTAGCTGTTCGATTTTAACATTGTTGAAAATTCATTTTTATAATGAATGGGACAAATACTGAACAACCATGGACACGAGCGATAACTTTTCGTCCGAGCGTGGGACTCGAACTTGAATAAGGGAACAATAAATTTCGATTGTATCTCTTTACTTTTAAATAAACGAAAGGAGCTTGTAACTATATATAAATCGTTTTTTTATCTCTCTTATTGATAATTCAAGTCATGTATAAAAATGTGTATTTAAAACGGCGGACAAAAAAATTTGCAAGTGGTTAAAAATTGATTTATCATAACATAAAAAACAATTGCAATCGACTTGAAATTTTGAAAAATTTCTCAAAATGCATTCGGCCTTGTGATTTTGTAAAAGCTGTACATACTCCATTACTAAATTTTGAGTTAATCGACGTATCGGTGCATTTTTTCGAATTGCACGAAATATCCTGGAGCGATTTTTATTAAACTTCGTGGCAACATTCTACACATGTGTAGCTACAAAATTAATCAATAATCCAAAAATACGTCATCAACAGTTTTTCCAGAATTTCCACCCAAACATAATTTATCCGACCAAAATAGACATTTCGGTGGATTTTTTCGAATTTCACGAAAAATCCTGGAGCGATTTTTATTAAACGTTGTGGCAACATTCTAAACATGCGTAGCTGCAAAATTAATCAATAATCCAAAAATACGCCATCAACAGTTTTTCCAGAATTTCCACCCAAACATGATTTATCCGACCAAAATAGACGTTCCGGTGGATTTTTTCGAATTTCACGAAAAATCCTGGAGCGATTTTTATTAAACTTTGTGGCAACATTCTAAACATGCGTAGCTGCAAAATTAATCAATAATCCAAAAATACGTCATCAACAGTTTTTCCGGAATTTCCACCCAAACATAATTTATCCGACCAAAATAGACATTTCGGTGGATTTTTTCGAATTTCACGAAAAATCCTGGAGCGATTTTTATTAAACGTTGTGGCAACATTCTAAACATGCGTAGCTGCAAAATTAATCAATAATCCAAAAATACGTCATCAACAGTTTTTCCAGAATTTCCACCCAAACATGATTTATCCGACCAAAATAGACGTTCCGGTGGATTTTTTCGAATTTCACGAAAAATCCTGGAGCGATTTTTATTAAACTTTGTGGCAACATTCTAAACATGCGTAGCTGCAAAATTAATCAATAATCCAAAAATACGTCATCAACAGTTTTCCGGAATTTCCACCCAAACATGATTTATCCTACCAAAATAGACGTTCCGGTGGATTTTTTCGAATTTCAGGAAAAATCCTGGAGCGATTTTTATTAAACTTTGCGGCAACATTCTACACATGTGTAGCTACAAAATTAATCAATAATCCAAAAATACGCCATCAACAGTTTTTCCAGAATTTCCACCCAAACATAATTTATCCTACTAAAATAGACGTTCTGGTGGATTTTTTCGAATTTCACGAAAAATCCTGTAGCGATTTTTATTAAACTTTGTGGCAACATTCTACACATGTGTAGCCACAAAATTAATCAATAATCCAAAAATACGTCATCAACAGTTTTTCCAGAATTTCCACCCAAACATACGACGCCTCGCACCGAAAGCGGGCGCCAAACCGCTCCGCCACGGAGAGCCCCGATTTTTTTTTTATTTCAACCACAACTCTGTGTGTTTTCTGTAGATCACGTATTAACGGTTGCAACTTTATCCAATAATATTTATTTGTAATTTATTTTAAATAGACTTTGTAGTGATATTTAAGAAGTAAGGGAAAATGATCTTGAAAATTTTTCAAAAATTTCAGTCACAACTTTTTGTGTTATCTGTAGACCAAGTGTTAACGGCCGTAACCATATTCTTCAATAACTCTGTATCTCTTATAATAAGCCTATTATTGTAGACTGGAGGTGAGTCGACTCATCGTGAAGAGTCGACTGAAAAAAGAATTCTTGAAGTGATTTAAAAATTAAAAAAATATGTCTAGAGAAGGTTTTTGAAAATTTTGCCTTTGTTAAAGTTTTTTTAATACAGTAGTATGGTAAAAATGAACCGGTTCTCTTTTCTCTTCATGGAAGACTGCCACAAATTATCTTTCTACAGCAGCACAAATTCTTAATTCGTCAAGTTCCTGCTCCTCAGTTTTGTGGTTTTTGGGAGACCAACATCTTTATTCTCAAAATTCTGCAGAATTCTCTGTATTGCTTTATATTAATAATCTTAAATTGATTTACAATAATTATTGTTACTGCGGACCACTTTGGGATCGTTGGCACAAAATGGTCGTTGATGAAAAAACGGAATTCCATTTATAAACTGATCAAGTTACCGTAACAATAAAAACAACATTAAGGCGACATCTACTGTCTAAAACATTGCACTAATGCAGTAATTGTCGGCGGTTAATTCCACTCAATTGGAAACTTAGTCCAACATTCTGCACAATAAAAAAAAATATTTTGGTGGAATTTTACCATTAGATAGATAGATAGATAGATAGATATTTATTTGTGCTAGTACAGGATTTTTACACACGTCAAATATGCAGTATACAAAAAATTACAAAAAGTGTGATAGAAATAATGTTTAAATCTAAAATGCAGGGCAATAAATAGAATTTAAAATATTACAATCACAAACAGTTTAAAACTTATATAACTAGGGTAAAATTTTTAAATAAATTAATATAATATAGTAAAAGGATAAAATAAAGTGGCAATAAATAAAATTTAAAATATTACGATCACGAACAGATTAAAACTTATACAACTAGACTGGAATGTTTAAATAAATAAATATTGTAAAAGGATAAAATATAGTGGCAATTGCAAGTTTCAACCTTCGTTTAATAATATATATTTTTTATTAAATAGAATTTGCGGTGATATATACAAAGTACAAATTCTGCACAATAGATGCCGTAACCACTCAATTGGAAAATTAGTGCAACGCTTAATACAATAGATGTCGTCTAATTAAAAAAAAAAATTTCGCTCACTAAGTTGCGAATCAAAATTATAAGAAATAATCGTGTCACGATGGATATTACCCGCAATTTTTTACCAGCGCGGTTTTAAATGTTAATAATATATTATTATTAATACCATTAAAGCAAGCCTTATATAATCCGCCATTATTTACGATGAACATAATTCACCGCGCGATTTTTGCAAACGCGCACGTCTTCCTGGTTCCTTTCTTCGCCCCGTTGTGCTTCGCACAAATACCCCTAATTACAAGCACGAGCGCCATTACGGGCATGATTGATAAGCGGCGGGCTAATGGAAAATAATCCTCGTCTTCGGCGATTAATTACTTTCCTAATGAAGAAATGACGAAACATTGAGGCCGCCGCGCGTCTTCTTCACTCTCGGGACGTCCATTGAGGACTCGGTGCCGTTACGTAATTGCGAATTTCGATAATGTCTTACCTTTCTTCTCTCATAATGCACGGGTACGTAATTTTACCCGGTTCGCCTTGAAACGTCCTCTCTTCTTCTGTTCAGATGATGATGGAAGAAAAAAATGTGGATAAAAATATGTGTATCATCTTCGCGTCCGTCCCGTATATATAAGCGTCCGAGATTTGCAATTGGACATCATTCGCTTGTCTTTGCTGTTTAAGATTACAACTGCAGTTATGAAATTGGTAAGGTTGAAGCGTCGACTCCTGGGGTTTTTTTGTGTGTAAGTTGGGTTTTTTTTTCAGTTCGTCGTTTCTGTGCTGTTGATGGCTGTAGCCGCTGACCGTTTGGATAACACTTACCTACCACCGAATAGCGCCAAAACGGCTGGAGGTAGCGGGAACTTTTTGGGCGCTCCTTTCCAGGCTGGAGGTTCTGGATCGAGTGGTGGTAGATTCGGAGGTGGCTCCTCTGGTGGTTTCGGTACAGGATCTGCAGGAGGTGCCCCATCTAGGAACTACGGAGCCCCGTCCGGTGGCAGGCAAGGAGGTGCGCCATCTGGTAACTTCGGAGCTCCCTCAGGGTCGGCCGGTGGTGGAAGATTCGGAGGTGCCCTATCCGGAGGTAGACAAGGAGGATCCCCATCTGGTAACTACGGAGCTCCCTCAGGCTCGTCCGGTGGTGGAAGATTCGGAGGTGCTCCATCCAGTGGAAGACAAGGAGGTTCCCCATCCGGTAACTACGGAGCCCCTTCGGGCCAGGCCGGCGGTGGAAGATTCGGAGGTGCCCAATCTAAAGACGCCGGTGCAGCCATCCTCCGCTACGAGAATGAAAACTTCGGCGATGGAACCTATAGATTCGCGTACGCAATTTAACCCTTATTATTATGACCTCATAAATAAATTAACGTTTTCAAATTTTAGTTACGAAACCGAAAACAGGATCTCTCAAGAAGAATCCGGTGAATTGAAGAACGCCGGCGGCGAACAAGAATCGTCTTCGGTGCAAGGAACCTTCTCCTACATGGGCGAGGATGGTAACATGTACACCGTCAATTACGTCGCTGATGAAAATGGTTTCCAACCATCCGGAGATCATCTCCCAACTTCACCACCGATCCCGGAAGCTATCCTAAGGTCTTTGGAAATCAACGCCGCCGAGGAGGCTAGGGGTGGATCTCAAGGAGGATACCAAGGTGGAGCTCAGGGTGGATACCAAGGTGGAGCTCAGGGTGGAGCTCAAGGTGGAGCTCAAGGTGGATACCAAGGTGGTGCAGGAGGAGGTAGTCGTGTTGGAGCCGGTGGATTCCAGGGAGGAAATCGCGGTGGTGCATTCCAAAGCGGCGGCGCTCAAGGAGGTGGTCGCGGTGGTGGCTTCCAAGGAGGAAACCAAGCCGGCAACAAACAGTATTTCGCACCAAATAAGCCAAGCTTCAACCAACAAACTGGCTACCAGTATTAAATTGTAATGTGATAAATATTTTGTATATAACTCTAAAAATGTATTTATGTATAATTAAATTATACAGTAAAAAATATCTATTTTTATTTACAATAATCCATTTATATAAATCAAAACTATTTACAAGTTCTATAGAAAATTTTTCGTAAATGAAAAAAAGTTCAAAATACCGGAGTATTTATGAGTAATTAATTTATTTTCTCATTTTCCAAAAATTGCCACACACATGAAACTTTACAAATTCACTCAAAATCGATTCTAGATTACAATCCAATAAACATCTCAAAACACCCCTTCTCTAGATTTCGAGATAATCTCACGAGAACAGAAATTATTACAATTTTGAATTTGCTCATTTTTCATTCGACCAAAAAAACATAAAAACAATTGTCACACACATGAAACTTTACAAATTCAATCAAATCGATTCTAGATTACAATCCAATAAACATCTCAAAACACCCCTTCTCTAGATTTCGAGATAATCTCACAAGAACAGAAATTATTACAATTTTGAATTTGCTCATTTTTCATTCGACCAAAAAAACATAAAAACAATTGTCACACACATGAAACTTTACAAATTCAATCAAATCGATTCTAGATTACAATCCAATAAACATCTCAAAACACCCCTCCTCTAGATTTCGAGATAATCTCACGAGAAATTTCTGTTACAATTTTAAATTTGCTCATTTTCCATACGACCAAAAAAATATAAAAACAATTGCCACACACATGAAACTTTACAAATTCAATCAAAATCGATTCTAGATTACGATCCAATAAAAATCTCAAAACACCCCTCCTCTAGATTTCGAGATAATCTCACGAGAAATTTCTGTTACAATTTTAAATTTGCTCATTTTCCATACGACCAAAAAAATATAAAAACAATTGCCACACACATGAAACTTTACAAATTCAATCAAAATCGATTCTAGATTACGATCCAATAAAAATCTCAAAACACCCCTTCTCTAGATTTCGAGATAATCTCACGAGAACAGAAATTGTTGCAATTTTGAATTTGCTCATTTTCCATTCGACCAAAAAAATATAAAAACAATTGCCACACACATGAAACTTTACAAATTCACTTAAAATCAATTCTAGATTACAATCCCATAAAAATCACAAAACACCCCTTCTCTAGATTTCGAGATAATCTCACGAGAACAGAAATTGTTGCAATTTTGAATTTGCTCATTTTCCATTCGACCAAAAAAATATAAAAACAATTGCCACACACATGAAACTTTACAAATTCACTCAAAATCGATTCTAGATTACACTCCAATAAAAATCTCAAAACACCCCTTCTCTAGATTTCGAGATAATCTCACGAGAACAGAAATTATTGCAATTTTGAATTTGCTCATTTTCCATTCGACCAAAAAAATATAAAAACAATTGCCACACACTTGAAACTTCATAAATTTACTCAAAATCAATTCTAGATTACAATTCAATAAAAATCTCAAAATTCCTTTTCTCTAAATTTCGAGATAATTTCACGAGAACAGAAATTTTTTAAATTTTTTAAATTTTTTAAACGTAACATCGTTAGACGCCTAAAAGAGAATTTCTCAACAACTGTGTTTTAAATTTATTTTTCGTCCCAAAAAAAAAAGACCTTTTGTTTTATATAGATTAGTGTAAATAAAAATTATTATATTTGAGCAAATTCAAAATTGCAACAATTTCTGTTCTCGTGAGATTATCTCGAAATCTAGAGATGGGGTGTTTTGAGATTTTTATTGGATTGTAATCTAGAATCGATTTTGAGTGAATTGGTAAAGTTTCATGTGTGTGGCAATTGTTTTTATATTTTTTTGGTCTAATGGAAAATGAGCAACTTCAAAATTGCAACAATTTCTGTTCTCGTGAAATTATCTCGAAATCTAGAGAAGGGGTGTTTTGAGATTTTTATTGGAGTGTAATCTAGAATCGATTTTGAGTGAATTTGTAAAGTTTCATGTGTGTGGCAACTGTTTTTATATTTTTTTGGTCGCTCGAGAAAATCCACAACTTTGAAATGCAATAAATTTGTTTTACATTTTTTTTAGTGCAATTATCTTAAAATTTAGTAAAATAATGTTTCTTATTTTTCGTAGTTATAAAATATGCTCAATTTTGCGTCAATTTAAAAAGTTTCAAGTTTCTAGCAATTGTTTTTATATTTTTCTAATCGCTTGATAAAATGCTCCACTTCAAAATGACACTAAGCTCCGTACTCGTGCAATTATTTTATAATCTGGTAAAGGGGTATTGCTAGATTTTTACAAAATTATAAAGTATAATCAATTTGGAGCAAATTTGAAAAGTTTCAAGTTTGTAACAAAAGTTTCTATATTTTTTTTAATCGCCCGAAAAAATGCTCCACTTCAATATGACACCAAGCTCCCTCCTCGTGCAGTTGTCACAAAATCTAGTGAAGGGGTGTTTTCAGATTTTCATAAAATTATAAAACTAAATCAATTTTGAGCAAATTTGAAAAGGTTCAAGTTTGTAGCAAGATTTTCTATATTTTTTTTAATCCCTCGAAAAATGATCCACTTCAATATAACACAAAGCTACGTTCTCGTGCAATTATCTTAAAATCCAGTAAAGTGTTGGTTTAAGATTTGTATAAAATCATAAAGTAGAATCAATTTTAAGTAAATCTGGAAAGTTTCAAGTTTCTAGCAATTTTTTTATATTTTTTTTTATCGCTCGATGAAATATTCCAATGCAAAATAACACGTGCAATTATCTTAAAATTCTGTGAAAGAGTGTTTTAAGATCTTTACAGAATTATAAAGTAGAATCATTTTTAAGTACATCTGGAAAGTTTCAAGTTTCTAGCGATTCTTTTCATATTTTTTTAATCGCTCGATAAAATGTTCCTAAGCTCCGTTCTCGTGCAATTATCTTAAAAGCTCGTGCAGGGGTGTTTTAAGATTTTAATAGAATCATAAAGTAGAATTAATTTTAAATAAATCTGGAAAGTTTCAAGTTTCTGGCGATTGCTTTAATATTTTTTTAATCGCTCGAAAAAATTCTCCACTTAAAAATAACAATAAGCTCCGTACTCGTGCAATTATCTTAAAACCTAGTGAAGGGGTATTTTAAGATTTTTGCAGAATCATAAAGTAGAATCAATTTTAAGTAAATCTAAAAAGTTTAAAGTCTCTAGCAATTGTTTTTATATTTTTTCTAATCGCTCGAAAAAATGCTGAACTTCAAAATAACACTAAGCTCCGTCCTCGTGCAGTTATCTTAAAATCCAGTGAAGAGGTATTTTAAGATTTTTACAGAATAATAAAGTAGAATCAATTTTAAGTAAATCTGAAAAGTTTCAAGTTCCTGGCAATTGTTTTAATATTTTATTAATCGCTTGAAAAAAATGCTGAACTTCAAAATAAAACCAAGCTCCGTTCTCGTGCAATTATCTTAAAATCTAGTGAAGGGTTATTTTAAGATTTTCACAGAATCATAAAGTAGAATCAATTTTAAGTAAATTTGGAAAGTTTTAAGATCCTAGCAACTGTTTTTATATTTTTCTAATCGCTCGATAAAATGCTTCAGTTTAAAATTACACTAAGTTTCGTTCTCGTGCAATTATCTTAAATCTAGTGAAAGGATTTTCAGATGTTTACGAAATTATAAAGAACAGTCAATTTTGAGTAAATTTGAAAGATTTCAAGTTTGAAGCAAGTGTTTCTGTATTTTTTTAATCGGCCGAGAAAATGCGTAACTTTAAAATGCAGTAAATTTTCTGTTCGAGTGTATACATTGGAATTCAGTTGAAGAGTGTTAAAATTTCTACAAAACCACTAAGTTAATTTAATGTTAAGTAAATTTTGTAAGTTTTAAATTTGTAGCAATTTTTTTCATATTTTTCTATTGCTCTTAAAAACGCGCAATTTTAGAATGACAATAAAATCTACCCTTGTGCAATTATCTCGAAAACTTACGTAGAAGTGTTTCCAGAGTTTTACAAAGTTACAAGGCAAAAATAATTTTAAGTAAATTTAAAGAGTTTGGAATTTGTGGCGATTGTTTATATATCGATCCTTTACCGTGCAATTATTTCAGAATCTAGTAAAGGAGTGTTTTTAGTTTCTATAAAATACATAAAGTAAAATCAATTTTGAGAAAATTTTGAAAATTTCAAGTGTGTGGCAATTGTTTTTATATTTTCTTTTTTTCGCGCTAGAAAATGCACATCGGAATGATTTCTTTTTTCTTACTCTCGTGCAATAATTTTTGAATCTGATGTAGTCGTGTTTATCAGTTTTTTTTACAATTTTTACAGAGCGATAAAGTAGTAGAGTAAATTTGGAAACTTTTAAATTTTTAATCAAGGTTTTCATATTCTTATATTCGTTTAAGTATTTCACAACTTCAGACTCGCACTTAAATCTGTTTTTGAGCAACGAGGGGGTGATTTAAAATTTTTACCCAATTATAAAATATAATTAATTTTGAGTTACTTTTGAAGATGAAGTCTTTTTTTAATAATCTGATTACCAAATGTTTTCTTTTTTAATTTCGAAATAACACACTAAAACTTCGTTATAGCAATATAACAAAGATATAATCAAAGAATTATATTTCATTTATTTATTTGTTAGTGTTTAGGTTCATCAAAAAAGTTTAATTTATTTTTGGACTTTATAAATGTTAATAATAAATTTAAAATTGTTTATACGGCTTGTTTAGCGAGTCGTGGCAGATCATTTACGGCTCTTTAGACAAGCTGTACAAGTCTAGTTTTTGTACATACAAATCCAAATATGCGTAATTAAATTTGTATGCCATTTTATATCCTTATTTTTCGATAAAATATTCGTTTTAAGGTGATTATTTTTCTTTTTTTTGCACTCACAACTCATATCAAATCACAACACTCGCCAATAAATAATAGTAATAATAATACTTTATTCCCCAATAGATTTAGATCCTATTACATAGAAATATAACAGTACATAATACAAGTTAATACCTGAAGAAAACTTTAAAAATTTGAACATAAAAAGATTACAAATAGACTTAATACACTAAATCAGCTAAAAATAAATGACAATTCTAAACAACAAAAAAGTTGCTTTATATATTTATAATTATTGAATTTTACAACCACAATTTAAATTGAATGAATGTATTTTAAATGATTCGTAGAATGGATGTAATATTTCACTGCAACGGCAGCGTGGCCGAGCGGTCTAAGGCGCTGGTTTTAGGCACCAGTCCGAAAGGGCGTGGGTTCGAATCCCACCGCTGTCACAATTTTGTTTTTAAATACTGAACACAAAAAATTAGTGTAAATTATTAACACACCTCAAAACCGAATTCGAAAATAGGGATCATCATTTCAGAGCCTACTTTACCAAGTGATCACATCGGTAAAACAGCTGTGAATATTTATCAAATGTCCGCCTACTTGATTATTCAGTTATCCATTCATCCAGTTTGAAGAAATTTGCGTCGGTAAAACAGCTGCGAATATTTATCAAATGTTTGCTTACTTGATTGTAAATAAAAATAAAAATAAAATGCCTGAATTTAAGGCCAAAACGAACAAAGAAAATGCTCGCTTCGCTAGAAGAAAGTTCCTATGCATCGAAGAAGTCTTTGGGTACGTGTGGAAGATCATCTAATTGTAAGATGAATGCTACCCAATTCAAGTGCGATAGAAATTCTTGCGAATAATTTGTATGTACATATTTAGATTTATATTTTTGTAAGCACTTGAATGAAACTAATAAATACAAATACAAATATCTAGTTTGAAGAAATTTACAAATTTGCGACAGATTTCAAAAAAACTTGTATTTTATTAGTATCTTATACAACACCTCTAAAATGCTTAAAAATAAAAAAAATCAAGCTTTTTCTCGTTCATTTATAGTGTTAATTCAGTTCAAGAATTTTTGCAAACATAATGAAGAAAAGAATAAAAATTTAGGGAAGTAACGCCGTCAAATGTAAATATAGGGAGAAAATATCGGGTGTGGCCCAAGCAGTGACCACATCCGATATCTTCTCCCTACATGAAAATGATAAATAATAATTATTATAAAAAATAATTGTTTTCAAAATTAATTTATAGGGTTATTTCAGTTTAAAAATATAATGGAGAAAATGAGTATTTAAATAAACAATTTATTATAAAAAATGATTTTATTAATTTTTTAGGTATGTACAAAATATAAATAAAATATAATGTTATCAATATTGGTAGCCGGTTTCTGCGTTAAAGCTTGGTTTGTTTGGAGCCGAGGACTGTCCAAAGCCTCCTTGAGATCCACCACCACGATTACCTCCTTGGAACGCGTTACCAAGGTTTCCTGCTTGTTGGGCGACTCCACCACGGTTACCACCGAATGCTGCTTGAGCTCCACCACCTTGGGCTCCACTTTGATAACCTTTTTGAGCTCCTCCTTGGGCTCCACCTTGGTATCCATTTTGAGCTCCTCCTTGGGCTCCACCTTGGTATCCAATTTGAGCTCCTACTTGAGCACCACCTTGGACTCCACCTTGGTATCCAATTTTAGCTCCTCCCTGAGCTCCACCTTGATATCCTCCTTGTGCTCCACCTTGGTATCCATTCTGAGCCCCTCCCTGACCTTGATATCCTCCTTGAGATCCACCTTTAGCTTCCTCGGCGGCGTTGAACTCCAAAGACTTGAGGATAGCTTCAGGAATCGGTGGTGAGGTCGGGAGGTGATCTCCGGATGGCTGGAAACCGTTCTCATCGGCGACATAGTTAACCGTGTACTTATTACCATCTTGTCCCATATAGGTGAATGTTCCTTGGATAGAGGACGAGTCTTCTTCACCGCCGGCGTTCTTCAATTCACCGGATTCTTCTTGGGAAATTCCGTTTTGGGTTTCGTAACTGTGAAATTGTAAAATTAGTTAATTAGAAAAATTAAATGGGGGTTAAGTGCCATACGAGAATCTGTAGGTGCCATCGCCGAAGTTTTCGTTTTCAAAACGGAGGATGGCTGCGCCGGCGTCTTGAGATTGTGCGCCCCCGAATCTTCCACCACTGGTTGGGCCTTCGTAGTTGCCTTGTCTGCCACCGGATGATGATGCACTAGCTGAACCAGAATTTCTTCCGGGAGAGCCTGATGGAGCACCAACGCTTCCTGATGAGGATTGTCCGAATCTACCACCGGATGATCCTGAAGGAGCGCCGTAGTTTGCGGATGGGGATCCACCAGCTGCACCGGATGGAGATTGTCCAAATTTACCGCTGGCTGATCCTGAAGGAACTCCGTAGTTTGCGGATGGGGATCCACCAGCTGCACCGGATGGAGTGCCATAGTTTTTGGATGGAGATCCACCTGCTGCGCCGGATGGAGCACCGAAGCTTAGTGATGAAGATTGTCCGAATCTATCACCGGATGATCCTGAAGGAACGCCATAGTTTGTGGATAGGGATCCGCCAAATTTACCGCTGGATGATCCTGAAGGAACTCCGTAGTTCGTGGATACAGATCCACTACCTGAACCGGATGGAGCGCCATAGTTCTTGGATGGAGATCCGCCAGCTGCGCCAGATGAAGCACCGAAGTTTCCTGATGGGGATTGTCCGAATTTACCACCACCTGAACCAGATGGACCTCCGTAGTTTCCTCCAGATGGAGCTCCGAAATTCCCTCCAGCAGAACCTGATGGAGCGCCGAAGCTACCTGATGAGGATTGACCGATTCTTCCGTTAGATGATCCAGACGGAACTCCGTAGTTTGCGGATGGAGAACCTGAGTTTCTGGATGGAGAACCTCCAGGAGCACCGAAACTACTTGATGGGGATTGTCCAGATGGAGCTCCGTAATTTCTGGATGGGGACCCACCAGCCGCACCAGATGAACCACCGAAGCCACCCGACGGCGATTTTCCGAATCCACCACCTGCACCAGAAGGAGCTCCGTAATTTCCAGACGGAGGTGGCGCAGAGGAGCTTCCTCCGAAACCACCACCGGATCCTCCAGAAGCAGCCCCGTAATTCCTAGAAGGGACTTGTCCTCCAAACTTCGATCCAGAACCTCCACCCTGCACGGGGGTACTCAAGAAGTTCCCACTACCCCCAGCCGTCTTAGCATTACTCGGTGGTAAATAAGTATTATCCAAACGATCTGCGGCCACAGCCACCAACAAAACGCACACTACGAACTGAAAAAGCACCGTAAAGCATCCACTTAACAATATAAACTTCAAACTTACCACTTTCATGATTCCAGTTGTAATCGCAAACAACGAAGACAAGTGAATGATGTCTAATTGCGATTTTCGGACGGTTATATACGGTACAGGCGCGAAGATGACACAGATAATTTTTTTTTTGTATGTACACTTTTTCGTGCACTTTAACAGAAAGGATAATTCAAGGCGAAATTAAACGAGAATTGTGCTCGGAAGCCCCGGGGCGGTAATTCTTTGTCACATCAATACGGTGGGAATCGCGAGCAGTATTTCAGAAGACGCGCAATTGTTTTATTGCAACATGGCGATCGTTTGATATGAAGAGTCGCGCCGAAGCTCAATTGCTTCTGACGGGATAATTAGATCGCGATTTAAAATGTTACGAGGGAAAGTACCGACAACTTAAGTAAAATTTGTTAAAAAAAAAACTTAAGTAAAATTTTATTGGATTTGATAATGATGGTCACACGTCAAAACTCGATTTGTAAATATTTGTTTAGATTTGTATAACTGTCTTCTCACTTATTAAATATTTTTTACAACAATAATCTGCAATTATAAAATCCTAACGGATGAATTCTGATAATTAAGAAAAAAATTTTTTTTTTTAAAGTTTATAATAAAAAATTATAAAAAAAATATCGCTCACAGAATTGTCTTTGAAATTTTAATTATTATTATTATTGTTATTAAAACAAAATTAAAGCACTCAAAACATGAATGTGGAAAATTGAAAATTGCATTCAACGATTAAAAAAATTGTAAAAAATTGAATATCTCACGGAATGGCTTAAAAAATTTGTAAATTCGGTCGGAATGAACGTATTGTCAACATCCTGTATAAATAATTGACGTACCATAGCAGAAAATAAAATTGCAACACTCAAAACATGAAAATTGCATTCAACGATTAAAAAAATTGTCAAAAATTGTAAAAAATTGAATCTCTTACGGAATGGCTTCAAAAATTTGTAAATTCGGTCAGAATGAACTTATTGTCAACATCCTGTATAATTAATTGATGTACCATAGAAGAAAATAAAATTGCAACACTCAAGACATGAAAATTGCATTCAACGATTAAAAAAATTGTAAAAAATTGAATCTCTTACGGAATGTCTTCAAAAATTTGTAAATTCGGTAGGAATGAACTTATTATCAACAACCTGTATAAATAATTGACGTACCATGGCAGAAAATAAAATTGCAACACTCAAGACATAAAAATTGCATTCAACGATTAAAAAAATTGTAAAAAATTGAATCTCTTACGGAATAGCTTCAAAAATTTGTAAATTCGATCAGAATGAACTTATTGTCAACATCCTGTATAAATAATTGACGTACCATAGCAGAAAATAAAATTGCAACACTCAAAACATGAAAATTGCATTCAACGATTAAAAAAATTGTCAAAAATTGTAAAAAATTTAATCTCTTACGGAATGGCTTCAAAAATTTGTAAATTCGGTCAGAATGTACTTATTGTCAACATCCTGTATAATTAATTGATGTACTATAGCAGAAAATAAAATTGCAACACTCAAGACCTGAAAATTGCATTCAACGATTAAAAAAATTGTAAAAAATTGAATCTCTTACAGAATGTCTTCAAAAATTTGTAAATTCGGTAGGAATGAACTTATTGTCAACAACCTGTATAAATAATTGACGTACCATGGCAGAAAATAAAATTGCAATACTCAAGACATAAAAATTGCATTCAACGATTAAAAAAATTGTAAAAAATTGAATATCTCACGGAATGGCTTCAAAAATTTGTAAATTCGGTCAGAATGAACTTATTGTCAACATCCTGTATAAATAGTTGACGCACCATAGCGGAAAATAAAATTGCAACACTCAAAACATGAAAATTGCTTTCAACAATTAAAAAAAATGTAAAAAATTGAATCTCGTACGGAATGGCTTCAAAAATTTGTAAATTCGGTCAGAATTAACTTATTGTCAACATCCTGTATAAATAATTGACGTACCATGGCAGAAAATAAAATTGCAACACTCAAGACATGAAAATTGCATTTAACGATTAAAAAAATTGTAAAAAATTGAAACTATTACGGAATGCTTTAAAAAAAAATTGTAAATTTGATCAGGATGAACGTATTTTCAACATCCTGTATAAATAGTTGACGTACCATAGCGGAAAATAAAATTGCAACACTCAAAACGTGAAAATTGCAACACTCAAAACATGAAAATTGCATTCAACGATTAAAAAAATTGTAAAAAATTGAATCTCTTACGGAATGGCTTAAAAAATTTGTAAATTCGGTCAGAATGAAGTTGTTGTTAACATCCTGTATAAACAATTGACGCACCATAGCGGAAAACAATTAAAACATGAGTGTAGAAAATTGAAAATTGCATTCAGCGTTCACACAAAATAATTCTCCTCTTTTACGATTACATCTTAATTGCGGGCGTACGGGTTATAAATAATACAACCCCAGCAGTAATTAATTCATTAAGTTTCTTAATTAACACCACCTTCGCTTTATTAATCGCTTAAAGTGGATCCCAAAAATTATAAAACACAAGACGAACGCCGCCGCGCCGCCGGTGTGATAAATCAATATTTTCGCCGCGAGCGAAACTCATAATTGGAAACATTAGAAAATATGGGTTGACATTGATCTTTTTCGGTTTCTTAAAATGAAAGACGATTCGATTTCGTTACATAATTACCAATTTCGGTAATGCACCTGTCACTTGGATCACTCGTGGTGCGGAGGAATACCGCTTTTACCTGACCTGCCTTGGGCTCTCCTCGAGCGGGTGATGTACTTTTCGAGAATGGTATATATAAGATGGTCGGATGGTGTGTGAAGACATCATTCGCTTGTCATCTCACAGATAGTTAACATGAAACTGGTGAGCGCTGAGTTAGATTTTTATCTTCAAGATTATAAGTTAAAATAACGTATATCACTGTTTCTTCTAATTTCAGTTTAAAAAATTGTAACGAATCACTGTTTCTTCTAATTTCAGTTAAAAAAAAAAACCGAAAATTATTGTTTCTTCTAATTTTAGTTCTTAGCTATAATTTTGGTGATTTGGTAATTTAAAAACTGTTTCTAACTTTAATTGTATTCTTTCAAGCCTTCAATTCATTTTCAGTTTTTGGATTTAAAATTATTAATTTAAAAATAACGAAAATTGTTGTTTCTTCTAATTTCAGTTCTTAGCTATAATTTTGTTGATTTGGTCATTTAAAAACTGTTTCTAACTTCAATTGTATTCTTTCAGACCTTCAATTCATTTTCAGTTTTTGGATTTAAAATTATTAATTTAAAAATAAAGAAAATTATTGTTTCTTCTAATTTCAGTAATTTTGGTGATTTGGTAATTTAAAAACTGTTTCTAACTTTAATTGTATTCTTTCAAACCTTCAATTCATTTTCAGTTTTTGGATTTAAAATTATTAATTTAAAAATAACGAAAATTATTGTTTCTTCTAATTTCAGTTCTTAGCTATAATTTTGGTGATTTGGTAATTTAAAAACTGTTTCTAACTTTAATTGTATTCTTTCAAGCCTTCAATTCATTTTCAGTTTTTGGATTTAAAATTATTAATTTAAAAATACCGAAAATTATTGTTTCTTCAAATTTCAGTTTTTGGCTACAATTTTGATCGCGGCCGTTGCTGCCGATCGTCTGGACAACACCTACTTGCCACCGAACAGTGCCCAACCCGCTGGTGGAAACGGAAACTTCTTGAACACACCAAACCGCGCAGGATCTTCCGGAGGATCTTCTGGAGGAAGACAAGGCGGTGCGGCGAGGAGGCCTTCTGGAAACTACGGAGCTCCGAGTGGAGGAAATTCTGGATCAAACGATGGATCTGGCGCGGGTCAGCCTTCAGGAAACTACGGCACACCATCGGGGTCTGCTGGTGGAAAATTCGGAGGACAATCACGCGATGGCGCTGCAGGAATCTTACGTTTCGAGAATGAAAACTTCGGTGATGGAACTTACAAATTCGAGTGAGTACAACATATCATCCAAAGTTAAGACTGCTAGGACCACTATACCTTATCTCCTACTGCTAGAGACAGTAAACGACCAACTAATAAACTTTGTTTAAGTTGAAAATCCTACCTTCGTTGCGAGAAAGAACTCACACTACTCAAAAATTTGGAGGTTTATAAAAACAGAACCGATAAACTTCCGCACAAACAACAACAATTATCCAATTCAATGCTTTCAAAAATATTCATTCCCCTCAACTACCTACCACTCTTGCATCCACCTTAACATTTAAGACATGTTTTCGGGAATGACCATAGATGTCGATGCTCCTTAAACCCAAGACATGTTTTGTATTGTTTACACACTGTACCTTCTTTCAGGCTGGGAAATGTATCGCCAAAGTGTGGTTCAATTGAAGCGAAAGCAAAAAATTTTAAATATTCAAATATACCATTTAGTCAGCAGACTATTAAATTTTGTCCATCGGAAATTTCTTCACAGTTTTAAAACAAAAAATTGACTTTTTACCTGACTATTGACGATAAACTCTGTTAAATTTTCAATGTTCATCGCAAATTTCTTCACAGTTTCAAAACGTAAAATAAAATTTGATTGAATATTAAAGTTTCAACTTTAACTCAATTTCTCTTATTTTTCACAGTTTTGAAACGGAAAATGGAATCTCCCACCAAGAAACAGGGGAATTGAGGAACGCCGGCGGTGACCAAGAATCGTCTGTGGTGCAAGGATCTTACTCCTACACCGCTGAAGATGGTAACGTTATCACCGTCAACTACGTCGCCGATGAAAATGGATTCCAGCCTACGGGAGATCATCTCCCGACCTCTCCCCCGATTCCCGAAGCCATCCAGAGGGCTTTGGACTTTATTGCCGCTCGAGGTGGAGGCGACGATGGTTACCAAGGACAGGATTACCAATCTAATGGTCAGCAGGGTGGATCTCAAGGAGGAAACCGTGGAAATGTTGGTTTTGGTACGCCGAATAAGCCAAGCTTCAGCCAGCAATCTGGATACCAGTATTGAGCCAAATGTGATAATAGAAATAATCTTATTTAAATAAATGAATAAATTTTATAAACAAAACAAAAATTATTCCAATAATGTCATCCATCCGATTTTTTTCCTGTGAGTGAAAAATTGACTTTAAAATGATTTCCTAAAGAAACCACTGGTTCGATTCCGGGTTTCTACACACCACCGGAAAGATCCCTTCAAGACGCTTCGGAAAATGTACTTTCGCAAGAACAAATGTCAAATTAAGGGCCGTGAGGCGTCAGCAAAGAAAACTCGAAAATGGAAAAAAATCGAAAAAATCAACTTTCTTAATAATCATCGTAGACTATTGAAGTATACCATTTTTTCATCAGAAAGACGAGAGAAATTGATTGCCGTTAAAAAATTTCAGCTATCTTCAATAGAAAAAAAAATAGTCAGTCACCATGAACATTTTAGAAAATTTAGGAAAATAATTGATTTTTCAGACTTTGATCGGCCGTAGCGGCTAAACGAAAACTCCAAATTGAACGCGGTTTGCAAATCTGTGCTCCTCGTACGTCAATTAGTCGGAATCAATTAAAATTGGCGATTTTTAATTTTTGACGAAAACCTGAAAATCTACCCAAGGGTACCCCCTTCTAACTTTTTCTCAAAAATTGGCTTTGGAATAATTTCCTGAAGAAACCACTGGTTCGATTCCGGGTTTCTACACACCACTGGAAAGATCCCTTCAAGATGCTTCGGAAAATGTACTTTCGCAAGAACAAATGTCAAATTAAGGGCCGTGACGCGAGAAAACTCGAAAATGGAAAAAATCGAAAAAATCAACTTTTTTAATAATCATCGTAGACTATTGAAGTATACCTTTTTTTCATCAGAAAGACGAGAGAAATTGATTGCCGTTAAAAAATTTCACCCATCTTCAACAGCAAAAAAAATAGTCAGTCACCATGAGGATTTTGGAAAATTTAAGAAAATAATTGATTTTTCAGACTTTGATCGGCCGTAGCGGCTAAACGAAAACTCCAAATTGAACGCGGTTTGCAAATCTGAGCTCCTCGTGCGTCAATTAGTCGGATTAGAGATTTTTAATTTTTGATGAAAACACGAAAAAAAGACATGAGTAAACCCCTTGAAAATTTGTTAAAAAATGCAACTTTCTTAATAACCATCGTAGACTATTGAAGTATACCGCTTTTTTCATCAGAAAGACGAGAGAAATTGATTGCCGTTAAAAAATTTCAGCCATCTTCAATAGCAAAAAAATTAGTCAGTCACCATGAACATTTTAGAAAATTTAATAAAATAATTGATTTTTCAGACTTTGATCGGCCGTAGCGGCTAAACGAAAATTGCAAATTGAACGCGGTTTGCAAATCTGTGCTCCTGACACGTCAATTAGTCGGAATCAATTAAAATAGGGGATTTTTAATTTTTGACGAAAACCTAAAAATCCACCCTTCTAACTATTTCTCAAAAATTGGCTTTGGAATAATTTCCTGAAGAAACCACTGGTTCGATTCCGGGTTTCTACACACCACTGGAAAGATCCTTTCAAGACGCTTCAGAAAATATACTTTCGCAAGAACAAATGTCAAATTAAGGGCCGTGACGCGTCAGCAAAGAAAACTCGAAAACTCGAAAATGGAAAAAATCGAAAAAATCAACTTTTTTAATAATCATCCTAGACTATTGAAGTATACCATTTTTTCATCAGAAAGACGAGAGAAATTGATTGCCGTTAAAAAATTTTAGCTATCTTCAATACCAAAAAAATTAGTCAGTCACTATGAACATTTTAGAAAATTTAAGAAAATAATTGATTTTTCGGACTTTAATCGGCCGTAGCGGCTAAACGAAAGCTCCAAATTGAACCCGGTTTGCAAATCTGAGCTCCTCGTACGTCAATTAGTCGGATTAGAGATTATTAATTTTTGAAGAAAACGTGAAAAAAGACACGAGTAAACCCCTTGGAACTTTTGTTAAAAAATGCAACTTTCTTAATAATCATCGTAGACTATTGAAGTATACCTTTTTTTTCATCAGAAAGACGAGAGAAATTGATTGGCGTTAAAAAATTTCAGCTAACTTCAATAGCAAAAAAATTAGTCAGTCACCATAAGGATTTTGGAAAATTTAAGAAAATAATTGATTTTTCAGACTTTGATTGGCCGTAGCGGATAAACGAAAACTCCAAATTGAACGCGGTTTGCAAATCTGAGCTCCTCGTACGTCAATTAGTCGGAATCAATTAAAATTGGCGATTTTTAATTTTTGACGAAAACCTGAAAATCTACCCAAGGGTACCCCCTTCTAACTTTTTCTCAAAAATTGGCTTTGGAATAATTTCCTGAAGAAACCACTGGTTCGATTCCGGGTTTCTACACACCACTGGAAAGATCCCTTCAAGACGCTTCGGAAAATGTACTTTCGCAAGAACAAATGTCAAATTAAGGGCCGTGACGCGTCAGCTAAAAAAAGTCGAAAATGGAAAAAATCGAAAAAATCAACTTTTTTAATAATCATCGTAGACCACTAAAGTATACCTTTTTTTCATCAGAAAGACGAGAGAAATTGATTGCCGTTAAAAAATTTCAGCTATCTTCAATAGCAAAAAAATTAGTCAGTCACAGTGAACATTTTAGAAAATTTAAGAAAATAATTGATTTTTCAAACTTTGAACGGCCGTAGCGGCTAAACGAAAACTCCAAATTGAACGCGGTTTGCAAATCTGTGCTCCTCGTACGTCAATTAGTCGGAATCAGTTAAAATTGGCGATTTTTAATTTTTGACGAAAACTTGAAAATCTACCCAAGGGTACCCCCTTCTAACTTTTTCTCAAAAATTGGCTTTGGAATAATTTCCTGAAGAAACCACTGGTTCGATTTCGGGTTTCTACACACCACTGGAAAGATCCCTTCAAGATGCTTCGGAAAATATACTTTCGCAAGAACAAATGTCAAATTGAGGGCCGTGACGCGTCAGCAAAGAAAACTCGAAAATGGAAAAAATCGAAAAAATCAACTTTTTTAATAATCATCGTAGACCTTTGAAGTATACCTTTTTTTTCATCAGAAAGACGAGACAAATTGATTGCCGTTAAAAAATTTCACCTATCTTCAATAGTAAAAGAATTAGTCAGTCACTATGAGGATTTTGGAAAATTTCAGAAAATAATTGATTTTTCAGACTTTGATCGGCCGTAGCGGCTAAACGAAAACTCCAAATTGAACGCGGTTTGCAAATCTGTGCTCCTCGTACGTCAATTAGTCGGAATCAATTAAAATTGGCGATTTTTAATTTTTGACGAAAACCTGAAAATTTACCCAAGAGGTCTTTTTCTCAAAAATTGGCTTTGGAATAATTTCCTGAAGGAACCACTGGTTCGATTCCGGGTTTCTACACACCACTGGAAAGATCCCTTCAAGACGCTTCGGAAAATGTACTTTCACAAGAACAAATGTCAAATTAAGGGCCGTGACGCGTCAGCAAAGAAAACTGGAAAATGGAATAAATCGAAAAAATCAACATTTTTAATAATCATCGTAGACTATTGAAGTATACCTTTTTTTCATCAGAAAGACGAGAGAAATTGATTGCTGTTAAGAAATTTCAGCTATCTTTAATAGCAAAAAAATTAGTCATTTACCATGAATATTTTGGAAAATTTAAGAAAATAATTGATTTTTCAGACTTTGATCGGCCGTAGCGGCCAAACGAAAACTCCAAATTGAACGCGATTTTCAAATCTGAGCTCCTTGTGTGTAAATTAGTCGGATTTAGTTGAAATTGGCGATTTAAAATTTTTGACGAAAACCTGAAAATTTGCCCAAGTTGGAGAATAGCAACCATAATCAGTTGGTTGAAAATTTGATCGAAAAAAAATATACATTGCGCATAGGTATATTATGCAAAAAGTCCATAATTAATTAAACATCATTTACCAATTAATTATTAATCAATAAACCACAAATCATCTCGCGATGCAGTAAAAGTAGGCACTCATAAACATATCAAAACAACATCGAAGCGCGGACGAGAAAAAGTAAACGCCGGCCTTGACCTAGATCTGGGCTTTATGGATTATTATAAATTAGCATAGCTTCTCGCCGTATACGGAGGATTACATAAAATTCAATTAAAGATTTTATGTAACACTAATACGGACGAATTTTTTTTTTCTAGCGGCGTCTTCACCTTGGCCAACCGGAGAAATTCATTTATTTGTATCATCCCAAATATGATTGGCGATTGGGGTATATAAGCATCGAGCGTGCTTACCGAAGACATCATTCCCCCGTCATCCGAAGACACTCCAACATGAAATTGGTGAGAGACACGAATTATGTAATTGTTGGTAATTAAATATTTCTAATTGAGGTTTTATTTTCTCAATCGTTGGAAGTATGGTATATTGCGTGTTTATCTTTCTGGTTACACGAGATGTTATAAAATATTATTCATAATCTGAAATTAATTTATACAGGGTGTTAAAAATTTGATGTGACAATGCCACTGTTCAAAACACTTGGAATGTGACCTTTTTACTTTCTCCGTTACGAAGTACGAGGAAGTATTGTGATCGAGATTTTTTTTTCAAAATTTTTTTTACGGTAATATCCGTTTTCGGGTCCCTAGATGCCATTTCAACAATTTCTGGATTTTTTTTTGTGTCTGTCTGTGCGCGCTGTATCTCAAAAACTAATAGAGTAATTGATATGAAACTTTGAACATACGTCTTATTTGATAATCTGAAGAACTGCAAAGCTTTTGGTAAAATTTCGTACACCGGAAGTGGGCGTTTACCTTAACTGTTTTTTGTTTTTTGCCAATATTTTCGTAAATATGAAAAATATTACAAAAACATTTAAACAAACTTTGAAGACAGCAAAGAAATTAACATCTTTTGCTCGAAAACATTTTTCATAAAATCATTTTTATTCGAGAAAAAAAATTTTTTTTTTTTAATTTTAGTTTATAATTATAAAATGATAATAGTTACAGCAAATTTATGTTAATAATAATTGTAGAGAATACTGAGATGAACAACTTATAAAGAATAAGTTTTTTTCGAAATCCCTTTCGTTTTTGAGGAAACTGAGTATTTGAATTTGAAGTATAATTTTTCCATCTTTCATAATTTTGACGTTTTAAACGTCAGTTTCATCGAAGTCTACGAAATGTTCGATGTACATTTAAAATATGATTTCAATTGAAAATAAACTATGAGTGATACCATCATGTCGGAGAGAGTAACATGATGGCCACATCACCATTTTTTCTTCAACCGCTCACACATTATTCCATGCAAAATTTCTGTTTAGTTCCTTGCTTCAATCCTGATCGTAGCTGTTGCCGCCGATCGTTTAGACAACACCTACTTGCCACCAAACAGTGCCCAAACGGCTGGTGGTAATGGAAACTTCCTGAACACCCCAAGTCGGGGAGGATCTTCCGGAGGTTCGGCGAGAAGACCGTCTGGAAACTACGGAGCTCCGAGTGGAGGAAATTCTGGATCATCGGGAAACTACCAAACTCAATCGGGTTCTGCCGGACAATCGCGTGATGCCGGTGCTGGCATTGTTCGTTACGAGAACGAAAACTTCGGAGATGGTTCTTACAAATTCGAGTACGTATTGGCATCTTCGTTTATTTTCTTTCAAAATCTTAAATCAAGTCAGAGCACGATGACTAGATGTCGTTTAAAACCATTCCAATACCGTAAGATCGAGAAGAAATTAGTCAAAGCAGGTCATGAATTAAAAACCGAATGTGTTGTCTCGGTTCCCAAATTTGAAAATAATTATAGACACTGTCAGAGTCAAACTTGAAGCTTGAAGTTTTTTTTTAGGAACTAAGAAGACACGACTTTTTTATTCATGACATGCTTTGACTATTTTTTTTTTTTGATCTCACGTTATTATACCTTCATGTGAACGTGATTATACCTTCATGTGAACGTGATTATACCTTCATGTGACCGTTATTATACCTTCATGTGAACGTTATTATACCTTCATGTGAACGTTATTATACCTTCATGTGAACGTTATTATACCTTCATGTGAACGTTATTATACCTTCATGTGAACGTGATTATACCTTCATGTGAACACTATTATATCTTCATGTGAACGTTATTATGCCTTCATGTGAACCTTATTATACCTTCATGTAGATTAAACAAAACTTATTTATTTTCAGTTTTGAAACTCAAAATGGAATCTCCCATCAAGAATCCGGTGAACTTAGAAACCCCGGCACCGATTCAGAATCGTCCTTCGTGCAAGGATCTTACTCCTACACCGCTGAAGATGGTAACGTGTACACGGTCAACTACGTCGCCGATGAAAATGGATTCCAACCGCAAGGAGATCATCTTCCAACGCCACCGCCGATTCCGGAAGCTATTCAAAAGTCTTTGGATTTGATCGCGGCTCAAGGTGGCGGTGATGATGACGGTGTGTATCGGGGAGGGCAAAATGGTGGCTTCCAAGGTGGAAACGGTGGAAACAAACAGAGCTTCAACCAGCAAACTGGTTATCAGTATTAAACCAAATGTGATGTAATTAGTATTTATGTGGATAATATATAAAAAATTGAATTTCTTGTATTTTTATTTAAGTTAACAAGATGTAAACCCTTAATACTTGCAAGACGTTTCAATGGTCATAGAGTTTTAATTATTGATGCTCAATCCAATTGGGGGTATGAATTTTCTAAATTTTTTCAATTAAAACTGAGTTTTTTTTATTTTTTTACTACTAAATGATCTTTATTCTTTGTTACATTTATATGAACAATATTTTTTTTTTAATTTACAATCTGCCATAAATAAATAAAAATGCTTATTCTTATAATTAATACAAGTGCTTTAATAATCAAGAGTCAAAAAAACGTTACGGGCACTCCTTCAACAAAAAAAAATTCTCCGAAAGTCGCAGAAATCCACATTTCGCGATATTAATCTCCATTTTTCACAAAGTTTGCAATCAGCCATAACTAAAAAAAAATTCTTATTCTTATCACTGATAAACGTTCTTTAATAATCAAAAGTCAAAGAAACGTTACGGGCACTCCTTCAACCCAGAAAAAAAATCATTTCTCCATAAGTCGCAGAAATCCATACCTCGCGATATAAATCTCGATTTTTGACAAAGTTTGCAATCAGCTATAACTAAATAAAAATTCTTATTCTTATCACTAATAAACGTACTTTCATAAACAAAAGTCAAAAAAACGTTACGGGCACTCCTTCAACCCAGAAAAAAAATAATTTCTCCGTAAGTCGCAGAAAGTCATACCTCGCGATATAAATCTTGATTTTTAACAAAGTTTGCAATCAGCCATAACTAAATAAAAATTCTTATTCTTATCACTAATAAACGTACTTTCATAAACAAAAGTCAAAAAAACGTTACGGGCACTCCTTCAACCCAGAAAAAAAATAATTTCTCCGTAAGTCGCAGAAAGTCATACCTCGCGATATAAATCTTGATTTTTGACAAAGTTTACAATCAGCCATAACTAAATAAAAAAATTTATTCTTATCACTAATAAACGTACTTTCATAAACAAAAGTCAGAAAAACGTTACGGGTACTCCCTTAACGCAGAAAAAAAATAATTTCTCCATAAGTCGCAGAAATCCATACCTTGCGATATAAATCTCGATTTTTGACAAAGTTTGCAATCAGCCATAACTAAATAAAAATTGTTATTCTTATCACTAATAAACGGACTTTCATAAACAAAAGTCAAAAAAAAAATCTGTGTTTGATAAGGCCAAAAATCTAATAATACAAATGCAGTGAATTGAATATTCTAATTATTCCATCATCGGGAAAAAATATTATAGGATTTCCAGAAAAAAATAACTGCCGAAAATAACTAAAACAAAGGAAATAAGTAATTAAATAATTAAATAAATAACAAACGAAGATTATCTGTATATATTCTCTGAATCAAAAGTGTGAACATGCCTCCGACAGGGATCGGAATCTGCAACCTCCAGATCATCGAAATCATCGAATAAAGAAAATAAGTTTTAGCAGATAAAGAAAAGATAAAATGCTTAGGTTGAAATCTCGAAAAGTTGATAACGATTATCGTGTGACGAGGTGGCCGAGTGGTTAAGGCGTTGGACTGCTAATCCAATGGGCTCTGCCCGCGTGGGTTCGAATCCCATCCTCGTCGATTTATTTTGTGTAAATTCATACCCTATCGCAATAGAAAATAAACCGATGAAATAAATTTCAATTATTTATATCGAAAGATTAAATCGATATTTAATGTTGGTGGCGTTGTAATTTGAAATGAACTTTCAATATCGCTACAGTACTATAAATAAGTTAATGTTTCATTCTGGACGAGTTTTTTTAATAATAAAATACAATAACAGTTAAACGGAAACGAAAGAAAAACATGTCGTCATGTTGTTAATAATGAATTGATTTGCATCATTTCATTACTCAAAATGTTTTACCAAGTGCGCGAGGAGAAATCAAATAAATAATTCATATTTAAATAAATTGTGATTGTATCTCCTTTCTCATTTTCAAATAGAAATATTTCGATTATACATTCTTTATTCACTCATGATTAGTTAATGACGAATTCACCATATATGAAGATAATTACAATAATTTATTATTATTTCTATTATTAAACTACTAATCGTTCCGTTCGCGAGCACAGACACACACACACACAGACACACACACAGACACACCCACAGACACAATTTGCAGAAATTGTTGAAATGGCATCTAGTGACCCCAAAACGGACATATCCGTAAAAAAAAAATTGAAAAAAAAATCACGATCACAATACTTTCTCGTACTTCGTAACGGAGAAAGTAAAAATCATCAAAATCGTACAGTGATCAGAAATTAATTGAAAAAGTAAATTGCAAAAAAATCAGGAATTAACATATATACAAAAATTTCAACATAATTGCGCAAGATATGAAACCGAGAAAAATGACAATTGTAACATTTTGTTACACGGCACATTGAAACATGTGCAATTTTTGATTTCGGGCATCAACCAACATCTAGTCATTCAAAGAAATACCGGCCAAATGTTATCGAAATAATTGCCAGTTCGTCCTGTGATAAACGAGCTACAAATTTTTGAAATTTTTGTTTTCTGAACGACTAATACTTTGACATTCGAAAAAAAGAAAATAAAAAAAGGAAACGTTTAGAAGAAATTGTACATAAATTAAACCTAGTTAAGAAAACATCACTCATTTTAAAAAACTTTGTTTTTAAAAAATCCATTTTTTCTTAAGTGAGCTACAAATTTTTGAAATTTTTTGACTAGTACTTGGACGTTGGAAAAGAAAAAAAAAGAAAAAAATAGGAAACTAAGTCTAATTAAAAAACGTATATTCTTCTAAAATGAATTGAGGTTTTGAAAAGCCACCTCTTCTCGAGATAGTTAGAGATTTTTGAAGATTTTGATTTTTGAAACGTCCGAGATTCTGACAAAAAATTGGAAACGTGTAAAAATGTTTTTTTTTAACATTAATCTTGATTAAAAAATTTCGCTCTTCTAAAATAACTTTGGTTTTTTAAAAATTCACCAATTTTCAAGTGAGTTGCAGATGTTTCAAATATTTGATTTTCGAGCTGTTTAACATTTGGAAAGATAAAAACTTGGAAAATAGTCAACGTGTAGAAACAATTTAAAAAAAATAATCCTAATTAAAAAAATGTCACTCTTCTCCAAATAGTTAGGTTTTATCCACTTATTTTTAAACGAATTATAATTTTTCTTTAATTTTCGAACACATAATACTCGGACGTTAAAAAAATTAAAATATGTGGGAAAAAAATTACAAAAATTAGGTACAAATAACAAAACTTCAATCTTCTAAAATAAGTTGAGGTTTTGAAAAACCGTCTCTTTCCAAAAGAGTTGCAGATGTTTCAAATATTTGATTTTCGAGCTGTCTAACATTTGGACATTGAAAGAGAAAAAATAGGAAACGTGTAGAAACAATTTCAAAAAAATTAAACCTAATTAAGAAAATATCAGTCTTCTTAAAAAAGTTCGGTTTTGTCCACTTGTGCATTTTTTAAATTTTTTAAATTTCGAACAAATAATGCTTGGACGTTGGAAAAGAAAATATTTAAAAAAAAATTGGAAGCGTGTAGGGAAAATTTCTCAAAAATTAAGTCTAATTAACAAAACTTCATTCTTCTAAAATAAGTTGAGATTTTAAAAATCCTCCTCTTTTCGAGAGAGTTACAAATTTTTGAAATTTTTGATTTTCGAACAACTAATACTTGAACGTTGAAAAAATTAAAATACATGGGAAAAGATTTACAAAAATTAGGCCCAATTAACAAAACTTCAATCTTCTAAAATAATTTGAGATTTTGAAAAACCGTCTCTTTCCAAGAGAGTTGCAGATTTTTGAAACTTTTCGGCCAAAAAAATTGGAAACATGTAAAAATGTTGTTTTTTTAAACATGAATCTTAATTAAAAAATCTCGCTCTTCTAAAATAACTTTGGTTTCTGAAAATTCACCAAATTTCAATTGAGTTGCAGATGTTTCAAATATTTGATTTGAATATTTGCTATCTAACATTTGGAAATTGAAAGAGAAAAAAAAAGGAAACAATTTCAAAAAAATTAAACCTAATTTAGAAAATGTCATTCTTCTCAAAAAAAGTCGGTTTTATCCACTTATTTTTAAACGAATTACATTTTTTTTTTAATTTTTTATTTTCGAACAAATAATACTTGGACGTTGGAAAAGAAAATAATATTAAAAAAAATAGGAAACGAGTAGGAAAAATTTATCAAAAATTAAGTCTAATTAACAAAACTTTATTCTTCTAAAATAAGTTGAGATTTTGAAAATCCTCCTCTTTTCTAGAGATTTACAAATTTTTGAAATTTTTGATTTTTGAACAACTGATACTTGTAGGTTGAAAAATTAAAAAAAAATTAAAATATGCGGGAAAAGATTTACAAAAATTAGGCCCAATTACCAAAACTCCCATCTTCTAAAATAAGTTGAGGTTTTGAAAAAACTCAAGAGAGTTACAGATTTTTTAAACTTTTCTGCCAAAAAAATTGGAAACGTGTAAAAATGTTTTTTTTTAAACATGAATCGTAATTAAAAAATCTCGCTCTTCTAAAATAACTTTGGTTTCTGAAAATTCACCAATTTTCAATTGAGTTGCAGATGTTTCAAATATTTGATTTTCGAGCTGTCTAACATTTGGACATTGAAAGAGAAAAAATAGGAAAATAGGGAACGTGTAGAAACAATTTAAAAAAAATTAAAACTTATTAAGAAAACATCACTCTTCTCAAAAAAGTTCGGTTTTATATACTTATTTTTAAACGAATTGCATTTTTTAAATTTTTTTTAATTTTCGAACAAATAATACTTGGACGTTGGAAAAGAAAATAATATTTAAAAAGAATTGGAAAGGTGTAGGAAAAATTTCTCAAAAATTAAGTCTAATTAACAAAACTTTATTCTTCTAAAATAAGTTGAGATTTTGAAAATCCACCTCTTTTCTGGAGAGTTACAAATTTTTGAAACTTTTGATTTTCGAACAACTTATACTTGGACGTTGAAAAATAAATTTAAAAAAAATATGCGAGAAAAGATTTACAAAAATTAGGTCCAATTAACAAAACTTTAATCTTCTAGAGTTACAAATTTTTGAAACTTTTCCCCCAAAAAATTGGAAACGTGTAAAAATGTTTTTTTTTTCAAACATGAATATTATTTGAAAAATCTCGGTCTTCTAAAATATTTGAGAGTTACAAATTTTTGAAATTTTTGATTTTCGAACAACTAATACATGGACGTTGAAAAAAAAATTAAAATATGCGGGAAAAGATTTACAAAACTTCAATCTTCCAAAATAAGTTGAGGTTTTAAAAAACCCTCTCTTTTCAAGAGAGTTGCAGATTTTTGAAACTTTTCGGCCAAAAAATTGGAAACGTGTAAAAATGTTTTTATTTTCTCCGTTCGAAGTACGAGAAAGTATTATGATCGTGATTTTTTTCTTCAAAATTGTTTTTACGTAAATATCCGTTTTGGGGTCACTAGATGCTATTTCAACAATTTTTGGACATTTTTTTTTTGTCTCTGTGTTGTCTGTGCGCGCTGTATCTCAAAAAACCAATAAAGCAATTGATATGAAACTTTGAACATCCGTCTTATCTAATAATCTGAAGAACTGAAAAGCTTTTGGTAAAATTTCGTACACCGGAAGTAGGCGTTTACCTTAACTGTTTTTTGTTTTTTGCCAATATTTTCTTAAATATGAAAAATATCAAAAAAACATTTAAACAAATATTGAAGACAATAAAGAATTGAGATTATTTTGTTTAAAAATATTTTTCATAAAATCATTGTTATTCGAGAAAAAAAAATATCTTTTTTTTTTTCATTTTTGGTTTATAATTATGAAACGATAATAGTTACAGCAAATTTATGTGAATAATAATTGTAGAGAATGCTTAAATGAACAAGTTATAAAGAATAAGTTTCTTTCGAAATCCCTTTAGTTTTTGAGTAAACTGAGTTGTTGAATTTGAAGTATAATTTTTCCGTGTTTCATAATTTTGACGTTTTAAACGTCAGTTTCGTCCGAGTCTACAAAACGCTCGATGTACATTTAAAATATAATTTAAATTGAAAATAAACTATGAAGGCGTAAATATAAATGACTATGATACCATCAAGTCGGAGAAAGTAACATGATGGCCAGATCACCATTTTTTTTTTAGATATGTGCAAGTCTTATTGGTGAAGGTATAATGCGCATTCAGGTGCTTCTCTGCAACAATTTTTAATCAAGATGATAATGATGATAATACGTCGAAACTCGATTAGTGAATATTTGTTTATATTTTTTTACAATAATTAGTTGTGGTGAATTTTTCAATTCAGTATACTACTAAATACATAATAAATAATAAATACAATGGCCATCGACCGGAGTTCTGCTGCCAAGAATTACACAGTATAATGGATCAATTCAGTATAATATGTATATTCATTAACCCGTCAAGTCCGAAATTTTTAGATTGAAAAAAACCTTATATTAGGATAAATTATATTATTGCTTTCAGTAGATTGTGGCTTAAATATTGATTGGCTAACTTGTGATATTAGGAAAACATTTCAAGCGTCATCTGGCAATTATAGCTTCAATTTATTTTATTAACAAATACAGAAACCTGTTACAATTACGTTACCGTACGGCAACGCTAGCGCTTAAAGAGTTAATAGCGTATAGTTTGAAGAACTTTTCACTTCATGATTTATAGAGATATCTGAAAGTATTTTATTACACTTTCATTATACATTTACAAACATTAATTAACCATATTATTTATTCATCAATTTCTTCCATATAAATATAATGAAACTTCTAATAAATTATGCACAACTAACACTGGAGGTGTGTTTTTTTTTCATTTAACACATTAAATGGTCAATATATCGATTTCACTAGCCTCAAGGTGAAAACTTTGATTTATAGCAAGTTTGTTCGATGATCTTATTGAATTTATTTTTATTCATACATCAACGTTTCTATGGTCATCAATAACAGTTTTGGAAAGGGAAACGCGAGTAATCGTGAGGTGAGATGAGAACTTCGAGGTGAATTTTGATAATGATGCAACGCATCCTACAATTAAATACGTAAAGTGCCAAAAACGTTCGAATTATAATTATCTCACTGTTGCTTTCAAGTTTCGATATGTATAGGAAAATTTCGACGAAAAATCTTCGGGTCTAGAAAATCAACCAAAAAAGTCTAATTTGGTTTTAGTATTTTTTTTTATTGCAGTGGTTATTTATAGGGATTAATTATTAATTTGCACAGATTATATTGTTGAAACATTATTTTTCTACACAGTGGCTTCATCAGGCAAATGAATATTATTAATCACGCAGATGCGCAAGAGTTGGGGCTGAGGAACTATAACTTCTTCCTAGCCATTTGATAATTTAATGTGGACTGTAGGAATAGCTTCAGTAGAAATTTTTACAACAATCTTTAATTATTAAAGTCGACATTTCCTTCGATTTGCTTTTGTATAAATTGAAATGGAGAATATTTTCTGGAATTGCATGCACTGTAGATATATTGTTACGTCAGTGCATATTTATGAAATGTGGCACGTGAGTTTACGAGATGCAAGAGTAAATTGTATGTAGAAACGTAATAAAAAAAAATTTCATTCAAAATGTAAGACAAATTAAACGCCTCCGGCATTCGAAAGGATAATTATATTCATATTCGTGTATCGGTATGTATGAATAAAATGTCTTGAATAGATGTTATGTCAGCTGTCTGTTGTATTACATGTGCTCCTGGACATACAATAATACTTCCATCATTCATGGGATGTATTTTAAATTGAAAAAGAAAAAAAAAATATTTGTATAGTAAATATAAATAATCACTTATTATTCGGTAAGAAAATAGCAACGACACAAATTCTAAAAAAGAAGTATATCTATTTCTCTAATTTTGATTATCAATATCAAGTTTTCATAATTTTGACGTTTTAAACGTCATGTACATTTAATATAATTTAAAACATCTTTTTTCAGACACCATCATATCTTTACATTATATACAATTTTAAGTTATAAGATTTATTCTATCTGGGCTATCCTCAAAAATTCGATTTTTATTTAAATCCTTTTTCACAACACCTGGCAGAAATCTTCAATATTATATTAATAACAGCATGCAATTTTCACGTGTCGTAATCCATCTTTTACATATCAAGTTCTGAATTTAATGTTTACTTCCAATTATGCCGTTATTAAATAATAGCAATTGAAGAATCTCAATCATTACCTTAAAACGACGAAATGCACGTAATTACAATAATTTCGCCCGAGAACGTAGTTTTATGAACCATAAATTTTCAGGACGCGCCAAAGCGTGCACATGGGTATATTGATTAATGCGCCGGGAGTTGCATAATTGAACAATTACATTGCAACATATTCGCGATGTAATAAGCTCAAGTCCTATTCATATCCGAAGATTGCTCTCGCCTTGAACCCACCCTCCCTCGTGTGCTCCAAAATTGCGGAATATGTATCATCTCCAATCGGAGATCGCGCTTGTATATAAGCGATACTGAAGTCTGCACTAATCACCATTCCCGGTTACAGTTACAGTTGTAAAACATCGACAATCATGAAACTGGTAAGGGTTACATTTTGATTTAATAAAAAGTGCGAGTTTGTTTGAAACAAAAATATAAATTCTATTATCTAAACTGTGTACTTGTTGCTTTAAAATGGAGATATTTATCGATAAATAAGGGGGATGTTAATAGTGATAAGACCAAAGGAGTTTGAAACCGGTAAGGTATTATTGGTGTTGGGGAAACGATAACTAAGATGGAAATTGCGAACGTTACTTTCATTTTTTTAAACAGATTTGGGATATATCAACAACGGTAAGGCTAAACGAGGTTGAAACCGGTCGGTTCAGCAGAAACACGTCAGTCTACTGTTAACAACTTTAACTCAACCTAGAAACACTGTTTCGTTGCCAAAATTTCTCTGTCGTTTCATTGAAGTAGTTGGAAGGTTAGAAATCACAAAATCCCGTGGATTGAATCAAAATGATATAGAGGGTGGTGGGTGGTCACTATCCTACTCTCCAATTTATTTAACATAGACGGGAGTTTATTACGTAAAAATCAATACATACAACGAAAAAAGACGTAAAAGACTGTATACTCCATGGTTAAGCTGATTAATTCATTCAAACTCTGGCGTATGTTTAACTGGTTGCATTGTAGAATATGTACCACCCACCACCCTTCTTATAAACTTAAACTCACAACCCACAAATCCTGTTTTATTGAAAAAAATTCATTAGAGAAATTCAATGATTAAAAGTCACCCAAAACGGGATTTTGCGGATTAAATTAAAATGATACGAAGGGCGGTGGGTGGTCACTATCTTACTCTCTAATTAATTGAACACAGACAAGAGTTTAACACTTGAAAATCAATACACGAAAGATGTAAAAGACTGTGCTTTATTGTTAAACTAATTTATTCGAAAAAATCTTAGCGAATGTTCACCTGGTAGAATTTCAGGATAGGGCCCACCCTCCGCCCTTATTTGCTTTAATTTAACCTGCAAATCCTGTTTGGGTTGTTACAGTTTTTTTTTTAATCCAATGAAGAAATTGAAAGGTTAGTAATCACCCAAAACTGAATTTTGCGGAATTAATAAAAATGATACGGAGACTGGTGGGTGGGCACTATCTTACTCTACAATTTATAGTACCTGCAGACCCTGTTTGGTTTCATTTGTTTGAAGAAGTTGAAAGGTTAAATAAAAATTAACGAGAATTTGCGGATTAAATAAAAATGAACAAGAATTTGCGGATTAAATAAACATAAAGGAAGATGGTGGGTGGGCACAGTCTTACTCTCCAATTTATAGAAAATAGACGAGAGCTAAACACTTGAAAATCTATTTTTTAAGTCGATAAAAAATTAGAAACATTTTCTAAAATTTTCCAAAATTTTTCAAAAAATGGGCAAAAAATTGTAAAATCGGATAAAAAAAATCCCAAATTTGGGCAAAAAAAATTGTAAATTGATTAAATTTAAATCCTGGATTGGTCCTTTCGGAGGGCTTGCATTAAAATTTTTCAACATTTTTCAAAAAATGGGCCAAAAAACGAAAAATCGGATCAAAAAAATCCCAAATTTAGACAAAAAAAAATCCAGAATTGGTCCTTTCGGAGAGCTTAAATTAAAATGTAATTAATTAACAATTTTTTTGCTCAAATTTGGGATTTTTTTATCCTATTTTTAATTTTTGGGCCCATTTTGGAAAATTTTAGAAACTTTTTTTTATTATGAAGTTTCAAAAAATGGACCAAAAAACGAAAAATCGGATCAAAAAAATCCCAAATTTTGGCGAAAAAAAATCCAGAATTGGTCCTTTCGGAGAGCTTAAATTAAAATTTAATCAAGTTACAATTTTTTTTGCCCAAATTTGGGATTTTTTGATCCGATTTTTCGTTTTTTTTGGCCCATTTCGGAAAATTTTAGAAAATGTTTCAACTTTTTTTTTTATTAAGAAGCTGAAAGGTAAAAAATCACGAAGAACGGAATTTCGTGGATTGAATTGAAATGATACGAGGGTCGGTGGGTGGGCACTATTCTACCCTCCAATTTTATATTTTGTTTTTGTTAAAGACATTTCTACAATTTCCTTGGAGAAGTAAAAAAAATCCATTTTCCATTACCTTTTTTTTCTAACATAACAAAATAGTACGACCACCCTGTAAATTTTACCTTAAATTTTCTTGTTCGCTTATTCGTTGAATGAAGAACTTTTTATAAAGAATTACTTTTTTCCGTAAAACGGATAATAAAAACGTTTCTCTTTGTGAAGAATTTTAGCGGACACACTGTATATGTATAATTAGTTGTTTTGATATTTACGCTTCGGCATCTTTGCGATTTATTTTGGTTTTTTTTTAAATTTTTTTGACCACCCTGTATATGGTATCCTAAATTTTCTTAGTCGCATATTCCTTTCTAAGAATATAGAACTTTTTTATAAAAAATGACTTTTTATCGTAAAGCGGATAATAAAATTGTTTCTCGTATGTGAAGAATTTTGGTGGACACACTGTATTTTATTAGTTGTTTTAATATTTACGCTTGGGTATCCTTACGATTTATTTTGTTTATTTTTTATTTTTTTGACCACCCTGTATATGGTATCTTAAATTTTCTTAGTAGCAATTTTCTTTCTAAGAACGTAGAACTTTTTATAAAAAATGACTTTTTATCATAAAATTGTTTCTCGTATGTGGAGAATTTTAGTGAACACACTGTATTTAATTAGTTGTTTTAATATTTACGCTTGAGTATCCTTACGATTTATTTTGTTTTTTTTAATTTTTTTGAACACCCTGTATATGGTATCTTAAATTTTATTAGTCGTAATTTTCTTTCTAAGAACGTAGAACTTTTTATAAAAAATAACTTTTTATCGTAAAATTGTTTTTCGTATGTGGAGAATTTTAGTGGACACACTGTATTTTATTAGTTGTTTTAATATTTACGCTGAGGTATCTTTACGATTTATTTTGTATTTTTTAAAGTTTTTTTGAACATCCTGTATATGGTATATTAAATTTTCTTGGTCGCATTTTCCTTTCTAAGAACGTAGAACTTTTTATAAAAAATGACTTTTTATCGTAAAATTGTTTCTCGTATGTGGAGAATTTTTGTGGACGCACTGTATTTAATTAGTTGTTTTAATATTTACGCTTGGGTATCTTCACGATTTATTTTGTTTTTTTTTTAATATTTTTGATCACCCTGTATGTGGTATCTTAAATTTTCTTAGTCGCATTTGCCTCTCTAAGAACGTAGAACTTTTTATAAAAAATGACTTTTTATCGTAAAATTGTTTCTCGTATGTGGAGAATTTTTGTGGACACATTGTATTTAATTAGTTGTTTTAATATTTACGCTTGGGTATCTTTACAATTTATTTTGTTTTTTTGAACACCCTGTATATGGTATCTTAAATTTTCTTAGTCGCATTTTCCTTTATAAAATCGTAGAACTTTTTATAAGAAGTAACTTTTTGTCGTAAAACGAATAATAAAAATGTTTCCCGTATGTGTAGAATTTTTGCGGACACACTGTATATAATTAGTTGAAAAACATATTATTTCCGATGGTTAAATGCAAGGGAAACAACTATTTAATACAATTGAATGCACAGAAAATGTTTGATTAAACGCATCTGCATAAAATAAGCGTTTTAATTTTCATTTAACTCTTATTAACATTATTCCAGCACATTAACCATCCAACCGCATACTATGATCAAGTTTTCCCTTGTTAATTTCACGTGAAATTATATTGCAACTAAATAATTCCAACAGTGCACGTATTTTCCGGTCATCGAACTCGTAATTTCTACCGAAACCACAAATAAACATCGTAGTGTGAACGATTAACCCATACAGTCCACTCTTAACAGTTTCGAGCGTTGACGGCCCGCTACAAACATGAAATCCACCAACCTTTATCCGCCCACCATATTGGATGCATCGGTGTTTCTTCTTTCTCGACACCTCACTGCTTCCATTCCATTTCTTCTCGCCAATTACACAAGTCCATCAATTCACCGCACGAATTGTCACATAACACAATAACACTGCCGACGTTTAGTTGCACTTTGCACCCGATTTTAATTACGAGACACGAAATGGCGGCGTCTTCGCGGTCTTCCTGCATCGCGGAACTGGCGCGGCGTCACTTCCGGCGCAGACGCGTTCGAGCAAAACGTCCTGCAATTGTTCACATCGCGGATCACGCATCTCGCGAATTCCGAGAGGGCGTGAGCGACTTAAAAGCACAGGCGGCGTTGGAAAATGAAAGCGATGTTGCCGCGGTTTATAAAAAGCGCGCAGACGTTAATTAATATCTGCTGTGTTAAATAGAAATAAATTTCGGCATCGTTTGTGTTCTATGTATAAAATTAATAATTTCAATATAAAAAAAATTATACCCATGGGCGTCCGCCAGGGGAGGGCAGAACTTTCATACAGAAATTTATTTATCCAATGTGTTTGTAAGTAGTTTTAACTATATTGTAATATATGTTATGTAAGTGTACTTGGATAAATAAATACTAATATTATTATTATTATTATTATTAAATTTCGAATAAATAACCGTCGAAAATGCCAATTTCGAATTGTCAAAAATTCTGCATTTTTCGCCACCGCAAACGACACCTAAAGAAATTTACAGCTATCCAAAATTGTGAATTTTTACTATCAAAAACGGCATTTTTTGATATTAAGAAAAAAAAATTCGAATTATCAAAAATTCTGCATTTCTGCCACCATAAACGGCACGATTTCAACGGTAAATAAAAAAAATTGCAGCTACCAGAAATTGACGTTTTTTACGACGAAAGACGGCATTTTTTGATATTAAAAAAAAAAATTTCAACTGCTAAAAATGACAATTTCGAACTGTCAAAAATCGCACCACTATCACAAATGCCACGTTAGCAGTAAAAAGAAAATGTTCAATTGCTGAAAACTATTCAGTACTGTCAAAAAATGCTCATTACTGAAACCTGCAAGTTTTAACAATAAAGAGAAAATTTCGAAGTGCCAAAAATGTCAAAATTTGAGCATTTCTACTGTCACTTTTAACATTTTTCAATATTAAAAAAGGGAAAATTCCAACGGCCAAAAGTAAAAATTACAAATTGTCAAAAATTCTGCAATTCTACTGTCAGAAACGGCATTTTTCAATAGTAACAAGATACATTTTCAACCGTCAAAAATGACAATTTCGAATTGTCAAAAATTCTGCATTTCTGCTACGACAAACGGCACGATTCAGCGGTAAATAAGGAAATTTGCAGCTGCCAAAAAGTTATGTTTTTTTACTATCAAAGACGGCATTTTTTGATATTAAAAAAGAAGTCAATTCCAACTGCTAAAAATGACAATTTCGAACTGTCAAAAATCACACTACTATCACAAATGGCATGTTGGCATTAAAAAGGAAATTTCAATTGCCAAAAATAACTATTCGGGACTGTCAAAAATGTTCATTATTGAAAAAATTCTGCAATTCTACTGTCAGAAACGGCATTTTTCAATAGTAAAAAGATACATTTTTAACAGTCAAAAATGACAATTTCGAATTGTCAAAAATCCTGCATTTCTGCCATCACAAACGGCACGATTCAGCGGTAAATAAGGGAATTAGCAGCTGCCGAAAATTGTGGAATTTTACTACCAAAAACGGCATTTTTTGATATTTAAAGAGAAGAAAATTTCAACTGCTAGAAATGACAATTTCGAACTGTCAAAAATCGCACCACTATCACAAATGGCATATTGGCAGTAAAAAGGAAATTTCAATTGCCAAAAATAACTATTCAGGACTGTCAAAAATGCTCGTAACTGAAAATGGTTTCATTTCAACAATAAAAAAAAATTCAAAATGCCAAAAATTTTTGACTGTCAAAAGTTGAGCATTTCTACTATCATTATCGGCAAAAGTAACAATTACAAATTGTCAAAAATTCTGCATTTCTGCTATCACAAACGGTACGATTCAACAGTAAATAAAAAAATTAGCAGCATCCAAAAATTGTGAATTTTTACAATCAAAAATGGCATTTTTTGTATTAAAAGAAGTAAGAAAATTTCAACTGCTAAAAATGGCAACTGTCAAAAATCGCACATTTCTATCATCACAAATGGCACGTTGGCAGTAAAAAGGAAATTTTCAACTGCCAAAAATAACAATTGTTAATTTCTACTAAAATGTACAGTAATAATACAGCGAGATCGAATAAAAAATTAGTCAAAGCAGGTCATGAACAAAAAGCCGCCGAATGTCTTTTCTCTGTTCCTTAATTTGCAATCTGACGGGTAGCTGTTTCCCAGAGGCAGGTAACTATTATCAGCTGTCTCTGGGAAGCAGCTACCCGTCAGATTTTTATGTTGGCAGTTATTTTGCGAGCACAGAGTTGCATTTTTACTTCCGGATTTCCGAGATCGCTTCCTGTTGTTTTTAACAGAAACAAGAACATTGTTGCAATAAGCAATAAAATAAATAAAATTTAAAGCGTTATAACTTTGTAGATGTGTGGTTTTTAAATGAACTACGTCCACCGCCAGAGAGCTTGCAAAATACTCCACCAGATGGCGCAAAAATGTCGATTTCTGCAATTCATGAAATCAACGCCTCAATTGTATTGTCTTAGCTTATATAATTCTTTTGCAATAATTCTGTAATGCGACTGCTTACGATTACAATAAAACTTGTGAGTACGACACGTAACTTGACAGAAGCGATAGCAGTTTTCCATTCCATGGCAACTTTAATAATCGTAATTAAATAAATAATGTACGAAGATTCTTCGTATATAGCTGAATCAAAAGTGTGAACATGCCTCCGACAGGGATCGAACCTCTTCGATCCCTGTCGCTGATGGCGCTGATGGCGTGTAAACACAGAATAATTTCCGCAGTTACAAGAAGAACTGATGAAAGCAACTACAAATGATTCAATAAATAGTTTCATAATTTCAAAGTTCAATGTTTCTATTTAACACAATTCTTTACTATATTTTGCGAAAAAGGTAGAAACAATAATACATATATATATTTCCTATTAATTGCTATCAAAATTAAAAAATATGTAATTTCCAGGGGGGCGTTAAGTTATATTTTTTTCTGAAAAGGGGGCGGTAGGGCAGAGAAGTTTGGGAACCACTGATGTATATTAACATTTTCGATGTTAAGCAACACTTGTCAAAACGGTCGACGTTACACAAATGGTGATATATTTTGAGGTTATTTCGTGGTTTCAGTTTTTAATCAACAAAGAACTAAAATGGATCAAAATATTATTCCGATATTTATTTACATGCTTCATGAAATACTCATTTTATTACTTAAAATACCCACAACAACTTATAATTAATCATCCATCATAATAAACATGAAGTTGGCTGTGCTGTAGACGTTGCACTGTTGCCAATTTGTGTTCATCGGGTTGTTCAGAATGTAGCTCAATGTCACATAACATTGCATCGATGTTAAGAATAACACCAATAACTTCTTAATTCGGGAAATCATCGAATATATTTAATAATCGTATTTTTTCAGTTCATCTTTTCAGTTCTTGCGGTGGCCGCAGTTGCGGATCGCTTGGAGAACACTTACCTGCCTCCCGGCAGCGCCAGGACCGCCGGCGGCAACGGTAACTTCTTAAACGCCCCCTTCGGCAGATCCGGTGCTCGTTTCGGATCGCCTTCGAGGAGTTACGGTGCTCCGGGATTCGGGCAAAGAACGTCTGCCCCATCTTCCCGGTACGGAGCTCCCGGAGCAGGATTTAACAACGCCGGCGGTGCCCCTTCATCGCAATACGGCGCTCCCTCCGGATTCGATGGACAATCCTCGGGAAACTATGCTGGCTCTTCAGGAAATTATGCCGGTGGTTCAGGGGCTGGTGGAAGGTTCGGGGGATTTACCCGATCTCGCGACGCCGGCGCTGCTATTTTACGTTACAACAATGAGAACTACGGAGACGGCACCTACAGATTCGAGTAAGTATTATTTGACTGATTGAGGTTGGCGGCACTTACTTCGTGATACATTTTGAATTAAATAAAACACACTTTTACTTAGTTAATATCACACTGTTTATTACTTATAGTTTGATAATGATCATTGTTTGATCGAAACTGCAGTCACTAATAAATAAACAGTGTGATATTATCTAAGTAAAAGTGTGTTTTATTTAAGTATTATTTGCTTCATAACGTTTGAGCCAGCAGATTCAGAGTTGACTGTGTTTTATTACAATAAGTAAACAATATAATGTACTTACATTTTTAAGTATCCCCCAATTGATAAAAGCGGCATCTGTTGCTTTTACAGCTACCTCAGTAATCCAGATTGGTGCTCAGGTAACATTTCCTTCAGTTTCTTCCATTTCTTAATCGTAACATTACCGCTTTAAAAATTAAATACGAGAGCACTGTACCGTGCGATAAGTTACAGATGACAGGTGACATTTGACGCCCATTGCATGCTCTGCTAATAGTGAAACATTGGAGTATTGTTTGGCGGCCATTGCACCACGCCGCGCCGTACCCATGGAGTTGCGCACTGACGTGCGAATTTTCATAACCATTACTGGTTTCAATATTGACAACCGTAACTCAACTGATTTTAATCACTTAAGGTGATGGGCGCATACGTCAGACAAACCAGTTTGGAGTTTACTGCCACCGTTGGGGAATTTTCTGATGATCGTGAGCAACTTTGTCCAGCGTTCGCCATTATCCCAATCGTACAAATTAGACCGATTGGTGCTGGAATTAAGCGTTGTAGTTGTCGAAGTCATGGAGATTACCAAGTTTTATGAATATAAAAATAGAATTTATCACTTAATTGAAAATGAGAAAATGCACGAATTGCTGATAGATGAGAAAGTATACGCTTTTGTGTAAATAGCTTAATTTAAGTTAGGTGTATTAAAAGTACACAAAGTACTGCAATTAAAATGGCCGAAGTAGCGTTCATCAAATAACATTCAGCGTATATGAAAATAAATACGTCGACAGTTAAAAATTCTGATGAACGCGCCCGATGTTTCTTTAGTGATTCAAATCAGTTGAGTTATGGTTGTCATAATTGAAACCAGTAATGGCAATGAAAAACAACATTGTTCCACACACATTACTTATTGATATACATTATAATTGAACATAAAATCAACTTTAGTCTTGTAAAAACTAATTAATTATTTAATAGGGATAATGAATAGTTCCACACACACATCACAAATCATCACTTATTCACATACATTATAACTATTTGCTGCATATGGGATTACAATTTGAACCACCAAATTCAAGCAACTTGTGACATATTCGGTCCACATAATAGACCACTTACAAATCTTTTTGTACGAAACTGAATAACGACGCGAATCCCCTATCCCCACCTCACTGAGATAAATGCACTTTAGCCCTTTAAAATGTGTGAAATCTCGTGCAGCAAAGAGTTAATTGTACATAAAATCAACTTTAGCCTTGAAAAAAACTAGTTAACTAATACAGTCCAATAATTTTATTTTTAAGCTATGAAACTTCAAACGGAATCTCTCAAAATGAAGCTGGAGAATTGAAGAACGCAGGCAGCGACTACGAATCGTCTTCCGTCCAAGGATCCTACACTTATACCGGTGATGATGGTCAAATTTATACCGTAAACTACATTGCTGATGAAAATGGTTTCCAACCTTTCGGTGAGCACATCGCCCAAATCTCCCAAGCCGTGCAAACTTCTCTGCAGAAGAACGCCGCGGAGGCTCAACAGGGGTACCAATACAATGGTCAGGGATCCGGAAATTATCAACAAGGCGGTGGCGGTGGATACCAGGGTGGGAGAGGCAACTACCAAGGTCCGAACAGGCCGAGCTTCAACCAACAAACTGGATATCAATATTAACTTGTGTTCATATGTATTATTGTAAAAGTATAAATAAATTATTGCGTAGAATTTGATATTAAGAATGTTATAATAATGTGATGTCTAATTACCTTGGAGTAATTATTGACTGGAATAACCGAACCAAAATTTAGATAAAAATTCCAAACTTTAGTTACTGGAAAAAAGGTCTATAGAGAAAAAAAATGGTGATGTGGCCATCATGTTACTTTCTCCGACTGGATGGTATCGTAGTCATTTATATTTACGCTTTCAAGGTTTATTTTCAATTGAAATCATATTTTAAATGTACATCGAGCGTTGTGTAAACTCGGATGAAACTGACGTTTAAAACGTCAAAATTATGAAAGATGGAAAAATTATACTTTAAATTCAAAAACTCAGTTTACTCAAAAACTAAAGGGATTTCAAAAAAAAACTTATACTTTATAAGTTGTTCATTTTAGCATTTTCTACAATTATTATGAACTTAAATTTACTGTAACTATTATCGTTTTATAATTATAAACCAAAAATTAAAATAAAATAATAATTTTTTTTTCTCGAATAAAAATGATATTATGAAAAATGTTTTTAAGCAAAAGATATTCATTTCTTTGTTGTCTTCAAAGTTTGTTTAAATGTTTTTGCAAAATTTTCATATTTAAGTAAATATTGGCAAAAAACAAAAAACAGTTAAGGTAAACGCCCACTTCCGGTGTATGAAATTTTACCAAAAGCTTTTCAGTTCTTCAGATTATCAAATAAAACGGATGTTTAAAGTTTCATATCAATTGATCTATTAGTTTTTGAGATACAGCGCGCACAGACACACACACAGCCACACAAACAGACACAAATATTTTTTTTCCAGAAATTGTTGAAATGTCATCAAGGGACCCCAAAACAGATATTTCCGTTAAAAAAAATTTTGAAAAAAAAATTACGATCACAATAATTTCTTGTACTTCGTAACTGAGAAAGTAAAAATTAGATGTCAAAACTTGGTTCAAAAATGTGTTTCGGCAAATTTTGGAAATTTATAAAATTGTAATATCCGTATTCATTTTTGACGAGTTTATTTTAAATTGCAGCACTCCATAACTCGGTGCAGAATATTATTTTGTACATAAAATATTATTGAATGGAGATGAGTACTGGCGAAACTGTCCCAGAAAATAGTGAAATACCAGCCCTCTTGAAAACGTGGCCCTTCACGATTAAACTGAATTGAAAAATGCTCTGTTAAAAGCTTTATCAAAGTTACACAAAACTCTAGCTACCGTTACTTAAACGGTGGAGTCTGAAGGAAAAAGAAATATTGAAACGCGAACAATTAACATTTCATTACCTTAAAATTCCGCACGGCAATATTTAATAAGAATTAAAAAAAAACATGGAAATGCCTTGCCCTCGCAATGGATATTCAACTTAAAACGTAGTCATCTTTTCCATTATCAGTTGGTAATTTAAATGTTCATTTAACTAAATAATTGAGTTGCTGTGGAGTATCCCGTGATACGGATGTATAGGTACCCCCCCCCACCCCCGAATTTATACTTAAACATGTTTATTGCGAAGCCTTTGAATGCTGAAGATGGGATCAAAACATCCATACAATTTCTCTCGTGTATTGTGTAAAACTGGATTATTAGATGCTGTTTGAGGGGCGAGCGCCATGGTTACGGTTACGTCAGTAGATGAGAAATAACAAAAAAATTGCCAAGTATAATACATGTATACAAGCTACCTCGAGTATATAATAAAGATTAACAATTTTATTTGATACATCTTGGGTATAATTAAACTTGCAATGCTTGTATTTCTTTATCTGTGCACCATTTTATTCTTAATTTTAAGGTGTGCCATGAAATTATAATGGCGGATATTTAATTTTTCTCTAAAAAGTGACAGTCGCTGTCACATTACGTTTTACAACCGGCCGTGTATTCTACACAAGTAAATGGTTTTATTCAGGTACTATTTTAGAAGTGTACGTGATTTGTTCAGTGTTGAAATTACGGAGGAGACAATACCCAGCAAAAGTACTATTCAATGAGTAGTAAAAATAATGTAAGTAGATCGATATTATAAAATAATTAAAGGAGCCAATTGTAACGCATTTGAAATTTAGAGTAAAGTGGTAATTATTCATTTAATAGTACTTTTGCTAGTTATTGCCTCCTGCGGAGATTATTTCTTGTGCAGAAAGTGTAAATCGTAATGCGACGACAAACGTCACTTTTTAGAACAAAATGAAATTTCCGCCATTATGATTTCATGGCAAACCTTTGTTTTTAATTCAAAATGGTTGTAAAGTTTTTTGCAAATATCTCGGTAAATACTCTGCAGAAACTATTGAGTAAGGTACCAAATGATTCTGCTTAAAAAGCTTTAAAAATAATTAATAATTAAGAAGATTGATACTGTCAAATAATTAAGGGAGCCAATATTAATACATTTTAAATTTTACCAGTATACTGAAAGCCGATGTCAGCAGAAACATACCAAATGAAATAATTAAATAATAATTATAATATCGAATCATTCTACAGAGTATTTATAAATTATATCAGTACTATTTTAAACAATAAACCCAGTGGCGGCTCGTAGAACATGTTGATGGTAGAGCCACTTATACAATATACCCCTCCCTCTTTTTTGAAGAAAGAAAGAACTATTTATCTTTCTAGGCTAAAGTAACTGGCGAAAAATTAATTAGTAATTCTCGCTCAGCTTGAAACTACAGGTAGTGCCATGGCTCCTTGGCTCTACATAACGAGCCGCCCCTGAATAAACCTACTACTAATTGTAGTTCTGGGCTATGATTTTTTTAATTGCGCACAAATCTTGCCTGAAACAACTTTCTAAACAATGTTTATTTTCGTTGTTATTTTATTTCTAATGTTGCTATTCCATCCTTCTATTTATAACAATATAAACTACGAATAAATAAATATAAAAATCATGACACAAACAGTGTTAATTACTGTTACACAATTAATTTTTTTGGAGAATTGTTCAATTCCCGGATGATTAGTTCCCTAAATAATTATTATCTCGAAATTAAAAAAAAAACACTTATTTTCGATATTAATTACCTAATCACCATGTAGATGTAGAGTTGAAGATGATCGAGTTTTTTGTGCGCGGAATGAAATTGATGCGCGTGGTCAAGGATTGTAATTAATCCGATAGAATTATATATAATTGGGTTCTAATGTGCCATAATAAATTATAACACGCGAATAGTGGACGTGTCTGGTTTTCATTTGATTTCTGGTTCACCTTCGAGTTCTATTTAGAGTGATCTCGAAATGATTAATTAGTGTATTTAGGGAATTTAAATAGATTTCAACGACGTGAATATTTATTTATATTTCTACTAAGTCCTGTCACGTTAAATAACATTTTTTTGCAATAATTAGTTATGGTGAATTTTTCAATTCCGATCCATATTAATCGGTTATTATTGTAACCAAAAACATTTTTTTCACAGGGGTGCCAGAGGGGGGTGGAAGGGGTTACGTTTAGTTTCGCATGCATGACTTTAAAGAAGACACTTCAAAGTTTTTCGCCCTCAAAGATTCATCAAAATCGATTGAAAATACGCCGAGTTATAGCGGTTTGAAAATGGTCGAAATTTCACCAATTTGAAGTGTTTAATTTTTTTCCACCAGTGTATTAACATAATGTTTCACCATAAATGAGAAACAAGTATATTATAAAAAAAAACTATTTAAATAATAATAATAATAATTTATTTGCGGGTAACCCCTTAAATAAATAAACAAAAAATACAGCAATACAAAACCAAAATTAGATTTAAATTATTTTCTTTAAAAGTTTCCGTGATCTCTCAAGGATCCATTTTGGTACCAATTTTATCCTGTATGTACACTTATTTTCTTAGTATTGTTACACTGTTGTTACATACGCGGACGACATCCAATTTTTGAACTCATTCAAATTTGACAATAATAAAACATCATATACTGATATCAATTTCGATATAGTTAAACCAGTCGAGAATACAGAAAATACAATAGGCTTACATTTACTATTTATTCACCTGTCAAACGATTATTCATCTTCATAAATTATTACGCATAAAAAAATTAAAGTATACTTCACACATTTATTTATTTAAATAATTACATATTACTTTAAGTTAATATTGATACCCGGTTTGAGCGTTAAAACTTGGCTTATTAGGAGCAAGATATTGTCTGCTTGCAGTTTGGAAACCACCGCCTCCGCCGCTGCTTTGGAAGCCACCTTGATTTCCTCCAAAGGAACCTCCCTGTTGGTTTTCTCCAAAAGTCGCTCCCTGTTGTGAAGTCTTTGCCAAAGACCTCTGGATAGCTTCTGGCACCGGTGGCGAAGTTGGAAGGTGATCGCCGATCGGCTGGAACCCATTCTCATCAGCGACGTAATTGACGGAGTAAGATTTACCATCATCTCCGGCGTAGGTGTAAGATCCTTGCACGAACGAGGCCTCGTTCTGACCTCCGGCATTTCTCAATTCACCAGCTTCGTTCTGCGCGATTTTGTTTTCGGTTTCGAAACTAAAATCGTACAAATTAAATTAGAAAATTAAGAAATGGAAAATAAATCAAGTGTGTCAACTACCTATGTCTTAACCAAATGAAACCGTCTACCGTAAGGGAATTTAAAAATAGCACTTAAGTTCTGTTACTATAAATTAGTTAAAGATTTTGTGTGTTTTTCAATTGTGTATCTTTTATTTTATATTTTATTATTGTTACTTCATATCCGTTCGACTTATGTAAAGATTTATAATCTGTCAGCACTAATACAGTTCTTATTATTATTATTATGACGTATCATATAGTTTTCTATGAAGACAACACTTGCTTCAACTCTCAATCGAATCGAAAACAACATAAGAAACCGAAAAATTTACTTTCAGACAAGTTTTCGTTACACAATCAATGCACTAGTGAAGTTATTATTATTATTATTATTGCTATTATATATCATATATCTTTCTGTGAAGATTACTCTTATTTTGAATCTCGATTGGATCAAAAACAACAACAAGAAAACTGAAAGATGTACTTTCAGACTTTGAAATGTTTTCGATATACAGTAAATGCTTAATTCAAATCAACTATATAAATATCTGTTTAATAATTTACTAATTTATTTATTATTTATGAGTTTTAAGTATTGTTTTTTTACATTTGGTTTGAATTAACTGCTTACAACATTAATTCAAACCAAATATAATAATAAAACTCACAAATAATTTATTCTGCAAGAATCTTGAGCGGAATTTACGTCTAGAAAATGATGTTCCACGTAAACTCAGAGTTTTATACCATTGTGTTATTCTCCATGACAGCTTCAAACATCTTATTTTAATATTTATTGAGCAATTATGCTCAGTTACCATCCTTGTATATAAAAGTAGTGATTAAAATTTAAAAACCTTCTAAATAAATTGTGTTAATAAACTCTGCATTTGTTGGAATTAGGGAATTAAATTATCGTTCCCCATCAGCGATAAACTGCAGACCGGTTTCGGACTATTAGTCGTCATCAGGTGATGCGCTTTCTCACGCTAAAGACGGACGGCGTTAATATGCTTAATCAAATAATTATCGAATTAATTTAAATGTGTATTGCTTACTCAAATCTGTAGGATCCGTCGCCGAAGTTTTCGTTGTTAGACCGCAAGATGGCAGCACCGGCCTCGCGAGATTGAGCTCCTCCTCCGAATCTAGCGGAAGCGCCCGAAGGTGCACCGTATTGGGCGGATGTGGATTGTCTGAAACCCGTAGCGCCGATATGTCCAGATGATTGTCCAGCGAAACCGGAGCCGGAGCCGGATCTCGATGATGATCCGAAAGAGCCTGACGCCGATCCAGAGGAGCCGAATCCAGCGGAGGATGATTTACGAGCAAGTCCAGCGTTAGATCCGAAAGAACCGGATCCCGATCCAAAAGCGCCAGATGATGATCCTGAGCCAGCAAATCCTGCATTCACTCCGAAAGAACCGGTGGATTTACCAGAAAATCCAGAATTAGAGCCAAACGAGCCAGTGGATAATCCAGAATTAGATCCGAATGAGCCAACAGATTTGGAAGATAATCCTGAATTAGCTCCAAAAGAACTTGATCCGGATCCAAACGAGCCGGTAGATTTACGTGCAAATCCGGCATTGGTTCCGAAAGAACCGGATGAGCCTAATGAGCCAGTCGATTTACCAGCAAATCCAGTATTCGCTCCGAAAGAGCCGGATGATGACCCGAAAGAGCTAGTGGATTTACCTGCCCCGAAAAAACCAGATCCGGATCCAAACGAGCCGGCAGATTTACGTGCAAATCCAGCGTTGGATCCGAAAGAACCGGACGATGATCTAAAGGAGCCAGTATTAGCTCCGAAAGAACCGGATGATGCGCCAGTGGATTTACCAGCAAATCCAGAATTAGATCCAAATGAGCCACTGGATCCAGTATTAGCACCAAACGAACCAGATCCTGATCCAAACGAACCGGTAGACTTACGAGTATTAGCTCCAAAAGAATCAGATGATGAGCCGGTAGATTTACCAGCAAATCCAGAATTAGATCCAAATGAGCCAGTGGAACCAGTATTAGCTCCAAACGAACCAGATCCTGATCCAAACGAGCCGGTAGATTTACGAGCAAATCCGGTGTTGGCACCGAAAGAACCGGACGATGATGATCCAAAGGAGCCAGTATTAGCTCCGAAAGAACCAGATGATGAGCCAGTGGATTTTCCAGCAAATCCAGAACTAGATCCAAATGAGCCAGTGGATCCAGTATTAGCTCCAAACGAACCAGAGCCGGTAGATTTACGAGCAAATCCGGTGTTGGCACCGAACGAACCGGACGATGATGATCCAAAAGAACCAGATGATGAGCCAGTAGATTTACCAGCAAATCCAGAATTAGATCCAAATGAGCCAGTGGAGCCAGTATTACCTCCGAACGAACCAGAGCCGGTAGATTTACGAGCAAATCCAGCGTTGGCACCGAAAGCACCGGACGATGATGATCCAAAAGAGCCAGCTGACCCAGTATTAGCTCCGAAAGAACCGGATCCTGAACCAAACGAGCTGGTAGATTTACTGCCAAATCCAGAACCGGACGATGATGATCCAAAAGAGCCAGTGGATTTGCCAGCGTTGGCGCCGAAACCTCCGGATGTTCTGGATCCAAGCGAGCCGAAACCCGACGACGATGCTCCGAAAGCGTTCGATTTCTGTCCGAAACTACCGGATCCGCTGCTCGGTGGCAAGTAATTTTTGGAAGCGGCACCGCCGCCGCCTTGTCCGAATCCGGAACGGGATCCACTTCCAAATGGGGTGCTCAAGAGGTTTCCATTACCTCCGGCGGTTCTGGAGTTGCTGGGTGGCAAGTAGGTGTTGTCCAAACGATCGGCCACAACAGCGGCGATCAAACCGCAAAGAATTATCTATAAAAAAATTATAAAGGATTCAATTGATTTTCAATTTTTTTCTGCTTGTTTTCGCTACACAATATTTGATTTTTAATTTTTTTGGCCTTTTTGTTTTCGCTGCAATTATTTCGCCACAATATTTGATTTTGTTTTTTGTTCTTTTTGTTTTCGCTACAATTGTTTCCCAAAACAATATTTGATTTTATTTATTTTTTGGTCTTTTTGTTTTCGCTACAATTATTTCGCCACAATATTTGACTTTGTTTTTTGTTCTTTCTGTTTTCTCTACAATTGTTTCCCCACGCAATATTTGTTTTTTTTTTGTTTTCCCTACAAATGTTTCGCCACACAATATTTGATTTTATTTTTTTTGGTCTTTTTGTTTTCGCTACAATTATTTCGTCACAGTATTTGATTTTAATTTTCTATTCTTTTTGTTTTTTCTACAGTTGTTTCTCCATACAATATTCGATTTTTTTGTTCTCTTTGTTTTCGCTACAATGGTTTCTCAACACAATTTTTTTTTCGCTATAATTTTTTCGCCACATAATATTTGATTTCAATTTTTTTGTTCTTTCACACCGTGGTTTCATCAGATGAAGAAATAAACATTAAAAATACAATTAATTGAGTGTAGGGGTAGCGTGCAGTTGTTTCAAGGGAATTAACATTTATAAAAACGGCGAATTGAGCAATCCTTGTTGTTAATTAATAAATCCACTTACCAATTTCATCTTGTTACCGAATGCCCGAACACCACAATTTGGAATGATGCTTCAAGATCAATCTGCATACGCTTATATACCCTCACCGCTCCTGAGGATGATACAGATTCAACAATTTCAGATCAATCAAGAAAGGAGTTCCCAAGGTAAACGTGCTAAAAATTAATGCATTTAAAAGTGTTCAAACTTTATATTAAAATATAATTGGGAAATTGTGTAACGCGTATTGGCATTCATCAGTACGGACATAATTTATGGCTTTACATCTTGCGGTAGCTTTTTTTTCGGTTTTGATGAGATAAATGTGGCGGAATTTCGGAAATGGTTTCGGGCAAGGTTGGAGCGCGGTAATGATGATCTGGTTCGCAACTTGTGCTGTATCGAATTTTATTTCCGTTCATGACAGTTACTTTATAATGTCCAGTGGGTACGATTAGCTCATTATTACGGTTAAGTCATTGGGCGCGTTCGTCAGAATTTTCAACTATCAACATGTTTATTTTCATTTATGGTAAATGTTGGTATTTGATGAACGCTACTTTTGTAACCTCCATTTCGGCGGCAACTTCAACACTTGATTCCAACAGCAATCAGTCTAATTTGTACGATTGGTAAATTGGCGACCGCTTGACGAACTTGTCACGATCAACAGTGCGTTCATTAGAAAATACCCCAACGGTGTAACTGTTTAGTCTGACGAACGCGACCATTGTGTAAAGTAAACAAGAGCGAACGTAATAGTAAATTGAGTTTTTCAATTATTGATTGAAAATAACAAAAATATGTTAGCTTTGTCAACAACTAGCGGATCCTGTGGTTTAAAAAATAAATGTTAATTTTGTGTTATTCAATTTTTCATTAAATACTTTTTAACATTTGTTACTGGATCTTCTAAAATAATGAATTTGTTGTGTTTAAAACAGTATAATTATGGATTTGTAACGATCCAACCATTCTCTCAAGGATATTCGATTTTTCGATCAACAGAAAATTTCGAGCATAAAGTAGTGACCTTTTGCATTGTTGAAGTAAATGAGTGCTTAAGAATGATTGACTGTATTTCCTTAGTAAAAGCATGTTTTTTTAAAGACTACAAATGCGATTAGTAATTGGTCTTTGCGTGTCATGACAGAAGCATAATTACCGCTTATATCTTAAGCAGTGATCAATGCACGAATTACCACTGACATTTATCCTAATGACTCGAACATCTATAAATGGAACTCTATTTTTATGGGCATGATCAGTGCCGGTATGATGTATGGGTACATATTTAGACAGATCAAATTTTTAAATCATCCCCCAAAAAATACAAAAAATTTATAAATAAATTGGAAACAACCTTACCTGTTGCAGAAAGCATTAAATAGATTCAATAAATTCAATATATTTCGTTTCATTTTATTGCATCTATTTATAAAATTAATAAATAAAAAAATCGTTTTGTTTACCAAAAAAAATAGTAAATTTCCAAATTTAGTGTAATTATAGGCGGTATCTCTTAAATAGAAGTACCAACGTTAAGGGGAGGTAAAGATCATTAAAAAAAAATTGCATAACCGGAAACGTCTTTTGAACGCGGTAGCAGAGGCACAAAAAATGAAACGATAGAAGACGGAGATCACCAGGAAAATATTTATTGCACAGAAATATTATAAATGGCATAGTACACACACCTTTTTACCATTAAATTCTCACGACCGCGTGACTCCAGCGTAACAAAAAAACTCATTTTTGTCCTTATTAGGTTTTAAACTTTGAAAACATGTTTTCTTTAGAAACACTGAATAAAACACTTACTAAGTTTTTTACCACAATTTATAATTATTATATTATGAATATTCATATATTCAGGCTACATTTCGTTTTCTTGTATTTATCTAATGCTTTCTGCAACAAGTAAAGTTGTTTCTAATTTGTTAATTATTATATTATTATAAATTGTGGTAAAAAACTTAGTAAGTGTTTTATTCAGTGTTTCTATCATGAATTACCTCGTAGTAACAGTCACAACCATCACCATGATATTTTCTTTAGTTTTTACACGAAACAAACATTTTTTTTAGTATTGTATCGGTACGGAATAAAAAAAACAACTCAAAATTATCTATTTTGCTTTTATTTATTTATATTAAGCTCTGTAATAGGTATTTTTAAAGTTTTAAAATTATTTTACACTTTTTTGGCATTTTTTTTTTGATTGTACAAAAAGATATCGACAACGATTTAAAATTACAATAGACGGGAAACACTTTAACATTAAAATAAAATCATCCAAAACTAATAGTCTCGTGCAGATGTGTTTTCAAAAATTAAAATCGCCAATTTATTTGCAGTTATCAAAAAGTGCGTTTCTGATGTCTCGTATTATTTTTACAAGAAAATTGTCTTAATCTCTCATTGAATCATTTTTAATTAGCTACGTTTCGACATTTCAATCACCAAAATCCAAGAGCTAGTTTAGCATTTATTTAGTTTCCAAAAAATCGCGGTTTTGTAGGTTTTCGACGCCGAAAAATGCGATTTTGACGTTTTACATCCATTTTGCGAGAAAATATCTTCACCCGTTAATAAATCATATTAAATCGGCTACATTATAATGTTTAAATCACTAAATTCCAAAAGCTGGTTTAGCAGTTATTTAATTTAAAAAAAATAAAAATTACAATTTTGAAGAGTAACTTTTCTTTTGACTTTCCCCATTAATTTTATGGGAAAATTTCTTAATTTGCTGTTAAATTATATTAAATTAGCTACGCTTCAACGTTTGAATCACCAAAATCCAAGGGCTGGTTTGATATTTATTTAATTTTCAAAAATTAAAATCGTGGTTTTCTAGGTTTTTGAGATTGAAAAATGAGATTTTGACGTTTTACATACATTTTACGAGAAAATATCTTCATCCGTTAATAAATCATATCAAATCGGCTACATTTTAATATTTAAATCACTAAATTCCAAAGGCTAGTTTAGCAGTTATTTAATTTTTAAAAAAATCAAAATTACAATTTTGTAGAGTAACTTTTTTTTTACTTTCCCCATTCATTTTACGGGGAAACTTCTTAATCCGTTATTAAATTATATTAAATTACTTACGCTTCAACATTTGAATCACCAAAATCCAAGCGCTGGTTTGACATTTATTTAATTTTCAAAAACTAAAATCGCTGTTTTCTAGGTTTTCGATATTGAAAAATGCGATTTTGACGTTTTACATTAATCTTACGAGAAAATGTATTGAACCGTTATTTAATTATAATAAATTGGCTATAATTTAACGTCTAAGACAACAAATTCCAATAACCAGTTTGGCAGTTATTTAATTTAAAAAAAATAAAAATTGCGATTCTTTCGCCTTTCGACTTGGAAAAGTGCGATTTTGATTTTTCACATCAATTTTACGAGAAAATTTCTTAGTACTTTATTGAAGTATATTAAATCAGCTCCATTTCCACGTTTAAATCACCAACATCCAACAGCTGGTTTAGCGTTTATTTAGTTTCTAAAGTTAGTATGTGTCATTTTTGACAGTAGAAAATTACATTTTTTACAGTAGAAATGTGACATTTACGCCGCTAGGGAATTGATATAATTTACACGTCATTTCTGACGCTCGTATATTGACAGTTGCAATTTCAGACGGAAAAAAAATCATTGATACTTGAAAAATACAGTTTTAACAGTCTGAAGATATTTCGACGATTGAAATATGTCATATTTTTGGGTGTTGCTGCATGCCATTTTTGACAGTAGAAAATTACATTTTGAACAGTATAAATGTGATATTTCTGCCGCTCGGAAATTGATATCACTGATGGCAGAGAGATGACATTTCTGATGGAAGTAAATTGACATTTTTGACGGTAGAGAGATAACACTTCTGACGAAAGTAAATTGACATTTTTGACGGTAGAACATTGCAATTTCTGATTTTTCACACTTGAAAATACAGTTTTGTCTGTCTGAAGATATCGTTTTTGAGAATTGAAAAATGTCATATTTTTTTGAGTTGGTATACATCATTTTTGACCGTGGAAAATTACATTTTTACAGTAGATAAGTGACATGTCCGTCGCAAGGGAATTGACATAATTGACATGACATTTCTGACGGTAGTTAATTGAAATTTCTGACAGTGCAAATTCTGCCAGAAAAATTACATTTTTGATAGTTGAAAAATCCAGTCAAAAGATATAATTTTCGACAATTGAAATATGTCATATTTCTGGGTGCTGGCGTAAGCCATTTTTGACAGTAGAAAATTACATTTTAACAGTAGAAAAGTAATATTTCTGCCGGCTAAGAAATCGACATCATTGATGACATCTCTGATATTAGATCGACATTTTTGACGATAGAATATTGCAATTTCTGACAGAAAAATTACATTTTTGACACTTTTAACAATCTGAAAGTATAATTTTCAGCAATTGAAATACGTCATATTTTTGATAAATGCCATTTTTGACAGTAGAAAATAACATTTTTTACGGTAGAAATGTAACATTTCTGCCACTAAGAAATCGACATCTTTGACAGCAGAAAGATAACATTTCTGACGGTAGGATCGTTTTTGACGGTAGAACAATACGATTTCTGATGTAAAAATTACATTTTTGACACTTTTGACAGTCTAAAGATATCATTTGTTATCACTTGTCATGAGTTAATTCCTGTGGCGCAATAAATACCTATTTATTTATTTATTTTCGACAATTAACATATGTCATATTTTTGCTGGTTGGTGTATGATTTAAATAATAATAAATACCTATTTATTTATTTATTTTCGACAATTAACATATGTCATATTTTTGCTGGTTGGTGTATGCTATTTTTGACAGTAGAAAATAAAAAAATTCAGAGTATAAATGTATTCCTGTCGCTAGGAAATTGATATCATTGATAGCAGAGAGATGACATTTCTGACGGTAGAAAATTTACTTTTTGACAATGGAACATTGCTATTTCAGAAAAATTAAATTTTTTACCATTTTGACAATCTAAAGATATAATTTTCGACAATTGAAATACGTCATATTCAAGGGAGTTGGTCTAAGCCATTTTTGATAGTAGAAAATTATAATTTTAATAGTAGAAATGTGGCATGTTTGTCGCTTGGAAATCCACATTATTGACTGCAGAAAGATGACATTTTTGACGGTAATAAATCGACAATTTTGACAGTAGTGATTTCTGACATGGTAATTACATTTTTGACAGTCCAAATATATAATTTTCGACGATTGAAATACGCCATATTTTTGGCAATTTTTTTCAGAAAATTACATTTGGTATAGTAGAAATGTGACTTTTCTGCCGCAGGGGAATCAACATCATTGACATGACATTTCTGACAGTAGTGAATCGACATTTTTGTCAGTGCAATTTCCGACATGAAAATTACATTCACAAGTTAAAAAATTAGACTTCAAACTTTAACTCTATTGGACAATCTCCAGAACTGAAAAAATCTATCCACCTTAGTCATTTCGTTTGGTTCTTACTCAAAATATATTTCGATTTAATCCGCAGTAAAAATCTCAAAATATTCTTCAAGAAATTTTGAGAAAATCACAACAAAACAGAGCGCGCTGTAATTTAAAAATTACAAATTTTACAAGCGAGCATAAAAGTGTAAAAATAATTGCCACGGACTTGAAACTTTACGTTTTTACTCAAAATATATGTCTCTTTAAGACGCAGTAAAAATCTCAAAATACTTTTTCAAGAAATTTTGAGAAAATCTCAACAAAACAGAAAGTGCGGTAATTTAGAAATTATAAATTTTACAAGCGAGCATAAAAATGTAAAAATAATTTCCACGGAGTTGAAATTTTCGTTTTTACTCAAAATATATTTCTCTTTAAGACGCAGTAAAAATCTCAAAATACTTCTTCAAGAAATTTTGAGAAAATCGCAACAAAACAGAGTGCACTGTAATTAAGAAATTACAAATTTTACAAGCGAGCATACAAGTGTAAAAATAATTGCCACGGACTTGAAACTTTACGTTTCTACTCAAAATATATTTCTCTTTAAAACGCAGTAAAAATCTCAAAATACTTCTTCAAGAAATTTTAAGAAAATCGCAACAAAACAGAGCGTGCTGTAATTTAGAAATCATAAATTTTACAAGCGAACACAAAAATGTAAAAATCATTTCCACGGACTTAAAACTTTACGTTTTTACTCAAAATATATTTCTCTTTAAAACGCAGTGAAAATCTCAAAATACTTCTTCAAGAAATTTTGAGAAAATCGCAACAAAACAGAGCGCCCTGTAATTTAGAAATTACAAATTTTGCAAACGAGCATAATAATGTAAAAATAATTGCCACGGACTTGAAACTTTACGTTTTTACTCAAAATATATTTCTCTTTAAGACGCAGTAAAAATCTCAAAATACTTCTTCAAGAAATTTTGAGAAAATCGGAACAAAACAGAGCGCGCTGTAATTTAAAAATTACAAATTTTACAAGCGAGCATAAAGGTGTAAAAATAATTACCACGGACTTGAAATTTCACGTTTTTACTCAAAATATATTTCTCTTTAAGGCGCAGTAAAAATCTCAAAATACTTCTTCAAGAAATTTTGAGAAAATCGCAACAAAACAGAGCGCGCTGTAATTTAGAAATTACAAATTTTGCAAACAAACATAAACGTGTAAAAATAATTGCCACTGACTTCAAACTTTACAATTTTACTCAAAATATATTGCTCTTTAAGATGCAGTAAAATTCTTAAAACACTTTTTCAAGACATTTAATAGTCGCAACGAAACAAACCGTGTTGTATTATTAAGTAAAATTCAAATTGCAATCGATGAAGAAGAAAAAAAAACTCAATATATTTCTAGAAGCATATTTATTTATTTATATATCATAATTAGTGTGTTATTGTTAACGAAATAAGTTACTTAATTGAAGACATGTACATTATTTAAAATATCAGTATTGATATCCAGATTGTTGGTTGAATCCTGGCTTGTTCGGAGCAAGATATTGCCTGTTGGCACCATTCGATCCTCCAGTTTGATAATTATTCGATCCTTGCCCGTTGTCCTGATATCCCTGTTGAGCCTCGGCGGCATTCTTCTGCAGTGAAGTTTGCACCGCTTGCGAAATTTCGGCAATGTGCTCACCGAACGGTTGGAAACCATTTTCATCAGCAATGTAGTTTACGGTGTAAGTTTGGCCATCATCACCGGTATACGTGTAGGATCCTCGAACGGCGGTTGATTCGTAGTCGCTTCCTGCATTCTTCAGCTCTCCAGATTCTTGTTGGGAGATTCCATTCTCAGTTTCGTATCTGAAATTTAAGGTAATTTAAAAGCCACTGTCAAAATTTTGAGTTTGAATTTGAATTTGAATCAATTTCCTGCTACAGGACGGCAAATGTAAGTTGGCCAAACGCGCAGAGAGCAAGCGAAAGCTCTCTCTCTCTACAGCCGGCCGAGTACAGTCTTTGTAATAAGCAAGCACATATTTTTCGCGTGCGCTCTCCTCCACATAATTAAATGTACAAGGCGCGCGAACTCTTCACGAAATCTATCGAGAGCGCCCTTCGAAGGTTCCGCCACTGCGCACTGGCAAGTTACGTTTGCCATCCTGTACAATTCCTGAATTTAGTGATTTATAATACCATTTAAGACAACAAATTCATTTTTCGTTGAAATTTACACTTCAAGACTTCAGATTTTTAATTTGCAGGTTAGAGAAACTAATAATTGGTAAGAAAATTTAGTGCATCCTTAAGATATTTCGTACAGCAATTGGGAACAGGTTAATGGTGACTCTTTTAACAATTAATCTTGGTAACTTTTATGCACCCAATCAAAAAATTCGCCCTGACTAATTATTTGTGTACTCTGGTCTCTCTTCTGAGCGAATAAATCTAAAATTATTTGTGAATTTTTCCATTTTGTTTTATAATTGATTACTACGTAGTAACTGTCGCAATAATCTTCTTCATTTAATTTCCGGCAGATACTAAGAAATTGTAATACCTCTTGTGATGCTAATTTACTTACTCGAATCTGTATGTACCATCACCAAAGTTTTCGTTATCATAACGTAAGATGGCAGCACCAGCTTCACGGGATTGCGCGACGCCTCCGAATCTTCCGGAGGTTCCAGCGTAATTTCCAGATGATCCTCCGTTATAGTTGTTGCCCGAAGAGTGGTGATTGTTGGGAGCGCCATATTCAGCCGAAGGTCCTTCTTGCCCGAATCCCGGAGCTCCGTAACTGCCCGACGGAGATCCAATACCAGATTGACCACCAAACCCTCCGTGTCCGCCACCAATGGGAGCGTCTAAAAAGTTTCCATTTCCACCGGCAGTTCTTGCACTGCCCGGAGGTAAGTAGGTATTGTCCAGACTATCGGCAACAGCGGCCACGACGAGAAGAGAAATGATAAACTGAAAAGTTAAAACGTAACGAAATTAAGCAAAAATTTTTGCGAATGTGAATTTAGATTAATCATTTTCTGATGGCTAATGTTTCAATTAGCAAAGCCAAATTTCGAATTATTGGGAAACTTGAATTTAAGTTATTTTGCTTTATTAAAAATGTCTGAATTAATATTAAAATTTATTGCCTTTATATAGATTTATAATGATTGTAAAACTATTCTTAAATTTATCTGAAGAATACAGTGACTGTTCGCGGGTTTTTTTCTGGCACGGCCGAGGAACAAGAGGTGGTAATACAGATAGGTGCGGTCTCTGCAACTGACCCTACCTATCTGTATTACCACCTCTTGTTCCTCGGCCGTACCAGAAAAAATCCCGAGAACCGTCACTGGAAGAATATATAATTTGTTGTGTAGTTGGATATTTACATCTTTTGAGAAAATAATTGATTATTATAATTAAAACTTCTAAATAACATCAAACATTCCTTCATTTAATTAAAACGATAATTGAAAACCCACACTTGTTACAGACTTAATTCACCCCTTTATTTCTACAGGGTGTTGAATTGCAAAGAGGGCCATAGGGATTTACATGTAAAATTTGAAATGTGCTAATATTGGCTCCCCAAATTATTTGACAGTATCGGTCCTTAAATTATTTTTAAATGATTTAAATGATTTGGTACTTTACTCAAAATTTTCTGCAGAGTATTTACCGAGATATTTACAAAAAACTTTACAACTATTTCGAATTAAAAACAAAGGTTTGCCATGAAATTATAATGGCCGATATTTCATTTTGTTCTAAAAAGTGACAGTAGATGTCACGTTACGATTTACAACCGACCGTGTATTCTACACAAGAAGAAGTATTTATGATTCAATGGTATTACTCAGGAACTATTTAAGAAGTGAACGTGATATGTTAAGTGTTAAATTTCCGGAGGAGGTAGTGCCCAGCAAAAATAGCATTCAACGAGTATTAAAAATAATGTAAGTAGACCGATAAATAAGGGAATCCAATTGTAACACATTTCAAATTTAGAAAGAAAAGTAGTAATTATTCATTGAATAGTACTTTTGTCGGATACTGCCTTCTCTGGAAATCCTGCGTCGAACATTTTAATAATAAATCGTAATGCGACAGGAAACGTCACTTTTTAGAACAAAATTAAATATCGGCCATTATGATTTCATGGCAAACCTTTGTTTTTAATTCAAAATAGTTGTAAAGTTTTCTCCACATATCTCGGTAAATACTCTGCAGAAACTATTGAGTAAGGTACCAAATTATTCAGCTTATTGTCAAATAATTAGGAAAGCCAATTTCAAATTTTACATGTAAATCCCTATGGCCCGCTTTGCAATTCAACATCTTGTATATTTTAAACAATACTTACAAGTTGCATGTTGTTTAATGAAGTAGAAGTAGATCAGGAATGATGATAACCATAGACTACACTATCTCTTATATATATATGAACAATCTCCACGCGTTGGATGATACATATTTCGCGATTTTGGATCACGGAGGAAAGGCGAGTTCAAGGCGAACGCAATAAATTTCATATATGATTACGAATCGGACGTATTCGATGCAGACGTGTTGAAATTTCATTGTTTTAATGATGCAATCCGCAGCATCAATCACTAATGAGGCTGAAGATTAAAATTTTCGGTAAAGGTTTTTTCGTGATGGATGACATTATGGACGGTGCAAGGTGAAGCGACGAGGAAATTCTGATAAATTAGTTGAACCTTGTTTCGGTTTTAATTGTTCGGTAATTACCGGATGCAGAAAAAATATGAGTGGTTTATTAACACTGAAAATGTGACAGTTACTGCATGGTAATCCATTGATTTAATTGAAAAATGTCTTTATTTAAATTGTAAATTTTCTACTTAATTTATTTCATTCTGACCTGTGCAAAATTATGTATTACTAACACCAATAAATTATTAGGGGTAGCGGTGGCCTAGTGAGTAGATCTCCTGCTCACGGGCCTCGTGGTCGTGGGTTCGAATCTCATCCGTGCGGTCGCTTTTTCGGAACGAAGAAGCGGCCGTGCGGGTCCATGGATGTCCAGTATATGTCCCTCCCATTCATTACATAATATACAAAGGATTATACAGTATGTTTTTTTTTTATCGTGGGCCATAGGATTTTACATGCTAAAAATTATACCTTGTGTTAATGTATATTTTATCAAAAAATTGTGAAGAAAATTTTAGTTAGTAATAAATCAATTATTTTTCTACATGAAGCACTGCATTAGAATAACTTAAACATGTTCTATTCCATTAAAAAATGAAATTATTTAATGTAAATAACTGAGCAAAAATAATCAAAGTACCTTGAATTTCCGAAATGTCAGATTGATTAGTGAGTAATCAAACGAATTTATACCACAAAAAGAAGAAGAACGGGTGGAATTTCAACGGCAATTATAAGAGTTTTGTCTAGCAGGGAAATAGTTATATTTTTCTACAAGAAGTCAGGGAATTTTTAGTTTTGAGAAATAGTTGACAACTTTAGTGCAGCGTAACCCGATCGTCCGGTTCCGAGCAAACGCACTTGTTAATGGAATAAAACATGATTAAATTATTCTAATTAAGCGCATCATGTAGAAAAATAATTAATTTAAATGACTGACTAACATTTGCTTCAAAATTATATGATAAAATATACATTAACACAAAGTATAATTTTTAGCATGTAAAATCCTATGGTAAAAAAACATACTGTATATAGAAATCAATATACTCAGTTAATTAAAACTCTGGCGGAATGCTATGCCATAAAAAAAATTAATTATTATTATTATTAAATAAAGAAAACTTCTCTGGTCTATAATTATGAAATGATAAAAAAAGAGAAAAAAACAACCTAATAAAATAGGCCTAAGCCAACTATAGGTTACATTAAAGAAAAACACACTTTATGTTATAACTTTCATATTAATGAAGATATCGGAATTCTGTTAAGCTTATTTTATTCTTTAAAAAAAAGTGCGTCAACAACATATAACTTTCATTTTTGTCAAATGATAAATAACTGAGATATTTTAATATATCGAAAATGGAAAAAATACTTTTTGACTAAACCTCGATTTAGTTTTCAACATTGAGTTTTTTTTTTCAAAAAAAAGATCGAGGATGCGCCATCCGTTTTTTCTATTATAGTTATCGAGATCCCCTATACAAACATCGAATTTTACCCACCCTGTACATACATAAGCAAAAATTGCGAAGAAAGCAAAAATGAACGATTTAGCAAATGAGTAATAATTCAAACGATGATTTCACCGCACACTATGACGTTTCCAGTGCAACACCTAATTTATGAATCATAATTAATTATGAACAATACCGATTATTAATTTTCAAACATTTATCTTTATATTATCCATAATCTAAAAAATAAACTTTTTAATTTTTGCACATTCCTCCTCGTAGTCTCGTTATTGCTCTGACCCAATAAACGTAATTACTAACGATTGTATTAATTGATTGATCGGCCGGATTACATAATTAGAACAATTACGTTTCATAATTTTTTTTTTGCACCATCTCTCATCTTTGGCTTTTAAGACAGATCCGAAATTTATTGCAAACACCTTGAACTCGCCTTTCTTCTGTGTTGATCCATAATTACCGAATGTGTATCATCGTACACGTGCCAGATTTTGTATATAAGCGATGGTGATCTCGAAATTGATCATCATTCCCGGTTTTGTTTTCCGCTAAGAAATATCGTAAGAAAATGAAAGTGGTAAGAAATTATTCAAAAATATTTTTTTCGTATGATTGAAGTAAGAAAATTAAAGCGGTAAAAAATTATTGAAATATTATTTTTATAATATTTTTATAATGCAAAAGTTTATAATTTGGCTTCAATTTTGTTCATTTTATTAAAACATTATTTTATAGAAAACGTTATTGTGGAGGCTTTCATTTTTTGATATATTTTGAATCATTCTGCTAAGTTTTATTTGCATTATTTTATGGTAATTTATAAAATTATTCGAGCTAATTAAAATTGTTGCAGATGTAAGACTCAAATTTGCAGAAATACTCATACATTCAGTTTATATTTCTTTTTACTTTCTCCGTTACGAAGTACGAGAAAGTATTGTGATCGTGATTTTTTTTTCAATTTTTTTTTTGCCGTACCAGAAAAAAACCCCGGGAACCGTCACTGATAGGTTTCTTTTGATAATAAGATTTATTAATTTTTTTTTTCATTTTTGGTATACAATTATGAAACGCCAATAGTTACAGCAAATTTATATTAATAATAATTGCAAAGAATGCCAAAATGAACAACTTATAAAGAATAAGTTTTTTTCAAAATCTCTTTAGTTTTTGAGTAAACTGAGTTTTTGAATTTGAAGTATAATTTTTCCATCTTTCATAATTTTGACGTTTTAAACGTCAGTTTCATCCCCTCGATGTACATTTAAAATATGATTTCAATTGAAAAGCGTAAATATAAATGATACCATCAAGTCGGAGAAAGTAACATGATGGCCACGTCACCATTTTTTATCTAATGAATATTTATTGAAATTCTGAATAGAAAATGTCGATGCAAAAATGTTGTATCACGCCTCATAGGCCATCAGGAGGCATTCAAAAGAAATGTAGATATGGCAACATTGCATTCACGGGTTTCCCTATTTTTTCAATAATCTCATGTTTAATTATGATTACCATGCATTTAGCTAATTTTGTTTAAAATCATAGATTATCTTTACTGTACTCATCGCGGTCGCTGTTGCCGATCGTCTGGAAAACACCTATTTACCACCTGGCAGTGCTAGAACCGCAGGAGGAAACGGCAACTTCCTGAACACTCCCTTCGGAGGAGCACGATCTGGCAGTTTCGGACATCGATCTACCTCAAGAAACGACGGCGCTTCTTTCGGAAGACCATCAGCTCAGTACGGCGCACCTTCAACACCATTGGGCCGAGCCGGAGTAAGAAGGCCGTCTGCGGAATACGGTTCTCCCTCATCCAACCTTGGACATCAAGGATCTGGCAATGATGGCGGAATTAATAATTACGCCCAAGGCCGTTATTCATCATCTGGAGCAGGTGGAAGGTTCGTTAGTGCCGCACGATCCCGTGACGCCGGTGCTGCCATCTTACGTCTCAACAATGAAAATTATGGGGATGGTACTTACAGATTCGAGTAAGTTATCTAAGGTGTGAGCCACAGAATTTTGTTTCTGAGTTAAAACATAGCAGTCTGAGATTAATTAATTTTTAAAAAATCTAATTCTAGTCTTATGACGTAATGATATGCGACATACCTAGCCAACTCTGAAACAAAATTTTGTGGCTCACACGATATACATATTAGAACTTAGCGAAAAATATGTATTTTCAAATTTTAGTTACGAAACGCAAAATGGAATTTCCCAGCAAGAAGCCGGCGAATTGAAAAATGCTGGAAGCGACTATGAATCTTCTTCTGTGCGAGGATCTTACACCTATACCGGCGACGATGGTCAAACTTATACCGTCAACTATTTAGCTGATGAAAATGGATTCCAACCGTTCGGTGAACACATTGCCGAAATTTCCCAAGCCGTACAAACTTCTCTGCAGAAGAATGCTGCCGAAGCTCAGCAAGGGTATAACCAGTACAATGGGCAAGGATCGGAAAATAGGGCTTACAATCAAGCAGCTAGCAGGCAGTACCTCGCACCAAACAGACCAGGATTTGACCAGCAATCTGGATATCAATATTGAATCTGAAAATAAGATGTTACGTCTAAATATATAAAATACATTATTTATATTAATAAACATGTCGATGATAAAAAGCAATCTTGCAGTATCTTTTAAACATGTAATAATAATAATAATACATATAAACGGAAATTCCATTTTTTTACAGAAATAAGGATAGAAAAATTATTCCTAATAAGACTTAAGTCACGAACAGGTTGAATATTCATATATTCAGGCTATTTTTCGTACACCAAATCATCACCAAAATGTGCCTGGAATGAATCGTCTTCATTATTAAACAGAAAAAATATAAAAAACCAAGGGCTTGTAAAGTACTTGAAGCTTTTCAATATGCTGGAAAATATGAGATGTGACTATTTGTATATAAAAGAAAATTTAATCTGATTGCCCATTTTTCTTAAAACTACTCAATTTTGAAAATACATAACTTTTGTCTGTAAATTTCTAAATGAAGTAAGGTATATTGGTTAGGTGAATTTATGTTTAATATTGTAAAAAAAGAATGTTAATTGTACTTTTGCTTTGACTAAAACTAGAGAGTACCAAAACTATGAAGCAAGCTCTAAAGGACAAGTGCAATAAAACATGTATAGTTTTTCCAGAATTATAAGAATAAGTGGCCACAAAAGACTTTGTTTGGCTTTTAACTCTTGAAGTGGTTGAAAATTCTTTTATAAGTTAACTGGATCGAATTTAGTTTTTTGCCGAACGAGAAAATTTTTTAATACATTTTGACCTTTATTCTCGTCATGATTTAGCATTTTTAAGTAAATTTTTATGTCAATATATCTTAACAGTAAATCAAAAATAGGTTAATTCTGAATTAATTATAAAATCTTGAAGTTATTTGCCTCAAAGATATTTTTTCTTACAGCCGAAAGTAATTTTCTTTTTTTTTTCTTTGGAGTTTTGAGTGCTGTCACGTTGTTTCCAGTTTTGATATGTCATTGGTTTGATAAGGATCTCAAAAATCGGTTAATTTGGGATCGATTTTGAAGTTTTGAAGGTAATTCCAGTGAAGATGAATTTTTTTACAATTTTGCTAAACACTGAATATAATTTTATTTTCTGTAGTTTAAGTTTTGAATGTTGTCATTTCGTTTCCAGCTCTGATTTGACAATTGTTTTAAAGGAATGTCGAAAATTGGTTTATTCTGGATAGATTTTGAAATTTTCAAGCTAATTCTAGTGGAGATGAATTTTTTACAATTTTTCTAATCACTGAATGCAATGATTTTTTTCTTCTCTTCAAGTTTTGAGTGTTGCCATTTTGTTTACATCTATGTTATGTCAATTGTTTTAAGGGTATGTCAAAAATAGGTTTATTCTGGATAGATTTTGAAATTTTGAAGCTGATTCCTGTAGAGATTATTTTTTTATAATTTTTCTAATCCCCGAATGCAATTTTTTCTTCTGTTCAAGTTTTAAGTGGTGCCATTTGATTCACTTTTGTTTTATGTCAATTGTTTGAAGGAGATGTCAAAAATAGGTTTGTTTTTTTTATGTGTTTTGATATTTTTTAAGCCATTTCCAGGAGAGATGAATTTTGTACAATTTTTCTAATTTTCGAATACAATATTTCTTTCACCTGTTCTCAAGTTTTGAGTGTTGCCATTTTGTTTACATCTATGTTATGTTAATTGTTTGGGATGTCAAAAATAAATTTATTATGGATATATTTTAAAATTTGGAAGCTAATTCTAGAAGAGACGATATTTTTACAATTTTTCTAATCGACGAATACAATGTTTTTTCCTCCCGTTCAAGTTTTAAGTGGTGCCATTTTGTCTACATCTGTGTTATGTCAATTGTTTTAAGGGAATGTCAAAAATAGGTTTGTTTTTTATGTATTTTAACATTTTGAAGACATTTCCAGGAGAGATGATTTTTTTACAATTTTTCTAATGACCGAATGCAATGATTTTTTTCTTCTGTTCAAGTTTTAAGTGGTGCCATTTTGTTTACATTTGTGTTATGTCAACTGTGGGTATGTCAAAAATAGGTTTATTCAGGATAGATTTTGAAATTTTGAAGCTAATTCTAGTACAGATGATTTTTTTTATAATTTTTCTGATCGCCGAATGCAATATTTTTTTTCTTCTGTTCAAGTTTTAAGTGGTGCCATTTTGTTTACATTTGTGTTATATCAATTGTTTTAAGGGGATGTCAAAAATAAATTTATTCTCGAAATATTTTAAAATTTTCAAGCTAATTCTAGTAGAGATGAATTTTTTACAATTTTTCTAATCACCGAATGCAATGATTTTTTTCTTCTGTTCAAGTTTTAAGTGGTGCCATTTTGTTTACATTTGTTATATGTCAATTATTTGAAGGGGATGTCAAAAATAGGTTTGTTTTTTATGTGTTTTGACATTTTGAAGCCATTTTCAGGAGAGATTATTTTTGAACAATTTTTCTAATTTCCGAATACGATATTTTTTTCTACTGTTCAAGTTTTGAGTGTTGCCGTTTTGTTTCCATCTGTGTATTGTCAATTGTTTTAAGGGTATATCAAAAATAGGTTTATTTTGGATAGATTTTACAATTTTGAAGCTTATTCCAGTAGAGATGATTTTTTTACAATTTTTCTAATCGACGAATGCAATGTTCTTTCATTCTCCTGTTCAAGTTTTGAGTGTTGCCGTTTTGTTTACATCTGTGTATTGTCAATTGTTTTAAGGGTATGTCAAAAATAGGTTTATTTTGGATAGATTTTGCTAATTCTAGTGGAGATGATTTTTTTATAATTTTTCTGATCGCCGAATGCAATATTTTTTTTCTTCTGTTCAAATTTTAAGTTATGTCAATTGTTTTAAGGGGATGTCAAAAATAAATGTATTCTGGATATATTTTGAAATTTTGAAGCTAATTTCAGTAGAGGGGATGTCAAAAATAGGTTTATTCTGGATAGATTTTGAAATTTGAAAGCGATATCTACTAGAGATTAATGCTTTACAAATTTTGCCTCGAGCAATTTTCTTTTACGTAGTTCAAGTTTTGAGTGTTTCCATTTTGTTTCCAGCTGTGACATGTCAATCGTATAAGTGAGATGTCAAAAATAGGTTCTTTGCAAATTTTGAAATTAATACCAGTGAAAATGAGTTTTATAATTTTTCAAATTGCCGAAAGTAACTTTCTGTTCTTTAGTTTAGGTTTCAAGTGGTGCCATTTTGTTTTCAGTTTCCAATTGTTTTAGCGGTATGTCAACAATCGATTCATTTAGGAAGGATTTTCAAATTTTGAAGAAAATTCCTGTAGAGATGAATTTTTCACAATTTTTCTAATCGCCGACCGCAATTTGTAATATCCTTAGCGTTTTCCGCGTTTCTTGACGCTAGAGACAGATGGCGGTGAAAAGTTTAATCGACCAATAATTACAGCTAATATAAATGATATACGCTCTCATGGCGAAATTAATTTAAATCCAATATCAAAGCCATTAATAATAAAACTATTACAAATTTTTTATTACTCTTGTACAACCAACATTTGCGATAAAACACTGACAATTACACATTTTAATAAATTGTGGGTAGAATGTTGAAGCAAATGATTTACTTATAGTACGTGCGAGAGTCCGATTTTGTTAACATTATGTTTTGACTAATATTTTAATGGGCACTCACTTTTGCGGTGCAAATGGAAAATATTTCAATATCTGGTATTTTAAAATATATTGAGTGGGATGTAGCACTGGATGAGTTTTATGAATGCGTTCGGTTTACAAATTGCGTACGATTGGTGTTGATGGATATTTCGATAATAATTAATACACGAAATATTATATCATAGAAGTGCTTAAAAAAACGGGTTTTAATTATTTTCAATTCAGTTTATAATGTAAAATTTTAATTTTCAAAACTGTTCTCGAGTTACAATCAAATTCTAATAGTCAGCTTACTCAGCAACCAAAGAGATTTCGAAAAAAAAACGTATTCTTTGTAATTATAATAAGGAGATTGTACTGTCAGTTATGTTTATATATAATTTTATTTTCGGACTAGTTTCTCCTTATTCTATTTACTTATATACCAGTTAAAAAATGGATGAATATATCACTAGGTATTCCTTGTAAGTAGTTCATTTTGGCATTCTGTAATTTATAGCAATTAAAAGTTTGCACGAGGGTGTACAATAAAAAAAAAAAAAGAAAGACCGCAGAGATTTTCAAGACAAAGCTGGACCGTTACGGGGGGGACTTCTTGCTAAACCCCTTTGAGTAATGCAAGGGGTCGTGTTACGTTATTGTAACTCATTTATTGGTGCCGTGTGGCATCGGATAAATCGCCCAACTTTTCCTCCATTTATATTCATTTGAACACGTGCCATTTTCAGTCTGCATTCCCGACAAGGAGCCGAGTTATTCGTATTCGAAGGAAAGAACGCAGAAACAAATGGATTTGTTCTCAAACTTAAAAAAACAATAAGAAACGCCCATGCCATAACTCTGTTATTTATTGACCGATTTGAATGAACTCAAAAAGAAAGTTGGGCGTTTTTTATACACTCGGTATCAGTGGCGGCTCGTAGAACAAGTTGATGGTAGAGCCACTTATACAATATACCCCCTTCTTTTTTAAAGAAAGAAAGAACGATGTATCTTCCTAGACCGAAGTAACTGGCGAAAAAGTGTTTTAAGAATTAATTAAAAATTCTTGTTGAGCATGAAACTACATGGCTCCTTGGCTCTATATAACGAGCCGCCCCTGCTTAATTTAATACAACGATGATTTGCGAATCAAATTTAATTTTTGTAGAAATTAGTCGACACATTTTATATTTTTTTTAATTTTTTTTTGCTCGAGTATTACAGTTCGAAAACAATTTTTTTTTAAATTCACAACTAGCGGAATAATCGGTGGATTTTCATAAACTGCACTTAATTTGATAAAACGATGATTTGCAAATCTTATTTAATTTTTGTAGAATTTTGTCAACACGTTTTATATATTTTTTTAGAATTTTTTACTCAAGTATTACACAATTCGAAAACTAAAATTTTCAAAAAATAACAACTCGCGAAATAATTGGCGGATTTTTAAAAACTCTATTTAATTTGATGAACGGATAATTTGAAAATCTAATTTAATTTTTGTAGAATTTTGTCAACACTTTTTATATTTTTTTTAGAAATTTTCACTCGAGTATTACACAATTCGAAAACTAAAAATTTTAAAAATTTAACAACTCGCGAAATAATTGGCGGATTTTTAAAAACTCTATTTAATTTGATGAACGGATAATTTGAAAATCTAATTTAATTTTTGTAGAATTTTGTCAACACTTTTTATATTTTTTTTAGAAATTTTCACTCGAGTATTACACAATTCAAAAACTAAAATTTTAAAAATTTAACAACTCGCGAAATAATTGGCGGATTTTTAAAAACTCTATTTAATTTGATGAACGGATAATTTGAAAATCTAATTTAATTTTTGTAGAATTTTGTCAACACTTTTTTTTGAAACGTCAGATAGTGCCATGGCTCCTTGGCTCTATATAACGAGCCGCCCCTGCTCGGTATACAGGGTGAGTTTTTTCGATGTTTAGTGTAGGGATTTCGGAAACTATAAGAGACATAGAAACGGTTAACACGTTGAGTGCCGCATGGTGCTAACATGGTCTCACGCATTTTTTGGACATATACGCCGCGCGAGACATACGTAGTCTCGCACGTTCCACGGAGCAAATTTGCCGTGTGATGCCACTTTCGTCTCCTGGAATCTATTAAAACTTTATTCATCAATTATTGCGATAAAAAAATAACGGCCTCTTGAGTTTTTTTTTAAATACATTGCGGCACTCAACGTGTTAAATGAGCAAAAAAAATTTTCATTAAAATTTCGAGGAGATTACAACCCCGTAACCCCTCCCTCCCTGCTAGATACGCCACTGGTGATAGGGACTAAAGTTATTTCAATTATAAGCCACAATTTATTTAAACTTCTGACATAATTTTATACAAAACAAGAAGAATTAATATTGGTAACCAGTTTTCTCATCGAAAGCTTGTTGACCTTGAGTAGTGCGTCCACTGGGTTGGAATTTTCTTGCAGCAGCTTCAATCACCACAGCATCTTCCTCATGATGAGAAGTGTTAATATTATCAGCGAATGTTGGATATCCTACAAGATCTTGGTGTGGAATAGCACCTTGAGGAACATTAGAAGAGTATCTCGTCCTCCCACTGGATACTTGAGGAGGTTGGAATTTTCTTCCAGCAGCTTCAATCACCACGGAATCTTCCTCGTGTTGAGAAGAATCAATATCATCAGCATGAACTCCGGCAGGGGTTGGATATCCTGCAAGATCTTGCTGGGGAACAAAACCTTGAGGAATGTTAGAAGGGTATCCAGTGCTTGGATAACCTTGAAAAGAATGTTGTTTTTGAGCATCAGAAGGAGAAATAGAACCTTCAGGAATATTAGAATTACTTGGGTGTCCATTGCTTTCATGCTGTTGATTGTTTGGATAACCTTGAAAAGAGTGTTGTTCTTGAGCATCAGAAGGAGAAACAGAACCTTGAAGAACGTTGGAATTACTTGGATGTCCAGTGCTTTCGTGCTGTAGGTTGCTTGGATAACCTTGAAAAGAGTGTTGATTTTGAGCATCAGAAAGAGAAGCGAAACCTTGAGGAATATTAGAATTACTTGGGTGTCCAGTGCTTCCGTGTTGTTGATTGCTTGGATAACCTTGAAAAGAGTGTTGTCTTTGAGCATCAGAAGGAGAAAGAGAATCTTGAAGAACGTTGGAATTACTTGGGTGTCCTCCAGTGCTCTCGTGCTGTTGATTGCTAGGATGACCTTGAAAAGAGTGTTGATTTTGAGCATCAGAAGGAGAAACAGAACCTTGAAGAATATTGGAATTACTTGGGTGACCGGTGCTTCCGTGCTGCTGATTGCTTGGATGTCCTTGAAAAGAGTGTTTTTGAGCATCAGAAGGAGAAACAGAATCTTGAAGAACATTGGAATTACTTGGGTATCCTCCAGTGCTTCCGTGCTGTTGATTGCTTGGATAACCTTGAAAAGATGAGAAGTGTTAATATTATCAGCGGAGGTTGGATATCCTACATGATCTTGCTGTGGAGTAGCACCTTGAGGAACATTAGAACGGTATCTCGTGCTGCCACTGGATACTTCAAGGGGTTGGAATTTTCTTGCTGCAGCTTCAATCACCACGGAATCTTCCTCGTGTTGAGAAGAATCAAAATTATCAGCATGAATTCCGGCAGGGGTTGGATATCCTGCAAGATCTTGCTGGGGAACAAAACCTTGAGGAATGTTAGAAGGGTATCCCGTGCTTGGATAACCTTGAAAAGAATGTTGTTTTTGAGCATCTGAAGGAGAAATAGAACCTTGAGGAATATTAAAATTACTTGGGTGTCCAGTGCTTCCGTGTTGTTGATTGCTAGGATAACCTTGAGAAGAGTGTTGTCTTTGAGCATCAGAAGGAGAAACAGAACCTTGAAGAACATTGGAATTACTTGGGTGTCCAGTGCTTCCGTGCTGTTGATTGCTTGGATAACCTTGAAAAGAGTGTTGTTCTTGCGCATCAGAAAGAGAAACGAAACCCTGAGGAACATTAGGATTACTTAGGTGTTCGACGCTTCCGTGCTTTTGATTGCTAGGATGATCTTGTTGTTCTTGAGCATTAGAAGAAGAATGGATGGGGTATCCTTGTTGAATTTTGCTTGTAATACGAGCGCCTAGATCGGTTGTTTTCTTTTGCGTATCGAGGTCTTCTCGATTGGTACCTTTTTGAACATTGATGTGTCCTTGATTGATGCCTTGCTGATGTTGCTGAAGAGCAAATCCATGTGGAGATTTAACGTTAGATCCTTCGTTTAGAGTATTAAACGCATTACTGGAGTGTTCTTGTTGATGTGCATTAAGACCTTCTTTGTGCGAATTTGAGGATGATGGATCGATTCCCTTTTGTTGAGGAGGAGTGTTAGCGTAATGACCTTCTTTGTACGCGTTTGAGTATCCTTGATTGATTTCTTCTTGGTGTGGTTGTTGAGGAAGGGTATTAACCGGAGATCCTTGACGGGTGTGTTCTTCTAGACTATTAAAAGCTTCTTGTTGATGTCCAAGAACGCCGGAGTTAGCGAAATGTTTTTTCTCCGCATTGAAAGAATGAATGTTGTGTTCTCGCGGAGCGGTACCGAAATTACGGTCCAAATTTCTTCCGTGCTGACCGTTGGAATGGTCTTCTTGCTTACTAGAAAGCGATTCTGATTTCAAAGAAGTTACTCCGTCGTGTTTTTGTTCGTTATTAGGGATAAGTCCGGTGCCTTGATGTTGATTAACCCGAGAGCTGTTGGAAGCACGTTGATAAGTATTCAAACCAGATACAGAATTTGCAGAGCTTCCTCCGTAATGATTGCGTTCTTCACTTCCGGGAATAAGTCCTGGTGACCTTGATGCGTATCCTTGCTGTTGAGCTTGTCCTCGCTGATGACCAGATCCAGATTTTGTAACGGTAGCTCGTTGATAAGTATTCAAACCAGATACTGAATTTGCAAAACTTGCTCCGTAATGATTGTGTTCTTCACTTCCGGGAATAAGTCCTGGTGACCTTGATGCGTATCCTTGCTGTTGAGCTTGTACTCGCTGATGATCAGATCCAGATTTTGTAACGCTAGCTCGTTGATAAGTATTCAAACCAGATACTGAATTTGCAGAACTTCCTCCATAATGATTGTGTTCTTCACTTCCGGGAATAAGTCCTGGTGACCTTGATGGGTATCCTTGCTGTTGAGCTTGTACTCGCTGATGATCAGATCCAGATTTTGTAACGCTAGCTCGTTGATAAGTATTCAAACCAGATACAGAATTTGCAGAGCTTCCTCCGTAATGATTGCGTTCTTCACTTCCGGGAATAAGTCCTGGTGACCTTGATGCGTATCCTTGCTGTTGAGCTTGTACTCGCTGATGACCAGATCCAGATTTTGTAACGCTAGCTCGTTGATAAGTATTCAAACCAGATACTGAATTTGCAGAGCTTCCTCCGTAATGATTGCGTTCTTCACTTCCGGGAATAAGTCCTGGTGACCTTGATGCGTATCCTTGCTGTTGAGCTTGTACTCGCTGATGACCAGATCCAGATTTTGTAACGCTAGCTCGTTGATAAGTATTCAAACCAGATACTGAATTTGCAGAACTTCCTCCATAATGATTGTGTTCTTCACTTCCGGGAATAAGTCCTGGTGACCTTGATGGGTATCCTTGCTGTTGAGCTTGTACTCGCTGATGACCAGATCCGGATTTTGTGACGGTAGCTCCTTCACTTTCAGTTTGTGCGGAGCCTGAAATTTTTTGACGTTCACTTGAATCATATTTTTGATTTTGAACTTGTCGATGATCATCAAAACCAAATCCTGACTTTGCTGCACCGGCTTCACTTTCGGAAACTTGACGTTGATCACCACCAAACTCTCTGGAAGAGCTGGTAGAGTATCCATTCCCATTTTTAAATCCTTGACGTGCATTATCCGTCAATTGAGCTTCTGGATGACCAATATCCAATCCATTTTTAAATCCTTGAGCCCCTTCTGGATGACCAATACCCAAAGATCTGTGTACGCCTCCAGGAGCTGTTAGAATATGACGTTCACTGGAATCGTGTTTTTGATTTTGAGCTTGTGGATCATTAAAACCAAATCCTGACTTTGCTGCACTGGCTTCACTTTCAGAAATTTGATGTCGATCACCACCAAACTCTCTGGAAGAGCTGGTGAAGTATCCATTTCCATTTTTAAATCCTTGACGTGCATTATCCGTCAATTGAGCCCCTTCTGGATGACCAATATCCAATCCATTTTTAAATCCTTCAGCCCCTTCTGGATGACCAATACCCAGAGATCTTTGTAGGCCTCCCGGAGCTGTTGGAATATGTTCACCGATTGGCTGGAACCCATTTTCATCAGCGACGTATTCAACATTGTACACAACACCATCTGGCGCCGTGTAAGCGTACCTTCCACGCACCACGGTAGCACCACCTTCCTCCATCGACTCCCCAGTTTCCTGCTGCGAGATCCCATTCTCCGTCTCGAACCTGCAACACGAATATAAAGTATGTTCATTAAAAAAAAAGCCTCTAATGTGCCATGATTTTTTATTTTTTAAAATTTAAGTTGGTAACACATATTGAGGTTATGTTACTTGTGGCATGTTCCTACCGATAAATTCATTTGCTGTGACAAACAAGGCAGAGAAGTCGTAGGTTTATCTTCCAAAATTTCTTGGGCTGTGTTAATAACATCTTGAGTTCGTTTGACTGGTCTACCACTTCCTGCTTTACGGAGACATAACAGATCATGATAAGGTATTTTTAAATTCATCATTAATAATGGGAACGTTAGGAAATTCTTCCTGAAACTCTGCCAGTTTGAATGAATACATCCAATTTTCGGAAATAACTTTCAACTGGAAACGTTTTTTGCTGGTTGCTGTAAACCGGAATAATTATGACTTAGAAAGATCCGAGTGTGAATTTAAGATGTGTGCCAACTTAAATTTTTAAAAATAAAAAATCATGGCACACTTGAGGTTTTTTTTAATAAACATACGATACAAATGATCACCACGAAGCACCCCTAATATAAGATAAATACATACTCGAACTTATACGATCCATCCCCGTTATTCTCATTTTCCAAGCGTAATATTGCTGCATCGGCGTCGGGATGTGCCGCATTAGGGCGGGAAGGATCGGATAATCCCACGGGAGCGTTCAGCACGTTCCCATCTCCTCCGGCCGTTTGGCCACCGGAAGGAGGCAAGTAAGTGTTTTCGAGGCGATCCGCTCCCACGGAAACGCACAATACCACCGCTATAAACTGCAAATCCCACACCGTTTATTCATCTACAATACGAAAAAAAAAATAACATCATACCAGATTCATGCTGATGACCGAAAGCACCGCCGTGAATTGATAGTCTTTGATGGTCCACTCTCGCTTTATATTCCTTATGATATCGATATAATTACGCAATCTTCAAGGTGGACAATCTTGTCACAGAGCATCAATACAGAAGTAGAAGAGGAAGAAGAGGAGCAATTACTGCTGACCCACAAATTCAATTACCTTTCTTTCAGGCAGGCGCAAAACAAATTACTCTAAATGCCAAGTGTCCAAAACTTTTGTGATATAACCAAACATTTATAAAAAAAATTGGCAATTAAACGCGGTTCGGTTATATAACGTGACGTTTTAATCAGTAACGGTCCCCTATTATATCGAAACCCCGCGTTTTCTTGTTTGTTTGCGAAATAATTAGGATGCGACCTAATGGGATCAAGGAGAGTTCATTAAAAAAATTTAATGGAGAAGCACGATGGTTAATTTAATAATATCATCGTGGGCTACTTGAATGTATTCTATTTTTTTTTGTTCGAATTGTAATTGAATGTGCGTAATATGTTTACACATTAAAAAAAATTATAATTGACAACTTTAACGCAGCAATCAAATTATTTAAATAGATAGAAATAAGGCTGAAAGACCTTAGGTCGATAGCCCGGACAGACTAACCCCTAACCCCTATAACTTCATACTGTATTAACGTTAATTTAAAGATATGTAAGTGTCTGAATAAAGATGTTTTCTCTCTCTAGATAGAAATAATGAGTCCTGGGTCAAAATCTACAGATGCAGATGTGTATAACAATATATCAACAAGTATATGACATTTGAAAAATATTACAAATTACCGACCATTTTTGAGTTATAAACTCCTAAACTTGAGCGTCATTTTCCCCGGAATCGCGACAAGAACGATTGATGTTAAAAACATATATTTTCGCTGTTTACATCAGCCGTACCCACAACAGGATGTATGGTATGCAACCACATGTACGTATCTGCGTACATGTGGTTGCATATGATACCCAATATTACCCAACGCACACTAAAATCAACCAATCAAGTCGATGAAAGTTTTCACAGAAACATAATTTGGCATTTATTCTCTTCACATTAAATTATTCCAAATTTTAGGGATGAAGTGTTAATAATTTTTACAGAAACGTGATTCGGCATTCACTCTAAGCAAATTTGAGAAGTTTCAAGTCGATGGCAATTATTTTTATATTTTTTCCAAGTCTCTAAAATTTTTACATTTTTGTCAAAATAAAACGCTACGTTCACATTAAATTATTTCAAAATTTAGGGATGAAGTGCTAAGATTTTTTACAGAAACATAATTTAGTATTCATTATAAGCAAATTTGAGAAGTTTCAAGTCGATGGCAATTGTTTTCATATTGTTTCCAAGTCTCCAAAATTTCTAAATTTTTACAAAATAAAACGCTCAGTTCACATTAAATTATTCCAAAATTTAGGGATGAAGTGCTAAGATTTTTTACAGAAACATAATTTAGCATTCATTCTAAGCAAATTTAAGAAGTATCAAATCGATGGCAATTGTTTTCATATTTTTTCCAAGTCTCTAAAATTTCAACATTTTTTCAAAATAAAACTCTCCGTTCACGTTAAATTATTCCAAAATTTAAGGATGAAGTGCTACGATTTTTGACAGAAACATAATTTAGTATTCATTATAAGCAAATTTGAAAAGTTTCAAGTCGGTGGCAATTGTTTTTATATTTTTTCCTAGTCTCTAAAATTTCTACATTTTTTCAAAATAAAACGCTACGTTCACATGAAATTATTCTTAAATTTATTGATGAAGTGTTGGTAATTTTTACATACATTCATTCCAAGCAAATTTGAGAAGTTTCAAGTCGATGGCAACTGTTTTCATATTTTTTTCAAGTCACTAAAAATATTACATTTTTCCAAAATTTCAAGCTCTGTTTACATGAAATTATTCTAAAATTTATTGATGAAGTATTGATAATTTTTACAGAAACATAATTTAGCATTCATTCTAAGTAAATTTGAGAAGTTTCAAGTCGATGGCAATTGTTTTCATATTTTTTTCAAGTCACTAAAAATATTACATTTTTCCAAAATTTCAAGCTCTGTTCACATGAAATTATTCTAAAATTGATTGATGAAGTATTGATAATTTTTACATACATTCATTCTAAGCAAATTTAAGAAGTTTCAAGTCGATGGCAATTGTTTTCATATTTTTTTCCAATTCTCTAAAATTTCTACATTTTTTCAAAATAAAACGCCCCGTTCACATTAAATTATTCCAAAATTTAAGGATGAAATGCTAAGATTTTTTACAGAAACATAATTTAGTATTCATTATAAACAAATTTGAGAAGTTTCAAGTCGATTGCCATTGTTTTTATATTTTTTCCAAGTCCCTAAAATTTCTACATTTTTTTCAAAATAAAACACTCCGTTCACATGAAATTATTCCAAAATTTAAGGATGAAGTGCTAAGACTTTTTACAAAAACATAATTTAGTATTCATTCTAAGCAAATTTAAGAAGTTTCAAATAGTTGGCAATTGTTTTCATATTTTTTCCAAGTCTCTAAAATTTCTAAATTTTTACAAAATAAAACGCTCCGTTCACATTAAATTATTCCAAAATTTAGGGATGAAGTGCTAAGACTTTTTACAAAAACATAATTTAGTATTCATTATAAGCAAATTTAAAAAGTTTCAAGTCGATGGCAATTGTTTTCATATTTTTTTCAAGTCTCTAAAATTTCTACATTTTTTTCAAAATAAAACGCTCCGTTCACATTAAATTATTCCAAAATTTAAGGATGAAGTGCTAAGATTTTTTACAAAAACATAATTTAGTATTCATTATAAACAAAGTTAAGAAGTTTCAAGTCGATGGCAATTGTTTTTATATTTTTTCCAATTCTCTAAAATTTCTACATTTTTTCAAAATAAAACGCCCCGTTCACATTAAATTATTCCAAAATTTAAGGATGAAATGCTAAGATTTTTTACAGAAACATAATCTAGTATTTATTATAAGCAAATTTGAGAAGTTTCAAGTCGATTGCAATTGTTTTTATATTTTTTCCAAGTCCCTAAAATTTCTACATTTTTTTCAAAATAAAACACTCCGTTCACATGAAATTATTCTAAAATTTAAGGATGAAGTGCTACGATTTTTTACAGAAACATAATTTAGTATTTATTCTAAGCAAATTTAAGAAGTTTCAAATAGTTGGCAATTGTTTTCATATTTTTTCCAAGTCTCTAAAATTTCTAAATTTTTACAAAATAAAACGCTCCGTTCACATTAAATTATTCCAAAATTTAGGCATGAAGTGCTAGGATTTTTTACAGAAACATAATTTAGTATTCATTATAAGCAAATTTGAGAAGTTTCAAGTCGATGGCAATTGTTTTCATATTTTTTCCAAGTCTCTAAAATTTCTACATTTTTTCAAAATAAAACGCCCCGTTCACATTAAATTATTCCAAAATTTAGGGATTAAGTATTAAGATTTTTTACAGAAACATAATTTAGTATTCATTATAAGCAAATTTGAAAAGTTTCAAGTCGATGGCAATTGTTTTTATATTTTTTCCAAGTCTCTAAAATTTTTACATTTTTTTTCAAAACTTAAGGCTCTGTTCGCATTAAATTATTCTAAAATTTAGGAATGAAGTGTAAATAGTTTTCACAGAAACGTAATTTGGCATTCATTAAGAGCAAATTTAAGAAGTTTCAAGTCGATGGCAATTGTTTTTATATTTTTTCCAAGCCTCTAAAATTTTAACATTTTTTCTCAAAACTTAAGGATCTGTTCGCATTAATTTATTCCAAAATTTAGGGATGAAGTGTTAATAGTTTTATTAAAAACGTAATTTGGCATTCATTCTAAGCAAATTTGAGAAGTGTCAAGTCGATGGCAATTGTTTTGATATTTTTTTCCAGGCCTCTAAAATTTTTAGATTTTTTCAAAATTTACGGCTCTGTTCGCATTAAATTATTTCAAAATTTAGGGATGAAGTGTTAATAATTTTTACAGAAACGTAATTTGGCATCCATTCTAAGCAAATTTGAGAAGTTTCAAGTCGATGGCAATTGTTTTTATATTTTTTCCAAGTCTCTAAAATTTTTACATTTTTTTTCAAAACTTAAGGCTCTGTTCGCATTAAATTATTCTAAAATTTAGGAATGAAGTGTAAATAGTTTTCACAGAAACGTAATTTAGCATTCATTATAAGCAAATTTGAGAAGTTTCAAGTCGATAGCGATTGTTTTTATATTTTTTCCAAACCTCTAAAATTTTTAAATTTTTTTTCAAAACTTAAGGCTCTGTTCGCATTAAATTATTCTAAAATTTAGGAATGAAGTGTAAATAGTTTTCACAGAAACGTAATTTGGCATTCATTATAAGCAAATTTGAGAAGTTTCAAGTCGATGGCAATTGTTTTCATATTTTTTTCAAGTCACTAAAAATTTTACATCTTTTAAAAACTTAACTCTCCGTTTTCATTAAATTATTCCAAAATTTAGGGATGAAGTGTAAATAGTTTATGCAGAAAGGTAATTTAGCATTCATTATAAGCAAATTTGAGAAGTTTCAGGTCTTAGTGCTAAAAAAAACATGTTGAAATAAAAGATTCTAATTTTCCATTCAGAAAATCCAATTAATTTCACGTTGACGTTTAAGGGAAAAATAAAACCCTCATCTCCCCCAGAAACGGACGCGTGATACATTTATGAAATTTCAAGCAACAAAAAAAGTAAATTAATAATACAGATGTTTTTTTTTGTTTTCTTTTTTGTTATCGAGGCCTCCCTAATAAATGAATAGATTTTGATATTTTCAGTCTCGTAATTTAATTACTGGACGAAACGTAAATCAGCTTTGCTAAAGCGAAATTTTAATTACATAAATATTTTATTATTTAAATCGTTATGCGATTGTTTATTAAAGGGCAATTCGTTGAGTAATTAAACAAGCGCGGGTTTTGTTTGAGTAAAATTTTATTCGGTAAATATTTATTTAGTTTTGTATTTATTGTTAATCCTTTATTGGCATCATAACATTTCATAGCTTAAATCTGAATAAAATCTAGTTTTTTATACAAGCATTTTTTAACATTTGTATTTAACAATTTCTTTTTTTTTAATAAATTTGTATCTGCATAATGAGAAATAATCATTTTTTTTTAATAAAATTTGTTTCTGCATAATGAGAAATAATCATGATATTTTTTTTAAGTTAAACAAGTGCAAAATATGAGCTGCTCGTATGTGCGCAGAGTTAGTGTGGAAATCATAATTCACCATAAATTTTTCAACAATACGTGCAACAATTTTTATGAATTTTATTTTGAAGGCTGAAAGACTTTTGATCAATTGCCTGTTGAGGTAATGTATTGTCTTTCTCTCTCTTATTTTATGAGATGTTAAATATTTAAAGGATAACCTCTAGGCGGATTTGGATATAATAAAAATGAAGTTTTTGTGTGTGTGTCTATCTGTTCGAGCTGTATCTCAAAAACTAATAGAGCAATTGATATAAAACTTTGAACATCCATCTTATTTGATAATCTGAAGAACTGAAACGCTTTTGGTAAAATTTCGTACACCGGAAGTGGGCGTTTACCTTAACTGTTTTTTGTTTTTTGCCAATATTTTCTTAAATATGAAAAATATCACTAAAACATTTAAACAAACTTTGAAGCCAACAAAGAAATGAACATCTTTTGCTTAAAAACATTTTTCATAAAATCATTTTTATTCGAGAAAAAAATTTATTATTTTTTTTTAATTTTTGGTTTATAATTATAAAACGATAATAGTTACAGCAAATTTATATTAATAATAATTGTAGAGAATATTAAAATGAACAACTTATAGGGAATAAGTTTTTTTCGAAATCCCTTTAGTTTTTGAGTAAACTGAGTTTTTGAATTTGAAGTATAATTTTTCCGTCTTTCATAATTTTGACGTTTTAAACGTCAGTTTCATCCGCTCGATGTGTATTTAAAATATGATTTAAATTGAAAATAAACCATGAAAGCGTAAATATAAACGACTACCATCAAGTCGGAGAAAGTAACATGATGGCCACATCACCATTTTTTTGTTATATTCAAAGCCGCCTCAAGGATGTCGCTTAAATATTTGTTAGGTTACGCTTTTGCAATCCTCAACTTTAAAAAAGAAGAGATCATTTAGAAACGCTGATAATTAATCGCAGTTTTAAATAATAATAAATAATAAAAACTCATTAACATTAAACTTTTTTTTGACCATCCAAGATCCGGTTGATCATCCAGATTGATAATTATCCGACCTCAATGTTACACATTGCAAAAGATTAGAAACAATGCATTTACCGACCTCGATGAGTCAAAAATCTGGAAAAGGTTACGCGTCTCGGGGAGATCTCTTCGCAGATAGAGGAAATGTTAATTGGACTAAAATATGAATACATTACGTAGGCTCTCGGTAATCTCATATTTCTGTGGCGGAGGGGTAGGAGGATGAATTGATGTAATTTATATATGGTAAGAAATTGTCCCTATTAATTATACGCTTTATTTCGGACACCGTAATCCCCGTGTAATTTGCTGTAGCAAGGATATATGTGTTGGCGGAAATTATTTCGGGAATTTGCGTCGTTTAAAAATTAGGGGTAATTAAAATCATCATTCGTATCAGTCATAAATTACAGTTAATGGTTTGGTTTAGTTTTATATAAAAGTTAGAAAATGGTGATGCACTCTTCACGCCCCCTATTAACTGTAACTCCAATTAGAAAGAACGAGGACGTCATAAAATTTTCCGTACTTCGTAATAGATAAAGTAAAAATTAGGGTTAAAGCCGAACAAATACAATCAGTACTGCCAACTACACGCTAGTTAGCTACACAGAACACATACCTTTTGAAATGAAACCTGCATGTTAAATTTCGGAAACACGATTTTTGGCGCCGCCTGGTGTCGGGGTGGCAAATTACTACGATTTCCGCCAAAATTTAAAAATGTTCTACTCGTCTGTACCTCTAAATTTGAAATTCCCCCTCGCCCCACTGTCCTGGGGTGACCAACCTTTTTCGTGTTACCGATATTCGTATCTCGGCTATAAGTGTGTCTGAAATTTAGCTAATCCATACAAAGCCACACGAGTCTGATGGCCAATTGGACGGTCGCCATTCATCATACTTAAAACGCCATAAATCACCGCCGCATCGACCGAAAGGAGAATAGCAGTAAAGGTGAAAAAAGACACGTCTTCGTAATTAGCGGCCATTTGCACGCATAAATTATTGCGCCAATCGGTAGTAATTAAGTGGGCCTTGGAGAATCGTGAATTCTTGACGTCTTCGTTAATCTCCTAGCAGGCAAATTCTTCGCGGGCAATTCATAAGTAGTGTAACTCGTTGCGTCATTCGAGTCGGCGTGAAAGTGACCAGAAAGCTGACCTCTTCACCATTCGGCGAACGGAAAGTGTGATTCCCCCTGGCGACGTCTCGTCAAGCACTCGGGAAAAATTACCCCTTTGTTCGCTCGCAGAAGCAAACGCGGGAAAATGTTAACTCTGCGTAATGAGAAAATGTGGGCGTAATTATGAAAATTTGATCTGCTCGCAAGGGTTTTAATAAGAAAATATATCAATTACAATTGCCAACATGATGATGGTTTGTGAAGGGCGACCAAATGATTCGTTGGTCCTTTGTGCCATCAATTACAATTAATAATCAAATTGAATACGGAATTAAAGTTTTATACAGCAGCCATTTTAAATTTACTTGCGACCCCTAAAACATTTTTACATTTCAAATTAATAATTCCTTGCATTAGCGATAAATTCATTAATATGAAATTAATCCAAACATTGTCATCGTAGGCAACCTAACTTTCCCAAATCATCAATTTGATTCTATAAACCTAATTTATTTACATTTTAAACTAATTAAATATAATAAACGTCATATATTTATAAACAAACTAAGAATTCCTTGCATTATCGATAAATTGATTAATATTTTAAACGAAATTAATTCAAACATTGTCATCGTAGGCAACCCAACTCTCCCTAATCATCAATTTGATTCCATAAACCTAATTTATTCACATTCCACACTAATTAAATATAATAAATGTCATATATTTATAAACAAACTAAGAATTTATTATATTATCGATAAATTGATTAATAAATTCAAAACAACGAAATGTAGCCTGAATATATGAATATTCAACCTGTTCGTTACTCTGCAAGCAAAATTAAGTCTTACTAAGACTACGAACAAATAACTTATTGAAACAACCACTTCCCTGGCTAGTACCACTCGGCACGGATATTGAATGATACAAAAGAAATTTGCATGTTATTACTAGTACTACTAACGAAATAACATTGGTTTAAGATCGTTTATTTCTACCTACAGGACTTAAACTAAATTGAATTTGAAAACTTTAAACTATAAAACTGAAGACTAAAATATGTAAAAAATTAAGTAACAAGCCATCTGCAGACTCGTTTCGATTAATTGATTAATATTTTAAACGAAATTCATCCAAACATTGTCATCACAGGCAACCCAACTTTCCCCAATCATAAATTTGATTTTCCAAACGAAGCAATATTAATAACAATTTGTGCATGCATTTTTAACTCTTGGTTTGTTATTATGGCTAAATAAATTTAAAATTGCTAAATACCATCAATAACGTTTTGTGCGCAATATTTTTAAATAAAAAAAGTAGCGTATGCCACCCGACTTACGCACACACACGCCACGACCTGTCAGAAACAATTTCAATGTCATGTTTGGTGCGAGGAAGAATCGCTTATTGCCGTTAAACCTTTTAGTTTTCCAATTTTAATCGAGTCCGAAACCGTTCAGGCAAACATGTGCTGATGAGACCCACCCGCGCTTAATCCAGTAACGCAAATTCGTAAGTACGCTAACGGATCAATCCGTGGGTGATCTTTAATTTGTGTACAAAAACACTTGCAGAAAATTATGGCTTCTCTGGTCCACAACAATTTCGTCAACCAGGTGCTGCAATGGGTGCACCCGAAGAACCAGGAGCGCAACCTGATATCCGCCGCCTTTCACATGATCACGATCACGCTGATCAGCATGTCGCTGGTCGAGCTGGAGTGGTTCGAGATCCTGGGGGGCGTCTGCACTCCCTATCTCACCCTGAGCCAGTTTTTCTGGTTCGGATACACGGACGATGATGTTAATACCCCTGGTGAGTCGCTTATAACTTGTTCACTGTATTAATCGTTATGTTAACACGTTCGTTGCCAGCCTGAAAATTTCGTGTGGGGGCCATTTTTTTTTATTGCGTTTTTGTTTCCCACACACTGTTTCTTATACTATCCCGCATAGAAACTCGTTAGTGAGTTAACGGCCGTTTGGTGAGGGACCGCAACAGTGACGGTTCGCGGGGTTTTTTCTGGTATGGCCGAGGAACAAGAGGTGGTAATACAGATAGGTAGGGCCAGTTGCAGAGACCGCACCTATCGGTATTACCACCTGTAAAAAACCTGGACCGCAACATGCGATTCAGCGTGAAAGGCAATGAACGTGTTAACCCTTAACCGTTTGGTGTCTGTCGGGGCATATTTAACCTGCCTATTCCTTTTGCTAGTCTACGTCCTGTTATTACATTGTGTGTGCACTTTTCAATCATGTCCCATCCACTAGGACAGATAATATCGAGCTACCGGTATGCATTAAGGCGATAATATTAGGGTCTAGACAATTGTTTTAAGAGTCATTTTTTAGGAATTAATTTTGCAAAAACTATTAAACCTACGGCGCCAGGCTTTTTAATGTATGTTAAGACTTGTTTCGACCATCAACACAAGTTTTTATGACGAAATTTATAGAAAGCTATACAAGTTATGCGCTGTCACGTAGATCGATGCTCGACCAATCGGTGGTACGAGTTGCGTCGATCGTAGTCACCTAAAACGGGTAGACATTCTTTTTTCGTCCGGGCTGGAATCATCGTTGGCTTAAATATTTTAGAAAATGTCAATTTTTTTGGTGATTATTTACCTTTTCCTTGGACAAAATCGGCACTCATTGTTTGTTAAACAGTTATAAACAAAAAATGTTTTACCTGTTTTTTCACTCTATTGTTGAAAATATTGATTTTAGAGAAAAATGTTTCAGACATTAACTGAAGCACTTAACCTAAACCAACCTAACCTAAATCTACAAAATAAATGATAAATGTTGTTTGCGTTGTGTTCCCCGTAAATTTAATTACTCTCTGTTTCGATGGGTCAAGTACAAGCGGGTGAGGCGCAGCGCCCGATGTTGCGGGCGTTCGCAATGCTCACGCACAGCATGGACGTGAGGTTAACATATTTCCAGGGTGGGGTGCACATCATCCATTGAAGTTAAAACAGAGTTTTAGTTAGGTTAAGGTGGTTTAGGTTAGGTAGAGGTTGTTTTAGGTTAGGTTAGATTGGATTAAGAATTTCAGTTTTTGTCTGAAACATTTTTCTCTAAAATCAATATTTTCGAAGATACAGTGAAAAAAACAGGTAAAACTTTTTTGTTTATAACTTCTTAACAAACAATGAGCGTCGATTTTGTCCAAGGAAAAGGTAAATAATCACCAAAAAAATTGACATTTCCTACAATATTTAAGCCATCGATGATGGCATTGTCAAAAATGAGTTTTATATCAAAATTTTAACTGAAAACACTTCCAACATCGTCAAGCGAATTGAATGCTTTCGATTGCAGCGCCGTGTATGAGAAAATTTAATATCAACAACAGATTTTGACTTGGAAGGCCGGGATTTGCTATAAAAAAATTGGGTTTTCCAATCACGATTTTAAAGCAACTTCCATTTTCACCCCAACGGTGTACGGGGTGGATCGAGTTTCGTAATTTCGTATCGTAGAATAGCGTTTTGAAAAATTAAACATGTGTTTTTTTCTATTTCTCGACGACTCAAAAATCTTGTTTTCTTGCAATTACAGCGCCATCTGTCGCGAATCAAAAAATGTTTCAGATAAAAGTTACTTGTTTTCTTATGGGGAATCCGAATCTGCAATAAAAAAAAAATTGTGGTTTTTCTATTTCTTGACATCTCAAAAATCACGTTTGTTGTGATTACAGCGCCATCTGTCGCGATTACAAAAAATGTTTAAGATAAAAGTTACTTGGTTTCTTATGGGGAATCCGAAACTGCAATAAAAAAAATTATGTGGTTTTTCTATTTCTTGACGTCTCAAAAATCAGGTTTGTTGTGATTACAGCGCCATCTGTCGCGATTTAAAAAAATGTTTCAGATCAAAGTTACTTGTTTTTTTATGGGGAATCCGAATCTGCAATAAAAGATAGGGGTTCCCATTTGAAATTTTAAAGTTGCCCCCACCCCCACACCAGAGGTAGGGGGCGGGGGGTCGACTTTGGTGTCATCGAATGACTCTCTTCCGGGCGAACAAATTGTATTCAGAACTTTTTTTGATCCGACGCGTAGTTTTCAGATAAATCGTCCATCCTGTCTATGGCGGAGTCAATGCTGTAGTCAGTGACGGTTCACGGGTTTTTTTGGTACGGCCGAGATGGCAATACAGATCTCTGCAACCTACCCTACCTATCTGTATTGCTACCTCGGCCGTACCAAAAAAACCCGCGAACCGCCACTGACTTCAGCATTGACTCCACAAATATGGACTTTAGGCAGTGACGGCTCGCGGGTTTTTTTTAGTACGGCCGAGATGGCAATACAGAACTCTGCAACCTACCCTACCTATCTGTATTGCTACCTCGGCCGTACCAAAAAAAAACCCGCGAGCCGTCACTTCCGAAGTCCAAATTTGTACGGTCGAAGGTATTTACCGTCAACGGCGCCATTATGTATATTTAAATTAGGTGTAGCATGTTATCACTCCTATCATGACACCGCACCCATCACGTCACCACGCCCTGTTGCCTGCGGCACTCCCATCACGTTGTCGCCACGCCCCTCGCTTTGTTGTGTGTAGCGCTTTGGCCATCCCATCTTATCATTTCTATCAAGTCACCCATGAAATCGTCACGCCCCGCATTCTGTTGTCCGCAGCCCTTTGACGTTATCGCTCCTATCAGTTGTTACTGCGCCGCGCGTTCTGATTCGCCGTTTCAAATTTGCCGCGGTGTTGTCTACCAACTGTAGTCTGTCCACGGTACACATAGAGTTGTAAAAACGCCCACAATCGCCAACGCTTCATTCTTACTGGCCGATTCGAAAAATTGCGGGAAATCCGCACGTCCAAATCACGCAGTACGAATGCAAATGGTTGACGCGATCGTCAGCTGATTGCCTCATTGTATTGTCTGTTTGCGATCGAGTACCTTTCTGCTTGTTTCATTATAATGGCTCTATCTCCATCAAAACGACGCCGTGCGAAGCATTTTTCAGTGTCCACCAAGGAATCTATACTTAATATTTTTAAGGTGTGTCAGGAAAATTATCCTGAATGCACTAAAATTGAAAATGTGGTATTCACCGCAAATGTAGGAGGCACGTTCTTAATTTCTAAATGTACTGGTTCCGTGGGCTACATTAATATATTTGTAGGTGTTTGTGTGGCCGGCGTTTATAACATACTCAGGGAACATCAATCGCCAAATAAATTTCAGCCTCCTAAAAACGTTTTACGAAACAATATACTAAGCAACATGCAGAGCACGACCAAGACAAAAACTGAACTTTTACAGTTTGCATTGTTCCTAACAGGTGGCGCCACTAGCTCTGTTTAAATAAATTTACATAGTGTAAATCAGACTTTTGCCCAGAACAAATGGCGACTGTGGGCGTTTTTACAACTCTATGTGTACTGTGTACGGACTACAGTATATCAATTGTGCGTAATTATTGTGTATTTATTTTCTGGGCACTTTCAGAATTTAATTGCATAAACAACACGACCGTCAACATGATGCGGATTATTATTTTGTTGTGCTTCATGGCGATCATATTCTCGTTGGTCGGATTCTTTTTAGACATTATAGGCACGAAGAGCTGTGTATATTTTTTTATTCGCAAATACGCCATAGCCAGTACATGCACAGGTAGGTTACGGTATCATGGTTGGCACGGCGATAAGTTCCGTGTCAAGTTAATTTAGTATTATTTTTATACGTACGCTCTGTTTGCATTTTATTCTCGCCGCAGTCGGGGTGTTTTTTTTTCCTTATATTGGCATGTTGTATTTTTGACAGTAATGATGTTAACCTATAATTTCAATAAAATTTTCCCACCTATTTATACAGGGTGCCCGGATTTCGTAGGGACAACATGGGCAACTTCTGCATTTGAAGAGATAGAGAGATGGTCAAATTAGCAAAAAGGTGCGTCAGAGAATCCACCCCCAAATCCCACTTGTCGTGGCCTCCTCCACAAAAAAAATTAAAAGAAAATCTGAAATTGAAGAAGTTGGGAGATTTTGTTTTAATTCTTATTTTGAACAAGTGAGCCATGACAAGTGGGATTTGGGGGTGGATTCTCTGACGCACCTTTTTGCTAATTTGACCATCTCTCTATCTCTTCAAATGCAGAAGTTGCCCATGTGATCCTTACGAAATTCGGACACCCTGTATAGTCGTGGAAATACCCCTGTTCAAAACACTTAGAATGTGACATTTTTTTAGTAACTGTTCTTTCATTTCACACTTAATGTGTGGAAACTTAATTCGTAAGTGTCAGCTATTCTGACGGATTATTAAATTACGACATTCCGAAAATTTGGTGTTTTTTTGTCTCGTACAACATGAATAAGATAGAAAGAGAAAAAATTCTACCCGGAGTATTTCCACGACTGTATTATCCCAATATTTTTACATGTGAATGAGGGATGTTAGAAAATGCAACATTGCACTACACATAACCAAAAAAATGCAATGACATAACTTTTTTACTGCCGACAAAAATGTTGCGCTAACAAAGCCCACTACGGCGAGAATAAAATGTGAGCGGAGTCTAAATTTATATCTAAATTTTATTGGACATTCTTCTTTTAAAAAATGTACAAATAAATAAATTCATAAATAAAAGCGACTCAATAGTTGTTTTCTTTATAAGAGCTAGTAATGAATTTCTCTCTTAACCTAAAAAGTTTTCTCACGTGGTAAACTCATATTTCAAATCATCCGTTTTAATGCTAATATTTTTGGCGGAGAACTTATCGCCGCACCATCATTATTTATTTCTCTGTTAAAACGACGAATCACATTTCCTCCCACTTTTAGTATTATGGATTATGGCCATTATAAGTACCTGTTATTACGTCGCTTTACTGTTGGAAGACTCGCTGGGGAGATTGTACCCGAAAGTAGATACCACTGTTACTTATGGATACGGGTTTTACTTAATAGCCGCCACAGGTAATCATTTGAACAATTAATTTTCTATAATTACAACATTGATAATCATAGAAGACTGTACCGTGTTTTTTATGCATCATCTCATACTCGATTCAATAGCACTCGTAATCAAATCAAACGGAAACAATTTATGGCAGAAAAAATCAAAAACTAATTTAATAATAATAATAATCTTTATTTAGCAATATGCTGTCTAAATACACATATAAACTAAAAAATATGTAAATAGGTGCAGTTTGTTGGTATTATTTATAGAAAGTTCCAGATTTCATCAAGATCTATCATGAAGCTTCCAGCATGAATCATATCAACAGATTGGGTATAGACCAGAAGACGAGTATTTCCAATTATTTTTTTTCTTCTGAAAAATATTCGTTTTCTATGGTCCGTTATGATTATCAATGTCTCCACTCCATTCAGTTATTTTCTGCAAAGTTGGCCTTGAAGTTTTGTTCGATTGACCATGGATGTCACAGACTAACCAGACGACCAACTCAATGTATTTTTCTGTCGGCAAAACTTAACACGTTTGTAGATGGCGAAAGTGTAGAAAATTGTGGGAAATTCAAATGTGAGATAAGCACCATTAATAATAATAATAAATATGCTCAATAAATTCAGTTTTAAATAAAGTGACTCTGTCAGGTATAATGCAATATTAACTTCGTTAATGTATATCACCAATAAATTCACACATTTATCAAAAAAAAGAAAAACGAATTTATTAGTGACCTTTGAACAATATTAATTTCCTGCATTGTGATAAATTCATTATTTAATATATTTGTAGTAGTGTTGCATGTTGCATTAGGTAAATAAAAGAAGAGGTTGTTAATTACATTTATGAACGTTTATTCGTTTTATTTATAAATTCTGGTATTTACCTTGATATGCCAAGAAATTACTTATAGTTTATTAACGTAAAATACAATTTGGGAATTTGATTTCTTGTCACACCAAGAGACAGGAAAAACCCAGTGGGAAAACCAATCTCGGAACTGTCATTTAACAAATTTACATCAAATAAAACAGGAAAGATAATTAAAATTGAAAACCTTACTTGTTGCAGTAGTATGAAATAAATAATGTTTCAGTTGAAGAGCGAAATATCAAATGATAACATTCGAGTGTTACAGACTGACTTAGGAATGACATTTCGTTTTTTGTTTAAATTGTAAAAATATGTCCATCTATTAATACCTAAACGAACTAAGCAAATCATCTTACAGTTTCCATTTTTTGTATGGTCTACTCGGGCGCCTCTGCAGATGTGAAAGGTTTTATCGAGAAGAGAAAGAGCGATGTAGAATTTTGATGGAAGACAGAGACAATAGATCCGGACAAAGTTCCCTATTCACTTGGCGGTCTGGTTAGTCTGTGATGGATGTCAAAAATCAGCTGTAGCCTGTGACAGTGTCAATGTTTGAATATTAAATTAATGCTGGGTTTATACGACGTTTAACGTTTAAGAATTAGTGTTTAAGCAAAGTAGAACTAACGTATTAGTTCTTATGCGTTCATACGAAGTTTTAAGTATTTTAACGTTTATGTTTAAGGGTAGGCTACTTTCTACTTTTCCCTTAAAATCGTTAAACATAGGAGGTTATGTTCACGGCTTGTGTTTGTAAACAACCAAAGATTAAAAATGGACAGTTTTGATGACTTTGTGGCATCTATCCGTATTGAAGCATTCAATCAGTGTACATAAATTGTGGTAAATTAATCGTTTCCACAAACACAGCTGATAAGTACAATGATGCCAGATTTAAATCATTTGTTAAAACATGCGATTTAAGTAATTTGATGGAATTTTTAGCGATAAAAATGAAGAATTGAATATTGTAAACAATACTTTTATTGTTTTTTATATTCATTGGAAGAATTAGTTGCAAAACAGTATTTTCCTCAAATTTGTGATAAAAGATCTGGCAACATCGATGCGCAAGCGCAATATCTAAAATTCTTAATTCTTAAATTCTTAAACGTTAATCCTTAACCTTTAAACGTCGTATAAACCCACCATAAGAGTTAACCATTTAACACGCAATTTATTTTCGTTGGTGTTGATTTTTATAGTTTATTTTTCATGGTTGGTAATTGAGCATCAAAACTATTCAAAAGGGGCGTGGTACGGGAGTTATAGGCACACCATGTAATCTTTGCACCATGACCTGTACCTATTACAACATTTACTCAAAAACATACTTTTAGGCGGCGTCGCTGTGATCGGCACATTCTGCACGTTGATCTTAATGCACACGACCTCCCCGGAGAGCTACAGCGGGGACGAGAGCTGCCTGATCGACGGCTACGACGACAGCCTGGAGACGTTCAACTCGCCGGTGCCGCCGCCGCCCTACAACGTCCCGCCGCCGCCGTACGCGCCGTAATCGTCGAAGGAAATAGAGGGTTCATTTTTACAGCTTGTTAGTGCCTTCGTGAGAACACACACACTCTCGTTTCTTTACGATTCTCCTCGAAAGTATTTCATGTATTCCAACGTGTATAGGTGAAGAGGTTCGGATGGGGTCCGAACGATCCGGCAAGCACAACGTTATGTGATAATCGCCTTTTCTAGTCCTGTAGTACATGCTTCTGTTCGTCGGGTATTATCGGTAGGTATAACAAACCAACACTCACCAAAGATATCAGTTTAGTCGCTAATGTTTTCTTTCCTTCTAAGGTATATGTAAAAAAGTGTATGTAAATAAAATATATTATTTTCTATATCCCACTTGTTATAATTTTAGAACTGTAGGCATTTTTCGCCTGCCTCTACCGAAACCATATATTTCGGCCATAAAAATCGGGCCGTAACTACGATTTAGCGTATCTAGGGCCGAAATAGTATATTGTACAACAAGAGTGGATATGATGCACATATCTCACGAAGGCAAATTTGGGGAACGAGCCATAGGCGAGTGCCCCAATGCGAGATATCCACTCGCGTTGTACAGATAACTTTTTCTACGACTGATGTCCCTTTCACTTTTCATGATGAATACCGAAAAAACATGTGTGACGTTTTCTCGTCGCGGCCACGTCTCCATTATAAAAAAGTCACTGTAACACGTGGTCTACAATGTTGAAGGTTTATCAGTTTTGAAAATGTTTTCTATGCACGTACTCATAACGTTTTCATTGATAGTTTTCACATTCTTACTTGTACACCAGTCCATATATTGTTTGTATGCGAAGTCATATTTTGGACGGGATCTGATCAGCAGTAATCCCTGCTAGATATCTTGAGAAGATTTCCTAATTTCAGGTGGGGTACAATTATTCGAATCACTTTCACTTTCCATGATGATTTCCGATTATATATAAAAATGTAAATTAATTATTTGACGTTTGATGTGACGTTCTCCCGTCGCTGCCGCCGCCGCCGCAACGTTCTATAACAATGGTTGTTTATTAACTGTAACCTGGATTTCATATCCGTACACTTAACCGAAAAATAGCTTATATCCGTACAGTTTATTGTTAGGGAATTAATCAATATACGACAAGGAGTAGAAAAAAATAATATGCATAATCTAGACAACCTTCCGCGGAATATGAGTGGGCCATGCAAAAATCTGACATTGACAGTAGTTCAATGGTGCGCGATGTAAAATTTACTAAAACACTGTTTTTACTTTAGGCAGGCGAAAAATATCGAGTGTAACTCATGCCGAAATGCTCGCGTTACTAAAAGCGGCGGGCTGCTAAAGCCTATTTTCGGCCCTTGATATATACAGGGTCCGGCAGGGAGGTATGGAAGATTTGAACGGGGCGCCAAGCAAGGTGGGGTGAACCTAATGTTTTCGGAATAGGTCGTATCTACTCGTCACGAGACGCCATTTTAGTTACCCCATGGTAACTGCGTTTGTTTATAACACTTCCATTGAAACGGGTCGTTCCGTCATTCAAACACGGAGACGATTCCGAAATCATTTCAACGTTGGCCGCCGTCACGGTCGTGTTCCGAAGTTTGAAACGATCATGAAGCGGGTGGATACCTTTCAAAGAACTGGATCTTTGAGACCTGGAACTGCGCGAGGAGGTAGGTGATCGAACGGTAAGGACCCCGGAAAACATTGAAAGGGTGCGTCAAGCAGTTGAAGCCAGCCCCCGTCGATCAGCCGAGCGTGACGCGGGCTCTACGGATGACAGACCGAATTTTACCCTCGACTTGCATTTTCATCCGTATAAGAATTGCAGCAAAACGACTACGGCAGACGGATGAGGTTTGCAGGAGCGATGTTAGTGACTGTGTGTTTCCAGATTCTTGTAGAATCTATTTTGGGTAAACTTGCAAAGTTTCAAGTTAGTGCGTCAAGCAGTTGAAGCCAGCCCTCGTCGATCGGCCGTACGTTACGCTCGGGCTCTACGGATGACGGACCGCTCAGTTCGCCGAATTGTACACCTTGTGTAACTTGCATTTTCATCCGTATAAGATGATGGCTGTTCAAGAATTGCAGCAAAACGACTACGGCAGACGGATGAGGTTTGCAGAAGCGATGTTGGAAATCTTGACAGATGGCATTGTTTTGATAATGAGTGACGAAGCCCACTTTTTGTAAGGGGTGGTTAATAAACAAAACTTCCGCTATTGGACCTCTGAAAACCCGCAACAGCTCCATGAACGACCTCTCCACAGCGAAAAGGTAACTGTTTGGTGTGGCATTAGTTGAAACTTCATTATTGGTCCGTATTTTTTTGTGAAAACGGTCGGAGCGTCACTGTCAATACAGATCGTTACCTACAGATGTTGCATGATTATTTTCTGCCAGAACTGAGACAAGGGCGTTTCCAGCCAACTAGTCTAGGGGGGGTAATAAAAAAAAGATAAATAAACTGGTTCTTCCGCTCTCACACCTGTTCCGTGAAATCTCCCTATCCTTTTCCAATGTTTTAAAGCGTTGGAAAAATTTACGGGTTGTATTATCTGTTAGGAATATCGGTAATTTTTAACAATAAAAATTGAAAAGCGAAAAATTCTTAGGGGGGGTAATTACCCGATTACCCCCCCTTTGAAACCGCCACTGAACTGAGAAGACGACGTATCAACCTGAATACTGTATGGTTTCAACAAGATGGGGCGACTTGCCATACATCAAGAGCGACAATGGGTTTTTTTTAAGGAACACATTCCCTGGACGTCTGATTTCATTGCGAGGAGATGTGGAGTGGCCCCCTCGATCACCAGACCTCTCACCATGTGATTACTTTTTATGGGGCTATCTCAAACCACGTACACTCGAAGCCCTAAGGCCCGGTTGCACCGTTTTAAGTTAAGGGAGCGCTAAGTTAAGGAAGTGTTAAGTGCCGGTTCGCTTGCACCGTGACTCTTGCAGCATTCCTTAACTAAGGAATGACAAAGGGAGTGTCGGTCATAGATAATGCATGAAATTTGGGGAAATTTAATATTTCCTGAATATATTTTGGAGGAGAGTTGGGGGGATTTTCTGGGAAATGGTTTAGTTCATTCCATGCATTGGAAAGACACCGATTTCATGGTTATTTTTTAATCCAAGCATGTGTATGTATGATTCATGGGCGACGAGTTGTTCCTCCACAAAAATGTATACCATTATTTTATGTGTAGAAGTAAACAATGTCTGAATTAAATTCTAATTGATTTCCAATTATTGAAAGTTAATGCAATGTTGTTTGCTTGGATAAGCGGAACCTCCATTAAAATTTAGTCATCGATATCATGGAAGTAATTTGTTCTGTTATATATTTTACGTGGAATTCAGAGCGCAATGATTTCTAGAATATCACGATCATTGTTAAAATAAAGAATAATTTTTAATTCTTTATAAAACGTGAGGTTACGTTGAATAATGTGTGTGAAATTGCCTATTTTACAATGTTTACACTTACTTAAAATTTAAGCCGCCACCACCCGGCAGCTTAAAGTTAAGGAATCCTTAACCTCCAAATTGCTACTTAAAGTAACGTTGCAAACCAAACCACCATTTTTAAGAAATCCTTAATATTTAAGGATTCCTTAACTTACGGTGCAACCGGGTATAAGTGAGAATAACCCAAGAGATTCGTGCAGTTCTACTTGAAATGCTTCGGTGGAGTGTGCAGAACTTCTCACAACGTCTTCAGGAGTGTCTCGCCAAAAATGGACGGCACTTAACTGGCGGTATTTTTCATACCTAATCAATTTTTGTTTTCTTACTCTTAACTGGTTTTGTAATGGCAACATCTAAGGTACACATTCAAAAAGTAAAATTTGAGTTTAGGTAAAAAAATGAGTGAGTTACAAATTTTTCATACCTTCCTGCCGGACCCTGTACTATTGGTGACTGGCAATGACTGATAAAGAACGTTTACACAGCCAAAAATATAATGCAGGCTTAAATAAACGTCCTTAGATAAATGTGATAAATTGAAAAAAAAATTACACAAAACCTTTGACATCACTTATGCAAGCTGCCTTACGCAAAAAACAAAAATATTACATCCGTTTTTTGGATTAAAACCGTGTTTTTTCTTTATAGTTTAAAACATAACAAATCGAGGGGTTTTAGTTTAAGAATTAAAATAATCATGAAATATATACAGGGCGTGGCGCAGTGCAACAGGTGTTAAAATCTCTCCCTTTCACAAGCCACACCGCTAATTATTGCAACGAGGTTTAAATGATCGGTGTCCTTATTAAAACAATCCTTTATTTAATTAAAAATATAATTAAAATTACAAATGTAAAGGGGGTGCACTTACGACGGAACGAAAACGAGAGAGTGCTATTGCACGCCGCGCCTCCTCACTTCAAATAGCCTCGAATCCAATTCGATAAAAATAAAAATAAAAATAAAAAACATAAGTACCACGTGTTCGTCCAACAGTTACGTTATTTATACACGAGCTCACTTAAACTTTATACAATTAATTATTTACATATAAACATACACAGACATGTAAATATCGAAAAACCAACGCGATCACAACTTGCCGAAATGATATTTGCCGCCCGTACACTTTACGTACACACGCATTTTCGCATACGTAAGGTGCATGGCCAGTACACATTACGTACGTAAGGTAATGACATTTGACGTCCGTACACATTACGTACGTAACGTAATAATATTTGACTGCCATACACGTTACGTACGTAAGGTGCAGTCAGACAGTGTACGAAAATAATATTTGCCGCCCGTACACTTCACATACGCATTTTTGTATACATAAGGTGCATAGCCCGTACACCGTAAGGTAATCATATTTGACGCCCGTACACATTACGTACGTAAGGTAATCATATTTGACGCCCATACACATTACGTACGTAAGGTGCAGTCAGACAGTGTACCAAAATAATATTTGCCACCCGTACACTTTACATACGCATTGTTGTATACATAAGGTGCATAGCCCGTACACCGTAAGGTAATCATATTTGACGCCCGTACACATTACGTACGTAAGGTAATAATATTTGACGCCCATACACATTACGTACGTAAGGTGCAGTCAGAGAGTGTACGAAAATAATATTTTTCCACCCGTACACTTTACATACGCATTTTTGTATACACAAGGTGCACAGCCTATACACCGTAAGGTAATCATATTTGACGCCCGTACACATTACGTACGTAAGGTGCAGTCAGTGTACGAAAATAATATTTGCCACCCGTACACTTTACATACACATTTTTGTCTACATAAGGTGCATAGCCTGTACACCGTAAGGTAATCATATTTGACGTCCGTACACATTACGTACGTAAGGTAATAATATTTGATGCCTGTACACATTACGTACGTAAGGTGCAGTCAGACAGTGTACGAAAATAATATTTGCCACCCGTACACTTTACATACGCATTTTTGTATACACAAGGTGCATAGCCTGTACACCGTAAGGTAATCATATTTGACGCCCGTACACATTACATACGTACGGTGCAGTCATACACTGTATGAAAATAATATTTGCCGCCCGTACTCTTTACATAAGCATTTTCGCATACATAAGGTGTATAGCCCGTACACCGTAAGGTAATAATATTTGACATCCGTACACATTACGTACGTAAAGTAATAATATTTGACGCCCATACACATTACATACGTAAGGCGCAGTCAGACAGTGTACGAAAATAATATTTGCCGCCCGTACACTTTACATACGCATTTTTGTATACATAAGGTGCATAGCCCGTACACCGTAAGGTAATAATATTTGACATCCGTACACATTACCTCCGTAAGGTAACCATATTTGGCGCCCGTACACATTACGTACGTAAAGTAATAATATTTAACGCCCATACACATTACATACGTAAGGTGCAGTCAGACAGTGTATGAAAATAATATTTGCCACCCGTACACTTTACATACGCATTTTTGTATACATAAGGCCTGTACACCGTAAGGTAATAATATTTGACACCCGTACACATTATGTACGTAAGGTGCAGTCGGACAGTGTACGAAAATAATATTTGCCGTCCGTACACATTACATACGCATTTTCGCATACATAAAGTGCATAGCCCGTACACCGTAAGGTAATAATATTTGACACCAGTACACATTACGTACGTAAGGTAATAATATTTGACGGCTGTACACATTACGTACGTAAGGTAATAATATTTGATGCCCGTACACATTACCTAGGTAAGGTAATCATATTTGGCGCCCGTACACATTACGTACGTAAGGTGCAGTCGGACAGTGTATGAAAATAATTTTTTGGTGCCCGTACACCCTACGTGTACGTAAGGTGCAGTCGGATAGTGTACGAATTTGGCCCGTACGCCTTACGTACGCGAAAACGTGTGCAGTCAGACGGTGTACGGTTAGAACTTGCTGACGTGCAAATTCGGATTGGAATTGTTCTTAACGAAATTGGTGAAGTCAAAGTTTGGCATTTCGAGCGGCGCCAGCGCTGGCAGGGCCCTGTGATCGTGGACCTCCGGGCTGAACTCGCTGCACGGCGAGAATACGTAAGGTGACGTGCCTCCAGAAGAGTCCGTTATCACTTTTAGGTTGTTAGTGGAGTTTTTAGTGTGAGCTAAAACATTCCGTGTTAACGTGTAAGGACGGGAACATTTCGAAATCGATGATCGACAAACTACGCATTCGGGGACTACATTTTGTTTTTTTTTTGAGCATGTACGAATAATATCTTCAAAGTACGCTTTGTGTGTGTATTGTCGTACGTGAGTGGCGATGGCTCGCGCCGGATATTTAAAGGGTGCAGAATCATCAACGGGGGCGAGCCTTCGCTGAACGTGACGTGGAAACGTGTCAAGATTGTTTAATGCTGGAAGACGATTTTTGAAAAAGTTTGAATTTGTGGCAATTGTTTCTGTATCTTTTTGCACAGCAATCTAGGATTGTAAAATCATGCTGGAAGACGATTTTCGAATCTGAATTCTGCAGAGTTTTAAATTTGTGACAATTGTTTCTGTATTTTTTTGCACAGCAAGCTAGGATTGTAAAATCGAGTGACTGGGTGTTTTCAGATTCTTGTAGAATCTATTTCGAGTAAATTTGTTAAAAGTTTCAAGTTTGTGGCCATGATTTTTATACTTTTTATCGTCTTGAGAAAATGCACAATTGAAAATTACAACAAACGGTATTCTCGTGCAATTACTGCGAATTCTAGTGATACAGTATTAGCAAATTGTTGCAGAATCTGATTTCGAGTGATGAATGTATTTATCATTTTTTTTAATCACCGGTTCCAACATTAAAAATGTACAGCGAGATCAGAAAGTCGAAAATAGATGGCAGCACATTGTCTGAAAATCCCTATAATTAAGTAAAATTATATTGGCTGTCGTGTATTTTCCAATGCAGTGCAGTGTACATTTTGTTAATTTTGACATTTTAAGGTTACTTATTTTAAAAATGGTAATCTGAAGGCGCTATGGTCAGGGCTATACGGTCGATGTGACAACACATTCCAATAATTTTTGGCGAGTGACCAAGTAAAATATGCATGTTTTGTCCTTCCATTTTTAAATTTGGATAAAAACAAAACTGAAACAGCTAAACGATACATTTTTTTTTACTAAATTAAAGGCGGAAGTCCAAACAAGAAAACAATATAAGTTAGGTGCTTTCAAAATTTTTGTTTTTTTTTGCAAGTCAAGAGCTCATTCTGAACACTATTTGTCTACAAAAATTTTTTGTGGGACTTCCAGGAACCGAGATAAGCAAAATGATTTTCTTTATGATTCATTTAACCCGTGGTAAATAGTATATTCTGTAACAAGGTTAGAATGGAAATTCGATGCGAGTGGAATATTTCGAGCGCGAGCCGCGAGGAACCACGAGCATCTGAATTTCCATTCTTACGAGTATCAGACTATACTTTCTCCTCGACCAAATAAAATAAGACTAATAAAATAATGAGCACAAAGAACTTACGTTTTATTATTACGTTTGTGGTTATGTTTATAGTATTTTGACAATTGTGATATCCAAGGCTAATTGTTTTATTCGAAACGATGTGAGAATATTCATTCTATCCCTTGTTATGGAATGAATTACATGCAAAACGCATAAGCGCATAGTGTTTTGTTCCATAACAAGAGCGAGAATGTGTACGTTCTATAATCAAAATTGATTTTAGAATGCTTAAATTCTATGGTGGTCATGGAGAAACATAATTATATAATTTGATTAATTAACACTTGGTTTTGTTTCATTGATTTTATTTTTCCCTCCGAGAGAAAGTGTTTTAATTAACCAAATGACTTTCTTCATAAATAGTGCTTAAATCGACTGAAAACACATCGATTGAATTAATTTTACACGTTAACATAACAAAAGAATGTGCTAATGTCATCTATTGACAAAATCCGCAATCGCTTACTTCGACTTTTTGATCTCGCAGCATTATAAATAGTATTTCATGATCTTCAAACGATACAAGCCGATCTTGTCATTATTCCACGTCGTGCACGGCACAAGTATAATTCAGTAGGTACCTTTAAACTTCTCACTCTCAAGTTGCTTGACTTTCTCTTTTAACGCGTCCACCTCCCTGGTGCTGGCGTCCAACTGCGTGACCAGTTGGTAGACCAGCGAGTGCAACTGTTCGTTAAGCGTCCTTAGCTCCTCGATGACGGTCGTGTCGTCTTTCGGGTGCTTGCAACCGACGACCCGACCCGAACTGTTCGGGCCGTCGACGGTGTCCAGGGAGACGGCCTTGTCGTCCGTATCTGTCGTGGAAAAACTCTTTAAGCTCTCACTGTCACTGTTACCGCCACTACCTCTCTTAATCAGCTGTCCGAGCAGCGAGTCGGCCTCCTCCATCGTCCGGTAGATGGCGACCTGCAGCGAGCTGCTCTGGTTGTCGGTGGTCACCTCGTACTCGTTGTTGCAGTAGGCGATGCGGTTGCGCTGGTTCTCGATCGCCTTCCTGTAGTTCTCGAACTGCTCCTTCTTGACAAGGATGATGTTCTTCTGGCGGAGGTGGAAGTCGCGCTGGAGCCTGATCGACTCGAGGGAGCGCGGGTTCTGCGTGCCGGAGAGGGCCTCGGTCAGGAGGTCGGCCGCGTTCCTGTGGCAGTCTATGGCCTCAGCGTACCGGCGGTACCGCATGTGCGCCTCCGCCTTTCTGTGCTGCTGGTGTGCCTGGAATGAGATTAACAGCGACTGCTTTTAAATTTATCCATTTTAACTTTGCGACGTGGGGAAAACTTCAAGGTCACATGAATACAAGCGAGCAACTTTGAGTGTTGTTATTATGACTTTTGTTCTGTTTTCAATTATTTTAATGAAGTATTAAAACTTTCTAGTTTAACCTCTTCACGCCCAGGTTCGCCACATGTGGCAACAAGCAAAAAATTAAAACAAAAACATTGTACAAAAAAAGTTACTTCTTTAGCGCTATCTATGGAATATTTTTTCATATTTTTTTGCATAAATGGGAAAGTTTGTGACAGTGAAATCATATTTCGTAGAAAAAGTTAACAACAACAAAGAAGCAATTTTTAATCAAACCTGGGATTAAATCAAAGCAGCATGGGCGCGAAGTGGTTAAGTAAAGTATTAAAACTTCAATTTTCAGTATGGCAAAAATAGAAATTTTTTCTAATCGCCGAATGCAAATGAAAAATTTTTGGTGTCTTTATTTTGGTTTCTGTTGTATTTTCAATTGTTTTGGTGAAGTATTACAACTTCAATTGCCGGTTAGTTGGACTGGTTAACTAACAATTTTAGAAGAAAATGTCAAGAGACAAAAATTGATCAATTTTTCACCCCCTTGTAATAACATTTTATGGTTACAAAAATCGTCAAAAAGTGCCCTTTTATTGGGAACAGTTATCTGCCTAATTTCATTCTTCTAAATTCTTCGATAGTGGATATACGAAATAAAAACAATTTTTTTCACCCCCTTGTAATAACATTTTATGGTTACAAAAATCGTCAAAAAGTGCCCTTTTATTGGGAACAGTTATCTGCCAAATTTCATTCTTCTAAATTCTTCGATAGTGGATATATGAAATAAAAACAATTTTTTTCCCTTGACTTTAAAGGGCTGTAACTTGGAGGGGAAGCGGTTTTGAACAAAAAATTATATGAAAGACCTCCCTTAATTTTTGCTGAAAAATCACCCTTTAAAATCTTTCGCATCACTTTAGAAACACCCTGTATATCAGTGCCTCCAGTTGGAAGTTGTGGTGGGCAACCCAATATACAAGGAGTTAACCTAAATATGTGTTGCAACAGCTGTCACCATTGTTTGCGACAGAACAGACATCCCTAATTTTTTCTCTTAACTTTAAAGGGCTGTAACTTGGAGAGGGAGCGGTTTTGAACAAAAAATTATATGAAAGACCTCCCTTAATTTTTGCTGAAAAGTCACCCTTTAAAATCTTTCGCATCACTTTAGAAACACCCTGTATATCAGTGCCTGCAGTTGGAAGTTGTGGTGGGCAACCCAATATACAAGGAGTTAACCTAAACATGTGTTGCAACAGCTGTCACCATTGTTTGCGACAGAACACACATCCCTTGTGTAAAGTAATAATCATTTAAATTAATAAATAAATATAGAATAAAACACTTTTTTACACTGTTTGTATAACACAAAAGTGTTATACAAAGTAAAAAAGTGTTTTATTCCATATAAAAAGCATGTATAACAAAGTAAAACCTTCCTACATAACAAAAAGGCGACCACATCTTCCATGGCAATGAATCTGTTAGTACACTATACGAGTGTAATATAAATAACACCACAACGCTAGGATAATGATGTTATTTATAAGCACGAACTCCCCATTAGATTACTTTCTACGTTCCAATTAAAACGCCGCTTTACATAAATGACACTGCGATCTAATGCATGCCTTAATACGATAATGGTGTTATTTTTAGTAATGATTTAAATTTAGCACGCCGTAAAGGTCACCATATGTACTCGGTGTGCGGGTGAAGGGTGAAAACTAGGGTGAAATCTGCTGACCCACAAATCACGAGGGCAACGACTTTTAGGTTAGGTCCGGTACTCACCCTGTTAAGGGATGAACTCTCCATCTCGCCCAAGGCTTATCTTCGCGGACGCGCGGACACTCACAAACGATGAACGAATTATTTACAAATTTACATATTTTGAACGTAACACACTTCACAACGCGACGTGACGTCTCATTTCTGGCAGAAGTTAACAACCACGGAGTTGTAAAAATGCGATTGTTAAACGTCGGTGTTGGTTCGTACAATTGACAACCGAAGCGCTGCAAAGGATCGTGAATAATAAGTATTTATATAAGCTTTCTGCAACAAGTAAAGTTGTTTCTAATTTGTTTAATAAGTATTTCATCCATAAATGCATCAGTGACGGTTCGCGGGTTTTTTTTTCTGGTACGGCCGAGGAACAAGAGGTGGTAATACAGATAGGTGCGGTCACGCAGCCAGCCGTCTCTGCAACTGACGCTACCTATCTATATTACCATCTCTTGTTCCTCGGCCGTACCAGAAAAAACTCCGCGAACCGTCACTGAAATGCATATATCTATTAGTATATACCGCGTACTATGTATAGAACGCTTATGTAGTAGTGAGGGCAATATAAAAAGGACGAAATAACTCTTGCTTGCGTCGATTCCGATCACTGACTAATAAGAAATTTGGCGTCCATGTTTTATATTTGAAATATAAAGTTAGTTCAGTATTATTTTATATTAATTAATAAATTGCCGTAAATGGATTAAATCTAGAAACCATAATACATATTGGTTTAATAAAATAGGTGTACATTGTTGGAGACAATTTAATTTAAAAGTTCGTATTGTCTGCCGTTCGGTGTCGCCCTCTATACATTTTTGGTATAACTACGTGGTATAGTTAAAAAAAAGCAGCCGTCGCCATCTTGAAGTGTGAACGCGTCGCTTTTCAAAACCTTACGAGTTTAGTCCGCGAAAGTGTAGTTGTGCGATACTGTAAGAAATTCCGACGGTTTCTGTGATAAACGGCTCGAGTCGTTGTGTGTCGAGAAAGGCGGATAGTTTGCCAGGAAGCGATTTCCGTCCATCGGTTGATCTCTGAACGCAAAGGAGAAGCTGTGCCTCGCGGACTGCCACTGTTTTCGGCGTCGATCCCGTTGGAACTGCAAACCTAGGCATGCGGGTGGTCCTATCCTTAGAATCCTCCCGAATTACACAAGGGACCGTCGTTGTGGGTAAGTGTTTTTGGTTTTGTTTGCGCGATTGGCGCCGGGAAGCAAATTCCTCGTCAGTTGTTGTTGCGATCATGTTTTAAGAAATCACAGCCCACTGCGAACAAATATGAACAATTGTAAATTTTGAAAAGGTAAGTTTCCCGTGCGCTATCATGTGGCCGCTACACCGGCGGAAACACGTTTGCACATGTTTTTTTTCGCCCTATCATTTAGCATTTGTACATTTCAGTGACGGTTCACGGGGTTTTTTCTGGTACGGCCGAGGAACAAGACGTGGTAATACAGATAGGTAGGGTCAGTTGCAGAGACGGCTGGCCGAGTGACCACACCTATCTGTATTACCACCTCTTGTTCCTCGGCCGTACCAGAAAAAATCCCGCGAACCGTCACTAGTACATTTGTATAGTGCTAGGGTTTACGCTGCTACAGGCAATCTGCCTGGACACAAAATATTATCACTATAAACTTGAATTTGAGAGTGAAATGTGCACCTCGTGAAAAAAATTTCTAAAAATATCATCGCACTTGGAATTAACTTAAAATTTTCAAAATCTGCTCAGAAATGATTTTTGATATACCAAAAGATAGTTGACACACCTTGCTTCTAAACAAAATGGCGGCACTCTGAACTCGAATTTGCGCGAGGGAAATGTGCACCACCTGATTAAAAAATTTCTAAAAAAATTATCGCCCGCGGGATTTGCTTCAAAATTTCCAAATTTGCTTAGAAATAACATATTATTGACATACCAAAAGATAGTTGGCGCACCTTGCTTGTAAACAAAATGGCGGCACTCTGAACTCGAATTTGAGTGAGTGAAATGTGCACCACCTGATTAAAAAATTTCTAAAAAAATTATCGCCCGCGGGATTTGCTTCAAAACTTCCAAATTTGTTTAGAAATAACATATTTTTGACATACCAAGAGATAGTTGACGCACCTTGCTTGTAAACAAAATGGCGGCACCCTGAACTTGAATTTGAGTGAGTGAAATGTGCACCTCGTGATTAAAAAAATTCTAAAAAATATTTTGCACGTGGAATTATCTTCAAACTTCTGAAATGTTCTCAGAAATGACATAATTTTGACATACCAAAAAATAGTTGACGCACCTTGCTTGTAAACAAAATGGCGGCACCCTGAACTCGATTTTGAGTGAGTAAAGTATGCACCACCTGATTGAAAAAATTCTAAAAAAATTATCGCCGGCGGAATTTGCTACAAAATTTCCACATTTGCTTAGAAATAACATATTTTTGACATACCAAAAGATAATTGACGCACCTTGCTTTTAAACAAAATGGCGGCACTTTGAACTTGAATTTGAGTGACTGAAGTGTGCACCACCTCATTAAAAAAATTCTAAAAAAATTATCGCCCGCGGAATGTGCTTCAAAGTTTCCAAATTTGCTTAGAAATAACATATTATTGACATACCAAAAGATAGTTGGCGCACCTTGCTTGTAAACAAAATGGCGGCACTCTGAACTCGAATTTGAGTGAGTGAAATGTGCACCACCTGATTAAAAAAATTCTAAAAAAATTATCGCCCGCGGAATTTGCTTCAAAATTTCCAAATTTGCTTAAAAATTACATATTTTTGAAATACCAAAAGATAATTAACGCACCTTGCTTGTAAACAAAATGGCGGCACCCTGAACTCGATTTTGAGTGAGTAAAGTATGCACCACCTGATTGAACAAATTCTAAAAAAATTATTGCCGGCGGAATTTGCTACAAAATTTCCACATTTGCTTAGAAATAACATATTTTTGACATACCAAAAGATAGTTGACGCAACTTGCTTGTAAACAAAATGGCGGCACTCTGAACTCGAATTTGAGTGAGTGAAATGTGCACCTCCTGATTTAAAAAATTCTAAAAAAATTATCGCCCGCGGAATTTGCTTCAAAATTTCCATATTTGCTTAGGAATGACATATTTTTGACATACCGAAAGATAATGGACGCACCTTGCTTGTAAACAAAATGGCGGCACTCTGAACTCGAATTTGCGTGAGTGAAGTGTGTACCACCTGATTAAAAAAATTCTAAAAAAATTATCGCCCGCGGAATTTGCTTAAAAATTTCCAAATTTGCTTAGAAATAACATATTTTTAACATACCAAAAGATAGTTGTCGTACCATGCTTGTTAACAAAATGGCGGCACTCTGAACTTGAATTTGCGTGAGTGAAATTTGCACCTCGTAATTAAAAAAATTCTAAAAAAATTATCGCCCGCGGAATGTGCGTTAAAATTTCCAAATTTGCTTGGAAATAACATATTTTCGACATACCAAAAGATAGTTGACGCACCTTGCTTGTAAACAAAATGGCGCCACCCGGAACTCGAATTTGAGTGAGTGAAATGTGCACCACCTGAGTAAAAAAATTCTAAAAAAATTATCGCCCGCGGAATTTGCTTCAAAATTTCCAAATTTGCTTAGAAATAACATATTTTTGACATACCAAGAGATAGTTGACGCACCTTGCTTGTAAACAAAATGGCGGCACTTTAAACTCGAATTTGAGTGAGTGAAATGTGCACCATCTGATTAAAAAAAATCTAAAAAAATTATCGCCGGAGGAATTTGTTTCAAAATTTCCAAATTTGCTTAGAAATAACATATTTTTGACATACCAAAAGATAGTTGACGCACCTTGCTTGTAAACAAAATGGCGGCATCCGGAACTCGAATTTGCGTGAGTGAAGTGTGCACCACCTGATTAATAAAATTCTAAAAAATTATCACACGAGGAACTTGCTTCAAAATTTCCAAATTTGCTTAGAAATAACATATTTTCGACATACCAAAAGATAGTTGACGCACCTTGCTTGTAAACAAAATGGCGGCACCCTGAACTCGAATTTGAGTGAGTGAAATGTGCTCCACCTGATTAAAAAAATTCTAAAAAAATTATCGCCCGCGGGATTTACTTCAAAATTTCCAAATTTGCTTAGAAATAACACATTTTTGACATATCAAAAGATAATTGACGCACCTTACTTGTAAACAAAATGGCAGCACTATGAACTCGAATTTGAGTGAGTGAAATGTGCACCTCGTGATTAAATTTTTTTTTAAATATTATCGCACGTGGAATTATCTTCAAATTTTTTAAATACTATCAGAAATGATACAATTTTGACTTACCAAAAAACAGTTGACGCACCTTACCACCCTACCCCCTGAGGCAGGGTGGGGGGTAACTTTGAAATCTTAAACGGGAACCCCTATTTTTTATTACAGATTTGGATTCTATGCTAAAAAAATATTTGGTTTTTATCTAAAAAAAAATTTTTCAATGAGCGACAGATGGCGCTATATCCGGGAAAAACATTTATTGAATTCAATTTATTTCTAGTTTTAAATGACATTTGTTTCGTAGTCATCTTTAAAATAAGGCGTTGATTGAAGTCAAGTCGTAATTTTAAGTCATCAATAGGTTTTTGTGTGCGATGTCTGGTATTAAGGTTTATAAAAAAAAAAATCGTAAAAACGAACGAAAATGAATTTGATTATCAAATTCCACTCCATTATTTTCTATTGTGGTGATGTATGAATGTTTGTAACGACAAACAGGTTTTTGTTTAATTTAAAAAAAAAATTGTTAAATTAAAAAAAAAATTTTGCTAATCGAAATTTTTTTTTTTGAGTAAAAACCTTATATATTTTAGCGTAGAATCCAAATCTGCAATAAAAAAATGGGTTCCTATTTAAGATTCCAAAGTTACCCCCCACTCTGCCTCATGGGGGAGAGGACGCGTTTCACATTTCATACCACATGATAGGGCCCAAAAAACAATTTTAGATGTAATTTTTTATATGTCAATTCGATTTGTATTTCTCGAGATATTTGGGGTATACGGGTGGTCCGAAACACCCGGTATATTTGAGAACAAAGTTGCATGCATTACAATTAATAAACATAATTAATAACATTACTTTGCGAAGATTACATAATAATTATAGACTAACGAAACCCATCGGATTCATAAATCATAATAAGAAGAGTTTTTTTTTTCTGTGGATTGATTATTTCACACTAGCGCCTTCAGGTCGTCGGAACATTTAACTTGCACAATAGTAGCCCTATAGTAGCCTTTCTTTAATCTACATATCTATAGAAAAAAAATAGAAATCTGTAGTACCTACCAGCTTCACTATTTTTAATAAAGATGTCGCCACGAGTTTAACAATCTAGTAGCCTTTCTCAAATATAAATATCTATGCAATAAAGACGAAATCTTTATCGTATTTATTTAATGCTTCTGCAACAAGTGAGGTGTTCTCAAATTTATTTATAAATATCTATGGAATAAAATCTACTGCCAACTAGCTTCACCATTACAGATGTCGCCACCAGTTACATAATTACGCTGAACTCTATACATACATGTATAGAGTTCAGTGCATAATTATTATTTATTTTAATGACGCGCCAATGCATTAATGAAAAATAAACTTATAATACAGATGTCGCCACCGGTATAAAACATGGTCTAACTTAAATGTACACATAAAAAAAACTAGCTTCACTATTCTTAATACAGATGTCGCCACTGGTATCATAACAATCTAGTAGCCTTTCTTAAATATAAATATCTATGGAAAAAAAATAGGCACTGTTCTTCCCACAGATGTCGCCACTAGTATCAACTATGATAAACGTTATAAAAGCGGGAAACGCGCCAATGCATTAATGAAAAATAAACTCAATTAATCACCCATTTAATTATCCAATAATACTTTAGTAAGAATAAGGATGATACACCGTATTCAAAACAATGAGTAATATCAGTGCTGACGTGATTGCATCATTGTGGTAACAAAATTGTGACAAGAAAATACATATGGTAAAATAGAGTGAACATACGAGAAGCCCACTAGAGCTAGAACATGCCTGATTTGACAAGTTTGACTAATAAAGGTTTAATGGTTTAATAAATTAACGCCTGAAATTCCATTACTCAAATTATCGTTAATAGAGCAGAACCTTGTTTGTACGTACGCGTGGATTTTCGGAACATTGATTTTTAGTGCGCGGATTACCAACGGCTGGACATAGGTGGCGCTTGTACAGGCCAGGGACTCGTTAGTCTCGGGGAAGTCCCTAAATGTGTACATATTTTTTTTTGTTCAAAAGCAGAATCGAAGATTGACTTAAAATGCAACGTAGAGGTGCAGACCAAAAGCGTAAGCGCGATGTTTCAACAACAGAACACAAAATCGGTATTTTGAAACAATTTGAAAGAAGCGAAGGTGTTGCTTGTGGTGGCTTTATTTGTGAATTTAACAGAATTAACAGAATTTGTAATGTGTAAGCCACAAGATTTTTATTCAGAATTGTCTGTGAGATAAATTAGGAGCGTGAAGTGTTGGAGCGTGGAGAATGTAGCGTGGAATGTGGAGCGTGGAGTGTGGAAGTGGAGTGTGGAGCGTGGAGTGTGGAAGTGGCGTGTGGAGCGTATAGTGTAGCGCGAAAAATTAGCACATTTAGCCCACAGGCTATTGGAACTAATATCCACGAAAAAAAGGGTTAGTTTGAGAAAATCAAAAATAATTGTTAGATAACGTGTGAGCCAGAAAATTTTGTTTCAGAGTTTTCTGTGAGATAAATGAGGTATGTCGCATATTATTATTAGTTCAATTGAATTGATTTAAAAAAATAAATGAATCTCAGACATGACTGCTATGTTTCTCTCTCTCTCAGCCACGGCCAACTCAGAAACAAAATTCTGTGGCTCACACCTTATATATGCCCACCATGTTCATGAATAACACAAATTGTCTCGACTTGTCAATTTGGTTTTAATTTGACAATTCACGTCATAGAAGACTGAATTAGTTCAGTTGAATAAAAAAAAATATCTCAGACATAACTGTTATGTTTCTCCCTCTCTTTCATAGATGGCCATTTCAGCAGCAAAATTCAGTGGCTCGCACCTGATAAATAGTTTCTCCTGAATTTTCAACAACTCATCTTTAAGTCGATTTACAGAATCAAATCACAAACACATTTCCTTAATCACTCGGAAATTTCCATAACACACACACCGCCGCGTACGTTTCCCATGTTCGACCGAATATGGTAAAATTGAAATGTAATTGAATAATAAATAGACAGCGCTCCCCGACTCAGGGCGCTCGAATAATAATAAACTCCTCTCTTCTTCTTTATACAGCAACATCATTAACTTAACCAATAAACTATTTAACATCATAATACCGGACCGCGGACGAGTGCACCTAATAGAGTTTTAATGCGCCCTCTTTATCCGTTTCGCTCGCCATGTTCCGAGGGTTCCCACATGCAAACGAGAACCGCAAATTTCTAATTCGTTTTGCGAATTAAAATTAAATTAGCCACGTAATCGCAGACGCGTGAATATTATAAACGGAATCGTAACTGCTATAATAATAATAATAATAATCATCGCGTACGAAGTGACAAAAATAAGAGGAAGAGGTGATAATGTAAATGGAATGTAAGAAACATAAAAATTGACATTGAAAAATCGTAACTGCTATAATAATAATAATAATAATAATCGCGTACGAAGTGACAAAAATGAGAGGAAGAGGTGATAATGTAAATGGAATATAAGGAACATTAAAATTGACATTGAAGAATCGTAATTGCTATAATAATAATAATAATAATCGCGTATGAAGTGACAAAAATAATTGGAAGAGGTGATAATGTAAATGGAATATAAGTAACATTAAAATTGACAGTTGAAGAATTTATTTTTATTGCGTAACACTGAAATGAAGAGATGGTACAAATGTGATCTTGTAGAAACAAGCAAATGTATACACGAAAGCTTTGTGTTCGTTGCGGAACATGGAAATTGACAGATCTATGATTTGTGCTTATTTTGGGACATCCAAATTGACAGTCACCGACGTCCATTTTTATTCCAGAACATTAAATCGAAAGGTGGTTTTTCAAGAACATAAAAAATATAAATAAGCATGTCGTGTTTATTTTAGAACATGGAACATGAAACATAATTTTGAGTAAATTGACTTGTGGTTTTTCAGGAACATGAAAAATTGTAAATAAGCATGTAGTGTTCATTGTAGAACATGGAGCATAATTTTATGTAAATTTACTTGTTTATGAAAGGGTTGTGTTCGTTTCAGAACATGTAAATTGACAGATCTAAGATTTGTGCTCATTTAGGAGCATCCAAATTGACAGTCACCGACGTCATTTTTATTCCAGAACATTAAATTGAAAGGTGGTTTTTCAAGAACATAAAAAAATATAAATAAGCGTGTAGTGTTTATTTTAGAACATGGAACACGAAACATAATTGTATGTAAATTGAACTTGTGGTTTTTCAGGAACATGAAAAATTGTAAATAAGCATGTAGTATTTATTTTAGAACATGGAACATAGAACATAATTCTATGTAAATTCACTTGTTTATGTCTATTCTCGAACATTCAACTTGACAGTTATATCCGAATATAGACATTGATAAATGGCACGGTAAAAATGACTTAGAACATGAATATTGACACTGAGAAGGGTTATGTTCATTCTGAAAGAAATTCAAATTAAACGACAGTCTAACTGTATTGATTCGAAAACTTGGAAATCGCCAGCTAGTTTACCTCAGAACATGAAAACTGACAGATATAAGTCTTGCTTTCATTGTAGAATATGTATACAAGACAAATAATCCCTTTGTGTTTATTGTAAAGCATGGATATTGCCGATTGAATAATTATGTTTATTTAAGAACATTCAAATTGACAGTTGAAGAGTTTGTTTTTATTGCAATTTTGATCTTTTAGGAATAAGGAAATTTATACATGAAATGGTTGTATTTATTTTAGAACATACAAATTGACAGATTTAAGATTTGTGCTCATTTAGGAGCATTCAAATTGACAGACAGCGACGATATTTTTATTCCAGAATATTAAATTTCTTTCGGTTATTCATGAACATACAAATTTTTTCGTGTTTTTTATTTAAGAAAATGGATCATAAACGACTTAATTTCGAGTGCGTTCGGTGTGAAGAATGTGACAACCTCAAATGTAGCAATTAATTAATTCCAACTTTGAACGACTTTGTACACGACACTTTAGATTTAACGTTTTGTGGTGTTTCTTTTTTTTTTTTGTTAATTAGCCGCGTGCACTTTCGTAAGGTTGATGCTGTTCAAATCTCGATGGGGATCTCTCGGGACCATCAGAATAAATCATCGAGATAATGTAGTCATAAAATATATAATAAAATAAGGCATAATGTTACCCGGCAATTTCGCGATATTTGTACCTTATGGCGATCGTATATATTCAGCAAGTGTTCGCCACGAGATGGGATAATAATTTAAGGGATTATATCGCGAGGGAATGATAAGGTGGCGTGCGCGTTTCTATTATTAGAGGGATAATAAAGCGTTTGATAAATCGGATAATCTTTTTGCAGATTGTAACATCAATTAAGTCTTTAAACATTAAATATTGTTTACGTAATCGTTCGTGGTTGGTTGGTTAACGCGAAAGCCAAAAAAAAATACAAAAAAATTGTTTCCCCATCAGAACGTCTACAGACCGGTTTCGATCTTTCATGTCTCATCAGTGCAATTAGTTGCTGATGGGGAAACGGGAATTACTATTGGAATGTAAATATTCCAAGCACGTTTTAATTTACAGACTGCGTATTGGAATTATAATTTGCAAGAAAATTAAAATAGCACTTACACCACAAAAAAATTTAATTTTTAGAATTTGTTTATTTCCATTAAGAATATTACATTCATGGAGGAGTCAGGTTAATTCTGGATAATCTGGTACGGAGTTTATTTCTGCGATCGAAGATAAATCTGGTTCGAAGTTTATTTAAACATGCACAGAAGCTGGTTTGATATTAAATCTATCCATCATGGTCTATAATTTGTTTTAATTTATAAGATATGTATACACCGATGACCGCGAAAGATTATCGAGCCTTGGCCACGAATTGCTGCCTGACTTTCAATATTGCAATCTGTACGTGGACGTGATATAAGTGAGAGAAGGCCGATGTAAAAACAACGATTAATCCGTTAGACCTCCTAATTTTACACCCGGCGGCACAGGCTTGATTGCGGTGCACCGCAACAACCCATAAAAATTGAAATCTTGCAGAAAAAATCAATATATCACAACTAAAAACAAAATGGCAACAGTGAAAACATGAACTTAATAAAAAAACTACTTGCATTCGCCGACTAAAGAAATTGTAAAAAAATTATGCTTCAAGAAATTAGCTTAAAAATTTTCAAAATTTGTTCAAAATTAACCTGTTTTTTAACTCCTGCAGAAACAATCGACATATGACAACTGACAACAAAATGGCAACAGTCAAAACATGAACTTACACAAAAAAAAATTGCATTCGCCGACTAGAAAAATTGTAAAAAAATTATGCTTCAAGAAATAAGCTTAAAAATTTCCAAAATTTGTTCAAAATGAACCTGTTTTTCAAATCCAGCAGAAACAATCAACATATCACAACTGAAAACAAAATGGCAACAGTCAAAACATGAACTTACTTAAAAAATTTGCATCCGCCGACTAGAAAAATTGTAAAAAAATTATGCTTCAAGAAATTAGCCTAAAAATTTCCAAAATTTGTTCAAAATGAACCTGCTTTTCAAATCCAGCAGAAACAATCAACATATCACAACTGACAACAAAGTGGCAACAGTCAAAACATGAACTTACTTAAAAAATTTGCATCCGCCGACTAGAAAAATTGTAAAAAAATTATGCTTCGAGAAAATAGCCTAAAAATTTTTAAAATTTGTTCAAAATGAACCTGTTTTTCGAATCCTGCAGAAACAATCAACATATCACAACTAAAAACAAAATGGCAACAGTTGAAACAAGAACTTACTTAAAAAAATTGCATTTGCCGACTAGAAAAATTGTAAAAAAATTATGCTTCAAGAAATTAGCCTAAAAATTTCCAAAATTTCTTCAAAATGAACCTGCTTTTCAAATCCAGCAGAAACAATCAACATATCACAACTGACAACAAAATGGCAACAGTCAAAACATGAACTTACTTAAAAAATTTGCATCCGCCGACTAGAAAAATTGTAAAAAAATTATGCTTCGAGAAAATAGCCTAAAATTTTTTTAAATTTGTTCAAAATGAACCTGTTTTTCGAATCCTGCAGAAACAATCAACATATCACAACTAAAAACAAAATGGCAACAGTTGAAACAAGAACTTACTTAAAAAAATTGCATTCGCCGACTAGAAAAATTGTAAAAAAATTATGCTTCAAGAAATTAGCCTAAAAATTTCCAAAATTTCTTCAAAATGAACCTGCTTTTCAAATCGTGCAGAAATAATCAACATATCACAACTGACAACAAAATGGCAACAGTCAAAACATGAACTTACTTAAAAAAACTTGCATTCGCCGACTAGAAAAATTGCAAAAAAATTATGCTTCAAGAAATTAGCATAGAAGTTTCCAAAATTTCTTCAAAATTAACCTGTTTTTCAAATCCTGCAGAAACAATCAGCATATCACAACTAAAAACAAAATGGCAACAGTTGAAACAAGAACTTACTTAAAAAAATTGCATTCGCCGACTAGAAAAATTGTACAAAAATTATGCTTCAAGAAATTAGCCTAAAAATTTCCAAAATTTCTTCAAAATGAACCTGTTTTTCAAATCGTGCAGAAACAATCAACATATCACAACTGACAACAAAATGGCAACAGTCAAAACATGAACTTACTTGAAAAACTTGCATTCGCCGACTAGAAAAATTGTAAAAAAATTATGCTTTAAGAAATTAGCTTAGAAGTTTCCAAAATTTGTTCAAAATGAACCAGTTTTTCAAATCCAGCAGAAACAATCGATATCTCACAACTAAAAACAAAATGGCAACAGACAGAACATTAACTTACTAAAAAAACTTGCATTCGCCGACTAAAAAAAATGTAAAAAATTATGCTTTGAGAAATTAGCCTAAAAATTTCCAAAATTTGTTCAAAATGAACAAGTTTTTCAAATCCAGCAGAAACAATCGATATCTCACAACTGACAACAAAATGGCAACAGTCAAAACATGAACTTACTAAAAACACTTGCATTCGCCGACTAGAAAAATTGTAAAAAAATTATGCTTTAAGAAATTAACTTAAAAGTTTCCAAAATTTATTTAAAATGAACCTGTTTTTCAAATCCTGCATAAACATTCAACATATCGCAACTGGAAACAAAATGGTAGAAGTCAAAACATGAATTTACTAAAAAAACTTGCATTCGCCGACTAGAAAAATTGTAAAAAAATTATCGTTCGAGAAATTAGCTTCAAAATTTCTAAAATCAGAATGAATCAGTTTTTAATAACGTTTAAAAACAACTGAACTCAAAATGGCAACAGACAGAATATGAGCGTAAGAGAAAAAAATTGCACGCAGCAGTTAGAAAAAATGCTAAAAATTAATCTCTGGTAAAATTACGTTAAAAATTTTCTACTTCAACTTCATTCTGGATGAACCTGTTTTTGACATTCTACAAAAAAAAATGCAATACCACATCTGAAAACAAAATGCCGACGGTTGGAGAAATTGCAAAAAATCACCCTCGTGTGAAATAGCTTACATATCTATTTAGATTTTCATCTGTTTCATATCCAATAAAAACAATGGACGTGCAATTGCTGAAGAAAAAATAGAAACAGTCAAAGTGAACAAATTGCACGCAGGGGTTGGAAAAATTTGAATGTAATGTTTCATAATTAATCCGTTTTTTGGCATTCCATAAGAAAACAATCGACAAATCATAAGTAGAAACAAAGTGGCAACACTTGAAACAAGAACCTGAGGGAATAAATTGCCCGCGGCGGTTAGAAAAATTGTTCTTTACTGAAATTACCTTCAAAACTTCCAAATTCATTCAGAATAAACATATTTTTCGGTGGGATCTCTAGATGATGGTTTGTGGAAGGCGACCAGATGGTCGCAGCACTTAGACCATTCGTTGGTCCGTTGTGCCACCTCCTGAGCCCTACTCCTCAAGCCAACCTAAACTTCTTGTGAAGTCAAGTGGTTGGCCGTGTGGAGTGTTGCCCAGAGGATCTCTAGAAGATGACCGTTGAATCCTACCGACTGCGCCAATTACGTTTTTTTTAAACTTTTTATTTGTATTGAAGCGTACTAGTTTTAGTTAAAGTCTGAGCTTTTAAAAACACATCGTCCACAGTTAATTGAGAATATTTTGCACTCGACTGTCTTTAACTTGGTATTTTCTTACGAACTCACATGCCGGTGATTTTAATTAAATCAGTTGCAATTTCTGAGCCGCCGATAAATTAAAAGAAATTCTAATTTATATTTTCATCGCATGCGACACCGCGGTCCGCTGCTCGCCGGTCCGTTATTCATTTTTCTTGTGAGCAAACACAGAAACAACATTAACAGGAACTGTTAATCTAATCTGTCCTTACACTATTTCATTATCTTTTCATTTTCGACGTGCACGCTCCGCTATCAATAAATAAAAAAAAATAGAAGGAACGTATCCGTGCATGAGTTATGCGCCTTTGTCACGGTTGTATATACTGCGTCCAGTTTCTAATATAAATTAAATCGTACATACAAATTGTGATCCATAAATCTCACGCGGATTTTATAATCTATAAATTAATCGTGCGGATAAATTATAATCTGCAAATTATCTAAACGTTAAAATCTGAAGTAAAACTTTTTTTTATCTAATTATGCAGTTCTACAACTAAATGAAGGGAATTAAAGAAATCTTGCGTTTCTCAGTTTTGCTGTAAATTGCAATGATGTACATTTTACGTTTTCTTTAATTTCTTTAATTTTTAATATTTTTCAATTAATTTGTAAGATTACTTTTGTGTCTCATGTTTCTTATTTTGTAAGTTTTCCCTGTAAATGGTTAACCTGTTTTTCTGTTGGGAAATAAATAAATTAATAAATCTTATTACATGAATATGTATACCAACCATCCAGAAGTCGTTTATGGTAACAATTGTTCATTTACGCGAGAGCTGCAGCTTTTTTTACAAGGAGCCATAACTGTCGCCCCTAAATCTAAAGTGCGCAGGAATAAAAAAATACACACCACCTTTATTGTGTTTAATTTGTAATCGATTTATGTAAGACCAGATGTTCGGACGGTAAACAAGAAAAACGCAGTGGAAACCACGGACTTCTCGATTTGCATTCATGGAAATCGTACCCCATAAAACGAAGCGTCCCCGGCGTTTCATTCATTTGAATATTCGGGCATGGCTCTCTCGGCAGCGGCCGCTCATTGCCTTTTAATAGATTCAAATCGCGGCCTTATTGCGCAATTAGTATTAATGCCGAGGCTTTTCAATTTGTTTCTTTTTCCGATCGGCAATTATGCGCCGGCGATGCCTTTTACGGACGGCGGCGGCGAATGGAAAACGGAGGCTGAAAAAAAATATTCGAAACTCGATACGTCCCGATTGATGCAATAAAATTTTTGATTGTGCAATTATTTAATTGCGCCGTGAATGTCAATCCCGCATAATGTTTAGCTGCTGGCTAATTTAATTATTAATCCAAGCTTGTTTAAAACTGGCACTATTGATCAGTGGTATGCAATCTAAAGTATGCAGCAAAATGTGCATTAGTATTATTTTTCGTTAGCAGATGTGCACATTTGGTTGCATACTTGATGTATTACTGATCGGTAGTATGCAACCAAATGTGCACATCTGCACACGAAAAATAATACGAGATTTAAACACGCTTGGAAACTCGATGTGTCTTTAGATGTAATAAAATGTGCAATTATCTCATTCCGCCGTAAATGTTAATCCTGCATTATATTTAGCAATTAGGGATGGGCGATATTTCACGTATCTGTGATTTTTCACTGGTAGTGAGTCCGACGACTTAATAAACCCAAAATTACTTCAAATTCATTTTAATTTAAGATTCAGTGCAAATATCTAAACATACATTTTAAAATAATACCACGAAATTAATTTTGAAATTGCAAACTTCATGAAATTAAAAAAAAAATTACCAAACTGCGAAAATCTCCAAATGCTCCTTGTTCAGGTGCTCAAAAAATGAAAACGAAAATCTTCAAAAATCCATATCTCTATTGAAAATTGTTGAATTTACAAAAACCAAAGAGATTTTGAATTAGCTATACTTCGGCCATTGAGGATGATAGTTTAAGGACTTTTATCTGCGCCTTTTATATTTTTTCTGCGATGTTTTCATTCAAGTGCTTGAAAAAATAAAACTATCATTTTCAAAAATTCATATCTCTATTAAGAACTGTTGAATTTACAAAAAACAAATTGATTTTGAATTAGCTATACTTCGGCCATTGAGGATGATTTTTTATGGAATGTTGTCTGCGCGTTTTGTATTTTTTCTGCGATGTTTTCATTCAAGTGCTCAAAAAAAAACTAAAATTTTCAAAAAACATATCTCCATTAAAAATTGTTGAATTTACACAAACCAAATTATTTTTGAATAAGCGGTACTTTGACCATTGGGGATATTGTTTTAAGGAATTTTTTCTACGCGTTTTATATTTTTTTCTGCGATGTTTTCATTCAAGCGCTCAAAAAATAAAACTAAAATTTTCAAAAATTCATATCTCCATTAAAAATTGTTGAATTTACAAAAACCAAATTGATTTTGAAGTAGCTGTAGTTCGGCCATTGAGGATGATTTTTTATGGAATTTTGTCTGCGCGTTTTATATTTTTTTCTGCGATGTTTTCATTGTATGAACATTGTATGAAAGATCTGCAATTTATTCATGCATTCTAATATTTAACAAACTTCCTCAAATTATAAAGAATCATACAGAATTGAACAAATTTAAGAAGCATGTGCGATTATTTCTCATAAGTAAATGTTACTATTCTGTAAAAGAATACCTACAAGACAAATTTTAATTATTTGTTCAAATAAATTTATAATTTTTATTTTATTATAATTTTATGTAAAAATGAATTTATTGACGAATATTATAACCATTTTAACGTGTATGATGTCTAACCATCGTTAGTTATAAATGTACGCAAAATTTGTGTTTTGTATTTATATTGTATTATTATATGACGCTCACATCCACCATACAAATATGATTCTTGTTCATTGTTATGTATAATATGTGGCCTAAGTGAATAAAGTGATTTTGATTTGATTTTGATTCAAGTGCTCAAAAAATTAAAACGAAAATCTTCAAAAATCCATATCTCTTTTGAAAATGGTTGGATTTATAAAAACCGAATTAATTTTGAATAAGCGTTACTTCGACCATTGAGGATATTGTTTTACGGAATTTTTTCTACGCGTTTTATATTTTTTTCTGCGATGTTTTCATTCAAGTGCTCAAAAAAATAAAATTAAAATTTTCAAAAATTCATATCTCTATTGAAAATTGTTGAATCTACAAAAACCAAAGAGATTTTGAATTAGCTATACTTCGGCCATTGAGGATGATTTTTTATGGAATTTTGTCTGCGCGTTTTATATTTTTTCTGCGATGTTTTCATTCAAGTGCTCAAAAAATGAAAACGAAAATCTTCAAAAATCCATATCTCTATTGAAAATTGTTGAATTTTCAAAAACCAAAGAGATTTTGAGTTAGCTATACTTCGGCCATTGAGGATAATTTTTTATGGAATTTTGTCTGCGCGTTTTATATTTTTTCTGCGATGTTTTCATTCAAGTGCTCAAAAAAATAAAACTAAAATTTTCAAAAATTCATATCTCCATTAAAAATTGTTGAATTTACACAAACCAAATTATTTTTGAATAAGCTATGCTTTGACCATTGAGGATATTGTTTTAAGGAATTTTTTCTACGCGTTTTATATTTTTTTTGCGATGTTTTCATTCAAGTGCTCAAAAAAAATAAAACGAAAATTTAAAAAAATTCATATCTCCATTAAAAATTGTTGAATTTACAAAAACCAAATTATTTTTGAATAAGCTATGTTTTGACTATTGAGGATATTGTTTTGAGGAATTTTTTCTACTCGTTTTATATTTTTTTCTGCGATGTTTTCATTCAAGTGCTCAAAAAATTAAAACGAAAATCTTCAAAAATTCATTTCTCGATTAAAAATTGTTGAATTTGCAAAATCCAAATTAATTTTGAATAAGCGATACTTCGACCATTGAGGATATTGTTTTACGGAATTTTTTCTACGCGTTTTATATTTTTTCTGCGATGTTTTCATTCAAATGCTCAAAAAAATAAAACTAAAATTTTCAAAAACCATATCTTCATTAAAAATTGTTGAATTTACAAAAAACAAATTATTTTTGAATAAGCGATACTTCTACCATTGAGGATTGTATTTTACGAAATTTTTTGTAAGCGTTTTATATTTTTTTCTGCGATGTTTTCATTCAAGTGTTCAAAAAAATAAAACTAAAATTTTCAAAAATTCATATCTTCATTAAACATTGTTGGATTTGCAAAATCTAAACTGATTTTGAATTAGCTATACTTCGGCCATTGAGGATGATTTTTTATGGAATTTTTTCTGCGCGTTTTATATTTTTTCTGCGATGTTTTCATTCAAGTGCTCAAAAAATAAAACTCAAATTTTCAAAAATTCATATCTCTATTAAAAATTGTTGGATTTACAAAAACCGAATTAATTTTGAATTAGTTATACTTTGGCCATCGAGGACGATTTTTTATGGAATTTTTTCTGCGATGTTTTTGGCCAAGTGCTCAAAAAATTAAAACGAAAATTTTTAAAAATCCAGATTTCTTGAGTTTTTTCTGAGGTAAAACCAATATAGGAAAACATTTGCCACATTGTAATTGTATTAATTTATGACTATTTATTTATTACCCATCATTAGCAATGTAATAACTTTTATTTGCGTCAAAATAAAAAATCGAAAGTCAAATTAAAACATTAGCTATTAATAACAGCGAAGGATAAAGACCATCCATCGATTACCGCAATCTATTCCTAGATGTTGGCGAGGGTTCATTAATACGCGTCTGGAAATGCGTACATATAAGGAAATGCATCTCGTTGCATTGATATTAATTTTAATTGGTCGTGTAATTACGCGGCATAGAATTTGCATTGCTTCCATAAATTATTGCGGCTTTATGAAATATATTCATAATTTAATCATTATCGTAAACTATCAATTTTGCAGCAAATATACAAACTCGAATGGTTTTATGGTATTAATTCTGACTACAGTAGATTTTTTGAGACACTTTTACAAATGACCAGAAGTCTATCAGCCTTTCTAATTATAAGGTGTGAGCCACAGAATTTTGTTTCCGAGAGAGAGAAACATAGCAGTCATGTCTGAGATTAATTCATTTTTTTTTTAAATCTTCTAGTCTCATGACTTTATAATATGCGACATACCTCATTTATCTCACAGCCAACTCTGAAACAAAATTTTGTGGCTCACTGGATATTTCAAGAATTTATTTTAATTACTATGATTTATTTCAATTTTTTTTAATCGGTAGTGGCAGGTGGCCAAGCAGCCGCCGCAAAAAAAACAAACAAAAAATGCTATAAGATTCTTAACACTTTGTGTGCTATAGTCTAGCCGCTTTAAGAAGCCACCTGAGGTAATTAACTTAGGCTCGGACGAACCGCCCGCATCTGCGCGTTGAGCGGATGCTTGTGTGTTTCTACAAATATTTTTTTCAACCAACCTTAAGTGAGTACTTCTCTAAAAAGAGAAGAAGCAATTTAGGACAAATTCTTCACACCAAAGGCTCAATATTTCATGAACGAAAAACTGCGTGAATGACTGCGAATCCGTTTCCCACAAAATTAACATTTCGTCGATGACCAAAAAAAAAATTATATATATATAAACAGTTAATGTCGCGCACTTTAGGATCAGGAAGTACAAAACCGTAAACCACGCAAATCAGAAAGTGGACTTTCAATTTATGAATGGACGAATAGTATCCTTGAACGAATCGCACTTCTATTATTATTAATTTATTAACCGCAAACACATGTTCGGATTATGCAAACTGCCGAAATCAAGCCACTTAATGGACTGTCCGCATCAAGATATTTCGCTTCCGTCAGGTATGAAATGTATATTTTTAATTTAATTTTTAAGCAGTTGTTCCACTCAACTCCTTATGGAAGTACTTAGCAAGGATGACTCGAATAGTAAATTATCTGAACTCCAAATGTTAGTGTTAAGCTACGCGCACACTTGTTGGAATCGGACGGTGGGCACGCATCGGCTAAAATTGCTTAACACAGTTGTAAACGAGTCAACGCACATGGAACGGATAAATGTGCGTTGACTCGTTTACAACGTGTTAAGCAATTTTAGCCGATGCGTGCCGTCCGTCCGATTCTGACAAGTGTGCGTGTAGCTTAAGTGTTACGCCCAACACTTTAAAATCTGACATTTAAATATCGCTGTCAACTTTGATATTTACAGGCGAATAGATTAGATTAGATTAGATATTTATTTACGGCTAATCACCATTTTACATAATTAGACGTGCAGACGTACAGACGTACAGTCTACGTACGTACTCACATTTTAAACTATTACATTTTTTTGTTGTTGTGCAGGAAGTCCTCACCCCATCTTATTCACCTTATTGCTAGTTTTTTTTTTTAACCAACCCTTCGATGACCCGACGTGCCCAAAATCTAATCTCGAATTAATTTTAGTTAATTGTGGACAGATTTAAGTCGATAGAATTTTTTGTAAGTCATCAAAATTATAACAATTTTCTCAACTTCGCGTTCTGTTCCCATGAATTATTATCTCAACATCTAGGAATAAAATATTTAAAGTTTTTTGCAAAATGGCACGTTGCCATGCATCATAATTTTAGCAAAATTCAATCCGATGGCAATTTTATTTTATTATTTTTTGTTAAGTCACCTAAACAATTATTACAACTTTTTTGTTGACATGAAATTATTCCAAAATCTACGAATGAAATATTTAAAGTTTTTCTAAAATTAATCGGTACCATGTAATCCAGTCTTCTATGACGTGAATTGTCAAATTAAAAACAAATTGACGAGTGGAAACAATTTGTGTTATTCATGAATATGGTGGGCATATACAGGGTGTATTTTAAATAACGAACAGGCTCGTAACCACAAAGAGATTATATTATTTTTAAACAATATTCGCAATTATTTTGTTTAAAACTGTAACAAAAAGCCCGCAATTAATTATTAAAGTTAATGAGTGAAAATACGCAGTGGTAATGTGACCTAATTTTTAAACGGCATCGGCTTTAGATATCGAATTACAACAAGCGCTTAGGAAATATCTGAGTGCCCTTTAAGCGTCAATGAACTTGAGGACTGTTTGTCTTTTACAAAAAAAAAAAACGTTGCGATAACACTTCAAATTTCGGAGGCAAGAAATCGTATCTCTAGTTTTAAATAAACAAACACACATTCCATGCAGACCTAATTAAATGAGAAAAGCATCGGTTCTCAAAATGTTTAAAAAACCTCGAAAAATTAGGAAAATTAAAAAAAAAAATTTCGAATAAATTTTGACGGAAATGGGTTCACAAATATTTTGTGTATGTGCCCTTAAATGTCTGTTTGTTATTTAAAATACACCCTGTATGAATTTTTGAAAAAATTCAAGCCGGTTGCAATTGTTTTTATTCCCATTTTTAAGACACGAAAACAATTATAACAACTTTTACAACTTTCCTGTTGACGTGAAAATCTAGGAAAGGGATGTTAAAAGTTTTTTTTCAAAATAGAACGCCCGCGTGCGTATATGAATTTTTGGAAAATTTCAAGCCGATGGCAATTGTTTTTGTTCCTTTTTTTAAACACCTAAACAATTATTACAACTTTTGCAACTTTCCCGTTGACATGAAAATGTCCCAAAGTCGGTAATGTTTGAAAAACTAATTTAAAACATTTTTTTACGCAAACGAACGATGCTAGTAGCATTATGTGTATTTTTGGAAAAATGCAAGCCGTTAGCAATTGTTTTTATTCCCATTTTTAAGACACCAAAATAATTATAACAACTTTTACAACTTTCCTGTTGACGTGAAAATCTAGGAATGGGATGTTAAAAGTTTTTTTTTTCAAAATAGAACGCCCTCGTGCGTATATGATTTTTTGGAAAATTTCAAGCCGATGGCAATTGTTTTTGTTCGTTTTTTTAAACACCTAAACAATTATAACAACTTTTGCAACTTTCCTGTTGACATGAAAATATCCCAAAATTGGTAATGTTTAAAAAAATAATTTAAAATATTTTTTTTACGCAAAGGAACGATGCTAGTAGCATTATGTGTATTTTTGGAAAAATTCAAGCCGGTTGCAATTGTTTTTATTCATGTTTTTAAGACACCCAAACAATTATAACAAAATTTCACAACTTTTTTGTTGAAATGAAATTATGTATTCCAAAATCTAGGAATGAAAAAATATTGAAAGTTTTTGAAAAATAGAACGCCGCCATGCATTATATGTATTTTTGGAAAAACTCAAACCGTTAGCAATAGTTTTTATGATTTTTTTCTAGGGGAACTTTCAAAACTTTACACTCCATTGACATGAAATGATCTCAAAATCTTGAAATGGAATATTTAAAGTTTTCGGAGAATGGAAATTTTCCAAAAAAAAAAGTTTTAATCGATGGCAATTGATATAAAAATATTTTCAAATCACGAAAATTGAGTCCAACGATAAGGTCCGTTTATATGAAATTATTACAAAATCTGTAAATGAAGATATGCGCAATTTTTATAAAATAAATTAATTTGACAGATGAAAATTTGACTGGAAATGCCAAAATAACGGTTAAAAAAAAATTGTTAAATTTTTTTTTCAAATTTTAGAGCTCATTCTAAACACTAATGTCTATAATTTTTTTTGTGGAACTTCCGTAATCGAAGATACTCAAAATGATTTTTGTCGTAAATCGACTGGAAACGCCTAAAAAACGATCAGAAACAAATCTGGAGTAAATTAATTCATTTCTTAACCAAATTGTATTTGCAGAAACAAATTTATTTATTTTATTTATTTATTCATAAACGGAAGAACCCTTTTAACAAAAATGAAATGACAAAAATGAAGTATTGAAGAAGAAAGAAGAAGAAAATGAAGAAATTGGTGCTATTAATACAATAAGTTTTTGTTAACAATTAACAAATTTATAAGGCACTGTGAAAAAAGTTTCACCTTGTACTTTGTTTCATATTTGCTAGATATTTGTTTAAAACTCGCAGAAAACAAAATGGTCGCAAATTTGGCCACCATTGTGCTGTTGCAAAAATATCTCGGCCGGGGATCCGCCGCGGACCAATTTGCATAAACTTATGGTCACAGAGCGTAGATATAAACCGTGACGTAATTGTTGTTGATTGTTATTATTGGTCGCGTGATATGTTGATGGTGGTGGGGGGGGACAGCCGTGGGCAGGGGACGGCCCCCTCGCCTTTGCTCTTAATTAATACCATAATAGGTAACGGCAAATGAAAAACCGTTTCTGCTAATCAAACGGGATTGCAAAATAAAAATGACGCCGCGGAAAAAAAATATGGCGTACGAAATTCGGATTCTACCGGTGATTCAATACTATTTTATTGGCCATCTTTATTAAAAAAAATGCAACAATTAACAAAATATATTTGTACGAATTGATTCCCACTTTTCGCAAAGTATAAATTTAAAGTAATTTAATTTGCTAATGCAAATATTGAATCGTATAAATTGGATTTTCTTGTGAGTTGCAATTTTTTTAATATTTCACATTTTAAATTTTCGAAAAAATAAAAATAAATATAATCATAACTGACAGAGACGTACAGACTGAAGAAGACTAGCTGAAAGACCTCCGGTTGATAGCCAATTAAGAATTGAGGAAAAACATAAATTTTTATATGTATGTATATATAACTGTATCAATTCTTAAATAAAGATGTTTGTATATATAAAAATAAATATAAATCGCGGAGATACAAGCAACGAGGGATCGAACCTGCAACCTCCAGATTGCTAAACAGGGGCGCTGCTATATGTGCACAATACGATATCGGCGGTGAATTGTTTATGTGACATTATTTCAACGGTAAATGAAATGACGCATAAATTTAAGAAGGTAAATAAAGGATTCACACCAGGAAAGAGGAAAACCGCTATAAATTTAAATGCAAGTTTTAATACACTTAAAAGCGTTTTAATATTACGAGCGCCGAACCATCATTGCCTTTATACGGAACACAAAATCACAATAAATTTCCAGCACACACCTCCGCCATCAACTCTCCGGACTCTCCGACACCACAAATTACGTTTCGAACAAAAAAAAAACTTTTGTTTTCGATTTGAAAATTATACGGTGTGCCCGTACATAGAAAGGGTCGACTCTCTCGTTCGTATTATTCAAATCACAGCACGCGCTTAATAATATACACCTCTAATATTATATTTACAGACACTCTGGACCGTTCGGGATGGAAATAAAATGAAACGCTTAATGGGCTACAAAACGTTTCGCCGGCCATCATTTTTCATTGGGTCTTTAATTAACTTAAAGAAAATTGCGATTTCGATCATTTGAATAATTCCCTCGTTTATTATTCCCGCCGTTATCGGACGAATTTGTCTGCGCGCCCGTTAAATAATACGTTTCTCTGTTGGGTGTGGAATGTAATTTGAAGTTATATGGGGCTATAATTGATGGTATTTTATTGTGTGAGCAACCACAAACGTTGATTTTAATCCGTAACAATATTTAAGTTATGTGATTAATACTGGAAGTTACGTACTGGAGCAAAATGTTCAAAGATTTTTTCGTTTCTCCGTTACGAAGTACAAAAAAGAATTGTGATCGTCAAACTTTTTTCAAAAAATATTTTTAACGGAAATATACGTTTTGAGGTCCCTGAAGGAAATTTCAAAGATTTCTGTAAAAAACAATCTTTGAGTCTCTGTGTCTGTATGTCTGTAGTACTGTCTATGTATGTGTATGCTGTAATGTGAAAAATGTTGGGTCTTGGAAAAATAAAAAAAAAATCATGACGGTTCTTAATGATGAGAAAAAGCGTGTTGGGTAATTATTTACTCGAAAAACATTTTTTATTCCATTTTCCACCAACCGAAAATTAACATGTGGTCTTACGGGAAGCGAATACCGAGACCCTGCAGATTGGCGTTAACGGACACTGACTCGTTCGAACGAACGTATTTTGGTTCGTGGATGTGATAGCTGTTTGGGAATGGAAGTAATGAATTCTAGAAGAATGTAGCTACACGTATATGATATTATATCATGCAGATCCGTTTTATGAGACCGCGCTAAAAAATTCCCAAAATTGACCGAAATTTCCGGCCAACTTTCGAGTGCCCACTTTGAGAGCGTGCTGCAGGAAAACTGCAAGTGCAATTAAGCAAAAAATTTACCCACGTATTCCCCGTTCTTTTGTGAACATTTTGATATATATTTCAAGTCATTTGGTAATTTCATGATTTTTGCCGTTTTTTCCATACCATTAGTCAGGAAAAAATAAAGAAAAAATTTAGGTCTCAGAAAATTCTGAAAAAAATCATGAAGGTTCTTAATAACGGTAAAAAGCGTGTAGAGTAATTATTTTTTCGAAAATAATTTTTTTTCTACCATTTTCGACCCACCGAAAATTTACATTATGGAAAGCGAATACCGAGAGCGCGCAGATTGAGGCTGACGGACACTGACTCGTTCGTACGAACAAATTTTGGTTCGTGGATGTGATGGCTGTTTGGGAATGGAAGTAATGAATTCTAGAAGAATGTAGCTACACGTATATGATATATCATGCAGATCCGTTTTATGAGACCGCGCTAAAAAAATCCCAAAATTGACCGAAATTTCCGGCCAACTTTCGAGTGCCCACTTTGAGAGCGTGCTGCAAGAAAACTGCAAGTGCAATTGAGTTGAAAATTTAACCACGTATTCCCCATTCTTTTGTGAACATTTTGATGTACATAACAAGCCATTTGGTAATTTCATGATTTTCGCCAATTTTTCCATACCATTAGTCAGGAAAAAATGAAGAAAAATTTTTTCTCGGAAAAATCTGAAAAAATTCATGACGATTCTTAATAACGGGAAAAAGCATGTAGGTTAATTATTTTCTCGAAAATAATTTTTTTTGTACCATTTTCCACCCTCCGAAAATTTACATTGGACCTTATGGAGAGCGAATACCGGGAGCCCGCAGATTGACGCTGGCGGACACTGACTCGTTCGAACGAACAAATTTCGGTTCGTGGTTGTGGTAGCTATTTGGGAATGGAAGTAATGAATTCTAGAAGAATGTAGCTATACTTACATGATATATCATCAGGATCGGTTGTATGAGAGCGCGCCAAAAAATTCCCAAAATCGACCTAAATTTCTGGCCAACTTTCGAGTGCCCATTTTGAGGGCGTCCTCCAGGAAAACTACAAGTGCAATTAAGCTGAAAATTTACCCACGTATTGCCCGTTCTTTTGTGAATATTTCGATATATATTTCAAGCCATTTGGTAATTTCATGATTTTTGCCGTTTTTTCCATACCATTAGTCAGGAAAAAATGAAGAAAAATTTTAGTCTCGGAAAAATCTGAAAAAATTCATGAAGGTTCTTAATAACGGTAAAAAGCGTGTAGAGTAATTATTTTTTCGAAAATAATTTTTTTTTACAATTTTCCACCCACCGAAAATTTACATTTGACCTTATGGAGAGCGAATACCGAGAGCCCGCAGATTGACGCTGACGGACGCTGACTCGTTCGAACAAACAAATTTTGGTTCGTGGATGTGGTGGCTGTTTGGGAATGGAAGTAATGAATTCTAGAAGAATGTAGCTACACGTATATGATATTTTATGAAGATCCGTCGTATGAGAGCGCGCCAAAAAATTCCCAAAATTGACTGAAATTTCCGGCCAACTTTCGAGTGCCCACTTTGAGAGCGTGCTGCAAGAAAACTACAAGTGCAATTGAGCTGAAAATTTAACCACGCATTCCCTGTATCTTTGTGAACATTTTGATGTATATAACAAGCAATTTGGTAATTTCATGATTTTCGCCCATTTTTCTATACTATTAGTCAGGAAAAAAATGAAGAAAAATTTGGGTCTCAGAAAAATCTGAAAAAATTCATGTCCGTTCTTAGTAGCGGGAAAAAGCGTGTAGAGTAATTATTTTCTCGAAAAGAATTTTTTTTCTACCATTTTCCACCCACCGAAAATTTACATTGGACCTTATGGAAAGCGAATACCGAGAGCCCGCAGATTGACGCTGACGGACACTGCCTCGTTCGAACGAACAAATTTTGGTTCGTGGATGTGATGGCTATTTGGGAATTGAAGTAATGAATTCTAGAAGAATGTAGCTACACACTTATGATATATCATGCAGATCTGTTTTATGAGCCCGCGTCAAAAAATTCCCAAAATTGACTCGAAATTTCCGGCCTACTTTCGATTGCCCACTTTGAGGGCGTGCAGCAAGAAAACTACGAATACAATTGGGCTGAAAATTTAACCACGTATTCCCCGTTCTTTTATGAACATTTTGATGTACATAACAAGCCATTTGGAAATTTTATGATTTTCGCCGTTTTTTCCATACCATTTAGTCAGGAAAAAATGAAGAAAAATTTTAGGTCTCGGAAAAATCTGAAAAAATTCATGACGATTCTTAATAACTATAAAAAGCGTGTAGAGTAATTATTTTCTTGAAAATATTTTTTTTTGTACCATTTTCCACCCACCGAAAATGTAACATTGGGCCTTATGGAAAGCGAATACCGAGAGCCCGCAGATTCACTCTGACGGACGCTGACTCGTTCGAACCAAAAAATTTTGGTTCGTGGATGTGATGGCTATTTGGGAATGGAAGTAATGAATTCTAGAAGAATGTAGCTACACGTATATGATATATCATGCAGATCCGTTTTATGAGACCGCGCTAAAAAAATCCCAAAATTGACCGAAATTTCCGGCCAACTTTCGAGTGCCCACTTTGAGAGCGTGCTGCAAGAAAATTGCAAGTGCAATTGGGCTGAAAATTTAACCACGCATTCTCCGTCCTTTTGTGAACATTTTTATGTATATTACAAGCCATTTAGTAATTTCATGATTTTCGCCGTTTTTTCCAAAGTCAGGAAAATGTGTAAAAAATTTTAGGTCTCAGAAAATTCTGAAAAAAATCATGACGGTTCTTAATAACGGTAAAAAGCATGTAGAGTAATTATTTTCTTGAAAATAATTTTTTTTGTACCATTTTCCACCCACCGAAAATTTACATTGGGCCTTATGGAAAGCGAATGCCAAGAGCCCGCAGATTGACGCTGATGGACACTGACTCGTTCGAGCGAACATATTTTGGTTCGTGGATGTGGTGGCTATTTGGGAATGAAAGTAGTACATTCTAGAAGAATGTAGCTACAGATTTATGATATATCATGCGAATCTGTCATATGAGATCGCGCCAAAAAATTTACAAAATTGACCGAAATTTCTGGCTAACTTTCGAGTGCCCAATTTGTGGGCGTGCTGCAAGAAAACTGCAAATGCAATTGAGCTGAAAATTTAGCCACATATTCCCCATTCTTTTGTGAACATTTTGATGTATATAACAAACCATTTGGTAATTTCATGATTTTCGCCGTTTTTTCCATACCATTAGTCAGGAAAATGTGTAAAAAATTTTAGGTCTCAAAAAATTCTGAAAAAATTCATGTCGGTTTTTAATGACGGGAAACCGCGTGTAGGGTAATTATTTTCTCGAAAAGAAATTTTTTGTACCATTTTCCACCCTCCGAAAATTTACATTGGACCTTATGGAAAACGAATACCGAGAGCCCGCAGATTCACTCTGACGGACGCTGACTCGTTCGAACGAACAAATTTTGGTTTGTGGTTGTGGTAGCTATATAGAAATGGAAGTAATGAATTCTAGAACAATGTAGCTACACGCATATGATATTCCATAAAGACCCGTCGTATGAGAGCGCGCCAAAAAATTCCCAAAATTGACCGAAATTTCCGGTCAACTTTCGAGTGTCCACTTTGAGAGCGTGCAGTAAGAAAAATGCAAGTGCAATTGGGCTGAAAATTTAACCACGTGTTCCCCGTTCTTTTGTGAACATTTTGAATTACATAACAACCCATTTGATAATTTCATGATTTTCGCCCATTTTTCAACTCCGGGAAAAAATGAAAAAAATTTTAAGTCTCAGAAAATTCTGAAAAAATTCATGACGGTTCTTAATAACGGGAAAAAGCGTGTAGAGTAATTATTTTCTCGAAAAAAAATGTTTTTGTACCATTTTCCACCCACCGAAAATTTACATTGGACCTTATGGAAAGCGAATACCGAGAGCCCGCAGATTCACGCTGACGGACACTGACTCGTTCGAACGAACAAATTTTGGTTCGTGGTTGTGGTGGCTGTTTGGGAATGGAAGTAATGAATTCTAGAAGAATGTAGCTACACATATATGATATATCAAACAGATCCGTCGCACGAGAGCGCGTCAAAAAAATCCCAAAATCGACCGAAATTTCCGGCCAACTTTCGAGTGCCCATTTTGAGAGCGTGCTGCAAGAAAACTACAAGTACAATTGAGCTGAAAATTTAACCACGTATTCCTCGTTCTTTTGTGAACATTTTTATGTATATAACAAGCCATTTGGTAATTTCGTGATTTTCGCTGTTTTTTCCATACCATTAGTCAGGAAAATATGTAAAAAAATTTGAGTCTCAGAAAAATCTGAAAAAAATCATGACGGTTCTTAATGATTAATGACGGGAAAAAGCATAAAGTGTAATTATTTTGAGGAGAAAAAAATGTTTTGGTCAATTCATGATGTTTTTCATAGTAAAAAATGTTGAGTCTCGGAAAAATCTGAAAAAATTCCTGACGGTTCTTAATGACGGAAAGAGCGTCCCAACCAAAAATTAACATTGGACAAATTTACAATCCAAGGCTAAAATATCGATGCATGAGACCAGGCCCTTCCTGCCTGCTGCAAAAGTAATATCGTCGCCCTTGATAGTTAAAAATGCATAGTTGGTAATTGAAGAAAAGTTTGCATTAAGGTGGAACGGCGAACACTTGTGCACATTTGTGTGTGCTCTAGCTTGTCTCGCCTTTTCTTAAAAATGCTTCGACTGTAATTCTTGTGAGCAGAGATTATTTTACCATAAACAGTGCATGAGACGGTCACTTTGCACAAGAGCAAAATAACGCAGGATTATCAATCATTTCATCACCACGAGCAATAATTTTTCAAAAATATTAATCACGAGGTGAAGAAAAGTACTAATTATTCCACGGCACACGAAAATTAACAAAAACCACAACACCAATTCGGCGCCAGCATTAATTTAATTACACCTCGAGAGAGTTTTTACTGGGAATACGAGAATCGATTGCTGGCTGCAGCAAACGACTTTTTGATTGGAACTCTCCGACAGCCGGTAACCCCGGGCCCAGAAGAGCCGATTCGTGAAATATGGATTTTGAAATCTCTTCGAAAACCCGCCCCGGGCGGCAATTGAGTCATACGCGAGGAATTTCGGGCTTTTCAATTACACCAACACAACAATCCCGGATAACATCCTATTCGAATTCTTTGTTCGGATGGAGTGTTTAATTGTTCGGACGTACAAGAAGATTTCGAATTTAGATGGGAGATAATTGGAGTGTTTAAAAAATTCCGAAGCGCGATGGTCTTCATTATTCGTCGGATAAGCGACACCTCTGGTCCCGTATGCTAAATAAACACGCGGACCGATAGATGAGGGAGATAGCAATAAATAAATGTGGTTCTGGTTTTGAAATGGACAATGTGGCCAGAGGAACATCGTTCCCGTTAGACGCGCGATACCAATCGGAAACAGAAGAAATCACTTTACGATTTACGTGGCGAGGCTAGACAACCGCGTTATTAATCGTCTTAATAGGACGATTAATTAACACCGGGATGATTTGGCGAAACGCGTTTTACCATAATAGGCAGTGGAGATAATGTGTCATTAGGGTGATGCATGGCTTTCGTTGTGGTCGTGTTGATAATGCCGAGCATTTGTTTCGAATGGTGCGTGTTAGAGCTTGAAACGTGAATTTATCATCTGCGGCAGGAGTTTAAATAAGAATGAGATTTTTCCAAATTTGCTGTTAAGCAAATATGTAATGAGATTCCTAGAGGGCTCTGAATAATTTTACACACCTACCAATTGTTGCTTTCCATAGCAACCCAAACATTATCTTCAACCAGGATGGAAAACATCTTCCGAAGACATTAGTAAAAACTCATTACCTTCATCCCAGCATTCATTAGTCATTGTAATAATCTCGATGCTTAGAGTTCATTTATCGAAATACCCTCCGGCCCGATCGAATACAATGCGCGCTCGCGTTCATTTGTATTAATTATCGATTGTTCTCCGCACTACTACTGTTCGACAATGCAACAAAGTTACCATCAGATTTACCGAAAAAAAAGAAACTTCCAGCTGGTCGTAATGTTTTATTATCGATAAATCCGATACGCGGATCTATGGTAGCCATTTCTGATAGTTGAGCTGATTAAATTGGATCTCGACACGGAATCGATAAAAGCTTTATTATTTACCTGTTGGATTTATAACTGAAGTTTTCGATTTATTTTAATGCGTCCTCGTCCCGATAATTTACGCTCTACCATGCAGGATGTGCACATTTTAATGCTTGATGGATTTAATTTTGATCGAGTATCTGCGCAGGTCGTAAATTTTGTAATCATGTAATCGCAAACTCTCTTGGTCAATTAATTAAGCGGACTTTTCCTTGCCATTCGACTTTTCCACTAGAGCGACAAAAATACTCCTTTTGTATCTCTAAGTATCTCTATGAGCTATTTACCTGATGGTCTTTCCACTCATATCGTTATTTGTGTTGAGAGATATTATTAAATTGCATTGAAAAATTCACAATAATTAGTGTTATTAATTTTATTTAATTACTTACCAACAGTCTGAATAATCTTCATAACTAATAAATTTCAATATTCTGCACACTAAAACACGTGAACAATCACTCATTCGGTAGAAGGTAAATTGCCGAATCAATCGGTTTTCAATTATTGAAAAAAGATTTATGACGAATCAGACCTGCGTTAATGCATCGTAGATAAGCATTGATAACAGGCGACGGAAGAATTTATTTTTTGCGAGATCGACGCCGGACGTTGATTGCCTCCGGGGAAAAGGTCAGATGATTAGACCGTCGCACCTGTTGTTATTATCCAGTTCCATCAGTGTGAGTTTGGTGTTTTAGATTTTAACAGTGCGGTGAAGTGTTGTGTTGAATTTTCATTTTTGAGTCAAATTTGAAGGATGGACGAGGGGCCGTTGTCGTCTTATAGAAATCATTTCACCAAGGTACGTGTACAGAGCTACTTAATTGGAAATTTAAAATTTACTGGAACAAGTTTAACATTCGATTGTGTTGGACGATTTTACTCATTCAAAAATAGCAAATTGTAATTTTACCCTCTATTCAAGTGAAATTCCTCCATAATATAGGGTTGAGCGATATCTAATTTTTACAGAATAACAATCTCGCATGTATTTTAAGTAATTTTGGAAAGTTTCAAGTCGTTGGTAATTGTTTTTGTATTTTTTTCAAATCGCCAAAATTATTACAATTTTTATAATTTTACCCTCTGTTCACTTGAAATTACCCCATAATCTAGGGGTGAGCGGTATCTAATTTTCACAGAATAACAATCTCGCATGTATTGTAAGTAATTTCGGAAAGTTTCAAGTCGTTGGTAATTGTTTTTGTATTTTTTTCAAATCGCCAAAATTATTACAATTTTTATAATTTCACCCTGTGTTCACGTGAAATTACCCCATAATCAAGGGGTGAGCGGTAACTAATTTTTACAGAATAACAATTTCGCATGTATTATAAGTAATTTTGGAAAGTTTCAAGTCGATGGCAATTGTTTTTGTATTTTTTTCAAATCGCCAAAATTATTACAATTTTTATAATTTCACCCTCTGTTCACGTGAAATTACCCCATAATCAAGGGGCGAGCGGTATCTAATTTTTACAGAATAACAATTTCGCATGTATTATAAGTAATTTTGGAAAGTTTCAAGTCGATGGCAATTGTTTTTGTATTTTTTTCAAATCGCCAAAATTATTACAATTTTTATAATTTCACCCTCTGTTCACGTGAAATTACCCCATAATCAAGGGGTGGACGGTATCTAATTTTCACAGAATAACAATTTCGCATGTATTGTAAGTAATTTTGGAAAGTTTCAAGTCGATGGGAATTGTTTTTGTATTTTTTTCAAATCGCCAAAATTATTACAATTTTTATAATTTCACCCTCAGTTCACGTGAAATTACCCCATAATCAAGGGCTGAGCGGTATCTAATTTTCACTAAATTACAATTTCGCATGTATAATAAGTAATTTTGGAAAGTTTCAAGTCGATGGCAATTGTTTTTGTATTTTTCTCAAATCGCCAAAATTATTACAATTTTTATAATTTCACCCTCTGTTCACGTGAAATTCCCCCATAATCAAGGGCTGAGCGGTATCTAATTTTCACTAAATTACAATTTCGCATGTATAATAAGTAATTTTGGAAAGTTTCAAGTCGATGGCAATTGTTTTTGTATTTTTTTCAAATCGCCAAAATTATTACAATTTTTATAATTTCACCCTCAGTTAACGTGAAATTACCCCATAATCAAGGGGTGAGCGGTATCTAATTTTCACAGAATAACACTTTCGCATGTATTTTAAGTAATTTTGGAAAGTTTCAAGTCGATGGCAATTGTTTTTGTATTTTTTTCAAATCGCCAAAATTATTACAATTTTTATAATTTCACCCTGTGTTCACGTGAAATTACCCCATAATCAAGGGGTGAGCGGTATCTAATTTTTACAGAATAACAATCTCGCATGTATTGTAAGTAATTTTGGAAAGTTTCAAGTCGATGGCAATTGTTTTTGTATTTTTTTCAAATCGCTAAAGTTATTACAATTTTTATAATTTTACCCTCTGTTCACGTGAAATTACCCCATAATCTAGGGGTGGGCGGTATCTAATTTTCACAGAATAACAGTTTCGCATGTATTATAAGTAATTTTGGACAGTTTCAAGTCGATGGCAATTGTTTTTGTATTTTTTTCAAATCGCCAAATTTATTACAATTTTTATTATTTCACCCTCTGTTCACGTGAAATTACCCCATAATCTAGGGGTGACCGGTATCTAATTTTCACAGAATAACAATTTCGCATGTATTATAAGTAATTTTGGAAAGTTTCAAGTCGATGGCAATTGTTTTTGTATTTTTTTCAAATCGCCAAAATTATTACAATTTTGTATAATTTTACCCTCTGTTCACGTGAAATTACCCCATAATCTAGGGGTGAGCGGTATCTAATTTTCACAGAATAACACTTTCGCATGTATTATAAGTAATTTTGGAAAGTTTCAAGTCGATGGCAATTGTTTTTCTATTTTTTTCAAATCACCAAAATTATTACAATTTGAATAATTTCACCCTGTGTTCACGTGAAATTCCCCCATAATCAAGGGATGAGCGGTATCTAATTTTTATAGAATAACAATCTCGCATGTATTATAAGTAATTTTGGAAAGTTTCAAGTCGATGGCAATTGTTTTTGTATTTTTTTCAAATCGCCAAAATTATTACAATTTTTATAACTTCACCCTCTGTTCACGTGAAATTACCCTATAATCAAGGGGTGAGCGGTATCTAATTTTCACAGAAAAACAATCTCGCATGTATTATAAATAATTTTGGAAAGTTTCAAGTCGATGGCAATTGTTTTTGTATTTTTTTCAAATCGCCAAAATTATTACAATTTTTATAATTTCACTCTGTGTTCACGTGAAATTTCCCGATAATCAAGGGGTGAGCGGTATCTAATTTTCACTGAATAACAATTTCGCATGTATTATAAGTAATTTTGGAAAGTTTCAAGCCGATGGCAATTGTTTTTGTATTTTTTTCAAATCGCCAAAATTATTACAATTTTTATAATTTCACTCTGTGTTCACGTGAAATTACCCTATAATCAAGGGGTGAGCGGTATCTAATTTTCACAGAAAAACAATCTCGCATGTATTATAAATAATTTTGGAAAGTTTCAAGTCGATGGCAATTGTTTTTGTATTTTTTTCAAATCGCCAAAATTATTACAATTTTTATAATTTCACCCTCTGTTCACGTGAAATTACCCCATAACCAAGGGGTGGGCGGTATCTAATTTTTATAGAATAACAATTTCGCATGTATTATAAGTAATTTTGGAAAGTTTCAAGTCGATGGGAATTGTTTTTGTATTTTTTTCAAATCGCCAAAATTATTACAATTTTTATAATTTCACCCTCTGTTCACGTGAAATTACCCCATAACCAAGGGGTGAGCGGTATCTAATTTTCACAGAATAACAATTTCGCATGTGTTATAAGTAATTTTGGAAAGTTTCAAGTCGATGGCAATTGTTTTTGTATTTTTTTCAAATCGCCAAAATTATTACAATTTTTATAATTTTACTCTCTGTTCACGTGAAATTACCCCATAATCAAGGGGTGAGCGGTATCTAATTTTCACGGAATAACAATCTCGCATGAATTATAAGTAATTTTGGAAAGTTTCAAGTCGATGGCAATTGTTTTTACATAATTTTGACGTTTTAAACGTCAGTTTCATCAGAGTCTACAAAAAGTTCGATTGAAAATAAACAATGAAAACGTAAATATAAATGGCTATGATACCATCAAGTCGGAGAAAGTAACATGATGGCCAAATCACCATTTTTACACACACCGAAAAACAAATTAAAACACATATAGAACGCCAAGTTAAAATTGTACAAAAACTAAAATCAGTTCAGAAAATATCATGCTTTCGAAACAATTTAGATTTTCTAAAATCCACGATTTTTTTGTGATTTTCTAAAAATTTCAATAACACACAGTTATAAATATAAAACGTCAGGTTAAAATTGTACGAAATTGATATTCAACGCGGCGAACTTCATCCTTTAAAATTCATTTTGTATTTTGTAATCCGCCGATTTTTTAACCAGTGATTTTTTTAAATTCCAATTTTGAATTGTCTGATCCAAACGCATCTAAACAAAATAAATATAGATCGTGCAGGTAAAATTCTATAAAAAAATAATTCCGTTCAGGAAACATCATTCTTTCAAAATAATTTTGGTTTTTAAAAATTCAAATTTTCTTAAAATTATATATTTTAAATTGTCGGCTCTACAGCGAAAAAAAAATTGAACAATATAAATCTGCAAAAATTTCATTCACTTTAGGAAACAATATAAAAATATAATAAATAATTTGGGGTTTTAGAAATGCACAATTTTTTTCAGAATTTTTCAAAATTATAGATTTGACAAAAAAAATTGAAATAAATATAAAACGCAAGGATAAAACTCTGCAAAAATTAAATTCAGTTTGGAAAATACCGTCCTTTCGAAATAATTTTAGTTTTTGAAATTACATCGATTTTCTCGCGAGTTGTGTTTTTTATTTAGTTGGAACGTGCTGAAAACCAGCGAAAAAATTAAAATAAGCACAAAATGCCGGGATGTAACTACAAAAATATATTAAGCTCACAAAATATCACTTCTTCGAAATATTATTGATTTTTGAAATTCCACCAATTTTATTGTGTTGTGTATTTTTTTTTTTTTTTTTAAGATTTATCAAATGGCATAACGCTCCACCAATTCGAAATAATTCGATAATTATTAATTTTTGAATTTTCACCAATTTAATTGTGTTGCGTATTTTTGAATTTTTTTACGATTCATCAAATGACATAACGAACCACCCCGTAGAAACAGAATGAATGCCATTCGATCAATCATAAATTCTACAAAAGCTTTTTATGAAAATAATTTTAATTAGCAATAAATAATAATATTGATTTCTTAAAAGGCACGTGATTCGATTTTCGTTTATCGGATGTATCGTACTGATGAGATTTAAGAAGATCGAAACATCGAAAAATTTCATCCTGTATGTTATAAATTTGAATATGGCTTGAATAAGTTTTTGTTTAAACATTCCAATAGAAATTGATTTACAATTTCATGAACTTTTATTTAACACGAGGAAAAATCGTAAGAAACGCCGTTTTCGTAAATTGACATGTTTAACTTTCACATATAATGTCGATAAGTCTTATTGTTAGTTGACGCTTGAACGAAGTGAGTGAATTTGTGCGAAATTTTTGGCGAAATATATTTTTTTTAATTAATGGCTTTAAACAAACCAGGACCATGGAAAAATCCATTAATAAATTTAAAACCAAAGGTATAAAATTTTTCAAAAACCGGAAACCAAAATTTACTTTTTTCTTTTAGGAAAAAGTGGTTTACCCACTAGCATTATTATATTGTCAAACATCTCAATGCAACAAATCAGAAAAGTGTACAGTTACTTTTTATAGAATCAATTTTCCGTATTATCTGCGGTTTGAAGATTGTATTTTTTTTTTTGTTGCTGAAGGCGATATAAGTAATCTAAAAATTTAATAACACGTATACATATTCACCAGGTTGGAAGATGCGATCTAGAAATCGGACGGCGCCATCAATTCCAGCCTCGTTGTGTCAATACGATTTCGAAACGGAACTCGTCCGCACGTGCCTATAATTACCACGTGAAATTTCCCCTCGGGGAAAATACGAATCCGCAGCCCCCATCTGCGCGTCCGCTCGGCGTTATTTACTACGATTCATGTTTTTAATGGCCTGCGACACCCACGTTTCTGCCCCTTCCTCTCCATCACACGGTCTCCATTCATAAAACCCACTCGTCGACCTTATTTCCCGAGAACTTTTACCAGACGCGTACCCGGCGATTATTATTATTCTTTTTTTTATAAATACGATTAATTTTTACATGCATTAATTCATTCACACCGTCGCCGTCCATCTGTTACGAAAAGCGCGACATTCCGGACGGACGCGACGGATTTTTCGCGCGCGCGAAACCGCGCGAACCGGTTTTGCCCTGCGCGAAAAAAGTATTCGAAAAAGAACGCCGTTTAGGGTTGGGCGCGCGATTTTATCGCGAATGCAGAAGAGAACGTTAGACGAGATCGATGTTTCCGGTCCGTTATTGTTGGAGAAGAACGAGATGACATCATCGGGCTGAGAAGCCCGTCGGACGGGTTTCGCGAAATTGCAGAATCGCGCGGTTTTATTTACCTTAATTGTACGGCCGAGGTGAATGATTTAATGGATTCTTAGTCATCCTTATCACTCCTAATATGGCGGTTTTTAAATACAAATTAGCCGTTCGATGTTCGAAATGTAATATTCTTGGATTTATGGTCCTCGCTTAAAAAGCTGTTCGGAGTTAATTAGTTTCAGCATGAGAAGGAATTTGTTGGAAGTGTTTTTTTTCATTCGTGGTTTAGAATTACATGTCATATTAATACACAAAGGTAACACTCATGGAAATATAATGAAAACAAAAAGATAAAGTTTTTTTGATTATTATTAATAATAACAATAATTTATTTACGGGTAACCCCTTTTACAAAAATAAACACAGCAATACAAAACCAAAAATAAATATTTAAATTAAGAAAAAATATTAAAAATAATTAAATAAAATACTTAAATAAAATACAAATAATATACAGGATTAGTCAAAATTACGTAAATAATTATCTCTCCAACCGTAAAAATTTCAAATAAAAGTTTCTTAGGTATCAAGTTATCGTTTAAAGTAATATAATAATTATTTAATAAATAATTCATACTTTATTGTATTTTAAAAATATATTTAAACAATAGCCTGTTTACATCTGAGAAACTTTTGTTTAAAAAATATTTTGAAACTTTTAACGGTTGGAAAATTATTTAGATGTTTCGGTAATGATTGAACATAAAAAAAATTGAAACTGATTTGAACAGTTTAACCACAAAAAATAATGCATTTAACCCTCTGACGACCATGGTGGACGTATACGTCCGCCGTTAAACTAAGCGTGTCCTACCCTTCAAACAGTTGAACATCAACTAGCGTTTTGTGGGTGTAAATGAATGAAAGAATTGAAGACACATTTCTGGTTTTCTTGTCGTAAATATTAAACTTGAATTCGAAGTTCATTGTAAAATTGCAATTTTATTTCTTTATTGATAGAGTACAGTCTGTTCGTTATACCGTGATAAATTTACGGTCAGATGGGCAGGCACTCCCACCCGATCGGCTCAGTGGCGTTCGTAATGTATGCTCTGAATTCCGTGAAATTTCATAACCCAATAATTGACTCTCCGCCCAATCGCTGTTAACCCGCCAATGGTGACCTACTGGACTGTGAGACCGGGTGTGTTAAAAAAATCGAATAACTTGATTCTCCGTTATTGTTTTGTGTTGCAATTTCGAGTAGCTGCCGCATTGCAGAGCTTAAATTGATTAAATATCTTTGTTTTATTGTCAAAGAGTATAAATTAAAAAAAAACACGTTTCGAAACATCTTCAGTTGAAAACCCCGGTGCGTGACACCGGCGTCACCATTGATCAAAGTCAAATTTGCGTCACCAATGGCGGGTTACGGGGGTGGAGTCTATTTTGCCACTGCGCATCGCTGACTTTACGACAAATTTATCACGGCATAACGTACAGACTGTACATCAAGCAATTTTTCTTTTCCATCGAGCCTTAAAAATTATAGTGGCGATCATTTCTTTTGATAACAATGTTATCGATTTGCATCACTTGAGGGGAGATAATACTGCGATTTATTAGCGTGATGCTGCGTTCAAATGTTTGAGCAACCCCCGAGAAACATTCACCCCATTTTACCCCATGCGACATTTACATGAGGTAAAATCGGGTGAACCCCGAGCTCCGCGTGTTCTGGAAACATTAATCGATCTTCTTATCGTATGAGCCGCAACTCCATCCTGCTGGAACCGCACATCCGGATTTTGAAGTCCTCTGAAGTTTTGGTTCCAGAAAATATATCGATCGACAGTTAAAAAAAAGATACGCACCTTTTATCGGTGATTGGAGCAAAATTTTCAAATAAAAGTTTCTTACGCATAAACAAGCTATCGTTTAAATATATTTTTAATATACAGAGTGTTTGTTTTGTTAGGAAAATTTGGTAACCTTTACTTTTTCAAATAGAACTCCCTATATATTTTTACACCTACAGCAGTGGAGTAAAATATGTGAGGTTATTTTGCCGGAGCCTACAGATCCCCTGAACTGTGGTTAACTTATTGTAGAGTAAGGCCCACCCACCACCTTAGATTGTAGAGTAGGGCCCACCCACCACCATAGATTGTAGAGTAGGGCCCACCCACCACCTTAGATTGTAGAGTATGTAATGTGTGTTTTGTTAGGAAAATTTGGTAACCTTTACTTTTTTAAATAAAACACCCTATATATTTTTACACCTACAGCAGTGGAGTAAAATATGGGAGGTTATTTTGCCGGATCCTACAGATCCCCTGAACTGTGGTTAACTTATTGTAGAGTAGGGCCCACCCACTACCTTAGATTGTAGGGTAGGGCCAACCCACCACCATACATTGTAGAGTAGGGCCCACCCACCACCTTAGATTGTAGAGTAGGGCCCACCCACCACCTTAGATTGTAGAGTAGGGCCAACCCACCACCCTTCGGATTCACTGGTACTTGGACTACAGACCTTGTCTTTTCAGGCATTATTAAAACTTCTCTAATGAATTACAAAAAAATCTTGTTGTGCACGCTCTGTGCTTACGTTATTCTGAAGTTAATACGCAAAGCGGTGGGTGGGCCCTACTGCACCCTCCAAAGCGGTGGGTGGGCTCTACTGCACCCTCCAAATCGGTGGGTGGGCTCTACTGCACCCTCCAAACAGTTGAATATCAACGAGAGTCAGGGCCGTGACAAGCTGGGGTGTTAGGGGTGCCCAGCACCCGGGCGGCAGGTCTTGGGGGGCGGCGGGCCTTAAGAGGCGCCGGTCATTAGCCCGAAACATCGAAAATCTTATTGGTTTTTTTATAAATAATTTAGAGACGGTGTTCATTTTCTCTAACCCCCCTCTTCACATTGAAAGGGGGCGGCAATTTTTTCCTCGCACCCCGGCGGCAACATACAGGAGTTTTACAGGTGTAAATGAATGAAGAAATTGAAGAAATATTTCTGTTCGTTTTAGAGACTCACACAATCGACTGTAATTTTATTGTAGGATAGTGCCCACCCGCCACCCTTTGGATTCAACGGTACTTACGTCCAAAGAGTGAAATTTTAAAAACGGTTTTACTGATGGAAAATAGGGCTCGTTAACACACGGATACACGTGTACGCGGATAAACATGTTCTTAGTTAGTAAGCGGTTTTTAAACGTTTAAACGGAGATTTGCGTTTAAATGTGTTTGCACGTTTCAAAAAAAAAAAAATCTCCTCCGTAACCGCTGCAGCTGGACGATCCCGGTATGTCTTAAAATAAACTTAAAGAAAATATCCAAAATTGATCGGGCCACTTATTTTTAATTTTTGCCCCGTTTTCGAGATATATATTTTTTTTAAAAAGGGTAAATTTTTTTTTTTCCTTTTAAGGACGTATTTTTTTCTTTTCAAGTCGAAAAGCTTAAACTTTTAGGGATGACAGAAGCGATGACTGGCTTTCATTGGGAATTTTTTCAAAATTTTTTGAACCACCCCTAAGCGCCCTCAGGGTTTGTTTGTATTTTTTTCATTTAAAGTCGAAAAGCTGAAATTTTCAGGGATGGCAGAAGATATTTTTTCAAAATTTTTAGAGCTAACCCTACGCTCTATTTGCACCCCCTCGGTTCGTTTTTCTTCTTTCAAGGACAAATTTATCACGGCATAACGAACAGACTGTACATCATGCAATTTTTTTTTCCATTGAGCCTTAGAAATTGTTGTGGCGATCATTTCTTTTGATAAAAATGTTATCGGCTTGCGTCACTTGAGGGGAGATATTGCAGATGGCAGAAGATATTTTTCAAAATTTTTGGAGCTAGCCCTGCGCTCCATTTGCATCCCCTCGGTTCGGTTTTCTTCTTTTAAGGACGGATTTCTTTCTTTTAAAATCGAAAAGCTGAAATTTTCAGGGATGGCAGAAGATATTTTTTCAACATTTTTTGAACTACCGCTACGCACCGTTTTCCTTCTTTTAAGGACAATTTTTTTTTCTTTTCGAGTAGGAAAGCCGAAATTTTCAGGGATCGCAGAGGATACAACTGGCTTAAAAAAAATAAAAGAAACAAAAATAAAAATAAAAAATAAAAATTAAGAATAAAAAATAAAAAATTGAAAATTAAAACTTGAAAATGAAAAATTGAAAATGAAAAATGAAAAATAAGAAACGAAAAATTAAAATTAATTTAGAAAAAATTATGTTTTTCATTGATGGCGCAGCGTAGCGGAGCCGTTAATCTTCACCAAGTACTTTGCCCAATTCATTATGCTATGCGCAGGAGACATACCCGCGAATAAAATAATGTATAAAAATACGTATATAAAAGCTTAAGGTTAGGATTTTATTAATTTTAAATTTTCTCTTCCAGGCACTTTGATACACCCCGTTTTTTTGGAGAATGCAGACTTTTTCCACATCTACGGCGTTTCCCCAAAATGTGATGCAAGTAATGGAAGTTCCGGTCACCTGGTAAGTCCTAATTTTCATTAAACTTCTTTTACGGTACATTCGATTATGTTGTTTATCGCAGATATATTGTATACGTGCTGACCAATTCAATTTGGTGTCTACTATGATTTCCGGGAATTTTGCGCCTTTGAGCGTTTTATCTTGATTTAGGACTAGCATACTGCAGCCTTGATGTGTTTCGTGTAATTCGTTTCTCTTTCGATGAGCCTTCAACAACGAAAGCCGTATCGTCTGCATAAAGGTAGGTTTGTACTTCTCGAAAGTTAAGGATGTGGACAAGGAAGAGAAACGGTCCTAAAATGGATCCTTGCGGAATACCATGCTGTACATAAAATTTTGCTAGTTCAATTGTAAAATTCATAATTACATTATTTAGGATTACCACGTGTTGGTCGCAACCATCCTCTTCATTATAGTTGAAAGAATCACAGCAGGTTGATAATTTTTGGTATGAGCGAACCCACGAAGATAATTACAAGCAGTACCTGCAATTAGTGTACGTGAAGGTATATTTAAAAGCAGTTTGGTGTAGAACCAGCTCCGAGACGGCGTGGTACGTGCGGGGGTGTACGTATTTCCGCTTTTTTCTTTTCCTCCTCCGACGACGGTCTGCGGCATGAACGCTAATGAAATAATATTTAACGGAGCGAGAGCGCGCGCGCTCCGGAGGAGATGAGACGCTCTCTCCGGAGGAGTGAAGAAGCCGCCCACGCCCGATGATTCAACGCTCAGGTGTGATCGGTTCATTAATAAAAACATATACGATGTTGATTAAGGTTTACTATAATAGGAAGACTTAAGGTGCGGTGCGCGGCGGAAGAAAACTAGCGGCTGACCTAAAATAAATAATTCCGTATGTAAATGCGGCGTCGGTTTGCGCAAGAGGCCGAAGGACCGAGAGAGAAACTGATGAATGAACACATGTTCATGAATGAATGATAAAGTGACTCGTGCCTCGGCGAGATAACGTATGATCCGTCCAGGGTCAGTCGGGCGTGGTGTTAGGGGTCGTGGGCGCCGAAGAATGGTCGAGGGGAGTGTCAATATATGCCCGGCACGGATTTCATCCTTGTGTGTGTGTTTGTGTGCGTTTCGCTCGTATCTAAAGCAATTTTATTATTCAATAAACCACAAGCATGTTTTAATTTTTCTACGATAACTATAATTTTAATCTTTTAAAACTTACGTTTTTCAAATGGGTATTGTTATAATCGTATGCAACCATATACACTTACACGCGTCCAGTTGAGGGAGTGACAGGCGTAAACAGCAAACGTATAATTAAGAATAGTAATTTGAAGCAGGAACTAATACTGCATTTTTAATTTTGAGGTAAACACGATTGTTTGATTTTCAAATATAATTTATTTAAACCACTACATATGTTTCGCCATACTGTGGCTTCTTCAGGTGAAAAAAATATCAAGTTTACGATGAGCTCAGCTCATTAATTCTTTGAGTCCCAAGCAGCGTGATCGCGCTGTTGATTTTTTTTTTCGGTGAAGACAAGCGCCATTGCATTTTTCGCTCATGCGCTTCTTCAACCATCACTGCAATCCAAAAAGTTAGCTGGCGTCTAATTTCCAACATATGAATCGATCGAATCGCTTATTCAATAGTAGCTTTAAATGAATCCCAACACTCAAACCTTTATATATAGGATGGGCCAGTTGCCCGAAACGAGTTCAGAAAATAAATTTTCAATCAAATACTGGACGTACGTTTACCCCACACTCCTCCAACATATCCACCCAGTACATGGATCAAAAAAAATTTAACAAAAAAATCGAAAATTTTGAAGAAAATTATTTTCTTTGGAAATTTGTAAATCAGCATCAAAATTTTCTTTTTAGTGCAACCATTTTTGTTGTGGTAAACTTGCGATTGCTTTCTTTGGAAATTTGTAAATACACGTTATTCAAAAATATTAACCATCTGTTCCAACTTCCAACTTTATATATAGTCCAAACCGGGATAATATGGCATGTGAGCGAAGTGTTTCTTTCTCTTTTTATTCACTTAGAATTCATTGGTGCAAACAATAATATTTACAGGTGTGATCTACTTCATTGATGTGCGGTTCTCGTTGCTTCGCTTGAAATCACTTCAGTCTTCGATCTCGCTTTATAATCACCAGACATGCCACTTTAACTCACGTTTGCCTATACCCTAGTCTTTCAGTATTAAAAAAAAATCTGAACAAAACTTATCTAAATCGATTTCAATGCTATGATTATATCGTATGTAACATTTTCGATTTCATTGACTCGTTTGCGGTCCGCACTTTCACGCAACCCACAGACTCGCTTTTAGTAATTACGCTCGTAGTAAAAGTCGAATTGCATTTACCAATTGACCATATGCCGCCGCATTCGAAGGAAGAGTGAGCAGCAGCATGGAGCAACATGTGGCCCTCGGGCCCGCGTCCGTTTTACATATTAATTTATTCAATAATTCATTATCGAATTGTAACGGTAAATTGTATATAATTATTTAATTCCAATAAACAAACTTCGTAGGAAAGTTGTTGATGTTGCTGTGTTCAATGGATCGTCACGGTTTCCATCCAATGCACTTTCTAGAAAATATAGAAACATGAGCTGTTTTAAATGTTTATTTTATTTTAGATTGTTTGAACAATTTATTTACAATGAAACTTATGGATTCAATAACGTAACAATCCAAACTTACACTCTCGATTATCTCGAAACGTTGGGAAAGAGTGTTTGCAGATTTTTACACCATCGTGGAGTAAAATATTGTTTGAGTAGATTTGGAAAATTTCAAGTCTCTAGCAGTTGTTTTTACATTTTTTTAAGCGCTCGAGAAAAAGTGCAATTTTGAATAATTCAAAATTCTGTTTCCTCGATTATTTCCAAACGTGGAGGAGGGGTGTTTGGAGATTTTAACATCATCGTGGAGTAAACTATTGTTTGAGTAGATTAGGAAAATTTCAAGTCTCTAGCAGTTGTTTTTATATTTTTTTAAGCGCTCGAGAAAAAGTGCAATTTTAAATAATTCCAAAATCTGTTTCGATCGATTATTTCGAAATGTGATGGAGGGATGTTTGGAGATTTTTATATCATCGTAGAGTAAACTATTGTTTCAGTAGATTTGGAAAATTTCAAGACTCCAGCAATTGTTTTTACATTTTTTTAAGCGCTCGAGAAAAAGTGCAATTTTAAATAATTCAAAATTCTGTTTCATCGATTATTTCGAAATGTAGTGGAGATTTTTTACACCATCGTAGTGTAAAGTATTTGGAAAATTTCAAGTCTGACAGTTGTTTTTATATTTCATGTTTAAAACATGAATTGCAAAGAAAATTACATCCGGCGATTTTGAAAATTATTAAAAAATGAGTCTGTGCTGGAATGAGCTTCAAAATTTTAAAATCCATCCATGATGAAACTATTTTTAATAATACATTAAAACAATTGACATATCGCACCTTGAAACAAAACGGCGCCTCTCAAAACTTGAATTGTGCAGATAAAAATTGCATTCGGAGATTATAAAAATCATAAAAAAATAATCTTTGTTAGTATTGACTCTATAATTTTAAAATCCATCAACAATGAACCATATTTTGATACTTCACTATAAAAATTGACATTTGACAGCTTGAAACAAAATGGCACCCCTCAAAACCTTGAATTGTGCGGATAAAAATTGCATTCGGAGATTATAAAAATCATAAAAAAATAATCTTTCTTAGAATTGACTCTATAATTTTAAAATCCATCCACAATAAACCAAATTTTGATACTTCACTATAAAAATTGACATTTGACAGCTTGAAACAAAATGACACCCCTCAAAACTTGAATTGTGCGGATAAAAATTGCATTCGGAGATTATAAAAATCATAAAAAAATAATCTTTGTTAGAATTGACTCTATAATTTTAAAATCCATCCACAATGAACTATATTTTGATACTTTACTATAAAAATTAACATTTGACAGCTTCAAACAAAATGATACCCCTCAAAATTTGAATTGTGCAAATAAAAATTGCATTCGGAGATTATAAAAATCATAAAAAAATAATCTTTCTTAGAATTGACTCTATAATTTTAAAATCCATCCACAATGAACCAAATTTTGATACTTCACTATAAAAATTGACATTTCACAGCTTGAAACAAAATGACACCCCTCAAAACTTGAATTGTGCGGATAAAAATTGCATTCGGAGATTATAAAAATCATAAAAAAATAATCTTTTTTAGAATTGACTCTATAATTTTAAAATCCATCCACAATGAACCAAATTTTGATACTTCACTATAAAAATTGACATTTCACAGCTTGAAACAAAATGACACCCCTCAAAACTTGAATTGTGCGGATAAAAATTGCATTCGGAGATTATAAAAATCATAAAAAAATAATCTTTGTTAGTATTGACTCTATAATTTTAAAATCCATCAACAATGAACCATATTTTGATACTTCACTATAAAAATTGACTTTTGACAGCTTGAAACAAAATGACACCCCTCAAAACTTGAATTGTGCGGATAAAAATTGCATTCGGAGATTATAAAAATCATAAAAAAATAATCTTTGTTAGTATTGACTCTATAATTTTAAAATCCATCAACAATGAACCATATTTTGATACTTCACTATAAAAATTGACTTTTGACAGCTTGAAACAAAATGACACCCCTCAAAACCTTGAATTGTGCAGATAAAAATTGCATTCGGAGATTATAAAAATCATAAAAAAATAATCTTTGTTAGAATTGTCTCTATAATTTCAAAATCCATCCACAATGAACCAAATTTGGATACTTCACTATAAAAATTGACATTTGACAGCTTGAAACAAAATGACACCCCTCAAAACTTGAATTGTGCGGATAAAAATTGCATTCGGAGATTATAAAAATCATAAAAAAATAATCTTTGTTAGTATTGACTCTATAATTTTAAAATCCATCAACAATGAACCATATTTTGATACTTCACTATAAAAATTGACTTTTGACAGCTTGAAACAAAATGACACCCCTCAAAACCTTAAATTGTGCAGATAAAAATTGCATTCGGAGATTATAAAAATCATAAAAAAATAATCTTTGTTAGTATTGACTCTATAATTTTAAAATCCATCAACAATGAACCATATTTTGATACTTCACTATAAAAATTGACTTTTGACAGCTTGAAACAAAATGACACCCCTCAAAACCTTAAATTGTGCAGATAAAAATTGCATTCGGAGATTATAAAAATCATAAAAAAATAATCTTTGTTAGTATTGACTCTATAATTTTAAAATCCATCAACAATGAACCATATTTTGATACTTCACTATAAAAATTGACTTTTGACAGCTTGAAACAAAATGACACCCCTCAAAACCTTAAATTGTGCAGATAAAAATTGCATTCGGAGATTATAAAAATCATAAAAAAATAATCTTTGTTAGTATTGACTCTATAATTTTAAAATCCATCAACAATGAACCATATTTTGATACTTCACTATAAAAATTGACTTTTGACAGCTTGAAACAAAATGACACCCCTCAAAACTTGAATTGTGCGGATAAAAATTGCATTCGGAGATTATAAAAATCATAAAAAAATAATCTTTGTTAGTATTGACTCTATAATTTTAAAATCCATCAACAATGAACCATATTTTGATACTTCACTATAAAAATTGACTTTTGACAGCTTGAAACAAAATGACACCCCTCAAAACCTTAAATTGTGCAGATAAAAATTGCATTCGGAGATTATAAAAATCATAAAAAAATAATCTTTGTTAGAATTGTCTCTATAATTTTAAAATCTATCAACAATGAATCAAATTTTGATGTTTCACTATAAAAATTGACATTTGACAGCTTGAAACAAAGTGACACCCCTCAAAACTTGAATTGTGCAGATAAAAATTACATTCGGAGATTATAAAAATCATAAAAAAATAATCTTTGTTAGAATTGACTCTATAATTATAAAATCCATCCACAATGAATTAAATTCTGATGTTTCACTATAAAAATTGACGTTTCACAGCTTGAAACAAAATGGCACCCCTCATAACTTGAATGGTACATTGTTAAAAAAAATTCTGCTGGAATTGGTTTTAAAATTTCTGAATCGAAAATTTAAAGAGTGTAAAAAATATTGCTGTTGGATTTAGTTTCTAATATTAGTAAGTTTTTCACGAGGAACATAATTTTGGCGTTTTTCTACAAAAGTTGACATCTCGCGGCTAGAAGCAAGTGCCAACACTCGAAACTTGAATTTTATGAAAGAAATTGCTTTCGGCGATTGTAAAAATTGGTAAAAAAATACTGCCGAAATTCGTTTTAGAATTTCTAAATCATCAATTTCTGACATACAGCAGCTGGAAATATTGATCAATTTTAGAGATGGATTTTTAAGATAACGTGCAAAATGAAAAATGAAAAAATACAATCACATCTAACAAAAATTCTTACCCTTTTGGAAAATAAGAAAATTAAATCAGGGGGGATTTTGGTGTGACAGTCGGAGGCCTTATTTAAAGTTTTCGCCTGGAATATTCGAGCTACAAAAATGCATAGAAATGAATGAATAAGCACAAATTTTGGTGCAAGTAAATTATGAATTTTTGCATTCAGAGAAATTAAGAAATTTTTGCGGTTAAAACTTTTTCGGCCGAACAACATTTATTCGTAAAGATGTTCAAATATTTGGCTCACTTTTTTTTTCTCCAGTTCCAAAAAATTCAAAAGTTTATCGGCCCAACAACATTTATTCGTAAAGATGTTCACTGTCAAGCGTTTGGCTCACTTTTTAATGACTTCGTTTCTCTAGTTCCAAAAATTTCTCCGAAAGTGCACTTACCCGGATGGGAAATCCTTAACTAGATGCAAGATTAGTTTGAAAATCTTCTCGTAACACTAGTCTATTAAAGATGTAAGGTTTCAAGATTTTCAATAGTCATCTTCCTTGTCCACTAGAAGCATTCGACTTCTGCATTTTAAAAAATATTTTTGAACAATCACAAAAAATCCAACGTTACTTTTTTGTGTCAAAGCAGATTTTACTCTGTTGACAAAGAGTTCGTTAACAAAGTTTGTAGTTCTTTCGAATGAATGGATTTTTGGTGTGCCAAAGCAGATCTCACCCTGTTGTAAAAAAAATCGTTAACTAAATGCGTGGTTCTTTCATGTTTGGGAGACATTTTCTACACGAATTTTGTATTCGCGGCAAACATGTGAAGAAGTCTGAGGCATTCGCACCCTCCATTATTTTCACTACTGAGATGAGTCGCTACAAATTTTGGGGTTTGTCAAAAGAATCGATTTTTTTACAATTTTTAATTAAGCTAATTTTTTATCGTGTCGTAATATCTCAAGAACGGTCAACAATAAGTGTGTTGTTTAATTTGCACGTTCCTGCTAGATGTCCATAGAGGTAATTTGTTCTTAAGTACTTAACGCCGCCATAAAAAGCCTCCATTCTCAATTTCCGCAGTTGATTTATGCGATGTTAATAAACAATCGTAGATTATGTAGCCATTGATATACCAAAGGTATCAATCATTGGACGGACCCGAGAGTCCGTAAATAGTGCAATGTCCATTTTTGCCATACGCGGTGGTCTCGAATGACCAATGAAGAGTGTTACGGCCAGAGGCTCCGGCTCCGCAGCGTTTGAGCCATTGCGCAAACCATTCAAGAAATCTCCTCGCCTTGTCACCCTTCTAGTTCATTCATCCGTCCCGATGTCTCCATATACGGAAAGCTCTTGCTCAATTTTACTCGCGCTGTTGGCCAACATCGGAGAGAGCCCATTCATGTCTCCAAGTCCTATCTGATTAGTATGCGGCAGTGCCACTTATAATAAGATTACCAAGCCGTACCTGTCGAATATATTAGCGTGTGTCTTTTTTTTTCTTCTCTCTCCCAATTTGCTTGATTGCGGCGTACACTTTTCTAATCTGGAATCCCATGAGAAGAGAGAGAGAGAGAGAGACAGAATCGAACGTAATATTTCAGACACGTGCTCGGGAATCAGTAGGCCGTGAATATTTTAATGCACTGTTACACAACGTTTATTTACTGTACACCTATAATTTTGATACTTAACAGTTTTCAATGTAAACGCGGCTATCGCGCTCTCGGAATCTGCTATCAAATTACTGTTTCGGGCCTCCGCACTAAATTGTTGATATAGATATTATCTGGGCCCGGGTGAAATTACTTAACAGGTTATCCCGTCGATTTTACATCGAAATTATACGTAATATTCAATTATCTGCTGGACTCATTTAAATAACGTCGATAATGGAGATTTTTTTAAAAGTAAGATTATAATCAGTAAACAGCATATTTCACATCCCTGTATTATAATTTTAACGTAGGGATAATATCATGCTTGTATAGGCAAACGTGACTTAAAGTGGCATGTTTGGTAATTATAAAGGAAGTTGTGGGCGAGGCAGTCTCAAACAAAGCAACGAACGCCGCTGAAATCCGTCCACAAATGTAAATATTATTGTTGGTCGATAAACCTTACACCAATAAATTCTAGAGACGAATTCGCTCACATGCCTTATTATCCCGGTTCGGACTATACAGATAAAGATTTTTATATCAAATAGCTTACAGAAAAAAAAAACAACTTGACTTCATTTGATTGCGTTAAATCCGAAGGTGACGTGTAGGTGCCCATTGTGCCATGTAATAAACTCCATATTTAAACGCGGATGTGGCTTAAAAGTAACACCTGTATAATTGCATAAATATGTAAATATCAATTTACCATATAATTGAATGCAAATGCTTTAATATTATTTCACGCGTTACATATAATAAAGTTACGCGATTTTCTATCACGATTCGATTTACTTTATTGGCAACGAGTTATTTAAAATGTTAATAACGTAATAATTAATAATGCTGCTACGATTTTAGATTATTTTTATTGCTCAACTCCCGCAATAAGTGTCACATTAAAGGCTATCTATAAATAGTATTTTATGAATAATAATAATATTACCTCATGCGATTTACTAATTAAATATGTGCATATGAAATTATTGATAAAATTAATTTTAATGTGTTTAGCACTTTCTTGTCGATACCTTACTTCACCGATTATTTATGTGCGGTTTATTTCCAGTTTAGAAATGATTTTTTTACAATTTTTATAATCTCCAAATGCAATTTTTTTCAATGGAATTCCAGTTTTATCATCAAACCCAAAAATTGCCATTTTCAACGCTCCAAAATTGAAAAAGCGTTGATTTTTTAAAACCTGAAATGAATTCAGTCTTCCAACTTTTTCAGCATTATTCAGGAATAATATGACTTTAATATTCTAAAAAAATCGAAGCTTGTTAATTATTTTGTTTCCTAGATAATCACCATCAAACCCAAAAATTGCCATTTTCAACGCTCAAAAATTGAAAAAGCATTGATTTTTTAAAACCTGAAATGAATTCAGTCTTCCAACTTTTTCAGCATTATTCAGGAATAATATGACTTTAATATTCTAAAAAAATCGAAGCTTGTTAATTATTTTGTTTCCTAGATAATCACCATTAAACCCAAAAATTGCCATTTTCTACGCTCGAAAATTGAAAAAGCGTTGATTTTTTAAAACCTGAAATAAATGCGGTCTTCCAACTTTTTCAGCATTATTCAGGAATAACAGGGCTTTATTATGCTAAAAAAATCGAAGCTTGTTAATTATTTTGTTTCCTAGATAATCACCATCAAACCCAAAAATTGCCATTTTCAACGCTCAAAAATTGAAAAAGCGTTGATTTTTTAAAACCTGAAATGAATTCAGTCTTCCAACTTTTTCAGCATTATTCAGGAATAATATGACTTTAATATTCTAAAAAAATCGAAGCTTGTTAATTATTTTGTTTCCTAGATAATCACCATCAAACCCAAAAATTGCCATTTTCAACGCTCAAAAATTGAAAAAGCATTGATTTTTTAAAACCTGAAATGAATTCAGTCTTCCAACTTTTTCAGCATTATTCAGGAATAATATGACTTTAATATTCTAAAAAAATCGAAGCTTGTTAATTATTTTGTTTCCTAGATAATCACCATCAAACCCAAAAATTGCCATTTTCAACGCTCAAAAATTGAAAAAGCATTGATTTTTTAAAACCTGAAATGAATTCAGTCTTCCAACTTTTTCAGCATTATTCAGGAATAATATGACTTTAATATTCTAAAAAAATCGAAGCTTGTTAATTATTTTGTTTCCTAGATAATCACCATCAAACCCAAAAATTGCCATTTTCAACGCTCAAAAATTGAAAAAGCATTGATTTTTTAAAACCTGAAATGAATTCAGTCTTCCAACTTTTTCAGCATTATTCAGGAATAATATGACTTTAATATTCTAAAAAAATCGAAGCTTGTTAATTATTTTGTTTCCTAGATAATCACCATCAAACCCAAAAATTGCCATTTTCAACGCTCAAAAATTGAAAAAGCATTGATTTTTTAAAACCTGAAATGAATTCAGTCTTCCAACTTTTTCAGCATTATTCAGGAATAATATGACTTTAATATTCTAAAAAAATCGAAGCTTGTTAATTATTTTGTTTCCTAGATAATCACCATCAAACCCAAAAATTGCCATTTTCAACGCTCAAAAATTGAAAAAGCATTGATTTTTTAAAACCTGAAATGAATTCAGTCTTCCAACTTTTTCAGCATTATTCAGGAATAATATGACTTTAATATTCTAAAAAAATCGAAGCTTGTTAATTATTTTGTTTCCTAGATAATCACCATCAAACCCAAAAATTGCCATTTTCAACGCTCAAAAATTGAAAAAGCATTGATTTTTTAAAACCTGAAATGAATTCAGTCTTCCAACTTTTTCAGCATTATTCAGGAATAATATGACTTTAATATTCTAAAAAAATCGAAGCTTGTTAATTATTTTGTTTCCTAGATAATCACCATTAAACCCAAAAATTGCCATTTTCTACGCTCGAAAATTGAAAAAGCGTTGATTTTTTAAAACCTGAAACAAATGCGGTCTTCCAACTTTTTCAGCATTATTCAGGAATAATAGGGCTTTAATATGCTAGAAAAATCGAAGCTTGTTAATTATTTTGTTTCCTAGATAATCACCATCAAACCGAAAAATTGCCATTTTCAACGCTCGAAAATTGAAAAAGCGTTGATTTTTTAAAACCTGAAATAAATGCGGTCTTCCAACTTTTTCAGCATTATTCAGGAATAATGGGGGTTTGATATGCTAGAAAAATCGAGGCTTGTTAATTATTTTGTTTCCTAGATAATCACCATTAAACTCAAAAATTGCCATTTTCAACGCTCGAAAATTGAAAAAGCGTCGATTTTTTAAAACTTGAAATAAGTGCGGTCTTCTAACTTTTTCAGCAAGTTTCAGGAATAATAGGGCTTTAATATGCTGGAAAAATCGAAGATTTTTAATTATTTTATTTCTTAGATAATCACCGTCAAACCGAAAAATTGCCATTTTCAACGCTCGAAAATTGAAAAAGCGTTGATTTTTTAAAAACTGAAACAAATGCAGTCTTCCAACTTTTTCAGCATTATTCAGGAATAACAGGGCTTTATTATGCTAAAAAAATCGAAGCTTGTTAATTATTTTGTTTCCTAGATAATCACCATCAAACCCAAAAATTGCTATTTTCAACGCTCGAAAATTGAAAAAGCGTTGATTTTTTAAAACCTGAAATAAATGCGGTCTTCCAACTTTTTCAGCATTATTCAGGAATAATGGGGGTTTGATATGCTAGAAAAATCGAGGCTTGTTAATTATTTTGTTTCCTAGATAATCACCATTAAACTCAAAAATTGCCATTTTCAACGCTCGAAAATTGAAAAAGCGTCGATTTTTTAAAACTTGAAATAAGTGCGGTCTTCTAACTTTTTCAGCAAGTTTCAGGAATAATAGGGCTTTAATATGCTGGAAAAATCGAAGATTTTTAATTATTTTATTTCTTAGATAATCACCGTCAAACCGAAAAATTGCCATTTTCAACGCTCGAAAATTGAAAAAGCGTTGATTTTTTAAAAACTGAAACAAATGCAGTCTTCCAACTTCTTCAGCATTATTCAGGAATAATGGGGCTCTAATAAGCTAGAAAAATCGAAGCTTGTTAATTATTTTGCTTCCTTGATAATCACAATCAAACCCAAAAATTGCCAATTTCAAGGCTCGAAAATTGAAAAAGCGTTGATTTTTTAAAACCTGAAACAAATGCAGTCTTCCAACTTTTTCGGCATTATTCAGGAATAATAGGGCTTTAATATGCTAAAAAATCGAAGCTTGTTAATTATTTTGTTTCCTTGATAATCACCATCAAACCCAAAAATTGCCATTTTCAACGCTCAAAAATTGGAAAAGCGTTGATTTTTAAAACCTGAAATAAATACAGTCTTCCAACTTTTTCGGCATTATTCAGGAATAATAGGGCTTTAATGTTCTAAAAAAATCAAAGCTTGTTAATTATTTTGTTTCCTAGATAATCACCATCAAACCCAAAAATTGCTATTTTCAACGCTCGAAAATTGAAAAAGCGTTGATTTTTTAAAACCTGAAATAAATGCGGTCTTCCAACTTTTTCAGCATTATTCAGGAATAATGGGGGTTTGATATGCTAGAAAAATCAAGGCTTGTTAATTATTTTGTTTCCTAGATAATCACCATTAAACTCAAAAATTGCCATTTTCAACGCTCGAAAATTGAAAAAGCGTCGATTTTTTAAAACTTGAAATAAGTGCGGTCTTCTAACTTTTTCAGCAAGTTTCAGGAATAATAGGGCTTTAATATGCTGGAAAAATCGAAGATTTTTAATTATTTTATTTCTTAGATAATCACCGTCAAACCGAAAAATTGCCATTTTCAACGCTCGAAAATTGAAAAAGCGTTGATTTTTTAAAAACTGAAACAAATGCAGTCTTCCAACTTCTTCAGCATTATTCAGGAATAATGGGGCTCTAATATGCTAGAAAAATCGAAGCTTGTTAATTATTTTGTTTCCTTGATAATCACAATCAAACCCAAAAATTGCCAATTTCAAGGCTCGAAAATTGAAAAAGCGTTGATTTTTTAAAACCTAAAACAAATGCGGTCTTCCAACTTTTTCAGCATTATTCAGGAATAATGGGGCTTTAATATGCTGAAAAAATTGAAGCTTGTTAATTATTTTGTTTCCTAGATAATCACCATCAAACCTAAAAATTGCCATTTTCAATGCTCGAAAATTGAAAAAGCGCTGATTTTTTAAAACCTGAAATAAATGCGGTCTTCCAACTTTTTCAGCATTATTCAGGAATAATGGGGCTTTAATATGCTGAAAAAATTGAAGCTTGTTAATTATTTTGTTTCCTAGATAATCACCATCAAACCCAAAAATTGCCATTTTCAACGCTCGAAAATTGAAAAAGCGTTGATTTTTTAAAACCTGAAATAAATGCGGTCTTCCAACTTTTTCAGCATTATTCAGGAATAATAGGGCTTTAATATGCTAGAAAAATCGAAGCTTGTTAATTATTTTGTTTCCTAGATAATCACCATCAAACCCAAAAATTGCTATTTTCAACGCTCGAAAATTGAAAAAGCGTTGATTTTTTAAAACCTGAAATAAATGCGGTCTTCCAACTTTTTTAGCATTATTCAGGAATAACAGGGCTTTATTATGCTAAAAAAATCGAAGCTTGTTAATTATTTTGTTTCCTAGATAATCACCATCAAACCCAAAAATTGCTATTTTCAACGCTCGAAAATTGAAAAAGCGTTGATTTTTTAAAACCTGAAATAAATGCGGTCTTCCAACTTTTTCAGCATTATTCAGGAATAATGGGGGTTTGATATGCTAGAAAAATCGAGGCTTGTTAATTATTTTGTTTCCTAGATAATCACCATCAAACCCAAAAATTGCCATTTTCAACGCTCAAAAATTGAAAAAGCATTGATTTTTAAATAATAAATAATAGATATTTATTTCCCAACAGACATATATCCAATTACAGGGAAATGTAACATTTCATAAGACATTAATTAGCAAAAATTAAACTAAGATAATATATAAAAAAAAAATATAACTAAAATATACATATTCTAAATGAACAAACTTGATAAGATTTTATGTCCTCCCATACACTATAATAAATCTGCTAGCTGACGTATCATGGACACCGAACATTCGTTATAAATATCCACACTGTAATGAACATTATTATATAGCCTAATAATGGTGTTAAGAGGCGAATTATAGTGAGCCGTGGTGTTAGAAAACGCATAACGAAACGCTAAACTATGCCGAGCAGATACTCTAGGGATGTTAAACATTAAGCGACCTAAAATATTGGGATCATCTATTAAACTATTAACAATACCACTTAAAAACAATACTCCCGCACAGTTACGACGATGCATAAGTGATTTAATGTTGAATGAATTCATCATATTGTCATAACTAATATTTACTGCTGGATATGTACCGAATGTTCGAAAATACAGTAATTTAAGAAATTTCTTTTGCACATTTTCAATATTTTTTATATGAACATGGTGATGCGGTGACCAAATAATTGATGCAAATTCTAGTTTCGAGCGTACATAAGCATAATACAGTTTTATTAATATATTGGAATTTTCAAAATCCTTACAAATTCGGTGAATAAACCCTAGTAACTTAATAGCGTCTTTACAAATATTATTTACATGAAAACTAAACGATAAGCGTGTATCAAATGTTACACCCAAGTCACGAGTAACCTCACATCGCTCAAAACAAACATCATTCAAAGAATAACAATAAATAATGCTCGATCTTTTCCGGAAAAATGACATGCACTTGCATTTTTTTAAATTAAGATACAAAGAATTATCGGAACACCATTGATATATTTCAGCCAAATCATTTTGAAGCAATTCACAGTCGCGAGTTGATTCGACCGCCCTATAGATCTTCATATCATCCGCATAAAGTAAAACCTTGGACCGAATCTTATCAACAATATCATTGATGAAGACATTAAAAAGTAAGGGACCAAGGTTAGACCCTTGAGGTACACCACTTGTTACAAGGTACTTATAAGAATAATGTCCCATATATCCAACATACTGAGTTCTATTGGTAAGATATGACCGTAACAAAGAAATGGTATTTGGTGAACAACCATGTTTGCTGAGTTTGCTTAAAACTAAATTTTGGTCAATAGTATCAAATGCTTTACTAAAGTCCGTATAAATTACGTCAACCTGCTTGCAATCATCCAGATTTTGCGAAATATCCTCAGTGAAGTTCAACAGATTTGTAACAACCGATCTTTTTCTTACAAAACCATGTTGCTTATCACTAATAATGTTAGAAAAATGACTATACATTTGATCAGACATAATACTTTCGAATAACTTAGAAACATTGTTGACTATAGTGACAGGTCTATAATGAAGCATATTACATCGATCGCCATTTTTAAACACAGGTGTGACTCTACCCACCTTCCAGTCATCGGGAAAACAACCTGTTGTGACTATTAAGTTAAACAAAAATTCAAGAGGGACTAAAAAGCTACTTATACAATCCTTTACTATAAATGCAGGAATCCTATCATGCCCTGCGGTGCTATTTCCAGATATTTTTTTTTGCTGCTAATAAAATGTCCTCCTGACTCACAGAACCAATATTAAATGTTGGATAACACTCCTGTTGTCCAGTATATGTATCAGCCGGAGAAGATGTTTGGTTGGTATACACACTTTGAAAATATTTCGCAAAGCCATTTACAATGTCGCTAGGCTGACTTAATGTTTCATTGTCATATAAAATATTACCAGGAATGCGAGTGGATGATTTCTTTTTATTAACATAAGCCCAAATTTTTTTCGGATCACTCAAAACTGAATTCTCAATACCAGAAATATATTTTTTGTGATCAAGTTTTATCCTACTATGAATATCAGATCTTAGATTTCTTATTCTTACTCTTAAGTGATTAAGCCGATTCTTATTAAACATCTTGATTGTATGAGCCTTAATTTTAATCATCTTTATTAAAGTTTTACTAAACCAGAAAGGATACTTGTTTTGAACATTAAGCTTGCGTAACGGTACACATTCAGTAAACACATCATTAATGCAGTTGTAGAATGCAGAACAGGCATCATTCGGATTTTTACAATTTAGTACTGTGTTCCAATCAATTAAAGATAACTTGGAATATAACTTTACTAAATCAGTTTTACGAAAGTCAAAAGAAGGTTTACTCTGATCCGGTGTAAAATTTGTTATGCATTCACTTATTATTTCGATATTGCAATGTAGAGCTGGATGGTGTAAATCCTCATTAACTAAACCAATATCTCTATCGACTAAACAATTAACATCTGAAGACGAAATTATTAAATCTAACAATCTGTTATTTTGATTAAGTATTGAATTATGTTGAGTCAAGTTGTTAAAAGTAACAAAATTTGAATATGTAGAAATTAATGAATTGACATCTATGCCAGATTCTAAATATGTATGCAGAGTAGGTAAATTGAAATCACCACAAATAACAATTTGCTGATTAAGGTTAATTTTACTTTCGATTAATTCAAAAAGATGTTCATAATCAGTCGCTGAGCATGCAGGTGGTATATACACACATACGGCAAATAGTGCATTCGAGTATAATGTTATCCTAACAATTATCAACTCAAAAATAGTGTTAGTTGATTGAAAAATAAGTTGAGATTCAAACACGTTACTAACTGACACCGCGACACCCCCACCCCTACATCTATGTCGATCACATCTATATACATTATAAATATCAGGAAACAACTCCGTATCAAATATGCCATCATGCAACCAAGTCTCGGTAAGAAAATAGATGTCATAATTATTACAACTAACATTATTATAAAACACATTTAACTTAGAACCTAAACCCCTAACATTTTGATAAAATATAGAACATTTAACTGACTGCTGGGAAGTGATTAGTTTTCCGCTATAATCTTAGGTACATCATTAACAAATTTTAATTTGAGATTTTGTTCACCATTGTCCATTCTTCTTTTTAACTCGTCACGAACTGATTTTTCATGTTCAATCTGTCTCGGTGTCCTGTCGCTTCTAATTCGAATGTGCTTCAATGATGCAATGTCACGGAGTTTGCGAGAGTTTCTCAGAACCTGTTTCACTTCAGAAATATTGTTGAAACATACTTTTATCGGTCTAGATCGTTTACCGGATTTGACACCCAATCTAAATGCATTATTTGGAATGATGTTATTATCCAGTATATTCTCCAAAATAACATTAACAACTTCAACGTCATTTCTTGCATCAGGAGACTCAGAAGCATTGAATATAATGACCGAGTTCGCCCGCTTTTGTCTCTGAATAATTTCCTCGTATATGAGTTCATTACTGCCTGCATAATTAGACGACATACTTAAAGCATCTCTGGGCCCTTCGAGAGCATTGAATTTATCTGTCAAACTACTCACAGCTTTTTTTAAAGATTCATTATCTTTACGGATTTGATGAAATTCCTTAACAAGGTCCTTGATTTCGTTATTTTCCACGCGTAAACGTTCACATTCGGTGGTTAGCTTGTTAACTGACAATTGCAAATTTTTGGTAACAATAAGCAATTCTTCTAAAGAAGTGTTGACAGACCTGCTACAACTATGACGGTCTGCGGTCTGCGGTTAGTGCGGTCTTCCAACTTTTTCAGCATTATTCAAGAATAATAGGATTTTTTTTTAATTATCCTTTTGTTTAATGTTCCTCTGTGTAATTATTCCTAATGGAAATTCTTGTTTTTTTTTCTTCCTAATAATAATTAGTAAATGAAATTTTAACAAGTACAATTTTTCACAATTATCTGCAAAAATCATTACAAAAAACTGTGTAAACTTGATGAAATCGCACGAATACAATGCGTTTTACGAACGCGTGCCACTGCCCGCACCGTCATGTACCAGAGCCCGTGCCGGTCCGGTGTTACGTCACTGCGGCTGGCGCCTACGGACGCCCACCATCCTCGGACACACGTCTGTCTCCACATTACCTCTTAATGGTCGATTAATTAAAGGAGAAAAATGAAGAGTTTCGAAAGTGCGGTGTGTGTGTTTGTTGGCCCCGGTCGCGACACACATATTGCAGGAAAATTGAGAGACAGAGAGATGAGCCTTAACTCGACTCATTGTAATTACACGCGACATTACCGGATGTCTTCGCCGCCGGCCCTAATAATTGAATGATGACACTTTAGGAGACGTCGTCGGTCGCGTCGTCGCACTCGTAAAATTAAAACTCTTATTTACGCAACTTTTACAGACGGGAATATTTAATTTCACCTAATTAGATCGTAATAAGAGGAAGATCTGAGTGTCTGTAACTTATTATTTGAGCGAAACATTATTGGATTGTAACAGTAGGGTCTGCATCTATTACAGATGACAGGAAGTGCATAAATTCGAACAAGCAACAAATATAAGCGAAACTAGCAATCGCCTGACTATTAGAAGTAACTTTTTGGCAAGAGGCTTAGAAGGCTGAGATTCACATAGACTCCAATTTTTTGGACAATTCCTGCAGAGAGAATTTTCTAATCAATAAATGCATTTTTGCCTGACAGTTGTTATTCTAATGCGATGTCAAAACTTTTCTAATTCATCATCAATAAAACACTTTTTAACTTTTTTTGTCTAACACATTCCTTTATTAGTTGACTGCAGTAGAAGCAAATCGAAGCTTCCTACATAACAAATATTTTCTAATTAAATATCTATGCAGCCGACAGTATATCTGGTTCAAGTATTCATTTGGTGTTGATTAGTAGCCACCATTGAAACAGAAACGTATGCGCGGCGAAGCAAAAAATCCGCACCGCGTGCCAACCGTAATTACTTATAAAAGAAAAGTAATGAGTATCCAATTACATTTAAACGAACGAACGCGCCTTGGCCTGGACCCTATTTTTTTATTTATTTTTTTTCAATTTTATAAATCGCCCCGTGCAAATCTCCGGCATGATTTAATGTACCGAGGACTATCATTTACGCGTAATAATTTACAAATAAAAGTGGTAACGTAACGTTCGTGTTCCATTTCCAAAGATGGCTCACTGATATATTGTTAATGTATGCTAATTCTCCTTTAAGTCGGGTTAATAGTTTTACGCATGATTTGACCGGAGGTGAGAAGATACGATCGCGGGAATATATGAACTCATCTCATAACTCATTAAGGAAGGCAGCCGGCCAACAATTAACTTGTCGTTTTTCTAATAACATTCCGATACCTTCGGACTACCAATAGCGTTTTTTCGGGTCTCGGACGCCTCTTAAATAAAGAGTGGACGGAAGCTCTCCCGAGATCCCCACCGGGCATTATAATTATCGTAAACATTTTTTTCGGTACGGACTTTTAATTAAACAACGCTGTTGTCTTTATTACTGGTAATTTTTGATACCGATCCCCTCTTGTCGTGGAAGTAGGAACTGTTAATTTTAGACACCTCCGCAACTCCGGCCGAGACAATGCCGGTGGGCGCCTACTGCGATTGTTGTTCTTGTTCTTGGTGTACCCTCAAATTGCGCGTTCTACCATCAAAAAAAAGAAAAATTAATGATGCGTCCGAGATGATAGCATTCCGATAGCGCCTGCCCACATTTTTCTCTAATCGGTTTTTACGACGACCGGGCGTGCTTTAATTGGGTTCCATTTTCCTTCTTAAATGAGGACTAAATATAGTCATAATTGGAGATTTTACGGTGGCCGGGTATTTGGAATTTCTAATAAAACCAATCCGATCTAATTTATTGTTCCAGACGTGCTGTGAATCGAGAGTACTGAACGGCTTTCTGTATACAGCATTTTTAAAAATGAAAATTGAGATATTTTTTTATATTTGGAAAACCCCCTCGATGAATTTGTACACTTTTATGGAAAATATGCAAGACAAATACAGCTTTAAAACAAAAATGGTGCTGTGGCCATCTTGTTATTTTCTCCGAAATGATGGCATAATACTTATATTTATACTTTCGTGGTTTATTTTCAATTTAAATTATATTTTAATTCATTTTCAATTCGAGCGTTTTACAGGATCGGATGATACTGATGTTTAAAACGTCAAAATCCTAAGAGACGAAAATGACAAATTTTTAAATCCCAAATAAAAGTCTTGCAAAAAGTTGTCTTGAAAAATAAATCCAAAAAGAGACTTGGAAAAAGTTCTGAAAAAGTTTAAAAAATGCCTGAAAAGAAGGGCTGAAAAAGAGTCCAAAAGAAATCCTAAATAATAAAAGAGTCCCAGAAAAGATCTGAAGAAATCGAGGAAAGAGTTCTAAAAAAATTGTCTTGAAATATAAATCTAAAAAGAGCGTGGAGAAAAGTCCCGAAAATAGTTCTGAAAGAGCCTTAAAACGGCCTTTCAAAAGTCCTAATAAAAGGCCTAAAAAATGTCCTGAAAAAAGTGTCGAAAAGATCCTAAAAAATGTTCTTAATAAAATCCCATACGAGCCTTGAAAAGAAATCCCTAAAAACATCCTGAAAATAAAGTCTTATAAGTACTTATAAGAATTCTTGAAACAGAGTCCTTCAAAAAGTACTGATTAGAAGTCAAAAAAAAATTCCGACAGAAAGTCCCGAGAAAAGTCCTGTCAAAAGTTCCGACAAAAGTCCTGTAAATAAAATCTTGCAAAGAAGTCCCAGAAAATCCTAAAAAAAGTCCTTAAAAGGTCTTCAAGAGACCTGAAAAAAATCTTGAAAAACAGTTCTGATAAAGTTGTCTTGAAAAATAAATCCAAAAAGAAACTTGGAAAAAGTTCTGAAAAAGTTTTTAAAAGGTCTGAAAAGAGAGGCTGAAAAAAAGTCCAAACGAAATCCTAAAAATGTCCTAAAAATATCCTGAAAAGAAGTCGTAATACACTCCTGTAAATAAAGTCTTGGAAACTGTTCTAAAAAAAAAATGTAAAATTGGAAAAAGTGAGGAAAAAGTTCTCAAAGAGAATTAACCTCAAAAAAAACACAATAGAAAAAGTCTTAAAAACCATCTGAAAAAGTCCTTAAGAAAGAAAAAGTTTTGTAAAAATTGTCTTGAAAAATAAATCCCAAAAAGAGTCTTCGAAAAAAGTCCGGAGAGAAGTTCGAAGGGAGGGGCCTGAAAAAAGGCATTTGAAAAAGTCTTAAAAATGGCCTAAAATAGTCCGGAAGAAAGAAAAAGTTCTTAAAAAATTGTCTTGAAAAAAAAAATCACAAAAGTGCGGAAAAAAGTTTTCAAAGAGCCTGAAAAAAGGCCTAAAAAATCCCGAATAGAAGGTCCCTAAGAAAAGAGCTGAAAAACTCCCGAAAAACATCCTGAAAACAGCCCTAAAAAGTCCAGATCAAAATGTCCTGAAAAAAATGTCCAGATAAAATATTCTGAAAAAAATTACTGGAAATAAAGTCTTGAAAAAAAGTTCTCAAAAAATGTGTTGTTGACAATCGAAACGAGAATTGAAGAAAGAAGTCATGAAAAAAAGTACTGAAAGAGTTATGAAAATAAAGTCTCGAAAAAAGCAGTCCTAAAAATTATTCTGAAAAAAAGCACTTAAAAAAGTTTTTACAAAAAGTCCTGAAGAATGAAGTCCTGATAAAAGTTTTCAAACATTTCCTGAAGGAATTCCAAAAAAATTCCTGAAAAAAAGTGCTGATAAAAGTTATGAAATATTTCTTGAAAAAATTTAAAGAAAAGTTCTAAAGAAAGAAGCCCAGATAAAAGTTTAAAAATTTCTTGAAAAAAATCCAAAAAAGTTCTGATAAATGTTGAAAAACATTTCTTGAAAAAAATCTAAAAAAAAGTCCTAAAGAAAGAAGTCCTGATAAAAGTTGTGAAAAATTTCTTGAAAAAAATCTAAAAAAAGTTCTGAAGAAATAAGTCCTAATTAAAGTTGAGTAACATTTCTTGTAAAAAATCCAAAAAAAGTCCTGAAGAATAAAGTTGAGAACCATTTCTTTAAAAAATCCAAAAGATGTCCTAAAAAAGAAGTCATGATAAAAGTTGTGAAACATTTCTTGAAAAAATTCCAAAGAAAGTCCTGAAGAAAGAAGTCCGGATAAAAGTTGTGAAACATTTCTTTAAAAAAATCCAAAAAAATTCCTGAAGAAAGAAGTCCTTATAAAAGTTGTGAAACATTTCTTGAAAAAAATCCAAAAAAAGTTCTGAAGAAAGAAATCCTCGTATAAGCCGAGAAAAATTTTTTGAAAAAAAAAATCCAAAAAAGTCCCGCAGAAAGAAGTCCTGATAAAAGTTAAGAAACATTTCTTGAAAAAAAATCCAAAAAAGTCCTAATAAAAGTAGTGAAACATTTCTTGAAAAAAATACAAAAAAAGTCCTGATATAAGTTGAGAAAAATTTAAAAAAAATCCAAAAAAGTCCTGAAGAAAGAAGTTCTGATAAAAGTTGTGAAACATTTTTCGAAAAAAATCCAAGAAAGTCCTAATGAAAGAAGTCATGATGAAAGTTCTGAAACATTTCTTGAAAATAATCCAAAAAAGTCCTAAAGAAAGAAGTCCTGATATAAGTTGAGAAAAATTTCTTGAAAAAAAAACCAAAAGAGTCCTGAAGAAAGAAGTCCTTATAAAAGTTGTGAAACATTTCTTGAAAAAAATCCAAAAAAAGTTCTGAAGAAAGAAATCCTCGTATAAGCCGAGAAAATTTTTTTGAAAAAAAAATCCAAAAAAGTCCCGCAGAAAGAAGTCCTGATAAAAGTTAAGAAACATTTCTTGAAAAAAAATCCAAAAAAGTCCTAATAAAAGTAGTGAAACATTTCTTGAAAAAAATACAAAAAAAGTCCTGATATAAGTTGAGAAAAATTTAAAAAAAATCCAAAAAAGTCCTGAAGAAAGAAGTTCTGATAAAAGCTGTGAAACATTTCTTCGAAAAAAATCCAAAAAAGTCCTAATGAAAGAAGTCATGATGAAAGTTGTGAAACATTTCTTGAAAAAAATCAAAAAAGACCTAAAGAAGGAAGTCCTGATAAAAGTTGAGAAACATTTCTTGAAAAAGATCCAAAAAAGACCTAAAGAAGGAAGTCCTGATAAAAGTTGTGAAACATTTCTTTAAAAAAATCCAAAGAAAGTCCTGAAGAAAGAAGTCCTGATAAAAGTTGTGAAACATTTCTTTAAAAAAATCCAAAGAAAGTCCTGAAGAAAGAAGTCCTGATAAAAGTTGTGAAACATTTCTTTAAAAAAATTCAAAAAAGTCCTGAAGAAAGATGTCCTGATTAAAGTTAAAAAACATTTCTTAAAAAAAAAAACAAAAAAAGTCCTAAAGAAAGAAGTCCAGATAAAAGTTGTGAAACAATTCTTGAAAAAAAATCCAAAAAAGTCCTGATAAAAGTTGTGAAACATTTCTTGAAAAAAAGTCCTGAATAGAATCCTGAAAACAATGTTCGGAAATAGAAGTCCTTGCAAAATTCTAGAAAATGTGTCTTGAAAAAAGTCTTTTAAAACGCCCTGAAAAAGAGTCCTGAAAATGAAATTTCGAAAAATATCCTGAAAAAAAACCAGAAAAGGAATCCCGTAAACAAATTCACGAAAAAAAAAAGAAAAAAAGTACTGAAAATAATAAAGTCTTTACGAACGTTTTGAAAAAGAGTCCTGAAAATGAAGACTTGAGAAAAATCCTGAAAAAAGTCCAGAAAAAGGGTGTTAAAAAATTTATAAATTTTATTTAAAAAAAAATCTCAAAAGCACTCCTGAATAAAAGGGTTGAGAAAATATTTTCAATCAAACGATTTTCATTTCTTTGTTATCTTTAATATTTGTTTGAATGTTTTTGTAATATTCTTCATATTTAGAAAATTATCGGAATAAAACAAAATAACGTTTATGCGAAATACCCACTTCCGGTGTACAAAATTTTACCAGGAGTTTTTCAGTTCTTCGGATTGTGAAATAAGACTAATGTTCAAAGTTTCATGTTAATTTTTGTATTCATTTTTGAGATAAAGCGGGCACTGACACGCAGACACACACCGTTTTATTTATTATGTGTTTTTATTATATTATTTATTATTTTATTTTTATTACATTATTTATTATTTTATATGTGTATTTATTATGTGTGTACACACGCACTCACACACACACATAGAGATACACATACACATAGACACACAAACACAGACATTTTTTTTTTTCCGAAATTATTGAAATCGTGTCTAGAAACCTAAAAATGGATGTTTTCGTTAAAAAAGTTTTTGAGAAAATTTGAGAAAGTAAAAAGATGATACAATTTAATTCGGATGATTGCTTCGCAAAATTAAATTTGGCGTTCCAGTAGTGTTGAGCAAACGTGGACACAATTTTAACATTTTGCTCATTATCTCATTATTTTTTGACGTATTCTAATAGCGGCTGGACATAATATTGTAACCTTGTTTCTTGTATTTATTATGTACTGTTCCTAACGTGAATAAATTATTTATTATTATCATTAATAATATTAAATTCGTGCGTTTTAATGCCAAAACTCTGTTATGTGCGTCATGATTGGAGTGGCGCGTGGAATTTAACACGTTGAGTGCCGCAATCTCAGGAGGCAGTTATTTTTTTATCGCAATAATTGATGATTTTAATAGATTCCGGGAGACGAAAGTGGCATCACCCGGTAAATTTGCTGCGTGGAACGTGTGAGACTACGTATGTCTCACGCGGCGTATAAAAAGTCCAAAAAGTGCGTGAGACCATGTTAGCACCATGCGGAACTCAACGTGTTAAAGCAGACAACAAATTTTCAACGCGCTAAGAAGTGTGCGTTTTTAGACTGTGCGATGTTTTTGCATTCACACGCACGTTCAATCGCGCTGTGGATTGGAACGGGTCACTCCAAGCGCGCGGGATTGCTCGTACGTGTGAACGCCGCCGTAGATACTAGCTTGCACCTAATTTATTCTCCACCTTTTAAAACACACAGAAAAAAATCAAGCGCAACACAACAACACCACTAATAACAATAAACGAAAGATCTCCGCAATTATCCCGTTTACAATGTGTGTTTTTATGCACACAATTAAATTCGCGCGCCCGTGTGCTCGAGACGCGTTGTCTGCGATTGTAAAAGCGAATGGCAAAAATTCCATTTGCACGGTGCCGTGACTAAATGACACTGCAGAAAACGTTAAACAACATTAACAGAATATATACATTTTTTTTTCCATTTCGCTTACAAGTAAATTGCATGGCGCGCACCGTTAACAAAATAGCATTTACCCGGCGAGAGTCGCATCTGAAAAACTTATTAGTCGGGCTTAATGGGTGATTAAGGGAATTATTTAATTACCTATGCAGGTAGCGGTAATAAAGTTTATCGTTTAGCGTGCTGACACTCGGGTGTTTAGTGAAATTAATCTTCACTTCGTTTAGTGTATGGCTGAAAGCCTGTTTTAATTGGCCGCTGAATGGTGGTTCGTTAAGTGGTGATGACCGGGGTACTAATTTGCGAAAAAAAAATAATTAAATGGAATTAAAGCTGGAGTGTTTATTTTGCGTGGAAATATTCGGAGAAACAGTTTTTTAAATTTGCATATAGAGGGCTCTACCTAATCAAATTATAAAATAATTAGTTGTGAATTTTTTCAATTTAGTTTAAGATGGTACCATACAGTAACGTTCGCAATCATTGAAATAATTAAAGTGAATATTAAAAAATGGAATTACAATAATTAATTGCTTGTTTATGAGATATTTAAAATCTGATCTTATTTATACTGGAGGCTTCAACTTCGTTATACATTTTGTGTAATAAATAATAGTATATTATTAAACGAGTGAGAAAGTTGGCCATTGCTACGAGGGTGAAGTTGCAATTCACCCGATTGGCATATACTTTTTCGCATCATATTAAATAATTACCTAAAGATTTTTCTGTTTGTATTAAATTATAACGAATAATTTTTCTATTTGGAAATTGCGGCAGTTCGCTGACAAAAAACGAATCGTAACCATAGTAACAACTAGACTGTTGGGCAATGAAACCGCTATCATTTGATTGGACGTCACCTGTTGGGCAATGAAAACGCTATCATTTGATTGGGCGTCACCTGTGGAGAAAATGATTCGGCGGAATAATGGACAACTTTCTCAATCAAAAACGATTTAACAACGTTTATATTATTTAATAAAATGAGAAAAACACTATTACTTTATTTGTATAACTTTAAATATGTATTATTTTTTGGAAAATTTAACGTGCCAATGTTATCGAACTTACAGTATAACATATATTTTCGTTAAAGCGTAGTAATTTCTTCAATTCATTTCCATTATGGAGTCTAGTTGAAAAGCAAATGAAACAAATAGAATGAGTATCATTTTAAATGGTTACAGACGGACGTGGTCCAAACACGTGTGTGGGCATTCAACGATGCGGAAGTGATAACAAGGCATAATAATTTAGTACTAAGGGTCAACAGAAAAATTGGCCCACCAAGCGCGTTGAATGATCGTCGCAGTGGCGTACGGATGTAAAGATTATTCATACGCTGCTCCGTATAAGATCTCATAATACCTTTTTGTTTTGTATTCACGACAAGAAAAAGTATCCCGCCAAAGGGAGCCGTAAACGCGGCGTTAATTTAATTTTCGATTTTACTGCCAGCACATTAAGAAATATATAAAATCAATAAATCTTATGCGGGGAGGAAGACTCCACTCGTGTTTTTAATTAAAACTCTGTCCTTCTGCCCCCCTTGGCACTGCTGGGCTATAAATCCTCCTGTAATTTATACCTCGCGTTATTGCCCGACGTTCGGTTGCCATATTTCATCCGATGACGATTCCACGATTCCCGAAGTGGAAGATGCGCCAAATACTGGACACCGGACACTCCGCAACGCAGCTGCAGCCGCACGCGTTGTCATTGTGTCCTGCGACACCTTATTTGTCGCGTTTATTTATTTTATTCGCTGCAGGAATGTCACGATATCCCATAAAAATGTTATAGGCCATAACGTTTTATAGACAAATAATGTGTAAATACAGACACACGGTGTGCAGGAAAGTTATCGCTGCCAGTGTCCATACTTCGCGTCTGCTCGCTAGTCCGGGGCTGAGAAAAGTTGTTTTATAGAATGCTGCTGATGCCTGGACTTGTCTTGTCGTAAATGTCATAAAGTTTGCTGAAATACGAATGCTGGTAGACTTTAAATTCCGAATACTCGAATTTATAAGAGTGTGTGGCGCAACGGCGCCGTTCGATTTCATCATTTGAATATTGTTGGCATGGTATCGTATGTCAGGCACACACACAAAAAAAAAAAACAATTAATGTCGCAATTGAACGCTGTAAATTTATATCTTTAATTGTTTAGGTTGCGTTCGTTTTGAAACGATTCTTTATAAAATCCAAATTTCGCCTCATGTTTCTCTTCATCCATTTAAATTGATTTTTATAGATTCACGAAGCGTAATCGATGTTTTTAAAGTTTGTGGCAATTGTTTTTCGATTATTCGGCCTACTTCAAAAATGTGCAACAGATGAATTGAAAATGTGCAACAGATGAATTGAAAATGTGCGACAGGCGAATTGAAACATAGTGTGTTTCAGTGAGAATATTAAAAAAATCTTGACAAACAATGTTTGCAAATTTTCATAAAATCTATTTGTATTCTTAATAATTCCTCAAAAAAACTCAAAACACCCCATCACTTGTTTTCGAGTTAATCTCGCAAGGACGGAACTTGGTGTCATTGTGAAGTTACACTTTTTTCGAGTTAAAGAAATTATAGAAAAACAACTGCTGCACACTTGAAGCTTTTCAAATTTACTCAAAATACACTCTAGATTATATTCCGATAGAAATCTCAAAACACCCCATCACTAGATTTTGAGATAATCTCACTAGAACAGAACTTGGTGCAATTTTGAATTTGCTCAATTTCCCATTAAGTACAAAAAATATAAAAATAATTGCTACGCACTTAAAACTTCTCAAATTTACTCAAAATACACTCTAGATTATATTCCGATAGAAATCTCAAAACACCCCATCACTAGATTTCGGGATAATCTCACTGGAACAGAACTTGGTGCAATTTTAAATTTGCTCATTTTTCCATTAAGTAAAAAAAATATAAAAATAAATGCTACGCACTTAAAACTTCTCAAATTTACTCAAAATACACTCTAGATTATATTCCGATAGAAATCTCAAAACACCCCATCACTAGATTTTGAGATAATCTCACTAGAACAGAACTTGGTGCAATTTTAAATTTGCTCATTTTTCCATTAAGTAAAAAAAATATAAAAATAAATGCTACGCACTTAAAACTTCTCAAATTTACTCAAAATACACTCTAGATTATATTCCGATAGAAATCTCAAAACACCCCATCACTAGATTTCGGGATAATCTCACTAGAACAGAACTTGGTGCAATTTTGAATTTGCTCATTTTTCCATTAAGTAAAAAAAATATAAAAATAATAGCTACGCACTTAAAACTTCTCAAATTTACTCAAAATACACTCTAGATTACATTCCGATAGAAATCTCAAAACACCCCATCACTAGATTTTGAGATAATCTCACTAGAACAGAACTTGGTGCAATTTTAAATTTGCTCATTTTTCCATTAAGTAAAAAAAATATAAAAATAAATGCTACGCACTTAAAACTTCTCAAATTTACTCAAAATACACTCTAGATTATATTCCGATAGAAATCTCAAAACACCCCTTCCCTAGATTTCGGGATAATCTCACTGGAACAGAACTTGGTGCAATTTTAAATTTGCTCATTTTTCCATTAAGTAAAAAAAATATAAAAATAAATGCTACGCACTTAAAACTTCTCAAATTTACTCAAAATACACTCTAGATTATATTCCGATAGAAATCTCAAAACACCCCATCACTAGATTTCGGGATAATCTCACTAGAACAGAACTTGGTGCAATTTTGAATTTGCTCATTTTCCCATTAAGTAAAAAAAAATATAAAAATAATTGCTACGCACTTAAAACTTCTCATATTTACTCAAAATACATTCTAGATTATATTCCGATAGAAATCTCAAAACACCCCTTCCCTAGATTTCGGGATAATCTCACGAGAACAGAACTTGGTGCAATTTTGAATTTGCTCATTTTCCCATTAAGTAAAAAAAAATATAAAAATAATAGCTACGCACTTAAAACTTCTCAAATTTACTCAAAATACACTCTAGATTACATTCCGATAGAAATCTCAAAACACCCCATCACTAGATTTTGAGATAATCTCACTAGAACAGAACTTGGTGCAATTTTAAATTTGCTCATTTTTCCATTAAGTAAAAAAAATATAAAAATAAATGCTACGCACTTAAAACTTCTCAAATTTACTCAAAATACACTCTAGATTATATTCCGATAGAAATCTCAAAACACCCCATCACTAGATTTTGAGATAATCTCACTAGAACAGAACTTGGTGCAATTTTAAATTTGCTCATTTTTCCATTAAGTAAAAAAAATATAAAAATAAATGCTACGCACTTAAAACTTCTCAAATTTACTCAAAATACACTCTAGATTATATTCCGATAGAAATCTCAAAACACCCCATCACTAGATTTTGAGATAATCTCACTAGAACAGAACTTGGTGCAATTTTAAATTTGCTCATTTTTCCATTAAGTAAAAAAAATATAAAAATAAATGCTACGCACTTAAAACTTCTCAAATTTACTCAAAATACACTCTAGATTATATTCCGATAGAAATCTCAAAACACCCCATCACTAGATTTCGGGATAATCTCACTAGAACAGAACTTGGTGCAATTTTGAATTTGCTCATTTTCCCATTAAGTAAAAAAAAATATAAAAATAATTGCTACGCACTTAAAACTTCTCATATTTACTCAAAATACATTCTAGATTATATTCCGATAGAAATCTCAAAACACCCCTTCCCTAGATTTCGGGATAATCTCACGAGAACAGAACTTGGTGCAATTTTGAATTTGCTCATTTTCCCATTAAGTAAAAAAAAATATAAAAATAATAGCTACGCACTTAAAACTTCTCAAATTTACTCAAAATACACTCTAGATTACATTCCGATAGAAATCTCAAAACACCCCATCACTAGATTTTGAGATAATCTCACTAGAACAGAACTTGGTGCAATTTTTAATTTGCTCATTTTCCCATTAAGTAAAAAAAAATATAAAAATAATTGCTACGCACTTAAAACTTCTCAAATTTACTCAAAATACACTCTAGATTACATTCCGATAGAAATCTCAAAACACCCCATCACTAGATTTTGAGATAATCTCACTAGAACAGAACTTGGTGCAATTTTTAATTTGCTCATTTTTCCATTAAGTAAAAAAAATATAAAAATAATTGCTACGCACTTAAAACTTCTCATATTTACTCAAAATACATTCTAGATTATATTCCGATAGAAATCTCAAAACACCCCTTCCCTAGATTTCGGGATAATCTCACGAGAACAGAACTTGGTGCAATTTTGAATTTGCTCAATTTCCCATTAAGTACAAAAAATATAAAAATATTAGCTACGCACTTAAAACTTCTCAAATTTACTCAAAATACACTCTAGATTATATTCCGATAGAAATCTCAAAACACCCCATCACTAGATTTTGAGATAATCTCACTAGAACAGAACTTGGTGCAATTTTTAATTTGCTCATTTTTCCATTAAGTAAAAAAAATATAAAAATAATTGCTACGCACTTAAAACTTCTCATATTTACTCAAAATACATTCTAGATTATATTCCGATAGAAATCTCAAAACACCCCTTCCCTAGATTTCGGGATAATCTCACGAGAACAGAACTTGGTGCAATTTTGAATTTGCTCATTTTTCCATTAAGTAAAAAAAATATAAAAATAATAGCTACGCACTTAAAACTTCTCAAATTTACTCAAAATACACTCTAGATTACATTGCGATAGAAATCTCAAAACACCCCATCACTAGATTTTGAGATAATCTCACTAGAACAGAACTTGGTGCAATTTTTAAATTTGCTCATTTTCCCATTAAGTAAAAAAAATATAAAAATAATAGCTACGTACTTAAAACTTCTCAAATTTACTCAAAATACACTCTAGATTACATTCCGATAGAAATCTCAAAACACCCCATCACTAGTTTTCGGGATAATCACTCTAGAACGGAATGTAGTGCTATTGTGAAGTTCTACTGTTTTTCGAGTAAAAGAAATTATAGAAAAACAACTGCTGCACACTTGAAGCTTTTCAAATTTACTCAAAATACATTCTTCTTGATAATTCTGCAAAAATCTCAAAACACCCCATCACTAGTTTTCGAGATAATCACCCAAGAACGGAACTTAGTGTCTGAAGTTGCAATTTTTTCGCAACAGTTTTTCTACTTTTTGGCCAAATTTAAAGTGATGCAACAGGTGAATTGAAACACAGCGTATGCATGCGAGTTTCTTTTAGAAAATACGACCCAGTAATTTTTTTTTAATTTTTTTAATCCAGCTTCATATTTCATTTCCTGCAATTCAAGTTTCCCTTGTTGCCATTTTGTTTCCAAGGTTTTTGTTTGCCATTTTGTGTTGCTTAGGGATGTCTATTATTTTCTAGTATGTCAAAAATACATTATTTGTAAATGCATTTGGAAATTTTGAAAACAATTCCGCGACTGATAATTTTTTTAGAATTTTTTTAATCGCCTGATGTATATTTCGATTTTTTTAAATTCAAGTTTCGCTTGTTGTCATTTTGTTTCCTGCTTAGGGATATCAATTATTTTCTAGTATTTCAAAAATACATTACTTGTGAGTGGATTTAGAAATTTTGAAGACAATTCCGCGACTGATAATTTTTTTAGAATTTTTTTAATCGCCTGATGTATATTTCGATTTTTTTAAATTCAAGTTTCGCTTGTTGTCATTTTGTTTCCTGCTTAGGGATATCAATTATTTTCTAGTATTTCAAAAATACATTACTTGTGAGTGGATTTAGAAATTTTGAAGACAATTCCGCGACTGATAATTTTTTTAGAATTTTCTTAATCGCCTGATGTATATTTCGATTTTTTTAAATTCAAGTTTCGCTTGTTGCCATTTTGTTTCCAGCTCAGGGATATCAATTATTTTCTAGTATTTCAAAAATACATTACTTGTGAGTGGATTTAGAAATTTTGAAGACAATTCCGCGACTGATAATTTTTTTAGAATTTTTTTAATCGCCTGATGTATATTTCGATTTTTTTAAATTCAAGTTTCGCTTGTTGTCATTTTGTTTCCTGCTTAGGGATATCAATTATTTTCTAGTATTTCAAAAATACATTACTTGTGAGTGGATTTAGAAATTTTGAAGACAATTCCGCGACTGATAATTTTTTTAGAATTTTTTTAATCGCCTGATGTATATTTCGTTTTTTGCAATTCAAGTTTCGCTTGTTGCCATTTTGTTTCCAGCTTAGGGATGTCAATTATTTTCTAGTATTTCAAAAATACATTACTTGTGAGTGGATTTGGAAATTTTGAAGACAATTCCGCGACTGATAATTTTTTTAGAATTTTCTTAATCGCCTGATGTATATTTCGATTTTTTTAAATTCAAGTTTCGCTTGTTGCCATTTTGTTTCCAGCTCAGGGATATCAATTATTTTCTAGTATTTCAAAAATACATTACTTGTGAGTGGATTTAGAAATTTTGAAGACAATTCCGCGACTGATAATTTTTTTAGAATTTTTTTAATCGCCTGATGTATATTTCGATTTTTTTAAATTCAAGTTTCGCTTGTTGTCATTTTGTTTCCTGCTTAGGGATATCAATTATTTTCTAGTATTTCAAAAATACATTACTTGTGAGTGGATTTAGAAATTTTGAAGACAATTCCGCGACTGATAATTTTTTTAGAATTTTTTTAATCGCCTGATGTATATTTCGTTTTTTGCAATTCAAGTTTCGCTTGTTGCCATTTTGTTTCCAGCTTAGGGATGTCAATTATTTTCTAGTATTTCAAAAATACATTACTTGTGAGTGGATTTGGAAATTTTGAAGACAATTCCGCGACTGATAATTTTTTTAGAATTTTTTTAATCGCCTGATGTATATTTCGATTTCTGAAATTCAAGTTTCGCTTGTTGTCATTTTGTTTCCTGCTTAGGGATGTCAATTATTTTCTAGTATTTCAAAAATACATTACTTGTGAGTGGATTTGGAAATTTTGAAGACAATTCCGCGACTGATAATTTTTTTAGAATTTTTTAACCGCTTGAGGTATATTTCGATTTTTGAAATTCAAGTTTCGCTTGTTGTCATTTTGTTTCCTGCTTAGGGATGTCAATTATTGTCTAGTATGTCAAAAATACATTACTTGTGAGTGAATTTGGAAATTTTGAAGACAATTCCGCGACTGATAATTTTTTTAGAATTTTTTTAATCGCCTGATGTATATTTCGATTTCTGAAATTCAAGTTTCGCTTGTTGTCATTTTGTTTCCTGCTTAGGGATGTCAATTATTGTCTAGTATGTCAAAAATGCGTTACTTGTGAGTGGATTTGGAAATTTTGAAGACAATTCCGCGACTGATAATTTTTTTAGAATTTTTTTAATCGCCTGATGTATATTTCGTTTTTTGCAATTCAAGTTTTGCTTGTTGCCATTTTGTTTCCTGCTTAGAGATGTCAATTATTTTCTAGTATGTCAAAAATACATTATTTGTAAATGCATTTGGAAATTTTGAAAACAATTCCGCGACTGATAATTTTTTTAGAATTTTTTTAATCGCCTGATGTATATTTCGATTTTTTTAAATTCAAGTTTCGCTTGTTGTCATTTTGTTTCCTGCTTAGGGATATCAATTATTTTCTAGTATTTCAAAAATACATTACTTGTGAGTGGATTTAGAAATTTTGAAGACAATTCCGCGACTGATAATTTTTTTAGAATTTTCTTAATCGCCTGATGTATATTTCGATTTTTTTAAATTCAAGTTTCGCTTGTTGCCATTTTGTTTCCAGCTCAGGGATATCAATTATTTTCTAGTATTTCAAAAATACATTACTTGTGAGTGGATTTAGAAATTTTGAAGACAATTCCGCGACTGATAATTTTTTTAGAATTTTTTTAATCGCCTGATGTATATTTCGATTTTTTTAAATTCAAGTTTCGCTTGTTGTCATTTTGTTTCCTGCTTAGGGATATCAATTATTTTCTAGTATGTCAAAAATACATTACTTGTGAGTGGATTTGGAAATTTTGAAGGCAATTCCGCGACTGATAATTTTTTTAGAATGTTTTTAATCGCTTGACGTATATTTCGATTTCTGAAATTCAAGTTTCGCTTGTTGCCATTTTCTTTCCAGCTTAGGGATATCAATTATTTTCTAGTATTTTAAAAATACATTACTTGTGAGTGGATTTGGAAATTTTGAAGACAATTCCGCGACTAATAATTTTTTTAGAATTTTTTTAATCGCCTGATGTATATTTCGATTTTTTTAAATTCAAGTTTCGCTTGTTGTCATTTTGTTTCCTGCTTAGGGATATCAATTATTTTCTAGTATTTCAAAAATACATTACTTGTGAGTGGATTTAGAAATTTTGGAGACAATTCCGCGACTGATAATTTTTTTAGAATTTTTTTAATCGCCAGATGTATATTTCGGTTTTTTTAAATTCAAGTTTCGCTTGTTGCCATTTTGTTTCCTGCTTAAGGTTGTCAATTATTTTTCAGTATGTCAAAAGTACATTATTTGTAAATGTATTTGGAAATTTTGAAGACAATTCCTTGACTGATATTTTTTTTAGAATTTTTTTAATCGCCTGATGCATATTTCGATTTCTGAAATTCAAGTTTCGCTTGTTGTCATTTTGTTTCCAGCTTAGGGATGTCAATTATTTTCCAGTATGTCAAAAATACATTACTTGTGAGTGGATTTAGAAATTTTGAAGACAATTCCGCGACTGATATTTTTTTTAGAATTTTTTAATCGCCTGATGTATATTTCGATTTCTTAAATTCAAGTTTCGCTTGTTGCCATTTTGTTTCCTGCTTAGGGATATCAATTATTTTCTAGTATTTCAAAAATACATTATTTGTAAATGTATTTGGAAATTTTGAAGACAATTCCGCGACTGATAATTTTTTTAGAATTTTTTTAATCGCCTGATGTATATTTCGGTTTTTTTAATTTAAGTTTTGCTTGTTGCTATTTTGTTTCCTGCTTAGGGATGTCAATTATTTTCTAGTATTTCAAAAATACATTACTTGTGAGTGGATTTGGAAATTTTGAAGACAATTCCGCGACTGATAATTTTTTTAGAATTTTTTTAATCGCCTAATGTATATTTAGATTTCTGAAATTCAAGTTTCGCTTGTTGCCATTTTGTTTCCTGCTTAGGGATGTTAATTATTTTCTAGTATGTCAAAAATACATTACTGGTGAGTGGATTTGGAAATTTTTAAGACCATTCCGCGACTGATAATTTTTTTAGAATTTTTTTAATCGCCTGATGTATATTTCGATTTTTTAAATTCAAGTTTTGCTTGTTGCCATTTTGTTTCCTGCTTACGGATGTCAATTATTTTCTAGTATTTCAAAAATACATTACTTGTGAGTGGATTTGGAAATTTTGAAGGCAATTCCGCGACTGATAATTTTTTTAGAATTTTTTTAATCGCCTGATGTATATTTCGATTTCTGAAATTCAAGTTTTGCTTGTTGCCATTTTATTTCCTGCTTAGGGATGTCAATTATTTTCTAGTATTTCAAAAATACATTATTTATAAATGTATTTGGAAATTTTGAAGACAATTCCTCGACTGATAATTTTTTTAGAATTTTTTTAATCGCCTGGTGTATATTTCGATTTTTGAAGATAATTCCGTGAGTGATATTTTTTTTTATTTTCTCCGTTACAAAGTACTGAGTAAGTATTGTGATTGTGAAAATTTTTCCAAAAATTTTTTTTGAGGAAATAACTGTTTTGAGGTCTCTAGAGGCGAACTCAAATATTTCTGGAATTTTTTTTGTGTCTGTGTGTGTGTGTCTGTGCGCGCTGTATCTCAAAAACTAATAGAGCAATTAACAGTTCTCACGAAATTACAATTTTAAATGCATTTTTAACATCTTTTTGAAGTTTTAAGTCGATGGTGTGTTTTCTAGTGTTTTTCTTAAATCGTTTAATTGCTACAATTTTCACAAGTTTACGTTCCGATGGCGTAATTGCTCCCAAAATTCAGTGATGGAGTGTATCTAGATTTCTGTATCTGTGCATCTATATTTCTTTCTTTTAAACATGTTAGATTATACGGTTTGATCAAAGATCCCTTGATCAAAGTATACCACTGACTTATTTAAGACTTTGTCATTAACATCAATACATTTATATCATATTATTATTATATTATATTAATCAAATCGTAATTTCGAGAAACTTTTGAGTCATTTTGGAAGGTATTAACTAATTTAAAAAAAATTGATAAATATGCAAGATATCATTAACATTGGTTCTATACGATCAAATCGGAGAAAGTTACCTGATGGCAACATTTTTTTAAATTGTGTCAAGCATAATAGTTTTTTATAGAACGAAATAAAAAAAATAATTCTCGTTTTTCCAAAACTGTACTGCTTCCGTTTTTACATTTTGAATTTATTGAACAAAATTTGTACAAATTTTATCAGTAGCCATAAAACCATGCCGACAAACCGTTCTCTAATTCCTATAAATTACGATTTTCAATATTGAAAACTTCTCGAGAGCCGACGTCCATTCACTCCTCCGCAACCTGCAATTTGGCCCGTATTTTTCCACACAAATTGACGGCTTTGCGTTATGTATTAATCGGCATCATCGCCGGGGATTCCATTCATAATTATTGATTGGCCATGCGGCACCGTAAATGCCCGTAAACACATTCATTACCTTAAAAATGGCCGGCCATTGCACGATTTCTTATGCACAGTGTGAAACATTACCATTTCTAACATTCGAGGAAGGAAGATCGGTTTTATTGTGTATAAATGGTATTATCGGCGTCCGAGATCTGGGCCGAGCTCTCTCTCTCTCTATCTTTCTTAAAAGACGCAGGGCCCCACCCAGGGAAAATCATTTATTCGTATTTGCAAGGCAAATTTGTTAGGCCACACACAAAAAAAAAGTTCCGTATAAACACACACACATAACACACTGGCATTCATGACTAATTAATATTAAATTCAGCTGCACGCTTGACAATGCAATGTGTTTTGCAATTACAATGTCTACGGTACAGCTGCGAATTGTTTTCTTCTTGTATGTTATGCAATGTTCAAATTTTATATCACATCGTATGTACCAGGTGATCAGAAATGGTCGCTGGTTAAATTTCCCGCGTGAAAATGGTGAGGCAAATGTATAGGCAACCAAATATACGCCGTTAATTTTTGAAAGGAATTAATTGCTGTGGTTTAGCATGATCAAAAAATCTTTGGATAGCGATTGTCTGGAAAATCTATAGTATCAGACAGTGCTTGGTTTGTTTTCAACACATTTCGCACCTTGTCTTCGTATTCATCTAACAAAGTGTGGCGTTGGAGCAGGCGGCGGCGGCGGCAACGACTATCAGGGCAGCGTTGGAATGGGGAATTGAGGACCCGTAACCAGGGAAACGGAATCAACAGATTTATAAAAATTATTTAAACGAGACGCACACAAAATCTTCTTGTGCCCCAAATGTAGCAAAATTCATCGTAAATTTCAGAAAAGTCTGTTCTCTTTGCTTTGTCCTCCTCAAATAATTGTTGATGATTGTAATTATCTTTGTTTCAAATATGAATCATATCCTAGAATAACGATTTCATTTACCTGCATAATAATAATCAGCGGGAGTAATATTAATTTATACGCCTGTCATAATATACGGGTCGTTTTTATCTACGACTACGGAGGCGTGTACATTACCATTCAAAGTTATTTTTTTTATTTTTTTTGCGTTCGTTTCATTATCAGCTCAGATACAGACAATTATCTAGATACGGCCGTTCGTGCCGTTTTATTTTGTCGTTGATTTATATTACATTATTGCATCGCGGGATTTTTAACTGCCGGGGCAGTTGGCGGAAATCAATGAGATGCATTATATAAAAGATCGTATCGTATATAAGTGAAACTTATTTATTTGCCAACCGGCAGATTTTTATGATTAGTATTCAGCGTGCGCAGAAACGATATTTATGTCTTTGAGCTTCAGTGCACGCTCGGTAGGCGTCGACTGTTCGAAGACTGCACTTAAGGGATAAAGCTAATACTTTACTTAAGTATATACAGCGCGTATTGGTAACTATTCTTGGGATTTGTTTTGAATGCATAAAAACAAATAATTACCATGTAAAATTATGTTTTATCTACCTTAGTAAAGATAAATTATTTTCTAATCATTCCCTAGGGTTTTTTGACTTAGACTTTCGCCATTCAGTCACGATACATTTTTTTCTCCATTGAGCTTAAATCTAAAATAAATTGACTGGGATATTCACTAAGTTCTAATCACGAATATTCTTCAAAATAAAAATCGTATTTTAAATCAAGAAGCGGATTCAGATTGTCGGTAAAATTATCTTAAAATTTTATTTGAAGATCATCAAGAAAGAACTTTAACGCGTGTTCAAACGAAATATTAAAAAAAATCGATTTGAAAAAAAAAATGAAAATCCTGAACACGTGTACGGTTAAGAAATGCATATCGCTGAAGAATAAGTTGTTTTTCTCATAGATATTTTAATTTTGTAAAGAGTTACCGAAGTTGAAAGTCTCCGCGCGCGATACTTCAAAATCACTGCAGGTTGAGGTTACAAAAATCGTAACTCGAAAACGAAAAATCATATTTTAAATCAACAAGTGAATTCGGATTGCCAGTAAAATTATCTTACAAGTTGATTTGAAGATCATCAAGCTAACTTTAACTTGAAAGAAGTTACACGTGTTCAAACAAAATATTAACAAATCGATTTGAAAAAAAATGAAAAATCCTGAACACGTGTACGGTTAACAAATGCACATCTCTAACATTTTCGCTGAAGAATAAGTTGTTTTTCTTGTAGATATTTTAATTTTGTGAAGAGTTACCGAAGTCAGAATGTATCCGTGCGCGTGACTTCAAAATCACTGCAGGTTGAGGTTAAAAAAATCGTAACTCGAAAACGAAAAATCTTATTTTAAAGCAACAAGCGGATTCGGAATGCCAGTAAAATTATCTTAAAAGATTATTTGAAGATCATCAAGCTAACTTTAACCTGAAAGAAATTACACGTGTTCAAACAAAATATTAACAAATCAAATTGAAAAAAAAAAATCCTGAACACGTTGTACGGGTAAGAAATGCACATCTCAAACCTTTTCGCTGAAGAATACGTTGTTTTTTTTGTAGATATTTCATTTTTGTGAAGAGTTACCGAAGTTGAAAGTCTCCGCGCGCGATATTTCAAAATCACTGCAGGCTGAGGTTAAAAAAATCGTAACTCAAAAACGAAAAATCGTATTTTAACGCAACAAGCGGATTCGGATTGCCAGTAAAATTATCTTAAAAGTTTATTTGAAGATCGTCAAGCTAACTTTAACCTGAAAGAAGTTACTAGTGTTCAAACAAAATATTAACAAATCGATTTGAAAAAAAATGAAAAATCCTGAACACGTGTACGGTTAACAAATGCACATCTCCAACCTTTTCGCTGAAGAATAAGTTGTTTTTCTTGTAGATATTTTAATTTTGTGAAGAGTTACCGAAGTTGAAAGTCTCCGCGCGCGATACTTCAAAATCACTGCAGGTTGTGATTAAAAAAATCATAACTCGAAAATCGAATTTAAAATCAACAAACAGATTCCAATTTCCAGTAAAGTTATCTTAAAACTTTATTTAAAGATCATCAACCTAACAAGTTGGGTTGCATACACGCCCCTTTTGTATGCAACTTAACTTGCATACTCGCAATAACAAGACCCTTGTATGCAACCCGACTTACGCTTACGTTATTTTAATTACTTAAAAACTCTGTTATTATTATTATTATTGCGTTATTTCTTTATATTTAACAAGTTATACTGAACTGAGACATCGAACAATTTACAATTTTCAAAACGAATTAATCAAAAACCCGAAAACGCACGCAATTCAAAAACTATCCATCATCAATAATTGGTGGCCCCGACGAAGAAACTCTATTAAGCGCCCCCTGAATGCGTTATTTTCGTTTCTTTAGTACAATATTATAATGTTGTATATTTTTTTTTCTCTCGAAAACTCCAATTACCATCCCATTAACCGAACTGGTAATCATCGAGTAGTTAAGTTATTATAATAACGCGCAGAGGCATCAAAAACGATTCTTCCAGCTTCTTAAACGGATCAGTCAGCTGCACCATTATTTACCAGTAATAATTTATATTAAATTACAGTTTTTAATCAACACGCGGCGCTGCGGAACGTTATTAAGAATAATGCGTTCGTAAGCGAGTGCGAGTTGCTCAAAGGAATTTTATAATTTCATATTGGAAAGCTTGACAGCCAGAAAATGTATCTTAATTCTTTACTTGGGAAAAAAACGGTGTTTAACTTTTTTCTACTTTTCCCTTAATCCTGAAACGTAAATGTGTCTGCACACACATTTTTGCACTGATAAACAGCTATAGTCCGAACCGGGATAATATGGCACGTGAGCGAAATGTCTCGCTCTTTAGCCGCCTAGATTTCATTGGTGTGAGGTTTATCAGCTAGCAATAATTGAAAATCATTGACGCGGCTAATATTTCAGCGGTCCTTGCTTCAGTCTTCGATCTCTTTTCATGATTACCAAACATGCCACTTTAAGTTACGTTTGCCTGTACGTATCGAATTTACGCATTAATCCTGAATGCTATGTAATCTGTCGGAATTGTTAACGATAAAAAATTGTAATCACTGTTAATGATCTTGAATTAAAAACAGAGAGAGAGACTATATATTTATTGACCTCAACAGGCAATTGACCAGATGTCTTCCAGGAACCGAGATACGCAAAATGATTTTTTTCCTAAATAGTGCTTAAATCTACTGGAAACGCCCAAAAAACGATTGAATTAAATTTTCCTTCAAAAATTGTTTTGTTTTTTTTTTCAAGTCTAATAGCTCATTCTGAACACTATTTGTTTATAAAAAAAAAAATTGTGGGACTTTTTTACTGCTTAAATCGACTGGAAACCCCTAAAAATCGATTGAGTTAAATTTTTCTTCAAAAAATTTTTGTTTTTTTTTTCAAGTCTAATATCTCATTCTGAACACTATTTGTTTATAATTTTTTTTTGTGGGACTTTTTTAGTGCTTAAATCGACTGGAAACGCCTAGTAATCGATTGAATAAAAAATTTCTTCAAAAACTTTTTTTTGAAATCTAAGAGCTCATTCTGAACACTATTTGTTTATAAAAAAAAATTGTGGGACTTTTTTACTGCTTAAATCGACTGGAAACCCCTAAAAATCGATTGAGTTAAATTTTTCTTCAAAAAAATTTTTTTTTTTCAAGTCTAGCTCATTCTGAACACTATTTGTTTATAAATTTTTTTGTGGGACTTTTTTATTGCTTAAATCGATTGGATACGCCTAAAAATAGATTGAATTAAATTTTTCTTCCAAAATTTTTTTTTGTTTTTTTCAAATCTAATAGCTCATTCTGAAGATTATTTGTTTATAAATTTTTTTGTGGGACTTTTTAGTGCTTAAATCGACCGGAATCGCCTAAAACGATAGAATTAAATTTTTCTTCAAAATTTTTGTTTTGTTTTTTTTTTCAAGTCTAATAGCTCATTCTGAACACTATTTGTTCATAATTTTTTTGTGGGATTTTTTTAGCGCTTAAATCGATTGGAAACGCCTAAAAATCGATTGAATTAAATTTTTCTTCAAAAACTTTTTTTTTCAAATCTAAGAACTCATTCTGATTACCATTTGTCTACAATTTTTTTTTGTGGGACTTTCTGGAACCGATATATGCAAAATTACTTTTATTTGTAAATATTGCTTAAATCGACTGGAAACGCCTAAAAAAACGATTGAATTAAATTTTTCTTCAAATTTTTTTTTGTTTTTTTGAAATCTAATAGCTCATTCTGAACACTATTTGTTTATAATTTTTTTTGTGGGACTTTTTTAGTGCTTAAATCGACTGGAAACGCCTAAAAATCGATTGAATTAAATTTTTCTTCAAAAACTTTTTTTGTTTTTTTTTCAAATCTAAGAGCTCATTCTAAACAGCATTTGTCTACAATTTTTTTTTGTGGGACTTTCTGTAACCGCGATACGCAAAATGACTTTTTCATAAATTGTTCTTAAATCGACTGGAAACGCCTAAAAATCGATTGAATTAAATTTTTCTTTAATTTTTTTTTGTTTTTTTCAAGTCTAATAGCTCATTCTGAACACTATTTGTTTATAAATATTTTTGTGGGACTTTTTTTGGTGCTTAAATCGAGTGGAAACGCCTAAAAATCGATTGAATTAAAGTTTTCTTAAAAAAATTTTTGGTTTCTTTTTCAAGTCTAATAGCTCATTCTGAACACTATTTGCTTATAATAGTTTTTGTGGGACTTTTTAGTGCTTAAATCGATTGGAAACGCCTAAAAATCGATTGAATTAAATTTTTCTTAAAATTTTTTTTGTTTTTTTTTTCAAGTCTAATAGCTCATTCTGAAGACTGTTTGTTTATAATTTTTTTTGTGGGACTTTCTAGTGCTTAAATCGACTGGAAACGCCTAAAAAACGATTGAATTAAAATTTTCTTCAATTTTTTTTTTTCAAGTCTAATAGCTCATTCTGATCACTATTTGTTTATAAATATTTTTGTGGGACCCTTTTATTGCTTAAATCGATTGGAAACGCCTAAAAATCGATTGAATTAAATTTTTCTTCAAAATATTTTTTTGTTTTTTTCAAATCTGATAGCTCATTCTGAACAATATTTGTTTATAAATATTTTTTGTGGGACTTTTTGTAGTGCTTAAATCGACTGGAAACGCCTAGAAATCGATTGAATTTAATTTTTCTTGAAAAACTTTTTTTTTTTTTAATCTTAAAAGCTCATTTTGAACACCATTTTGTGGGACTTTCTGGAGCCGCAAAAATGACTTTGTGCTTAAATCGACTAAAAAACGATTGAATTAAATATTTCTTCAAATTTTTTTTTCAACTCCAAGAGCTCATTCCGAACACTATTTGTCTATAAAAAAAATTGTAGGACTTTTTGGAATCGAGATACGCAAAATGACTTTTTTTTTATAAATAGTGCTTAAACCGACTGGAAATTAAATTTTTCTTGAAAATTTTTTTTTTTTGTTTTTTCAAGTCCAAGACCTTATTCTGAACACTATGAAACACTTGAATTAAAAATAATAAACAATAAACCCATCATTAAATAAATTAAATAAAAACTTTTATTTAATCCATTGTAAATTTCTTCATTAAATTGCAAAACCATGTTGTAATTATTTTTAACGGCTTGTTGCAGGAGTGCAAAAGGTGAACAAATTAATTGAAAATTTGCTTGGGTCACCTATAACCCGGTGTCGCGGTGGGTTTTATTATTTTTGTTTTGTTTTGGATGCTTTGGCCCGTAAATCTTCTCCGGTAAATTAGGGTTTTTGTCCGGCTGATTTTGGATGCATTGTATTGTAAATATTTGGTGAGTGGCTTGACGTTGAAATTTATGCTCGGTTTTAAATGTGATTCGTAAATATTCACGCTCATATTTTCCCCGTAGTTATGCCTTTTGTGCGACCTGTCGCATTGTGCCTTCTTTATGTCTAAGGAACGGAATGACTATGGAATTCCGTACCCGTAGGTTAGAGAATGTGCTTTAATTTTGTAAGATTTAGTGCTGTGATTTATACATATAATAATATAGAAATCTTCAACAGAACAAGTAGAAAATTTAATTAAAATGATTAAAATTCATCCCTTAATAAATTGTAAGATGTTGATATTTTTTGAAAATTGAAGCGCTCTTGTTAAAACGTTGATCTAATTCGTCTACGTCTACATACGCAATTATTAGACCAGTTCATTTATTAGTCAGGTGGACCAAATCAAATTATAGGCGGGAAAATGCGTTGTTGCGATTGGCCGAGCGATGCTTAAAACCGCAATGGCCGTTGTTATGATCAGCTGATCTATCACTGTCACGTGTTTTGTCTTAGGTTTTGTGTTTTTAGCCAGTTATTTCTCCCGCTGATAGTGTAAAAATCAGTTCTTTCAAGAACGCGACTTTCCTGGAGATGGTTATTTTATTTGCAACAATGGATGCTGCATCCAGCGCTAGTTCAGTGCCAAGAAACTTAAGAGGTTGGTCTAATTCTTCCACGTACACTGGAATCAACAAATATAAGACTGTAGTCTATAATCAGACGGACCAGCGGGATAAAAATCATAACACCAACTTACAAATTATTCTTTTTTGACTTTCTAAAAACATTGCTGATGGACCGAAAAAGCATCTCATAAAATAGAAAAATGTGACGTGGCCATAATTTGTATTTTTTTTTTCACAAGCAAAAAGAAAAGACACTTGCTTGAGTATATGCAATTTTTTATGCGCAAGAGAGGGTGCGCATTTACTACAGATGTAATTTAATGGCGTTTTCTCTTATTTTCACTTGCCAGAATGGTTTTCTTTGTATGAATAAACATTAAAGCAAATTATATTGTAATATTTTAGAATGCGAACCGTTTCGTTATTTATTAGTCACGTCGCATAAATCAAAAACCAATCAAGCCCCGTTTTTAGTTCTATTGTAGGTAATGAGTGTAATTACTTGCGGAGCGCACTTTATTGTCTCGTGATGGCCTGTAAAATCTCGCTAAAGAGGAATTGATTTATCGTGGCCATTTATAAAACTGAAGCATCTCTAATTATCTATTAGTGTTTTTGCGGTGGTGGCGGTGGTGATATTGCAGCTAATGACCGCCACGTGTTCGGCGTCCCATTAAGTCCTAGCGCCCCGTCATCAACGTAGTCGGAGGTAATGAGTACCTGTTGATGTCTAGGGGGATATACATCTCGGCAGATGAGTTCAAGTCGAAAGGTCAAAGTTCAGCGTCGTCGGACTCGGGGGCCGCCCACGCGATGCCTGCCTCTCTTCGGGCCCATCCGCCGCGGATATCCCGAAATTCAGGTGAGCAGCCCCCGACAACAAGTGTCCCCGTTTCCTTCCTGGCGCCAGGCGCCTCTTCCGGTTCTATTGTCGGGATTTTCGGGAGTGCATGTGCGGTTGTGGTGGTGAGGTCCTTCACCCCGGAATTTGCGAACGACGGCGCGCAACCCCCGGATTTCGTACATGAGCGGCGGTACTGCTGCCGGCGAGGGCGCGAGGGGTGAGTCCATTCATGAATGAACGGCCCGCGACGGCGAGGTCACTTGTTGCTCCGCAGGAATGACCTCGGCGGGCGCCCACACTTTGCGGGATTTCGGATTCACTTTTACTATTCGGATATTCGGAAAGCTCGGTTGCGTTTAACGAAGTATACCTTCTTTTTCATCAGAAGAAGAATTCAGCTAACTTCAATAGCAAAAAAATTAGTCAGTCACCATAGGCATTTTAGAAAATTTAAAAAAATAATTGATTTTTCAGAATTTGATTGGCCGTAGCGGCTAAACGAAAACTCCAAATCGAACGCGGTTTTCAAATCCGTGCTCCTCGTGTGCAAATTAGTCGGTTCCAATTAAAATTGGCGATTTAAAATTTTTGACGAAAACCTGAAAAACTACCCCCCTTCTTACTTTTTCTCAAAAATTGGCTTTGAAATAATTTCCTGACGAAACCACTGGTTCGATTCCGCATTTCTATACATCACTGGAAAGATCCCTTCAAGACGCCTCGGAAAATGTACTTTCGCAAGAAAAAATGTCAAATTAAGGGCCGTGACGCGTCAGCAAAGAAATCTCGAAAATGGAAAAAATCGAAAAAATCAACTTTTTTAATAATTATTGAATTATACCTTTTTTTCATCAGAAGAACGAGAGAAATTGATTGGCGTTAAAAAATTTCAACTATCTTCAATGGCAAAAAAAATTAGGGTGTCACCACTTCAAAGTTCGATTTACATTTAAAGTAAATCATAAATAACAATGATTCTATAAAATCGGAGAAAGTAACATGATGGCCACATCACCATTTTTTAGGTATAAGTTTTGAACAGCTGACGAAATTTCAAAAAATTCTTTCTTCTTTTACTCTTCGAGTTTTTTAAATACTGAAAAAAACACGATTTTGAGTTGCAATTATTTTCTCAAGTTTCGAATAATTGAAGGAATTTCTAAAATTTCTTCACTATCTTACTTTATTCTTCACGTTTTATTACTTCGAATTCGAGTTGCGATTGTTTTTCAATTTTTCAATTTTTAACCATAAGTTTCAAACAATTGAAGAAATTTCAAAAATTTCTTCACCAACTTACTCTACTCTTCAAGGTTTTTCTTTTTAATTACCATGAACTACACTACTACTACAATTGCAACGAACACGGGTCACAATTGGTTTTTTAGTTTTCATATTTTTTAAAAATTAAAAAAAATCTTCACCATCTTGTTTGTCACATAAAGTTGTCATAATTTTAAATTGTAATATTAATTTTTGTATTTTCATGTTTTTTAATATTCATATTTTGTTTTATATTTTATATTCTAATTAATACTCTGATGTACAGGGTGAATCCCGTAAATATATATATATTATTATTATTATCTCACTTACTTTTCAAGATCTTTTAATTACTGCGAGAAAATAATTTTGAGTTGCAATCGATTTTCAGTTTTCATCTGTAAGTTTCCATCCGTTGAAGAAATTTCAAAAATGTCTACACTATCTGACTTTACGCTTCAAGGTCGTTTGACTGCCGCAGCTATAAGTTTCGGCCCGTTGAAGAAATTTGGAAATTTTTTTGACTATCTTATTTTCTTCTTCAAGGTCTTTTGATTACTGCGAAAAAACAAACACGATTGGCAATTGTTTTTCAGTTTTTCAGCTATCAATTTCGAACAATTGAAGAAATTTCAAAAATTTCTTCACCAACTTACTTTACTCTTCTAGGTTTTTTTTAATTACCATGAACTACACTACTACTACTACAACCACAACGAACACGGGTCACAATTGTTTTTTAGTTTTTCATTTTTTTTTTTAATTAAAAAAATCTTCACCATCTTGTTTGTCACATAAAGTTGTCACAATTTAAAATTTAAAATTGTAATTTTAATTTTTGTATTTTCATATTTTACATTTATATTTTATTTTATATTTTGTTTTATATTTTATATTCTAATTAATACTCTAATGTACAGGGTGAATCCCGTAAATATATATGTTATGATTATTATCTCACTTACTCTTCAAGATGTTTTAATTACTGCGAGAAAATAATTTTGAGTTGCAATCGATTTTCAGTTTTCAGCTGTAAGTTTCGATCCATTGAAGAAATTTCAAAAATTTCTACACTATCTGACTTTACGCTTCAAGGTCGTTTGACTGCCGCAGCTATAAGTTTCGGCCCGTTGAAGAAATTTGGAAATTTTTTTGACTATCTTATTTTCTTCTTCAAGGTTTTTTGATTACTGCGAAAAAACAAACACGATTGGCAATTGTTTTTCAGTTTTTCAGCTATCAATTTCGAACAATTGAAGAAATTTCAAAAATTTCTTCACCAACTTACTTTACTCTTCAAGGTTTTTTTTAATTACCATGAACTACACTACTACTACTACAACCACAACGAACACGGGTCACAATTGTTTTTTAGTTTTTCATTTTTTTTTTTAATTAAAAAAATCTTCACCATCTTGTTTGTCACATAAAGTTGTCACAATTTAAAATTTTAAATTGTAATTTTAATTTTTGTATTTTCATATTTTACATTTATATTTTATTTTATATTTTGTTTTATATTTTATATTCTAATTAATACTCTAATGTACAGGGTGAATCCCGTAAATATATATGTTATTATTATTATCTCACTTACTCTTCAAGATCTTTTAATTACTGCGAGAAAATAATTTTGAGTTGCAATCGATTTTCAGTTTTCATCTGTAAGTTTCCATCCGTTGAAGAAATTTCAAAAATGTCTACACTATCTGACTTTACGCTTCAAGGTCGTTTGACTGCCGCAGCTATAAGTTTCGGCCCGTTGAAGAAATTTGGAAATTTTTTTGACTATCTTATTTTCTTCTTCAAGGTCTTTTGATTACTGCGAAAAAACAAACACGATTGGCAATTGTTTTTCAGTTTTTCAGCTATCAATTTCGAACAATTGAAGAAATTTCAAAAATTTCTTCACCAACTTACTTTACTCTTCTAGGTTTTTTTTAATTACCATGAACTACACTACTACTACTACAACCACAACGAACACGGGTCACAATTGTTTTTTAGTTTTTCATTTTTTTTTTTAATTAAAAAAATCTTCACCATCTTGTTTGTCACATAAAGTTGTCACAATTTAAAATTTAAAATTGTAATTTTAATTTTTGTATTTTCATATTTTACATTTATATTTTATTTTATATTTTGTTTTATATTTTATATTCTAATTAATACTCTAATGTACAGGGTGAATCCCGTAAATATATATGTTATGATTATTATCTCACTTACTCTTCAAGATGTTTTAATTACTGCGAGAAAATAATTTTGAGTTGCAATCGATTTTCAGTTTTCAGCTGTAAGTTTCGATCCATTGAAGAAATTTCAAAAATTTCTACACTATCTGACTTTACGCTTCAAGGTCGTTTGACTGCCGCAGCTATAAGTTTCGGCCCGTTGAAGAAATTTGGAAATTTTTTTGACTATCTTATTTTCTTCTTCAAGGTTTTTTGATTACTGCGAAAAAACAAACACGATTGGCAATTGTTTTTCAGTTTTTCAGCTATCAATTTCGAACAATTGAAGAAATTTCAAAAATTTCTTCACCAACTTACTTTACTCTTCTAGGTTTTTTTTAATTACCATGAACTACACTACTACTACTACAACCACAACGAACACGGGTCACAATTGTTTTTTAGTTTTTCATTTTTTTTTTTAATTAAAAAAATCTTCACCATCTTGTTTGTCACATAAAGTTGTCACAATTTAAAATTTAAAATTGTAATTTTAATTTTTGTATTTTCATATTTTACATTTATATTTTATTTTATATTTTGTTTTATATTTTATATTCTAATTAATACTCTAATGTACAGGGTGAATCCCGTAAATATATATGTTATGATTATTATCTCACTTACTCTTCAAGATGTTTTAATTACTGCGAGAAAATAATTTTGAGTTGCAATCGATTTTCAGTTTTCAGCTGTAAGTTTCGATCCATTGAAGAAATTTCAAAAATTTCTACACTATCTGACTTTACGCTTCAAGGTCGTTTGACTGCCGCAGCTATAAGTTTCGGCCCGTTGAAGAAATTTGGAAATTTTTTTGACTATCTTATTTTCTTCTTCAAGGTTTTTTGATTACTGCGAAAAAACAAACACGATTGGCAATTGTTTTTCAGTTTTTCAGCTATCAATTTCGAACAATTGAAGAAATTTCAAAAATTTCTTCACCAACTTACTTTACTCTTCAAGGTTTTTTTTAATTACCATGAACTACACTACTACTACTACAACCACAACGAACACGGGTCACAATTGTTTTTTAGTTTTTCATGTTTTTTAAAAATTAAAAAAAATCTTCACCATCTTGTTTGTCACATAAAGTTGTCACAATTTTAAATTTTAAATTGTAATTTTAATTTTTGTATTTTCATATTTTACATTTATATTTTATTTTATATTTTGTTTTATATTTTATATTCTAATCAATACTCTAATGTACAGGGTGAATCCCGTAAATATATATATTATTATTATTATCTCACTTACTTTTCAAGATCTTTTAATTACTGCGAGAAAATAATTTTGAGTTGTAATCGATTTTCACTTTTCAGCTATAAGTTTCGATCGATTGAAGAAATTTGAAAAATTTCTACACTATTTGACTTTACGCTTCAAGGTCGTTTGACTACCGCAGCTATAAGTTTCGGCCCGTTGAAGAAATTTGGAAATTTTTTTGACTATCTTATTTTCTTCTTCGAGGTCTTTTGATTACTGCGAAAAAACGAACGCGAGTGGCAATTGTTTTTCAGTTTTTCAGCTATCAATTGAAGAAATTGAAAAATATTTTTCACTATTTTACTTCAGTTTTCAAGCTCTATTAACTACTACTTGAGTCGCAAAATTGTTTTTTTAGTTTTTTAGCTAGAAGTTTCGAACCATTGAAGAAATTTGGATTTTTTTTTGACTATCTTATTTTATTCTTCAAGGTCTTTTTTATTACTGCGAAAAAACGAACACGAGTGGCAATTGTTTTTCAGTTTTTCAGTTATCAATTGAAGAAATTGAAAAATATTTTTCACTATTTTACTTCAGTTTTCAAGCTCTATTAACTACTACTCGAGTCGCAAAATTGTTTTTTTAGTTTTTTAGCTATAAGTTTGGAGCAAATTGAAGAAATTTGGAATTTTTTTGACTATCTTATTTTCTTCTTCAATGTCTTTTGATTACTGCGAAAAAACGAACACGAGTCACAATTGTTTTTTAGTTTTTCAGCCATCAATTTCGAAGAATTGAAGAAATTGAAAAATATTTTTCACTATTTTACTTCAGTTTTCAAGCTCTATTAACCACTACTCGAGTCGCAAAATTGTTTTTTTTAGTTTTTCAGCTAAGTTTCGAACCATTGAAAAAATTTGGAAATTTTTTTGACTATCTTATTTTATTCTTCAAGGTCTTTTGATTACTGCGAAAAAACAAACACGAGTCACAATTGTCTTTCAGTTTTTCAGCTATCAATTTCGAACAATAGAAAAAATTTAAAAATTTTCTCCACCGTTTTCCTTATTTTTTCAAGCTCATTGCAAAAAAAACAAGTTCGAGTCGCAATTGTTTCTCGGTTTTTCCGCCATCAATTTCGAACAATTGAAGAAATTTCGAAAATTTCTACACAATTCTACTTTACTCTTAAAGGTCTTTTGATTGCTGCGAAACAACGAATTCGAGATGCAATTGTTTTTCAGTTCTTCGGCTGGAAGTTTCGAACAATTGAAGAAATTTTAAAAATTTCTTCACCATCTTACTCTATTCTTAAGACTCTATAAATTACTGCCGAAAAAACGATTTTGAGTCGCATTTGTTTTTCAGTTTTTCAGCTATAAGTTTCGAAGAACTGAAGATATTTTGAAAATTTCTTCACTAACTTACTTTACTCTTCAAGGTCTCTTGATTGCTGCGAAAATACGAATTCGAGATGCAATTGTTTTTCAGTGCTTCAGCTGGAAGTTTCGAACAATTGAAGACATTTTAAAAATTTCTTCACCATCTTACTCTATTCTTCAAACTCTATAAATTACTGCCGAAAAACTATTTTCTGCTAATTTTTCAGCTATAAGTTTTGAAGAATTGAAGATATTTTGAAAATTTCTTCACTAACTTACTTTACTCTTCAAGGTCTCTTGATTGCTGCGAAAATACGAATTGGAGATGCAATTGTTTTTCAGTGCTTCAGCTGGAAGTTTCGAACAATTGAAGACATTTTAAAAATTTCTTCACCATCTTACTCTATTCTTCAAACTCTATAAATTACTGCCGAAAAACTATTTTCTGCTAATTTTTCAGCTATAAGTTTTGAAGAATTGAAGATATTTTGAAAATTTCTTCACTAACTTACTTTACTCTTCAAGGTCTTTTGATTGCTGCGAAAAACCGAATTCGAGATGCAATTGTTTTTCAATGCTTCAGCTGGAAGTTTCGAAAAATTGAAGAAATTTTAAAAAATTCTTCACCGTCTCACTCTATTCTTCAAACTCTATTAATTACTGCCAAAAAACGATTTTGAGTCGCAATTGTTTTTCAGTTTTTCAGCCATAAGTTTCGAAGAATTGAAGATATTTTGAAAATTTCTTCACTAACTTACTTGACTCTTCAAGGTCTCTTGATTGCTGCGAAAAAACGAATTCGAGATGCAATTGTTTTTCGGTTCTTCAGCTGGAAGTTTCGAAGAATTGAAGAAATTTCTAAAAATTTCTTCACCATCTCACTCGATTCTTCAAACTCTATAAATTACTGCCGAAAAACGATTGTTTTTCAGTTTTTCAGCTGTAAGTTTTGAAGAATTGAAGATATTTTGAAAATTTCTTCACTAACTTACTTTACTCTTCAAGGTCTTTTGATTGCTGCGAAAAAAACGAATTCGAGATGCAATTGTTTTTCGGTTCTTCAGCTGGAAGTTTCGAAGAATTGAAGAAATTTAAAAAATTTCTTCACCATCTTACTCTATTCTTCAAACTCTATAAATTACTGCCGAAAACCGATTTTGAGTCGCAATTGTTTTTCAGTTTTTCAGCTATAAATTTCGAAGAATTGAAGATATTTTGAAAATTTCTTCACTAACTTACTTTACTCTTCAAGGTCTTTTGATTGCTGCGAAAAAATCAATTCGAGATGCAATTGTTTTTCAGTGCTTCAGCTGGAAGTTTCGAAAAATTGAAGAAATTTTAGAAATTTCTTCACCATCTCACACTATTCTTCAAACTCTATAAATTACTGCCGAAGAAAGATTTTGAGTCGCAATTGTTTTTCAGTTTTTCAGCTATAAGTTTCGAAGAATTGAAGATATTTTGAAAATTTCTTCACTAACTTACTTTACTCTTCAAGGTCTTTTGATTGCTGCAAAAAAACTAATTCGAGATGCAATTGTTTTTCAGTGCTTCAGCTGGAAGTTTCGAAAAATTGAAGAAATTTTAAAAATTTCTTCACCATCTTACTCTATTCATTACCGAGTCGCAATTGTTTCTCAATTTTTCAGCTATAAATAAGCTCCGAACTATTGGAGTAATTTCAAAAATTCGCTCAACATTTTATTTTGAATTCGGAGGGGAAAATTTGTAAAGGCAGCAAAATTTGTTTGGTCCATGTGAGCTTGGCAGAAGAAGCTTGTCTACAGCCAATTAGGTATCTAGTCATGTGGAACTAAAGTTCAAAATTTACAATATTTTTTGTCCCATTTTAAATCTATTTATCCCGTTTCCTGTTGGTCGGAGGAAAAAATGTGTAATAACCGATTTTTGCAAAAGTCAAGTATACTTCATCCACCAAGTACCAAAGTATTTTATTGTGTGCTTCTGTCATTGAAGAATAATGGTGGATGCAGTTTCGAAAATATTTATTTTTATAACAAAAAGAAACGCTCCGTGTTTACATCATTAAACAATACAAGCTGGGAACGTTAACACGAGGAGAAGAATCGTTTTTACAGTTTGCGTGTCTTGATTCCCATTATTAATGGTCGCCATACGAAAGGAACACCTTCATAATTTACAATAATTTAAGAGAGAGAATCTCCGGGACGCTTCCCTCTTCATCCCGCCGTCGTCCGTCGCGCGGGGACATCGTCCGCGCCCGTGGACCGTTTGGAAGAGGAGCCCGGGCCCATTGTTGGATAATTTAGTAATTTTCCGGGCAGTCATTGTTTATTGATCCCCCGCCGTTCGCGAGATGTAATCGGCGTTAATCGGCCGGGTTGGCGGGTTGGCTCGCACCTCCCCCGTCGAGCATCCGCTCAACCGAATGCCCATTTAAATTGGATATTATATGAAACTAATGGCCAGTTTTTTTTTTTTTATTGCTGATTGAGATAAGGCCCGCGCGCCGACGGACACGCGTCAGGCCGTCTTATATGTTTACACACTGAAAATGACGCAATTGGAAGTGTTGGTCGTTTGAAGATGTTGAGAACTTCAGACGCGTCTATTGCAAGTCGCTTTCTTCTATGTGTGTTCGAGTAGTTCGGCGCAGAGTGATCTGACGTAAGATATTTAAGCGGCAGCCAATTCGTCGCAGGCGAATTTGATGCTGGTAAATTCGGCGCAGGCTAATTCGGCGCGGGATAAATCGGCGCAGGCTAATTCCGGGCAGGCCAATTCGGCGCAGTCCATTACGCCGAGATCGATTAGGTGCACGACTACTCGAGTTAGTGCAAAACTGTTAATGCCAAGATTCAAGAAAATGTACAGTGCACAGCAATTATTTACGTAATAGTTTTGTTTGATCGTCTTATTAAATTCAAAGCGGTCTACACAATTACGATTATATTAGCAATATTTCATGCCACGGTATAATAATATCACTATAATAATTATGTGAATGAATGTTGCTCTTGCTTCACATACACTTTTACCATTCATAAACCTCGTGGAAAATCGTTGCACAATCCGAACTAATCGAATATACAAATTTCTTCATTTACGCGCCACAATCGTTCACATAAAATTTACATTGGCGCCGCACGGCTCCATTAATTGAGCCGCGTGTAGTAATCAATTTCTCGAGTGTGTTCATTCAAAAACGGTCGATAAATTTACACATTTAAACGCCTTTTACACACATTCTCCTCTCGCAGTTTTATTGAATCATCTTTATACGCGATTAACTTACATGGGTACCTCGACGCGAACGCCATCTCTATTTAAATGTTCGAAACATTGCGAAACGTTTTGTTGTATTCCTTTAACAGGGAAGGTTGCAATTGCCGCAATTTATCCTCGCGGTTCGGTATGGAATAACACGTGGGTGGATTAATCCTTGCAAAATATTTAGTAATTAATCGTTTTGATTGAGTACATACTCGTAATCAATATCTTATTGAAATCGGTGGCCTTGTGGGCAGAGCTCCTGTCTCCCGGTCTGCAGGTCGTGGGTTAAAATCCTGTTCGAGATATAAACAATATTTAATAATAATATTTGAAGGTCCAAATACGGAATAACCGATTTTTGCAAAATTTGGCGCCCTCTGTCTTCTTAAGTACCAATTACAGACAGTTCAGTCCCGAACGAAAAATATTGTAAAATTTAAACTTTACAACAACAAAAAATATTGTAAAATTTAAACTTTACAATTAAAAAATCCCCAAAAAAAAATGTAACGCTTAAGGAATTGGCTTCAAAATTTCCAAATCCTCTCAGGAATAATATATTTTTGACATATTAAAAAACCGCTAACATAACCTAGCAGAAAACAAAGTGTGTACGTAATGGAAAGTTTGATCTTCACAGCGCTTCACCGCGCTTTACTGTTATTCATTCTAAGACGATCACGCATTCTGGAGCAGTGAAATGCAGCGTCTTCCACTAAAGAATACATTTAATGGAAAATTTTATCTTCGCCGTGCTTCACCGCACTTCACTACACTTCGCCGCTCTTCGTGTTAGTGCTCGATGGCGTTTAAGGCGGCGATCGCGCAATTTGGAGCAGCGAAGCGCAGCGTCTTCCACATAAGAAGGAACATTGATCTTCGCCGTGCTTCAATTCTCTTCGCTCTAATCTACTCTAAAAGGCTCTTGATGTTTACCCAAACATCTGGCAAAAATTCGCGGCGAATTTCGAGTCAGTTCTTCCTTTTGCATAATTCATTTGAATTAAAATGTTGCATCAGTTATAATTTATGGAACGATTAATATTTTTTAAGTTAATTTCGACAGAAAGCGCAATTAAATTTTATTTACGATGAGAGATTTTCGAAACGCACCTTCACATGCGATAAATTAACGAATATATATATGTGTGTATAGTTATAGAAAATAAGCAGGTACACCTCCTTATGGTAATCCCATTTTTAATGTGTAACAAAATGCTAAAGTTTAATAGGTGTTAAATGCGGGATACAATTTTGCCACGCGAAACATTAGCGGCATAAATTATGCGCCTCGCCTTCCGCTGTAATTCAATCAATGAATACGAAATGAACGCGAGATATTGTAACGCGTGTTCGCGTCCGCCATTGTGATCATATTCTTCTTGTTCACCCGAAGAGAGGAGACGCGGAGGAAGGCCCTCGGGGGCATATAAGAACGCCTAATAATTCACTATCCTCGGCCACGAACGCACGGGCTTTAATTATTAATTACTGTTGAACTCTCATCTCCAAATGCAATTAAGCATCACCGGCCTCTATTGGCACTGTTGGATGATGGGCATGATGGATTAGCCGGGGTCACGACTTTAATGCCCGAGGGCGAAAAGGCCGCCGCCGTCGCCGTCGCCGCCTGATTGGCACTCACCCACCTGCCGCCCCATTAATCCATTAATTCGTGTTGTTAAGTTATGGAATCGCACTGTTCGAATGAAGAGTTTTTGGCATTCATCGACAAAAATTATGTAATGATATTTTACTCAGCGTTACATAAAAAGTGAATGTTGGTTTCTGAAGAATTCTATTTTTTATAAGTATTTCTGTTAATGTGTTTTCAACATTAAATAAAATTTAAATAAACGCAGAAAATCTAAAATGTTTTACTATAGAAGCACAGATTGATTCTTCAGTTATAAAATCCATTAAGCCAAATTAGTTTTACTTGAAAAATAAGGACGCAATTACGTACGAGCTGGACCCTTCCACGAGATATTTTAGTTTGACGCTTTCTTCGTTTGAAAATTAAAAATCGGTTATTTTATAATTTTCAGTTTTCTTTTTTTGAGTTGTTATACGAGGTTATGCCAAATAAAAGATTTTTTTTTCTTTTTTTTTTTAATTTTTAGTCTTTGTTGGATGAAAATATTTCATCATTTTTTTTTTTGGGGGATTTTTTAATTGCGAGATGCAAATTTTGCTTCTTTCGATTGAAGCGTTGGCACTTTATTTTCTGCTAGGTTATGTTAGCGGTTTTTTAATACATTAAAAATATATTATTCCTGAGAGGATTTGGAATTAACACCTCATTCACAGATTTTGAGATAAATTCATATGAACTGAGCATAATTAAAAAAAAAATTAAATTATTTTCGCGACTCAAAAAAATATAAAAACAATTTCCATCGACATGAAACTTTCCAAATTTACTCAAAATACGTTTAGGATTAAAATTTTATAAAAAAACAGCAAACACCCCATCCATAGATTTTGAGATAAATTCGTATGAACAGAGCATGATTTAAAAAAAATCTTTAATTATTTTCGCGACTCAAAAAAATATAAAAACAATTGCCATCGACATGAAACTTTCCAAATTTACTCAAAATACTTCCAGGATTAAAATTCTATAAAAAACAGCAAACACCCCATCCATAGATTTTGAGATAAATTCATATGAACAGAGCTTAATTTAAAAAAAAATCTTAAATTATTTTCGCGACTCAAAAAAATATAAAAACAATTGCCATCGACATGAAACTTTCCAAATTTACTCAATATACCTGCTGTATAAAAAAACAGCAAACACCCCATCCATAGATTTTGAGATAAATTCATATCAACAGAGCATAATTTAAAAAAAAATCTTTAATTATTTTCGCGACTCAAAAAAATATAAAAACAATTTCCATCGACATGAAACTTTCCAAATTTAAAATCCATAGATTTTGAGATAAATTCATATGAACAGAGCTTAATTTTAAAAAAAATCTTTAATTATTTTCGCGTCTCAAAAAAATATAAAAACAATTGCCATCGACATGAAACTTTCCAAATTTACTCAAAATACCTTCAGGATTAAAATTCTATAAAAAAAAACAGCAAACACACCATCCATAGATTTTGAGATAAATTCATATCTACAGAGCATAATTTAAAAAAAAATCTTTAATTATTTTCGCGACTCAAAAAAATATAAAAACAATTTCCATCGACATGAAACTTTCCAAATTTACTCAAAATACCTTCAGGATTAAAATTCTATAAAAAAACAGCAAACACCCCATCCATAGATTTTGAGATAAATTCAAATGAACAGAGCTTAATTTTAAAAAAAATCTTAAATTATTTTCGCGACTCAAAAAAATATAAAAACATTTTCCATCGACATGAAACTTTCCAAATTTACTCAATATACCTGCTGTATAAAAAAACAGCAAACACCCCATCCATAGATTTTGAGATAAATTCATATCAACAGAGCATAATTTAAAAAAAAATCTTTAATTATTTTCGCGACTCAAAAAAATATAAAAACAATTTCCATCGACATGAAACTTTCCAAATTTAAAATCCATAGATTTTGAGATAAATTCATATGAACAGAGCTTAATTTTAAAAAAAATCTTTAATTATTTTCGCGTCTCAAAAAAATATAAAAACAATTGCCATCGACATGAAACTTTCCAAATTTACTCAAAATACCTTCAGGATTAAAATTCTATAAAAAAAAACAGCAAACACACCATCCATAGATTTTGAGATAAATTCATATCTACAGAGCATAATTTAAAAAAAAATCTTTAATTATTTTCGCGACTCAAAAAAATATAAAAACAATTTCCATCGACATGAAACTTTCCAAATTTACTCAAAATACCTTCAGGATTAAAATTCTATAAAAAAACAGCAAACACCCCATCCATAGATTTTGAGATAAATTCAAATGAACAGAGCTTAATTTAAAAAAAAATCTTAAATTATTTTCGCGTCTCAAAAAAATATAAAAACAATTGCCATCGACATGAAACTTTCCAAATTTACTCAAAATACTTCCAGGATTGAAATTCTATAAAAAACAGCAAACAACTCATCCATAGATTTTGAGATAAATTCATATGAACAGAGCTTAATTTAAAAAAAAATCTTAAATTATTTTCGCGACTCAAAAAAATATAAAAACATTTTCCATCGACATGAAACTTTCCAAATTTACTCAAAATACATTCAGGATTAAAATTCTATAAAAAAACAGCAAAGATTTTGAGTAAATTCATATGAACAGAGCATAATTTAAAAAAAAATCTTAAATTATTTTCGCGTCTCAAAAAAATATAAAAACAATTGCCATCGACATGAAACTTTCCAAATTTACTCAAAATACTTCCAGGATTGAAATTCTATAAAAAACAGCAAACACCCCATCCATAGATTTTGAGATAAATTCATATGAACAGAGCTTAATTTAAAAAAAAATCTTAAATTATTTTCGCGACTCAAAAAAATATAAAAACATTTTCCATCGACATGAAACTTTCCAAATTTACTCAAAATACATTCAGGATTAAAATTCTATAAAAAAACAGCAAAGATTTTGAGTAAATTCATATGAACAGAGCATAATTTAAAAAAAAATCTTTAATTATTTTCGCGACTCAAAAAAATATAATAACAATTGCCATCGACATGAAACTTTCCAAATTTACTCAAAATACATTCAGGATTAGAATTCTTTAAGAAAAAACAGCAAAGATTTTGAGTAAATTCATATGAACAGAGCATAATTAAAAAAAAATCTTTAATTATTTTCGCGACTCAAAAAAATATAAAAACAATTGCCATCGACATGAAACTTTCCAAATTTACTCAAAATACTTCCAGGATTAAAATTCTATAAAAAACATCAAACACCCCATCCATAGATTTTGAGATAAATTCATATGAACAGAGCTTAATTTAAAAAAAAATCTTAAATTATTTTCGCGTCTCAAAAAAATATAAAAACAATTGCCATCGACATGAAACTTTCCAAATTTACTCAAAATACTTCCAGGATAGGAATTCTATAAAAAACAGCAAACACCCCATCCATAGATTTTGAGATAAATTCATATCAACAGAGCTTAATTTAAAAAAAAATCTTTAATTATTTTCGCGACTCAAAAAAATATAAAAACAATTGCCATCGACATGAAACTTTCCAAATTTACTCAAAATACTTCCAGGATTGAAATTCTATAAAAAACAGCAAACACCTCATCCATAGATTTTGAGATAAATTCATATGAACAGAGCTTAATTTAAAAAAAATCTTTAATTATTTTCGCGACTCAAAAAAATATAAAAACAATTGCCATCGACATGAAACTTTCCAAATTTACTCAAAATACGTTTAGGATTAAAATTCTATAAAAAACAGCAAACACCCCATCCATAGATTTTGAGATAAATTCATATGAACAGAGCTTAATTTAAAAAAAAATCTTTAATTATTTTCGCGTCTCAGAAAAATATAAAAACAATTGCCATCGACATGAAACTTTCGAAATTTACTCAAAATACTTCCAGGATTAAAATTCTATAAAAAAGAACAAACACCCCATCCATAGATTTTGAGATAAATTCATATGAACAAAGCATGATTTAAAAAAAAAATCTTTAATTATTTTCGCGACTCAGAAAAATATAAAAACAATTGCCATCGACATGAAACTTTCCAAATTTACTCAAAACACTTCCAGGATTAAAATTATATAAAAAAAAAACAATAAACACCCCATCCATAGATTTTGAGATAAATTAGGCAATGTACATATTTATATCCAACACGTTTTAAAACCAACGTTTCCAACAATTATGTCGATAGTCCATGTGAAGATCATGTAATACTATTTATAAAAAATAAAATGCAAATTAATTTAACACGGTACCAATTTGCACAAAACAAATTAACATCCATTACAACAGATGCCTTCATTAAAACCGACTATTACGAAAACAATTTCTTCGCTAAGTACGAAATTACAGGATTCGTTCACGATTACATTAATTCAATTCATTAATGAGCAACAAATGACCGTCATCTGATCGACGATGGACGATGGACGACGGCGTCGTGCGCGCGCGTTGGGCAAAAACAATTAAACCGATTTCCATTTTCCATGGGAGCCGATCTTTCACCGGTTACGTAAACATCGTAAGTGGCTTATCATCATAATCATCATCATCATGATCACGAAGGTGGGTGCGTGTGGACGGGCTAGAAGAAGAAAAAAAAACCCATATAATAAGAGCCAATAAATTCGACGCCTTTTTCATCTCGCGCCGCGTAAATTGTATGTAATTTTAACGTTATCAAATGTGTTATATTTGACATACGTTTTAAATAATAGCCTATAATTTCGGATGGTAAAGTAAACAGATTATGGCGTTCGTGTGCGCCCGCGATGACGGCCGATTTATTTGTTTGTAAGTGCAATGGCCAGGAAGTTTTTGTGTGTGTGTGTGGAAAATTCGGAACCAAAGGCTAGGCACGACTTTGATTATTTAATTACGATGATCTTCGTGATGTGAATTATTGCTTTTGTTTGCGTTTGCGTCCAAAATTATAGGTTTTGATTGAATTATTTTTTTCACGTCTCGGGAATACTTTTCTCGTTACATCAGCAATTGTTTTACAGCTAGCTTCGATGATTATTCAAAACTGTCCAATCAAACTTAAAAAACTATAGAACTTTTCCTTAAAAATTTCATTTGAAATTATTTCCTGAAGGAACCACTGGTTCGATTCGGGGTTTCTATACGTCACTGGAAAGGCCCTTTCAAGACCCTTCAAAAAATGTACTTGCGCAGCCACAAATGTCCATTTTAAGCCCGTGACGCGTCCGCAAAGAAAACTCGAAAATGGAAAAAATCGAAAAAATCAATTTTCTTAATAACTTAATGGACCTTTATGCAGGGGCGGCTCGTCATGTAGAGCCAAGGAGCCATGGCACTACCTCTAATTTCAAGCTTAGTCAGAATTTTTTATTCATTCTTAAAACACTGATTCGCCATTTTAAATATTGAAACGAGGCTTGACAAAGTTTAATGTCCATGTGAAAAAGTACAAATAATTTGCTCAATTAAGCGAAAAACGGAAATTCAACGATTTTTTGTTTATTTTTTTATTTTTTAAGGTTAACTCTTGAACTAACGGGCAGATTTGGTAAATTCTTCTAACAAAGTGTTGTTCTCTTCGAATAGATACAGATAAAAACAAAAAATAAATTCGTCCAGATTTTAAAAATTCATCCAGCAAAGCGCCAAATAGAAAATTAACTGCGTTCTAACCCACTAACCGTTTTTTGTATTTTTCCAATAATTTTTTAAATACGAAAAATATCACAAAATCATTTAAACAGATTTTGAAGACAACAAAGAAATAAACATCTTTTGTTTGAAAATAGTAGTAGTATAACAGTTTATTGTACTCGAGATACATCGATATACAACAGGCCATTGACCGAGGTCTTTCAGCCACTTAGAAATAATAACATTATTTAGCTCTTATATTAATATAAAATAAATACAATATTAATGGATACTACAAATACAAGTATAGAATTGCTACAACAAAAGGTTTCGCGAAAGTGTACTACATATATATTTACAAAAGCGCATCTTAACTTCTGTTATGCTCTCTTCTGCATTCTTCAATGTATTCTAAAATTGTAGATTCGGGGTGTTTTCGTGCACGATGTATATTCCTGTTTCTATGTATTAGCATATGTTCAATGTTATCGAGATCTGTTTGAAAATATTTTTCATAAAATCATTTTTTTTCGAAAAAAGAAAATTATTAAATTACAATAAACAAATGCAGACATTTAACATTTAAAGAATTATAAAAAATTATTAGGTTTAATTTTGTAGAAAAATCAGTGCATGTTAATAAGGCAACAAATGAATTAACATCACTTGTTGATAATTAAAATAATAAAAAATAAAAAAAATTTAATTACAACAAACAAATGCACACATCTAACTTTTAAATAATTATGCAAAAATGATTAGGTTTAATTGTGTAGAAAAATCAGTGCATGTTAATGACGTATTTTTGATGCAATCGTCAAAAATGGCCATTTTCAAAACTCAAAAATCGAAGAAGCGTTGATTTTTAAAAACCTGCCCAACTTCTGCAGCATCATTCAGAGATAATTGAAAATTCTAGAAAAATCCAAGCATGTTAATCATTTAATTTTCTAAATAATCACCACCAAAGCATTTTTAACCGTGCGAATATTATATTGTCATTATGTAATTTGTGTTATTATTGTAGAAAGTGATCAATTTAAAATCTAAAATTTTGCAATTTTCAAAAATCAAAATTACAACTTTATTGGCGATCGATACGGAGAAACTGCAATTTTGACGTTTTACATTAATTTTACAAAAACAGTTTTTATCAAAAAAAAAAAAATCAAAATTACTTTTTTTTACGAATTGACATGAAATTTTAACGTTTCGCAGTAACTGCACAAGAACATATCTCGATCCGTTATTGAATTACATTAAATCGATTATATTTTAACATCAAAAAATCAAATAAGGTAGTTATAACAAAATAAAATACTATTTTTTTAGGTGCAATTTTGACGTTTCACAACAATTTTACAAAAATAGTTTTCATCCGTAAATGAAATATATTAAATTGGCTACATTTCAAAGTTTAAACCATCAAAATCCAACAGCTGCAATTTAAAAAAAAAACAAAATTTCGATTTTGTTGGCAATTAACATGAAAAAGTGAAATTTCGACGTTTCACGTACATTTCACGAAAAAATGTCTTAATCCGTTATTGAAATATATTAAATTGGCTACATTTCAAAGTTTAAATCATCAAAATCCAACAGCTACTTTTGCAGTTGTGCAATTAAAAAAAAAAATTGATTTTGTTGGCAATTAACATGAAAAAGTGAAATTTCGACGTTTCACGTACATTTCACGACAAAATGTCTTAATCCGTTATTAAAATATATTAAATTGGCTACATTTCAAAGTTTAAATCATCAAAATCCAACAGCTACTTTTTCAGTTGTGCAATTAAAAAAAAAACAAAATTTTGATTTTGTTGGCAATTAACATGAAAAAGTGAAATTTCGACGTTTCACGTACATTTCACGAAAAAATGTCTTAATCCGTTGTTGAAATATATTAAATTGGCTACATTTCAAAGTTTAAATCATCAAAATCCAACAGCTACTTTTTCAGTTGTGCAATTAAAAAAAAAACAAAATTTTGATTTTGTTGGCAATTAACATGAAAAAGTGAAATTTCGACGTTTCACGTACATTTCACGAAAAAATGTCTTAATCCGTTATTGAAATATATTAAATTGGCTACATTTCGACGTTTGAATTGCCAAAATCCAATAGCTGGTTTGGCAGTTATTTAATTTGAAAAAAAAAGCGAATTTTTTAGTTTTTGACTTGGAAAATGTGCAATTTTGACGTTTCACTTTGATGTCACAAGACAATTCTCAATTAAATTTTATCAAATTGGCTACGTTTTAATGATCCAATTTTAATGATTAATTGATTAAAATTGGCGATTTTTTATTTTTGACGAAAACCCCTTCTTACATTTGCTCAAAAATTGCACTAAAAATGATTTGCTGGAAAAACCACTGTTTCGATTTGGGGTTTCTATACATCACTGGAAAGATCTCATTAAGACGCTTCAGAAAATGTCTTTTCGCAAGAACAAATATCAATTTGAAGCCTGTGATGCGTCAGCAAAGAAAACTCGAAAATGGGAAAAAATTGAAAAAATCAACTTTCTTAATAATCACCGTGGACCTCTATGTAGTACCGTTTTTTTCATCAGAAGAACGAGATAAATCGATTGGCGTTAAAAAATTTCATCCAGAAAAAAATGCAAAAAAGTTAGCATGTCATCATGAACATGAACGATTTTTTCAAACTTTGAACCGCTGTAGCGGCCGAACGAAGAATCCAATTTGAACGCGGTTTTAAATTCTGTGGTCCTTGTGTGCCAATGATTCGTTTTTGATTAAAATTTGCGATTTTTTATTTTTGACAAAAACCTGAAATTCTATCCAAGGGTCCTTACTTTTGCTCAGAAATTGCACTAAAAATGATTTCCTGGAAAAACCACTGGTTCGAATCAGGGTTTCTATACATCACTGGAAAGATCTCATTAAGACGCTTCAGAAAATGTCCTTTCGCAAGAACAAATATCAATTTGCAGCCCGTGATGCGTCCGCAAAGAAAACTCGAAAATGGAAAAAATCAACTTTTTTTAATAATTATTGTAGATTTTTTAAGCGTACCTTTTTTCATCAAAAGAACGAGAGAAATCGATTGGAGTTATCTTAAATAGCAAAAAAAATAATTTTAGAAAAACTCACGAAGAACAATCAATTTTATCTTATAAGCCAAAGTGGTATTACTTGCAGCATAATTTCCGTTCCGACCATTCACAGCGCGATTATATCATCTTTTACATCCATGCCCATTTTCGTGCGGCCGTTACTCGCGCATTTCGGAAAAATCCCCGGTAATTCCCCGCTTTTTATTCCCCGACCATTTTATTGCCGCCATAAATTTTACGGCGCAAAACGCACGCCATTCGTTATTATCGTGCCTGATATATACCGCAAAGATTACACACCACTCGCGAATGCCCATACGGAATCAATTTCGCGACCTCCTCCACTTTATCAAACGCCGGAATGTCCCATATATCTTATTCCCTCGCTCGCAGAGCCCGAGCGATCGGGAAATTGATATTCGCAATTATCCCGTGCGTTAATTTTTTTTGTGAAAAATGGTAGACGTTTCACTTAAATGTATAAATTATGTCCGCGATTGCATCTCGGGTCCGTTTAAAAAAATTCAAAACAGCTGTTATCAATTTTATTGTTGCTCGGTGTTATTTAAATAAATTTATAGCACTCCCGGTTTTTGTGTTTTGGAGGTGTAGCTTTTTCGGACAACAATGCCCGGTTATTTATCGGTTTATTTGTTGCGATGTCGAGCGGGATAAATGCGACGTAACTTGATATCCGCGCGTGGTTTTTTCAGTCATTGAAGTCACTTGCATAAGCGACGAACCCAAAAGCGGGCGCTTACAAATGCGAGCCATTGAATCATTTTACCCGGTCATCGTATTACTCACTTGCAACATCTGGATGTTTTATTAGTTTTATGCATTGTTTATTGTTTTGTGGAAGTCTTTGAAGTAAACGTGATGCCGGGAATCAATTCGCTAAAAAATTACAAATTTCGAAATGGAAGTTCGTGTAATGTGCCAAAGCAACTACATTCTCCACCATGTGTGGGGTTATTTAGAAAAACATCATCAGGAAATGCAACATTAGTAGGAATCGCAAAAATGTGCATTGCAAGCAGAGTGGGAATAAATCATTAATAAATTTTGCACTCGAGGCATTTTTTGCTCGGGTGAACCAGCAATTCGAGACAAGTTGCTGGTTCACCCGAGACGAGTAACAGTTTCCATGCGTTTTCGTAAGAAATATATACAATAAAATTAGCATTCCCATGTCCGCAAAATTTTATGAATTTTTACAGTAACAGCTGCCGTTTTTATAGGAGTTTCCGGTCCACATTCGTGATCTGTTAAAACTGTCATCGTTACTCGCGAAAGCGAATTAATTGGCGAAGGTGGTTCGTTTCCAGTAGCGCCGTATCTGATTATGGGACGTTTTCTTTCCTCCTTTTTCTTCTTCTTCTTTTTTTTTAAACCAGCCCAATATTGGCGGACACGCTTGCTGCAAAAGGCATTGATTGATTTATACGGACAGTCTTAAAAATAACACGTCCAGCCCCGGCGAGATTCACGACGGCCATAAAAAGGTTACTTGTTTCATATAAGTTAAGGCGATAAACTACCGAAGTATAAGTACCATAAAAAAAAAACGCGATCCCGACACCTAACAGGTTTTATTTTCGCCTTTTCACATTTCCATTTGCGAGCGTGTCGCGTTGCAGATAATGCAACGGGAAAACCTGTTCCATATTCGCGCAAATGTCTCAATCATTGGCGATTGTTTTAATTAATTTAAATAAGTCCTTTAATGGACGTGAGCTACAACAACAACAACAACAACACAAAAAGGACATAAATTAAACGGTCGCCGCCGTAATTCATACGAATGCAACTACCAGTCCGCACGGATCTCTATGCCTACACACCGTTTGGTTAATTCCTCGAACATTGCCCAAGAGCCATTATATCATGCTCGCCTTATAACCGTACTTAGATATCGTTAAAAGTAATTTTTGCTCACCCCACCCCGGATGGTCCGCATGATTAACGACTTAATAAAAACCAGATCGCATTGTGATTTATTGCGCGCCATCACTTACAAGAGCCGAAATGATGATTTATACAAAACGGATTGTCTCGTTCGGTTTCGTAATCCGATGGAGAGGTGTTCGGATCGTATAAAACTGATAAGGGTATTAATTCTTAAGCATTAAAGAGTTTGTCGTAAAGGTTCAATATCCGAATCGGTATGGGGTACTCCAAGGATCCACGCTGGGTCCACTATTGTACCTAATATAAAGTATTATGATTTTGATGAGTATGTAATGTCTACTAAAAGATTTTCTCAAAAATACATTTTCTTGGGGATGTCTTACAATTTCCTTTTTTTAGTAATTATTTATATTGTAACATATCAGCACTTTGCCTAACAAAAATTATGTTCCCATTTAGAAACAATATGCAGTAGTGGGTTAAAATGCTTTTCAAACAATCGACGTATTGCAGCTGGAAACAAATTCACAACACTCAAAACTTAAATTAAAGAAAAAAAATTACATTCGTGGTTTAAAAAATTGTAAAAAAAATCATCTCTGCGCTGAAATTAGTTTCAAAATTTCAAAATCCATCCAGAATGAACATTTTGATTGTATATTGCTGAAACAATTGATACATCACGGCTGGAAACAAATTCACAACACTCAAAACTTAAATTACAGAAAAAAAATTACATTCGTGGTTTAAAAAATTGTAAAAAATCATGTCTGCCCTGGAATTAGTTTCAAAATTTCAAAATCCATCCAGAATGAAAATTTTGATTGTAAACTGCTGAAACAGCTGGAAACAAATTCACAACACTCAAAACTTAAATTATAGAAAAAAAAATTACATTCGTGGTTTAAAAAAATTGTAAAAATATCATCTCTGCGCTGGAATTAGTTTCAAAATTTCAAAATCCATCCAGAATGAACATTTTGATTGTATACTGCTGAAAAAGCTGGGAACAAATTCACAACACTCAAAACTTAAATTACAGAAGAAAAAATTTACATTCGTGGTTTGAAAAATTGCAAAAAAATTATCTCTGCGCTGGAATTAGTTTTAAAATTTCAAAATTCATCCAGAATGAACATTTTGATTGTATACTGCTGAAACAATTGATACACCACAGCTGGAAACAAGTTCACAACACTCAAAACTTAAATTACAGAAAAAAAAATTACATTCGTGGTTTGAAAAATTGTAAAAAAATCATCTCTGCGCTGGAATTAGTTTCAAAATTTCAAAATCCATCCAGAATATACATTTTGATTGTATACTGCTGAAACAATTGATGCATCACGGCTGGAAACAAATTCACAACACGCAAAACTTAAATTACAGACAAAAAAAATTACATTCGTGGTTTGAAAAATTGTAAAAAAATCATCTCTGCGCTGGAATTAGTTTCAAAATTCCAAAATCCATCCAGAATGAACATTTTGATTGTATACTGCTGAAAAAGCTGGGAACAAATTCACAACACTCAAAACTTAAATTACAGAAGAAAAAATTTACATTCGTGGTTTGAAAAATTGCAAAAAAATTATCTCTGCGCTGGAATTAGTTTTAAAATTTCAAAATTCATCCAGAATGAGCATTTTGATTGTATACTGCTGAAACAATTGATACACCACAGCTGGAAACAAGTTCACAACACTCAAAACTTAAATTACAGAAAAAAAAATTACATTCGTGGTTTGAAAAATTGTAAAAAAATCATCTCTGCGCTGGAATTAGTTTCAAAATTTCAAAATCCATCCAGAATATACATTTTGATTGTATACTGCTGAAACAATTGATGCATCACGGCTGGAAACAAATTCACAACACGCAAAACTTAAATTACAGACAAAAAAAATTACATTCGTGGTTTGAAAAATTGTAAAAAAATCATCTCTGCGCTGGAATTAGTTTCAAAATTCCAAAATCCATCCAGAATGAACATTTTGATTGTATACTGCTGAAAAAGCTGGGAACAAATTCACAACACTCAAAACTTAAATTACAGAAGAAAAAATTTACATTCGTGGTTTGAAAAATTGCAAAAAAATTATCTCTGCGCTGGAATTAGTTTTAAAATTTCAAAATTCATCCAGAATGAGCATTTTGATTGTATACTGCTGAAACAATTGATACACCACAGCTGGAAACAAGTTCACAACACTCAAAACTTAAATTACAGAAAAAAAAATTACATTCGTGGTTTGAAAAATTGTAAAAAAATCATCTCTGCGCTGGAATTAGTTTCAAAATTTCAAAATCCATCCAGAATATACATTTTGATTGTATACTGCTGAAACAATTGATGCATCACGGCTGGAAACAAATTCACAACACGCAAAACTTAAATTACAGACAAAAAAAATTACATTCGTGGTTTGAAAAATTGTAAAAAAATCATCTCTGCGCTGGAATTAGTTTCAAAATTCCAAAATCCATCCAGAATGAACATTTTGATTGTATACTGCTGAAACAATCGATATATCACGGCTGCAAACAAATTCACAACACTCAAAACTTAAATTACAGAAAAAAAAATACATTCGTGGTTTAAGAAATTGTAAAAAAATCATCTCTGCGCTGGAATTAGTTTCAAAATTCCAAAATCCATCCAGAGTGAACATTTTGATTGTATACTGCTGAAACAATTGATACATCACGGCTGGAAACAAATTTACAACACTCAAAACTTAAATTACAGAAAAAAAAATACATTTCGGGGATTAGAAAAATTATAAAAAAATCATCTCTGCTAAGATTAGTTTCAAAATTTCAAAATCCATCAAAAATTAACCTGTTTTTAACATCCCTTGAAAACAATTAACATATCGCTGGAAATAAAATAGCGACACTCCAAACTTGAACGGAAGAAATGAAAATTACTTTCGGTGATAAGAAAAATTGTACAAAATTTATCTCTGCTGAAATTAGCTTAAAATTTTCAAAATGTATCCTAAAAAGACTTATTTTTGAGATCCCTTCAAAACAATTGACATATCAACACTGGGAGTAAAGTGAAATCACTCAAAACTCGAAGGAAATGATAATTATATTCGGCGGTTAGAAATTCTACAAAAAAATTATCTCTACTGGAATTACTTTCAAAATTTCAAAATCAATCTAGAGTAAACCTATTTTTGATTTACTGCTAAAATAATTGGCATATCACTGTTGGAAATAAAATGGCTACACTCAAATTTGGAATTGAAGAAAATAAAATTTCTTTCTGGGATTAGAAAAATTGTTAGAAATTTATCGCTTCAAGGTTTCAAAATATGTTCGGGATGCTGCTAAAACAATCAACATACCTGGGCTTAAAACAAAATGGCAACACCTTTTACAAACATAGCAATTAATATATAAAATTTAAAAAAAAATTCCCTGACTTCTTGTCGAAAAATACAATAAAATACGATACTTTTCGTCTTCTAAAATTTAAGAGTTACTCTTAAGACGAAAAGTATCTTATTTCCCATGTAATGGTTTTTTTTTGCTAATTGATATGAAATGTAAGATTTTACTGCTTTTAGGCCGTGAAATATCACTTTTGTAGACCAGTCTTTAAAAATGCTTATTTATGCCTAGGCTGTAAAAGTAATAAGCCAATCGGGTGACACTACGTCATGTTATTTCGCCAATCAGATGAGACACCAATAGATGCCGCCCGGAAATTTGTTTGACATGACAATGTATTTTTCGCTTGATTGAGAGTTGCCTTCGAATTTCCCGTACGAAAAAGGCCAAAAACAGGTCTCCTGAAATTTTAATAACACCGCGTGTGATTTCCCCGACCTCCACGCGAGTCCCTAACTTATCCTCGCACAAAAATTGAGTCGCAAGCTCGCACTGCCGTGTCCGTAAATCTGTCACTTTATTGCCTTGTTAAATAAATAACTATTGTTGCATTTAAAAATCGGTGAAAATTGAAAAGAAAAAACATTCTTTAGGTTCAAAAAAATTACTTCAAAACAAGCAAAAATATTCTCAAAATCTGAATATCTAGTCGTTACATAAATCCGTTGGCGTATTAAAAAAAAATAACGCAATTAAACTAAACATTTCCTGAATGCGTACGAAACGCTGTTTCGTACGCACAATGCGCATATTCTTCGCGCGCCAAATGGCGGTGAATTACGTCCTCCTACAAATATGGACTATGTAGGCTCCTTTTGAGGAAACAAGCGGAAAAATCCGTTTTAATGATACCAACCGCAAATTGTTATACTTTAAACAATGGCATTCTAAATTACCGTTCGGACTCTACTCGAGTGGTGCAATTTTAATTGAAGTTGAAAACGTCCAGGATTTGCCGAAATTTGGCGGCAGTAAATTATGTGTGCATTAAGTGCCCCCTGAATTAACTACCGGTCGTGGCTTTGTAAAGTTAATTAATAATGCGATCTTGATAGCGAAGTGTTCGACAACATTAGTTAGTGTGAAGACCGCGGCGGCGTCGTCGTCGTCGTCGCGGGCCGATTATTGCCTTGTAATGACGCCGTGGGCGAGTTTTCTTTATTGCCGACTCTTTTAACTTTATCGATCGAAATATTATTGCCGCGATTTATCTTTCGGCCGTGAATTACACACTGCATCGTATGTTTTCTTAAAGCAGAAAACATTGAATTTGTTTGAGCATCCTTCATTCTTAAACTTGAAACATTAGAGATAATGACAATGCAAGATTCTATACTGAAGACATTTCGATTTGTATTATCCATCCTTGATGCACCTCTGTTTTTTTGAAGGACCGATTAACACGTTCACTGCGGCTACTTTTATGCGACTTCATAATGGGCGGCACGGGTCGTATAGACACCGTGCGTTTTTTTTGAAAATTGTGTTACGTTAAACTGGTAACGCAAATTAATATTAATCTGCGATCGGTATCAAAACTTTCGTCAAATTACGACGAAGTTCGATGGAATTCTATTCCGCCAAATACGGGACACCTATGCTCCGCAACGCAGTGAACGTGTTAAGAGCGTTGGGAGTATCAGAAAACTATATGTAAATGCATGTGATTTGTTAACATAAATTGAAGCTAAATGGTTAAGTATATTCGATTTCGGTTTTCACCGAGTAGAAGCTGTTATGGTCTAGTAAGGGATCTACTAATTGTTTTTATCCAATTTCTCGTCAGAGTATTTTTGATAACAAGATTGGTATTGAAAAAAGTGCCCAATAATAGGCTTCTTTTTTCATTAAAGCTAACACAGTAAATAAAGTTAAAATATTAAAATAAATTAGTAAGTTCAGTAGCCTAATACGTCCTCTTTCATCAGACATAAGAATTATGTTTTTCAATTGGAAAACCAATTTTATTTATATGTTAACGTGCGAGAGTGTTTCAGTAATAAATGTGGGGCTAAGATTATTTTCTCTTTTCGTCGCACACTACGCCCCGATATCTTGTTGCTCCGCCCATACCAGTGGTGTTCGTCTAACATTAAGATATTGAATTATGACCCGACGACAGAAATACGATATTGAAACACAAGTTGCATAAGAGCATTTATGAGCGAAGGAATTCAAGTTTGGAATGAATGAGTTTGCTAATATATGTGTTATTTCTACATATCGGTACGTTAATAAAATATTAGGGATTTATTTTGAAAGGGTATTTTTGTGCAAAATAGAAAAATAATATAATCGAATCTGAATTTATAAAGTGTAGTGTTACGTTTTTCTTTTATCAATGACGTATTTTTTTCTTTTCAAGTCGAAAAGCCGAAAGTTTCGGGGAAGGCAGAACGGATAACAGTCTTTCATGGGGAATTTTTTTTAAATTTTCGGAACCACCCCTGCGCGCCATTTGCACCCTCTGGGTTCGTTTTTCTTCTTTTAAGGACGGATTTTTTTTTTCTTTTAAAGTCGAAAAACTGAATCTCACAGGTATGGGGAAAGATATTTTTCTATTTTTTTGGAACTTCCCCTATGCGCCATTTGCACCCCCTGGGTTCGTTACTCTTCTTTTAAGGCCGTATTTTTTTCTTTTGTAGTCGGAAAGCCGAAACTTTTAGGGATCGCAGGGGAAACAACAGGCTTAAAAAAAAAAATATAAAATAAAAAGTTAAAAATTAAAAATTAAAAATTAAAAATTAAAAATTAAAAATTAAAAATTAAAAATTAAAAATTAAAAATTAAAAATTAAAAATTAAAAATTAAAAATTAAAAATTAAAAATTAAAAATTAAAAATTAAAAATTAAAAATTAAAAATTAAAAATTAAAAATTAAAAATTAAAAATTAAAAATTAAAAATTAAAAATTAAAAATTAAAAATTAAAAATTAAAAATTAAAAATCCGCGCAGCGGAGCCGTCGTGCGTCACCAATTGCTTTATTTTATTTTAAAGACCTACACACAGACGACGGCGCAGCGCAGCGGAGCCGTCCTTCGTCACCGGTAACTTTGCTCTAATTTAATAGGCTACGCACGTACGACGGCGCAGCGCAGCGGAGCCGTCGTTCGCCACCAGTTAATTTTCTTAATTTTATATTTCACTGTTTCACATAAAGAACACAATTTCACCTACAGAAACTTAAGCTTGAAAAACTAGTTTTATATACTAATTAGATTAAAGGTACCCTAATAAAAAATGAACCAATCAAGTTTAAATTTGCAGGGTTTATAGTAGACAAAAATAAATTATGCTCAAAGTCGCCGAAAGGGTTTTTTGCACCCCCTTTCAATCTCCTAAAGGTCGAATATTTGAACATTTTCTAAAAAAAACAAAAAATTGCCGGAAAAATTTCGAGAGCAGATTGCCCCCCGCCTGGAAGCTTTCGAAAAAAATCAGTGACCTCGAGCCGCCGCCCCTCAGATCAGTGGCGTCCATCGCAATGAAAACTCTTTAGGTAAACTCGAAAACTGAAAAAAAAATATATAATTTTCTGCGACCTTCAATCCCCATTTTCGGGGGGCACCCTAACCCTTGGCGGCGGGGGTTATTTTTTCGAATTTGTTTTTTTTTACAATCCGATGTATAATCGCCGGTCGCGTCGATCCCACCAGGTCGCGCTCCTCTCAGCACTTCCTGCTAACCTCCAGAGAGAGGCGAGAACCAAAAGGTCACTACAAAAAACGTTCGGATTAATTTTTTCGATTTTTGCCCCAATTAAGCTTTACCCTGCATTTTCAGGATAACCACAAGAAACATTTCGATTGAGGTTTTCAAATTTTCACAAAATATTCCTCCCTCCAGCCAGGTGTACTGGAAAAAAAGTGCCGCCATGGTCAGAACGAAAGCCCCCGGCTTTCGTTTTGCCTTTGGAGGGCCTTCTTTTTTAGGATTAGTAGAGCTGATGACGAGCCTTAATTTTTACAAATCAACCAATTTTAAGTGAGATTTTGAAAGAAACGTATTCTTTAAAACATGCTCATTTTCGACTAAAATTATTGTAAATGTTATGTAACGCTAATCTATTCATATAAACACAGAAAACATTACAAAATTGCAATGATTTCTTTGTTTTCCCCCAAAATTAAGGAATTGATGGAAAACATTTGTTAATACCAAGTATTCAGTTTTTTTTGTTATCTACAACATTTATTTGATGCTTTTGAATTTTTTTTTCTATGTAAAAATTTTTGCTTAAAATCTTTTTGTACCTATGAATCTGTGGTACAGCCGAATTATTGGAATTTATCCACTGTATATTTATAAATGATTTAGTCAAGTTGTAATAAGTACAATACGCAATGAAGTTATTTCAAGGCAAAACCATTATTAATAAAGAAACTATGAACAAATTAGTTAGTATTTATCAACTAATTTGTTCATAATTTCTTTATCAATTACGATTTTGCCTTCAAATTATTTCATTGCGTGGATACATGTATTGGTAAGCTACATGCCAAATTTAACCGTTGTTACTTAATCGGTTCTGCATTGTATCTGTTTAAGGTGAAGTATTGCTAACTTTTATCAATAATAAAAATTAAAGCAAAACCTAAAGACAGATATTTATATAACATGTGTTAACATCAAATTTAACTGTTGTTGCTTTATTGGTTCTGTATTTTATCTGTTTAAAGTAAAACGTTTGATTACCCTTAATACCAACTGGCAAAAGATGTTATAGGTGCACACATGCACACGCAATGTCCGGCTGTAAAAGAAATGAACTGACACGACTCGGAGGAACGGAGGAATGGACAATATATTACGATATTTTTCCCGTTGTATTATTTATTAACTTAGCCTAACAAGACATACGGCGCCAACATTATCTAACGAAAAATATTCCGTGTAAATTAACCGCACGGTACACTTGTCCAGACTCCAGATACGAGCCGGACGGTTTTACTACGTTCAATAAGTCACAGGTGATTTATAACGCACACACAACACATCAGTTCCTTATAGATAATAATTGCATTGTAATGGCCCAGGATGCTGAGAATAAATTATGCATGCGGCCCGGGACGAGTATTAAGGAGCTTTATTACGGTCATGACTCGCCGGAGAAAAACTGCAAATGGATTATGCTAAATATTTGCTTGCGAGTGCCATACCTATAACATCTGCGACAAAACTTTTATCGTTCATAAAAGCTTTAACTGCATTCGTCCGACATCAAAATCTTTACGAGTTATTAGAAGGATCGAAACACAAACAATGGTTGCGTTAAATAAACTCTAAAAATTTGATTAATGATTTAAGGCATTTCGAGATTGAATAAACAGTATAATCTTAAAAGCCAAAACGGAAATCACTATTGGAATATAAATATTCCAAACACCGTTAAAGGTAGAAACGACAAAGTGGCGGAATCTATCGCCTAATTATTGTACTGATCCCAATGCGAGTGCGATTAGTAGAACAATTAGGCAATAGATTCCGCCACTTCGGCGTTTCCACCTTTAACGGTGTTTGGAATATTTATATTTCCATTTCCCCATCAGCAATCAAATAAGACCTGGAAGATCGTAACAAATTGTAACAAGTGCACATGAAAACAAAGCTGCATACACCTGATGATGATGATGACCGCGGCCGAAGAGGAAACGCGAATTTAATAGCCTTTTATCGTCCCATTGTTCGTAATTATTTATAACGACGGAATCGGCCCTCTCAATTACAATAATTCGATAATCTAGCCGGCGAACAATGGGTTTCGAAACGACCGGATGTGACTCTCGAGAGCTCACAGCAAAAGACAAATACACCCCTAATTTGCATAGATTAATAATTACGTACCAAAACACAAAACGCAGAGCTGAAGAATATAAGAAGAAGAAAGTTGCATCATACACACACACACAAACAAATGATGAATCGTAGAGCCGTACCCATGGCACTCTCTGTATTTGTTGCGGGCTTGATGTATGGCCGTATTATAATGCACGGGTCTTAAGAACACCGAGTTTTTTGGATTAGGTTTCGACGGCCGTGTACAAACACTTAACCACTCACGGGGAAAGAGATGTTCTGATGATATACGGCCATTATCATTTTAATTACTGACACATATCTTTAATTTATTACTTAATAAAATAAAATACACACAATAACGCGCGTTCACCGTTTACATTAATCACCCGGAAATTTATTATATCACAATTATTATTTATGAAAGTCTAAACAATTTTATCGATTTAACAGATTTTCTATAAATCACAGTTCGGTAATTAGTCCGCTTTCGCCACCGGTCATCCAACACAACTTTCCTTCGTGTAATAATAAACGAACTTCAGAATTGATTTCTGATGGTCGAAGGCTGGTCACGTTATAATTAGGTGCGATAATGGTTTCGGTTTGTTTAAGTAAGAAATTGAAGGTCTCTCAAAACGCCGTACGGTTTGATTAAAACTAATTATAGGTTTTAAAGAGTTTGCTGTTGATTTCTTTCGAACGTGCTCAATTAGACTACCTACACTGGTTTTAAAACGATTTCGACATGAAGGAATTGATCGTTGATTAGGAAGTTTAGATTAGTATTTCATATTGTGTATTATCGTAAAGCTTTGGCCAAAGAGTCAAACCGAAATTAATCGACAGAAATGCATTAACCCGGAATCGATTTAAAAAAAATTGAAAAACAGTTGCTATCGACTTGAAACTTTCCAAATATCCTCTAAAAGGTTTTTTTTTAAGTTTTCGTAAAAATCTGAATACATTAGTTGTCTGAATTTCGTGATAGTCACAGGCGAACAGAAATGTTGACTAATTTTAAAGTTGCGCGTTTCCCATGGAATAAAAAATTGAAAAACAGTTGCTATCGACTTGAAACTTTCCAAATATCCTCTAAAAGGGTTTTTTTTTAAGTTTTCGTAAAAATCTGAATACATTAGTTGTCTGAATTTCGTGATAGTCACAGGCGAACAGAAATGTTGACTAATTTTAAAGTTGCGCGTTTCCCATGGAATAAAAAATTGAAAAACAGTTGCTATCGACTTGAAACTTTCCAAATATCCTCTAAAAGGGTTTTTTTTTAAGTTTTCGTAAAAATCTGAATACATTAGTTGTCTGAATTTCGTGATAGTCACAGGCGAACAGAAACGTTGACTAATTTTCAAGTTGCGCGTTTTCCATGGAATAAAAAAATTGAAAAACAGTTGCTATCGACTTGAAACTTTCCAAATATCCTCTAAAAGGGTTTCTTTTTAAGTTTTCATAAAAATCTGGATACATTAGTTGTCTGAATTTCGTGATAGTCACAGGCGAACAGAAATGTTGACTAATTTTAAAGTTGCGCGTTTTCCATGGAATAAAAAAATTGAAAAACAGTTGCTATCGACCTGAAACTTTCCAAATATCTTCTACAATGGTTTAGTTTTGAGTTTTTGTAAACATCTAGATGCATTATTTGTCTAAATCTCGTGATAGTCACAGGCAAACAGAAATGTTGACTAATTTTCAAGTTGCGCGTTTCCTATCGAATAAAAAAAATGATAAACAGTTGCTATCAACTTGAAACTTTCCAAATATCTTCTGTATAGATTCTATTTTAAGTTTTTGTAAAAATATAGAAACATTTATTGTCTAAATTTTGTGATAGTCATAGACGAACAAAAAAGTTGCTTCATGTTGAAGTTGCGCGTTTTCTATCAATTAAAGAAATTGAAAAACAGTTGCTATCGACTTGAAACTGTCCAAATATCTTCTATATAAATTCTATTTTAAGTTTTTGTAAAAATCTGGAAACATCAATTGTCTAAATTTTGTGATAGTCATGGATGAACAAAAAAGTTGCTTCATGTTGAAGTTGCGCGTTTTCCGCTGATTAAAAAAATGAAAAACAGTTGCTATCAACTTGAAACTTTCCAAATATCTTCTGTATATGTTCTATTTTAAGTTTTTGTAAAAATCTGGAAACATTAATTGTCTAAATTTTGTGATAGTCATAGATGAACAAAAAAGTTGCCTCATGTTGAAGTTGCGCACTTTCCACTGATTAAAAAAATTGAAAAATAGTTGCTATCAACTTGAAACTTTCCAAATATCTTCTGTATATGTTCTATTTTAAGTTTTTGTAAAAATCTGGAAACATTAATCGTCTAAATTTTGTGATAGTCATGGACGGACAAAAATGTTGCTTCATGTTGAAGCTGCACGTTTTCCATCAATTAAAAAAATTGAAAAACAGTTGCTATCAACTTGAAACTTTCCAAATATCTTCCGTATATGTTCTATTTCAAGTTTTTGTAAAAATCTGGAAACATTAATTCTCTAATTTTTGTGATAGTCATGGATGAACAAAAAAGTTGATTTATGTTGAAGTTGCGCGTTTCCCATCAATTAAAGAAATTGAAAAACAGTTGCTATCAACTTGAAACTTTCCAAATATCTTCCGTATATGTTCTATTTCAAGTTTTTGTAAAAATCTGGAAACATTAATTCTCTAATTTTTGTGATAGTCATAGACGAACAAAAAAGTTGTTTCATGTTGAAGTTGCGCGTTTCCCATCAATTAAAGAAATTGAAAAACAGTTGCTATCAACTTGAAACTTTCCAAATATCTTCCGTATATGTTCTATTTCAAGTTTTTGTAAAAATCTGGAAACATTAATTCTCTAATTTTTGTGATAGTCATAGACGAACAAAAAAGTTGTTTCATGTTGAAGTTGCGCGTTTCCCATCAATTAAAGAAATTGAAAAACAGTTGCTATCAACTTGAAACTTTACAAATATCTTCTGTATATGTTCTATTTTAAGTTTTTGTAAAAACCTGGAAACATTAATTGTCTTAATTTTGTGATAGTCATGGAAGAACAAAAAAGTTGCTTCATGTTGAAGCTGCACGTTTTCCATCAATTAAAAAAATTGAAAAACAGTTGCTATCAACTTGAAACTTTCCAAATATCTTCCGTATATGTTCTATTTCAAGTTTTTGTAAAAATCTGGAAACATTAATTCTCTAATTTTTGTGATAGTCATAGACGAACAAAAAAGTTGTTTCATGTTGAAGTTGCGCGTTTCCCATCAATTAAAGAAATTGAAAAACAGTTGCTATCAACTTGAAACTTCCCAAATATCTTCTATATAGATTCTATTTTAAGTTTTTGTAAAAATCTGGAAACATTAATTGTCTAAATTTTGTGATAGTCATGGATGAACAAAAAAGTTAATTTATGTTGAAGTTGCGCGTTTTCCAACAATTAAAAAAAATAAAAACAGTTGCTATCAACCTGAAATTTTGCAAATATCTTCTGTATATGTTCTATTTTAAGTTTTTGTAAAAATCTGGAAATATTAATTGTCTAATTTTTGTGATAGTCATGGATGAACAAAAAAGTTGATTTATGTTGAAGTTGCGCATTTTCCACTAATTAAAAAAACAGTTGCTATCGACTTGAAAGTTTCCAAACATCTTCTACAAAAGTTCTATTTTAAGTTTCTATAAAAATCTAGAAATATTAATTATCTAAATCTCTTGATAATCATAGGCGAACAGAAACATTGTTTAATGCTGAAGGTGCACGTTTCCATTGATTTAAAAAAAAATCAAAAACAGTTGCTATCGACTTGAAACTTTCCAAAAATCTTCTAAAAAAGTTCTATTTTAAGTTTCTATAAAAATCTGGAAATATGAATTATCTAAATCTTTTGATAATCATAGGCGAACAAAAACATTGTTTAATGTTGAAGGTGTACGTTTCCATTGATTAAAAAAAAAATGAAAAACAGTTGCTATCGATTTGAAACTTTCCAAAAATCTTCTGTATAGGTTATATTTTAAGTTTTTCTAAAAATCTAGAAATATTAATTTTCTAAATCTCATGATAGTCATTGACAAACAGAAACGTTGATTAATGCTGAATTACATGTTTCCCAAATATTGAGAAAAAAAATGCCATCATCTTGAAACATTCCAAGGAAATATTCTTGAGTTACGCAAAGCGGCTGGTAAAATTGAAGAAATCGGAGGGTACGGTACAAAAAAGTTTTTAAAGAGTATCGTTAAAGCGAAATCAGGTCGGGAAATGAAGGGCGGGAAATTAGGAAAGGAAGTGGAGGTTAGTAATGTGATACTTCGCAACTTTTTAAAGGTCAGTAAAGCACGGTTATGAATAAAAAATATAAACGCCCTTCGCTAGGTTAATTTTTAGAAACATGTTTAGCAATTGTGATCATGCGAATTCCTAAATATACGGAATTGGAAATTATTCAAAAAATTATGAAATTTTAATGTGAAAATGTTGTATTGTTTTATAACTGTCTGTAATGTTATTTTAAACTGTCTGTAATGTCCTGTGTATTAGAATAATTATATCGTTTAATTGTATTTTTATATTTGAAGTGATTGTATATTTTATTTTGCAACTTAATTTTAAACATATTGATCATCTTCATGTTTAGAATAATTTGTCAAATATTGTCTCTAATTTATTACAATTTGTTTTATGGCGTAAACCTTTCGGTAATGACATTAATAAACTTACTTACTTACTTACTTACTAACTTAGGTCTTAAATGCGTCGAACAATTATGATTTTTCAGGATCTGAACTTTGGCAAAATTTCTTTAACAAAAAATAACTTAAAAAAAAAACATTTCCGTAGCATTTACAAAATTTGAATGTGCAACAATTTTATTTTGAAAAAATTTGTTATTTTTTCTGTTACTAAAAATTGAGCAAATTTGATCTACAATGTAGTTACTTTTATGCTTTAGTTTAAAAAATTGGTAGTGGTAAGAAACAATTAGAGAAAAAAAAAATGTTTTTATCCGAAAGTCAAATTTTTAACTTTAAACAAAACAGTTTCTTTGTTAATATCAAACTTTATTTTTATTATTAACAAACTGTGCAATATTATACTTTTCGTCTTCTACAATTTAAGATTTAATTGTAGAAGACGAAAAGTGTAGTATTTCTCATTTTATTGTATTTATCTACAAGAAGTCAGGGAATTTTTATTTTATTGAACAAAGAAACTGTTTTTATTGTTATTTTTTCCAAAACATATCACGAAGTTGACGCCTCAACCATCAATCAATTCATATTTTTAAAGTTGTTATTTATTTATTAGCAAGTCTTGTTTCAAATTCACATTGAATTTGACAAAATTTAAGTGTTGCAGGTTAATTACTTAAGGGCCTTGGAAGGGCTTTAGAAAACTCACAAATTTAAGATTTGTTTCGTAAAGTGTAATTTATTGTGTCATTAATCGGGATAGTAACACAAACAGTGGTGGCAGATGACCTCGCAGTCGACGCCAAAAAAAAAAATTAATCGGGATGGCGCAATTTCGATTTTTTCTTTTTTAGTATTGCACACAAATATTTTCATTGCGTATAACTTAATAATTATAAGGGTATCACTATTAATTTCTTAACTGATCATCGACCCGAGGTCTTTCTGCCTTATAAATACGTACTTTTGTAGAATAAATTGATTGAAAATTCATATCAATTTAAATATTGTCTGTTCGATTCGATTTTCAAAATTCCACCACCAATCGTTTCGCCGCACTGTGGCGTTCTCGTTGTGATCGTTGTTGAATGTAAACTGTAAACCCGGAGTCTTAAGAAGGATGATAAAAGTAGGTGCATATCACTGATGCGTAATATAGATACAAAAGCGAGCGATAATAGTTGGTAGGAAATAATAAGTATTCAATTAAGCAGATAAGAGCGTCACACAATTGGACGGAGAGGCTGGCGACCAAAGGAGCTTATCTCTTCGCGCACGCTACAAATTCGATATTTAAAACGCCGCGAAGATTAATTGGAATGCCGTTGGAGACGGCTTAAAAATCGATTAATTTGCATGATTTTTCAATTACAGAAAGAACACGGCCGATAAAAGGGGAATAAATAATAGTTTTATAATTTTATTGGCCCGGGCATTATCCCGGCCGTGTTTAATGTCCCTTTTGATTTATCGTATATTCCTGTAATGATTACATTAGTCGGAGGATGTCAAAGTTCGTATGGGCGCCCCGCTATTTCCAATGAGTTAGGTCCGCCGAGGAAGGCAAGAGGCTCGTATATCATTCAAAATCAAATTGCCTCATTGCGGCCTAATTTATTATCACACCCGTTGCGTTACATCCATTTCAACACGTACCAAATATTAACGTTGAGGGAATCTCGAGCTCCAGATGGTTTCGATATGAAGGAATTATTATGCATGCGCGCTCGGGCCCGCTTGGAAACAATGACCATCTACAACATCGAGGAGGAATAATCTTCGTGATTAATGCCTTTCTTAACAACTTTCGTCGTCGGGCGTTTTTTTTTTTTATTTTTTTTTTATTGATTTATTCAGTACAGTAATGAAAAAATACGGATTTGGTCCTGTAATTTCGAAACGATTAAATTTAATGACGACTGCGGATGATTTAATAAATATTTATCAACTTTTATCGATTATTTAAAATTTTGGAACGAGAATGTTAACTCTTTTGATGAGTGATGATTGATGAAGTTCATTATTTTAAAATATCGCAAAAATTTTAATTGTCAATATAAAAGTTGTTTCTGTTTCTATGAGTAATTCTTCGCGCATTTCGCTAGATGATTCGATTTAGTAAAGAGAGCTTAGACGCAACAGATGTTTCCCGTGTAGTACTTAGCCGGGTACATCCACATATTACAAGCAGCAGGCAGCGGGTTCAAGTGGACAATTCAAATCAATGGAACATGACTCGGCTTATCAGATATGCAGACTCGATGCCTCATGGGCAACACCTAAACCTGGCCTGGCGAGAGCGCTGGTAGGAAAAGGAGCACAAAGGGCACGGCTCGTTGCTCGCGCGGCCACAAAGCGAATAATGTGTTTGTCTTTTATATATATAAAAAAAAAAACACAAAACAAACTCGAACGGATTTCCATACGGGGAAAAAAATAAACCGAGAATCCGAGACTCGAATAATTTACGCGTCTCCGGCGCATATTTTACTGGTTATGGACATTTTTCGCGCGAAACATTCGCGGCCCTCCGCCCGGGTGTATGAGTTGTTGAAAATCTCTTCTTGTCCGAGGATAATTTAGGGTTTGAGAGGGACTCGTATATCACGGATTTAATGGTACGTCGTCCAGTGGATTTTATATTGAAATTATTAAGAAATGTAAGTAATAAAATAGCCACTACACAAAAATTCCACCGAAAGATTTTTCGGCGATCGAGAAGTATTCGGTCGGGTCCATGGTTGTTGCGTATACGTCTGACATTATTCATTTTTTCATCTCAAAACTTAAAAATACATAAAATTAATAACTCGACGTGACTGAATGGCTCATGCCTAAGTCAAAAAAAGATCCATCTTTACATTCTATAGTCCTACAGTTAATTTAAGCAATAAATTAATAAAATTCAATATTACTATTCGGTTCCAATGTAGAGCCTTCCCAAAATCTGGTGGCGCAGTGAATATCTTAAATTTCAAGAAAGAGAGAATGCCTGAAACTCAGTCAGTGTAAAATAAAAAATCCCCGTCTAAGATAAGAAAATGCAAATCAAAAAATTAAAAATCCAAGCAAAAGAAAAATAATTTACCATTTTCAACCCCTAAAATAACTCTTCAGCTCAAAATTATTATTAATTTAATGTAAAGTGGTCTCCGTAAAATAAAGATTATTATTATTACTATTATAAAATAAGTTGCTGACCAGAAATTCGAAAATAGTGGTTAAAAAGTAAAAAATGAATCGCTCGTGAAAAATAGCGATTCGGGTTAAAAAATCTAAAATAAAAGGCAAAAATCTAGAATGAAAGGCAAAAAATCCAAAAATTATATGTAATAAAACGAAATATAGCCTGAATATGTGAATATTCAGCCTGTTCGTAACTCTGCAAAGCAAAATTAGACCAAAAATTCGGACCTAAAATTTTTTTTCAGAAAAATTATTATATATACAAACATCTTTATTTACAGAAATTTTACAAAAAAAGCAATAATATACCGGGTGTGGCACTTAAGACGCCTCGGACCATAGCTCCTTTACGATAAAAGCTATCGAAAAAAATCTAAGAACAAAGTGGTGCATAGTTACCGTCGCTATGTTTCAAAAATATTTCTAATCATCAGTGGCGTGCCGTACTCCAGTGGCGTACCAAACTTATGTTTTTTTAAATGGAATGCCCTATTTTTTATTGCAGATTTGGAAAGTGCTCGACGAGTACGTATTTTTTTATCCAACATGTTATACCCTTCACTTTAGCGGTTTCGCTGTTATAACCCCTTCTTTCAAAATTGCGCCCCATTTTTGAGATTTTTTTGTAGAGAAACTAATTGACGCCGGCGCCTAAATTTTGAATAGAGGTACAGGTTAAGACCTCGTATACCTTCACATAATTTTTTTTCGGGTAATTTATGGAAAAAAAATAATTTTTGATTGATCTTCGCATGTTGTCATTTTTTCCGAAAATTTCAAATGGCACCCCCCTAAAAAAATTACGGCGTTGTACAGCCAAAACTCTAAATTTTTCATTGGTGTAAAAAAAATTACACATTGCATAACAAAATTTCTGAGAAAAAAGGAATTTCATCGCAAATGTCGGGAAACGTTTTCCGTTCCCAAGTGTGCCATGAGAAAACAAATACACAAATACGGTCAACATAATAGTATGTACCTATTTATTCAACATGATATGAAAAATGCAGATAAAGAAAATTTAACAACTTAAACTAAATGTTCGAAATGACGACCTTCCTGCTGGAGGCATAACCGCAACTTCGACTCACAGGCTCTAGACACTGCCCTAAGGACTTCTGGTGATATACCGCGGAAAGCCGCGCGGATTCTCTCCCTCATATCCTCGACAGTAGTTGGTACCGTCCTGGAAACCTCGTCTTTGATATAGCCCCAAAGGAAGAAGTCAAGGGTAGTGAGGTCTAGTGATCTTGGCGGCCACCTCATAGGACTTCCACGATCAATCCAGGAGTCCGGAAACGTTTCATCGAGAAATTCCCGAACGACACAGCTATTATGTGCAGGAGCTCCATCGTGCTGGAAAACTATCTGTCGAAGAGCGGCTAGAGGGACATTTTCCAAGAGATCATCCAAGTCGTCGCGAAGGAACCTCAAATAACTGTTGCCGTTCAGGTGCCCTTCGATGAAATAAGGACCCAAAAGGTGTTCTCCAAGTATGCCTCCCCAAACATTCAGCGATTATCTTTGCTGGTGGTTTATCATTCGCATGGCTTGTGGGTTTTCATCGGCGTAATAATGGTAGTTGTGGCGATTGACATGCCCATTTCTATGGAACGTTGCTTCATCAGAAAATAATACGCGCATAAGAAATGATTCCTCCTGCTCAACTTTGTTGATAGCCCACATGCAGAAATCTTGCCTCGCATGAAAATCTTGAGGTTGCAATTCTTGGTGCAGTTGAATCTTAAATGGACGGAAATATCGTGATTCCTACTAATATCACGGATACTGGTATGAGGATCTTCAATAACTGCCTCCAGAACCTGCAGTTCATTATTTTCGGTAATAACTGCTTTCTTTCTAACTCTCCTTGGCCGTTTCACACTTCCCGTAGTAGTAAATCTCTCCAACACTTTTTGAAACGCACGTTCATTTGGATGTGTCCTGTGCGGATATCTCCTAGCGTACACTCGTGATGCCAAGAAACAATTCTTGTTACATTCTCCAAGAATAAATATCATGTCAACCATTTCCTCTTGAGTTCGGAACATTTTTAGAACGTTTATCAAAAATGACTTATGGCTGCTACTGACGTCTAATAATTTACTTTGACAATTACCAATCTTTTGTTTTCTCATGGCACACTTGGGAACGGAAAACGTTTCCCGACATTTGCGATGAAATTCCTTTTTTCTCCGAAATTTTGTTATGCAATGTGTAATTTTTTTTACACCAATGAAAAATTTAGAGTTTTGTCTGTAAAACGCCGTAATTTGTTTAGGGGGGTGCCATTTGAAATTTTCGGAAAAAATGACAATATGCGAAGATCAATCAAAAATTATTTTTTTTCCATAAATTACCCGAAAAAAAAATATGTGAAGGTATACGAGGTCTTAACCTGTACCTCTATTCAAAATTTAGGCGCCGGCGTCAATTAGTTTCTCTACAAAAAAATCTCAAAAATGGGGCGCAATTTTGAAAGAAGGGGTTATAACAGCGAAACCGCTAAAGTGAAGGGTATAACATGTTAGATAAAAAAATAAGTACTTGTCGAGCACTTTCCAAATCTGCAATAAAAAATAGGGCATTCTATTTAAAAAAACATAAGTTTGGTACGCCACTGGAGTACGGCACGCCACTGATGATTAGAAATATTTTTGAAACATAGCGACGGTAACTATGCACCACTTTGTTCTTAGATTTTTTTCGATAGCTTTTATCGTAAAGGAGCTATGGTCCGAGGCGTCTTAAGTGCCACACCCGGTATAATAAATTTTGTTACATAAGTAAATTTCTGCTTAAATGGCTATCGACCTGGAGAAAAATTATTATTCTACACGCTTTCGCCCGTTATTAAGAACCGTCATACGTTTTTTTTTCAAATTTTTCCGAGACCCAACATTTTTTGCATGCATTTTTTTCCTTCTAGATAAATATCGCAGCACATTAATTTCATCAGACACAGAATCGGTCGCGAAATAATAATAATAGTAGTATAACAGTTTATTGTACTCGAGATACATCGATATACAACAGGCCATCGACCGAGGTCTTTCAGCCATAATAATAATAATAGTCTTTATTTCCTCATAAAAATAATTACAAAATAATACAATCAATACAGAAATATACTTTGAGGATAATCGAAGTGCTGATTCATCTTTAATTCGGTGGTGCAGCCACGCGTATATTTGTTATCGCGTTCTCTCATTCTACGCAAACGTTAAACCTGAGTGTCACGACATTTTGGGATGGCTCTACTAAAACTTGAAGACTACCAATGATAAATGGGTAAAAATTTGAATTTTCTATTATTAAAGAAGTTAACCGTCGTGCAGCCGTGCGAAAATATTTTCCCCTATTTGTCTAAAAAAAATAATGACGCATTGTCTAGCACCGAAAAAATTTAGTTTGATTATAATAATAATAATAATAATTAAAAATATAGTAAATCACCAAATCATTACATTTCGCTAAAACTTTCCACTCTGATCAAATGGCATTATTGTAAAATCCATCGATTTGTACGGAATTATAATTCCGAAATAATTTCCTGTAAAATGAAAAAGTTTCTAGTTGATAGCAATTGTTTTTCAATTTTTTTTTCGAATATCCAAAATTTTTCACAATTTCGGATCAAATAAAATAATTCCAAAATCCAGTGATGAAATACATGTTGATTTTAACGGAATCAAAATCTCGAATTAATTTTGAGTTATTTTAAGAAGATTGAAGTTAATTGCAATTGTTTTTCTATTTTTAACGAATCGCTAAAATTATTTTAAATTTTCACAAATTTCTACTCCCATCAAATGAAATTATCGCAAAATTGGGTAATCAAGTGTATGCATATTTTCACGGAATTATAAACTTAAATGAATTTTGAGTAATTTTGAAAAGTTTCAAGTCGATAGCAATTGTTTTTCCATTTTTTTTTTTCGAATATCCAAAATTTTTCAAATTTTTCACGACTTTGGATCAAATAAAATAATTCCAAAATACAGTGATGAAATACATGTTGATTTTAACGGAATCAAAATCTCGAATTAATTTTGAGTTATTTTAAGAAGATTGAAGTTAATTGCAATTGTTTTTCTATTTTTAACGAATCGCTAAAATTATTTTAAATTTTCACAAATTTCTACTCCCATCAAATGAAATTATCGCAAAATTGGGTAATCAAGTGTATGCATATTTTCACGGAATTATAAGCTTAAATGAATTTTGAGTAATTTTGAAAAGTTTCAAGTCGATAGCAATTGTTTTTCAATTTTTTTTTTTGAATATCCAAATTTTTTGAAATTTTTCACAACTTCCTGCTCGAATCAAATAAAATAATTCCAAAATCCAGTGACGAAATACACGTAGATTTTCACGGAATGTTTATATCGAATGAATTTTTAGTTATTTTGGAAAGTTTGAAGTTAGTTGCAATTATTTTTCAATTTTTTTTTCGATTCGCCAAAACTATTGAAATCTTTTACAACTTTCCGCTCCGATCAAATGAAACTAACGCAAAATTCAGTGATGAAATATATGCAGATTTTTACGTAATTATAAACTTAAATGAATTTTGAGTGATTTTGAAAAGTTTCAAGTCGATGGCAATTGTTTTTCTATTTTTTTCGAATCGCCAAAATTGTTGAAATTTTTTACAACTTCCTGCTCTGATCAAATGACATTTTTCCGAAACCCAGTGATGAATTTACATGTAGATTTTTACGGAATCATAATCTCGAATGATTTTTTAGTTATTCTGAAAAGATTGAAGTTAATTTCAATTGTTTTTCTATTTTTAACAAATCGCTAAAATTATTGCAAATTTTCACAATTTTCCGCTTCGATCAAATGAAATTATCGCAAAATTCAGTGATGAAGTATATGCAGATTTTTGCGTAATTATAAACTTAAATTAATTTTGAGTAATTTTAAAAAGTTTCAAGTCGATAGCAATTTATTTTCAATCTTTTTCGAATCACTAAAATTTTTGAAATTTTTACAACTTCCTGCTCGAATGAAATGAAATTATCCCAAAATCCGGTAACGAATTACATGGGGATTTTTAAGGAATCGTAATCTCGAATGAATTTTTAGTTATTTTGAAAAGATTTAAGTTAATCTCAATTGATTTTCTATTTTTATCGGATCTCTAAAATTATTGCGAATTTTCACAACTTTCCGCTCCGATTAAATGAAATTATCGCAAAATTCGGTGATGAAGATTATGCAGATTTTTGCGTAATTGTAAACTTAAATGAATTTTGAGTAATTTTGAAAAGTTTCAAGTCGATAGCAATTGTTTTTCAATTTTTTTTCCAATCCCCAAAATTAAAAAAAATTACAACTTCCTGCTCTGATCAAATGAAATTATTCCAAAATCTAGTGATGAAATACTTATAGATTTTTACGGAATCATAATCTGGAATGAATTTTGAGTTATTTTGATAAGATTGAAGTAATTTGCAATGGTTTTTCTATTTTTAACGAATCGCTAAAATTATTTCAAATTTTCACAATTTTCCGCTCCGATCAAATGAAATTATTGCAAAATTAGGTAATGAAATATATGCACATTTTCATGGAATAATAAACTTAAATGAATTTTGAGTAATTTCGAAAAGTTTCAATTCGATTGCAATTGTTTTTCAATTTTTTTCGAATCACTAAAATTTTTTATTTTTTTTTTACAACTTCCTGCTCTGATCAAATGAAATTATCACAAAATTCAGTAATGAAGTTTATGCAGATTTTTGTGTAATCGTAAACTTAAATGAATTTTGAGTAATTTTGAAAAGTTTCAAATCGATAGCAAGTGTCTTTCAATTTTTTAGAATCACCAAAATTTTTGAAATTTTTTACAACTTCCTGCTCTGATCAAATGACATTATCCCGAAATCCAGTGATGAATTACATGCAGATTTTTACGGAATCATAATCTAGAATAAATTTTGAGTTATTTTGTAAAGATTGAAGTTAGTTTCAATTGTTTTTTCTATTTTTAACAAATCGCTAAATTTATTGCAAATTTTCACAACTTTCCGCTCCGATCAAATGAAATTAACGCAAAATTCAGTGATGAAGTTTATGCAGATTTTTGCGGAATTATAAACTTAAATTAATTTTGAGCAATTGTGAAAAGTTTCAAGTCGATGGCAATTGTTTTTCAATTTTTTTCGAATCACCAAAATTTTTGAAATTTTTTACAACTTCCCGCTCTGATCATATGAAATTATCCCAAAACCCTGTGATGAATTATATGGAAATTTTTACGGAATCATTACCTCGAGTCAATTTTGAGTCATTTTGGAAAGTTTGAAGTGAATTGTAAATATTCTTCCATTTTTAACGGATTGTTAAAATTATTGCAAATTTTCATAACGCTCCGCTCCGATCAAATAAATTTAACGCAAAATTTAGTGATGAAGTATAAGCAGATTTTTACGGAATTATAAACTTAAATTAATTTTGAGTAATTTTGAAAAGTTTCAAGTCGATAGCAGTTGTTTTTCAATTTTTTTCGAATCGCCAAAATTTTTGAAATTTTTTACAACTTTCCGCTCTGATCATATGAAATTATCCCAAAATCCTGTGATGAATTATATGGAGATTTTTACGGAATCATGATCTCCAGTGAATTTTGAGTTATTTTAAAAAGTTCTTCTATTTTTAACGAATCGTTAAAATAATTCTAATTGTAAATGTTCACATTTCCGCTCTGAGCAAATTTATTTATTTATTTATTTTCCAACAGAAATACATCCAATAATGGGTAAACATCGAAAATACATATAAAATACATTAAATAATAATAATAATAACAATAGAAAAAACAAAAAGCTAAAAATTCAACGATTCTGAATGAAGCTAAAAATTCGACGATTTGGAATGAAGCCAAAAATTCAACGATTTTGAATGAAGCCAAAATTTTAACGATTTTAAATGAAGCCTAAAAATTCGACGATTTCAAATGAATCCAAAAAAAAAATCATGATTTTGAATGAAGTCAAGAAAAAAATTCAACGATAAATTGCATTTTGAATAAACATTTTAATGCGTCAAGTGAAAATTTATTATTATGTATTATATTCATATATTTATATGGAAGCCAGAGGGAATTACTTAATTTAATGTTTAATAAATTTTAGAAGCGAGGAAAGCTTGATCAAAATCGCCGGATTTCGTCGCCGGACTTGGAGATAAATTTCACGAGGAATACATTTCTCAAGGTGTGGATCGAAGATAGCGCGTTTAAGGAAAGTTAACTCCCACTGGGGGGAGATCATAATCAATTTTCGAGTCTCGGCATTTCGACTGAGTGAAATTTAATTACACCGTTTCGAACGTTAAAATAATCAATGATGCTCTCGACTCGGGTGTACACAATAATTTATTACCTTAAGCGTAACAATTGCAAATTTATCGGATAATAGACAACACTAGTCGAGAATTCGAAAAATAATGTGAACTGTAGTTTACGTGAATGTTAAAACAGTTAATTAAATTGATTGAATTTACCAAATTCATTGGCGTTGCGATTAAATTTTCATTTGTTGAATTACGTTCTCGTTGAACACGTGGTGAAACACTTTTAATATTTGGGATTTTTTTTTAAATTTTATAGCAATTTAATATTATTTTTTCGTAAATTAGATTCAAGACAGGGCAGACTGATATATTTTTAAAATCTCTATTCATTTTGTATGAATGTATTGTCTGAATATAAGATTCATAGATAATGATGTAAAATGCAAAGTGTAAAACCTTGGTAAGTGGCACAAATAAAATTATTATTAAATCGAAAAAGTCGGAATAAAAAAATATAAAAATTGCGTAACCCATCAACAATTTTAACAATCCTAAATATTAAACGTTTAATTTGGTTATAAATAATTAAATCATTACCAATTGGTACATCACATTATCGCCAAAAATTTAACCGATTTCAACACGTAAATTGCAAAACAAGATTTACCGGTGAATCACGCGCGCACTTTCTCGTTTCTGGTTTCCATTATTCCATTCATCTGACAACAGCCGTGTGCATGAGATATAAATATAACAAGGCGGGATTTTAATATATTTTTTTAATGCGACAACTCGAAAAGAACGTTATAAATAATTATGATTTAATGAGGTAATACGTTCCACTGATACGATTATATCGAACAGAAATCTCTTCAGCCAGATACATAATAAACCATTCTTAAGAGCCATTTGTGCTATTTATATTATTTATGGGCTTGTTCCCCGGTGGAATTAATTAACATAATGAAACCTCACTTTGCCACTCGATTACCGAGAACTTCATATGTCGATCGGATCTAACATTGTACCGTTAGTGTTACGGAGGAATTAAATATTTTGATATCATTGCATCACTGACTTTTGATGTGACAGTTGCGTATTTGAAAGTAAAATGAGAAGTATAATACTTATATGATTTTTGTTTTGCGGTCACACTAAAATTACTTACAATTTTTCAAATCGTAAATTAAAATTTTAATTTTTCCAGTTCAAGTTTGCATCGTTGCTCTTTTGTTTCTACTTAGGGTATAACAACTATTTTTACAGGAAATCATATATGTGTTGTATTTTAATGGATCTTGAGCTTTCTAAGCAAATTCTTTGACTGGTATTTTTTTTTACAAATTTTCAAACCGTAAGATGCAATTTTGATTTTAAGGTTCAAGCTTGCATCCTTGCTGTTCTGTTTCTACTTAGGGTATGGCAATTGTTTTTACAGGAAATCATATATGTGTTGTATTTTAATGGATCTTGAGCTTTTTAAGCAAATTATTTGACTGATAATTTTTCTACAATTTTTCAAACCGTACGATGCAATTTTGATTTTAAGGTTCAAGTTTGCAGCGTTGCTGTTTTGTTTCTACTTAGGGTATGGCAATTGTTTTTACAGGAAATCATATATGTGTTGTATTTTAATGGATCTTGAGCTTTTCAAGCAAATTCTTTGACTGATAATTTTTCTACAAATTTTCAAACCGTAAGATGCAATTTTGATTTCACAGTTCAAGTTTGCAGCGTTGCTGTTTTGTTTCTACTTAGGGTATGGCAATTGTTTTTACAGGAAATCATATATGTGTTGTATTTTAATGGATCTTGAGCTTTTTAAGCAAATTCTTTAACTGGTTATTTTTTTTACAAATTTTCAAACCGTAAGTTGCAATTTTAATTTCACAGTTCAAGTTTGCAGCGTTGCTGTTTTGTTTCTACTTAGGGTATGGCAATTGTTTTAACAGGAAATCATATATGTGTTGTATTTTAATGGATCTTGAGTTTTTTAAGCAAATTCTTTGACTGGTAATTTTTTTTACAAATTTTCAAACCGTAAGTTGCAATTTTAATTTCACAGTTCAAGTTTGCAGCGTTGCTGTTTTGTTTCTACTTAGGGTATAGCAATTGTTTTTACAGAAAATGATAAAAGCATTGTTTCCTCGTAGATCTAGAGCTTTTTAAGCAAATTCTTTGACTGGTAATTTTTTTACAAATTTTCAAACCGTAAGATGCAATTTTGATTTTAAGGTTCAAGTTTGCAGCGTTGCTGTTTTGTTTCTACTTAGGGTATGGCAATTGTTTTTACAGAAAATCATATGTGTGTTGCATTTTAATGGATCTTGAGCTTTCTAAGCAAATTCTTTAACTGGTTATTTTTCTACAAATTTTCAAACCGTAAAATGCAATTTTGTTTTCACAGTTCAAATTTGGCGCGTCGTTGGTTTGTTTACACTTATTGATTATTTTTAATAATCGATTATATCGATTAATCAAATGATCGATTATATCGATTAATCAAATGATCGATTAACCTAATAATTAATTAATCAAATGATCGATTACTCGATTATTTCAAAAAAAATATGTGACTATAAAGAGAATTAGGAGCTCTACAAAAGTTGCCAAATAAAAAAAAACATGGTGATGTGGATATCATGTTACTTTCTCCGATTTAATGATATAATAGTTATATTCATACCTTATTTGTTTATTTTTAATTTAAATGGTATTTTGCAAAATATTCAATTTCTTATCTTAGCGCTCAAATATCTCAAAAATTGATCAACCGATGTTTCTATTTTTTTTTTTTAATTTGAACATTTGTCACACAAAGTTGTCGCAATTTTAAATTTTAAATTTTTATTTTTATTTTTATATTTTTATATTTTAATATTTTTATATTTTTATATTTTTATATTTTTATATTTTTATATTTTTATATTTTTATATTTTTATATTTTTATATTTTTATATTTTTATATTTTTATATTTTTATATTTTTATATTTTTATATTTTTATATTTTTATATTTTTATATTTTTATATTTTTATATTTTTATATTTTTATATTTTTATATTTTTATATTTTTATATTTTTATTTTTATATTTTTATATTTTTATATTTTTATATTTTTATATTTTTATATTTTTATATTTTTATATTTTTATATTTTTATATTTTATTTTATATTTTGTTTCATATTTTATATTCTAATTAATACTTTAATGTACAGGGTAAATCCCGTAAATATATTATTATTATTATTAACAAAATACAATATATTTTGAAAAAAATTTCTAATGGGCAAATCTGAACACTTATAATCTTTTATTACAAGTAATACGTTTTATTAAATTTGTTCTAAGATTTCTCAAAAATTTATAAAAGAATATTTTCATTTTTCGAAAAACATCAAATTATAATTTTTGTAATGGGCAAATCCTTACTTGCCACAGTTTTGGCAAAATTCATATCTCTTTTTTTCGCTGCAAATAATACGTTTAATTAACTTTGCGCTTAAATTTCTCGGAAATTTACAAAAATAATGTTTTCACTTTTTAGAAGAACATAAAGATCCAACCAATTTCGAATAATTTTTGTAATGGGCAAATCTGCACTTGCCACAGTTTTAGAAGAATTCGTAATCGTTTTTCCCGCTGCAAAAAATGCAATTTCTCATCTTAGCGCTCTAATATCCCAAATATTGACCAAAAAATCTTCCTAGTTTTTTTTTTATAGAACATCAAATTACAATGAATTTTTAATCATTTTTGTAATGGGCAAGCATGCACTAGTAATAATTTTGGAAAAATGCATAATCTTTTGTTTTTGCTGCAAAAAAATGCTATTTCTCTTCTTAGCGCTCAAATATCCCAAAAATTGACCAAAAAATGTTCCTAGTTTTTTTTTATAGAACTTGAAATTACAATGAATTTTTAATCATTTTTGCAATGGGCAAGCATGCACTTGTAATAATTTTGGCAAAATTCATAATCTTTTGTTCTTGTTGCAAAAAATGCCGTTTCTCAACTTTGCGCTTAAATTTCTCTGAAATTTACCAAAGAATGTTTTTTAGTTTAAGTTTGGAGCGTTGACTAGCTAAGAAAAAAAGCTCATACTTTCAACTGTACCACCATCCACCATCCACAATCCACAATCCACAATCCACAATCCACAATCCACAATCCACAATCCACAATCCACAATCCACAATCCACAATCCACAATCCACAATCCACAATCCATAATCCACAATCCACAATCCACAATCCACAATCCACAATCCACAATCCACAATCCACGATCCACAATCCACAATCCACCATCCACCATCCACCATCCACCATCCACAATCCACAATCCACAATCCACAATCCACCATCCACCATCCACCATCCACCATCCACCATCCACCATCAATCAATATGAATCCGAGTCGGAATCAGAATTTCATAATTCAATTCGGAACAATAATCGGATGATTTTAAAATAATCTAATTATTACCACATTGGGGTTCAACGATTTTTTGGATAATCGGAGTCATCAATTATATAAAAAATCGGATTTGGTGATTTTTTTTTTATCCTAACGTTCCATCACTACTTTTAAGCATCTGTTGAAAGAAATGTGGAATTTACAGGATAAATTCGAGAAAAAGAAAATTTTATTTTCAGCCCAAAAATTTTGGTTACTGCAAAATTCGGATAATTTCTCTTTTCAACAATTCAAGATTTATCTGGCAACATCTCAAGCTTCTGTCGAAAGAAATGAGTAATTTCTGGAACTATACTCGGCGCACCGAATAGGTGGTATGATCACGTTGCCTTCACCCTGCATCCTCGCGATAGTTCGTCGAGACGTTATGAAAAGCCTGAGTCACACAGCCTTGCCACATTTTAGTTCAGTGCCGGAAATATAAATCTTTCTACTTTAACCCACAAAATCTAACTATTTACCACTTAATTGTAATTGATAAAGGCTAATTTATGGATAGAACGTAATCACTACAAGAAAACGAGAAGACATGGCATACAACGGGCCTGATTAAAAATTTCGTCTGCGTGACATACGCTTCACGTGCGTTTGCGCCGACAAATCAGCGAACATCACGCGAAAATCACGCAAACCTATCATACCACCGATTCGGTGCGCCAAGTATAGTGCACTTTTTGTTATTAAAATCTTCATTTAACAACATTAAGTTATTTATTTCAACAACTGCAATGGATTTAAATAAGGCATTTAATTGTTATTGTAAATGAAATTAAATGAAAATATCATTGTCCCTCTTTTTGGAAATATTTCGTACAGCAGGATGAAGTTACAGATTACAAGTCTCTTCGCCGCTTGTAGAATAAAATAAATAACGTTTCAGCATTAATAAAATCTCATCGTGATGACCGGGATGATATTTACACTGGCGTCTTTATTATTTTTTTTTTTTTTGGGCGCAGCCGTGATTCTGCACTTTTATTCCTTCTCATGTAACAGCGGTTCTGAAGAGCACGTTCGTGTCTTCATCGAGTATCGAGTTCTCTCCTTCAGAGGGCACTCGATTACGGGATTCAATCATCGTCGTCGTCGGATGAAATCTCTAATAAAATCTACGCGCATTAAAACGTGTGTTTTACCACCTCGAGATTGTCCCGCGGATAAGAGGACGCAACTGTTGTAAATTGCCACCCCGTTTTGGGATTTCGCGTGTCCGTTGAATTTTTTTTTTTTACTTAAGCATGTGCCATTCAGTCACATCGAAAATTTTTATTTTGTATTTTTAATTTTTGGGATGAATAAATGAACAAATGAATAAATGAATAATGTCAGACAACCATGGATACGACCGAATACTTCTCGATCCCCAAAAAATCTTTCGGCCGGGCTGGGATTCGAACCCACACGGCACGCGGTGCAACCGGCACAGGCGCTCGCCTGTACCCACTACACCAACGGGCCGCCCCGTTGAAATCGGTATGGGGTTTCATTTTGGATGTCTCTTCATTAATTTGGCATTAACATGATGGCCGTGTGCAATTTGTTTGTATATATGGTGAGGTCGTTAGAGGCGAAACGTAACTCGCACCCACGGCTATTGTGGGAAAGGCAAATAGGCTAATTGCGTTTGTTGAAAAAAAGAAGGACCTGCTACGGTTTGCTTGTAAATAGCCGTTTGAGCTAACTGTACTAAAGAGAAAATGTTTTTGTGAAACATGGAAGTGTTTCAATATTCAAAAATCAAAAGATAAATTATTCACTTTTGACGTATTGTGATTAAAAATTTCGTTGTCTTGTAAAGTATTTACAAAAAATTGATTCAAATAAAAAAAAATAGAAACGAGCAAGTTGCTGACTTGTAATTTAAAACGTAAAAAAAAATGAATGCTGTAATAATTTAAGCAGACTTATTCTACCAAGTACTAACACCTCCAAATTAGTTGGTAAGTGAGTAACATTTTCAGACTTAGGTATACCACCTCCGATTTAGTTGGTACACGGGAGTAGCGTTTCGGGAATCCGGTGGTGTCGACAAGGCCCGATAGGAATCTCTGTACGAATACCGGGAATACTCCTCGGACACATTCTCCAAGAGACGAAGAAGAAGTTTGTAGCGCAAGTGGCGATAGCTGCCGAGGTCGGTATTCGTGCGCCGTAAATCAATCATCGGGTAACTGATACAGGCATGCAGTAGATATTCCCCGGATTTACATAATGGTCGCGAGGTGAAGAAGCGCCCGGACCCGTGTTCTCCGACGTTCCTACCGTCATGTGCCTTTCATTTGCCTATCTGTGGCGTTTCAATCTCGCCTGGCCTCGTCCTCGCCGTGCGTGTGTATTCCTCTTCTCCTCATAATCGAAGCAAAAATTCCCGTGGTAGCACGAACGTGTCTCTGCTCCGCGACGTTTCTGCTAAATTACGCGCCCGTCATAAAGTCCTGCACGTGATACTATTAAGGAAACTGGCCGAGAAGACTGTCTGGAGACTAACCTACAATTCTATAAAACCGTAATAGTAATTTACGTATCAAGTTCCGAAAGTGATATTTTACGGGATGAGTAGGAAGTTTCCAGGACGAGCCGTAGGCGATTACTTGATGTAATGAAGAAGATGGTTGCGACCGTTACTACGTGATAATACCAGCTGCGATGCTTTCAAATTCGAACTAGAGATAGGTAACTTGAGTGAGCCGAGTCAAGTGACTCGATTGAAAATATGAAGGTTAATATGAATAATATGTTACAATAACCGGTGCGACTGAAGGGCACCTGCCAAAGTCAAAAAAAAATATGTAGGTTTTTTTTATGGCGCGACTCAGTGAAGTATGAAAAGTAATTGAGAATGAGTCAGAGCTTGTGAAGCAAATCACAAGAAAAAAGAGTCACTTTATCCATCTCTTCTAACATAATATTAAACTGCCCGTTAAATAAAAACAAACTATATTTTCTTTATAGAAAAAATATATATATATTTTTTATGACCGAAGTTATATTTGGCCTCGGCGTGTCTTTACTATGATTGCCATTTGTAATGACAACAATCAATCATAAGGTTTTATATATTTTTCTACATATTTTGAAATGGTTTTCAATTTTTTATTGTTTATAAGATGAGTGACGATTCTGAATGATTTCCAAATTTCTGGAAAAGTTTTAATTTATGTTTTGTAAAGACTCACTTTTAAGGATTACTCTGCTTTAGTTTCTTTCAATTCTCATATCAGATAAGGAATCTACAATCATATCTTCGTGTTTTTGGTTATCAAACTTTAGTTTTGACCAGCGCCATTTTTCTCTCGGCGAAACTAAAAAAGTTTTAATTGATATTTTGTAAAGAATTACTTTAAAGGATTATTCTGTCGTAGTTTCCTTCAATTCTCATATCAGATTAAAAAATCTACAATCATATTTTCGCAAAAATTCGGGTTTTCGGTTATCAAATTTCAGTTTTGAGGAGTGCCATTTTTCTCTCGGTGAAGCTAAAAAAGTTTTAATTGTTATTTTGTAAAGACTTATTTTTCATCATGTTTTTCTTCAATTCTCATATCAGTTAAAAAATCTATAATCATATCTTCGCAAAAATTCGTGTTTTTAGTTATCAAAGTTTAGTTTTGACCAGCGCCATTTTTCTCTCGGTGAAACTAAAAAAGTTTTAATTGATATTTTGTAAAGACTTACTTTTAAGGATTACTCTGTCATAGTTTTCTTCAATTCTCGTATCAGATAAGAAATCTACAACCGTGTCTTTCCAAAAAAATTATTATCAAATTTCAGTTTTCATCAGCGCCATTTTTTTTTCGGCGAAGCTGGAAAGTTTTATTTGGCAATTTTTAAAGATACACTTCTACACAATTTTATTTATTTGCCGTATTAGATAAACAATCTACGATCATATTTCTGATCATCAAATTTCAGTTTTGACAGTCGCCATTTTTCTTTCAGTGAATTTGAAGAAGTTTTGATTGGGAATTTCTAAGGATACATTTATTGGGATTATTCTCTCACAGTTTTATTAAATTGTCACATCAGATATGGACTCTATGATCGTATTTCTGATTGAAGACAATTTTCGATCATCAAATTCCAGTTTTGACAGTCGGCATTTTTCTTTCAGTGAATTTGGAGAAGTTTTGATTGGGAATTTGTAAGGATACATTTATTGGGATTATTATCTCGCAGTTTCATTAAATTGTCACATAAGATATGAACTCTGTGATCGTATTTCTGATTAAAGACAATTTTCGATAAAAAATTTCAATTTTGACAGTCGCCATTTTTCTTTCAGTGAATTCGGAGAAGTTTTGATTGAGAATTTGTAAAGATACATTTATTGGGATTATTCTTTCGCAATTGTTGGTAACATGAAAAAAAAAATATTTGTATAAAATTATTATAAATATTTTTTTTCATTACACATTACTCAACAGTTAAAAATCGACAGTTTCTTTTTAACTGAACTAATTCCAAAAGAATTTCCCTGAAAAAATATATCACCTATTTCATTTCTTTGGGACCAAAAATTCCAATATCTTTCTCCAGGATAAGCTAAATTAAAAAAAAAATCTTTATAAAAGATTGGCATGCCATTTCAGTGACCACCACTTAATATTTTGTCAGCACGGCAAAATTAATGTACATTAAGTTGTCTATATTTTATTAGCACAGAACAATTAATGTACATTAAGTTGCTTGTATTTTATTAGCACGGCAAAATTCATGTAGATTATGTTGCCTACATTTTACTAATAATTTTTTTTTAATTTTATTCCCTAGATTTTATCAGTACGGCAAAACTCATGTACATTATGTTGCCTACATTTTATTAATACGGCAAAGCTCATGTACATTACGTTGCCTAGATTTCATTAGGAAAGCAAAATTCATAAAAATTATATTGCCCACACTCCTTGATGCACACTAAGTGAGTTAAGTAAAAGTTTATTCACGTGAAGAAATTTTAGGTCACGAGCCCGGAATGGGCGATTATTATTATCCTTACATACTGGGTGTTTCAGACTATACGTACACCTCAAATATATCTATCGAAATACGAATCGGATTGACATACAAAAAAATACGTCACATTTCACACCACATGATAGAGCTTAGAAAACATTTTTATCTCAATCCGATTTGTATTTCAGGAGATATTTGGGGTGTACGGGTATAATAAGTATATAAACTATTTAAAGTGGTTACTAAGAATTAAATAATGTCAGTTTAAAACGTCAAAATGGGATCAAATTAATTAATTTTTAAATTCATGAACATTATGTTGTCTACATTTTATTAGTACGGAAAACGCATGCACATTATGTTGCCTACATTTCATTCGCGAAGAAAAATTCGTGCACTTCTTTTTTCAAGTTGATTTTAAAAATATTTAATTTTAGGAACTTTTTTCAGGCCTTTTTGCAGGATTTTTTCAGGATATTTTTTATAAGACTCTTTTTCAGGACTTGGTTAGGACTTTTTTCAAGACTCTTTTTGGGATATTTTTTTTTTCAGGACAATTTCTTCAGAACTATTTCAAAACTTATTTTCAGTACTCTTTTTTACGGATTTAGGATATATTATCAGGACTCTTTTTCAGTACTTGTTTTAGGACTATTTTTACGACTCTTTTTCTGCCTTTTGTTTCAAGGCATTTATTTCAGCTGTTTGCAAGGACATTTTTTTCACGACTTTTTATCAGGACTTTATTACTTGAGGAATTGTTGATAGTAATAGCCAAAACAGCCAAAATTGTAATAAAATTAATACAGGAATGCAAGATTTCATCATCAACACATTGAAACAAGCTACTATTCTTACATTGTGATATGATTTACTCATACCCCCGAGACACTGTACGAATCCCATAAAATATTACTAATTAAAACAAAGCTCGCAACGAGAAAACCTAATTACGAGCAACAATTAAAGATGATTAATTTTTGAAACGGTATAATGGTTCTGTCCGACCGGCATCATAAATGATGGTATAAGTGATTACATGGAAGCGGTTGCATTGTCATTTAAATATAAAGGCTTCTGTATGGAATAACGATCCATCATCGGTATGTGTCGGTGAGTGAAGGATGCGCCGTCCCGTCCGAACTAATCACGCGCGCAATTAGTGAAACGAGAAAGGCATGTAAACAAGGCACGCCATTATGTTAAATAAAATTCCCGCGAGACGGTACACACATATATATATATATATATTTCAATCGGTGAATTTATCGTCTTGTAATCGCGCGCGGCGGTTTATAAATCAGTCCGGGCCGTTGGTATCAATTAAAATTGAAGGAATTTTGCTCTCCGGATGAGCACCGGGTGGGGAGGGGGAGGAAATTTTCCTCCGGGAGCCGATAGCGAAACACCTGCATGTTTCCATCTGGGGACCCCCCAGGAGTCCACGCTGGAGCCCATCCGTAGCTTATTAGTACCACGAGGTTCAGATAAAATCTCGGTACGTACCGAGTCGGAGGTCCAACCTCGTTTCTTAATCATCGGTGGTCATTTTTACATTTCAAAGCCCATTTTCTGATCTGATATACCCGCTTATACCTGCCCCTTGAAAAATATGGAATACAATGCGGCGGTAATTTTGAAACTCATATGTGTGTAATTTGTTAAACTTTTAAAATAAATTTTAAGCGTCATGAATAATTCCCGATATAAAACGCAATGCACAAAGCATAAATAATTATCAATTAAATTTTAAACACGCATCCAGATTCGGTTCCAATTAAGATTCTAAGATTCCCAAAACGACATTTCCCATTTAACATTCGGTACGTAATTAATCCATTAATGCATGATCTATTTCTATATAATAAGCGGACGGACGGACGCGTAATTAATAACGCGACCGTTTCTCAATCAAAATATTTATAATTTATTCTATTAATAACCACTTCTTTATATATGTATCGATTAATAATGGTCCCCCAACGATATAAATTATCGACCATTTTAATGCAATAATGACCGTGAAATTTCCTCCATAATTAAAATTAATCTCTAATTTATGCCATGAAAGTTCTTCAATAAAATCTACACACGAGAAAAATTAATGCATTAAAGTCCGTGATTGAGACGTTAATGATGAGATATATTCGTGTTATTATTAATTTTTCATAAAGACGGGGGCACGTACCGGGCCGGCCGTGCTTAATGAGGAGACAAGTGAAATATCGTCCGGATTTTATCTTAATTATTCCCATCGGAAAAATTGATAATAATTAAAATATCTGTTGCCTTATAAGTACGCGGCCGGGCCCGTTAATGGAGGCGATTTAATAAAGTGTCCCTGGTTGTTCGACGGTGTGAGGGTATTGCCCATGCCTTTATTAACTCGCCTCATGCCATTTCTGCGCACATTAAAAATATATAAATATTACTTAATTAATTGATAAGACCAGTTTATCGGTTCCTTGTGGTGTTAAATACCGATTCGCCTTGAAGTTTAAGACCTTGCCGTGGCGATTTTTCGGCTATCAAACTAATAAAACGTATTTATTAAAACCTCAACCGAAACAGAGAAACAGCTTAACTTCAAATTGCTGATAAAGAAAGAATCGTTCTATTAATAAGATTACTTAACGCGAGATCGTTTCCATGTCTACTAAAATGGTTTAACCAAAAAATGTCAAAATCAAATTTAAAACTGAGCGTACAAGAAAAATCAGCGATGAAGTTGGCGTTGGAAATCTCGAAGATCACACGCGTGAAATGCTGCTGATGACATGTCAAATATTATAATTAGGGGTTATTAACATCTCACCTTAGTACTTTACGCGTACGCAGATATGACTTCAGATTTCCAGTGCCAACTTTTTAGGCTTTATTCAAAATCGTCGAAGTTTTGGCTTCATTCAAAATCGTTGAGTTTTTAGGCTTCATTCAAAATCGTCGAAGTTTCGGCTTCATTCAAAATCGTCGAAGTTTTGGCTTCATTCAAAATCGTCGAAGTTTTGGCTTCATTCAAAATCGTTGAGTTTTTAGGCTTCATTCAAAATCGTCGAAGTTTCGGCTTCATTCAAAATCGTCGAAGTTTTGGCTTCATTCAAAATCGTCGAAGTTTCGGCTTCATTCAAAATCGTTGAATTTTCAGGCTTCATTAGAAATCGTCGAATATTTTGGTTCATTCAAAATAATTGAATTTTTGGCTTCATTGAAAATCGTCGAATTTTTGTCTTTATCGTTGAATTATTAGCTTCATTCAAAATTATTGAATTTTAGGCTTCATTCTAAATGATCGAATTATTGGCTTCATTCAAAACCATTGAATTTTTGTCTTCATTCAAAATCGTTGAATTTTTAGATTTATTCAGAATCGTTGAATTTTTGGCTTCATTTAAAATGTTTTTAACTTGTTTTTGTTTGTTTGTCACATGTTGTCGCAATTTTAAATTTAAATTTTAAATTGTAATTTTAATTTTTGTATTTTTATATTTTATATTTATATTTTATTTTATATTTTGTTTTATTTTTTATATTCGATTTAATACTTAAATGTACAGGGAGAATCCCGTAAATATATATATTATTATTATTATTATTATTAAAATCGTTGAATTTTTGGATTCATCAAAAATCGTCGAATTTTGTGCCTTAATTTAAAATCGTCGAATTTTTGCATTCATCAAAAATCGTCGAATTTTGCGCCTTCATTTAAAATCGTCGAATTTTTGGATTCATCAAAAATCGTCGAATTTTCTGCCTTCATTTAAAATCGTGAAATTTTTGGCTTCATTCAAAATCGCTGAATTTTTTTTCTTCACTTTCTTTATTACAACTTCAGGGCTTATTTAACCAATTTTATAATAATACATTTTTTTCTTTACAGGAGGCATGATTGTCGGAGAATGGGGTTCAGGAAACGAGGATGATACAGGTAAGTTTCTTTACAAAACTTATTAAAAATTCGCGCTCGAAACTGTACAACGTTTAATTACATCACTTCATTTATCAGTAACAATCTTAGTTTCTTGGAACATTCCGGGAATTCATCTATTTCAATTGGGGAATTGCGCCTAATACTTTAATTAATCAATTTTAGTGGCCCCAATTCCCGTAACCTGTAATTTTCGGCAGTTTAACAATTATCGTGACCCTATTTTAATTAGATTACCAACTAAGTCGTGTGTCTTGAAAATTAAGACGGTTAAAAATGGTCGGTTATTACCCAATTCAAGTCCTGATTGAATAATATACTTAAATAATCAGAATGTAAAAACTTCAGGATTGTAATTTTCAAGCTGAATAAAAAAAATCATCTTTAAAAAGTTATAAATTAAAATAATCACAAAAAATTAATTTATTTACACGGAAAACCGTTTACGACTGAGAATTAATGCTAGAAGATTTTTTTTTTAACTTCACCCTAGCAAATTAGTCCTAGTGTGCTTTGGAAATAAAACGTGTAATTAGGAAGTGTTTAAAGTTTGAAAAAATATAAAACATTAAATAATAAAATTTAAAAAATCACAGTAGCTGCATGAATATGTTACCTTTAAAATAAGCTACGATTCTTTAAGATAACTCAACGTCGAGTCGAGTTATGTAATGCTGAATTGAAACCAGCGAATTTTTTTTTTCTTAATTAACACATTTTTCAAAAGTGTATAACTCCGGATTGAAATTTTGGATTTTAATTTTGAAATTTTTTTTTTCGTCTCAGAATTAATCATTTTCGCAGAATCTAGAAGATTTTTTTCAAAAAAATATCTTCAAAATTACGAAATACGTAATACTATTTCTTGACGTCACTTTGTCAAATGACTTATTTCTAATCCTTAAACAAAATTTTACGACTATCCGTTCAAAGAATTTGGCGTCATTTGAGTTAATGCAAACTCTGATTTTTTAAGTCAGACAAGCGCGAATTAAATTCGAAATATCTCCAAAACTGCGGAATACGTGGTTCCACTTTTTGACGTCACCTTATAGAATGACTTATTTTCAATTCGGAAGCAAAATTTGACGACGATCTGCTTAAGGAATGTCACTTTATCGGATTCAAAACCAAATTTTCGTGTCTAACTCGCAAAAACTCAAAAATTAGGGAAGGGGCGTGATTTTACTTTTTGACGTCATCTTATAGAATGACTTATTTTCAATCTGAAAACAAAATTTGGCGACGATCCACTTAAGGAATTTCACGAAATTTCGTGTCTATCAAGCGCAAATTCAACTCGAAAAAACTTGAAAATCAGAGAAAGCGTGAATTTACTTTTTGATGTCACCTTGTAGAATGACTTATTTTCAACCTGAAAACAAAATTAGACGACTATCCATTGAAGAAATTTGACGTCATTTGAGCCAATGCAAAATTTGAATTTTTGAGTCAAACAAACGCGGATTTAATACGAAATATCTCCAAAAACTACGAAATACGCGATTACACTTTTTGACGTCATCTTGTAGAATGACTTATTTTCAATTTGAAAGCAAAATTTGACGACTATCTACTTGAAGAATTTCACTTTATCGGATTCAAAACGAAATTTGAATTTTCGTGTTCAACAGACGCAAATTCAACTCGAAAAAAACATTAAAATTAGGGAAGGCGTGATTTTACTTTTTCACGTAACCTTGTAGAATGACTTATTTTCAATCTGTAAACAAAATTTGACGACTACCCATTGAAGGATTTTGGAGTCATTTGACTCAGTGTTCAAAGTTAAAAATTTAGAGAAAAAAAAATAGAAACCGCTAAATAATAAAAATGAAAAATTTTCAGTTGGTGCCTGAATATGTTATCTCTAAAATAAGCTACGATCCTTTAAGACAACTCAAATACGAGTCGAGTTATGCTATGTTGAATTTAATTTTTGCGTTATTAACATTTTTTTTTTAATGAATAACTCCGGAATAAAATTTTGGATTCTAATTTTGAAATATTTTTTTGTCTCAGAATTAATAATTTTTGCAGATTCTAGAAGATTTTGCATTTCATACTAGCAAATTAATCGTAGTGAGCATTGGAAATTAAAAATGCAATTAGAGAGTGTTCAAAGTTTAAAATTAAGAAAAAAATAGAAATCGTTAAGTAATAAAATTGAAAAATACACAATTGGTAGTTGAATATGTTGTGTTTAAAATAAGCTACGATTCTTTAAAATAACTCAAATACGAGTCGAGTTATGTAATGTTGAATTGGAATCAGTGAATTATTTGCTTGCGTCATTAATTTTTTTTTTAAGTGGATAATTCCGGATTTAAATTTTGGATTTTAATTTTTAAATTTGTTTTCTTATCAGAATTAATATTTTTTTGGGATTCTAGAAGATTTTGTATTTCTCACTAGCAAATTAGTAGTAGTGAGCGTTGGAAATTAAAAATGCACTTGGGGAGTGTTCAAAGTTTAAAATTTAGAAAAAAATAGAAAGCGTTAAAAAATAAAATTGAAAAAATTACAGTTGGTGCCTGAATATGTTATCTTTAAAATAAACTGCGATTATTTAAAATAACTTAAATAGGGACCAAGTTATGCAATGTTGAATTGGAATCGTTGAATTATTTCCTTGCGTCATTAATTTTTTTTTTCAAAAGTGGATAATTCCGCATTGAAATTTTGGATTTTTATATTGAAATTCGTTTTCGTCTCAGAATTAATCATTTTTGCAGATTCTAGAAGGTTTTGTATTTCACACCAGCAAATTAGTCGTAGTGAGCGTGGCATATTTAAAGTGCAGGAGTGTTCAAAGTTTGAAATAAAAAATTTAAAAAATATTAAAAATTCAATCTTGATACATTAATCTGTTCTCTTTGAAATAGGCTATGATTTGTTGCGATAACCCAAATGTGTTTTTGAATCGACATCAGTGAATTATTTCCTTGCGTCATTAGCATTTTTTTTTTTCAAAAGTGGATTTAAATTAAAATTATAATTTTCATTTACCTATTTATATGTTTATATTTTTTATATGTAAAAGATTATTACATTATTTTGTAGAAAGGTGATTTTCCGTAAATAAATTAAATTAAATAATTAACGAAAGAGGTTTTGTAGCTTAAGTAAATAGTTATGGGAAGGGTGTTAAGTGGGCATCGATTTAACCGGAAGTTTCGTTATCTGTTCTCAAAATGGCTGTTTAAGAGGACTATATATATCTTGAAACATAAATTATCCAAAAAAATTTGATAAATTCTGTTTCAATTTTGTACGAATTTTTGCTTCGCCACGAAGTTTATATTAAATAATTTGATCAAGACAATAATTCTACATTATGTAAAGCTTATGATTTTGCAATTAACAACTCCGAACGTCATCATCGGACCTTGCCAAAAAAATATGAAGCAATTACGCGAGGTGAGACCTTCCCAATTAATTTTTGCATAGCTCCGTGTGCTCATCAATTAACCCATCAACCATGCGCTCCAGTAATCTAGAATATCATCTGGCCGACCTTCCACTTCCACTTCCACCGATCATAATGGGTGCAATTGAAAGGCAGCAATTTCCAGGATAAAAAAAGAGTGACGCCAGATTAGAGCCGTCATCGGCAATAATGGCCCGGTTTGAAACGTTAGCCCGTAATGATAAAATAAATTTATTCTAGTCTCTGTCCTGTGACAATTTTGTAGGCCATTACGATGGGATCTTTATGGGATATCACTAGTTACATGAACCCTGAATAATCTGTGGGACTTACGGTATTAAATTGTGCACGCCGTTCTAATAAAATAGCGGCGATAATCGTCCGGCTATTTAGAATCGACGGACAGACATATTATTATAATAAAATCTCAATACAATCTCTCCACTAACCAAATTAGGATATTCCGGACTTAATATATGCCGGAGTGTCCGACGGGTCTATTTATTTACTTTGCCCAACCGGTTCTGAATTAAATGTAAGGCAGTAAAATCGTTATTTATAAGGGAATCGATGTGAATTGTGGCGCTCGCACACACACACACACACACGCGGAAAGGACGACGACGCCATTTTATTTATCCCCTCGATCGTCCTCCGCGCGCGGGTCCGAGCCCATAAACTTGGGGAACACCGGAACCCGTAAATCGGCGGGTGCGGTATTTGGAAAAGAGGGTGCTGTAACCGCATAAATAATTATTTATTACACCGCCGGCCGCCACAATAATAACGATTTATTTACCACCGAGGGTTTATCTTAACGATATCTGTAATCAAGATACGTCGACGATTAAAAAAAAAAAGATTTTTTATTACAACGGTGCAATAAAAATACCCAGATTAAATAAGTTACGACGGCCCGTAACGCGGTGCAGCACGTGTCCTGATCGATTGAATTTATTCAAGATGGAAATTAAAAATTTCACGACTCGTTTAATATTTATGGAGATTTTCAAATCGTAATTAACGAGATATTAATTACGGCCGTATCTTTGTCTCACAAATTGAACACGTGGTTAGAAAAAAGGTGCCTGATTTTCAAATTGTCTGCGATGGATTTATTTTTATTTAATGTAATGCTAATATTATTATCCTTATTAGCAATAATTACATCATTCTATTTAAATAATGATGGCATATTTAAGCTAATTTCGATTTTTCTCCAATTAATTTCTAACTAACGACGGCTATTTATGTATCCTAGTGCATCGATCAAAATAAAACTGCGAAAAGTTAAGCAGGAATCGAGGACTTCAATTGGTATTACATGATGTACATCAATTACTTTAAATATTAATTAGCGACGATATTTTATGTGCATCGTGCATGTTTTATGGTGTAATTATCTCTTTAATTATATTGATTTGTGTTTATTCGCGACGTGGTTTGATGTAACGTTCCGGGTGGTTGGAGGATAATTTATATGTTTAAGAAAAAATATTTATGTTAAACATACAAACCAAACTCTAAAAATTAGTAATTGTGTGCCAATATTGAGAACATTTTTTATTTCCAAAAATACGCAGCAATAAGGGAAATAAGAGTCATTTTTTGACTTATCAAAGCGTTTGACAGTTCAATTTCGAAAATCAAAATCACGATTTTTCAAATCTTCGAACTTTAAAAAGTGCGATTTTTTTGGAGTTTGTGTTAATTTCCCAAAAAAATTTAAGCATTTTTAAATTTAAACTAAATTTTCCGTATATTGACGCGTGAATCATCAAAATCTGACGAAACGTTTGACAGTTGTGCAGTTTCGAAAATCAAAATCACGATGGCTCAAATCTTTGTACTTTAAAAAGTGCGATTTTTTTGGAGTTTGTGTTAATTTCCCAAAAAAATTTAAGCATTTTTAAATTTAAACTAAACTTGCCATATATTGACGTGTGAATCATCAAAATCTGATGAAACGTTTGACAGTTGTGCAATTTCGAAAATCAAAATCACGATTTTTCAAATCTTCGAACTTTGAAAAGTGCGATTTTTTTGGAGTTTGTATTAATTTTACAAAAAAATGTAATCGTTTTTAAATTTAAACTAAATTTGCTATACATTGACGTGTGAATCATCAAAATCTGATGAAACGTTTGACAGTTGTGCAATTTCGAAAATCAATATCTCGATGTTTCAAATCTTCGAACTTTAAAAAAGTGAGGTTTTTGCAGATTGTGTTAATTTCATAAAGAAAAAATGTAATCATTTTTAAATTTAAACTAAAATTGCCACATTTTGACGTTCGAATCATCAAAATCAGACAAAGCGTTTGACTGTTGTGCAATTTTAAAAATCAAAATCACACTGTTCGAAATCTTCGCATTTTAAGAAAGTTTACACTTTTTGCAGTTTGTGGTAAAATCACGACAACATTTTATAATCAGTTTGAAAATTACACGAAGTTTGCCACATTTTGACGTTTAAATCATCAAAATCAGATAAAGCGTTTGACAGTTATGCAATTTCAAAATTTGAAATTTTCGCCTTTTTAAAAAAGTGCAATTTTTGCAGTTTCTGTTAATTTTACGAAAAACTTTCGCAATGAGCTTCAAGATAACACTAAATTTTCCATGTTTTGACGTTCAAGTTAACAAAATCGGACAGACCGTTTGACAGTTGTTCAATTTCTAAAAATCAAAATCACGATGTTTCAAATCTTCGAACTTTAAAAGGTGCGATTTTTTTGGAGTTTGTGTTAATTTCCCAAAAAAATTAGGCATTTTTAAATTTAAACTAAATTTTCCATATATTGACGTGTGAATCATCAAAATCTGATGAAAGGTTTGACAGTTGTGCAATTTCGAAAATCAAAATCGCGATGTTTCAAATCTTAGAACTTTAAAAAATGCGATTTTTGCAGTTTGTGTTAATGTCCCAAAAATAATTTTAATGAGTTTTGAAATTACACTAAATTTGTCATATTTTAACGTTTGAATCATCCAAATCGGACAAAGCGTTTGACAATTTCGAAAAAAAAAATCACGATTTTTCAAATCTTCGAACTTTGAAAAAAGTGCGATTTTTGCAGTTTGTGTTAATTTAAAAAAAAAGAAATGTAATCATTTTTAAATTTAAACTAAAATTGACACATTTTGACTTTCGAATCATCAAAATCAGACAAAGCGTTTGACGGTTGTGATATTTTGAAAATCGAACACGATGTTCGAAATTTTCACATTTTAAAAAAGTTTACATTTTTTGCAGTTTGTGGTAAAATCACGAAAACATTTTGTAATCAGTTTCAAAATTACACGAAATTTGCCACATTTTGACGTTTAAATCGTCAAAATCAGATAAAGCGTTTGATTGTTATGCAATTTCGAAATTTTCGCATTTTAAAAAGTGCAATTTTTGCAGTTTCTGTTAATTTTACGAAAAACTTTCGTAATGAGCTTCAAGATAACACTAAATTTTCCATGTTTTGACGTTCAAGTTAACAAAATCGGACAGACCGTTTGACAGTTGTTCAATTTCGAAAATCGAAATCACGATGTTTCAAATCTTCGAACTTTAAAAAAGTGAGATTTTTGCAGTTTGTGTTAATTTCACAAAAAAAAAGAATGTAATCATTTTTTAATTTAAACTAAAATTAAAGACAAAACGTTTGACGGTTGTGCAATTTTAAAAATCAAAATCACGATGTTCGAAATCTTCGCATTTTAAAAAAGTTTAGACTGTTTGCAGTTTGTGGTAAAATCACGAAAACATTTTGTAATCAGTTTTAAAATTACACTAAATTTGCCACATTTTGACGTTTAAATCGTCAAAATCAGACAAAGCGTTTGACAGTTGTGCAATTTCGAAAATCAAAATTTTCGCACTTCGAAAAAGTGTAATTTTTGCAGTTTGAGTTAATTTCACCAAAAAAAGTAATCAGTTTTAAAATTACATTAAATTTGTCATATTTTGAAGTTCGAAAAAGAATACAATTTTTTTTTATATTTTTATATTTATATTTTACAACTTTTTTTTTGTAACTTTCCCATAATTGGATATTTGTATCTGTTGGGAGAATAAACGTATTATTATTATTATCAAAATCAGATAAAGCGTTTGACAGTCATGCAATTTTGAAAATCAAAATCACGATATTTCAAGTCTTTGAACTTTAAAAATGCGAGATTTTTGCAGTTTGCGTTAATTTCACAATAAAAATTTGTAATCGGTTTTAAGATAACACTAAATTTGCCACATTTTGACGTTAGAATCATCAAAATCAGATAAAGTGTTTCACAGTTGTGCAATTTTGAAAATCAAAATCACGATCGTTCAAATCTTCGAACTTTAAAAATGTGAGATTTTTGTAGTTTGCGTTAATTTCACAATAAAAATTTGTAATCGGTTTTAAGATAACACTAAATTTGCCACATTTTGACGTTAAAATCAACCAAATTAGATAAAGCGTTTGACAGTTGTGCAATTTTGAAAATCAAAATGACAATGGCTCTAATCTTCGAACTTTAAAAAAGTGAGATTTTTGCAGTTTGCGTTAATTTCACAATAAAAATTTGTAATCGGTTTTAAGACAACACTAAATTTTCCAGATTTTGACGTTTAAATCAACAAAATCAGACAAAGCGTTTGACAGTTGTGCAATTTTGAAAATCAAAATCACGATCGTTCAAATCTTAGAACTTTAAAAAGGTGAGATTTTTGCATTTTGCGTTAATTTCACAATAAAAATTTGTAATCGGTTTTAAGACAACACTAAATTTGCCAGATTTTGACGTTTAAATCAACAAAATCAGACAAAGCGTTTGACAGTTGGGCAATTTTGAAAATCAAAATCACGATCGTTCAAATCTTAGAACTTTAAAAAAGTGATTTTTGCATTTTGCGTTAATTTCACAATAAAAATTTGTAATCGGTTTTAAGACAACACTAAATTTTCCAGATTTTGACGTTTAAATCAACAAAATCAGACAAAGCGTTTGACAGTTGTGCAATTTTGAAAATCAAAATCACGATCCTTCAAATTTTTGCGTTAATTTCACAATAAAAATTTGTAATCGGTTTTAAGACAACACTAAATTTGCCACATTTTGAAAATCAAAATCACGATCGTTCAAATCTTGGAACTTTAAAAAAGTGAGATTTTTGCAGTTTGCGTTAATTTCACAATAAAAATTTGTAATAAGTTTTAAGATAACACTAAATTTTCCACATTTTGACGTTTAAATCAACAAAATCAAACAAAGCGTTTGACAGTTGTGTAATTTTGAAAATCAAAATCACGATGTTTAAAATCTTCGAACTTTAAAAATGTGAGATTTTTGCAGTTTGCGTTAATTTCACAATAAAAATTTGTAATCGGTTTTAAGATAACACTAAATTTGCCACATTTTGATGTTTAAATCAACGAAATTAGACAAAGCGTTTGACCGTTGTGCAATTTTGAAAATCAAAATCACGATGTTTGAAATTTAAAAAAGTGCAATTTTTGCAGTTCTCGTTAATTTCACAAAAAAAAATTGTGTATCCAAATTAATTTGAATAATTCTTTGTTACTACTAACTTGTAAAAAAATGACTTTCTTTTGTACCCAACAATTAATCAACTTCAAATAATCGGAGCCCCAAAAATTCCGACCATTATCAATTAGTGCTTATGTTATGGGGCCACAACCGTCGTACCCAAACGTCGCATCGAATCAATTTACGCCCGTGAGTAACGTTCATAATCCTCTAATTAACGAACTCGTGTTGATATGTGCGTTTTTCGGCGGCGCGTCGTCCACATTCCGAAATTTCCGACTCAATTAGTTTCCGAAAACGGTGTCGAAAATAATGCAAATAATCTCCGCCGCGCCGTGGAAGAAATATGGCCGAGGGTCCAATTAACGTTGTTTTAATTAATAGCGAGAGCGAGGCTGCGTGAATATATAAAAATTTACGGTATGGGAATCGATGAAGTTGTCGCGTGAATTTTTTTTTTTTTTTTAGGTTAGTTTTATGTAAATTCGGACTGTCATAATTGTCCGTTTAATAACTCAGGTGAAGCGCGGGCATTAAAATTCCTGAGGTTTTCGTAAACGTTTTTTCGGTGGCGTTCGTGTGTGTGTGTGTGTGTGTGGAGATTTAATCTGGGGCCTTATTTAAAACGCAGTAAAATCCCGATCGGGGAGGCTATAAACTGGAGAGAGAGGAACGGATGGATGGGGACATTCGATCGGGGCTCGAGTATTTATTTTATAACAATTTGCGAATGTAAAGAATTCCATCGTAAATAATTGGATCGAAAGGTGTGTATAGGCGAAAGTGACTTAAAGTGGCTTATCTGGTAATTATAAGGGGAGATCGAAGACTGAAGTGGTGGGCGAAGCAAAGAATTAGCCGCAATAATGAGATCGACCACACATGTACATATTAATGTTAGCCGATAAACTTCGCATCAATAAATTCTAGGCGAAGCCACGGAATGTCAATTGTTTTAATGGGAAATTCAAAATGGGTTATTTTTCCATGAATTTTGAGCTTTTGAAGAAAATTCTTTAATCAATTAATTTTTTACAATTTTTCAAACCGCTGGAAAAATATTTCATTTCCACATTCAACTTTGCATTGTTGACATTTTGTTCCAAGCCACGAAATGTCAATTGTTTTAATGGGAAATTCAAAATGGGTTATTTTTTCATGAATTTTGAGCTTTTGAAGAAAATTCTTTAATCAATTAATTTTTTACAATTTTTCAAACCGCTGGAAAAATATTTCATTTCCACATTCAACTTTGCATTGTTGACATTTTGTTCCAAGCCACGGAATGGCAATTGTTTTAATGGGAAATTCAAAATGGGTTATTTTTCCATGAATTTTGAGCTTTTGAAGAAAATTCTTTAATCAATTAATTTTTTTACAATTTTTCAAACCGCTGGAAAAATATTTCATTTCCACATTCAACTTTGCATTGTTGACATTTTGTTCCAAACCACGGAATGACAATTGTTTTAATGGGAAATTCAAAATGGGTTATTTTTCCATGAATTTTGAGCTTTTGAAGAAAATTCTTTAATCAATTAATTTTTACAATTTTTCAAACCGCTGGAAAAATATTTCATTTCCACATTCAACTTTGCATTGTTGACATTTTGTTCCAAACCACGGAATGGCAATTGTTTTAATGGGAAATTCAAAATGGGTTATTTTTCCATGAATTTTGAGCTTTTGAAGAAAATTCTTTAATCAATTAATTTTTACAATTTTTCAAACCGCTGGAAAAATATTTCATTTCCACATTCAACTTTGCATTGTTGACATTTTGTTCCAAACCACGGATTGGCAATTGTTTTAATGGGAAATTCAAAATGGGTTATTTTTCCATGAATTTTGAGCTTTTGAAGAAAATTCTTTAATTAATTAATTTTTTACAATTTTTCAAACCGCTGGAAAAATATTTCGTTTCCACATTCAACTTTGCATTGTTGATATTTTGTTCCAAGCAACAGAATGTCAATTGTTTTAATGAGAAATTCAAAATGGGTTATTTTTCCATGAATTTTGAGCTTTTGAAAAAAATTCTTTAATCAATTAATTTTTTACAATTTTTCAAACCGCTATAAAAATATTTCGTTTCCACATTCAACTTTGCATTGTTGACATTTTGTTCCAAGCAACGGAATGTCAATTGTTTTAATGGGAAATTCAAAATGGGTTATTTTTCCATGAATTTTGAGCTTTTGAAGAAAATTCTTTAATCAATTAATTTTTTACAATTTTTCAAACCGCTGGAAAAATATTTCATTTCCACATTCAACTTTGCATTGTTGACATTTTGTTCCAAGCCACGGAATGGCAATTGTTTTAATGGGAAATTGAAAATGGGTTATTTTTCCATCAATTTTGAGCTTTTGAAAAAAATTATTTAATCAATTAATTTTTTACAATTTTTCAAATCGCTGGAAAAATATTTCGTTACCACATTCAACTTTGGATTGTTGACATTTTGTTCCAAGCCACGGAATGGCAATTGTTTTAATGGGAAATTCAAAATGGGTTGTTTTTCTATGAATTTTGAGCTTTTGAAGAAAATTCTTTAATCAATTGATTTTTTACAAACCTCGTTCACATGTCATGTTATCCCGGTTCGGACTATACATGCATGGTATCGAACCCGCAACCTCCAGTTGCATTTGCAAATGATTAATTTAAATTCAACCTATTCCTTGTAAAAAGTCGATCAATCTTCGAAAAGTTTACCAAAAGTCATCTTTTTCACTATTTTTGTTTTTTTTTTTTGCATAGACTTTGACAATTCAGCTACTAACGATGGTATGAATTAACAGCACATTGTGTGCAAACAAACATTTTTAAAAATAAGTAGAATAAGGAGATTGTACTGCCAGTTATGTTTATATATAATTTTATTTTCGGACTAGTTTTGGTATTTTTCTTTTATACCATCTTCAGCGAAAAACGTATATCACTAGATTTTTAAAAATCATTGTCAGAGCTCGACTTGTATCTGAAAGGAAAAAGCAAAGAATCATTGAACCCTTGCAAGAGGGGACGAGAATTTTTTTTTATTTCCGAGAAAGATTTTGGGATGTGGCGCGAAGGGCTTTATTACAGTCATAATGGGCATAAATAAGAAAAACAAATAGAAAACAATGGATGAAATTATACTAATGCGCGCGGCCGTGGCAATTATAAAAAACGCTGAAAACGTTTTTCGATACCTGTTGGTCTGTTAATAATAGCCGCATTCAGAATTGATTGCGTGACACGCCTACTATTGTTTTAGAACCGCTGTTGATTGTCTTCGGGTCTCCGCCGATAAATAATTGCAGTATAACTATCAAGACTTCACATCTTTAAGATTTATCTGCCCCCACCTGGAACAAATGGCCATTGTGTATAGATATATTCCACCGGAGCGTGTGTGTGTGTGTGTGTGTGCGTGCCGGTTTTGTGTATGCGAGCAATTCAACAATTTATATTATTGTTACGAAACGAACAGGCACGGGGACGTGTCGTCCTGGGTTTTTCGGGTGGTGAAGATAAATTCTTCGGTTCGTTTTTTTTTTTTTTTTGGTTTTACTGGCGCCGATAAAAGGTGAGATGTTTGCTTGGCGCGCGCACATTAAGCTACTAGGTGTTAAAAAAAATACCAATTAAGCGTTATATTGTGGGTGTTCGAGGCTTATAAAATTAATTGCGCTTGAATGCATAATGGAATTCTTGCAATAAAAATGTTAGGCGTTGGAATCCTTAAATTTCTAAATGGTGTAATGAACATACCATATTTTTTTATGCCGGTGGCGGATGAGGAGGTTGGCAGAATTTGGATGCATGTAGAATACTCCATACGCGAGTTAGAAAGACACATTTTTATTATATTTCATGTATATTTGATTAGTTCTGAAACTGAAATATAATACGGCTACAATTTTTGCACCGAGCACAATTTCAGATTACAGATGCGAATCTGCCCGTGTACATTCGGAATTCATCTTTCTCATGAATGCGCACTTGAGTTGTTTACGTCTTTCGGCTGATGCAATAATTGGAATTGTTGAGTCATGCCGCGAAAGGATGCTGAATATACGTACAACAAGAGCGCCCGCGTCGATAATGAACAACTACAACAGTTATCGTGATTTAAACAAGACAAGCACACGTCAATGTGCAATCAAATGTTGGTATTGTTTTATGTAAGAAATTCTAACTGTTGATTTTATGAATTAATGCATTAGATTTTTCGCCTTTACTGAATACATTTAAACTTAAAAACACCTGAAATATGATTGATGCCACAATTAGTAAATTAAGCGATGTTTTTCTTTTTTTTGGTCATCCATCACATTGTACTTATTGTAAAATCCACCGTATAATCCCGGCTTAATGATTCGTTACACGACGACAAAATATCGGCATTAGAATCTGTTTATCAAGGAGGAAGATTACCGCGCGTCCGTGTGTATTTACATTTAAACTTAAACTTTCACGAGAAAAAAAAATGTATAAAAGTTCGGCCGCGATCATTATCTGGCTCATATTTTAACATTTTTCCAGTGTCAGCCGATGGGCCCCACGATAATTTTTCATTCCGTTACGTAAAGGAAAAAAATGTGTAATAGAAAGTGCATCGCAAGCGCGGGAGATTAATGGAATTAATCCGCATTGTTTCTTCACGGGAGAAGAAGATTCCGTGGTTAGATTTATTCGATGGTTTCGTATTTACGATGATAGCGCGATGTGGAATGGAAAGTTTTACAGTCAAAAACATGGTCTGTAATAATAATAATAATATTTATTAAAGTTCGTAGAAGTCAAATAAATCTAGGTATAGTTTGATCAATGGATCTTTGCGTGTGCGTCATTGCAAAAGACTTGGACGACATACGGTTGCGTCTAATTTAACTTATCGTAGAGAGAGTAAACCCATGAAAATGTTGTCGAAACTGGGTTCGGCTATCTATGACGTGCACGCAAAGATCCATTGATCATAGTATAGCTGGTACACTTAATAATAAGGAAAGTAATTTTAAAAAAAATTCAAAATTTCCATCAAAAACTCCATACATTGTCCACAATTTAAAAATAACTTTTGCGAAAACATTAAAAATTATAAATTTCTTAGGAAAAACTCATGAAAATATAAATAAATAATTCAAACTATTACGCACATCTTTGGTCACATTGACAAATACTGTGCTTTCAATCAGTGACGGCTCTCGGCGGGGTGACTCATGGTACGGCCGAGGTAGCAGAGGTGGTAATACAGGTCTCTGCAACCGACCCTAACCATGCTACCTCAGCCATACCATGAGTCATCCCGCCGAGAGCCGTCACTGCGATGTATACAGTGCGCGCCTAAAGTATGGAATATATTCAGTAAAACCGAAATTAAATATTTTTGGAAAAAATCCTCGAACACATCGATTTTCTTTTATAAAAATGCACATTTTTGCATGAAAGTCGATTTTCAGTCGTCATTTGTTTTTGAGTTATGACTTCCGCCATTTTGTTTCCAAATGGCAACCCCCTATTTTTGTTCTTGATTTTGAGAGATCTTTTCATTGTCGAACTGGCAGTATAAAAATATTGGCATCTTACATAAGAAATTTTTCGAATAAATAACAATTGAAGGTGAGAACTTGATATTTATATTTTTTTGCAAAATGACCTTGTTCCAGCGCTTGTAGCAATTTTTCCAAACAACTATGATCTTGACCTTCCATATATTACAATATGATTTCAGCAAGACGGCGCATCCCCGCAATAGGCGTTTTTATTTTCTCGAACAAGTAGATATTCTTCTTAAACATATTAAATATTTTCCAGGCTAATTCTGCGAATTCATCTCTCTCGCGGGCTATTATATCGGTCCATGCCAAAATGTGCATTTTTATAAAAGAAAATTGACCTGTTTGAGGATTTTTTCCAAAAATATTTTATTGCGGTTTTACTGAATATATTCCATACTTTAGGCGCGCACTGTATACCAATTTGTCCTATTTCCGAGACTCCTTCGTAACTACAGAAATTTCACTCATTTTTGATGCTTATTGAAATTTTTGTCGCTGCAACTCCTAGACTATTCAGAAAAGTTATAATCAACACGCATGTTTTTTTTAATTTCTTCGAGTTTTGCAATATTTATGAAAAGTTTTTCAAATAAATCAAGGTCCAAAAAAGGTGAAAAGCGCCCTCTATCCTTTTGGGAACAAACTACAGAGAGAGAGACAAAGAATGTTGCAAATTTTGATTTCTACAATTTAAGAAAATTTATGATCAATACACATAGATTGCTTCGGGATCGACAAGTTTTATGAACTTGAAATTTCGGTCTAAATTAATCAAGGCCCGAATATAGAAAAAACTGATTTTTCGAAACTTTGGCGCCCTCTATCCTTTTGTAAAGGAACTATAGATAGTTTGGCCCAAGTCAAAGAATGTTGTAAATTTTGAGCTCTACAATTGCCCTCGCAATTTTTTTGTATTTTGACCAACATAAAATACTGTAAATTGTTTCCGAATTGGCGTTTGTAGAAAAGAAAAACTGATAAAAAATCAATCGCCGGTCACTTTTTAGACTTTAATCAATCAAGGTCCAAATACGAAAAAAACTGATTTTTGAAAATTTTGGCGCCCTCTATCCTTTTGTTAGCGAACTACGGATAGTTTGGTCCCAAGTCAAAGAATGTTGTAAATTTAGGGCACTACAATTGTCCTCGCTTTTTTTGTATTATGATAAACATGAAATGCGAAAAATCAGTTCCAAAATTGTTTCCGATATTGGCGTTTGTAAAAAAATTAATAAACAGATGTAATTGGTTAAATCAAACGCCGGTCTCTTTAATCAATCAAGGTACAAATACGAAAAATCTGATTTTTGGAAACTTTGGCGCCCTCTATCCTTTTGGAAACGAACTACAGACAGATCGGCTCAAGTCAAAGAATGTTGTAAATTTTAAACTCTACAATTACCCTCGTAATTTTTTTGTATTTTGACCAACAGGAAATGCTATAAATCAATTCCAAAATTTTCGAAATGGCGATTGTAAAAAAGACTGATAAAACGTTGAATCAAACGCCGGTCCACCAATTCCAATAACATCAATATCTTTTCAAAATTATGTTTCCTTAGAAATCCAAATACGCCACCGAAATGTAAAATTCCTATCCTAACTTTACATGAATTGACTCAACGTTTCAGAACGAATTAAGACACATAATAGTCAATAGTTTTTCTGAAAAACTCTGGTCGGTGACTTTTTGGTTTCGTGCCTATTTGCATGCTTGTGCATATGTGTGATTTCAATAAATTATTTTACTACTACTCAATAATGATCTAAATACAGACCGCTGGTGGTGGCACTATGAGAACTATTTTTCTGAAAAATTTCTTTGTTTGACTTCTGACAACGGAGATACGCAAAATGACACTTGTCGAAAATTGTGCTTAATTCGACTCGAAACGCATAAATAACGATTAAAAAAAAATCAATTTAAAAAAATTCAAGTCTAACCACTCATTCAGAAAACTATCTGTCTGAAAAGGTTTTTTGTGGGACTACTGGGAACGGAGATACGCACAATGACACTTATCGAAAATAGTGCTTGATTCCACTCGAAACGCACAAATAGCGATTTAAAAAAATATTCAATTTAAAAAAAAATCCAAGTCTAACCACTCATTCTGAGAACTATTTGTCTTAAAAAAAAATGTTTGGGACTTCTGAGAACGGTGCTGCGGAAAGTGACACTTGCTCAATTCGACTCGAAACGCATAAATAACGATTAAAAAAATTCAATTAAAAAAATATAATTTCAAGTCTAACCACTCATTCTGAAAACTATTTGTCTGAAAAGTTTTTTTTTTTGTGGAACTTCTGGGAACGGAAGTATGCAAAATAACACTTATCGAAAATAGTGCTCGATTCGACTCGAAACGCTTAAATAACGACTAAAAAAAATTCAAAATGTTTTTTTTTTTATTTTCTATCAAGTCTAACCACTCATTATGAGGACTATTCGCCTGAACAATTTGTTTTTAACTTCTGAGAATGGAGGTACGCAAAATGGCTTAATTAAAAAAAAATAGTACTTGATTCGACTCGAAACGCATAAATAACGATTCAAAAAAAATCAAAAGGTTTTTTTATTTTTTTTCAAGTCTAACCACTCATTATGAGAAGTATTCGCCTGAACATTTTTTTTTGACTTCTAAGAATGGAGGTACGCAAAATGGCTTAATAAAAAAAATAGTGCTTAATTCAACTCGAAACGTATAAATAACGATAAAAAAAAATCAATTAAAAAAATGGTGATGTGGCCATCATGTTACTTTCTCCGACTTGATCATTTATATTTACGCTTTCATGGTTTATTTTCAATTGAAATCATATTTTAAATGTACAACGAGCGTTGTGTAAACTCGGGTGAAAATTATGAAAGATGGAAAAATTATACTTCAAAAATTAAAAAAACTCAGTTTACTCAAAAATTAATGAGATTTCGAAAAAAACTTATTCTTTAGAAGTTGTTCATTTTGGCATTCTCCATAATTATTATTAACTTAAATTTGCTGTAACTATTAATTTATAATTATAAACCAAAAATTAAAAAAAGTTAATAAATTTCTTTCTCGAATAGCAATGATTTTATGAAAAATGTTTTCAAGCAAAAGATGTTCATTTCTTTGTTGTCTTCAATGTTTGTTTAAATATTTTTGTGATATTTTTTATATTTAAGAAAATATTGGCAAAAAACAAAAAAACAGTTAAGGTAAACACTCCCTTCCGGTGTACGAAATTTTATCAAAAGCTTTTCAGTTCTTCGGATTATCAAATGGAGGTAAATAAAATGGCTTAATTTAAAAAAGTGCTTAATTCGACTCGAAACGCATAAAAAACGATTTAAAAAAATCTTTGAAAGTCTAACCACTCATTCTGAGAACTATTTATCTAAAAAAAAATTGTTTGGGACTTCTGGGAAAGGAAATATGCAAAATGACACTTGTCGAAAATAGTTCTTAATTCGACTCGAAATGCATTAATAAAGATTAAAAAAAAAACAAAAATTTTTTTTTCGAGTCAAGCCACTCATTCTGAGAACTATTGGTCTGAAAAAAGTTTGTTTGGGACTTCTGCAAACGGAGGTGCGCAAAATGACACTTGTGGCAAATCGTGGTTAATTCGTCTTGAAACTCTGCTGCACACATACACAAATCTGCACGGCGAAGGAACTCGCGATCGAGCGTCCGTTAGGACTGGCCGAATCCCCATTTATTTCAAAGTTTTAGTTGAAATATTTTTTGGATCTCAATAATGGATACCATTTTGGCTCGAAATATTCGTCACGTTCCTCTTGAGCCACGGAGGCCACGCCAAGGAGCACAAAAGGCACACGGATTTACGGTGTGACTTCGGACTTCGTTGCTCGGCAGTCGATTGTCCGACAAGACTGCTAACGCATTACTACAAGCCTCTGGCGGGAGGACATCAATATATCCGATACCAGATCTTATGTCGCATATTTGCTTAAACGGCTACACGGACACTCTACGGCGTAATATGGTAGCTTTCACATAATTTGTAAGAGATAAGGTCCCCCTGGTCCCCGACGGGCGCGCCTTAAAAATTTTAGCCTCTCCGTCCGCCGATTTATCTTGTGCAACATTAATTATTATTTCTAACTGGGGACCGCAAGTACAAATTGTTATATATTATTCTTCAAGTTTCGTTTTTTAATGGACCGGAAAACCAGTTGTGCCATATCAGCAGGAATGGTGGGACCATTAGGTGTATTGAGATAGATCGATGTTTTTAGTGAGGTTGACCTTTTCGGTAAATAAATTGATTGCTCTTAAAATGCTATCAAGACAATGTTATTAATAATCGTGGGAACCAGAAGTAAATTTGCACCATTATTACATATCAGAATAATCTATATTTCTTTACTGTGTAAACGTTTGAATAGAGAAGAACCCCAGGGTGCGCTCTTGTTGCGCATTTCAAGTAAATAAATTCTTTGGGAGAGTAGAAAATAAAACAAACTAGAGACGATGATACTCGGAATCAACAACGGCCATCAAACCAATTTCGCACAGGGGTTCTTCTCTATTCAAATGAACTCTAATTCGTAAAGTTTCAACCATAACTTGTTTGAATTCTTCAATTTGATTTTATCAAAATTATGTTCTTACAACCTGCAGTCGCAGTGGCGAGGAGATGCTGCTACTCTTTAGGTATGCATCTGGATGGGTGTACGAATCTTAATTGAATCGAAGAAAGAGTGATCCGATTAGGAGATAAGCAGATAAGCGCGGTTGGTGCGTGTGTACGTAGCAAGCAGTCCGACACGCGGTAGCCACAAAACCGCTCGTATACTTGATACTTAAGTGTATACTTGTATACCGTGTGCATGTGTGTGTGTGTGTGTATTCAGTGGATAATTAGCGGTTGCGTCTAATTGGTAATTTAGCGTGTAATCCGGGGCAGCAATACGGTAGCCGGGGCCCGCCTATAATAACATGCTCAGCAGGTAGCTCTGGATGCTTCACTGCACTTTTCATATCTGCCATAATTTATATTAGCCTCATATTTATACAGCGCCGCAATAAATATCGGCCACGAACTATGGTTAACGTGGAAAATTTATTGCCATCGGATTGCCTACGATTCCGCTTTTTCTCTTTGTTGCCGCTGAAAAGGAGTACAAAAAAAGGAGGAGCGAAAGAGCGGTACGTGTGTGTGCGTACGACGAGAGCGCTCTCTGATCGAAATTAATGTCTCTAGTCTCTCTCTAGCGGCGTTATTAATTACCGCCCGGGAAATTTATAATAACGCAATGCCCGTAAACCGACTGGAATTTCATATTTTCTAATCGTTACTAACTGCAGATCCATGATTACTGTCATTTCGACAGCGTTCGCAGAATGAATTCTTTCCGAATTCGATAAACAAAACAAAGACAGCAAAAGGGTTGATTTTAGAAAAAAAATCTCAAGCCTCACACGTTGGAAAGACAACAGACCGAAGATTGACATTCTGTGTTAGGTAAGGGTAGATCATGTATAGTAAAAATAGTATAGGCCCTAGTACCGACCCCTGTGGAACACCAACATTATCCTCCCTTTCTACGGACTCTTCTGAGTTATAGGTTACCGTTTGCTGTCTATTTTAGCGATATGATGTTAATAATTTGCAACTTTCAGGATGTATGTTATGGCACACAGTTTACGAATTAAGACTTCCTGTGGGACGCAGTTGAATTAATAAATGAGGACATGGGATGCTCTCCCTTCTCAAAGCACTCGCAGAGATAATCAATAAAATCTGTAATTGCATTTGGAGTGCATTGCCCTTTTCTAAATCCAAACTGTTTGTCATTCAGGATGTTATTTTGTTCCAGATAAATTAACAATTGTTTCTTTTAATATTTTTGAAATTTAGGGCAGTAAAATCGCTGTAGCAGTAAGCAGTATTGAATATTTTGGAACGATCATAAAAAAAACTTTGATGGGAACAAAATGGCGTCGGTTGAAACTCAGCATTTTGAATTGAATCAATTTTCAGTTGATTAAAATTATATCTGCCGATGCAACTCGTCCTAGCTGTCAAAATCGGTTTGGAAATGACCAGCCTTCTATGTTTTAAAAGAATAACTGAAAAATCTTTGCTGAAAACAAAATAGCGTCGGTTAAAAGTCAGAATTTTTTAATTAAAAATTGTTTAAAATTAGTGTCCTGCTGATAAAAATTATATCTGCCATTGCAACATGCTTGAATCATCAAAATCGCTTTAGCAGTAAGCAGTGTTTAATATTTTGAAAGAATCATAAAATCATCTTTGATGGGAACAAAATGGCGTCGGTTGAAATCCAGAATTTTGAATTGAAAATTGCTTAAAATTTGTTTCCTGCTGATGAAAATTATATCTGCCATTGCAACTTGCTTGAATCATCGAAATCGCATTAGCAGTAATCAGTATTTAATATTTTGAAAGAATCATAAAATAATCTTTGATGGGAACAAAATGGCGTCGGTTGAAATTCAGAATTTTTAATTGAAAATTGCTTAAAATTAGTTTTCAGTTGATTAAAATTATATCTGCCATTGCAACTTGCTTGAATCATCAAAATCGCTTTAGCAGTAAGCAGTGTTTAATATTTTGAAAGAATCATAAAATAATCTTTGATGGGAACAAAATGGCGTCGGTTGAAATTCAGAATTTTTAATTGAAAATTGCTTAAAATTGGTTTCCTGCTGATGAAAATTATATCTGCCATTGCAACTTGCTTGAATCATCAAAATCGCTTTAGCAGTAAGCAGTGTTTAATATTTTGGAAGAATCATAAACAAATATTTTATGGGAACAAAATGGCGTCGGTTGAATTTCAGAATTTTGAATTGAAAATTGCTTCAAATTCGTTTCCTGCTGATGAAAATTATATCTGCCATTGCAACTTGCTTGAATCATCAAAATCGCTTTAGCAGTAAGCAGTGTTTAATATTTTGAAAGAATCATAAAATAATCTTTGATGGGAACAAAATGGCGTCGGTTGAAATTCAGAATTTTTAATTGAAAATTGCTTAAAATTGGTTTCCTGCTGATGAAAATTATATCTGCCATTGCAACTTGCTTGAATCATCAAAATCGCTTTAGCAGTAAGCAGTGTTTAATATTTTGAAAGAATCATAAAATAATCTTTGATGGGAACAAAATGGCGTCGGTTGAAACTCAGAATTTTGAATTGAAAATTGCTTAAAATTAGTTTTCAGTTGATTAAAATTATATCTGCCAATGCAACTGGTCCTAGCTGTCAAAATCGGTTTGGAAATGACCAGCCTTCTATGTTAAAAAAAAAATAACTGTAAAATCTTTGCTGAAAACAAAATGGCGTCGGTTGAAAGTCACAACTTTTGAATTGAAAATTGTTTAAAATTAGTGTTCTGCTGATAAAAATTATATCTACCATTGCAACTTGCTTGAATCAACAAAATCGCATTAGAAGTAAGCAGTATTTAATATTTTAGAAGAATCATAAAAAAATCTTTGATGGGAACAAAATGGCGTCGGTTGAAATTTGAAAATTTTGAATTGAAAATTTCACAATATCAGTTTTCAGTTGATTAAAATTATATCTGCCAGTGCAACTGGTACTGGCTGTCAAAATCGGTTCGAAATTGATAAGCCTTCTATGTTTTAAAAGAATTACTGTAAAATCTTTGCTGGAAATGAAATGGCGTCGGTTGAAAGTCGGAACTTTTAAATTGAAAATTGTTTAAAATTAGTGTTCTGCTGGTAAAAATTATATCTGCTATTGCAACTTGCTTCAATCAACAAAATCGCATTAGCAGTAAGCAGTATATAATATTTTGGAAGAATCATAAAAAATCTTTGATGGGAACAAAATGGCGTCGGTTGAAATTTGAAAATTTTGAATTGAAAATTGCACAATATCAGTTTTCAGTTGATTAAAATTATATCTGTCAATGCAACTGGTACTGGCTGTCAAAATCGGTTTGGAAATGACCAGCCTTCTATGTTTTAAAAGAATAACTGAAAAATCTTTGCTGAAAACAAAATGGCGTCGGTTGAAAGTCAAAACTTTTGAATTGAAAATTGTGTTAAATCAAAATCCAGTGCAAGAAACCAATCGCAGGATTTCTTTCTTCCTTTTGTCAATCGGACTATACCAACAATAGGGGGTATCCCATCCTGCAATATTTAAACCCTAACCAAGGACTACAAAAATTAACTAAATAAACCAAAGAAAAAAAAATCAATTACAAAATAGTTTCATTCCGTTATTTGTTAATTGGTGGTCAGATTAGGGAGCTTCGGTCCAATTTTAACGTAAACTGTTAAATGTATATCACCGAATACATAACCGTTAGTGGCTGAATGGTTAACGCCAAAGCCAAAAAAAAATGTTACATGAATTTTTGTTGTTGATATAATTACTTTAAAAAAAACACCAAAATCATGAATTGTAGCTTAAGTAAGAAATGTTGGGCGGGCACCACTCAATCAGTTCAACCAAAGCTCAACCAAAATTTCTAATATTAATGCATTGCTCGAGTTCTAAATGATATCCAGAGGGCCCCGCTCTTTAAAAAAACAATAGGCGATTGGGTGATGGGTGGTCCTTACTTTTCCTCAAATTGTAGAACAATAATCAAGATTTCAAAGGAGTTAATAATGAAGAATTTATTGATTGACATCCGGGAACGGAGATACGCAAAATTTCTTTTGTCGTAAATCGTGCTTAAATGGACTGGAAACTTCTAAATAACGATTAAAAATGTTTTTTCTTCAAAACATCCAATGACCAACCCATGATTTTGCTTAACTAGACATTCTGGTCTGTCACTGGCATTTAACCTGCATTTAGAGTGTCCAATGAAATATTGTTGATACAAGACAAAATTGTAACAAGACATTAATTTTACATTAGCGTTGACTTTATTTATTACCGCGCATATATCAACGTCACGACATTGACGTACACCCATGAAACATGTTCTGCAGAACAACAACGGCCCAGAAACTGGTGGTGCTGGAGGCCCCTTGACATCCGTTCACGTGCTATATGCCTCCACGAGAATCTCTCGTGTCCGAGGGCACTCATCATACCTTCTTCTCTCTCTCCGTTAATTACACACCACGAATTATGTGTTGTAATACGAGTCTCGTTACGACTGGTGTATTTTATGTTGATAGATGGTGCGGCCAATAATTCTTTTATCACGCGATCACACCGGAATATTAATTATTTATTATTATCTCCGCACACACACACAAACATCTCGATATTCAAATCTCAACAAGTCGGTTACGATTTCGATAAATTATAATGGAATAAATTTGTGGGGCCAATTTATTTATTACGGTTTGTTCGTTCGATCCCCGAATATTGATGCAATAGTTAAATTGAATGTATAATGGGGACCCATCAAATCCGGGAAATTTATGGTGTCTTTGAACTATAAATTTCTTCGCTCGCCCACGAGATCGGCGGTTTTCCGACGACGAGCGGCCGTTCGTGCGCTCCACGTATTTCGGAAGCCGGCGCTTTCATCATCAGTAGCCTACATCCATAATGAACACACTAAATTATCATTGTTGTAAGTGTGTCGGGTCGAAGTCGTACGGTTATAATATATGGGCAATTTGTAAGGCGTTATTGCAAAGTTATGCTAAAATATTATCCAAAAGAACTGAAACTGAAGATGAAATAAAAAAAGAAGATATAGCAGATGTAATGTTGGACAAATGGAAACTCATAGAATCGCCACGGATAAAGTTATGAAATTTATTAACCGATCACCTTCAATCTCAAGTGTGTAATTAGCCGGCAATAACATTTCAAAATTTCACTCGGTGAAGAAGTTGCGTAACTTAGTTTTTTTTTTGTGCGAATAAGCAAACACTTTCATTACCATTACCGGTCGTCGTCGGCAGAAATAACGTAATTACTCCTCGCCGTTTGCGCACGTATTAAATCGTAAGCATTACAAATGGGTTCTTGCGGTTGCCGATAAAAAAGAGCGGTGGAATGCCGTAATTGATTGACAGCATCACGCATCATCAGTTAAGATGACTGACGTGCCGAGCGGTGTTCATTACCAGATGTATAGGGGACGCGTGCCAACGATGGCAGAGTACCATACCGGAATACCGTTCACAGTCTGTCATCACCTGTGGTACCCGTGAATAATCGAGTATCGCGTGCCGTTTCCGGTGTTCCTCAGGTAACGGTGCTTGGTACTAAATTTATTGTTTTGTCTTTATTGGCAATGTTTTTCTTAAAATTTGTGCCTCGGTGATGGTGCTTGGTATTGAAGAAGTTAACGTATTGTTTTGTCTTTATTGGCAAAATTTTTCTTAAAATTTGAATTTTTTGAATAGTTAATTAGTTCGATTAACTACAACTAAGAACTTTCGCAAGTTAGGAAAGGAAGACGTGATTATTTTAAATCAAAACTTCTTCCAGGGTGATTGTTCGAAATTTCCTCAAAGGAAAAGTAAAAATTAAGAATTTAATGTTCTTTTGCAATCACTTGAAATCCAAAAATACATCTTTCCCCGTTTGCTCAAAATTCCTTTTTTTTATTGTGCTAAAATATTTACACTCGTCAAAGAAACAGGAATTACACATAAGTGTGATTTATTTATTTATTTCCTTTGGAGGAACATGACTAAATTGTCTACGCAGATTGACAATTTAATGGTCTTTGGTAAACAATAAAAATCCAAAAACACGCCTTTCCTATTTTTTTTAAATATTTTGATTTATGGAACAATTGTGATGATTTTGCATCAAGAAATAACTTTAAGGGCGATTGCACCAAATTCCCTCCGTAGAACATCGCTGAATTTGACACGATAATTGGGAATTTAATATTCTTTGAAAATCAATAAAAATCCAAAAATGTGACCTTTCCTGATTTTCAAGTTATTTTGATTTGATAGCGAGAGTGTGATGCTTTTAAAACAAAAACTCACCTCACTAAATTTGGCGCGCAAATTGTGAAATGAATGTTCTTTGAAAATTAATTAAAATTCAAAAATATCCCTCGCCTAGTTTTTGAGTTATTTTAAAAGTAATGATTTTACGTAAAAAAATTAGCGATTGCTCAAAATTCTCCCAGTGGAACATCATCAAATTTGGCACGCAGATTGAGAATTTAATGTTCTTTGGAAATGAATCAAAATCCAGAAATACTGCTTTCGAGTTATCTTGACTTAATCGTGAAAGTGATGATTTTACATCAAAGGGCGATTGCTCCCTCCTCCAAATTTGGCACTTAGATTAAATAATGAATGTTCTCTGGAAAAGAATGAAAATCAAAAAAATACGCTCTTCCCCAGTTTTCAAGTTATTTTAAATTAAACATGAGTGTAATAATTTTAGTTCAAAACTTAATTTCAAGGGCGAAATTCCCTTATTGAAACATCACTAAATTTGACATGGAGATTTAAAAATTTAATGCACTTTATTAAAAAAATCAATTCAAATCCAAAAATACGTCTGGATTTTTGAATAATTTTGACTTGTTTATAAAAGTGTGATGATTTTACATCAAAAATTAACTTCAAGGGCGATGGCTCGAAATTTCCTTAGTGGAACATCATCAAAATTGGCACGCAGATTGAGAATGTAATGTTTTTTGAAAATGAATGAAAGCCAGAAATACGCCTTTCCTAGTTTTCGAGTTATTTTGACTTAATCATGAAAGTGTAATAATTTTACATCAAAAATTAATTTTGAGGAAAAATTCCCTCACTAAATTTGACATACAGATTTAAGAATTAATTGTTCTTTATAAAATTAATATAAATCCAAAAATACGTCTCTCTAGGTTTTTGAGTAATTTCGACTTATTTGTGAAAGTGTGATGACTTTACATCAAAAATTAACTTCAAGGGCGATGGCTCGAAATTTCTTCAGTGGAACATTTTCGAATTTGGCACTCGACCAAAAAAAAAACAAAAAGTCGCATTCTCTAGTTTTTTTAGATATTTCTACTTAAATTGGAGAGTATGACGATTTTGCATCAACAATTAACTTCTAGGGCGATTTCCCAATGAAAGAATTACCATTGTTGGTATATTTCGGGTTTTTAATAATTAATTTAATATAATGAAAGTTATTATCATTACCAAAATGATATTGTAGACAATATTTAAATGAAAGATATGAATAGTTTAAAAAAAAAATTATACGCCATGAAATTTGACGAAAATGAATCAACTTGAATTTTTTTTTTATTTGAATTTTTTTAAATCGTTATTTATGCATTTCTAGTCGAATTAAGCACTATTTTCGACAAGTGTCATTTTGCGTATCTCCATTTACAGAAGTCCCATCAAAACAATTTGAAGACAAATAATTCTCAGAATGAGAAAATTGAAAAAAAAAAATTTTAAATGAAAAAAAAAAACATTTTAATCGTTATTTATGCGTTTCTAGTCGAATTAAGCACCATATTCGACAAGTGACATTTTGCGTACCTCCGTTTCCAAAAGTCCTACAAATTGTTTTTTTTTTTAACAAATAGTACTCAGAATGAGTGGTTAGTCTTAAAAAGAAAAATTAAAAAAAAATTTGAAACTTTTTTTTTATCGTTATTTATGCGTTTCGAGTCGAATCGCACTATTTTCGACAAGTGTCATTTTGCATATTTCCTTTCCCAGAAGTCCCACCAAAAAAAATTTAAAAATGGAAAAAAGAAATTTAATCGCTATTTATGCGTTTCTAGTCGAATTAAGTACATATTCGACAAGTGTCATTTTGCGTATCTCCATTTACAGAAAAATTTTGAGACAAATAATTTTCAGAATGAGAAACTTGAAGAAAAAAAAAATTTTAAATGGAAAAAAAAAACATTTTAATCGTTATTTATGCGTTTCTAGTCGAATTAAGCACCATATTCGACAAGTGACATTTTGCGTACCTCCGTTTCCAAAAGTCCTACAAATTGTTTCTTTTTTAACAAATAGTACTCAGAATGAGTGGTTAGTCTTGAAAAAAAATTTAAAAAAATTTTGAAATTTTTTTTTTTATCGTTTCGAGTCGAATCGCACTTTTTTCGACAAGTGTCATTTTGCATATCTCCTTTCCCAGAAGTCCCACCAAAAAAAATTTAAAAATAGAAAAAAGAAATTTAATCGTTATTTATGCGTTTCTAGTCGAATTAAGCACTATATTCGACAAGTGACATTTTGCACATTTCCTTTCCCACAAGTCCCACCAAAAAAATTTTGAGACAAATAATTTTCAGAATGAGTGGTTAAACTTTTTTTTTTAAATGTGAATTTTTTTTAAATCGCTATTCAGGCGTTTCGAGTCGAACTAAGCACTATTTTCATTTTGCGGATCTCTTTTCCCAGAAGAAAAAAAAAATCAGACAAATAATTCTCAGGAGTGGCTAGACTTGAATTTTTTTTTTAATTTGAAAAAAAAAAATTAATCGTTATTTATGCGTTTGGCGGTTTGAAAATGGTCGAAATTTCACGAATTTCAAGTGTTTCATTTTTTCCCACCAGTGTATATGAAAAATATTGAATAAATCCTCATTAAACATTTCCCAGTCTTATCCAATACAACGATCACGACTCGTCTTCAACTATTACTTATAACACCCAACCATCCAACCATTTAAGGCGAACGATTATTATTCGGTCATCTTTAGCCCCTCTCTCTCTCTCTCTCTCTCACTCTTTCTCTCGAAGCCATCTGGCCATGAAATTTCCATGTAAATGCGCCCGTTGAAACATTTTATTTTATAAGCGCGGCTCTCGGTAATTGTCGCAAGTGGTGATTACAACGTGATAAGTTTACGTGTGTGTATTCCATAATTAAAACATATATTGCTCAAATGGTGGATTTTCGCCATATTTTTTTTCTTACAGCGGGGCACTTAACGCGGCGCGATCATTTTCGAGCCGAGCGCGCACTTAAGATGGACACACACGCAATACGTAATTACTGATTAAAAAGCGCGCGCGGCATATGTTAATCTGTTATTAAGCGAGCTCGGCGTAAACTCGTCCGGTTCGAGGTGACAGGACGGGATGAAAAAGGACCAAACCGAACGAATATTCAAGAATTATTTAATATTTCAGTCTTAGTCGTTAAAATTTGGTAATCCTTATGATGTTACGCAAATTTTCTAGAAATGCCGTTACCAGGGTAACACAATTATTTTTTTTAATTATCGTTTCCCATCAATGAAAAATCGGTTTCTGGCTACTGTCCGTCATCTATAGTGGCGTTCACACGTACGCGCAATCCCGCGCGCTTGGAGTGACCCGTTCCAATCCAGCGCGATTGAACGTGCGTGTGACTGCAAAAACATCGCAGTGTTTAAAAACGGACACATTTTGTCCAGCTCTTGGTGCGCGGGATTAGTTCAAGCATTACCTTCTTACTACGTGTTTGAAGCAAAAACGGAAGATAAAATTGTATCTACTTTTGCTCAGCCGACCCACTAGCCGCGTGCGTTGGCGCGCCAGTACTAATGCGGAGGGTCCCGGGTTCGAATCCCGAGGGTGTTTGTGGATGTCCATTTCATTTAATATGAATATATAATCGATGTGACTGAAGGGCGCCTGCCAAAGTAAAAAAAAAGTACTTTTGCTTATCACGATCGGAACGACACGTTCCCGTCCTGTGTTCCAAGAACGCGCGAAAGAGTGTACGTGTGAACGCCGCTATTGATGTGCGTTCAATGGTGAATTATATCCTTAAGACCTCCTCGATGTCGTGGTTTGGTGGTTTCGGACACAACCATCGACGATTGTATGACATGTTGTGTACGTTTCTAAATCCAAACTGTTGATTGATGGTAATGTTAATTGTTAAGTTCTTTCGCTAATTGTGCCAATTGTGTGTTTAAACAAATCTCATTACTTGTTTACAATTAATGGATTTTTTTTTCTCGAGTAATTACAGATTATTAATTTTTACATAATACAAAAAGGAAAACGATGTGTGGTACATCACCAACTGTTAATTGAAACCTTCATAAATTGTAAAAGCCTATTTGTTTTTTCGAGCGGTGTAATGATTCTCTTTTTAAATTTATACCACGCCTTTGAAGACCGTTGTTATATATGTTAATGTAAACATTGTAAAAGGGCATTATTCACGTATTGATTTGTAAGAATTTATAGATCTCACGAAGGCTTTAATTGGAAGCGAGTAACGAAACACAAAAATGAGCACGTGAATGGTTCCTATCCGCCCCGAGGGCGAGCGATAATAAAGCAAAGATCACGCAACGTTTTGTCAGCGATAAACATCATCGAGTGGCGCACACACACACTGGCGTACACACATCATGATCCCACCTAATTACAAGTCCGCCGAAGCGCATTTGGTGACATAATTCAGCGTCCCAACACACACCAGAGCCGTCGCTTATCGACATCTCCGATATTATCTGGAGGGTAGTTGTATATGAGACACTTAATTGCCTTAATTAAATACCAAAAAGGTCGAACTCACAGCGCGGTGATCACTTATCTCGGACATTTATCAAAGATCGCATCTTCTCTTCTCTTGGACTGGTTTGATATAATCGGTCCGCCAACCGGAGATGCACGACATAGTGCCAGTTCTCGAATTAATTAATTACATTACCGACCCAATAGTCCATCATTTGCTTCCTAAATAATGACATCGAAACATGCAGAAAGACGCGGAAGATTCATTTTAGTACGTTTACTATTTATCACTATAATAAGATTTGTATAACTGGACATTGGTCAGTGGGGCAATAAATTATTATTATTATTATCATATACATAAGTTATTAATAATAATATACGTTTACTGTACTTACTAACTACATAATAAATAATAAATACAATGGCCATCGACCGCGGATAAGTTATTATTTAATTAATTAAAGAAAAACTCTATCCATAAATAACTCGATGAAAATCTAATTATTATTATTATTATCATATACATTAGTTATTATTTAATTAATTAAAGAAAAATTTATCCTTAAATAACTCGATGAAAATCTAAAACTTAGCGCCCTTACTATTTAATTCAGACAACCATCCTTCTTATTATTTGATTAATTAAAGAATACCTTTGCCATTTATTCCATACAGCCATCCTCTTTATTATTTGATTAATTGAAGAAAAAAAAAACTTTATACTTCAATAACTCGATGAAAATCTAACTTATAAAGAGTACATCAATTGTGCAAATTCCAATAAAGCAATTAATTACACGTTTTCCCATTTGCAATCTTTGCAATAACTAATCTGTTAAATTGTCTCCACACTCTATAACAAGAAACACTCGCGGCTGTATTCCATGCAGGGAATTAAATTACATATAAAGCAACTCGCAAATACCACAACTTTAATTGCCGCACTAATCGTGCTTCAATTATCTACAAGACATCAATTTTCCAAACGTAAACTCATTATCAGGCGCGTTCGATCATATTTTAATGACACTGATTGAAGATTTTAGCTTTAACAGTATGTTTAAACTAAATATTTTATCACGGTCCATCGCCAAAGGCGAAGGATAACATCATCTTTTTCGGTATAGAATTTTGTAAACCTGTAATTTACAATTGCTTATCGTTTTAATGCAAAACGGCGGCGACAGAGCCAATATTTGAAATCGCCGTTGTTTCTTTTTTAACGGATTTTTCGTATAAGACCTGGCACGAAATACAAAACATGTTTTTTTTTTATATATATATATAATGTACTATTGTTTAAGCAAAAAAAAAATAATTTTCAAAAATCCTAGAGTGGTGTTACCTCTTAAACATTGCTTTTTATATAATTTTTGAGCAGTGAAATTAATATTGTCCTTAGAGAGAGCTAGTTTATAAAAGTACAGTCAACTATAATGAGCTCGTATATGCATTTAACTTATGGTGGATGCGCCGGGAACTTAAAATTAATTTCGTACGCTCTTGTGAAAATATTAATTCGAGTGGATTTTTTTAATTTCCGAAAAAAAAAACCGTGATGGACTATTTTTAAAACTTTGATGTCGCTTTTTAATCACTCGTTATAATCTAAAAAGTGAATAATTTAAAAACAGATTTTAAATAGTTCTTCCGGAAACATTTTTTCAAGGTGGACACGCTTTGCTCACTTACAGATGGATCCCTTGATGGAGTTTCTTAAATATTTGGCGGCATTTTCTAAACACTCGCAGTGATACAAATAAGTGAATGATCAAAAAAAAAAGTTTTCATTTGCCTATTCGAAATTTCGGAATTTCAACGAACTTTGCATGATGTAGAAACTTGCAGGCGGGTGGATTTTGTTAATTTGCAGATTAGATTAGATCTTTAGTTATTCCTGGGACTATACAGTCAAAATAGAGCAAATGGTATATAAAAATAAGAAAATACAAATATACAATACAACAAAATAAAAATATAAACGGGCGTCCGTTGGTGTAGTGGATACAGGCGAGCGCTTGTGCCGGCTGCACCGCGGCCGTGTGGGTTAGATTCCCAGCCCGGGCGGAAGATTTTTCGGGGATCGAGAAATATTCGCTCGGGTCCGTGGTTGTTGTATACGTCTTTCAATATTCATTTCTTCATTTATTCATACAAAAAACAATTACAAAAATAACAGCCGTTGGTGACTGAATGGCTCAGCCTAAGTCAAAAATATAAAAAATAATACAAAATACTAGTACATGTTATATCTTACATTATCACCGAAGATGATCAGCAATCGTATTTTTTTTTAACAAACACCATTAGATGGATTTTCTTAAATTTTTTGCATCATTCTTCAGATTTCTGCAGTTGCAAAATAAGTGATATAAATCCAAAACAAAAATGAGTTGTTGATGGTTTTTTTGGAATTTCTACCAGTAATTTTTTACGGTGTAAAAACATGCATTCGAGTGGATTTTTTAATTTTTTATTTTATTTTTGGCGTCAGATACTTGACCATGTGCCACTACCGAACTTCTGTTATTGATTTCTAATGGAAATTTCTTGAAAAATCATTTTTTAAACACTCCAAAACAAGTGAATAATTCAAGAATTGAATTTAAAAAAAATTAATTAAAAAAATTAAATTTTTAATGGTTTTAATTTAGCAATTTTCACGCAGTTTTCAAAAAGTAAAAATCGACATTCGTTTGGATTTTTTTTTATTTTCTGGGACAACTCATAATTAATTTTCTTAAATATTTTCAAAAATTGGTTGTTTGTAGGTTCTCCGAAATTTCTACAAAATATTCTTCTGTGTGTAAGAACATGCATTCACTTAGATTTTGTTAATTTTCAAAAAACCTCTGAATGAATTTTCATGAATCTTTAACGCAATTTTTTAAGCACTCGCAGTTAAAAAAAGTAAAAAATCTAAAATCACGAGTGAGTAGTTTTTTTCCGAGATTTCCACTCAATCATATTTGTACAAAGATGTGCAAACGTGCATTCCTGAGGATTTTGTTAATTTCCAGAAAAATCTCTTCATGGATTTTCATGAATATTTAGTACCCTTTTCTGAATACTCATCTCTATAAATAAAGCAAGTGAATAGTCTAAAATAGTTACTGAGTAGTTTTTCCGGAATTTTCACTTAAATATTTTTTGAGGTGTGCAAACATGCATTTGTAAAGATTCTGTCAATTTCCAGAAAAACTTCTTGATGGATTTTCATGAATATTTGGTACCCTTTTCTGAATACTTATCGCTATAAAACAAGTGAATAATCTAAAATAGTTAGTGAGTAGTTTTTTCCGGAATTTTTACTTAAATATTTTTTGAGTTGTGCAAACATGCATTCGTAAGGATTCTATCAATTTCCAAAGAAACCTCTTGATGGATTTTCATGAATCTTTGTTACCATTTTCTTAACGCTCGTCACTATAAAACAAGTGAATAATCTAAAATAGTTAGTGAGTAGTTTTTTCCAGAATTTTTACTTAAATATTTTTTGAGTTGTGCAAACATGCATTCGTAAGGATTCTATCAATTTCCAAGGAAACCTCTTGATGGATTTTCATGAATCTTTGTTACCATTTTCTGAACCCTTGCCGCTGCAAAACAAGTGAATAATCCAAAATAGTTAGTGATAATTTTTGCCGGAATTTTCATTTAAACATTTTTTAAGGTGTGCAAACATACATTCGTGAAGATTCTGCCAATATCCAGAAAAACCTGTTGATGGATTTTCATGAATCTTTGCTACCATTTTCTAAACACTCGGCGCTATAAAACAAGTGAATAATCTAAAATAGTTACTGAGTATTTTTTCCGGAATTTTCATTTAAACATTTTTTTGAGGTATGCAAACTTGCGTTCGTGAGGATTCTGCCAATTTTCCAGAAAAAACCTCTTGATGAATTTTCATGAATCTTTGGTACCATTTTCTAAACACTCGCGCTGCTATAAAAAACAAGTGAATAATATAAAATAGTTAGTGAATAGTTTTTCCGGAATTTTCATTTAAAATTTTTTCAAGGTGTGCAAATATGCATTCGTGACTTTTGATAGTTTTTCATGAATCTATGGTACCATTTTCTGAACACTGAACACGCGCCGGTATAAAACAAATGAATAATCTAAAATAGTTACCGAGTATTTTTTCCGGAATTTTCTTTTAAACATTTTTTTGAGGTGTGCAAACATGCATACGTAAGGATTCTAGTAATTTCCAGAAAAACCTCTTGGTGGATTTTCATGAATCTTTGGTGCCATTTTCTGTACACCCGCCGCTATAAAACAAGAGAATAATCCAAAATAGTTAGTGAGAAGTTTTTTTGGAATTTTCATTTAAACATTTTTTTAAAGTGTGCAAACATGCATTCGTGAGAATTCTGCTAATTTCCAGAAAAACCTCTTCACGGATTTTCATAAATCTTTGGTACCATTTTCTGAACACTCGCTGCTATAAAAAAATGAATTATCAACAATAGTTAATGAATAGTTTTCCTGGAATTTCCATTTAAACAATTTTCAAGGTGTAAGCACATGCTTTGAGGTGGATTTTGTTAATTTTCGAGAAAACCCCTTTGGGAATTTTCATGAATCTTTAGCATCATTTTTTTAATACTCAAAGTTATAAAACAAGTGAAAAATCCAACCATAGGTTTGCAGTAGTTTTCTCTAAATATCCGTTCAAACATTTTTCAAGGTGTAAAAACATGCAATTGGGAGGAATGTTATTCATTTTTAGAAAAATCCTTTACGTTTTTTTTCGAATCTTTGGCATAACATTTTAAATACGCGAAGTTATAAAACAAGTGAAAAATCCAGCCACGGGTTTGCAGTAGTTTTTTTCTAAATCTCCGCTCAAGTACTTTTCAAGGTGTAAACGCATGCATTTAGGGGGATTCCGTTAATTTCCAGGAAAACTCCTTTGGAAATTCTCTTAAATATTTGGTATCATTTGCCATACTGGCAGCTGGAGGATAGTTGAATAATTTAAGAACCAGTTTTCAGCAGTTTTTCCAAAATTTTGGAGGATTTATTTATTTTTCAGAAACATTTTCAGCGTATTTTCTTGAATTTTTAGCATCGTTTTTTAAATACTCGTAGTCGTAAAAGAGGTGAAAAATTCAAGTTCTTTCTAAATCTTCACTCAACATTTTGAAGTTGTAAAAACATGCATTCGGGTGGATTCCCTTAATTTCCAGAAAAACTCCGTAGGAAATTTCCTTAAATATTTATTATTAATTGCAAAACTGTCAGCTGGAGGACAGTTGGATAATTTAAGAACCAGTTTTCAGTAGTTTTTTTTTTTCAAAATTTCCACTGAATATTTCAAGCATTTTGGTGGATTAATTTATTTTCCAGAAGCATTTTTCAATGTATTTTCTTGAATGTTTGGCATCGTTTTCTAAAAGAGAAGTTCTTTCTAAAACTCCACTCAAAATTTTTTTTTTGGCATCGTTTTCTAAAGGCGGTGAAAAATTCAGGTTCTTTTTAAAACTCCACTCAAAAAATTTTTAATGTGTAAAAACAAGCATTCGGGTGGATTTTGTTACTTTTGAGAGAAACCCCTTTATAGATTTTCTTGAATCTTTGCCAACATTCTATAAAGAATCATAGTTGTATAAGTCAATTATCCGAAACCAAGTTTTAAATTGTTTTTGCGGAATTTGCAAATTTATGTTCATCATCTTTTAAAATTTGTTTTTACTAAACTTAAAGGTAGAAACGCCAAAGTGGCGGAATCTATTGCCTGAATGCTGTACTTGAACCAAATCCGGGTGGCTTTAACACCGACAAGATATGGACATTGCCAGCGGCGGCAAATATAACAATATAAATGTGAACATTAAATATTGTTCCCCCATCAGAACACCTACAGACCGGTTTCGACCTTTCAGGTCTCATCAGTGTAGTTAGTTGCTGATGGGGAAACGGAGATTACTATTGGAATATAAATATTCCAAACACCGTTAAAGGTAGAAATTGTTATATTTGCCGCCGCTGGCAATGTCCATATCTTGTCGGTGTTAAAGCCACCCGGATTTGGTTCAAGTACAGCATTCAGGCAATAGATTCCGCCACTTTGGCGTTTCTACCTTTAACGGTGTTTGGAATATTTATATTCCAATAGTAATCTCCGTTTCCCCATCAGCAACTAACTACACTGATGAGACCTGAAAGGTCGAAACCGGTCTGTAGGTGTTCTGATGGGGGAACAATATTTAATGTTTACTAAACTTGTTGTTTTAGAAACGATTTAAACATTTTGTGTTACAGTTTTCCTCGCGATGTTTATAAAATTGCGTAGCTTTTTACAGAAATATATTTGATGTACCGTGAGATCGAAAAAAAAAATTGGGCAAAGCAGGTCATACAAAAATCGGCTTGCCTTTTTTTGGTTCCTAAATCTGTAAATAATTATTGATAAGTCAAACTTGTAGTTTGAAGTTCTTTTGGGAACTAAGAAAATATACGCAGCTTTTTTTTCATGACTTGCTTTGAGTATTTTTTTGTTCGAGTATATTTCTGTTACAAAAAAAACATCATCATGAGCACTAATTCATAAAACGTGGATGGATTATTTTTTTGCAATCTTCAGTTAACTCCATTATCCCGACCATTTTTAATTTCAAGTTCTCATGCAGATAAAATAATGACTGAATAAAATTTATTTATTTATTTATTAATAAACGGTTACACCTTTTTTTACAAAGTATTTACAATAATATAATTATAACACCTAAACTACAATCTTAAGAATTAAACAATGTATGATCATTGTCAAAATCAAATTTTTAACTGCTTGCTGTGATTTTGTTTCTCTATAATTGTATTAATTATTATTTCTATTTTGATAATTTTCTTTTGTTAATCTGTATATTGGCTATATCCGTAAATAAATGATTGTTGGCCCAATGAGTAGGGCTCCTGCTTGCGGGCCTCGTGGTCGTGGGTTCGAATCCCATCCGCGCGGTCACTTTTTCGGAACGAAAAATGGCTGTGCGGGTCCATGGATGTTTAGTGTGTGTCCCTTTCATCATTATAAATGATTATTATACAAATCATCGGTTGTGGCAGAATGCCCTAGTTGGCTACGTCAATTCCCAAATCATCCTCAACGCTTCCTCAACCCGAATTCCTGTTAAACATCCTTCATCTAAAAAAAAAAAAGATTATTATTATTATTTGATTATTTGCGTTTCATGGTATTTTTATTCGAATTTAAACACAAACTTTTCATTCCTTAAGAAATATATTTAGACGTAGTGTATAATATTCCAATTTCGTTACTAATATGAGGAATCGGGCTATATTTATGACATCCTGAATTACACCGTATAAATCACCCAGGTAAGTACGATACCTTCTGGGTATACCAATCATTTCACATTTACGCTCAATTTGTACCCGACAAAAACACGGCTCGGAGAAAACTACGATTTTTGCCCGTGAATAAAATCTTTGATTTATGATAAATCGCCCGATGATCGGATAAATCAGGATCGTTTAGCTTCCGGGGATGACAATACGGTCAGTTTTTTTTTCCCATGGCGATGGTACCCAATTAAACCCGTCGCGGGATCTATAAATTCCCACAAATCAATAGGTGAATAATATCTTTTCGGTTTGGGTACATTAACATGTGAAGAGAAAAAAAGTAAAGTTTTTTTTTGCAAATAGTCTGCAGGTGTGCTGGGGCCCTATGGGCGATGGAGATATCGGAGCAATTTACCGCGGCATTCCCGGCGAACAATACCAACGAGGGCACGAGCGTGATCTCTTCGCGAACCGGAGGACACCTCTGGGCCCTTGGTCACGCACCTCGGCACCGTGTCGTGAAGCCCGGTAGATGGAATTATTATTACAAGTCTGATCTTTGATCCCGAGAATCAATCACGCTCGTGGCTCCCGTAATGGTACTACACTTATCTTAATTGCACACCGCAGCTGTTCAACGCGAAGACCAACTTAATTAGTGCCGACGACGACGACGCACAGTGGACGAAACGTTAAATCTAGCTGAACATTTCGCCGAAAATCAACTGTTTAGAAATCCATTTTTTTCTTTAAATATGAGTAGTACAATGTCCAGAGGGTACGCAAGTAAAGCCATAAAACCCTCCGACCCTTTTCCCAGTAGTTATCGGTACCCAAAGTGCACGCTTCGTTTACGTCGTTTAGTTGTGAATTACACGCGCTCCGAACGTGTACGTTTAACATTTTTTTTACATTTGTGTTTAGTGCAAAATTTAAATTAACGATGGATATATATTCTACTAGTATCTATCTACAACATAGTTTTAATTATTTTTTGTTTAAATTTAGTCAACACATAGATACAATGATTTAAATTTAGTAGAGAATCCTATTGTAATATTTTACAACATTATATTTTAATAAGGTTAATAAAGTTTATTATATCCGCCGAAATCCGCAATGATTTTTTTTTGGTATGCATATTAACTAATTAGTTTAATGTACAAGTAATATTACATGCTTGTTTGGGCCCGTTTGCAAGCAGTGATTTTTTTAGGCAGCGTAACCGTTTCCCGGAGAACATTATTCGACAATTGGCGCGCTCACCAAACGCAAGAAGAAAAAAATAAAGCAGTTTCTTTCTTTGTGATGGACATTATGAAGATTGATATTGAATCGGACACTGAAAATTTACATTCGTTGAAACAAAAAATAACACATTTTACGTCAAAATTGACAATGAAATGGCAAACTTCTAATAGAGCATTTTCAAGTTTTGAAAATAAATATTCAAAGTGGCTAAACGAAATCGAAGTATTCTCTACTGAGAGTTTACCAAATGAACCCCAACCTGGATCTTCTAATGGTAAATCCAGAGGTCCGTATAAATCTTTTACTAAATTGACGGATGTCTCAAAAAAAAAAACGGAAAATTAAGCCACTGGTGGAAAATTACTCCCAGGAGGAACTAGCATTTGCCACGCGGTTCAGTCTTCGACAATCTGGAAGAATTGTGAATAATTTTATAATTAAAAAAAACATGATGTAATATAATTTTTGTTTTCTAAAATTTTAAGTTTCCAATTTTTTCCAAGTGCTTATATTTCAGTTACTATTTACAAAAATGCTAATGGTGAAATTATCTTCTAGATTTGTTTGAACAATTTTTCGGCTAGAATAAAAATTAAATGGGGGATGCTGGAGGGTAGAAGGGAAAAATGATTTAATATTGAATAACATATATTTATAATAAACTATTTTCTTTGACTACGAACAATTTTAATTAGACTAAGACGCTTCATAGCGAAATGTTCAGCTAGATTCAGCATTTCGACCTGTGTGCGACGTTTTGATAGAATTCGTTAATTATCGGGGCGACCCGTTTAAAATTTTTCAACGTTACTAATTCACCGGTTATCCAAGATTTTTTTTTTTTATTGATACGCTCGAATTCCAGCCGATTCGTTGTTCCTGTTTAACACGGAAAGATAATGTTGTTTTTTTTTTACTTTAACTTTAATAATTGCGTGTTGGGTTTTGAAAATTAAATGATAAATTATGAGATGGTTAGTTGGAATGTGTGTTATTCAGCTTGACCAAACTATTCTGGCTGATGGCTTGTTAATTTGAATATTCAATGTAAAAACTGTATCTTGAATTCTAAATTTTATCTTTTAGTTATTTTCTAAAAATCCCTTGCCTACGTTCAATTGGATGGATTATTGGATAGCGCTCAACCAACACCCACCACCCACCACCCATCGTTTTAACCTCACTTTAGAAACACAGGGCTGTGCAAAATTTCAGTTCAATTGAACAACTGCTGGTGACCATCAAAAGCCTTGAAGCTGGAAGATAATACGTGCAATGATTAATTCCGTTCAAAAGCGGTAAACTCTCCCCTCTCTCGACCACCTTTTTTTTTCTTCTTAGAGAAATTTATGTGGATACCTCCAAGCAACCCCAGACAAGCACAATTGTGTACATGAAAAATTTAAGATTTTTTTTAATAACGCCCACGATTTACATTAGAGAAACTCGAAAGACCTCCGTAACGTAATAAATCACCCAACAGAGGGAAGTTAGTGATTGACAACCACGCTAACCTTTATGGGCTGTTGCGGTCGACTGCAATAGAGCCCGTAGCGCATGGGTGCAATGATAGATCAAAGTGGATGCTCCTCGCATTGCTATTTACAGCAGCAATATCTTTATAATCAATACCTAATGTGAAGGAACGAACATTGAATATGATTTTTTTTCAAAGAGATGATTTAGTAGGAGTTGGGTATTTTTTGACAGTCTTACAAATTGTTTCTCACTTTCATCTTCTGTGAGTTTGATACCGCCCATTGCAACATCATTAATAACAACTATCTTCTCAAGTTTTTCCACTTTTGTAACGAAGTTCGTTCTTCTACGTTGAAGGGTCCTATACCAGGAGTTACAGAAGACGAAAACAGAATGTAAATGAAAAAAAAACTTTTTATGCAGAACGTACCTCTTCAGTTAACTTTTGTCTTGTTAACTGAAGAGGTACGTTCTGCACCATCTCAAGAATGCAATCATTGTAATACTTTAGTGAGTTATAACAATAAGAGGAACTTGAAAAAATTGTCTGGACATTTAATAGCGGATCCAATTAGTTTCCGCTAATGGGTGGTAATCCTCATCCCCCCGAATAATAAGGTACGCGATTATGTTGATGCGTGTCACCTTGGCATGTTCATCACGTGCGCGCGCTCCGCTCAGTGGCCATCAATCTGAGCAAACGAGCCAAGACTGGACACAATGCGGAATTAATCGCGCGGACATCGAGGAGCGATTGTGTCAACCGTGCCAGAAACAAAATTGTATTTTTCCATAATTGTTAGTCTTAATAAACGCGCTCGGTGTCGGGCTAGCTTACAAGCAACATAACCTAGCTATTTGGCCCCGGGCACCGTGAATAAATTAAAATCTCCACAATAAATCCTGGACACATGATGCATATAACAGCGCGAGCGGATCAAGAATGTATTATAAATGCAGGCCCGTTCGGTCGGCGCAATTAATATTTTTTTTCCAGGTGCCTCGAGTTCGCCATTAGCCTCTTGGTCTCTCTTCCACTCTTCTTCTTCTTCTTCTTCATCGGCCGGTCGTCTAATCACAACCCTGTCACCCCAAGCGGTCCGAGCGAAACCGCACAAGGCCTCGTCTACCCCAAAGCCCAAAAGCGTATTTTACGCGAAAGAGTCCCTCCGTCCTTTTCCCATTTACCTGCCATCTTACGCAGATATAAATCGTCCCATCAAAGGGGGTTCATTTGCGTTTTTTTTTTATCGGCCACTCGGAATTAATAACGCCCGGGCCCGGCGGTACGAAGACACCACAGAGGTACCGAGGCGGAGAGGAGATGGTCACGTTGTAATTAACTGCCATTTAAACGCTCGTCACATCAAAGCATTAAGAACAATTGTAATTAATTTAAATGATTCATAGTTGTTAACCGCTGAGGATTTCAGGTATTTCAAGAGCGCGTTTGATTAATTACGTTTTGAAATTAAAGGCAATGGTTACATTAATTATTGTTTCTCATCTCTTGGAAGTATACCAGTTTAAATCTTTTAAAATTACAATTAAATTGCTGAAATGCCACGCAGCGCCTCGGCGACGTTGTTTGGACAGGTCCTCGATGCTAAAAACGCAAACCCAACATTTTCATAAAAAGCCGTACTCTAATGTGCTGGAAACCATCTCGTCTTTCATCTTGTAGGTAACAACAGGAAATTTGGGGCAAATTTACAACAACAAAAATTAACACAGTTCCATATGACTAAATACTTGATTGGCTGTAGACAAGCTTCTTATGCCAGACTTAAATGGGCAAAAAAAATTAACAAATTATTCACAGCACAAAGAATACGTGTAGTGGATAATTTATTGATTTTTTTTTCTAAATTCTGGAGCAAATTTACAAAAAAAAAAAATTCCTGCAGCTCATTCACAAGACGAAGGACACGGTGGATTGATCTTCAGTGGATTGCTACTTCAAGTTTTTTAAGTGAAAATGCAAATCTATTTGAGTTTGTAAGGTGTGAGCCACAAAATTTTGTTTCTGAGAGAGAGAAACATAGCAGTCATATCTAATCTCGGAACATTAATGTTAAAAAAAATCTCTGAAACAAAATTCTGTGGCTCACACATTAAAAACTCAATTAGATTTGAAATAATTTTTTTTTTAAATCTTTTAAATTTAATTTAATTGATCTAATCTAGTCTCATGATGTACCTCATTTATTTCACAGCCAACTCTGAAACAAAATTCTGACTCACACCTTACAAACTCAATTAGATTTCAATTCATTTTTTTTTTAATCTAATTCAATTGATCTAATCTAGTCTCACGATATACCTCATTTATCTCACAGCCAACTCTGAAACAAAATTTTGTGGCTCACACGATATAACAGCGTGCATTTCTGAATAAAATTCAACTTTGATCTTCCTCTATACGAAGAACCCAATCCGATGGTGTCTATAAAAGTTTTATATTACAAGCCATGGTAATTAATTAAAGACGGCATGTATAACGAAGCGGGATAAAAGGTAAAATATCATAAGTCCCACAAGAATAATTTCTATTTCCAATTTAAAACGAAACCCGATCCAACGAAAAGGCAATAAATCAACGATTCGAGATCTTCGGTCATTAATAAGGAATAAAATCAACGACCTCCGATGGCCCACATATTAATATCAATTCATTTCGGACTCCCGGCTCCGCTATCTATTATGTAAATATATTGTCATATGGTGTAATTAAGTTTAAATCCACTAATTAACTTGTTATCTAGGATCATTTTTCAAAAATTCCCATTACGATCTCGGGCAAGAACGGCGGCGGCGATTGGGGAGGTTTGTTCGTGTGCGGTCATCCGGGGCTTTTCTCTAAACTTAACTAAACTTTATTAATCTGAGGAATCTGCATTGAAAAAATCGCCGCGTTGGATTACCGCGTTCGTTATTAACCCTTTGGCCACGGGAACCGAATAATTACGTAAAAGATATCGTACTCTTAGATGCGGGACCCGGATATATACGCAGCCGTATGCATCTATACGTATGTATACTCGTTTTTTTACTACGAAGCAGGGGCGGCTCGTTATATAGAGCCAATGAGCCATGGCACAGCAAGAATTTTTAATTAATTCTTAAAACACTTTTTCGCCAGTTAGTTTGGTCTAGGAACGTAATTCGTTCTTTCTTTCTTTCTTTCATCAAAAAAGAAGGGGGGGAGTGGTATATTGTATAAGTGGCTTTACCATCAACATGTTCCACGAACCGCTACTGCTACGAAGTACGAGAAAGTAGTGTGATCGTGAAAATTTTTTCAAAAATTTTTTTCTACGGAAATTTCCGTTTTCAAGTTCCTAGAGGCGATTTTAAAGATTTCTGAAAAAAAAAAATTGTGTGTGTGTGTCTATCTGTGCGCGCTGTATCTCAAAAACTAACACAACAATTGATATAAAACTTTGAACATTATTTGATAATCTGAAGAACTAAAATTTCGTATTTCTAGTGGAGTTTTAAATTCGAAAAAACTCACGAAAACAATACCTTGTGCACCAAAAAAGTGAAAATATAAAACGCTTGGAAATGTTTAAAAATAAAAAATTGATCAAAAACTCTCAACTGAATATAATTTTTATGAAATTTTAACCCCTTATATCGTGTGAGCCACAGAATTTTGTTTCAGAGTTGGCTGTGAGATAAATGAGGTATGTCGTTGAATATTATTACGTCATGAGACTATTGAATTCGATTTAAAAAAAATCAGTTGAAATCTAATTGAGTTTGTAAGGTGTGAGCCACAGAATTTTGTTTCAGAGTTGGCCATGCCTGAGAGAGAGAAACATAGCAGTCATGTCTGAGATTAGACATGACTTCCGTTTGGGCAATAAATGAATATTATTATTATTATTATTATTATTATGACTGCTATGTTTCTCTCTCCCAGGCATTGCCAACTCTGAAACAAAATTCTGTAGCTCACACCTTACAAACTCAATTAGATTTCAATTCATTTTTTTTAAACTAATTCAATAGTCTAATCTCAGACATGACTGCTATGTTTCTCTCTCTCAGAAACAAGATTCTGTAGCTCACACCTTATAATATTTTATTTGATAATATATTTCCAAAACCTTAAGGTATTTTAAACGAACGACTATTTATTTGACGGTAATTTTTTGGAGTTCTTTAAAAAAAAATTCCGTTTTTTTTCTCCAGAGGTGTTTAATACAAATATTTTGAAATATTCATATCTCATCTGAAAATCTACGTATTTTCAAAAACGAATGTTATTTTAAAACACCAACATTTTTTTTTAATTACACACTAGTTTTGTTGATTGTTTTTTTTTTTTTTTGACTTTGGTTAACTATTCAGACGCCAACGAATGTTATTACTGTGTTTCATAATGTTTTCGCTGCATGTCACAAAACACATTTCGAAAAACTATTTCATCTGAAATCAGTGCATTTTTAAAAACTATTCTTATTTATATTTATATTTCGTTTTCCAAATTAAAAATAAGTTTCATGATATTTTAAGACGACGTTGTTTTTTTTTTATTTGAAACACGGAGGCATTTCCATTTTACCTTTTAAGCTACGCGCACACTTGTCGGAATCGGATGGACGGCACGCAACAGATAAAATTGCTTAACACATTTATCGGTACGGCATGGAACGGATAAATGTGCGATGATGTTTACAACTGTGTTGAGCAATTTTTTTCCGATGCGTGTCGTCCGTCCGATTCCGACGAGTGTGCGCGTAGCTATAGTCGGAATATTTTCAAAAACCATATTAATAAATCATATGAATTCAGACGTTTCTTTGTAAAATTTTACGAGTTCAAATTGCAATTATAATTTTATAATACAGATTTAAAAAAAAATCGTAATTTGGAATCTTTGCTAAATTGAATATAATTTTTGTGAAATTTAGAATTTTTTTAAATGTATTTTCCACAGACAAAAATTCGATAATCGGAGTATTTTTAATCGCAAATATCATTTTTTTATTGTACATGTATGTTTTGCGAAATATCACCGGGCTTTATATTTTTCGATTTTTTTTTTCAAAAATTGTATAAAATTCAACTGAAAACACTTGCATTTTCAAATACTAAAATGATTTTGAAAGAACAACAGATTCTTGGTTGAATATAAATTTTGGGGAACTTTTAGCTTCTCGTGATTTTTTGTAATTAACGAGATTTTGTTAATTTGAAAACGTAACTTTAAAAAAATCGAACATTTTCAAAAACTCAAGTAACTTTTAGTATAACCGTTACTGAATTTAATATAAATGAATAAATTTTAGGAAACTTTTAGTTTCTCGTGCTTTTTCTAATTAACAAGATTTTGTTAATTTGAAAAAGGTAACTTTAAAAAAATCGAACATTTTCAAAAACTTAAGTAACTTTTAGTATAACCGTTACAGAATTTAATATAAATAAATCAATTTCGGGGAACTTTTAGCTTCTCGTGATTTTTTTAATTAACGAGATTTTGTTAATTTGAAAACGTTACTTTAACAAAATTCGAACATTTTCAAAAACTTTAGTAACTTTTAGTATAACCGTTACTGAATTTAATATAAACTTTTAGCTTCTCGTGATTTTTTTAATTAACAAGATTTTCTTAATTTGAAAACGTTACTTTAAAAAAATCGAACATTTTCAAAAACTTAACTTTTAGTATAATCGTTACAGAATTTAATATAAATAAATACATTTTGGGGAACTTTAAGCTTCTCGTGATTTTTTTTATTAACGAGATTTTGTTAAGTTGAAAACGTTACTTAAAAAAAATTCAAACATTTTCAAAAACTTAAGTAACTTTTAGTATAACCGTTACTGAATTTAATATAATTTTTTTAAACATTTCATCGCAATGCTTTGTATATATACAGGGTGTCTGGTTTCGAGTGTGCCAAACGAAAACAGGAAGTAGATAGTGTTATTCTGACTATAAAAGTTCAAATAAATACATGTCCGATTTCTTACAGTTATCGAGATAAATGATCTTAAAGATTTTTTTAATAGTAAGAATAATTAATGCTTCCACAGCGGTTTAGGATGTGGTTCCAACACGATGGAGCACCTCCCCATTATGCAAGAAATATCGGCACAACAATCAATTTCTCGATAGATGGATTGGACGAGCAGGACCTTTTCCCTGGCCACCCCGATATTCAGATCTTACACCTATGGACACATGAAACAAAAAGTTTATAGCGTTCCAATAAATACAAAGGAAAAATTACACGAGCGAATAACAAACGCTGCTGAGGAAATTAGACGTTATTGCAAGAACGTATCATTTCTTTAGTCGACGATGTACTTGTTGCATTAGTGCACATGGGGCGAAATTTGAAGATTTACTTTAATGCTGTTTTTCTTTCTCTTTGAATTACTTTTGTTCACGACCTAATGAAATTAAATTCATTATTGCGTTTATATTACTAAAAATATTGTTTGTCACTGCTCGGAAAATAACAAATCTGGTTGGCCAATAAAAAAAAAAAAAATATTGGCCAACCTGATTTGGGATTTGTTTTTCGTAAGTTATCTGATTATTTAGGTGTCCTTACTGTTTGATATATTAATGCCATGTTGCAATTGATTAATTATTTGACTGGACTCACGAAACAATGACGGGGATCATCACAAATAATTAATAATTAATCTTAATGATAGGGTAATTAAGGGCATGGCAACCGTGTGTAAAACGTAACCTCAAATTTATTTTGAAGGCAAAAATCAGAGTATCCAACATTATAAAAAAAATCACCAGCTCTGGTTGGTTAATAAAAAAACGAGTATATACTTGATGTTTGATCCCACAGCCACCCAGGACTTAAATAATTGTTATTTCAAACCTCGAATAAAAATAACATTCTAAATGTTAATAAACCAAATAAATATAATAATTCTCAGATTCAAATTGTAGATATTTATTTATTTATTTACGGACCCAACAGACACAAGGTCCAATTACCATTTCTTCACATAACAATTGAGGCGTTGATTTCGTGAACAGCATATGTCCAAAATTGTAGAAATCGCCATTTTGCGGCATCTGGTAGAGTATTTCGCAAGCTATCCGACGCTGGACGTAGTTCATTTAAAAGCCACACACGTACAAAAGTTACAACGCTTTAAATTATATTTATTTGATTGTTAGTTGCAACATTGTTCATGTCCAATTGCTTTTCCTTGTTTTTTCCTTATACAAGTAAATGTATTAAATGTTTAGTCACTTAATCCTATCAGTTATCTAGGATAAGTAATAAAAATAATTGTGAAAATAGAAGTTGAAAAAGTAGAAACTCCAAGGTGGCGGAATCTATTGCCTGAATGCTGTACTGAACCAAATCCGGGTGGCTTTAACACCGACAAGATATGGACATTGCCAGCCACTGATGAGACCTGAAAGGTCGAAACCGGTCTGTAGGTGTTCTGATGGGGAAACAATATTTAATGAAGTTGTAACGGTTGCCAAGACAAACAGTTTTTCAATTTTCTCAAAACGTAATTTATGAAATCAACGCCTCAATTGCTTCTCGTGTCACATTGTTGATGCGCCATCAGCACCGGTGGCTTAGCAGACGACACGAAAATTGGTCTGGAATTAGGAAATGGGCCGGGGGAATGGTTGTAAAATTGTATATCCTCTATGAACTCTAACATTCCTGCCAGTTAAGTTTAATTCGTGACCCCTTCAATGAAAGCAGGCGCCGGTGTCTTAAATTGGACAGTGTCATCAAGTGTAATAATTATGTGCGTCTAGCGCGGCCTTCTCTCTCTCTCTCTCGCTCTCCTCTATAAATCAGATGCCATCTGCAGGAGCGATAATTGTCGGTGCTTCGTACTTTTCCGTATTTGGTAGGAAAAACGTTAAATTTCACATCGGGAAGTGCCGCCACCCAATTTATTTCACCGTAAAATTTAATGTAAACGCAGCACTCAGCGGCGATCTCGTCTCGGCTGCCGAATATTTCGTATTCATTACAATTTAAATTCTTTTTCCGTTGCTCGTTGGTTAACGGCTAACTTTAATGTACCCAAATGTATCAAAAATCGTTCATTAATGACCCATATTAATGAACGATTTTTCATTAATAAACGATTTTTCATTAATGAACGATTTCTAGGGCCGCGGTGGTCTAGTGGATAGAGGTCCGGCCTCCGACCCCGCTGGTGCGGGTTCGAGTCCCGTCCGGGCGGTCACTTTTTTTTACTTTTTTAACACGAAAAATGGCCGTGCGGGTCCCTGGATATATTTAGTGTTTGTCCTCATTTCACTTAAATGAATTATTAAATACTATACATCGATGGTGGCTGAATGCTCTAGCTGGCTAAGCCAATTTACTATCATCCTCGATTCTCTAACTCGAATTCCTATCAATCATATTTCCTAAAAAAAAGAACGATTTCTAGTTAAGCATTAAATAGCTAATTCATGAGTGGCTAATTACTCATAATTACTGGAAATATAACTGATAATAGCGAGAAAACGATCTATAATTTGTTTCACATGTAAATGCAAAAGTATATCAATTCTCAGCGTTAGAAACAAATTAGAGGCGAACCGCCTTCGATTTTGTTATACAATAATGTCAAAGTGTGAAACGTCAAATTTATAAAACGCGTGTATCGAGTGAATGTCTGCTACTTTGGATAGTGTCGAGTTTAAATTAACACCGCCAAAAGTACTAGCCATTGCAAATAATGCAACATTAAATTTGATTCCGGAAAAGAGTACACATTTTTACGAAAAAATGGTGATGTGGGCATCATGTTACTTTCTCCGACTTGATGGTATCATAGCCATTTATATTTACGTTTTTATGGTTTATTGAAATTATATTTTAAATGTACATCGAGCGTTGCGTAATCTCGGATGAAACTGACGTTTAAAACGTCAAAATTATGAAACATGGAAAAATTATACTTCAAATTCAAAAACTCGGTTTACTCAAAAACTAACAAGATTTCGAAAAAAGCTTATTCTTTAGAAGTTGTTCATTTTGGTATTCTCTACAATTATTATTCACACAAATTTACTGTAACTACTATCGTTTCATAATTATAAACCAAAAATTGAAAAAAATTAATAAATTTTTTTCTCGAATAAAAATGATTTTATGAAAAATATTTTAAAGCAAAAGATGTTCATTTCTTTGTTGTCTTCAATGTTTGTTTAAATGTTTTTGTGATATTTTTCATATTTAAGAAAATATTGGCAAAAAGAAAAAAACAGTTAAGGTAAACACCCACTTCCGGTGTACGAAATTTTACCAAAAGCTTTTCAGTTCTTCAGATTATCAAATAAGACATATGTTGAAAGTTCTATATCAATTGCTGTATTAGTTTTTGAGATACAGCGCACACAAAAAGACACACACACACACAGACAGACAGACATACACACACACACACACACACACACACACAGACACACATTTTTTTTTCCAGAAATTGTTGAAATGGCATCTAGGGACCCCAAAACGGATATTTCCGAAAAAAAAATTTGAAAAAAAAATCACGATCACAATACTTTCTCGTACTTCGTAACGGAGAAAGTAAAAACTTACGTAGAATTTATTTCCTGGTGCGAGGAGTAACAGGTAGGACGTCATTCGGTATCTGCGCTATTCCCATGTTTTGCCGATATTGCTGCAAAGGGCTTAATAGCAAGTTTATTTGTTTGTTTTGTTTGGATTTTCTCTATCTAATTTCTAATGTTGATCTAAGTTACGATCAACGGAAAAATCTTGTAACCAATTCGTGTGTTAATTGGCGATTAATGATCTCAACAATTAACGCACTCGCGCAAGCGCTCGTGCGTGAAAATGTCTCGATCATTAATCGCCATCATTAACACACTTGTTGGTTAAATAACTATTAATAAAACAAAAATAGAATGGTTATGTGGCCGTCGTGTTACTTTCCCCGATTTAATGGTGTAATACGTTTATTGATCAATTTAAATGATTTTTGAAATGTTTCGCAAAATCGGATGTTACTGACGTTTAAAACGTCAAAATTATAATTATCTAATTTAATCAGTTTACTCAAAAACTTAACCGGTATTTTACATTTTTAGATACAAAATGTCTTTGCAGACCTTAGTAACAAGCACAAGTGATATTCCTGTGATATTTATAAGGTTCAGGTGCATAAACTTCATTATTTTCTACTTTATTCATTAACTTGCATTTACAATGTAAACTTTTGACTATAGAGCTATTCAGCAGAGATGGCGATCGGAGTGTCTTGTCCGTGCGAATCAAAACTTGTCCGACGAAATCGTACGTCTTGGGAATATTCGCTCGGTTATCAGGTAGTAGAAAAGGTTACCAATATTATTTGAATGTTTCGAACCTAGTTCGTAAACCGTCCTTACTCATGAATAGGTCTATAACTATTTTTCTTTTTTTAGCAACTATCCATCAGATCAAAATTAAAAAAAAAAACAACCTTTATTGGCATAATCATAATCTTCTAGTAATCTATCTACAAATAATAAAATCGTTCCTCCCCTCATCTCCTTTCCCTTCACCTCCTGTCCTCCTTTTCGCGTCCCACTTTCTCCAGCGTCTTTACCCCAGCCCCATCCTCCCTTGTCCATTCTGTCACCCACTGTTCCCTTTCACTCCCACTGTTCCCTTTCACTCCCGCCGGATGTATCCTTCCCCCACTCGCATAATCCACACCTCATATATTCCTCCCCCATCCATTTCTTCCTTCCCCTCTCTCCAGACCCACACCTAGCCCTCGCAAAAAAATATATGATGTTTGAAATATAATTTAATGACTTAAAATGTATCAAGAGTGCTCATCGTTTATAATAGTTTCTAAAAAAAAAATAGTTCAAGTCAAAAGTTTACAGTGAGCCGAATTTCTGTGCACGCAAGTTTATATTGAATTGTTTTACTGCAACTTTCCAAAGCAGTTAACGCCAATTTCTATAGTTAACAAAAAGGAATAACAGACGACATAAATTGTTTGATTCAAAAGGAGATATGAATAGAATCAACGTGTAAACACCTGAAACACTTCCAAATCGGTGTGGAATGGCTTTTACGTTCGATCCAGAAAAATGTGTCGGAACGATTTCCGTGTGGAATGCCGAAAATCGTGAAAGATTTATGAAATTTAATAATTCGACGATGCGCACAGATAACCACAAATTATCCGGGCGAAGATAAAACTTTCCTGGAAGTGATATTAAAGAAGCAAACGAAGGAAGAAAATTATCGGCCATAAAGTGGGCGCGCTGCGAGCGACGGAATTAGTTTTTGACCATTTTCGGAGCTTCGGCTATTATTTCGATTTCAACAGGTCGTTTAATCTATGCGTGTGCGCGCTTCGTTCGAGTCCGAATGATTTACCGGAATACTAAATTTCTGGAATAACACATAAATATGTCGTTCGGGTATTAATTAGCCGCTGACCATATTAATTTGTAAAACGATTAATTTATTATGTTTTCGTGCGGTTAACGTCCGTTTCCACATTTTGGTTTAATTCATCAGTTCACTTTCGTAACTTTCCACCTTGAAAGAATTTTTTCACGTGTTTTGGAAAAACTAGTGGCAAAAGAACGAGCAAATGAGTAACATCCGCATAAGCGTAGGTGGTCCAATGCTACCCCTCGATCGCCTTCAGTGCCGTGATTACTACCTCACCTGGGCCTACCACAGCTTATTTGAGACTGTGATCAAAGCGTGTGACACACACAGCCGCTAAGATACTCACTTACATTAATTTTACCCTGTAGTTATATGTACTTTCGATGTTAGTATTAAACTACTGTGAAATATTTATTAAAGTAAATTACTTTATTGTTATGAATCACGTTTTAAATTCGGACGCGACGCTTATTTTCAGGTTGTGTGCATTTGGCGTAGATCACGATCGTATCCAGCGAGTGAGAGGGTGTCGAAGGTATTTGCGTAAACCTGTCCACCCTCGACTTCTCCGGACACAAATTGCGTTCGTGAATGTGCCACCGGACGTTCGCTATCGCCCGCTTGACGGTTTTACAGCTCCGCTGGCAAATTCTTATCAGATAATGGCACAGAAACTGGTGTTTCTCTCGCTTGGGAGGGACACTTTACAAGAACGGCGCGAAGCGGAAATGTTCGCAGAATAATTAAAATCAACTAATCAGTTAAATAAAGTCTTGAATTTTAGCACGTGATTATTCAAAAGCCAAACTTCTACATCTAGGATGAACTATAAAAATACTTAATTGACACATCCACGTAATATTGAATTTTTGAACTTATCAAATAAAATTCTACACCAAGGGTAAACCATAAAAATACTTAATTGACACATCCACGTTAATTTTAATGAAACGTCAAGGATAACCGTAATTGGGTGGACACCGGCAAGTCCGAGTTAATTGCGTCTCACTCTCGTGTGACAATTTTGATTTTTGCCGGTGTCCAGAATATCTAGATGATAGGAAGCGGTAGCCAGCATGAAAATTAGTACATTGCAAAGCTTTCTGTCTTACATAATGACAGGTAATTACCTTCTGTATGTACGTCTATATAGGTGTACGTACGGAGCGGCGAGCCTCGGAGTTTTTCGTTTATTTCGTTTTGTGAATGAATTATGTACACATAAATATGTGCGTATGTGTGCTGTAAGTTAGCATGTGTGTGGTTTTAAAAAGGTAATTTTCATAACATCAGGCCGTTTATCTCCGACAGTCCAGTTTACTTTCACCGGTCTCAACGGATTATTATTACTCGCATGTTAAGTGAACAATGATGTTTGAGTACTTTTTTTTGGTGTTTGATGATAGTCTAAATAGTCATAATTACTTTTCTGGAAAAATCCACAAACACTCCATCCCTAGATTTCGAAATAATCCCTTGCAAACATAGCGTAAATTTATAGCAATTTTGATTTTTTTAAATGGCCTCAAAAAATATAAAAACAATTGTCATCGTCTGAAACTCTGCAAATTTCCTCAAAACACAATCGCAATTACTTTCCCGGAAAAATCCACAAACACTCCATCCCTAGATTTCGAAATAATCCTTTGCCAACATAGCGTAAAATTATAGATATTTTGATTTTTTTAAAAGGCCTTAAAGAAATATAAAAACAATTGCCATCGACTTGGAACTTTTCAAACTTCCCCAAAACGCGGGCACAATTACTTTCCTGGAAAAATCCACAAACACTCCATCCCTAGATTTCGGAATAATCCCTTGCCAACATCGCGTAAAATTATAGAAATTTTGATTTTTTTAAATGGCCTCAAAAAATATAAAAACAATTGCCATCGACTTGGAACTTTTCAAATTTCCTCAAAACGCGGTCACAATTACTTTCCTGGAAAAATCCACAAACACTCCATCCCTACATTTCGAAATAATCCCTTGCAAACATAGCGTAAAATTATAGAAATTTTGATTTTTTTAAATGGTCTCAAAAAAATATAAAAACAATTGCCATCGACTTGCAACTTTTCAAATTTCCTCAAAACGCAGTCATAATTACTTTCCTGGAAAAATCCACAAACACTCCATCCCTAGATTTCGAAATAATCCCTTGCAAACATAGCGTAAAATTATGGAAATTTTGATTTTTTTAAATGGTCTCAAAAAAATATAAAAACAATTGCCATCGACTTGCAACTTTTCAAATTTCCTCAAAACGCAGTCATAATTACTTTCCTGGAAAAATCCACAAACACTCCATCCCTAGATTTCGAAATAATCCCTTGCAAACATAGCGTAAAATTATGGAAATTTTGATTTTTTTAAATGGTCTCAAAAAAATATAAAAACAATTGCCATCGACTTGGAACTTTTCAAATTTCCTCAAAACGCTGTCGCAATTACTTTCCTGGAAAAATCCACGAACACTCCCATCCATAGATTTCGAAATAATCCCTTGCAAACATAGCGTAAAATTATGGAAATTTTGATTTTTTTAAATGGTCTCAAAAAAATATAAAAACAATTGCCATCGACTTGCAACTTTTCAAATTTCCTCAAAACGCAGTCATAATTACTTTCCTGGAAAAATCCACAAACACTCCATCCCTAGATTTCGAAATAATCCCTTGCAAACATAGCGTAAAACTATAGAAATTTTGATTTTTTTAAATGGCCTTAAAAAAATATAAAAACAATTGCCATCGACTTGGAACTTTTCAAATTTCCTCAAAACGCGGTCACAATTACTTTCCTGGAAAAATCCACAAACACTCCATCCGTAGATTTCGAAATAATCCCTTGCCAACATAGCGTAAAATTATTGAAATTTTGATTTTTTTAAATGGCCTCAAAAAAATATAAAAACAATTGCCATCGACTTGAAACTTTACAAATTTCCTCAAAACGCAGTCGCAATTACTTTCCTGGAAAAATCTACAAACACTCCATCCCTAGATTTCGAAATAATCCCTTGCAAACATAGCGTAAAACTATAGAAATTTTGATTTTTTTAAATGGCCTCAAAAAAATATAAAAACAATTGTCATCGTCTTGAAACTCTGCAAATTTCCTCAAAACACAGTCGCAATTACTTTCCCGGAAAAATCCACAAACACTCCATCCCTAGATTTCGAAATAATCCCTTGCAAACATAGCGTAAAACTATAGAAATTTTGATTTTTTTAAATGGCCTCAAAAAAATATAAAAACAATTGCCATCGACTTGGAACTTTTCAAATTTCCTCAAAACGCGGTCACAATTACTTTCCTGGAAAAATCCACAAACACTCCATCCCTAGATTTCGAAATAATCCCTTGCCGACATCGCGTAAAATTATAGAAATTTTGATTTTTTTAAATGGCCTCAAAAAAATATAAAAACAATTGCCATCGACTTGGAACTTTTCAAATTTTCTCAAAACGCGGTCACAATTACTTTCCTGGAAAAATCCACAAACACTCCATCCCTAGATTTCGAAATAATCCCTTGCAAACATAGCGTAAAATTATAGGAATTTTGATTTTTTTAAATGGCCTCAAAAAATATAAAAACAATTGCCATCGACTTGGAACTTTTCAAATTTCCTCAAAACGCAGTCGCAATTACTTTTCTGGAAAAATCCACAAACACTCCATCCCTAGATTTCGAAATAATCCCTTGCCAACATCGCGTAAAATTATAGAAATTTTGATTTTTTTAAATGGCCTCAAAAAAATATAAAAACAATTACCATCGACTTGAAACTTTACAAATTTCCTCAAAACGCAGTCGCAATTACTTTCCTGGAAAAATCCACAAACACTCCATCCCTAGATTTCGAAATAATCCCTTGCAAACATAGCGTAAAATTATAGAAATTTTGATTTTTTTTAAATGGCCTCAAAAAAATATAAAAACAATTACCATCGACTTGAAACTTTACAAATTTCTTCAAAGCGCAGTCATCATAATTTTTCTGCAAGAGTTTACAAACACCCCAACGACAGATTTCGAAATATTCCAAAAGCAAAAATCAATCAATTTTAAACATCCTTTTTTCTGCTAAACCGTTCGATATATACTAAAACGTTTAGAGGGTATTCTATTTTTCGAAAATAATGTAATTTAATAAAAAAATTGATTGAATTTGTAAAGGAGGAGGCCATGAACGCAATCAACTTCTTTTTGGGGGGCGAAAAAAGGTCGAGAACACCGATTTATCTAACAAGAAAAGTAAATTAAAATTCATGACGACCAGAAGCGATTGTCTAATCGTGTGGCTTCTAAAAAAAAATTCCAAAACGCCGCATTCTCGTATCTACGTCCAAAAATTATCTACTCAATTTTTTTTTTGTTGTTGTCTGGCTCTTACGTTACGACCAATTAATAGATAATTTCGGACGCCCAGAGATTTCGCTGCTGCTCGGATGAATCCGGCTTCTGACAATTGCTACCGATAAAGTGGTACCAATTAGCCACCAACAGTTAATTAGCTTATCTTGGCCTAATAAAATTAAAATGAAGGCTACTCGTGCTGAACGACAAGAAATGTTGGGTAAGAATTAATGGGGAATTTTGTAAAAAGTGGAAATTATTCAGAAATATCGGGCGGGAATTTGCATAAAGTGGAAATTGTTCCTCACAACAAGATCAACAAAATTTTGTTTAATACTGAAGGCGCTTAGTTTATGCAGAACTAAGACTTGTTAATAATAAGACTATAAACAAAAAGCTTCGAACGATTGTATTCATCTACTTGATGAAGCCACTGTGTGGTGAAACAATTTTTGTGGAACAATATAGTAGTTAAGGTATCTAGGGCGTTATGAGTACAATAACGCCCTAGGTCGATGGTGTACAGCCCGAGGAATGTACGTCGACCGTGGGCGTTTTGCTTATAACGTTCGTGGTGCCTTCAACGTTTTATGTCATACTTGTAGTTTAAATTTATCGAAGATTTTTCTGACAGATTGTCGCGCCGCGCGTTCGCACGCTAGATTTGCGTTTGGCGAATTGTTGACAGTCGATCTGTTGCTGGTCGGGTTTTCCGCGTCGTCGGAACAAAGATATCGTGCGGAAATGCGCGTTGTGACGTTGCACTGCTTTGGACGGTGACAAGACGTCGAAACATGCAAACATTCAACTTAATTTTCCACAAACTAAAGTAGATGGTAGATAGATACGTACATAATTACTATAAGCGGGCGTTATGGAAATAACGCCCTAGAGCATTAATATACGCTGTATGATTTCAATAATAACTAAGTATGACATAAAAAAATAATTTGAAACCTCACACTGCGTCAGCATTTTTATTAAATGATACCATGGATTTTCAACAAGTAAGAGTCTCATCGATCCAATGATTAATTGTTTGACACTGGGAGCGTTTACTTCGTGGTACATTTTAAATTATAAATAAATAAAAATAAATTATAATTTAAATCAGCTTTCGATTAGAAATTTTTGACAAAAGTTTATTACCCGTTTGTGGTGGTTTGAAGCGAACTTGACCGTCATAAAACGCAGCCTCGCTCGCAGACAGAATAGAAATGAGTACAATGAAATAGAAAATGCACCAAAATATTTTTTTTTGCTTTCACTGTTTGGTCATCAGCCACAACCGATTTAACCAAAATAATTAAAATCATAAAATAATAAACATGGCACGATTTTGCCATATGGCATGAACAATTAGTATTTAAGAAATCAACGCTGATGTACGTGTGACAATTCGTAATTGGATTAATTGTATAAATAAATAAATTGCGAGGCAATGAACACGGTTGAACTTTACATTACATTTCAAACCGGTCAGAAATGGTGCAATTTTCCAAAATTAAGCTTTCGATATAGTCATTTAACAATATCAAAAGATGTTAATCTGTTTGTTTCACACCTTCGTGCGTCCGTGACGTCACGCCCGATTAGCACGCGTCCATTTGTAATTAGGCACTCTTGCCAAGTTATTTCGGTACGAACGCATTAGTGAAAATAGCCGGGCAGGTAAATATCAAAGGGGGGAAACATTACTATGCACCGCGTAGACGAGAGCGCCCAATTAGACGAGTTTAAGGTGTGCCCCAGGTTTGATATTCAGGACGGTCTCTGGACCATATACGGTGATATTGGGCGGTTGTACTCGGTCCTGATATTCACATACACACAAAGCTCTTTCTTTATCTTATCGCCGGGGCATTTCTCCGTGTGACATACCACGGACTGGAAATGGTGAACATACCATCAACGTGTACCTTGTTATGGGTCTCGGGTACATGGAACGCACTCGGAATATGTCTCTATTGAAGCCTCCTCTCTCGGTGTTCCTGTGTGTACGGCTTGTACGTTTCAAACTCTCTAGACGATTTATATTGATGTAAACGATAAAAAATGATAATATTATACATATAAAGTTGTTATTGTTACATGCGTCTCGTGCGTCGTCTTCGGTCTTCGCCTTATACAGCTTGGTGCGCTGACAGTATTGAGATTAAATGGACTTCGCTTGGAAATTTGCAATGGGATCACTTGTTTATGTATCTGCTCTTATTTACAAGAACGAACGTGTACGCCATAAAAAGCAAGTTCAAAACGGTTTAATTTACGATGTTAAATATTTTTATGTTTTACCTTTGGGGCTGATTTACAAACTTTTGAAGAAAAACTAATGAAATAAAGTGAAGCACGAATTTTCATTATTGTGATTTTCTGAATTAATCGAGTTGATTAGATCAACCAATTGAACTCTGGCCGTTAATAATCTTGACCGGTGTTAATCTAATCAAGATTTACAGGCCACTAAATCCGGAGAGTGACGTGGTTCAGTCATCAATTCATTCATGACTTTTTGTCTTCGCTGTCCGAGAGACGGAATGGCTTTTAGTAATGATTCATAAACAAGACGCGAGCAGCGTGTGCATGCATATATATTTTTTTCATTCTGATGGAAGTGAATTGTCGGAACGTAGCAGGGGCACTTAACGTTAAAATAGTTCTCATTAAATAAATGGCTGGCACGCTTTAATAATGTCTGGAGTCGAATTCCGCGAGTAAGACAAGTGTTTAGTTGTCCGTGTCCGGGATGTCATGAATAAAATTCACATTAGATGCTGCTGATATTTCTATTTATAATGCCAGTTCGCGGGCGCACCGCCGTCCACCGTCGCCTAATTAGCGGTAATTGCTAATTGTTACAAGATACCTTCATTTAAACATTGCATACCAAAATATATTTTAATTGTATCTCATCGGATATTAATTGTACTTTCAGAAGTGTTGTATAGTCTGGTCACTTTAAGAAGCCAGCTGAGATCGTTTAGGTCAAACACAGTAGTCTATTCACTTTAAGTAGCTATTGATGCATTGTCCGCTTCTCTTTAGACATCCGTGATTTTGAAATTCTGGATTGTGCTGTAGAGATTAATTTTGTGCAGTTTTTTCAAACGGCGAATACATTTTTTTCTTCTTCAGTTTAAGTTTGAAGTGTTGCCATTTTGTTTCTAGTTGTGATGCGGATTTGTTTTTATGGGATGTCAAAAATAGGTTAAATATGAATATATTTTGAAGTTTGGAAGCTAATTCCTGCAGAGATTAATTTTTTACAATTTTTCCAAACGCCGAATGCAATTTTTTTCTTCAGTTCAAGTTTGAAGTGTTGCCATTTTGTTTCTAGTTGTGATACGGTTTTGTTTTTATGGGATGTCAAAAATAGATTAAATATGAATATATTTTGAAGTTTGGAAACTAATTCCTGCAGAGATTATTTTTTTACAATTTTTCCAAACGCCGAATGCATTTCTTTTTCTTCAATTCAAGTTGGAAGTGTTGCCATTTTGTTTCCAGTTGTGATGCGGATTTGTTTTTATGGGATGTCAAAAATAGGTTAGATATGAATATATTTTGAAAGTTGGAATCTAATTCCTGCAGAGATTAATTTTTTACAATTTTTCCAAACGCCGAATGCAGCTTTTTTCTTCAGTTCAAGTTTGAAGTGTTGCCATTTTGTTTCCAGTTGTGATGCGGATTTGTTTTTATGGGATGTCAAAAATAGGTTAGATATGAATATATTGTGAAGTTTGGAAGCTAATTCCTGCAGAGATTAATTTTTTACCATTTTTTCCAAACGCCGAATGCAATTTTCATTCTTTCAGTTAAAGTTTTAAGCGCTGCCATTCGGTAGCAATTGTGGTATGGCGTTTGTTTTTATGTGATGTCAAAAATACATTAATTGCGGATAGATTTTGACATTTTAAAGTACTACTATTATTCTTCTTTGGTTTCTTAATCCAAAAAAACTGATCCAAGATTCGTGTTTTTTGGATTAAAAAACGAAATTTTACAAAATTTTAGGAAACTGAAAATAAAATCATGGAAGATGACTGTTTCTGTTCACCAAGTTTAAAATTTTACAAATAAAATGCGTGCACATTAAATTTTTTAAGAACCCGAAGCTTTTTTCAAATAATTTTTTTTTTAATTTTATGTATTTAATCTGTTTTACGTGAACAAACATTTATTTTCTTTTTTAATTGTCTATTCTACTTTAAACTGAAATGGGGATTTGTTTAAATGTGTATTGGTAGTATTACCATATTTGTATAAAGTTTTTAATCAACTTTAAATAAATGAAACATTTTGTTTTTGGTTTTGAATAAAAAATATTAGCTTCTTTAGTTCAGGTTTAATTTATACTTACAAACCTTGAATGAAATGCTTTTTTTATAAGGCAGATAATATTTACTTTTATAGTTTTTAAATTGTTTTATATTTATAATTTTTTACAATGTAAATAATATAAATCGAATATGATGTAAAAAAAATAATTAAAATATATGCTCTGGTTGGGGAGAAAACGTTAAAATATAGTACATGATTTTGACACATGTTTTGAAGTTTGAGGATGTCACCTTCAAAACTTGTTTTGAAAATTCAATTTTCAAGCATGTGACAAATATATCGTGTGAGCCGCAAAATTTTCTTTCAGAGTTGGCTGTGAGATAAATGAGGTTTGTCGCATGAGACTAGATTACTTCAATTGAATTGGATTTTTTTAAATTAAATAGTCTCAGACATGACTGCTATGTTTCTCTCTCTCTCTCAGGCATGGCCAACTCTGAAACAAAATTCAGTGGCTCACACCTTACAATTGACGACTTTCAGTGCAAAGGTATTGCGACGATATGTCTGTTTCCGAGAGCGGTCGTAGGAAAATACTATAACTGTTTTGCATCGCATTTAATAATCATTATAACATTCAGAAATACTTCAACGATGCTTTTGTATACTCCTCAGATAACAAAGGATTTTTTTTTCAAATTGTACAATTCAATATTTCAAAGACTTTATTACGATAATCTCATTATGGATATCCCCGTATTTACAACAAACAGCATTATCGGAGATTATGATTTTATTGCTTCCTCATATTCGTACTTAATCACGCGCACGACTAATTTATGCATCATCTCTTCCCATCCCGAAGAGGATTTATGTCGCGGCGGAGCCATCTGCGTACACCACATAAAGACGAATATGAATATATACGGATTTCGAAATCGAAAGAAAAAAAATGCACACACGCTGCTTGTGTTATACGACAATAAAATAAAAACTCACAATAGATACAGCCGTAAATTATTTTGGATTCCCACTTTATCGCTATAAAATGTATATTCAATTACCGAAAGTTAAGTCATAAAATGAGGAACGTACGGTGTCTTCTCCGTGGTGGTCACTGGAACGGTAATATTTTCCGACGCGGAGGACTCCTCCTTTTCTTCTTCTTCTTCTTCTTCTTTTCTTGGCCCCCACACGGCCAACGAATTGATGGCTCATTAACTTACAAATAACTACATTACTTTTATCATTTCGCATAAAATTACTGTTCCGACGAATAACAACTATATCCGAATTAATTTTTAATCTTCCTTTCTACTAATTCGTTTGAATAAAGTACAATGGTCATAACAATTCGGTTTTAAATGATTCTGGACGTTCACATCTACTGTAACCTTATAATACTTAATATACGATTATGTATTTTTATTCGTTGGCTGCCAGTGGCGGCTCGTGGAACATGTTGATGGTAGAGCCACTTATACAATATACCCCCCCCCCCCTCCATTTTTGAAGAAAGAAAAATCGATTTATTTTCCTAGACCAAAGTAACTGGAGAGAAAGTGTTTGAAGAATTACTCAAAAATTCTTGCTGAGCTTGAAACTACAGGTAGTGCGTGCCATGGCTCCTTGGCTTTACATAACGAGCCGCCCCTGATGGCAGCCTAAATTAATAATATAAAATAACCAAATAAACAAATAAAAATCAATTGCATTCTTGAAGAAATATTTATTGATATATCGTAATAGACTTCGCGATATGGAAATTATAATACCGAAAAAGATGTTTTTATATATACAAAATCTTTATTGACAAAGGTTACAAATTATTATAAATACATAAACAATTAAATATATGGAGTTTTCAAGTCAATTGGCTATCGACCGAAGGTCTTTCTGCCAAGGTGTTTTTATTAACTTTAATTTAATACTTTAACTGCCATACGACGCGCCGGTCGTCGTATGTATGCTGGGAATGAAAAATGACCGTACGGGTCCATAGGTTTCTATTATTCGTCCTCTCATATTGACTCAAAAAATCGCAGAATGCCTTCGTTGGTTACGCCAATACTATTATTCGCACTTCAATCTGAATTCAACCATTCTTCACTCAAAATTTTCAAAAAATATATATACAGGGTCTTTTTTAAATATGGAACCAACGTGGCCCTCTCAAGATAGCTCGAACAGTTCGATGTTTGTTATTTATTTCGCATTTTCTGACGCACTACAAAATATTACGACGTCAGTAATTTCGGACTTTTTATACCTGATTGGCTGTAGACAAGGCTTTTTCAAATGGAACTCGATTATTTTTATTGCCAATTTGGTTGAATTCGATTTAAACAAATCCCTTATTTTATTATTGAATCTGATTTTTTTTTCTTAAATAGCTTCAGTCCATCAGGAAATGGAGGTAGACGCGGTTAATCTATTCGCCGAGTGATTGATGTGTGGTGGACCACTTACAACAGTACTTGGCCACGGTGTGCAGATACGAACTGAAAATAGACTACTTTGTCAACAAGTTCAGTTACACGCTGCGTGAATACACCCATTTATCTTAATTCCTCGGTGTTGCGTATTTTAGTTGCGCGGATAATGCGAATCTCGGTGGAGAGAGAGAAAGAACGGACGGCGGCGGAGGAGAGGATGATCGTAAAGAAGCTGAAGCAGATATCGTCCGACTCATGGGGATAACTCAGGAGATTGGAGACTGAGTGATGGCCTTTTGCTCGGAGGCTAATTGCCGCCAAGAAGGCGCTCGCTCGCTCGCCCATCCAATCCACTCCCGAGACGCGGCCTGTTACCTAAAACCGCCAAGAATTCTCGCCAATAAAATTGTCATATTTATTGCGACCATAACGGCTAATGAATTACAATTAAGTGGAGATATGCGGAGGAATGATGAGGGGGAGATACGACTGCACTATTTCATAGCTGGTAGCTAATTTTTCTTTGTTGAAAAATTGCCTATAGTTGGCCAATAAAGAAACATAAGTGGTCTATTTTTTGAACCGATATATCACAACTTGGTTGAATTTGGTGGTTCAAATTGTAATCCCGTATGCCTTTGCTGCATATGGGATTACCAAATTCAAGCAAGTTGTGTGGTAATCCCATATGCAGCAAAGGCATACGGGATTACAATTTGAACCACCAAATTCAACCAAGTTGTGACATATCGGTTCAAAAAATAGACCACTTACAAATCTGTATGTACGAAGCTGAATTATAAACCACCTATTATACAGGCCTGCAGGGAGGCGAAGAAGAAGTAAGGAAACGAAGTGGAAGGAATTAAAGAATTGTCGAAGCGCACATCTGGGGAAGACCTTATAAAATCGTGGCCAAGAAAATAGGAGTGGATCTCGCCAACGGGAGACACCCAGAATCTGGTCCTGTCAGTAGTGGCGGTTAAGAACGTTGGACTCTTGACCGAATTATTTACCAGGGAGGAGGTAGAGATGGCGGTGAGAGCCGTGCCGAGTCGCAAGGCACCAGGACTCAATGAGGCTTTGTCAGGAGGGATATGGATGACTTACCGGCAGCAGGCCGTGGAACAGCTGGAGAGGTGGAGGGTCTTAGTAGGGCTGGAGGTTGCTGCTCAAGAAACAGCGGCAGGTGGATCTCGAGGATAACAGTGGGAAGAGTATTAGGCTTGTGGCCGAGGATATTCTAATTGGTGAAACGAGCAAATATCTAAGAGTGATTTTAGAAGCGAACACCTTGTGCAGCTCGCAGGTATTAGAGGCAGCAGCGGGGGTGGCTCGGTCAGCAAAAGCAGTCGTACGGCCACTACGAGGGTTATTTTTAAAGTTAGAACCGTTCTAGTTTAAATATAAATATTACCAACGTTTCTTAATTTTTTTATTTCTACAATAACTATCATCTTTTCGCTATTTTTCAATAAAATGCTCGACCCGATAAAGCTATTTTTGCGAACGGGAGAAGAGTTTGATGATCCTTTCGTCGTATAAGTCGACCGCCAGTCCATATAACAAACCCTTGACGTCATCATCTGTTTGCACCCGTTTTTTGCCTAAAAATTCCTTTGTATTTGTAATGAGGTAAAGGTCAGAAGTTGCCAGGTCCACATTAACAAGAGGTACCCATTTAACGGGACATCAGTCAACATAACGCTGACGTTTTTTGTGATCATTTTCAGAGTGGAAACGGTCTCCTTGAATTTTTGTGGATTGTGCACATGGTGTTGTGCACTTTTAGACTTCCCCATCATTCATCACATCGTATCCATACGCATCAAAGAGTTGGCTATGGATTTTGGCAGGACGGTGTTTTTTTTTTGCATTTAAAATCAGACTCACAGCGCATACTCGTAATGGACACGACTAACCTTAAATTGCAATAAAATATAGTCTACCCCATTTAAAGACTTAAGACTGACCGACAACGTAGGTGAATGTTTAGAGAAGCCTTTTGTCAGTAAAAAAACTTCGGGAAGGGTTATGCGCGGATAGGATCCCCAAACGGCTCTTACTTTAAAAACCACCATCGTAGGAAACCTGGGAGGGACGTCGACCTGGGCGAAGAAAAACATAGAGAGATTTGGGCGAGCGCTGAGACCTGGAGGTCTTAGGATCATCCGGGAATACAGTACCATGTCCAGCGAGGCGGCGGAGGTACTGGCGTCCGCAGTCCCTCCGGAGCTTATAGTGAGGATGCAGGCCAGGTCTCATAGGCTGATCACTCACAGGACGGAGAAGAAGAAGATTAGGAGTAGAGATAGATGAAGCAATGACAGGATAGATGGAGCCAGGACACTAAGGCAGCAGGAGTAGGCTAATTCCTGTGGAGATGTGGCACGGGGAAGTAGACTTCCTGTGCCAGCTTTTCTTACTTCTCTCGGGCCACGGAGGAATTCCTATGCTATCTGGCCAGTATTGGGAAGTCGGAGGACGGCCAATGCATATTAAAGAACGAACGATTTATCTTCCTAGACCGAAGTAACTGGTGAAAAAGTGTTTTAAGAAATAATAAGGGAAGACGAAATTATACTCTCCAGTAGTGTAATTGCTAGTAAGCCGCTGATGCTAGAGCCCATGGGGAGTCCGTCTGACATTTTATAAAATGTTTGGTTAAAGGTGCAGAAATTTTGTTCTGTTATATGTTTAATAATTTTTAGTAGGTGGTCTTGTTCAGTAGGGTCAACTATATTTTCACTGATAATTTGTTGGGTAATAAGTAGAGTTTCTGGTATGGGGATATTGGTGTACATATTTTTGATGTCAAAGCTGATTAAAGTAAAAAATAAAAATACTACCCAATTAATTAACAACCTCAAACTATTAAACCTACCCAGAAAATTCCCCATACCAGAAACTTTACTTATTACCCAACAAATTATCAGTGAAAATATAGTTGATTACACTACTGGAGAGTATAATTTCGTCTTCCCTTATTAAAATACACCCAGTAAAGATGGATTCAAACTTCAATTTTAAGAATTAGTAAAAAATTCTTGCTGAGCTTGAAACTACAGGTAGTGCCATGGCTCCTTGGCTCTATGTAACAAGCCGCCCCTGTACAGTAGTACCGAAAAGCTATAGCATCGCATCAGTCTGGTTCCCAAACTTGGATGAAGGTTTTGATCTACGAAAAGTTTCCCCATTTCGACTCTTGCTGGTAGTGAACAAAAACCAGTTGTCATTGATAGGTAATGAAAATGTATGTAATTTTAATGTTATTTTCCAATTTCATCATTGCCAATATACGAGGGTCGTTCAATAAGTAATGCCCCATATTTTTTTTTGGTGACAATATAGCTACATGTTTCTTCTGCACGTATTATTTTTCAACATAGTCTCCATCAACTTGTTACGGTCTTACGCCAGCGTGAAACAAGTGCCTGTATTCCCTGCCGGTACCAACTCTTGACCTGTGCGCAAAGCCATGTTTTCACCGCTTGAATTACACTCTCATCATCATGGAAGACACTCCACGCAAACCGTCTTTAGGAGGTCCGAAGAGATGGAAGTCTGACGGTGCCAGATCTGGGCTGTATGGTGGATGGGGCAATGTTGTCAAACCCAATTTGGTGAGGTGTTCTCGGGTTCTTCATTATCGTGCAGAATCAAGATTTCAGCCGTATTCTTGTCATGCCTAACAAGCCGAAAACGTTTCTTGAGTTTGTCTAAGGAATTAATGGATGTCCCTCTTGGCATCGCATCAACAAGAATGACCCCTTCACTGTCCCAAAAAAACAGTAACCATGACTTTTCCAGCAGAGAGGGAGTTGACTTGAATTGTTTCGTTCTTGGTGACTGAGGATGGTGCCATTCCATTGACTGTCTTTTGGTTTCCGGCTCAAAGTGGTGCATCACTCGTCACAATCCAGGACAGAAAACCAGTGACGGTTCGCGGGTTTTTTTTTGCTACGGCCGAGGAACAAGATGTGGTAATACGCGAACCGCTACTGACAGAAACGCTTCCCCCTCAGCATCAAACCTCGCCAAAAAATCAGATGACGTGGTTGTTCTTTGCATCCTGTGTTCTGTTGTGAGACTTCTTGGGACCCATTTTGTGCAAACTTTTGAATACCCGAGAGTCTTGATCATTGCACACGCACTTCCACTGCTGACCGACAGCTGTGAGGCTAATTGTTGCCTTGTGATGCGGCGGTCCGTACGAATAATGACATCCACGCGCCTCACCATGTCTGGAGTGGTGGCACTGACAGAACGCCCGGAACGTGGCAGAGTTGAGTTGTTGGACTTTCCGACGCCTTAACTCTCTTTGCCCACCTCCCGACAGTGCTCCTATCGACAGGACAATCTCCATACACTGCACACACACGTTTGCGGATATTTCCCATAGTTTCTTTCTCTCCAATCAAGAACTTGTTGTATTTTATTGCATTCTAGGTGTATTTAGATATATATAAATTATGGTTGCGTCGTGCAGTGCAGGGGGAATATGGCGAATCTCGCTCGTGCTCCTTGTTATTCCCTTTTTCTGGTCGCCTCGCAACCTCTCCCGCGTCACAGCCATGCCACTTGATTCCATGCTCCAGGTGACGCCACAAACTCAATCACTGCTCGCTGTTTGTAATAACGGACGCCATTTTGAAAATTCACTACAGCTCCGCCATCTGTTGGAATGATTTGAAACTTCGTCCACCGGGAGGAGAAACGCTGAACTTTCAGTTTTTGCTCATTGTGGAAAAAAATACGGGGCATTACTTATTGAACGAGCCTCGTATTTCCAAAGTAATATGATTTATTAATAAAGCGTTTTAAATTTTCTCGTGGAAGACGCTACGCAACATTTTTGTCTCTTCTTCTCATTGCAGTGATGGTTGATAACAATTATGGCAAAATATAAATAATGCATGTACCCAGTCTTTTCAATCCACTATCATTCTGAAGCCATGATAATCCGACACTAAAAAGACAACATTTTGTGAACAGCTTGGTAATTATATTAAGTGGTCTACGTGTCTCTCCGCATAACTCTCGCCACCAACTCATTAATATATAACTATCGATGTCTTGGGGAGTTAAATTAGTCACCTTATCAGGTTAACGTTATCTGCGACGTCGGAACGTAATCTTGTAAATATCGGCAGATAAGAGAGATCTCGGAATTTATTAGTGGTAATTTGTTCCGGAGTACACGCACCGATGTCGGATATTCAGCAGCTACTTAACTAATAACGCTTATCTCCGAGATGTGCGCATTAATATATAATTTATACAAATGCGGCAGTTAATATACATAATCCAGAAAATATCGTGTTAAAATGAGGCGATCCGTTGCGCGCGCGAGAAAGAGAGAGAGAGAGAGAGAGCGCGAGAATTTATTAGTACATGACCCTGTGTAGTAAATGAATTGTATGCCATTTGCACTTCGTTGTGGGTCGGTTGCATCAATGTTGGCTACCGGCCTTCGGGGCCAGGCGAAACTGTCCAAAGCCGCCGAGATAGATGGCAAAAGGCGGCCCAAAGTGGGCGGGCGGCACGCGTGATTCGGCACTTCGCCTCCTTTCATCTACAATACCTCACACTCCGAATATAACTACCGATACACCGATATTGCTCAATCACCCCGAGACGTCGATCTACTTATTAACTCCGAGGACTCCGCACGCTACCTAAAAAAAACGATACCATCGATCGATTACTATTTTTGGCATCATCTATTATCTCCGATCAATCAGACGTCTATTCAACTTCACTTCGAATTATCATATATTATATGCACGATGACTGCTCAATGTACGTGTGCTTTTTTTGTACTTGCTGGCCGGCGTCCAATTGATTAATTCACTCATCGTGAAATGCAACAATCGTAAGTTGCCTTGTCCATTTCCTCAAAGATGCTTTTCCCTAATACCAAACTTTTTTATGGCATAGGAAACTGGTCCATTCAGCCAGAGTTTCAATTAAGTGTGTATATTGATTTCTAGATTTATTATTATATATATAATCATTCATATATTATACCATATGTATAAAAATTATTTAGATAAGGCATGGCCATGATAAACAAAATCACGATCTTAGATTAGTTCAGCACGTTGTTGACTTTATGTCATATGAACAACTGGTGGCGAAGACGTGATGCGACGTATCAAACCTGCAACGTACGTTCTGATATACAAAGCCACCCTTTATCTAAATAATTTTTATATATATGGTATAATGAATAGGGGGGACATACACTGAACATCCATGAACCCGCAGGGCCACTTCTTCGTTCCGAAAAAGTGACCACACGGATGGGATTCGAACCCACGACCACGAGGCCCGCGAGCAGGTGCTCTACTCACTAGGCCACCGCGGCCCCCAAACTTTTTTTTTATTTGCTTTATAAAGTTTGTTTTTCGAGTACCCGAACAACCTTCCCCACTCAATTCTCTTAAATCCGGGCCCAATATCACCTCAGCACGCCCCTGCCACCATCTGCTGGTCACTTTGATTTCAACTGGGAGATGTTTATGGCGCACATTCACAACGGATAATTATTCGATAACCAATAACGCTGAATCATATCACGTCAATTAAGCAAATTAGAGACTACAAAACGTTCTCAAATGATACCCATGCCTATTTTGGGTTACGTTTATTACCTGGCTTACTCACCCCTTAATCGAACGTTATTTGCGTATACGTAAAAAAAAAAACGTGTTTACACTATAATTCCCTCCGCACCCGGTATGGTAGTCGGTGGTAATAGTTATTGCCAATTCCGGCAAAAGCAACGGCGGACGTTTGTTTAGTCACCGTTGATGATCCCGCGGGTCCACGGCGGCGGCGCACCGCGACCCGTCGAGTACCGTTCAAATATTTGGATTTGTGGAACTTTGCCATTGCAAATAGTGCTCGCGACTTCTTTCAAACAAAGCGAATTTCGCTGTCGTGCCTGAGATTTATGCACGTTTAAATATATAATGAGTGCTATGCTGGCGGTTTAGATGTTATAAATATAACGGTTTTTATTGTCAAATTATTTTTTATGAGTGTGAATGCGTTAAAAAACGGTCCATACTTTTTAATCGCATGTGATGCAATTTTACCTCAGACTGTGTCTGTGAATATTGTAGCGCATTTACACGTTCGCAGTGAATAGCCAGACGAATAGCGAGACGAAGCGAATATCTAGGCGAATAACGAAGCGAATGGCGTCATGAATGGCGAGGCGAATGGCCAGGCAAATATCGAAACGAATGACGAGGTAAATAGCGAGGCGAATGATGAGACGAATAGTGAGGTGAATAGTCAGGCGAATGGCGAGGCGAAGGGCTAGGTGAATGACTAGGCGAATGACTAGGCGAATGGTTAGGCGAATAGCGAGTTGAATGGCCAGGCGAATATCGAAGCGAATGGCAATGTTAATAGCGAGGCGAATGATGAGACGGATAGCGAGGTGAATAGCCAGGCGACTGGCGAGGCGAATGGCCGGCGAATGGAGAGCCGCATGGCCAGGCAAATATCGAAACGAATGACGAGGTAAATAGCGAGGCGAATGATGAGACGAACAGCGAGGTGAATAATCAGGCGAATATCGAAGCGAATAGCAAGGTAAATAGCGATGCGAATGATGAGACGGACGGTGAGGTGAATAGCCAGCTGAATAGCGAGGCGAATGGCCGCGCGAATGGTGAGGCGAATGGCTAGGCGAATAGCGAAGCGAATGGCCAGGCGAATATCGAAGCGAATGGCAATGTTAATAGCGAGGCGAATGATGAGACGGATAGCGAGGTGAATAGCCAGGCGACTGGCGAGGCGAATGGCCGGCGATTGAAGAGCCGTATGGCCAGGCAAATATCGAAACGAATGACGAGGTAAATAGCGAGGTGAACAGCGAGGCGAATGGTCAGTCGAATATCGAAGCGAATAGCAAGGTAAATAGCGATGCGAAAGATAAGACGGACAGCGAGGTGAATAGCCAGCTGAATAGCGAGGCGAATAGCGAAGCGAATGGCGAGGCGGATAGAGAGAGAATATCGAATGACAAAGTAAATAGCGAGGCGAATGATAAGACGAATAGCGGGGTGAATCGCCAGGCGAATGTGTAGATGGTTGGCTCGTCATTCGCCTCATTGCTCGTAGCAGTTTTTGAGGTCGAGTCGAAGGCTACTGCGCTGGCGTAACTTCATACGTTAGACACCATCCGCAAATCTTTTCTTAGAGCTGCCTCAAGTAAAATTTTTAAATTAATAACATAGTGCCTTTACACTTTGCGCACTTCCCAGTTACGCCACTGGTTGACGTAATTACCATTCCTCCTGGATACTCTAAATTTTGTTACTCACGGAATTTTCTTTTTGCGTAATCAAGAGTTTTCGTCAACAGAAATGTTCAGCTGTCACATATTTCAACTGTTAAATTAACATTTTTCAATACATTCAATAATTACAAATGATATGACTAATGTCACACTAGCATATTTCTGCTATCAGCTATCAGAAATTCAATTTTCGATCGCAAAATTTAGGCCAACTGTCTAAAACGACATTTTGTACTATTAATACTGACAAATTGTCATTTCTCCACTAGCAAACATTGCAAAATCCAACTGCCAATGATAATTCTTCCCAACTATCACAAGTAGAGTTTTAAGTTTAAATGAAACCATTTCGTCTTCTATTATTTAATAATTGTAGAGCGAATGAAGTGAATGCAATTTTGGAGAAGGGCCGGAAAGAAAAACCTTTACGACTGGGAAAAAACATCAAATATCCTGATTATCAGTTTATTGTTTTTTTCTTGGCGTAGGCGATTAGCCTAGTAACGAAATTCTGGGTGTTTTATTAAAATAACTTCGAAATGCAAATATTTCTCGGTCGGGGAATCGAACCCGTTCGACTCGTGATGCAGCAGGCAGATGCTCGCGCTCTTACTCAAGCCACCATTAAAATTATAAAGTGTATTTTTGATAAGCAAATGAAATGAACAAATTAATAATGCCGAAAAAACACGACGACCACGGATATTTTTAGATTTTTTTAGGTCAGCAAAATCGGAATCGAACCCACTCGACTCGTGATGCAGCAGGAAGATACTCGCGCTCTTACCCACCACACCACCACCAAGCCGCCATTCAAATCGTGTATTTTTGAAACGTTTTGACAACTTTAATTATAAACGCAGTGCAAAAGATGAATAATAATAAATAAATTTCCGCTCACTTATCAAAAGATACGCGCGCGGACGATAAAAATCAGACATTCCTGCGAATATATAAATGGCGATACTATCGCTTCATCAAATCGCCAAGTGTAAGGTTTCCTGCGTGCGTTGCGTCGGGTCAGCGAGCTTCCATTCCTTCAATCGCGACACTCGCGTCCAACTTCTGCTTCTCCGGTCGTTCGCGACCAGAAGGAAGAAAAAATGGCAACCTCGGCAATTAATTACGGGGAACGCCTCAAAGATCCCATAAATTATACAGATACGAGCACGGAAAACGTAATCATTTTCATAATTGAAATGTTGCATGAAGTGATTTATTTGCCTTTTTTGCTTGTTCGGTGTTCTTGGATGTTTACATTTATATCATCATTGAGATAGGTGCTTCATATATTGTAGCAAAGAGTACCAGCCAGTGGCGGCTCGTGGAACATGTTGATGGTAGAGCCACTTATAAATAATCCCCTCCCCTCCTTTTTGAAGAAAGAAAGAACGATTTATCTTCCTAGACCAAAGTAAGTGTTTTAAGAGTTAATTAAAAATTCTTGAAGTGCTTGAAACTGCAGATAGTGCCATGGCTCCTTGGCTCTATATCACGAGCCGCCCTTGGTAACAGCTACTTTGGTTAATATTCTTGAGGAAACGGGATTTATTTGCTTTTTTGCTTGTCGATGTTTAAATTTATATAGTTTGATCAATGGATCTTTGCGTGTGCGTCATTACCCTAGACTGACTTTTCTTACCTTGGTCGACATACGTACAAACATGATTGCGTCTAATTTGACTTAGAGAGAGTAAACGCATGAACATATTGTTAGAACTAGGTTCAGCTATTTATGACGTGCACGCAAAGATCCATATCATCATTGACGTGGCGATGGTTATAGAAATAGTACCAGCTACTTTGGTTAATATTGTATTCATGAGGAGATTGGTACTTCCAAAATTTGTCCTGTTGATGATGAATCTAAAAATTTGAAATCGTGTACACTGATAAACATCGATTGCAAAATGTATTATACATTCTTCAATAATCATAGTTTATGTACGAGTATAATAAAACAGCAAATTGTTACATGCTTCACAAAAAATTCTAAAAGTACCTACATTTTCATCCTTTCCGTGTTCAACATCCTTAGCCAGTTTTGAGTTTTACGGTGCTGGCAGCTTAAATAGGGATTATTTCATGGCTCAGAATCTTTGAGTTTTACGGTGCCGATAGCTTAAATACGAGGTGACCTTGGGATTATTTCGAGGCTCAGAATCAGCCAATTTTTTCAAGCTGAAAACATTTCCTTCCGGGTAACTTCAGTATTCCGTTACATATCTCGAATTAAATTATTTATTAGCAGCGCTGTTGGTGTTGCCGCCTTACAATAATAAATATCTTAATGCCGGTTTTTATTACAGCGACAATACCAATAATGTCTGCCCCTTCTCATCAAAAGCATCTCTAATTACCATGCGTATAAAATTAAGTGTGGACGCTTGTAGACGTGCATTCGATTCATTTTTACATGGGCACGTTTTTCGGGCAACAATCTCCAAGCTGAGCTGTTAATTGCGGACCTTAAAACCCTCGCCCGTGCCGTTCCGGTCCACCCATGACCATAATCACGGATCAATATGGTGCGTGGACCTCACACTGACTGTCTAATAGCCGGGTATACGGGATAATGCTCGCAGTCAGATGATCCTGCACAAGTGTAATAACAACATTAACACCTCGGCGCGGTATAAAATTACCGGGCAACCTTATTATTAGGGACGTTCAATTCGTGGTGAGGATAATCCACCCATCCAGGCAAATACAATTACCGGTAATAACGATGCGACGGCCTTTCGATGGATGACGGCGCTTCTCACCCGGGCTCAGGTCGTAATGGGAAGACCATTGTATGCAATTTATTAATAACCCGCGATTTGCGCTTAATGATGTTTGCGCTCATCCACAGCTACGACTGATAATTGATTATTATCTTGCTAATGAAATACACTGAATAATAGATGCGTGCCTGAATGGATAAACACTGTGCGAGATTTTGATGGGCTGCAATTGTCATACCCAGACGTTAACGATGCAGCATTAAGTATTTACGTTTATTTTCCTAAACAAATTTTTGGTAAGGTAAAAATAAGTGTGTTTAAGAAAAAAACAATATGTGTTAAACAAACTGCACTTCTATAAAATCAACTAGATCTTGAAGCATCGAACTAGCAGAGATAACACCAATAGATAAAACTATTATTTGACAACTGGTTTATGAGTACAGAGCTTCTTATACATTGACAATTTCAACATTTCACATAAATAACGATTGATTTTCAAACATATATTAAATTTTAGCAAATCAACTAAATTTTGAAGCATGAAGCATCGTTCTATTCCAATAGACAAAACCATAATTTGACAACTCGTTTACGGATACAGAGCGCTTCTCATGGCATCCCACGATTTCACATCAATAACGATTAGCTTTAATTTAGTTAAACGCACTGTGTATTTAGCAGCGTGATTTAGACGTTACATTGTCAGGCCATAAAAAGATAACAAAGTAATTTACATAAGAGTTTCGACGCGGTGTGCATATTTCCGTGTTGTCGGAATTCAATTTATAATGGAGTTGTCGCGCGGAGTATTCTTAAAATGTGTGATACTGTCATTTCCGAACGCATGCTGGTATTTATGCGTCGCGTTCACACGTGAGGAGGAGAAGAAGAAGGAACGTACGGCCGTCCCCGTGTTTTTGAAGAGCGCCATAATAAGCTTCGAGAATGAAAATTAATGCCGAAGATTGTGTTACAAATTATAATGTAGACATGTGCAACGATACACATCCAACGGATAATAAATTTGCTGCATGAAAAGCAACCAGGTATACGGGGTATTCAGTGACGGTTCGCGGAATTTTTTTCTGGTACGGCCGAGGAACAAGAGGTGGTAATACAGATAGGTGCGGTCTCTGCAACTGACCCTACCTATCTGTATTACCACCTCTTGTTCCTCGGCCGTACCAGAAAAAACCCCGCGAACCGTCACTGGGGGTGTTCCATTTGAACTTTCTTTGTAGACAACTAGATCTTCTAGCACCGCGCAACTCAATATTTGGCCAATTTATAATGTTTTAATTTAGTTCAACGTGAGCTTTGTAGAAATCGCATGTGTTTATGCCATTAGTCCCGCGCGCATGAGGAAACAAAAAAGACAAATATATTGGGTACCAGGGGCGGCTCGTTATATATAGCCAAGGAGGCACTACCTGAAGTTTCAACCTCAGAAAAAAATTTTAATTAATTCTTAAAACAATTTTTCGCCAGTTACTTTGGTCTAGGAAAATAAATTATTATTTCTTCAAAAAAGAAGAAGAGGAGGTGTATATTGTATAAATGGCTTTACCATCAACATGTTTCACGAGCCGCCACTAAAATTAAGTACCGTTTTTAAAAATCCACGAGTTGTGAATTTTTAAAAATGTTAGTTTTCGAATTGTGTAATACTCGAGCAAAAAAAAATTTAAAAAAATATAAAACGCGTCGACTAAATTTTATAAAAATTAAATTTGATTCGCAAATCACCGTTTTATTAAATTAAGTGCAGTTTTTGAAAATCCGCCGATTATTTCGCGAGTTGTGAATTTTTGAAAATTTTAGTTTTCGAATTGTGTAGTACTCGAGTGAAAAATTCTAAAAAAAATATAAAATGTGTAGACAAAATTCTACAAAAATTAAATTAGATTTGCAAATTATCCTTTCATCAAATTAAATAGAGTTTTTAAAAATCCGCCAATTATTTCGCGAGTTGTGAATTTTTAAAAATTTTAGTTTTCAAATTGTGTATCACTTGAGTAAAAAATTCTAAAAAAATATATAAAACGAGTTGACGAAATTCTGCAGAAATTAAATTAGATTTGCAAATCATCCTTTCATCAATTTAAATGGAGTATTTGAAAATCCACCGATTATTTCGCGAGATGTGAATTTTTGAAAATTTTAGTTTTCGGATTATGTAATACTCGTGCAAATGAAATTTAAAAAAATATAAAACGTGTTGACAAAATTCTGCAAAAATTAAATTAGATTTGCAAATTATCCTTTCAACAAATTAAATAGAATTTTTAAAAATCCGCCAATTATTTCGCGAGTTGTGAATTTTTAAAAATTTTAGTTTTCAAATTGTGTATCACTTGAGTAAAAAATTCTAAAAAAATATATAAAACGTGTTGACGAAATTCTGCAGAAATTAAATTAGATTTGGAAATCATCCTTTTATCAATTTAAATGGAGTATTTGAAAATCCACTGATTATTTCGCGAGTTGTGAATTTTTGAAAATTTTAGTTTTCGAATTGTGCAATACTCGAGCAAAAGAAATTTAAAAAAATATAAAACGCGTCGACTAAATTCTACAAAAATTAAATTTTACTTGCAAATTATCCTTTCATCAAATTAAATAGAGTTTTTAAAAATCCGGCAATTATTTCGCGAGTTGTGAATTTTTGAAAATTTTAGTTTTCGAATTGTGTAGTACTCGAGTGAAAAATTCTAAAAAAAATATAAAATGTGTTGACAAAATTCTACAAAAATTAAATTAGATTTGCAAATTATTCTTTCATCAAATTAAATAGAGTTTTTAAAAATCCGCCAATTATTTCGCGAGTTGTGAATTTTTGAAAATTTTAGTTTTCAAATTGTGTAATACTCGAGTGAAAAATTTAAAAAATATATAAAACGTGTCGACGAAATTCTACAAAAATTAAATAAGATTTGCAAATCATCCTTTTATTAAATTAAGTGCAGTTTTTGAAAATCCGCTGATTATTTCGCGAGTTGTGAATTTTTAAAAATTTTAGTTTTCGAATTGTGTAATACTCGAGCAAAAAAAAATTTAAAAAAATATAAAACGCGTCGACTAAATTTTATAAAAATTAAATTTGATTCGCAAATCATCGTTTTATTAAATTAAGTGCAGTTTTTGAAAATCCGCCGATTATTTCGCGAGTTGTGAATTTTTGAAAATTTTATTTTTCGAATTATGTAATACTCGTGCAAAAAAAATTTTTTTAAAATATAAAACGCGTCGACTAAATTCTACAAAAATTAAATTTGATTCGCAAATCATCGTTTTATCAAATTAAGCAGGGGCGGCTCGTTATATATAGCCAAGGAGCCATGGCACCACCTGTAGTTTCAAGCTCAGCAAGAATTTTTAATTAATTCTTAAAACACTTTTTCGCCAGTTACTTCGGCCTAGGAAGATAAATCGCTCTTTCTTTCTTCAAAAAAAAGGGGAGGGGTATATTGTATAAATGGCTCTATCATCAACTTATTCCATGAGCCGCCACTGTTGGCTACATCCAATAATAAGCAGAAGACTTTTCGAACACTTCAATCCAACATTTGCGTACGAAAAGAGAACTTGATTTAATGAAGTAATTTCTTTAATACGAAATGTAAACTCACGATTTACATCCGAGTAATTACTCTGCCCCGAAATGCGAAGCACTAATACCATGATAAATCGCATCTTATACGAGATGTGAATTCACAATTCACATGCGAATAATTAATCTGCTACGAAATACGAAGTTAGTGGACATTATTGAACGCACCGTTTCCTTTATAACCTCCGGACGCTCTGAGCTCGGTGTACTTGGTTGTGAAGGCGGGGGGGGGGGGGTCTCTCGGCCGCTATAATAACTTTAACATGGCAATCTTAAACATTATGCATTTATTTATTGTTTTAACTGATGTAATTTTAGCTTCTCATGACGTATGTTCTATTTTATTTTACATTATTTATGTTCGTTAATTATGTCTATTTATCCTGTATTTTACTTAATATTTTAATTGTAAGTCAATTCTATCCTCTGACTTGTGTAAATTCTTGGTATTGGCACGAATAAACTATTATTATTATTATTATTAAACGTACCGTTTTCTTCATCACCTCCGGATACTCTGAGCGCTGTGAAGGCAGGCTGCTCTTAGAGCAGATCGAGCCTCTAAAGCTATGTCCGATAGCTTTAACATGGCAATATTGAAGGTACCGTTTCTTTCATGACCTCCGGATGCTCTAATCGCTGTGTACTTGGTTGTGAAGGCAGGGGATCTCCCGGCTGCCTCCAAGCGCTGATCGAGCCTCTAAAGCTAATGTCCAATAACTTCAACATGACGATCTTGAATGCACCGTTTCCTTCATGACCACCGGACGCTCTGAGCGCGGTGTACTTGGTTGTGAAAAAAGGGGGATCTCGGTCGCTCTAAGCGCTGATCGAGTCTCTAAGATCAATGTCCAATAACTTTAACATGACAATCTTGAACGCATTGTTTCGTTCATGACCACCGGACGCTCTGAGCGTCCAATAACTTTAACATGGCAATCTTGAAAGTACCGCTTCCTTCATGACCACCGGACGCTCTGAGCGTGGAGTACGTGGTTGTGAAGAAACGGGGATCTCTCGGCTGCTCTAAGAGCTGATCGAGCCTCTAAAGCTAATGTCCAATAACTTTAACATGACAATCTTGAACATATATCCCTTTTACGTGGAAATTCCATTCAGCTCTCGCCGCCTCCACCAACTCGAACACACCGAGGACAGACAGCTTTAAAATGTTCCGTTTCGTGGAAATTTTAAACGATTTTCAATTTCTAACTCTAAAATTTTTTGAAGGAGAATATTAAAAAAATTACTTAAGTTTTGATAGATTTTTTTGAACATTTGCAAAAACTCATTATCTAGGGGTAATCCGTCAAAATTTGATACATCTGTGAACATAAATATGAAATTCCTACAGCAATTTGTAATAAAAAAGTTCATTTTTTGTTTTCAAAATTTTCTTTCGAACGCAGCCATTCTTGTTACTGTGAAGTTTTGATGGATTTTTTTAACATTTGCAAAGTTTCCTTAATGGCCTCCGGACGCTCTAAACGAGGTGTACTTGGTTGCGAAGGAACGGGGCCTCTCGGCTGCTCTAAGCTCTAATCGAATCTCTAAAGCCAAGGACATTATTGAACGTACTGTTTCTTTTATGACCTCCGGACGCTCTAAGCGCTGTCTGCTTAGCCTCCCATCGTTAAGTAACTTTATTCTGAGTCATGCGTATTCTGGTTTGGTCAAAGGGAAAGTACGACAACCAATGTGTAGTTACAAATCTCAAATTCTTACAATGCTATCTTGTAAATTATTGCCATCTGCTGAAGCTGTTCTTAGGATCAGTCTACACGCTCATGCAAATTGGCTTTTACAAGCTAATTTGCGCAATTAAATTTAATGCATGTGGTTTGCGCAAGTCAACAAGTTTGGCTTGAATAAAATTAGATGCGCTAGAAAATTTGCTTGCATATTGAAGAGGTGAAGAGGGGGTAGAGAAAATGAATACCATTGATCGGCGCGTCTCAAAATTATTTAGAAAGAAAAGAAGATATAAACAAAGAGATACGTTCATGGATTTTGCGCTTGCATCCGCACGAAAACAATAAAAAATCATCTCCTATTTTAGTATCTTTATCCAAGTAAATACTGTGTAAAAAAATGCTTTTTGCTTGAACTACGTTACTGAAAACGTGGATGTTTGGATTACAATGAGCCAGCGTCGAAAATGGGAGATTAAACACGATAGCGCCATCTCGTCTCTAACGCCTCACGCATTACCTCGTTTCCCGTAAAAATCATTAAGATTACCTTACGACTCTTTTTATACGCACCAAACCGAGACCCAAACGTAAATTATGCGGTGATTTGTCCAAAGACGAAATATGTCCCCATTTAAGAATAACAAATAGTACTTAAACTTATCTAATAATAAGATATTAACGTCAGGCCGGACGATAAATTCGAGAACGTATTTAGAAGGTGAAGAATTTAAATTTATAATCAAATTAACTTAATCCCCTCTCTCTCTCTCTCTCTGCTGCGGCTTAAACAAATTGTATTATTTCGTTCTTTAATAACAATATACATACGCTTAACATAAATATCCATATTTTACGGGTATTTACCAGTGCCCGGGCCTAATACGGTTCAGGCAATTATGTCCGGTGTGCGTAACGCCTGGAAATCTATTCGGAGTCTCCTCTTGCTGCTGCCCATCATCATCATCGTCGTCGTCGGCGAGGAAATTGTATACCATTAGGGTAATGTGACTGCTCAACAACCGTTGTTATTGTTAAACGGGAATTGATGGTGTTTCCTTATTTTCAATATTCGATATTACTAAATATCGCCGATGGATATTTGACTGCGTTTCTTGTTAATCTTATGATTGTTGACTGGCGTCAAAAATCGATTTTCAAAAAATCACCCAGTAGTAATTGGGTAGCTTAGAAAATCACGTGTGTCACGGCCCTTGGAGGACGTTTGCGGCTTTCGGGAAAAAATAGAAAAAAAAATTTTTTTTAGGGGTTGGCAACCCTTTTTTGAAGGGGTGGTCTGAGGAGGTTGAAATTTTAATAGTCGTGTTCTTGAATTATTTATGATTTTTTATGAAAATTTCAACCCTCTACCTATTACAGTTTTTGAGATATCGCACTTTGGGGCTCTTGCGTTTGGGTGTGTAAAATATAATAACAAGTTTATTTATTTGTAATCGAGACTTAAATAACGCTACAAATTTTTGTAGCGATCAATTATAGCTCCAGAGACTTAAATAATTCTACAAATGTGATTTAACCCTTACGTTGCGGCATATTATATCCAAAAGCTTAACTGGTATGCTGCACTATTAGAACTAGCGTATATATCCGGGTCCCGCATACAAAATTTCAATATCTTTCGCGTAATTATTCGCGAAAGGATTAATATTTAGAATAGCTTAACTGATTTACTGCATAATTAGTACTTGAGTATATATCCGGGTCCCGCATATAAAAGTATTTTTTATGTTTTTTTTTTTTTGTTGTGGGATTATTCGGGTTAATCTTTTAAATTTGATTTTATATGAGACTGCATAATATACACGTTTTATATATTTTGAATCGTATCATTAATAAAACAGCGATCAATTATAGCTCCGGTCGCATTTATCTAACAAAAAAAAAGAAACATATTTAGACGATGTCGGAACCATGATATAACGACGCATTAAGCATTCATAATCTTGTTAATCTTCACAAGAAGACAAACACAACCTTTGGCGCGATTTGCATATATGTAAAACTTTTCACGTAGAAAATCCATTTCGTTTTGTATCGACGTCCAAAATCGGGGGCTCCAAAACAGTTTTACATTTCGAATGCGAACACGCGATTCGTCGTGTAAATCCCGACGACCGATTTATCTTCTTTCATAAAAAAAAGAAAACCAACCGAAATCCTCCGTTCGTCAAATCGTCCTTTAATTAAAACGGCGTCGTTTGACATTTTTCGATTAAAGAAAAACCAAGCCCCGACCATGGTCGAGTCTGGGTGTCTTCTAGATTAAACCGAAATTTTAATTGTAAATCCATGATTTAACGGTCGGCTAGATGATTGGATTATTCAAACGCGCACGCACGCACGCTGTCTGTATTCGGTTTCGAAATCGGTGCCCAAAATTGGTGTTTAATTATTTAGTGGGGAATATTGTAGCTGTTAATATAACGAGAATATTATGCGATTCATAATAATCGAGGACGTTTTCAAAAAACGTCAGAGATTATTATAAATCGAAAATATTCGAGTTACAGTCTGGCCGCGCTATGAAGGCATCTGAGGCGATTAACTTGGACCGCCCTTATTTACGTGTTGGCCGGGTGTTTTATGCATAAAGAGCTTTATTATTATTATTATTATTATTATCTCGAATGCCTGAGGTTCTCAATGAGATGAAGAAATTGTGCATTATACCTAAAAACGTTTTCGATTATTATGAAACATAATAGTTTCGTTATATTAATAGCCAATAATATATTCTAAATAATTAGGCATTTCTTGTAATACAATTGTATTTCTTGTATTCAATCAATAAATTCTGCCAACCGAAAAAAAAATGGTACTGTATCGCAGTTCCTTGTGTACTTAAACAGTAGTCGGTAATGTTGAAAAATGCAAACAATAATTTTAAATATTGAAAAATGGTACTGTATCGCGGATTTAAATAAGTACAATGTTGAGAAATGCAAAACAATAATGTTTTAAATGTTGTACGGAAATATTTTGACGTTACTTCACAATCTTTGGTAAATATTTATATGTGGCACTGTTGCTTTGATTTATAGCGTACAGTGTGATATTAGAAAGGTGCGCTAGGTGTGAAATCGATGCAATAATTCCATTCAAATGACTGTTATTATCCAGTTTAGCTGCGAGATAAATTTCAATTTAGTGCCTATTCTCCAGTGATTATTTTCTGATGGTTTCGGCAGTTTCGTAAATCAATGGACCCGCGCGTTTAGGAGTGGATTTATGGGCCCCATAATCGCCCGAAATTATATTTGGTGGTGATCTATGCTTCCTGGTAGTTCGTTTCGATATTTAAGATCGATTGTTCAGCTGAACAAATCAAAACATGTGCAGTTATTTAATAATACATTATTTCGTTTTGTCAATTAATAATACTTTATATTTATGGATATGGCCTTCATGTAACTTTGTGTGCAAAATCCCTTAACAAATCTTCTCTTTCAAAAATACATTTTGGGTACGAAAACTTACAATACGTAACCAAATAGTTCTCTAATAAAATTCGTTTCATCTTCATGGCGTCATCTACTACTCAAGTGTTAAACGTAAGAGAGTAAATCTAGTGCGAAAATTAAAGATGTTAAAATGTAAGATCGTTTATACAGCCGAAAATATAATACCAGTGTTATGGGTATTGTAATGTAATCTTAGAACATCAAATTATGTGTTTCGTTTACCATTTGAAAGATCGTTTACATAGCCGAAAATATAATATCAGTGTTATGTCAATTTAATCCAGGGTTATGTTTATTGGAATGTAATCGCAGAACATCAAATTATGTGTTCCGTTTACCATTTGAAAGATCGTTTACACAGCCGAAAATATAATACCAGTGTTGTGTCAATTTAAGCTAGGGTTATATTTATTACGAACCGAAAACGAAATAAGATTACAGCGTTTTCTGTTTTCAATTGTGTTAAATCATATGATTATTCAATGTTTTTTTTTTAATATTACTTTTCGTATTTATTTAATTTATAAGAACTAATTTTTAAACTCTTTTAATTAATGAAATAAAGCTGTAATTAGATGAAGACAATTAAAGTGTGTGTGGGGGTCGAGGTGTTGATGCGTCCGTCCGCTCGAATTTCGTTTGATCCGTTGTTGAACGGCGTCCGTTAATATTCAGGCATTCTTTAAGTTGTCACGCAATATATATGTTAATCTCTAATTATATTAACATGTAAATACCCGAAGACACATGATTATTCAAATTTCATTGAAAATAACTAATAACGACATGTACCGCCCGTTCTGATCAAATTTTTCCAACCGTATTTATAAATAATTGATTTTCTTTAATCAAATCTTTTATTTTAGATACCAATGGCATTCAGGGCCTTAAATAAAAGTAGCATTTGAAAAGGTAGAAAATTTCTGCCCGTAACACAAATATTGCAGTTGCCAATTACAACAAAAAAATGAGTTTTCTAAAAGTTGCTAACAGCGAAAACTCGTGGTTACGGGACCTGTTAACAGCTGTTCTGCTGCAACCATGTTCTCTGATTACAATCAGCAAAATTCCGAGATCAATTTTTCGGCGAAAGTTTCATGAACTGTGAGATGTTGCTCCATTCTGTTATAACTACGTTTTCTGATTATAACCATCAACATTCTGCGATTATTTTTTCGGGAAAAGTTTCATGAACTCGTGGTAGAGACCTCTGAGATGTTGCTCCATTCTGTTGGAACTACGTTTTCTGATTATAACCATCAACATTCTGTGATTAATTTTTGGGGAAAAGTTTCATGAACTCGTGGTAGAGACCTGTGAGATGTTGCTCCATTCTGTTAGAACTACGTTTTCTGATTATAACCATCAAAATTCTGCGATTAATTTTTGGGGAAAAGTTTCATGAACTCGTGGTAGAGACCTGTGAGATGTTGCTCCATTCTGTTAGAACTACGTTTTCTGATTATAACCATCAAAATTCTGCGATTAATTTTTGGGGAAAAGTTTCATGAACTCGCGGTAGAGACCTGTGAGATGTTGCTCCATTCTGTTGGAACAACGTTTTCTGATTAAAACCATCAAAATTGTGCTATTAATTTTTGGGGAAAAGGGGTGGAGACCTGCTAATAGTCTGCAATTTGCTCCATTCTGCTGGAACCAAGTTAAGTTCTCTGATTATAACCAGCAAAATTCTGAGATCAATATTTGGGGAAAAGTTTCATGAACTCATGGTAGAGACCTGTTAATAGTGTTGTGAGATGTTGCTCTATTCTGCTGGAACCACGTTCTCTTATTATAACCAGAAAAGTCCGCAGTTCAGGTACCAAGAAATTGTTCAGCATCCCTCCTTTCATCTTCAATTATTCCTCGTGTTGAGATTGCAGCCCGTGGAGTCACTGAATAAAGTAGTTTCACATGTTTGCCTTTAAGGTTTTTAGGGGCTCGTAATGGCAGTTCTGTTTGTTATTATTTGATTATTTCATTTATATTGATTTTATGTTAATTATCTGTTGTATTTTGACTGTAATAACTTTTGAATGCATTAATAAACTTATTATTATTATTATTCATGTGGCCATTTAGGTGAACATCTGCCTCATCTGAGAACGGAACGGATCGTTAGATTTTAATTGTTGTACCTTCTGGATTTTATAAGGGTGCATACGTAGTCTGCGCAGAATGCGGTATATTGATGTTCTAGGCACACTTAAAGCACTCGCTCGCTTAGGAACAGAAACGTCTGGAAACGGGCATATACAGGACGGCAAACGTAACTTGCCGTTGCGCAGTGGCAAAATTGTGGGCGGAACTTTCGAAGGGCGCTCTCGATAGATTTCGTGAAGAGTTCGCGCGCCTGGTACATTCATTTTCAAAAGTGACAGCGCCCGATAGAGTTGTAAATGAAGAATATGTGCTTGCTTATTACAGAGACTGTACTCGGCCGGCTGTAGTGAGAGATAGCTTTCGCTTGCTCTCTGCGCGTCTGGCCAACTTACATTTGCCGTCCTGTACTCTACACATTTTCGTCACTCCTTGAGGAGGACCTTGATTTCCCCATCGTCGAGTCTCTTCGAAGTTACGCGTCCATGCTCTGATCAGACAGAACTTTCCGCTAGACCTAATATTTGGTAAATTTGTGATAAACATCAAAACTTTTCGTATCAGTTACTAATTACTGCCCTTTTGTTAAATCCACCCCTCAGATAATCTTCTCCCATGACCTAGTCTTTGTAAATGAAATAATTCTCCAAGATTACACCTAGAAACAAAAAGGTTCGATCATTGATTGTATAATAATTTCGAATTGTTTACAAAAGGTGTCACATTAGGTCCGGAAAGATGACCGCAGCCCGGTAATTACAGCCCAGACGGCCCGGCCCAAAATGCATAAGTCACTGATACGCATCTGTAAGAGGTAAAATTTATAATTAGCGGCCACTAACGCAGTAACACGTGTATTAATTTACATATTTTGTATACGGGCCGAAATAGACGAAAAAAATTTCAATTTATTAATATCGCCCGAGAGGACGGCCACTAAAACTGATTTATGCCTCGGACGCGATTCCTCTCCGTGTCCTGATGAAGACATATATCTCCGAAACGTCGAGCCTTCGCCAAACCGCACAAGGAAACAGATCGATCGCCGGATAAGATAAAAACCCGCGCTTTCCTCCGTCCTTCTAAATTGTCGTACGTATCATTATTATCTATTTATGAATGCATGATTGGCAGATGGCTCGGGGCCGCGAAATTACGAATTCATGCTCTCGCGCTCACATTAAAATCATTTTTTGTGTGGAATACATTAGAGATCGGTTTCAATGAAATTGCGCACTATCTGGCATCTTTCTCCTCCTCCCAGCACCAATCTTCTTCCCAATAAATTATTTAACAGTTAGGCCGGACCCATGCTGGTATTAATGCCTTTTAATCGGCGCAATCACTCAGACCGTAATAGTTATAAATAGTCGTAAACTATATTTTACGAACGGTGCAATTACTCTTCTTTTTCAATAGATGTTGGTTTTACTATCATCATATAAAATCTATAAAATGACGAAACTGAGGTGTTTTGAATTTATAATCCGTGTCGTGTTGTAAATAGTAAAGTGAGTGTTAATCTAAATTGAAAGTATCCTACAGTTTCACGCATGAATCGAAAATAATAATTTTTTTTTTTAATTACTGCACCTCAGATTTCCCTGTAAAAAGTAAGACTTTTTTTTTTAAATTTCAAATACGAAAAATGAAAGTTCACAAATTCGCAATTTATTTTGCACCGATTTGCTCGTTACAGCGCGCAGATTTCGATAATCTGGTGTTCCGCGAGGTTCCGCGCTGGAAGCTCCGCGCTTGTGCCGCTTTTCCGCGCCATATGGTCCTAATTTGAAAAATGATATAGGGGCACGGGTAATTTAAACTTTTGAATTAAATCCTTATCCGAATAGCTACATCAACGTCATTAACGGTAAAAGTGGTTTTATATTATGTATATCATTAAAATAAAGGCCATCTATTATCCGGCGTCTTGTCAACCAATTGGGTTTGAAGAATGGAAAGCTCCTCGGGCCCGTTTTCAACGCCGAAACTAACCAAATTTACATACGGGACAATGCAATTAACGGCCGAACTCGTATACATTTAACATTTAACATTTAACATTTATTCATTCCACACACACACACACACACACAATTGTGAGCTGTGCGAGCTTAACGCGCAAATAAATAAATTATCAACACCGGATAATAACATACAATTTCTTTAATTTATTCAGCGCTCATTTGCTATTCGTTATTCGCTGCTTTTTTCCAGCTGGCCCACACTTTCCTCCGAGGAACGTTCCATTGTCATTGTCATTGTCATTGTCAAGGATCATTTTTTCGACCGCTTTAATTAATGCATCAAAGTTATTTCAATAAAACCCCAATTATTTTTTTTCTGAAAGTAACGTACATGATCAAAAGTTGTACGAGATAATTCCAAACGGCCATTGAAACGAAAGTACAATGCATTTCCGGTGGATTTGTTCGGTGTCGTGTACTTGACTTTTCTTTTTTTTTTCTTCTCCGTTTTGGTTTCTTTTCGAGGAGTAGTCTGCGTGGGTTAACCTGTAGCTTGCGCCGAGCACGGGCCACACCATAGACGAAGGCAATAGAAGGAGCGCAAGACGGACTCCAGCAGGGCCTGATTCATTATAGCTAATTTGTTAAGGATAAGATTGTGTGTGCATTTGCCAGAACCAGTAGTTTTATATCATTATCATATAATATTCAATTTTAACATGAATTTATGTGTATACATTTGTATAAAATTAAATTGATATTGGTAGGCCTCTGTCGTATTAGATTTCTCGCGCGAATATCGGCCTATAAATATCGCGCTTTATCGCCGCCGCGGTAATTTCTATTCTGTATTTCTCGCGATTTGCATACAACAACGGCCACATTCCAATATTGATATTATATTATTTCCTCGTGTACGCACGCCGGGTAACATTTTGTAATTATCGTCGCTATTCCTTAGTCCTTATTATTATTTGCATACTAACGGAAAACTGGATGAGCGTAAAGTATAAATACAATCTCGCTTGATACTAATTTTGTTTATTGGCTAAGTTATGTCTTCCAACTCATTACCGCTCGCCGCATAAAGTCCGCTTATCATTGCGGAGATCTCGAATTGAAAATATGACCAGGTCGACAAAAAATTAAGGCGGAAGTGCAATTTCACATAATATCCTCGGGGTTATTTAATGAACATTAAAAGAATAGTCAACAACGACAACGAACGAATAATCACCTTCAAATTACTAATTGTATTTAAATAATAATAATAACAATGTTAGACTTCAACAGCTTAAAAAGCTTAAAAACAATTCGACTTATTCTTGATTTTAGTGACAATAATCTGGTAATATAATATAGAAGAACGATGGCCAAAATAGCTGCTAAGAAATCGCAGAATTTTGCAGAATTTACTTCCGAATCCGAAAATTTTTAAGACAATTCCTCTTAATTTTGTTAGAATTTTTTCTTTCTCTAATTTAAGTTTCGGGTATCGGCATTTTATTTTCACAGTATTGTGCCAAAACTGCATTATTTCTGACTGCATTTGAAAATTTTTGAAGACAATTCCGCTTTTCATATTTTTTTTTAGAATTAATCTAATCGCGAAAAGCAAATTTCGCTTTCTTTAATTTAAGTTCCGAGATGATATCAATTATTTCATAGTATGTTAAAAATACATCATTTCTGAGTAGAATTTGAAACTTTGAAGATAATTCTGCAAGTAATAATTTTTTTAGAATTGTTTTTTAATCGAAAATTGAAAATTTCGCTTCCTCCAATTTAAGTTTCGAATTTCGCCATTTTGTTTTCAGCTAGGAGTTTTCAGTTGTTTTATAGTATGTTAAAAGTACATTATTCCTCAGTGGAATTTGAAACTTTAAAGATAATTCTGCAAGTAATAAATTTTTTAGAATTTTCTGAATCGTAAATTAAAAAAATCGCTGACTCCAGTTTAAGTTTAGAGTTTCGCCATTTTATTTTCAGCTGGGAGTTTTCAGTTGTTTTATAGTATGTTAAAAGTTCATTATTCCTCAGTGGAATTTAAAACTTTGAAGATAATTCTGCAAGTAATAATTTTTTTAGAATTTTTTTTAATCGAAAATTGAAAATTTCGCTTCCTCCAATTTAAGTTTCGAGTTTCGCCATTTTGTTTTCAGCTGGGAGTTTTCAGTTGTTTTATAGTATGTTAAAAGTTCATTATTCCTCAGTGGAATTTGAAACTTTGAAGATAATTCTGCAAGTAATAATTTTTTTAGAATTTTTTTTAATCGAAAATTGAAAATTTCGCTTCCTCCAATTTAAGTTTCGAGTTTCGCCATTTTGTTTTCAGCTGGGAGTTTTCAGTTGTTTTATAGTATGTTAAAAGTACATTATTCCTCAGTGGAATTTGAAACTTTGAAGATAATTCTGCAAGTAATAATTTTTTTAGAATTTTTTTTAATCGTAAATTAAAAATTTCGCTTCCTCCAATTTAAATTTCGAGTTTCGCCATTTTGTTTTCAGCTAGGAGTTTTCAGTTATTTTATAGTATGTTAAAAGTACATTATTCCTCAGTGGAATTTGAGGCTTTGAAGATAATTCTGCAAGTAATAATTTTTTTAGAATTTTTTTTTAATCGTAAATTGAAAATTTCGCTTCCTCCAATTTAAGTTTCAAGTTTCGAGATTTTGTTTTCAGTTGGGAAATATCAATTATTTTTTAGTATGTTAAAAATATATTATTTCTGAGTGGAATTTGAAACTTTGAAGATAATCCTGCAAGTAATATTTTTTTTAGATTTTTTAGTTGCAAATTTCACTTCCACCACCTTAAGTTTTAAGTTTCGCCATTTTGTTTTCAGCTATGAGATGTCAATCATTTTGAGGTAAGTTAAAAACACATTACTTATGAGAGGAATTTGAAATTTTGAAGATAATTCTACATGTAGTAATTTTTTTAGAATTTTTTTAATCGTAAAATGAAAATTTCGCTGATTTCAATTTTTTTTTTTCGTAATTTCGTTTTCAACTGACAGATATCAGTTGTTTCGTAGCTTGTCAAAAATATATTATTTTTGAGTATAACTGTAAATTTTAAAAACAATTCCGCTGATAATTTTTTTAGAATTTTTTTTTTTTGCAATTTAAGTTTCAAGTTTCGCCATTTCGTTTTTAGTTGAGAGTTTTCAGTTATTTTGTAGTATGTTAAAAATACATTATTTCTGAATAGAATTTGAAACTTTGAAGATAATTCTGCAAGTAATATTTTTTTTGATTTTTTTAAATCGTAAGATGCAAATTTCGCTTCTTCCAATTTAAGTTTCAAGTTTCGCCATTTCGTTTTCAGTTGGGAGTTTTCAGTTATTTTGTAGTATGTTAAAAATACATGAGTGGAATTTGAAACTTTGAAAATAATTCTGCAAGTAATAATTTTTTTAAATTTTTTTTTTAGTCGTAAGTTGCAAATTTCACTTCCTCCACCTTAAGTTTTAAGTTTCGCCATTTTGTTTTCAGCTATGAGATGTCAATCATTTTGAGGTAAGTTAAAAATACATTACTTATGAGAGGAATTTGAAATTTTGAAGATAATTCTACATCTAGTAATTTTTTTAGAATTTTTTTAATCGTAAAATGAAAATTTCGCTGATTTCAATTTTTTTTTTTTCGTAATTTCGTTTTCAACTGACAGATATCAGTTGTTTCATAGTTTGTCAAAAATATATTATTTTTGAGTATAACTGTAAATTTTGAAAACCATTCCGCTAGTGATCATTTTTTTAGAATTTTTTTCGTCCTAAGGCGCAATTTAAGTTTCAAGTTTCACCATTTCGTTTTCAGTTGGGAGTTTTCAGTTATTTTGTAGTATGTTAAAAATACATTATTTCTGAGTGGAACTTGAAACTTTGAAGATAATTCTGCAAGTAATAATTTTTTTAGAATTTTTTTTATCTTAAGATGCAAATTTCGCTTGTTCCAGTACATACAAGTTTCTAGTGCCGCCATTTTATTTTAATTTAGGGGAAGTTAATTGTTTTTTAGTATGTAAAAAATACATTATTTCTACGTATGTCTGGAAGTTTTGACGTTAATTCCGCTTTTTGTTGTTTTTTTTTAGAAATTTTTTAATTGCGAGTTGCAAAATTTCGCTTCTTCCAATTTAAATTTCGAGTGTACTATTCTGTTTCCAGCCTGCACATATCAATTGTTTTCTCGTATGTCAAAAATACGTAATTTCTAAGTGCAATTAGAAATTTTTAAAACAATGTTGCCTGTTGCAAATTTTTTATAATTTTTTTAATTGCGAGATGCAAATTTCGCTTCCTCCAATTTAAATTTGGAGTGTCACCATTCTGTTTCTAGCCCGCGCCAATTGTTTTCTCGTACGTCAAAAAATACATTATTTCTAAGTGCAATTAGAAATGTTTAAGACAATGTTGCTTGTCGTAAATTTTTTAGAATTTTTTTAATTGTGAGATGCAAATTTCGCTTCTTCCAGTTCAAGTTTCTAGTGTCACCATTCTATTTCAAGTCTGCACATATCAATTGTTTTCTCGTATGTCAAAAATACGTTATTTCTAAGTGCATTTAGAAATGTTTTAGACAATGTTGCCTGTCGTTAATTTTTTAGAATTTTTTTAATTGCGAGATACAAATTTCGCTTCTTCCAGTTCAAGTTTCTAGTGTCACCATTATATTTCTAGTGTGCATACATCAATTGTCAAAAATACGTTATTTCTAAGTGCAACTAAAAAATTTTAAAACAATGTTGCCTGCCACAAATTTTTTATAATTTTTTTAATTGTGAGATGCAAATTTCGCTTCTTTAAGTTCATGTTTCTAGCGTCGCCATTTTGTTTTCATTTAGGGGGTGTTAATTATTTTTTATTATGTGAAAAATACATTATTTCTAAGTGGATCTGAAAGTTTTGAAGTTGTCTCCGCTTATGGTTTTTTTTTTAGAAATTTTGTAATTGCAAATTGCAAATTCCGCTTCCTCTGATTTAAGCTTCTAGCGTCGCCATTTTGTTTTCATTTAGGGGATGTCAATTGTTTTTTAGTACGTGAAAAATGCATTATTTTTAAGTTGATCTTGAAGTTTTGAAGTCAATTCCGCTTATGATAATTTTTTTAGAAATTTTCTAATTGCGAGTTGCAAATTTCGATTTTTCCAATTTAATTTTCGATTGTCATCATTCTGTTTCCAGATTTTGCATACCAAATTTTTTCTCGTATGTCAAAAATACGTCATTTCTAAGTGCAATTAGAAATTTTCAAGACAACGTTGCCTGTCATTTTTTTTTAGAATTTTTTTAATTGCGAGATGCAAATTTCGCTTCTTAGCATCGCCATTTTGTTTTCACTTCACGGATGTCAATTTTTTTCCAGTATGTCAAAAATACATTATTTCTTAGTTCATTTGGAAATTTTAAAGACAATTGCGCCAACGATAATTTTTTTATAAGTGTTTTATTCGCGAGGTGCCAATTTCGTTTCCTCCCATTCAAGTTTCGTGTGTCGCCATTTTGTTACCAACTGAGGAACATCAATTGTTTTCCAGTATGTCAAAAATACATCATTTCTAAGTGCATTTGGAAATTTTAAACACAATTCCATCAACGATAATTGTTTTATAAGTGTTTTAATCGCGAGGTGCCAATTTCGTTTTCTCCCATTCAAGTTTCGAGTGTCGCCATTTTGTTTCCAGCTGGGGAACATCAATTATTTTCTAGTATGTCAAAAATACATCATTTATAAGTGCATTTGGAAATTTTGAAGATAATTCCACCAAGGATAATTTTTTTGTAAGTGTTTTAATCGCTGGGTGCCATTTTCGTTTTCTCCCATTCAAGTTTCGAGTGTCGCCATTTTGTTTCCAGCTGAGGAACATCAATTGTTTTCCAGTATGTCAAAAATACATCATTTCTAAGTGCATTTGGAAATTTTAAACACAATTCCATCAACGATAATTTTTTTATAAGTGTTTTAATCACGAGGTGCCAATTTCGTTTTCTCCCATTCAAGTTTCGAGTGTCGCGATTTTGTTTCCAGCTGGGGAACATCAATTGTTTTCCAGTATGTCAAAAATACATCATTTTTAAGTGCATTTGGAAATTTTAAACACAATTCCATCAACGATAATTTTTTTATAAGTGTTTTAATCACGGGGTGCCAATTTCGTTTTCTCCCATTCAAGTTTCGAGTGTCGCCATTTTGTTTCCAGCTGAGGAACATCAATTGTTTTCCAGTATGTCAAAAATACATCATTTCTAAGTGCATTTGGAAATTTTAAACACAATTCCATCAACGATAATTGTTTTATAAGTGTTTTAATCACGAGGTGCCAATTTCGTTTTCTCCCATTCAAGTTTCGAGTGTCGCCATTTTGTTTCCAGCTGGGGAACATCAATTGTTTTCCAGTATGTCAAAAATACATCATTTTTAAGTGCATTTGGAAATTTTAAACACAATTCCATCAACGATAATTTTTTTATAAGTGTTTTTAATCGCAAGGTGCCAATTTTGATTCCCCCCATTTAAGTTTCGAGTGTCGCCATTTTGTTTCCAGCTGGGACACATCAATTGTTTTCCAGTATGTCAAAAATACATTATTTCTAAACGCATTTGGAGGTTTTAAAGATAATTCCGCATGCGATAATTTTTTTAGAAGACTTTGGCTGAGTTGTATCGTTTAAATATTTATAAGGTGTGAGCCACAAAATTTGTTGCTGAGTTGGCCATGCCTGAGAGAGAGAGAGAGAGAAACATAGTAGTGATTCATTTTTTAGATCTAATTCAATAGTCTCATGACGTAATAATATGCGACATACCTCATTTATCTCACAGCCAACTCTGAATAAAAATTTTGTGCCTCATATAGAAATAATAGTGGATCCAGAATGGAACCATGTGGCAACCCATGATGTAGATTAAATTAACTTGATAAGCCTTCTTTGAATTTAAACTTCTGAGACCAGTTGTTGAGTATGTGTTCTACAAACGACACACATCAGGTAAAAGATTATAGCAGTACAGTTTCCGATCGAAAGCATTGGTTAGGTCCATGGAGGTTAATACATAGCAGAAACCTGTTTCGTAACCTTCATTGATTTCCTCTGCTTTGCTTGAGTGCGTCAACATTCGTTGAAGATTTGAAAAAATAATCAAACGAGGAATTTTCTTCAACAGCTTAAGATCAATAAATTGATAACTTTCAAATAAATGAAGATGTACTACATAAATGATTCTATGAAGTATGATCTTAGATGGAATCAAAATGGCAATTTGAATGAGGAAATCAAAATTGCATTGAACGATTTAAAAACTTTAAAGGAATTCGTACAATGCTCAAGATCAATAAAGATCCTAAAAATACTCGAACAGTTTACTACATTTCACCGCAAAAACAAGCAATTGCATGTTCTAGAATGTGTACAGTAGTAAACACTGTTTTTCGAAAAGCACTTAATACCGAACGCATCGTCACAGTTCCATAATAGCCAATTCGTCATCTGGCTCGTAGCGAATAATTCCGTCAAACCGAACTCGGCGTAATAAACGAAAATTATGCAAGGAACAGTAATAACCGAAGTGACGAATTTAGAAACGTCGACAGAACCGGTGCCAAATATTCGGCGAAAACGGCGCGCAAAATCCGACTCCAGAACGCCGCCACGGGGAAGACAGTGTGTGTTCCTGTTTCGGTCATTATTGGAGCGTGAGGGATCGAATTATCCTCCAAAGAGAACACACGACGACGACGACGTGAACGTGTGCGCCGTGTTTGCGTTCATTCTCGGCTCTTAGTTCCGCCATTCAATTATCCGTGGAATATTTATTCGCGAATATTGTGCAACGAGCCGGCCGTAAAGTTAATTACATTCGAAAGAGATTGACCGCCCTGAGGAGGAGGAAATGCAGTGCAATTAGTTGTTTACAATTTATTTGTTGTTTTCTTGCCTTAATAAATACGATTCGTGTTTTGGTCTGTTTGGATTTATTCCACTCTGTACACGTTTTGCAACTATAGATTATGAATTGTTTTCGTTGCAACTTTCTAATCGTGTTTCGTTAGGGGCGGATCTACATATCTCCAGATGGGCTTTAATCTTAGTACATATACTATACATATTAGGCTTGAATTGATTTACTAGTTAATTTGAGTTTTGTAATCATCCTCATGAATCTGTAGTCGTTGGCCAATTTAAGCGGCGACCAATTTGGAAAATTTGAATAAACGAGTTAATAAAACAATTTTTTTTTCGTTATAAAAGCATTACGTCATTCTCATTAATGGAATTAGTCATTGCTACCAGAGCCCACCAAAAAAGGTAAATCAATCACAACAAAAAAAACTAACGTGATGAATGTTTCAATTTCAATTCACACGCACAAAAAGGCCCCCATTCTCTTTTTCGACCCGTGTCAGTGTTGACATAAACATTTCACAGTCGATTATACACAATGTCAGTGATATATAAAAGGTCCGTATCAACAGGTGAGTTTCGTTGGTCCGGTGCGCTGTCAGTCAGACGGACGGACAGGCTAAGTGAGTCCGGTCACACTCTATTACGCGGCTGTCCAGAAGACTTGCTTCTTCTGCGCTCACGTTGTTCCTCCGCCGCGGAGAATAATTGATGGACTCGATCCTCCGCGTCCAGATAAAACGATCTCGTTTATTTTTTGTTCTTCGCTTTCGTCCTGGCGCTTCAAAAAGGAAATCGTTAATTTTATTGTCTTTATCTCGGTCGCTCTCGAATTAGCCTGGCCATCAATTTGGTAATTTCCAGGCCCGGAAAAAACTCACCACTTTCTATTTCGCACATTTTCCTCCCGGAGGCTCAGTTTGACCTTTTATTCACCTTTGCCGTTGCTGTATAAGGACCGCAATTATATACGAGCAATAAAGAGCTTTTATATCTCCTTATTATTTAAAAGAAGACCTTTATTCTGTTTGTGCTCATGTGGGAAGGATAATGCTCATTATTCCTTTCGCATAATTGCACCTTTTTCGAGAGCAATTAGGTGGATTGGAGTAATAAATCAGTTTCGTAATTATCATGTCAATTTGCCACCCGTGGCGCGTTCGCAAAGAAAACTGGAAAACTAGAAAAATCAACTTTTTTTAATAATCATGGCAGACCATTAAAGTATACATTTTTTCATCAGAAGAAACGAACTACATCGATTGGAGTTAAAAATTTTCATCTAAAAAAAATGGAAAAAAGTTGGCAAGTCACCATGAACTTTATGAAAATTTTTGAAAAAAGTCGATTTTTTCAGGCTAAACCAAGAATCCAAATCGAACGCGGTTTAAAAATCCATACTCCTTGGGTGCTAATTAGTCGGATTCAATTAAAATTGGCCATATTTCATTTTTGACGAAAACTTGAAAAACTACCCAAGGGTCCCCCCTTCTTACTTTTGCTCAAAAATTGGCTTTCAAATAATTTCCTGAAGAAACCACTGGTTTCCGGGTTTCTATACATCAGTGGAAAGATCCTTTCAAGACCCTTCAGAAAATGTACTTGTGCAACCGAAAATGTTAATTTTAAGCGCGTGAAGCGTTCCCAAAGAAAACTCGAAAAATCAACTTTGTTAATAATCATCGTAGCCCTTTATGTAATACGTTTTTTTTCATCAGAAGAACGAGAAAAATCGATTGGCGTTAAAAAAATGCAAAAATTTTTTTATTTTTGACGAAAACCTAAAATTCTATCCAAGGGTCCCCCCTTCTTACTTTTGCTCAAAAAATGCCTTAAAAATGATTTTCTAGGAAAACCACTGATTCGATTCGGTGTTTCTATACACCTCTGGGAAGATCCCTTCAAGGCGCTTCAGAAAAAGTCCTTTCGCAAGAACAAATGTCAATTTGAAGCCCGTGATGCGTCAGCAAAGAAAACTCGAAAATGGAAAAAATCGGAAAAATCAACTTTCTTAATAATCATCGTAGACCTTTATGTAGTACCTGTTTTTTCATCAGAATAACGAGATAAATCGATTGACGTTAAAAAATTTCATCCAGAATAAATTGCAAAAAAGTTAGCATGTCACCATGAACTTTATCGAAAATTTTGAAAAAAGTCGATTTTTTCAAACTTTGAACGGCTGTAGCTGCCGAACGAAGAATCCAATTTGAACGCGGTTTTAAATTCTGTGGTCCTTGTGTGCAAATAAGTCGTTTTTGATTAAAATTGGCGATTTTTTATTTTTGACAAAAACCTGAAATTCTATCCAAGGGTCCCCCCTTCTTACTTTTCCTGAAAAATTGCCTTAAAAATGATTTTCTAGAAAAACCACTGATTCGATTCGGTGTTTCTATACACCTTTCGAAAGATCCCTTCAAGGCGCTTCAGAAAAAGTCCTTTCGCAAGAACAAATGTCAATTTGAAGCCCGTGATGCGTCAGCAAAGAAAACTCGAAAATGGAAAAAATCGGAAAAATCAACTTTCTTAATAATTATCGTAGACCATTATGTAGTACCTGTTTTTTCATCAGAATAACGAGATAAATCGATTGGCCTTAAAAAATTTCATCCAGAAAAAAATGCAAAAAAGTTAGCATGTCACCATGAATTTTATCGAAATTTTTGAAAAAAGTAGATTTTTTCAAACTTTGAACGGCTGTAGCTGCCGAACAAAGAATCCAATTTGAATGCGGTTTTAAATTCTGTGGTCCTTGAGCGCATATGAGTCAGATTAGACCAAAATTGGTGATTTTTTATTTTTGACGAAAACCTGAAATTCTATCCAAGGGTCCCCCCTTCTTACTTTTACTCAAAAATTGACTTTAAAATGATTCGATTCGGGGTTTCTATACATCAGTGGAAAGATCCTTTCAAGACCCTTCAGAAAATGTACTTGCGCTATCGCAAGTGTTAGTTTTAAGCCCGTGACGCGTCAGCAAAGAAAACTTGAAAAAGTAAAAAATCGGAAAATCAACTTTATTTTTAATAATCATTTATTTATTCTATCAAAAAGTTAACAAGCAGTGTATTAAATATATAGGTATACAGCACCCTATTATAATTAATTAATAGATAGAAGACACAGCGCACGCAGTAGCAACTTCGCAACCGCTGAAAAGAGGTCGATCCCCACACTTCCTCCCTTTGGGCGTCCAGGAGCGCAGAACGAGGACTTCTTCACCACCAACATTCACATCATTAATTATCATCCGGAAACTGTGTGTATGTTTGTAAAAACAACTTTACCTCCATCTAGGTCTGCAAGTCCAGATTCACCATTCCTCCGATCATCTTGTTGGCTCTCATTATCATGTATTTCGCTGATTTCGGATTGTTCCACCATGCTCTATCGTAATGTATCTTCCAACTGAAATGAATTAAAATTTATTTAAAAGTAATACTGACGTTTGAGTCGTATTTGTGTTGTGTTAAAATTTTATTAGTCGCAATTAATCCGCCGCGTCGTGGAGATATTTGGCGCAATTAAGTTAATGCCTCCTGCGTAATACTTCTTGGAAAGTTGGATGCGAGAGGACTGTGACCTGCTCAATTTGCATTTTTAGCTTAATTAAAGTGAAAATAATGTTGGCCCATTACGCAATTACACTAATAAAGGGCTGTCTCGCTTTGCAGCTTTCGACAGTTTCCACTAATCCGAGTTGAATATTCTGGAAAACTTGCCCGTAATAAGAAAAATTCAAAATATAACGCACAGGTACCTTGTGTGTGTGTCCCTGCTTATATATTTCTATTTGTACTATTCAAGATAAATTACTGCATTTTGTAAATTTGTGAAAATATGTATTATATACCCAATAAAGTTATTAAAAACCCTTCCAAAAATCCTTATCCAAGAAGAAACAAGAGGTATTTGTGACCGCCACGAGAAGCCGCCTCCCAAGAAAAGGTTGTCGACCACACCATCATCTTCTGTGGATATGAGGACGGCAAATTATCAGCAACCCTACTCACAAAAAACGGCCCTTTTAAGGGCCATAAAAACTAATTAATTCTATCGATTCTCCATTGTCAACGATGAATAAATGATTGAATGAATGATGTGTGTTAGAATTTTTAGAATAGAAATAATATATTATCAAGAGACCAAGAACAAAAAATCGATAGTAAATTTACGGTTCAGAATGTCTACCCTAAATTAATTTCGAAAAATTTTCACATTTTGTATCAGGAGACCAGGAAAGAGGTATTTTGTTAGTAAAATTTTACTTCAAAAATCGATCGAAAATTTACGGTTCAGAATGTGTACCCTAAAATAATTTCGATAAATTTTCTGGAATTGTAACAGGAGACTAGGAACGCAAAGAGGTATTTTATTCTTCAAAAATCGATCGATCGAAAATTTACGGTTCAGAATGTGTACCCTAATTTAATTTCGAAAAATTTTCATGATTTGTATCAGGAGTCCAGGAACGTAAAGAGGTATTTTGTTAGTAAAATTTTACTTTAAAAATCGATCGAAAATTTACGGTTCAGAATGTGTACCCTAAAATAATTTCGAAAAAATTTCACGATTTATATCAGGAGACTAGGAACGCATGGAGGTATTTTACTCTTCAAAAATCGATCGATCGAAAATTTACGGTTCAGAATGTGTACCCTAAATTAATTTCGAAAAATTTTCTGGATTTGTAACAGGAGACTAGGAACGCAAAGAGGTATTTTACTCTTCAAAAATCGCTCGATCGAAAATTTACGGTTCAGAATGTGTACCCTAAATTAATTTCGAAAAATTTTCTGGATTTGTATCAGGAAACTAGGAACGCAAAGAGGTATTTTACTCTTCAAAAATCGATCGATCGAAAATTTACGGTTCAGAATGTGTACCCTAAAATAATTGAGAAAAATTTTCTGGATTTGTATCAGGAGACTAGGAACGCAAAGAGGTATTTTACTCTTCAAAAATCGATCGATCGAAAATTTACGGTTCAGAATGTGTACCCTAAAATAATTGAGAAAAATTTTCTGGATTAGTATCAGGAGACTAGGAACGCAAAGAGGTATTTTACTCTTCAAAAATCGATCGATCGAAAATTTACGGTTCAGAATGTGTACCCTAAAATAATTGAGAAAAATTTTCTGGATTTGTATCAGGAGACTAGGAACGCAAAGAGGTATTTTACTCTTCAAAAATCGATCGATCGAAAATTCACGGTTCAGAATGTGTACCCTAAAATAATTTCGAAAAATTTTCTGGATTTGTATCAGGAGACTAGGAACGCAAAGAGGTATTTTAATCTTCAAAAATCGTTCGATCGAAAATTTACGGTTCAGAATGTGTACCCTAAAATAATTTCGAAAAATTTTCTGGATTTGTATCAGGAGAGCAGGAACGCAAAGAGGTATTAACTCTTCAAAAATCGATCGATCGAAAATTTACGGTTCAGAATGTGTACCCTAAATTAATTTCGAAAAATTTTCTGGATTTGTATCAGGAGACTAGGAACGCAAAGAGGTATTTTACTCTTCAAAAATCGCTCGATCGAAAATTTACGGTTCAGAATGTGTACCCTAAAATAATTTCGAAAAAATTTCACGATTTATATCAGGAGACTAGGAACGCATGGAGGTATTTTACTCTTCAAAAATCGATCGATCGAAAATTTACGGTTCAGAATGTGTACCCTAAATTAATTTCGAAAAATTTTCTGGATTTGTAACAGGAGACTAGGAACGCAAAGAGGTATTTTACTCTTCAAAAATCGCTCGATCGAAAATTTACGGTTCAGAATGTGTACCCTAAATTAATTTCGAAAAATTTTCTGGATTTGTATCAGGAAACTAGGAACGCAAAGAGGTATTTTACTCTTCAAAAATCGATCGATCGAAAATTTACGGTTCAGAATGTGTACCCTAAAATAATTGAGAAAAATTTTCTGGATTTGTATCAGGAGACTAGGAACGCAAAGAGGTATTTTACTCTTCAAAAATCGATCGATCGAAAATTTACGGTTCAGAATGTGTACCCTAAAATAATTGAGAAAAATTTTCTGGATTTGTATCAGGAGACTAGGAACGCAAAGAGGTATTTTACTCTTCAAAAATCGATCGATCGAAAATTCACGGTTCAGAATGTGTACCCTAAAATAATTTCGAAAAATTTTCTGGATTTGTATCAGGAGAGCAGGAACGCAAAGAGGTATTAACTCTTCAAAAATCGATCGATCGAAAATTTACGGTTCAGAATGTGTACCCTAAATTAATTTCGAAAAATTTTCTGGATTTGTATCAGGAGACTAGGAACGCAAAGAGGTATTTTACTCTTCAAAAATCGCTCGATCGAAAATTTACGGTTCAGAATGTGTACCCTAAAATAATTTCGAAAAAATTTCACGATTTATATCAGGAGACTAGGAACGCATGGAGGTATTTTACTCTTCAAAAATCGATCGATCGAAAATTTACGGTTCAGAATGTGTACCCTAAATTAATTTCGAAAAATTTTCTGGATTTGTAACAGGAGACTAGGAACGCAAAGAGGTATTTTACTCTTCAAAAATCGCTCGATCGAAAATTTACGGTTCAGAATGTGTACCCTAAATTAATTTCGAAAAATTTTCTGGATTTGTATCAGGAAACTAGGAACGCAAAGAGGTATTTTACTCTTCAAAAATCGATCGATCGAAAATTTACGGTTCAGAATGTGTACCCTAAAATAATTGAGAAAAATTTTCTGGATTTGTATCAGGAGACTAGGAACGCAAAGAGGTATTTTACTCTTCAAAAATCGATCGATCGAAAATTTACGGTTCAGAATGTGTACCCTAAAATAATTGAGAAAAATTTTCTGGATTTGTATCAGGAGACTAGGAACGCAAAGAGGTATTTTACTCTTCAAAAATCGATCGATCGAAAATTTACGGTTCAGAATGTGTACCCTAAAATAATTGAGAAAAATTTTCTGGATTTGTATCAGGAGACTAGGAACGCAAAGAGGTATTTTACTCTTCAAAAATCGATCGATCGAAAATTTACGGTTCAGAATGTGTACCCTAAAATAATTGAGAAAAATTTTCTGGATTTGTATCAGGAGACTAGGAACGCAAAGAGGTATTTTACTCTTCAAAAATCGATCGATCGAAAATTTACGGTTCAGAATGTGTACCCTAAAATAATTTGGATAAATTTTCTGGATTTGTATCAGGAGACTAGGAACGCAAAGAGGTATTTTACTCTTCAAAAATCAATCGATCGATCGAAAATTTACGGTTCAGAATGTGTACCCTAAAATAATTTCGAAAATTTTTCTGGATTTGTATCAGGAGACTAGGAGCGGAAAGAGGTATTTTGTTAGTAAAATTTTATTTCAAAAATCGATCGAAAATTTACGGTTCAGAATGTCTGCTCAAAATTAATTTTGTAAAATTTTCACATTTTGTATCAGGAGACTAGGAACGAAAAGAGGTATTTTGTTAGTAATATTTTACTGAATGAATTTCGAAAAAAAATCACATTTTGTATCAGGAGAGTGGGAACAGAAAGAGGTTTTTTGACATGTAGAAAATCTTGGAATTATCGAGATTTTTGTGGTTCTGAAAAAAACCGGTCAAAATCCGCGTACAGAGTCCAGGTAATATGTCCAGGTAAAAAGTCCGGGAGCGTGGAACGTTGAACGCTAAGCGTGGACTGCAGAATGTGGAACGTGGATCGTGGAACGTGGATCGTGGAACGTGGAACGTGGAACGTTGAACGTTGAACGTGGAACGTTGAACGTGGATCGTGGATCGTGAAACGTGGAACGTCGAAAGTGGATCGTGAAACGTGGAACGTGGTACGTGGAAAGTGGAACGTGGAACGTGGGTCGTGAAACGTGGAACGTGCAACGTGGTACGTGGAAAGTGGAACGTGGAACGTGGATCGTGAAACGTGGAACGTCGAAAGTGGATCGTGAAACGTGGAACGTGGTACGTGGTACGTGGAAAGTGGAACGTGGAACGTGGGTCGTGAAACGTGGAGCGTGGAACGTGGTACGTGGAAAGTGGAACGTGGAACGTGGAACGTGGATCGTGAAACGTGGAACGTGGAATGTGGAACGTAGAACTTTACACGGTTTTCCCCGTCATTAAGAAGCATCATGAATTTTTTTAATTTTTTTAAGACCCAACGTTTTTTGCATGCATTTTTTTCCTGAGTAATGCTATGGAAAAGAATGATGAAAATCATGAAATGACTGAAAGATTTTTTTTGGACACGTTTTTTTCCAGTCATTAAGAAATTTGTGTCAGGAGACTAGCAGCGAAAGAAGTGTTTGTGACATGTACAAAAATTTTTGAGTTATTGTGATTTTTGTGGTTCCGCTAAGTTCAGGTTAAATGTCATGTTATAAAGTCCGGGAGCGTGGAACGATGAACGTGGAGCAAGGACGTGTAGAACGTACGTGTGTTCATGTGTGTTCACTGCACGAATTTAATCGTCGGAGAACCCGATTTTCTTGGGAAAACTTAATTTGCCCACCATTACGAAAATGGTATATAATCAGTAAACAATAGCTATAATTAAATAGCCCCCCACAATTGCCATGAACATTGGAACGCGACCCTATAATCAAATTTTATTAAGAATCTAAAATAAACAGTAATAAAAAAAAGAGAGGAGAAAGAGCCGGGCCGAGGGTCGAGAGGCGCCCGAATATGATTTAATGGTCAGCGTATGTGAAGAGAATAAAACACCACAGACTTTTCACCCTCATTGTTTCGTATTAGGCATGGGAAAAGGTCGCCCTGAATAATTACAGGTTATTATATCGAAAGTCGAAAATGCGCGCGCGCCCCCGTCTTATCTGATAAAAGGGATTCGGTCCCGGGACCACCCAACATAGGATAGTTTTAGTATTGTTCCAAATTTTTAATTAGGCAATGTTTCTTGTTACACTCGGCGGTTAAAAAATTTGTAACAGTAAAATCAGTTGGCGTAAAATTTACTCCGAATGTTTAAAAATAATATCTAAATGCTTGATTGGTATACAGTTAACAACACAAACCTAGCAACACTTAACAAAGTGGAACTGCCGATACAAAATATGAAATGTTTCGAAATTAATTAACTGCAAATTTTCGATCGATTTTTGAAGAGAAAAATTTGGTCAAAATTACCTCTTTTCGTTCTCGGTCTCTCGGTCTGGTAAAAAAATTCAATATTTGATCGGGAGAGAAATTTGGTCTTTCATTGTTTAAATTCATTCATACATTCATTCATTCATTCATTGACAATAAAGGATCTTAGAATTAATTAGTTTTTATGGCCCTTAGAAGGGCCGTTTTCGGGAGCGGGTCGCCCAAAATTTACCATTGTCATATCTGTTGGTGCAGTCAAGCACCTTATTTTGGGCGGCGGATTCTTGCGACGTCGCAAATACCTCTTGTTTTTTCTCATCCTGTCACTCCTGGATGCGTTTTCAATTAATTTATTCGGTCACAAATATTTGGGTCAGCAATGATTAAGGTATTGGGTTTTATTTATTAAATCCACCAAGGCTTACAAAATTTCTTAAATATTTACATGTGTACACAATACCATATGTGCTAAAATCATCGGGGCCGTAGCGGCTGAACGAAGAATCCAATTTGAACGCGAAGTCTGTGTTCCTCGTATGTCAATCCAAAACCTGAAAAAAAAAACTTCTTACTTTTGCTCAAAAATTGGCTCTGAAATGATTTCCTGAAGAAACCACTGTTTCGATTCCGGGTTTCTATACGTTACTGGAAAGATCCTTCCAAGACCCTTCAGAAAATGTACTTGCGCAACCATAAATGTTAATATTCAGCCCGTGATGCGCTTGCAATGAAATTTCGAAAATTGAAAACATCGAAAAAATCAACTTTTTTAATAATTAATTGGCGTTAAGAAAATTCAGCTATTTTAAATAGCAAAAGTTATTTTAGAAACTTGATTGCGGTAATCAATTCAATTTATAGGCGACTGTAATTAATTTCTTTTCGAAGCGCACACTTGGGTGGAATTTTGTTGCCCCATAATACATAAAAACAAATTAAATTGTTGAAGGTAGAGGTGTAAACCGCGGGTAACCTCTTTTATTGCAGCGAGATACCCCTGGCGCCTAAAACGTTGTCGCGGTGAGCATGTCTTTTATGGGCATTTATAAGAATCCTGGTAATAAATATGCATCCTACTTTATTATCTACTGGCCTTCTTCTTCTCCTTTTTTTCTGTAATATAAATTGCACACATCAGACCGGTTCCATATTTTATTATCATCGATCCCGGCGTCGCCGTACATACTCTCCGCAATAATCCAATTAGGGCCAATTACAAAGTTATTAATGAGGAATATTATAAATCGCGATCCCTTTTTCCGCGGCGATTTGAATAAATTCAATTTTCTCGATGCATTTAGGCATGTTCCATAATTAAAGAAGATTTACAATTCGCCTAGGTGTGCAATTTACCTCTTCTGAATTCTAATAGATCGATCATTCCGCCGCCGACCGCAGTAAAGCATAATTACAGTATCAATTTTGCGTGTTTGGCTTGAATTTATTGTTGATTATCTGGGCGGACCGGGGTATTATTACCCGCGTACAGCGTTTAACTTTATTGCTCCTCAGAATCTTTAATATAAATTGGATGCAGATTGTTTTGTAAACCAAACAATTCTTTAATAGATTCATGATGGATTGAAGAATTAAACTTGTAAAAATTTTAATCTAAAAATAAATTGTCGTATTCTTTAATAGATTAAGAATTAAGCTTATTAAAATTTTGATCTAAAAATAAATTGTACGCACGGAAGCCGCGTATATCTTCGTAATTAGTTAAAATATCATGTGTTCCGCAGTAATCTCGCATTAACCTATCTAACCCTAAGGTGTTTCGGACAAACGGGCGAGGTGGAACATTAAACCCACGCGAACTCTTTCAGCAGCTACCGCAATGTACCAACGACCAACAACCAACGACCAAGATCGTACATCATAATCTCGAGCCGTGAATCTTATTTGAAACCGGAATTACCTTTAACCGCTCAAATACGACCTTTTCCCATGCGTTTATACGACATACCTTCATATTTTAGAAGTTCGCTAAGAGACGTGAAAGTTATTTAATTAAATCGTTGATAAAATTGTAAATGTAAGAAGTTATTGTGTAATTGAAAAAAGATTAACAATAAATATCAATAGCACCATAGCAATAATAGCATCGAAAAATAAATGTAATCTAAATAGTAATCTCCGTTTCCCTATCAGCAACTAACTACACTGATGAGACCTGAAAGGTCGAAACCGGTCTGTAGATGTTCTGATGGAGAAACAATATTTAATGTAATCTATTTTTTTTTTGGCAAAAGGGGTAGCGGGATAAGATGGGTGTGGCGGCCCCCGCGCGATTTGAGTTGCAAGTGTAGAAACCTTGTTTTAAATATTAAAAAAAATAATTTTACATGCTCGATAACTGTCATTTTCGACTAATAAAACATCGCAGAAAAAAATTCAAAACGCGCAGAAAATTTTCCATAAAAAAATATTCTCAATGGCCGAAGTATTGCTAATTTAAAATCAATTCGGTTTTTGTAAATTCAACAAATTTTAATGCAGATATGGATTTTTGAAAATTTTCGTTTTAATTTTTTGAGCACTTCAATGAAAACATCGTAGAAAAAAAATATAAAACGCGCAGACAAAATTCCATAAAAAATCATCCTCAATGGCCGAAGTATAGCTTATTCAAAATCAATTTGGTTTTTGTAAATTCAACAATTTTTAATGGAGATATGAATTTTTGAAAATTTTAGTTTTATTTTTTTGAGCACTTGAATGAAAACATCGCAGAAAAAATATAAAACGTGATAATAAAATTCCATAAAATATTATCCTCAATGGCCGAAGTATCACTTATTCAAAATCAATTTGGTTTTTGTAAATTAAAAAATTTTCAATAGAGATATGGATTTTTGAAAAATTTTCGTTTTAATTTTTTGAGCACTTGAACAAAAACATCGCAGAAAAAATATAAAACGTGTTAACAAAAGTCCATAAAATATTATCCTCAATGGCCGAAGTAGCACTTATTCAAAATCAATTTGGTTTTTGTAAATTTAAAATTTTTCAATAGAGATATGGATTTTTGAAAATGTTTGTTTTAATATTTGGAGCATTTGAACAAAAACATCGCAGAAAAAATATAAAACGTGCAAACAAAATTCCATAAAATATTATCCTCAATGGCCGAAGTATCACTTATTCAAAATCAATTTGGTTTTTGTAAATTTAAAATTTTTCAATAGAGATATGGATTTTTGAAAATTTTGTTTTCATTTTTTGAGCACTTGAACAAAAACATCGCAGAAAAAATATAAAACGTGATAAAAAAATTCCATAAAATATTATCCTCAATGGCCGAAGTATTACTTATTCAAAATCAATTTGGTTTTTGTAAATTCAAAAATTTTCAATAGAGATATGGATTTTTGAAAAATTTTGTTTTAATATTGTGAGTACTTGAACAAAAACATAGCAGAAAAAAAAATAAATCGCGCAGAAAAAATTCCATAAAAAATAATCCTCAATGGCCGTAGTGTCGCTTATTCAAAATTAATTTGGGTTTTGTAAATTCAACAATTTTGAATAGAGATATGTATTTTTCAAAATTTTCGTTTTAATTTTTTGAGCACTTAAAAAAAATATAAAACGTCTTAACAAAATTCCATAAAATAATATCCTCAATAGCCGAATTATCACTTATTCAAAATCAATTTGGTTTTTGTAAATTTAAAATTTTTCAATAGAGATGTGGATTTTTGAAAATGTTTGTTTTAATGTTTGGAGCACTTGAACAAAAACATATAAAACGTGCAGGCAAAATTCCATAAAAAAATATCCTCAATGGCTGAAGTGCTGCTTATTCAAAATCAATTTGATTTTTGTAAATTCAACAATTTGTAATAAAAATATGTATTATTGAAAATTTTTGTTATAATTTTTTGAGCACCTAAATGAAAACATCGCAGAAAAAAATATAAAACGCGCAGAAAAAAAATCCATAAATGGCCGAAGTATCGCTAATTCAAAATCAATTTGGTTTTTGTAAATTCAACATTTTTCAATGGAGATACGGATTTTGAAGATTTCTATTTTAATTTTTTGAACACTTGAACAAAAACATCGCAGAAAAAATATAAAACGTGCAGAAAAACATCCATAAAAAAATATCCTTAATAGCTAAATTATCATTTATTCAAAATCAATTGTGTTTTTGTAAATTTAACAATTTTCAACAGAAATGTGGATTTTTGAAGATTTTTGTTTTAATTTTTTGCATTTGGAGATTTTCGCAGTTTGGTAAATTGTTTTTTTTTCAGTTCATGAAGTTTACAAATTGGTTTCGTGGTATTATTTCAAAATGTATGTTTAGGTATTCGAACAGTAATTTTATATAAAATTATTGGTAATATTTTGGTAGTAATTTTATTTTCAGTTTCGTATAAATATGTTACCCCATTTTTGCCAAGATATGACCTTGAAACCCTCGAAAAATAAGATTTTATTTTTTTAATCACTAAAAATTATTATAATAATCTGAAAAATTCACATATATTTTTTACCCAAATAAAAGTTTATTTAGGGTATTATTTTTTTTAAGTTTAACCTTTTTTTTCATAAAAAAAATGTTGATAAATATACAAAAAATATCGTAAAAATATTAGTTATTCGAATTTTTGAAGTTGTCGCACCAAACGTTGGAGGATGGAAAAAGTCACATAGATGGTATTTATTGATAGCAATCATATGACAAAATAAAATTTTAAATTACACTTTTTCAAGACTTTTTTTTCCGGCGAATTTTTTTTGTACTCTTAAAACTCTTTGGCATCTTTTTCAAGATAATTTTTTCTAGAACTCTTTTTGGAATTTTATTCAGGAAATTTTTTTCCAGTACTCTTTTTGGCATTTTATTCAGGACAATTTTTTCCAGTATTCTTTTTGGCATTTTTTTCAGTTCACTTTTTCAAGGCTTTTTAGCATTTTTTTGGGACAATTTTTTTTAGTACTCTTAAGACACTTTGTCATTTTTTCCAAGACAATTTTTTCCAGTACTCTTTATGGCACTTTATTCAGGACAATTATTTTCAGTACTCTTTTTGACTTTTTTTTTTAGTTCACTTTTTCAAGACTTTTTACCTTTTTTTGGGGACATTTTTTTTAGTACTTTTAAGACACTTTGGCATTTTTTCCAAGACAATTTTTACCAGTACCTTTTTTGGCATTTTATTCAGGACAATTTTTTCCAGTACTCTTTTTGGCTTTTTTTCAGTTCACTTTTTCAAGACTTTTTAGCATTTTTTGGGACAATTTTTTTTAGTACTCTTAAGACACTTTGTCATTTTTTCCAAGACAATTTTTTCCAGTACTCTTTTTGGCACTTTATTCAGGACAATTATTTTCAGTACTCTTTTTGACTTTTTTTTTTAGTTCACTTTTTCAAGACTTTTTACCTTTTTTTGGGGACAATTTTTTTAGTACTCTTAAGACTCTTTGGCATTTTTTCCAAGACAATTTTTTCCAGTACTCTTTTTGGCATTTTGTTAAGGACAATTTTTTCCAGTACTCTTTCTGGCATTTTTTTTTCAAGACAATTTTTTTCAGTACTCTTTTTGGCTTTTTTAAACACATTTTTCAGTGCTCAATTGGCATTTCTTTCAGGACAATTTTTTCAGTACTCTTTTTCAAGACTACTATGGCTTTTTTTTCAAGACAATTTTCTTCAGTATTCTTTTCCAAAACTCTTGTTGGCATTTTTTTTCAAGACAATCTTTTTAGTACTTTTTCTCAAGACAAAATCGTTACTTCTGTAGCAGGCTTTCTATAGCATAACATAATTCAAAAATTATATAATTACGTAACTCTCTTTTAACCAAGTTATTTTAAGTTGTTTCGTGAATATAAGTCTGTAACTTTATGTATTTTATACCTGACGTGTCCAATATTGTAAAGGCAATATAATGATCTAATCAAATTGTATTTTATTCTATTCTATTCTTAAGACAAATAGTCCCTAGCATCGAAAATTTTTTTTTTTTTGGGGGTAAAATTTATTTTAATTCCGCCCAAAATTAGAAATCTTTAGCATATTAAGTAACATTCTTACAACTTAACCAAATTTGATATTGTTAATGCAATAATTAATTGAAGTATCATTCATAACAGGATTATCACCGTAGAGAAAGAAGCTCCAATACTTTTTCCATTTTTCAATTCAAGGTGGATTTTTTTTTATCCACCGCACCATACATAATCCTATTTACATTTAAATCAAAAGAATGTAATCTTATCACATTCATTTCTATTAATTAACCATTGAAATGGCCTGTCATCCCATTTATGGACAAGCTTTATCTACGGGCTCCCGTTTCAGATATTAAACCGATAAAAAAAAAGTCCGTCGCACCAGTTAATTTAATAACAATTTCGTCGCAAGTGCTGGTGCATCTTTCCAGTGACATCAGACGCAATTTATCTTAATTAACGTACTCATGCGATCCGGAAAGAAATCGTCACCAAAAATGGTCGCGATTATGGTAATGCGGTGAATTATGAATGGGTGAAGATTGGTAGAAGGAGGAGGAGGAGTGATTAATGGTAAATCTGGCGGCACGAGGGCAATTGCGCTGCGCTCGGTGCAAAACAACGGGAAGCATGCGGTCATCTATAGTTATCTCATTATAAATCAGAATTATGTTATAAAGATAAATTGGCACGCTTATGTCATGGCACTTCGCGGTCAGACGCGACTTAAGGGTCGAGACGTCTCTAATTTAGAACGTCGTAAAAATCTTAATCGCGAAAAATTAAATTACGGCCACGAGCGGAATTTTTCAATTGGTAAACTTTCGGGGCGAACGTGGGTGCTTTGTATAATTTCTTATTATTAAATTTAACGTCGTTAACATAATCATTGCGATCGTACGAAATAAAATTTTAACATAAACTTAATTTTAATCGAATGTTTAATGTTGGCGGCGTTTACTTCGTGGTACATCTTGATTGTAGATTGGAATAAACACATTTTAATCGTTTTTAAATATAAAATCTTCACGGTCCCAAATGGATCAACCATTAAACACAGAATCTCCCAGCGTAAATATTTCTTTGTCGTTTTCAGGAGCTATTAAAAAGAAATGTTTTAAACATTTTCATGTTCGGTGGCCGTTTAAGGACTTGGAGGATTGAACGTGAATGCGCGCATTAATATTAATGACAATAAATTGAAACATAATATCCGGCAGCCGTGGATAAAAAAAAATAGTAAGAACGTGTTTGAAGTGATGTTTTGACGAGTTATTCGTGCGGTAGCCGAAGAATCGGATCCTTATCTTCCGAAACTACGAAAGTCTCGCGCTGAGGTGGACCCGAAAAAGGGACGAGAACGCCGTAATTCAGTTATTTTATTCGTTCCAACAATGGTATTTTTTTCGAAAAGGCATCAAGTGACACACGCCGAGCCCGTGATTATAATAATGCGGAGCATCCGTCGCGCGAGCGAGCCCGTGCCGCGTTGGCGGGCCATCTGGCACCGCGAATAAAGTCAAAGTCAATTTGTTAGTTCCCATTGCATTGTTATCATCCGCGCACTGATTATCATCATAAATTTCAATTATGATAACCGTTTCATTATGTATATAGGGGTAGGTTCACCATTCCTTCACACTAATCGGATGGTATTATACACACAAGGCATGGACACACGTTTCCTATACACCATTTAGAAATTCACGAGATGATTTAAGGCGTATTTCGTTAATGGAGGTTAATTCGGCGTGATTAACGGTTACTACTCTTTGTCCGCTTAATTTACTTTGTCACAGCTTTCATTCGACCACCTTTATGTCTATTTAGACACCGGAGCACGACCGCCATTTATCACGTTTATTACGATATTTATAATACATTCACACCATGCCCGGCCATATTTATAAATCACATTAATTACACTTAGCCGCTGCGTAAAGTAGGAAAATCACAATTGTTAATAATTTGCTATGACGACTACTTGCGGCCATTAAACATGCCGTTCTTCAACGATAAAAATTGATTCTTGTAATTAAATACCTATCCTGTGGGATTCATAAAGAATCCAGGAAATCCAGAAATATTACATCACATAGTTTTCCAAATAATCACTATTAAACTAAAAAATGACCATTCTCTGCACTCAAAAAATCGTTGCTTTTTCATTAAGTGAAGTAAGTGCAAACTCGTAAATTTCACAAATTTGTTCATAAAGAACTGGGCTTTCATATTTTAGAAAAATCCAACATCATTAATCCAGTAGTTTTCCAAATAATCGCTGTCAAACTTAAAAATCACCATTTTCTCCGCTCGAAAATCGAAAAATCATTAATTTTTCAAAATTCCAAACGAGTGCGGACTCCTAACTTTTACAAAAATATTCACAAAGGACTGAGCTTTCATATTTTAGAAAAATCCAACATCATTAATCCAGTAGTTTTCCAAATAATCGCTGCCAAACTTAAAAATTACCATTTTCTCAGCACGAAAATCGAAAAATCGTTAATTTTTCACAATTCCAAACAAGTGCGGGCTCCTAGCTTTTACAAAAATATTCGCAAAGGACTGAGTTTTCATATTTTAGAAAAATCCAAGTACATTAATCCAGTAGTTTTCTAAATAATCGCTGCCAAACTTAAAAATCACCATTTTCTCAGCTCGAAAATCGAAAAATCGTTAATTTTTCAAAATTCCAAACAAGTGCGGACTCCTAATTTTTACAAAAATATTCACAAAGAACTGAGCTTTCATATTTTGGAAAAATCCAAGATCATTAATGCAGTAGTTTTCCAAATAATCGCTGTCAAACTTAAAAATTTCCATTTTCTCCGCACGAAAATCGAAAAATCGTTAATTTTTCAAAATTCCAAACAAGTGCGGACTCCTAATTTTTACAAAAATATTCACAAAGAACTGAGCTTTCATATTTTGGAAAAATCCAAGATCATTAATGCAGTAGTTTTCCAAATAATCGCTGTCAAACTTAAAAATTACCATTTTCCCCGCACGAAAATCGAAAAATCGTTAATTTTTCAAAATTCCAAACAAGTGCGGACTCCTAATTTTTATAAAAATATTCAAAAAGGACTGAGCTTTCATATTTTGGAAAAATCCAAGTTCATTAATCCAATAGTTTTCCAAATAATCGCTGTCAAACTTAAAAATTACCATTTTCTCCGCTGGAAAATCGAAAAATCGTTAATTTTTCAAAATTCCAAACAAGTGCGGACTCCTAATTTTTACAAAAATATTTACAAAGGACTGAGCTTTCATATTTTAGAAAAATCCAATATCATTAATCCAATAGTTTTCCAAATAATCGCTGTCACACTTAAAAATTACCATTTTCTCAGCTCGAAAATCGAAAAATCGTTAATTTTTCAAAATTCCAAACAAGTGCGGACTCCTAATTTTTACAAAAATATTCATAAAGAACTGAGCTTTCATATTTTGGAAAAATCCAAGATCATTAATGCAGTAGTTTTCCAAATAATCGCTGTCAAACTTAAAAATTTCCATTTTCTCAGCTCGAAAACCGAAAAATCGTTAATTTTTCAAAATTCCAAACAAGTGCGGACTCCTAATTTTTACAAAAATATTTACAAAGGACTGAGCTTTCATATTTTAGAAAAATCCAACATCATTAATCCAGTAGTTTTCTAAATAATCACTGTCAAATTCAAAAATGACCATTTTCTACGCTCAAAATTCGAAAAATCGTTGTTTTTTCAAAATTTGCAACAAGTACGGACTTTCAACTTTCACAGAATTATTTGTAAAACACTGGGCTTTTATAGTTTTCAAAAATCTAGGATTATTAATTGTGCAGTTTTGCAAATAATCACTGTCAAACTCAAAAATTGCCATTTTCTATGCTCAAAAATCGAAAAATCATTGTTTTTTTCAAAATTTGCAACAATTACGGACTCTCAATTTTTATACAGAATTATTCGTAAAACACCGGGCTTTTATAGTTTTGAAAAATCTAGGATTATTAATTGTGCAGTTTTCCAAATAATCACTGTCAAACTCAAAAATGACCATTTTCTACGCTCGAAAATCGAAAGATCGTTGTTTTTTCAAAATTTGCAAGAAGTACGGACTCTCAACTTTTACAGAATTATTCGTAAAACACTGGGCTTTTATAGTTTTAAAAAATCCAGGAACATTAATTACGTAGTTTTCCAAATAATCACTGTCAAACTCAAAAATTACCATTTTCTATGCTTGAAAATCGAAAAATCGTTGTTTTTTCAAAATTTGCAAGAAGTACGGACTCTCAACTTTTACAGAATTATTCGTAAAACACTGGGCTTTCATAATTTTAAAAAATCTAGGAATATTAATGGCGTAGTTTTCCAAATAATCACCATCAATAATTGCCTTTTGGATTAATGGCAAGAAAGTCTACTGCATATAAACGTAAACCCGGCAATTTCGACACTCGTCTCGTGCTTATTACGTGCGTAATGGAGGTACAAATCGATTGCAATTTGTGATCGAAAGAAGCCAATCGTCACGTAATCATCGAAATTGGGATTCTAGCGCTTCTCGTCATTATCAAAATTGTTTCGATTGGAAATAACGTGCTGCTAAATGAAATTCTAATCTTCAAATGTACGGAAGGCGATGGATGGAAATTACAGCTCTCCTACCGAATAAAATATACGCGTGGTATTTTGAAATAATTGCAGTCGGCTGCGTGTGGTAATTTTTTCATAGAGATATTTAAATCCACACTCTGTTATTACCACCCATTGCTAATGTAATTAAATCGTATATTTCTGTAAATTTAATTTTTTCAAATTTTATAATAAACTAACTAGATCTTCATCTACTGATGTTTTCTTTAAGGCCTTCTTTCTTGACAAAATTAATGGCGTGTGAACATTAGCTTCAGTGTTGTATTGAGAAGGAAAAGTTCAAAGGCCCTAAAGATGACCCTTGAGGAACCCCACATTCCACCAAATATTATTATGAAATACCGTTTGCATTTCATAACAATGACTTTAGAATGTAATTCTTGATACTCAATTAGATCATGTATTCCAGGAAAAATGAATGTTACTACATTTAAAAAAAAGCCGCTTCCATAGGGCATACCCTAAGGGCTAACCTCGCCATCGATCACGGTAACCGCAGCGATAATTCATAATTGTTTCACCGAGTAGCGAGTAAAGGTCATCGCTATCCTCCGTGGAATATCGAGTTCGAAAAATGCCGTCGCAACCTTCTCTCCGCCTGCAAATTAAATACTAATCAATTATAAGTCTGCAGCGGAAAAAAAAAATGGCACGTCGAGTTATTATTTGGTCGTCTATCTCCTGGACGGCTCGCGCGTTGCCACGGCGATGATTCAATTTGGTTAAGACTGGGAGGAAGAGGACGCGAGAAATGTCAAAGGTCGCGACGGATTACCTGGGAATAAAAGGTGATGCTATTTTTATTATTGTATGTATTGATAATTATTTCGGGGCTGTAAATCGTCCGATTAAAGTCAGTATTTTATGCACGAGGTAATGCTATTTTTATTATTTCATAAATGAAATTTTTTTTATGCATTGTGCGTACACTGTTTTATGCACGATTGGGGTCGAATTAAAAATTAACATTTTGCTGGTGTCACGAATTTTTTACTTTATTGTGATTATTATTTAAACGAAATTAACATCCCTGTCATGAAGTAAGTCCAGATGCCAATCTGCGTTCACACGTACACTCTTTGGCGCGTTCCGTAACACTGGACGGGAACGTGGCGTTCCAATTGTGTTGAGAAAAAGTGGTCAGAATTTTCTGCTTGCGCCAAACACGTGATAAGAAGTTAACTCTGAGCGGGAGGAAAAGTGTGCGTTTTTAGAATGTGCATTCACACACACGGTCAATCGCGCGGGATTGGAACGGGCCGGTCCAAGCGTGCGGGATTGCGCGTACGTGTGAAAGCCGCTATTGGGACATGCTTCGAAGGAGTCCGCGACAAAGTGCCGAATCGCATTCGGCTCCGACGCCTTGTTTACGAACGATGCGACGTCACATGGCGTCGTTCGGCACTTTGGGCTAAATACCGATTCGGCACTTTGGACATTCAGCACTTTGGGCAGGTCCCCTTCGAAGTCGTGTTTTTGCTCATTTGACTTCAAACGAGGTGCGAATGACTAATGGGAACTTTAAGGGATGCTTCGAAGAAGAAGTAAAACTTTAGGTACTTCCACGCCCCTGAGTGTACAATCTAAATTTAGAAATAACATCCTAATTAAATTATTTCCAATCAATATGCATCTACAAGTTATGTAGCTGTTCAACCCACGGCGGCATTAACATACCCAACGAAAAATGATATAAATGTGAAAATTTCCATTAACACGTTAAAAAAAAACAACGCACATTAGTTAACCACACCGCACAGCCCCGCAGTGAATTAACATATTCATACGCTAATCGTGTAATTACCGATTGAACTTTATCGCTTTCGTATACAAGGCGCCATAATTGATAATTTGATGTCCGTCGCGAGACCGTTTTCAATTTTCGGAATTTAATGTAAACCCGCGCGGACACACGATTATTTTAAATGGAACTGGAATTAACATATTTATAAGGCGATCGATTAATGGCTGATTGGGTTTTATTACGGCCGTGTGTAATAATTGATTATTTCGAAATGCTGGAGTCGGTAATTGAACTTCGTTTAGTGTTCGGACGTTTGTTTAGTGAATGAAAGTCGGTGAAGTGCCCGTAATTGGAGAGATATATGGATGGTAGTGAGACGGGACCGGGTCGTCCTAATGATGTCCACTTGATCCCCGGGTCACGATCCGAGGCTCTCGGACCTGAATCACCCGGACCCCCTTCAATAAATCTTGAATTAACTTCAAAAATTCGATATTTACGACTATTAATTTCGTGTTCGTTTAGAATGGCCATTTTCTGCGCTCCAAAATCGAAAAATTGTTGTTTTTTCAAATTCCTAAACAAGTGCGGACTCTTAACTTTTACAAAATTATTCATAAAGAATTGGGCTTTCAAAGTTTAGAAAAATCCAGGCACAATGATTGCGTTTTTCCAAATAATCACAATCAAACTCAAGAATGACCTTTTTCTGCGCTCGAAAAAAAAATCGTTGTTTTCTTGAAATTTGAAACAATTGCGGACTCTTAACTTTCACAAAATTATTCATTAATAATTGGGATTTCATATTTTAAAAAAATCCAGGCACATTAATCGCTTAGTTTTCAAAATAATCACCATCAAACTCAAGAATGGCCATGTTCAGAGCGCAAAAATCAAAAAATCGTTGTTTTCTTGAAATTTAAAACAATTGCGGACTCTTAGCTTTCACAGAATTATTCATTAAGGATTGGGCTTTCATATTTTAGAAAAATCCAGGCACATTAATCACGTATTTTTCCAAATAATCATCATCAAACTCAAAAATTGTCATTTTCTAAGCCCGGAAATCAAAAAAATTGTTGTTTTTTTGAAACTTAAAACAATTGCGGACTCTTAAATTTCACAAAATTATTCATTAAGAATTGGGCTTTCGTATTTTAGAAAAATCCAGGCGCATTAATCATGTATTTTTCCAAATAATCACCATCAAACTCAAAAATTGTCATTTTCTGAGCTCGAAAATCAAAAAATTTGTTGTTTTCTTGAAATTTAAAACAATTGCGGACTCTTAACTTTCACAAAATTATTCATTAAGAATTGGACTTTCGTATTTTAGAAAAATCCAGGAACAGTTTTCCAAATAATCACCATCACGGAGAAAACCTCCATCAATTCTTGTAATTTCTTCAAATTACAATATTGAAACTACTTGACGCATAATCCCAGTCAATCCGCAATTCCTTCCATAACACACACTTAAGTCGCGCTAATATCCGACGTATACGTGTAACACTTTGATCCAATTTATCCGCGCCCACCCTCATGAATAAACTTGGTAGATCCATCTTGGTTGGGATCTAGTTCCTCATTCAAAACACATTCAGCGAACCGTGTAATGTATTTATTTATGGAAATGGCAACAATAGATATTCAGAACGAGTGTCACTTATTTCATATCACTTAGCGCGCCAGCATAAATCATTCGGCAGGACTGAAAAAAAAAGGAGGAAATCAATCGGCAGTTCCATTAATGAATTCTACACAACTCTCTGCCGTCTGTCGTCCGAATGATTAATTCCCCTCCCAGGTTCCGAGAAAATCGAGATTAATAATTTTTTACGCGAATTGTAACTCTCATGCTCAGATGGAATTAATCACTGCCAACAATTGAATGTTTTAATTAATAATAGAATATGTATTGTCTTGTAATAAGTTTTATTTATATTTCGCAAATTGCGAGGCTTGGGGCTGTGTGGGATTAAATGTGATTCTGATCGCAGAACGGTTTCCCAATGAAAACATGTCAAAAACTAAAAATAAAATACTTGATAAAATGGATCATTTGTATTTCAGTTAAATACAAGTTGGCAACTTCAATAGCCATTTTCGGCATTCGAATATCGACTATTTTTGAAAATTCCAACAAAACACAGATAGTGGTGGGTGGGATCTATCCCGCCCTGCAACTCTTTCAACACGCCTCGGAATTTTTATAAATGAAACAATTTGTCAATGGTCCAAAAAAACTGTTACTGGATTATTTTCTTATCAATTAATTTACACCTGCAAAACCCTCGTTTATATATTAAAAATTGGAAAGTGGGATAGTATCCAGCCACCACCCTTTCCACTTAAACCTAACCTAGAAAACACGGTGCGTTGAATCTATTTTTTTACGTTAGATCACCTGCCACCAGTGTTGCCACACGTTCGAAAACGAATTACAGTACCCGCGTACTCTGGAATACCGTACTTATTAATAAATTACCGTACATAATTTATTAGGGTGTGGACTACGAGAAATACACACTTATAATGATGTAAACTTACGATTTCATTGTCTTCAACAACTTTAAATATTAATTTTCAATAATTAATCTCACGCAAAAATTGACACATTTTCAAAAGTCTAAGTTGATTCTAAAGGCAGATGTTTTTTGAATATACTTACTAAAATTTTTGAGAAATTCTATATCAGTTTTTTTGTTCTACAACTTAAAACGTTGATTTTTAAAAATTCATAACACGCATTTTCAAAACTCAAAGTTAATTTTAGAGGTAAATATATTACGATTGCATTAAACGTTTAAAGGAATTTAATCATACCAGTATTTTATTTTTTATTTTTTCTTTGTTTAAATATTTGACAAATAAAAAATCATTTTTAAACATTTAAGATAATTCAAATGTTTTGTGAATATACTCATTTTTTTATTTTTGATAAATTCTAGCATATCATCTAATAAATCAAGTGTCGGAAATGACCATTTTTAACTGCCAAAAATGACAATTTTCAACTGCCAAAAATGACAATTTTTAACTGCCAAAAAAGACAATTGTCAAGTGTCAGAAACGATTATTTTAACTGCCAAAAATGACAATTTTCAACTGCCAAAATTGACAATTTATAACTGCCAAAAATGACAATTTCAACTGCCAAAAAGATCAATTTTCATTTGCCAGAAAGGCCAATTTTGAACTGCCAAAATTGACAATTTATAACTGCCAAAAATGACAATTTTTAACTGCCAAAAGGCGAATTTTCAAGTGTCGGCAACGACCATTTTTAACTGCCAAACGTGACAATTTTTAACTGCCAAAAATGACAATTTTCAACTGCAAAAAAGGCAAATTTTCAAATGTCGGCAACGACCATTTTTAACTGCCAAAAATGACGATTTACAACCGCCAAAAGAGCCAATTTTCAACTGCCAAAAGGCTAATTTTCAAGTTTCGGAAACGACCATTTTAAACTGCCAAAAATGACAATTTTTAACTGCAAAAAGGCGAATTTTCAAGTGTCGGCAACGACCATTTTTAACTGCCAAACGTGACAATTTTTAACTGCCAAAAATGACAATTTTCAACTGCCAAAAAGATCAATTTTCATTTGCCAGGAAGGCCAATTTTCAACTGCCAAAATTGACAATTTATAACTGCCAAAAATGACAATTTTCAACTGCAAAAAAGGCAAATTTTCAAGTGTCGGCAACGACCATTTTAAACTGCCAAAAATGACAATTTTCAACTGCAAAAAAGGCAAATTTTCAAGTGTCGGCAACGACCATTTTAAACTGCCAAAAATGACAATTTTCAACTGCAAAAAAGGCAAATTTTCAAGTGTCGGCAACGAGCATTTTTAACTGCCAAAAATGACAATTTTTAACTGACAAAAGGCGAATTTTCAAGTGTCGGCAACGGCCATTTTTAACTGCCAAAAATGACGATTTACAACCGCCAAAAGAGCCAATTTTCAACTGCCAAAAGGCTAATTTTCAAGTTTCGGAAACGACCATTTTAAACTGCCAAAAATGACAATTTCTAACTGCCAAAAATGACAATTTTCAACTGCAAAAAAGGCAAATTTTCAAGTGTCGGCAACGACCATTTTTAACTGGCAAAAATGACAATTTTTAACTGAGAAAAATTACAAGTTCAACCGCCAAAAACGACAATTAAAAACCCAAAAATGAACACATTTTCAAAAATGAAAGTTTTTTTCGAAGGTACATAAATATGTTATGATAGCATCGGACTTTTTAAAGAATTCAATTATATCGATATTATTTTATTTTTCCAATTTTTCTTTGTTCAGATATTTCGACCAATTTTCAAAAATTCATAACTCACGCAGAAATCGGCAGAGTTAGTTAGTTTTAAAGGTAAATGTTTTGTAAAGATATCAAAATTTTTGACGAATTAGTATTACATCAGTATTTATTTTTTAGCCAAAATATTCATTTTCAAAAATTCACAACTCGCGCCAAAATCGACTCAATTTCAAAAATTAATTTTTAAAGGTAAATGTATTCATCAGAGTTTTTTAAGGAATTCAATTATATCGGTATGGTTTTTTTTTCTAGTTTTTCCTTGTAAAAATATTTGACCACTTAAAAATTCATTTAAAACTCAAAAAATAAAAGTTTATGTTAAATCTTCTGGATATATTAAAAATTTCGAGCATTTGAGTATTTATTTTCTCTAAATTTGTTCAACGAAAAAATAATTTTCAAAAAATCATAACTCGGGGAGAAATTGGCGAATTTGCAAAAATTTAAGTTAGTTGTAAGAAAAACTATTTTAAAATGTTTGTGGAGTTCAATTATATTACTATTTATTTGTTTTAGATTTTTCTTTGTTCGTCTTCAACAACTAAAAATATAAATTTTCAAAAATTCATAACTAACACAAAAATTGACTCAGTTTCAAAAATCAAGGTTAATTTTAAAGGTAAATTGCAAACGAATTTTTTTATGGAATTCAATCATAGGGATATAGGGACCGTATACCGTACTTTCTCTAAGAATACCGTACAAGTACGGTAATTACCGTGGGTATGGCAACACTGCCTGCCACCCTCTGTTTCCACTGAAACCTAACCTAAAAACACTGTTTGATGAAACCAACTTCTTGCGTCAGATCATGATAGATGTAATAATTTCAAAAGCGTAAGGAAAGAGCGTTTGTGGGAAAAATTTAAATGAAACAGAGGGTAGTGGGTGGGCCCTATCCCACCCTCCAACCTTTTTGATACGCCCCATAGTTTCTGTAAATGAAAATATTTGTTATTAGATCGTTAGATTATTTCTTTATTAATTACTTTGCACTTGTAAAACGATCGTTTGTGTTCTAAGGATTGGAGGGTAGGATAGAGATCACCCACCACCCTTTGGGATAATTTTAAATCAAACGGAGGGTGGTGGGTGGTTCCTACCCAACTCACCAACCTTTTAAACACATCCTAGAGTTTCTTTAAATAAAAAACGTTTGTCAGACGACCAGAAAACCGTTAGATTTATGTCTTATCAATCAATTAACACTTGTGTTTTACAGATTTGAGGGTGGTCTGAAGCCCACCCACCGCCCTGATACCTAACCTATAAAAATTGTACAGATTACTGAATTTGAATATTAATGAGGGTAAAACATGGCGAACTTTTCAGTTCAGTTTAGTTTTATAGTACTTTTTTGAAAAATTGGTTTCGGTGAAGAAAAGCATAAAAATGCTAATAGGGTGTCCTTGTTTCTACATCTACATTCGTCGAAAATAATTTAAGCCCGGCCCGTCTGTGTGGAATAACAAGCCGGACGGGCCAGATGACCGAACGAAGAAGATTCAGGGCGGAACGTCGCGTCGCGTCGTCGTCGTCGGGTGACAAGGTATTTAGTCGAATGTCAGAATCGGTAATGAGGCCGCTCTTCCACGGAAAATCCCATAATTCCCTCGGATTTACAAGTATTGCATAACTGGACGAAGCGTTACACGCACACTATTTTTTTTTTGTATGAATAAATTAAGAGTGGCTGCGCGCACGTAGCCGAAGAGATAAGTGCATTGTGCCCGTTGGGTCTTCTTCTTCTTCTTCTTCTTATTCATTATCGTTTGAGGAATCGTCAAGAGCGATGGTAGAAGATACGAAAATTCCCTCGGTAATTAATTATAATATATACATAAATTAGGAGCTTAATGCCGAGGCAGAGCGAGCGAGAGAGAGAGAGAGGGGAATGCGCAGAAATGCGCTCGGGTTTAGGTTTTGCCATTTCGTTCAATGAGGTCGGTAATTAAGTTTAAAGATCTTGGGTTTAGTGGATGCGCAGAAATGCATCGATGGACGCGTTAATGCGCTCACGAACGATGTCGATTACGTGGAATTATCATTTCTAACGTTAGGATCATAAAATTATTTTTCTGTTTTGCGTCTAAAACGGAGTCATTAACGCACTCGTATGGGTTCGTTAATGGCTCTCGGCGGAGTGTTTTAATGATTTAACTTTTCAACGTTGGCACCGTTGAAATTCGGAGCCGTCAACCTGCGCTAAATTTTCGGCGAGATGGTTTTGAGGTTATACGATGTGTGGAAATCGCAAACTAATGTCAAATTGAAATGTCAATTATTAGTGTTACCAACCGCCATACGATTTTCTGAATTTGTGTGGGCGATTTTTTTCATTTAGAAATGGAATAGAAGGGGCAAAATAGAATAAATACTGAAAAAAACTCGTTCATAAGGCCTTCGCACTTATTGAATTCGTTTTTTATATAGTATTTTTGTTCAATTGGAAGACTTCTTGTGAAGATAAACTTCACGTTAAAATGGCTCTCATAAAGGGATAAACCACAGATGCAGATGCGAGTAAGAGAAAATTAAGTAAAATTTCAACCGGAGCCTGGAGAAAGTCATCCTGCTCTCAGATGAAGACCAAAAAAAGGTCCCACCAGTGGCGGCTTGTCAGGGGAGGCAGGTGAGGCATTGCCTCACCATTAATTTTCTATATTATAAATATATAAATATATTCAATAATTTTCTTCCGTGGCTTTAATATTTATAATTAATAATTATACAGTAATTATAAATTGTTGTATTAGCGGAATGTTCCTGATTTTTAATGATTGGAATTAGCGCGCCCACCCAGACGAGACTTGAGGCAAATGTAAAGCAGCGCAATTGGAATTTATGCAACTTAATATGCCTCCATACAGTTTACATATATCGCGTTCGTTGTAACGTGCAGATTTATTTCGATTTTGGAGGAGAGCCTCAGAGGCTTCTTATTGGTCGAAAATCACCCGCGTGATAGAGAGAGAACAATCGCAGCGCTCGCCATTGTCAGCTGTGTTAAGGCCAGTGTTGCCTAGTCAGCTGAAAATCCGTTATCTGGCGGATTTTAAATCCGAATTGCGGAATAATTTTCGTTTTAGCGGCTGGAGGATTTTCTAACGGAATTATGTTGAATCCTTGAGAAAACTTGCGTAATTCAATTTAAATTTTTATTTATTTATTTATTTATTTTCAAAACATCTATTTTATAACACTCAAAAATGACCATATTTTCAAAAATCAAAATTAATTTTAAAGGTAGCCTCTCTGTGGGTATATTAAAATATTTGAGGAACTTAATTTTTTTTTCGATTTTTGTTTTGTTTAAGAATTTGACTACTTAAAATATTAATCTACAAAAATTCATAACTCACGCAAAAATAAACAAAACTCAAAGTTGATTTTAAAGGTAAATGTATTATGATCGCATTAGAGTTTTTAAGGAATTCAATCATATCAGTATTATTTTTTTAAATTTTTTCTTTGTTCAAATATTCGACAAATTATTATGTATTTGTGAGTTATATGAAGTTGCGTAATTAAATAATTAAACACAGTTATAAAAAGTTATTAATAGTTATTAATAGTTAACAATCAGTTAACTATTGAAAATGAACACATCGTATTCGAAATGTACATTTAGTGTTATAAATAAACGAGTGAAGTAAGAAATATAACAGTGCTTAATCATTTAATTCAACAAATTCTCACGCAAAAATAGACACATTTTCAAAAATCGAAGATAATTTTAAAGGTAAATGTTTTGTGAATATACTAGAATTTTTGATCAATTCTATCATACCAGATTTTTTTTCGTTTGACAACTTGAAACAATAATTTTCAAAAATTCAACACCCAAATATGAACATATTTACAAAAATTAAAGTTTTGAAGGTCAGTCGTTCTGTAGATTTTTAAAAATATGTGTGGTACTCAATTTTGCTTTCGATTTTTGTTTTGTTTAATTGTTCAACAAGTTAAAACATTCAAAATTCATAACTTAACATTCTCAAAAATTTAAGTTTTGTTTGTTCACTTGTTCGAAAACTTCGAAAATTAATTTTCAAAAATTCATAACTCAGAGAAATTGGCAGACTTTCAAAAATTTAAGTTAGTTTTAATGGTAGTTAACACTTTAAAAATTTTGTGAAATTCTATATCACTATCTATTTTTACTTTCTCCGTTATGAAGTACGAGAACGTATTGTGATCCTGATTTTTTTTTCAATTTTTTTTTTATGGAAATTTCCGTTTTTGGGTCCCTAGATACCATTTTAACAATTTCTGGAATTTTTTTTGTGTATGTGTGTGTCTGGCTGTGTGCGCTGTATCTCAAAAACTAATAGAGTAATTGATATGAAACTTTGAACATACGTCTTATTTGATAATCCGAAGAACTGAAAAGCTTTTGGTAAAATTTCGTACACCTGTTTTTTGTTTTTTTGCCAATATTTTCTTAAATATGAAAAATATCACAAAAACATTTCAATAAACAATAAAGACAACAAAGAAATGAACATCTTTTGCTTGCAAATATTTTTTATAAAATCATTGTTATTCGAGAAAAAAAAATATTATTTTTTTAATTTTTGGTTTATAATTATAAAACGATAATAGCTACAGTAAATTTATGTTAATAATAATTGTAGAGAATGCTAAAGCAAACAACTTATAAGCAATACGTTTTTTTTCGAAATCCCTTTAGTTTTTGAGTAAACTGATTTTTTGAATTTGAAGTATAATTTAGACGTTTTAAACGTCAGTTTCATCCGAGTTTACGCAACGCTCGATGTACATTTAAAATATGATTTAAATTAAAAATAAACCATGAAAGCGTAAATATAAATAACACCACCAAGTCGGAGAAAGTAACATGATGGCCACATCACCATTTTTTAGATTTGTTTGTTCGTCTTCTACTACTAAAAATATTAATTTTAAAAGATTCATTCAAACTTTTAAGGAATTCAATAATATCTGTATTTATTTTTCTTCGGATTTTTTCATTGTTCTACCCAATATTCAACCTTAATTCGTATGCAAAACGTTACATTCCACCGTTAAAATGTATGATTTATTTCGTACTTGGTCGGCTATTTGGCGGAAATATTATGTGATAAGATGGCAACACTGGTTAAAGCAGCTTCACAACAACCCAGGAACGGTAACGTGAACGGGAATGGGAACGAAAATGTACCTGGCTTGTCGTTCCCGTTACCGGAATTAGTTATTAGTTGTATAAACAAAATATACTTAACGTGTTAAGTATGGTCCGGAAAATTGAAATTGAAATGTATTATTAACGTGAAGGAAAATAGGGAGGCTTTAAAAAAGATGTGTAGATAATATTAAATCTGTGCCTCACCAAACCAAAAGTTGACGAGCCGCCACTGGGTCCCACGCCACTGGCAATAACTCAAATATAAAGTTGTACAAAGTTCCATTATGTCAATAGACAATGCAAGCAAGTATAAATAAATTTGAGACAACCTTATAGTTGCAGATGCATTAAATAAATTTAATAAAGACGAAAAATAACCTGTTAGTGACTCTGCCAAACTAAGTCTTACTGCATTCACAAGCAAGGCACAATTGTAGTTTTAAAATTTAATTAATAACACCTCTAATTCCGCACTTTCCTGGCGGAATTTTCCTGCAAACAGGTGGTTTCCGGCCGTCCCCACCCGTGGGCGCGTAGGTGCGCCGCTCAACTCGAAGGGTGCACCCGCCAGGGTGCAATTTGGTACCACGTGCGGTCTGGAGGTGCGTGTCTAGCGAACGCTTAGGATTTTTTCCGGCGGCTCGCGACAGGCCTTCCTTCCTCTCCGACGGTCTCACCATGGGCTCATGGGCGGGGACGGAGGGGGGTATGTTGATGAGGGGTGCTGGACCGACTGGGCACGGAAGATAGATAGCATCGTTGGGACCGGCTTGCCGCACCCTCAAGACCACTGCTCATACCTGTGTGTGTGTGTGTGTATGCACTTGAGGCATTGTAGTGCATTGTTCACAATCAGTTACTGCTCTTTTCCACCACAAGGTCACTTATACGTGTGTGTTCATTTTATACAGGGTATCTCATTTAACGTACGGTCACCAGTTCGAACTCGCTACACTGCACAGTTGGTTGGATATTTAGGAAAGAGATGTATTTGTACTTCCAATTATTACATTAAAATCTTATTGAATTGGCTCAGTCTGCTGATGATGGTTCAACCAGTTCAGTACAAATATATCACCCTACCGTAAAATTCTACAAAAATTGAATTTCAACCAAAAAATTTTGTTTTAATTTTTTTTCGTCGACTGCGAGGTCATCTACCACCACCGTGTGTCCTCCGTGCTGTTTTCTAAAAAATTTAAATACCGAAAGATTACACGTTGCGTACAATAAAAATCTCTATAAATCATTCAAAATTAGTCATTCGGATGTGGTGATAGAGATCGCTTAATGATACATAATAACCGCTGTACCTACAGCGTTGTATCATCATCCAAGTACCGTCATAGTAAAAGTATGCTAAATGTCCCGCGGTTTAGCATAACGATTAATACCTAAAAATGGTGAAAAATCATAGCGGTATTACTTTATGGCGATTACGTCCCGAATACCAAAACCGTCGAACAAACACACGAACAGACTGTTATTATCTTCTCACGTTCGTTATTGTGATTGGACGTAATTACCAATTTAAGGAAGGATCGTCTAGTGTGTTTGATTACCACTCAAACGGAAATACGAAGAGTTGTTAGATGAGGAGGTCATTAATTCCGGCGGTTGTAAACCGCAACGATGCTAAAGTAATAAGAATACAATTAAGAAAACTCAAATGAATCACCTTTTAACAGTCTAACAGTGAAGTGAATTATAAAATTGAATGTAAGAGTTTAATTGTTGGAACAATTATAACCAGAAGGAATGAAGAGGTATTGAGTTTTAAGAAATTTTGAGGTTTATATAGAAACAAACTAATTATTGGATCGATGAGGCTGTTACTTGTTGAAACTCCATGGTATCATTTAATAAAACACTAACACCGTGTATGGTTTCAAATTAATTTTATTGTTCTACAACAATTGTTTCACCACACATTTTTCATCTACCTGATGAATCCACTGTGTGGTGAAACAATTGTTGTAGAACAATAAAATTAATTTGAAACCATACACTGTGTTAGTGTTTTATTAAATGAACAAACTAATTATCTAATATTCTCATGACCATATCGGAACATTTCGAGAGGTAAGTGAACCCGAGACGATGGGTACCTCCTAAATTTGGAAATCCTCGTAGGAGAGGATTCAGTAGGAGTGAGTTTTGAGAAGAAGAACGAAGAAAAAAAATGGACGATCGCACGGCTAACGGCACTATTTCGCTTTATATGCAGATCCCAGTTTTGCCTCCGCACACACACACACATTTACACTCCGTTTCGATTTAATTTTGTGTGTGAGACAAACGGAAAAGGAGGATTACCAAGATTACCAGCTGTGGCTCTCGGATGATTTCCAGAGGAGTGTTGTCTTCTCCTGATTGGCACGTGCTTCGCCCACAACACCGAGAATAATTCAAACTCCTAGGCGAGAGAGCCGAGGCAGTTAACAATAGCGACGGAAACGAGAAGTTGCTTTTCGTTTTATTTATCTGTGGGCGAAACACGTGCCGTCGGTCGGACGAAGAATTAACATCTCGAGGGTTTCAATGGTAGGTATGCTAACGATAATAATTAAAAACACCTAACTCAAGTCATTAACTGTGCGACATCGGCGGTAGGCGTAATTGTCTGCTGAGACACTTTTTTTTGTATACAAACAATGCAATTATTAAATAAATAAGGTTTATTTACGGATTCTCCATTACAAAAAAATACATAATTAATTATTTCTTAAAACTAAAATATTGATTGATTACGCATTAACTATTTAACCTGATTAGTTTTAAGTTTTTGACAATCGACGCGTTTTAAATTTCGTAATATTTCTTCGTGCGACATTGCGAAGAAATCTATATTAAAATTAGCGTAAAGGCAATTTGAATAACGCATAAAACGAGATAAGCTGCTATTTACACCATAATTGGTTCTATGGAAAGGTATTCGAAATAATGGGCGTTGGCGAGTTAACTTATTATCTGCCTTAAAATAAAAGTTAATTGGCGCGTTTGCTAATTAGCGCGAAAAATGGTTCAAGTAATCAAAATATACATTATTTGTTTGTGCACAAAATATCCTTTAAAATAATATCTTTTATGGTGGAGAGAACGCAGAGTACTTGCTAAAAATGTTGCCAAAACTCATTTACTATTTAATAACAATATCTACCAAACTTTCTTACAACCAACATTTTTAGAAGGTTTACCACTGCAGGATTTTTCTAATTTAGATGTATACACAAAATATCCTTTAAAATATCTTTTGTAGTGAATAGAACGCAGAACACAAAATGCTGCCAAAACATTACTAAACATATCACTATTTAATAACAATAGCAATCATCCTAACGACCAATCTACCAAACGTCGAAGTTACCTTACCTCACCTCACCTCACCTAACCCAACCAAACCTAACCTAACCTAACCTAACCTAACCCAACCCAACCCAACCTAACCTAACCTAACCTAACCTAACCTAACCTAACCTAACCTAACCTAACCCAACCTAACCTAACCTAACCTAACCTAACCTAACCTAACCTAACCTAACCTAACCTAACCTAACCCAACCCAACCCAACCTAACCTAACCTAACCTAACCTAACCTAACCTAACCTAACCTAACCTAACCCAACCTAACCTAACCTAACCTGACCTAACATAACGTGACCTGACCTGACCTGACCTGACCTGACCTAACCCAACCTAACCTAACCTAACCTAACCCAACTCAACCCAACCCAACCCAACCCAACTCAACCCAACCCAACCCAACCCAACCCAACCTAACCTAACCTAACCTATTTTCCGGTTTCGACGCGCCGGATTTTTTTTTAACTAATTCACCGTGGAATTTCCTTCAAAAGTTCAACATCTGTTAAAAAAAGAAAAGGGTTTTGATTTTCTATAAACCTAACTACCACATTCTAAATAACAACTAAATGACGACAATCCAAACTTGAACTGGAGAAATTGAAAAATATAATCAATGAACGGAAAATTTGTATAAAAAAAAATGTAATCCATCGAGGAATTTTCTTCCAAACCCTAAAATCCGCGATAAAGCAATACGTTTTTGATTTTCCAATAAAACAATTGCAATATCTTAGATGGATAACAAAATGATAACAATCCAAAATTGAACTGGGAAAACTAAAAAAAAATATTTGACGATTGGAAAATTTGTAAAAAAAATAATCCGTCAAGGAATTTGCTTCCAAAGCTCAAAATCCATTAAAAAGTAATACACAGTTGATTTTTCAATACAACCGTTGCCAAAATCCTGAACGGCAAAAAAATAACAACAAAACCAAACTTGAACTGGAAAAATGAAAAATGCGTTCAAAGAATTTTTGTAAAAAATAATCCATCAAGGAATTTCCTTCCAAAACACAAAATCCATTGACACGGTTGATTTTTCGAAAAAAACAGTTGCCAAATCCTGGACGACAACAAAAACAACAAAATAACAACATCACAAATTTGAACCGGAAAAGCGAAAATGGATTCAAAGATTGAAAAATTTGTAAAACAATAATCCATCAAGGAAATTGTTTCCAAAGCCCAAAATCCATAAAAAAGAATACATTTTTGATTTCCCAATAAAACAATTGCAATACATTGGACGACAATAAAATGACAACAATCCAAACTTGAACTGAAACATTCTAAAAATGCATTTAAATATTTGAAAATTTGTAAAAAAATAATCCATCAAGAAATTTGTTTCCAAAGCTCAAAATCCATTAAAAAATAATAGATTTTTGATTACCCATTAAAACAATTGCAATAATTTGGACGACAACAAAATGACAACAATCCAAACTTAAACTGAAAAATCTTTGAAAATGCATTTAAAGATTGGAAAATTTCTAAAAAAAATAATCCATCAAGAAATTTGCTTCCATACCTCAAAATCCATTAAAAAAGAATACATTTTTGATTTCCCATTAAAACAATTGCAATAACTTGGACAACAACAAAATGACAACAATCCAAACTTAAACTGAAAACAATCTAAAAATGCATTTAAAAATTGAAAAATTTCTAAAAAAATAATCCATCAAGAAATTTACTTCCAAAGCTCAAAATCCATTAAAAAATAATAGATTTTTGATTTCCCATTAAAACAATTGCAATATATTGGACGATAACAAAATGACAACAATCCAAACTTAAACTGAAAAATCTTTAAAAATGCATTTAAAGATTGGAAAATTTGTAAAAAAATAATCCATCAAGGAATTTGTTTCCAAAGCTCAAAATCCATTAAGAAAGAGTACATTTTTGATTTTCCAGTAAAACAATTGCAATACATTGGACGACAACAAAATGACAACAATCCAAACTTAAACTGAAAAATCTTTAAAAATGCATTTAAAGATTGGAAAATTTGTAAAAAACTAATCCATCAAGGAATTTGCTTCCAAAGCTCAAAATCCATTAAAAAAGAATACATTTTTGATTTCCTGATGAAACAATTGCAATACACTGGACGACAAGAAAATAACAACAATCCAAACTTGAACTGAAAAAACTCCAAAAATGCATTTAAAGATTGAAAAATTTGTAAAAAAATAATCCATCAAAGAATTTGCTTCCAAAACTCAAAATCTATAAAAAAATAATACATTTTTGATTTCCTGATGAAACAATTGCAATACCTTGGACGTCAACAAAATGACAACAATCCAAACTTGTCTGAAAAAACCCAAAAAAATGCATTTAAATATTGGAAAATTTGTAAAAAAATAATCCATCAAGGAATTTGCTTCCAAAGCTCAAAATCCATTAAAAAAGAATACATTTTTGATTTCCCGATGAAACAATTGCAATACACTAGACGACAAGAAAATAACAACAATCCAAACTTGAACTTGAATGCATTGGATTAATGGAATAATGGAAGAATAAATTATTATTATTATTATTATTTAAAGATTGGAAAATTTGTAAAAAAATAATCCATCAAGAAATTTGCTTCCAAAGCTGAAAATCCATTAAAAATAGAATACATTTTTGATTTCCTGATGAAACAATTGCAATACACTAGACGACAAGAAAATAACAACAATCTAAACTTAAACTGAAAAAAATCTAAAAGTGCATTTAAAGATTGAAATTTTTTTTTTTAAATAATCCATCAAGAAATTTGCTTCCAAAGCTGAAAATCCATTAAAAATAGAATACATTTTTGATTTCCTGATGAAACAATTGCAATACACTGGACGGCAAGAAAATAACAACAATCCAAACTTGAACTGAAAAAAATCTAAAAATGCATTTAAAGATTGGAAAATTTGTAAAAAAATAATCCATCAAGGAATTTGCTTCCAAAACTCAAAATGCATTAAAAAATAATACATTTTTGATTTCCTGATGAAACAATTGCAATACACTGGACGACAAGAAAATAACAACAATCCAAACTTGAACTGAAAAAAATCTAAAAATGCATTTAAAGATTGGAAAATTTGTAAAAAAATAATCCATCAAGGAATTTGCTTCCAAAACTCAAAATCCATTAAAAAAGAATACATTTTTCATTTCCTGATAAAACAATTGCAACAACTTGGACGAAAACAAAATGACAACAATCCAAACTTGAACTGAAAAAAATCTAAAAATGCATTTAAACATTGGAAAATTTGTAAAAAAATAATCCATCAAGGAATTTGCTTCCAAAACTCAAAATGCATTAAAAAATAATACATTTTTGATTTCCTGATGAAACAATTGCAATACACTGGACGATAAGAAAATAACAATAATCCAAACTTGAACTGAAAAAAAATCTAATAATGCATTTAAACATTGGAAAATTTGTAAAAAAATAATCCATCAAGGAATTTGCTTCCAAAACTCAAAATGCATTAAAAAATAATACATTTTTGATTTCCTGATGAAACAATTGCAATACACTGGACGACAAGAAAATAACAATAATCCAAACTTGAACTGAAAAAAATCTAAAAATGCATTTAAACATTGGAAAATTTGTAAAAAAATAATCCATCAAGGAATTTGCTTCCAAAACTCAAAATCCATTAAAAAAGAATACATTTTTGATTTCCTGATGAAACAATTGCAATACACTGGACGGCAAGAAAATAACAACAATCCAAACTTGAACTGAAAAAAATCTAAAAATGCATTTAAAGATTGGAAAATTTGTAAAAAAATAATCCATCAAGGAATTTGCTTCCAAAACTCAAAATCCATTAAAAAAGAATACATTTTTCATTTCCTGATAAAACAATTGCAATAACTTGGAGGAAAACAAAATGACAACAATCCAAACTTGAACTGAAAAAAATCTAAAAATGCATTTAAACATTGGAAAATTTGTAAAAAAATAATCCATCAAGGAATTTGCTTCCAAAACTCAAAATCCATTAAAAAAGAATACATTTTTGATTTCGTGATGAAACAATTGCAATACACTGGACGACAAGAAAATAACAATAATCCAAACTTGAACTGAAAAAAATCTAAAAATGCATTTAAACATTGGAAAATTTGTAAAAAAATAATCCATCAAGGAATTTGCTTCCAAAACTCAAAATGCATTAAAAAATAATACATTTTTGATTTCCTGATGAAACAATTGCAATACACTGGACGACAAGAAAATAACAACAATCCAAACTTGAACTGAAAAAAATCTAAAAATGCATTTAAACATTGGAAAATTTGTAAAAAAATAATCCATCAAGGAATTTGTTTCCAAAGCTCAAAATCCATTAAAAAAGAATACATTTTTCATTTCCTGATAAAACAATTGCAATAACTTGGACGAAAACAAAATGACAACAATCCAAACTTGAACTGAAAAAAATCTAAAAATGCATTTTAAGATTGAAAAATTTGTAAAAAAATAATCTATCAAGAAATTTGGTTCCAAAGCTCAAAATCCATTAAAAAATAATACATTTTTCATTTCCTGATAAAACAATTGCAATAACTTAAACGACAACAAAATCACAACAATCGAAACTTGAAATAAATTTTTTAAAAAATTGTAAAAAAAATCCATCGAGCAATTTGCTTCCAAAACTCAAAATCCATTAAATAGAAATACATTGTTAATTTCCTGCTAAAACAATTGCCTTGTTCTGGATAGAAGCAAAATTTGTAGGAGAGGAGTACTAACATATTTATTTGCTGATGGTGCACTGTTGATGGTGTGCCACAAGGGACAATTTTAGGACCGTTATTGTGCATTGAAGACATAATTGAAATTTGTGGAGAGGAGTACTAATATATTTATTTGCTGATGGTGGTATACGAAGGGGAATAAAATGTTACATAAGTTTGAAAATTGGACACCATCTGTGTGGAAGACTTTTTTTTTAAATCAGATTATTGGATTGTGTTTGAAGAGTTATTCTAAAGAGAACCACGGAGCTTTCCGGTCATTCGCAATTCTACCAAGAAACACAATCACCATTACACACACGTTAATGTTAATTCAGTTGGCCACTCCTGATTAAAAATAATAATGGCATTTTCTTTAACAATCCTGTTCACGCCAATTTCGAAGCCATGCGCAACCGGAGCACCAAACGAAAAGGCAGCGCAGAACGAATCCGAGCGCAAAGAGCGAAGAACGTCTTAGCCGATTTACTCCCGAGAACTTTACAAGGCGTGACGCGTCGCCGAAGCGTTCATTTATTTAACGATCCACGCGCGTTTGCATTAAAGTAAACAATGCAAATTTTCGTCCCATTTCCGATCCTAACTATATAAATGCGAAAAAAAACGCGGGAACGGCGTGATCCCGGCCCACGCGCACCCGCCCGCCTTGATCTTGAATTGTCTAATTTCGTCCGCGCGGTGGATGGAGAGAGCGAGAGAATTATCGCCGCATAAAATATTTTATTTGTTCGCGATGATGATGATAATAAAAATGGTCGACTTGATTGTTGAAATATGCGGTCTTTCTATTTTACCGGGATCAAGTTTCCATAAATAAATCGAACGCTGCTTTATAATTGAACCGATAAATTCCGCTCCAACCGGAACACTGAATGTTGATCAGATCGACGTGCAAAATTGGCCAAATGTATCGTTTCTTGTCCTATGAATCACAGCTGAGTTTTATATTGTTAGTCAAGATGTACAGGCAGTAAATCAAGCAATTAGGTTTATTTCTTACACATAAAACTATTGGTTTTAGTTGTTATTTCTTCAAATTCTTCCTTTCCTGTCCAAATTATCTTCTAAAAAATTTTGTCGATGTTTAAATTTCCTTGTAGGAAAGATGTTTGACTGAAAGTCAGCAATCGTCAAAATTGCTCAAAACGTAATTTCACAATACGGAGAAAGTAAAAATTAACTTCTATAATCATTGGATTTCAAACCTGTTACTTTTTATGCCAAGTTTATTAATACCTGCTTAGTGACTGAATGGCCCACCGTCTAAGAAAAAAGAAACTTATTACGTGAAATTTCTGATTCAAAATGATTAAAAAAAGTCAGACACACACACATGCACATGCAACAAACTCGACGACATCAATTAGTAAGATAAAGGTGATCGAATATCATATCGTTATCTATCATAATTAGTTCTTCTTCCCTTCATTAAAAAAATATATCGAGAACACGTCTACGAAAAGTGCAATTAATAATAACACGAGGTTCGGCCCTTTCTTATTTTAATTATTGAATATAAATCAGCGGCGAGCCGAATCGGCACCTTTGTATCCAGTTTCACGACGCCCCTACAGATTTACAGATTTACACTGGCCCGTCGACCATCGACCATCGGCCATCGGCCGACGGTATTAAGTTACGGACACAAATTGATTAAATTTATATGTTATCTCGGTGAAAACAGTTGTGAAATGTTTAACGTGCCGTGAAATGCCCGCGATGAGACGCGACGCGCTAATTGAGTGAGTATTTCAATAAATTAGTTCAGGAACTACGACGGAATTATTTTCAAGTATGATTTAATTATGTTGTCAAATTCATACGGAATCGCTGAAATTACTGAATAATATTTTTATCTCAGAAATTATTATGGCAAGGACAAACAGACTCATATAATCAACTGAGGTGAGTAGCGTCAAATAAAATATAATCTAGCCGCTTTAAAAAGCCAGCTGAGGCGAGTCGCGTCAAATAGAGTATGGTCTCGCTTTGAAAAATTGCAATTGGTATTTTACACCAAATATTTTTTTTGCTTTAGAATTACCAAATCTACTTAGAAATAACGTATTTTTGGTTTACAAAAAAATCATTCGTCATATCCCGGCTGGAAACAAAATTGCAACAGTTGGAGTCAAAAAATTACAACTGGAGATTTAAAAAATTCCAAAAAAATATTGTGGCTTGTTAAAATTGCTTCAAAATTTCCCAGTTTATTCAGCAAGAATATAATTTTAATATACTAGAATATCATCGAGATATCACAACTAGAAACAAAATGGCAACAGTCAAAATTGAGTTGGAGTCAAAAAATTTGCAACTGGAGATTTAAAGAATTCCAAAAAAAATATTATCGCTTGTTAAAACTGCTTCAAAATTTCCCAATTTATTCAGCAAGAATGTAATTTTAATATACTAGAAAATCATCGACATATCACAACTAGAAACAAAATGGCAACAGTCAAAATTGAGTTGGAGTCAAAAAATTTGCGCCTGAAGATTTTAAAAATTCCAAAAAAAATATTATCGCTTGTTAAAACTGCTTCAAAATTACCCAATTGAATCAGCAAGAATGCACTTTTAAAATACTAGAAAACAATCGACATATCCTAACTAGAAACAAAATGGCAATGAGCTGAAGTCAAAAAATTTGCAACTGGAGATTTTAAAAATTTCAAAAAAATATTGTCGCTTGTTAAAATTGCTTCAAAATTTCCCAATTTATTCAACAAGAATGCACTTTTAAAATACTAGAAAACAATCGACATATCCTAACTAGAAACAAAATGGCAATGAGCTGAAGTCAAAAAATTTGCAACTGGAGATTTTAAAAATTTCAAAAAAATATTGTCGCTTGTTAAAATAGCTTCAAAATTTCCTAATTCATTCAGCAAGAATGTATATATAATATACTAGAAAGCAAAAGACATATCCCAACAAGAAACAAAATGGTAACAGTCAAAATTGAGTTGTGGTCAAAAAATTTGCAACTGGAGATTTAAAAAAATTCAAAAAAATATTGTCACTTGTTAAAATTGCTTCAAAATTTCCCAATTTATACAACAAGAATGTACTTTTAATATACTAGAAAACAATCGATATATCCCAACTAGAAACAAAATGGCAACAGTCTAAATTGAGTTGGAGTCAAAAAATTTGCAACTGGAGATTTAAAAAATTCCAAAAAAATATTGTCGCTTGTTAAAATTGCTTCAAAATTTCCCAATTTATTCAACAAGAATGTACTTTTAATATACTAGAATATCATCGACATATCACAACTAGAAACAAAATGGCAACAGTCAAAATTGAGTTGGAGTCAAAAAATTTGCAACGACATTTGAAAAATTCCAAAAAAATATTGTCGCTTGTTAAAACTGCTTCAAAATTTCCCAGTTTATTCAGGAAGAATGTACTTTTAATATACCAGAAAACAATCGATACATCCTGACTAGAAACAAATTGGCAACAGTCCAAATTGAGTTGGAGTCAAAAAATTTGCGACTGAAGAATAAAAAAATTCCAAAATAATATTATCGCTTGTTAAAACTGCTTCAAAATTTTCCAGTTTACTCAGCAAGAATGTACTTTTAATATACCAGAAAACAATCGATACATCCCAACTGGAAACAAAACGGCAACAGTTAAAATTGAGTTGGAGTCAAAAAATTTGCGACTGAAAAATAAAAAAATTCCAAAAAAAATTTGCTGCTTGTTAAAATTGCTTCAAAATTTCCCAATTTATACAACAAGAATGTAATTTTAATATACTAGAAAATCACCGACATATCCCAACTAGAAACAAAATGGCAACAGTCAAAATTGAGTTGAAGTCAAAAAATTTGCAACTGGAGATTTTAAAAATTCCAAAAAAATATTGTCGCTTGTTAAAATTGCTTCAAAATTTCCCAATTTATGCAACAAGAATGTAATTTTAATATACAAGAAAATCATTGACATATCCCAACTAGAAACAAAATGGCAACAGTCAAAATTGAGTTGGAGTCAAAAAATTTGCGACTGAAGAATAAAAAAATTCCAAAAAAATATTGTCGCTTGTTAAAGTTGCTTCAAAATTTCCCAATTTACACAACAAGAATGTAATTTTAATATACTAGAAAATCATCGACATATCACAACTAGAAATAAAATGGCAACAGTCAAAATTGAGTTGGAGTCAAAAAATTTGCGACTGAAAAATAAAAAAATTCCAAAAAAATTTGCTGCTTGTTAAAATTGCTTCAAAACTTCCAAATTTATACAACAAGAATGTAATTTTAATATACTTGAAAATCATCGGCATATCCCAACTAGAAACAAAATGGCAACAGTCAAAATTGAGTTGGAGTAAAAAAATTTGCAACTGGAGATTTAAAAAAATTTAAAAAAAATATTTTCGCTTGTTGAAATTGCTTCAAAACTTCCCAATTTATACAACAAGAATGTAATTTTAATATACTAGAAAATCATCGACATATCCCAACTAGAAACAAAATAACAACAGTGAAAATTGAGTGCGAGTTAAAAAATTTGCGACTGAAGAATAAAAAAATTCCAAAAAAATATTGCCGCTTGTTAAAATTGCTTCAAAATTTCCCAATTTAGCAACAAGAATGTACTTTTCATATACTAGAAAACAATCTACGTATCCCAACTAGAAACAAAATGGCAATGAGTTGAAGTCAAAAAGTTGCAACTGGAGATTTAAAAAATTCCAAAAAAATATTGTCGCTTGTTAAAATTGCTTCAAAATTTCCCAATTTATTCAGCAAGAATGTACTTGTAATATACTAGAAAACAATCGAGAGATCCCAGCTAGAAATAAAACGGCAACAGTCAAAATTGAGTTGGAGTCAAAAAATTTGCTACTGGAGATTTAAAAAAATTCAAAAAAATATTGTCGCTTGTTAAAACTGCTTCAAAATTTTCCAATGTATTCAGCAGGAATGTACTTTTAATATACTAGAAAACAATCGACAAATCCCAACTAGAAACAAATTGGCAACAGTCAAAATAGAGTTGGAGTCAAAAAAATTGCAACTGAAGATCTAAAAAATTCCAAAAAAATATTGCCGCTTCTTAAAATTGCTTCAAAATTTCCCAATTTATACAACAAGAATGTAATTTTAATATACTAAAAAATCATCGACATATCCCAATTAGAAACAAAATGGCAACAGTCAAAATTGAGTTGGAGTCAAAAAATTTGCGACTGAAGAATAAAAAAATTCCAAAAAAATATTGCCGCTTGTTAAAATTGCTTCAAAATTTCCCAATTTATGCAACAAGAATGTAGTTTTAATATACTAGAAAATCATCGACATATCCCAACTAGAAACAAAATGTCAACAGTCAAAGTTGAGTTGGAGTCAAAAAATTTGCAACTGGAGATTTAAAAAATTCCAAAAAAATATTGTCGCTTGTTAAAATTGTTTCAAAATTTCCCAATTTATGCAACAAGAATGTAATTTTAATATACTAGAAAATCATCGACATATCCCAACTAGAAACAAAATGGCAACAGTCAAAATTGAGTTGGAGTCAAAAAATTTGCGACTGAAGAATAAAAAAAATCCAAAAAAATATTGCCGCTTGTTAAAGTTGCTTCAAAATTTCCCAATTTATGCAACAAGAATGGACTTTTAATATACTAGAAAATCATCGACATATCCCAACTAGAAACAAAATAACAACAGTGAAAATTGAGTGCGAGTCAAAAAATTTGCGAATGAAGAATAAAAAATTCCAAAAAAATATTGTCGCTTGTTAAAATTGCTTCAAAATTTCCCAATTTATACAACAAGAATATAATTTTAATATACTAGAAAATCATCGACATATCCCAACTAGAAACAAAATGGCAACAGTCAAAATTGAGTTGGAGTCAAAAAATTTGCGACTGAAGAATAAAAAAAATCCAAAAAAATATTGCCGCTTGTTAAAGTTGCTTCAAAATTTCCCAATTTATGCAACAAGAATGGACTTTTAATATACTAGAAAATCATCGACATATCCCAACTAGAAACAAAATAACAACAGTGAAAATTGAGTGCGAGTCAAAAAATTTGCGAATGAAGAATAAAAAATTCCAAAAAAATATTGTCGCTTGTTAAAATTGCTTCAAAATTTCCCAATTTATACAACAAGAATATAATTTTAATATACTAGAAAATCATCGACATATCCCAACTAGAAACAAAATGGCAACAGTCAAAATTGAGTTGGAGTCAAAAAATTTGCGACTGAAGAATAAAAAAAATCCAAAAAAATATTGCCGCTTGTTAAAGTTGCTTCAAAATTTCCCAATTTATGCAACAAGAATGGACTTTTAATATACTAGAAAATCATCGACATATCCCAACTAGAAACAAAATAACAACAGTGAAAATTGAGTGCGAGTCAAAAAATTTGCGAATGAAGAATAAAAAATTCCAAAAAAATATTGTCGCTTGTTAAAATTGCTTCAAAATTTCCCAATTTATACAACAAGAATATAATTTTAATATACTAGAAAATCATCGACATATCCCAACTAGAAACAAAATGGCAACAGTCAAAATTGAGTTGGAGTCAAAAAATTTGCGACTGAAGAATAAAAAAAATCCAAAAAAATATTGCCGCTTGTTAAAGTTGCTTCAAAATTTCCCAATTTATGCAACAAGAATGGACTTTTAATATACTAGAAAATCATCGACATATCCCAACTAGAAACAAAATAACAACAGTGAAAATTGAGTGCGAGTCAAAAAATTTGCGAATGAAGAATAAAAAATTCCAAAAAAATATTGTCGCTTGTTAAAATTGCTTCAAAATTTCCCAATTTATACAACAAGAATGTAGTTTTAATATACTAGAAAATCATCAACATATCCCAACTAGAAACAAAATGGCAACAGTCAAAATTGAGTTGAAGTCAAAAAATTTGCAACTGGAGATTTTAAAAATTCCAAAAAAATATTATCGCTTATTAAAACTGCTTCAAAATTTCCCAATTTATTCAGCAAGAATGTACTTGTAATATACTAAAAAATTATCGACGTATCCCAACTAGAAATAAAACGGCAACCGCCAAAATTGAGCTGGAGTCAAAAAATTTGCAACTGGAGATTTAAAAAAATTCCAAAAAAATATTGCCGCTTGTTAAAATTGCTTCAAAATTTCTTAATTCACTCAGTAAGAACGTAGTTTTGATATACCAGAAAACAATCGATACATCCCAACTAGAAATAAAACGGCAACCGTCAAAATTGATTTGGAGTCAAAAAATGGCTACAAAAAAAAACCGTTTTCTTTCGTTGCCTTTCACGAGCCGCTCATGATTGTAAGTGTAAATAATGATTATCAATGAAATAATTTATTGGTCAATTTGTAAATCTTTTGACAACCTGATATTAAATAGGTACACAAAAATTTAAGAGGTTAATTGACGTAATTTATGACATATGTTAATAAAAACCGCATAAACGGTTGAATGCAATTTTTATCGACGGATTATAAAAGGTTACGTTCCTCGAAAGTATCGACACTTCCTCGCTGACTCACGGAAAAAAAAATTAAGAGCTTGTCGCCCAAAAATTCGACCATTTATCAGGAGCGCGCCGGCGAAAAAACTTCATTTGAATGCCTACTGGATTTATATGCACATATAAGGTCATGGTTTTCCAGTGACTTACCGTCGGTAGATAATGGCGCGGGTACAATAGAGCAGGAATAGTCACCCATTAAAGGCATACGATACCCCGAGTATAAGCCACAATGCGGGAAGCATTGTTTGGTACCCAACTACAAACAGCGATAAATTAGCGGATTTTTATTTTCTAAAACGAGACGAAGAAAAAAAAAAGTGCAGCAAGGGTACACAATATGGTAATAAAGCAGGCGCGGTGGTGCACCTACCAGATGAGTATCGAACAAAAGTTTTATCCGATCCGTTCTGTTTTAATTGTATCATCGGATTGCAATGTTATTTATCTAGTAGTACTAGCGAATTTCTTTTGTAACATTCAATATCCGGCGTGGTACTAGCCAGGAAAATAGTTGTTTCAATACGTTATTCGTCTGTAGTCTTAATAAAACTTAATTTTGTAGCAGGTTGAATATTCATAAGGTGTGAGCCACTGAATTTTGTTTCTGAGTTGGCCATGACTGAAAGAGAGAAACATAGCAGTCATGTCTGAGATTAATTAATTTTTTTAAATCTAATTCAATTGAACTAATCTCATGACGTAATAATATGCGACATACATCATTTATCTCATAGCCAACTCTGAAATTAGCTTAAAAAACTCTGTTAATTTTGTGGCTCACACGATATATTGAGGCTATTTTTCGTCTTTACTGCATTTATTTGTCAAATTAATCAAATTTAAAGTTCGCGTGAGAAATTTGCGCTCGCCGGTAAACTGGAAAAGTCGGTAAATGTGAAATTGCTGTTCAAGGTTTCCGAAATGCTGCCTCGTATTTCACTCTCTCTCAACGTGAGAAATTATTGGCGGATGAAAATGTTAAACTCTGCCGGGAATTAATTTATGGGCAGGTGGTATAATTTTAATTGAATGGGTAATCAGTGAGTCATAAGTTTTTTCATAGACAGGCCAGACGTAAACACGTGAGTTATTGTTGATTCGGATATTTTCGCGTGCACATCTGCAGCGTGGAGATGCTAATTGAAAATGGAAACGGTGCGATTGTATTCAATTTAGAGCGGATTTTAAGAAATGTTGGAGTAAATAAGTTCAAAAAATCACCTTTAAAAAAACTGAAGTTGTACATCATTGCGGTTGTACGTGGTGATGTAAGAGAAATTTAAGAAAATGAAGAAAACATTTTCGTTACCGTTAAAAAAACTGAAGTTGTACATTATTGCGCTTATACGTGACAATATAAGAGAAATTTAATGTAATGTTTGTATAAAAAACTTCTAATCTAACCAATTTTATTCGAAAGATTTTTCGGTAAACTCTAAAATAAAAAAGTTGCACATCATTGCGCGTATACGTGATGACGTAGAAAAAATTCAATGTGATATTTGTATAAAGTATTTTTAACCTAACAAATTTTATTTGAAACATTTTTCGGTAAACTCTAAAATAAAGAAGTTATGGTATCCCGCAGGTATCAAATTTGGGCCCGCTAATATTTATAATTTGTATTAACGATACAGTTGACCATAAAAAGTTGTTCCAAAAAGCCCGCTGATTTCAAAAATGAAGAAACAAATTTCGTTACCGTTAAAAAAACTGAAGTTGTACATCATTGCGCTTATACGTGGTGACGTAGGAAAAATACAATGAGATATTTGTATAAAGAAATTCTCACCTAAAAAAAAATATTTGAAAGATTTTTCGGTAAACTCTAAAATAAAAAAGTTGCACAGAATTGCGCGTATACGTGATGACGTAGGAAAAATTCAATGTGATATTTGTATAAAGTATTTTTAACCTAACAAATTTTATTTGAAACATTTTTCGGTAAACTCTAAAATAAAGCAGTTATGGTATCCCGCAGGGATCAAATTTAGGCCCTCTAAAATTTATAATTTGTGTTAACGAATAGTTGACTGTAAACAGTTGTTCGTAAAAGCCCGCTGATTTCAAAAATGAAGAGAAAAATTTCGTTACCGTTAAAAAAACTGAAGTTGTACATCATTGCGGTTATACGTTATGATGTAGAAAAAATACAATGTAATATTGGTGTAAAGCAATTCTAACCTAACAAATTTTATTTGAAAGATTTTTCGGTAAACTCCAAAATAAAGAAGTTATGATATCCCGCAGGGATCAAATTTGGACCCTCTAATGTTTATAATTTATATTAACGAAATAATTGACCATAAAAAGTTTTTAAAAAAATCCCGTTGATTTTAAAACTGAAGAAAAAATTTTCATTACCGTTAAAAAAACTTAAGTTGTACATCATTGCGCTTATACCTGGTGATGTAAGAAAAATTCAATGTGCTATTTATGCAAAGTACTTCTAACCTAACAAATTTTATTTGAAATATTTTTCGGTAAACTCCAAAATAAAGAAGTTATGGTATCCCGCAGGGATCAAACTTGGGCCCTCTAATATTTATAATTTGTGTCAACGAATAGTTGACTATAAAAAATTGTTCGTAAAAGCCTGTTGATTTCAAAAATTAAGAAAAAAATTTCGTTGCCGTTAAAAAAACGGAAGTTGTACGTCATTGTGCTTATACGTGGTGATGTAAGAGAAATTTAATATGATGATTTTATAAAGAACTTCTAGCCTAACAAATTTTATTTGAAAGATTTTTCTGTAAATTCTAAAATAAAAAAGTTATGGTATCCCGCAGGGATCAAATTTGGGCCCTCTAAAATTTATCATTTGTGTTGACGAATAGTTGACTGTAAACAGTTGTTTGTAAAAGCCTGTTGATTTCAAAAATGAAGAAAAAATGTTCGTTGCCGTTGTTGGGCTAATAAATAAATTATTATTATTATTATTATTACGTCAAAATCGCCGACTTACAATAATTGCCAATATTTTATCAACAGTTGAAAATGGGTATAGAGGTATTATACACGGGAGAGATCTAGAATTTTCGGACAAAACATTTGTTTATGGGACACCCTGTATATAAAATTTTTGGTGCAAGAAATGCGCAGTTGAAAATTCTAATCAACGTGTCAGAGAGATTCTCCGGAAATTATTTTCTTTTTAATTTTGAACGCACTGTAGAATTTATAAATAATTTAATATGTATTATGAGTTCAAAGAAATTTTGGTTTATATTCATTTATTTATTATTTGGTGGACAATAAACTAGAATCTATTTTGAGTAAAGTTAAGCATTTTCAAGTTTACAGCAATTGTTTTTGTATTTTTTTTAAAGCGTTTCGCGTGATGTGCGATTTCAAAATACCGCGGCAACAATTTTGGTGCCATTATTTTGGAAAATTATGAAGGAATTTTTTGAGATTCTAAGTGGACAATAAACTAGAATCTATTTTGAGTAAATTTAAGGATTTTCTAGTTTACAGCAATTGTTTTTGTATTTTTTTAAAGCGTTCGGCGTGATGTGCGATTTCAAAATACCGCAGGAACAATTTTGGTGCCATTATTTTTGAAAATTATGAAGGAACTTTTTCAGATTTTTAATGGACAATAAACTAGAATCTATTTTGAGTAAATTTAAGCATTTTCTAGTTTACAGCAATTGTTTTTGTATTTTTTTAAGCGTTTCACGTGATGTGCGATTTCAAAATATCGCGAGAACAATTTTGGTGCGGTTATTTTGGAAAATTATGAAGGAATTTTTTAGTATTTTAAGTGGACAATAAACTAGAATCTTTTTTGAGTAAATGTAAGCATTTTCTAGTTTACAGCAATTGTTTTTGTATTTTTTTAAGCGTTTCGCGTGATGTGCGGTTTCAAAATACCGCAGGAACAATTTTGGTGCCATTATTTTGGAAAATTATGAAGGAATATTTTGAGATTATAAGTGGATAATAAACTAGAATCTTTTTTGGGTAAATTTAAGCATTTTCTAGTTTACAGCAATTGTTTTAGTATTTTTTTAAACGTTTCGCGTGATGTGCGATTTCAAAATACCGCAGGAACAATTTTGGTTCGATTTTTTTGGAAAATTATGAAAGAATTTTTTTGAGATTTTAAGTGGACAATAAACTAAAATATTTTTTGGGTAAATTTAAGCATTTTCAAGTTTACAGCAATTGTTTTCGTATTTTTTTTAAGCGTTTCGCGTGATGTGTGATTTCAAAATACCGCGGCAACAATTTTGGTGCGATTATTTTGGAAAATTATGAAGGAATTTTTTTGAGATTTTAAGTGGACAATAAACTAAAATATTTTTTGGGTAAATTTAAGCATTTTCTAGTTTAGAGCAATTGTTTTCGTATTTTTTTAAGCGTTTCGCGTGATGTGCGATTTCAAAATACCTCAGGAACAATTTTGGTGCCATTATTTTGGAAAATTATGACAGAATTTTTTTGAGATTTTAAGTGGACAATAAACTAGAATCTATTTTGAGTAAATTTAAGCATTTTCTTGTTTACAGCAATTGTTTTTGTATTTTTTTTAAGCGTTTCGCGTGATGTGCGATTTCGAAATACCGCAGGAACAATTTTGATGCGATTGTTTTGGAAAATTATGAAGGAATTTTTTTGGAATTTTAAGTGGACAATAAACTAGAATTTATTTTGAGTAAATTTAAGCATTTTCTAGTTCACAGCAATTGTTTTCGTATTTTTTTAAAGCCTTTCGTGTGATGTGCGATTTCAAAATACCGCAGGAACAATTTTGGTGCGATTATTTTTGAAAATTATGAAGGAATTTTTTGAGATTTTAAATGGACAATAAACTGGAATCTATTTTGAGTAAATTTAAGCATTTTCTAGTTTACAGCAATTGTTTTTGTATTTTTTTAAGCGTTTCACGTGATGTGCGATTTTAAAATACCACCGCAACAATTTTGGTGCGATTGTTTTGAAAAATTATGAAGGAATTTTTTGAGTGGACAATAAACTAAAATCTACGTAGGAGAAATTTAATATGATATATGATATATGTATAAAGCATTTTATTTGAAAGATTTTTCGGTAAACTCTAAAATAAAAAAAAAAGTTGCACATCATTGCGCTTTCAGGTGATGACGTGGAGAAAATTCAATGTGATATTTGTGTAAAGTACTTCTAACTTAATAAATTTTATTTGAAACATTTTTCAGTAAACTCTAAAATAAAAAAGTTGTATCAATATTTCAACACTTCTGGTATCCCACTGGGATCAAATTTGGACCGGCTAATATTAATAATCTGTATTAACGATGTAGTTTACCGTGGTTCGTAAATCCACAGAAAAAGTTGTGGATTCGCGCGCGGAAAGTGACCTGGTGCGGTAAGTAGTACTTTCCGCCCTATTCTAATTTTTGTTACCGACTAGATTTTTTCAACTGACGAACACGTTACGCCTGGCATAGTAATGCAAATACATCAACGGATCGCATTCGCACCTATTCCACGCTAAAACGAAGCTACTTAACCATTTCGCGTCCGAACGCGACTCTTATCGCGGGGACAAGCTGTCGCCCTTTCCTTTTTTTTCTTCATTCGTTCGTCCTCGTCATCCTCTCCTCGAGAAAACTGGCTCCGATGATGATAATAGAGCTCCGCGAGACGGAATTCAATCGCATCCGACAGCGTCGAGCCTTTAATTATAATTTATGGCACGTCGATCCGCGAACACGTGTTCGCCCCGATAATAAAACGCCGATACGCGAAACCGCGAAATAAAGTGACACGCGGACACATCAATGGGAATTACGGTGTCATAACTTAACGTCACGGTTTCGGACGTCTGGGAAATTTATGCGTGCGATAAAGTTATAAAACCCCAGATGGGTTTAACGGCTTCATTTCGCAATCTGCAATTTGCAGTATAAACTCGTCTCAGTCGGGCATTTTTCGCGCCTCTCTTCGGACGGGTTCTTCTATAGTTGGAGGTTTGATGGTGTCGATTTGCTCAGGTTATTGTTGGCTTTGATTGTTTTCAGCAAACAAACGCGTAAATTATTCCCGGCGACGTTTACTGCCGAGCGGTGTTAACGCAACCGCAGGAAATAACTCCACTTTGATCCATTCGATACACTCGGGGACTTCAAACTAATATTAGCTCGTGGCGTATCGAATTCCACTTAATTTTATTGTAATTGGAGATTTTTTTACGTAATTATTTCTCGTAATGCAAATCTCCGCGTACTGCGCGACTTCATAATTGACGATCACGGGGGAAGAACGGTTTATGTCCATTTGTCACCAAAATGGGGATTGGAACGCCATCTGTTGCATTTTTAAGACTACTAAACATTGACAAATCATTAAAGAGGAAAATCGGTTCTCCCCGAGAGTTATTAAACTATGAATATGGACCCTGTATACTTGCTCCTGAAAGTTCTCAAACATTTAAATTAGTTTTTCTCAGAATCAGCTTTTATGGACATTTACCGTCTTCAATTGATGTACGTGACAACAATATTGGTATTTCTATATTAACCCTTTGGGTCCTAGACGTCGTTGGAAGCACTTGGTCGAAAAACCGAGATAAGTTCTTATTTACACCAATCTTTACAAAAATAATAATTTCAAGATATTACGATCCCGAAATTCCGATATTAAGTGTTGAAGGAGCGAACGCTATTACAACTTAATATGCAGATACGATCGTTCGATTATTGCCCAATCGAAGTGCGATATTTTCAACGTTTTACCACCGTTTTTGATGGTTCAATTAGCGCGGACGCTCTTCGCCGCGCAAATTGGACGTTCGCCGCGCGCAGCTTCAAGCACTCCTCGGGCGAAGCGCGGAAGATTCCGTTACCGGGGCGGCTCGTGTAATTGAGAAACTGATAACCCGATAACCGATAAATTAAGTGGTGATCCGCAGTAATTTGCAAACGAGCTGCGCGGACCGTACGGATATTCAATCCAAATGACGACATTAGCAACGATCCGCTCCATAATAACCTGCATAAATTCTGCAGTTATACTGTTGCGCGCATACGAAATCACGAGATAGCGATCAGCGGATAGAGGAGGCCCTCGGGCCGCGCGCAATTTGCCGAGATACTCGCGCGGACGTAAAAATGTCACTTTTCGTTCCCCGCCCTGTGCCGAGTCGCAGGAACGTGCACATGCAAAAGCCTTCGGTTTTCAGTTCGCGTTCAGGTATTAAAGTGGCCGCAGATGCATCTCGAGCAGTGCGAGTCCGTGGTGCGGATACGGGAAGGATGGAGGCCGCGTTTGCCGCCGTTCGTTTGCGAACCGCCAAAGTATTCAGGTAACCGTTCTTACGTAACGTTCAAGTCTCCGGTCGCGCGCGTCTATGATGCATGCATGCATGCAAGCGCGCCGCGACACCACGACAAATCGCTGCGAATCCACGCGGCGTGTTTCGCCCATGCCATTCCGACAGGATCATTTTAAAAAGTGCGCTTTTACTCCGGCGGTTACACTTCTACGATCGAATCAGTAGAACTGAAACGAGGGTTTTGTCGATTGAATCCTTTGAGTCCCGATTGCGCTGTAGAGATTTTTTGTCGAGCCTCTTCGCAATTAATTGATAAAGACAAGCGCTATTGCGTAATTTGGCGTTTTCGGGCCATGTGCTTCCAACGACCCTTGGCATCCAAAGCGTTAAAGAAACGAACGAACCAAATATAGTAATGTAGATTTTTGCTTGCCTTGTAAAAATTTACTTGTTAAAACTCTTGGCCCATGCTTAGCTGGTTGCGTTCTAGGATAAGGCCCTCACACCACACGGTTCATTCCTGTTACCCAAGCTGCAAAACGGTTAGGTTAGGTTGGATTTAGAAAAGGTGGAACAACCTTTGATGCAATTCTTGAAGTTAAAAAAAATTCCAAAAACATAACTTTAGACATCAAAAATGCATTGTCTTTCATGTAATAAAATTATGGACTCTTTAGATAAATTTGAAATACATTTGTATCACAAACAAATTATTCAAAATTACTTTACGGACCGAAAAGTTACATATCATCGTCTGTGAAGCGGCAATATCGCCTATCTCACATTTCTGTCTCAATTTTGGTCCAAATGGCGGTTTTCTCACATTTACCAAATTTGACAGTAGAGGCAAAAAAACTTGGTTGAAACTTTCTGGGAAAAGATTGATGATAAAACTCAATTTTGGTTGGCGGTTTTCTCACATTTACCAAATTTGACAGAAGAGGCAAAAAAACTTGGTTTAAACTTTCTGGGAAATAATTGATGATAAAATCTTAATTTTGGTTGGCGGTTTTCTCACATTTACCAAATTTGACAGAAGAGGCAAAAAAACTTGGTTTAAGCTTTCTGAGAAATAATTGATGGTAAAATCTCAATTTTGGTTGGCGGTTTTCTCACATTTACCAAATTTGACAGAAGAGGCAAAAAAACTTGGTTTAAACTTTCTGGGAAATAATTGATGATAAAATCTTAATTTTGGTTGGCGGTTTTCTCACATTTACCAAATTTGACAGAAGAGGCAAAAAAACTTGGTTTAAGCTTTCTGAGAAATAATTGATGGTAAAATCTCAATTTTGGTTGGCGGTTTTCTCACATTTACCAAATTTGACAGAAGAGACAAAAAAACTTGGTTTAAACTTTCTGGAAAATAATTGATGGTAAAATCTCAATTTTGGTCCAAATGGCGGTTTTCTTACATTTACCAAATTTGACAGAAGAGGCAAAACAACTTGGTTTAAGCTTTCTGGAAAATAATTGATGGCAAAAACCTCAATTTTGGTTGGCGGTTTTCTCACATTTACCAAATTTGACAGAAGAGGCAAAAAAACTTGGTTATAACTTTCTGGGAAAAGATTGATGGCAAAAACCTCAATTTTGGTTCAAATGGCGGTTTTCTCACATTTACTAAATTTGACAGAAGAGGCAAAAAAACTTGGTTTAAGCTTTCTGGAAAATAATTGACGGTAAAATCTCAATTTTGGTTCAAATGGCGGTTTTCTCACATTTACCAAATTTGACAGAAGAGGCAAAAAAACTTGGTTTAAGCTTTCTGGAAAATAATTGATGGTAAAATCTCAATTTTGGTCCAAATGGCGGTTTTCTCACATTTACCAAATTTGACAGAAGTGGCAAAAAAACTTGGTTTAAACTTTCTGGGAAATGATTGATGGTAAAACCTCAATTTTGGTCCAAATAGCGGTTTTCTCACATTCACCAAATTTGACAGAAGAGACAAAAAAACTTGGTTATAGCTTTCTGGGGAAAGATTGATGAAATCTCAAGCGGTTAGGCGGTATTGCAGCTTCGACGATATGCTGAAAAAGAATAGAACATTTCATCTAAAGTACTCCCAATTTGAATGTGTAATGAAATTGCTATCAGAACTTTAAAAGGTTTATTGCTGGAAATCAGAAGAAACTGGGTAGAGTTTGACAAATTTGCTGACGAATTTCTCCGAAAAAAGAAAGAATTATATTGTGAAAGGGAGAGAGAAGAGGAAATACAAGAGGATACGGAGATGAGAAAATGTGAAGACGAGAAGATAAGAAGATGAGAGGAAGAGAAGACGAAAAGATAAGAAGATGAAAAGATGAAAAAATTATGAGACTGTTATAACGTGGGTTAACAACGTGCTTACTTTAATCTTGGTTCGGTTAATCTGACACGGTTAATAATATTTAACAAGATGTTGAAGGATTCAGGTTTAACTCAAGACTGCTTTATTTGTCTAAAAATCACCATGTCCGCACGGATGCGCATACAACGGTTTTCACTTGCGCACGAACATATATTATTAGCACCACAACAATATGAATTTAAACATCTCTACAGAAGATGAGATTGTAAGTTATGTGAAGTGCAACGTTATTTATTTGTTGATAAAACTTGAATGAAGGAAATGAAAAATGCATTCGGTGCTAAGAAAAATTGTAAAAAATTAATTTCTTCTGGAATTATCTTCAAAATTTCAAAATCCATACGGAATGAACCTATTTTTGAAAACCTTCTCAAAAAATTGCCATAACATAGTTAAAAACAAAATGGCAACACTTAAAACTTGATTGAAGGAAATGAAAAAATTACATTCGGCAATTAGAAAAATTGTAAAAAATTCATTTCTACCGGAATTATCTTCAAAATTTCAAAATACATAAAGAACGAACCTATTTTTGATATACTGCTAAAAGAATTGACATTACAAAACTGGAAACAAAGTGACAACACTCAAAACTCGAACGAAGGAAATGAAAAAATTACATTCGGCGATTAGAAAAATTGTAAAAAAATAATTTCTACTGGAATGATCTTCAAAATTTCAAAATACATACAGAACGAACCTATTTTCGACATCCTTCTAAAAAAATTAGCATATCACAGCTAAAAACAAAATGGCAACACTCAAAACTTGATTGAAGGAAATGAAAAAATTACATTCGGCGATTAGAAAAATTGTAAAAAATTCATTTCTACTGGAATTATCTTCAAACTTTCAAAATCCAAACAAAATTAACCTATTTTTGACATCCTTCCAAAAACGTTAGCATAGCACAGCTAAAAACAAAATAGCAACACTCAAAACTTGAACGAAGGAAATGAAAAAATTACATTCGGCGATTAGAAAAATTGTAAAAAATTAATTTCTTCAGGAATTATCTTCAAAATTTCAAAATCCATACAAAATGAACCTATTTTTGACATCCTTCTAAAAAAGTTAGCATATCACAACTAAAAACAAAATGGCAACACTTAAAACTTGAACGAAGGAAATGAAAAAATTACATTCGGCGATTAGAGAAATTGTAAAAAATTCATTTCTACTGGAATTATCTTCAAAAGTTCAAAATACATACAGAACGAACCTATTTTTGTCATCCTCCCAAAAAAGTTAGCATATCACAGCTGAAAACAAAATAGCAACACTCAAAACTTGAACGAAGGAAATGAAAAAATTACATTCGGCGATTAGAAAAATTGTAAAAAATTAATTTCTACTGGAATTATCTTCAAAATTTCAAAATCCATACAGAACGAACCTATTTTTGTCATCCTCCCAAAAAAGTTAGCATATCACAGCTGAAAACAAAATAGCAACACTCAAAACTTGAACGAAGGAAATGAAAAAATTACATTCGGCGATTAGAAAAATTGTAAAAAATTAATTTCTACTGGAATTATCTTCAAAATTTCAAAATCCATACAGAACGAACCTATTTTTGACATCCTTCTAAAAAAAATAGCCAATCACAGCTAAAAACAAAATAGCAACAAAAAATTACATTCGGCGATTAGAAAAATTGTAAAAAATTCATTTCTACTGGAATTATCTTCAAAATTTCAAAATACATACAGAACGAACCTATTTTTGTCATCCTCCCAAAAAAGTTAGCATATCACAACTAAAAACAAAATAGCAACACTCAAAACTTGAACGAAGGAAATGAAAAAAATTGTAAAAAATTAATTTCTACTGGAAATATCTTCAAAATTTCAAAATACATACAGAATAAACCTATTTTTGACATCCTTCTAAAAAATAGCATATCACAGCTGAAAACAAAATAGCAACACTCAAAACTCGAACGAAGGAAATGAAAAAAAATACATTCGGCGATTAGAAAAATTGTAAAAATTTAATTTCTACTGGAATTATCTTCAAAATTTCAAAATACATACAGAACGAACCTATTTTTGACATCCCTCTAAAAAAGTTAGCATATCACAGCTGAAAACAAAATAGCAACACCCAAAACTTGAACGAAGGAAATGAAAAAAATTGTAAAAAATGAATTTCTACTGGAAATATCTTCAAAATTTCAAAATACATACAGAATAAACCTATTTTTGACATCCTTCTAAAAAAATAGCATATCGCAGCTGAAAACAAAATAGCAACACTCAAAACTCGAACGAAGGAAATGAAAAAAAATACATTCGGCGATTAGAAAAATTGTAAAAAATTAATTTCTACTGGAAATATCTTCAAAATTTCAAAATACATACAGAATAAACCTATTTTTGACATCCTTCTAAAAAATAGCATATCACAGCTGAAAACAAAATAGCAACACTCAAAACTTGAACGAAGGAAATGAAAAAATTATATTCGGTGATTAGAAAAATTGTAAAAAATTCATTTCTTCTGGAATTTCCTTCAAAATTTCAAAATCCATACAGAATGAACCTATTTTTGACATCCTTCTAAAAACAATAGCATATCACAGCTGAAAACAAAATGGCAACACTCAAAACTTGAACGAAGGGGAAATGAAATTTGCATTCGGTGATAAGAATAATTGTAAGAAATTAATTTCTGCCGGAATTAACGTACCCCAAGGTTCAGTTCTATGCCAATTTCTGTGGAATACGTCATAAAACCAAGTGAAACGTTATAAATTGATCGAGTAAAAATAATCTCAAATTTCATCCGAAGTATCCCAAGGTTCGGTTCTAGGTCCACTTCTGTAGAATATGCGATACAGCGAAGTTTTATAGCTGGAATTGCTTCGGGGCATACATGTGTTTGGTTTTGCAGATGAGTTTGCTATTGTTATCAGGGGCAGATGTTTCAATATTCTTAAAATTAAGGCAAAATTACCTTTAGAAATGATTACTGACTGGATTAGAGATGCAGGGTTAACATTAACTCCTAAAAAAGCAGAGGCAGTTTTTTATCTGCTAGAAGAGCGGGTAAAAAAATTTCATTGCTAAGTTAACAATCACAGATACCGATCAAATATTTAGGGGTAATTGTTGATAACATTCAAAATTAAAGAAATCAAGTGAATAGAGCAGTTAAAAATGCAATAAATTGTGAGATGACAATTGCAAGAATTTTGCCAATCATGGGCGGTGCTCTAGAAAGCAAAATAATTGTACCCCAAGGATCGGTTCTAGGTCCACTTCTGTGGAATATGTCTCACAACGAAGATTTTAAGCTGTAATTGCCTCAGTATACAAATGTATTTGGCTTTACTGATGACTAGGCTGTGGGCGAAAGAAATCGCAATAAAAAATGTCAAGAAAGATGGACGAACTGTAGGAGAGGAAGATGGACAAACAAATTAATACCTAGAATTAGAATTTTGATAGAAAGAAAACTGAATTATTTGGTACCCAAATTCGGAGTGCTCGCGGATGTTTTGGAAATTACTTGGATAAAATTTAAAAATCCGATAGTGCACAATGTCAGTTTGGTTCAGAAGAGGATGATGACACTGCCAAGCCCGCGTTGTTGAGTTATAGTACTTGGTTAAGGGAGAGGAATAATCTAAATTCGTAATGAAATTGCTGTCAGAACTTTAATAGGTTTATTGCTGGAAAGAAACTGAGAAAAGTTTGAAAAATTTGTTGAGAAGGTTCTCGAAGAAAAGGAAGAATTATATTGTGGAAGAGAGAAGATATAAGAGGTTATGAAGATGAGAAAATGTGATGACGAGAAAATAAGAAGATGAGAGGAGGAGAAGACGAGAAGATAAGAAGATGAGAAAATGATTAGATTAGAAGATAACAAGATAATATTGTAAGTTATGTGAAGTGCAATTTTGTTTATTTGTTAATAAAATAAAGTAATAAAAAAAATAAAGTAATATGTAGGGTAAAGCAAACGTCTTACGTTGAAACTTCCTCCCTCCTTCTCAAGAATCGATTGTTCTAGCTGCTTCGATAGGGTGGTTCGATTAAGTTTCATCACAACGTAAACGTGTTGCACTATTGATTATGGTGACAATTTTTGGATTAATACTTTCTAAAGAAAATTATGAAAAGGCGCCTGGCAGTGTTCTTGCAACAACTGCAAAATTAAAAGAGGAAGACAATGTTGCCACAAACTTAACAATCCGACATCAGGCAACACTTGTAAGCATTATAAATCTCCGCCTTTTTCAATTTGTATTCAAGAGAATAAACGCTGCAGCCGAATATTTTAACAGAAATAACCACGAATCATCGTGATTCGAATGTTTGTATTTTTTTTTCTTCTTCAAAATTTTCAATCGAAGGTGTTACCGGGTAATTTATACGGTAATTACGACAGATCCGTCGCGGTGCACTGCATTAATTATGTCTTTATTATTTTTCCATTGAATGGGCAGCAATCAGTTATGAAAAGATGCACGGACCGCGTCACATTGTGGCCAATTAAGCCGTACGTGTCCGACTAATAGCCGAAGACTAATGTGAAGTGCGAGTTCGACAGAGAGGCGAACGCTGGCTGTCCATCAACATCACCGCTAACTAAACCGAATCATTTACCTGAGTGACGGTTGCCCAAATACGGATAAACGGTCCCAGGCCTCTTCTCTCGTTAATGGTTTTGAGTGGTGATGAGTTCTGCCAGCCGTGGGCCATGCATTATTTATAACCACCGCGATATTACACAAAAACCCATGTGTGTGTGCCCGTGCCCGGCTCGATGCTCATAATCGTAATTATCGGGACGGTAATGTGAATCACGACAGGCGATCAATTAGATCGATTTTTTGGAATCTCGGAAAAAAAAGACAAAACGGCAGTGCAAGCGGCATTCTTGACTATTGGGACGATAAATAAAAATAAAATGTGCTGAATTCAAATCGTTATAAGAATTTCTGAATATAGAATGGAATTTTTTTTCCGATTTTTCATTAATAATAATAATAATAATAATATATCTTTATTCCTCCATACATAATTACATAGTAACAAAATAATAATTACAGTTTGGTGGACTAGCGTCAAAGAATTATACTCAATAATGGTTACAATAAATTTGGCAATTTAAAATAATTAAAATATTCGCTTAAATTATAAGGTTCAATAGTTTTCAGCACCTCAATAATCTGTTTTTTATAAATTTTAAATGAAGTTTCCTGTTTTAGTAGGCTTGGTAAAGCATTAAATATTTTTTCCGTTGCTCGTTGGTTAACGTCTAACTTTAATGTACCCAAATGTATCAAAAATCGTTTATTAATGACCCCTATTAATGAAGGATTTTTCATTAATAAACGATTTTTCATTAATGAACGATTTCTAGGGCCGCGGTGGTCTAGTGGGTAGAGGTCCCGCCTCTAGACCCCGCTGGTGTGGGTTCGAGTCCCGTCCGGGCGGGTCAGTTTTTTTACTTTTTTTAACACGAAAAATGGCCGTTCGGGTCCCTGGATATATTTAGTCTTTATCCTCATTTCACTTAAATAAATTATTAAATACTATACATAGATTGTGGCTGAATGCCCTAGCTGGCTAAGCCAGTTCCCTATCCTCCTCGATTCCGTAACTCGAATTCCTATCAATCATATTTCCTAAAAAAAAGAACGATTTCTAGTTAAGCATTAAATAGCTAATTCATGAGTGGCTAATTACTCATAATTACTGGAAAAGTAACTAATAATAGCGAGAAAACGATCTATAATTTGTGTCACATGAAAATGCAAAAGTATTCAATTCTCTTGCGAAACAATCTAGCGGCGAACCGCCTTCGATTTTGTTATACAATAATGTCAAAGTGTGCAACGTCAAATTTATAAAACGCGTGTATGGAGTGAATGTCTGCTACTATAGATAGTGTCGAGTTTAAATTAACACCGCCAAAAGTACTAGCCATTGCAAATAATGCAACATTAAATTTGCTTCCGGAAAAGAGTACACATTTTTACGAAAAACTTACGTAGAATTTATTTCCTGGTGCGAGGAGTAACAGGTAAGATATCATTCGGAATCTGTGCCATTCGCATGTTTTGCCGATATTGCTGCAACGGGCTTAATAGCAAGTTTATTTGTTCGTTTTGTTTGGATTTTCTCTAATCTAATCTCTAATGTTGATCTAAGTTACGATCAACGGAAAAATCTTGTAACCAATTCGTGTGTTAATTGGCAATTAATGATCTCAACAATTAACGCACTCGCGCAAGCGCTCGTGCGTGAAAATGTCTCGATCATTAATCGCCATCATTAACACACTTGTTGGTTAAATAACTATTAATGCCGTGTATTCCGCACCCCTTTCCGTGCTGGAAAGTTTGTGTATTGGATATACCAGAGTTTCTTTATTTCTGGTGTTATATATATGATGGTTATTATTCGTTGCAAATAGATGCTTATGTTTCCACATAAAAACCAAGCTTTCCACTATGTGTACTCCCACAACAGTGAGGATTTTGTTTGCCCTAAACAGCCCTCTACAGGAGGAGGATGGTTTTATTCCTAGCATGCATCTGAGTGCCTTCTTTTGCATTATTAGAACTGAGTTTACATGTGAGGAACTCCCCCAATGGATGATTCCAAATCTTAGGAGTGACTCGAAATTTGCGTTGTACGTCATTTTTAGTACTTCAAAAGCTACATTGGGTTTTAAGGTTCGCAACATGTAACAAGTTCTGCTTAATTTGCTATTTAGGTAATCTATGTGGTTAAACCATCTTAGTTTGTCATCTATGTGTATGCCTAATAACTTTACCGACTCTGAGGTTAGTATATCGGTGCTATCTATATGTACAGTTTTGGGTGTTGGTGTGTAATCGCTCTTCTTAAAAATGATACACTGTGTTTTAGTTGGATTTAGAACTAATTTATTTTTGTCGAACCAATCTACTACTCTTGACATATGTGGTTCTATCATTTTCGTCATCTCACGATAATTGTTACTACTAAATAAATTTAATTAAAATAGTTGTCATATTTTAGGCGGACACAAAGTACCAACACTCCAAACTTAAACTGCGAAAATGAAAATAACATTCGCCGATTTGATAAAATTGTAAAAAACTCATCAAACGAGGAATTTGTTTCAAAAACTCAAAATCTATACAAAAATGATGTATTTCTGATTTTTCATCAAAAAAGTTGTCATATTCTGGATGAAAACAAAGTACCAACTCTGCGAACTTAAACTGGGATAATGAAAATAACATTCGCCGATTTGAAAAATTGTAAAAAATTCATCAAACAAGGAATTTGTTTCAAAAACTCAAAATCTATACAAAAATGATGTATTTCTGATTTTTCGTTAAAATAGATGTCATATTTTGGGCGGACACAATATACCAACACTCCAAACTTAAACTATGAAAATGAAAATTACATTCACCGATTTAAAAAATTGTAAAAAATTCATCAAACGAGGAATTTGTTTCAAAAACTCAAAATCTATACAAAAATGATGTATTTCTAATTTTTCGTTAAAATAGTTTTCATATTTTGAGCGGACACAAAGTACCAACACTCCAAACTTAAATTATGAAAATGAAAATTACACTCGCCGATTTGAAAAATTGTAAAAAATTCATCAAACGAGGAATTTGTTTGAAAAACTCAAAATCTATAGAAAAACAATGTGTTTCCGATTTTTCATTAAAATAGTTGTCATATTTTGGGCGGACACAAAGTACCAACACTCCAAACTTAAACTGAGAAAATGAAAATTACATTCGCCGATTTGAAAAATTGTAAAAAAATCATCAAACGAGGAATTTGTTTCAAAAACCCAAAATCTATAGGAAAATGATGTATTTCTAATTTTGCACTAAAATAGTTGTCATATTTTGGGCGGACACAAAGTACCAACACTCCAAACTTAAACTATGAAAATGAAAGTTACATTCGCCGATTTGAAAAATTGTAAAAAAATCATCAAACGAGGAATTTGTTTCAAAAACTCAAAATCTATAAGAAAATGATGTATTTCTAATTTTTCACTAAAATAGTTGTCATATTTTGGGCGGAAACAAAGTACCAACACTCCAAACTTAAACTATGAAAATGAAAATTACATTCGCCGATTTGAAAAATTGTAAAAAAATCATCAAACGAGGAATTTGTTTCAAAAACTCAAAACCTATAGGAAAATGTAAAAATAGTTGTCAAATTTTGGGCGGACACAAAGTACCAACACTCCAAACTTAAATTATGAAAATGAAAATTACATTCGCCGATTTGAAAAATTGTAAAAAAATCATCAAACGAGGAATTTGTTTCAAAAACTCAAAATCTATAAGAAAATGATGTATTTCTAATTTTTCACTAAAATAGTTGTCATATTTTGGGTGGACACAACGTACCAACACTCCAAACTTAAACTATGAAAATGAAAATTACATTCGCCGATTTGAAAAATTGTAAAAATATCATCAAACGAGTAATTTGTTTCGAAAACTCAAAATCTATACAAAAATGATGTATTTCTGATTTTTCGTTGTCATATTTTGGGCGAAAACAAAGTACTAACACTACGCACTTACACTGGGTAAATAAAAATTACATTCGCCGATTTGAAAAAATGTTTTCTGTAAACTGTTTTTTTTAATGATGTAATTTTAATTGTAAAAATTATACAGAAGTGGGTGCAGAAAACAAAATTGTTTATTTACAAGCCTTGCGGAGAAAGCTTGCTCAATAATCACGTTGCCGGTTGCACTCGGTATAATAAATAATACATCAAGTTTTAATCGAAAAAAAATGCTACTTTTTCTTTATGGTGGTCTTCACGTGGGCCGGCGGCAAGGATATTGCAAAACCGTTAGGTGAATCAAACAATAAATATAATTCAATTTCCTAACAGCGAAAATAATTCGCAGTGATTAATCGAATGTATCCTTGGTGACCACATATGCTCTCGCCCGAGACGGGCGTTATTTGCAAAACAACAAGGGTATAATTAGGCGGGCCGCAAATTAAAGAAAATTACAGGCCTCTGTCCAAAATACGACCAGGGGGTTATTTATATGTCGCTGATAAAAAAAAAATTGTCTCAATCTTTAAGAATTTTTTTTTAAATTTACATTCGTAGCTCTAAAATCCGGGATAGGGTAGCCCTAAATTATGTTAAAGGTTTCAGTGAATTCTGCTCTTATGGCCCTGCTGTTTTAGCCCTTAATTCGGTTATAGGTGTCATAGGTTTCAGTGAGTTGTCGATTTTGAAGATTTTTTTTTAATTCACACTACACTATACTCGGCGTGCCGAATAGGTGGTATGATCATGTCGCGTTCACCCCACGTCCTCGTGACAGTTCGTCGAGACGTTATGAAAAGCCTGATTCACACAGCCTTGCCACGTTTTAGTTCTGTGCCGGAAATATAAATCTTTCTACTTTAACCCTTAAACGCCTAGTGATGCCATATGGTTACGCTTGTAGACATCTTCCGGATCTCTTGGCTGGATTCACAGACTCGCTCGGCGGTGCAACTCCAGCCGCGTCCGTAAATCTGTCACTTTATTGCCTTGTTAAACAAATAACTATTCTTTTCACTCAAATATATTTATTTGTGTATAGATAGTTATTGTTATTTGCAAAACAAATTAAATTTCGAAAAAAACATAATTCAGGCGTTTAAGGGTTAATCCACAAACTCTAAGTATTTACCACTTCCTAATTCATTGTAATTGGGCCTGATTAAAAATTTCGGCTGCGTGACATACGCTTCACATGCGTTTGCGCTGACCAATCAGCGAACATCACGCGAAAATTACGCAAACCCATTATACCATCGATTCGGTGCGCCGAGTATAATAGTCACAATCGGGGATAGGGTGCTAAATTAGCCCTTAAAGAGCCCTTAATTCTGTTATAGATTTCAGTGAATTCTGCTTTTGTGACACTGCTATTTTAACCAACGTGCACAAGGCCTAACTAGAGCCATCCCAAAATGTCGTGACGCTTGGGGATAAAGTTTGCGCAGAGTGGGAGAACGCGATAACAAATCTACGCGTAGCTGCATCACCGAATTGAAGATGAATCATCACTTCGCGACCCATTCTGTGTCTATATTTACATTATGTCCACTAAATAATTATGAGTTTCCGGCGTCCCCTCTCTTGAAAACTTGTTCACTACGGAATGTGACACAAGATTTTGGAATGGCTCTACCAATGAATGAAATACTCTGATGCTAGAAAATTGGTTTCAAGATCCTGCTCTAATCCTCAATCTAAAATCATCATTTTTTTATTACATATCCGCAAACGCTCGCTTATATTCGATTCGATTTGAAGAAGGAAAAAAAAACCCACGAATCCAACATTCTTCCTCTTTGATATCAAAAGCGTACCCATCGCTCTTGAAACCTATCTAACGGCAGATCTTCCGCTCGCGGACAACAATCCACCTAGTTGTGCCACCCACAACAAAAGAATGCACTGTGTGCAATCTTTAAAAAAAATATAACTTGATTTATCGTGATACGTAAAAGTGTGATTCCTCAAGTGCGGCTCCGCATTGTCCCAGAAAAAGCACTCTTGAGTCTTGACATTTACCTGAGGTTTACGGCCACACACACCAAAAAAAAAAAACCTATTATGCAAGCGGCTCTCGGAATGCAAACACAAAAAAAAGAAATGTGTGCCTCGCGGCGTGCGCTAAAACAATGACTAATTGAATAAATAATCCGAAAATTGTGTGCGTGTATAATTAAACGAATGCGAATTAATTACCGACGAATGATTTCGGATATAAAAAATATGACTCCGGTGGAATTTAATAATAAGACGGTAAATTTTAATGAATATGTAATTTTGTCGTAATTTTTTTTTTACGTAAAAATTCCATCGTTTGGTGAATCATTTTCTGACGTAGCTAATAGTACACAGTGGCACAATTTGGCGACTAGTAAGACTCAAGATTTAGATCACGTTTAGTTTCAATTAATCTTGTCTTTAACTATTTATTAATCTCTCATATAGTTTTGTAAATACAAAATATTTCAAATAGAATATTTCTATAACATGTTACTTAAATATCTGTAGGTTTTGGTGTAATTTTTATTATTAACAAAGTTAGCAACATTTCACTCTAAACAGGTAAAATGGAGAACCGATGAAGTAACAACAGTTAAATTCGACATGCAACTAACCAGTACTTATATCTACGCAATGAAGTAATTTGAGGGCAAAATCATAATTAATAAAGAAATTATGAACAAATTAGTTGACAAATATTATGAATTTATCACCTAATTTGTTCATAGTTTTTTTATTAATTATGATTTTGCCTTCAAATTACTTCATTGCGTAGGTATATGTATTGGTTAGCTACATGTCAAATTTAACTGTTCTTACTCAATCGGTTCTGCATTTTATCTGTTTAGAGTGAAATGTTGTTAATAATAAAAATTACACCAAAACCTAAAGACTGAGTTTTAAATGCTATTTGTAATAGTTGAGCTCCTAATTTAATGGGTATCCTATCCTGAAGGCAGTCTTTATATTGTATCGAGTGAGCCACAAAATTTTATTTCAGAGTTGGCTGTGAAATAAATTAAGTATGTCGCATATTATTTAAAAAAATAAATTCATCTCAGACATGACTGTCATGTTTCTCTCTCTCAGGCATGGCCAACTCAGAAACAAAATTCTGTGGCTCACACCTTATATTCATATTAATTTTTGTGACTAAAGTTTTTTCAGAAATCGTTGAAATCGTCTCCGATTTTCATGATTTTCTGCATGTTTATCAAAAACATCAGTGACGGTTCGCGGGGTTTTTTCTAGTACGGCCGGGGAACAAGAGGTGGTAATACAGATAGGTAGGATCAGTTGCAGAGACCGCACCTATCTGTATTACCACCTCTTGTTCCTCGGCCATACCAGAAAAAAACCCGCGAACCGTCACTGGAAAACATGTTCTAAATATTGACAAACACGCTCAGATATATCACTAAACACAACAGTACACACTATATAAACACGATGCTTTCACATCACATCAAGGTATGAGATCAAGTACAATTCAATTAAGCTTCCCGATTACTCTGACACACCAACAAAAGCGACGCATTAACCCGACCGTCATAAATGGCGCTGCATAAATCTGCCACGGCAACAATCCACTTCCCCCTTATTACTCACAATTATTTATTGTCGTTTCTGGTCCGGCATCTTTTTTTTATTTTCGAATTGATTTAATTATTCACTTCTCAGTTTTATCTCTTCTCGTGTTCAGCCAAGCGTCTGCGGCGCGCGCAATGCAATAGCAACGAGCGTTTTTGCTTTATGTAATCGCGGAGCGCGAGATAAGTGCACCGGGTACATTTATTGCCTTTGCGTACATGGATTTTGATAAGCGATTTCAATTACGATTCGACTAATTAATTAATTTACATCGCCCCGGCGCGATTAAAGGGAATTGGGTTTGTGTGAGTAATCGAGTTAAAACTACGCCATATTGAATTTCTGGGGAAAGGAAAAAAATGATATTTCTGAGGTTATAAATTTCATCATTTCTAACAGGAGAAAATTGAGACTCCAGACGTTAAGTGTTGAACATTTCTGACTGGAGAAAATTACATTTTTAACGTTACGCAAGGAACATTGCTGACAAGAAAAGACGTTACGCAATGAACATTTCTGACAGTAGAAAAATGACATTTTTGACGCTAAGAAATTGATATTTCTAAGAGTGAAAGAATGTAATTTTTAACGTGATAAAATTTAACAGTAGAATGTTGACATTTCTGGCAGTTGAAGAATGCTATTTTAATTATTTTTGACAACAGTAAAATTTAATGTTTAGCAGTAAAATATTTACATATCTCACAGTAGAATTTTTTGACGTAAAGAATTTGCCATTACCAATTATGAAAAAAATTTGACGTTAGGCAATGAACATTTCTGTCAGGAGAACATGACATTTTTGCGGTTACGTAATGAATATTTCTGATAGAAAAATGACATTTTTGAAGTGACAAAATGTAATTTTTGACGTTAAGAAATCAACATTTCCGACAGAGAAATTACATTTTGGACGTTAAGAAATTGAATTTCTGGGGAAAGGAAGAAAATTATATTTTTGACGGTTTGAATTTACCATTTTAAACAGAAGGAAACTGACATTTTTGACGTTAATAAATTAACATTTTTAGGAGTGAAAATATGTAATTTTTGACGTTAAGAAATCGACACTTCTGAGAGAAATTTTGGTTGTTAAGACGTTGAGGAAAGGAAGAAAATGATATTGTTGACGTTATAAATATGCCATTTCTAACAGGAGAAAACTGACATTCTAGACGTTAAGTAATTACCATTTTCTGACTGAAGAACATTGACATGTTTAAAATTACGTAACGAACATTTCTGACAGGAGAAAAATGACATTCTTGACGCTAAGAAATTGACACTTGTAAGAGTGGAAGAATGCAAAATTTTACCTAAAAAATAACATTCCTAATAGCGTAAAAGTCTAATTTTTGACGTTAAGAAATCGACATTTCTGACTGCAAAATTACATTTTGAATACTATTTGAATTTGAATTTTTGCAAGAAAATAAAGTATATTTTAGACGCTAAAATTTTGCCATTTCTAACAGGGTAAAACTGACATTTTAGACGTTATGTCTGACTGGAGAAAAATTAGATTTTTGTCGTTGTGTAATGAACATTTCTAACATGAGAAAAATGACATTTTAGACGTTATGTCTGACTGGAGAAAATTAGATTTTCGACGTTACGTAATGAACATTTCTGACGGGAAAATGACATTTTTGAAGCTGAGAAATTGACATTTCTAAGAGTGGAAGAATATAATGTTTGACGTAAAAAATGTCATTTTTAATAGCGTAAAATCTAATTTTTAACGTTAAGAAATCAAAATTTCCGACAGCAAAATTACATTTTGGACGCTAAGAAATTTTTGCAAGGAAAGAAATTATATTATGGAATCTACGATTTTGCCATTTCTAACAGGATAAAACTGACATTTTAGACGTTATGTCAGACTGAAGAAAATTTGAATTTCGACGTTGCATAATGAACATTTCTGACAGGAGAAAAATGACATTTGAGAAGTTGTGTCTGACTGAAGAAAAATAGATTTTTGATGTTGCATAATGAACATTTCTGATATAAGCTGCACTGATGAGAGATAAATCTCGAAACGCGTCTGCAGATGGCTATTCACTTAATTTTTACATAGTTTTGGGTTCAGTTTTATAATTTAAAGTTTTCAAATTCAATTTAGTTTCATTTTTCAAGTTAGTCCTGTGGGTAGAAATAAGGGATCTTAAACCAATGTTATTTCACTAGTAGTACTAGTAATAACATGCAAATTTCTTTTGTATCATTCAATATCCGGCGTGGCATCAGCCAGGGAAGTAGTTGTTTCAATAAGTTATTTGTTTATAGTCTTAGTAAGACTTAATTTTGCTTGCAGAGTTACGAACAGGTTGAATATTTATATATTCAGGCTATATTTCGTTTTTTTGAATTTATTGAATTTATTTCTGATATATTTGAAGCTGAGAAATTGACATTTCTAAGGGTGGAAGAATATAATTTTTGACGTAAAAAAGACATTTTTAACGTTACATAACGAACATTACTGACGAGACAAGTTGACATTTTTGACATTATGTAATGAAAATTTCTGACAGGAGAACAATAACATTTTTGGCCATGAGACATTGACGTTTCTAATGGTGGAAAAATGTAATTTTTGACGTAAAATATGACATTTTTAATTGCGTTAAAAAACAATTATTGACGTTAAAAAATCGACACTTCTGACAGCAAAATTACATTTTGGATGCTAAGAGATAGAATTTTTGCACAGGAAAGAAATTATATTTTGGACGCTACGATCTTGCCATTTCTAACAGGAGAAAACTGACATCTTAGACGTTATGTCGGACTGGAGAAAAAGTAGATTTTCGACGTTGCGTAATAAACACTTTCGGCTGGAGAAAATAACATTATTTTTGTAAGAAAATGACAGACGTTAACAAATTGACTTAATTGACTTTTTGAGAAAATGTGGTTTTTGACATTTGTAAGAGCGAAAAAATCGTATTTTTGACGTTAAAAAATCATTTATTTTTGGACAGACGTTAACAAATTGACTTAATTGACTTTTTGAGAAAATGTGGTTTTTGACATTTGTAAGAGCGAAAAAAACGAATTTTTGACGTTAAAAAATCATTTTTTTTAAGTCACTTCAAGAATCGACACTATTCAGATAACTTTTCACGATGAATGACGCTAAGAAATTGACATTTTTGAAAGAACGTAATTTTTGAAATTTATAAGAGCGACAAATTCCGACAGCAAAATTACATTTTAGATGCTAAGAAATTGTATTCTTGCAAGGAAAGAAATTATAGTTGGGCGATACGACTTTGCCTTTTCCAACAGCAGAAAACTGACATTTTAGACGGTATGTCAGACAGAAAATTTGATTTTTGACGTTGCGTAATGAATATTTTTGACGGAAAAAATAACATTTTTGATGCTGAGAAATTGACATTTCTAAGGGTGGAAGAATGTAATTTTTGATGTAAAAAATTACATTTTTAATAGCTTTCAATTCTAATTTTTGACACTTGCTGTCAGCAAAATTAGATTTTGGACGCTATGAAATTGAATTTTTTTAGGGAAATAAATTATATTTTAGACATTACGATTTTGCCATTTATAACAGGAGAATACTGACATTTTAGATGTTATGTCAGATTAGATTTTTTACGTTGTGTAACGAACATTTCTGACAGGAGAAAAATGACATTTTAGACGTTATGTCTGACTGGAGGAAAAATAGATTTCCTACGTTGCGTAATGAACATTTCTGACGGGAGAAAAATGACATTTTTAAAGCTGAGAAATTGACATTTCCAAGAGTCGAAGATTATAATTTTTGACGTAAAAACTTGACGTTAAGGAATCGACATTTCCGTCAGTAAAATACATTTTGTACGCTAAGAAATGTTTGCAAGGAAAGAAATTGTATTTTGGACGCTGCGATCTTGCCATTTCTAACAAGAGAAAACTGACATTTTAGACGTTATGTCAGACTGGAGAAAAGGTAGATTTTTGACGTTGCGTAATGAACATTTTCGACAGAAAAAAATTATTTTATTTTTGACGTTACGTAATGAACATTTCTGATAGAAAATGATACTTTCTACGTTAACAAATTGACTTTTTGAAAAATGTAGTTATTAACATTTATAAGAGCGAACAAATCGAATTTTTGACGGTAAAAAATTTTTTTTTCCCCTTTTCATTTTTTTCGGCGTTTTAACTTTTTTAAAAGAGTCACTTCAAGAATCGACACTATTCAGCTGATTCTTCACGATGAGTGACGCTATGATATTGACATTTCTGAAAAAAAAAATAATTTTTGACATTTTCAAGAACAATGTTATGACTGGAGAAAAATTAGATTTTTGACATTGCGTAATAAACATTTCTGACGGGAAAAATAACGTTTTTGGAGCTGAGAAATTGACATTTTTAAGGGTGGAAGAATGTAATTTTTGATGTAAAAAATGACATTTTTAATAGCTTTCAATTCTAATTTTTGACGTTAGGAAATCTTTTTTTTTCTTTATCAATTTTTTCGTCGTTTTAACTTCAAAAGAGTCACTTTGAGAATCGACTCTGTTTAATTGACTCTACACGATGAGTGACGCTAATAAATTGACATTTTTTAAAGAATGTAATTTTTGACATTTGTAAGAGCGAAAACAACAATTTTTAAGGTTAAGAAATTATTTTTTCCATAACAATTTTTTCGACTTTTTAACTTTAACAATAGAGTCACTTCAAGAATCGAATTTATTCAATTGACTCTTCGCGATAAGTGACGCTAAGTAATTGGCATGTTTGAAAGAATATGATTTTTAACATTTGTAAAAGCGACAAATCGAATTTTTGACGTTGAAAAATCAATTTTTTTTCCTTGTCAATTTTTTCGATGTTTTAACTTTTTCAAAAGAGTCACTTCAAGAATCGATTCTTTTCAGTTGACTTTTCACGATAAGTGACGCTATAGAATTGACGTCAGAAAAGAAAACTCGAAAATGGAAAAAATCGAAGAAATCAACTTTCTTAATAATCATCGTAGATGCTCATGTAATACCCTTTTCTTCATCAGAAGAACGAGATAAAACGATTGGCGTTAAAAAATTTCATCCAGAAAAAAATGCAAAAAAGTTAACATGTCACCATGAACTTTATGGAAGATTTTGAAAAAAGTCGATTTTTTCAAACTTCGAACGGCCGTAGCGGCCGAACGAAGAATCCAATTTGAACGCGGTTTTAAATTCTGTGGTCCTTGAGTGCATATGAGTCGGATTAGACTGGGGATTTTTGAATTTTGACCAAAACTTGAAATTCTATCCAAGAGTAGAGTTACTTTTGCTCAAAAATTGCACTAAAAATGATTTCCTGGAAAAAACACTGGTTCGAATCGCGTTTTCTATACATCACTGGAAAGATCTCATTAAGACGCTTCAGAAAATGTACTTTCGCAAGAACAAATGTCAGTTTGAAGACAGTGATGCATCAGCAAAGAAAACTCGAAAATGGAAAAAAATCAACTTTCTTAATAATCATCGTGGACCTTTACGTAGTACCTTTTTTTCATCAGAAGAACGAGATAAATCGATTGGCGTTAAAAAGTGTCATCCAGAAAAAATGCTTAAAAAATCATTTTTGACATTTGTAAGAGCGAATAAATCGAATTTTCGACGTTCAAAAATCATTTTTTCCCGACCAATTTTTTCGACTTCATTTTTTGAAAAGAGTCACTTCAATAATCAACTCTATTCAGCCGACTCTTCGCGATGAGTGACGCTATGAAATTGACATTTTTGAAAAAAAAAAATTGACATTTGCAAGAGCGAAAAAAGCGATTTTTTTTCCTTATCAATTTTTTCGACGGTTTAACTTTTTCAAAACAGTAACTTCAAGAGTCGAAAAAGTTTTAAGCCAAAATTCAGGTCATTCGGTTTAATTTGATTAAAATTTCAAATTCTATCACGTTAAAAAAACACGCAGTGTAATAAATTATAACACTATTGTTTCCGAATTAAGTGTTATTACAGATAGAAAAAATGGTAGGTGTGACGAAGAACATTATAAAACCGCAAAGGATTTTAACAGCTTGATTTTATACAGTCCGGCCAACCGCAGAAATGTGTGCTCACCATATTCTTATAATATGAAAATCACACTTTTTAACCACACAAAGAAATAGTCTAAATATATCTAAGAGAAGAGATGATACAAAAACTAAAGTGGTTTATGAATTACGTGAAGATTTAATTACTAATACCTATAGTAATTATTACTAACATATAACTGTGTTTTATTATCAATGATACAAACAATTGAAACAATTTAAACATGACAGATTGTTTATACTTTTAATAATAATCATAGGGGCCGCGGTGTCGTAGTGAGTAGAGCTCCTGTTCACGGGCCTCGTGGTCGTGGGTTCGAATCCCATCCACGCGGTCACTTTTTCGGAACGAAGAAGTGGCCGTGCGGGTCCATGGATGTTTAGTGTTTGTCCCCTTTATTCATTATATATAATAATAATAATAATCTAGAAATCAATGTACTCACTTAATTGAAAGGGAATTGGCGAAATGGACTAGTTTTTGCGTAATTAATCATGTACGACGTTTGTAAACCATAGGGTATTGACAAGATTAAACTACTTACTTACTTACGCCATAAAAAAAATATAATCATAACATCGCATTGATCACATTGTTGCCATCTGTGTAAGGGCTATTGATCTTTTGGTATTACTGCCCATATTTTTGTGTATGCGTTTATGTCACTACACTCAATTTTTGAATCGAATCGCTTATTGAATTATCAATGCAAAGCTTAATAACACGAATAACAATATGCGAGTGGGGAATTTCAAAACGTACCGCAGACGTGAATCGAAGGAACATACCAGTTTTAAATCCTTTCAATGATTCTGGTCTCTGTCAAGGTTAATTAACTCCATTCCATTGATTACATTCGCGAACGTTCATTCACGCAAACAGAACCGAATAAATATAGAAAGCTGAGAGAGGGAGAGAAATATTCTTTACAACAAAATTTTATTTACAATTTAACAGTACGTGTTATTACTTTTACTGAATTGAATACCAATGTTAAAGACAACGATTTTCTTATAATTTATGAGAGAGAGAGGGAAAACAATATTTTTATTTTTTATTTATTTAGAAACGGGAAACCCCTATTAAAATAAAGATTTATACAATTTACATAACAACTTAAGTACTACTACAACTAATTTTAAAATTATTTTGACAATGCCCCGATAAGGCGAAATTACTGTCAAATAATCAACCTTCTATAACTCACCGAAGAATCCCATCCATGTTTACTTATCCATTTAATAGAAATTCCTGAATAAATTTTATCAATTTAAACTCATTAAATTAGAACGATACCCCTTTTACACATAAATCCTACCAAAAAATTCCTCGCTATCACCCCTTTCACGCCCAAATGGACCATTAGTGTCCCTTTACACACATTTCTTATTCAGTCAAAATAAGGGAGGTCCCCGGATTACTAATTACGGCCAGATGGCATACATTATCAACCCTGTCCGCAGGTAGAAATGAAAGTGAGATGAATATCTTCGGAAGAGGGTTGTAGTCGCCAACACCTGAGCACGAAACCGAAAGTGGAACGTGTTCCCATTTGTATTCGAAGAATTTACGGGGAGGTTTCGTTCGATGACAAACGATGCAATCGTGATTTGCAAATTTCTGAATTGGTTACAACAACCGCAGCCTTAAAATCGTTTCGGTGTCGCGATTATCATAGAAATCGCCGTTCGAGAACACGATTTCATATAGATAAGGAAGATTGAAATGTAACGTGTCGCATTGAAGAAAGTCGTCCACTACAGCGCCGCCATTTTTCTGAAATATTAAACAGCGACTCGAAACGCCGCAAAAATCCGCAAGTAGTGCATGAAATGTAATAAAGTGTCGTTTAGATCGAACCGACGATTGTGAGCACTAATGGAAAAAGCTGATCTGCATACGTGGAAATGCACTGGTTTCATATCTAGATCGTTGCAAACAATTATTGCCTCAAGCAAAAAATAAGGATTTTTTTGAGTAATTTTGATTAAAAGCGATAAAATTTTAGGAATAAAAAAATTTGAGGAAGAGTCTGAAGCAAAAAAAATAATGTTTTGGTATCAATTTTAAGTAATTTTAATCAAAACCGATAAAATTTTAGGAATCAAAAAATGTGAGAAAGAGTCTGAAGCAAAAAAATAATGTTTTGGTATCAATTTTAAGTAATTTTGATCAAAACCGATAAAATTTTAGGAATCAAAAAATTTGAGAAAGAGTCTGAAGCAAAAAGAAAAGATTTCAAAATAATGTTTTGGTATCAATTTTAAGTAATTTTGATCAAAATCGATAAAATTTTAGGATTCAATTTAAGAACGAGTCTTTGGTATCAATTCTTCCTTATTTTTAATTAAAACCGATAACATTTTGCAATTTTCGAATTTTGTGTCCCCCTTTTTTTCACGACGGAGCGTTAATTAGAACCGAACCTAAATCTGCATTCCTGAAATACCGAAATCGAACACAACAGCGACTGCGAAATTAGCATTGCGTACTCGATCATTCGAAACGGATTAATAACGGGCGCCGGGGCACACAAAAAAGGCGAAACCGTGTCGCACCGGCGATCGAGAATTTTTAACAGCGCCATCTGTTGGGCAATCCAATTTGCGCCGTTCGCGAATATATATGTATTTTCGATTTCGAATTGGGTTACGCGCGGACCGGCAAACAATGTTCTAGAGGCAATTATGCAATCGCATAATATAAATAAAGAATGCTGCGAAACTGGGCAGGAATTCGGAATTTTTTTTTCAGAAGCGATCAGCTGCGTGTGCAAAGCGGGAGGAATTAATTCGATGACACTTTCTTGGAATCGTGTCAAGTCGGATGTTGGATTGGGTTTCTTAATAATAACCGGAATTGAATTTAAAAAGTTTACGGAAAATGTGTGCATTCATTAAGAAAACTCGAAAATGGAAAAAATCGAAAAAATCAACTTTCTTAATAATCATCGTAGGCCTTTATGTAATACCATTTGTTTCATCAGAAGAACGAGCCAAATATATTGGCGTTAAAAAATTTCATTAAAAAAAATTTGCAAAAAAATTAGCAAGTCACCGTGGAAAATTTTGAAAAAGTCGATTTTTTCAGATTTTAAACGGCCGTAGCGGCTGAACGAAGAATCCAAATTGAACGCGGTTTTCAAATCTGTGCTCCTTGGGTGCTAATTAGTTGGATTCAATTAAAATTGGCGATTTTTAATTTTTGAGGAAAACTTGAAAAACTACCCAAGGGTCCCCCCTTCTTACTTTTGGTCAAAAATTGGCTTTGAAATAATTTTCCGAAGAATTCACTGGTTCGATTCCTGGTTTCTATACAGCACTTGAAAGATCGTTTCAAGACCCTCCAGAAAATGTACTTGCGCGACCAAAAACATTAATTTAAAGTCCGTGACGCGTTCGCAAAGAAATCTCGAAAATGGAAAAAATCGAAAAAATCAACTTCCTTAATAATTATAGTAGGCCTTTATGTAATACCATTTTTTCCATCAGAAGAACGAGATAAATCAATTGCCGTTAAAAAATTTCATCTAAAAAAAAATGCAAAAAAGTTAGCAAGTCACCATGGAAAATTTTGAAAAAGTCGTTTTATTCAAACTTTAAACGGCCGTAGCCGCTAAACGAAGAATCCAAATCGAACGCGGTTTTCAAATCTGTGCTGCTTGGGTGCTAATTAGTCGGTTCCAATTAAAATTAGAGTTTTTTAATTTTTGACGAAAACTTGAAAAACTACCCAAGGGTCCCCCCTTCTTACTTTTGCTCGAAAATTGGCTTTGAAATGATTTCCTGAAAAATTCACTGGTTCGATTCCTGGTTTCTATACAGCACTGGAAAGATCCTTTCAAGACCCTCCAGAAAATGTACTTGCGCGACCAAAAATATTAATTTTAAGTCCGTGACGCGTTCGCAAAAAAAACTCGAAAATGAAAAAAATCGAAAAAAATCAACTTTCTTAATAATCATCGTAGACCTTTATGTAATACCTTTTTTTTCAACACCAGAACGAGCTAAATCGATTGTCGTTAAATAATTTCATCAAAAAAAAATTGCAATAAAGTTAGCAAGTCACCGTGGAAAATTTTGAAAAAATCGATTTTTTCAGACTTTAAACGGCCGTAGCGGCTGAACGAAGAATCCAATTTGAACGCGGTTTTAAATTCTGTGGTCCTTGAGCGCATATGAGTCGGATTAGACCAAATTTGGCGATTTTTTATTTTTGACGAAAACCTGAAATTCTATCCAAGGGTCCCCCCTTCTTACTTTTGCTCAAAAATTGCACTAAAAATGATTTCCTGGAAAAACCACAGGTTAGAATCAGGGTTTCTATACATCACTGGAAAGATCTTATTAAGACGCTTCAAAAAATGTACTTTCGCAAGAACAAATGTCAATTTGAAGCCCGTGATGCGTCAGCAAAGAAAACTCAAAAATGGAAAAAATCGAAAAAAATCAACTTTTTTTTAATCATCTCCCTAGACCATTAAAGTACATTATTTTTCATAAAAATAACGAGTAAAATCGATTGGTGTTAAAAATTTCGAATAATTTTTGACATTGTATTGTAAAATTCTTGATCCTAATTAGTGTGAAAGTGTGCAGTGGCTGAACACATGTAGGGCACTGCTGCCTGATAAGGGATTTATCTGCCGCTATCTATTAAGCGGAATGCGACTGGAAGTATAAGTTCCGGGAAGTACGATTACTGAAAATATTGCTTCGCAGTTGAGAGAGAAAACAAAAACAAAAAAACGTGCACGAAGAAAGAATGTATTTTTAAAAGTTTATGCCCGCGTTAATTTCCATTGTTTAGGTTGGCCGGGGATGCGGTACACAAAATGTGACGGCATTAGCCTACAAAAACGCAAACTGCGCGAATCTGCATCGTACAGAAAAATAAGCCGCTGCGGTGATGAAAATACCTTGATGTAAAAGTTGACAATTGCACTCACTCGAATAATGTTGTTGACATCCATTCTGATTACGATGCGAATCAGACCTGCGTGCACGTTATTCGCGACAATCGCAGCTGGGTGGGTGGTATTCGTGGCAATCCACTCGAATAATGTCGATGACATGATCCGATACAATTCTATTTACGATAAGAATCGGAGCTGGATGTATGTTATTCGCGGCAATCGCACCTGGGTGGGTGTTATTCGTGGCACTGATCGAGTTGACAACTGCACTCATTGTTGGCATCAATTCTAATTACTATAATAAAACACTTTTAACTTTGTTTTGTATAACTTATATATTTATTTTTGTGACTTAAGTTTCGGTAATACAATTACCATTTTCAAACAAGAAGTGCTTGTTTGAAAATGGTAATTGTATTACCGAAACTTAAGTCACAAAAATAAAATAATATTTAAAATGTATAACGAAGTAGAAGCCTCCAGCATAAACAATATTAATTCTAATTACGATGCGAATCAGACCTGAGTGCATGTTATTCGTAGCAATCGCACCTGGGTGGGTGTTATTCATGGTAATGCACTGGAATCATGTTGATATAATCCAATGAAATTCTAATGACGATGCAAATCAGACCTAGGTGCATGTTATTCATGGCAATCGCACCTGGGTGGGTGTTATTCGTGGCAATCGACTCGAATGATGTTGATGACATGATCCAATGAAATTTTAAGTACGATGAGAATTAGACCTAGGTGCATGTTATTCGTGACAATCGCACCTGGTTGGGTGTTATTCGTGGAAATTCACTCGAATAATGTTGATGACATGATCCAATTAAATTTTTAAGTACGATGAGAATTAGACCTAGGTGCATGTTATTCACGGCAATCGCACCGGTGTGGGTGTTATTCATGGCAATCCGCTCGAATAATGCTGATGACATGATCCAATGAGATTCTTATTACGATGAGAATCGGAGCTGGATGCATGTTATTCGTGGAAATCGCACCTGGGTGGGTGTTATTCGTGGTAATGCACTGGAATAATGTTGATGACAATGAAATTCTAGTTACGATCAGATCTGGGTGCATGTTATTCACGGCAATCGCACCGGTTAGGGTGTTATTCGTGGCAATCCACTCGAATAATGTTGATGAGATGATCCAATGAAATTCTAATTACGATGAGACATAGACCTAGGTGCATGTTATTCACAGCAATCGTACCTGGGTCGGTGTTATTCGTGGCAATTACTCGTGTGGGTTTTAAATCGTCAGTTATCGCCAGACTCTTAAAATTATTTGCGCACTGAATTCGACCTGTATTTTCGGGTAATGTGTTACTTCTTTTATCAGTAATAGTATTCATGGGTAAGCTGATTTTTACTACGATTATTGTAGCACACTTGATTTATTTGATTGATCTACAGAAATTTAGTAAATCTTCCAGAGATTCGTCGTGAAGGGCCGTTAAACCCATTCGGTAAATTTACGTCCGTATTTTTGTATCATAAGCCGCTCTCTGTATTCACCTTTGCACGCGCACCAAAAATAGATTTTCCGACGCACAATGGGGGAAAACTGTGACGTCCTACCCGGTTACGTAACGGTTTGAATTTTTTAAAGGAAAAACTCGCGCGTTTCGCATTTTAATGATTAATCCTCGAAAGCCGTGCGCTATTTTCGACGCGTGATTCGAATACGGATAACTTTTCCGGGAAGAAACCATTTTTCCGTGTATTGTTTCAATGCAGGTACACTTTCCATTACTCATTTTCTTAGTATGTAATTCATACATTCCGTAAATAGAAATGTTAAATGTAAAAGTTGAATAATTCATAGTCTTCCGTAATGTAGGAAAAATTGCAATTACTAAAAAATAATGGAAAACTTGCAAAAATTTTGCCTCGAGCGGACTGAAAAAATCTTAGAAAACTTTTTCTTGCTGAATTACGGTTAACGATACTCTAATAAAAATTTAGTAATACATTATCTGAAAAACCACAATGATTTTTTTTTACTTTTGCACATTCTCTGCGTCTGAAAACATAGTAAAAAAAGTTTCAAAAAAATTTCAATTTGATGTCAAACCTCATGGATTCTTCCGATAATGAGCCATTAATTAATATGAACATATGATTGTTAATGCCTATGTTCAATCGTAAAATAATCACATCAACGCATTAATAGGTAAGCAACTATACTTACAAAGTTTTATTTAATTGTCAAAATTGTGTTAATAAAAATATTCGGTTACACCACCGAAGAAATAATACAAATAATTAATTAGTAGAAGAGCGGGAACAGCACTCGAGGTGTTGGAGATTTGTTTTCGATTGCATACCCGAGCAGACAACTTCCATCCATCGGAACAATTTTTAATAATGTCCATAATTTTGACAATACTGGCTGTGTGAGTAATTTTCATAGTAAAAGGCAGTGGCGGCTCGTGGAACATGTTGATGGCAGAGCCACTTATACAATATACCCCCTCCCCCTCCTTTTTGAAGAAACAGAGATTTATCTTCCTAGACCAAAATAACTGGCGAAAAGTGTTTTAAGAATTAATTTAAAATTCTTGCTGAGCTTCAAACTACAGGCCGCGAGCCGCCCCTGGTATATATAAAAAAAAATTATTGGAATTGAAGAAGTTGCTTATATTCTTAAAATATAATAATTAAGGAGTTGTATAGAATTATTTCAGGATTTTTATACAATTTTTTTATTTATTTTAGAAAATGCTCAATTTTGAACGCAATTAAAAAATGCTTGTTTAACAACAAACAGTTATAACTCATTAAAACATTATTGGAATTTAAGAAGTTGAATATATTCTTAAAATATAATAATTTGGGAGTTGTATAGAATTATTTCAGAAATTTTAAATCATTTTTAATGTTTTTTATTTATTTTTGAAAATGCTCAATTTTTAACGAAATTAAAAAATGCCTGTTTAACAACAAACAGTTATAACTCGTTAAAACATTGTTGGAATTTAAGAAGTTGATTATATTCTTAAAATATAATAATTTGAGAGTTGTGTAGAATTATTTCTGAATTTTTAAATATTTTTTAATATTTTTTATTTATTTTTGAAAATGCTCAATTTTTAACGAAACTAAAAAATGCTTGTTTAACAACAAACAGTTATAACTCGTTAAAACATTGTTTTAATTTAAGAAGTTGAATATATTCTTAAAATATAATAATTTGAGAGTTGTGTAAAATTATTTCTGAATTTTTAAATAATTTTTAATACTTTTTATTTATTTTTGAAAATGCCTAATTTTGAACGCAATTAAAAAATGCTTGTTTAACAACAAACAGTTATAACTCATTAAAAAATTGTTGGAATTTAAGAAGTTGATTATATTCTTAAAATATAATCATTTGGGAGTTGTATAGAATTATTTCAGAATTTTTAAATAATTTTTGATATTTTTTATTTATTTTTGAAAATGCTCAATTTTAAACGCAATTCAAAAATGCACACGAGCGGATATTTCTCGATCCGCCCGGGCAGGGAATCGAACCCACTCGACTCGTGATGGAGCGAGCGGACGCTCGCGCTCTACCCACTACACGCCGCCTTATGAATAAACTAATGGTATAAAGTCAAAAATATTCTTAAAAAAATTATTAAATAATGTTACGCGCCATTCTCGCCGTACGACAAACAAAAAAATTGTTGCATCCGATGGTGCCATAAATTTCCCATTAACTCACGACCAAGAACACCAGCCATCCAATAATTTTTAATATTTGTATAACTTGTAAATGAAATGAATGACAGACGAATACAACAACCACGGACACGAGCGGATATTTCTCGATCCGAAAAATCATCCGCCCGGGCAAGGGAATCGAACCCACTCGATTCGTGATGGAGCGAGCAGACGCTCGCGTTCTACCCACTACACACCGTTTTATGAATAAACTAATTGTATAAAGTCAAACATATTTTTAAAAAAATTATCAAATAATTTTACGTACGACAAACAAAAAAATTGTTGCATCCGACGATGGTGCCATAAATTTCCCATTAACTCACGACCAAGAACACCGGCATTATCCAATACAGCGGCTCGCGGAATTAAGTGCAAAAATGGTCGTAATGATTATTAAAGTAAATTGTACAGTGTTAAAACGCCATTAGTCTGGATGTCTTAATTAAAGGCAAAAGATAAAAGTGGACGATTACTCCTCGCCCGAGCCGCACGTGCAACACGTGTACCGTTAACGAGTGTGAGGAACAATTGTAATTGTTGAATGATGTGGACAAAGAGATTCTGCACGATCCGCATGCCTATTTGTAGTTGACGTCCCGACAACTTCAGGTAACAATGTAAATATATATATATATATATATATATATATATATATATAAAACATCAGGCTGTAAAGATCAATTGTGTTATAAAGGAATAATCAATCGGTGGCCGCAATTGTGCGCGCAGAAACAATAATGGCGACGTCTTTGCTTCCAGTTAATTGACTTATCTTTTCTGGTCAACGTCACGGGCGTGGAGATGACAATTAAGTCGCTACCTGCGCTGACGTCCATTCTCTTCGGGTAGATAAGGCGACCCGAGGTACGCCTCATGTCCAGTTTAAATTAGCGTCAGATTCGTGAAGCAATTTTTTTTTTGGAAGACAATATATTCTGTTGGTAGCATTCGCAAAGGCTGCAGATTAGAATTATGTATTGGTTTCCGATTTAGAAAATGAAGAAAAAAACTTTGAAAAAATTTAAGTTGCACATCATTATACGTGATGACGTAGGAGAAATTCAATACGAAATTTATTTTTCGGTAAACTCTAAAATAAAAAAGTTGCACATCATTGCGCTTATACGTGACGACGTAGGAGAAATTCAATGTGATATTTGTGTAAAGCACTTCTAACCTAACAAATTTTATTTGAAACATTTTTCTGTAAACTCTACAATAAAAAAGTTATGGTATCCCGCAGGGATCAAATTTGGGCCCGCTGAGATTTATAATTTGTATTAACGATATAGTTGACCATAAAAAGTTGTTCGAAAAAGCCCGTTGATTTCAAAAATGAAGAAAAAATTTTCGTTACCGTTAAAAAAACTGAAGTTGTACATCTTTACGCTTATACGTGATGACGTGGGAAAAATATAATGTGATATTTTTATGAAGCACTTCTAATGCAACAAATTTTATTTGAAGCATTTTTCGGTAAACTCTAAAATAAAAAAGTTGCACACCATTGCGCTTATACGTGATGACGTAGGAACAATTCAATGTGATATTTGTGTAAAGTACTTCTAACCTAACAAATTTTATTTGAAACATTTTTCTGTAAATTCTACAATAAAAAAGTTATGGTATCCCGCAGGGATCAAATTTGGGCCCGCTGATATTTATAATTTGTATTAACGATATAGTTGACCTTAAAAAGTTGTTCGAAAAAGCCCGTCGATTTCAAAAATGAAGAAAAAATTTTCGTTACCGTTAAAAAAACTGAAGTTGTACGTCATTACGCTTATACGCGATGACGTAGGAAAAATATAATGTGATTTTTTTATAAAGCGCTTCTAACCCAACAAATTTTATTTGAAAGATTTTTCGGTAAACTCTAAAATAAAAAAGTTGCACATCATTGCGCTTATACGTAATGACGTAGGAGAAATTCAATGTGATATTTGTGTAAAGTACTTCTAGCCTAACAAATTTTATTTGAAACATTTTTCTGTAAACTCTGCAATAAAAAGTTATGGTATCCCGCAGAGATCAAATTTGGACCCGCTAATATTTAAAAATATAGTTGACCATAAAAAGTCCGTTGATTTCAAAAATGAAGAAAAAATTTTCGTTACCGTTAAAAAAAACTGAAGTTGTACATCATTACGCTTATACGTGATGACGTAGGAAAAATATAATGTGATATTTTTATAAAGCACTTCTAACCCAACAAATTTTATTTGAAGCATTTTTCGGTAAACTCTAAAATAAAAAAGTTATATTAGTATTTCGATACTGGTGGTACCCCACAGGGTTCAAATTTGGGCCTGTTAATATTTTTTTTAACGCAAATATGCAACAAATATTTTATACAGTTTCCTTTCAATAATCCAATCTGTTTATAAACGACGCGTTCGGTGCGTGCGGCAGGCACGCCTTTGTCGCACGATCCTGGCAACGGACGATCACTTGGCGCGCGCGGCCGCCTCGTGCGTCACGGCGACACCAACTCAACTCAACTCCCAGAAAAGGCTTCAAATTGATGCGGAGCGCGGACGCGTCCGCGTGATGTCACTAGTGACTCGTGCCGCGCACATGAGACCCACACCTATTTTTAACCAATCTCTAGAAACTATTAGAAACCCGTCTGCCAAAATTCGGAGCCGATTTACTGGGGATGCTCTCTAAAAATACGAATCGACGAGACCGAGCCGGCGGGCGGCGGCGCGCGACGTAACATCTCCACGCTTCTGCCGCCGCATAAGAGGACGACAAACCCAATTATCTAAATTCGACGGCGCGACGGCCAGAAAACGCACACGCATCTTCCAATTACGTTATTTCTGGGGATCATCGGCAAAATAAACAACACGGCTTTAATAACGTCCAAAACAAACAATAATTACAGTTTACGGCGCCCATTTTTCAAAGTCGTAAACAATACCCGCATTTTTATGGTACGACAAATATTTGTTTATTAATAGCGCGAAGTTGGTCATTGCCGATTGGGATATATTGTCGCACACACAATAAATAAACAAAATTAGCTACACATAATGCCAGTTGCGAGATCGCATACATCTTAAACATTTCCTGGACTTTATGACACAAAAGTTCGATATCGACTAGATGGCACAACAAGTCACTTTACTATTTTAGAACGTATTGATCTCGGTATCTTTAAAAAAAAATAATCGCAGTGGCTTTGAAACAATGATTTTCGTGTACTTCTATTACGGCGTCTTAATCGCAATGGCCTATGATTTGCAATGCTCATGTCGCTGATAAACGTCAAAAATGTTAGCCATTAATTCATAGGTGACTGCGATTGAGCAGATCGTAGATTTTGCTATAAATGAAAACGCAATTTTCCCAGAGGTGAACGTCCAGATTTCCAAGGCGAACGAACCTGTGACAGAATAGAAACGGCCGTCGAAGGTGCGCTTTCTCGAAATTGGCGGAGAGGAGAGGCAATCATAAGCAGGTTTTATCAGTTCGAGGAGACAACCACTGTCGCGTTGCACTTATTCCTTATCATCTCCATTTCACGCCGGCCGATTATTTCATTCATTCCGCACGTCCCTCGAGAAAACAAGACCGAAAGAGAAAAAAAATGACGACATTCCGCCACTATCACCAACAGAAATTACATCACCGACTCTCTCTCGCGAATACTATTTATTATTATCACCACTACGTAAGTTCACGTACGTGATATTTAAGGATGAAGTGAACATGGATCGTGTTCAACTGTTTGGGGGATGCAAGAGGGAATATTTGTCACTGGTGGTGTTTTTCTTTTTTCGGTTCGGTTCTAACCTAGAATATGCCAATTGTTTTTATCGGAAATCAGAAATACATACATTCTTCTTTTTTTTCCACGTTCGATTTTTTTTTATGGATCTCGAGCTTAGAACCAAATTCCATAAACAATTTTTCAGAAGATTTAATGCAATTTTTGTTCGGTTCAAATTTGAATTGTTGTCGTTCCTAACAGATGACAACTTTTTATAAGAAATCAAAAATGCATTGTTTTTTTATGAATCCTGGAATTTTGATTGATTATAGTTTTTTCATGGAAGCAAATTCCACATTCGATTTAAAAAAAAATAATTCAAATTTGAATTCGCGTTTCTTCGATAAGGCAATTATTTTTCTGGGAAATCAAAAATGCAGTGTTTTTATGAATCTTAAGATTTTGACAATTATTCTTTGATTGATTATATATATTGTTTTTTTTATGAATCTTGAACTTTTGAAACAAATTCGATTTTTCAAAAAATTTAACGTAATTTTTATTTTCTCGGTTCAAGTTGGAATTGTTGTCGTTCCTGGCAGATGACAATTTTTTTACAAGAAATCGAAAATGCCTTGTTTTTATGAACCCTGAGATTTTGACAATATTTCTTTGATTGATTATATTTTTTATGATCTTGAACATGTGAAACAAATTCCACATTCGATTTTTCAAAAAAAAAATTAATTTAATTTTTGTTCCCTCGGTTCATAATTTGAATTTTTGACGTTTCTAGGATAAGGCAATTATTTTTCTGGGAATTCAAAAAGGCACTGTTTTTATGAATCCCAAGATTTTGACAATAATTCTTTGATTGATTATAGTCTTTTATGGATCTTGAGCTTTTGAAACAAATTCGATTTTTCAAAAAATTTAACGTAATTTTTATTTTCTCGGTTCAAGTTGGAATTGTTGTCGTTCCTGGCAGATGACAATTTTTTTTACAAGAAATCAAAAATGCCTTGTTTTTTATGAACCCCGAGATTTTGACAATATTTCTTTGATTGATTATATTTTCTATGGATCTTGAACTTTTGAAGAAAATTCCACATTCGATTTTTCAAAAAAATTAATTTAATTTTTGTTCTCTCGGTTCAAATTTGATTTTTTGGCGTTTCTAGGATATGGCAATTATTTTTTCTGGGAATTCAAAAATGCACTGTTTTTATGAATCCTAAGATTTTGACAATAATTCTTTGATTGATTATAGTCTTTTTTATGGATCTTAAGCTTTTTAAACAAATTCGATTTTTCAAAAAAAAAATTTTCTCGGTTCAAGTTTGAATTATTGTCCCTAGGATAGCAATTGCTTTTATGTTGAAATAAAAAATACATTGTTTTTTATGATTTTTGAGATTTTGGCAATAATTGATTACGTTTTACAATTTTTCAAATCAGTAGAAATTTTTTTAGTAGAAGAAAAAAATCAACCTCTCCAGTAATTAGCTTAAATATTTTATTATTCATTTAGAATGAACTGGCTTTTAACATTCCGTTAAAACAATTCATATGTCGAAGCTGGAGACACTCAAAACAGAAAATGAAAATTGCATAAATCGATTAAAAAAATTGAAGAAAAAAATCTATCCTGGGATTTTCTTTAAAATTAAGGAACCTGCTTTCAATATTTAATTAAAACAATTGACAAACTAGCAACACGGAAAACTTAAAATACAGTAAAAAAAAATTGCATTCACTCAAAAATTTTTTTTTTTAAATCTCGCCTGGAATTACTTTGGAAATTAATTTAAAAAAAAAACTCCTCCACGATGTATTTAATTAAAACAATTGCCATATTACAACGGAGACAACCTAGCAACAAGAAAATCCTGCAATTCAGAGAAAAAAATTCCATTCAAGTCAAATAAAAATAAAGAAAAAAATATCTCGCCTGGAATTACTGTCAAAATTAATTTAGAAAAACCCATCCACAATGTAGGTAATTAAAACAATTAACATATTACAACGGAGACAATCTATCAACACAAAAAAAAACAGAGAAAAATTTTTTTTCTTAACATCTCGTCTGGAATTACTCTCAAAATTAATTTTGAAAAACTCATCCATAATGTAGTTAATTAAAACAATTGACATACCAGAACAGAGACAAACTAGCAACACGAAAATATAGAGAAAAAATTGCAATGAATTTGCTCAAAAAAAAAATTTAAAAACAATTACCACTCACTTGAAAATTTTCAAATTTACTCAAAATCAATTCTAGATTACCACCCAGTAGAAATCTCAAAACACCCCATCCCTAGATTTCGAGAGAACCTCACCAGAACAGAAATTATTACAATTTTGAATTTGCTACTTTCCCATTCGCCGAAAAAAAATATAAAAACAATTGCCGCGCACTTGAAACTTTTCAAATTTACTCAAAATCAATTCTAGATTACCACCCAGTAGAAATCTCAAAACACCCCTTCGCCAGATTTTAAGATAATCTCACCCGAACGGAAATTATTACAATTTTGAATTTGCTAATTTCCCATTCGCCTAAAAAAAATATAAAAACAATTGCCACGCACTTGAAACTTTTCAAATTTACTCAAAATCAATTCGAGATTACGATCCAATAGAAATCTCAAAACACCCATTCTCCAGATTTTGAAATAATCTCGCCAGAACTGAAATTATTACAATTTTGAATTCTGCATCAATATTTGTCTACGTACCCGGGAAAATTTAATTTTTTATCGCTCCAAAATTAAGAATATATTTCAAAAAATATGGCTGAAAGTCCGTCGGTCAATTGCGTATGGTATTAATATTTGTTTGCACTAAAAATTTAAATTAATATCATGATCAATAATAAATAACAATCATGTTCGTTAATAACCGATGTATTCGTTTTGTAATAGGAGCGAGTTGTTGCAATCAATATAATCTATTTTTAGATGTGTGTGTGTGTGTGTTAAGAAGGGTGAGTTCGCCGTTCATTGAGAAGGCGCGCGCGTGCGACAAACGCACGTTTGTCGCACGGCGCGCGCGATGAGTGGACGCGACGCGGGCCGGGAGAAAAAGTTTCGCGAAAAGGCAGTCGCAATTCCGCGAACGCCGCGAGGGAAAAGGAAGAGAGGACGGAGGAATGCCGGGATTTGCCAGTGCGAAAATAAGCGGAGTTCCGAGAGGTGGGGGACAGGGTTCGAGGACGGACACGAGAACAAGCAGAGCAGAGAGCGTAGATAGAGCGTGTGCCATACCGCGATACCGCGACCTGGGACGACAGAATCTTCAGGCCGCGAGTTACAACTATACATACAGAGAGCGGACCCACGCGTCCGTCCATGACGACGCATCTGACGTCACCGAGGCGGTGCAGCAGAGGCGTAGGGAGTTGGCGTTCGGTACCTGAAAGCACAACACATGTCCGAGTCTCATTCATATCCCTGCTCTGTTGTGCGCGAGTGGTGTTTTTATTCTTCCGGTGGTGAAGTGCGTTATGGCAACGGAGGACCTCTCCGGTGCCCTGCGCCACCAACATCATGTTAACACTAGCTATGCGGAGGGAACACGAGGACTCGAGGAGTGACGGCTACGCGAGGCAACGTTCACGGGACAGTGCAACAGGTGGTGACGAGTTTGTGGATATTTTGCAAGTGCAACAGTTGCTGCTCGATGGCGGCGCGGCCGCCAACAGCCAAAGGGCCAGGGGGAGAGGCAGGGACCCCATCCAGACCGTCGACGGACGGGGAAGACTGCTCGACGCCTTCGCCGCTCCGTCCTATTACTACGGAGGGTACGGACACCACACGCCTCCCGCGTCCAGCGTCGACGATCTCGTCGCTCTTTGGTTCACAGGACCCACCACTTCAGGTGTGTCTCATTACAAAATTACAGTCTGATTGCATTTCGCGCGCTTAATCGAAAAATATTATTACACGTAAAATTTGAGCAAAAATGGAAAAACGCCAAAATGAACGAAGCTGTGAATTCAACGTCCAACTTGAGTAAACACTCCACAATTAACCCAAAAATAAAGTCGCTAGACACTTAATTCCTCACGCAAATCCGCGAAAATCTTAACCTTTTCCTCTCTATTGTTTCCAAAAATTCGCTTGAAAACATTACATCCCGCTCGAAGCAATAATTTTATACTATGAAATAGTTCGATTCGAACAGTTTTATTCTAAAAATTGGTGTACTTGCTGCTTCTGCCAAAATTGAATTAGATATAGCTAAATTCAGAATTTGAGTAAGGTGGTGTGCTTGTTGAAATTGCCAAATAATAATTAGATAGGGCGGAAAGACCTAAGGTCGATAGCCCTTATCAGGAATCAAGATATGAAAAATTGTAACTGTAGGAGTAAAAAAAAATGTACTAAATGCAATTACTGATAATAAAGATTTCTTATATATAATTAGATAGAGCTATATTCGGAGTTTTAGAGAGGCCAAAATTGCTAATACTTCGCACTATTTTATAACCATTTTTTAAACTCTTGCAAGCAGCAGTAAGCTTTAAGTCATATTGCTTCTAAATTATTAAGCAGAGCCGCGCCGATAGAGTGCGTAAAGGGTGCGGCACACACAGGCGCTAGAATAGTTAAAGCGCGAAAATTTTAAGGCAAAACATTTTTTTTTTTTAAAGACACTTTTTATAAAGTGATTTATTATTGGGGATGGGTGCGCGCCGATAGAGTGTGCAAAGGGTACGGCGCTAGGAAGGTGGGAAGGTGAAGGCGCGAAAAATTTAAGGCAAAAAAAATTTAAAAAAAAAGATACGTTTTATACAGCACACCATTAAAAAATATTCATTTTTACATTTGGTAACGAATTTTGTAAATACATCGGCTATCTCGACCGTAGGTCTTTCAGCCATTTTTATTATATTTATCTGAAAACACCTTCTTTACTATGACGTAGAGGTAACATTTTCAGAACAGCGCACGGAAAACTTTTCCCGATTTCCAATTTTTTTCCGCGCTCTAAATATGAATTAAACATAAAATAAAACAGTCCCGATAATAAATAAATCGTTGCTATAAAAATGTTAGTCATTTTTAGTACTATTATACATTGATATCACTCTGTAAATCAATTCAAAATTTACTCCTTTTTTGCGTTATTTTTTTTAAGTATAATAAAAAAAATATCGTTCATTACTCGTCCAGAAATTGATTTTTCCGTGCTTGCATTAATAGAAAAATCCTTATTTTCGGACTCGTAATGAAATATACTATTTTCCCGTCTAATAATTTTGCAGTAGAGATACCGAAAAGTTTGTCATATCATCTTCAAAAATGTTTGTTTAAATTATAATAAAAAAAAAATCGTTCATTACTCATCCAGAAATCGATTTTTCCGTGCTTTGATGAAGTCACGCGAGCACAGAAAAATCATTATTTCCGGACTCGTAATGAAATATACTATTTTCCCTTCTAATTATTTTGTAGTAGAGATAACGAAAAGTTCGTCATATCATCTTCAAAAATGATTGTTTAAATTTTGTATGCAATGTTCGCTTCCAAATAATATTGTTCATTACTCGTACAGAAAATGATTTTTTCTGTGCTTGCGTGACTGTACGCGCGCACTGAGAAATCCTTATTTTCTGACTCGTAATGAAATTTTCCCTTCTAATAATTTTATAGTAGAAATAACGAAAAGTTCATCACATCATCTTCAAAAATGTTTGTTTAAATTATAATAAAAAAACATCGTTCATTACTCGTTCAGAAATGAATTTTTCCGTGCTTTGATGAAGTCACGCGTGCACGGAAAAATTATTATTTCCCGACTCGTAATGAAATATACTATTTTCCCGTCTAATAATTTTGTAGTGGAGATAACGAAAAGTTCGTTATATCATCTTCAAAAATGATTTTTTAAATTTTGTATGCAATGTTCGCTTTCAAATAATATCGTTCATTACTCGTACAGAAATTGATTTTTCCGTGCTTGCGTGACTGTACGCGCGCACGGAAAAATCCTTATTCTCTGACTCGTAATGAAATATGCTATTTTCCCTTCTAATATTTTTTTAGTATAGATAACGAAAAGTTCATCATATCATCTTCAAAAATGTTTGTTTAAATTATAATTAAAAAATATCGTTGATTACTCATCCAGAAATTGATTTTTCCCCATTTTCGGACTCGTAATGAAATATACTAATTTCCCTTCTAATAATTCTGTAGTAGAGATAACGAAAAGTTCGTCATATCATCTTCAAAAATTATTGTTTAAATTATAATAAAAAAATATCGTTCATTACTCATCCAGAAATGGATTTTTCCGCGCTTTGATGAAGTCACATTCTTATTTCCGGACTCGAATATCAACTGCACAGGTAATTGAACACATTTCAATCAATGCCCTTTTGGTCGATCGAGTCGACACATTTTTTCCAACTCGGTACACGTTGCCAAAAAAAAGGACGTTTTTTTTGCCCATAAACATGTTTTTTTTTTTGTTCGGGGGTTGTAGGGTTCGAAAAGGGATAATTCCAATCTGAGTTTATTCCCTTAAAGTAGAGACAAAATGTGATTTTTTTCCCGAAAAAATCATCAAAAAAACCTCAAAATGCACTTTTTTTCAAACACCCATAACTTGGTACCAAATCTTCGTAGGAACTTCGTTCTTTGAGTTCTGAATAGAGAATTGATCAAATTTTAATGCCTTCACGGTGGATCGATACCACAAAATTTTTCCAACTTTGTAGACATCGTCAAAGTTGGACAATTTTTTTCACAGGGGCGCTAGAGGGTGGCCCGAAGAGGTTACGGTTAATTTAGCATGCACGACTTTAAAGAAGACACTTCAAAGTTTTTCGCCCACAAAGATTCATCAAAATCTTTTGAAAATACGCCGAGTTATGGCGGTTTGAAAATGGTCGAAATTTCACGAATTTCAAGTGTTTCAATTTTTTCCCTTCAGTATATGTTATAGATTACAATGTCAATTAAAGTATACGTTTCGTCGCAGGATTTCGAGAGAATTTTATTTAATCCGAGAGCAAAGTTGTAAAATTTTATTTAACAATTCGGCGGCTCTAAAAAAAATTGCAAAACAATTGGAATCAACTTGAAATTTTCCAAAATTACTCAAAATATGTTATAGATTACAATTTCAATTAAAGCTGTATACGTTTCGTCACAGGATTTTGAGAAATTTTCATTTAATCCGAGAGCAAAGTTGTAAAATTTTATTTAACATTTCGACGGTTCTAAAAAAATTGCAAAACAATTGCAATCGACTTGAAATTTTCCAAAATTACTCAAAATATGTTATAGTTTATAATTTTAATTAAAACTATATACGTTTCGTCACAGAATTTTGAGAAATTTTCATTTAATCCGAAAGCAAAGTTGTAAAATTTTATTTAACATTTCGGCGGTTCTAAAAAAATTGCAAAACAATTGCAATCGACTTGAAATTTTCCAAAATTACTCAAAATATGTTATAGATTACAATGTCAATTAAAGATGTATACGTTTCGTCACAGGATTTTGAGAAATTTTCATTTAATCCGAGAGCAAAGTTGTAAAATTTTATTTAAAACTTCGGCGGTTCTAAAAAAATTGCAAAACAATTGCAATCGACTTGAAATTTTCCAAAATTACTCAAAATATGGTATAGATTATAATTTCGATTAAAACTGTATACGTTTCGTCACAGGATTTTGAGAAATTTTCATTTAATCCGAGAGCAAAGTTGTAAAATTTTATTTAACATTTCGGCGGTTCTAAAAAAATTGCAAAACAATTCCAATCGACTTGAAATTTTCCAAAATTACTCAAAATATGTTATAGATTATAATGTTGATTAAATCTGTATACGTTTCCTCGCAGGATTTTGAGAAATTGTCATTTAATCCGAGAGTAAAGTTGTAAAATTTGATTTAACATTTCGGCGGGTCTAAAAAAATTGCAAAACAATTGCAATCGACTTGAAATTTCCAAAAATTACTCAAAATATGTTACAGATTAAAATGTCAATGAAAGATGTATACGTTTCCTCACAGGATTTTGAGAAATTTTCATTTAATCCGAGAGCGAAGTTGTAAAATTTTATTTAACATTACGGCGGTTCTAAAAAAATTGCAAAACAATTGCAATCGACCTGAAATTTTCCAAAATTACTCAAAATATGTTATAGATTACAATTTAAATTAAAGCTGTATACATTTCCTCACAGGATTTTCAGAAATTTTCATTTAATCCGAGAGCAAAGTTGTAAAATGTTATTTTTAACATTTCGGCGGTTCTAAAAAAATTGCAAAACAATTGCAATCGACTTGAAATCTTCCAAAATTACTCAAAATATGTTATAGTTTATAATTTCGATTAAAACTCTATACGTTTCATCGCAGGATTTTGAGAAATTTTCATTTAATCCGAGAGCAAATTTGTAAAATTGTATTTAAAATTTCGGCGGTTCTAAAAAAATTGCAAAACAATTGCAATCGACTTGAAATTTTCCAAAATTACTCAAAATATGTTATAGTTTATAATTTCGATTAAAGCTGTATACGTTCTATCACAAGATTTTGAGAAATTTTCATTTAATCCGAGAGCAAAGTTGTAAAATTTTATTTAAAATTTCGGCGGTTCTAAAAAGATTGCAAAACAATTGCAATCGACTTGAAATTTTCCAAAATGACTCAAAATACCTTATAGTTTATAATTTCGATTAAAACTGTATACGTTTCCTCGCAGGATTTTGAGAAATTTTCTTTTAATCCGAGAGCAAAGTTGTAAAATTTTATTTAAAATTTCGGCGGTTCTAAAAAAATTGCAAAACGATTGCAATCGACTTGAAATTTTCCAAAATGACTCAAAATATGTTATAGTTTATAATTTCGATTAAAACTGTATACGTTTCGTCACAGGATTTTAAGAAATTTTCATTTAATCCGAGAGCAAAGTTGTAAAATTTTATTTAACAATTCGGCGGTTCTAAAAAAATTGCAAAACAATTGAAATCGACTTGAAATTTTCCAAAATTACTCAAAATATGTTATAGTTTACATATGATGTATAGTCAGGTTTGGAGATATTTGGCATGTGAGGGAACTTTCAGGGAACAAGAGGAATAAAATTCAAAATTTTAATTTAATTCTGGTGCATGCAATTATTTAACCAACTATATTTTTTGTTTACTGTTATCGCCTATTTAAGTAAGATTTTTCTGGGTATTGTTTTGTACCATTGAATATTATTCATCGGCAGTGTGTTTTCCTTAAAAAACCGCACATCTGTCGGTAAGAAATCTTGCATACATTAAGACACCTACTCGCGCGTGTTATAATTATTCCCCCTTTCCGATATCGCCAATTTCGGACTTACTTACATAATAATATATAGTTTTTACGCCACTTAACCCACACGTTTTATTCCATTCATCCAACGCTTTTTCGCTACGTCACACGTACGCCGCCTTAAAACATTCATTCTGGAATCGATTCCGTCGGTGGCGTTACCTTGATCCAAGAACGTATTTCAACAGAAACTATCGGTTACTTGCGACAGAGCAATAGCCACGGATTTCTTGAATGGAAGAGTGTAATGAAGGAGGTAACACTAATTTTAAATATGCAATTTTGGTAATTATACCAAAGCTTACCTCATCAGACTTTACAACATACGATTCAAACATTCTGGAATCAACAAGACATTGGGAATTGAAATAAGATGGTGTAATAGTAGAAGTTACCCTATTTTCATATTTATAATTTTAATTGTAGTTTTGGGCAATTTTTCGAGTAAGTTTGTTCTTCTGTACTGCTGGTAAACTGCCGGAGACATGTAAATATGTTCACACGGCATCTCGGAATAACGGTGAAAATTATTGCCGGCAATCTAATGAACGATCAAACAAGTGTAAACATATTGTAAATTTTGTACGTGGTTATACAACACCCTCAAACGTTGAAACCTTTAAATTTACCGGCTACAGGCATAAGCTCTGGCGCAATTAACCCGGACCGTAATGTGTTAACAGAAACATATAATTCAAAATAAATTTTTAACGCCTTTACTATCCTGCTATCTCGGCGCCGAAAGTTCCCTCACATGCCAAATATCTCCAAACCCGACTATACATTAAAATCCTAACTGTATGGCAAACGCAAGGGCGCATATGTACTGCGCATAACTTTAGTTGGCGCCCTCATAAAACAATAATACAAACGTATAATTCCAAATAAAATGTTTAACGCCTTTACCCCGGGCGAATGGCACCTGTTTTCTCGTCCCATCATGGGGTCAAGTTTGCTGAAACTATTTCCGTGCCGGCGACGCATCGATTCGAACCCGGATATCGGCAAAGTTTGCCGGAAGTCGTCGACCAGGAGCGCACGAGGCGCGGGAGATGGCGCCGGAGGAGAGGAGAAATGAGGGTCAGGGGCGCGCGTGGCGGCGGCGTTTCGGAGAGAGGGGTGAGAGAGCGCGCGCCCATGAATGAATTTACGTCAGAAAGGGGGAGAGACCCTGAATTCTGCGTACTCGCTCTCTCGCAGACCGATCAATGCTGAAAACCATTCATGAAGGCAAAAGCCAATTAACAAACTGCGCTCTGCTCTCTTTCCCGACACACCATCATCACCATCGCCATCGCCATCGCCGGCTCACTAAACTTAGCTCTGCGACGCGAGTATAAATAAATGCACGAATGCTCTCCAGGTCACCGATATCACAAACGCGACGTATTTATAAACTCCGAAGTTAAATTACGGAAATGCAGTTCAATTAGTAATAAAATTAGTTCTGAATTAATTTTAGATTTACGGAATTTTTTTCCTCGATGGGTTTAGAACCAATCTCACACACTCTGGTGAGATCTTGAACAACTATTAATACAGGGTGGGCCATCTGTTGGTTTCTTTTGGAAATTGCTATTCAAATACTTTTTCGTGAACGGCCAAAACTGCAAATGCATCTTAAACTCAAAATGCATTCAATACTCTTCTATGATTGTTGTTTTATTGAAGAGAGTACTTTCAATTATTCAAAGCCCGCAGCTTTAGCAGAATAGAATACCCTTTTTTATGATTGTTGCTTTATTGAATAGAGAGAGTACAACTTCCAATTATTCAAAGCCAACGCGCTACCGTGGCTGGCTTGGCTTTGCAGAACATTATCGATTGTCCAGGGCTCAATGTCGTGAATAGCTTATTGGGTGTTTTTTTTTTAAGTTTATAGACGTAATAACAGATCTTAACATTTCCCTATAAAAAGGTCCGAAAGCGCCAAAACAGTAGCAAATTCTGTCAATCCAATTTCGCTTGTCGATTGTTAACGGCTGTATTTTTCGAATAGTTCAATAGATATTTTCCTCATTTTCCTCAAGTGCGTAAATTGTTAGTAGCGGAATTACTTTAATTTATTTAAATTATCTGAAATCCTATCTTTACCCCGCACCTCCACCCTAATTTCTAGCAAAGCTTTATAGGAAATTTCGCGATTTCTTTCGCGCATACTTGCGTCAAGATCTTTATTCAGATCATTTACGTTGAAAATACGTAATGGTAGGTTCGATCCCTGTCGGAAACATGTTACACTTTTAATCCAATTTATACGATTTAGACCAGGCATGTCAAACAAGGGGCCCGCGGGCCGCATGCGGCCCGCTTACAAGTTGTCTGTGGCCCGGCAAGGTTGGTATCAAATATAAAAAATAAAAAAAATTCGCATCTGATTAAATAATATAAACGTTGTTAAATCGTTTTTGATTGAGAAAGTTGTCCATTATTCGGCCGAATCATTTTTTCCACAGCTGACGTCCAATCAAATGATAGCAATTTCATTGCCCAACAGGTGATGTCCAATCAAATGATAGTGATTTCATTGCCCAACAGTTTGGTTGTTACTATGGTTACGATTCGTTTTTTGTCAGCGAACTGCCGCAATTTACAAATAGAAAAATTATTCGTTATAATTTAGTACAAACAGAAAAATCTTAATTATTTAATATGATGCCTACGGCTCGCGTTGCAAACTTCACCCTCGTGGCAATGGCCAACTTTCTCACTCGTTTAATAATATACTAATAGTATACAAGGTAAAAATAATGATTTTTTGTTTGGTTTCAATTGTAGTTCTTTTTTGGTAATGCGGCCCGCGGCTTGTGTGAAATACTTGATGTGGCCCTTGGTGGTAAACGAATTTGACATGCCTGATTTAGACCGAAATATTTGCATTCGCAAATTATTTCATATTGCTAATTATTTAATATATTTATCGACCTTTAAAATCATGTTCGGCGCGTTTGAATCCTCTGTAAAATGGATTGGATTAGGTCATGAAATATTAAACGCTTTGCGCATGACTGGAGAAAAAAAAATCGTTCGAGAGTACATCGGTTGAATCTGTGGAGGCCTCCGAAACTTTGAAAGTTCAATAGCGGTTTCCAAGGATTTAAAGTATGGATACAATGCCAAGTGATGAAAGGAGCGCAGAATTGTGGAAGAAGTGTCTACGATCCAGTAAACATTAAATTTGCCCTTTAGAAAATGCATTTGTTTTATAACTTAAAATACCGGCAAATTGTAATTCCTATAGTATTTCTGTATACATTTTACCTAAATCGATCGATGCTTTTCATAATTAACACGATACTAGCCACGATACTTTTGTTTTACTTGCAAGTGCTCTAAACAGTTCGAGGGAATCACGGTCAAATCATTCGCTGAAATTTCTTAGCCAAGAAATTTGTTGTTTTTTTTTTCTTTAGACGTTTCCATCACTTAGTTTTCAAATTATTTATTTATAAACACCGTGCATCATATTTACAAAATATTGACAGGAAATTAAATAATGAAATATCAAATTATAGTAAATAACAAATACAGAACAATTGAAAAGCTCAAGAACTAACATTAACACGTTGTCCGCTTTGTTAGTCGCAGATGACTGACACTGAAATATTCCAATGGACCGCGTCAGTCACCTGTGACTGACAGTGAGTACCTACTTTAAACTTAATATTTAGCGCTGTCAGTCACGAGTTTGATTAAATAAGCATATTCTTACTCATTTTATAAAATAAAACTTAAAAACAAAGAAATATTTTTTTGACATTTCACAAAAAAACTTGTTCGCAGCCAATGTGTTAAAAGCATATATGAGGATAAGAACATTATTCTGTAGATGATTGACAAAAAGGTTTGTGTTTATCGTTAGCTCGATAGATATAAGATTATTGATCTGATTGGTCAAGAAAAGTCTGGAGTAGGAAACATGGTGAGTGAAATAGAGTACAATAATGAAAACTAGCAAGCTGCAAGAGCTTTTGAGAGTGGTCCGATAACGGCAGTCAAAAAACTGAAAAAGTCGTGGAAGTTAAACTATTTAAATGCTGGCGGGAAAACTCATCAATCGGGAAGTTTTTTTTTGTGCTTGTGGCCTAAGAAAAACAAAGGTTGAGTGTGGCTGAATTAAACTATGACCAGTGGGTGGATACCCATGCTTGCCCGTATGACCAGTTGCAATTTTGTAATCGCTGTGATCGGACCGTAAACTCTTTTCTTCTTCGGCATGACAAAGGAAGATGGTACAATGGCCTTGTTTGCCACAGCACTCAGCGGGAACTCAAATTTATTGGGTAGTAGGAAGAATTGTTGTAAGGCATAAACTAGAATTAATTTTGAGTGAATTTGGAAATTTTCCAGGTTGTGGCAATTGTGTTTATATTTTTTTTAACGCTCAGCGAATTTTATTCTTTCAGATGACATAAGAGAAGTTCTCGTGCGATTTGTTAAAAAAAAATTGAAGAATTGTTGTGAGGCATAAACTAGAATTAATTTTGGGTGAATAAGAAAATTTTCCAGGTTGTGGAAATGGTTTTGGTATTCTTCTTTTAACGCCCGAATTTTGTGCTTCACAGTTCTCGTACGATTTGTTAAAGAATTAGGAAGAATCGTTGTTAGATTTTATCTGAGGCATAAACTAGAATTAATTTTGAGTGAATTTGGAAATTTTCCAGGTTGAGGCAATTGTTTTTATATTTTTTTAACGCTTGGAGAATTTTGTGTTTTCAGTTTACATAAGCACAGTTCTCGTGCGATTCGTTAAAAAACTGGAAACAATTGTTTTAGATTTTATGTGAGGCATAAACTAGAATTAATTTTGAGTGAATTTGGAAGTTTTCCAAGCTGCGGCAATTGTTTTTATATTTTTTCTTAACGCTCGGCGAACTTAACACAAGTTTTTCAAAATTAAACATGAAACTATCTAATTTAATCATTTCAAAAACACGATTTTATTTCTCAATTTCCGTTGGATCTTAATAACGGGGCCTTATTCAGGCTACTTGTAATTTTTGACTGTTCTTAGGAGCGAAATACATGTTTATGATTTACAGAATTGCGCTGGGTGCAGAATGATCAATAATTAAGTGTTGCGAAATTTTCAAGTTAATCAAAAATAAGTCAAAAACAACTACCACAAATTTAAAACTTACAAAAAAATACTAATAATAATAATAATTTTACTTTATGTTTCTATAAAAAAAAAACTGTAGTTATCTTCCCTTTAAACTTTAAAATAATCGCATTTGAACACACCGTGGCACATTTTAAGTATTCAAATAAATTTATAATTTTTATTTTATAATAATTTTATTATTTTTTAACGTGTATGATGTCTAACTATCGTTAGTTCTAAATGTCCGCAAAATTTGTGTTTTGTATTTATATTGTATAATTTTATGACGCTCACATCCACCATACAAAGATGAATTTTGTTCATTGTAAAGTATAATATGTGGTCTAAGTGAATAAAGTGATTTGATTTGATTTGATATGATTTGATTTCCACGTTGTCCATTTTTAAATGGTCAAAAAAATAATAAAAAAAACAACTGCAACAAACTTTAAAAATTAACTTATAGTTGATTGGACTCTATAATTATATAAAAAAATTTAATAATCTCTTCTCGACATTTCGAAATAATCATATTTGTATACACCATGTCATATTTTCAGTTTGCACATTTTTCAAGCTAGTGAAAAAAATAAATAAAAACAACTGCCATAAAAATTTAACTTTTAAAACTTTCCCATTGTTGATTTAACTGTGTGATTCTATACAAATCTGTAACCTCTCCTTGTCTAGCTTTTAAAATAATCGCATTTTAACATTTAGAGGCTGCACATTTTTACGTTAAACAAAAATAGAAGTGAAATACAACTGCGACAAACTTAAAACTTTCAAAATATACTTTGAATCGATTCTTCTTTATGATTCAATGCAAAACTGTAATTATCTTTCCCTGAAATCACACACGCAATCACAAATAGATCAAATATTTCTGGTTAGATAACAAAACTCAATAAAATATTCCGCTAGACTTACCTTTATGTGTCTCTTGGTAGTGACATCACTGTTGCCTACCGCCTTGGGCAAATTGGCACCAATGCATCCATTGTTTCTTTTAAAACAAATCGAGTAAACGTTGTTTGTGATTAAAGATCACAAACCGGCATAGATTTCTCAAACATTTTTTTCTTGTAAAATATAAAATATATCGACGCTAATCACAAATAGATTAGTGTTTTATTAAATGATACCATGGAGTTTCAACAAGTAACAGCCTCATCCATCCAATATTACAAATAGATCAAATATTTCTCTCAAACAATTGCGCTTTTTCATGCAAATATTGTTAAAGACTTACCCTCTCATGTGTCTCTTGGCAGTGACGCCCGGATGTTCGTTCATCTGTTGAATACCGCCTCGAGCCGGACCTGAAAAAAGAGATAATAATACTAATTTAATAGTTATTTATGTTATTATGTGAGTAAAGAAATACTTTTTTTCACGAGTAGGAAGCCGAAGGCGAGTGCGGCAATTCCTACAAGTGAAAAAAAGTTGCTTTACTCTCGAGTTTCATACAAAATTTTTATAACGCACGTAGAAAAAATCATAAATATAATTGTCTAAAAAATTGGATCCTGTAGATTTATCGAAGGCGGTGGCGGCTGGTGAGGTGACTCACGATGCGGCCGGGGTAGCAGTGTTGGCGTTATTTTTATAAGGATTCTAAACTGTCGTAAAAGTGTGAAATGGATTTCCCGGAAGGCCAAACCTCTTCCCTCTTCCCTCTTCCCTTTCCGTTCAATAAGTGCGTCGAAATGGGAACAGTGGTCATTGGACCCCATTGGACATTAGCAAAGAAATAATTCCCAAAGGCGGAACCCATTTCACTCTTTTTCTCTCAAAAGGAAAAATAATTCAGTCCCGGACACTTTACGGCCGCAGCCGTTACAACCGTTTTACAACAACAGTTTGTAATCCTTAAAAAATTCACCTATAATAATAGTAATCATTATTGGCGATGATTTTCCTCAAAGGTTATTTTATAAAAGCAGAGCAATTCAATAACGAATACCTTCTTAGTAACAGTAACTGACTCAATAACGTATCAGTTCTTAGTAACAGTACCCATTATTATGTATTTGTGAATTATGTGAAGTTGCGTAATTAAATAATGAAACACTGTTATATTCCTTACTTCACTCATTTATTTATAACACTAAATGTACATTTCGAACACGATATGTTCATTTTCAATAGTTAACTGAACATAGCTGAGGGCAAGTTAACTATTGAAAATGAACACATCGTGTTCGAAATGTACATTTAGTGTTATAAATAAACGAGTGAACAAAGGAATACAACTCTGTTTAATTATTTAATAGTAGCCATATAACCGATTCAATAACGAATCACTCCTTTAGACCAGTAACTCTTCTAGCCGCCTGTGGAAAATAACCATGAAACCCTTTTAGTTTAATAACGTCGGTTACTGAAACTTTAATCACGGCGCGGTCGTGATTTGATGATATGAATGTGTTAAAACAATGGTGCGTCAGACGTTCTATATGATAACGTATCAGTTCTTAGTAACAGCAGCCATATAACCGATTCAATAACGAATCACTCCTTTAGAACAGTAACTCTTTTAGCCGACTGTGGAAAATAACCATGTGAGGCATCGGAACCCTCGTAGCAGTCGGTTACTAAAACGTTAATCGCGGCGCGGTCGTGATTTGATGATATGAATATGTCAAAACAACGGTGCGTCGGACGTTCTTTATGATAACGTATCAGTTCTTAGTAACAGTAGCCATATAACCGATTTGATAATGAATCACTCCTTTAGACCAGTAACTCTTCTAGCCGCCTGTGGAAAATAACCATGTGAGGCATCGGAACCCTCGCAGCAGTCGGTTACTGAAACGTTAATCGCGGCGCGGTCTTGATTTGATGATATGAATATGTTAAAATAACAGTGCCAGACGTGTCAGACGTTCTGACTCATAAAAAAACACTTTGAAATTGCATTTTTTTTTTGCTTTGAGCATGTTATTTCTGAAAATCCAAATTTTTACAAGCGTTCAACCTCTGAATCCTCAAATGGATTTTGACAAATAAAATGCCAAAATTTAGCATATTTTATATTCTTTATAAAAGCATTCAAACTTTGCAGTAGTAATATTTTTGAAAGTGTTTAAATTGCTGTTTTTCGCCATGAACGTGCAACTTCTGAATCTTCTGACGGATTTTTACAAATGAAACGTTTGTTGAAAGTAATAAATTATTATAAAATTAAAAATAATGTCATTTACAAAAAAAAATTAATGTACTATACAGTGTGTATCAGCCAAATGGAATAAATTCGATAATAAATAAATGGGGGCGTGTTCGAAAAAACGCTCGGATATGGCGATTAGTATTTTTAGTTGCGCATTTTTTCCAACAAAAACTTTTTATACAGGGTGTGTCATGTAACAGAGGCCAATACCAACTTTCTTATTTTAAATGCAAGACCCTGTATATTATTCAATTTTTGGATTGTTCAGAAAATTCTAGACATATTTCATGTACCATGTCCTATACCTATCTTCAACTGTTTAGGAAACAAACACACGGACACTTTTTTTTCAGAAATAGTTGAAATGGCATCTAGGGGCCCTAAAACAGATATTTCCGTAAAAAAAAATTGAAAAACGTTTCACGATCACAATAGTTTCTCGTACTTCGTAACGGAAAAAGTAAAAAAGAATATTAATTTGATTACAGAAATTCGCTACAATACACTCAAAAACTAATAAATAAAAAAATCAGTTGAAGATAGGTATAGGACATGGTACATGAAATATGTCTAGAATTTTCTGAATAATCCAAAAATTGAATAATATATAGGGTGTTGCATTTAAAATAAGAAAGTTGGTATTGGCGTCTGCTACATGACTCACCCTGTATAAAAAGTTTTTGGTTAAAAAAATGCGCAACTAAAAATAATAATCGACGTATCCGAGCGTTTTGTCGAACACGCCCCCATTTATTTATTATCGAATTTATTCCATTTGGCTGATACACACTGTATACAAATTTGCTAGTTACATTAAATAACAGTTACTAAATAACCGTTTAAAAAACCAGTTATTTTTTAGTAACACTAACTGGATTAACCGTTACTGAAAAATAACCATTTATCTCATCATTAGTTAAACCTCCTGTTGCTACGATCAGGCGTGCACCCAGAAATTTTGTTTGGGAGGGGGGGGGTTGGGTGAAGGGTTCACGCATATTATAACTCAAATTCAGAAGAGGTTATGGGTTAATTAACATAGTAATGACATTGCAATTATTAACAATTCCAAAAAACACAATTTTCCTAGGGCCAGATTTGGCCACGCGATATACAGGGTGCCCGGATTTCGTGGGGACAACATGGGCAACTTCTGCATTTGAAGAGATAGAGAGATGGTCAAATTAGCAAAAAGGTGCGGGTTCGAGGGCTCATTAAGAATCTCACTTGTCATGGCCCACTTGTTCAAAATAAAAATAAAAACAAAATCTCCCAATTTCTTTCATTTACCGTAACCTGCTATCCAAGATACCGAGATGCGGTTTGTAAAAATTTGCATGGCAATTTTAACACTTTCATTGCCACTTCATATAACCAATTTGATTTGTGCATTTTTTTAGTATTCTAAAAGAAATTGCTCATGTTGTCCCTGCGAAATCCGGGCACCCTGTATAAATGAATCCTCCAATGGATTTTGACAAATGGAATGCCAAAATTTAGCGTATTTTATATTCTTTACAAAAGCATTCAAACTTTGCAGTGGTAATATTTTTGAAAGTGTTTAAACTGCAGTTTTTCGCCATGAAAATCCATATTTTACAAACGTGCAACTTCTGAAACCTCTGACGGATTTTTACAAATGAAACGTTTGTTGAAAGTAATAAATTATTATAAAATTAAAAATAATGTTATTTACAAAAAAAATTAAATGTACTATATACAAATTTGCTAGTTATATTAAAGCCCGATAGCCACCCCCTGGGTGCGTGCCTGCCTGCGATATAACCGTATGGTTGGCAGTAATACTCGCGTTACGCGTTAATCCCATTAACCAGTGATGGTTCGCGGGGTTTTTTCTGGTATGGCCGAGGAACAAGAGGTGGTAATACAGATAGGTGCGGTGACGTAACCGACCCTACCTATCTGTATTACCACCTCTTGTTCCTCGGCCGTACCAGAAAAAAACCCGCGAACCGTCACTGCCATTAACCAAATATTTCGCGTGTATAAATTGGCGGAAAAGCTGCACCACGTGATGATATTCTTCGTAAACTTCCACATCGAAAATATCGAGCTTTGAGTAACTTCACGTGTAAAATATTTCGCTCGCTTCTGCATGTCGGGGGAAGCCAAAACTTGTATTACGCACAAAAAATATTGACTTATATACAGGGTGTGTATGTATTGGCAGAAAATCTGCACGTGGTGATGTTCCACGTAAAATTCTAAATGGAACATATCGACTTTAAAATGCTGTGTCATGCTTCTTATCCCATCAGGAGGTTCGAGTTTTTGGCTTTTACCTCTCTGTAGCGTGGCCATTCAAGTGATGTAGTTCACACGTGAATTCTACCTTTCCGTTTCGTGGAAATTTCTCCGTGTAAATACAGCAGGATCGTGCGGGTGGCAGAGTTATTTCATTTCTTGAAATCGACTGTAGTACACGCGTGCACTGCACCAGTGACGGTTCGCGGGTTTTTTTTCTGGTACGGCCGAGGAACAAGAGGTGGTAATACAGATAGGTGCGGCCACGCAGCCACCCTACCTATCTGTATTACCACCTCCTGTTCCTCAACCGTACCAGAAAAAACCCCGCGAACCGTCACTGGTGTAGTGCACGCGTGTAATGCACGCGTGTGGTGCACGCGTTTGCCCTCAGCTCGGGTCGGTCCTGGTGAAGACATGATCAAACTAGGAGCGCCCAGGATTACGTTATTTTTTTTAAATTTCTACATTGTTTTCTATAATTTAAAAATAAATGAAGTTGTTTAAACGTGAATTCTAACTTGGAAAACCTTTCCGTGTAATATAACAGGACCGTGCGGGTGATACAGTAATTTCATTCCTTGAAATCGACTGTCCACGTGTTGTGCACGCGGTTGCCCTCAGCTATGGTCGGCCCTGCTGAAGACACGATCAAACTGAGAGCGCCTTGTATTTTTGTACGTTTTATTTTTAATTTCTACACTCAAATATTCGTTTTTTTTTTGGTATTTTAATAATAATAATAATAATAATAATAATATTTATTACGTGCTATTCCATCAACCGGTTACACATGTCAAACTATTCATTACATTACATTATGTCGCTGTATTACATTGTATTAGATGAATATTAATATTAATTAGTACATTCACAGTTGTTAGATTGGACAATTTAAAAGAGAAAAAACACTAATAGACAAAGTCTATCACATGTAGTGTCTTTACACTACATGTGATAGACTAATTTTATTTTATTCTATTTTATTTTACTTTTAAAATAAAATAGAATAAAATAAAATTAGAATTAGAAGCAGAACACATTAAAAGTTAAGCTAAAATGGTTATATGCATTGAGAATAATAAAAAAACTACTACTAAAAACTAATCAATCTTAAGATCTAAAAAACTGCTGGATAGACACTCCTCAATACTGTAAAAAGCTTTTTTTTAAGATACTTTTTAATTTGTATATTAAACACACAGTCCGTGCAAGCTTTAATTTCCGTGGGTAGCAGGTTAAACAGTTTCGGTCCATAATAATTAATACCATTTCTGCACCTTGAGACTCGCTGGTAAGGGGCGTAGATCAATTGACTATTCCGTGTCTCGTGTGTGTGCATTTCTGCATTAGTTGTATACGAAGTAATATGTTTCCGAATATATCTCAGGCATTCCATGATGTATATACCGGGCAGCGTTAATAAGTTTAGATCCACGAAAGTTTGTCTGCAGTCGTCGCGATAATTTAAATTCGATATCGCGCGGACGGCGCCGCCACTGAATAGCAAAAATTCGTTTAATTATTGATGAGTGACCCCATGCTATAATACCGTATGTTAAGTGCGTTTGGAATAATGAAAAATAAGCTGATCTAACTGCCGTATGTGATAAAGAGTTGATGAGACTCCTGAGCAAATAGACACCTCTACAGAGCTTGGCAGATAAAAATTCAATCCATTTTGGAATCCAAGTGTATACCCAAGAATTTGGTAGTGGTATCACTAGTATCCCCCTCAGTTTTTAAAGTAAAAATCACTTTATTTGTTTTATCGGCATTAATAGTCAATTTATTAGCGATGAACCACTCAAAAATAGTGCCATTAATATTATTACTCTCAACTTTTACGGACTACAGGTTGGTTGATTTAATTACACAAGTGGTATCATCCGCATAAAGAATCAATTTCCCGTCGTTTAGATGACGGGGGAGATCATTAATGTAGAGGAGGAATAGCAAAGGTCCCAGAATTAACCCCTGCGGAACCCCGTGGGAGACACGTGCTTCAGGTGATAGATTACCATTAAAAAGCACCTGCTGTTTTCTGTTCACTAAGAAAGAGCAGAGAAGCCGACAAGTTGTTGGGTGGAAATTATAGCAGTAGAGCTTACGCAAGAGAATATCATGGGGGCACACAGTCAAATGCCTTGCTTAGATCGAAAAAAGAGGCTAACGTATAAGATTTAGAGTGGAATCCTTCTAAGATCTCATTGATCAAGGAGTTGACTGCGTCCGTAGTGGATCGTCCTTTGCGAAAGTCGTGCTGATCACTGTGCAATCTCACAAAATATGACAATTTGATTAAACAATATTTTCTCTAAGATTTTGGCCACTATTGGTAGCAGTGAGATAGGCCGGTAATTGTTTAAGTCAGTCTCGTCTCCCTTTTTAAAAATTGGGATGACACATCCAATTTTTAGGCAGGCAGGAAAAGTGGAGGTTTGTATACATCTATTGAGCAGTTTTGTGAGAGGCAAAAGTATCACATCAATAATGTATTTTAATATATTAGTAGACAGTCCGTAAATATCACGAGATTGAGAGCCCTTCAGAGATTTGACTATCCTTCTAACTTCAACAGGGCTTACTTCGGATATCTTAAGATAGTTTAAGATGTAAGTAATAAGCGTATAGGGTCGTATTTTGTTGCCGATGACGAAAGCAAATTGTTATTCTTCTAGCCGTCGCGATGTATTTTTGGTCATCGCGGCGTATTTCTGGTGGCAGTTCGCGTTAAAAATACGACGCCGGTGATTCAGTGTTATTATTTATAAATGCAAAATGGCGTTGGCTGAACGATTTGGTGGTTGTAGTAGCCCGTACGTGAGCGATTGAGTAATTCCGTTTTGCGCGCGGACGTCACGGGAATGTGCCGGGTGGTTTCTTCGGCGGTTTGACTCACCACCGTTGCCACAGCTGATGCGGTATTTTCGGCAGTGATTCCGCGAGTACGGTCGTTGTTATTTTTAATGAGCGGCAACAGCTGTTTTTCGAAAATAGAACGGGGAATGGAGGCGCGCGCGCGCGCGCCGCTTCTAAATTTACGCGCCGCGTCTAGGATGCGGCGGGTTATGCAAGTTTTGTTGTTTTCACGGGGTTGTAAGGCTTTTGTAATTGATGAATCGCGCCCCGTTGTCGGAATCGACCGCGCCGGCCGGCCGGCACGTACATGTTTCGCCCGAGCGTCGTCGGGTTACGTCACGCGACGTCACGTTACGACGTGTTCGCGTGCGTTAGGGGTGGGGGGTTCGGTGGAGGGGAGTGGCGGCCTCTCGCTGGGATTGGTCGGAACCGTTGATTGCGACTTCCAAATATGGAACAGATGCTCCATTCATAAAAGTAAAGTCGCGTTCGCGTCGCGACCAGTTTCCGAGCAGACTGTGAAAGAGGAGGTAGTGCCGCACCACTGTCTCTCGTCTCGGTGCCCGTCTCGGGAGTAAAGTAGTATCCTTGACCGCGCGCTCCCTGTATATATATACGTATTGCTTGTGGGTGCTTGTTTGTTTACCTTACTCAACCTCGGCACGGACGCGCCTTGGTCACCCTCGCGACGAGTGGTGACAAGTCCGCTAGTGTAGTGCGTACAGGCGCTACAAGTCCTGCTTGTTCTGTGATAGGCGGGCCCCCGGCGAGTCTACCAAACCCGTCGGCCACCATGATCATGGACGGCTTGGACACGCTGCCCTCTCAGCACCACCACCATCACCACCACGCTTCCGCCTTCCTGCTAACCGAGTCGGCGGCGGCGGCCGCTGCTCACCACTTCAACGTCCTCAGCTTCGACACGTGTCTTTACAAAGGCACCGGCTCCAGCGTCGAGAGCGGCGGCAGTCCAGTACCCGCGGCGACCTGTTCGGTCGTCGAGGAACCGGCGCCCTCGGAGCCGCAGCCCGGTGACCTCAACACCCCGGTTACGACCTCCGGGGATATCCCCTCGTTCTTCGGCCCGTCCACCGTCGTCGAACCACCACCTATCACAGGTGAGTAAAATACCGGCGAAGACATCCATCCATCCATCCATCCAACCATACACTCGTTCTATATTTGAAACAATCGCGCGCTCTGTACACACACACACACACACACGCGCGCGATAATAATAACCCATTACATCACCATGTTATGTCTATGGCAAATCGATTCCGTACAACAATCCGAAATTTTCGCGGGCAACAAGTCGACCGGTATGTGTGTGTGTTGGTGGAGGCGCCTTTTTTCCGTCCGACCTCGGGCGGCGCCGTCGCTGAAACGCGACCCGGATCAATATTATATCCATTCAGAGAGATAGCTGAATGAGACCGACGCCTGAACAATGCTGAAAAACACAACGCGCACACACACGTAATGTGTTGATCGAGCGTATGCAAACACCGGCTTTTCCGCAATCAATATCATCCAAAACTACGCATCTAATCTCGGCAACAAACTTGAATCCGAAGAAATTACGCAGAAACATTTGAGTGTTTTACCTGAATGTGAAATAAAATCGAGGCAAATAAATTTTCGAAATTCGTCATTACCTGGTTCATAATTCTTCGAATCCATAAATTCCGAATTGTTTACAACCACTTGAATCAAAATTGCTCGTTTCACATAAAAGTAAAAATAAATAAACACATCGATGGTGTAGCGCGCAATTGTTGCAAGTGCAAAATGTACTATTTTGCACAAATCAAAAAAGTAAGTTGTCATTTGTGTGAAAATTGAAACAAAACATATTTTAATAATTTAATTTTAGGGCAGAAAATAATAATAATAAGGTCGATAGCCCAGACAGAGACATACTAACAAACTTGTATATAAATAAAACGTTACTGTGTATACTATATATGTAAGATGTTGATGTATGTATGTAATTTAATTTTTATTTTTGATATGTTGTACTAAAATGAATCAACATCTATTTCTATTACAAATTTAGAAGAAAATGTGAATATTTCAATAAATTTCACTAACAACACTCACAACATTGGCGCGCTACACCATCATCACACATGATAAAATAAATAAATAAAAAAATTTAAAAAATAGAGAATACTTTTAGAAATTCATAACCGAAGAAATTGCGTACAACCATTTGCTTGTTTTATCTGAAAGTGAAATGAAATCAAAACAAATAAATTTTTTCGGACTGAAAGCCCAGAGAGTGACTTACTAACCAGCAATACAAATCAATGAAATACTAAGCTATGTAAAAGTTACTGCAATAAAGATTTTTTTCGAAATTCGTCATTACCTATTATTTCGAAATAAAACTCAATGTTTATTTTATAAACAAACTTTTAAGTGTTTTATTTCCAACCAAGTAAACGCCGCCGATAATCAAGAATTCGTCATTATCTGCTTTATAATTCTTCTAACTTTTTTATTCAAAATTCTAAATTGTTTATTTCCAACCAAGTAAACGCCGCCGATAAACAAGAATTCGTCATTATCTGCTTTATAATCCTTCTAACTTTTTTATTCAAAATTCTAAATTGTTTATTTCCAACCGAGTAAACGCCGCCGATAATCAAGAATTCGTCATTATCTGCTTTATAATTCTTCCAACTTTTTTATTCAAAATTCTAAATTGTTTATTTCCAACCAAGTAAACGCCGCCGATAAACAAGAATTCGTCATTACCTGCTTTATAATTCTTCTAACTTTTTTATTTTAAATTCTAAATTGTTTATAACAGTTTGAATCAAAATTGCTCGTTTGGCATAAAAGTGAAATAAAACCAGCGCAGTGGATACATGAAAGGATACTTTTCGAAATTCGTA